>CM056092.1:0-2809166 GCA_002259235.3 Caenorhabditis latens | reverse complement strand
TTTCAGTGGCCTAGAAATACAGAAACTGAAAGTTCGGCCAGCAGTCACCATTTTTGACCATTTTTGGGCTGAAAATTCGCGATTCAGAAGGGTTTTGAGTATGTTCCATAGGAATGTCCATAGCCCTGAATTCGTCTCAAAGTTGTGATGGCCTAACTTTCCAATTTTACCTTTCTAGGCCCGCAGCCATCACCCTCTCAATTTTCTGCTTTTTCCTATTAAAAACGCGAAAAATGCGAAGTTTGAGTCCAAAAATGCTGAAAGTGTGATCATGGCCGAACTTTCTCATTTTGGGGTTTTAGGCCAGCGACTGCTCACGAGAAAGAAAGCAACCACTGGCCTAGGAAACCAAATAGAAAAAGTTCGGTCATGATCACACTTTCAGCATTTTTTGGACTAAAAATTCGCGTTTTTCGAGTTTTAAACCGCGAAAACGACAAAATGAAGAGACTGATTCCTGGGGGCCTAGAAAAGCAAAATTGAAAAGTTAGGCCACCACAACTTTGAGACGATTTCAGGGCTATTTTTGTGATTTTTGTCGCCACTCACCCCCAATCTGACATTTCCTCCCCACTAAACCGCCCGTGACGTTCTCATTTTTTGTCACCTTTCGTTGTAATCCACTATAATCTATTCGAACACATCACCTCTCCATATACCCTTTCGATATATATATGCCCTGACTCACTTGCCACCACAGCTGTTCATCGTTCGCTTCCACTTTTTATAGCGGAAGTGTTTGGGAGCAAGAGCAAAGAGAGAGAGAGACGGAGAGACTTTTTTGTTTGCTCCGTGTGAAGGGCGCCGTTGTGTCAAAAACTTGGAGAGAGTTTATATATTCTCCAACGCTTTTTCGACACGTCTAGGGGCATCACGTCAGCCTTCAAAGACTGGATTTGACCTCTTAGATAACAGAAATCCCGTTTGCCAGTTATATTCTAAGATGATGCTCGGAGATGGTGTCTTAAATGAGGAAAAAGTCGAAAAGACGCGTTTAGGGCGAAAAAACTCGATTTTCTGCTCAAAACGGTCGTTTTTTCTGATTTTCAACCGATGAAGACCTATTTTTACCGGTTTTTCACTCATTTTCAGCCAGATTTCAGCTGTTTTGACTCATTTTGAGCCAAAACGCATAAATCTCTCTGAAATCGTCTCGAAATTGTGGTAGCCTAACTTTCCAATATAGCTTTTCTAGGCCACTCTCCACTTTCGTTGTTTCTCCGGTTTGAAACGCAAAAAATGCGAATTTCGAGTCCAAAAAATGCTCAAAAGGGTCAGTGTGATCATGGCCGAACTGTTTCAATTTGGTTTCCTAGTCCAGTGGTAGCTTTCTTCCTAGTGAGCAGCCGCTGGCCTAGAACCCCAAACTGGAAAAGTTCGGTCATGAGCACACTGAGTCTTTTGAGGATTTTTTGACTCGACATTCGCATTTTTCGCGTTTTAAACCGGAAAAACGACAAAAATGGAGAGGCTGATGGCTGGGGGCCTAGGAAATTGGAAAGTTAGGCCACCAGGGCTATTTTGCGATTTTCGGTTTTTTAACTGATATTTGACACCCGTGACTGCCGGTGGCCTAGAAAAACCGAAGTTAGAAAGTTAGGCCATCACAATTTCTACCTATTTTCTATGGGTTTTTCTGTTAATTAACACCAAAATTTCATTAAATTCGGTAGAAAAGTTTTGTGCTGTGCGTCTTTAAGGTACAGTAAGAATTTGCATTCCTGAAGCTTCAGTATACATTCGTGTACTCCTCGTGAACAATACAATCCATAGTCCATTCATCGACTAAAAAACAGTCCATTTGCGGTTAGCTTCTGGTTGTTTCCTGATTGTCAGACCAGTTTCCTCTGCCCATTCACTCGTCCATCACACGTGGCGTCTCTCTCTCCTTTTCTTTCCGATTGTAGTGTGTTTACGTATGGAGAGAGAAGGGTTTATGAGTGATGTGTTCAACCGCTTTATGTTCGTTTTTTTGTGGCGGAATGAAAGAAAATAGTGATTTTCGACTAAAAGTGACCCAGAGTTGTGATTTTAAGCAGAAAAAACTGAAATTTCGATTTAAAAATGTCTTTTTATGGAAAATTACTTTTTTCTGAGACTTTTTTAATCGAAAAATATGGTTTTCAAGGAGTTTTTCATTCATTGAAAACCACAATTTCTCCAAAAAATCTGATTTTTGCTTAAAATCACAATTTTGAGTTATTTTTTAACCGAAAATGACGATTTTCTACTATTTACTGGCCAAAAATCTCAATTTTTGGTGTTTTTTATTTGAAAATGCGAATTTTTCATTGAAAATTTCCGCTTTGGGGTCTTTTTTAACCTAAAAATTGTGTTTCGAGGCGTATTCCTTCAAAAATCCACAATTTTCTATCATTTTTCCTCGAATAACTCAATTTTCGGTGTCTTTTTATCACAAAATTACGTTTTGAAATCATTTTTCATCAAAAATCACAATTTCAGGCATTTTTTTCATCAAAACTAGTCATTTTATCATCAAAAATCGAAATTTTGGATCAATTTTCCAATATTAAACTAGCTTCGTTATATCTTTTTCCGTTTGTATAATTTTTTCTTTCATTATGTCTAAAAATCCAGAATTTTTATAGTTTTTACTCGACAAACTTCATTTTTGGTGTCTTTTTCTTACAAAATCACAAATTGAACCCATTTTTCGTCGAAATTCCTTATTTTTGGATGGATTTTCAATGTAAACCGATATTCGTTATGTGATTTCCCGTTTCTATCTCATTTTCAGTCTTCGTAATTTCCCAATCATTCCAGATTACACACAAAATGGACCTATCCGAAGATCAAATTCATTCCCTCCCTCACAATGAACTTGTTCTCCATTTCCTTCAGATGCGTGAAGAATTCAATGAATTCCAGTCGAGTTCATCTGAAATTGAGAAGATGATGGACGCCGAGTTGGATGAGTTGAAGACGCATTTGAAGAAGGCCGAGTCTCGAATCGGACAAATGACCACTGAGCAGATGAGGAATAAGGTGAGAAAAGCGTCATAGGCACGCCAGACTCGTTGAATATTAGAGGAAAGAAATAAGAGACCGAGAAAAACGCGCCAAATGCACGCCAGCGATGTGGGTCTTGTAGAAAAAAACGCGCCAACGGAGCGCCAGATTATGAAAATGAGAAATGAGGTGAGAGAAGACAGAAAAGGCGTCACAGGCACGCCAGACTCTTTCAAAATTTGAGATGAGAGACCGAAAGAACAGCGCCAGATGCGCGCCAGCGACGATGAATTTAGTAGAAAAACGCGCCAAACGAGCGCCAGTTCATGTGAAATTAGTGTAAATTGCACCAAAAATGTGAGTGAACGCGTCAAAAGCACGCCAGCGATGGTTTTGAGGGAAAGTTCGGAATTTTTGACAGATTTCGGTAGTTTTTCTTCAAAAAATACTTAGATAATCGTCTGGCGCGTCTGTGACGGGTTTTCGCGTCAAAGGCACCCCAGTCTGCCATTTTTTTCCATTAAACTCATGTTGAGATAGAAACGCGGCAAAGGCGCGCCAGTCCACTATAATTTTTTCTCATAGCCCTCTGTTTTGCCGGTTCTTCTAAGCTAATTCAAAAAAACGCGTCAAAGGTGCGCCAAGCTCGTCTAGAACTAACTCATTCCTTAAAATTTTGTAGATAAAACGACAAAGGCGCGCCAGTCGATTTCACATTTTTCTCATAAAACTTATTATCAAGATCGGAAAAGTGTAGGACTTTTATACAGAACTAATAGAATAAAAACGCGCCGTAGGTGCGCCAGGCTCTCATATCTTTTGACCTCCACTCATTTTGCAGGACCGCCAAGACGAGTCACGATCCCAATTTGCACAAGTGGAGGAGCAACTTCGACGAGAGAACTCAGAACTCCGACATCAATGTGAACGTCAAAAAGAGCGAATTCTGAAGTTGGAGCAACGGAACGACGTGTTGGAGAGATCAGAGAGAAACAAAGAGTATCTGGCATCGGATCTGGGAACGAAACTCGATCAAGCCATCGAAAAGATTGCAATTCTCGAGAGTGAACTCTACGAGAGACAAGTCGCCGCTGAGGAAATGCATCGACTACGCGAGGAACAGATTCGGACGGCCGAGAGACCACGACTCATTGTCGAACCGTTGAGAAATGATCCAGAGATTCTGCCCGATGAACCGTCGCCTGGACCCAGTAAAGATAGTTTCAGAATGAGTGAGTTTTCATGGGTGCCTGGGGTGTCTTGGACGCGTTTTTAGAGTTTTCCAGAGGGAAAAGTGTCAGTCTGGGGTGTCTTTTACGCGTTTTTATCCCGGAAGTTCTGAAAAAAAGGAATAAAAATTTCAAAATTGAGGTTTTTTGGTCAAAAATGTTTTTCATAGTTTTCCAGACAGAGAGAAAAGCCTAACTAGGGAAGGCCTCCAAGTGACCGTGGAGTTACGGGACGTGACCTATATCATTGGAAAGCTGAGAAAACGCTGATTCCAAATATATATTCAGTTTTTGCCCTCGAGGCCTGGTATTCGAGAAAAACGAGGTCAAAGTTTAGACCCCTAACAAATCATTACCTTACCGACGTGTTAAAAATATCGGCAGCGTGGCGCAAGTGGTAGTGGAGCGGTGTGGCATGGGGAAGGGTGGGAGTTCGGTCCCCGGTCACGCCAAAGTTTTTTTGCATTTTTTGTAATAAACTTTTCACACTCTCTGACCAGGTATGTCACACTTTTTCAAGATTTGGATACTGTTTTATTGATTTTCATGTAAAAATAACTATTCTTCAACAATTTATTTTTAAAAAATTTGTTCATCATTTGATGGTCGAAAAGTGATGAAGTACTCGGAAAAATTTTCTCATCTTTTTTGTTTGAAACAGTTATTTTTTACATGAAAATCAATAAAACAGTTAGGGGTCTAAACTTTGACCTCGTTTTTCTCGAATACCAGGCCTCGAGGGCAAAAACTGAATATATATTTGGAATCAGCGTTTTCTCAGCTTTCCAATGATATAGGTCACGTCCCGTAACTCCACGGTCACTTGGAGGCCTTCCCTAGTAAGGAATCAGTCTGGGGTGCCTTAAAAGCGAGGTTTTTTGGAGAAAGTATGCCATCGCTGGCGCGCCTTCGGCGCAAAAATACGGAAATTTCGGTAGATTTAAGGAAAATGAAGATAAATTCATAATGAGTGAGTGGTCATGGGGCTGGGGCGCCTTTGGCGCGTTTTCTCTTAAAATGACTGTAGAGCAGTGCCGCTTTTTCATCCTATTAGGTCTGAAAAGTTTTCCGAATCGTAGAAACGAGTTTTATGCAAAAATTCCCTCGTTTTCCCATGAAAACTCAAATCGAATTGCAGGTATCGACGATGTGCATATGGAAGATGTGCAAATGGAGGAAACGATCACAAAAATCGACGAAGTTTGCATTGATGACAACAAGAATATTCAGGAAAAGATGGTTTGTGGTTACTCTCTCCTCTCTTGTCACATCGAAATTCCGAATTTTAAGAAAAAATTGAAAACCAGCTATTTTTCTAGAATTTTGAGATGTCTCAAAATGTGTAGAAAAATGTGGAAAAATCCTATGGAAAATACTCAAAAACCCCACTAAAAGCGAATTTTTACTCCGAAAATGATCAAAATTGGTCGTTGCTGGCCAAATTTTTAGTTTTTGTGTTTCTAGGCCACGGAAAGTTCTTCCACCAGTTTGTTTCACTGTTATTCATAACGTTTCTTTCATAATTTCGCTCCAAAAACACTGAAAATAAGATGAAATTCAACAATAGTGACGAAACTAACGGATGGAAGAACTTTCGAAGGCCTAGAAATACAAAAACAAAAAGTTCGGCCAGCAGTGATCAATTTCAACCATTTTAAAGCTGAAAATTCGCGGTTCGGAAGGGTTTTGGAGTATTTTATATAGGAATTTCCCTATTTTTCTGAAGCATTTTGAAAAATGTTCTCAATTTCTTGAAATCCCTCTTTGAACCTTCAATTTTTATGAAAAACGGCTGAAAATCACGATGATCTGAAACTGCTGAATCGGTGCAAAAAAAGCTGAAAATATAAAAATTTTGATTAAAAAACTGCAATTTACACACATAATTTCCTCCCCGTTTGCTTCCCAACAATGCCACAAAAGTTTACAGAATCCACGTGTTGCCACCACTGGCGCCGGCGCGTGCATCAATCGAATCGTGAAGGATCTGATGACAAAAGTGGAGCGATTGGATTCGATATTGTCAACGATTCGCGTGTCGAACTCTTCTAACAACAATTCCACTCATTTGACCACTACGCGGGCTTAATTTTTGTTCACTTTTCCTTTAAATTTTTTTTGAATTTTTTTGAATTCTCAGGGATCCCCCCTTTTATTCTTTCTTCCCCCCCTATATATCCCCCATGACATCATCATCAATCATTGCTTCTATTTGCACCACCAATTGGTACGTTTTAATCCCCGTTTTTCAGCCTGTTTCTGCTCACTTTTGTTCCTTAAAAATGCCATTTAAATGTCTTTTTTATATATCCGTCACCACAATGAATTCTAGGTTAATGAGAGGGAATGTGAGCAAAATATCAATAATTTAGGGATTAAAAATACATAAATTAGGGTAATTAGGTTTCAGTAATTAGCAATTCTTCGAGACGGCGAACGCCAGCATCCGCCCGATCACCGAATTGTCGCAACAGCATTCGATCGTCTTCTCCCCGTTCAGTGTCAGAATACAAACGTCTTTTCTCGATCTCGTTTGACACGTGAACACTCCAGAATCCTCGCTTCTGAAGACGTTCACGACTTCAGGGATTCTGGAGGCGTCAATCGGATGCTCCAGTTGGATGACGTGACGATTCAGACCGCCCAGACGGGATTTCTCTTTTGAAATATCTTCCGATGAGAGACGGATTGGTTGCACTTGTTCACCGTATGGAACCTGAAAAAGGAATTTTAAGTGGGCGTGGCTATGGCTTAGACCCCGCCCATTCTTGCAGTTTTGGCGCACACTCAGAGCGTGCGGCAACAGTGCAAAGTGGGCGGAGTTGTGAAAATACAAATACAAAAACGGGTCAGTGGGCATGGCTTGAATAGGCTCCGCCCACCGCCTTTAAAACATTTTTTAAAGTGGGAGGAGCCCAGATTCAAACTAGGCTCCGCCCACTTTGGCAATTTCGCCGCACACTTCAGTTTTCTAAAAACTTATGGAAAGTGGGCGGAGTCAGAATGATGTATCTCTCTAGCTCCGCCCATTTCAGTATTTCGGACAAGTGGGCGGAGTCTAATTAAGTTCCGTCCACTTTTGCTGTTTCGTCACCCAGGGAAGTGGGCGGAGCCAGAGATTGACTCCGCCCACTTTCCTAACATTTCTTCGAAAACCGAAGAATGCGGCAAAATCGCAAAAGTGGGCGGAGTCTCTTTTGTAACTCCATCGCTTATTGACTCCGCCCATTTTCCTGTGCGGCGAAATTGCATATATGGGCGTCGTTTCGTTAGGCTCCGCCCATTTCTTTGCAGTTTTGCCGCTCAATTCTTTGTTGGAAAATGTGGTGTAGTGGGCGGAGTCTGGCTGGTTGAAAAATTTCATGAGAATTACGCTCCGCCCATTTTTTGCAATTTTGCCGCACATTTCAACATTTTAAGCCTATGTTTCGTACCTCAAACCGGAAATGTTTCTGTTGTCCGTCGTCTCTTGAGAGAATCCACTCTCTACTCGTCGCCGAATCGCCAAAATCAATCAATAAATCGACGGAGACTCTCGAGCCGGCTGGAATTCGCTCAATTCTGGAATTGCCTTTGACGTCGAGTCCTTCGGCAGATTTCAGTTCGATTCCTTCCAAATCTTCGTCTGTTTTATTGGTGATTCCGAATCGAATGGCCGTGTACTGTCCGTCGTTTATTCGGGGATACGAAATGGATAGAGACAGTCCTTGGCCTTCGATTACATTCAATAATTCGATTTCTTTCGATTCGATATGAGTTGGATTCATTATTTGACGACTTCCCGCCGCCGAGAAATCCACGTCGATCAGCAGATCGAGAGCATTCGATTCAGATGGTTTCGACTTCCCATTCACGGATTCTGGAAATTCAGAGAGAATACATATTATTTAAGACATTTAACAGTAATGCCTTTTTGGGATTTCTCCAGAATTTTTCAGTTTTGGGACAGCTTCTCTAGAAGCTTTTAAGGGGAACGTGTTTCAAATTGTGTAGAGAAATATGAACATTTCTGTGATGAATACTGAAAAACCCCTGAAAAAATTCCGAAACGCAAATGATCAAATGTTTAAAACTTTAAAACTGGTCAGTGTGTGATCATGGCCGAACTTTTTCTATTCGGGATTCTAGGCCATGTATCTCTAGCGGTTCTTTCCCGTTATTGAATTGACAGGGTTAGAACTTTCCGTCTCGCAACCGCTGACCTAGAAACCCAAACAGAAAAAGTCCGGCCATGATCACACTTTCAGCATTTTTCAGACTGAAACCTCGCATTTTTGGTATGCTTCCGGAAAGTTTTCTACACATTTTGAAATTACTGTAATCCATCATTATAAGCTTACAAAGAAGATGTCCGAAAACGAAATGAAAAACTCTGGAGAAAACCCAAATTTTGTGAAAAAAAAACATTTTCGAAACTTATGTTATTGACTTCTTCTTGTTTTTCATCATTGAAGGCAACAATTCGACTTTCGAAAAAAGGAGTTGCGATTCCCGAGGAAAACTACAGTATCCCTACATAATGGCCATTATTCTAACAATTTTGAAATGTCCAACTTTCGAAAAAAAAAATTCCAACTTTTGGGCTGTGGTACGGTATCACCGATTGTCCTACATAGATAATTTTTTGAAAGTCGCACTGTCGGCTAGAACCGCTCGAGTCTGGTTAGACATAGCGTCCCCGGTTTGTTCCGAAATCTATACTTTTTCAGCAGCCCACATTTCAAAACCAATATGCCAGCGAGAAAATACCCCAGGACCTGGGACTGAAAATCAGTCTGAAGCGAACTATGAGACCTCAAAATGCCTAAAATCGCTTCTCGTCGGGCACTTTTTCAGTACATTTCAATAGAGATACTCTTGCACGCGAGAGGAATAGTTTCAAAAGTTTCCAAAAAAAATCGAATAATGAACAATTATAAATGCATTTCACGTAAATACCAGGAGAAGTTCTATGAAGAAGCTGAAAAAGTGCATGACGAGAAGCGATTTTTGGCACTTTGCCACCTCGTAACTCGTTTCAGACTGATTTTCAGACATAGCACCAAGAGACTTTTCTCTTTTCTACAAAACTCTAATGGGGTTATTCAGGTCATGTAAAAATGTATTTTAATACATTTTCTCCTTATTCACGACCGTCGAGAAACTATTTTTCACAGATCTCAGTTTAGCGTTGGTCTAACAGCGTTTTTCCACTTTTTTGTATTTTTCGACAAGCGCATGTAGAAAAACCGTCAAAAAATGGGGGAGAAATGTAGAAAAATGGAAAAAAAATGTGTAAAAAAACACATTTTTCAACGGTCGTGAATAAGGTAAAATATGTATAAAAATACATTTTTACATGACCTGAATAATCCCATAAAACGATTCATAAATATCAAAAAATTCTGAATTTGGGAATATTTGTGTCCCCCTTTAGCAAGTTGTCTATCATTTCTCCACTCACTCGTTTTACTCTCCACTGGCGCCATAGGCTTCTTCGTCTGTGGTTTCGGTGCGGCGGGCTTCTTGGGCTCTTCAGGCTCACTATCCTCCTCTTCCTCCTCCTCTTCAACCTCTTCTTCATCTTCATCTTCCTCTGATTCCTCTTCTGATTCCTCCTCGTCGTCATCATCTTCTGAGTCTTCTCCAGATTCTTCTTCGTCCTCTTCCTCGTCCTCGTCTTCTTCTTCTCCAGATTCCTCATCAGAATCCTCATCCAATTTCAGCTCATTCGGTGCGTGAGCCTCTTTCCTCAACGTCGGATCACTCGACGCCGCCGGGAACTCTGGCAGATCGATATATTTCGTGCACCGTTGATTCAGAACATGCGACAAAGATCCCAACTGGAATTGATCTCTTTCCTTAAACGAGCTGATCAACTCGGGCGCCGGCTTCTTCGACATGAAGATCTCTTCCATGTGTTGAGACAGAATCTCCGTGTTGAACATCAGATTTCGAAGGAATCGACAACGGTCTCGGACGTCGTAACTCAGATCGAAACGGGCCAATTGGAACACGTATTGCACTATTTTCTCCGAATCGTCACGTTTCACCAGCCACAGCTTTACGGCCAGTTTTAGCGCTTCCAGCTGCAAAAATGTCCTATTTTTTAACCGTATGACCTAGTTTTCTAACAACGGTTTTTCTAGGCTACTACAAATTCAACTAGAAAAGTGGGCGGAGCCTATTAGACTCCGCCCACTTCGGAGTCGGGAAATTTGGTAAGTGGGCGGAGCCTAGCTATTTCCATAAGCTCCGCCTGTTTTTTACAGTTTTGATATTAAAAATCCTTCTAAATCAAAATTGGAAAGTGCAAAAATAAAAATTTCTGTATTTTTGAGCTCCTAGCTTTACAGAAAGTGGGCGGAGTTCTAAGTACCGCAATTCGAGAAAGTGGGCGTGGCTCAATTAGGCTCCGCTCATTTTTGCCTTCAAAACATATTTAGGTTAAAAAAGGGGCGGAGTCTAGAAGTGTTGGAGTTTCGAAGCAGGCTCCGCCCACTCTTGCAATTTTGCCGCACACTTCGGTTTCCGAAGAAACTTTTGGAAAGTGGGCGGAGTCAGACTCCGGCTCATCGCACAAGAATGTGGGCGGAGCTTAAGATTAGTTGGGATTTTCGAATTAGGCTCCGCCTACTTTTGCAGTTTTATCACGCAGGGAAGTGAGCGGAACTTGAGATTGCAGGTTTTCATAATTAGGCTCCGCCCACATCGGCATTGGTAAATTTGGTATATTGGGCGGAGCCCAGCTGTTTTCCATAATTAGGCTCCGCCCATTTTTTTTTGCGATTTTGCCGCCTGGAACTGGGACGAAGCGAGCTCGATAGTCTCCGGCCACTTTTCAAAATTGCAACCTGAAAGCCACGCCCACTTTCCAGTTTTCGGTTTCGTGTGTCCACGACTCCGCCCACTTTGCAGTTTGCACGCTCGGAGTGTGAGCCAAAATTGCAAAATTGGGCGGAGCCTACTCAAGCCACGCCCATTCTAGACCAATTTTAACCGTTTTTGAATAAAATTTTTGAGAACTCTTGTCGATTCACGGTCGTAAATCCACATGAAACTCAAAAATATCATTCCAGACCGATTTTAACCGTTTTTGATCAAATTTTTGAGATTTTTGTCTGGAATTTTCAGTTTTCTGTACATTTTTCTTACCTTAACCAACTCGCTTTCCGTGGAGAACTTCTTCGCAATGAGTCTGAGGAAGTCGGGTGCCATATGAATAACCTGATCAACATGAGTCGCCACAAGCCAAATGACACAAGCTCTCGCCTGTGCAGCGATCATTTTGGGCATTAGTCTCATAAGTCTCGACAGGAGATTCAGGGGAGCCGATGCGTGGAGAAGACGTTTGATAACGACGACGGCAGAGCAGACAACTTTCTCATCGGAAGAGGAGATCAACTGGACGAGTCCCGTCATACATTGATCTGAGACTGCACCCACACGGACTGCGCAACGACCGATCGCCTCGACAGCTGGGGAGGCAAGGTCAGACATGTGGACGTATGTCTGAAAATAAGAAAGAGATATTGAGAGAGTGATGGATTGTGTAAGCGCGCTCTAATGATAATTTTGAGTGGGAGCAAAATAGAGAGACGCAGACCTTTGAAGTGGAGCTTCAACTCAGAGGCTCCGCCTACTTTTTTTTTGAAAAATGGGCGGAGCTTACTGTGAAGAACGTGGCAAACATTGAGGGAAACCTCATGGTGTGGCTAAAGAGGCTCCGCCCACTTTTTCAAGGTGCGATAGTCAGTTGTCACTAGAGCGAGATTGCCAAGTCTCATGAAATTGCGCTCTACTGAACAAAATATGAGAGTTGGAGTCGTGTACTCCTCGTGGACAAGTGAAATTTCAATTGTTTTGTCATTTTCATCGATTATTTTGAAACAAATACAAAAAAAGACAGCTTTCACCCTTTTCTCCCTATTTTCCAGGTTTTTAAAAGAGATTTTTGTCAGAAAACGTATGTTTTTCACGAAAAATCGGTTAAAATTTGTAAAATTTTGCAAAATCGAAACATCTCTTGTCCACGAGGAGTACAACTCCAACTCTCAATTTTTGTTCAGTTGAGCGCAATTGCACAAGGCCTGGCAATCTCGCTCTAATGACAACTGTCTATCGAACCTTGAAAAGTGGGCGGAGCCTATTTATCACTTTTTAATTTTTGCTGATTTCTTCGCAATAAGGTCCGCCCACTGTCCTGAAAAAGTGACACTTTTTACATCAAAGGTCTGCGTTTCTCTCTCTTTTTCTTCCGTCTCAAAATTCTCATCAGAGCGCACTTGCACCATTCCTCAGAGATTCTCATTAGAGCGCACATACATCACCCCTTGGAAATTCTCAATAGAGCGCGCTTACACAATCCCAACAAGTCTGTTAGCTATTTAAACACACGATTCTCATTAGAGCGCACATTGCAAAATTTCCAATTTTCTCAACGGAGCGCACTTCCAATTACCTGTAACTCTCTCAATATAATATGCACATTGCTCTCCGACACCAAACTCGTCAACACGTGTAATTTGAGTTGTTTGACGAGAGAACTATCGCACGAGCGGACGAAGAACGATTTCAGGAACGGGTCGAACATTGTCTGCAACATTTTTTTTTAATTTTTCAAAAAAACAATTTTTTGAAAAATTCCATACAACAAGTCCACTGATACACAACTCAAGCATCACTCCGGTGTGAGGCAAGTGCGCTCCATCGAGAATTCTCAATGGAGCGCGTTTACCGCAACTCATAAAACGACAACATAACATAAGGGGAATTTCAGATTTTCTCAAAATAATCTGAAAATTTTCAAAAAAAATTTTTTTTGAAATTTTTTTCCAGACAACAACATGCTCATTTCATGCTAGTTGCATATCAGTCGCACTTTTGAAATGGCGAAAGTTCCTTCCTCTACCGGATTCTGTTCGCATATTGTTGCAATGTTGGTCAAAACGACGTATTGAGTCTCACGGGGGCCACGGAGAAGACGGACGAGTGCACGGGCGATCTGCAATAATTATTCTGAATTGAGAAAATGTGATTGGGAATCGAAGACGTGGGGGGATTCTGATTCTAGTGATTCAAATTTCGACTTTTCTAGACCACCACATAAAAATTCAGCCGAAAAATCCAATTTTCATATCAAAAATAGTTCTAAACTCCACAAAAAATCAACACTTCTGCACTTTTTGAACTTCTAGCTCCAAAGTAAGTGGGCGGAGCCTAGAAGATGCGTAATCCGGAAAAGTGGGTGTGGCTTAATTAGGGTCCGCCCACTTATCGCCGTACATTTCGGCTTAGAAAACTTTGGAAAAGTGGGAGGAGCCCCTAGACTCCGCCCATATTTGAAATTTCGGCGCACATGGAAGCGAGCGGAGTCTAGAACCGTTGGAATCACAAATTTCGGCTCCGCCCACTTTTGCGTTCTTGTCGCACACTTCGATTTTCGAAGAAGATTTAGGAAAGTTCCGAAAAAAAACGGAAATTTCGGAATTTCCATACATAAAATCAGCCAAAATGACCAGGAAGACAATTTTTCGGTGTTTATTGTCAATTTTACAGATTTTTATCGATGTTTCTTTGAAAATGTAAAAGTATACAATTTTCTATCAAAAATCACTAAAAAAAACATTGAAAATAGTGAAGAAACGGCTGAAAACTAAGTAAACTTTTAGAGATTTCAATCGCTCTTGTCCACGAGGACTACACGGGGCCATAGCCAATTTCAGCTGGTTTTTTTCAGTATTTCCAATGGAAGTTCCAATAGTAGTTCCAGTTCCACGCCCCTGTTCTCTATCCTCACTATTAGCACGGCCTGCTTCTTACAACCGCGCTCTACCGAAATTCAAGAAAATACTATGCGAAATTGAGAGACTCAGAGAAAAAGAGACAAGGGTATTTCGGTGGAGCGCAGTTGTAAGAACTGTGCTGAAATAATATCTATCTCTCAAACAACGATTACCTGCGACAACTGTGCCTTTGGCGCGACATGATAAAACAACTGCACCACGGCCATCACCACCGAACAATTCCTCGATTGTAGCAATGGGCGTGCCGAGTTCAGCAGAAGCACAATATCCGTATCAGGCGGAGATCTATCCGGATCGGCGAGTTCATGTCTCGAATATCTCGTAAGCATGTTAATCATCACAATCTGTCCCCATTCATCGACATCAGCGAGTCCCCGGCATAGAGCTCTAAAGTGTTTATGCAAAAGGTCCAAGCGATGAGGACATATCTCATCGAACGCGTAGACAGCGCTTCCCAACACCAAACTGCGTCTATCAGCCAACAGAAAATCGATACAATCAACGAGTTGCGGCTCCAACTCAGGCTCCAATGAATACAACTTGGGGATCGCATGGGCGGCCACTTTCCTAACGTAAGGAGACATATCCCTCACAGCGTCCTTAATCGCCAACAACATAATCGGAGCAACCATTGGCACCCGAATCGACGTCAACACTCGTAGAGCACTGCCACGTATCAGTTGATTCGGATCTTTGAGTGCTCGTTGAAACGTGGAAATCGAGAGTAATGCGAGATCTTGTTGCTCTTCGGCGTATCGTACCAGATAGACGAAAACGAGCTTTTTGAGTTCCACATTTTTCGCCGCCACGTTTTTGACAACGGCTGCGAACAGTTCGCTCACGTCTTTTCCTTTTGCGATCAGCTGAAATTTGGGGGATTTTTGGATGGTAAGAAGGGGGCGGGGTCTAGCAAAGAGTGGGCGGGGTTTCAAAATCTTCCATTTTCAACTCAAAAAGGACACTTGTGGACGTGGCTTATATCAAGATTCTTAAAAACAGAGAAATCCGAAAGGGGCGGGGCCTAGAGCGAATGGAAAATAGACGGGAAAAGAGGGCGGAGTCTAGTAAGGAATGGGCAGGATTTTACAATTTTTCCTTTTTCTCTCAAAAAAAGGGGGCGTGGCTTAAATTTCAAATTCTTGAAAGTAGAGAAATCCTAAAGGGGCGGAGCCTAGAGATACCAGCATTTTTCATTTCTAAAGGGGCGGAGTCTAGTAAAGAGTGGGCGTGGTTTTAAAATGATTCCCATTTTCATCTTTAAAAAACTCTTAAAATTAGAGAACGGAGGCGGAGCCTACAAAATCCCGCCCACAAAAAGGGGCGTGGTCTATATTTCCAGCCAGAAAAACTTACATTAATAATCCGTTTCATTGCGTCCACTTTGAGATTATCCTTGTTACTATCCAACATTGCTTTCAAGTCGGCGAATCGTCTGCAAATTAGGGAAATTATAGGAACGCTGGCGCACCTTTTACGCGTCGTTTTTGACATGAAAATGTGGCTTAATACAGTCCAAAACCAACTTTAAAAAACGTCTAAAAGTGGCAATTTTCACACGAATTTCAGAGTTTTCTAAATCTGGGGCGCGTTCGACGCGTTTCCCGAATTTTGACTTTATCCAGCTGGGCCACCTTCGACGCGGCACAGAGGGCTTCGTATAGCCTAGTTTTGCACACAACGGGTTTTTCTAGGCCACCACAAATGAAATTCGGCAAAAAATTCCGATTTTGATATCAAAAACCGTTCTGAATTCCACTAAAAATCAAAATTTCTGCAGTTTTTTGAACTCCTAACTCTAAAGAAAGTGGGCGGAGCCTTGAAGATGTGTAATCCTGAAAAGTGGGCGTGGCTTAATTAGGCTCCGCCCACTTTTGCCTTCAATACATGTTTCTCGAATAAAACTACATTTTCAACCGATTTTGAGGTGAAAAGTGTCAGAAGTGGGCGGAGCTTCAACCTAGAGGCTCCGCCTACTTTTTGAAAAATGGGCGGAGCTTACAGTTTTGAGTGAAAAAAGCCTTTTTTGACCGGAATTTCTAGTCAAATTCATTTTTCTCTGTCATTTTCGTAATTTTTCGCAAATTTTCACCCAAAAATCGTTTTTTTTCCAAAATTTCGCGACTTTTCTTCCAAACTCACGTCCTATTATCCAGAATGACTCCGCCCTCGGCGATCTCCATTTCAGGGCTGGTTAACCCTTCGACGAATGACGTCATCCTGCAAATAAGCGTAGGAATTCAAAAAAATACAAAAAATTTCCAAAAAAATCAACAAAAAAGATACAAATCGGTGTCATAATTAACACAATTAAGTAAATTAGATCAAAATAATTGAATGTAGATCAAAAATTCTTTTTCCAAATAATAATGACAAGAGATAAATAAAGATCACGTTTTGACTTTTTTCCAGACCAGCATTTTACATTTTTTAAATTAATGAGAGTGCAAGTGCGCTCCATTGCTAATTTCTCGAAAATTTTCGATAGAGCGCACTTGCACACAATTTTTGATAAGAAATTAGAGATAATTAAAGCCAATTAAGATAAATTATTGTCCAAAACAGCCGAAACCGAGGAGAAGGTTGCGGCGAGTGAAGTGGAGACCGATGACGGCGGTCTGTTTCGTGGGATACGATCCGATTTGGAATCCCTCCATGTTTATTCTGCAAATTGAGGGGAAGTTAATTGGTTAATTGGGTAATTAACTAATTAGCTTGGATCAAAACATCATTAATAATATAAGTACAGTATAGAAAGCGTACTATCTTAATTATCTTAATTAGTCAATTAAATTTATGAAAAATTAGCTGACTGACTTCCTAAATACTGAAAAGGGGAATCAATTGTCATAAATGCCTAATTACCTTACTAATTAGCTAACTTGGAACGCAATTAATTAATTGGACAATTAAATCTATTGCTTGAATTTCCTTATATAATTGAATAAATGAGTCTGGACCCTAGTTGAGTTAATTAGTTAATTGATCCATTGATCAACAATCTAATAGACCGATAAACTAATTAGTACTGTAAGCAAAACGTATCATCTCAATTATCTTAATTAGTCAATTAAGTTTATAAATAATTTGCTGATTCTGTTGAGCTTTAATCAATTGTCATAAAGGTTTAATTAATTCGCTACCCAGATAATTAATCAATCAAACAATTAATTGACCAATTAAGTAGTTAATTAGTTAATTGGTCAATTAAGTCACTTTTTCTGCTATTGAAAATCTGAAAAATCCACTCACTTCGGCTCCATGAAAGCGTCATTATGTGCTCCAGTCGACTGGACGGAACTCGTCAAATTATCCAGTGAGTACAATTGAATATTCGCATTTCCATGAGAGACTGCGAACACGCCACCGTCACGTGTGAATGAGATGTGACCCTGCGAAGGAGGAATTACATTTTAGAGAAGATTTATGCAAATTTTCGCAAATTTTCAGCCAAAAATCGAGTTAAAAAGGTCAATTTTTTATAATTTATTGTGAATTAGAGAGGAGGATTACGGTAATCTGGGACATACCTATAGAAAATACTCAAAAACCCCACTGAAAGCGAATTACCAACCAAAAAGTTCAGCCATAAGTAATCAATTTTGACCATTTTCTTTTGACCATTTTCGGGGGCTGAAAATTCGCGGCTTGACCAGTTTCTGCAGGGTTTTTGAGAATTTTCAAATAAACGCGCCTGAGGCGCGCCAGGACATTAAAGCTTGGAATAACTCGGAAATTCAATTGAAAATTGCCAGTTTGTGAAGTCTTTTCTCGCCCAAACGCGTCAACGGCGCCCCAGACTTTTAAATTACCGTAAAAACTGTATTTGAGGTGCATGCAACTCTATTGTTCAAACGGTCTGCCGGGGGGCAACTCTACTAGAGGGTGCACCTCTATTTTTCGTGGACAAACTTGCCCGATCTCGATACCCAACAATCTTTTGAATTCGTTTGATTTCATTAGCTTTTTATGCCAAATTTATCGAACTCTTACAAAAAAAACGGAGAAAATCCTGAATATCTATAGCAAACTACGTTTTTAACAACAAAAATGCTAAAACAATGGTGTGAGAGAACAGTTCGGAGACAGTTGATGATGATATTAGAAAAAAGTGTAAATCGCTGGAGGGCAACTGTATTAGAGGGGCGCCTCAATTAGAGGGTGCACCTCTATTGTTCAAGGAGTCCGTCGGAGGGCACCACTATAAGAGGGGCACTTCAAATTGAGGGGCACCTCAATTACAGTTTTTACGGTATGATTTGAAATTCTAGAAAACGCGTTGAACGCACCCTAGATTCTCTGAAAAGTACAAGTGTAGGAATTTCCAACCATTTTGAGCGCGATTTCCAAGATACAAAACCGCGTCGAAGGAGCCCCAGCCGAATGGAGTCAAAATTGGCAAAAATTTCCATTTTAAGACAAAAACCATCATTTTCCTTGTCAAAAGCCCATTTATTCAGACAACAATAGCTTTTTTAGGCAAAAACCTCAATTTTCATTATTCCACTCAAAAAACGCGTCAGCGGCGCCCCAGACTTTGAAATTATGATTTGAAATTCTAGAAAACGCGTCAACGGCGCTCCAGCTTCTCTGAAAAGTAAAGAAGATCGGAATTTCCGATCATTTTGAGTGCAATTTTCAAGATACAAAACCGCGTCGAAGGTGCCCCAGTCGAAATGCGAAATTTTTAAAATATCTACATTTTTCTACACATTTTGGTACATCTTCTCATCTATTAAGCCACGCCCCCTTACCTTGGTTCCCTTCTGCTCGGTATCGCGATTTTCAGCCAAAAATCACCATTTTCGCAATTTTTTCGTATAATTTGGCCAAAATTCTCAAAAACTCCGTGTTTTTAAAGCAATTTTCAACACGAAAAACATCATTTTTCACTCAAATATGGTCAAGCTGGTGGCCACGCTTTCCAATTGCCTGGCTGGCCTAGAAACCCAAAACTGGGAAGTTCGGCCAGCAGAGACCAATTTTGACCATTTTTGGGCTAAAAGTTCGATTTTAGTGGGGTTTTTGAGTATTTTCTATAGGAATGTCCATATTTTCAACAAATTTTTACCCTGTTTCATAGCCCCGCCCCCATACCTTGGTTCCCTTCTGTTCGGTGACCTCCGCAGCCACCAATCTCTGATAAGCCAAATCCCAAACCATGAGATTTCCAATAATATCGAGAGAGACAATATATCGTCCACACGGTGAGAACTTCACCCCAATAATCGCCGCTTTGTGACCACCGAACAGCCGAACTCTCGTACCGGAACACACGTCCCACACACGGACGTATCGATCGTCTGAACCGCCTGCGATATAGTTACAGTTGGGATGGTAGTCAATGCACGAGACGTCTCCGTATGCGTCTGGAAACATTCGAAGAGGAGTCATACGGTCTGTTGACCACATTGACACTGTCTTGTCGGCACTCGCTGTGGCGAAGTAGTAACCACGGTTGCAGAATTGAGCCTGCAAAAACAATAATCACTGAAAAACGCGCTGAAGGTGCGCCAGACACTGGAAAAACACGAATTCAGCGTGAAAAGAGCATTCAAATGAGTATAATATCGATATATAAGTTGGTGGCCTAGAAATCCAAATTTTGAAAAACTATTCCCCGGGTCAAAAATGGCTTAAAATCACAAAATTAGGCCAGAAGACTAAAAACTCGAATTCGGCGTGAAATGAGCTTTGAAATGAGTCTAATATCAAAAAACTCACTGACTAGAAAACGCGCTGAAGACGCCCCAGCTCTTCAAACTATCAGAATGGAAATTCAAGATATTCCAGTCTAAGCTGATGCCCGATTTTCAGAAATTCTGATTGTTAGAAAACGCGCCAAAGGCACCCCAGCCACAACATATAAATTTTTAGCGAAACATCTCGGTTTTGGATGGTACATTTCATAGTAATCTGTATTCCCTGAAAAAACGCGCTGAAGGCGCGCCAGACATTTCACATTTTTCCGAGGGGTGGCCTAGGATAACAAAATTAGGCCAGGACAATCAAAAAATTTGAACTCAGCGTGAAAAGCGCTTTGAAATGAGTATAATATCAAAAAATAAATTCGTGGCCTAGAAATCCAAATTTTGAAAAAGTTAGTCCCCCTTCCAAATTTCGTGGTTTTTGCTGTTTTTCGGCGAATTTTTCAATAAGAAATTTTTCGAAAACGCGCCAGAGGCGCCCCAGATTTTTTGAAAAGTAAAAGTGTCGGATTTCCGATCATTTTGAGCGGCATTTTCAGGATAACCGCGTCGAAGGTGCCCCAGGCGAAAAAAGTCCAAGTTCAGGAAACGCGCCAATCGCGCGCCAGCACAGAAAATCTTGGAAAAATTCAAAAAATCATCTCAAAATTGTCTGTTTTGGACGGATTTTTCACTAAAAACCCCATTTTTCTAGCCAAAACGCGTCACAGTCACCCCAGCCATCCCTTACCTGCCAAACCATCGCAGGACACCTATAAATGACGACATTTCTCTGCGCATCCATACTCCACAATCGGATCGTCTTATCACCAGACGAAGAGAGAAGAAGTCGTCGATCGGGTGAGAAATTGACGGAGAACACGGGTCCACCGTGTCCCGTGTACCGTACACTCGACTGGGATCCCTGTAGATCAAACATTTGCGCGTGAACGTTGTCGGCCGTCTCGATATCGATTTTTTCCAAAAATTCCATATCTCTCAATTTCTTCATTTTATTCATTGGATCCATCGCGTTGATGACTATCGATGAGTCCGATAGACCCATCGCAATGAAGCTCGAATCGTCTGAGAAGTCACACGAAGCCACGCCCACCGGGGCATTGATTGTAGTGTACATACATATTGAGACGGGTGTTTCCGGTGTGATTATCGCCATTTTTCCCACGTCGCGGAGCCAATTTCGACGCTCTTCTCGCAAGTGTTCGGAGATTGGAGGGAGGGGGATACGGTCGTGTTGGGGACAGTGTTGAGCCTGCAAAAATGGGAGGTTTTTCAGGTTAAAAATCGCTAAAAACACAGAATTCTAGCCCAGTTTTACAAAAAACCCAAAAATTTCTGGTTTCAGGGGAAATTTTGAACGGAAATGTTGAAAAATCTGTGGTTTTCTATATCGGTTTTCAAAATTTCAGCAGTTTTTCATTTTGAAACCTGATTTTTATCATAATTTCGCTGAAAAAACAACTTCAAAACGCGAAAAATCCGAAAAATTCCGCGTTTTTTAGCTTAAAATCTTTAAAAACACAGATTTTCAGCATATTTCGATCAAACTTTCCCTGCTGGCCAAACTTCCCAATTTCGGGTTTCTAGGCCATCAAATCAAAACTTCGGCCACTGATTTGAGCATTTTTTTGCGATCAAACCGCGATTTTCAGCAGAAATTTCTCTCAAATGACTACTGATGGCCTAGCTTCCCAATTTCGGATTTCTAGTCCACCTTTCATTAATCAATTTTTAGGATTTAGTGGTGGCCTAGAAACCCGAAATTGGGAAGTTAGGCCATCCGGGAAATTTTTATCGGAAAATGATGAAAAATCTGTGGATTTCTTCATGGTTTTTCAAATTTTCAGCAACTTTAAAGCGTTTTTTGGTAAAATTGGGCTAAAATACTCCAAATTTCTCCGTTTTTCGCAATTTTATGAAAAAAAACGCATAAATGAGGTTTTTTGGTTGAAAATCGCGTTTTGAAGAGTTTTTAAAACAAATTCATCATGAAAATCGGGGAACTTACATAAAAAAGCAGTTTTCAACATTTTTCGATCAAAATTTCCTTGGTGGCCTAACTTTCTGATTTTTTCTAGGCCACCAGCTTGATCATTTTTTTCCCTTTTAGCGATACACTCGCGGTTTTCAGCAGAATTTTCTCTCAAATGAGTACTGATGGCCTAACTTCCCAGATTCGGATTCCTAGGCCACCTTTCATTAATCAATTTTTAGGATTTAGTGGTGGCCTAGAAACCCAAAATTGGGAAGTTAGGCCATCCGGGAAATTTTGAAAAACTGTAATTTTAGATTGGATTTCACTTTGGATTTTGCAATTTCTCAGAATCGCCATTTTGTGTTGTCTTTTTTTGTAAAATTGGGCTAAAATACTCCAAATTTCTGCGTTTTCAGCAATTTTTAAGTTAAAAATACAGTATTTTAACTCAATCTCATGAAAAAAAACGTGAATTTTTTGGATTTTTCAGCTGAAAAACTACTCACGGTGGGCATCTTCTTTCCAACATCCTTTCCTTTGGTCTTTCTCTTCTCAATACTCTGCATCAACTCGTCTTTCACAACTGAGAATAACATCTTATGTCTTCGTTCTCCTTTTCCAATTACTCCCAGGATTCCGCCCATTTGACTCTCAATCATCGTTCGACTCATTGCTCCCTCGTCGGCGTCTATATCAATCACGGAAAAAATTATATAAAGGGGGATGGGAGACGGGTTAGGTAATCTGGGGCGCCTTTGGCGCGTTTTTGAATGTTTTTAGAGTTTTTCAAGTAATTAGGAAGATTTTTTGAATAAAAATGCAGTTTCTCTAGCTTTTTCGCCGAAAATCCGTCTAGAAACGCCTCAATCCCGTTTTGAGTGAATCTGGGGCGCCTCTGACGCGTTTTTCAACTAAAAATAAGCTTTCGGACCGTAAAAATCGACAACAGCTAAGCATTTCTAACCGAATTCTATTACGAATTTCTAAAACTGGGGCGCGTTTGGCGCGTTTCCTAGAAACGCAAATCAGAATTTAAAAGTCTGGGGCGCCGTTGACGCGTTTTTTTATTTGAAAAATATATATTCAGAAGGTTCAAACACATCAAAAACCGACATTTTTTTCTAAAAAAATGCACATTTTCGTGGCTGGGATACCTTTGGCGCGTTTCCTAGGATGTAAAATCAGCATTTATAGAACTGGGGCGTCGTTGACGCGTTTTTTGAATTGAGTAATGAAAATGTATGTTTTCGGCTTAAAAACCGCTATTTTTGTCTGAAAATGGTGTTTTGACGCGGAAATTGAGGTCTTTGACATGCAAATCTTGAATTATTGCATGAAATATGCGATAATTATAGAAAATTAGGATTTTAGATTCAAAAATTCCGAATTTTTGTCTAAAAATTGAGGTTTTTGGCAATTTTGACTTTATTCGGCTGGGGCACCTTCGACGCGGCGTTCTATTTTGAAAATTGCACTCAAAATGATCGGAAATCCCAACACGTTTACTTTTCAGAGAATCTGGAGCGCCGTTGACGCGTTTTCTAGAGTTTCAAATCAGAATTTCAAAGTCTGGGGCGCCGTTGACGCGATGGTTTGGCAGATAAATTTGCTGGCAATGGCGCTGGGGCGCCTTCGACGCGCTAGAAAACGTCAAAAAGTGGCGATTTTCACCTGGCGCTCGTTTGGCGCGTTTCCTTAGACTTTTAAGGTTCTAAACCATGTTTCAACTCTCCAAAAACTCACTTTCAATATTGATATGCTTTGCAATGATATTCTTGACACCAATGAGTCTCGTCTGAATCAATTCCAAATGTTTCTGAGTGGCCTTGGATAATTTGACAAGAACCTTATTCTCCCTCAACACCCGTACATATTCATTCGGTCTCATCGTCATCGAATCCTCGATTAGAGAGAGTTTATGAACGAATTCCGAGAAACATTCGGGAATGAATATCTTGAATCGATTGAAGAATTTCCTGGCGGTATCGGGATGTTTATCCATCAGAGCTATGTAACTGTGAGCAAATATTGGGAATATCAACTGACTGAACTCTGCTTGTATCACATCTGAACAGTCGTTCGCGTGCTTCACGAAGGCATCGAATTCAACAGATATCGCTTCTCTGGAAAGACTTTCGAGTGGTTAGAATTGCGTTTGAGGGGTTTTTAAAGCGAATTTTTCTGATTTTCTCATCTTAAAACACAAAAAATTGAGAAAAAAGACCAAAAATTGACCGAAAATTCGAAAATGCGGCTTGTCCGCGAGGAGTACACGGCAATATAACACCATTTTTGCCGATTTTTGTCAATTTTCGAGGTTTTTCTCGATTTTTGGGCTAAAAACTAACGATTTGTTTGAATTTGCAGGTTTTTGGCGTAAAAATAGTGTTAAAAAACCGAATTTTTCTTAAAATTCAGTATGAGAATGTGTTCTTAAAAGATGCTCAAAAACGCGTCACCGACGCCCCAGTTCTTTTCATAAAACTCGGAATTCCGGTTAGAAATGGTTGACTGTTGCGTTTTTTTACGGTCCGAACGCAAATTTTCAGATTAAAAACGCGCCAGAGGCGCCCCAGTTCTCTGAAAAGGAAAAGTCGGGATTGAACCGGTCGGTCATACCTCCCGTTCTAGAACTCTCCCAGTTTAAAACTGGGGCGCGTTTGGCGCGTTCCCTAGAATTTTCTTAAATCAGAATTGATAAGTCTGGGGCGTCAAACTCATCAAAAACCGAGACGTTTCAATAAAAACTCCATATTTCATGTCTGGGGTGCCGTTAGCCCGTTTTTCAGTTATTGCAGAACCTAAAGTTAAAGCCGTCTGTTCCGATTTTTTGTCTGAAAAACGTGTGAAAAAAATGTGGTTTTGAGGCGAAAATTGAGGTTTTTGTCGTGAAAATCTCATTTCTTTTTGCCTAAAAAATGCGGTTTTTGATGAGAAAATTGAAGTTTTTGACCTAAAAATCTCTAATTTTGGTCTGAAAATGCGGTTCTTCGCGATAAAATGAAGTCTGGGGCGCCGTTGACGCGTTTCCTATAATTTCAAATTATAGTTTATAAGACTGGGGTGCCGTTGACGCGTTTTTGATTTTAAAAAATGCATATTCAGAAGGACGAAATCATCAAAAACCGAGACTTTTCGCTAAAAATTTTCCGCCAAATTTCGAGACTGGGGTGCCGTTAGCGCGTTTTTCAGTTATTAGAATTTCTGAAACTCGTTATGCATCAGTATGCTCAAGAATCTTGATTTTTCATTATGAAAGTTTGAAATTCGACGATTCGGAGAGAAAGAGAGAGCTGGCGTGCCTTTGGCGCATTTTCCAATTTTTGCAGAAATTAAAGTTAAAGCCGCCTGTTTCGAATTTTTGTCGCAAAAATTGAGGTCTTTGGCATGAAAACGCTTTTTTTTTGAGAAAATTGAGGTTTTTGTCTTAAAAATCTCGAATTTTCGTCCGAAAACGTGTTTTTTCTTCGCAAAAAAGGTGGTTTTTGGCCTAAAACCCCCTATTTTGTCCGAAAATGTGGTTTTTGACTAGAAAATGAAGACTGGGGCACCGTTGACGCGTTTTCTAGAATATCAAATCAGAAGTTGTAAGGCTGGGGTGCCGTTGACGCGTTTTTGTGATTTTCTCAGAAAAAATTGTTTTTCTCTCCTATTTTCACAAATATCTCTATCAAAAACATACTCGGGCGGTAGTCCACTGGTTCCCTCATTCCTCAGCACAGGCCCCGCCTCCCGTGTCAACTGTTCCTCCGTTTCGGACAGTCCGTTCTTTCTCAAAAACTCCAAAACTTGTTGAAGTGTCTCGTTGTTCATTGGTCTCGACAGAAGACCATCGTCCATCGGATTCATCTGATTCATGATAGGAGAGTCGAAGAATTGACTATTCGAATTCTCGTTGTCCTGTATGTTCATCTGCAAATTTAATTATGGAGTTTTGAGGGCGAAAATGTGTTTTTGCGAAAAATTCAACATTTTCAAGTTTTCTGCTGAAATTTTGTACCGGTGAAAGTTCCACAAGAATGGATAACGAGGCCCCGCCCACCAGAATAGACCACGCCCACTCTGGAAAACAGTAAAAAAGTGGCTTGAAATGAGCGATTTGAACCGAAATCAAACAAACAGTTCCCGCCAAAATTGAAAACTCAAATTTTTTGGATTTAGATAGTTCGGGGTGTGAAATCTGAGATTTTGTCGGGTTTTGAAGCGGCTTTCCGCCACAATTTTTAATTTTTCGCTTTTTCTGAAACGCTAGTGCGGCAGGGAATTGTGGGCGGAGCTTAAACTGCAAGCGGATAAAATTCCAGCTCATTTTTTAACGAACAACATTGAATTTCAAGAAGAACTCGTGTTTTAATAGATTCATTATATTGAAAAAATCGATTAAACTACGAATTTCACTTGAAATTCAATGTTGCTTGTTAAAAAATCAGCTGGAATTTTATCGGCTGAAAAATGACAATTTTGAGTCAGTTATAATGAATTTCTGTGATTTTAAACATAAAATCTGTTTTAAAATACGAATTTTATTCAAATCTAATAATTCTGAGCAAAAAATCTATATTTCAGGCTCAAAAAACGCAGAAAACTATATGTTTTCTACGAACACTAAGATTTCTCCAATTTTCTTCTAATTTCTATTCAAAAATTCGTTATTTCAATGTAATTGAGCGAGAAAACCAATGAAAACCACCCCAAAACCCTCAAGAATCTCATTTATTCGTTTTTTAAGAGCATCTTCTCTTCATAAAATGAAGAGAAAATCTCATTTTCTCGGCTAAATATCTCGAGATGGTTATCTATAGACTGCACTCGTCTAAACACAAATGGATTCGGAGGATAGTCCAGCGGAGCGCGTTTGCACTCTCATAAATGGTGATGGTCTTGTACAGGGGAAACGGAGGGAAGGAGAGGGGGTGTCAATAAGACGATGAAATTTGGAGAGTAATAAAGTGCTGAAATTTTTGAATTTTCAGCGGAAAACCAAAAACAGACGATTTTTGGGTTCTGGAAATTTCGAAACTCAGAAAAAATATTTGAGACATTTTTTGCTCAATTTCAATTTCAGGTTCGAAAATTCCCGGATTCGATAATGAGTTGAAAAATCTGAGTTTTCGGTTGAAAACTGACACAGTTTTCAGTGAAAAATGAAATTGTTTGACCTTTTTACTGTCTGCCGGAAAAAAACGCGATTTTCAACAAATTCCTTGTCGACAAACTGGGATTTCGAAGCTGAAAATCCGAGGTATAATGTCGAAAAACTACCAAAATCTCAAAATTTGGTGAAAAAATGCTGACATACGGTTTTTTTTGGTAGTTTTGACACTAAGTACAATAAGGCCCCCAATTTTCAGATTGTTTTCCAATGATGGTGTGCTGAATTTCTGAAATAAAACAGGCTAAAGCGATTTCAAAAATGCACTTACTAAACCGTGCCAAAAATTATGAAATTTGTAAACTCAGGACAGGAAAACTGGCAAATTCACGAAAATTCCAGAAAAATTATGAATAGAAACCTCATTTTCAAAAGCTGTAAAGTGAAATCATGAACTTTTTCTACAGTGAACCCAAGTTTTGAAGCTTTATGACTGGGTTTACTGTAGAAAAGTTTCCTGGTAGATCTTTTACTTTACAGCTTTTGAAAATGAGGGATCTATTCATAATTTCTCTGGAGTTTTTGTAAATTTGCCAGTTTTTCTGTGCTGAGTTTACAAATTTCATCATTTTTGGCACGGTTTAGTAAGTGCATTTTTGAAAGCGTCTTAGCCTGTTCTATTTCAGAAATTCAGCACACCTTCATTGGAAAACACTCTGAAAATTGGGGGCTTTATTGTACCTAGTGTCAAAACTATCAAAAAAACCTGACGTAACAATGTATAACCGGAACACTCGTTTTCCTAACATTTCCTGAATTTTCAGAAAATTGTATTTAAAATAATCTGTATTACGGCACAAAACCTATCTGGTTTCTATCTCCCTAACAGAAACCCGATTTGTAGTTTGTAGTCTTCTTTGTCTACCAGTATAGTTCCATTTTCCCTCTTTCAATCTATACAGTTCTATCTAATTGTGCACAATTGTTTACCCTGTTATCTTATCATGTTTTAGACATAAAGACCGATAAGAAATTCTCTCGTTTTCATTTATACTTGTATAACAGTGAGAACGAGAGAGTGTGCAAAATGGAGAGACGCAGAGACAACCAAGACAACGCATAACTCACCCATTATCCATTCAGTTCATTACGATTGGATATAGTAGAATAGAAATTGAATAGAAATTCATGAATTCATGAATTCAGAAGGGAGCAGAAGCCGTGAGAGAGACGCAGACAGTGCGGATCGATAGAAGAGAGAAGAGAGAGACGCAGACGGTGAGAGCGTCCGGAGGCGGGGAGGTGCTCCTTCTCCGTCACCCTTCTTCTTCACTACTCATCATGGACAACACTACGACGGCTACGAACGAAAAGAAAGAAAGAGCGGATAGTCCGGAGATTGATGTGGATGGGTTGAAGGATTCCGAGTGTTCGACACCCGAAAAAGTGGAGAATCAGAAGGAACAGGAACAGGCCGACGAGGAGGTCGAGGAGCAGAAGAAGAGTAGTGAGGTGAGCAGTTTCGAAATACTTATTTTAGAGAAGGTTCGAGAAGATTCGATAATTCAGAATATATTGGATTAAAGCCTCAGATTATAGTTCAGGGCTCGAGGATTTTGACGGGTGAAGTCGTTAGGATTCAATGGGGGCGTAACTCGCTTCAAACTCAATCCTATGAACTGAAAAATATACCAAAATGTAGATCTCGGCGAGTTCTATGTCTCCAATATAATACGGGTCGGAATCTTTTTGGATTTTCGCCGCTAGCCGTGCTAAAATGATTTTTTTTGTTGCCATTTTCGAGTTTAACAAATCGTCATCCGACCCGTATTATATCACATATATAGAACTCGTCGTGATCTACATTTTACTATATTTTTCAGCTCATAATATTGAGTTTAAAGCGAGTTACGACTTCGAAATACTTCCTTAAGAAGATTCGAGAAGGTTTCAGAATCCAGAATCTCATAATCTATATTTCTGAAATCTCCGTGGACAAACATCTTCCAGAAAATTCCCAAACTAAAATCGCGAGTATTCTGAAACTATTTCCACATCTGGAAATTCAAAAATCCTGTCAAAATTACTCCATTTTGAGCCAAAAAGTGACCGTAAACCCCTAAAATCTCAAAATACAAAAAAACCCGACCTTTTCCCAATATTTCCTATCAGCAGGGTACGCGTCTCACAACCGCGCTCTATCGAAACCGGAGAAAATAGTGTGCGAAATTGAGAGACTCAGAGAAAAAGAGACATTTTCAAGGGGAGTAAATTCCGGGCCGGGCCGACTGAAAAATTTTCCTCGGCCCGGCCCGATCAGCCCGGTCGGCCCGGGTCACAGTACAAAAATTTGAAATTTTGAATTTTTTTGAAAATTTTTTCGATTTTTTTCGCAAAAATGTCGAATTTTCGAGTATGTTTTCACATATCGATAAAACTCAAGTGTACATAGGATTTTTGACTATTTTTGATGGAAATTTCAAAAAAATTCAAAAAATTTTGTGAAAAAATGGTGCTCATTTTTTGACTCCGGGCCGACCGGGACGGGCCGGGCCGGAAGAAATTTTCCTCGGCCCGGCCGGGCTGGGCCGGAATTTCCCAACCCTGGTTGCAAGCACTGTACTGAGCTATTACAAAAATCGACAACTTCGGTACATTCCTCCCAATTTCGGCTCCAAAACTCCGCCCCGAAATCTCGTATTTCTTATTTTCAGACCTCAAAATCTTCACTCTCTCCATCAACCCAACGTCTCCGTACCACCAGTTCCACATCCGACGGTACGGAAGCCCTAATCGCGACTCTCTCCGCATGGGATTGGGTGACAATAGACGGTCTGAAACTACCAGCAGTGACACGTAACAAGGAACGATACGTGGCTGTCCATATGGTTCAATTGAAGCTTTTAAGCAAATTTCCATCGGATATTCCTCGGGAAATCACGCGGAAATTCACAATGGGCTCTCACAAGATGTCTGTCGCCGAGGCGTGGACATTCAACTCAATCAACGCCGTCATTCGGAAATTTGATCTCGGATGTCAGTTGTTCACGGCGAATGATGAATTGGTGAAACTAAACGACGTTCAAATGTTCTATTGGAATGTGAAATTGTATAATTTGAAGAGGGTGAATTCACAGTACGAGGCGAGTATTTCGAGTGCAGAGGGCAATGTTCAGTTGTTGGCGACTGCTATGCAGTTACAGAAACAGGTCGAGAGTGATATTCAGGTACGGCCACGCCCACTTTGATGTATAGGAAAAGAGCACATATTTATCAAGGTCCCGGGAAGACCCAGCTTCAAAAAATTTATCAATTTTTTTTTGAAATTTGAAATTTTCTGGACGGAAAACCTCATGTTTCTAGATATTCAGTGATATGCAGGTAAAGCAGACTACAAACTACAAACGCGGGTTTTTTTCAGAGAGATAGTGCTTTTGGACGGGAAACCCCACATTTTCCTGTCAAAAAACACCTCAAAAACTCAAAAAACTGACCTAAAACCGCTCAAATCTACGTTTTCCTTGAGAAAACCGCCAAAAACCCTATTTCTCCTTTAATATGGTGCATCTGCTCCAAAACTTCGCGCCAAAATTCAAATTTTTTGGCAGATGCACCATATAAAGGGAGAAATTGGGTTTTTTGAGGGTTTTCTTAAGGAAAACGTGGATTTTAGCGGTTTTAAGTCAGTTTTTTTGAGTTTTTGAGGTGTTTTTTGACCGGAAAATGGGTTTTTTTCAGTTTTGGAGTATAAAAGTGCCAATATTTTGAGGCTATGCAATTACAGAAACAAGTCGAGAGTGATATTCAGGTACGGCCACGCCCCACAAATTCGAAAATGTGCACATTTTTTGAAATTTTCATTAAAAATAGTCGAAAACTCGATATCACTTTTTGCACTGAAGTTTCGTACCCGTGGAAATTCCGCAACTATGGATAACAAGGCCCCGCCCACCAGAATAGGCCACCAGAATAGACCACGCCCACTCAAAAATAGGAAAACAACCAAATTTGTCAAGGCTTGGCCCAAAAGCCCCGGATAACTGAGAAAACCCCCTGAATATGGTGCATCTGCCTTGAAAATCCCGTATTTTGAGACTCCAAAACTAAAAAACCGATTTTCCGGTGAAAAAAACCTTTGCCAAGTCCAAAAAATCCATTTTAAACCGCTAAAATCTAGGTTTTCCTCGAGGAAATCTCCAAAAAAGCAATTTCTCTTTTAATATGGTGCATCTTGCGCCAAAAGCCACATTTTTTGACATTTTTTAATTTTTCATAAAAAGTGTGAACATTTCTGATGATTTTTCAGAATTTCTTATAACTCTGAATGATCCTTTTTTTGCGAAAATTTCAAAAAAAAAATCAAAAAGTTCAATTTTGTACCATTAGAGACCCCCGCTCACTTTGGAGAAAAATGGCGTAAACGCGCTCCGTCGCATAACGGTTGGCACGGTGCCAAATTCAAATTTTACGTTCATTAATCGTTTCTTAAAAAATCCAAAATTTGCCCCCCCCCCTTGTCCTCCCAGACTACACCACCCGCCTTTCTCAATAGAGCGCACTTTCTTTTTTTTATATTTCAGGCAGTCTGCGCCGAACTTCAACGACTCGAGAAGAGCTACATTGTGAGTGAGTTTTTTTTGTTGAAATTTTCAAAAAATTTTCAAAAAAAAATCAATAATTATGTTCCAGGTAACATGACGCAGGAGGAGACAACACAACAACAACAACAACAACAGCCTAAGTTGATTAGCTCGAAATCTTGAATAATTATTTATTTAATCACTTTTAATTATCTTTTTAATTATAAATTTTAATTATTCGTTGATGTCTTTTTTCAAATAAAAAAAACGAAATGCTTTTCGCAGTAAATTCTAAAACCGATTATCCTTGGAGGTATGCAACTGCGCTCCATCGAATTGTCAGGCGGGAATTCAAATTTCTCACAGCTCTTACAACTGCGCTCCACCGAAATGCCTTTTTTTCTCTGCGTCTCTCAATTTTCTTCGGTTTCAATAGAGCGCGGTTGTAAAAATTGGACTTCGAGCGGCAAATTCAAATTTCCATCGAAAAATCCACTAGAGCGCGCTTGCATACCCCATTTTTTTGGGGAAAATATGTACACTAATTCGTGAAAAAAAAAGAAATGAATCAATGAGGAGCAATTTGGACAGGAAAACAACTGAAAATGTACTTTGATGACCAGAAATTGAAATGAAAAGAAGAGAAATGAATAATCTCAGCGGATAGTAAATGTTGAAATGTACTGGTAGAATGGGCGGCTATTGGAGACAAAATGGGATTGGAGGAGGTAGGAAGTGCGCTCTGTTGGACACTGGTCGTTTTTTGACAATTTTCAGCTCAAAAACTGGGAAAATGCGAATTTTTGAGCGGAAAAATCAAATTTCGAACTTTTTCATCGAAAATCTATTAAAATTCTCATTAGAGCGTACTTGGGGACTATGTATGTGCGCTCTATGGCGAATTCGGTATAAATTCTCAATAAAGCGCACTTGCGAGTCTAGGACTGTGAAAACGTGCTCTATTGGACTCCAGTCAGTTTTGCTTGAAATTATCAATAGAGCACATTTGCATATAGATTATCAAAAGTCTAGTAAGTGCGCTCTATTGAAATTCAAATAGGAACTTGCAGTGGAATTTATCAATAGAGCGCACTTGCATAGGAATTTAAGATTTTGCAAATGCGCTCTAGTGTACAAACGGTGATCTCAGCGCTTTTATCATTAGAGCGCACTTTAAAAACCTAAATTTTCAAAAGCAATGAAACTGCAAACGCGCTCTATTGAACATTTCACACAAATCGTAAGTTTTCAGTTATTTTGGCTCAGAAAATACCAATTTTGATCAATTTCAAATAAATTTATCATTAGAGCGCACTTTCACTTCCAAGTATTTGTGCAAGTGCGCCCCACTGCACTATACACAAAAATGTGAGTTTTTGAGCGGTTTTTGGCTCAAAAACTACGCATTTTCCACGGTTTTCTGTGGCAAAAAAACCGTTTTCAGCCAATATCCTTATTAGAGCGCACTTTCCCAACCAAAAACCTCCAAAAAATATAGAAAAACGAGAGAAATTAATTCAGAGAGAATGGAGCCTAAAACGAGAGCATTTTGCAGACGGCCTTCAACGGCATACAGATTGTGTTTCCGAACGTTTTGCAGATATCGGAGAACGAGACGGCCGACGCGTGCGCTCCATTGATATACTTCACATAGGTACAACCGTCCGCGTATTCCTCGCCAATTTTGTAGTAATCACTGCAAAAAAATACAATTTTAAGGGTTTTTTGGGTGGGCGCTGCCTATTTTTTTCAAGAAATTTCGAAAATTTTCAGTCAAAAATGAGCTTTTGGGGTCTTAAACGGTCTAAAATCATTGAATTATCAATAGAGCGCACGTGCAGAGAGTCTGGGTCTGTGAAAACGCGCTCTATTGGACTACATGCATGTTTTGCTTGAAATTATCAATAGAGCGCATTTCCATTAAGATTTTCAAAAGTCTAGTAAGTGCGCAATATTGAAATTCGAGTAGAAATTGGCAATTTCAATGGAACTTATCATTAGAGCGCACTTGCATAGGGATACACAGAGCAAACGCGCTCTATTGGACTGCAGGGAGAAAAGTGTCCTTTCCCGGCTTTTATCATTAGAGCGCACTTTCAAAAAATCATTTTCTAGTGGGCGGAGCCAATTTTTCCATCTGACATTTCAGATTTTCAGTCAAAATTGATATTTTCAAAAGAAACAGAAGGGTTTTCTTGAATTTTTCTTTTGTCAATTTTTCCACATTGCCGTGTAGTCCTCTCGGACAATTTTTTTTCCAAAAATAAGCTCCGCCCCCTTCCACGAGCTCTTTTCATCACTTTTAATTCTCAAAAATCCTTTCTAAAAATACATTCTTCGGGCACTAAAAAACGAAGCTCCGCCCCCAGAAACTTCTGAATTTTCAAAGACTCCAACGGGTCCCTTACCGCAATGAAGCGTGAAACTCGAATCCGTGCATTTGATAGAATGAGAGCGCGGCGGAGTTCGTCGAGAGGACGTGAAGGAAAACGGCTCGAGTGAAGGGTGGATTGTCGGTGAGAGATGTCATCAGATTGTTGAGAAGTCTCGTCGCGAGACCCATCCGTCGGAATTTCTTGTTCACGGCAATCGAGAGGATGTACGTGACATGCACAGACGATGGGGACTCCGCAACAATGTCTTGGTCCTGCGAATATTGAGAAATTTTAAAATATATTTGGGATTATTTGGTCGGGGCACAGTTCCTACCACCACGCTCCACCGAAATTCCTTTGAAAAATGTCTCTTTTTCCCTGCGTCTCTCAATTTCTCACACTATTTTCTTCGGTTTCGGTAGAGCGCGGTTGTAAGAAGCGTGTCGTGCTAATATATACCATAATGTAGATTTCGACGAGTTCTATGTCTGTGACCAACTTTGGGTCGTTAATGTGCCACGAGCCGGGCTATTTTTGCCCATTTCCGCGTTTTTTGACCCTTTTTCTTATGTCGGTCCGTCGCAAGCATTGTTCTAACAGGAGAGTTATTCGGAGAAACAAACGGGAATTTTTCATAACTTTCAAAGAAGAGATAGCTTTTTAGACTGAAAATCCGTTCTAATACGCATTTGAAGCGCTTCATAACCCCAAAAACTCCAATTTTGAACTAAAAAGCGTCTAACGCACGCCAGACTCATTTTCACCAATTTTTTGTGAGTCAGAACGCGTCCAAAACGCACCAGACCGTCTGGTCGAGACGTCAAAATTCTATGAAACGCGTCGAAGGCGCGCCAGAAACTCAATATTTCGAAAATTCAAGTGGAAACCCGTTCAAGTGAACAGAAAATGCTAATTTCTCTATGAAATTCAGTCCAGAGCGCGTCCAAGGCGCACCAGATTTACTACTTCCGCGAGTTTTATGAAAAAAAAAAGTCATTTCTCGACTGAAATCATTCAAATTTTCCCAATTTCCACCATATTTGTTAATTGGCCTAGGAGTTGACAGGTACGCTTTTATTCACTTGTCTGATTCCCAGCCGCTATCAGGATTCTCACCTCAATATTACAATCACTCAAACATTTCGTCTCGGAGACAATCATCGCAGCGAGATGCTCTCCATCGAATAGCCCCGTCGACGTCAACCCTCCTGATACCACCTCGTCGTACCAACAGTCTGGATACTGTATCGGAAAGGACTCGTTGCATAGAGTCTCCACTGCCAATCGATCCCATGTTTGTAGTTTTCGAAGGGTAAACGAGTCGGCGATGGCTGAATTGGATTGGATGGAGGATTGGATGGTATGGTTGGATTGATGATTGTTGGATAGAGACGAGGACGGTGTCATTCCGAATGCCTCGTTGTCTTGTTCCAGCCAAAGGCCTTTACTCTGAAAATTGGAATAATGAGGGGTAATTAAGATTTGAGATAATTAAGAATAGAGGTAATTAGGAATCAGAAGATTCTGTGGTTTCGACGGTTTTTGAGCCAAAAAACGGAACTTTCGGGGAAAAATAGAGTTTTTTGATACATAGAAAACCAAAATCTATATACTCTGAAACGCGCCAAAGGCGCACCAGCGATTTTGTGATTTGGACGGTTTTCGACACGAAAATCACGTTTTTTTAAAAAGGTTTTTGAGCTGAAAAACGGGATTTTCGGTCTCAAAAATTGAGTGATTTGACGATTTTTAGGCTGGGAAATGGAATTTTCAGTAAATTTTAACGGAAAACGAAATTTTCACAGTTTTAGACGATTTTTGAGCTGAAAAACGGGATTTTTGCTCAGAAAATCGAGTATTTTGACGGTTTTTAGCATAGAAAGTAGTATTTTCACCAAAATCACTTAACGATTTTCACATCATTCGTTGCTCCAAAACCGCCTAATTTGGGACTCAAAAAGATATACTCTGAAACGCGCCAAAGGCGCACCAGCCATTCTGTGATTTGGACGGTTTTTGAGCTGAAAATCACGTTTTAGATCTGAATCGAAAAGTGGGCGGAGGCTAATAAGCCACGCCCACTCGCTCAGATCGGAATGAATTTTGGTCGTTTTCTGCACTTTTCTCACCGATTTCGCAAAAATTAGCAACAAAACACGTGCGAAAAATGCGAAATTGACTAGATGGAAAAAATAGCGGGAATTAAAATCGTGTGCTTATGCGCTCTACTGCACATTTCGGATTTTTGACCAAGAAATCACGTTTTTTGAGCTAAAAAACGGGATTTCTTGGTCAAAACCCTATACAGAATTCCTATAAACCAGCTGTTTCCTACCAAAAAATGACGTCGGGGTTTTTCGACGAAAATCTATCAAATTATCTCAACAAAACAAAAAGAAACAAGTCGTCGTTCAGCACTCCCGTCTTCGCTCCGGAACGAGCGTTTGGGAGCTCCCAGAGCTCTACTGTCACTTATCAAATTTATATCGACATTTGACAGATGGCGGATGGGAAACAAGGGGGAAAGAAAAGGCGGCAAAAAAGCTCATCCATCAAAAATTGGTTTTGAACTTCCAAAAAGTCTAAAAATTATTCAAAAATGTCTAAAAATGCATCGTTTTCTCTAGGATTTTGAATTTCCTTGAAGTCTGGCGCGCCTCTGGGCGCATTTTTCGATTCTTTTGTTTCCAAAAAATTCAAAATTTATCATTTTCTAAAAATAGATTTTTGACTGAAACTCCCGTTTTTCAGCTCAAAAACCGTCCAAATCACAGAATCGCTGGTGCACCTTTGGCGCGTTTCAGAGTATATCTTTTTGAGCGAAATTAGGCGATTTTCAAGCAAAAAAAACAATTGTTAAATGTGCTGTCGCACCTTTGACGCGTTTTGGTGAAAATACCACTGTCCAGGCTAAAAACCGTCAAAATACTCGATTTTTGGCCGAAAAATTCCGTTTTCCGTTCAAAAACCGTCAGAAACGGTGAAAATTCAGTTTTTTCGATAAAATTCACTAAAATTTTCCCTTTTCAGCCTAAAAACCTTTAAAAACCCCTAAAAATCGCCATAAAAAGGTATTTTTCAGCAGAGGCAAAAGAGCCGAGGGGGGGGGATCTAATCCAATTTCCGGTGGTTCACTTTCTGCTATACGAATAGAGCTCTCCGGAATAAGGGGGGGACCATGGAAGACACGGAAAGGAGACAAAAGAGAGAATGAGCAACGCGTCCTTCTCCTTCTCTTCTTTTCATAATTACTCGTAGGGAGAGCTCATCTTGCTTGGGTGACCTTTTGGTATTCTTAAATTTAAAATTGACTGAGCAGCGACTTGTAAAGGACGGGGCTTACGGTAATCTCCAGCCAAAAATGACTAATCTTAGGGGTATTAGCTTTAGAAAAATAGTTTTTCCGCTCTTTTTTTAATCTTTTTTGAGCTGAAAATTCGGGTTTTTGCGTTCTTTTCATAGGAATTTCCGTATTATATTACCAGCCTACCTGCCCGCCTTCGGCGGTTCAATCGGCTGGTTCCTCCTTATTCACGTGGCCGCCCACTCTCAAATGTGACCGCCTGGCCGAGTGGTCTAAAGCAGCTGTCGTTGTCCAAAGCACGCCAGTTCGGTTTTGCCCGCTGGCTCAGTTTCTCTTCTCTTTCCAAAACCGTTGCGGACAGTGCCTCAGACAAACAGACAAACACCACTTGTCTTTTATATATAAGAATGATTATCGGTTCACAAACCCTTGCCGTAAGGTGTTAAAGGCGCATGGAGTTTGTTCGGATGGATCTCGTAGTTGAAATGGGTGGAATCCGTAGTAAAAATATTTCAAACTGTTGCTAAATACGGTTTTTCACCCATTTCAACTACGAGATCCGTCCGAACAAACTCTATGCGCCTTTAACACCCTACGGCAAGGGTTTGTGAACCGATAATAATATAATAAGGACATTCCTGATAATTACCAAAATTCGTCGAAAAAATGCTCGAAACCCCAAATTTTCAGTCGATTTTAGCTAGAATACCCGGAAATCAGTCGATTTTGGCTGGAATTTTCAGTTTTAACAATGAGAAATCGTTAGGAATTCTCTCTCAGATTCTAAATACGATTGTGCAGCTCAAAAACTGTGAAATAATGGTAAAGTGTACAAAAACTCAACGAAAAATCGAAATTCAAGCAGAAAACATTTTAATAGTCTGTGAATGACTAATATTGTTTTTGTTGTGAAAAAACAACAAAATAATTTTCCAATGAATCATGATTTTGTATGAATCGCGTAAAGAAAAAATAAGGAAGCTATCGAAAATTTGCAGGCTTCAAGAACATTTTCTAGCTAAAAAGTCTGCAATTTCAGACAAAAACCAAGTTTGTCCTGAATCTCAGTTGTGGATTCATCTCCCACAGACTTTTTTTCACAACTGAAAAAAATTTATAAGGAAAAAGAAGACTCAAATCTTTTTTGGAGGGCGTTAATACTCACTTTCGAATTCTAATAAGAAATGCAGAAGGAATGAGATGAAAAATCTTTTTTTTTTGAAGTGGGGGGAGGGAGTACAAAGATTCGAGTTTCAAAAAATTCCAAATAAGAAAACGTGGAATTCTAGTTTCACGTTTGGTATTTTTCTATCGAAACTTGAATTTATCGTACTTTTCAACCGCCGCGTAAATCTCTTCAAATTCTATATTATAAGCTGAAAAGTGTACCAAAATTTCATAGTTGTCACCGGGCCGATCCGGGCCTTGTGCGGGCTTTAGAATAACTTGCTTCAAAATGGCAATTAGGAGTCGATCAACTTGTCAAATTATAGATCTCGGTGAGCTCTACACAAATCTATTTTCATTTTCACTGTGAGTTTAGTGAGAGCAGCAGTAAAATCCATTTAGTGGCCGGGCCGTGATTCAAGGCCCGGCAGGTCAAGGCCCGGCCACTAAATGGATTGTACTGCGGTTCTTACTAAACTCACAGTGAAAATGAAAATAGATTTGTGTAGAGCTCACCGAGATCTACAATTTGACAGGTTGATCGACTCCTACTTGCCATTTTGAAGCAAGTTATTCTAAAGCCCGCACAAGGTCCGGATCGGCCCGGTGACAACTATGCAAAATTTAGATCACAACGTGATCTATATCTATGACCTACCACGGGCCTGGTTGAAATGGTTTTTCAGATCAATTTCGCATTTTTGGCTCATTAACCCGATTCGCGGTATAATACCGACTAGCCATCCGGTCCGTAGCAGGTTACAGACATAGATCTCGTTCAGATCTAAATTTTGGTATATTTTTGATCTCATAAAACTCAGTTGAAAAAAAAAACAACTATGGCAACACTAATTAATCAATGAACGGAACAATTGACGAATGATAATGAACTGGTAAACACACGAAATGATTGCATATTAGCATCAGTACATATTATACTTGTTATGACCCGGCCCTTGGAAAATTTTTCAAAGCCCAGCCCGGCTTCAAAAACTGTGACATGGCCGAACGTTTTGTTTTTGTGTTTCTAGGCCACCGAAGATCTTCTCAAACAAATTTCAAAAATGTGAGACCTAGAAAACCAAAAAAGAAAAAATGGAAAATGTGCTCCGACCCTGATCTCATGCGCGAATATTAAAATTGAATTTGAATAAAAAATAAATGTTCCTTCCTTATATCTTTTTATACCCATTAAACCAACCTAGATGTTCCTTATCTTATTCCTTATGACTCTAGACAAGGAAGTGCAATTATGTATCAAAAAATCAGAAATCTTTCAGCTTTTCTTATGTAAAAAATGAAAAAAATGAGACGGCGACGAAGAGAAAAATCATCGAATCGCTATCAAATTTCACTAGTTTTACACATTAGATATGTCATCTATACGTATCATTTTTTTTCAAATTTTAAAAATAAGGGCTCATCTCTAATAAAACGGCACCTAAAAATTTCAAAAATAGTAAAAGAAATCTTGGGAAAGAACGTAAAAATAAGACATTTCGCGGATTTTGAAACTAAAAATATGAAAAACTCTGAATCTGTAGCTGAAAAATAGGCGAAAACTTGATTTTCCCACTCAAAAAATCACATTCTAAGTTAAAAAACTGCCAAAATCCTACTTTTTTCCAGAAAAAAAGTGAAAACTATGGGTTTTCACTCAAAAAATCTCATTTTCTTAGTCAGAAACATTTTCAAATCCAACTAAAAACGCTAGGATCATGTGAAAATGAGAGCCATATGCTTCTTTTTCTTGATGCTCTAAGTACGAAATGGCGAGAAAATCCGTGAGCAAAGCGATATGGGGCTCACGGATTAAACAAGTGAATAGCTGAGAGAAGAATTGAGGATTTGGGAAGGAATGAATAGGAATTTGGAGTGAGGATTGGAGGAGGCTAGGTAGTTGAGATGTACGACTATAATCTACGATGGGAATTTTGTACTTAGAGCATCAAAGCGGCAGCCAAAAATCAAGAACAAGCATATGGCTCTCATTTTGACATGATCCAAGCGTTTTTAAGCGGAAAAATTGGATTTGAAGATATTTTTAACTGAGAAAATCAGATTTTTTAGTGAAAAATTCATATTTTTCACTATTTTAACAACGTAGGGTTTTGACATTTTTTAGCTTAAAAATCTGGTTGTCACATGTTTTTCAGTAGAGAAACTTTGAGTTTTGAGTTTTACGGTTTCTCGCAGATCTCAATTAGCAGACCATACAGTGAAGCCACGCCCACTTTCAGCCCTAGCTCGTCACAGTTGTTACAACTGCGCTCCACCGCAATCCCCTTGAGAAATGTCTCTTTTTCTCTGCGTCTCTCAATTTTGCACTCAAGGTTTCGGTAGAGCGCGGTTGTAAGAAGCCTGTCGTGCTAATATGAGTATGGTCTAGTTTTCAAACAACGGGGGGTTTTCTAGGCCACCACAATTTCCACCAAAATTCTCAGTTTGACATCAAAATCAACATTTTTGAATTCTTTTTTTTTTTGAAAGCCCATAAAAAGTATATAAAAAGGTATTTTATGGAGAAGCAAATGGAGGGAAAAAAGAGAGTTTCCTGTCTCCAGTAGTTGTCTCCATGTTCTCCCCGTCATATCCAATTCATTGTGTCTCTTGGTCCCTTCCACGTGACATTTGTACTCTCTCTCTTTTTCAACTAACCCGTCGTGCTTTCGGATCAAATGACCATCCCAAACGTCCGGCTCCTCCTGATGACGACATTCTTTGTTCGAGTTCTCTCCTTATATTCGATTCATATCACTTCTGAAAATTATTGAATAGATTTTTGGGTTTTATGGAGTGAGGAAGGGAGGAAATTGGGGGGATTTCAAGAAGGAAGCAAGAATCGAAGGACAATTTGGAATTCGGGAAAATATGGAAATTCCTATGGAACTTACTCAAAAAAACCCTTCCAAACCGCGAATTTTCAGTCCAAAAATGGTAAAAATTGGTCACTTCTGGCCGAACTTTTTAGATTTTGTATTTCTAGGCCACGGGCAGTTCTTCCACCCGTCTTTTTCGTCATTATTGTCAAACCAGCAGCAGATAGGCTGGTTTAACAGCGAAAAGAACGGGTGGAAGAACTTCCCGTGGCCTAGAAACCCTAAAACAAAAAGTTCGGCCAGCAATGGCCAATTTTGACCATTTTCGGGCCGGAATTTTGCGGCTGGAGGAATTTTTCAGGTTTTTTGAGTATTTTCTTTTTGAAATTACAGTAATCTACGTTTTGCACTCTTTCGATTTCAGAAAAATTTAATTAACAATGCACGGAAAACTCGTTAATTAGTTTTTAATTACGCTAAAAATTGAGAAATTATGAGAAAACTCGCAGAAAACATGGATTTTCCTGTGATTATACCAAAAACCCCGAAAAAACTCTGAAAACAAGAATTTAGGTCTGAAAAATGCTGAAAGTGTGATCATGGCCGAACTTTTCGTGTTGGGGTTTCTAGGCCAGCGCTGATAAGCGTAAGCGGATTATTCTTCCATGTCAGTTTCCCGTCTTGTTCTTCACAATTTTGATATTTCATTTGAAAATTGTGAGAAACAACGTAAATAGCGGAAATGACAGGGAAGAACTTTCAGCTCATGGCCTAGAAACCCAAAACAGAAAAAGTTCGGCCATGGTCACAATTTCAGCATTTTTCAGACAGAAAATTCTCGTTTTCAGGGTTTTTTGTCAGAGGATTTGGGGTATCATCACAGGAATATCCATGTCTTCTGCGAATTTTTTCAAAATTTATCAATTTGCGACGCATTTAGCCTTGAATTAGCGGTTTTTCGTCAATTAGGCAGTGCTGAACATTTTCGGACTGAAAACTCGCGATTTTGAGTATTTTTTCATGGTTTTTGGGGTTAATTACCCTAATTTTGTACGAATTGTGAAACATATTCTCAACTGTAGGTCACTAATTAACGGGGGCTTTTCCCTCTAATTGAATATTTTTGAAATGTGCAAAAAAGAGTGCAAAATGTCGAGGAGGGGGGTGTTGGAAGAAGAGTGACGAGTTGTCAACCCTCTCTCCAGAAGACGTCGCGGCGGCAATGAGACAACAGGGAATAATTCAGAGCCATCGGGGCTCTTTTGGTAGTTGTACTAGGGGGAGACGAGAGAGTGTGTGGAGCAGGGAGACGCAGACGGAGAGAGAGAGACCTCATGCTCTCTCTCTCTTTTTATGACTTTTCTCTCTCTTTTTCAATCCATTGAACAATTTTTGGAGAGAAGGGCGTATTGGGTTCGGAAAATTGGGAATTTTTGGCGTCATTAAGCTTGAGAATGGCTATTTTGGAATAGGGATAGTGAGAAGGAGTTTATGAGAAAAATGAGTTTTTGGAGGGGTTTTTAAAGAAAATACTCGGGAAATCGGGGATAAACCCCATTTTCATTTTGAACTCATAATTAGTTGTTTTGGAAGGCTTTTTCAATTTTCTTTGAGGAATCTAAAAAATTGTGTGTATTTAAACACTTTTTTATTGAAAATTACAGAAAATACGTTTATAATTTCGTTTTCTTTCCCCATTTTTCAGTTTTCCAGGAAATTAACCATGAATTCAGAATTTTTGTGGTATTTCTTGACAGATACTGAGGAGAATGGAGAAAAACATTGTTTTTTTTGAGATTTTTTGTCTTAATATCTACTATTTTATGAGTTTTTTGAGTACAGAACAAATTTGAACAAATAAAAAGCTGAAAAATTGTCTAACATCTTGCAAAAAAGTGAACTTGAATCGTAATTTCTGTAGTTTCTAACAAAAAAGTGAGTTTTTCCACGATTATTCCGTATTTCTAGTTCAAAGCCTACCAAAAGCTTTGACTTTGAACTAGAAGTTTGGAAAAAGTCTCGAAAAACCCATTTTTGCTGGAAACTACAGTAATTACGATTCAAATTCAGTTTTTTTTTTCAAGTTTTCAGAAAATTTTTCAGATTTTTATGTGTTCAAATACGTTCTGTACTAAAAAAACTATCGCAAAACTGAACTTTTTCTATCTGTTTCTCAAGTTTTAAGTAAATATTTGTTTGCCTACCTATGCTTTTACGACTTTTTTGAAAAAAGATTTTTATTACAAAACTTGATTTTTGATAGTTTGTACTCAAAAAACTATTTTTTCAATGTTTTTCGAAGATGATTTCTGGATTTCTTCTGATTTTTAAAACAGTTTTTGCCAATTTTCACAATTATCAGCTCGTGGCACAGTTGTTACAACTGCGTTCCACCGAAATCCCCTTGAAAAATGTCTCATTTCCAAAGTTTCAACCATTAAAATTCCATTCTCCTTTAGGAAAATCGAGAAAATTTAGCATTTTTTTGGATAAAAATGTTAATTTTTTAAAGTTTTTGGTCGAAAAATCAGAATTTTGACCAGAATTTCAGATTTTTCAATCATAATTTCGCAGAATCAACTGAAAAAAAGTCAGACAACGGGGGAAAGAAAGCGTAGGGAAAAAGGTATTCGGACTGCACAAAAGCTTTGACAGATAGAGGGAAAACAATCAATCAATTAATAATCAATAATTAATAAAAAACTCGTGTTCTTATCATTAGACGACAGACTGAAAGAGTACACATGAAAACGACAGAGGTAAATAACAAAAGAGAAAAAAGTAATCGGCTTAGAAAACGAGAAAACTACCAAAAATTAAAAAAAAAACTAAGATGCCTATAAATTAGAATAAGATCTTCTGAATTCATCTGAAATCTCTCTATTTATTTCTGTTTGAATAGTGGAGAAGCGTAGAGATAGACGTTGTTCGGCATTCGGGACGCTGGAAATTAGAGCATTTTTCAATTGAAAACTCCAATTTTGTGGGGAAAAATTCTAAAGAAACTCATCTATTTTGCTCTGAAAATTTCAGAAAACCCCTATTTTTAAATATAAAAATCGAAATTTACCGATTTTGCCCATTTTCTGACTCAAAATCCACTCTAAATCATTGAAATTAAAAAAAAATCTTTTTTTACAGTAAAATTCACAAAAATTGAGTTTTTATAAGGAACATTTCTGAAAAAAAAAAGCTGAAAAAAGCAAGATTTTTGAGTCAAAAAATGGCAAAATCAGTTGAAATTGATCCATTTTTCTCATTTTTTGGTTTAAAATTCACTATAACTGATTGAACATTTCAGAAAAATCCTATTTTTTGCTGTAAAAATTGCAGAAATTGAGTTTTTATGTGGAAAATTACAAGAATTTGAGCAAAAATCATTAAAAACCTTCCAAAACTTCCAACTTTTAGAACTAAAATCGTATTTTTAGCTCTGTTTTCAATGAATTTCCAAGTTGTTCTGTAGGAAATCCCCGTTTCCTTCGTATAATTAGACGGAGAAAATTGCAGGAAATCCGGAAGGGAAAACTCACTGAATTTGACATATTGCCGCAATGAATCTCGCATTTCTGACTCGTTCTTCTTTCCAATATCAATCTTCCGAATGTAGCAATTCTGGAAAAACGAGGGGAATTTTTAGGGAAATATTTCATTTTCAAGACTGAAGTCATATCTTTCTAATTTCAGATTCAGATATCTGTAAATATGAGAATCTGAAAATTTTTGTTTTTTGTCTCGAAATCTCATTGTCAAAAATCGTCTGAAAAAATCATTTTTTCAGTAGAAATTAGCTTGAAAATTGCAATTTTCAGCATAAGAAATTACTGACACATATGCTAAAAATCTCTTCGTCCTCCTAACTCAAAATGAGCTTTGGTGGAAGAGTTTTTCCTCACGGCCGTGTAGTCCTCTCGGACAAGATTTCTGCTCAATTCCTCGTTTTCTCACTTTTTTCAACTAAAATCGTTGTTTTTTTTTCACTTTGTTTGCAATATGAATGTTGGAAAAAGTGAGAAAACGAGGAATTGAGCAGAAATTTTGTCCGAGAGGACTACAAGGGAATACTCGTCCACCAAAGCTCATTTTGAGTCAGGAAAACCCGATTTCTAGCATGTGTGTCAATAATTAAAGTTTCTCGGTATTTTCAGAATCTGCAATTTTCATTAGTATTTTTCAGTAGTACTCACGAAGATGAGTTGCCTCTCATTGAATTCATCAATAGCCGACGGGAGCAGATTATCGAGAGCTCTCAGTGCTTCCATCCGCTTCTCAATTCGTCGTTTTGCACCGGGAAGTGGATAAATCGAATGCATTCCGTGCACCATTAACTGCAATTTTTCTTGTATATACAGCAGCTGGCGCTCCTTTGACGCTTTCTTACCATCTCACTGCTATCCAACTTGTCCATCGGCTTCAATTTGTTCTCATCAGCTGGGGATGGCTGGAAATTGAAAATTTGTCACTTTTGAAAACACCGCGCTAAAGGCGCGACAGCCTTGTGTCGTCAAAACTCACACTTCCAAGTGTACTCAACAACTGTTCTCCAGTAATAAGTGCTTTCGTCACTTCCAACTGAAAGAACTCTCTTCTCTGCTCATCCGACCAGAAATGGCGAGTCAAAACGAGACGGGGGAAGAATATTCTGGAAAATATGGAGGGTTTTTTAGTATTATCACGACACGCATCTCACAACCGCGCTCTACCGAAATTGAAGAAAATAGTGTGCGAAATTGAGAGACTCAGAGAAAAAGAGACATTTTTCAATTTCGGTGGAGCGCAGTTGGTAGAACTGTGCCAAACTGATAGAATTTGTTTCAAAATGTCAGGAAAATTTTGAAAAAAAAACAGTTTTTAAATCGCTGGCCGAACCCAGTTTCGGATTCTAGGCCAGCTCATTTTTTTTTTCGAAAAATCGGCTAAAAATCACTATTTTACAGCTTTTTGAGTTGCGAAATCGTATTATCAGAGGATTTTCAACGATTTCATTGTGCTAAAACTGAAAATTCCAGGCAAAAATAACCGATTTTCGGAGAATTATGGCTTTTGAGCATTCTTGAGCTGGAAATTCGCCCAAAACTCGAATTTTCCGTCTGAAAAATGCCAAAAAGTGATCATGGCCGATTTTTTCAATTTGGAATTCTAGACCAGCTCATTTTTTTTTCGAAAAATCGGCCAAAAATCACAATTTTACAGTTTTTTGAGTTTCAAAATCGGACTTTCAATGATTTCTAACGATTTTTCACTGTTTCCAGTCAAAAATCTGGAAATTCCAGCCAAAAATAACCACTTTTGGGTGTTTTCTAGCTTTGAAAATCGTATTTTTCCCTCTTTTGATCATTTTTCTGACTGAAAAATGCTGAAAAGTGATCATGGCCAAACTTTTTCAGCTTGGAATTCTAGGCCAGCCTTTTTCTGTTATAGTTTCGGCCAAAAAGCACAATTTTACAGTTTTTGAGCTCAAAAATCGTATTTTTATATGATTTATAACGATTTCTCACTATTATCTAAACATTTTGAAACCATAATCCCTGAGAGAGAAAACATACACAGCGAATGCAAAGACGTAAACACTGAGAGGCACGGGCAAAAGCGCAGTAACAATCGCCATTTTTGGTCCCTCGACTGGCATCTGCAAATGGAAATGAATTCTCTTTCGAAAGAAACAGCGAGTAAGACACACAAAAATGGGGATTCTTACGTTGCGAGTTTTTGCCAATACCTTTTGTTAAAAATTTCAAAATTTTCAAGTTACACTTCTTACAACCGCGCTCTACCGAAACCAATGAAAATAGTGTGCGAAATTGAGAGCCGCAGAGAAAAATCGGGGGCAGTTCGGTGGAGCGCAGTTGCAAGAACTGTGCCAAACTAATAAAAAACCACAAAACAATGAAAAAAAGAAAAGATTAGGACATATAAAAACTCACAACATAAGAATTAGAATGTCTCCTGGACCGGGTATTTGAAGGATCACAATCAGGGTGAGCATTTTGAACAGTTCGCTGCCACTCTAGACATTTTAGGATAAAGACAAACCGAAAATTGATGGAAACTCGCTGTTTGACACCCCTACCTGGACGAGCGTTTCGAGTTCTTCAACAGTGAGATCGGTGAGCTTTTTCTGGCCACTCGTAACCGCTTTTTTCGTTTTGAAATACATTTTCACGTCGGCAAAACACCAACGGGAGCCTGGAATGAGATAATGGAATTGAGAATTTCTTAGGGGGTTTTCGGGAAATCCGGAAACTGTATGTTTCGGGCAATTCACCGGAAAATCATTAGCTCAACGTAGTTATAACACCTGCGCTCCACCGAAATCCCCTTGAAAAATGTCTCTTTTTCTCTGAGTCTCTCAATTTCGCACACTATTTTCTTCGGTTTCGGTAGAGCGCGGTTGTAAAAAGCGAGTCGTGACTTTCCGGGAACCTCCCACTCCTTTTGGAGATTACCTTCAACAACAGTCCTATGAAGTGCCAATACTTTCGGCCATTTTCCAATAAATTTCTCATATTTGTACGTCAAGGATCCTTCTTTCGCCGGGGCGACTGGAGGTGGACCAGCTGATGTGTATCTGTAGAATGGGGAAAATTTAGAAGTGTTTTGGGAGGAAAAAACCCAGATTTTCAGCCAGTTTCTGATCTGTAAACCCAGTTTTTCATTGAAAAATTGCAGTTTTTATGTGAAAAATAACTGAAAATCAGAATTTCAACTATTTTTTTCGTAAGATAAGTTGGTTTTTAAGCATAAAAATGTGAATTTTTATCCAAAATTGATATTTCCAAACTGAAAACACAGATTTTGCCGTAAAAAATGTGAATTTTGTACAAAATTGGTTTGAAAACTCGATTTTCAGCCAGTTTCTGGACTGTAAAGCTTGAAAAAGTGCAGTTTTTGTGAAAAATGACTGAAAATTTTAAGAAAAAGTGAGCGAACGGTGGTTTTTCTTCAATTTTTCACTTATTTTTCACAAAAACTGCAATTTTAAAAGCTTTACAAACCAGAACCTGGCTGAAAATCGAGGTTTTTAAAGCGAAATCTGCATTTTCAGTCAAGAAATCCCAATTTTTGAATACAAACTCACATTTTTATGTTTCAAAACCCCTTTTTCTTCAATAATTCAGTAATTTTTTACTAAAAAATCTTTTTTTTCAATAAATTACCTGATCGCGGCGATATATGTCGGCTGAAAGAGCACATTACTATTGCGATTAAGAAGAATCCTTGACAAAGAGTGCATCTGGAATCGAATTTTTCGGTTTTTAAGCCAAAAAACAGTACAAAAATGATATAAATACGGGTAAAAATGACCCAAAAATGTATGAAAACGGGAGATAAAGCATATATTTATATTCATTATGAAACAGGAGGCAAGGCAGGTAGTATTTTGAGAAAATGGCGATCACAGGTGGGGGAAAACGACTGGAATGAAGGGGAAATTTGGGTTAAAAATGGCATTTTTGAGAGGGGAAAAGCCGGAAAATAATATATACAATGTACCGGGGGACAGAAAATTTACATTTGTAAGAGACCCATATGGAAATTTGTAGTTTGTAGTTTGGTCTTTAGAGATTAAAAATGAATTAATAGCTTGTTACACAGCTCTTACAACTGCGCTCTACCGAAATCCCCTTGAAAAATGTCTCTTTTTCTCTGCGTCTCTCAATTTCGAACACTATTTTCTTGGGTTTCGGTAGAGCGCGGTTGTAAGAAGCGTGCCGGAGCTAGAGACGAGTGACTTGAGGTGTTCCCACTGAAGTACTACTATTAATTCGAATCAAATGACGATAATCTGTGCCGTTTGTCTCGTTTTCTTGCGAATTTTGCACGTTTTTCAGCTCTTCGTCCAGTTCGTAGAGTGTCGACTCGATTTCGTCGTCTTCCGCTTCACTGGCTGGAAAAATAATGGAAATTTGAATTGAAATCGCGAGATTTTAGTTGGAATTTACATTTTTCAAAGGATTTTTTTTCGATTTTTGGCTATAAATTTGCGAAAAATTATGGAAATTACTGAGAAAATGACTAGAATTATGGTAAAATATTGATGTTCTGTCTGAAGAAACGGGGATTTTTGCCCTTTTATTATTGACGAATATTCTAAAAACCGCTTCAATTCTCGTTCTCCTGACTCAAAATTAGCTTTGGAAGCGTGGAAGAATTTTTTCACCCCGGGGCGTGTAGTCCTCTCGGACAAGATCAAATCCTCATTTCCCCACTTTTCCAACAATTTCTCGTGCTTTTTCGATATGTATTGAAAAAGTGAGAAAACGAGGAATTGAGCAGAATTCTTGTCCGAGAGGACTACACGACCGCGCGGAATAACTCTTCCACCAAAGCTCATTTTGAGTCAGGAGAACGAGCGATTTTCAGCGTTCGCGTTAATCATGAAAGTTTCTCCGAATTTTCAAAAGTATCGGAAACTGAAATTAAAAAAGGGTATGACCTCAGTCCTTCTTCCAACCAAAATTCGTGATTGTTGATAATTTTGAGCTGAAAATTGCGTTTTTATGTTTTTCCTATAGTTTTCAGCTGATTTTTGACTAAAAATAGCGTTTTTCGAAATTTTCAAGCTAATTTTGACTGAAAAACTAAACTTTTATGACATTTTTTGACCTGAAATTACCCGATTTCCCATTCATTTCAGCTTCTTTTTCCAAATTTATGAAGAAAATCATTAATTGAGTAGAAATCTTGTCCGAGAGGACTACACGACTCGGAGTGAAAAATTCTTCCATTAAAGCTCACAGAATCGAAAAATTTCGAAAAATGATTTTTAAAATATAGTTTTTGAAGCCTGAAAATGTCTAAAACCCACAATTTCTGAGCAAAAATGCCGACAAAGACGAGGAATGCATCATTTCGAAAAGTTCTTATCGGTTTTTAATAGTTTTCTTGCCCTTAAATTGTTTAGATTCGATTTTATAGCAAATAATGTAGAAAATTTCGAATTTTTAGTGATTTTTCTTGTTTTTCCACCAAATTTCAGCTGCAAACTCACTAGTTTCAGTGTACAGCGCCTCCAACTCCTTCTCCTTCTCTTCCAACATCTCCAATTCTCGAATTTTCGTGTCAAGTATGAATTTGAGCTGAATCGATCGCATACTGAGTTCAACTATTCTCGCGACGTCTTTGAATACCAAAACGAGACTGACTTGAAGGCATTGACCAATTGAATCAACTATTTCAGCATGGGATGCCGTCACGACGCTCTTCTCGTTCACTGCCACTACCATGTCACCTGAAATTTGAAGGTTTTGGGGTAAAATGGGACTGAAATTGAGATTTTATGATAGAATCTGAATACTTCTATTGAAAATACGCCAAAAAATGTGCATTTTTCGTGAAATTATGAGAAAAATGAGATTTTTGCTGAAAATTATTCAAAATTCGGTGTTTTTTGTGTAAAAGCGCTGCAAAAACACCAAAAATAGCCTGAAATACTGAAAAATCGGCGTTTTTGAGCGAAAAAACGCTGAAAATATGCCAAAAATGACATTTCTCCTCAAAAAAAGATGGCTGGCGCGCCTCCGACGCGTGCAGAATCTTCAGTTTGTACAAACTGGCGTGTCTCAGACGCGTTTTTTATCAAAGCTTTCCCTTAGAAGGCTGGCGCACCTTTGACAGCGTTCAGACTCGTCAAAATCATATTTCTCACGATCTGGCGTGTCTTTGGCGCGTTTTTTGGTACACTTTTGACATTGGAAGTCAGGGGCGCCATCGACGCGTTCAAAACATCAAAAATATCCGAAAAATGGAATTTTCGGGCCAAAACTTTGTAAAACTGTGGTTTTCCGATTAAAAATTTACGTAAATTCGGATTTTTTAGCTCGAAAGAGATGAAAACTGGGGTTTTTGGTCGAAAATCGCATTTTTGGATCATAAAAACGGTATTATTGGATAAAAATAGAGTTTTTTTTCAGAAAAAATTCACTAAAAGTCAACACTTTTAGCATAAAAACGCCCAAAAAACTCATTTTTCAGCTCAAAACTCACCCCTAATAATTCCACACCGATCAGCGGGACTATCCGCACAAACGTAGTCAACATATGTGATTCGTTCATAACTATTCGATGAAGTACGCTTGAAAACGTATGATTGAAGTGCGAAACCGAAAGAAGTATCGAAATTTTGTCGGCATAAAAGGAGACTTCTCTGGGCGGATTCTTGATGAACACCTTCCAGTAGGTAGTTGTTTAGCGGGTATTCTTCCTGAAAAAATGGAAAAAAATGAAAAATTTTCGAAAAAAAATCGATTTAAGCCAATTTTTTGCAGATTTTTTGCATTTTTCTCATGAAAATTCGTCAAAACTCACCTTTGTATCACATAATAACTGCTCATCGTCCGGCGACTCATACTTTGAAGAGCTTGTCGTCGTTGTCGCTGTGGAATTGGTGGAAACCGCGCTTTGGGAGTCAGCGCGGTCCATAAAATGCGCTGAAAACCCATTTTTAAGATGAAAATTCGATATTTTTAACGAAAATCTGCGAAAAAATCAGTTTTAAGCTCGAAAAATGGCTTTATTTCAGTTGAAAACGAGTTAAAATAGTGGAAAGGGGAGGACCGCAAACACCGAGAGAATAATGTGCGGGATTTTACGCGCAAAACTTTTAGAGGGAAATTGAAGGAAACAAGCAGTAAAATAATAAGAAAAATAAATTTACAACAATAAATGGGTAAATTTCAACAAAAAAATAACAATTTTTTAAGGAAAAATCACATAAAAATACAGAAAATCTTTTAAATAAAAAACATTGGGGTTACGGTAGCGGAGAAAATCTGCATACACGGTGCCACGATTTCTCCAGAAAAAATACGAATTTTTCTCATTTTTTCTCAATTTTTTCAAGCGAAAACTGTCGAAAATGGTTGATTCCGATGATGAATATCGACAAGAAATGGAGGAATTCGTGCGGAAAGAGTTAGCGGCGATCGAAGCCGAGTTAATGGGAAATAATGAAGGTAAATGAGAAAAAATTGGAAAAAATTGAGTTTTTATGTTCAGAAATGCCAACTCAGCCAGTTCCGATGCTTCAAATGACAAAAACTGAGCCAGAAACTGGGCCGACGAAGCTAAATATATCGTATGAGCTGCCAGATTCAGAGCGACAGCGAATAATTCAAAATATTCCGGTAAATGGTGAAACTGTAAGCATTTTCAGATAGGAATCTCTATAATTTGAGTAGTTTCAGACTCAAACGATGGTTTTTTAGAGAACAAATCATTTTTGAGGTGATTTTTCGACGAAAATTCCCAAATTTTTGGATAGAAGTCTCTAAAATTAATTCTTCCGGCCTAAGACCCGATTTCTTGAGTGAAAAAGTCGTTTTTTGCTAAGAAACCGCTACAAAAGTATCTTCATTTCCATTTTATACTCGGAAACATGGTTTTTATTCTTTAAATCCGAATTTTAAACTGAGAATTGGTCGTTTTGGCGTCTATGACGCAATTTACAGTCGGAAATTTGAACAAATCGCTTGAAAACTTGAATTTATAATAGAAAACCTACTTTTTCAAATGAAAAATGTCTGAAACTCTCAAATTTCTGCTTTAAAATCAAATTTTTCGATTGGAAAATCAGTTTTTGGTCTTTTTTTTTCATTTTCCTATTAAAAATTCCCTAAAACCCAATTTTCCAGTCAGAAATTTGAGAAAAATCTCGTTTCCTGTCGAAAAAGCTGATTGTGACCGATTTTTTCAATTAAAAAATTTTAATTTCTAAACGAAAACTCGGTTGTTGGTCCTTTTTTCTTATTTTCTATAAAATTTCCCCCAATTTTCAGGCTGGATGCGCTCGAACACCACAATTAGCACCACCACAACTCCCATTCAATACTCAATCTTACCCCTTCCCGGCTGGATTCGGTCCGACACCACGTATTTCTCCATTCGTTTCTCCAGAAATCTCTCCAGTCGTATCTCCGTCGAAATCAATCGCTCCTACAGTAACCCCATCGGCACCTCCGGTGGCTCGTCCTTCTACAGTAGTCCCAGCTGCTCCTACAGTAATCCCAACTGCATTTACTGCTCCGCCAGTTGCTACAGTAGCTGCTTCTGCTCCTAAACCGGTGGCTCCTTTTACAGTATGCCCAGCCGCTCCTACAGTACCCCAACCGGCTGCTCCTCAACAAATGCCACTGATGAAACCAAATAAATCAGATGAGACGCCACTAAAGCTGAGAGAGGAAGTTCACTTTGAATTTGTACATGTTCCACTCATTCCGTCTCGAAATCCGCCTGCAAATCCGGCTCCACCGCGTCAGAGATCGATTCCACCGCCAGTTACAGTTTCACAGGCTCAACCACGCCCGATGCGTTCGAATTCAGATCGAATTGTTTTACAGGTTGGAAAACGATGAAAATTTGACTTTTTCGATCAAAAACCGTGAAAAACGCGAAATTTCAACCCAAAAAGTCCAAAATTTGGGAAAAAAAGACAAAAACTCAGCATTTTGGTTTTTTGCTGGATTTTAATTATCTGGCGCACCTTTGACGCGTTCTTTTTATTTAAAATTGAATTATCCATAGTTGTCAAGGCCCGGCCCGGGCCGGCCCGGGCAAATTGGCGCGAAAGTCAAAAATTCAAATTTTTTCAAATTTTTTGAAAAATTTTGAAAAATTTTGAATTTTTTCGCGAAAAAGTCAAATTTTCGAGTATCGTTAAGAGTTAGAAGAAATTCAGAAAAATAGTCTAAAATTGACCCATTTTTGATGAAAAATTGAAAAAATTTCGGAAAAAAATGTGGAAAAAAAGGGTCATTTTTTGAAGCCGGGCCTTCGGGCCGGGCCGGGCCGGCCCGGGCCTTGACAACTATGGAATTATCCGATTTCCCTGAAGCTGGCGCAGTTTGACGCGTTTTTCAATATGCTGACAATCTGGCGTACCTTCGACGCGTTTTCGTCGATTCTGAAGAAGCTAGACTTTTTTTCTCGTTGTTAGACACCCAATTCAACGGACTGGCGGGAATCTGGCGTGCCTTCGACGCGTTTTTGCATTTTAAATTGAACTATCGGATTTCCCTGAAGCTGGCGCATTTTTGACGGGACTTTCTTTTCTACCCATCTGGCGTGCCTTTGACGCGTTTTTGCATAGATCGTTCCTCCAATTTTCCAGAGAAAACAGGGGTTTGCTATCGAAAAGTGGTATTTTTCACACTTTAAAGTTATTTTTGAACACTGTTCTATAAAAATTGCTGTTTTCCGCCAAAATTTTCTTTAAATGTCACAGATTTTAAGATTTAAGACCCAAAAATGATGGAAATTATCATAAAATGTATAAATTAGCACGAGACGTTTTTTACAACCGCGCTCTACCGAAACCGAAGAAAATAGTGTGCGAAATTGAATAGACTCAGAGAAAAAAGACATTTTTCAAGGATATTCCGGTAGAGCGCAGTTGTAAGAACTGTGACGAGCTAATAGGAAACTATTCCAGCACCGTCCACCTCCGTCTCGGAGAACTGAATCACCGCCACCGCCACCGCCGGTCCAAACGCGCCAACCAGCACCAGTGGATTTCCCACTTATCGAAAGTGACACATCGATTTATCGTGGAACTCGTGGAAGAAATAGGGTAAAAATTGCAATTTTTAGTCATTTTCTACTATAAAAACGCTGAAAATCATCAATTTCAGTAAAAAAAACTGCCAAATTTTCAGCCAATCACTCCATTATTCGAGCCAGAACCACCTGCTGCTCACCCATTGGAACAGTCCACTTGGGTCGACGAGACGACTCTCGTGGATTCAGAATATCAAATGAATCCAAACGAAGCAATCGCCCGCACGTCTTTTCTCAGCGACTCCAGCACCGATGTGATTCCAGACAGAATGTTTCCAGAATTAGCCAGAGATTTCCGGACTCAACAAGAGATTCAAGAGGAGGAGCAGAGACGAATGAATGCGATGAGAGTTCAGGCGGATATTCAGAGAAGAGAGTCTACGGAGGAGGAGAATTGGGAGAGACCGACGACTGCAATGTCCAGAAGACCGCCCATCTTGCCGCCGCCTAGTAAGGGAAGAGCAGCCAATGGAATGTTGAATCAGACGGTTGTGTCGAATGCAGCGCCACATATGGGCTTTGAACGGTATCAACAGGTAGGGAAATGAGTCATTTTTGACTGAAAATAGTGAATATTTGAGATTTTGCAGTCAAAAAAGTGAGTTTTACTAGTGATTTCTAGCTGAAAATGTTTTTTCTAGCTGAAAATGCTATTTTTTGAACTGAAAATCTTAATTTAAGAGCTGAAAATGCAATTTTTCGAGATGAAAATGCTATTTTTAGACCCGAAAATGCTATTTTTAGACCCGAAAATGCTATTTTTCGAGCTCAAAACGCTATTTTAGAGCTTAAAGTGTTGTTTTTCGAGTTGAATCTAAAGCAAAAATTGCCCAATTCTGAGTTTTTATGCGAAATCTCGCTTTCTGGATTGTTTGTTCAAAAAATCTGAAATTTAGACTCCTAAATCAGAAATTTTGTTTAAAAAATGCAGCTCTGACCCCCAGAAATTTCACGAAAATCTCTTCAGAATCCGCATAATCTCGACGACTTCTCATTCGATGACCCTACCGAAGCGACGTCTTCCAATCAAATATCCCGTAGATCACAACTCGTCGCAACCACAACAGAATCCTACAATTCTCAAACCGATCCGAATAATTTCAATCCGGATTCATGGACGACTGAGGCGTTGGAAAAGATGGATGAGGAACAGTTGAAGGAGATTGTCAATTTTTTGTAAGAAGTTTTGAGAGTTTTCGACTGAAAAATCAATTTTTGACGAGAAAATGGAGGTTTTTGGCTAAAAAATCTCGAATTTTTGTCTGAAAATGTAATTTTTGACGAGAAATTGTGGTTTTTGGCTTAAAAATTTCGATTTTTCGACGAGAAAATGGAGCTTTTTGGCTCGAAAAATCTTGATTTTTCGTCTGAAAACTGCGATTTCAGACTGAAAATTTAGAGAAAAATCTGAAAAAGCGAATTTCAGCTATGAAAGTGGTCCACATCTGAAATTCAAGGAATCCTATCCGTTTCTAGCGGAAGGAATGATACAGAAGGACTCACAGACAAATATGCTCAAAGTGTTTTCGTCTCGTCTCGGAAAGATTCTGATTCAAGATACTCGACTCAAGAAATCAGAGGATTATGTGTATTTTGTGGTTGTCAAGGCTGGAGATTATCGAGGATTCTACTACGATACCCATCCGAAATGTCTGATCTCTGCCAAGTTCCCGACAGTCGAACGCATCGTCCTCCGTGGATACGCGATTCTCGCTCATCCAATCGGATCGAGAGATGATTCTCTGAAAGAATGTCGTTGGATTTGTTGGAATGACTCGTTGGGATTGATGTCGATTATCACTGGAGCAGCACGTACTCCATTGAAGAAACAACCGGTTTGGGATAAGCAGTTGGATATTATCTCAATCCATGCAAATTTTGAAAATAAACGATTTGTGGTCACCAAAGTGGTCGGACTCACGAATACTGGCGAGAAGCAGAAACAGTTTCCGGAGGAAGTGTTCCTTATCAGAGATGGTGTCTATCGCAGAACTGTGAGTAGATCATATGAAATGACGCTCCACCGGAACGCTGTTTTGGAAGAGCGCAGTTGTAAAAAAGTAGATTAAGTAGATATTAGAACGGCACAGTTCTTATAACCGCGCTCAACCGAAACCGAAAAAATTGTGTGCGAAATTGAGAGACGCAGAGAAATAGAGACACTTTTCAAAGGGATTTCGGTGGAGCGTAGTTGCAAAAAAGTAGATAAATTCAAAATGGAATTGATTACAGCATGAAGACGACATTGTATTTTATTCGCGGTCTATCAAAGCTGAAATTGTCATCAAGAAGACACTTGTTGGAGAAGTCGATATCTATGGCACTAATCCACTTGATGTAAGTTTGGGGAAGGAAGTGCGCTCTATTGAGAATAGTTTGTGTACTCTGCGTGGACAAAGTGAAATGGTTTCATCAATTAGCCATCTAAAAGCTTCATGCTTCCTGGCAAATTATTTACATTTATGTGAGAAATGTGTTTAAAAGTAGAATAATTTGATAGGAATTATGAAAGAAGTGAAATAAACAGAGGGACTAACTTTCTTCACCTCGGCCACCAAGTTTTTTATTTTTATTTTTTCGATACCTTTCTCTCTGTGAATCAATCCTGAGTGGAGAATATCAGCTTGAAAAATGTGTTCGCCTACCTAAATTTGCTGATAATTTTTGAGGTTTTGAGAAGCAAAACTAGTTTTTACTTTGAAAATTTTAAGACGTGCAGTTACGGTTACTGTCGGTGTCCAACATCTTACAGTGACCAAGACCTACACTGACCAAATTTACACTGACATTTCCTCAATGGTCGGAACTTAATGTAACCATGCCGCAGAACACTTTTAGGGGATATATTAGCTCGGCACAGTTAATACAACTGCGCTCCACCGACATGCCCTTAAAAATGTATATTTTTCTCTGAGTCTCTCAATTTCGCACACTATTTTCTTCGGTTTCGGCAGAGCGCGGTTGTAAGAAGCGTGCCGAGCTAATGTCGTTTTTCAAAGATGACAATTAACTCCGCCAAACCGCACTCATTTCCAGATAGTGGTCGTCCCCTATTTCCCACGCTCCACGGCCCTTGAATTCCGTGCTCTCCTCATCATCCATATGCCGGATATGTTCTGGAGTCGAGACAAAGAATGGATTCGAGAGCTTCTCGCCGACAGAACCAAAGCATACATTCGTTGAATACTCATTTTCCAGCCCCCTTTTTTAATGCACGAATTCTAGATATCTCTTGTTCTTTTTCTCCAATAGGTTATATGTATATGGATAGTTCCATACAAGTTATTTCTTACACCCCCACCGGCACGATGTTATTGTAATTGTTTCAATGAATTGTTGTTTTAAAAATCCGTCAAAAATTTTGCATTTTTTGTTAAAATTCATGATTTTTCCTATTTTCCCCCTTTTTTTCATCTTAAACACTCCTAATTTCAGAAATTAATGGGAAACCCAATTAATTAACCAATAATGATGCACCAAACTACGGTAAGTTTGTCGCAAATGTGCTCTACGGAGAAGGAGGACGTGTAGTCCTCGTGGACAAGTGGAAGAACTTTTTTAAATCAATTTTCGAGAAAAATTGAAATTTAAAAAAAAGCTTATTGAACTTATCCACGAGGAGTACACGGATATAATGGTCGTGTACTCCTCGAGGACAAGGTGTTTTTGAAGGCGATTTTTACCGGAAAGTTTCAATTCTAACAAAAAAAAACGAAAAGTACCGATTTTTGATCGAAAACCCGCATTTTTTGGCTGAAAAAGTGAACAGTTTATCAATGACTTGTTCACGAGGAGTACACGACGAACTGTGCGATGGAGCGCACTTTCAGACCCAATTATGATACAAAAAACCAACAAAATTTTCGATTTTTCGCAGTTTCCAATCGATTCGAGAGTTGGAAAATACAATTTGATTGACGGATTCCGGCTGACAAATAGTCGAGACGAAGGACCGGGACCTTCGAAAAAAACATCCGAATTTCAAGAGAATTCATCCGGTTTTCATTCGAATTCAAGAGAATTGAGTATCGGAAAAGTGAGAAGACCGAATTTGGAAGTGAGTAGCAGACGGAATTTCATGGAAAATTAGAAGATTTTAGTCGAAAAATACGCTTTTTTCACCAACTTTGGTGCCAAAATATGAGTTTCAGGCTTAAAAACAGTGAGAAATCTGTGTTTTTGAGCTTTTTTCTATCGAAAACTTCAAAAAATCGTTCAAATTCGATGTTTCCACCGTGAATTTGAATATTGTCGTCAACTATGGTACATTGTACGCAAACACCGCATCTCTGCGTACAATGCATCAAATCTGACGACAATACCTTTTTTTGTTCGATTTTTGATTTTAAAAAAGTGGTTTTTGACTAAAAATTTACAGAGAAAATCAGTTTTTTGAGTCAAAAACCACTTTTTTCGATCAAAATCGATCAAAAAAAGGTATTGTCGTCAGATTTGATGCATTGTACGCAAAGATGTGGTGTTTGCGTACAATGTACCATAGTTGACGACAATATTCAAATTTACGTCGAATTTGACCGATTTTTTAAAGTTTTCGATAGAAAAAAGCAGATTTCTCCCTGTTTTCAAGCCAAAATCTCATATTTTTGCACCAAAGTCGGTAAAATTTCATTATTTTTTCAAGGCGTCAATTCGAAGCATTATTTGTGTAAATTTTCATATTTTTGAAGCAAAATTCAGCCGTGGCCGAACTTTCGCAAAAACTCGGCCACCGGCTGCTTAAGAAATCGGTTTTCCGCTTAAGAAACTCCTAAAAGGGTTTCGTGTAGTCCTCGTGGACAATCTTGTTCCGATTTTTCACAAATTAAGTTAAATTTCTCCGTTTTTTCACTTTTTCTACACGACAATATTTAAATTTGCGATGAAAACATTGAGTTTGACCGATGTTTTGAAGTTTAGTCTCAAGTTTTTTATTGTAAATCAGGTTTAGTTATTCTTCTGGTGGATTTTGATAGAAAAATAACCTGAAACCAGCTGAAATTTCAGTGAGAACATAAATATTGGAGTTTTCAGCACCTCCTTCTGCAAGCCCCGCCCCCTGACTACAGTACCCCAATTCCTGAACCGAAAGGAGGAATCAATGACTCGTTCTCTTATGTCCCATCAGTCAGTGGTGATTGGAATGACGATGAAGCGAGTTTTACAATAGAATATGAGGAAGAGAAACCACGTCTTTTGAAACCGCCCATTAAACAGTCGACATCAAACGAATCATCGTCTGAAAATAAGGAGAAATTCATGGAATTGGATCCGAACGAATCGATTCTCGCCTCTTCTGGAGACCCGAATGATTTTGGGATTCCCCCATCACTCACTGATTACTCACCGATGTTTCAAGAATTGACACGAAAGTTGATGGAGGAAGAGAGGGTCAAATCGAGAGTGTTGAGTTTTGATGAGACTCTCAAACGGTTGAAAGAGGAGTTGGAGGTGGTGAAGGAGGAGAAACACAGGGAACAGAGGGAAGGTTTGTAGGGGAAATTGAGCGAAACCTCATTTTTCGGTCAGTAAAAAAATATTTCAATTTTTTAAGTTTTTTGAAAAAAAAAGAACGCTTTTTGAACAGCCCTGATCTCGACCAGGAACTAAAAGAGATATCTTGTCAATGGGATGTGGAGATTCGGAAGTTTCCCGAACTTTTTTCTTTGGAAATTTTGGAAGTTTTTCCGGAAACAAAATTCAGTAACGTTTCGACGGAGAAAAGTTCCGAAATAGGTAGTTTGAATTCTCACTTTTAAGCGTCCTTAAACCAATCTCTGGCTGAAACGCAAGTGCGGCAGGGAATTATGGGCGGAGCTCAAACTGCAAGCGGATAACATTCCAGCTGATTGTTTAACGAGCGACATAGAATTTTTCATGTTTAATCGATTTAAATACGAGTTTATCTTGAAATTCAATGTTGCTCGTTAACAGCTGGAATTTTATCCCTTTGCAGTCTAAGCTCCGCCCACATCTCCCTGCCGCAGCTCGCGTTTCAGCCCGCGAGTTGTTTTTTTCGAAAAATCGCAGACGAAAGATGCCGCATCCAGGGACGTGCGGAACAGAGATCCGAAATTTCTGACCTATTTAGGAACGTTTCTTCCAGAACAATCCACATCTTCATGGTCCCGCCCATCTATTTTGAAAAAAGGATCGATTCGTAAACCAATTAGACGGAAAAACGGACTGTCCATCCATACAGTTGAATACGATACGGAATTGATGGATATGACAGAAGTGACTTCTGAAATGATGGAGAATATGTCAGAGGACGAGTTGAAACACGTCTGTAATTCATTGTAAGCGATTTCTGGGGTCGATTTACGCCCGTAAATCGACACTTTCTAGTCCCGCGAAACCGGAAGTGTAATGAAGCGCGTTTGCACACGACTTGGCAAGTTGCCAATTGAGTCGCCGCTCAGCCAAATCGTGTGCTCATAACGTAGACGAACGATAGGGTGTCGATTTATGTCGATTTACGCCCTTTGTGTCGATTTACGCCCGTATGTCGACACCAAAATTTAAAATTTGCAGATTCGAGAGCAATCCACGTGTGAGATTCAGACCGTTCTATCCGTTTCTTGTTGAAGGAATGATTCAGAAGGATTTTGTGACGAAAGATCTGAAATTGTTCTCCTCACGTCTACGAAATGTCCGAATTCCTGATACGAGAGAGCCGGATCAAATGTCGACGGATTATGTCTATTTTGTGGTCATTAGACAAGGAGTTTTTGGAGGAGTTCGTATTAACACGACACACGTCTTACAACCGCGCTCTACCGAAATCGAAGAAACTTGTGTGCGAAATTGAGAGACGCAGAGAAAAAGAGTCATTTTTCAAAGGGGATTTCGGTGGAGCGCGGTTGTAGCAAACGAACCGAGCTAATACCTTGCGTAGAAAAAGTGAAAAGACACGAAACATGGGACCATTGTGGATTCTTCTGAAATACTATGGCTGAATTTTGCTTCAAAAATGAACATTTACCCAAATAATCTTTTGAATTGACGCTTTTTTCGCTTCCGACTTCGTTTTAAAGTTTGTACTCTAATTTTCTACCTTTTTTGCGATTATTGGCCGAAAAAACATATTTCTGATTTCCGATTTCCAAATTTTCCAGCGAAAAATCCAGCGTTTTGAGAGAAAAAGATCAAGAAAAACGCAATATCCAGAGATTAAAATAAAAAATCTCCAAAATCCCCCTAGAAACATTTTTTTAAAAACTGCAAATTTGGCATTTTCACAGTGAAGAATTGGGTGACCGTGACCGAAGTTTTCCAAAAGTTAGGCCACCAAATTAATTCCATTTTCTGGAGTTTTTATCCGAAAAGTCAGTGCTACAAGCTGAAAATCTTCGAAAATGTCAACAAGTTCATGAATGTCCCGCAAACCGGGCTAGAATCCCCTTTTCGACCAGGTGTGTGCCCGGGTGGCGTTGAGTGCCTCGCATTTTCAGCCGAAATTTAAAAATGCGACGAGAAAGAGTGTGAGAAATGGAGAGACGCAGATACACTCTCTCTCGTCGCATTTTCGCCCACTTTGAAATCTTTCAGCGCTCAAAGCGCCTCCATAGGCACATCCCTGTTTTCGACAATTTTCGCCTTTTTTGGAACATCAGGAAGTAGGATAATGACGTCGTAACCTATATTTTGGTGTATTTTTTAGCTCATAACATCAAGATTGAACTAGCTGATTCTAGCTGATTCGTATTCAACTTCATATTTTGTTGGGTTTTGCAGTTCTGGTACGAAACGCACCCCAGTTGTCTAATCTCTGCGAAATTCCGTTCGCAGCATGAGACAATCCTCAATGGATACGCAATACTCGCCTATCCGATCGGTTCGAAAGAGGATTCGATGAATGAGGAGAGATGGATTTGTTGGAATGACTCGTTGGGATTGATGAATATTAAAAAGAGATCCGCAATGATGGCAATGAAGAAACAACCCGGATGGGATAAACAGTTGGATGTGAGAACAGAAAGGGGGAGATTAGAGGGTTTTTGAGATAAAAATGGGTTTTTCTTGAGTTAAAAATGTGGTTTTTGAGCTAATAATGAAGGGGTTTTCTGGTAAAAAGTGAGAATTTTATGACTTTTTTGACAAAAGTCTCATGATTTTCAAATAAAAAACTTCAATTTCAGCACAAAAATGAGATTTTCAGCTCGAAATTACAGTTTAAAAAGATGATTTTGGAGCTGAAATTTCACTTTTTCCTTTTGATTCTTTGTTTTCCTGCTTGAAAAAACGATTTGATGAGATTTTCTCGTAAAATATTAGCGGCCCACCTCTTCTTACAACTGCGCCCCACAGCAAACGAGAGGGTATCGCTGAGAGACGCAGAATTTTTTCTCGCGCGAACAAATATTTTTTACCGTTTTTGACCTATTTTCGCTGTTTTTAAGAACAAATTACATAAAAACTTTCGAAAAATAGTGAAAATAGGTCAAAAACTGAAAATAGTTGTTCGCGCGAGAAAAAAATCTGCGTCTCTCGCCGATACTCTCTCGTTTGCGGCGGGGCGCAGTTGTAACGAATTTGCTCGGCTAATAGAGATTTTCAGCACAGGAATTATATCGTAGAGCTGAAATGTTGTGTTTTTGATAAAAAATCTGTTGATTTTCAGCATTTTCAGCTCAAAAAGGGCTAGTTTTAGTGTAAAATGAGACTCCCGGGCTGGAAATCGAAGGCTTTCAAACGAAAAGTTCAATTTTGTTCAGGATTTTTTTGTATTTTTTCGCGAAAAAAGTCAAATATTGACTACACTTTAGAATTCAACCAACTGCTAGTTATACATCAAGAATTTGGACGTTTTTATAACTAAAAGGGGGTACTCGATTTTAGAACTCGGAAAAATAGAACTGTGACAAAATAAAACTGTTACAATATAGAACTGACTAAAATAGAACTGCTACAAAGTGGAACTGAACACAATGGAACTGTTACAAAATAGAACTCCACGAAATAGAACTGAACAATATGGAACTGCTACAAAATAGAACTGCTACAAAATAGAACTCTACCACTGGTTTTGAAAAGGCTATTTGGGCTTATTTAGTATAATTTTTCACAGTTTTTTGTTGACTATTAAATAGACAAAGACTTTATCTCCATAAAATAAGTGTTTTTAGTCGACTTTTCTCCTCGAAAATTGGTTATAATTCTTCTAAAAATTCACGAATGCAAACGCGCTCCAATCGAACTAGAGTTCTATTTTGTAGCAGTTCTATTTTGTAGCAGTTCCATTGTGTTCAGTTCTATTTCGTCGCAGTTCCATTTTGTTCAGTTTTATTTTTGTCAGTTATATATTGTTACAGTTTTATTTTGTTGCAGTTCTATCTTTCCGAGTTCTAAAATCGAGTACCCCCAACTAAAATTCGCAAAAATTTCAAAAAATTGGTCAAAAAACAGGTACCTTTTTTTAATCCGGGCCGAGGGGACATTTGACAAGTTTGCATTTCTCTATCAATTTCAGATTGTTACGTTCCAAGCGAACGCGTATAATGGACGATACGTAGTGGATAAAATCGTCGCATTGACGAATACAAAAGACAAAAGGATCCGAATTCCGGTGGAAATATTTCTCATTGTCGATGCCAAGTTCCTGGAATCGGTAAGATCAGATGGTTTTTGATATATTAGCAAGGCCCGCTTATTACAACCACGCTCTACCGAAATCGAAGAAAATAGTGTGCGAAATTGAGAGACGCAGAGACAAAGAGACAAGCGGATTTCGGTGGAGCGCAGTTGTAACAACTGTGACGAGCTGATAGAAGAATCTGAATATGTTTTGCAGCGTCGTGATGATATCGTGTTCCATTCGAAGGTCATCAAATCGGAAATTTTGATCAAAAAGGATCGAATTGGAAATGTGGATGAAGCTCTGCCGTATGAGGTAAAACGCATTGGCTGTCGCGCCTTTGGCGGTGCTATAATATGTTAACAATGAGTGAAATGTTCAGAGGGGGAAATACGGTAGTCTCTGAAAATTTTTCTAGAATGTGTAGAAAAATATGGATATTTCTATGACGGACACTCTGAAACCCCTGAAAAGCTCCAAAAAACCCGAATTTTCAATTCGAAAAATGCTGAAAGTGTGATCGTGGCTAAGGGGAAGAACTTTGAGACCGCTGGCCTAGAAACGAACCTGAGAAAGTTCGGCCATGATCACATTTTCAGCATTTTCAGACTGAAAATTTGTGTTTTTTTGCAGATTTTCAGGGGTTTTTGAATATTATCATGAAAAATGCCCATATTTTTTGACGTATTTTGAAATAGATTTCAGTCAGATTACAGTAATCCCACTTGCCACCTGTGAATCAAAAAATTTGCACAATTTTTTGAAAAAAATGTACCAAAATTTTTATCAAAAATAGTCAAAAATACTACTTTTTTCCAAAAAATTCAAAAAAATACAAACCTTCCAGTTTTTGTACAGAAACTCGGTAGAGTTGTCATAATTGAGGGGTTGGAGCTCAAAACTGTGGTTTTACAGCCAAACCCCCTTTTTTTGGGTGGAAAATATGATTTTAAAGGTGAGATTTGATGAAATTTTCTCGAAAAAAGGAAGGTTTTCATCCCTAAAATGAGGTGTTAGAGCTGAAATTTCATGTTTTCTGTTGATTTCCAGGATAGGAAGTACAGTATTAGCACGACACGCCTCTTACAACTGCGCTCTACCGAAACCGAGGAAAATAGTGTGAGAAATTGAGAGACGCAGAGACAAATCGAGGGGATTTCGGTAGAGCGCGGTTGTAAGAACTGTGCCCCGAGCTAATCTCAAAGTTTTTGAAATTCAATCGAAACGTTTTCCAGCTAATCGTCGTACCCACGTTCCCCACCCCAACCATCATCGAATTCCGTGTTCTTCTCATCGTGCAGAGCACTTTTTGGACTGAAGACAAGATGTGGATTCGAAATAAACTTGCCGAGAAAACTAATGCGTATCGTGGATAACTTTGTACCATTAATCTATTTTGTCAACACATTTTTACTGATTCCGTTCCCATTGCTGTCATTTTTTTGTTACTTTGAATTTTCTGTTACTTCGATAGCTCTATAATTACAATTTCTAAAGAGTTTTCCTCCCAAAAAAACGTCCAAAATCGCGAATTTCTAGTCCGAAAAATCCTAAAAGTGTGATCATGGTCGAGCTTTTTTGTTCTTTAGTTCGGTTTCTAGGCCAGCGGTCTTCCGATGACCGGTGGCCTAGAAAACTAAAACAAAATGTTCGGCCATGATCACACTAATCAATTTGGAGCACCCACTTCCAAATATTTGGCTTCCCAATATTTGGTTTTCTAGGCCACCACCCACTTCTTTTTCCTTCGCGTTTATCTAGTGTTCATTGGTGGCCGTAACCTGGCCTAGCTTTCCCCCAATCTTGGATTCCTAGGCCACCATGAAATAAAAAAGAAAATGTCGTCCTCTCAACCACCTACTTGAAGTTGCGGTTGGGTGGCCGGGTTTTTTTCCAGATTTGGATTTCTAGGCCACGTGTTTTCCGGGTTTCTAGGCCATCAGCTTTTATCCTAGGTCACCAAGTGATACCGTGGCCAAAGTTTCTTCGTGTTCGGGTTTCTAGACCAGATCTAGTTTTAGTCAAATGCTCCAAATTGATTAGTCAGTTGCGAAACGCCTCGGAGCCCAATAAAAACGGCGGAAACTTAAAGATCACTCGAGAGGGGGAACAGCTGTGTTTCTTCTTCTCAATGACTCAAGAAAAACGGAAAAAGGTTGAGGCGTCATCGGTTTTCCCCCACGTGTCCCCCCGGAAAAAAAGAAAAAATGATAAGAAAAAGGTGAGATTCCCCCCTCATTTCTCACATTTTCTACTCGCTTCTTCTTCTCTCCTCCCCGAAAAAAGAAAAACAAACAATATACGAACTACTTGTATTGGATAAGTGGTATCTCGGGAAGAGTACAACAACGAGGAGAAAATATTTAGGCGGCCCCCCATTACTATATTTTTCTGAAAAATGATCTCAAGAATTCTTCATGCACAACTTGGAGCATTTGGAGCAGCACGAGGAGCACTGTGAGTTTTTTTTTGGATTTAAAAAGGGGGAAAAATGGAATTATAAAAAAAAACTGTAAAAACCAACAAAAAAAAAGTAAAAAATTCGAAAAATGTGAATAATTGGGTCTTTTATATAAGCGGCCTAGAAAAACGGACTTTTCGGTGATGGTTTCTGAGTAGTGGCCTAAGTTTTCGGGGGTTTCTAGGCCACGGCCGAACTTCCCAATGTTTGGCTTTCTAGGCCACCACCCACTTCTTCTTCCTTCGCGTATATCTAGTGTTGATTGGTGGCCGAAACTTGCTGGCCTAACTTTTCCCCAATCTTGGATTCCTAGGCCACCACATTGTAAAAAGAAAATGTTGTCTTCTCAACCACCTACTTGAAATTACGGTTGGGATGGCCGAGTTTTTTTTTCCAAATTTAGGTTTCTAGGCCACGTACTGATTCGTTCGTCAATAAGACTGATGGTCGAGTTTTCCGGGGGTTTCTAGGCCGTCAACTCAGTTTCTAGGTCACCAAGAGACACCGTGGCCGAGGTTGGGGTTTCTAGGCTACCTCTCATTTTCAGTCAAATGGCCTAGTTTTTGCGGGTTTCTAGGCCATCTACTCAGTTTCAGGTGGCCGAGGTTTCCCAAATTGGAAATTCTAGGCCATGTTGAGTTGTGTGGCCGAGCTTTTGGTTTCTAGGCCATGAATACTTCTCTCAGGGATATGGCCTTAGTGGTGGCCGAGTTTTGAGTTTCTAGGCCACCAAGTGGATTCCTAGGCCATCAACTGTCAGACTGCATTTCCGGTGTAGAGGTTCCTGGCCGAACTTCCCAATATTTGGGTTTCTAGGCCACCACCCACTTCTTCTTCCTTCGCCAATATCTAGTGCTGATTGGTGGCAGGAACTAGCTGGCCTAACTTTTCCCCAATCTTGGATTCCTAGGCCACCACATTGTAAAAAGAAAATGTTGTCTTCTCAACCACCATGGGTTAGGTGGCTGAGTTTTTTCCAGATTTGGATTTCTAGGCCACGTACTGATTCTTTCGTCAATAAGGCTGATGGCCGAGGTTGGGGGTTTTTTTTCAGTTGCAGGTGGCCTAGGTTCCCCGAATTGGAAATTCTAGGCCATCAACGGTTTTCTCTTCTCCTCCGCCTGAAGGGTGTGTTGTGCGGCCGAACTTTTGAGTTTCTAGGCCACCAAGTGGATTCCTAGGCCATCGAGGAAAAGTCGTGTCAAATTAGAGACGAAGAAGACACACGACATGAATAATTCCCCTCACGACGTCTTCTATCCAATGCATTCAATATCAAAGAGTTGTCTTCTCCGTCCCCCCTTTACTTCATCTGAATCCGCCCCCCTCCACGTCTTCTACTCCCAACACAAGCTCCGCCCCCTTTTTCCGTCCGCCGGTTGTGTTTGCTCTCTCATTCTCATTCTCTTTTCCCCTCCATCCCCTTCATTTTTTTTTTCAAATAAAAAATTGTGTCCTCCTCGTGGACTACACTACTTCCGACGAGATTTCTCCGATTTCTCAATTCGTACCGCCTGTTGAAAATGGAGGACGAGAAGGGGGCGGAGTCAGCAGAGGAGGTAGATCAAAAGGGGGCGGAGTCTCCAGAAGAAGAAGATGAAGGACCATCCACATCAATGGAAAAACCGAAAACGCCGACGGTGGTGCAGTTTACGAAGCCGAGGTAAGGTAGCAAAAAAAATTGAAAAAATTGAAAAAAAATTTTTTCGAAATTTTTAAATCAAAAAATGCGCCGAATTTCGGTGATTCTAGTGGTAGTTCTCTCACAGCCGAAATCGCATTTTGAAGGAAGTTACGCGCGTTTTAAGTTTCGATGCCCGCGTGGCCGTGGCCTAGAAATTGCGCGGCCCCCGACCACAGGCGCTGTGATTGGTGTGGCAATCGGAAGATGCTGATACGCGGGAATACGGAAGTTTCAAATAACGATGGCTAGATTTCGGTGAAAAATTTTCAGTTTAAAAAAATTTCAAAAAAAAAAGTTTTGAAATTTATACTCAAAAGATTTGCAGTTTTTTGGTGATTTTAATGGTACTGTTTTCATCTCTCAAAGTACTTATTGAAGAAAGTTACGCGCGTTTTAAGGTTTGACTGGTGGCCGCGTGGCCGCGTGGCCTAGAAAATGCGCGGCCGCGGTGTCTCTTTTTCTCGGAGTCTCTCGATTTTGCACACTATTTTCTTGGACTTCGATAGAGCGCAGTTGAAAGAAGCAAATTAGTTTAGCTTCGGCTCACTTGCTCAACTTCCTTCTTTTTTTCAGAAAAAAAGAAATCTCAGCTCTTTTTCTTATTCTTCTATTTTTTCTCATGTTCCCCCCTTCTCTCTCTCTCTCCCCACATTTACATGTTTTTTCTTTTTTTCTCTTTTTTCCAGTCAGTCTGAGAAGATGTCAGTCATTTGCTTATCCCCTTTTTTCGAAAGATGTCACATGTTCACACTTTCACAACGTCATGAATGCGTGCTCTTTGAAATATGAGCCTTTTTTATGGGTTTTGGAGGGCATTATTCTTCTTTTAATACACTCTACCTAGTTTTTTTTCCGAAGCTGAAATCCAAAAAAGCTGTTTCAACCACTTCCCAGAACCGGAACTCAATAAAAAGTGTACCATTGTGCTTGGGAAAGAATGCAAAAAATAATAGGCCTTGATGGTAATCGAACCCTGGATGCGAGATTACTGGTCAGACTCCTTACCGGGTAGGCTATGGGGGCGAAGGTGGAAGCGCCCGCGAGAAGGTCCTCATAACAGTTCCTCTCTTGCCACCTTTCTCCGCCGCCTGCCGCCCTTATGACAACCTTCGCCTCCGCGCCGCCGGCTCTCACCTGTAGTCTACCTGGTAAGGAGTCTGACCAGTAATCTAGGCATCAGGGGTTCGATTCCCACTGAGTGCTATAATTTTTTGCATTCTTTTCTGAGCACAATGATATATTTCTTTTTGATTTTAAGCGGGTCTATCATGGTTTTCCGACATCTCATTTTCTCATTTATGCAAATTGCTTCCCTCTAAAGATTTATATTTCCCTTCGCTCATTTTTGAATGATGAGTGTCCTGAATGGGTGCTGGGACCCCAATGCGCGACACGTAATGGCTTTTCTGTCTCGAAGAAGACGAAGAATAAAGGGGAAAAAAGTGGAGTGGAGGGGCTTTTTTGGATTACTTTTTGACACACACTTTTCACATAAAATGGGCGGAAAGGATAGAAGTGTGTTGGTTTAGGGACTAAAAAAGAATTGGTGCAAAAAAAAGTGAGGAAATGAAGCAGCGGGGGGAAACGGAAACGAAGAAACGCGGGGAGTAGAAGGCACTTATAATTGGAAAAAGGAGGAAAGTAATTACTCGTTTCGTTTAGCTAGAGGAATTGAGAAAATTAGGTCTACACCCGTCAAAATGCAATAAAAAATATACCGTTGTGCTCAGAAAAGAATGCAAAAAATAATTGGGCTCAGTGGGAATCGAACCCTGGATGCATGATTAGTGGTCAGACTCCTTACCGGGTAGGCTACAAGTGAGAACCAACGGCGCGGCGGCGAAGGTAGTGATAACAGTTCCCTTCCACCACCGGTGGTGCCGCAGCTGCTGCCCTTATCACGACCTTCTCGCCGGCGCTTCCACCTTTGCCCCATGGTGTACCTGGTAAGGAGTCTGACCAGTAATCTAGCGACCGGGGTTCGATTCCCACTGAGTGTTATATTTTTTGTTTTTTGTAAGGAGCATAATGGTATACCTCAGAGTTGCAACGGGCCGGGCCGGGCCGGGCCGGGCCGGGCCGAAATCAGAATTTCTCCGGCCCGGCCCGGCCCGCGGCCCGGCCCGGCCCGGCCCGGCCCGAGCCCGGCCCGGCCCGAGCCCGGCCCGGCCCGGTCGGCCCGGATTTTCAGTACTAAAAAATTCAAACTTTTTTTTCGAATTTTTTCCGATTTTTTCGGAAAGATTTTTTAAAGGGGAAAACAACTACTCCTAAACTTAGGATTTTTGATTTGAATCCATTCAGAAAGCCAGAAAAAATTTTGTGGATTCATGTCTGAAAATGCGTCTGAAGCGAGTTATGAGACCTCAAAATGCCAAAAATCGATGCTAGTCATGCAATTTTTCAGTACATTTCAATAGAAATTCTTTTCGTCGTGCACGAGAAAGCAATATTTTCAAGAATTTTCAAGAAAAGTTCGAAAAAATGAACAATTATGCATGCATTTCATGTACAGACGACGAGAATTTCTACTAAAATGTACTGAAAGAGTGCATGAAAAGTGAAAAAGTGAGCGATTTTTGGAATTTTTGGGTCTCATATTCCAATTTAAACGCATTTTTTACATATACTTGAGAAACATTTTGGAAAAATTTTGGAAAAAAATTATTGAAAAAAATATTTCTAGTGAAAAAAATTCAAAAATTCAAATCCGGGCCGACCGGGCCGGGCCGGGCCGACACTTTCTCGGCCCGGCCCGGCCCGGCCCGATCCGGGCCGGCCGGGCCGGGCCGGCGGGCCGGCCCGGAATTTTGCAAGTCTGGTATACCTCACTTTGGATTTGAGCGATTCTAAAGGTGTTTTTTAGTTTTTCTAGAATCAATTTTCTTGGTTTTTTTGGTTTCGGAGCCCGTAATAAATTTCCACCTGCTCAGGCGGAACAAAAAAGAAAACAATAAAAAGCGAATAAAATTTTATGTGCTGCTGAGACTTCTCAGGGGGAGTCTGGAAAACAAAAACTCACTTATGACGGGGGCTGAGAGATTTTCAAACGTTTCAAATTTTCCAGCTTCTACCGAGTGAACACGGTGATAAGCGAGGTGAAGGTGTGCCGATCGATGTCGTACGATATGTGTGGAAATCATCAGCAGGAGCTGCTTTTCGACTTGTATAAGGATGAGACGACAGGAAAAGTTTATTTGCCCAGGTTTTTCAAGGTAAAACTTTCATTTTTCAAGAAAAAAAATACAAAAGTTTGAAACAATGTAACTTTGTCCAAAAAAGTGCAATCTTATTGGTTTTGCATTGGTTGTGTAGATCAAATCTAGCTCTACATTTTTGTAGTTGAAAGTTTTTTGACAGCGTTGCACACTTTTGAGATATGCGTCTTTGAAGATAGGCACTGGGAGAGCGGAAGGGGAGAGACGCAGAGAAACGAGACGCCCTCTTCTTTTCGCACGCTCTCTCGCCTCTTACTTTGAACGCTTATAACTCAGGAGCGTGAATAGCTATCAAAAAGTTTCCAAATACAAAAATGGAGCCCTATTTTTGATCTATACAACCAATATAAAATCAATGATTTTACAATTCTTAGCAGTGAGTTACATCGCTTCAAAGTTTGGAATTTTTTCAACACATACAACTTTTTTTAATTTAAAAATGATTTATGTTCAGGCGCTTCTTGAAAGTGGAATACGAAAAGACGACCCGCGAATCGATAAAATGATACAAAACATCAAGGATGCTGATTTGTTGGACGACTTTGTCTGGGGCACCCAACACATTTATCTGGAGAAGGACACATTCAAAAAGTATATCGGAAGTAGTATCGGTGTGGTGACGAAGGCGTTGAAGAAACAGATGATCATACCGGATTGGGAGCGATTCGTCGGCGATATGGGCGAGATTTTCGAAGACGTTCGACAGTATGACGACGGTGAACTCGCCACGTACATTCCCCAGTTGTCACGTGTCCCACCGGATAGTTGGGCGATGTCGGTGTGTACGATCGATGGGCAACGCAAGAGTTGGGGTGACTCGTTGAAGCCGTTCTGTCTGCAGAGTGTGTCGAAACCGTTCACTTATGCACTCGTTCATGATGATATTGGAGCGGAGGCGTTGCATGCGCACGTCGGACAGGAACCGTCGGGAAGACTGTTTAATGACATTTGTTTGGATCATAATAGTGAGTTTATGAGTTGCAAAACAAGAAAAAAGAAAATGGACGCATGCGGACTCGAACCCCCGAACGTGGGCCAAAAACGCACACCGCTAAACCATACTGGCGCACGGCAAGAGAAAAGTGCGCGGCGGTGATAAGAGTTGTCTCCCTGGCCGCCTGTGGTGGCGACGCCTCCACGCCATCATTTTTTCTAATGACTCTCCCCGTGGTGTACCCGGTAACGCTTCTGGCCACCAATCTCGATACCCGGGTTCAATTCCTTCCCCGCGCTATTAATTTTTGTTTTTTCTTCTGATCACACTGTTATATTTAGTTTTGCTGCTAGGCGCTCCCAAACCCCGAAAATCGGGAAAAAAAGAAAAATTTTTTCGATATGTCTTCCAGGTTTTATGGATGTTACGAAGTCATATGAACGTACCATGGATAAGCCATCTTTTGAAGTTCACGCATCCAAACCGAGAACCAGTGAGAGACTTCTAAAAATTGAACTCTTTTTGTTGCAAACGCGCTCTTTTTCCAAAAAAAAATTGGGTTGAGCGCATTTGCAACATCTTTTCCAATTTTCAGAAAAGCCACACAATCCACTTATCAATGCGGGTGCTATTGTTGTTGCCTCACTTCTCAAACATAAGACACCTCTAGCGGATCGATTCGACTTTGTAAGTCAAAAAAGGGGGCGGAGCCTAATCAAATTTTTTATCTACACAGATGATCCACGCGTGTCGAAAGTTTGTCGGAAGTGGATACATCGGATTCAACAACTCGGTTTTTCTTTCCGAAAGAGAAACCGCCGATCGCAACTACGCTCTATCGTACTACATGCGGGAGCACAACGTGTTTCCCAAGGATTTGAATCTCCAGGACACTCTTGATCTCTATTTTCAAATTTGCTCTATTGAAACCAATTGTGACTCGTTAGCGGTGATGGCGGCGACGTTGGCGAACGGCGGAGTGAATCCGATGAATGGCGAGCGAGTTATCAATAATCGGTGGGTTTTGGGGGAGCAGCGTGGTTGCAGATGTTTGAATTTATAATGACTGTGTAGATCACAAATAGGGCTATATTTTTGTGGTTGACAACTTTTTGATAACTATTCACGCTTTTGAGTTATGCGCCTTTAAAGATTGCAGCATTTAATTTTTTGAATGGGTTTGAAGCGATGCAACTTTATCCGGAAAGATGCAATTTCATTGATTTTGCATCGGTTGTGTAGATCAAAACTAGGGCTACATTTTTGTAGTTGAAAATTTTTTGATAACGTTGTACACTTTTGAGATACATACGCTCAAAGATTGCCTATTTCCAAGGCGCGAGAGGGGAGAGAGGAGGAGGCGCAGAGAAACGAGACGCCCTCCTCTTTTCGCACGCTCTCTCTCCCCCTAACTTTGAACGCTTATAACTCAGGAGCATGAATAGCTATCAAAAAACTTTCAACTACAAAAATGTAGAGCTTGTTTTGATCTACAAGATGAATGTAAATTCGAAACTCTAAAATAGTAAGCTGCCCTGTGACGAGCTCTTGAAATCGACCAATTTTTAGACACAAACTGAAACCTTCTTTTTTTCCAGTGCCTGCCGTGACACGCTCTCCCTAATGTATTCATGCGGAATGTACGATTGGTCGGGTCAATTCGCATTTCACGTGGGTCTTCCCGCCAAATCGGGCGTCTCTGGTGACATGATTATTGTGATACCGAATGTGATGGGCATCGCGTTGTACAGTCCGCGGTTGGACAAACTCGGCAACACAGTGAGAGGTGTGAAGTTTGCGGAGCAGTTGGTGCAAAAGTACAACTTTCATAATTATGATAGTTTGGTGAGTAGTCAGTAGTCTAGAAACAAAATTGAGTATACCAGAATGATCAGAATAAAAAGCAAAAAAAGAATAGCACCCAGTGGGAATCGAACCCTGGTTGCAAGATTGGCGGTCAGACTCCTTACCAGGTACACCACAAAGGCGAAGCTGTGGCGCCGGCAAGAAGATTGTGATAACAGTTACCCCTCTCGTCTCCTTTCACCGCCGCTTGCCGCCCTTATTAGGACCTTTTCGCCGGCGCTCAAGCTCTGCTTTCTTGGTGTACCTGGTAGTGAGTCTGACCGCCAATTTTGCATCCAGGGTTCGATTCCCACTGGGTGCTATTCTTTTTTGCTTTTTGTAACGAGCATCCTGGTATATTTTTTATTGATCTAAAGCCATTTTTCACTCCCTAAAACTCCTAAAACTCTTGATTTCTAGATCTACTCGGACAACAAGAAAATCGATCCACGCCGTCAGCTGAAAGACGACCATGACGGGCAGAATCGATTCATGTACGCAACGAAACTCGGCGACATTGCCGCAATCAAACGATTCCTTCTCATGGGACACGATATCCATTGCAAGGATTACGATAATCGTACAGTACTCCATGTGGCCGCCGCCGAGGGAGACGTCGTCACGCTGGAATATGTGCTGAGCAAATGGATGGAGGATCCTGATCCGCACGATCGATACGATAGAACGCCGTTGGACGACGCGAAACACTTTAATCATACGGCGTGTATTAAGATGTTGGAGGAGGCGATAACGGTGTTTAATTTGAAACAACAGGATGATTAGAGTATTTATTGATTTATATGTAGTTGTGTGAGTGTAGATCATATGAATAAAGTATTTGTGATATTTAGATTTGTGAACTAGGTCATTTCACGACATTTGTTTGGATACTAATAGTGAGCTGATGAGTTGCAAAACAAGAAAAAAGAAAATGACAGCATGCGGCCTCGAACCCCCGACATTCAGAACGTGGACCAAAATCAGACGTCTCTTGGAGGACGCGTTGTCCATGATCAGTTTGATGGCTTCCGATATCATGCCTTCATAACTACAAAAACTGGCTCTTTTTGGTATTCCCCACATTTTTATTGATTGGTTCTCGAATTTCCTTTCCGGTCGTACATTTTCCATGAAAATCGATGAGTTCACCGATACCTCTATTACTCAAATACCTTCAGGTGTTCCGCAGGGTTCAGTCTCTGGCCCTCTTCTGTTCCTCATATATATTAATGACTTATTGCTCGATCTCGCACGCATCCCTTCCCTCCATGTCTCCGCATTTGCCGATGACATAAAAATATACTCCTCTAACCCTCTTGCCATCCAAAATGGTATAGATCTTATTGAAAACTGGGCTTCAACTAACTCTCTTCCTCTTGCTCATACTAAAACGGCTCTTCTCCGACTCGGACCAAGAATGCATCATTCCCATACTCCATTGCTGGTCTACCTATTGAAACTTCCAAATCAGTTCGGGACCTCGGTCTCATCACTGATTCATCACTAAAGTTCAAATCCCACATTAACAAAACTGTAGCCTCCGCTCTCCTGCGTACTAAGCAACTTCTGAAATCCTTCAAGTCAACCTCCCCTCAGTTCTACATTTTCCTTTTCAACTGCTACGTGTTACCCATTATTGAATATTGCTCTGTAGTCTACTCACCTCCTCCTGCTTCTAAATTATCGTTATCGCTAGAAACTCCTCTCCGATTCTTCACCAGGAAAATCTGTCAACGCTGCAACATAACTTATTCCTCCTATTCCGATCGTCTAGCCCAACTTAATCTCTTCTCATTACGCCATCGTAGACTCAAATCCCAGCTCCTTCTTCTTTACAAATTTCTAAGCGGTACCTCATACTTCCCACACCTAGATTCGTACATCCGGTTTTCCTCCTCCACCCGTCGCCCTATGAACCTTATTTGTATTAAACCCAAGTCCTCTGACTTTTTTTCCCACACCATTCCCATCTGGAATGCCATTACCTCCCAAACCTCATATTTTCTCTCCCCTTCCGAGTTCTATACCTTAATTTCGACTAGTATTACACGCTATTAGAGCATATTCTTTACTCGGAAACCTCTTTTCCCCGCTTTGCCATCTTTCTCAATGTATAATGCTTTCTATTTATTCCCCTCATACCGGTCATTCTTTTATTTGTTGCCCCTCATCTCTCACTTTCACACACCCTTTGAATGGTCTTGTGAGGGACTCATTCTCAGCCTCTCGCCCCATTTACTGTTAATTTTCAATAAGAATAAATACAATACAACTGAATGCTATAAATAGATTTGGGTGATATGAGCGCCGGGGACCATTTTCAAAATATTCGATTTTTGTTTTTTTGTGGAAAAATAGACATTTGAAAACCGAGACGTTTTGAAACTAGTGAAAAAGAGGGTAACAGACTAGTCATACTGAGGAAGCGACTCTCTCTCCATTCTACTTGTTCTCAATGGAGCGCCGTTGCACACTGATCACTCAACTAAAACCTCGACAAGCAAAAGAGGGGGCGAAGCCTATTCGGGAAGGTGTCGGGCTTAGAAGCCGCAGACGGATAGTATGGATGTCTGTTATGACACGGTTTGACCTCATAACAACAGACGGCACTTGTTAGAGGGAAGAGACGCAGAGACGCAGAGAAAGATGCTCCGGAAGGAGTACTGTAGATTTGGAATAGCATGGTCTCCCAGTCTTCGAAAAACCACTGCCAGTAAATTTTAAATTTCACCCATTAAATTCGAAAAATACAGAAAATTAGGAAAAAAGGTTATGGGTTTCTTCTACAATACACGAATATCGACCATTTCGTGTAGAAGAAGTATAATTTTGTGAGTTTTCAAACAATTCTTACAACTGCGCTCCACCGAAATGCCCTTGAAAAATGTCTCTTTTTCTCTGAGTGTCTCAATTTCGCACACTATTTTCTTCGGTTTCGGTAGAGCGCGGTTGTGAGAAGCGTGCCGTGCTAATACTCTAATATCACGTATTCGTGGTACCTACTCGAGTATTATGCTGGATTTTCTGTTTTCGATGCCGGAAAATTGTTTCTGAACAGAAATAAACGAAAAATGAAGAAAAATAGTGTAAAATCTCTTATTTTGTGAATGCACAAAATCTTATTTTTTGCTGATCGCCGATTCTTTATGACTTTCTGATGTGGAATCATGCTGTAAATGTCAGAAAATCTCGAAACTACCCTTCGTGTCTGCGTCTCTCTCGCCTCATCACTGCGTGGATACTCTCTCGCTCCTTTGATTTTAATTATGTTTTTTTTTGTTTTTTCGCTAATTTCTCATGTTTTTCGTATTTCCTTTAGTGTAATAATATTCCTAAACTGTTTGTCTAATACATTTCATGTAATTTAGTCGTTATTTCTCCAAATTACCCCACAAAAGGCCGGAAAACCGACCGAAAAGTCGGTTTTTTTTCGATTTCCCGTGGTTTTTCTGGGATTCTAGTGAAGAATATCGAATTTTTCCACTTATTATCAATCCATTATCACGTAAATGTTAGTTTTCTAGCTATACTTGTGAAGGCCCGGTCCGGGAAATTGGCGCCAAAGTTAAAATTTCAATTTTTTCGAAATTTTGAATTTTTTCGCGAACATATCATTCAGAATTAGAAGAAGTTCTGAAAAATCATCAAATATTTTCATGTTTTCGATGAAAAATTGAAAAAGTTTCAAAAAATTGAAAAAAAAATTGGTTCATTTTTGAATCCGGGCCATCGGGCCAGGCCGGCCCGGGCCTTGAAAAATATGGCTTTAGCTATAAAAAGACGAATAAACGTCAATTATTCACAAATTTAGTCGATAATTAAGTATTTTTGACACTTTCATTATAATTCTTTATTCTTTCGGTCGTCAAAAAATTAGAGTCCAATTTTGTGCACATTTTGAAATTTTTACCGAAAACAGTCAAAAATCCCTTGTTGTTCGATCGATGTGTAAAAATATGAACAACTTTTTTGCAAAATTATTTTTTTTTAATTAAAAGTTTCACATTTTTGTACTGTGACCTACTCACAGGGTCTAGGGATGAGTACTGAAAGTAAACACTCCGCTGAAATCAGCGAAAATTTTAGCTTTTCTATTCAAAATTTATTTTTTAATTTTAATGATTTTGTTTATAGAATTGTTCTTGAAAAGGTGCGCGACGGTCGAAAAACTCACTAAAAATGCGGAAAAACTGGCATAAAACGGCTTAAAAAGTGGTCAATTAAACTGCGTATCGAACTGCCACAGTAAGAAGAGGAATTGAAACAAAATCAAAATTTGAATTTGCCGCCAATGTCTAGTGGAGCGCATACGATTTCAGTACTTACCCCTAAACCCTGTGCCTTTGTGGAGCTGATCACGTCCGGGAAACAATTTTTCCCTCGATTCATTTACAGGAAAAAAAACTTTTTCCGTTTTTCGCCCTTTTTTCCGGTGATGCCCCTTAATCGCCTCAAAAAGTCGACATTTCTTCCCATTGTCATCATCTACAGTACTCCCTTCGGAGCATGTTTCTCTGCGTCTCTTCTCTCTAACAAGTGCCGTCTGTTGTCATCTTATGAGGTCAAACAGTGCATAACAGACACCCATACTATCCGTCTGCCGCTTCTGAGGCCGACACCTACCCGAATAGGCTCCGCCCCCTCTTTTGCTTGTCGAGTACTCTCATTCATTACCATTTTCTGTTCGGTCACTAGTTAAGTGAGTGCAATCTCGCTCCATTGAGAACAAGTCTTTATTCTTGAAATCCCTGATTCCGTCATCGTTATTTCAGAAATAGAAATGCCTTGTGTCAACTCGAAGCCGTTCCCAATTCAAAAACTTCCGGATTTGGCGTTCGAGGCAGTTGTTCGTCAGATGATTAACAGAGAGAGGTGTGTCTGTTTATCCGGATGTCGGTATTCTGTTTTATTTTCAGACTCGGTCTCGCCCTCACTTCGAAGAAGAGCATGAATATGCTGCTCGCTGTGAAATTCCCAAAAGATCAAGTCCATTTGATCCGTTTTGAAGAGACTTCTGAAGAATGCTATGCGACTGTTGATGTGAAGAATCATGAGGAACAAGTAGATCCATTCACATTCAGGTTTATCTGTCATGTCAGCAAAAAGAAGAGCGAAAAGGTGTTCACTAAGTATGCCGTTGATCAGTGGTATGTTGCAGGAGGGATTTTCAGTCATAAGAGGGAATTTAAGTCGTTGAGAATGTATTTCTAGAATAGTCCTTGAAATTCCCTTTAATTTGACACCAAAACCAATCCGAACAAGCAAAAATTGCGAAATTTAAAAAAAAATTTAATTTTCTGAACGTAGGCATGATTATATTCATATGAATCGTCTTAACAAGCTGAACTCGGAAAAATAAATTTTATTTGAGTTAGAGCTGAAATATCCGAGTTACGGTACTTTCACCCACGTCTCTAACTCTGAAATTCAAAAACTTTTCTGAAATCGAAAAAAAATCCGAAAAACGTCGATTTTCAGCCCAAAAGGGTCGAAATTTCAGTGCTGGCCGAATTTCTTCCATTTGGGTTTCTAGGCCACTCCACGGGTGGAAGAACTTTCCGTGGCCTAGAAACCCAACACAGGATAAGTTCGGCCATAATCGAATTTTTAGAGCTGAAAATTGTATTTTTCACTGTTTTTGAGTTTTTTCCATAGAAATCTTCCACACATTTTGAGTCATATAGTACCAAACGTGCTCCACTAGACTTGGCGATAAATTCGAAATTTGCGTCAGTTTTTGTCGAAATTTCGAATTTCGCGCCGAATGCAGTGGAGCGCGATTGCGTATTTTGACGCATTTTTCGGACTGAAAACTTCAATTTTACCCATATGTGTCAAGGCACGGCCCGGGTCGGCCCGAAGGCCCGAAAGCCCGAAAAATTGGTGTGAAAGTTCAAAATTCAAACTTTTTTTTCGATTTTTGAAATTTTTTTGCGAAAAAGTGAAATGTTTGCCTGTCGTTCAGAATTAGAAGAAATTTTGAATAAATTTAAAAAAATATTGGAAAAAGGGTCATTTTTGAAGCGGGGCCTTGAAAATTTTCTACCGACCCGGGCCTTGACAACTATGATTTTACCGGAACAGGGTTGAGTCGAATTTCGCCTTCCAGACACCGTACACTCAATTAATTTTTCTTTTTCTCGCAGGTGTGACGTCGTTGGTTCATACATCGAAAAAACCCAAAGTGCCTACCGGAAAATCGCAAAACTGTTCCCAGCACACGACGTGGCAATCAGATTCATCAATTTGAAAACAGAAGACGTTCGTCAGATTCTGTATGCTCCAGAATTCGAAACCTGGAATGAAGTGGGCGCTTTCCATGTGAAACCACCAGCCATCAAGTTGATTATGGACAAAGCGTCCTCCCAGAGACGCTTCAGATGTGATAGTACAATCAAGCTCCCGCCCAGTTTCCACCATCCGAAAGCGTTCGATTTCAAAGTTTCTCAATATACTCATGCCAACTGGGTGTCATCCACCAAACAACTTCTTTCGATTCGAGACGTCAAATTGATCGATCTGGGACAGACGAGTCTTCGTAGTCGAGACGTTGGTATTGTGCTCAAGAAGATGCTCGAGACGGAGCATCAAATGTGTGGACGACTCGAGCTTCTTGTAGCTGGAGGATTCGATGAGGCGGAAATGATGAGCGACACCGTCCGACTCAAGATTACGTGTGGGGATATTGGCATTTTTTATGTGTGAGTTTTCAGCAGGGATCACAAGAGATCACAAGGGAAACAGAGTTGCATAGAATTCCGAATTCCGACTTCCGCATAACGCATTTTACTTCCGACTTCCGTCATTCCATTACTGTGAAATTTAGGAAGAATACATTTTGCAAAAATACATGGAAAGATGGTCGGAAAGGACAGAAAACAGGCTTTTCTTCAGCCAAAATCTAATTTTTCACTGATTTTCACGAATTTCATGATTTTTCTCTTTGAGTTTTTGATAATTTGGGAGAAAATCTAATTCCGACTCTCAACTTCCAACTTCCGACTTCCGTTTTAGAAAAAAATCACTTCCATGCAACTCTGAAGTGAAACCAGAAAATGATTGTGTCCCGCGACACCGGAAGTCTAGTGAAGCGCGTTTTCACACCACTTGACAGACTGCCAATTGAGTCGCCGCTCAGCAAAATCTTCCTATTTTTGATAAAACTTCGTCCAAAAATATGGAATTTTTGGTGCTACTTGAACTCTGTTTGCAATAGAGCGCATTTGTCGTGAAAATTCTGTTCCTAACGTCGAAAACCATTGCTAAACGAGTTCTCAAACGACACAGTTCTTATTCGTGCAGTTCTTAAGCCAATTAGCCCCACGTTTTCAACGCAAAAAAACCGTCCGAAGATTGTACAATTTAGTGAGAATTTACATGGATCATACAGATTAAAAGCAGAACTACATTTTTGTAGTTGACAACTTTTTTGTATGGACGCTCCCTAGCTAGTTACATATCGACACAGTTATTTCTCCCTCAAATCGACCCATTTCAGTGCGATTTTTGAGCTGTCGTCTTAAAATTATCATAACTCTCTAGGGAGTTTCCGTACAAAAAAGATGTCAACTACAAAAATGAATTTCAACTTTTGATCTACATAATCAATAGAAAATTGACTTTGTTGGTCAATCAGGAATACTGAAACACCCTCTCAAAGTTTGGCGTTTTCGACTAAAACAGCTAAAATTTATAAACTTTTGGTCGGCACTGTGCATATTACTACTATGCTTCAAATCCCATTTATTTCAGACGTACCATGACCCAAACGACCACAAAAATCGCCTTCGTTCACGTCAAGAACCGTAATTCCATCAATATCACCGTCTCTTCAAATGAAGATGACGACAAATTAGCCCGCAGAGTGTTGACTAAAATGAGCATCAGACATCGTATTGATAATCAGTTGGAGGGGGCGGAGCCTGGAGAGAAAAGACGTCTTCTGGTGGAGAGAGAGATGCTGAATAGAGAAGTTGATGTTGCTTCGAGAGTACTCTTAGCCAGTTTGGGAATTCCTCAGGCAGCATCAGTTAGATTCGCTTGAATGTTGGCATGATTAGATTAGTGCCGCGTCTCATTAGATTTGTGTGCAATCTTGTGTAACTAGTCAAAATATTTGACAATTTTTTAGGTAAAAAGAAATAGTACATTTATTCAAATAAAAAATAGAGTTTTTACAATAGAAACGTACAAAAAATACAACAGAAAATAAAAATTTAAAAAAAAATATATAATTAGTCGAAAATCCAGTGCAAGTGGAAAATGACCAAGTTGTTCTCTGTCCAGCTGCTGTCCATTGTCGTCCACTCAGCGAATTTTGCTGTAAAATAAACGAAATTATAAAAAACTGTTTAATTTCTGAACTCACAAAAGAATCTTCATTCGAAGTTTATAAGGAGAGCGCTGACGTTGAAGAAGTAGACGATTACACCTAAGCAAAGAACTATTTTTCATACATGCAAACCGGGCCGACCCGGGCCGGCTCGTAACTAGCTTCAAACGCATTATTATGAGCTGAAAAATATACAAAAATGTAGATCTCGACGAGTTCTATGTCACTGATATAATACGGGCCGGATGGCTTTTCATTAATGTGCCGCGGCCCGGGAAAAAGTGCCAAAAAACGCGAAAATGGCCAAAAAAGCCATTCTAGCCCGGCCCGCGGCACATTAACGAATAGCCATCCGGCCCGTAGTAGGTCAGGGACGTAGAACTCGTCGAGATCTACATGTTGGTATATTTTTCAGCTCATAATATTCAGTTTGAAGCAAGTTACGAGCCGGCCCGGGTCGGCCCGTTTCGGCCCGGTTTGCAAGTATGCTATTTTTCACTGTTAATTGTAAGAGAAGCAATTCGCTTATCAAAGACTTTATTCACTATTTCATCGCAATTTTGCCTTTTTTTCCAAACCAGATGGAAGTTGTGGAAGACTGAAGAGTGCAGTTGAAGACTTGAGGAGCCATAGAAACCGAAAAATACAATTTTCAATAGTGGAAAATAGTGAAAAAGTCGGTGAAACCGCAATCGAAATTAGTTCGCAACGGTTTTACACTTCCGATCCAAAAATAGGGAATTAAAACTTAGAAAAAAAACATTAAAATAAAAAATTTTGCGCGTTTTGTACTGACTTGTTCGTGGATCCTGACGCGAACGAAGTTTGCGCAAGCAAAATCCACCAATCTAATGAGGTTGAGATTAGATTGATGCGGTTGTAGGATTAGACTGATATTGAGTTGTCTGAGTCAGTGAGAGTTATAAATCAATCAATAATCTAATCGCCTTTTATGTTTCTTATACTGAAAATTGTTTTTTTTTTGCAAATAAATCATCCATATGTTTTCCTTATTCCAGATCATTGTCCTTATACTTAGAGCGGCGGCACATTGTAGATCAAATCCAGATCTTTATTTTTGTAGTTGACAGCATTTTGATAGCTCCGCCCACTTTTAAGATACGCGCCTTTAAAAGTTGAGAGTGTGCAAACCTTTGAAGGCGCATATCTTAAAAGTGGGCGGAGCTATCTAGAAAGTATCAACTATAAAAATGTAGAGCTAGATTTGATCTACAAAACCAATTTACATTCATATTTATTCGATTGCAAGGAAAACAGTTACAAGATTTCAAAGTTTGTCAATTTTTTTAAAATTTGGAAAAAAGTCAAACTTTGAGACTGCGTCAGTGTGTTTAAACTACAGATTTCGTTAATTTTCTGAATGTCCGGGTATAGATCAAAAGTAGGGCTACATTTTTGTAGTTGAAAACGTTTTGATAGCTCCGTCCACTTTTGAGATATGCGCCTTTAAAGTTAGGTGGCCGAGGGAGCGTGTGAAAAGAGGAGGGCGTCTCGCTTCTCTGCGTCTCTCACCTTCTCTCACTCTCGCTCTCCAGGTGCCCAACTCTGAGCGCTCGTATCTCGAAAACGTGAGTCGCTATCGAAAAGTTGTCAACTACAAAAATGAAGATCTGGATTTGATCTACAATAAAAATACAAATTTGGGACACTTGGGACATAAAATGACACCGAGGGGACATGTCAAAAATTACCAATTTTCACTAGACAGCAATCTTTAAAGGCGCATATCTCCAAATCGTGAATAGCTATCAAAAAATAGTCAACTATAAAAATGAAGATCTAGTTTTGATCTACACAACCATTATAAATTTACATACTTGGTACCTAATCTGACCCCTTGGTAGTTCCGTTTTACCTCGTATACAAATTTTTCAAAAATTTAACCTTCCATTTCATAACATCATCATAAACATATAAAAAACACCAATTTAATATAGATTCCACCTGTTTTACGCCCCTCAACCCCCATAAGTCGGCGTCCAAATGTCAAAGGGGGCCATCATTTTACAACCCTCGTTCGTCCCCCTCCCTCCTGATTTTATTATATGCATCTTTTATTCAATTGGTGTATAAAATTCCAAGAGGAGAGGAGAGGACATTGTGTTGTAACAAGTTGGTGTCCGTGTGGGCACACATTAACACTTATTACAACTTTCTGAGCAAAGAGATAGAGAGGTAGATCACAACAATATATAACACAAGGTGAGCTTGGAAATGAAAATGTGAAAAATTTGAGTTCAGACTTATCAAAATCCAACGAAAAGTATACCGTTGTGCTCAGAAAAGAATGCAAAAAACAATTGGACCCAGTGGGAATCGAACCCTGGATGCGAGTTTCGTGGTCAGACTCCTTACCGGGTACCCCATGAGGGTGAAGCTGCGGCGGGGAGATGAAGATTGTGATAAGGGCGGCAGGCGACGGTGAAAGGCGGCGGAGGTGGAACTGTTATGACAACCCTCGCCGCCGCGACTTGACCTTGCCCTCATGGTGTACCCGCTAAGGAGTCTGACCAGTAATCTAGGCATCCGGGGTTCGATTCCCACTGGGTTCAAATATTTTTTGCATTCTTTTCTGAGCACATTGGTATATTTTTTGTTGAGTTTGGGGAGCTGTTTTGAGGTAAAAATGTCAAAATTTTGTGTTTTTGAGTCGCTACTCAGTCAATATAGTGGAAAGATACGTATCCTGCTTTAAAGACCAAAAGTACACCGATTTTTTGCCAATGAATCACCCATTTCCCGCTATCAGTTTAAAACTTTTTGATAATGAATAATATTTTCAGCATACAAAAAAACTGAAAGACGTCATAGATTTCAAGCAGGTAGAATAAACATGAGGAATGGATGTTTACTTTTAATTTTGAAATTTTGAAGAAAAAACACCCAAAAATTTTTGTTTGAAACTCAAAACTTTAACCTTAAAGCTGCAAAAACCCAACAGAAGTATACCAATGTGTCCAGAAAAGAATGCAAAAAATAATTGGCCCCGGTGGGAATCGAACCCCGGATGCCTAGATTACTGGTCAGACTCCTTACCGGATGCACCATAAGGGCAAAGGTCGAGGCGCGGCGGCTAGGGTTGTGATAACAGTTCCCCTCCGCCGCCGGTGCCACCGCCGCCTGCCGCCTTTATCACAATCTTCATCTCCTCGCCACAGCTTCACCCTCATAGCCTACCCGGTAAGGAGTCTGACCAGTAATCTAGGCATCCGGGGTTCGATTCCCACTGGGTCCAATTATTTTTTGCATTCTTTTGAGCACATTGGTAGTAAAATTAAAGGTTTTAGTTAGTTCTTTCACCATTTTTCCTTGAATACACATTTATTATAGTAATTAGTAGTAACCCGTAAGACAAAATTAGCACATTCAAAACATAAAATCGATATCCGAAAGAGAGAGAGTAGATCAAATATTCAATCCCTCCCGCCTCAACGCCGCCATTTCCGCTTCCGTCAGTCCGATCGTCTCCTCTTCAACTTCTGGAATTCGCTTGATGTCAGTTAGTTGTGAAATCACACGTGGAGTCACACGAGTCTCACGTTGAAATCTCTCGAATCGAACACGTCCGTCGAGCGTTTCCGTATTCATTGTGCCAACCACTTTCACCCAGATTCCATTGAACACGAACGGTCGGGAACGGAAGTTTATCTGCAATTTTGAATGGGTGGCCTAGAAAACCAAATGAAGGGAAAACTAGTCCCCGGTGTCGAAAAGCGGGTTTCTTAGAACTCAAAACCCCAAAAAACAAAGAATTTCAAAAAAAAATTTGATGGCCTAGAAAACCAAAATTTTGAGAAAACTAGTCCCCTAAGCTTAAAATCTGGTTTTTCGTCGTTTTTTTGTTGGGGGACTAGATTTCCAGGCGGTGGCCTAGAAAACCAAATAATGTGAAAACTAGTCCCCGGTGTCGAAAAGCAGTTTCTTAGAGCTCAAAACCATCAAAAAATGCAAATTTTCGAAAAAAATTTTGGAGGCCTAGAATTCCAAAATTTTGAGAAAACTAGTCCCCCATGCTCAAAATCAGGTTTTTCGTCATTTTGTTGTGTAGGGGGACTAGGTTTTCAGGTGGTGGCCTAGAAAACCAAAAAATTGGAAAACTAGTCCCCGGTGTGAAAATGCAGTTTCGTAAAGCTCAAAACCGTTAAAAAACGGAAATTTTGGAAAAAAATTTGGTGGCCTAGAAAACCAAAATTTTGAGAAAACTAGTCCCTTAAGCTCAAAATCAGGTTTTTACGTTCTTCAGCCATTTTTTGTGCTGGGGGACTAGGTTTCCAGGTGGTGGCCTAGAAAACCAAATAAAGGGAAAACTAGTCCTCAGTGTTAAAAAACAGTTTCTTAGAGCCTAAAACCTTGAAAAATGCAAAATTTCGAAAAAAAAGTTGGTGGCCTAGAAAACCAAAATTTTTGGAAAACTAGTCCCTTGAGGAAATTTATAACCTGGTGGCCTAGAAACCCAAAACTAGTCCCCCTCTCAATAGAGCGCATTTACCTCATTGCCAATCGTCTGCGAGGTCTCCAACTTGACCGGAATATTGATTCCCATCTTGCAGAATGTCTGAAAACGGATATTTGTGTATTTTATCTTTCCAATCGGATCTTATTGTCCTTGTCTTGTCTCAGATGACATCTAACCGTGTCATCGCCCTCTTTGTTAGATCTGATAACCAGTTTTCGGGGTGACTTGTAGATCAAAACCTAATAACTCCCTTTAAAACTAACATTTCTTTGTAAATTTTTATATGGAAATGTAGATCAAATTTAGACTTACATTTTTATAATTGTCAACTTTTTTGTACGGTCACTCCCTGGAGAGTTGTAACTGAAAACAAACTACAAACTTTGAACAGGTGCCACATGGCCAGTTGAAGTCTCACATTATTGAATTTATATACATCTTGTAGATCAAATCTAGATCTCTATTTTTGTAGTTGACAATTTTTTGATAGCTATTCACGCTTTCGAGATATGCGTCTTTGAAGTTAGGGGGCGAGAGAGCGTGGGAAAAAAGGAGGACGTCTCGCTTCTCTGCGTCTCCCTTTTCTTTCTCCCTCAGCTCGTCTCCAGGTGCTTAACTTTGAGCGCTTGTATCTCAAAAGCGTGAATAGCTATCAAAAAATTGTCAACTACAAAAATGGAGCCCTAGTTTTGATCTACAAAATCCATATAAATTTGAAAACCGGGGACTCAAATTGGGCCCAGGATGTCATGTCTAATACACCGGATTTTTTCCTAAATTTTACCGTCTAGATTCAAATTTTTCACCTATTTCCCCTTCAATTTTTAATATCAACACTACATTTCGACAGAGTGTGTCGAAATAAAGAAGGAAGTTCTGTACTGATAAGAAGCGGAAGGAATTATCAGACAAGGATCGGGGGAAGAAACTGTATGAAATGATTTTTCAGACTTCAGACCCCCCTCGAACACAGCTGAATCTCGAGAATATACATTCAGGTGGCTGAATAACTGATAACAGTTTGAAAAATACCAAAAATGATAGCAGAAAACTTCCGTTCAAAATAAATACCGGTATGAATTGATGTTGTTATCAGTTATTTCTAATTGGTGACGTTGTTTGAGGAATGTTTGCTCAAAATACATACAGAAGCACATTAAGGTTTGAATCATTTCTTAGCATACTTGCAAACCCACGCTACTCTCTTAAAACTCAATATTGTAAGCAAAAAATATACGAAAATGTAGATCTCGGCGAATGGCGGGCCGGGCAAAAATAGATTTTTTGGCCATTCATGAGTTTTTTGGACTTATCCCCGGCCCATGGCACATTATCGAATAGCCATCCGACCTGTAGTAATCCACGGATATAGAACTTGCCGAGTTCTACATTTTGGTTTATTTTTCAGCTCATAACATAGCGTTTGAAGCGAGTTACGCGCGTAGTTAGTTTTTTAGAGTAGCCTGTCCTAGCTTTTTTGTAAAAACCTGATTCATTTGAAAAAGTGTCTAATATATCGGGTTCATGGAGATAATTTTGAAACTGTTCAGATACAACACTTGTGGATTCTCGTGCGTAAATCTACACTTAAAAGAATTTTAAAACTAAACCCGAATCCAGTGAATCGGCAAATTTGAAACTATTTATAACACAAATTTTGAAATTTGTAAATATCGGCATTTCTTTAACTGCTCATCCGAAAAAGAATCATGAAACAAAAAAATCCATTATTATTGTTTTCCCCTATCCGAGGCCTCTTGACATATATATATAATCTAAAGTTGTCATAAACGGGAATTTAGGGAAGCCTAAAACTCTTATCACCATTAATTGTGAAATAACGATTTCAAAATGTTGCGATTTTTAGACAGGGAGAATCAGAAAAATTACAAAGTTCATAAGGTTGCGATTAAAAAGAACGGAGTGAGGTTTCTATAATGTTGCTCCCTCCGACAAATTATTGGCATTCCTAAACTCGAAGGCAGAGCTGTGCGGAGGTAAAGACGGAAAGGAAACTTGATTCGACAGTTCGAAACTGACGGCAATTGGACAATGTTAATTAGTTGAATTAAAGCTTTAAGGTTTGGTACCATATAAGGGGATTTGTGATGCTCGAAGGGTAGTTATACCTTCAATACAATTAATTAATTTTGTTGTCAGTTTCCTACTGTCAAAACGAATTTCAATTCTGTCTCTACTTCGGCACAGCTCTGCTGTTTAAATATGCTCAAAATTTGGAGGACGGAACATCATTATGGAAAGTTCTCTTTTATTTTTATAATCAGAAACCTCAGAAACTTGAACTCCGCTCGATTTTTCTCAATATCACTGTCTAAAAATCGTTAAAAAACACCACTGAAATAACTGACCAATGGCATTTCATCCCTCTCGATATGATTCCTAAACCGTTCCCTCCTCTCAACCAACGGCGCATGCTCGAATAATGAGAATTTGGCTTCAGTGAAGTGGGCGAGTTGCGTCAGGAAGTAATCCGACTGAAACGACGTCTGCTGGTCATTCGTCGTTCTTTTCATGGTTGAATAGGAGGAGATCCTCTCAGAAGAAGAGAATAAAAAGAGTGATGGAAAGTAGATAAGTTGTTCCGATGAAGAGGAGGAGGGGGCCTTTAGATCGACAGGCGGGTGGCGCAAAGGGGCGGAGCTTAGGGAAGGGAGGTGTGTGTATGCGGAAGGGAAGAAATATGTTGATTGAGGGGAGGAAGGAATCGGAGGGGCGGGGAATTTCAGAAAAAATCGTTATTTTCTGAAATATGAAATCGGTGTATGCAGACAGTTAAGTTTTTTTTAAATTTGTATTTTAAGCTCCGCCCCCAAAACAAAGCCAGTACCAAATCCTATTTTGAGGGAGGCTGAGCCTAAAATGTAGTAGGAACCAGCTGAAAAGGCGAGAAAGAGACTTTTACATTTTCCAACTGACAAATTTCTGATTTCTGATTAATATTCTTTTTTGAAGCAGAAACGTCCTGTATTTTATAAAAGGTTGCAATAATTTTTAAAGGAGTACTGAAGTCATATGTTTTTATTTCAGATTCTGATACTTCAGAAAATTCTGAACAACTTTCATCATTGGAGCATATGCTAAAACTCGCTCTAAACGCCCTAAATTCACGTTTTCCCGGCTCAAAAAGAGCCTGGATGGAAGAGTTTTCCCACGCGAATTTTTGCCCTCGTGTAGTCCTCTCGGACAATATTATTTCTTTTTATTTCTCGATTTTTCGTGTTCTTGCTTTTTTCAACAAAGTTCCGTGTTTTTTTAAAATTTATATCGTAAAAAAGAAGAAAAAACACGAAATTTTGTTTAAAAAAAACAAAAAACGAGAAATCGAGAAATATGAATAAATAATATTGTCCGAGAGGATTACACGGGAGCTAAAGTTCGCGTGGGAAAACTCTTCCACCTAGGCTTCTTTTGAGCCGGGAAAATGGGAATTTAGGGTGTTTAGAGCGATTTTTAGCACATGCTCCAATGATGAAAGTTGTTCAGAATTTTCTGAAGTACCAGAATCTGAAATAAAAAAATATGACTTGTGTCCTCCTTTAAAGCTGCAAAAAAATGAGCTGGCAGACTTCTAGAAAATGGTGGATATTAGTAGCGAGCAATATTTTATTGAAAATCGAAATTAATATAATTTAGTAAATTAATATAAGAAGTCCTTTTCGAATTTGGAATCAGTGCACTGATGAAGACGTCCTCAAAGCAGTACTTCTTCATCTCGCTCTCAAAGTTGAATCGGCGCTTCTGAGTTCGCGCCTCATCCAGGGATTTGATGAGCTTCTCTCTGGCTGCCCTGTTCTGTCCTGTTCTCCAAGTTGTAAAACTCGTTTCCTGGCATCTCGTCAACATAATCGAAGTTCTCCGGCTTGATGAATAGGAACGGGATATCTCTGAAAATTTTTGGATGTCTTTTCTAAAATTTCTTGATTTACACTTACCCTTCTTGTCTATAGTTATAGGTTGCAAAAAACTAACCCTGATCCGTTGTGGGCTAGTTCAACGAATCCCTTGTTGTGCTGGGCGAAAATCCACTCCGCCGCTTCTTCTGCCACATTCACGAATCGATTGTCCACCGAAATGCAGTCGATGAGTTTGCAGCGGCCATCGGGTGAGCATTTTGGGCAGAAAAGTCCTAGCGCCTCTTCAACAGTTTTCGGCATTGTCGCTGAGCAGTCTGGGCAATATCGGAGTGACACGAAGAGTACACTTGTGCTCCGGTGTCATCTTCATGTTGCATCGTGTGCACCACTTCAAGCCACAATCGTGCGGAGTCACACACTTTTTGTGTGGTCACAGCGGCTCTTTCCTCTCTTGAACCCTAAAAAATTATCGTTATTGTATTGGTCAGTAGCCGGAACTCAAACCTTTTGCTAGGTGGTTGTCGAGACATTTTTGCATCTCACACTTCACACAGCAGAATTCCATGTCGTTTGGTGTCGATGGGCACTCCAATGATCCACACGGACGACGCGGCAATTGTAGTGTGAGGCGAAACTTCCGCACCTCACGAGACACTGGTTACAGAAGGGTTGACCGCACACCAGAAAAGTGGCCAACTTCATCGATTTCCTCCAAGTAAATCGGGATCGTCTTGTTTTCCCCAACGTATGGTCCCGCGAAGAATGGTTGGGGTTGGTCTTTGACGATTGCGATAATTTGGTGGGTCCCCGCAAACACCGTCTCTTGGAGTTGCTTGATATCGTCGTGATCGAAGTGTTGCCTCTTCGTGATGCGTGAGTTTTGAATTTTTGATTTACAGAAATTATCGGGATGGGTTTGTGGTTACCACTTTCATGTCTTGAACATCACCAATGCAATAAGAATTCACAGAAAATCAATAATACAACATTTCGTTTGACTTCTATTCAGTAAGAAATCTGAAAATATTCAATTTTTAGAAAATATACAATAAATCGTGATAAAACGTTGAAGAAGAAGAAGAAGAAGTTATTATTGAAATGTGGCCTAGGATCCGACAACTCGGCCATTGTTGAATCTTATCACGAAAAAGACGACATCCCGTAATATTTGGGGGGAAAACTCGACTTTTGTTGAATTTTTCGATTTTCAAGAAATTTTCATCACTAATTTGAGTCGATTTTCGACGATTACGAACTATTTTGCCCGAAATTAAAAGATTAAATCCATTTCCACGTTGACCAAGTTGACGGATTCTAGACCAAGATTTTTAAAATTCAGATTTCAATAACAGTTTTTTAAAAAGTTTCAAGAAAAGAAATGAGAAGAGAAAATTATAACTCTAAAATCAACAATTTTCCGAAAAGAAAACCAAATGAAAAAGCGCAGAATTTGTTCGCAGGGGACCAGAAGACAGAAGGTTGAGTCATTTTTGGAAACAAAGAGAGAGATTTCTCTGTTGTAGTGACAGGTTGAGAATGTTTGTTTAATCTTCTTTTCTCTACCTTTTTCAAAAAATTGAAAAATGAAATTGAAACAGAAAAATGAAATGTAAGATTGAATGTCGACAGGAATCCCGCTGTGACGTGTTTCATCGGAAGGGACCTTGTGTTGTGACCTCGCTCCCCTCGTATTTTATGTTTATTTGATTTCTAGTCGATTTTCTTCTATTTTTTCTCAAAATCGGCAGTAATGTATTTGTACTCCAGATAATTTAAACCCTCATGGGAAATGCTCATTTTCAGACAGCGATTCGTTGGAAAATGGGAACGGGTAGGAATCAAGGGAAAAAGAAGAACGTAAGTAAGAAAGTTGAAGAGTTGTCGAAAACCAAATGAATTATGCCAGAAGTGCGAGGCGAAATAAAGAAAAGGGTAAATAAATGTCTAAAAATTGCTATTGATGTAGCCTAAATGAAGAAGGCTGCAAAATACTTGTGACATCTGTTCTTCCTTGTTTCTAGTGCATCTATATTTGTTGAGAAGTCGTTTACCGATCTCATGAAGCGCTTCCAGTCCTTGTTCACTCGTCTTAGCCCACGTCTTGTGTCGTCTCATGAAAGGCAAAACGTGCTCTAAAAGAAGGTGAAGCTTTGGTGTCATGTTCTCTTGGGACTGGAATTGCTTCAGGTGATGCAACATTACGTCCTGTGAAATTTGATATAATTCCCTAGTCTATCTGGTTATTTTTTACTAGTAACGTGTCCATTTCTGCGATTTCATCATGAGTCAACGTTCTTGGTAGGCACAATTTTGCAATTTTTCCGAAACAGATTAAAAATGCTTTCACATGCAATATCTCATCTGTAGGCGGAAAAACTGAAGTGTAGTGATTGACAGCATCTTCTTGCAATAACTGCATGGTGTGGTTCCCAGTGAAATTCTGTTGACATGTCTGCTCCACGGTCAACCTACGCATTTTCTAATTCCTATTCACTGCCATCATCTACATTCTGTAGTTTTCCTGTGTTACTCTGGAAGTTTTTGAATTCTTATATTCCCCATTTTCGGTAATTCTTACTCTAACTATGTTTTCAATTCATCCAACGTTTCCTTCAAATCCCTTTCCACTTTTCTAGCACCTTCTTCAATCATTTCTCCGTTTCTTCCACAGCATCGCCAACAGGTTCCACTTTGTTCAACAGCTCTCAATCATCTTTTGACCCCAGCTTACTTCATCTCGTTGTCACGAAACAAGCACTATTTAGCCAATCAAGGAGTTGTATGCGACTGAGCTGGGATGATAGTGCTAGTTTTAAATCGGCTCATGACTTGCAGGACTACTTCAAACGAAATCGCTCTCTTCTTGCTCTTATCGATTTTCATAGTGGACTTGTTATCGATGTCCATAGCCAAGTCGAGAAGAAACTTGAAGCCATACCGATGAGCCACTCCCATAACAATGTGTAACGAGGGGAAACGATATTTGCAGAACGTACATTATTGAAAACGAATGATGATCCTGGAATACCACTGTTAGTGTTTTTCTCGTTAGCGCTGTCCAACAAATCTTCCGTTTCAGTTCTAGGCTTCAAACGTCGTCCTCTTTCATATGAACCGATTTTCACTCCTCCGTCGCTAAAGCAGTGCATGCAACTTTACTTGACTGCTGCACCCTTGTGTCTAATCATCTGATATTGGAATTCAAAGTCGCCGCTAAATACAGTACGACCAAATAGCCTGCAATTCTAAGCTCAAGCTCTGTTAGATTATTCCGTTGCTTGATAGTACCTGCAAGATACTCCTTGATCGCTTCAACTTCAATCTCCTTTCCCATCTACAGTTATCATCAACTTGTTGCAGTTTTCCTGCGTTTCTCTGAAATTTTTCGTATTCTTATTTGATTTGAGCGGAAGAGTTAGCGGAAGGAATCATTAAACTGGCGGAATAGCTTTTCGATAGGATGATAGCAAAAATTATTTAATATACAAACTTTGCAGCACAAATGTGTTTATCGATTAGAACAAAACAGGACCCAAAAATATAAAAAGGGAAACGATTTCCAATTATTTAAAGTTAGTGTTCGGCCTTTCGCTGAATGATCTCAGCTGAGGCCAATCGTTTCTTGGCACCACGTCAGCTGCTGTGCGACGGAGCGCGTTTTTGAGACTTGATGCCTGGGTGTTCATTAAAATTTTATATGTCAGATGGCTTAATAGGCTCTTCGGGTCGATTTGACGTGCATGTTCTAGTAAAATTGTCGTTTTGATCAAAAAGTCAGAAAGTTGTTATCAACTTTACAAAAAAGTAGATCAGAGATGGAATTTAACAGCACTGGGAAGAAATCTGCGGCAAATTGCAAAAGTGGGCGGCGCCGAGACTCGCCCCTTCCTCTGCGCCGCATAAAACTACTTTATCGAAAGAATTAATAAACACAAAAACACCTGAATTCGGGTTATCAAATCTGAAAAGTGACTCCAACAACCTTGCGCGTACGGTCTTGCACATTTCGGTACGCAAACACTCCGCACAGTTTCTGAACCACCGTAGTTCACGGCGAAAATTCGAATTTCGAAAATTCATTTTTTCATGCTGGAGTTTTTCCTTTTTCTCGATAAAATTCAATATCACGATCATTTTTAACTTTAATTTCCGCTATTATCATCGATTTGTACGTAAAACTTTATTTATTTTCTAAAAATTCACAAAATTAACAGAGAAAGATGTCAACACCAGTCCGTCCGAAGCCATATTCACTGAGAACCGAACGGGCGGTCTTCCGGAATTCAGTGATTCGTTGTTCCGTCGCCGTCGGAGGAGAACGGAGAAAACCGATGACGTCGCCGATTCGGTACAGTCCCATGACGAGACGTGGTGAGTCGGGTGGGATAAAATGGGCGGGGCGGTTGGAAACACGAGAAAAATGTAGGAAACAGTGGTTTTTCATGATTTAAAATGTGAAAAATCGTGATTTTGATGAAATTTTAGTCTAAAACTGCGAAATTTTGTAGTTTTGTTGAGAATTTTTTGAATTTTAGGGAAATGTTCATGATTTTAATGCGATTTCAACCAATTTTCCGCTTTTTCTCGGTTTTTTTTTCGAAAAATTCGAAATACCGAAAACATTTCAAATAATGGGTTTTCCGAAAATTTTGTCGTAAATTCCCGTTTTTTATCGTGGATTTTCTCGTTTCCACAGCGATTTCGAGCTGAAACTTCCTCTTTTTCGATAAAGAATAGTCAAATTAGCGCTAGAAATTGATAAAAGTTCTCCTTTTAACCAGAAAACCGCAATTTACAAATGAATTCAGTGAAAAATTGCATTTTTCGAAAAAAAATTTAAAATTTATTTTTTTTATAAAACTTATTTTTGAGCCAAAATCATAATTTTTAGAAGTCTCGCAGATTTTTATCATTCTGTAATCTCACATCACGGGATCTGCTGGTGAGTACTGAAAGTAAACGCGCTCCACTGAAATCAGCGAAAATTTTAGCGCGAAATTCTAAAAAGGCGTGAGACAGTCGTAAAACTGACCAAAAATGCGTGAAAACTGACATAAATCGGCTCAAAAAGTGGTCAAATAAGCTGTGTATTGAAATGAAGCACGGAAAATCGAGAAAAATGCTCAAAAATCTACTGAAAATTCAAAAATTGAAAATCCGCCTTGTCCACAAGGAGTACACGACGAATCTTCTCAAATTTTCGCTATTTTCGTCAATTTTCAGGGTCTTTTCTTGATTTTTGAGCTAAAATGTGAAGAATTCAGAGCACAATTAATTGGAAACCATATTCAAAAGCGATGCCATTTTTCGAGAAAAAAAAATATTTTCAGGTGGCCCAAAAGACGTGACGAATGCACCAAGTGGCAAGAGAACCCGTCCGTTCCATTCATCCCACGGCTTCTCTCCCTACAACGACTCTCCTCCTGACTCCGCCCACCATCTCCCAATTCCACGTCTCCAATTCGAAAACGAGGATTTTATGGATTTATACTCGGATGATCATAAGGAAATCCGCCCGGACTCTGTGTCTCTTCTCTCTCAAAATCTCGCCCGTTCCGTCATCTCCGCCGAACCGCCCGTCGTCGTCACGCCACGTCATCACGCGACGCTCCGCCCACGCGCCCATTTGCGGACTCCGGAATATCGATTTTTGACGAGAAGCGCCAAGTCATCGACGTCGTCGAAATCGAGAAGTCAACAATCACTTGCTCCCAAACAGCACAACAATTAATAGTCAATAATGATCGATTTCTTTTATAGTTCTATCTTTTATTCGTTATGTTTTGTCATTTTTCTCTGAAAATACTGTGAAAAAGAGAGAAAAATTGATTTTTTAAGTTAGAAAACTGAAAAAATCCGTCTGAAAAGATTTTCAGCGAATTTTTTCGCTTCCTTTGCATCATTTTTCTCCACGGAAAGAATTTTAGGCTAAAGCTCGCATTTTTCTTTGAAAACAGTGTAAAAAAGGTGAAAAATCGACAGAAACTCGAATTTCTAGGTCAGAAAACTGGAAAATCCGTCTGAAAATGAGAAAAATCCCGAATTTTTCGTGCAAATCGACTTTTGGGCGAATTTCTTGAGTTTTCCGCTTACTTTTGCATCTTTTTTTTTCGAAAATCCGTTTGAAAATGCGAATTTTGGCCTAAAAAATCGAGAAATTCGCTGAAATTTGACCGAAACCAGAATTTTCACAGAAAAATGCAAATTTTCGCCTAAAATTCTGTAAAAACTCAGTTTTTTCGCCGTTTTTCAGCGAATTTCTCGATTTTCCAACTTCTGAATCCTTTAAACCACATTTCCCCCGAAAATCCGTCTAAAATTGTCGTTTTGGACCGCCTTTCAGAGTTGCGCTTAAGATATAACGCATTGTAGTACGCAAACACTGCGCACACTTTTCCGATTAACGTATCTATCGAGTCTATCGATTTTTACCCGAATTTTCTGCAAAAAAGTCGTATTTTTAGTCTCGAATTATTTATAGAATAGTGAGTATAGAAAATATCGAGTAGAAAATATAGCAAATAGGTTAATTAGTTGATTTCAGATCTTTCCGGACGATCAGATTTCGGAATTCTTCGGCGCATTTTGTGGAGATCTGGAATTTTTTTGAAATTCTTTTTTGTTGTAACTGCGCTCCACCGCAAACGAGAGAGTATCGGGGAGAGAGACGCAGAGATTTTCACAGTTTTCGATCTATTTCCGCTGATTTTAGGTCAAAAACTGTGAAAAAACTCTGCGTCTCTCGTCTCGATACTCTCTCGTTTGCGATGGAGCGCAGTTGCAAGGCGGATACCTTAATAATCCTCCGCTGCTCCCTTATCACATCACCCCATAAATAAAACTGTCCACACGTCGGACACGTGGCTTTCAGCGGGAAAATGTGCTCCGTGTACTCGTTTTTTCGTTTCAATCCGTGAGCGGCGAGACATTTCGAGTGGAAATGCGAGTGACACGTGTCGGAAATACAACGGACGAGGCTCCACACCTGGAAATCAGGAGTCTTATGGTTTATATGTAATTATGCTCTGAATTCTTGATATTTCAACCGAAAAATCGAGAAAAAATGACGAAAATTGACAAAAATAGCAAAAATTTGAGAAATTTCGTCGTGTACTCCTCGTGGACAAGGCGGGTTTTGAGATTTTGAATTTTTGATCAATTTTCGGGTTTTTTTTTTCAATTTTTCGTGTTAAACGGAGTTTCTAATGAGAAAATCACCCTAGGATCTAGTTTTCTGGAGAAAAATCTATAAAAATTGTAAAATTTTGAAACAAATCACAAAAACGACAAAAAATAATCGAATTTCGAACCAAAAGTCTATAAAGAAACCCAATTTTTTAGACAACAATAAGGTTTTTTCGGTAAAAAATAATGAAAACCATGGAATTTCAATCAAATTTTCCACAAAAATCAGAGTTTTTAGCTGAAAAATAGAGTAGCAATTTTTTGATTTTGAAGAAAACCAGTAAAATTTTTTTAAATCAAAAACCGATTCAATTTCGATTGAAAACCTCTTAACTGAGAAAACGGAAAAAATGTTAAAAAATCGACTGAAAATTCAAAAAACTAGAAATCCGTCTTGTCCACGAGGAGTACACGACAAAATGTCACGATTTTGACCAATTTTTCTCCAGAAAACTCGTTTTAGCATGATTTTCTCATCAGAAACGCATTTTACACGAAAACTCGCGAAAAAACGAAAAAATCGACTGAAAATTCGAAAACTCGGAATCCGTCTTGTCCACGAGGAGTACACGACGAAATGTTATGATTTTTAGCGATTTTTCTCTGGAAAACTAGTTCCTAGGATGATTCGCTCATTAGAAACGCATTAAAACAGGAAAAATTGATAAAAATGCTCAAAAATCGACAAAAAATTCAAAAACTGAAAATCCGTCTTGTCCACGAGGAGTACACGACGAAATTTCTCAAATTTTCGCAATTTTTGTCAATTTTCGTCGTTTTTTCTCGATTTTTGGAGTAAAATATGAAGAATTCAGAGCACAATTACACAAAAACGTCGAATACTGTAGCCATGTGTCGTTTTACGGTGCGTAAATCTACACTCGTACCTTCTCAATATCGTTTCCACACAATCGACACTCTCCCATCTCGACGTAATCCTCTCGTTTCGCAGGGACTAAACTCATCTCTTTTTTCACTTTTCCATATTTTAGTTTTATGTGTTCCGGAGGGGGACAACTCGTGGGAAATGGCAATTCTTCTGTCTGAAAATTTAGAATTATATGAAAAAGGGGGCGTGGCCTAAGCCACTTACAGTAATCAACCATCGAAAAGTGAGAGCGAAACGGCAGAAGGTGTCACTATTCATCAGTTGACACGCTATTCGGAGTCTGGAAATATGCTGCATTGGATTCGGCGCGCGAAATTCAAAATTTTAATTTCCCGCCAAATGTCTAGTGGAGCGCGTTTGCTACTACGATATGATTCAAAATGTTCTCAGAGTGATCATCGCCGAACTTTTCTGTTTTGGGGTTTTCTAGGCCATCAGAAAGTTCTTTCACCATTTTTCGAGCAGAAAATTCGTATTTTCAGTTTACGTAGCAAACGCGCTCCATTGGATTCGGATTTGGCGCGAAATTCAAATTTTCTGACGAAAAATTTGAATTTCCCGCCGAATGTCTAGTGGAGCGCGTTTGCTACTATGATAAGATTCGCAATTTGGGGAAATTTTCTTTGAAAAAAACTAAAAACAATCGATTTTTCAGCTCATGGCCGAACTTTTTCTGTCCGTGGTCTAGAAATCCAAAACAGAAAAAGTTCGGCCACGAGATGAAAATCGCATTTTTCAGGATTTTTTCAGTTTTTTGTAGAAATTTTCCCCTTCCGAATCTAGTAGTAGCAAACGCGCTTCACTAGACGGGAAATTCAAATTTCAAATTTCGCGCCAAAAATCCGCCTCCAATGGAGCGCAATTCCCTTACTGATAAGCGAACGGCGTCTCCTTTCTCTCCTTCTTCAACTGTTTCTCTTTCAGAGACTTGGATACTGTAGGATTCTGCCACGCCCACTCGAATCGGAGGGCTGCCACGTGGTTGGGGAAACCGTGCACAACGCATACCATGTCCCTGGAATAGAAAATTTAATATATAAGGGCGGCGCACTTCTCACAATCGCGCTCTACCGAAACTGAAGAAAATAGTGTGCGAAATTGAGAGATGCAGAGAAAAAGAGACATTTTTTAAGGGCATTTCGGTGGAGCGCAGTTGTAAGAACTGTGTTTTTGAATAAAAAAAGGGCCGTGGCCTAGGATCCGACAACTCGGCCATCAGTCGACACAGCTGAAATCGAGTGTTACTGTAATATTTTAGAAGAGGAAAATTTGAATTTTATTGATTTCTTCTCGTTCTGAGCTGAAAATCTGCATGAAAACGCGTCAAAGTAACGCCAGACATGTTTCGTGAAGTCTGGCGTGACTTCGGCGCGTTCTAAGCTGAAAATCCGCCTCAAAACGCGTCGAAGGCTCGCCAGACGGCCCGAATTTGGACTGGCGCGCCTTTGCCGCGTTTTGAACCATAATTCTGCTTCAAAAACGCGTCACAGTCACGCCACACTTCACAAAAACATGTCTGGCGTGTCTTCGTCGCGTTTTCATGCAGATTTCAAGCTCAGAACGCGTCAAAGTCACGACAGACTGTATTTGTGAAGACAGACATGTATTTGTGAAGTCTGGCGTTACTGTGACGCGTTTTCGAGGCAGATTTTTGGTTCAAAACGCGGCAAAGGCGCGCCAGCTGAATTCTGGCCGGCTGGCGCGCTTCCGACGCGTTTTGAGACGGTTTTTTTCGTTCAAAACGCGGCGAAGTCACGCCAGACAGGTTTTTGTGAAGTCTGGGGTGACTGTAACGCGTTTTCAAGAGAGATTTTTGGTTCAAAACGTGTCACAGTCACGCCAGACTGTACAAAAGATATCTGGTGCGCTTTCGACGCGTTTTGAGACGGATTTTTATCCCAGAACGCGCCGAAGTCACGCCAGACTTCACGAAACATGTCTGGCGTGTTCTTGGCGCGTTTTAAATTAAAATTCTGCTTCAAAAACGCGTTACAGTCACGCCAGACTGTACAAAACATATCTGGCGTGTCTTTGTCGCGTTTTCAAGCAAATTTTTTGCTCACAACGCGCCTAAGTCACGCCAGACGCGTTTTTGTGGCGGATTTTTGGTTCAAAACGCAGCAAAGGCGCGCCAGTCTAAATTGGGGTCGTCTGGCGCGCTTTCGACGCGTTTTGAGACGGATTTTTAGCTTAGAACGCGCCGAAGTCACGCCAGACTTCACGAAACTTGTCTGGCGTGACATTGACGCGTTTTCATGCAAATTTTCAGCTCAGAACGCTGTGTCGACTGATGGCCGAGTTGTCGGATCCTAGGCCACCACCTCCCTCCCTTTTATAAGTACCATGGACCCCTGGAATCGGTCTTCTTGGCTCCGCCCTTAAACCGTCCCCCATTGTGTTGCATGATTCGTCGATTCGGGTCTACAGTATACCCGATGTAACATCGATTCTTGTAACACGGGCGGTCACTTCGACTGATCAGACAATAGACGCCGTAGAACTCGTTTTGCACTTCTGTGATCTGGAATTTCACAATTTCGAGTTACATTTTTGGTGGCCGAGAATTCCGAAATTATGCAAAAACTAGGCCATCGTTTTGGCTCGAAATTCCAGAAAAAAAATGAAATAATCTGGTGGCCTAACTTTTGCAAAACTTCGGCCACGGCCAGTTCTTGGTCGTTTTTTTTCAATTTTTCAGCAAAAAACTCCGGGAAAATGGAAATGATTTGGTGGCCTAACTTTCGCAAAACCTCGGCCATCAGTTTTTCACTGGAAAAATGCCGAATTTCGGACTAAATCATTGGGAAAAATGTGAAAATTCAAAAAAATCGCAAGTTTAACTCGATTTTTTCCATCAAAACGCTGAATTTTTCGATGGAATTTGGTGGCCTAACTTTTGCAAAACCTCGGTCATCAGTTTTTCACCAGAAAAATGGCGTATTTGAAGTAAATCATTGGAAAAAACACATTTTTCAGTTATTTCTTTGGAATTTTTCTCGAAAATATGAGGTTTTAGTTGAAAAAAACCTAAAAAATAGCAAAAATGGAAAATGGCCTAACTTTTGCAAAACCTCGGCCACCGTTCCAATCATCTCAAAATCTCGTTTTTTCAGCGTATTTAGGCTAAAAATGGGTAGTTTAAGTGATTATTCTCAAAAAAACACCATTTTTAGTTGTTTTCCCCAAAAAAATGGCAGAAAAACGGATTTTTTCGGGATTTTCCAGCTAAAACTCCAAAAAATGTCAGAAAATCGCAATTTTTCCCCCGAAAAAGACACCTTTTCCTTCCTCTTTTTCTTCTCCGGACTCAACAGAGCTCTCAAATTCAAATCCGTCTCTTTCTCTGCGTCTCTCTCCTCCTCTTCTCTCATCGCCACGTCATCCTCATCTTCCTCTCTCACAAAACCCGAACAAATCTGATTCGCCGGCGGCTCATTAATCCGTTTCGATGGGCTCCGAGGAGTCATACAACTCATCGAAATCGATCGCCTTCTCAGAGAAACTGGAGTCTTCTGAAGAGTGCTTCTGAATCCGACGTCATCTGGAACCTCCTCGACGTCTTCTGAAATTCTTGAGACTCCGAACGAGAATCTCATCTTCTTGTCGCCATCGAAACTCTTCGGTACGCCTTCTATCGATCGCCGTTTCGCTGGTGGCGGCGTCACGTCATCGCCTTCTGAATCCGATGACAGCGTCAACGTCGTCTCCATCTAAATCCAAAGGAAAAAAGAAATGAAGAGAAAAAAACAACGAGAAATAGGAAATATGAAGCGGAAAATCCAATTTTTACAACGAAAAAAATTGAAAAATTATTCAGAAAATCGGTTTTTTGGACGGATTTGGGGGCATAAAACAATGATATAAGAATTCGAAAAAACCTGTTGGAAAAGTGGGTGAGATTTAGGCAGAGAAAAGAAACAATTGAAAAGCAAAACGTCTGGAACTGGGTTGGGCTTCGTGTACTCCTCGTGGACAAGTAGAATTCTTGGAAAACCGGGTTTTTGGTGAATTTCTCTGGGATTTTTTGATAGAAATCTCTTGCTTTGGCATTAAAAAGCGCATTCAAACACAAAAAAATGTAGAAAAAACCCAAAATTCGAACAAAAATTCCAAAAATCGTAATCCGCCTTGTCCACGAGGAGTACACCATGGAATTTCTCGTTTTTTTTTAGCTATTTTTCAAGAAAAAAGAGTGTTTTTGATTGAAATTCAACTGAAAACCTCACACAACCGGGGAAAAGGAGAAAAATGCTCGGAAAAAGACTGAAAATTCAAAAATCCATCTTGTCCACGAGGAGTACACGACAACATTTCGCGATTTTGACCAATTTTTCTCCAGAAAACTTGTTTCAAGGATGACTGTCTCATAAGAAAGTTATTTTAATACAAAAAATCGAGTAAAAAACCAAAAATCGACCGAAAATTCAAAAATCGAAACCCGTCTTGTCCACGAGGAGTACACGACGAAATTTCTAGAATTTTTGCTATTTTCGTCAATTTTCGACGTTTTTTCTCGATTTTTGGAGTAAAATATAAAGAATTCAGAGCACAATTACACAAAAAGGCGAAATATCAATAAAAATGAGAACAATAAGACGAAAATTCAAAAATCATTAAAAAACAACGGAATCACTTAGAAAAAAATCGATTCGACATCTTCTGCGCCTGCTCGAAGTCCTGTACTTTCCGGAAGTAGATCATCAACTTCTGATCGGCGTTTTTCCTCAAATTGGCCACTTCCACCGCCAAAACTTGATCTTCCGGCGTCTTTCCGGCCATTTTTCTACAGTAATCCCCACTTCTGAGCATCAATTCGTCGATGACGGTGTACGGTAACCAGGTACGGGCGTTGGGTTGAGACACTTTGAGTGTTTCGTGTTCAACTATCTCTCCGACCACTTGGAGACCCGCAGCGTACGCTTCGTAGTCGATGAGGCATCGGAGATAGTCGTTTGAGTCGTTTATCTGGAAATTTTAAAGATTTTTTTCACAATTTTTGAAGTAGTGGACGATGCAAATGCGCTCTATTGAGAAGAGCAGTCGTGTAGTCCTCGTGGACAAGTTGGAGGGAAATTTTTAAAATTTGAGTGGTTTTTGGTTGATTTTGATCGGGTTTTAGAGGTTTTTAACCGAAAAATAGCTAAAAATCGCAATTTTTGTCATTTTTCTAGATTTTTCACTCGAAAAATCAGCCGAATTGACTGAAAATGAGTGAAAACTAACAAAAAATCTACCAAAAACGCTCAAATTTGTAATTTCATACTCTAACGATGAAAAGCGTCGTGTAGTCCCCGTGGACAAGTTGTAGAGAGATTTTTGAATTTTTGAGTGGATTTCGATCAATTTTAGAGGTTTTTGTCTTGAAAAACAGCCTTTTTAACGAAGAATTCAGTAAAATTCTCAAAATAATATAGAAAATACCAATTTTTCCTTCCGAATTGATCAAAAATCATAGAAAATTTTCCTAGAGATTCAAAAATAGCTCAACTGATTGTCCACGAGGAGTACACGAAGCAAGAACTAGAAAATGTGATTTTCTTGAGATTTTCATTGATTCCAACGAGTTTTTACTCCGTTTTGATGTTAAAATCGGCGAAATTTCACACGGATTGTCTATTTCAGGCCAAAAATCGAGAAAAAACCTCGAAAACTGACAAAAATTGCAAACATTTAGAGAAATCCCGTCGTGGACTCCTCGTGGACAAGGCGGATTATGAGTTTTTTGCATTTTTGAGCGAAAATTGCAAATGCGCTCTACTGAGAAAATCGTCGTGTAGTCCTTGTGGACAACCAGATCTCCCTATTTTGAAAATTACTTCAAACCGTACCTCATAGGTGTTATGCAACCAGAACGGAACATTCAATCCATAACTCAAAAACGCTTCGGTGGCTCCTCTGAGAGGTCTCGAGTCTCCAGGCATCTCATCTCGTGCCGCATCGATTAGACCTCTTACAACAGCCCAATGCTCTTCGGCTGTTGCGACGGCGACACAGTGTCTTCGATTGCTTCGAACCCATCCCGCCTGTTGAGTCGACGCCATTTCAATATTCACATCGTCACGAAGGGCGTCAATCATGATTGCTTCGCGCGACACTACGAAGAATAGTTTGTGAGCGTCCAGGTTGAAACGTCTGCAAAATTATCGGATTTTTAACAAATTTTATACCAAAAATCCCGATTTTTCGATGAAAAATGACTAAAAACTTAGAAATCCGTACAATCTGACATTGCTAGCGCGCTCTAATGAGAACCATCTCCGTGTAGTCCTCGTGGACAAGCCATCTTTTGGAATCTAGAAGATTTTTCTGGAGAACTAACGAAATCTTGTCCACGAGAACTACACGGTGGGCGTTCTCAGTAGAGCGCACTTGCAACTTCAAATTTAGATTTTCCGAAATTCTTGTTTGTTGCAATTACGCTCTATTGATAACAACGCGGTGTTTCGTGTAGCTAACTTGTCCACGAGGACTACACGGAAAAGTTGTCATTGGAGCGCATTTGGAATGTCAAAATGAGTTATTTAAGTCTCATTTTTGGGTGATTTCTACTCAGTTTTATTCCAATTTTTCAGTTTTTTCAGCTCATTTTCAGCCAAAATCCAGCTATTTCGAGCGAATTTCACTGCCTCTCTTACCTGGCAACATCGAATGCATCATCAAAATGGAGACAATCGACGAGAAGTGAGAATAAATCCTCGAAATCAGTTGGTGGGACTCCTTTGAATTGATCCGATGAGAGGAGACCGACACGTGCCGAGCATAGGACCCATTCGTCGCGGATACTGTAAACGGGAAGATTTGAGAATTGGAAGGAAACGGTGAAATTGATTTTTAAGCCCAACTTTCACTCAGAATCCATTAAAAATCGTTATTTTCTCATTAAGAATTTTAAATCCATTATTGAAAAGAAAGGGGCGGAGCTTATTTCCATAATATAATCAATGGAAATAAGGGAGCGAAGCTTAGGAATTCTACCAGAGTGATGTAACAGGGGCGGAGCTTATGAATTCGGCTGGATCGAGAGAGAAAGGGGCGGAGCTTATGAATTCTCCCAAAGCGGTGTGAAAGGTTCGGGGCTTAGAAACTCCATTGAATCGAGAAAAGGGGCGGAGCTCAGGAATCCCGCTGAATCAAGAGAAAGGGGCGGAGCTTGTGAACTTTATTAAACTCTTTTAAAAAAAAGGGGGAGGGGCTTATGGGAGTTTCTGAGGGGGCGGAGCTTATAAAAATTCTTCAAAAATAGGCTCCGCCCACTTTTCCCCGATGCCAAACTATCATTTTTCGATGAACAAATGAACAAAAAATAAGATTTTTTGATAAAATTTGGGAGTTTTGTCTCGAAAAATGAAATTTCCGAATGAGAAAAGGGGCGGAGCCAAAGCAATGCGTTTTTCGTCAATATTACGAAAAATCAATTAGAAAATAGGCTCCGCCCCTTTTCCAGCATGAAAAATGACGTTTTCGGGGTGTAAAATCGCTCAAAACTCACTCTTTTTCAGTCAAAACGAGCAACTTTCGTCTTCTACTCAACGGCGGTCTCTCTTCTTCTTTTTTCTCCTCATCCATCTCCATCTCATCTGATTCTGATGATGATGACGTCGGCTTCTGAGGCTTCCCGGCTTTTCCACCGTCGATTTGTGTTTCAGAAGACGTCAAATCGTCATCTGAAGGTGCGGGGAAGACCAAGTCGGTGTTCGTGTAGTCGTCGTAGATCGCCGCGTTTTCTGAAGCTTTTCGGGGGCGATTAGAGATTATTTTTGTCTAATATTTCTAATTTTTATTGATTTCTAGCCTTTGAACTCTTAATTCTACATCTTTTAGCCCAAAAATCGAGAAAAAACCTCAAAAATTGACAAAAATAGCAAAAATTCAAGAAATCTCGTCGTGTACTCCTCGTGGACAAGCCGGGCCTCGAGTTTTTGAATTTTCAGTCGATTTTTGGCCATTTTTCTCAATTTTCTATCAAAAGGGTCGGTTTTACTATGTTTTTACTTGAAATTCTCAAAGTTACAGCAAAAAACAGACATTTTCAGCTTTAAAAGTGGTTTTTTGATATCAAATCTCGATTTTTGCCTCAAAATGTCGATTCTAATCATTTTTCTATAGGAAACCCATATTTTCAGGCTGAAAATAACATTTTTTGAGTCCAAAAACTGAAATTTTTAGCTTAAAAACCGGGTTTTCCGTGTAAAAAGCTCGATTTTTTGCTCAAAATGCCAATTTCAGCCTAATTTTCCAGATTTTACAGTTTCTTCTCGGTTTCAATTCATTCAACTTACCTTCTGGCTCCATTCCCAAAACCTCCTGAAGATTCAGAACGACAGATAGACAGTCACGTCTTCTGCGAAGAAGGTCCGGAGTCATGCCGTCGGCTGTCTCGATGTGACGAGCGAATTCATACATTGCACACGCGGCTGGAAAAAAATGTCTTAAAATATCATAAAAAGAGAGATTTTCAGCTCAATTTCAGCTCAAATTCGTCGAAAAACCGACTTTTTTACTATTTTGTCGCTCAAAAATCCAAAATTTCAGCCAATTTTCTGTTGAAATTTTGATAAAATCACTCAAAAAAGATTTTTCTCCGAATTCGCCTCGAAAATCATCAATTTTAGCTGATTTTTTGAATAATGTTCAGAATTTTTCGAATCTACGCTTCAAAATCTACAGATTTCAATGAAAAATTGGAGAGTTTTTGACTGAAATTCAGTCAAATTTCTTCGTTTTTGATTTGAAATTCAAAAAATACGAATTCCAGATATATTTTCAGCCAAGATTCAGCTGAATCGATTTTAAAATAGACATTTTCAGCTCAAATTCTTCAAAAAAACGCGTTTTTTTTTCCTATTTTTGAAGCAATTTTAGCAGTTTCTGTGCTCAAAAATCCACATTTTCAGCCAATTTTTGGCTTAAATTCCTCTAAATATCCTAATTCTTCGATTGTTCATCAAATTCCAGCATTTTCAACACCTTCTATGCTCAAAAATCGCCTATTTTCAGCTAAAATTCAGCTGAAAATCGCTCAAAAGCAACCAACCATTTCTGAAATCCTTCCTCGCCACATAGAACGCGAACAACAACTCAAAATAGTGTTGTTTCTCAGTGGGCGCCTGTCCCAACGCGGCTTCTCTCAAAAAATCCTCCACAACTTGTTCATGAATCCCAAATTTCATCGTAGCAATCGCCTCCCACTCGCCAACTGACAACATCATTTTCAGCAACTCATATATAGATGCTCGACGGGTTTCCGGTTGCAAAGTCGTCTTCAGAATGAGTTTGAGTGCTTGAAACCACTCACGACGGACTGTTAAATGATTGAAAAGTGTATTCGAGATCACTTGGACACTCTCGTTTTCAATCGGAAGATGCTCGATTGCCTTCATTGCGACGGAGCACACTTCCTCAGCGTGTCCGTGCTCCTGAAGGAATCGAACGACGGTGAGAAAGTATTCTGAAGGTGTCAACGACTCCAGAGGATCCGTCCCTTTTGGACATGCGAATCGTTTTGGGAGCAAGTAGTAGACTGCTTTACGGAGAGCGTTGTTTCCTTCGGTGAATGCGTCGAGACACGATTGGAATGCGTTTAGAGCCTGAAAATTAGAGAATTTTGAGTAATTTCTGAAGCGCTGGATATGAAAATCGTGAATATTTCTTGCTGGGAATCGAAAAAACTAGATGTTCAGCGTTTTCAGAGGTATATAACAACTGACGTACTGAAAATATATGGTTTGATATGAAAAATTGAAAAATTCAAGGATTTTTCGAGTTTCAGTCATGTTTCTGGCTGGAAACCGAGAACATGTCAGTGTTTGAGCATTTTTCACCGAAAAACCTCAATTTCAGTCTATAAGGAAGCGAAACACTCATAATCGTGCGTTCTTGAGGAAAAAATGAGCATTTTTGGCTCATCTGAAAAGAAAACGTCCAATAAACAGCTCAAAAATCAACAATTTCGCGAAAATTATCGATTTGTTAATCAGTTCCAATCATAAAACTATCCCAAAACTGTTTAAAATCGGTTTTTTTCTTTCTTAAAAACCTAATTTCGGCTTAAATAACACTCAAAAATTCAAAAACTCAAAATCCGCCTTGTCCACGAGGAGTATACGGCGAAATTTCACCATTTTGACTGGTTTTACTTCGGGAAACTAGTCACTATGAAGGGTTTTTTTCTTTAAAAACGCAAAAAAACCTAAAATTGAAAACAAAAACCCAAAAATCGACTGAAAATCCAACAACTCAAAACTTGCATTGTCCACGAGGAGTACACGGCAAAATTTCACCATTTTTGCCGATTTTACGTCGGGAACCTAGTTTTTAGCATGATTTCTTCATCAGAAACGCTTTAAAACACAAAAAATTGAGAAAAAACCCAAAAATCGACTGAAAATTCCAAAATTCAAAACCCGCCTTGCCCACGAGGAGTACACGACGAGATTTCTCAATTTTTTGCTATTTTCGTCAATTTTCGAGGTTTTTTCTCCGTTTTTGGGCTAAAATATGAAAAATCGTGTTAATTTCCAGATTTTCAAGTCCAGGAGTCCAAAAAACCATACCTTAACGGGATGATCCGTTCCAGAATAGGCGATTCCTCGATAGAAAGTGATGACTGGTTTCAAGGCGCGAGTCTCACTAATATACGAGTTTAGAATCGTCAAAAGCAGTTTGTATTGCTTATGAAGAACCAAGCGACGTGGCAGAACAAGAATCTCCGAAGTGGATAGAAGAGCACGGACGGCCGCTTCGGTGGTCACTCCGACGAACCAATTGAAGTCTGAATCTCTCAGTTCTTCGTATCCATTCTTTCCGTATCCTCCTTCTCGTTTCATCATTGCAAGTCCTTCGGCGTCCGATGCCAACCATGTTCCAATACTCATTTTTGCTCCGTTTCTGGAAAACATACGTTGATTTTCACTTGCCCACGAGGAGTACACGACAAGATTTCACGATTTTGACCGATCTTTTTCCCAGACAACTAGTTTCTGGGATGATTTTTCAATAGAAACGCATTTTAATACGAAAAATTGGAAAAATTGCTCAAAAATTGACCAGAAATTCAAAAACTCAAAATCTGCCTTGTCCACGAGGACTACACGACGAGAATTCACGACCTCGATCGATTTTTCTCCAAAAACTTAATTTTTAGCAAGATTTGTCATCAGAAACGCATTGAAACACAAAAAATTAAGAAAAAAAGCTCAAAAATTGACCAAAAACTCAAAACATTCTTGTCCACGAGGAGTACACGGCAAGATTTCACGATTTTGACTTATTTTTTTCCAGAAACCTAGTTTTTAGGATGATTTTCTCATTAGAAACCCATTAAAACCCAAAAAATTGAGAAAAGAACTCAAAAATTGACCGAAAATTCAAAAAACGAAAATTGGACTTGCCCACGAGGAGTACACGGCAAGATTTCACGATTTTGACCGATTTTTCTCGGAAACCAGTGTCTAGGATGCTCATTAAGCATCTTAACACAAAAAATTGAGAAAAAAGCTCAAAAATTGACCAGAAAATCAAAAACCCAAAAACCTCTTGTCCACGAGGAGTACACGATGAGATTTCTCACATTTTTGCGTTTTTGTCAATTTTTGAGGGTTTTTCTCGATTTTTGGGCTAAATATACGTAGATTCTGTAAACCGATCCCAAAGGGGGTAAAATGCCATACGACGGTCCTAAATCGACACATAACTTCGTAAATCTACAACTGACACCGTAAATCGACACATAGAAACTGTAGGCGGATCCCTAAACCCCGTAAATCGACATTAGAACGTCATTAATCTACACACAACTCCGTAAATCTACACATGACTTCGTAAATCTACACATAACTCTCGTAAATCTACACAACACTTCGTAAATCGACATTACAACGTCGTAAATCGACGCATAACTCTCGTAATCCACCCAATACCCCAATTTCCCCCAAAACTCACTTAAAAATCTTCAAATCCAACTGCTCATTGAGCTCCCGATAGACACGAATAATCTCTCGAACCTCACACGACAACGCTTCGACGTCTCCGAACGATGGAACGCCGGCGCGATTCTTTTGCTGGAATTTCTAACGGATTTGAGTTAAATTTGACTCAATTTTCAATGATTACCTCAGTTATAGCATTGAGCAACGACTGTAGAGTCAACGCGAAATGAACTCTCGACTCGACAGTCTTTCGGATATTCGCCGATACGATACTCTGTGTAAAAGCTCCACCGAATGGTTGTGGACACGGATCATCGAATGGTTTTGAGTTGTCGAAAGTGGACGCCTCGACGAATGCGGCTGTCAATTTGACGATCGCAGTCTCCAATGCCGGTTTGATTGTCATGAATCGACCGTCCGAATCGTAGTCGTACGCATTGTCAGTAGAGTCTTCTTCGGTCAGTGGGACGCCGTGTTTTGCACTGGCGAGACGCGCTCGTTCGCGGTTCTGAAAATTTCAGACTGAAATACACGGGTTTACATAAGAAATAAAATAATTTAAAAAGGAAATTTTCCGTAAATCGACACTTAACCTCGTAAATCTACACATAGATACTGTAACAGATCCCTAACGCCCCGTAAATCGACATTCGATCATCGTAAATCGGCACAAAGTTTCGTAAATCTACACATAACGTTCATAAATCCACACATAGATACTGTAAGCCAATCCCAAACCCCCGTAAATCTACATTCGAACGTCGTAAATCTACACATAAATCCCGTAAATCTACGCCTAACTCCCTAAATCTACACATAGATACTGTAAACCTATCTCTAACCCAGGTATGTGCCCGGGTGGCGTTGAGCGCCTCGCATTTTCAGCCGAAATTTGAAAATGCGACGAGAAATAGTGTGCGAAATGGAGAGACGCAGACACACTCTCTCGATTTCACACACTATTTCTCGTCGCATTTTCGCCCACTTTGAAATCTTTCAGCGCCCAAAGCGCCTCCATAGGCACATTCCTGCTCTAACCATAGTAAACCGACGTTCGAACGGCGTAAATCTACACACAACCATCGTTCGTAAATCTACACATAACTCCGTAAATCCACACATACATCTAGTAAATCTACACATAACTCTCGTAAATCGACACACAACTCTCGTAAATCAACACATAGATAGTGTGAACCGACGCCTAACCTCCGTAAATCAACACATGACTCCGTAATTCTACACAAAACTGCCATAAATCTACACACAACTCTCGTAAATCTACACAATACTCTTGTAAATCTACACATAGATACTGTAAACCTATCTCTAACCATAGTAAACCGACGTTCGAACGGCGTAAATCTACACACAACCATCGTTCGTAAATCTACACATAACTCGCGTAAATCCACATTTAACTTCGTAAATCTACACATAGATACTGTAAAATTATCTCTACCACCTGGTAAACCGACATTAGAACGTCGTAAATCTACACATAACTCTCGTAAATCTACACACAACTCTCGTAAATCAACACATAGATAGTGTGAACCGATGTTTTACCCCCGTAAATCAACATTAGAACGTCGTAAATCGATACTCGAACGTCGTAAATCCACATTTAACTCATAAACCTACCATCAGCAGAACTCTGCGATCCGCATATTTCGCCGCCTCCTCAATCAAATCAATCAACTGTTTATTCGGTGATTTTCTGTATTTCTCCTCGAGAATCCCAGGTTTCGGTATGTTTTCAGTGGTGATGAGATTCAGGAATTCCGTATTGTTATCACCGAGAATTGTCATTCGATCCCGATGGATTACAGCCATCACTTTCAGATCTCCAGATAGTTGCATTGGAGCGAGCGAAATTGCTCCGCGAGCAGCGAAATCGAGTTCTTCGCAAGCGCGGAGGAGGGCCCACCAGAAACTGAAATAATTGAGTTTTTGGGCTGAAAATCGAGATTTTATAGCGAAAACCCCGTTTTTAGAGCTAAAAATTTCAGTTTTTGGACTCAAAAATGTCATTTTCAAGCAGAAATGTAGATTTTCAATACAGAAAATGATGAAAATTGACATTTTTTGAGCTAAAAATCGTGATTTCATGCTGAAAATTGTCATTTTTGATCAATTTTCAGCTCAAAACTTCGATTTTCAGCGCGAATTTCATCCAAACTTCGCTGACTCACTCCTTAACAGCGGATGATTGTGATTCTTGTGGAGCATTGAGTCTCAATCGAATACTTCTATCCGTTTTCTGTTGGAATTTCCGATTGAATTCGATGGAAGTCAGATAAGTGTCAACGAGTTTCGATAGCTCCGCCCAGTTGTTATGACGGATGTTGGCGAGAGCTCCACGGTAATTGTCACTCACGATCTGGAAGAATTGGGATAGGGATGGAGTGAAAACACAGAAAAAAAGGAATTTTAGGGAAAAAACGGATTTTTTTGACTAAAATTTTGAGTACTACTGGAAATTCTAAGAAATTTTAAGGGGGATTTAGAAAAATGAGGAAATTCCTATTAAAATTACTCGAAATCCCTTCCGAACCGCGAATTTTCACACCGAAAATGGTAAAAATTGATCCCTGCTGGCCGAACTTTTTGTTTTTGGGTTTCTAGGCCATCGAAAGTTCTTCCACCCGTCCGTTTTGCCAATAATGGGGAATTTTATCTTGTTTTCCGTGTTTTATCAATGTTATTAGACTGACAACACGGAAAATACTATAAAATTTAAAAATTTACGACTTTTCTATCGAAATTCGCGGAAAAAGGCCATAAATTGATGAAAATGACCTATATCAAGACGGAAAACTTCAAAAAGTCGAGTATTTCTAAGAGAAAAGGCGCTTTTTGTACTGTTTCTGCACCTCTTCACATGAAAAAAGGCGTTTTATTCTGTTTTTCCACGACTGAAAATCACAATTTTGACCCCCAAACAACAGTTTTTTTCAAGAAAAAAGGCGATTTTCATGACTAGCATCGTAGAAAAAGTAACTTTTCGGTCACTTATTGACGGAAATTACCTATTTCTAGGTGGAAAACTTCAAAAAATCTCATTTTTCTAAGAGAAAAGGCGCGTTTTGTGCTGTTTCTGCACCTTTTTACATGAAAAATTGCGTTTTTTTGTTTTTTCAAGACAAAAGTACCAAAACCATGGCTGAAAATCACAATTTTGACCCCAAAACAACAGTTTTTACATGAAAAATTGCAGAAAAACCGCACCTGTATAGCTCTGAAAACGATATCAAACGAGTACAAATCAGTGTCAAATACGACATCGATGAGTGTCTCAATACTGGAATCAGCCGACAGATTGAACGGTCTCTCCGTATTGACGACGTCATTCTTATTCTCTCCTTTTGTCAATTGAGCAGAGAACTGACGAACGGGATGCCAATCGAATTCAGTGAACACTTCTCCGGTTTTCCATTGAATTGCGAACGAAAGACGTTTCAGAGAGTACGATTTGTTGGCTGATGAGCTCTTGAACAGAGCTGACAACGAGAATTGAGCAGATGTACGTGGGTTGTAGTCCTCGCTGCAAAATTTAGACGGATTTTGGGGGGAAAATTGCAGTTTTTACTGTAATTTTGAGAAGTTTTTGAGTTTTTGGGCCAGGTATGTGCCCGGGTGGCGTTGAGCGCCTCGCATTTTCAGCCGAAATTTGAAAATGCGACGAGAAATAGTGTGCGAAATGGAGAGACGCAGACACTCTCTCTCTCTCGATTTCACACACTATTTCTCGTCGCATTTTCGCCCACTTTGAAATCTTTCAGCGCCCGAAGCGCCTCCATAGGCACATCCCTGTTTTGGGCTGAAAATTGCATTTTCGAACTGAAAATCGATCGAGATTCCACATGGAAAAACCCGTTTTTAAAGCTTAAAATTGCAGTTTTTACTGTAATTTTCAGAATTCGTACATCAAAACTGAAAGGAATTATTGAGTTTTGGGATGAAAATGACATTTTCAAGACAAAATCGAGATTTCATATTTAAAAAAAACCGTTTTTAAAGCCAAAAATCGCAAGTTTTCAGATTTGAAAGTGGTTTTTCGATATGAAATCTCGATTTTTAGCTAAAAACTGTCGATTCTCATCATTTTTTCATAGAAAATCTCGATATTCAGCTCGCAAGGGTCATTTTCACATTTTCAGCCTGAAAATAACATTTTTGAGTCCAAAAACTGCAATTTTAAGCTTCAGAACCGATTTCTTCCAGCAATTTTAAGCTTTAAAAACGGTTTTTTTCGATGTAAAATCTTGATTTTCAGCTTGAAAACGCCATTTTCAGCCCGAAACTCGAAAACTTCATAGTTGTCAAGGCCCGGGCCGGCCCGGCAAGGCCCGAAGGCCCGGGCCGGGCCGGGCCGGTAGAAAATTTTCAAGGCCCGGCCCGGCCCGAAGGCCCGGCTTCAAAAAATGACCCATTTTTTTCCACATTTTTTTCCGAAATTTTTTCAATTTTTCATCAAAAATGGGTCAATTTTAGACTATTTTTTCTGAATTTCTTCTAACTCTTAACGATACTCGAAAATTTGACTTTTTCGCGAAAAAATTCAAAAATTTTCAAAAATTTTCAAAAAATTTGAAAAAATTTGAATTTTTGACTATCGCGCCAATTTGCCCGGGCCGGGCCGGGCCGGGCCTTGACAACTATGGAAAACTTCCATATTTTCCATGATGTAATTCATCGTTAAAAACCCACAAATCCTGTGTCTCCTCCAACTCTTCACAATCTCTGGGTGGAAAATAGGTCTGAATCAACTCCAAATGCACTAATCTCTCCTCAGCACTCATATTCGTCTCATACATCTGCATATGGTGCATTTGATCATCTGATACTTTAATCAAGTGAGTTCTCATCCCCACACTACGTCCCCCAATCACAATATCACATCCAACGACTAGAAGAGTGTCGATATCGAATGTATACGCGTTGATCGAGTAGAATTGTTCCATTGGCTCCTCGGCATTGATGAATTCCAGATCATCGTCATCGTCAGACCCTTCTGGAGTCGTGCTTCTGAATGTGTCCGATGCAAAGTACTGATTCAAATCAATAGTACTGGATAACTGTTTCCGGGTATCCACATTCCATGCCTGAACCCATCCATCTCGTGTTACAGCATACACTATATCTGCCTTGGAAGAAGATTTCCTCTCTCTACCGTAACCCGAGAGGTTCTTCATCACACACGCATCACTGACTCGTTTGTCGACTCCGCCCAACAGTTTTCCGAGTAGACCCACTTCTCCAATCGTGAATTCGTCGTGTTTCTCGGCGCCTGATGACTTCTGGAGACCCAATGCGACGATGACTAGTTGGCCTTCCGCGGTGACGAGGCTCACCTGGAAGTTTTGAGGTTTTTAGGAGGAAAACCGCGATTTTTGAGGTTAAAAATAGGTTTTTTCGAGGTTTTTAAAGGGAAAAACGACTGAAATCGTTATTTTTGGGTTTAGAAATTGGTTTTTTGAGATATTTTTATAGGAAAACCGACTAAAAACAAGATTTTTGTGGTTAAAAATCGGTTTTTATCACGTTTTTTCGAGTGAAAAAAAGGCTGAAACTGCAACTTTTCATAATAAAAATTGGGTTTTTCAACGCTTTTTTGAAGTTTTTAAGCGGAAAAACTACTGAAATCGCAATTTTTCGGTTAAAAACTTGGTTTTTGAGGTTCTTAAGAGGAAAAAACGTCTGAAATCAAGATTTTCATGCTAAAAAGCTGAAATCGAGTACAAACCGTGTTTCTAGTCGGATGATGAGTAACACTGGCACGAATCGGTCGTCCAGACGTCGCGAGAGCGTGATTCACATGGTAACGACGGAAATCGTCGTCTTCAACGATTCTGGAGAGCACTGAGAACGCCTGAAATAGGGAAAATGAGAAAAACTCTAAAAATGTAAAATTTCAGCAAGATTTCGGGGTATTTTACTCGGAAAAATCACTTTTTTGGACGAATTTTGAGTGGTTTTGACCAAAGAATCCGTTTTTTCGCCTCAAAATGATAAAACTTTCGCAGTTTCTGACAATTTTAGACCAATTTTCCATAATTTTAGCATAATTTAGTGGTATTTCGCTCGGTTTTATTACTTTTTTAAGCGAATTTTGCATGTTTCAGATCGAAAACTGCGTTTTTCAGCTTCAAAACGATGAAATTTTTGCATTTTCCAGCAATTTTGGGCCAATTGTATGAAATTTTCGCTAATTTGGCAATTTTAGCCTCAAAACACCAGAATTTTGGCAATTTCTGACGATTTCAGACCAATTTTCATGGAATTTTCACATTTTTTGGAAATTTTAGAGGAATGTTAATGAAATTTTCGCGTTTTTTGGCAATTTTGAGCCAATTTTCACGCTTACATCGCGTCCTTTGAAGCTCAATTTGGTATAAAAGCGATGAATCGACGAGGCAGTTGGTACGACAATACTGAAGACACCCTCCTCGAAGATAGTGATAGAAGTGCCAGGAATGATTGAAGTACGAGTGAAATCAATGCACAAAGAGCCCTCTGTGATGGAAAACAGAAGAGAACGCTCCTCGATGAAGAGCTTCTGACCGATGGCACGCCAGACGAAGATACGGTCTGCGTAGTGAGAAGAGTGGGGAAATGTGACGACGCCTCCAGATGGTTTCGCTTCGAGCACGTTTGAGTGAAGGGGAGCGTCTGGAAATAGGGATTTTTGGGTGGAAATTTGGAAAAATTCCATAAAAATGACACTTTCAATCAAAAATTGAAGAAAAATTGGCTTTTGGGGGCGAAAATCGTCGAAATCAAAGTTTTCAGCCTGAAAATACAAGAAAACCGGGGTTTTTAGCGGGTAAAATAGAGTTTCTGCTAGAAAAAAAGGTGAATTTTCGATTTTCAGGGGAAAAAAGTGAGAAAAATGAGGGAAAATCGAATTTTGAAGGATTTTTCAAGATTTTCAAGAAAAATAGCAGCAAATTCAGTGAAAACTTGGACTTTTTTGCTGGAAAAATAAAGTTTTAGAGTCAAAAATTGAATTTTTCGGAAAAAAACCAAAATTTTGCATCTGAAACCTAAATAAAAACTCACTAGTATTGACAACGAACGTTCTCGACGGTTTTATGGCGAACCCATCGCCAAAAGTTATCTCGGAACCATACACCAGGTCCATCTGAAATCGGAAATTTATGAAAAAAAATTAAAATTTCGAAAAAAACGAGATTTTGGATAAAAAAAGGTAACAATACGGAAAACAGGAAAAAACAGGAAAAAAAGACAAAAAAATTGAGCTCTAACGGTTATTTTTAGATAAATAAAACCGGAAAAATATCAATTTTCGGTCAAAAATCATTTTTTGGAGGGAAAAATCGATAAAATCAAGGTTTCCTATCAAATTTTCGCGGGTTTTCTGGATTTTTTGCATATAAACTAGCCAGGTTTCTAGAAAAGTGTGTCTATAGATTAACTTTTTTGAAAACTCTCGAAGAAATTGATTTTTCGACCGATTTTTGTAATTTAAACAGGTTTTCACCTGATTTTTCTTGAAAATCAATAATTTTCGCTCAATTTTATGCCAAAAAACACCGAAAACACCGATTAACAGCTCCAAAATCCCTCTAAAAAACGCATCCATTCGAATTCAAAAAAGTGGGCGGAGTCTAAGGTTTCGCAAGTGTGCGGCATACCTTTTCGCAAGCACCGCACAAGGGTAAACGCGCTCTATCGCTCTCAAAACACGCGCGGGATAAACAATTTTCGAAAATATTCCAACGCATAATTTCCTATTTTTTGTTGTCATGGTGACGTTTTGGCAGTTTTTTTTTCACATTTCTAGGAATCTCTGGTTGAAAAATCGTGTTTTTCATTCATTTTCGCTCATTTCCGCCCCTAAAATCATCAAAAATTGGTGAAAATCGGTGAAAATTGCAGAAAACTCATCTCAAAATGGAGGATAACTCGGTATTGAATGAGGACTCGAATTTAGAGGATGTCGCTGGTAAGATTTATTGATTTTTCGGGGTTTTTTTCCTGGTTTTTCCCCTAATTTTCAATCAAAAAGTGTCTAATTATCGATTTTACAGCGGCGCCTCGCAAATCAATGTCTCAACCGTCTCTTGCTGGCGTCGGCGAACCAAAAAAAGGACTTTCCAACGCGTTTTCCGCCTCGAACGTCCGCAGTATCCCAATTATCCAGACGTGGCACGAGAATGAGGAGTTGAAGGGGAAGATTTATACTCTGCGATGTGATATGCAGATGTATGAGCGGAAGTATCTGGAGGCGAAGGATCTGTGTCATCAGAATGTGAAGGACGTGCTGGATGATTATGTGGAGATGAAGATAGCTCAAGATGATTGGGAGCAGAAGATGAGAGAGTATAAGCAGATGGAAATGGATATCGATGAGTGTTCCCAACAGAAGACACAGTTGGAGCAGCGGATTCGAGAGTTGGAGGCGGAGCTCCGGGCTCATCCCACTTCAGATCTGAATAATACGACGTGTGGTAGCCTTCGAGGCACACTAGACGATATTATGAAGAGAAACGACCCGGATTTCACGCTGACTTCAGGATACGATGAGAAAATCGCAGAGTTGGAGGGAAAACTGATGGGAGAAATGGATAAAGTGGCCGAGCTAGAGGAGCAAGTGAAGAATCTGTTGGAGGAGGTGAAGGATCAATCCGCGAGACTCGCACAGTCTGAGAATGCACGTATTCAGTTGGAGGAGGCCGCTACTCATAGTACATCAGTCATGGTGCCCAACTCAACGTTTGTCATTGGAAATGCTCGACAATCTCAAACGGAGCAACAGATTAAGGTAAGGGAAAGTTTGGCTTGAAAATTCCATCAAAAAACATCTTTTTCCAGTACATCGACGAGTTGGAAACCAAGCTGACAGACGCGAAATCCGAAAGTGAGAAGGCTCGTCTCGCCCTGGTTGAGTACATGAACAAATGCAGTAAACTGGAGAACGAGATTCACAAAATCAAGAGAAACCAGACATTCGACACGTCGTCTCTCCTAATTGGACAGACTTCCGAAGAGCTCAAGATGCAGATAACGAAAGTGAACGGAGAGTTGAATAGTCTGAGAGCAGAGAACAGAGAACTCCGTATCCGTTGTCATCAGTTGAATGGAGAGACTGACCCGGGGAATCTCAGCACTTCACTGCTCACTCAGAGTCGACTCATGGCTGGAATCTCGTCCACAGATCTCGCTGATTCGATTGAGACGGGCGGAACGTTGATGAGAACTCAGCCGAGCAGTAGAAGTCATTTGGAGGCGGAGTTCGAGGAGAGCGAGTTGCCTCTGATGGGTACGAGTGCGGCGGTGAGAATTGTGAGTTTTGGGGGAAGAGGGGCGTTTTTCGACGAAAAATGAGCGGAAAATTTTGGTTTTTGCGTACAAAATTGGTAGAAAAGGCGATTTTCTGGTGCGGGAAAGCTGAAAATATGCTGTTTTGGACCCGAAATAGTCTGAAAATCCTGATTTCTGTTGTAAAAATCTCGAAAAGAGTGTTTTTATACCCAAAACCGCTGAAAAATGGGGATTTTGGTCCAAAAACCGTTGAAAATATCTCAAAAATAGAGAAAAATTGACATTTTTCTATCAAATTTCCGAAAAATTACGTATTATATTTCCAGAAACAAGCCTTCGATGCCGCGTACGACGAATATGAGACAATCAAGCGTGGTCTTCAGAGCAATGTGAATGATACCCTCGAAAGTGAGTTTTCTGGCCCGATTTTCATCATTTTACACTGAAAATCCCGGATTTTTGACCAAAATCTGTAAATTTCCAGGTTCATTCAACTCCTCGATGCCACCACCGGATCGTGACGCCACTCACTCGTTCTTGAGTCAAAAGAGCTTCAAAAACTCTCCCATCGCGACTCCTTACAAACCGAAACCACTCCAACAACTGATGACGACGTCAGGAGCCGATCAGATTCAGAATCACTCGTTCTCCACAAAGGCGACGGCGTCTCCTCATCAAACTCATCATCTGGCAATGCTTCAAGACGTGCAACAGATCCTTGACTCGTCTGCAATTCTACTCGAAGGACAACACGAAGCGGCGGCGAATGTGGAGAAGATGCAGGCGAAGATGTCACAGATTCGCGATGCGTTGTCGAGACTTTTCGAGCGATTGAAGTCCTCAGCAGCACTGTTTGAGGATATTTTGGAAAAGGTAGGGAGTTGCTGATTCTCAGGCTGAAAAATCTCCGTTTGGAACTGAATTTTGACTGTCTGGCGCACCTGCCGCGCGTTTCGGTAGTCACTTGCCCGCTAAACGTCAATTTTCGGTCTGTTCAACTCGATTCTGAAGTGGAAAGAGCTCTGGAAGGCTCGAAATTGAATGCAATTGATCTAGATTTCTCTATTTCCAGATGGGATCGAGTAGTCCACTCGCCGATCGTATCAAACAGATGAAATTGGCGTTCGAGACAAGTATCTGTGACCACGCGGACGTCTCCGTCATCCTTGAGGCGGCCGAGAGGGATCTGAACAACATGTCTGTCAACTTCTCGATTCTCGAAAAGTCGATTGTTGCCGAGTCGTTTATTGCGGACGTGTCGAGACGATTCACGATTGCGCCGGATGCTGAGGGTAAGGGAATTCTTGGAGACCAATTCTGTAAATTTTGATTCCAGATGTGGCGTCTTCGTCGCTTCTCAACGCCTCCTATAGTCCAGTCTTCAAGTTCTCGAATAATGGGATGGAAGTGGAGAAGCTGCAGAATGAGATTGCCGAGTTGAGAAACGAATTGGAGAAGGCGAGAGTGAGCAGAGATCTCAAATCTCCACTTCAGAGTTCCCCAGGAAGATTGTCGGACGTTCAATTGAAAGCTGCTCAGAACTTTGAGGATCTCGAAGTCTGTCAGGCGACACTGAAAAAAGTGGAGCATGAGAAGGCGGAGACGTTGATGGAGCTCTCAAGACTCGAAGACTCTCATCATCGACTAGTTGTTGAGTTGGACGAGGCGAAGCGGCAGGTGGAGAAGACGCTCGTTCAATACGCCGCCGAACAAGACGCCCGTTTGAATACCGAGGAGATTCTCGAGGAGACGAAGCGGTCGGTGGAGGTGTTGAAGAGAGAGCAGGCGAATGCGATGATGATTGAGGTGGACTATCGAGTGACTGAGGCGAGAGAACAGGTAGAGAGGGAGAAGCAGGCGATCATTGAGTCGTTGTCGGATGAGTTGAGGACGGCAATTGCTGAGGAGAATGCGGTCAGAGACCACCTGGAGAGAATGGAACATGAGATGGAACTCATCAGAAGACGTGCTCGGGAAGCGGAGGATCGAGTGGAGAGGACTGCGAACGAGAAGCACGAAATGGTCGAACAGATTGTGTCACTCGAGGAGAAGATGGAGAAAGCGGCGGCGTTTGAGAAGGAGTCCGCAGACTACGCCGCCAAATTTGCTGCTCGAAAGAAGGAGATTGAGGTGACGAAGCAGCGAGAGGATATGGTGAATGCGGCGATTGAAGGGCTGGAGAGAGTCAGGAAGGAGGTCTTCGAGCTGACCAAGAAGACGTTGAAGACGCAGATTATTCTGGGGTGAGTTGGAATGTGGGGCGGGGGAGGATAGAAGGCTGGCGCGCGTTTGGAGCGTTTTTCGTTGGAGTTTTTGCCCGAATTTCTCGTGTTTCAACGATTTCGGGACCTTGATCACGGTTTTTAGAAGGCTGGCGTGCCTTTGGAGCGTTTTTGACAATTGTGAACGCCGAATCTCTCGTGTTTTAGCGATTTCGGCACTCAAATTGATCCAGTTCCCACGGTTTTTGAAAAGCTGGCGCGCCTTTGGAGCGTTTTATCGACAAAAATCACTTTTTCAGCAGTTTCAGCTCAAATTCTCTGAAATAGATTTTGCATGTTCACATTTCCAAGTTTACTAGAAGATGTCTGGCGCGCCTTTGAAGCGTTTTGCCCTAGTTTTAGGTGGATTTTCGATAATTTTCCCCAGTTTTAGATCCAATGTTACTCATTTTTTGAGATTTTCTGAGCTTCAGACCGTCATTTCTCGATTCTTTCGTAGAATTTTACATACTCCGCCTTTCCACAGCTCTTGGGGAAGCTGGCGCCCCTTAATAGCATAATTTCTCCACAATTTTTGTTAAAATTCAGAATTTGTGACCCAATAATATGATTTCAGCAATGCCTCGTCGATCCGTCTCGTATGCGATGAGCTGTGCCGCCGCCTCACCCGTGAACGTGAACTTCAACACGAGAGTGCGCTGACGATGCGATATGTGAATGAGAACATTGAGCAGATTCAGAAGGAGAATCTCGAGATGCAGGCAAAGATCAAGGAGTCTCAAAGAATCTCAAAGAAATCGACGTCCAATGATAAGGAGAACGCACCGCCCCCGGCGAAGGTGTCGTCGGAGATTCCAAGCACTGCTCCACCATCGTCCAGTCAGAAGACGTCGACGACGACGACTGCTTCTAGTGAGTGTCTACAGGAGACGATTTGAAACCAATTGATAGTTTCAAAACGGCAATTCGAGTTTTGAAACTACCTGGTTTCGAAATGTACCGTTTTAGAAGAAAAAGGGCTGTGGGACACTTCGCAACCGCGTCGTTTTGAAACTGTAGAAGATTGAAGTCAGGAAAAACGGTTTCGAAGTGTTTTTTGGCTGAAAAACCAATTTCCTGGCTGAAATTCCAGTTTTTTGGCTGAAAAATCCAGTTTTCAGCTGAAAAAGTCGGTTTTTAGTTGAAAAATCTAGTTTTTTGACTGAAAAATCCAAAATCCTTTCTTCCTAACCCTTTGATTTCCAGACTTTGTGAGCCCCACCCGTCAACTGCTTCACGAATCAACGATGGCGGTCGACTCGATTGTGCAGAAGCTGAAAAAGACGTATACGATGTCTGGAATGGGAGCAGAACTCAAAGAAACGATTGCAAACTTGATCACTGAATCCCGTGGACTGCGTGACTTCCTCCATCAGAAGCTGATCCTTTTCAAGGGAATCGATATGACGATGTGGAAGAATGATTCGGTGGATCAGTTGGTCGAGAAACTCGGACAATACCTTCAGGATAATTTGATTCTTGAAGAGCAGATTAAGAAGTATAAGAAGGAGTTGAAACTCACGAAAGCTGCTATTCCGGTACGTTTTAGGCTATTTTTGGATAATTTTTCAGCCAAAAAGGGGTGAAACATTCAGATTTTCAGCCAATTTTTACGGATTTCTGATTGAAATTGTCGAATTTTCGGCTCCGCGACGTTTCGTTACTAGTCATTTCGGCACCAGACCATTTCGGCACCAACCGTTTCGGCACCAGTCATTTCGGCACCAGCCATTTCGGCACCAGTCATTTCGGCACCGTTGAAACATGGGTAAAATTTTTCTCAAAAAAGAGGTTGTATTAGGGTTCAAGGGTCCGGGGATCGACACCGGGTGCTTGGAAAGGTGTTGCGTTCTTATTTTTGGCTTTTTGGTACCAATCCGACAACCAGGGTTCGACCCCCAGGGGTGCAAAAATTTTTTGTTTTTTGTTTTTTGACATTTCGGTACTAATCTGACGTCGGGGGTTCGACTCTTGGTGCTGGCAAATCTTTTTTTATTCTGATTTCTTCATTTGAGCTAGTTAGAAGCATCATTGCAAAGGAGTTAGTAATAACTGTTGATAAAACAACTCGTGTGGATCAACTCAAACGATGATAAATCGAATGTTCCAGAAAACCGCTCTCAAAATACAGATACATTTTTCTCAAGTCTACGAAATAAGAAATGGTTTTTCAAGAACATGTACAAGTTGTTTTATCAACAGTTATTACTAACTCCTGAAGAAAAATGTCAGAAATCAGAATAAAAAAAGATTTGCCAGCACCAAGAGTCGAACCCCCGACGTCAGATTAGTACCGAAATGTCAAAAAACAAAAAACAAAAAAAATTTGCACCCGTGGGGGTCGAACCCTGGTTGTCAGATTGGTACCACAAAGCCAAAAATAAGAACGCAACACCTTTCCAAGCACCCGGTGTCGATCCCCGGACCCTTGAACCCTAATACAACCTCTTTTTTGAGAAAAATGTTACCCATGTTTCAACGGTGCCGAAATGGCTGGTGCCGAAATGGTCTGGTGCCGAAATGACTGGTAACGAAACGTCGCGGAGCCGAATTTTCGGGCTCTTTCAGTTCAAATTTGGGTGAGATCTTTTGATTTTTAAACGTTTCGGAATAAAATTTATCAAAAATCACCCAATATTAAGCTTTTTGTCATTGAATTTGATCGAATTCGACTTTTTTTCAAAGCTCCAAATAACAATTCTTCTAATTTCCGTTTAATTTTTGATAGAAATCGATCAGAAATCCGATTTTCAGCTAAAATCGGTTGAAAACTGAAAATTTTTGATCAAAAATCGAAAAATTTAGCTTATTTTGGTTCAAATCTGGTGAAAATCAGCACTTTGCGAAGCTCCGCCCCCAAAAATTACTGTTTTTGGACTATCAGCATGACTCGCTTGTTACAACCGCGCTCTACCGAAACCCATGAAAATAGTGTGCGAAATTGAGAGACTCTGGACATTTTAGGGGGGTTTCGGTGGAGCGCAGTTGTAAGAACCGTGCTGAGCTGATAAATTCCCTTGAAACAATAGATTTTCCGTCATTTTTCGCTTCCAAATTGTTATTTTTATCGATTTTGACACCTGGATATTCTGAAAATCAATCTCTGTTTTTCCAGAATCTCGGCGCCGACGTGCAGGAGCGAATCAAACGAGAAATTGGTGGAATCGCGTCGGATATGGGCGCAGTGAAGGCTCTCCGCAACAAGAAATGATTCGTCTCTTTCTCTGCGTCTCTCACTCAAATTATCACTAATTGTCTGTTTTATTGCATAATTACCCTCCCCTAATTACCCGAATTGAACGTGCTTTATCCAAAAAAAGAAGAAAAAGACGGGAATTCTCTCTATTGTAATCTCTATTTCCCCTATCGCCCCATTTGTATTTTTATTCTAACCATATTTGGTACATTTCTTTTGAGTATCCTGTAAAATGAATCACTCCTGAAGACGATCTTCAGAGAGTACAGAAATTTGTTTGAATTCTTCGCAAAAATAGGTATAAACTGGGAGATAAAATAAACTTTGGTACAGACACATAGACAGAAATGGATTAGTTCTCTTCTTTCTGGAAGTAATTATTGAAGATTTTGAGTTTTTAAGTCGGAATATGTGCTCTATTGAGAATCGGGGGGTAGTCTGATTTGAGAGACACTTTCTTTAGTGATCGACCTAAGGCCAACAGCTCATGGAACACATCGGCCAAAAGCAATTAGCCCATTTGGTTTTTGATATTATGGGTCTCTATGATGATGTTATAAAAACCGTACAGCTTTTTAGGCTCCGCCTCTTTTGACATATAGAAAAAATCGTGGAAGTGAAAAAATGAAATTATTCCCTTCAACTGACATTTGAAAAAAGTTCGGAAATGAGTTTTAGGCATGTTTTTGAACATTTTTTGTGTTGACAACTTTTGAAAATTTATTTGGCATCAATCAAAAAAATTGATTTTTTGAAAAAATGTTCAGTTTTTTGCCTACCCCGAACAATTTTATCATTAGCTCCAAAAACTTTTTTATTGCAGTTCTATTGTCTTCAGACCGTCCAACTATGCGCCAATTTTCATTCCGAAATTTTGACACCTTTTTTTGTATAGGCAAAAGTGTGTGTTTTTTGACGAAATTTTCACGTACCCCCCTCCATGGTGAAAAAAGTGAACGTTTCAAAATTTCATGAAACTTTGTATTTAAGTTTATCTAACAGTAATTTAAATGTTCACAAAGTATGAAAACCTATAATGCATTTCTTCTGAAGTTATTATACCTCAAAACTCAATTTCACTATTTTCAGATGCTTTCGTTGAAAATCAAATTTTTTCAAACTTTCATTGGTTTATTCTCTCATTTTTTATTGAAAACGTTTTTAATTTCTAAGTACCTTCTTTTTCCGTTTTTTCCTCTTCTCTAAACTCTTGTTTTTCCAAAAAAATTGGTTTGACAAAAATTTATTTTTTTTCGATTTCACGGAAAATTCGACCAACTTTGAAACTATGTCACGAGGTTCCCTGTTATCCAATCAAAAAAAATTTTATTTGGTCATGTAGATCAAATCTAGCTCTACAATTTTATAGTTGACTACTTTTTTGTACGGGCGGTCCCTAGCGAGATTGAATTTTGAATTTTTATTCGAAAGCTATACTTTTTTCGAAAAATTTCAAAAAATTCCAAAAAAATTCAAAAATTCAAAATGTTTCAAACCGGGCCGAGCGGGCCGGGCCGAGATTTTTCCTGATTTTGGCCCGGCCCGGCCCGTGACAAGTCTGCTTTTTTGTACGGGCGGTCCCTAGCGAGATATGGTGTGGCGGAGTAGGTATACCTTCATTTCTTCAGATAAACGGGATGTACACCCACCTTACTTCAGATGGTTATATCTCGCTAGGGACCGCCCGTACAAAAAAGTAGTCAACTATAAAATTGTAGAGCTAGATTTGATCTACATGACCAAATAAAATTTTTTTTGATTGGATAACAGGGAACCTCGTGACATAGTTTCAAAGTTGGTCGAATTTTCCGTGAAATCGAAAAAAAATAAATTTTTGTCAAACCAATTTTTTTGGAAAAACAAGAGTTTAGAGAAGAGGAAAAACGGAAAAAGAAGGTACTTAGAAATTAAAAACGTTTTCAATAAAAAATGAGAGAATAAACCAATGAAAGTTTGAAAAAATTTGATTTTCAACGAAAGCATCTGAAAATAGTGAAATTGAGTTTTGAGGTATAATAACTTCAGAAGAAATGCATTATAGGTTTTCATACTTTGTGAACATTTAAATTACTGTTAGATAAACTTAAATACAAAGTTTCATGAAATTTTGAAACGTTCACTTTTTCACCATGGAGGGGGTACGTGAAAATTTCGTCAAAAAACACACACTTTTGCCTATACAAAAAAAGGTGTCAAAATTTCGGAATGAAAATTGGCGCATAGTTGGACGGTCTGAAGACAATAGAACTGCAATAAAAAAGTTTTTGGAGTTAATGATAAAATTGTTCGGGGTAGGCAAAAAACTGAACATTTTTTCAAAAAATCAATTTTTTTGATTGATGCCAAATAAATTTTCAAAAGTTGTCAACACAAAAAATGTTCAAAAACATGCCTAAAACTCATTTCCGAACTTTTTTTCAAATGTCAGTTGAAGGGAATAATTTCATTTTTTCACTTCCACGATTTTTTCTATATGTCAAAAGAGGCGGAGCCTAAAAAGCTGTACGGTTTTTATAACATCATCATAGAGACCCATAATATCAAAAACCAAATGGGCTAATTGCTTTTGGCCGATGTGTTCCATGGGTTGTTCGAGAATTACTGACATTGTCTCTTAAAATCTTTTCCAGAAAGCGTTTTGCAGATCCGACAGCTGCTCCTTCGACATAGGGAATGACGTGATACTTTTTGAGTTTCATCAGGCAAGATTGGCTGCTACAAGAGCGGGAATAATGAGAGATTTAAATTGTCCTTTCGAAAGCTTATATAGCATTTTTCTGGCTTGTTCAACGTTTATTTCCCGTGATAATTGAACCAACAAGTTGTTTATTGGTTTCAAAACTTGTTTCTCCTTTGTGGAAAGTGAAATATTTTTAGAGTTGGCAAATTGTAAACAATTTCAACGAGAATATTTATTTGTTTAGAATTGCAAGACAAAATTGTCTTGTGATTGCGTTTCATGACATTATTAAAAAAGTCAAGATGAAGTATAAGGTGGCTAGTCATTTTCTAACTAAGGAATGACTCACACAATGTTTGGAGGTATACAACATGATATATATTGCTGGAAAGCTGACGTTTCCCTGATTCCGAATCTGTATTCAGTTTTTGCAACGGAGCTCCCAGTTTTGAGAAATTCTGCTCCGAAGTTAGGATAAATTTTAGTGCTCAAACTCAAATTCTCAGCTCGCGTGTTGCCCCAACACGTGAATCCATTCGTGGGATATATAAATCAGCGGTCGAATGGTCTAGGCGGTAACACAGGCAAACCGCTGATGATGAAACGCGGTTCAAACGCGGGTAAAGGACGAAATTAGGACCAAACGTGGCCCTAATTTCATCCTACACGCCTAAAAGCAGTTTTGAGGATCAAACGCGGGTGAGATGCGGGCGTCCTCATTTTTGGGAGTTTCTCAAAAGCGCCGAGGATGAAATGAGGGCCAAATGTGGATGAGTTGGCACTCATTCATTTTCAATTTTTATTTCTATTTCTTATATTTTTCCGTTTTTTGTGTAAGGTTTTTTGCTTTTTCATAGAAAATAAATGAATTTCAGTCAACTACAGTCAAAGAACGCTCTGGAAAATATACTAAATAGAGAAACCACGTTTTTTAAAAGCATAGAGGTGAGTTTCGGTTCGAAAATAGAAAAAATTCACTATCGTTTTTGTTTCAGAAGATTTTCCGATGTTTGGATTCTGGCCAACACACTCTTATGTATTTTCACTGGATTTCCACAACTGTAAGTTATCTTGCATAACACGAGAACTTCGTAGTTTTGAAACAACGCTTTTGGTCATGAATGGAAATTGTAATGCAAAAAAAGAATTTAAATTTCGACAATGTCAATCAGAATATGAATATATTTCAGCTTTTGTGTTCGTATTTCAATTTCGACTGAAATTGTTTCAAAATTACAGAGTCTCTGCCCTATAACTATGAAAATTTTGGGTTGAACACATTTTTTTCCTTCAAAAAATTTTTCTCAAAAAGATAGGGATTTCTCATAAAAATTTCATCTTATTTGGTATCACCAATAATCAATAAGTCTTTTTTCAGATCGTCGTCAACATATGGATTGTGCCCCGGAAACAAACCGAGAAGCAGCATCAAAAACAACAATGCCAAATATTCGAATTGGCCAGAAATTTTCTAAATTTTTCTATGTTTTTTCTCTTAAGTTTTTTTTCTTAAGTTTAATAAATATTGCTAGCCATTGATACAATTGTTTGTTGCATCATAACTATTTACAATTAGAAAGAACCAGAAAATTCTAAAGCGGGGAACCCCTGCTCAAAACTTTCGCTGCCGACCGCCGAGGATGAAATTTGGTCCAAATTTGGACCAAATTTGATGTCTTTTTTGGTATCGTTTTGACCCGAGTGTTCATCCGCGTTTGGACCAAATTTCATCCGGAGCAGTTTGCCTGTGAACATGTGGGGTAGAAGCTGGACACTCTTTGGTTCGAGTCCTTCCATTTTTCCTTCTTTTTTTATTGTTTGTAATCCTCGTTTTCGGATTCCATGGTCATCACAATGTGTCCGAAATAGGATTTTGAAGCTTTTCCAGTCCATATTGACGGCCTACGACGTTTAAAAAAATATTTTTCCAAAAAAAAAACTAACTTTTCTGTTAGTCGATGGCGAGAAGGAAGTTGGAATTTTTTTCGAAAAAATTTCCTTTAAAAGTTGGAAAAACAATAGAAAATGTTTTAGGAAGCTATAAAAATGCTTTTTCCAAAGTTTACATTACTTGTTAAGCTGGTAGATACTTTTTCGAAGCTACTCTGCTTCACATGTAGTGATTCGAAGTTAGTCGCTGTCTGAAGATCTCTGTCATGTAAACATGTTTGAATCAAATATCAAAGTGAATTTTCTATTGTTTTTCCAACTATTGAAGAAAATGTTTTCAAAAAAAATTCCAACTGCCTTCTCGCCATCGCCATCGACTAACAGAAAAGTTAATTTTGTAGAATAATAGTTTTTTTAAACGTCGTAGGCCGTCAATATGGACTGGAAAAGCTTCAAAATCCTATTTCGGACACATTGTGATGACCATGGGACCCAAAAACGAGGATTACAAACAATAAAAAAAAAAGGAAAAATGCAAAGACTCGAACCATAGAGTGTCCAGCTTCTACCCCACATGTTACCGCCTAGACCATTCGACCGCTGATTTATATATCCCCGAATGGATTCACGTGTTGGGGCAACACGCGAGCTGAGAATTTGAGTTTGAGCACTAAAATTTATCCTAACTTCGGAGCAGAATTTCTCAAAACTGGGAGCTCCGTTGCAAAAACTGAATACAGATTCGGAATCAGGGAAACGTCAGCTTTCCAGCGATATATATCATGTTGTATACCTCCAAACATTGTGCGACACTTATAAAACACTTATATAGGGTCATAAGAGACTGGACACTCATCCAAAATGTTGGTTAAAATACGCATGTGCGGATATGAGAAGCAGGGTTGTTATTGATGGAGACGTGTCCATCAAAGGGATCCGATGCTCCGTTGGCTCCATGGCGCGATGAGAAAAATATCGAAAGAAAGTGAGAAACGAAGAGAAAGAGGAGCTTCTTGGGGCGGAGGCTCCGTGGTTCACAAGATATACAGTAGCGGTCATAGGTGAGTATACCTGCATACTTTAATGTGTAACTCTGCTGAATCGTGTCCGTTTTGGATAATCTTTTTTTTGAAAGATAGCTGAAATATCCAGCAACAAGAAAATAAATTTATTGAAAAAGTTTCAGTTTTGATTTTTTCAATAATTGATTTTTCCTGATCTTGATTTGAAAATTCGAAAAAAACTTTTTATTTTTCTCTTGGAGTTATTGAGTTTTTAATATCAAAATGATGCAAAATGCTCAAATAAACAAAAAATTATGTTGAATTGGTTTCTGAAGCCCTCAGCATCGTGCTAGAGCTCCAGAAGTCAAAAGTAACGTCGTCGGGAAAGTCATCATAACTCATCAAGAAACGCTCTAAACTAGTCAAAAAATGTACCAAAAGATGTGTCTTAAGTTTTTCTACAAACTGACATCAAAAAGTTACATTTTTAGAAAAAGTAATGTTTTCAGTTTTTTTCACTCAAAAGTTATTTTATTCCCATTTTTTCCTAATTTTCTATATTTTCTGGGCATAACACGAACATACTTATCAAAAACTGCATACAAAGTGTCTTTTCACAAATGATGAAACACATTGATGTGTTCCTTGTTCGTGTTATGCCCAGAAAATATAGAAAATTAGGAAAAATGGGAATAAAATAACTTTTGAGTGAAAAAAACTGAAAACATTACTTTTTCTAAAAATGTAACTTTTTGATGTCAGTTTGTAGAAAAACTTAAGACACATCTTTTGGTACATTTTTTGACTAGTTTAGAGCGTTTCTTGATGAGTTATGATGACTTTCCCGACGACGTTACTTTTGACTTCTGGAGCTCTAGCACGATGCTGAGGGCTTCAGAAACCAATTCAACATAATTTTTTGTTTATTTGAGCATTTTGCATCATTTTGATATTAAAAACTCAATAACTCCAAGAGAAAAATAAAAAGTTTTTTTTCGAATTTTCAAATCAAGATCAGGAAAAATCAATTATTGAAAAAAATCAAAACTGAAACTTTTTCAATAAATTTATTTTCTTGTTGCTGGATATTTCAGCTATCTTTCAAAAAAAAGATTATCCAAAACGGACACGATTCAGCAGAGTTACACATTAAAGTATGCAGGTATACTCACCTATGACCGCTACTGTAATCTCGGACACGTGTCCATCAAAAGGGCATCCTGAATCGGTTTTTCGGGTTTTTCGGGTGTATGAAGCCGAAAATATTTAATTTTTTTCGGTCTCCGCAAAGCGGAGAAAAAATTTTCGGTTTTTTTCGTCTCCCGAAAAAAAATTAATTTTTTTTCGGGTCAAATTATTTTCGGCGGCAACCCTGATCCTGATGGACACGTGTCACTCACAAAGCAACGTTTCTCGCTATTCGGAGGACGCTGAGGGACAATTAATCAAGATCTTATCGCACCAAATCCGGCTTCTTGGGCCTTTATGCGGTTCTCCAAATGTGAGGGATCGGCTTTTGAGGGATCCATTTTCATGAGTCAATTCTTTTGAAGACGCCCGATATGTTAATTAATCAAGTTGGTACCCGCGGTTTCAGCGCATTGAGAAAAGAGCTTCTTGGGATAATTAATCAAGATGATGTCACTTGATTTGACATATTTAGCGAAAGAGATATAAAATGAGAGGGTTAGAGAGAACAAGATGAAACGAGAGATGACGGAAAAGTGAGAGGCGCAGAGAAAGAGAGAGGTATTTTTTGGAGGCGGAGCCTGAAATGTTCATTATGTTTATTTTGTTCTGTTAGGTGCCGTGGCGGTAGGTCGTATGTTGCTCTGATGTAAAAAGTAATAATGGTAAGTCATAAAAATAAAAATAATCCAATTTTTTCCCCTTTTTTCAATAGGTGTACGGTAGTTTTAATTAACAGGTGTACGGTATACAGGTGTACAGGTGTACAATAGGGGGTATGGTAGGGGTACGGTAGGGGTTGGGTTATTCAGAGAGTTTTTGATTATAGGTAACCAGGTAAAACAGGTAAACAGGTGCACAGGTACTTGGGGATTATGAACAGGGATATGATGAATAACAGGTAGGCCTTGCAGGCTTTTTTCCAGACAGGTAGGCCTTGCAGGCCTTCACATTGGTAGATCTCACAAGTTCGAAAAGTGACGTATCTTTAGTAACAGGACTCAATTCAAAACCAAAAATAGTGTATCCTTTACCTTTGAATTGGTCAAAACTTATAGAGTTACAAGTAGTGTTGTTACGGTTATATCCTAGTGCTTCTTGCAACATTAGATAGGGTTCTACACATTTCCCCTTGCTAAAGGCCAAATTCGTTGGTCGACCTGGTAGGGTAACACCGCAAAAATCTATGTGAACATCTCGAATTCCAAACGGTTTGAAGTTGAAAGGTGACAAATTATAGTCTCCGCTATACGCAGCCGCACTCACAAGGCCCATGAATACACGGCGAGGCATTTTACTAGTAAACAAGGTATTCGCCGGAGCATCGTTACGACCTTCACTAATGTAAAATGACCGAACTTGGGAACTAATTAGTGGGTATTGGAATAGTTTGTGCTCAATCAATGTTGCCTCAATTTCATTGGCTAGACCGTCTGCTAGTTCAAGTTCGTTTACACGACAATGAACATCTTCAATGTGAAACTCAAATTTCACACCAGAGTTTTCATAGTTGTCAATCAAAAAAGAATCAGAGTTTGGATACGCAGTCAATTTGCAATTGTTCAACAATACACGCGGTTGGTTAGTTAGATCGATTGAAATGTTGGCAGAAACTTGCAAAGACTTTCTACCTTTGACCCATTTATAACGGGAGATGTAGCCATGACTGTCTTTGTGGTCAATGGTATCTTCGTGTGTATATCCAGAAACACTCAGAGTTGAATTTGTCTGCTCTTTACTATACATTTGCAAGTTTTCAAAGTAACTCTAGTATGCATAATTCATCGAGTTATGATAGACTAGCTGTGAATTGATGTGCACAGTAAAATTTTTTCACAATAGAGTGAGCTATATTGTTAATAGGTGCATACATTTTTTATCGCTATCTGGTATAGGAGCTCCACCTTCTCCTGTTATTTTAAAAGTGAACGCCATCCATGTTTTCTTCAAGTTTAGATAATTGCGAGAATTCCCCGTAAGAATAAACTCCCAGGGTCCATTCTTCAAGAAGGCATTATGTAAAGCTGTAAAGGTTAAAATTGCGAAATATAATATAGAGGGGAGGCTTACGTATAATTTTACCACGCCTCGAAATCACCGCTGTTTGTGTACCAGGTATTGTAGTAAAATCAAGGTTGTCAATAATGACATCTTGGGATATAGGGTCAAGTCTACAGAGCATTCAGAAATTTTGTTCGTCTAGTCTTGACAAAGTGAGGCTTAATGACTTTGCCATCTCCTTTTATACGTTTGCGAGATCCAAGTCCTGTGACATTTTTATCACTGTTCCTCCGCGTTTTTTGATATTTGAAATGGGAGATTGACCAGAGACCACATCATTAATAACCTGACTCCCAGTGTGAGACAATTGTTGACCCAACAAAAAGTTTAGAAAAGGGGGAGCGCACTTATTGCGCCAGATAATATACCACCCAGTCCATTACCACGTTGTCCACCTCTTTGATAGCGGACACCAATGAATGGCCCATTCCCTGGTACATTTTTTCGTAATAGTCGTTTAAAATCAACTTTTGACAAGTCTATTGGTACGGGCGCCATGTATAGAATGAATTGAATTTGTCTCTATTTATAGCAAAATGATGAGCTACGAACTGGATGACATACTTTTTAACGATACATTCGCCAAGAAGTGGTACAAGGGTACCGTTATGGCTGACAACTTACCAAAGAAAAAGCCAAGGAAAAAGTTTGGATTCATTGTCAACACTGACCCCTCAAGTCAGATTGGACGTCACTGGCAAAGTATTTTTGTTAATGGAAATACTTGTTTCTTTTTCTGCTCTTTGGCTGAACCTCCAAATGTATACATTCAACGATTTTTAAAATTTTACCCTCGAGTTGTACAAAACCCGATGCGCCATCAAAGCCTCTCGGCTATTACCTGTGGAGGATATTGTGTCTTTATTCAAGCGATGATGTCACGAAGTGTACGATTTGAGACGCTTGTAGAAATTTTTATTAAAATGTCTAACGATGATGAATACATTATCAATTATTTGAGAGAAGCTTATAATTATAAATTTTCAAAATAAATGCTTGAAAATTTTTTTGAAGTGCAGAGTTACAATACTACAGGGTGCGGCATAAATAGTGATATGAATGTTTGGGTCAGCCCTGGTTGAGGCACAGAACTCTAGGCGCATCCAAATATATGCTTTATTATCAGTTTTTATCAGTTTTTCAAGTTCTCAAAATAACAAATTGTAATTTTCATTTTTACGGGGGTGGCAACACTTTTTCTCCAGCCAGCTCTAGCATTGACTGTATCAGTGTGTCTGGAAAGCTTTTTTGTGAGTTTCAAGAGGGTGAGAGTGCCGCAAATGCAGGTCTTCAGAAAAATAAAATGTAGCGAGTGTATTGCCACATTCAAGACCTTCTTGGAAAATATATTTACAGTATTTGTTCCGGCTCGGTCCTGGAGATATTCCAGAAAATAGAGGAATAGGTCTAATTTGGACCGGAGCGTGACAAAAGTAGTCTACGGCCTTGATATTTCGACAAAAATAACTAAATGAAATATGAAATGGAAGCTGAATACTTTTTCATTATTTTCTCAAAAAATCACCGCTCTTGTGTGAAAACTCAGGATTTTGTAAACGTTGATAGCTCATGGGGTCCTCCTTGGCACGCACGAAATCACCTATTTGATCCCAATGTTTACTCATGAATATTACTGACCATAAAAACCGACCAAAACATTAAAAACAAAACGAATGTTGCAATACACTTATGGAGATTCGGTAAAAACAGTAAATGTTTCGATGAGACTTGAGATCCACCTTCTGTCCCGGTTCTAGTCGGAAGCTACTCGTTTAGCTACACTTTTCAAATTTTGGTTCATCCCGGAATCAAAATCAATCCGAAACCCTATTTCAAAGTTGAAATGTATTGCTAGGCCTGTTTTCTTCTTGAAAATCATTTCTGGACATTCTAGAAAGTCGAAGCGCTGCTCCACCGCTCCAAGACTTCTTAACAGTCATTCAGAGACGATTTTCTGAAGGTCACCGGGCTGTCGAAATGGGTGCCTATCTCGCCAAAACGCGATCTTATCAAATTTTCAAAGTAACAATATCGGACCAGAGAGTTTCTTAACAAAAAAAATTTAGTTTGAATTCTCTGAACTGTTTTCTGTATAAGTACTGGGACGCTGAAGTCGTCAACTACCTCCGTGCCTAAGTCATTATTACCCGGAGAGATTGGGAGCTGTAGTTCCGGAAGAAGGAGGACGGATCAAAAATCATCATTGAATATTTTTTCTGTAGTGACTGAATAAGTTTTTGCCAAAAGGAAAAGATGTTTTGATGTTTTTGAAAAAAGTTATAACGTTTTTTTGCGTATATCACTATTTATGCCGCACCCTGTACTACCCCAAGTAAAATTTACAGGTACCCCAAATTCGTCCAAGATTGAAATTTTGATTGAATCAACATTGCCATTCATAAGTGGTAGATATCTTGGTACTGGAAATGTGTGTTGAATCATTTCACCAAATTTCCCTTTACATGAAACAACCGTCAAACGACTAGTTTTAGAGTTTCCCACAATCGATTGGTCTACGGTATCACAATAAACGTACAAAGTACTGATATTTCCAAAAAAGTCTATACTGTTAGAAGCACTATCACCGTTTCTAACTATAGAGTTATGAAATCCTAAGAAATATGCACAATCCTTATCAAACTCCAAAAATGCGATGTCTTGGTTTGTGAAAGATACTTTCAATATATCATTTTTCAAACTGAATTGAACCAAATCTGATGAAAAGGACACAGTTTTAGAATGAATTAATTCTCTCAAACTGGAAAGTTCGGCCAATCTTGACTCATCCATTTCTTGTATTAAACTTTTGTACTCTTCTTTTGGGTTATTAGTTAGCTGTTTTTGCAACACCTCCTCGATAGATTTTTCGAATAAATCTCCCGATACGCTAGATTTGTCCGTCAAAGCGTTATTAGTTTGCTGTTTTTTCAACAAATCCTCGATAGATTTTGCGATTGAATCCCCAATTGAGTTAGATTTGTCAGTCAAAGCGTTCAACATTTTTACTTGGTTTTCATTCAATTGCTCCAATACTTTCTCCAACATTTCAGAACTTTCCACACGTTTAAACGTTTCCAAAAACGTTGTTTGATTTGTTAAAATTTGTTCAAGAACTTGGTTACGTTCATCTGTTTTCAATGTTTGCATCTCAAATAATCGAGACAATTGTTTATCAAACGAATCTTTCATAGCCTCTACAATCGCATTTTGAAACTCCTTTTCACTATTAGCTTTGTCTTCTAAATTATTGTCTTTTACATGTTCTCTCTTAGACACTTTTTCTGGGATTTCAACTTTATTCTCCTCGTGAAAATTTGTCGCTTCAACATCCATCTGTTCATCTACAGTAACAACTTTTGGTTGTTGCTCTGGTTGTTGTGCTGGTTGTTGCTCTGGTTGCTGCTCTGGTTGTTGTTCTGGTTGATCCCTTGGCTGTTGTCCTGATGAATTCTCTTCATTATTTTTTGAATTTTCAATTTTATAAAATTCTAGGGCAAGTGTGAGAATAAAAACCAATGTTTCTAATTCTTCCCTGCGAGATAACTCTTCAGCCATTTGTTTCGCAAGATTTTCATCTACAGCTTTTTGGACATCTCTTCTTTTACGTGATCTTGCGTTCAATACTGACAAAACTTGTTGATTGGTATTATATTGATTGGCTGGGAAGTTGTAACATAGAGGTTGTCGACCATCTTTAAAATGAATGAAAAATTTCAAAATTTTATTCACATTCTTGTACGAATAAGGGTAAATTATATCAGTAGCCGCAACAACCCATTTGTCCTTTTCCATATTCAATACCTGTGGTAATCTGGTGGCATAAACAGAACTAGTATATTTTTAAAAGTCAAGTTCGGTGTTGTTGAAGGTAAAGTTAGAAAAAATCTTGGGTTTTGACTGGTAACTCGGATCCTTTTATAAGCTATAAAAGGAGTTTGAAATACTCGTTTGACAATAATGCGGTTTCTTTTCATTTATTCGTTAGTTACTAGTGTCACAGTCTTGACTAAAACTGAGCCTAGTGTACCATTCGATGTATTCAACATTCCGGAAGAAACAAATTTTTATGGAAACTTTGCAGGTTATACTATTTCCGGTGAACCAATACTTCCATATTTTCATCAGTATGATGACAAAATTATCGATAACAAGTCAAACGTGTTTAAAATTAATAAAACATGTTCCTTTGATGTAATTCATGAGCGAGATTTGTTAATGCATTGTGGTGACCGCCTATTGAAAATTTCTAAAAACGAAACACGTTTGATGGAGTATAGATCAAATTTATTCACTTTTGATCATGTTGAAAATCAAATTTATCTTTGGAAACCCCCATACATTTTTCAATATGAAAATTCCTCTGATAGACGTGTATGGAAATTTGAAAATTTGTTAGATTTCAATGGTTTAATTACCCAAGTTTGAGGTAACTCGACCTTGGGTGGTTAGTTCTGACCCCGGTTTTTTTCCATATGGAAGAAAAATCGTCAGGAATCTCAAATTTCAAGTTTGGAAGCCTAGAAAAAACTAGAAGTAATTCTTTTTTCTCCGAAAGCTTCCAGATTTGACGATTTGAATCCAAATTTTAAGGCCCTATGGTAGCCGGTAATACCTATGCTGTTCCTCTCTGTAATTCCAAAAACAGGGGACTCTTATCACTGATATAGCCCCAAACCAGGCTATGGGTGGAGGAGAACCTTGTCGAGGAGTTGCTACAGCAGCCCCTCTCTTGAGACTTCTTGAAGTCGAGGACGGATTGGGAAGGCCGCGAGGCACCCGGCGGGTAACTCGGTCAGAAGCTAGTAGATCCTCGGATCCGACAGCCCTGGCTAAGAGGAACCCTGGATGGAGAATTTTTGGAAAGATGTTGAGGCTGGCTTGGTTACAGCTTCTCTGCAGACCATCGTCCTGCAACCACGCAAACCAGTGGGATATGCGGATGGTCATACGTAGAGAAATCACTGTGCCTTGCTTGACCGGACCCGAAGTTGGACTGCTCTCTGAGCGAACACTTTAATGCCCCCTCACAAAATAAACTCCCCGCAACTGGTGGCCCGGCATAAGCCGGTAATTACCACTATTGCACCCCAGGCTCGCCATTGACTTGGGCGATAGTTTTTGGTGGTTTTTTCTACCTAACTAACTAATTTTTGGCTAAAAGAGTCGAATAGACTTGTTTCATTTGCTCAAAACAACATCTGAACTGTCGTTAGAGACTTTTCAGCCTCCCCAATCCCTGTATAATACTAATTTGGCACATTTATCTCCAAAAATGGAGTTTTCGTGTCAGTCCCATTGCGAAAAAACCACCGCGCTAAACCCATATGATTCAGAATCCAAAAAAGAATTGGATTCAGATTTTATTTCCAAAAAGGTGATTCCCACCTCCGATTTTCCCGGGAAAATCGCAAAGAGCGACGGCGAAAGCCAAAAATCAGATTTCTCGTCCGAAAAAGTATCGGATTTGAATTCTGATGTACCCACGGTGATTCCCACCTCTCTTTCTTGTTATAGAACCAGAAAGAGTGACCAAAAACCGCAGTCAAATGTCGAAAATGAGAGAATTTTCGACTTTGACGCCTTCTGTTGTGAAAATGACGGTGAAAAATCGATTTTGCAAGCTGAAATTCAAATCATTTCTGTAAAAAATCATTTTTTCCGTTGTTCTCATCCCAGTGGCACCTCCCTTTGTTCATAAACAAAGGTATTTTGGCGAAAATCCGCTGAAAATCGCTGCTAGAAATGCAGCAAAACCTGTCTCGCCGACCGCTGTGTCTGCGTCTCCTCACTCTCCACACACACTCGACAAGGACACTCTCCTCCACTCCAACGACTCCGACGGCTCCCGGACACCCAAATGAACGTATCGAATGGAGGATTTGGATGGAATGGAAGGATTAGGATACGGCGATTACTCAGGTATATTTTATTTTGTTGGAAAAAGTGTAGAAAAGTGGAAAATTCTCGAGAAGGCCAAAATTCTCGCGAAAAATCCAATTTTAATAATAATAATTTATTCAATTTCTGGTGTGCGAGATGAAATTAAAAAGAACCGGGCAAAAAATTAAATAGAAAGATATGCAACAAGAAAGGGGTGAATAAATATGTAAGATGACCTATAGGACCCGCAAAGAGTCCAGTGATCAAATTTTAGGAATGATTGTCTGTAAAGGCAGTTGGCGGAGTCGAGACGCAAAAGTTTGTTCAGCTACGGTTTTGGGGAAGTAGGGAACGATTTTATCCCAGGTCGAAAAGTGTTTGTGGAGGAATGAATTGTTTTTTGAACCGCAAAGTACAATTCTATAAGGGAACCGGGGGGAAAGCGCGGGTTTTACATATAAGGCAAGATTTGGGAAATGGCACTGGTGGGTTACAATTTTAAAATAAGTTTTTAGAATTAAAATGATGCGTCTATGGTACATGGACATTTGGGAAGAGATTGCTAGGCGCCGCTCGTAAGGGGAGAGGTGAGAATTAGAAGAGGTAGGTTGGAAAGATATATTACATCTGTGGAAGACTTTACGAGAGAAGAAACGGAGGGGAGATTCTAGTTGGATTGTTTTGAGAGAGTTTGAAGGGTGGAATAATTCGCAAGCGTATTCGAGTGTAGGACGGATGTATGAGTTGAACAGCTTGAAGTAGAACTTCGGATTGTTCGATCGGAAGCTATTCAAGATTCTTCTACAGTTGAATTTGGCATTATTGACTATTTTTGCAATGTGAGCATCAAATTTCAAACCACAATCGACAAGAAGACCCAGATCTCTGGCAATATTGGCAGACGCTAGTTTAGCGTTACCAATATAGTAGTCTGTGTGTGGATTGCATACACCAAGATGCAAGACTACAGTTTTGTTTTCAGCTAATTGCAATTTCCACTTATCGCACCAGTCAGAAATAACGTTGAGCGTTTTTTGAAGACTGGCGGGGTTTTCACTGTAGATCTTGAGATCATCAGCAAAGGCAATGGAATAAACATCTCAAGGAAGGGACTGGATCAAGTCATTGATATATACCAGGAACAGAAATGGACCCGTAACAGTACCCTGCAAAACACCTGAGACGTTATTAAAACTATTCTCTGATACGTAGTCATCGATTTTGATTTTTGATTCACGGTTGGACAGAAACGATTTGAACCACTCGCAAAGAGCCGAGTCGAGTCCAAAGTTCATCAATTTAAACAGAAGCAAATCGTGAGGAACCGAATCAAAGGCCTTGCGGAAATCGATTAGAATTACGTCCATGAATGCTTTAGGTTTCGAAAGGGTTAAGTGGTACTGGGAAGTAGCATCGATGAGGACCAGTGGGCATGATCTGTTGGAGAGGAATCCGTATTGCTTTTTGGATAGCAGAGTAGCGAGTTCAGATTTGACTGGTTTCAGAACCAATCTCTCAAATAATCTGGCTAGCGGATGTGTAAGAGAGATGGGTCTGAAGTTAGAAGGATCTAGAATGCTGCCCTTCTTGTGCAGCGGAACGACCGTTGCAGTTTTCCAGCTATCTGGAAACCTCCTGGCAGACAGTGATTCGGTGAAAATCTGGCGAAAGTGGGACGGAGATTGAATTTGCGCATTTCTTAATAATATAAAAGTTGATCCTATCAGTTGAGTATCCTATTTTGGGTTGTAATTTAGAAATGGCAAGGAATACACTAAGGGGGGAGACGTCCACGAATATGTTTTTAGGCTTTGGATGAGGGAGGGCAGGATGCGGTGGGGACGGAATTGTGAAACTCTCTGCAAACGTTTTGATGAATTGGTCAGCAATTTCCGAAGGCTCGGTGATCAGGCTACCGTTAACAAGAAGCTTTGTAATGGAGGAAGAAGACGTGAGCCTTCTTTTAACGAAGCCAAAGAGTCTTCTAGGATTAGCTGATCCAATTATCTTGTTTTCAGATTTCCTTATCCTTTTTCGTATGTTCTTCAAACGTAATTTAACCTTTGATTTGAGCTTGGTGGGATTTAAGGTTTTATTCCGACGCTTTAAGAGTTTGTAGGAAGACTGCCGACTTAGTACCACAGATCTAGAGTTTATTTTCATTAGAGGGGTAAACATATCTATACTCTCATTGAAGATATTCAAGAAGTGGGAGAGCTTTGAATCGAGAGTTGCAAAAAAGGAAAACTGCTTTGCCCAATTGAAACTAGATAGATAGGAATTCAGTGAATCAACGTCGCATTTACGGTAGTTCAGCATTTTTTTGACTTTGCGACGGGAACTTGCTTCTTTGGTGAGATTGGTTGAGAAGAGAACGGAGTTGTGGTCTGACATCAACAAGGGCTCGCTAACTTCAATATTGAAGCAAGCTTTGGGATTGCTCGAGAAAATAAGATCTAAGATGTTTTCCGTGCCATGTTGAGAGATTCTAGTTGCTGATTTAACTAACTGAACCATATTGTGCGATTCTGTCATATCTGATAAACCTGTATTATCGACGCGACAGTCGTGAGCCCATCGGGTTCCCGGGAGATTGAAGTCTCCTAGTAATACATACGATTTTTTGGGGCAAACCATGAGAGTGTTAAGCTGATTAACTAGGTTATGTGTCTGAGAATTTGAGATGTCTGGGGGACGATACACAAGAATGAAACGGACGTTGGATTCAGCGTGGTCAACTGCAAGAATATCGCAGAAATGGGTGATATAATCCTTCTCGTCCATATCGATTTTAATGAAGTTGATGAAATTACGATAGAATAGTGCGCAGCCGCCTCCTCTGGTCTTTGGATGAGTAGAGGAGCGATCGGACCGGAGACATGAGAAGTTGCTAGAATTGCAGATGGATTCGGGAATGGCAGGCGATAGGAAGGTTTCCGTGAGAAATGCTAGGTGAATACCCTTATTTTCCATAAGGTTCTGGAGATAAGCTATTCTCTCAATGGTGGCGATGGATCGGATGTTTGAGAGAACACAGGAGATTCTGGATGGCTTGCTAGGGATAGAGATATAGGCCTTGGCAGGATGGTGAGAAGAATGCGATGAGGAATAAATGAAAGATTGCGGGCATGGGGACTGAGAATTAGGCGGTGATGAGAGGAGTTCAGGAAGGTTAGGGGCCGCCTGACAGTATGAAGCTGGGGAAGTGGAAGAGTGTGATGATGTAGAGTGATATGAGGGTTCAAGTGATAGAGATTCAGAGGAAGGTGACGATGAGTGGCGGCCGCGTCCCTAGACAAGGGAAGCTGGAACTGCTGGAGTAGGGGCTGAAGAGGCCGGGGGCATTGGCTTGGCTGGAGGAAGTGGGCGCGGAGTTTTGAGTTCAACGATTTTTAAATCGTGAACGGCGAACTTGATTTGGCCGGCCTTTGCGTTGGCATCGTAGACTTCCTTCCGAATGGCGTACAGAACGTTGAGTTCCTCCCGGGTCATATCGCGCCGCGCTCTAACTGGACGGGGTCCCACTTTTCGACCTGAGTATTTCACCCAGCTTCCGTAGAAACCTCTCAAGAAATCGTCTCTTTCTCCTTGACTACCAAAACGAATTTTAGTGGGTCGTGAAACACTGGACTCATTTTTGCTTTTGACACGAAAAATTTCAGTGGGAATGGGGAGTGAACAATCTGAAGTAAATTTAGAAATAAAACACTTATCCTGATCATTTTGACTTTCTTCCTTGTTATCTGGCAAATTTTCAATGACAGCAGTGCAGCTCTTCTTGTTGAATGCAATAATATCAGTGACCAGATTCAGACGGTTTGAGACCTCCATGACTTTCGGATTTTTCTTTACCACTTCATTGTACAGTGCACATTGCTTATGAACAACTTTCCGCGTGAGCGAATTCGAGAGAGGGGAAATTCGTTCGGATCGATTCCAGTGAGCTTGGTCATTCCTCGAATCTCCTCGATGATCTTCGCTTGTTCAGTGATGGTCTTTCGTTGCTCTTCAATTAGCAGTTTCAGCGTGATGACCGTGGATTCCAGAGATTTGAGCCGGGCGGGGACTGTTTGGCTGGTTTTCGCGGTTCCAGCACCGAACTTTCTTTTTGACCTCCACGGGATTTTTTAGCCAATGGTGATAACAATTCCCCTTCGGGATCCGACTCATGAGTATCATCAGGCATGTTTTCACAGTGTATTCAAATAGTCCGTCGATGAATATAGCACAATGGCTTAGGTAGTAATAATATTATAGCACAGGGGTGAATATTCGAAAAATCAATATAGGACGACAGACGGAGACGGCGTTTCTCGGAGGGAGAAGGGAGGCCGTATGGAGAAGGGAGGCCGTATGGAGAAGGGAGGCCGTATCTTCTCGGAAATTCCTTCAAAAAATGGTTTCCGTGATATAAGAGATAGTAAATTTCAAAAAAAAAAGTTTTGGAGTAAAAACGTCAAGTTTTAAAGAAAAAACTGCAGTGATTATACTTTGTTTCTAGAAGATTATATTCCTCCTACTTTTACATGTATAAATATACAATTTCCAACATTGAGTCATGTGAACAGTTGGAAAACGTATAAGTAGTTGAAGAAGTCTGGATTTTTTCATACATTTGTTCTCATCATCTCAGTTTTATTATTATCAGTTTATTATGTCAAGTGAACCAATACAAATAATGTGACATAGAAAATGGAACAGTGAGGAAAAAAACAAATATACAGAAATTTGAATTCAGAATTTCTGTATAATTTACAACAAAAAAAAAGATTACGTGAAAAATATACAGAAATTTAAATCCGAAATTTCTGTATAATTGAAAAAACGATTACGTGGAAAATATACAGAAAATTTGGATTCAAATTTCTGTATATTTTCCAACAAAAAAATTGAATTGATAACTCTATTCAGATCCTCCATCTTTTCAGATCTTCGATCCTCATTTGACGTTTAAGATTGAAATCCAGTTGGCACTGTTTAAAAGTTCAGCAATCATGTCTGGAAAATTCATTGTTCTTGTCGAGACCAGACACTTTTCTTACCTGTCTGAGTGTTCTTGATCATGAGAATATGCGTCACAAATAGGTAATTGATTTACAGTGTCTCCGAGATCATAAGGCTCGATATTTGAATATAACCCACACACATCTTTTTTAAAATGTTCACGCGCCCGTATCTACACACGAGGGGGCATTTCTAAGGGGCATTTTAGGGGGCATCGGGGTTTCTTGGATGATTCCCACATCGAATACAAAACACGATTGCACTCGGTGGGAATCGATCCAAGAACCTTTCGATTCAAATCCATCCACGCAAACCACTTCTCCAAGTGGCCACGTTTAGAAAGAGTGTTTTTGCTCAAAATAACTTCACGTCAATTTCGTTTTTAATACTCTAACGTTAATAGCGCTTTTTTGTGCTTCACGTGATGAAAACGAGTGTTGCTTTTGTTTTGATTTTTCAATTGTAGAATCTAGGAAAAACTCGGAATATCATCTTGTGTTCTAAGCCCCACCTACCCAACAAAGAGGTTGCTAAAAAGAGCACATTAGAGGTACGACCACAAGCTCCATCGTGTCCCTGTTCTGAGGTAATCACTACTTCTAGGGCGCTGAGCCAAGGGGCGGGGCGAGAGCAAGCTCCATGTTTAGAAGAAGCCTAAGCCTAAGAATTGAGAAGAGTTCTTCTGGGGCGTTGAGCCAAGGGGCGGGGCGAGAGCAAGCTCCATGTTTAGAAGAAGCCTAAGCCTAAGAATTGAGAAGAGTTCTTCTGGGGCGTTGAGCCAAGGGGCGGGGCGAGAGCAAGCTCCATGTTTAGAAGAAGCCTAAGCCTAAGAATTGAGAAGAGTTCTTCTGGGGTGCTGAGCCAAGGGGCGGGGCGAGAGCAAGCTCCATGTTTAGAAGAAGCCTAAGCCTAAGAATTGAGAAGAGTTCTTCTGGGGTGCTGAGCCAATGGGCGGGGCGAGAGCAAGCTTCATGTTTCATAAATGCAATTAAAGACATTTTGCGCATTTTGATGTCATAATTAAAATACATTCGTGAATGAGCTTCCTTCCTGGGTAGATCCATCAGGAATACTCAAAAATTTTAAAAATGAAATAAGTTTATTCATGACACAATAATAATGAGAGTTCGTATGATGAGTCGTAGCGTTTTCGGATGCGTAATATTGAGACTGCTCCAAGTGTTTCTTAATTTCAATCAGACATATAACTTCTTCTGTTATTATTATTGTATAGATTTTAAATAAGAAATGAAGTTTATCTGAAAATTGCATCAAATAGAAAAAACAAAAACGTATGATGTTGCTGCTTCGCGTGAAAAATATGCCCCACGCTGTTTTTACGAAAAAAGTTGCATGCCCCCTCGTGTATAAATACAAGCATATAAAATGTTCTTCTATTCATCAACAGGTACTTTCGATAATCTGTAAAAAGCAGTTTTTACGTGAATAAGGATACTTACCTGGCTTCTCGAATGCATTGGATCGGTATTCTCTTTGAAAAAAATGGATAGCCACCACGAAATTACACATCATCTTTTTGTTTTCCTTGGAAATGAATTTTTACTTTCAAATAAAACGTGACACTGGCACTATTTTTTGGGGAATTGTACTGTACGCTCAAAAGGTCACGTGAGAACTCCTCAGAAAAGTTCTTATTCATATTCATTTCCAAGGAAAACAAAAAGATGATGTGTAATTTCGTGGTGGCTATCCATTTTTTTCAAAGAGAATACCGATCCAATGCATTCGAGAAGCCAGGTAAGTATCCTTATTCACGTAAAAACTGTTTTTTACAGATTATCGAAAGTACCTGTTGATGAATAGAAGAACATTTTAAAAAAGATGTGTGTGGGTTATATTCAAATATCGAGCCTTATGATCTCGGAGACACTGTAAATCAATTACCTATTTGTGACGCATATTCTCATGATCAAGAACACTCAGACAGGTAAGAAATGAGTCTGGTCTCAACACGAACTATGAATTTTCCAGACATGATTGCTGAACGTTTAAACAGTGCCAACTGGATTTCAATCTTAAACGTCAAATGAGGATCGAAGATCTGAAAAGATGGAGGATCTGAATAGAGTTATCAATTCAATTTTTTTGTTGGAAAATATACAGAAATTTGAATCCAAATTTTCTGTATATTTTCCACGTAATCGTTTTTTTCAATTATACAGAAATTTCGGATTTAAATTTCTGTATATTTTTCACGTAATCTTTTTTTTGTTGTAAATTATACAGAAATTCTGAATTCAAATTTCTGTATATTTGTTTTTTTCCTCACTGTTCCATTTTCTATGTCACATTATTTGTATTGGTTCACTTGACATAATAAACTGATAATAACAAAACTGAGATGATGAGAACAAATGTATGAAAGCGAGAGCAGAGCCAAAAATCACAGAGATTGCGAAAAGATTCTAGGATCTCCAGACTATTGGTATATTTATACAACAATCACACACATTTTTGTTTCAATGAAAAAGCTGTAAGGGCTACATAAATTTATAGAAATTAATGAGAAATGGTGCGAAAACTTTTTTTTTGAAATTTACAATCTCTTATATTATACGCGGAAATCGTCCAGAAAATCGATTGTTTATTGTCTTTTTCTCAAGAAAAATGATGATAAATCTGGTTTCATTCGAAAAAATCATTCGATTGTTGCCGGAGGAACTGTTGAGGAATTTGGGCAAAAACTCATTGACTACACCTCTCAATGACTACATTGTCTGATTGACTACACATTCTCAATGACTACAAAGTCTCATTGACTTCATTTTTCTCAATGACTACACTTTTCTCATTGACTACACCACTCATTGACTACAAAATTCGAGAAATTCTCTCATTGACTACATCTACAAAACGAACGCGATACTCGCAATTTTTAAGTTAAAATTAGTCATCTTTGAGAATTTACCCAATCTGTGTGATTTTTGTGGGGGACCACTATTCACCATTCTCTTAGGCTTAGGTTTCTTAGAAATTCGGAAAAAAAATTTGACAAAAACGGTAATTAATCGTTTTTCGTTTTTGTCAATTCTTTTCCGAATTTCTAAGAAACCTAAGCCTAAGAGAATGGTAAAAACTTGTTCCTATTTTGGTCTTTTTCTGGTCCTGCTTGGAAGATAAGGCTTCTGAAATAGATTATAAATTCAGATGGTCTAGTGGACTGTCTTTCAGAGAGATGTAGTCAATGAGAGAATTTCTCGAATTTTGTAGTCAATGAATGGTGTAGTCAATGAGAAAAGTGTAGTCATTGAGAAAAATGAAGTCAATGAGACTTTGTAGTCATTGAGAATGTGTAGTCAATGAGATAATGTAGTCAATGAGAGATGTAGTCAATGAGTTTTTGCCAGGAATTTGCTTGCACTTTCTGCAAATTCTCTCGTTTCCCAACCGAATTTCTGGCGCCCAGCAGAGAAATTTGTTGGAAATTTGTTGATTTTAGTTAAAAGGATTAACGAAAAAATCGCTGCCCAACCTCGGAAATGAGGTGAAAAATCGAGAAATCACTCCAGAAATGCGTGATTTATTGATTTTCGGAGCAGACGACGAAATTTCGAAGAAAAATGTGTTTTTTATCGTTGAAAAAGAGAATTTCTTCGATTTTAACAATGTTTTTATTTCAGAATCGTCAACAATTCGAACTCTAACGTAAATCGCCCACGGCCGGGATTCTTCTACTCGTGGCCTAGAAAATTTTGCGACGAGTTACGCAGGTACGCAGCCAAATGGTCCGCAAAATTTGCGTCACGGTGTTTACAGACTGCGTACCGTAATCGCATGAAAAATTCAGGTTTTTTGGCGATTTTTTCAGAAATTTGACGCGGAAAAATACTAAACATATTTAAAAAAGCGAAAAAATGTGCCGGAGGATAGAAGAAGGCTTCGCCGACGTGTGGAAATGCAAAATTTTGACGTCTGATCCGCTCAATTCACATAGTTGGCAAAAACACCTCTAAGTTTGAAAATCGTTCATTTTCTTTGAAAAATATCATTAGCGAGTACTATATTTTTTACAGAAAACGTTCAGCCTTGTCTGGTTTACCTTCCTATCCTGCTCCGAATTTTTTTAGTCACAAAACTACGAAATTATGAAGGATTTGGAGTCAATTTTTGACACTTTTCAATTTTTCTCGAAAACGAAGTCATGAACCCCAACTTTTGAACATGTCAGAACGTGAGAAATGCTAAGGCGGAACTTTTGGCAAATTTATTCGAAATTCGAGGAACGCGTTTTCGAGAAAAGTCATTTTTAGCTGTTTTTGGCCCATTTTTTGCATGTTTTTGACTATTATCTCGAAATTGAGGTCATGAACCCCTATTTTTGACCATGAAATATTGTAGAGAACGTTGCTGTGCACGTTCTGGCAAAGTTTAAAAAATTTTGAGGAGAGCATCTTCGAGAAATTTAAGTTTGAAGTGGGTTTTTTCGATTTTTTCGAGGATTCTCCATTTTCTTGAAACGTGAGAAACAAAATCCGAGTGTTTTAGCATGTATTTACAAATCGGACGTGACTGGCGACGTTTCTGAGTTACTTTCGCTTTTCCAACAACTATTCTGAGCCTGAAATTGAGCAAATTCTGCACAATATGTGTTTCTGACCACCTCCGTTGGAATACGTAACTATTTTCAAAATTTTTTGATTTTCTGTGGCATTTCACTGATTTTCAACAACTCAGCACCGAAAAAAATCCGAAACAATGACCAAAAACACCGTTTTTTTGCTCCGAAAGTTTGCAATGCTTAAGGTCACGGTGGCCGAAGTCACTGATTTTTCTAGGCCACGAGTAGAAGAAACCCGGCCGTGCGCCGACACAAAATGACCGTCCGAAAATGCGCTCTATTGAACTCGAAAAATAGGCGCGAGATTTAAATTTTCTGACTATAATTATAGAGATATAAAGCTAAAGTGCCCCAACTTTTGTAACCAGTGGTCACTGGGTCAGAAATCCCGAATTTTTTGTGAAAACACCAAGAAAACACCAAAAATTTAAATAGAAACTCGAATAAAGGCGCAAAGTGAACATCAGTCTAAATAATACGTTCCAGGGAAATCCGGCAGGCCTAAAAAGCAGAAAAAATCTTCCTAACTTATTGAAAAACTTAGAATTAATGTTTAAAAAAGAATCAAAAAAAGATTTCGCTAGCATAGTTTCGAACCCAACACCCACTGACTACCGACCATACCTTCACAGGTGAATCGCGACTCACGAATAATCATACGTTTACGAGTAATAGGAGAATTACTCACATGGCGCGAAAATGGAAGACTTGTAATACGCATGATCGCGAAACCATGCGCGTCCATGAATAATTGACGAAATATTGGCCTATCGCAAAAAGTCTGATAAGTTATTGGTAAATCGCGAAAAAGTGGGCGGTACATGTTTTCCAACACTTTTGTTTCTTATTTCACTATTATTTCATATGTTTTCCTATTTTTTCCGTTTTCAGTGAGTACACTTATCAATGTGACTAGTTATGAAAAATGCAACTGCTTGGATAGTCAACAAGAAAAGGTTTGTCTGTAATCATATGGAGAGTCATGATGGAGACATGTTTTCAGATTTGGATAGTGCAGTATACGATGGTAATCAAACAAATTCGGATGAAGCACCTACGGGAATGGAGTCAATCCGAGGGTTCAGGAGAACTTCATGTCTTTTTTGGATTTTCAGCTGAGAATAAATGGAAAAATTATTCGGTAATATAAAAATTGTTTTGTTCGAAGTACTTATTGCTATTTTATAGTATCGAACTTTCCTACAACTCCATGAGGAACACCACCGATTTCCACAATTCGAGGAGCTGTTTGGAGAAGAGCTGGATGTACGAAAAGGAGACGAAGCTCATGAGGACGGAAAATAATTTATTACTGATTTTATTATGTATTATTTTAATCATCGTTCCCCTTCTTATGTTACCCATTTTTTGTCTTATTTTATTCGCTTTTTCTCAATAAATTTTTTTTCAAACCCAGCGAATTCTGAAAATTTTCGCGATACGTGAACAATTACCGATCGCGATAACACAAATATCATACGATTTTAGTCGCGATTTGCGAGCTATATGTGAATTATTCGTCAATATTCGCGATTTGCCAATTACACACCTATAATCGGTATCATCGCTTGTACGTATCGAGACAAGTGCGCGAACAATATTTGACAAATTACACGCTTTCCGCGAATCACCTGTGTTCATCCCACTGAGCCACCGAGGCACTGAAATCGGAGGGTGTGATAGGTCCCTATGTGTGTGGTGTTTTTTTGATAAATTTGATTATTCAAAATATGGGTGTGCAGTGGGGCGCATTTACTGACGGTCATTTTGTGTCGGCTATTTACGTTAGACTACAATTCGATCGGAAGACGCGAAGGAAGCGACGACGATCGAGAAGGGACAAGAGAAGTGGCTAGAGAGGAGGCCACGACGTCCACCGAAGGATTGGAAGGATTTCGCCGAGAAAGAGACGGTGAGTGATCTGAAAATCTGCAAAAAGCCTAGTCTGGTGTATGGAGCAGAGTCTGTAGACGTCCCTTCGTCTGCAGACCTCTCTATATGCTCGGCGAGCCAATTGCGCCATTTTTATCAAATTTTCTCTGTTGAAAATGTGAAAATCGATAAAATTATGAAGTTTATGGTGGAATTTTGGAGAGATTCTGCTGTAATGCAAGTGTTTACTAGTTTTTATAACTGGTTTATGCTTGCGGATGAAGAAAAAGTACTTGCACTTCCTGTATTTTCGTCTTTTTCCCTTCAAATTATCGATTGGACTGATAAAAATGGTGCAAACCAAAAAATGCTAATTTTCGCTGAAAACCAGTGTATTTTGAGTGAAAATACTCGTTCTGAAACAGAAATATCACGTGAAATTCTGGAAAATGCTGCAAAAACGTGGTTTTTGTGGGAAAACAGGGCGAAAGAGCTGAAAAATATTGATTTTGTGTTTGAAAACATAAATTTCGTTTCAGGCTCGTTGAAGTTGACACCGGCTGAGAGGAAAGCGGTGCCGATGCGAGATGTCGCCAACGAATCGATCGAAAGAGCGACGATTCGACGGGAGGAGCTGGATAAAGGATCCGCCGATGAAAAAAAGGTGCGCGAACCTGAAATCTGCTCTGGCATTAGTCAGGTGCACAGAGAAGTGGCAGAAGAGGATTTATATCCTTCTTCTGTCCTCTCAGTCTGCTTGGCGACGTCAACAGAATCATTTTATGCTTTTGAAAAAATAGAAAAAGATAAAAAGCAAAATTTGGTAATTTCGGTGGAACTTTTTGAGAGTTTCGCTGAAAAACAAGTGCCGAATAGTGGAAAATTCCATTCGGTGCTTGTGGGGAGAAGAAAAATGCCTGGGTATTTGGTGTTTTCGTCCCTCCCATGCCAGACTATCGATCGAAAAGGCCACAATAAAGAAAAGTGGGCTGAAATTGCAAAAAATGAACCAAAAATGGGGAATTTAAATAGAAAAATGCAGTTTTCGATAAAGCGACCATCTGCTAAGGTAATTAGAGGTGGCGCTAAGACTGCGAGATCGGAAGCTGAAAAAGCCGAAAGAATAGTCTTGTTAGAGACGCGCGGTGAGAACATCGTTGTGTGCCAAGTGCCCATACCGCCCAGCGGCCGTTATCGCTGCTACGTCGAAACGTGTTTCGGTACGTTCGCCGGAGGAGCGGGCGCCGCAGACCTGGAGCATCTAACCAGGCATCTTTCGAGTGTCCATCAGAAAAAAGTAGAGTGGACTTACAAATGCTCCATCTGTGGTGAAGAACCAGCCGGAAAAAGTACAAAGGCTACTAGATGGGTGTCGTCGCACATGCTAGAGAAGCATGGGACGCAGCATAGACCGCGAATAAAGTCAGCTCCAACGCACAGTCTCCCCCGCTTCCGGTAAAGCAAGGTTCGGGGTAGCGCTTTCAGCGTGTTTTTGTTTGCGCACTTGCCGATTTTTGTTGACGCATTTCGCATTTTCGGCGCGAGTTCAAATTTTAGACCTCATTTTTTGGCTTGAATTGCAGTTTTTTGGGAATTTAAAGTTTCTGTGACTATTTTTCCAGAAACAATTCGCTAACTTTTTTAAGTTAGTGTTTTTCGAGTCTATTAAGCACAAAAAGTTGAATTTTTATCCAGCGTAGGAGGAGTTCTATACTTTTAAAGTTCCAATGTGAAAACTGCCGTATCTTTTTATTTACTCCACCAAAATTAAAATTTTTACACTTTTTGAACGTCTTTCAGACTAAGGAATGTCTTTCTAACAATAACAATGCGCAAAATGTAACAGAATCCAAGATCGACAAGGGCAAAAAATTTTCGAAAAATCGTCCGAATTTGCCAGCAAGTTTTTTTACTTGACTGACGCATCTTTTTCCGGCTTCGCTTGGCGTATTGGAAGCGGGGGAGACTGTGCCAACGACTAATCAGAAAGTTGCGGCTGTTATGAAAAAGGCGGCTCCGTCGCTCCTCCAGCGTCCAGAGAGAGTAGAAAGAAAAGGATATGCTGGACTGCCGGTCGAAGAATCGACACCAGAGAAAATGCTCAGAGTCGAGGCAATGGAAAAATTGCCTCAGACAAGAGCTGTTACGAAATCTCTGAGTGTGTTGAAAGAGTCTGTCAAAAAGAGTGTGAAAAAGACAGAAGAGAAACAAATGGGGAAAAAAATGTTCTCTATTTTCTCAAAGAACGGCGAAACAAACAGTCCCGCTAGTAGAAGGCTGTCGGTAGCGCCGGTTCGTACTAATAGTCTCGGCTCAGTGGTTGATCTGAGCAATCTGCAAGGGCCGGAAAGAGTAAAGGCCGCAAAGCAAAACGCGCAGATCACTGCGAGATTGGAAACAAAGCGCAGACGAAGCTCTTTGTCTGTTCTGAAACCACAAAAAGTGAGTGGAAAGTCGGGAAACGAGGAAATCAATAGAATTTCCGCATTAATACCCGAAGACTCAGACGTTTCAAGAGAAAAAGATGGAAACGAGTCTGGTGTGTTGAACCTTACGTTCGAAAGTGATGGTAGCAACGGTTACGTTGGCAAACGGTTCAACACTTGGTGCCTTGACCATGAAGATTCAAGAGAAGCATGGCTGAGTGACGAAGTCATTCAATGGTACCTTGAGAGAATTTGTGCTAAAAGTGAAAAGTGCAAAGTTCTCGACCCATTAACATGGGAAATATGGAAAATAAATGGGATACAAATGGTCGAGAGCAAGCTCTGGTCATCGAAAACCTATTTTTTCCAGTTTGTGAAGAAAATCACTGGATACTTTTGACTATTGACTCACAAAGTGTCTGGTACGCAAACAGTTTAGCATTTGAACCTGCCGGAAACGTCGCGAAGTTTCTGAAGGAATTGAAAAGAGAACGAAAGTACTTTGAAATTCCTACGCCGTATCAGCAAGATAAGGTGAATTGTGGTGTCCATGTGTGCTTGATCGCGAGATCAATCGAATCAGGGGTGTACTGGTATGATATAAAAGACGTGCAGTCATTCCGCACTGATATGAAAACAATGCTCAGAAGGAGAGGATATGAACTCTTCTCTGCGCCATATCATCAGAATGTTCCACAAAAAATGAGTATTGACGTGGACGATTGTGAAATGATCGATGACGTTTTCTATGACGATTCCGAAAAAGAAAAGAATGAGTCAGAAGACGTGAAAAAGACTACAACTGAAATATTGATTGAAAACATCACTCCACTAGAAAATACTGAGAAAGTGGAGGAATGTAAAAGAATCGATAGTATTCTTTTCGACGAGTCTGTAATAGATGAAAAACAGACGTCAGACGCGAAAGAGAATTGGTCGGAATTATCGATTGAAAAAGACATAAAAATCGATAAATCACCTACCGATGTCATCGAAAATGTCGTAAAGGAGTCAGAGGGTCTTCTTGAAGTGTTTCGGTCCGAAATTTCGACTGAAAACGCAACAATTCCAGTCCAAAATGATGAGAATGGGGATGATTTCGGTATAATCAACAATATTCTCTCAAATTTGGTGGAAATAGTGGTGTATAATGTAGAGGGAATAAGAGAAATCCCGAAACTTATGGACATAAAACTTGCGACACCAGAAAAAGTGACTCTGGTGAAGCAAAAGAGACGGGAAAAACCGAAGAAACAGATGGGGGAAAATACAGAAAGTTCCCGCTGGCAAAGCTGACGAGCTTATCCAACAAGTACGAATATGATTTGAAAAAGAGTTCAACTCGTACGTGCAAGATGGAAAAAGCTTCCAAAGACTTGAATGGCTTGCCGATTCTCTAACAGCTGCTATCCACAAAGCATCGGTGGGCGATGAAGGAGCAGTAAAGAAAATTGAGAAAAGATGTCCTCCTCTGGAAATGAAAGAAGGAGAAATGTCTACTCAAACAACGGTGACAAAGAGTGTCCGAAATACTTCTCAAAACAGCGGCGAGAAGTCTAAAGGCGCTAGAGAGTCATTGGGGAAATCGTACTGGCAGAACCGAGCCAAAACGTATAATAGACTCATCGGTAAAGTATCAAAGCAGTGCGAGATTCCGATTGGGATACTGGAGAAGTTTTTCACGGAAACTACTTCAGTAACCAACGTGCCAAAAGAGGTACTGGAAGCGAAAAGTTCCAAGTTACCTAATGCGCAAGTTGGTGAGTGGATCGAAGGAGAGTTCACTCATAAAGAATTGGCAGATGCTCTGAAGAAGACAAAAGACACTGCTCCTGGAGTTGATGGTCTGAAATATCATCATCTAAGCTGGTTCGATCCTGATTCCAGGCAGGCTTCTTGCCCTCTTGTATAATGAATGCAGAGTGCACAGAAGGATTCCGGCTCACTGGAAAGAAGCCGAAACAATTCTACTCTACAAAGGAGGAGATGAATTGAAACCAGATAATTGGAGGCCAATCAGTTTGATGCCGACAATTTACAAGTTGTACTCAAGTCTTTGGAACCGCCGAATTCGGTCGGTGAACGGTGTACTAAGTAGATGTCAGCGGGGTTTCCAAGAACGGGAAGGTTGCAATGAGAGTATTGGAATCTTGCGTACAGCAATCGATGTAGCAAAAAGAAAGAAAAGAGATCTTTCGGTGGCATGGTTGGACTTAACGAACGCGTTTGGTTCGGTGCCACATGAGCTCATCGAACACACTCTGATAAGGAATGGATTTCCAGAAATGGTGGTGCATGTTGTGAAAGACATGCACAAAGGTGCTTCTATCAGAGTGAAGAATAAAACAGAGAAAAGTGAACAGATTCAGATAAAATCTGGGGTAAAACAAGGAGATCCAATCTCTCCCACACTTTTCAATGTCATAAGGAGACATCTTGACACAGCAGCAGGTCACACATGTTTGAACACAAAAATAAAAGTTCTTGCATTTGCTGATGACATGGCGATACTCTCTGAATCCAAAGACCAATTGCAGCGTGAATTGACAAAGTTGGATGGAGATTGCACCCCACTAAACCTGATCTTCAAACCGGCAAAGTGTGCCAGTTTGGTTATTGAAAAGGGAAAAGTGAACGCGTCCGCAGTAGTAAATCTGAAAGGTGTGCCAATCCGGAACATGGCTGGTTCGGACACCTACAAATACTTGGGAATTCAAACGGGTGTCGAGACGAGAACTTCCGAAATGGACTTGATCGAATCGGTCGTAAAAGAGTTTGAGTTGTTAGTGAGAGATGAGGAACTCACACTACCACAGAAACTCGACTGTATCAAATCATTCATGCTACCGAAAATGACGTACATGTATGGAAATTCGATACCAAAATTGACAGAGTTGAAATACTTTGCCGGTGAAACAATGAAAGCGGTAAAATCAATACATGAGATACCCCATTCGGGAGCTCCTGTCGAATACTGTCAATTGCCGATTTCAAAAGGTGGATTGGGCGTTGCGTGCCCAAAAATCACCGCGTTGATCACGTATTTAGTTTCAACAATGAAGAAACTGTGGTCGGATGACGAGTACATAAAGAGACTGTATTCGGACTATCTGAAAGAAGTGGTGGTAGCAGAAATGGGTAGAGAGGATGTCACCTTGAGTGACATGGCTGCTTATCTCAGCAATGAGACCCCGTCGAACAAGAAGAATTTCGGCTACACAACTTTCACCAGAATACGTGAAGTATGCAGAGGATTATCAAGCATTAAAGATTCTCCACTGCATAAAATCAAAATTGTTGAGCATGAGGGAAAGCTAGCAATTTTGGTACAGGTCATTGAAGATGGACCTGAAGCAGTTTACACAGAAAGTCATGTGAAAAAACTGCAACTATTGCTGAAAAAAGAGGCGAACACGGGAATCTTGCACAGGTTTATCACGACGAAACCGGTGAAAAGTCAAGTCGTGCAAGTGGTACTACAACACCCTCAAAGCAATATTATCGGAATAAAAAAGTTCCGACAATTTTTTTCGATGCACGAGAAATGCGCCTTGAGCTTTTGGCAACGCCCACTTTTCACTTTTCATTTCTGCAACCTGGGCGCGAGATTTTCGCAATTCGCCGCACGAGGTTGGCTTCATTTTTACAGACCATTTTTTAATGATTTTATTCGCGAAAAACGTACTTTTTCACCAAATTTTCTGATTTTTTCAAAGAAATATCACTTAAAAACGCAATATTGACAAGGTGTGAATGTGATTTATACGAATTTATATCATTTTGTGTTTGTATCGGTTGATTTTCGCCGTGTCTCTTCCCGTTTCACATTTTTTCCATTTATTACATGATTTTCGTTTTATTTCAGGTTCATAACTCCTCACAATCATCGTCCGAACACTCGACAACCACGGATTCGTTGTTTTTGTGTTAGTTTGTCGCGTAACTATTGTTTTCTCTCCGCCCATTTTTATTTTCAGAACCTCCAATGCGTTCCGACCCCCGCCGGACTATTCTCCACCTTCACTGACATCGACGTCTTCGAAAAATATCGATCAGGGATTGTTGTTAGGTTAGTTGAAGAAGCAACTATTGGTTTTTCTCTCCGCCAATAATTTTCAGGTGCCCGATGCGAAGCGACAGTCGAGGCAAACCGAAAAGGAAAGAGGGAACAAATTCAATAAGAAAGAAGAAGGAATGGAAGAGGAAAAAGAGACGAAAGGAGAAATGAAGCAGGAAAACGAGAGGAAGGGGAGAAGAAGCAAAGAAGATAGGACTTCAAAATGAATGAGGAAACAAGTTGAAGGAGACAGCGACGTCTTCGAAAAATAACGATTAAGGATTGTTGTTAGGTTAGTTGAAGAAGCAACTATTGTTTTTTCTCTCCGCCAATAATTTTCAGGTGCCCGATGCTACGAAGGAGAAGAAAGAAGCAACGAAGGAAGCTAAGAGGAAAAACGAAGACAGAAGGAATGAAGGACGAGGAATTGAGGAGAGATGGACAGAAGGAAAGAAGAAAGAAATTGAATATGAAAGACGGAGAGAGTGAAGAGGAAAAAGAGATGAAAGGAGAAATGAAGGACCAAGAAGGGAGAACAGTTGGAGAGAAGGAAAGCAAATTTAGGTGGAGAACAGAAGAAAGAAAGATAGTGAAAGTTATGAAGGAAGAAATTTTATATTTTTTAATTGAAATGTTTCATGTATTCGATATAAATGTATTTTGTGAAATGTCAATAAATGTTGTTTTCTTTTAATTAAAGTTGTTGGAGAATTGGGCGACATTTTTGGGTATGGCCAGTTAAAGTTTTATGCATTTGGAGGTTGCTTATCAAATAATTCGGTAACTGTAAGCATCTTTAGGGTAAAAAAAGGTATAACTTGAATGATGGTCTCGAATACACCTCCGGTAGTCCGTGTTTCTCTCCGATCTGTCCCATCTCCTGGTGTGCAACAAGTTACTCCTACTGTAGCAACTCCGGTACCTTTTTTGAAGTCAACGTCTCGTCGCGTCACTGTTTCAAAACCTCGAGTTGATAAGAAACATTACAAAAGTAGAGGAACTCAAGTAACCCCAGGAAGATTTGATGATTTGATGAAATTGAAGTCTACTCAAACTGAATGCTCTTCGTTCACAAGTGTCGAAGTTCAGCCAGGGGAAAAAAAGATGACATCAACTTTGGGTATCCAAACGTGTGCTGAAACAGAAAATGTTGAACTTTTCAATGCGCATGATTTTTTCCAAAGAAAGGTTAGGAGATTTAGACAGACAAAAACATATAATTTGATTCTCTCAGATGAATGAAGTCTATCTGAGGATTGGGAAAACTGTGGCGAATCTGAAAACGACCGATTTTTCCAAAATCACAACGAACAAGATTCTGGCTAACAGTGGAGAAGAGATTGTGTCCCATCTTTCTTCAATGATCAAAATGATCAATCAGAAGCTGGGATCAGACTCCGTCTACACTGTTTTTCACGCCGTGAATCAGGCCACTGCTTCCTTCTCTGGATTCCATCGATCTACAGTATCACGCTACTGCAAAGGACTCCCAATTCCTGAAAGAAGAAGAAGAATTAGGGACATGGGAAAAAAAGAGAAGAGCAGAAAACTGGCCTCGAGACTCACATTGTTGGAAAGATCGAAAATTGTTAAAGAAGTGCACAAATTTTGGGAAAGAAAAGAGAAAGTGACTGCTGAAGCCATTTGGAAATGGGCCAAGAAATCTATCCAATACAGATTTGGGCTTGCCTATTTTCGAGTTGTACTCTCTGGTCTCGGTTTTTGCTTCAAAAAGTTGGATCGAATGTCGGTGATCCAAGCGCGTCCAAACGTCATTTCGGCCAGGATGCATTACCTCTCAAGGAAGCAATACTGGAACGACCAGAAAGCATACTTTGCGGCATTTGATGAGACATGGGCACATGATGGGATGGGAGCTCGCAGTGGATGGCAACATAGCAATGGTACAATGTACAAGAGAATGGCTATGGCAGATCCTGGCGCTCCAGTTTCTGGTCCGGAGAAACCGAAAGACAAAGGAAAAAGAGGGATTGTCCTCGCGGTTCTTACTGAGGATGGCACCCTTCCGGGAAGCGTGGAGTTTCGCGTCTCAGGTCAGAAAGTGGATGATCAGTACGAAGACTATCATAAGGATATGAATAGTAGTGCATGTGAAGAATACATGCGCAAAGTGATTCCACTTCTGGCTGCAGCTGCCGCGCCAACTGGTCGGAAGCCTGTCCTCATTATGGACAATGCTCCGTATCAACAGGACCCGAGTGAAAGTATATCTTTAAAAAATCATAAAACCCTTACGTGCACGTTTTCAGCCTCCAACATCTCTTACTTTGAAAGAAGATCTTGAGCAATGGCTAATCCAACACGATGTTCCCATTCCACCGAAGACGAAGAGACCACAGTTATTCAAAATGACCCAGAAATATGTTCAAGAACATGGAGGGAAACAAGCATTCACAGTTTTTGAATTGGATGCCTGGGCCGATGAAGTGTGGGGAGTGGAAATCTTGCGGACTCCCCCTTATCACTGTCATTGGAACCCGATCGAATTTCTGTGGTCTCAGACCAAACAAAACATCCGCAACATGGGGAATCGAGATGATGCAATTCCAATCGTTTGTGACGTGAATTGAAACGGAAATAACCAAATTTTCAGGTTGAGAGCAGAACGATTCGATTCCTCACAGAATTCAAAGCAGAAGACGCGAAAGCGCTGTTCGACAAAACGAAGAACGATGAGGATGAAACAAGATCGATGATGATCGAAAAGTCGACCATGTTGGAAGACAATGACTTCACTCTGCTTTACGAGACCGATGAGCAAGGCCGTCTTGTCAACATCCGCATTGATGAGTCGGAAGATGAAGACAGTGATGATGAGTTTTCGGCTGCAGTTCTCGAGGAGCATGATGTTTCGGATCATGATGAAGATAGCGATGATGAGATTCTTGATGAAGTTCTCGAGGATAATGATGTTTGGGATGAGGATGATCTCTTCGATTAGACGTGTCCCTCCTTCAACTTGTTTCCTCCTTCTTCGTTCTTCTCTTTTTCCTCTTCGCTTTTCATTTTGAAGTCCTATCTTCTTTGCTTCTTCTCCCCTTCCTCTCGTTTTCCTGCTTCATTTCTCCTTTCGTCTCTTTTTCCTCTTCCATTCCTTCTTCTTTCTTATTGAATTTGTTCCCTCTTTCCTTTTCGGTTTGCCTCGACTGTCGCTTCGCATCGGGCACCTGAAAATTATTGGCGGAGAGAAAAACCAATAGTTGCTTCTTCAACTAACCTAACAACAATCCCTGATCGATATTTTTCGGTGACGTCGATGTCAGTGAAGGTGGAGAATAGTCCGGCGGGGGTCGGAACGCATTGGAGGTTCTGAAAATAAAAATGGGCGGAGAGAAAACAATAGTTACGCGACAAACTAACACAAAAACAACGAATCCGTGGTTGTCGAGTGTTCGGACGATGATTGTGAGGAGTTATGAACCTGAAATAAAACGAAAATCATGTAATAAATGGAAAAAATGTGAAACGGGAAGAGACACGGCGAAAATCAACCGATACAAACACAAAATGATATAAATTCGTATAAATCACATTCACACCTTGTCAATATTGCGTTTTTAAGTGATATTTCTTTGAAAAAATCAGAAAATTTGGTGAAAAAGTACGTTTTTCGCGAATAAAATCATTAAAAAATGGTCTGTAAAATGAAGCCAACCTCGTGCGGCGAATTGCGAAAATCTCGCGCCCAGGTTGCAGAAATGAAAAGTGAAAAGTGGGCGTTGCCAAAAGCTCAAGGCGCATTTCTCGTGCATCGAAAAAAATTGTCGGAACTTTTTTATTCCGATAATAGTTTTGTGAGAAATGGAGGAGAAATGAGCTTCTCCACTCACAAAATAGTCGGGGGCTTAGCAAGCTCCGCCTCAATCTTACCATTTTGGTTCAATATTTTTTCGTTTTTCATACAAAAATAAGGTAATTTATCAATTTTGTTTGCACATTTGTGCGTATGTGTACCCATGAGCGATAATTAGTTACTCTTTTCCAATTAATGTGCACACTTGTGTACACTTCATTAAGAAAGTTGGTTATTGATCATGTTTCGAAAATATTCATAAAGGGAGGCTGTCTTTCGTCTCTATTAGATGTTCACTGCTCTCGTTTCATCTGTCGCCCTTTCAAATACCTGTCAATATAAATAATTTAGATTTCTTTTTTCGCCGAGAAGAAAAACAAGTGAAACGTAAATCCAACATTAGGGATCGTGAAGAATGAGACAAGGGATGTGAGAAAAGACTCAGGAGGTGTTTGTTATTACTCATATATTTCCAACATATTCTGTAACGTATTCTTTGGCATGAAAATGGAGAAGTTATAGATGGCAAATTTTATTATCATGAAATGACTTGAGTTTTATTATTTTTCTTGGGAAGGGTAATCTGGTATGAGTAGACGGGAGACGGTTTAAAGGCCCAGAGAATTTCATACGGAAAAGGTCCCGTCACGACAGCCGCCCACGCTATGCGTGAGCTCATCACCCTCTCTTCATTCTACGTGTTCGTTTACGTTGGTAGCGTTTTTCTACGTATTTTACGTAAAGTTTTTCATATCTATTGTTGTATTGGAAGCTATTCGTAAAATTTGTTGTCGAAAAGAGAGGAAAATGGGCGACGATGGACAAGTACTCCCAAATGGATCATTTTCAATGGAGCTAATGCGTCAGTTCAAGGACGAGTTTTTGGAGATGATCGCCGATGAGAAAAGGAGAGGAGAAGGTGCCAGAACTTTCACAGAAAGGTCTTCAGAAGCAAGCAGAAGTGAATGTGCGTGTCATCAACATTCTGAATAATGGTGCGGCGGATCTCGGGAAGGCAGGGGAAGAGGTTATCGACCTCTTGAAAAGAAGAAACCAGGAGCTAATGTTACTGGATAAGGACCCCTCGGCTCTGAAAAATGTGGAAAAACTACGAGCGATAGCGGCAGTCACGAGCGGAGAGGGAAGCAGTGCAGGCGACGCGCAGTTGATGGCTCTGGCCCAGTTGATGGGACAAGGAGACAACAGAAGTCAGAGAGGATCGATGAGGATACAGTGGTTTCCAGCAGCGGGCTCCGGAAGCAGGCATTCCGGAGTCCGCAACTTCTCAGCCTACTCGCACGAAGGAAACCAAGGAAACGAGAGACGTTTTGGGACAAAGAGGCAGTTCGGTGGAAACTCGTCTTCTGAAGACATTCCAAAACGTGCTCAAGTCCAATGTTTCAACTGCGGACAAATGGGGCACTATAGCACCCAATGCGGACGTACAAGAAATCAATAGACTGCATGAGGCAGGCGTCGTGTCGGTTGCGGAGGACCCCGTGGTGGTCAGCCCGCTTCAAGTGGCAAAAAATGGTGAGAAGTTGAGATTAATCTTGGATCTTTCCAAGTTAAATGAAGGGTTATCACCTGCCAAGTTCAGGCAAGAGGACTGGAAAACGGTCTGGCCGTGTTATGCAGCTACATTGTGTTATGCAGCTACATTTGATTTTCGCAGTGGGTACCACCATGTTAAGATTTCCGAAACGTCCTCACAATGTCACAATGTCAGATCTGCTGGCTTTTTCACTATCGGATCCCCCATCCGCTCCCTTTTATAAATTCAACGCACTTCCTTTTGGTCTCTCTACAGCCCCCTGGTTATTCACAAAAATTTTTAGACCCCTAGTAGGAAGGTGGAGAGCAGCGGGAATCAATATATTTCTTTATCTGGACGACGGCTTGATTCTAGCCAAAACCAGAGAGGAAGCAAAGAGAGCGGTGAGAATGGTGAGAGAGGATTTGAGAGCGGCGGGGGTATGTGTAGCAGAAGATAAGTCCAACTGGGAACCAAGTGCACGGTTTACATGGCTGGGCATAAGAGGGGACTTGACAGAAAAAACGGTCAGACTGACCGAAAGAAGGGAGAATTCTCTCCGAGATCAGATCTCGTTGTTAAAAAGGAGCCAGGCTCCGTCGGTTCTGGACCGACAGAAAATGTGTGGTTATTTGTCATCATTGACGATTGTTGCAGGACATGAATCGATAGGTCGTCAGCGACAGATGGCTTCCGTTGTGGCGGAGGTGACGAATGAACCTGAGAAAACTGCATTGATAAGACGGCAACTGAGTGGAGGTGAGATTTCTGAATTGAACTTCTGGGAAGAAAAGCTGGCGAGCGGTGGCATGATAAGAGACATGGAAGAGAAATTCGAGCCACACTCCCTTGTGGAAAACGCATCCCTCGTATCAAGCGTTAGTAAATGAGCGGGGAGAGTGGATTTCGGAGATTAGAGATAGGAGAATATTCAAGAATAATACTAAAATCATTTTACCTGGTAGGGGCTCCCAGAGAGGAGAAAGAATGTCGTCAGAGTTTTGCAGATCCCCATTTATGCTCGCATTTATCGATTTTTCATTTTAGCCCAATGGGTTTGCGGGTTCTACCAAATTCCGAAACACAAAACCCAAATAAAGTCTGTATTATCAAACAATGTTATTACTAATCAACTTTCTTTAACCAAGGACCAAAGAAAACGAATTCTCTCGACCCGAATGGGGAGAGAGAATTAATTGTTTTCTTGGGAAGGGTAATCTGGTATGAGTAGGCGGGAGACGGTTTAAAGGCGCAGGGAATTTCATACGGAAAAGGTTCCGTCGCGACAGCCGCCCACGCTATGCGCGAGCTTGTCACCCTCTCTTCATTCTACGTGTTCGTTTACGTCCCTCCCACCCGGACCCGACGAACACGAATGAGAGGGGAGAGAGAAACAAGGGACATGACAGTTAAAGACGGCGGACAAGGAATGATAATTTTTTGCAGAAGGAGAGAAGATGGTCTTCGTCAGAAACATGCTCACTTCGCTCGGACCGAGGAAACTTGAGAAAGCAGTCGAAATTTTGGCCAGAGCGGCTCTAGAAGGAAAAGCACCGTCGACAGCTCGGGGTTACTTGAAGGAAAATGCGGCTAGAAGAACGTGGATCCAGAATAACAATTTTCCACTCAATGAGATATCCACACTAATATACTTGGCATCTAGGTCGGAAGTTGTGGGAAGTGGCTCGCTGGCAAAAATCGTGGCGGCCTTCAAGATGGCTAGCACGGAAATGTCGGGAATTGGATGTCAACTGGCAGGCGACGTGATTAGAGCCACACGAAGGAAAGAGGTGAAGACGAGACAACAACCGAGAGCAGTGTCGTGGGAGGAGCTACAGGTCGTCACTGGAAAGAAGAGCAGCGACGAGAAAGGTGAAAGGGACACTTTGATTCTGCTGCTGTCCCACCAAGCGTTACTGAGAGCTGAAGAGGCGGCGAAACTGAAGTGGACGGACCTCACTCAAGCCAACGGAATCCTGGAAATCAGAGTGAGAAAAGCAAAGAACGATCAACAGGCACTCGGTCGGAGCACATTCATTCCTTGTCCAGACGGTTCGGATTTGGACTGTCGTCTCAAGCGATGGAAAGTCTGTGAATCTTTACGATCGAACAAAAGTGAGTATTTGTTTTCAAATTTGAATAACGGATGTGGGCTCTCGGCGAGCGCAATAAGTTCCATCGTAAAGAAGAAGTTGATGGAGCTCGGAATCGACGGAACTCATCACTCACTGAGACGAGGAGCCGCCAACGACTTGCAACGACAAGGATTTTCAAAGGAGGAGATAAAGGCGCGTGGGAGATGGCGATCGGATGCCGGCCTCGAAAGGTACTTGGTGGATACACCGGAAGCACAGGAAGTGACAGGAGGAGCGGAGGCAGAGGAAATTGAAGGACCACCGGTGCTAGTCCGTCAAACAGAATGATGAAGATCCAAAATTATAGTTTAAATACCGTTTCCCGTTTTCTCTAATTTATACCGTTTGTTTTACTAACCTCACCTTGCTATCGTCTTCTCATGTACATTAAATATGGGTCATAGATTATCGATTAATCAAAGATTATACTGTACCATTTATCGCTACCAAATTCCGAAACACAAAACCCAAATAAAGTCTGTATTATCAAACAATGTTACTAATCAACTTTCTTTAACCAAGGACCAAAGAAAACGAATTCTCTCGACCCGAATGGGGAGAGAGAATTTTATAAACAAGATCAAGTTTATAGAATTGAAAAAATTGTAGGACATCGAAAACACAATGGTAAAAAACAAGTAAAAGTACGTTGGGAGGGACACCCTGCAGAGTTTGACTCCTGGGTTAATGAATCAGAAATTTTAAATATTCAAATGTAGGGGTAATCTTCAACTAAAGGGCAATTTAGATAGTATCCAGAAGGCAGTGTTGTTCCATCAGGGAGCACTCGAACTTTATCCATCACAGGCTTTAGACGTTTCTCAAATGGAGCTGTCGTAATCTCTCCCAACACGTTTGATCGCCTCATTGCTCTCTCAGGAACTGATATAATATTTGTTTGTCCATCGAGAAACTCTCTGACCTGTAATTTTAACATTTTGAAATTTTGAAATTTTGAAGAAATTTACCGAAGATTCCATGGTTTCCATGTTGATTATTCGACTGGTTGACGAATTGAGGACTACTCCTTTAAACTTTGTTACAATTTTTTCTTCACCAGTTTCCACATGATTCAACAGGTAAGAATAAACTTTAGAAGCCATGCAAACAATCTTCTTCATTCGAGATCCTGCAGGAATTTCTGATTTCAGTTTTCCAAGACCATCTCCAATCAACAGATCAACCGGACTTGGTTCTCCAATTTTATTTATATATATATCCGTGTCTGAAAAATGGTAAGATTTATAAAAAATACGAATTTGATGTGAAAAAATGATTCCTCGTCCATTTTTACGTCTAGTTACCAAGTTATATAAAAAACTATCAAGTAGAACTCGAGATAATCGACGTGAAGCAAAAAAACAGAAAAATCAAAAACCGAAAATTTTCTCAAAATAAAAAGTTGCCTCCATTCTATCGATTATAACTCGTTTAGAAGTATGGAATCTCAAAAAGGGGGTTCCTAATAAAAGATTGCCCCAAACATTTCCTATCGAATAAAAAAATAAAATCAAAATTTCATCGAGAATTCAGAAAGTTATTAATGGCTCAAGTTGCGGACAAAAATTTGGACATTTTTGTCGTTTTTTTCGCCGAATTTGGAGCATAACTCGGCTCTTTTGACTCCAGAAATATGCAATTTGGCAAAAAGCAAGAAAAAGTTATTAGCTAAGCAGCTAAAAAAAATATAAAGTTTGAACAAAGTTACACTGGCAAAAGTGATAAACAAAATTATCTACACGCGCTTAAGCCCCGCCCATTTTTTTTTGGCGCAGCCATACCTACTACCCATTGGGAGAGAAGGTGGTAGACTAGCGTCCCCCGCCTACACAGGCAAACTGCTCCGGATGAAATTTGGTCCAAACGCGGATGAACACTCGGGTCAAAACGATACCAAAAAAGACATCAAATTTGGTCCAAATTTGGACCAAATTTCATCCTCGGCGGTCGGCAGCGAAAGTTTTGAGCAGGGGTTCCCCGCTTTAGAATTTTCTGGTTCTTTCTAATTGTAAATAGTTATGATGCAACAAACAATTGTATCAATGGCTAGCAATATTTATTAAACTTAAGAAAAAAAACTTAAGAGAAAAAAACATAGAAAAATTTAGAAAATTTCTGGCCAATTCGAATATTTGGCATTGTTGTTTTTGATGCTGCTTCTCGGTTTGTTTCCGGGGCACAATCCATATGTTGACGACGATCTGAAAAAAGACTTATTGATTATTGGTGATACCAAATAAGATGAAATTTTTATGAGAAATCCCTATCTTTTTGAGAAAAATTTTTTGAAGGAAAAAAATGTGTTCAACCCAAAATTTTCATAGTTATAGGGCAGAGACTCTGTAATTTTGAAACAATTTCAGTCGAAATTGAAATACGAACACAAAAGCTGAAATATATTCATATTCTGATTGACATTGTCGAAATTTAAATTCTTTTTTTGCATTACAATTTCCATTCATGACCAAAAGCGTTGTTTCAAAACTACGAAGTTCTCGTGTTATGCAAGATAACTTACAGTTGTGGAAATCCAGTGAAAATACATAAGAGTGTGTTGGCCAGAATCCAAACATCGGAAAATCTTCTGAAACAAAAACGATAGTGAATTTTTTCTATTTTCGAACCGAAACTCACCTCTATGCTTTTAAAAAACGTGGTTTCTCTATTTAGTATATTTTCCAGAGCGTTCTTTGACTGTAGTTGACTGAAATTCATTTATTTTCTATGAAAAAGCAAAAAACCTTACACAAAAAACGGAAAAATATAAGAAATAGAAATAAAAATTGAAAATGAATGAGTGCCAACTCATCCACATTTGGCCCTCATTTCATCCTCGGCGCTTTTGAGAAACTCCCAAAAATGAGGACGCCCGCATCTCACCCGCGTTTGATCCTCAAAACTGCTTTTAGGCGTGTAGGATGAAATTAGGGCCACGTTTGGTCCTAATTTCGTCCTTTACCCGCGTTTGAACCGCGTTTCATCATCAGCGGTTTGCCTGTGTAACGGCGGATCCGCTAGGCGGCGTGGTGCCAAGCAAGCTTTGAATTTTTGTTCTACGACCATTTTGAAGCAAGTTATAAGCGTTTTTTTAAATTTTATGTTACTCAAGCAAAGAGCAAGTGAAGAGCTTTCGAACGGTAGTGAAACCAAGTCTGTACGTCAATCTTGAGCCGAGTTATAAGGTTTTGAAGTTTCGAGGCTGGGGCGCCGTGAGGCGCGAAGCTTCTGAAGTTTATCAGTGGGCTATCACCCTTTGGGGACACATCTGAAACCCACCACGGCGAAACTGAAAATCTACCACCCTGTGGGGACAATTTTGAGCCGAGTTATAAGGTTTTGAAGTTCAGAGGCTGGGGCGCCGCGAGGCGCGAAGCTTCTGAAGTTTATCAGTGGGCTATCACCCTGTGCGGACAAATCTGAATGCCGCCATGGCGCAACTGTAAATCTACCAACCTTTATGGACACTATGGTGGAAAGGTGAGATCCCGGGTCAGAATCCACTCTTCTAAGGCGTCAGGGACATCAGGTGACGGATAGCTCAATCCCGGGCCAGAATCCATCCTTTCCCTTTGCTAAGCAAGCTTTGAATTTTTGTTCTACGACCATTTTGAAATAAGTTATGAGCTTTTTCTATTTTATGTGGCCCAAGCATAGAGTAAGTGAAGAGATTTCGAATGGTAGTAAGATGAAGGTTCTACGGAAATTTTCAGCCGAGTTAGGAGGTTTGGAAGTTTATAAAAAAAATTCGACCCGCTAGAAACTCGAACCAAAATCCCTCCGGCCAACGCGCCGCAACACTGCCACTGAGCCCCACACTTGCTGGTGCGTCGACACCCAGATGGCGTTTAACTGGTGGGAAGAGGCAAGCTTGCTTCGACTCGACCGGTCGTCTCCGTTCAAAAATGTTCTTCAAAGTTTGGGACACTGTAACTTGGCTCAAAATCAATATTTTTTGAAATTCTTTTTTGTCCATTAGATAAGTTCAACAACAATAATACAATCCTACCATCAATACAATCCCACCACAACCACCCAAGAAAAACGCGCCAAACGCGCCCCAGCCCGAAATCTCCGCTAGGTGGGGCGAAGCCCCACGCGCAGTGCCAAGCAAGCTTTGAATTTTTGTTCTACGACCGTTTTGAAGCAAGTTATAAGAGTTTTTCTATTTTATGTGACCCAAGCAAAGAGAAAGTGAAGAGCTTTCGAATATTCTTTGGTCATTGATTTCTTGTTAGGTTTTGGCATTGCTGGTTTAGTTTTTTCTGAAAAATTAACTTTATACCCTAGAAATCAATTTGAAATCACCTTCTTCTTTTTTCTTCTTTTCTCTCTGAATCCGTTTTTGGTTACGTTCCTTTTCAGTCTTCTCATCTGCTGTTTTAGACTTTCGAGCCATATTGAATCTATAAGTTAACATAAATTATTATCAAAACTTTCAAAACATGAAATATGAAAAAATGAAGGTGCAAGTAAATTTAAAAAGACCACCGATAAAACAAAAAAATGTCACTGAAAGAAAGAAACTGAAAAGTGAACGTAGAATGGCGTGATAACTGGAAAAGACCCAAATCGTAGAGATAAGATAATACATGTTTCGGTCCTACCGACATTTAGTGTGCTCTTTTCCAGTAATGTCGACCGATAAGATAAACGGACCAGCAAAAAACGGTTGAAGTGTATCCACCATTCCGACGTTCTCTGGTTTCTCGACAATAACCTCCAACCTGTATATTCGTCTGTAAACTGTTTTGAACGTCATCATATTTTTCTTGTTGCCTTTTCGTTTCCCTGCTTCTGGAAATATATGAAAATGAAAATTCTGTCTTCATTCAACACTTTTATTTTCCTGCATCTTGCCATTCCGGTTACAGTTTCATTGCTAACTTCTGGTGTCGGTTTTGGTTATGTTGAAAATGAAGATGCATCTCGCGATACCTGCGAAGTCATAGACATAACTATGGACTTCGGAGATTCTCATGTTTTTCTCGAGCATCTCCAAAAAAAATGTGCAGCAAATGGAAGAATAAATAAGACGTCGGCACCTATCAAAACCCGAAAAGGGCGAGCCGTTGTTCTAGCGGCTGGTGCTCTCGTTGCAGGAGCAGCAGCATTTACTGTTGTCTTGTTGGATCACATGAAAAACGAAGAACGATTTCAATCAATTAAAAAGCAGGAGGAGATCATGACGAATATTTTTCGACTGATCAACAACAAGTCCCATGTCACTCAAGAGTGAGTTTTAAACAAAATAATTCAGTGATTGTCATTATAAGAATTGCAGCTTAATGATGGAGATGGAAGGACAAATCCAAAACAGCACTTATGAGAACATAATCAATTCGATTTTTGGAACAGGAGACATTGAACTGGTTGCTTCGTTTTTCAAAGTGAATTTGACTGTAAGTTAGCCATACACATATTTTGTCTCAAATAAGAGTGCAATTTTCCAACAGGAAATCATCCACAACATGGGATTCGATGATCGAATTGGACTGGATGCCGCGCAAAAGCTTAGTCACAAGCTCGTCTGTGGCCGCACGTCCCGGCACTATCAGCTCCAAATTTGTGGAACTGAAAACCCGACCAGACGTTTTGGAGAAGTGAAATTAGTAAATTCTAAGAAGATGGAAACCTTCGGTGTAATTGAATTATTCTAGGTCGCTCCACCAGAAAATTACGGAAATAAAGGAACAATGTACGCATATTACAAAGTTGGTCTTTTCGTAAAATACATTTTTTTCTTTTTTCCGTTTTAGCCCTTGTTACGGTTTTCTCTTCCCCCTTGCCATTATGTCTGTATTTTCTACCTTCCGCTTTTTCTTCCTCTCTCCATCGATTCTTCATTTCATGTCCCCCTCTATTTTTTTACTCGAAACTGTCTCGTGAGGGACCGTTTCCAGTCTTTTGTAGCTATATATTTTTTTCCTTTCGGCCCAATAAATTAATTAAAGATACAAAAGTTCCAAATTTCGTAGTTTTCTCTGATGGAGGTCCGGTGTCGGCTATTAGTTGCCAGCCGTTCGGAAATTATTACAGTTGCATCGAGTCAAAGGGAAATTGTGGATACACCACATACCAGAGATGCCCAGTCAAGCGAGTTTACACTCCAAATAGTGTGTACGTTACGGAGTTGGGCGATGCGACAGTGGTGGCCAGCGCTGTTGATGTATTAGCCGAGCAAATTCGTTACAACTGCGCCCCGCCGCAAACGAGAGAGTATCGGCGAGAGACGCAGAGTTTTTTCTCGCGCGAACAAATATTTTTACCGTTTTTGACCAATTTTCGCTGTTTTCAAGAACAAGTTACATAAAAACTTTCGAAAAATAGTAAAAATAGGTCAAAAACTGTGAAATGAATTATTCGCGCTAGAAAAAAATCTGCGTCTCTCGCCGATACTCTCTCGTTTGCGGCGGGGCGCAGTTGTAAGAAGAGGTGGGCCGCTAATACGTTTGATATTTCCTGATTTTCTAATAATTTAAAAACTTGAAACATTACAGCACTACTCGGTTTATGAAAATGGATCCGACATCGCATTCACGGACCACAAGTTCCTGGCGTCGGGACAACTTTTGATCCGCGCTCCACACACAACAAAGATTCGGATTAGTGATATTACAATTCAAGGACGGCACGATTATATGGCATTGAAAGAAGTCCATGTCTCTGAACAAATTCCTCAACTGGATCATGCCAAACTTGAAGAGTGGATGAACGATGATAATGCTATTGACAAGGCATTCTCAGATTTGGAGAAGGAACGAATGCACGCCAATTGTCACTCCCGGAATCCGGAAGCGCTTTGTAGACCTTTGAATGATGCGCTAGCTAGACAACAGTAACAAGTGATTCAGTCGACATCTTTATTGATGGCTTGTCAACGGTCAATTAGTAACAACGTAATTGAGGGAGCTCCAAACGGAGCGACCGCTCACGGCAACGGAAAAGGTAAAGAGTGAAGTAATTTAGGCGAGGGGCGAGAGGTGATGACGAAGACATCGCGGCGAGACCCGACGATATTACTGTCGCGCTCGTTTCCCGTGTGTGTCGATTTACGCGCTCCTCGGCGAGAGTAATGATGAAGAGAGGAGACGCAGAGACAATTGGCGGGAGTTTGAATTGTAGTTGTTGTTGGTGTTCAGTAATGAGCTTGGGGGGGGGTAGAATGAACTGCTCTTTCATAAAGAAAGAGTAGTTGTTCACCATTCAGACGTTGTTGCTCTGCGGTGACATCTCGTCCTCCTTTGGATTGTGGTTCCTCACATTGCTTGTCCTAGTCTTTGACTCCTGTTGTCGTCCTTTGACTTTGTTGGCTTGTTAGATGTGGATGGCAACCATTTTCATGATTGCGCTTCTCCTGGGCAACTATCCTTCCCAGTGGATAGTTCTTCTGACTTCTCACTGTCAGGCACTCCTGATTTCTCACTATCAGGTGTAACTTGAGAATCAAGTTCTTCAGGCTTTTGGTTTTGATCGATGAGATTGCGATCTCAACCTTTTGAGAGGAAGGGCCTGGTCCTTTTTCCTGCTGTCGATCCCAGTTGCTGAATCGTTGTTGACAGCCTTGCCTGTGCTTGTATATCAACACATGCTTCGGTAGTTGACTACGATCAGCTTGTCCTCCTGGTCGTTGACAGACTTTCAGCTTGTCCTCCTAGTCGTTGTACTGACGTATGTGTAGGTTTAGCACCTCTGGACGTTGGACAAATGAAGAATGTCCTGATGGTGTCCGGTGTTACTGACTGATCTGCTGATCTGGTCCTCCGATTGCTCTCGAACCTTCTGGCAGATTTTCCTTGTCCTTCGAACCTCAACTATCGCTGAGCTCCGACTGCTTGTCCTTGTTGACTGAAGATCCTTTCTTCTTCGATCCTTTGACTATCGTCTTGAATCCTTGCGTTGGTTCTTGATTGAATAATGAAAAATAGTTGAACAATTGACATAAATTTAAAGAAATTTAGACATTTGTTTGTCAGAGCTTATCAATTACAATCTTTCGACTGCAACCGATACCTTACTGAAGCAAAGCTTACAGTTGGACGTAAGAATCTAGACACCTGTGCTTCTAACTGGATGGAATTGTTAGGATGACTTGCACAGATGCTTCGAATCCGTATCTCTTTTAGGTCCCGAGACTGAACTAATCTGCTATTGCAAACTAGGATTCAGTTGGACTTTCGTCTCTTTTCGGTGCTCTGAATCTTTTACCTTTCAATATCTTACACAAACAAGAATTTAAAATCCTTAGTCGTCGTTGTCAGAATTTTCGGCTGATTCCTACTGCCTGACGATGACGATCTCGAATCCGCTTGTGACGACATCATGAAGTTGTTGTCAGAGTTGGCTGGCGTCCAGGTTGATGCTGATTCACTCAACTTCAGTTGAGCTTGTCTCCTTGACTCCCAGCTTTGGTGTTTACTCCGACGAGAGCAATTCCTTTGACTTAGAGAAATTTTGGAATTTCTCCTTCTTCATCGTTGTCTGACGTCTTCCGACTTCAGATTTCTGGTTTGATGTCGACATGATGTCTTCCCTCGCGAAGGTCCTTGGATTTTCGTAATTGAAGACTCGTACAAGAATCCTCGACATGACTCTTGCTGAGTGTTGACTTTGGTCAATACGATTGCGACCGTATTACAAGAATCTTGTCAACCTCTTCTGGCTTGTGGACTCTCCGATTTCACTGGTGTCCTTCAATCTCTGACGACATTGTAGAAGTTCTCCAGTGATTTCCGATCAGATTGACTCCTTTCCACTGCGATGTGCTTGTACTTGGAATCAGACTTCTCGTTTGAAGAGCTTTGATCTTGTTTTCTCGTTGAAGAATTTCGAGTTTCTTCTTTCCTTGAAGAATCCTTTCCGCAGTTACAACTGTTGGGCGGTTGTCCGTAGATTGAGCATGTCTTGTTGCTAGTCGTTCGCGACTCAGGGTATGAAGTCCTTCTGCATTGGGGATAAAGTCCTTTGCTTCGTCGCGCTCCTAGTCAACGTTGTTCTACGACTTCAGGGTCCACTTCTACTTTGCTCCAATGAGCTGGTACTTGGATGAGCGTCGATGACTTCTCTGCTTCACTCCAACTTGCACGGGGTATTAAGTCCTTCTCTGTTAGCATGCTGGTGAGCACTGAATTGCTGTCATCTTGTCTCCAATTCCCATATGAGTGGTCTGATTGTTACTCCACCGAGTAGAGTTACTTGGAGTTGCCTTCAGGAAATCGGCTTGTCGGAAGAATGATTCTGTTCTTCTTCGAGAAATTGCCTCTTTTTCAGCTGGTCCGCAACATCCAAAGAAGAGCTATCTCCTTTCTTCAGAAGATTCTTGACGGTGTTGGCTTCGAACCGACGAAGATCAGCTTGTGTGGAAAATTCCTTCTGCTTTCCTTCGAGAATGTTTCCTTCTTTTCCATCTAACGAGGATTTATCTCCTTTCTTCAGAAGATTCTTGACGGTGTTGGTTTCGAATCAACGAATATCAGCTTGTGTGAAGAATTGTTTCTCCTCGAGAGAAGTTATCCTTATTCTTCGGCTAGTTCGAAACATCCAACGAAGAGTTTTCTCCTTTCTTCAGAAGATTATTGGCAATGTCGACTCTACGTAGATCATTTTGTGTGGAGAATTTGCGTCTGATCTCCTTCGAGAATTTGCACTCCTTCTCTGATAGTCCGAACGTTTGAGAAAATACTTTTCACTTCGTTGACAGAAGCTTGTTGACTGACTGTTGGCTTCGACTCCTTGATGTTTTGTACACGGATAGTTTGAGAAAATTATCGTGAGAAGGCGCCGAAGTTGACTTGATTGCAGTCAAATTGCTTGAACAGCTAGTGGTGATGTCTTCAGCTTGAAGAGTTTCAGCATCTTTGTCAGCAATTACTTTCGATTTGGCGAGAATTAGCCTTTCTCACTAGGCGTCATCATCAACCAAACCTCTGGTAAGCTAAACGAAGATTTGGCTTGACTCTTCTTCTTGCAACTCGACTTGTGTTGGACGCCATGAAGATGTTGACGACATAGACTGCTTGTCGATGTTGAAGAAATCGTCCTCGACTTTCCTTCAGCTACTGTAGTTGCGACGAAGCACATCCAATGTTGAAACTTTAGATGGCTTGTCAGTGCTGTAGATGTCGAGATCTTGCTTGTAGACGAATCACTTTGATGGCTCTTCATCTGCTTGTTCTTGCGTTTGTGTGTCAGTATTTCCCGAATCAGCGACGACTGATGTTGCTTGTCCTGATCGGTGCTTTTGTTGCACAGTTTCCTGCGACTTTGGTTTTGAAGAGTTCGTTCATCTTTGCTCAATCCTGTCTTCATATGGTTCGACAGGTCCGATCGATAATCCGAATCTTCTGTTGTACTCTTCCAAGAGTATGTGGCTTGTCTTCTTGACACTGTTTTCGTTGTCTCACTCCACGAAGAATAATGTGTCTCGAAGGAAATGTTGGTCCATGATTGAGCGAGTTTGCTTCCTCAGCATCTGGAGAAGAATTCTCGTCCTCTGGTCGAATGTCCAAATGACGACGGCGAGCGAATGCAAGAGAAGTGTGGTGTTCTTGCGAAGAAGCTGTCTGGTCGTCGGAGCGTACCTTCGCTAGTGTTTTTACCACAGCTAGGGTGTCGGCTATCTCTCGAAGAGAGAACGTACTTGCTCACGACTTCCAGTGCTTATCTCCTGTTGACTTCTTCGTCGCTTCTTCCTCCTCATCTGCCATGTCAGCTTACATGTTTGTACTTGAACGGAAGAGTATCGGAATTTGTTTTGAGAGCGATTCCGATGTGTTTGACTGACTCTTTAACTTCCAGTCTTGAAACTGCTTGTCTTCCGGAGCATTCTCCGTATTCTCCACAGTTTCTGACTGAAATTGTCCACTTCTGGCGAACCATCCGTGCTTGTCTTCTGCCTTGAGTCAATTCCAATCCCCTTTCTCATAGGGTCTTGGAGGTTTGACTCTGCAGTTTGCCTTCGGCTTGTCACATTCCTTCGCCGCGAAGGATCACGATGTGCTGGTCGATTTGCTAGTGTCCCGCTCCCGACGCAGCATCCTCGTGTCTTAATCACCGTAGAAGTCCGCAAATTTTTCTGAAATTCAGAAGATTAGCGGTGAGTCGAGGAGCTAGTCTCCTCTCCTCCTTACACACCAGTGAGCTGAAAACCGCTTTGTCCCTACTTGGATACTGTGTGCTGATCAGTTCCACAGCAGGCGACAACAACGGCGAAACTATACCTATTTAAACGATACCTGTTTGCTTCTTTATTGACCTCCCCAAACATTAGAAATAGGACGTATTCACCAATTTTTTATAGACCTCCCTGGCGATAGGACGTATCTGTATATTTATTGACCTCCCCAGACTGGGACGTACGAGCCTGCGTACAAGCGCTCGTGTTGTGACTTGTGGCTCACAACCACCCTGGGATATCGGTCCGCGCCGTCCAAGACGTGAAGGGGAGTGTACGCTCCAGTGGACCTCCGACGACCAACTTTCGTTTGGCTTCTTGAAAACGATAACGATGTTTGTTCCGAGAACAGTTAGCACGTGGACTATTGGATGCTTGTTTGATCCTCACCCTCCTCTCGGCTCCATCCACCAATGAAGTCGCTATCGCATTGCTGGATTTTGATAAACCACTTACCAGCGTAGGGGTACAAATCTGTGGTAGGGACTTTCACCCTAGGTATACAAGGAGATGCAAGGATAGTACCTAACTTAAGAAAGACTATAGTAGCCAAGTGGCCACTTAAACTACAAAGTCTGACTTAAAGTTAGGATTAGTCACCACTAACAGTGGAGGTTAGTGTGACTAGAGTGTTAAACTCACTACCTATTACCTAATCATATGACCTAGTTTTTAGTTTTGTGTGGTCCACGTCTTTACGTTTGGCTTCACATCCTCTGTCCGCTGTCCGTGTCGTTTTGAGAGGGAACGGCACTGACAAACGAGTCGAGGAAGCTTAGCACGCTTAGCAAAATATCGCGTTCCTGTCTGAACGAGTTGCTTGTCACATCACACGTAGTCCTGACGATTGCAGGTCCAGCTTCAGCTTTTAGCAGTATGCCACGTCGACGATTGCGATTCTTTCCGATATCGCCTTATTTCCTCCTTTTGTTCTCCTTTTTCTTTCATTCTTCGTCTTCGTCTTCGCTTTGATGTGCTTGAGCTGGTCAACGCTTTTACTCGGCTCATTCCGAGTCCTCCTCATCTCTCTTTCTTCGGTGCTCCTGTATGACGAAAGTTTGTCAATCTTCCGTCGCTTTCTTCAAGAGTGACATGCTTCCCGAGGGGTTTTGAACTTCTTGATGCTTGTAATCGGTTGTCGACGTCACTAGAATTGAGCAATCCGTATAGATATTGCAGCGGATTTATGTTTTGCTCCAACAGTATGATTTTCCGAGTGACGTGCTCCGGGCGGGGGCTGGATTCTCTGCTTCCTCCTTAACTGACCATCCGACTTTCTCACTAGTCGTCCGAGTCCACCAAAACTTCCGTGCAAGCACGTACTATTTCGGTGTGTCACGAAGAATGCAAAGAAACAGCTTACCGACGGATGCCTTGATATTGTACGGCTTTTTGTTGTCGACTCCGATCACATTACATGCTGGTCCTTGAAGAAGCGATGATGAAGACACCGAAGTTGTATAAATGAGGGAATTTCCAGAATTGATCCGAATTTCGTTGCAATATTTTGATATCGAGGATTCCTCTAGTGCTGGTAGCTGCATGCAGCTCCTAGAGTCACCCAACGACATCATCGAGTTGAGTTTGTTGAAGTTGCTGGTCACGGCTTCCTTCTCCTGGATTTATCGATTGCTTGTCGCTTGGAGAGAATCATGTAGTTTTCCTCCTCCTGACTTGATTGCGATATCGATTGATCCATTTGACGTTGAGCCATGGCTGCTTGTCGACATTGTGTGTGTGGTTTGCATCACGTCGATCCATTCTCGCGAATCTACCGCGCGCCACACTCCAGACTCCTACCAATAGAACTAGTTGAGCTATGTGATGGTTCAGTGGTGTTTTAGGCCTGAATCTCCACACTCCTATTGGCTTCACTGAAAGACATCTGGCCTGTGGGTCTTGCTGCCAGCCCGGTGCACACGTTACCACGTCGTCCTTGTCCAAGAGACTCGTGTGCACCCTTCCTCCTTGTCCGACACTCTCGGTTTCACGCCACTTCGTGAAGTATATGCATAACCCGAATGGACCGAATCGCTGTGAAATGAAATCGATATTTACTTGCCTTTCGAAGCGCCTTACTCTTTTGTGATCGAGTGCTTCGCCCACCTCTCTCATAGGCTAGCTCAACACTCAATCACGCCGGGATCAACAGGCCTTTTGGGAATCCTAGGGATTTTCGATACGATTTCACTTCGCTTGTCCCTCACTTGAAGTCTTCTTCTGCTGAGTGCTGTCCGATCGCTTGTCCAGGTCGCGCGATCCCAGACAAATCGATAATTGCATCATCCTTGGCGACAGCTCGTCTTCAGCTTCCGTCGACTCCTTGTGTGGCGAATTGTCCACGGGGTGACTCCTTTCCGTTTCGCCGAAGCCGTACATTGCTACCGCTTGACAACTAATTGATTTTGCCAAGAAATTTTTTGGAATTTGAAGGAATTTTGACGAATTATTGATTTTTTTTAGGCGAAAATTTTTGAAATTATTGCGAAATTAATGCCAATTTTGAATTCGTATGCTAAAGAGTCTAGCTAGCTTGTCAAACAAAGGTATTTCGGGCCGTTTTAGTCCAGAAAAAAAATTTTCTGTCTATTCCCGGTCGATTGCACCATGTCACTCCCGGAATCCGGAAGCGCTTTGTAGACCTTTGAATGATGCGCTAGCTAGACAACAGTAACAAGTGATTCAGTCGACATCTTTATTGATGGCTTGTCAACGGTCAATTAGTAACAACGTAATTGAGGGAGCTCCAAACGGAGCGACCGCTCACGGCAACGGAAAAGGTAAAGAGTGAAGTAATTTAGGCGAGGGGCGAGAGGTGATGAGGAAGACATCGCGGCGAGACCCGACGATATTACTGTCGCGCTCGTTTCCCGTGTGTGTCGATTTACGCGCTCCTCGGCGAGAGTAATGATGAAGAGAGGAGACGCAGAGACAATTGGCGGGAGTTTGAATTGTAGTTGTTGTTGGTGTTCAGTAATGAGCTTGTCCGGGTGATTTGGTGACCGCGTCCCTATGAGTCGTGTCACTAGCGTAATATGATGGAGCTAGGGACGCGACACCAATGTTGAATTTGAGTGGGGATTGGACTCAATACTCCATTGGTTCAAATCCAAGGTGGCTGAATTCATATCGGCACTCAAGATATGTGCAGCCGGTGCAATTGTAATATTTATTATTTATTGTCTCCGCTGCTGCTACAGATGGAGCCAAAAGGCAACTGTTCTACCAAATTTAAATGCTTCCAATATCACGGGTTGGTCGTATTGTCTTTTTAATAATTGTAAATCTTATATTCATACCCTGAACTGAAACTTCATCTCTCCCTCCCCTTCTTCTAATTCATTTCCCATCTTTTATTGTACCATATTTTTTCTTCTATAATAAATTAAATTACCAATGAATCATTTCACACACTGATGGATCCATAAAAGCTTAAAATCCCCACACAAAAATCATAATGAAGTGTTGATTAATAAAAACAGATTGCGGTGTTTGAACTGTCAGTGCCCAGCAAGCTTTGAATTTTTGTTCTACGACCATTTTGAAGCAAGTTAATTGACTTTTTTGATTTTATGTTACCCAAGCAAGCAAAAATTCAGTAGCTTTCGAATGATAGAAAGATGAAGGTTCTAAGAAAATTTTGAGCCGAGTTAGAAAAAATATAAAAAAAATTGGACCCGCCAGAAACTCGAACCAAAAACCGACCGGCTCACGCACCACAACACCACAGGTCGTCCGCCACGGACACGATATGGACGATAAATGGGCCGCGCGTGGACTCAGCACGAATTCGCTGAGGATTGTATGTGGTCCGTATACGGTCCGTTTTGAGTCCACGCGCGGACGTAGTCGCTCGTACTGCCAGCACTCTCCCTACTTTATTTTCCGGTTGAGATCGTCATTTAACCAAGAAGAATTGAGATAAAATTACTATTTTATTAAAATAAAGATAGAAGGAACATTAAAAATTATTAAAAAAGAAGAAAACACAGCAAATTAGACTTAGAAATCAGAAGTTTGTCCGATAGTCGTGCTCTTGAAATCCATCGAAATCCAATTGTCGCAGAAGCAGTTTTCAGTCAGTGACTTCTGTTTTCCCTTCGTATTTCCGAAAAAAAACCAATTAATTGCGGCATGAAATATAATTGTTCAGTTAACTTACTTTCGAAAATGGGTTCCTCCCTCCGGAAAAATACAGTGTTGTGGCCAATTTCATTTTTACGTTTTTTCATCAAAATAAAGCACTTTCATGAGAAAATGGTTGAATTAATTAAATGGAAAATTACAAATGGAAAAAGAAACAACAGATTTTGCACTGAGGGTATGCATTTCAACGAGGTTCAGCAACAAAACAGTAGAGAAAACGCTCATAAATCAGTTGTTAAGCAGAAATGATGTGACAAATGATCGACGTCGAACGAAAGCTGTAAAATTTCAGGTGAACCATGTCATCTGAACCAAAATATGCAAAAGTTGTTGTTGGTGAAGGAAAAGTGCAACTGGTTGAGTGTTGCACACTTTCTGTTGAGGAAAAAAGTTTGTAAAAATTATAAGAATTTATTAATTAAATATTTAAGAAAAAATTGACAGCTCAGTTGATGGAGTTCTGCGACTTCCCGCATCCAAGTGTACACAAACATCCATTGAGTCTCTTGACGTGTCCACTCAGTGCTCTGAAATAAAAAAGGTATTAGGATGGGCACATAAGAAGTAGGAATTGAATTTTTAGACACCCCCTATTGATGTTTCCGAGCTACTCCGCAGTTTCAAGCCGCTACTGTTTGAAAAAGGTTGTGGTAGTGTTGAAACGAGAGGAGAAGATTTGGCTAGAAACGTGATCAAACAGTTGGAACATTTTAAAAAGCATATGGGCCCAACCATAAAAGGAACAATTTTTGACAACATCTCTAACGTGTTTGCGTGTTTCTTGGGAATCGGAGAAAGAACTGTCCGTCGTTTGAATTCCTCTGAAATTGCGAATGATGAACAAGAAGATGAGACGAAGAAAACAAAGAAAGAAAAGATTTTGTTTCTCCTTTCGGACAATCAAAAAACCGAAATCACTGGATACATCTTTGATTGTTATGCAAGAATGATTATTTAATTATTTATTTACTAATAATTGAATTCGGGAAGTCTAGAGATTTCACCCAAACGATTAGAACGATTTTTGAATATAACAGTGATCTTCAAGATTTTGTTTCGAGTGTTTTTTGAAGTTTCAAGGGAAACTTTGCTTTTTCTAATAGTTTTTTGGACTTTTAATGTTTGTTGAAAAAAAAAATATAGTTGTTCTCTAATTGCCATACCTCATAAACAATCAAGCATCCAGTAGTCTTTGAACGTTAACTTAATTGAGTGTGTGAATAAATGAATGCTCAATTACTTGCTCCCCAAACATCCCATATACCGTTTTTTGCTTATCTTTACTAATAATATTCAACAGATCTGTTTGTAAGTCCGTATGTCGCTGGCTCTAGCGTCTTCTGTACTGAACCGTTTGTAATGAAAATTAGACAGATCGCTTGGAAATTTGTCCACGATGATGCCCATACTTTTCTTTTTTCAAAAATGTCAAATTTGACGTCTTCTGGAGACGATACCGATTTCAACGCTAAAAATTGCAATCCCACAAACACCGAGTCAGAAACTGATAGTAGTTAACAATAACCTTTCGTCCGAAGCTTCATGGGGAAGTTATGCGGCGAGAAGGATTGAAATCAAAGTAGACTAAAGAAGTGGCTTCTTTAACTTTTGAACTTAGAAAAATGTAAAATAGTTTTAGTTTCGAAATTTTCCAGAGAAGAGAGGCGGCATAGCCGCCGAAAGTAGTATACAGATGCAGTTAGAGGGGAAATAAAGCACAGGGGGCGGGGCTTAGCAAAGCTCCGCCCCCTGCACTTTATTTCCCCTCTAACTGCATCTGTGAAAATACTTAATCATCCCATCATATCAGATAGTGATTAGCTGATACAATGTTTAAACTTACTGATAAGAGTGATAAGAATGATTATACATGAATGAAAAAGCTCAGGGATCAGACTAAAGTGGGTTAAATGCTGAAATGATAAGGTGATTAGTGATAAGGGGATTACTGATAAAATGATAACTGATACGGTCATTACGGTAATGTGGATATCAGAACTACATTGCTCAAATCCCCGAAAAAGTGATTAGTGATAAGGCGATAACTGATAAGGTGATAACTGATGTGGTGACAACCCTTTGGTGATTACTTACTCTATTTGATGATTAAAAAAAGGAAAAAAAATCGAGAGCAAGAAAAAAAACCGCAGCTCGCTAGGTTGCATAATGACAAGAATGAGCTAATCTGTAAAAGTAGACTATTATGTACCGTACCGTATATTTTCTCTAAACTCTCTTCTCTCTCGCCAGAAAAGTGAAAAGTTTCGAAACTGGCATGATGTCACTCCTAGATTCCTGCAAGGTCGACATGATTGACATATTGTTTCCCCCTTTTAAAGCTTCCATTGAAAACCGGAATAAAACATTATGTCAAATTAATTAAGAAATACGGTGAGAAAATAAACTATTCACAAATTTAAGTACACTAAAAAAATCGAGAGCGAAAAAAAACCGCAGCTCGCTAGACTGCATAATGATAAGAATGAGCTAATTTGGAAAATCATACTAATATGTACTCTATGTTTCTCTAAACTCTCTTCTCTCTCACAGAAATTAGATCATAGAATTTTTTTTCAAAAGTTTGACTCACCCTCCCTCTTTTCAATTTAAAAAACATGTTGATAATGGATAAGGGATTTAGCAACTTAAAAAAATCGAGAGCAAACAAAAATCGCAGCTCACTACTATGCTGCATAATGATACAAATGAGCTTTTTCACAAAAACTAATCATATTTGTAACGAAATCTGAGAACCGGTTTCGGGAGATGAACCGAAAAAGGGTAATTAATCATGTTCTTGAGTAAGATTTTCAAGGTTCATTCAATGTCTGAAGATTTTCCGGTAACGGAATTTTTTTCAACCCTGATTTTTTTCTATTTTACTGTTTTTTTTTCTTTTCGTGCTTCCAAACTTTCAATGCGATTCATAAAAAAATATCTTGTTTTCTATGAAAGTAGTACCCACAAATAGCAACATGTGCACACAAAAAGTGATGAATTTCTCAATTTTGAAGGAAAATCGGGGATAATCGTGATGAAATACCATTATTATTTGTATGTCAGAAGGGAAAATAGAGAAATCATAGTTAACCCCTCATACACGTACATTTCTATACATATCCGCAAATGTATCCACACATAATAACACAATTGCGTACAAAACATTAGTCAGTTTCCCTTTTCATTCAATTAAAAAACCCTTTAGTTTCTTGAATTAAAGTGTAAATTAACCAACTTTCGTAGACATACATATGAAAAACTCTTATTAATACATATCTGTCCATGTATTCACACATCTTCAACACCATGTCCACACAAAAAAGTGATACATTTTCCTCATTTTCTCTTATAAAACGGGAATATACTGAATCAAAGTGAAGAATTTGACAAATTTTCATGTATATCCATAGTCAATACAAATACCCACACGCTTATTTCACACATTCAAGCAAAAAAATGTTTAATTAACAACCTTATGCATACGAACCCACACAAAAAGTATTCAATTCAACGGGTTGATCAGCGCGCCGCAGGCTCTGTAACACCTAGAAGGGTGGTGTTGAGAAGGAGGTTCAGTCGCCGTAAGGCGACGTGAACCGACTGGTCAGTAAATAATTGTTAAAGTTCAATCAAAAAAACCGGAGTTAAAGGCCCCCACGAACCCAAACGTCACCTTCTTCCCCTCACTGATGTTAACTTGTCATTTTGAAATCAGTTCTAACTTTCTTTCCAACCGCGTGAGAAGTAGAAACTCGATGTCAAGGTGTCTGAAGATTCACTATCTATCTGAATTTCCATGTTTTTGGTGGAGAAAATCATTTTCGTAACCTCAAAACAGTCAATTCTGTCATTTAAAGGAGGACAGAAGTCATTTTTTTTATTTGAGATTCTGATACTTCAGAAAATTCTGAACAACTTTCATCATTGGAGCATGTGCTAAAAATCGCTCTAAATGCCCTAAATTCACGTTTTCCCGGCTCAAAAGGAGCCTAGATGGAAGAGTTTTCCCACACGAATTTCTTCCTCCGGGTAGTCCTCTCGGACAATATTATTTATTTTTATATCTCGATATTTCGTTTTCTTGCTTTTTTCTACCAAATTTTGTGGTTTTTCTTCTTTTTTTACGATATAAATTGAAAAAAACACAAAATTTGGTTGAAAAAAGCAAGAAAACGAAATATCATTCTTATATATAAAACGCGTGTGTAGAAATGCTTGTTTGATCTGAAAATCAAGTAAAAGATTACTTTTGCAGAAGTTTGGACGGTTTCAGTCAACTTTTATCAGCTGATCGTATCATTTTGTGGAATTGAAAAACAGCAATTTTGACAAAAATCGAATTTTCTCGTATGGCTCCAACTTCTCAAAATTTTGATACCCCCCATTTTTATGGACTTTCTGGATATGGTATTTGTACATTTCACGATTTTTGAAAAATTCGAAAAAATTGATGTTCTCGAATTTTTGAGTACTGATCGTATCATTATGTGGAGCGCTGTATAATGGGGGGAATTAGTGGGCGAGGGCACGTGCGAGGTGTCGGTAGACATGATAAACAGCAAGAGAAACACGGATCGCGCGTGGATCATATACAGTAGCGAGCATAAGTGAGTACCCCTACGTACTTTCATGTGTAACTCTGCTGAATCGTGTCCGTTTTGCATAAACTTTTTTTTGAAAGATAGCTGAAATATCCAGTAATAAGAACATAAGTTTTTTGAAAAAGTTTTAGTTCTGATTTTTTTTTGATAATTGATTTTTCCTGATTGTGATTTGAAAATTCGAAAAAAAACTTTTTATTTTTCTCTTGGAGTTATTCAGTTTTTAATGTCAAAATGATGGGAAATGCTTAAATATACAAAAAATTATGTTGAATTGATTTCTGAAACCTGGAGCATCGTGCCAGAGCTCCAGAAGTCAAATGTAGTGCCCTCGGGAAAATTATCATAACTCACCAAAAATTGCTTCAAATCAATCAAAACATGTACCAAAAGATGTGTCTTGAGATTTTCTACAAACTAACATCAAAAAGTTACATTTTTAGAAAAAATAATTTTTCAAATTTTTTTCACTAAAAAATTATTTTATTCCCATTTTTTCTCAATTTTTGATATTTTTTGGGTATAAAACGAACAAGAAATACAGCCATAAGTTTTATTATGTGCGAAAAGACAATTTGCGTAAAATTTTTGGAAAGTATGTTCATTTTATAGTCAGAAAATATCAAAAATTGAGAAAAAATGGGAATAAAATAATTTTTTAGTGAAAAAAATTTGAAAAATTATTTTTTCTAAAAATGTAACTTTTTGATGTTAGTTTGTAGAAAAACTCAAGACACATCTTTTGGTACATGTTTTGATTGATTTGAAGCAATTTTTGGTGAGTTATGATAATTTTCCCGAGGGCACTACATTTGACTTCTGGAGCTCTGGCACGATGCTCCAGGTTTCAGAAATCAATTCAACATAATTTTTTGTATATTTAAGCATTTCCCATCATTTTGACATTAAAAACTGAATAACTCCAAGAGAAAAATAAAAAGTTTTTTTTCGAATTTTCAAATCACAATCAGGAAAAATCAATTATCAAAAAAAATCAGAACTAAAACTTTTTCAAAAAACTTATGTTCTTATTACTGGATATTTCAGCTATCTTTCAAAAAAAAGTTTATGCAAAACGGACACGATTCAGCAGAGTTACACATGAAAGTACGTAGGGGTACTCACTTATGCTCGCTACTGTATGCTTGCCGCTGCGGTATGCTTCCATATACCAGGCATATAACTCGTCCCTACAATTCCTATTAGTCGCATATTTCACACCGCGCGAACGCACATAACTTCCATCGCGAACCACCTGTGTACCTACTACCCATTGGGAGAGAAGGTGGTGGATTTGGATGAGGACTGACAACAGCAGGCATCCCACACTTGTACTGACCTCTTTCGGTGTTCGGTTCTTTTCGAAGGTGTTTTATAGTACGGTAAGTATCCCACCCAACAATTAATTCTTTCCTATGTTGCTCACAAACTCTCCGCTCTCCAATTTCTTCGTAGACAGCCGGGTTGTCAAAATCATGGTATTCGGCAGTTTCTCTTGCGGCCATTAAATCCATTTCATTATAAGCACCATCCAGTCTTCCATCGAAAGTACCAACCAGTGACTTCCATCTGTGAAATACACATAAAATTAAAGAGTTGTCAAAAAACTCACTTTTCAAGTTTTCCCTCACACGTTGTCGAAACTTTGGTAAAGGAGTCTGTTTCTGTTTGTTCCAGGTCCGACTTCCGAATTTTCGAAAAATAGCAGTCCAATGTAGATTGCTGCATATCCAATGAAGTAGACTGAAGTAGACTCTGTTTTTTTTTCATAAGAGAGCACATCGCGGAAGAGGGTCCCTTCTGTTTTTCTCTCGCTTTTCTTAGGAGAAAACGTTTCTTTCATCACTAAGACTAAGCTTAGTTAGAGAAAAAGAGGGTCGTCGTTTTAACAAAAACAACAAACAACAATTCCCAGCTCACACATTTGCCTCGGAGTAGACAAATGCAAATAAACAAAACAAATTGCAAAGTTTGAGATAAGCAAAACTATTGTCGTCATTAAAGCTTAACTTTTATTTATTTATTTTTTGACAAAAATTGAAAATTTCACCAGGATCTAAAAAAGCTAGTAAAAAAAGTGTAATACAAAAAATGTTCAGAAAATAGTGCTCTATTCATTTCTAATGAAGGAAATTAACTTATATTATCTTTTGAAAATTTCAGTACTTTACATGGGCTCTTTTCGACTTCTGCGACGACTTAAAATTTGTTCAAATGTTTTTTATTTGTAAACTCATTAAAAAAATTTTATTCTAAATGAAGTTTGCCGGGTGTGTTTTTTGTTTTAAGAACCGAAATTTTGAAAAATACAGATAAAATGCTCCAAAAAGTTGGTTTTTTGCGAATAACTCGACAAAATTTTTTGAAATGTTTTGAAACTTTGTGAAAAAACTATAATAAACGTTTATAAACTACACTAAAAAATTTGGACTTCTACGACTTTAAAGAAAAATTGCATTTTTGCCCCTTTGAGCACCTACAGTAACCCAGGGACTGGTAATTGGGCATCAAAATTTTGTATATGGGTGTATATGGGTTATCTTGAATCTTTGATTCTTCCACGCTTTTCCTTCTCTTCCCCTTCGGTTTCCAGCACGATCCACACCCCCATGGTGTATCTCACGGCATTGATGTCTTCCTCACGACATCTTCCTCTCTTCCTCACTCTGCTGCATCTTCGATCGGCTTCAAAGGGATCCTCTGATCTCGAGCGTTGTTTTGCAATCCATTTTCTCAGTTACTCCGCCCACTTTTGAGATATAACGCATTCTAGCGCCGCAGAGCTGAAAATATTTTTCCACATCTAACACTTGCCCCTTTTTACCTTCAAACCCCTTCTAAACACGGTTTAAATCTTGCTCATATGGACCCATAATATCAAAAAACCAAATGGGCTAATTGCTTTTGGCCGATGTGTTCCATGAGCTGTTGGCCTTAGGTCGATCACTAAAGAAAGTGTCTCTCAAATCAGACTACCCCCCGATTCTCAATAGAGCACATATTCCGACTTAAAAACTCAAAATCTTCAATAATTACTTCCAGAAAGAAGAGAACTAATCCATTTCTGTCTATGTGTCTGTACCAAAGTTTATTTTATCTCCCAGTTTATACCTATTTTTGCGAAGAATTCAAACAAATTTCTGTACTCTCTGAAGATCGTCTTCAGGAGTGATTCATTTTACAGGATACTCAAAAGAAATGTACCAAATATGGTTAGAATAAAAATACAAATGGGGCGATAGGGGGAAATAGAGATTACAATAGAGAGAGAATTCCCGTCCTTTTCTTCTTTTTCATGGATAAAACACGTTCAATTCGGGTAATTAGGGGAGGGTAATTATGCAATAAAACAGACAATTAGTGATAATTTGAGTGAGAGACGCAGAGAAAGAGACGAATCATTTCTTGTTGCGGAGAGCCTTCACTGCGCCCATATCCGACGCGATTCCACCAATTTCTCGTTTGATTCGCTCCTGCACGTCGGCGCCGAGATTCTGGAAAAAAAGTTTTACTAGATATATGGATATTCAGGTGCCAATATCGATAAAAATAGCAATTTTGAGGCGAAAGTTCACGGAAAATCTAGTTTTTGAAGGGAATTTATTAGCTCGGCACGCTTCTTACAACCGCGCTCTACCGAAACCGATGAAAATTGTGTACGAAATTGAGAGACTCAGAGAAAAAGAGACATTTTTCATGAGGATTTCGGTGGAGCGCAGTTAATAGAACCGTGATGAACTAATAGACGAAATACAGTAATTTTTGTGGGCGGAGATTTGCAAAGTGCTGATTTTCATCAGATTTGAACCAAAATGAGCTAAATTTTTTTGATTTTTTAACAAAAACTTTCAGTTTTTAACCGATTTTCGTTGTTTCCGGAACTAAAAATCGTATTTCTGACAGATTCTATCAAAAATTGAACAAAATAATGATCGGAAATTGGAAGAATTGACATTTTACGGTTGTAACCTTGAAAAAATTCAACTTCGATAAAATTCAAGTCAAAAAGGTTAAATTTTTCAGGAAAGAAGCCGAAAATTCGACAACTTCAAACGATTTTATCAGTTTTCGGCCAGATTTCCGTGAAAATTGGCTGTAAATAGTAATTTCAGCTCTTTTTTTGGCTTACCGGAATAGCAGCTTCGTTGAGTTTCAACTCCTTCTTATCCTCATTAATCTGCTCTACAAGAATCAAATTATCCTGAAGATGTTGTCCGAGTTTCTCGACCAACTGATCCACTGAATAATTCTCCCGCTTCGTCAAATCGATTCCCTTATAACGCATAAGCGCCATACGGAGGGATTTACGGAGTCCACAGGATTCAGTGATCAAGTTTGCAATCGTTTCTTTGAGTTCTGCTCTCATTCCAGACATCCTATCCGTCTCTTTCAGCTTCTGCACAATCGAGTCGACCGCCATCGTTGATTCGTGAAGCAGTTGACGGGTGGGGTTGTCATAATCTGGAAATCAAAGGGTTAGGAAGGAGGGATTCAGCCAAAAAACAGGATTTTACAGTCGGAACACTGGATTTTTCAACTAAAAACAAGATTTTTTACTCGAAAAACTGTATTTTTCAGCCAAAAACAAGATTTTTCAACTAAGAACAGGATTTTCAGTCAAAAAACCGGATTTTTCAGCCAACAAAAAGCTCGGTTTCCTGACGTCACTCTTCCACAGTTTCAAAACGACGCGGTTTCGAAGTGTCCCACGCCTTTTTTACTCCTAAACTGGTAAGTTTCGGGTCGTTTCAAAACTCGAATTGCCGTTTTGAAACTATCAATTGGTTTCAAATCGTCCTGAATGCACTCACTGGATGCACTAGTTGTCGTCGTCGACGTCTTCTGACTGGACGATTGTGGAGCAGTGCTTGATATCTCCTCCGACGAGACCTTCGCAGAGGTCGCTGCATCCTCCTTGTTATTGGTGGACGTCGATTCCTTTGAGATTCTTTGAGACTCTCTGATCTTTGCCTTCATCTCGAGATTTTCCTTCTGCATCTTCTCAATGTTCTCATTCACAGATCGCATCGTCTGCGCACTCTTGTGTTGAAGCTCACGTTCACGGGTGAGAAGGCGGCACAGCTTATCGCAGACGAGATGGATCGAGGAGAAGTTGACAGACATGTTGTTCAGATCCCTCTCGGCCGCTTCGAGGATGACGGATACGTCTGCGTGGTCACAGATACTTGTCTCAAACGCCAGTTTCATCTGTTTGACACGATCGGCGAGTGGACTACTCGATCCCATCTGGAAATAGAGACGGGGATAATTGGTGCATTTTTCTGTTTCAGGACAGACCAAAAAACGAGATTTAAGGCACTTTTTAGGGCATTTTCTAATGAATTTTTTGATGAAAAGACAAGAAAGCCTACTTGAAAACCGGGCCGATGCGTAAATCGCCTCCGAAATGAATATTATGAGCTGAAAAATATACCAAAATGTAGATCTCGACGAGTTCTATGTCTCTGATACGGAACAGCTCATAATATCCCTTACGATGGCGAGTTACGCATCGGCCCGATTTTCAAGTAGGCTTTTTTGTCTTTCTCATTAAAAAAAATTCATTAGAATCTGTCCTAAAAAGTGTCTTAAATCTTGTTTTTGTCGGCATGGAAGACATCACAAATATGTTTTTGAGCAGTTTGGGGCTAAAACCCATGAAAAATTCCAGGCTTTAGGCCATTTTCTTACAAAAAATGTTAATTTTGTGCAATCCAAGTTATAAAATCTGTCAATTTTCCCTACCTTCTCCAGAATATCCTCAAACAGTGCTGCTGAGGACTTCAATCGCTCGAAAAGTCTCGACAACGAATCGCGAATCTGTGAAATCCTCGCCTGCATCTTCTCCACATTCGCCGCCGCTTCGTGTTGTCCTTCGAGTAGAATTGCAGACGAGTCAAGGATCTGTTGCACGTCTTGAAGCATTGCCAGATGATGAGTTTGATGAGGAGACGCCTTGGTTGAGAACGAGTGATTCTGAATCTGATCGGCTCCTGACGTCGTCATCCGTTGTCTGAGTGGTTTCGGATTGTAAGGAGCCGTCGTCTGGGGAGAGTTTTTGAAGCTCTTTTGACTCAAGAACGATTGAGTGGCGTCACAATCCGGTGGTGGCATCAAGGAGTTGAATGAACCTGGAAAAATACAGAAATTTACAGAATTAAACTGAGAATCGGTCCAAAATTCGGGATTTTCAGTGTAAAAATGATAAAAATCGGTCAATTTTAAGCCGAAATTCGTTTCTAAAAACTCACTCTGAAGGGTGTCATTCACATTGCTCTGAAGACCAATCTTCATTGATTCGGCTCCGGGACATTTCGTCACCGATTTTCGGGAAATTTCTAAAGGTTTATGAGGAAAAAACACTCCAATCAAGCTATTCGGATGTGTCTCCATCAATCCCTTATCCAACTTCATCAACTCTGTTTCCTTCACATAAATATTCAAGTTGAGTGTGAAATGGTTATCCATATCCTTCACCTGAAATCGTCTCCCAACCCATTTAATCATATTCAATCTCTCTGGACCACTTTCGATCACATCTAATGGGACAAACATCCGGATACACTCCACTCGATCACTGAGCAACGAGTATTCCGATGGAATTTCAGCCAATTCTTCAGAATTTCCCACTTTGAAACTGCAAATCTCGGTGAAGAACTGAATATTGACTTCGAGTTTTCGTTGTTTCTCCAATTGAATCACTCTCAATATATTTCTCATGAATTCTTCCAAACTAGCACTGTATTTATGGGCCCAGTGACTGAAATCAATCGATAACTTGTCCATTTGGAATAGTCTTCGGAGATTTGCAATGTAGTTCTCAAAACTCTTCTCATAACCAGTTTTCGGGTTACTGTAAATTAGGCCACCAGCACAATCGTATGAATCCGTTACTTTGACGGAAACATGTTTGAGTTTCAAGTCCCCGGATCGACCCGTTTTCCAGTATGGATCATCCAACTTGATCTTTGTGAAGCATCCTTTAACTATCCAGTTCTCGCGGCATATCTTCTCGCTTGTGCATGCAATTATATTCATTCGTATTGTTTTCACATTCCATGTCTTTCTCATAACATCTAATACTTCTCGTGGCATTGAGAAGTGAGCATTTTCCTGAACTCCATTAACGTAGTATTCTTTTGTTTCACATATCCACAGAAGCAGTGTGTCGCATGAAATAGAGCTTCGTATGATATTATTCAACTTTTCGAAACACTTCTTTTTTGTAATCGATTTCAGTGTGCAGTGATTGGCGACAATTTCAAGTAATCTGAATTAATATCTACTAACCCAATTATGAAAGTCTACACTAACTTATCAGAAATATGCAGTTTTCTATAATGAATTGGCTTCTTGATTTCTTTCAGCACTTGAAATCTCAATGGTCCATACTCCACACATCGTGTCGCCATATCGATACAATCAACACATCCTTCACACACTTCTTCCAGTCCAATCAGTTTGCGAACGCTTCCTCCTGTAATGTATTAGATAGCTCTTTGACTGACGCGTTCCGTACGCTGGACTCCAGAGCGAGAGTTTTGACATTCATTCTTACTAAAAATTCAAGTCGATCTGCTGCGAAACATCATAACTTTGTTTGTTTCAGGACAATGTTTTAAAACTAAATTGGAATTGAAAGATGGAAATGTATGACACAATTGAGGTAATTAACTTATGCTTTTGTTGGTTCACAGTGAACCGACTTGAATGTTTGGAAATAAAGCATTTGCATGGAAACTCCTTCTTCTCCTTCTTAGAGTAACTCCTTCTTCCGTGTAAGGAGTCAGCATTCTCTCTCTCTCTCTCTCTCTCTCTCTCTCTCTCTCTCTCTCTCTCTCTCTCTCTCTCTCTCTCTCTCTCTCTCTCTCTCTCTCTCTCTCTCTCTCTCTCTCTCTCTCTCTCTCTCTCTCTCTCTCTCTCTCTCTCTCTCTCTCTCTCTCTCTCTCTCTCTCTCTCTCTCTCTCTCTCTCTCTCTCTCTCTCTCTCTCTCTCTCTCTCTCTCTCTCTCTCTCTCGGTTGTCGGACTTTAAAACCTGGCCGGCCTAACCTCCTGGTCACATCTGTACACTTACGATTCCCGCCAATTAAATCCGAGTAAATAGTGTTATGGAGGTTTCGAGCGAACATCTCTTCGGGTTTCCATAAGTTTTTGGTGATAATTTCTTCCACTTTCACACCCACCACTTTGTTGAGAAAACTGGAAACCATTTCGATACAAATTAAAAAAGAGTAATTGGAAACTCACTGGAAATACCCTGGAATTATTGACTTTTTTATTTTCCGATAGTTGATGAAAATCCAATCCTTTGCAGTTTTATCACATCTCTCCGGTTTTCCGATAAACTCGATTTTCATTTTCCGATGATTTCTTCTAATTGTTCGAAGAAATAAGTAATTGAATGATTTATTGATTAATCGGGTGCTTAAATTACTCTCACAATTCCAGGTTAGATTGTTGACAATGATTTCGAGTAGATGAAGATTATCAAATACTTTGGAGCTGAGGGATTCATCGAAAATTTCCGAAGAATTGAAATCTGTCATTGTATGGGAGGAATGAATGAATATGCTCCGTGTAAATGGGTAAACTGAAACGAGAAGACAGATGGCAGAGGGGGGAAACATCGATCGAGCCAGTTTCTCACTGCTTGTTGACTTTGGACGCATTCAAGGTCTCGCGAAGAAAACTACAGTAATCCGAGGTTTTGGGAAAACACCTGGTGCACGGCCTCCAGCGGAGGCCTTCTCAAGGCACTGCGCACAGTACTTTGAAAGGGCCTCTGTGGGAGGCCGTGCTGGTGTACACTGTTTTATTTGTTTTCTTGGGAAGGGTATTTTGGTATGAGTAGACGGGAGACGGTTTAAAGGCGCAGGGAATTTCATACGGAAAAGGTCCCGTCGCGACAGCCGCCCGAAACACAAAACCCAACTAAAGTCTGTAATATCAAACAATGTTACTAATCAACTTTCTTTAACCAAGGACCAAAGAAAACGAATTCTCTTGACCCGAATGGGGAGAGAGAATCAATGTTCTTTGCATAAATAGCTGATATCAAAATATATGGGACAAAGGGCCATTGCATGAAGCCCGTTTTTCTAGTTTTCAGCAGAACGGAAACGACGAAAAGCTCGGAGAACGAAGTGGATGAAGAAAAGGAGACGGAGATCCCAGAGATTCCAGGTGGATTCCAACAAGAAGGGGACGATAACAACCTTCAGAACGCTCCAGACGAAGATTGATGACGAAGAAGACGAAGATTTTGGATGTTGTCTGTTTTTTTCTCTAATTTTCAGAAACATTTTTCATAATCGGACTAAAAAAGAGTAAATTTTCCCCGTCCCGAATTTCAAGCGCCTGATTGTAGTCTAACGTAAATATCCGACACTAACTGGGGGTAATGCAAATACGATCTATTGAACACTAAAAACAGGCGCGAAATTTAAATTTTTTGACTATATTTATAGAGATATAAAGCTAAAGTTCCCCAAGTTTTGTAACCAGTTGACACTGGGTCAGAAATTCTGCATTTATAGAAAAAACACCAAGAAAATATCAAACATTTTAGAAGAAACTCCAATTAAGCCACAAAGTAAAAATCTGTCTAAATAATAATTTCTAAAGACATCCGACAGGCCTTAAAAACAAAAAAAGTTCTTAATTTTCTGAAAAAACTAAAAATAAATGTTTAAAAATATCAACAAAAAAGTTTCGGTAGCATGGGTTCGAACCCAACACCAACTAACTACCAGCCGCACCCTCATCCACTGAGCCACCGAGGCACTGAACAAGTAGGGTGCGGTAGCTCCCTATGTGTGGGGTGTTTTTTGACATTTCCCCAGTTAGTGTCGGATATTTACGTTTAACTCCTGATTGTCAGATCGAATGTAATGAGCACAACTGCGCAGATTCTCAACTGCTCCGCACTTATGAAGAAAACAATTTATTTTTCGAAAAATTCTATAAAAATTCCAAAATTTATATACTTCCACACCATTTTTCACATAGTTGTCAAGGCCCGGGCCGGGCCGGGCCGGTAGAAAATTTTCAAGGCCCGGCCCGGCTTCAAAAATGACCCTTTTTTCCCACATTTTTTTCCAAAATTTTTTCAATTTTTCATCGAAAATGGGTCAATTTTAGACTATTTTTCTGAATTTCTTCTAATTCTGAACGATACTCGAAAATTTGAATTTTTCGCGAAAAAATTCAAAAATTTTGAAAAAATTTGAATTTTTGACTTTCGCGCCAATTTGCCCGGGCCTTCGGGCCGGGCCGGGCCTTGACAACTATGATTTTTCAGCCGTATTCCAGTGAAAATAAGCGATTCCCGCTTTATTTCTAATAAAAACGCAATAATTAAGTTTGCTCGTCAAATCAAATGCATTGTACGCAACTCGCCAATTTCTCAACTACCGTAACCCGAAATTCATTTTTTCTCTTCGAAACTGATTTTTGATTCGTCTTTTGTGGAATTTAATTCGTTTATTCAGAAAATGTCAAACGCAAATGTAAAGAAACTTTATTCAAGTAATTATCACTTGAACATTTTTTTTGAAAAAATAATTTTAGAAAAAGTTTATGACGAAATGATTGTGATAATTATTTTATTGTATTTTTAAAAATGAAGATTCAACTTCCTCTACTTGAAAAACGTCAATTTTCAAAAAAAATCAGCTGAAAAATTTAAATCGCGTCGAGACCCATTTATAAATTTCGGTATGCGCCTTTCAATCTACTACTGTACTCATTTTTTTCGTTCCAGATTTTCTATACTTGATTTTTACCCCACATGACGTCTTTGTCGTTTTTTTTTGAGTTTTTCTTCAATTTGAGTAGATTTTTGAGATTTTCAGGTGTAAAATACGAATTTTGAGTGATTTTTAGCCGAAAAACAGCAAAAAATGGCTCAAAACTTGAGTCGAAATGAAGAGTTTTGATGGAAAACTGAATTTTCGTTCACTTTTTGCCTAATTGAGTCAAGTTTTTATGCTTTCTGACTGAATAATGAGATTTTGAAGCGATTTTGGTAAAGATATTTTCATTTTTCTCCTTTTTTTGTTCGGAACTATTAAAAATCAGATTTTTCGCTTTTTTCAAGCCATTTTAATTTGATATAGATTGAAAACTTTGATTTTGCAACTCGTGAAAAGGACAGAGTTAGTCCAAAACAGTGATAACTATGCTTTTTCAAAAAATTTCCGAAGAAAATTCAAAAACTCAAAATGTTTTCAAAAAGTGTTTCAAAACGGGACGAGCCGATGTGAGAATCTTCTCTTTTGACTCAAAACTGCGATTTTCCAACCCAAAAAATCCTCTTTTCCATTAAAAAACCCCAGGAAAATCAAAAATCGGTGAAAATCGGTGAAAATTGCAGAAAACTTCCACATTTTTGTTGTCATGGTGACGTTTTGGCGGTTTTTTTCGCATTTCTAGGAATCTCTGGTTGAAAAATCAAGTTTTTCATTCATTTTCGCTTATTTCCGCCCCTAAAATCATCAAAAATCGGTGAAAATTGCAGAAAACTCATCTCAAAATGGAGAACAACTCGGTATTGAATGAGGACTCGAATTTAGAGGATGTCGCTGGTAAGATTTATTGATTTTTCGGGGTTTTTTCCTGGTTTTTCCCACATTTTCCATCAAAAAGTGTATAATTATCGATTTTTCAGCGGCGCCTCGCAAATCAATGTCTCAACCGTCTCTTGCTGGCGTCGGCGAACCAAAAAAAGGACTTTCCAACGCGTTTTCCGCCTCGAACGTCCGCAGTATCCCAATTATCCAGACGTGGCACGAGAATGAGGAGTTGAAAGGGCAGATATATACTCTGCGGTGTGATATGCAGATGTATGAGCGAAAATATCTGGAGGCGAAGGATCTGTGCTGTCAGGATGTGAAGAATGTGCTCGATGATTATGTGGAGATGAAGATAGCTCAGGATGATTGGGAGCAGAAGATGAGAGAGTATAAGCAGATGGAAATGGATATCGATGAGTGTTCCCAACAGAAGACACAGTTGGAGCAGCGGATTCAAGAGTTGGAGGCGGAGCTCCGGGCTCATCCCACTTCAGATCTGAATAATACGACGTGTGGTAGCCTTCGAGGCACACTAGACGATATTATGAAGAGAAACGACCCGGATTTCACGCTGGCTTCAGGATACGATGAGAAAATCGCAGAGTTGGAGGGAAAACTGATGGGAGAAATGGATAAAGTGGCCGAGCTGAAGAAACAAGTGAAGAATCTGTTGGAGGAGGTGATTCCGTTTTCGGAAACGGAAAAACTTATTGAAGTAAGGGAGGTGGAAATGGGGAAGTGCAAAAATTTTGAACCAAAACCTTTGAAATAACGCGAAAAGTCTGCATTTGCATCCAATTTTAGGGGTAAATTAAACATTTTGGCTTAGAAATCACGAAAATTCGCTAATTTCCCAAAAAATTTAAAATTTTCACGGCTTTTTGCAGAAAAAAGCGAGACTTCTGTTTTTTTTTCACTCAATTCCAATGGGATTTCTCAGTTTTCTAACCCTTTTCAAATTATTTTGTGAAGAAAGTCGAAAATTCCATGCTTTGAATCGATTTTTCTTTGAAAATGAACGATGAGAGGTCATTTTTGCTGCAAATCGCTGAAAATCATAAAATTTGGGTTAGAAATTGCGAAAAATCGCGAAAATTCATTGAAAATTCGAACATTTTCCGGTTTTTTTTAAAGAGAAAAAAGGAAAATTCTGCGTTCTTACCGTGTTTTATAGAGATTTCTCTTTAAAAAAAGAAGGTTTGGCCGGAAAATTGGTAAAAATCAGACGAAACCACTTAGAGAATCGAAAAATGATCACTTGTGAAGCGTTTTTCTGATTTGAATTTTTATTTTCGACTCAAAACTGCGGTTTTTCAACCCAAAATCCCCTATTTTATATTTTTTTAAATCCACAAAAACCCATTATTTTCCAGTACATCGACGAGTTGGAAGCCAAGCAGAGAGACGCGACATCCGAAAGTGAGAAGGCTCGTCTCGCCCTGGTTGAGTACATGAACAAATGCAGTAAACTGGAGAACGAGATTCACAAAATCAAGAGAAATCAGACATTCGACACGTCGTCTCTCCTAATTGGACAAACTTCCGAAGAGCTCAAGATGCAGATAACGAAAGTGAACGGAGAGTTGAATAGTCTGAGAGCAGAGAACAGAGAACTCCGTATCCGTTGTCATCAGTTGAATGGAGAGACTGACCCGGGGAATCTCAGCACTTCACTGCTCACTCAGAGTCGACTCATGGCTGGAATCTCGTCCACAGATCTCGCTGATTCGATTGAGACGGGCGGAACGTTGATGAGAATTCAGCCGAGCAGTGGAAGCCATTTGGAGGCGGAGCTTGGAGATGAGAGCGAGTTGCCTCTGATGGGTACGAGTGCGGCGGTGAGAATTGTGAGTTTTGGGGGAAGAGGGGCGTTTTTCGACGAAAAATGAGCGGTAAATTTTGGTTTTTGCGTACAAAATTGGTAGAAAAGGCGTCTTTCTGGTGCGGGAAAGCTGAAAATATGCTGTTTTGGACACGAAATACTCTGAAAATCCTGATTTCTGTTGTAAAAATCTCGAAAAGGGTGTTTTTATACCCAAAACCGCTGAAAAATGGGGATTTTGGTCCAAAAACCGTTGAAAATATCTCAAAAATAGAGAAAAATTGTCATTTTTCTATCAAATTTCCGAAAAATTACGTATTATATTTCCAGAAACAATCCTTCGATGCCGCGTACGACGAATATGAGACAATCAAGCGTGGTCTTCAGAGCAATGTGAATGATACCCTCGAAAGTGAGTTTTCTGGCCCGATTTTCATCATTTTACACTGAAAATCCCGGATTTTTGACCAAAATCTGTAAATTTCCAGGTTCATTCAACTCCTCGATGCCACCACCGGATCGTGACGCCACTCAATCGTTCGTCACCTGCATAGACTCTCCTTTAACATCTACTCCGAAACCACTCCAACAACTGATGACGACGTCAGGAGCCGATCAGATTCAGAATCACACAAAGGCAACGGCGTCTCCTCATCCGCCGCTTCTCAACACATCCTGCAGTCCAATCTCCACGGATCAGGAATCTCCACTCCACAATTCCCCAGGAAGATTGTCGGACGTTCAATTGAAAGCTGCTCAGAATTTTGAGGATCTCGAAGTCTGTCAGGCGACACTGAAAAAAGTGGAGCATGAGAAGGCGGAGACGTTGATGGAGCTCTCAAGACTCGAAGACTCTCATCATCGACTAGTTGTTGAGTTGGACGAGGCGAAACGGCAGGTGGAGAAGACGCTCGTTCGATTCGCCGCCGAGCAAGACGCCCGTTTGAATGCCGAGGAGATTCTCGAGGAGACGAAGCTATCGTTTGAGGCGTTGAAGAGAGAGCAGGCGAATGCGATGATGATTGAGGTGGACTATCGGGTGACTGAGGCGAGAGAGCAGGTCGAGAGGGAGAAGCAGGCGATCATTGAGTCGTTGTCGGATGAGTTGAAGACGTCAATTGCTGAGGAGAATGCGGTCAGAGACCACCTGGAGAGAATGGAGCATGAGATGGAGCTCCTCAGAAGACGTGCTCGGGAAGCGGAGGATCGAGTGGAGAGGACTGCGAACGAGAAGCATGAGATGGTCGAACAGATCGTGTCACTCGAGGAGAAGATGGAGAAGGAGATTGAGGTGGCGAAGCAGCGAGAGGATATGGTGAATGAGGCGATTGAAGGGCTGAAAAGAATCTGGAAAGAGGTCTTCGAGCTGACCAAGAAGACGTCGGAGACGTCGGAGACAGCGATATTTTTGAGGTTAGTTGGAATGCGGGGGAGACTGGCGCGCCTTTGGAGCGTTCTTCGGATCAGAATTTCTCGTGTTTCGACGATTTTTGGGAGCCTGGAGCGTTTTTCTGATTAAAAATTTTCTGGTTTTTCATGGATTCGTGTAAAAATCGTCAATTTTTAGAAATTTCAGCAGTTTCAGAAGAGTTTCTATGAAATAGATTTAGTAAATGGCTGGCGCGCCTTTCGGGGTGTTTTGGTGCAAGAGAATCGCTGAATTTCTCCACGATTTTTCTCAAAATTCAGAATGTTTTTGACCCAATAATATGATTTCAGCAATGCCTCGTCGATCCGTCTCGTATGCAATGAGCTGTGCCGCCGCCTCACCCGTGAACGTGAGCTTCAACACGAGAGTGCGCAGACGATGCGATATGCGGATAAGGAATTTGAACAGATGCAGAAGGAAAATTTCGAGATGCAAGCAAAGATCAGAGAGCTTCGAAGAATCTCAGAGGAATCGACGTCCAATGATAAGGAGAACGCACCGCCCCCGGCGAAGGTGTCGTCGGAGATTCCAAGCACTGCTCCACCATCGTCCAGTCAGAAGACGTCGACGACTGCTTCTAGTGAGTGCATTCAGGACGATTTGAAACCAATTGATAGTTTCAAAACGGCAATTCGAGTTTTGAAACGACCCGAAACTTACCAGTTTAGGAGTAAAAAAGGCGTGGGACACTTCGAAACCGCGTCGTTTTGAAACTGTGGAAGAGTGACGTCAGGAAACCGAGCTTTTTGTTGGCTGAAAAATCCGGTTTTTTGACTGAAAATCCTGTTCTTAGTTGAAAAATCTTGTTTTTGGCTGAAAAATACAGTTTTTCGAGTAAAAAATCTTGTTTTTAGTTGAAAAATCCAGTGTTCCGACTGTAAAATCCTGTTTTTTGGCTGAATCCCTCCTTCCTAACCCTTTGATTTCCAGACTTTGTGAGCCCCACCCGTCAACTGCTCCACGAATCAACGATGGCGGTCGACTCGATTGTGGAGAAGCTGAAAGAGACGGATAGGATGTCTGGAATGAGAGCAGAACTCAAAGAAACGATTGCAAACTTGATCACTGAATCCCGTGGACTCTGCAAATCCCTCCGTATGGCGCTTATGCGTTATAAGGGAATCGATTTGACGAAGCGGGAGAATTATTCAGTGGATCAGTTGGTCGAGAAACTCGGACAACATCTTCAGGATAATTTGATTCTTGTAGAGCAGATTAATGAGGATAAGAAGGAGTTGAAACTCAACGAAGCTGCTATTCCGGTAAGCCAAAAAAAGAGCTGAAATTACTATTTACAGCCAATTTTCACGGAAATCTGGCCGAAAACTGATAAAATCGTTTGAAGTTGTCGAATTTTCGGCTTCTTTCCTGAAAAATTTAACCTTTTTGACTTGAATTTTATCGAAGTTGAATTTTTCAAGGTTACAACCGTAAAATGTCAATTCTTCCAATTTCCGATCATTATTTTGTTCAATTTTTGATAGAATCTGTCAGAAATACGATTTTTAGTTCCGGAAACAACGAAAATCGGTTAAAAACTGAAAGTTTTTGATCAAAAATCGAATAATTTAGCTTATTTTGGTTCAAATCTGGTGAAAATCTGCACTTTGCGAAGCTCCGCCCCCAAAAATTACTGTATTTCGTCTATCAGCACGGCACCCTTCTTACAACCGCGCTCTACCGAAACCCATGAAAATAGTGTGCGAAATTGAGAGACTCTGGACATTTTAGGGGGGTTTCGGTGGAGCGCAGTTGTAAGAACCGTGCTGAGCTGATAAATTCCCTTGAAACAATAGATTTTCCGTCATTTTTCGCTTCCAAATTGTTATTTTTATCGATTTTGACACCTGGATATTCTGAAAATCAATCTCTGTTTTTCCAGAATCTCGGCGCCGACGTGCAGGAGCGAATCAAACGAGAAATTGGTGGAATCGCGTCGGATATGGGCGCAGTGAAGGCTCTCCGCAACAAGAAATGATTCGTCTCTTTCTCTGCGTCTCTCACTCAAATTATCACTAATTGTCTGTTTTATTGCATAATTACCCTCCCCTAATTACCCGAATTGAACGTGCTTTATCCAAAAAAAGAAGAAAAAGACGGGAATTCTCTCTCTATTGTAATCTCTATTTCCCCCTATCGCCCCATTTGTATTTTTATTCTAACCATATTTAGTACATTTATTTTGAGTATCCTGTAAAATGAATCACTCCTGGAGAAGATCTTCAGAGAGTACAGAAATTTATTTGAATGTCGTTCATAATCGAGAAAAAGTGAATTGATATATAGATACGGAATAGAGCAAAGAAATAGGGCATAAATTGGGAGATATAATAAACTTTGGTACAGACACACAGACAGACAAATGGATTAGTTCTCCTCGTCCTCTTCGAAGATTTGTTGCAGGTATTGGGCGTGGCTTTCTGGAAGAATTTATTGAAGATTTTGAATTTTTAAGTTAGAATGTGCGCTCTAATGAGAAATGTGGTGTGCAGTCTGGGTGGACCAGTTGTAGACCGTTTTAAAGACAAAAATATCATAAAAATCTCTAATTTTCTGCTTTTTTGAGTAAAAAGTATAGTTTTTTCGTGGTTTTTTCCATCAAATTGAGAGCTTTTCAGATGAAAATACGGTATTTTTGACAATTTTCATCGAAAAAACACGAAAAATTGCCGGAAATTGTTAAGTTTCAGCCAAAAAAGTGAAAAATCGGTAAAATTTCCCCGATTTTTCTGTTTTTCTCATTCAAAATCTTGTCCACGCGGACTCCAATTCCCAATTCTCAATAGAGCACGCTTACTCACTTCTATTCTTCACCGGCTCATTCTCAGTGATCGCCGACAGATTGACGTCATCAAACGTGACGTCACCTACAGTATCCGAATCTCTTCCACGTATTGGCGTCGAGCACAGGCGACCGCCCACTTTCGTCTCGTCGAATAGCATCGGAGTCATCACACGAGACGACGGTCGGACGCCTTCTGAAGGCAATTCAGATGACGTCGGTGGAGTCGTCGTCTCATCTGAATCCTCCTCCACGGCCTTCCGTTTCCGTTGCTTCGGAACGACGACGTCTTCTGAAGCGACTTCTGAAGCACGACCACGACGACTTCGGCGTACGGTGACGTTCGCTGAGATGTTCGCTTCTTTTTCCGGTGATTCTGAAGTTGAAATTTTGAATTTTTCTAGTTTTTTTGAATCAGGGGGGGACACTTACTGCCTGAAATCTTCGGTTTCTTCCACTTTTTCCCATTGGCATCCAGGGATTCATTGTCGTCGTCGTCGTTGTGGATTGTTGGAGTTTTTCGGCGGCGTGCTGGAACAAAATGGATTAGAAATGTAGATTTACGCTCTACTAGCACGCAAAGATTCTCACAACCGTGCTCTACCGAAACCTAGGAAAATAGTGTGCGAAATAGAGAGACTTAGAGAAAAAGAGACATTTTTCAAGGGGATTTCGGTGGAGCGCAGTTGTAAGAACTTTGACGAGCACAGTTGTTGCTACTGCGCTCCACCGAACTGCCCTTGAAAAATGTCTCTTTTTCTCTGAGTCTCTCAATTTCGCACACTATTTTCATGGGTTTTGGTAGAGCGCGGTTGTGATACGCGTGTCGTGCTAATACGGCCGTGAGAGGGATTACGGTATTGGCTGCGAATCTGTCGAGTTTTTCGACAAAAATGATCGGTTTTTAGCCAATTTTAAGGTTTTTGACTTGATTTTGAAGAGAAAAATAGATTTTCATATTGAAAAAAACCCCAATTCCTCATAAAATCAAGTCAAAAACCCCCATTTTTCTCTTCAAAACAGAGTCAAAACCCGGAATTTCAGCAAATTTTAAGTAAAAATAACAGTTTTCCTTCAACAACACCATATTATGTTCAAATTCGAATCAAAAAATCTTCGAAAAATCGTCAGTTCCCCTCAAAAACCCCTCGAAAACCCCATAAATCGTCCAAATAATTCATATTTTTCGTCTAAAATCAAGTAAAAATCTCAAGTTCTCTTCTATCCTCTTCTCTCTCTTCCATGATTTTCCCTATAAAACGAACATCTTCTTCTCTCCTCTGGCTCCTCCTCCTCTTGAATTGGCTCCGCCCCTTTAGGCTCCTCCTCTTTCTTCTCTTCATCTTGTTGCTCCGCCCCTTTAGGCTCTTCCTCCTGAATTGGCTCCGCCTCCTTTGGCTCCTCCTCTTGAATCGTCTTCTCCTTCTCAGCAGTCTCCTTAGGCTCCGCCCCCTTCGGCCCCTCCCCCAGAACCGTCTTTTCCTTCGGCTCCACCCCCTTCGCCTCCGCCCCCTTCGGCTCCACCACCGTATCCTCCAAACTAAGCGCATTCAGACACATCTCCGAGTTGATGAGTGCTCCAACACTTCTTCGAATCTTCTTCATCGTCGTCGGCGATAGAAGACGTGACCGTGGAGTCAGTTGCTCCTCGGTACGGCTTCGGAGAGCCGGGGTTCTCAACTGATCGATTGCCGGATTTTTCAGGCGTTTTTCGGGCGTTTTTTCATGATTTTGATCCGCCATCTCGACGTCTTCTGGACCTTCTGGAGCGTCATCTGGAGCATCTCCTGGCGTTCCGTTGACGCGATCCTTCGCCTGATGAACCTTGACCTTATTCAGATAGCCATCAAGTATCCGATGCGCCTCCTCATTTCGTTGTTTCACTCTCTGCAATTCGAACATCATCTCCTCTTTCAACTGTCGATTATCCTGAAGAATCTCGTCGATATCGTTCTTATGCTCCATACAAATCATTCGAATCGCCAGTAGTGATTTACGAAGAAGTGGCGATCGGTGTTGAGAGAGAAACTCCCTCAAGGCTAGGATCGATGGGACAATTGTCTTCATATAGTGATCTAGATACACTTTTTGCATGAATCCAGCCGCCGCTTCGATCACTTCTGGCGATGGATCTTCGAGGGCGTTCTCGTTTGGATCCTTTCCTACGTCCATTTTTACTTGCATCTCGTTGGAGGACATGATCTGCAAAGATGGAATACGGTTTTGGAAGTGAAAAAAGGTTTTTTTCCAAATTTCTCTGCCGAAAACTTGCTCAAGATAGAATAAGAGACAACCGTGGCCTAGGATCCGACAATTCGGCGATCGGGGTATTATGGCACGAAAATGACTACTGTATCACTCGCTTCCATCCCGATGGCCGAATCGTCGGATCCTAGGCCACGACTTTCCATTGAAAAGTGGTTTTTTATCCAACAAATTGAAATTTTCAGCGGAAACAAGTTTTTTATACCAAATGTAACGAAAAATTGAAAAAAAAAATCGGTCTAAAATAGGCTAAAATCGAGTTTTTCTGATAAAATTTCCAGATTCTGACCGATTTTTAGACAAATTTTGGAAGTTTTTGAATGAAAATTGTTCGAAAAAAGTCATTTTTCCACTAAATTTAACTCAAAATTGTGATTTCGGCTAGAAAAACTCAAGAAATAGAAGATTTTCTCTTAATTTCCATGAGAATATCTTTCATTTTTCGAATTTTTAGAGTCGAAACTCGAATTTTAAGTTGAATTGAGTGGAAAAATGACTTTTTTCGAATAATTTTCACTCAAAAACGTCCAGAATTTGTCTGAAAATCGTTGAAAAATCTGGAATTTTCATCAGGAAAACTCGACCCATTTTTTTCGCTGAAAATGTTCAATTTTTAACATTTTCAGACCGATTTCAGCAGAAATTATCAATTTTTTTTATATTTTTAGACCAGTTTTTCACTTTTTCAAGCTGATTTTGATCGATTTTAGTGTGATTTGGTCTGAAAAATGCGAAAAATGTCAATTTTCTGACATTTTCAGACCAATTTCATTAAAACAACGTCAAATTCCCATTTTTCGAAATTTCAAGTTTGATATGAATCTAGTGAAAAAATGACTTTTCTCGAACAATTTTCATTCAAAAACTTCCAGAATTTGTCTGGAAATCGTTCAAAAACCTGGAATTTTCATGGAAAAACTCGATTATAGCCTGTTTTATACCAAAATTTCCCATTTTTCAGCTGGAATATTTTAATTTTTTGACATTTTCAGACTGATTTTATTCAAAAATTCCAGAATTTGTCTGAAATTCGTCGATTCTAGCCAATTTTAGACCAATTTTTCCCATTTTTTTGCTGTAAAATCCCCGTTTTCAGACATTTTCAGCCTCTCTCTCTCACCATCAACGCATCATCCAATAAGTTCTGTGTGTTCTCCGACGCGAAATCGTACTCCCCATTGACGATTCTGGTAAAGATTCGCTCACAAATACTAATTTTCACATCGAATCTCATTCGATCGTCCAGTGACTCAATCATGAAAGTGTAAATGGCGATTCGAGACGACTTGGCGAGTGAAATTCCTCCTCCGATCGCCACGTCGATCACCTTATCATCCTGATCATTCTCATTCCCTCCACATCCGATGAGTCGTTTCGCTTGTGTCACTGCCAACATGTACTGTACGAAGTTGTCTTTGAAGAATTTCGGATCCTCGGATTGGAGCACTTCACTCTGCAAATTTAAGAAAATATTGAGGGTTTTGACTCAAAATTTTGAAAAAAATCACTGAAAATCGGCCAAAAATGAGTTTTTGAGCATTCTCAGACCGGAAAAAAACTCATTTTTCAATCGGTTTTCAGTAGATTTTCCTCAAATTTCGAGTCAAAACTTCCATTTTTCACTCAAAAATCCTTTCATTTTCTTAAATTTTCACAATTTTTCAGATTTTTTTTTTCAGAAAATGATCATTTTCCAATCTGAAAGTGTTCAAAAACTCATTTTTAGCCGATTTTCAGTGGAGTTTTCTGAAAATTTCGAGTCAATATCAACATTTCTCATTTCGTCAAAATTTTTCTGAAAGTGCGTTATCTTAGGGGTTAAGCTGCTCAAATATGAGTATGACCTAGTTTTGGGGGCGGGGCTTAATTAGGCTCCGCCCAATACTCTTGAAATACCGTCTAAAACCCACAATATAAAGCTTTGCGTCATTGCGAACGTCTTCATCAGCATCCAGTGTTGCCAACATCATTCGGATCATAATCTGAAATAGAAAGTATACTAAATTGACGGAAAACTATCAGCTCAGCACAGTTCTGACAACTGCGCCCGGCCGCAAACGAGAGAGTATCGGAGAGAGAGACGCAGAGTTATCCTCGCGCCAACACAGTTTTTCACAGTTTTCAACTTATTTTCGCATTTTTTCAAGATCTTTTTGTAAATTATTATGAAAAAATGCGAAAATATATCAAAAATTGTGGAAATCTGTGTTGGCGCGAGACAAAAACTCTGCGTCTCTTTCTCCGATACACTCTCTCGTTTGCGATGGGGCGCAGTTGTAATAAGCGTGCCGTGCTAATAGTGGTTTCAGAGCCACTCCTACCTCATCCTTGAATCTGAAAATGCCATACGAGATGAGACGAGCGATTTGATTGATGGCGTGACGACGGACGAGAACCGACGGATCACACAGTGACGCCGCCAACATCGGTGCGTATCGATCGGTTTTGAATCTGGAAATGTTTTTTTGTCGATTTAAGTGATTGATGTAGCTCTGAAATCGTTAGATCCTATAGGTTACTGTAGTTCTGGATCCAGGATAGTTAAGGATCAAAACTACAGTAACCCTTGGATTCTGGATCTGGAATTTTCGGTTCAGAACTACAGTAACCTATAGGATTTGCAACTTGAATTTAAAATTCAGAATTTTGAAACTCACGATGCACAAATATCGCCCATCGCGACGACTATATTCGAACGAATCTGATGAGACGGATTGTGTTGGAGTTGTTTCACAAGCATTGGCATCAGTTTCAGCAGACGGTCGTGCTGGAAAAAAGGGGGCGTGACTTAATAAGAGGGCGGAGTTTCGACGGATTTTCGTCTATTTCACTACTAAAACTTCCAGAATTTGTCTGAAAATCGTTGAGAATCTGGAATTTTCACCAGAAAAACTCGATTATAGCCTATTTTAGACCGATTTTTCCAATTTTTCGCTGAAAATGTTCAATTTCCAACATTTTAAAGCCATTTTCACCATATTTTGTTGCTCAAAAAATCGCGAAAAAAACTCATTTATCACCAAAAACTATCAAATTTCTGATACTTTTCGACCAAGTTTTCATTATTTCAAGCCGATTTTAGTGTGATTTGGTCTGAAAATCCGAAAAATGTTCAATTTCAGACATTTTCAATCCGATTTCAACGAGAAACAACGTCAAATTTCTCATTTTTCGTAACTTTTAGGCTGAAAATTTCAATTTTGAGTGGAAAAATTTGCTTTTTTGAACAATTTTCATTCTAAAAATCCCAAAATTTGTCTAAAAATCGTTTAAAATCTGGAATTTCCATCAGAAAAACTCGATTATAGCATATTTTAGACCGATTTTCAGCTGAAAATGTCCAATTTTCAGTCATTTTCAGTCCGATTTCAGCGGAAAACAACGTCAAATTTCTCATTTTTCGTAACTTTTAAGCTGAAAATTTCAAGTTTGAGATGAATCTAGTGTAAAAATTTGCTTTTTTCGAACAATTTTCATTTGGAAAAACTCGATTATAGCCTATTTTAGACCGATTCTACTCAAATTTTGGCTGAAAAACCTCCTCGAATCCCTCTCCTTACCGCGAGAATCATGTTAGCAAGAGTGACGACAGAGACAGCTCTAACTTGATCACTAAACAGTACTCCCTCATGTGACATAATCCCTCCAGAAGTTGTTTTCTGAGACGAGGCGACTTCAGAGACGGCAGTCGGTGGTCGAGTATGATGATCGGATGGCATATCTGGATTGATTTCAGCAATTGCAGCATATCCTACTGTACAATCCGTCGAGTTGACAATCAATGCGAGTGTTTTTCCGAGTCTCTCATGAGCTGGAACCAGTTTCGGAGAATAGGAGAACACCTCGTTCGCCACATTCAAGCAGACAATCAGAAGACGTTCCTGTCGTTCCGATTCTCGTTTCCACTCCTCCTTGTCTTTGAACATTTCGAATGATTCGACGATTGTATCGAAGCATTTTGTGAGCAGAATGTCACCGAATGATTGGAATTCCGAGGGGTCTGGAAAAAATGGGACATTGTGGAAAAAATGGAATTTCCAGAAAAATATTAGCTCCGCACAGTTCTTACAACCGCGCTCTACCGAAACCGAAGAAAATAGTGTGCGAAATTGAGAGACGCAGAGAAAAAGAGACAGTTTTCAAGGGGATTTCGGTGGAGCGCAGTTGTAAGACTACGGTTTTTTTTGGCATTTTGATGGTTTTTTCAGTGTTAAAAGAGGAAAAACACAATTTTTGCCGTTTTAAAGCAATTTATGTCCGAAAATCAAGATTTAGTGGTTTTTTTTGAACAAAATTAACGATTTTTACGTAAAAATTGAGAAAATGGAACAGTAGAAGTTCTAAAACTATGATTTTTATGCTTTCGGATTAAAAAATCCAGAAAAACCAGGTTTTCTAGCTCATTTTTAAGACTTTTTGACTTATAGAAGTGAAAATATCTGAATTTCTCGATAAGAAATGGGTTTTCTGATCAGAAATTCAGATATTTTCACTTTCAAAAGCCCAAAATTCCTAATAAATCAGTCAGAAAACCTGTTTTTCCCGGATTTTTCAACTCGAAAATTATCAAAAATCCTAGTTTTCAAACTCGAACGCATCAAAAGAGCGCCAGATCGGCAAAAAGAGTTGTTCGGGTCTTCGAAGGCGTGAGAGGCACGCCAGATTCGCAGAAAGGAGGCTTAAATCGCGTCAAAGGCACGCCCGACACACAAAAATAGAGAGTTGGGTAATTTCAAACGCGTCGAAGGGCGCCAGACCCGTGAAAACAGCGAATTCGGCTATTTCAAAAAGACGTCAAAGGCGCCCCAGCTTATCAAAACTAGGAAGTTAGATCTTTTGAAACGCGTCAAAGACACGCCTGACTGGTAATTTTACGATAAAAATTGCAGAAAACCACTTTTTGGTCCCGAATACGTAATAAGAATGCGTTTTCCTGTCAAAAGCCCCCCAAATTTTCAGATTTTAAGCCTTTTTCCCATACTCACACTTAGCCTTATCCCCAATTCCATCCATCAACTTTCCCAAACAATTTCAAGCGCGTCAAAGGCGCCCCAGATTATCAAAAATAGGTAGTTAGGTCATTTAAAATGCGTCAAAGGCGCGCCAGACCCGTGAAAACAGCGAATTCAGATATTTCAAACGCGTCAAAGGCACCCCAGCTTAGAAAAAAAGCAAGCTAGGTCATTTAAAACGCGTCAAAGGTGCGCCAGGCCTGTGAAAACAGCGAATTTAGCTAGTTCAAACGCGTCAAAGGCGCCCCAGAGTAGGAAACAGCCAGAATTTCGTGTTTTTCTTGTCAAAAACCCCTCTAATTTTCAGATTTTCATCTTTTTTTCCTACTCACACTTAGCCTTATCCCCAATTCCATCCATCAACTTTCCCAAACAATGATACAAACTGCGAGCGTGTGAAGAGTGTAGACAAAAGTCTTTGAAAGTGTCTTTCAACGTCTCAACGAGCGTTTTCTTCGTCCCCGGATCGATTCTCTCTATATTATTCTCAATGACATGCACCATGTACTGCACTAAATTCGATGGTTGTGTCAAGTCGACTCTCGAGAGCTCAGCGATCGAAAAATCGACGTTCGCCTCGAATTGGACACACAACTGGGAGAAGACCATCCACGCGCCGTTCAGTTTGACAGTAGTTCCAGAAGAAGATGATTTGATATGTGTCTTCATTGATTCCATTACTGTCTTCTTGACAAGCTTCTCACGGACGGCGTCTTTCAGTGTTGTCATCAGATATTGACGATGATTTGTGACGGATTCAATGGTGTCGAGAAGGGTCCATGTTAGGTCGGATGGCGTCTCGAGAAGGGGAGTTAGCACTTTCTGGAGAAGAGAGAACTGTGAGAAAATAGTCCAAATTTTGATAGTTTTGAGTCAAATAATGATGATTTTTCGTCTAAAATACACATTTTTCGCTTTTCTGACTCAAATTTTGACAAAAAAACCCACCATTTTATAGTCAAAAAAAGCCGAATTTTTGATATTTTTGTGGAAAAATAATAAATTTTTGACTCAAAAAGAGAGTTTTTCGACTAAAATGAAGAAAAGAAGCTCTCACCATAATAAGAATCCTCGCGTGTTCCGTCACAACATTATCCGTATCGTTGAGCATCGAAATCAACGAGTGAAGCCATTTCGATCCGAGCGTCTCTCTGAAAACGTAGTTATGACTGTTTGGTCTTTTTTCTCCGTATTTTTCGCTTCAAAATTCATTTTTATCAGAAAAAAAACCGTTTACTTTTGTTTTAAATCTCCAAATTTTGAAAATTTATAGTGATTTTCGAGCTCGGAATCACGACTTTTCCAACAATTTTGATTGTATTTAAAAATCGAGGGTTTTCTAGTAGTTTTATAACTAAAACTATAAAAATTTCATTCTGAATACCCGAAAAATCGAGGATTTTACCGATTTCGTGCCAAAAAACCGTAAAAATTGGCTCTGTTCGGTCAAAAAACGGATTTTTCGATAGTTTTTCAACTGAAAATATGTATTTTTGGTCAAAATTGATTAAAAACTTTTGATTTTCACTTTAAAAATCACTATTTTACTTCAAATTCACATCTTTTTGGGTCAAAACCCCCAAAATTGTCGGATTTTTAACTCAAATATCAAGGTTTCTAACGATTTTCAGCCATAAAAACTGTGAAAATGGGTTCTTTTTTTGGTAAAAACTGATTTTCCTATAGTTTTTCGCCTTAAATTACGTATTCTTGAGTCAAAAACCCCCCAAAACTCACTTAAACACCACGTTCCCACTAAGCATGACATCGGTAAACGCCTCGGCCGCCTGTTTTCTCACCGACACCATCTTATCCCGACACAATCTCTGAATAGCAGTCAGGATCGTCTCAAACTTCTTCTCATCAAGAGCCTCACAATTCTGAAGGAAACTTCTGAGCAGGGCACAGGACGCCTTCTTAACAGGCGCCTTCTCATCAGTGGCGAGTCGTCGGACAATCATAAAAATCATATCGTTCTCCACTTTCGGTCCTTTCGCATCCAAAATTCTCAATTTTTTGTATTTATGCACAATTATATTGTCCTCGAGCACCAAAACCATCTGGTTGGTGGCTCCCTTTGGCTCTTTTGGAGGCCCCGCCTCTTGCTCTGGAGGCTCCGCCCCCTCCATTGACTCCGCCCCCTCCGTATCCTCCTCAGGAGCCTCAAACATCCTATCCATCTCCTGATTCGCCTCCCTACAAAACTTCTGAAAATCTCTACGATGCACTTCAGAATCCAGAATCTTCGCCAGGGAATTCGCACCGTGGAGACGCATTGAGGGGGATTTATCGATACAGGCGAGGTAGACAATGTTGTAAAGTATAGAAATGGCGGATTTTCGGGGGATTTCGGGGGTTTTGGCGGGTTTTTTGGTGGATTTTTGGACTTTTTTGGTCTTCTTGGGGCGGATTTCCATGTCATCGTCGTCTTCGGATTCCTCGGGCTCTTCTTCTTGTTCTTGCTCAGGCTCCTCCCCTTCGGGCTCCGCCTCCTCTTCCTCTTCTTGCTCAGGCTCCGCCCCCTCTTCAGGCTCCACCCCCACAGGCCCCGGATCCTCCCTCGTCCAATCCATGCCCAACAGTACACTCGCGAGCTCATTGCTCAACGCTTTGACTCCGCCCCCTCTCGATTTCGAGGCGACACTCATCAACTGCACAAAATCATATGCATACGCATAGGGCATCGCTTCCAGACATTTCCAGATGAATTGAGCGATATTCTGACGGAATTCTGCGAGATCTGGACACTGAGAATAGACCATCACAAGGACGGTCTCGATGAGTTTCATCTCTTTGTGGGCGGGGCTTCGCGAGAGACGGAAGAGGAGAATGTTGACGGCGAGCTCACCGGCACGCTTACGTTCTGTTGAGATTTTCGAGGATTTCGAGGACTCGTCCGGGTAGGGCATTAGGGCCAGACGTGGACGGATTAGACGACCGTAGGCCTGGAAAATGGATTTTTTATGATTTTGTGTTGATTTTTACCGAAAAATGTTAATTTTCAGTACAAAATTTTCAAAAAATTCGAGTTTCGCCTTGAAAAATTGAGAGAAAATGGAAAAAAATCTCAAATTTTCACTGAAAATCGCAGTAAAGTTGGGTTTTTTAGTCCAAAATTTGCAATTTTTCACCGATTTCACTCCTTATAGTGACCACTTTTCTACTTTTCAACTGGATTTTGGCTGGAAAATTCCATTTTTGATTCAAAATTTGTGAAAAATTGGGATTTTTGAGGCTATTTCATGGAAAATAAGCTGAAAATTCAGTTTTTTTCAAATCAAAATCGATGTTTTACAGCAAAAACGCAATTTTTGGGATTTAGGCTAATTTTCATGAGAAACCTTGAATGTTTGAGCCTATTTTTATAAAAAAATAACTAAAAACTCAGTAAAATCGATTTTTCAAGACAAAAAAGCAATTTTTACAAGATTTTGAGCCGATTAGGCGACCGTAGGCCGGCAAATTTTGGGGATTTTGGGATAATTTCTTGAAAATTGTGCGAAAAATTTGAGTTTTTCATTGAAAAATTGAGGAAAAATGATGAAAAATGTGAAATCTTCATTGAAAATCGCCTTAAAATTGGTTTTTTCAGTAAAAATGTCTCATTTTCGAGATCAAAACGTTGAAAAATCGTCTGAAAAGTGGCTCAAATTCATAAAACTAAGATTTTTCACTCCAAATAACAATCAAAATCATGAAAAATCGACTTAAAATCGTGCAAAGATTGCTTGTTTGCTGTAAAAAATCGATTTTGATGTGAAAAAACTGAATTTTTAAGGTATTTTTAGTGAAAAATTTCAAATTTTTGACTGAAAAAACCAATTTCTTAGGCGATTTTCAGTCAAAATTCGTCATTTTTCCTCATTTTTTCACTCTAAAACTCAAATTTCTGCAATTATTCTGCACCATAGTTGCGCGGAATTCCGACTTCCGTCTTCCGACTTCCGACTTCCGGGCATTTTTTCACTTCCGACTTCCGGCTTCCGACTTCCGTTTTGAAAATTTTACTTCCGACTTCCGACTTCCGACTTCCGGATTTGGAATTTTACTTCCGACTTCCGCCATTTCATATGAGTGGAGATTAGGAAAAGCAAATTTCTCAGAAATACAAGGAAAAATGGTCTAAAAGGACAGAAAATAGGTTTTTCTTTAGCCAAAAACTAGTTTCTCACTGATTTTTGCGAATTTTATAATATTTTCTTTTGAATTTTCAAATCTTTGCGGAAAAATCTACTTCCGACTTCCGGCTTCCGACTTCCGACTTCCTACTTCCGGGCATTTTTTCACTTCCGACTTCCGGCTTCCGACTTCCGTTTTCAATATTTTACTTCCGACTTCCGACTTCCGACTTCCGTTTTTGGATTTTCACTTCCGACTTCCGACTTCCGACTTCCGTTTTTGAAAAAACCACTTCCGCGCAACTCTGTTCTGCACCCACCATCTCTTGTCTCGTGTGATACTTGCTCTCAATCAGCACATTGACAAAAGCCCAAAAGCCCCCAAAAATCCACATATTTCCATGAAAACTATGTGAAAAATCGTGTTTTTGGAGGATTTTAAAAGGAAAAAGTGGAAAAAATTGTGTTTTTCGCTGTAAAAAATCAATTTTGATGTGAAAAAACTGAATTTTCAGCATATTTCTCATAAAACTGGTCGAAAATCCGGGTTTTCTTGTAAAAATAAGGTGAAAATTGCAAATTTTTGTCTTAAAAAAACTAATTTTAAGACAATTTTCCGTAAAAACTGAGATTTTTTCAGCATTTTTTCATTGTAAAACTCAAAAATCACAATTTTTCTTTCTTAAATTGTGAAAAATTGCAAATTTTTGGCTGAAAAAACCCAAATTTAAAGCGATTTTCAGTCAAAATTCGTCATTTTTCCTCATTTTTTCACTGTAAAACTCAAATTTCTGCGATTATTCTTCACCCACCATCTCTTGTCTCGTGTGATACTTGCTCTCAATCAGAACATTGACAAAAGCCGAATATCTATCAGTGAACCTTTCGAATCCCCTGAATTCTCTCACAGAATTCGCTCGGCTAGCCCTAGAAATCGTTCTCAAATCCAGATCGAGTCGTCCCAAGTCTTCGATCATCTCCATTGTCATCATGAGGGTCTGAGCGTCGATTGAGAACGTATTTCCGTACAAAAATCCAAAAAATTGAGTGGATAAATGATTCAGAAATCGTTCCGCCGAGTCGACGGCGATTCTCGGTGGTCCTATAACTGGAGCATCCGCCTCTTCCTGCTCTGGCTCCGCCTTCTTCGCCGTGGCCACGCCCTTTTTCTTCTTGGCTCCGCCCACTTTTTTGGTGGCAACCATTTCACCGATACGGACAGTGTGGCAGCAGTTTCGGGTGATTTTTAGGCAGAGCTGCAAAAAAATTGATAAAAAATTATAGATTTTAGAGCGAAAATTTAAAATTTTGGATGATTTTTGACCCAAAACAGCGATTTTTGAAGCGAAAATCTGAAAATTTTGATGATTTTCGACCCAAAAATACGTATTTTCAGTAGAAAAACTATGGGAAAATCATGTTTTTTGGCCGAAAAAACTCATTTTTACGGTTTTTATGGCTGAAAATCGTTAAAAATAGACGAAAATCCCGATTTTTCAAGTTTTCAGAAAGAAATTTGGTGTTTAAATGAGTTTTTGGGAGGAGTTTTAGACTGAAAACCTGAAATTTTTCGATATTTTCACCCAAAAAAAAGATGAATTTGAAGCAAAACAGTGATTTTGGGAGCAAAAATCTGACATTTTTCGATGATTTTGAGCTTTTTTGAGTGGAAAATCACAGATTTTCAACGATTTTAACCGTAAAAATCATGAATTTTTTCTTCTGAAAACTCGGAAAATCCGGATTTTTAGTGATTTTAAGCGATAAAATTTTTAAAAAAACGAAAATTTTGAGCGAAAATTTAAAAATTTCGATGATTTTGACCCAAAAAGACATGAATTTGAAGCAAAACAGCGATTTTTAGATCGAAAATCTGAAATTTTCGATGATTTTGAGCTTTTTTGAGTGAAAAATCGCAGATTTTCGATAGTTTTTACAAAATTTTCCGTCATTTTCATCAATTTTCGGCCCAAATTCTCCAAAAATAGTGAAATTTTCAGTCATTTTTAGCCAATTTCAGGTCAAAACCGTCCAAAAATACTGCAATTTTCGGTTATTTTCAGCAATTTTTGGTAAAAATTGATCGAAAATTACGAAAATTTCACTTATTTTCAGTCATTTCAGGCCAAAATTGTCCGAAAATAGTGGAATTTTCAGTTTTTTTAATCAATTTCAGGCCAAAAATGTCCAAAAATTGGGGAATTTCTAGCCATTTTTAGCAATTTTTTAGCAATTTCAGGTCAAAACTGTTCAAAAATAGTGAATTTCGGAGGTTTCTTTCCCGATTTAAACGAATTTTGACACCATTTTCGTCCATTTTTAGTCCACTTTCAGTCTTACTCACATTATAAAGGCCAACTTGATACAAATCGGTGCTCGCACCCACACAGGCGCACATTGCCACATAGCAACTGGCCGCGTAGACACCATTCTCCACGGCTTCCTCAGTGGAATCAGATTTTCGTCCGTTCTCCAGAAAATACCAGATAAACAGGTTGAATTTCATGATTCCGATGCCACTCTCCTCGAAAACGTTTCGAATATCGCATTTTTCACCGCTCGCCACCACTTTTTCCGCTTTTTTCTTCACTGAAAATATAAAAATTGAGCTAAAAATCAATTTTTGAGTCAGAAATGTCTTTTCATACACTCTTTAAGAATTTCCTTGCAATCCTGCTCGAAAAACGTCAAATCTGTGGAGTTTTTGAACTCTTCAAAGTCCTCGTAATTGATTTCTGCAGACGACGTCGCCACATTGTCGTCTATATCGTTTAGAGGGCGTAGATACGTCGAAAGACAGTCTGCAAGCTCGTTACCACTGTCTGTGGTCATTTGGAGCTGAAAAAATGGAAAAAATAGTGGAAATTTGACTGGAAAATTGGGAAAAAATCAAAAAATTGGTCCAAAAATTCAAAAATTCCACTTTCCCTCGTTTACCGCGCTGGCGAGTTTCCTAGGCCACGCCGCGGAATCCTAGGCCACCGTGCAAACACCGCTGCGTACAATGCATTTTATTTTACGAGCAAGTTGTCATTTCAGATTTTTATCTTTTTCCAGACGCAAAAACTAGATGAAAATACCGAATTTTCAGACAATGATTGGGCGAATTGGACTGAGTAGAGTGTTGACACGTGGCTTGTCAAGTGGCGAGGCAGCGAAACTCACAATTCAACCGGCTATCGAGGTTTTTTTGGGAAATGAATTTTTTTGAAAAAAAAATCAATTTTTTCATCTTTTTCCAGCGATCTCCCACTGATCTCCTGAACGCGTTGTCTGAAACAGTCGGCCCCGACACCACTGCACCTCATTTCGCCTATATCGATGACCCAATCACGATTCCATCAACACAGAGTGCCAAGAAAACGTATTTTATGGCAAAAGTACCTAGATTTTTGGGATTTTTCCTATTTTTTGTGAATTTTCAGGAATTTGGAAAACGGGCGGCACGAGAACTCGCCACCGAATGGCCGACACTCTTCGCTTTCGATCGAGATCAGCCCCGTCTCCCGGCATTTCGCCCACAACACCTCGCCGACCCACTTCAAGTAGATCCCACCGAGAAAAGTCTTCTAAAAATGATAAAATCTCGAGAAGTCCAAGATTCCTGTATTCTCTACGAACGACTGAGGTCGGAGAACGTAGAAGTTAGCGAGAAAGTTCAGTTGGAGCTGTTTCGTCTGGTCGCTTATTATAATTCATCGAATATTCCGTTCTCTGAGTGGCAAGAGTGGGCGGGAATTCGAAATTTTGGGGAAGATTCGAATACGAAGTGGAAGGCAGGCGGTGTTGCTGACTTGTTATTCGAAACTCTACCGAAAACCGATGAAACTGTGTCGATAATGATAGCGGGACTCTGTAAATTCCATGATTCTCAGAGTGTTGAGAGGGCCAGAGAGCTGTATAAAGAGAATTCCAAGGGAAAAATCCATCTGGAAGCGTTCAATGGGCTCATTGGAGCATCTAGCTTCACTGTCGCGAAAAAACTCGCGGCTGAAATGAATTCTTCGAGAATTTTCCCGGACATCTCTACTTTTAACGCTCTCCTCATTTCTGCCGCCAAGATTCCCAAATATGAGGAAAAAATCAAGGCATTCAGCGAGATTATCGCTGAAATCCGGGAGTTAGACATGGATCCGGCGCTGTCTTGCTATTATATCATTGTCAAGAATCTGATCGACTCGAAATTGTTGGATAAGGAAAAACGGGGCGAGAACGAGGAGCAGAACTATAATAAGCAGTTGACACTGGCGGTTTCATGGATTTCAGAGGTTTTGAAGGAGATTGAAGGCGAGTTGGACGAAAAATTTGAGGAAAAATGATGAAAAAAGTCGAATTTTTAATGAAAATCACCAAAATTTTGCTATTTTGGGACGATTTTCATGAAAAATATGCTAAAAGTTCAGTTTTTCATATAAAAATCTATTTTTTTTATAGAAAAAGTGATTTCAGAGCCGATTTTTCACCATTTTTCCGTTCAAAATGTTTCAAAAATCACGATTTGAACGGATAAAAGGGGAAAATCGGCTCCGAAATAACTTTTCTGCCATAGAAAATCGATTTTGATCTGAAAAAACTTATTTTTTAGCCGATTTTCATGAAAAATGTGTTAAAAACTCAGGTGAAAATCAATTTTTGATGTAAAAACAGATTTTGATGTGAAAAAACTGAATTTTTAGTTTAGTTTTTATGAAAAACGTCTCAAAATCTGAATTTTTCACATCAAAATTGATTTTTTACAGAAAACAGTGACTTCAGAGCCGATTTTTCACCATTTTTCGTTAAACGTTTTTCAAAACGCACTATTTTTCTCATCGTTTCTGTCAGAATCAAGGAATTTCGGATGAAAATTGAATTTCCAGCAATTTTCAAGCGGTTTTGTTCAGATCTGCCCTGAAACAGTCAAATTTTAGTCGATTTTTCACAAATTTTGAATCAAAAATTGAAAATTTCTCCGATTTTTGAAGATTTTGTGCTAAAAAAATGAGATTTCAGACAAGAATCTGGTGCCAGTCACCTCTCAATGCCACCTTTTCTTCGTGGAAGCAATGGGAGTACTGTATCGTGCGTCGAACGAGAAACTCGCCGAACAGCTTCGAAATATCTATGAATCCCCGAAAAACTCTGTAAAAATGCCGGTTTTCACCGTCGAATCCACGTTTTACAATCGATATCTGCAATTGGCCATCGAGCAGACACCGTCACTCAACAGAATTCAGGATTTGTACTTTTCAATGGTTCCACGATTGGTCGGAGTGAATAACTCGTTGACTTCGCTGGTTTTCCGCAAGATTTCAGCGTCTTCAGAGAGGAATTGGCCACTTTTGAGGAGAGCGATTGTGGATGGTATCACTGCTGGACAGATGAATGGGGTGCTTGGCGAGGAGATGAGAAAGCAGTTGAGTAATGTGCAGTTGCATGTAAGTTTTGGAGAAAAAAGGGGCGGAGCTTTTAAAAAAATTTTAAAAATCAATAAATTTCAGACACTTGGCACCAGCGAACGCGAGCAGTACACGGCGCTTGTCCAGAAACTAGTAGCAGTCTGGATTGAATTCAGTCAATTTACCGAGGAAAGAATGAGGCGATTGCAACGAAAACTGTCGCCCAGCCAAATTTCTGAATGTGCGCTGCTCCTTACGAGAATTGGAGAACAACAGAAGGCTTACGAGCTCCTGGAGCTGCTGCTTGATGAGAACGCGAGTAGTGGAGAAGAGGCGACAGTTTACCCGAAAGGACACGCGAGACCGTGGGCGATGGCGGAGCTTTTTGAGGATGCGCTGAGGAAGAAGGATACGTATGGCGCCGCGTTGTGTCTGGAGATTTTGTCGCTGACGGCGAATCGTGCCAAGCTGGAACCGCTTGTGAATAGAATGGTGGAGAAGTGTAATGTGAATCAGGAGCAGGCGAGGATTCTTCAAGGATTTGTGCGACTTCGTCCGCAATAATTCCACAATAATTATGTTTTTTTGTAGTAGAATAGGATAGTAAATTTTATTTTTTCGTTGTTTCCTACGTTTTTTTGGCTTTTTTCCTATTTTTGTTACTGTTTCCCTCAATAAAAACTGATTTTTTTATTAAAATTCAATTAAATCATCTTTTATTTTAATTTTTCTGTTGAAAAAAACCTTTTTTTTCGCAAAAATTCTACTCTTTTAGGATAAAATTCGAATTTTCAAGCGAAAAAATTTTCGCGCCGCCCAATTTAAAGGCGCATGTTTACCTGAAGAGTTTAAAGGCGCACGAGGGTCTCGACGCGCGTACAGTAGTATGTAAATCCTAAAAGCAAATTTGCATTTATTTTTTGTTCTTTTTCGGCGGTTTTTTCGATTTTTTGGCGCGAATTTTTCGGTTTTTCTTTGAAAATTAATTAAAAATGTGGAAAATAATTGATTTTTTAATGAATAAAGCTAATTTATTGCTAAAAATGGCCGATTTTTCGTCGTTTTGAGTGAAAAAAATTTAGGCCAGCTTGAAAACTAGTTTTTCTGTGTTTTTTTCACGTTTTTTGGCTTAAAATTGCTTTATTTTCTAGTTAAAAGTACCGAAATGATTGTTTTCCGTTGAAAAAACTAATTTATTGGTAGAAATTCCCGATTTTTCTTTGTTTTGAGCTAAAATTTTTTTAGGTACGTTAAAAAACTCGTTTTCGCTGTGATTTTTCGCGCTTTCTGGCTTAAATTCGCTTTAAAAGTGCTTGAATAATTATGTTTCGTTGAAAAACCCGTTTTTTCCTCTCTATTTTTGGTCGCTGCAGATAATTTTCACTTTTTCTTTTTAATTCTTCCATTTTTTCAGAAGAACTTGGAGCAAAGCATGCCGCCAATGCCCCCGTTCCCGTTACCACCGGTGACGGCTCCACCTGGAGCTTTCCCGCCGCCTCCGATGCCGCCAGGACCAGCACCTGCGCTTCCCATCACATCGGAGCACAAAACAGCGAATGATGCTTGTATCAAGCGGCTGCAGGATTTGAATGTGAGTGATTCTCGGGATTTTAGCATTTTCAATGGAATTATTTTCAGGTTCTGCCCGCTCCAAAGCTCTACCCGCTGCCCAAAGACCCCGGAACGGCTGGGCAATCGTTGGACATCTTGACAAATGTTTTTGGAATTGAGGTCCACAAATCTGTGGAACTCTTCCAATATAACATTAGTATCAAGGCGGATCTAACACCAACAAAAGAAGTCGTGTTCACCAAGAAAGCGAAGGAAGAGTAAGCGATTTTTATATGCTTTATTGATTTTTCATATATCATTTTCAGCTTTGTCGTCACTGACAGGCATGAGAAGTGTTGCGCTGTGCTGTTCCACGCCATCGAACGCAACCAAGACTTCTTTCATGCACCGGACAACTCGCTCATCTATGATGGACAAAACATGCTTTACTCCACATTCAACTTATTCGGAGATCTCCCTATGGGATCAACAAAGGTAATAGCCAAGAATTTTTATTAAAACGTTGCCCCACCGCAAACGAGAGAGCATCGGCGTGAGACGCAGAGAATTTTTTCGCGCCGATACAGCTTTTGACCTATTTTCGCTGTTTTTAAAATATTTTTTGTTAATTTTTCTGAAAAACAGCGAAAATAAGTCAAAAACTAAAAATCTGTGTCGGCGCGAAAAATAACTCTGCGTCTCTCGCCGATACTCTTTCGTTTGCGGTGGGGCGCAGTTGTAAGAAAACGAAGTTTTTTAATAAACAAACTCTAAATTTTCAGACAAAGGTCATCCAAGTGAATGGAGCCGAGATGGGACACAAAGATCTAGATCGATTGCCGCTCATCAAGTTGGAAGTCTACACAACAAAAAATCCGTCCGTCAGATTCTCGCAGGATGATCTTGGACGACGAACATCTGACACCAACATTGAGTCGATCAATCGTGCATATCACAACATCTTGGAGCTTGCACTCAACCAATTCTGCATCCGTGACTTCTCCCGATGCGTCGTTTTCGAGCACGGAAAAGTTTTCTTTTTCAAACCACTCGAAGAGGGATACGAGAGACGTGATTGCATTGAAGTCGGAGACGGGAAAATGATGTTTCCTGGAATCAAGAAGACCGTCCAGTTCATCGAAGGGCCTTATGGAAGAGGATCAAACAATCCATCGATTGTTATCGATTCGATGAAAGTCGCTTTCCATAAGGACCAGACCGTCATGGACAAGATCAATGAGATCAACTTGAAGCCATGCGGAGACGGTCTGAGTGACTTCGAACGAGACAAGTGCCAGGCAGTAATCAAAGGTCTCGATTGCTACACCACCTACACTGGTCGAGTTCGACATCTCAAAATCGAAGGAATCCACCATGACAATGCCTTGAAAGCTCGCTTCGAACTGAAAACAGGAGGAACCTCTACAGTCCACGAATACTTTCAACAACGTTGGCAAATCATGCTCAAACATCCACAGGCTAATCTCATCTCTTGTATCGAAAGAGGAAAACAGAATTTCTATCCAATGGAAGTCATTCGAATCTCTCCGAAACAACGAGTCAAGATTACTCAGCAGACGGGCAAACAAAGTCAAATAACGACGAAGGCTGGTGCAGTTCCTCCTGCAGATCGGCAGAGACTCATCATGACAGGAAAGAATGCCGCAAAAATCAATCAAGAGAACAAAATTTTGAGCGATTTGGGACTTCAAGTTTATGACGATCCTCTATTGGTGAGCTATTTCTGAAATAAAATCGAATGTTCATTTGAAATTTTCAGATTCAAGCGAGACAACTTCCACGTGTGAGAATCGCCCAGCACAAAACCGGTCCAGAGCTTCCAGAACGAGGCCACAAATGGCGATTTAATCACTTCGCCCGACCAGCGACTCCCCCGGAGAAGTGGGCCATCTACGCAGTTGGACTACAAAACAGCAAATTCGATAGAAACAATTTGATGTTAGTTTTTGGAAGAATTATTGGTTTTTATCAAATTTTTTAATTTCAGTGCCATTACCGATCGATTCATCCACGCTTGTAAGTTCAAAGGACTCAATTTGCCGGAACAAATCGACCAGGATCTTGTAAATGGCAACAATATTGAGGAGAGACTGCATATGGCTGCGAAAGGAGGATGCAAGTACGTGTTGGTCATCACGGAAGACTCCATCGTCAACCTCCATCGTGAGTTTCTTTCATTAGGATAGCAACTCATTTTCTTTAATTTCAGAGAAGTACAAGGTTATCGAGAATCTGAGGGGTATGATTGTCCAGGATTTGAGAATGTCTGTCGCTTTGGATATCTGTACGAACTCCAAAAACGAAACAATCGAGAACATTGTCCAAAAGACCAATGTCAAGCTTGGAGGAAGTAACTACATCTTCTCTGACATGAAGAACTTGCTCAACGGAGTTCTCTGCATTGGCATCGGAATCTCGAATCCACCACCCAACACCAAGTTTGCTTACGAAGGAAGAGGGCTTCTGAACCCGATGGTACTCGGATTCGCGTACAATGGAATGGCTGAACAAGAGTTCTACGGGGATTTCGTTTTGAGTCCCGCTGGACAAGATGTAAGTTTCAGTTTCTTGTTTCGATTTAGTGAATTTAACTTGTTATTTTCAGACTATCGCCCCGATCGAGGACATCATCACTCAATGCATCCTTGGATACAAAAAATGGCACGATGGGAATGCTCCAAAAGCAATCATCGTCTATAGAAGTGGAGTTAGTGAGGGAAATCATGGAAATATCATTTCCTACGAAATCCCACTGGCTCGCACGGCCATTGAGCCTGTCTCCAAGTCGATCAAATTGATCTACATCGCTGTCTCCAAGGATCACACTTTCCGCTTCTTCAAAAACGAAGATCTCACGAGCAGTGCAAGCGCCTCGAAAAGCCAGAGCCAGTCTAGTGTCGGAAGCAGAACTTCAACGTCTTCCCGCGGACCAAAAGTCTCGGAGCAAAATATCGCTCCAGGACTCGTCGTCGACAGTGTGGTCACCAATCCAGCTTGCAAGCAGTTCTTCTTGAACTCACACATCACACTTCAAGGGTCAGCGAAGACTCCGCTCTACACAGTTCTTGCCGATGACAGCTACGCGTCGATGGACAGATTGGAGGAGCTCACCTACAGTCTGTGCCATCTTCATCAAATTGTTGGTCTTCCAACTTCTCTCCCAACACCACTGTACGTCGCCAATGAATACGCAAAGAGAGGAAGAAACTTGTGGAATGAGGCCAAGTAAGATTACAGTTATTAGCACGTCATGCTCCTTACAACCGCGCTCTACCGAAATCGAAGAAAATTGTGTGCGAAAATGAGAGATTCTGAGAAAAATAGACATTTTTCGAGGGCATTTCGGTGGAGCGCAGTTGTAACAATCGTTCTGAGCTGATATATTGAAAAAGTTACTATTTTTCTTATTTTCAGCGTCAAGAATCCAGCAATTCGTGATGCCGATTCGGAGCGCACTCACCTCCAACAACTCACCGACTCCATCAACTACAAATCCGCCGGAGACCTCGTTGATCGTCGTTGCAACGCATAGACATGTAAAACATGTATCATTTATCTGTAATATTAATTGTCCCCTACTTTTTAATAATTTTTAAAAACTTTGCATTTTCAAAATGCCTCTCTTTCCCCCCATAGACACTTGTATCATTTTTCATATACCTTGTTGTTTTTTGCATTTTAAAAGTGCGTTTTCCCCCCTTTCCCCACTGTATCCTATATAATCTGTAACCTATTGCCTCCCCATTCCCCTCAAGAGAATAGAAAGTAGCCTTTGAGCGAATTTCATCTATACGAGTCTCTCCTTGTAATTTGCCCAAAGGCTACCATTTTTTGTTTACATCTTCCCATCTTGTACTTATTCTGAAATTTTTTATAATTCCTTGATAGATAATAATCTATCGAGAAGAGCATTCAATACCGATATGGTATAATCAAATCTAATAAACTTGGAATGCTAAATCTTCTTTCCCCAACAAAATTGAATCATTTCTTCCCCCAATCCCTCGCTTTCTTCCAATCATTACCGACCAATCTTCACAGCCCATCAATCTTCAATTTGTCAGGTGCGATTTTCTTCTCTCTGCGGTTAGTATTTTCACTTTTCTAACATTTTTCCAAACGGTTGAAACAGAAGTGTCTGCTCAACAAAAACGAAACAATAGAGAGAGTTAAAAACGACACTTCCCTTTCTTCTCTCTCTCCTGTCGAAAAATAAAAATCTTCGCCCTCGTCTCCTTTTCTCTTTCTCAAAGTCATTTTCAAGAGAGAGAGAGGGAGTTTCGTCCCCTCCCGTTTCATCTCGGGGGCTCAACTATTTGAGAGAAAGAGAAGGAGCAATGGGAAGAAATAGAATGTCTTCAAAAGAGGGACCACGAATCGATACGAAGAAGAAGAAGAAGGGGAACGTAAAGCGAAGGGACCAGCCAGCTTCTCCTTCTCTTTGCACATCGAATCCCACTTCAATATTCTCTTCTTTTTTCTCCTTCTGCGTTTCCGTTTCTCTTACTCTAATTAAGTTTCTTGCTGGCTTTTTTGTTAAATAGAGACAAAATTAGAATAGATGAAAACGCGTCCGAGGCGCGCCAGTTTACAGATTTTGAGCAATTCTTCTGAAATTTCGGTGGAGCACATTTGCAGGTTTTGCTAGAAAAACGTCAAAGGCACGCCAGCCTGTGAATTTTGTGCGATTTTGAGAAAAGTTTCGGTTAAAAAAACGCGTCCAAGGCGCGCCAGCTTTGAAAAAAAGCAACTATTTTAGGGAATCTCGGTGGAGCGCATTTTCAATTTCAATTTTATCAAAATTTTCAAAAATGCGTCAAACGCGCGCCAGATTCATTTTTCATAGCTTTATGCAAATTCGCTCTACCGAGAAAATTGAATTTTGAGCTATTTTCAAATAATTTCGGTGGAGCGCACTTGCTAAAAATCAAACATTTGAATTTTGAGTGATTTTGAGAAAAATCTCAATAGAGCGCATTTGCAATTTTGATCGAAAAAAATTCCAAAAACGCGTCCAAGGCGCGCCAGACGCATTTTCATGGTTTTATGCAAATTCGCTCTACTAAGAAACCTTGAAAATTTTTAATTTTCAACTGTTTTCAAATAATTTCGATGGAGCGCATTTGCTGAATTTTTTGGAAAAGTTTCTGAAATTTCTGTCTGTGTGTCTGTTTGTCCTATAGACCGGTTTTCAGCTATTTTTAGCGAAATTTCGGTGGAGCGCATTTGCCAAAATAGTTTTTTTGAGTGATTTTGAGAAAAGTTTCGGTGGAGCGCATTATCAATTTTGATAGAAAACATTCCAAAAATGCGACCAAGACGCGCCAGACTCGTTGTTCAAGTTTTTTTTTATTTTGAGCAATTTTCAGTGAAATTTCGGTGGAGCGCACTTGTCAAAAAAAAATTTTGCAAAATTTTTTTCTCTGCACCCTCTCATTTCCGTGTTCTCTCTCTCTAATTTTTCAAAATGTTTTCAAATTTCCTTAGGTTAATGGGACCAAATGAGCACGGCATTGTGTACCTCCTCATATTTCTTCTGCTCTCGCCGTCGACACAAACGAATCGAGACGCGAATCGACTGTTTGAGGATTTGATAGCCGGTATATCGATTTGTAGATCAAAAAATTGTGATCTACCAGAAAAAACGAAGAAAATCGGGTGAAAATGCGCTCTAATAGACTCCAAAGAGTGCGGTAGAGCGAGGAGCACGTTTTGATCTACCAAATCCAAATTTTTATAGCTAGTTCGATGGGGCGCGTTTGCATCATGTTGTGAATGGAAAATTTTGTGATCTACCCGAAAAATGAAGAAAATTGGGTGTGAATGCGCTCTAGTAGACTCCAAGGAATGCGGTAGAGCGCGTTAGCGCGTTTTGACCTACCAATTCCAAAGTTTTTAGGATTGTTCGATAGAGCGCGTTTGCCCCCAAAAGTTTTGATCTACAAAAATCATAATTTTGATCTACTACAGACTACAACAAACTGGTGAGACCAGTGAGTGAGAATGGCGAGACGCTGGTGGTGACGTTCAAATTGAAGCTTAGTCAACTTCTAGATGTTCACGAGAAGAATCAGATTATGACGACGAATGTGTGGTTGCAGCATGTGAGTTTTTTTGTTTGAAAAAAATCTGAAAATTTTCTGAAAATTTTGAATTTTTTTCCAAAAATTGATCAACTTTGAAGCGATTTTCTAGGATTCTAAAACAATCCACATGTTCAAATTTTATATGGTTGTGTAGATCAAAACTAGGTCTTCATTTTTGTAGTTGACTCCTTTTTGATAGCTTCGCCCACTTTTGAGATATGCGCCTTTGAAGTGAAGGGATAGAGGGAAGATGCGCAGAGAAGCAAAGTTTAAAGGCGCATATCTCAAAAGTGGGCGGAGCAATCAAAAAGTTGTCAACTACAATAATGAAGAGCTAGTTTTGATCTACACAATGAATCAAAATTCAAAATGTTTGGACAGAATTTAAGGCCTTGACGGGGTCTCAAACATTGTCATTTTTCATTTTCGGCCGAAAACTGAAAAAAATTACTAAGCCCGTCACAGTTCTAGTTTTCACCCAATTTTCAAAAATTTTATACTGTTGTGTAGATCAAAACTAGGGCTACATTTTTGCAGTTGACAACTTTTTGATAGCTCCGCCCACTTTTGAGATATGCGTCTTTAAAGTTCGGCGACGAGAGAGCGTGCGAAAAGAGGAGGATGTCTCGTTTCTCTGCGTCTCTTCTCCTCTCCCTTGAGCCGCTCTCCAAGTGCCGATCTTTAAAGGCGCACATCTCAAAAATGGGCGGAGCTATCAAAAAGTTGTCAACTACAAAAATGTAGAGCTAGTTTTGATCTACCAGAAAAATATAAATTTAAGCCTATGGGGTTTTTTGGAATCTCAGGAAAATCGCTCCAAAGTTGAACGATTTCTGAAAATGTATGGAGATGGAGTTTTTGAATTTCAGAGTTGGATGGACTACAAACTACAATGGGATCCAGCAGAATACGGTGGCGTCGAAGTACTGTACGTCCCATCGGACACCATCTGGCTGCCTGATGTAGTCCTTTATAATAAGTGAGTGTTTTTTTTGGGGAAAAAAAATCAATTTCTAAAAAAAAATATTTTCAGCGCTGATGGAAACTATCAAGTAACGATAATGACAAAAGCAAAGCTAACCTATAATGGAACAGTGGAATGGGCGCCACCCGCGATTTATAAGAGGTAAATTACCGAAAAATGGTCTATAAGTGGTCTAAAACCAATAAAAATTATATGAATCGACTTGTTACAAAAATCAAAAAAAATTAGACCCAGTGGGAATCGAACCCCGGATGCCTAGATTACTGGTCAGACACCTTACCGGGTAGACTATACGAGTAGAGGCGCGGCAAGAAGGTGAGGGTGGTGATAAGGGTGGCGGCGCCGTCACTGCCACCCTCTCGCTGGTGATTTCCTCGCGGAGAATCTATGGCGCAACCGGTAACATGTCCGACTAGTAAACTGGCTTTCCAAGTTCGACCCCCACTCACTCTTATTATTTTTTACTTTTTGTAACAATCACACTGATATATTTTTTATTCAAATTGGACCCGAATAACCTCATTTTCTAAACTCTAGCATGTGCCAAATCGACGTGGAATTCTTCCCATTCGACCGTCAACAATGTGAGATGAAATTCGGCTCCTGGACGTATGGAGGACTCGAAGTTGATCTACAACATCGGGATAAACATCTGGAAAAGGAGATTGAGGAGGATGTGGAGGGAGTTGATGGCCCAACCAAGGAGATCGTATGGGTTGTCGATAGAGGGATCGATTTGAGTGATTATTATCCGTCTGTGGAGTGGGATATTCTGAATGTACCTGGAAAGCGGCACTCGAAACGGTGAGAAGTTTTTGAAAATGTGGAAAAAATGGTAAAAACTGCTCAACTTTGGAGCGATTTTCTAGGATTCCAGAAGGACCCACCGGTTCAAATTTATATACTCAGGTAATTTTCGGCTAGTTAGCCATCGAAAACGGCAGTTAGCCGAGCAAAAAAACCCGGCTGCCATATGTATATGGCAGCCGGATTTTTTTGCTCGGCAAACTCCCGTTTTCGTCGGCTAACTGCCGTTTTCGTCGGCTAACTGCCGTTTTGGTCGGCTAACTGCCGTTTTGGTAGTTTCTTATCATGGGAGGAATTCGCCATGTAGGTGCCGTTTACACGCCGATACCGCGCTGCTTAGATGCCAAATATTTTGAAAATCGATTATTTAATAAAAGTGGACCACGGCATTTTGTGTGGCCTGAATTCAAACACACGTTGCCTACTCTTCATTTTTTATCTACACTCTTTAACTAAATTGGATTGATTTCATGAGCGCTATAATTGATATACTGAAATGTGTCTGAATCATGCTCTCTCTATCCATGAAATAACAAAACTGTCCGTTTTCCGACGTGTTGTTGTCCTTAGGCCATGTAGCTCATCGTGGCGTGAGGGCACGCCACCTAAGTGATGACTCTGACAAAATTGAGATCCGATAATAGCTTTTCAACTTAATGCCCTTCTTTCAATTAATTAATGAATAAATAAATTAAGTGGATATATACCAAAAAGCAGCAGCCGACATCTCACGACTTCCGCGCGCCACTATGTTTAACGTGGTGCCGCTGCGATGCACACCAAGGCGCCACATGGGCGCCGATTAGTTGCCAAACGCCACTTAGATGCCGGATACTCCCCGACTTGACCTTATTTGCCGTTCCCATCCCATTTCGGTGCCACACCGGCTAACTGCCATTTACCTCGGCTAACTGCCATTTTTCACGGCTAACCCCCGAAACTCGTGGCTAACACCCAGATAGGTGCCACCCACGCGCCTACAATTACCTGAGTAGGATGTGTAGATCAAAACTAGGGCTACATTTTTGTAATTCACAACTTTTTGATAGCTCCGCCCACTTTTGAGATATGCGCCTTTAAAGATTGCCTATTTCCAAGGCATACGCGGGAGAGAGGAGGAGACGCAGAGAAACGAGACACCCTCCTCGTTTCGCACGCTCTCTCGCCTAAAGACGCGTATCTCGAAAGTGGGCGGAGCTATCCAAAAGTTGTCAACTACTAAAATAAAGAGCTAGTTTTGATCTACACAACAATATAAAATTTTCAAAAATCGAACAAAAACTAGAGCTGTGACGGTCTTTCAAATTTAGTAATTTTTCTCAGTTTTTCGTGAAAATTGCTTAACTTTAAAGCGATTTTGTAGGATTTCAGAATATTCCATTGGCTTAAATTTATATTGTTTGTGTAGATCAAAAATAGCTCTTTATTTTTGTGGTTGACAACTTTTTGATAGCTCCGCCCACTTTTGAGATATGTGCCTTTAAAGATTGCCTATTTCCAAGGCGTGCGCGGAGAGACAGGAGGAGACGCAGAGAAACGAGACGCCCTCCTCGTTTCGCACGCTCTCTCGCCTAAAGACGCGTATCTCGAAAGTGGGCGGAGCTATCGAAAAGTTGTCAACTGCAAAAATCTAGCCCCAGTTTCGATCTACAAAATGAATATAAAATTTTCAGAAATCGGACAAAAACTAGAGCTGTGACGGGCTTTCAAATTTAGTCTTTTTTTTTTAGTTTTTGGTAAAAATTGCTCAACTTTGAAGCGATTTTCTAGTATTCCAGAAAACCTTATGGTCGCAAATTTATATTGGCCGTGTAGATCAAAACTAGGGCTACATTTTTGTAGTTGTCACTTTTTTTATAGCTCCGTCCACTTTTGAGATATGCGCCTTTAAAGTTAGGCGAGCTTCCTTCTATCCCTTGAGCTGCCAATCTTTAAAAGCGCATATCTCAAAAGTGGGCGGAGCTATCAAAAAATTGTCAACTACAAAAATGTAGTTCTAGTTTTGATCTACACAACCATTATAATTAGAGCGCATTTGCATTCCAGATACCCGTGCTGCGAGTCGCCGTTCATCGACATCACCTACGAGATACATCTGCGTCGGAAGACGTTATTCTACACCGTCAACCTCATCTTCCCATCCGTCGGAATCTCGTTTCTCACCGCTTTGGTCTTCTACCTACCTTCGGACGGAGGAGAGAAAATCTCCCTTTGTATTTCGATTCTCATCTCATTGACTGTCTTCTTCTTACTCCTTGTCGAGATCATCCCGTCCACGTCACTCGTCATTCCACTCATTGGAAAATATCTCCTATTCACGATGGTTCTTGTCACGTTGTCCGTTGTGGTTACTGTAGTTACCTTGGTAAGTTTTTTTATGACGCGCGTCGCGTGCGGCGTCGCGGTTTTACTTGGAAAACCAATTCTTGGCCTAGAAATCCAAAATGTTGAGAAAGTTAGGCCACCACTCATTTTTTGCCGGATTTTTTCTATTGAGGAGCGTTTTAGACTTTGTGGTTTGCAAAACTTTTTTTTTGTAATTTAGGCTCCGCCCCCTTTTGGCTTTTGGCCTTGGTATGTTTTTGGAATTTTTATTAATTTTCCTTGATTTTCGGGTTTTTTCAAAGAAAATACCTCAATACACCCGAAAAACTGCAAAAAACGAAAAAATGAGGAAAAATCACCGGTGGCCGAACTTTTGCAAAACCTAGGCCACTTCAATTTTTTGGTTTTTTTTGGTTTATGACCGATTTTTAGTAGTTTTGAGAAGTTTTATGCTTTAATTGGCTTTTTTGAAATTAAAAATCGCTAAAATTTAGAAAAAATCAATTTTTTCCATTTTTCTGTTTTTTGCATTTTTTTTGAATAGATACTGTCTATTTAGAAACATATCGTCTTGAAAAACAAAACAAAAAAATCGGTTAGAAACTACCGGGAACACGTGAAACTCATCGGTGGCCGAACTTTTCCAAAACCTCGGCCATCAACTCGAATTTCTGCATTTTTAAGTGGTTTTTGAGCTAGCTTTTTCAAAAGTTGTCCGTTGTGGTTACTGTAGTCACCTTGGCTGGAAAAACCGGTCAGAAAACAGTAAAAACCCGAAAAATTGTGATGGCCGAGTTTTTGCAAAAGTTCGGCCACCGGGGATTTTTCCTCATTTTTTGGTTTTTGACAGTTTTTCGGGTGTATTGAAGTATTTTTATAGGAAACACCCCGAAAAATCAAGAAAAATCAATTAAAATTACAAAAAAGAATGGTGGCCGAGTTTTTGCAAAAGTTCGGCCACCAACTCGAATTTACGGATTTTCCTTTGTTTTTAAGTGGTTTTTGGGCTAATTTTTGTTGTTAGAAACGGTAGAAAGAACAATTTCAACTTTTGGAATCAAAAAAATTTCGAAAAAAAAAACCTTTTTTTCCAGAACGTGCATTATCGATCGCCGACGACTCACACAATGCCGAAATGGATGAAACGACTATTCGTGGATTTTCTGCCGAAATATCTTCTAATGACGCGCCCCCAACCACCCGGTCATCACAGCAAGGTTGGTGGCCTAGAAAATTCTAGGCCATGAAGGAAGTAATCGCGCTCTACCGACACTCGAGGGGTGTGCGGTGGAGCGCGATTGTAAACAATTTTTTAAATTTTTTTGCAGCCAAATCGGAAATTCGACCCACGTGCGTCGACATTCAGCATAGGTGTCAACCATATTTTGGGCCAAAATTCCGAATTATTATCCCCTGGACTCAATTCCAATAAGGAGGAGTCGTCGTTCACTCTACCACGGTTTGTTTTTGAAATTTCACATTTTTTTGAAATTTTGGCGCGCGCAGACACGCGACGCGACCGCAACGCATCAGAATTTTGGACATTTTCGCGCGCAAACACGCGACGCGACCGCAATGCGCCAGAAAATCAAAATTTAGAATTTCTGACAAAAGGCTACGGTAAAAAAGTAGGCGGAGCCAGGTTTTTAAAGTTTTTGCTGAAGATTTGATTCCGCCCATTTTTGTCCCATTTTTTCAAATTGTTGAGACGACACACGCGACGCGACCGCAACGCGTGGGATATTCGAAAATATGAAGTTTTGAGAGAAGGGGCGGAGTCAGGTTTTCATTTTTCTACTGAAAACATTTTGACTCCGCCCATTTTTGCAAATCGCGAAGATGAGACGCGCGACGCGACCGCAACGCGTCAGAAAATCAAAATTTTGAATTTCTGACAAGAGTGGGCGGAGCCAGGTTTTTAAAGTTTTTGCTGAAAATTTTGGCTCCGCCCATTTTTGTCCCATTTTTTCAAATTGTTGAGACGACACACGCGACGCGACCGCAACGCGTGGGATATTCGAAAATATGAAGTTTTGAGAGAAGGGGCGGAGTCAGGTTTTCATTTTTCTACTGAAAACATTTTGACTCCGCCCATTTTTGCAAATCGCGAAGATGAGACGCGCGACGCGACCGCAACGCGTCAGAAAATCAAAATTTTGAATTTCTGACAAGAGTGGGCGGAGCCAGGTTTTTAAAGTTTTTGCTGAAAATTTTGGCTCCGCCCATTTTTGTCCCATTTTTTCAAATTGTTGAGACGACACACGCGACGCGACCGCAACGCATCAGATGTTCGAAATTTAGAATTTCTGAGAAAAGTGGGCGGAGCCTGCAGATTTTGACTCCGCCCATTTTTGCAAATCGCGAAGATGAGACACGCGACGCGACCGCAACGCGTCAGAAAATCAAAATTTTGAATTTCTGACAAAAGTGGGCGGAGCCAGGTGTTTCACTTTATTCTGAAGATTTAGACTCCGCCCATTTTTGCAACTTTGGCGCGCAGTTCGGATTATGTGCTTCTCAGTAGCGTAACTGCGCTCCGTTGAGACACGCGACGCGACCGCAACGCGTCAAAAAATAATTTTTATTTGCAGTGACAACTCGCCGGTGCGATCAGCAGTGGAAAGTGTCGCCTATATTGCGGACCATTTGAAAAACGAGGAAGATGATAAACAGGTGAGTTCAGTTTTTTCCTTTTTCGCGTCCCAGGCACGCCAGCAGACAAAAAAATTAGAAAAAAAACCCATTTAGCGCAAAAAATCTCTCGAGAATCGATAAAAAGTTTGGTGGCCGAACTTTTTCATTTTCTCGGCCATCATTTCCAATATTTTAAAATGGAGAAAACGCGCTCCGTCGCACAGCAAAATATACCACAGGATGTATTTACTTTTTGAATTATTTATGGTCTTTCTTATTGCAACGGGGAGAAATATGACGTGAAGGAGAAGACAATAGTGTAGTCATCTGACCGGAATGGGTTATGCAACCAAGTTTTCAAAAAGGGAAGTGCGCTCTGTTGATAAACATTTTGTCAATGGAGCGCGCTTACCAAGAAAGAAGGGGGTGGAGTAGTTGAGAGGGAGTCTTCTCTTCAGGTGCTGGAACTTAACAGGGCTACAGTATCCCAGGGAGGTGTCCTACAAAAAAGGTGTCAACTAATAAAATGTAGCCCGTAACTTGTTCTATAACATACTAAAAAACTGAAAATCTGAAATCAAAGAGAACGCCGTGACACCCTTCTCAAGTCATTGTAAGCTTAACGGCGTTCAGAATCTTATTCAGGCTACAGTACCCCCGGGTGGCGACCTAGAAAAAAGTTGTCAACTACAAAAAAGTAGCCCATGACTTGTTCTATAACATACTCAAATTTTGACTAAATACGGCATAAGGGTACAGAGTGACGGATAGTCAAACCTCGCTGACGCCGTAATGATAGCGCAAAGTGTGCAAAAGCTTATCCAGGCTACAGTAACCCAGGGTAACTTTCTACAAAAAAGTTGTCAACTACAAAAATGTAGCCCATAACTTGTTCTATAACATACTAAAATTTTGACTGAATACGGCATAAGGGTACAGAGTGACGGATAGTCAAACCTTCCGTCGGGTATTGACGCTCTGGTGGTAGCGCATTGTGTGCAGTGCCTTATTCAGGCTACAGTAACCCAGGGAGGGGTCCTATAAAAAAGTTGTCAACTAAAAAAATGTAGCCCATTATTTGTTCTGTAACATACTAAAAAACTGAAAATCTGGAATCAAAGGGAACGCCGTGACACCCTTCTCAAGTCACCTTAAGATTACAATGGTTGAGAGGTAGCCCAGAATCTTATTCAGGCTACAGTACCCCCGGGAAGTGCGCTCTATTGATAAACATTTTGTCAATGGAGCGCGCTTACCATAAAAGAAAGAAGGGGGTGGAGTAGTTGAGAGGGAGTCTTCAGGTGCCGGAACTTAACAGGGCTACAGTACCCCCGGGTGACGACCTACAAAAAAGTTGTCAACAGCAAAGTTGTAGTCCATAACTAGTACTATAACATACTAAAAACTGAAAACACAAGATGTTCGGTAGAGCGCGTTTACCATAATTTTAAGAACTAAATTTCAATAAATTGCAGGTAATCGAAGACTGGAAGTACATATCAGTGGTCATGGATCGAATCTTCTTAATTTTATTCACAATGGCATGCGCTTTTGGAACAGTTGTGATTATTGCAAGGGCACCGTCCATCTATGACAATACGCCTGCTCTGGCCTAACTTTTTTCCGGAATTCTAGGCCATCTCTAAATTTTTTTTTTTAGGAATTCATATTCTATTTTGTTATCTATTTGTCACATTCCACCTTTGTACATTTTAGGCTCCGCCCCCTTTTTATGCTCTGAAACGGTTCTTTTTTCTTATTATCCAATAATTTCTACCGTAGTCCTTTCATTTTTTCTTTTTTTTTTTGTTTTTTTTGGCGTCGGGAGCCAAAAAAACGGAGAATAAAAGTATTTTTTGTCATGCGCTTGCAATTTCCATGGATATCTCTATGGATTTTATGGTATCTAGGGCTCCGGGGCTCCGTGAGCCCCCAGACTCAACTCCCCGCATTTCGATACGTTTTGCTTGGTGGTGGGAGGTCCGCTCTGGGGTTTTGGGGGTATTTTTTTTTTACTTTTTTTTACTTTGACAGGGTGTCACGGTCTGGGTTTTGGACGTACTTAATTGAATCTTATTGTATCTTATAGAAAAAGTTACGGGCTACATTTTATTAGTTGACAACTTTTTTGTAGGACCCCGCCCTGGGTTACTGTAGTCTGAATAAGATTCTGCACACAATGTTCTTTTAGAGTGCAATATCTCATTTTTCCAGAACTTTCCAATCAAAATGGCTATGATATTCAGAATCAGCGTGTTTGAAAGTACCTATTCAGCATTTTCTAGAAAATTTCATTCACCGATTTTCGTGTACTCCTCGTGGACAAGTTCATCAAAAAATCATCTCTGGCTTGTCCACGAGGAGTACACGAAAATCAGTGAATGGAATTTTCTAGAAAATGCTGAATAGGCACTTTCAAACACGCTGATTCTGAATATCATAACCATTTTTAGTGGAAAGTTCTGGAAAATGAGATATTGCACTCTAGATATTGCAATCCTATCGAATGCCAGAGGGCGTCTATACCCGAGGCAAGGTTTGACTATGCGTTACTTTGTACCCTTATGCCGTATTTAGTCAAAATTTTAGTATGTTATAGAACAAGTCACGGGCTACATTTTATTAGTTGACAACTTTTTTGTAGGACCCCTCCCTGGGATACTGTAGCCCGAATAAGAATGTGCACTCTCTCTCAATGCTTGTAAGCTTAAGGTGATTTGAAAAGGATGTCACGGCGTTCCCTTTGATTCCACTTTTTCAGTTTTTTAGTATGTTATAAAACAAGTCACGGGCTACATTTTTGTAGTTGACAACTTTTTGCTGGGACCCTTCCCTGGGTTACTGTAGCCTGGATAAGGTCTAGAACTTGAAGGTTTCCACTCCTTCCCCCTCTTTCTCTCTAATTACCCCCCCCAATTAAAGCATGTTCAGGTAATTAAGGATAATTTTATGGAGACTCCAATTCTCTCATCACCCTCGACCGTCGCCGAGAATCCGGAAATAACACCTCGTCCACCAATTCTCGTCCAATCGGTTCCGATGAAGGCATCCGCCAAGTCGTTCTCGAATCCACCGACTCCGTTGGACAGTCCGTTCATGGCCGGCGCGGTTTCTAGGCCACGTGGGTTTTGGGATTCTAGGCCACCGAAAGTTAGGCCACCGCCTGGAAACCTAGGCCACCATCTTGAAACCTAGGCCATTAGAGTTAGGTCACGTGCTTCCTGAAAGTTTTTTGTTTAGAGGCGTTAGGGTGTGGACTAACTTTTGGTGGCCTAGGTTTTCAGATGGTGGCCTAACTATCTTAGCGGTGGCCTAGAATCCTAGAGTTAGGCCACCACCTGAAAATCTAGGCCATCTGAGTTTTTGGAATTCTAGGCCACCGAAACTTAGGCCACCAAACAAAGTTCCAGGAACATCGACTCGCTCGATGGAAGTGTCCATCCCCATCCACGTGGAAGAGGAAAATCTCGGCCAGGTGAAAAACTCGGCCACGGCCATCGTGCCGACCAACTGGGTCGACTGTCCATTTAAGGAGCACGGATGTCATAAGAAAGGGGAGAAGAATGAGGTGAAACGACACGTTCGGGATGATAGGTACGTCGTCGTGTACTCCTCGTGGACAAGAGGGAACTTGGGATTTGAAATTTTTGTTGGAGAAAACGCGCTCTGTTGCGAACTCGGCCGTGTACTCCTCGTGGACAAGAGGGGACAGAGGATTTGAAAATTATGGTGCAAACGCGCTCTACCGAACTCGATTATTTTCACCGGTGATTACTACGCAGCAAGCGCGCTCCACTGAGAATTCAATTTGCTGCGTCGTCATTGTCTTTCGATACGTAGCTTAAGCTGGTTTTCTCAAAATTTTGAATTTCGCGCCACGAGAGAGGGCGTTTACTTCTCGTGGACAAGAAATAAACAAATTTTCAAATAATTTTTGAAACTTTTTTTGAGAAATCGCGCTCTACCGAGAAATAGAGTTGGGAAGCAAATTTGCTTTTTTGACAATTTCATCGTGTAGTCCTCGTGGACAAGAGGAAAGTGGTGATTTGAAATTTTTGGAGAAAATGCGCCCTACTGAACAAGGCTTTGTTGGCAAACACGCCCTAATGAATTCGCCAGTCGTGTAGTCTTCGTGGACAAGAGGGAAGTTGTAATTTGAAATTTTTGTTGGAGAAAATGCGCTCTGTTGAGAACTTGACCGTGTAGTCCTCGTGGACAAGAGAGTGTGTTTCCAGAAACCTCCATCTGATGCTTCTGTGTCAATCCCTGAATCCAATCCGCTCGAAAATCAATATCCAACAATCGGGATACGTGGATGCGTACGTGGGAATGCTGCAATACATGCAGCTCGCCGAGTCGTCGTTCGAAAAATTCGGAAGTCAACACACTTTTCGGATTCCGAATATCGGGTTGACCGTCGTCAAGGCGACCAAGAATAAGAAGTGGAGGACGATTTTCAGCCAACCGTTCTATTCCCATGGATATGGGTACAAGATGATGGCTGTCGCCGCGCCATATGGCGATGGGTTGGGTAAGTACGCTCTACTGGACTTGGAGTCCTCGAGGACAGTTGTTACAACCGCGCTCCACCGAAATCCCGTTGAAAAATGTCTCTTTTTCTCAGGGTCTCTCAATTTCGCACACAATTTTCTTCGGTTTCGGTAGAGCGCGGTTGTGAGAAGCGTGCCGTGATAATAGAAATTCGAAATTCTAATGTTTTGCAGCATTCCGTGAGTTCTTCTCGATCTTCGTCTGCTTGATGAAGGGCGAATGGGATGACATCGTCGAGTGGCCATTCCGGTGTGACGTCAACTTCTCGATTCTCTCGAATGATAAGAAGGAGTTGTGTGAGTTCTCTGACATGGGCCTGGAGTGTCCCCCTGAAATCTTCTCATATTTTGTACACAAGTATTGTCTGGCGTAACTAAGAAAAGTCCTTGATAGGTATCGGAAAGTTAAACAACTTTTTTGAAATCGTTCGAAAATTTCGACGGCTCCACTTTGAGAGCTCGTAACTTTTTGAGTTTTTGAGCTATCGTAATGGTTTTGGGCTCATTCGATAGCCAGTAACACTAACTTCAAAAACTTCAGTTTTTCAAAAAAATTGCAGTCTTTCTACCTACCCATATACAGTACCACTCTAAAGTATGTTGTGGTATTTTCAGTGGAAAGTGTCCAACTTTGAGAGTGTGTCATGGTATTCCTGATTGTCCCATCAAGTAGATTTTTAATAAATTATACAGAACAAAGGTAGATCTTCATTTTTGTAGTTGACAACTTTTTTGTACGGACACTCCCTAGAGAGTTATGGTCATTTTAAGGAGACAGCTCAAAAACTGTACTATTTCACACTGAATTAGGCGATTAAAGGGAGAAATGACTTTGTCGATACGTAACTTGCTAGGGATTGTCCGCACAAAAAAGTAGTCAACTACAAACATGAAGATCTACTTTCAATCTGTATGGTTTATAAAAAAACTTTCTTTATGAAACAATCAGTATTGCCATGGCACACTCTCACAGTTGGTCAATTTCAATTGAAATAGACAAAACTCAAAATACATTTGAGCGGTACTGCACGTTGTCAAAAATTGAGTCCCGTTTATATCGAAGCTTCAGCACCAAAAACATCATTTATAGCGAGATAATGAAAAATATCGTTATCTAGCCTCCTTTTGGCAATTGTCATAATTATTTTTGGAAAAGTGAAAGTATAGCGCAGCGCTCTATTGCACGCGGAACTTAGAAACTTTTTAAAACCCCTAGCATCAGCTAATTGTGCATTGTGTCACTGCGCGGCGAATTGGATCGGCGCCAGGGGGTTAAGCATAAGTCCGTCTTCCGTCTTCCCCCATTAAAATTTTTTTCGCCTAGCTGATATCAGAATATCAGTATTTTTCCGAAAAAAAATTAACACAAATTCAACCGTGTTACAACAAAATAATGGCAAAATCGTCTAAGTGACATTTCAATCAATAGTCAGCCAATCAATCAATAATTACAGTAACCAAAACGATGTACGTGTCGAAGATGCCAGAAATCCATGATTTCTTAGAGAGACCAACCGGTCTCCGTAACGGAACCATCGGATTCCAGAACTTTCTCCCTCTCGCCAAAATCACTGAATTCTCGGCCGACGGAGACATTTTCATTCAGATCAAGGTGCTTCTCGACCATGATAAGATCTATCAGGCAAAGGAGGTCAGTTGTTGCAAACGCGCTCTACCGAAATATTGATTTTTGTTGTAGATCGACTCGTTGGAGTGCCAGGGAGATGTGGTGGTGAAGACCAAAAATGAATGAGACGCGTTTTTTGGATGTTTTTTAAGAATGTGAATAAAAATTTCCACTTGTTAATACTATTGTGTACTCCTAGTGGACAAGGTAGATCAAAACTAGAACTACATATTTGTAGTTGAGAATTTTCTGATAGCTCCGCCCACCTTTCAGATATGCGCCATTCAAGAGAGGCAACCTAAAGAGATGAGACGCAGAGACGCAAATCTTTAAAGGCGCATATCTAAAAAGTGGGCGGAGCTATCAAAAAGTTGTCAACTACAAAAATATAGCCCTAGTTTTGATCTACCAGAAAATATAACTTGTAGAGCAAAAAATTAATCGACAATTCAACAATTACAATTGAAAAACAAAACAGTGAAAAACGTGAAACCGCCTTTTAATTAAAAACGTGCTCCTCTCATATTCCAAATCAATCAATAAACTTTCTCGATTCAAAATTAGTTCCAAATATTCAAACCTTCGAATAGGCGTGTCTCTTTTCACATTCTGTCAAAGTGTTGTTCACTGAGTAAGTCAAGTAGCAACCGCGCTCCACTGGACCCTTAAGACTGCAAATTCAAAACTACCGTACCTTTTCAAGCACTAACTCCCTTCAAACGCAATATTATGAGCTGAAATATATACCAAAATGTAGATCTCGACGAGTTCTATTAGCAGACGGGCCCTTGTTGCAACTGCGCCCCACCGCAGACGAGAGAGTGGCCCGGTAAGAGACGCAGAGTTTAGTTTTCCCGGTCCGCGTTGACTTTCGCTATTTTCCGTCAATTTTAGTGATTTTTAAACGTTTTTTTTTGCATAACTTAGAATTTGATTGCTTTTATATTATAGCTTTTAATTATAGCTTTTCACCAAAAATCGTGGATTCCTATTGAACTTGACCAATTGTGTTAAAAAATAAATAGTTTTTCAATTATTTTAAGTATTTTTAGGCAAATTCTTCGACAAAAACAATCAAATTCTAAGCGATGCAAAAAAATTGTTCGAAAATTGCAAAAATTGGTGAAAAACGGGAAAGTCAAGTAGCAACCGCGCTCCACTGGACCCTTAAGGCGGCAAATTCAAAATTACCGTACTTGCGAACCGCGCCGACGCGTAACTCGCTTAAAACTCAATGTTATGAGCTGAAAAATATACAAAAATGTAGATCTCAGCGAGCGCTATGTCTGTGATATAATAAGGACCAGTAAAAATTGCCAAAATACGCGAAAATCGCCAAAAACGCCAACCTAATGAGATTTTTTTTGAAAAATCTGAAAAAGCTGATTTCATTTCACGTCGGCCCCAAAAAATTCCAATTTTTCACTCTCAAAAGTGCTAAAAATCGATTGAAATGACCTAGAAATGCAGTTTAGAGGATTTTTGCTTCATTTCTGGTGGTTTTCAAGCGTTTTTCATAGATTTTTCACGGTAAAGTTGCAAAAAACACGGTCACGGACATAGAACTCGCCGTGATCTACATTTTGGTATATTTTTCAGCTCATAATATTGAGTTTGAAGCGAGTTACACGCCGGCGCGGTTCGCAAGTACGGTAATTTTAAATTTGCCGCCTTAAAGGTCCAGTGGAGCGCGGTTGCTACTTGACTTTCCCGTTTTTCGTCAATTTTTGCAATTTTTGAACGATTTTTTTGCATCGCTTAGAATTTGATTGTTTTTGTCGAAGAATTTGCCTAAAAATACTGAAAATATGTTTAAAAAAACTACGTTTCGTAAAAGAAAATTCGTCAAAAAACCTTGAAAAATCACTAAAATTGACGGAAAACAGCGAAAGTCAACGCGGACCCGGAAAACAAAACTCTGCGTCTCTCGCCGCGCCACTCTCTCGTCTGCGATGGGGCGCAGTTGCAACAAGGGACAGTCTGCTAATAGAACTCGCTGAGATCTACATTTTGGTATATTTTTCAGCTCATGAAGTCAAGTTTTAAGCGAGTTAGTGCTTGAAAAGGCGCGGTAATTTTGAATTTGCCGCCTTGAATTGTCCAACGGAACGCGATTGCTTCCCTCCTCCACATACCGTAGTACTCCCCTTTTCAGATAGACACCTCCTGGGATGCTCGTCTACATTCTTCTGGCCATCATCGCCTTGATCTCCTATCTCTTCTATCTGAGTATTACCCGGACTTGTGCAAAAGCGGATTCAAAATGTACAAGTATTCGGACGTCGTCTAGCAGATCCTCGAGAAGAAATCTTCTGAATTCTGAAGGCGTCGTGGCTCCGCCCCCTCCTCCTGTTTCTGAAGCCCCGCCCCCTCCCGTTACCTCTGTCATGTTGGCACCGAAAGACAACTTCTCCAGTGGAGTCGTTGGGGGAAAATCGGAGAGACTCGAAGCCGCGCCGACGGAACGCCAGACGCCAAGTGAGAAATCGAAGAAGTCTAAGAAATCTAAAAGTTAGTTGTTTTGGGACGTTTTAAAACCTGGGACGTTTCGGAACGTCTCGGTATCCCGGTTTTTGGGACATTTCAAAACCGCGGACGTTTTGAAACTATCAATTTCAAAAGTTTGACGGTTTTCCCTGGGTTCAGAACGTTTTGAAACCGGGGACACTTTAGAACCAAGGCTTAAACGTCCTGTGCAGTAACTTTTGGAATTTTGGGACGTTTTGAAACTTTAGTACTTTGTGAAATTACCCCGTTTTCGGTTGCTTTTGGGTGGAAACGAGCAAAAACGTCACAGTTGCGAAATGACTAGTTTCGAAGTGTCCGGAATGCGTATTTCTACAGTTACTAGCTCCACCGAAATCCCCTTAAAAAATGTCTCTTTTTCTCTGCGTCTCTCAATTTCGCACACTATTTTCTTCGATTTCGGTAGAGCGCGTTTGTAAGACACGTGACTTACTGGGTTTTAAGATATTCCGGTTTCAAGACGTCTTGGTTTCGAAACGTCCCTGTCTCCTCCGTCTCAGTTTCCCAATCTCTAAACCTTCCAGAATCCTCCAAATCCCGTTCTTCCAAAAAGTCCAAAAAGTCCAAGAAACGGAGTAAAAAGAGGAGTAAATCCCCGTCCACTCCAGAATCCTCCATCCAAACTGCAAAAGAACTACAAAAGGATACGGTAGAATCATCTGGAGAAGGTGTAAAGACTCCAGAAGTCAAGAAGAACGACGATGCTCCAGAATCTGGAGTCAAAACTGCCACGGAGATTCCCACGACTCCCACGACTACTGTAGATCAAAAATCGGAAGTGTCGAAGAGCACCAATGCTTCTAGTGTTTCGGTAAGCCACTGGACTCTCGTGTGCAAACGCGCTCCACTGGACTCGGCGGGAAATTCGAAATTTTTAGTTGTTTTAGCGGTTGCAATCGCGCCCCGCTGGATTGGGGGGGTGAATTTTGGCGCGAAATTCGAATTATTTTCAGACCGCCGCCAGCTCTGCCTCCCGACAAACCACCAAGGCGAAGAAGAAGAAGAGTGAGTTTTGAAATGACTGCGGTTTCGAAACGTCCCTAGTTTTTTTTGCAGAGCGCAGCAAGGCGAAACCGAAGAGATCGTCGGCGGAGAAGACGGAGTCGATTTCTCAGTGAACACACGATTATTCTGAATAATATGGTACTGTGATGAAAAATTTTATTGCAATTGAGTCGCTACGCAGCGAATTGCTATTGCACACAGTTTTAACGGCGTGTGCGAGACGTAAGGTCCGCAACGAAAAGATTCGAATTTTTTTCGAATTGCGGCGCGTGCGCGTCGCGGTTTACATTGAAAGATACGACAAATGAACATAAAAATCCTTGGCAAGTCTATTTTGGCACCGTGCCAACCAGAATTGTAAGGAATGAGTTTCCGGAATACGGAATCCGGAACCGGAATGACGAAAAAACTCGGAATTTCCGGAATCCGGATTCCGGACAACTCTGGTGCCAACCGTTGTGCGGCAGAGCGTGTTTCAGCGACCTTTCGTCTCGCACACCGCAAATCGAGTCGCTACGCAGCGAATATGCTCAGAACCTGTGGGTTTGGTGCTGCGATCTGCAAAAACACTGTGTCAAATTAAGTAAAAAATACAATAGAACTGACAAATCGTCGTGTCGAGACCCGAATTTCTGAAATTCAGAGATTACTGTAGGTCTGAAAGATGCATATTTCAGATTTTCCTCTCAAATTCTTTCGTCTTTTTTCAAATTCTTTCTAACAAGAGAAGTCTTTGGAGACGCCACTTTCAAACGACCTATATATTTGATCATAGGTATTTTCGACTACCGGAAGTCCATTTCTGCAGTCGAAACCTGCTAAATGTGTCTGCGAGCCGAGTTATGAGCTCTCAAACTTTAAGCCATTTCACATGGAATTCCAAATCGGCCTCATATACGCCACTGCGCGGTTCCATTTGTGTTTTCCAGCGGTTTGCCTGTGCTAGTACATTGCAAGAATGGGAATATCTTGCGGATCAGGAGCGAGCGGCAACCCGGCAATCCGGCAATTGCCGATTTCAAAAATCGGCAATTTTCGGCAACGTGTAACAATGAGGATTTTCAGCAAGCATTTTCTATTTTTGTATTACTTTTGTCGAATTCAGCTTTAAATTTTGAATAGATTTAGAAAAAAACTGTAAAAACATTGCCGAAAAAAAAGTCGGCAATTCCGGCAATCCGGCAACCCGGCGACGGCATTGCCGCTCGTCCCTGTTGCGGATGTACAGTACCGGTCAAAAGGTTGTAAACTTTGGCCGTTTTCAGTTGAAATTAGCCAACTTTGAGAATGTGTCCAGGTAATTCTGATGATCCCATTAAGCAGATTCTTAATGGATCGTATAGAACAAAGGTAGAGCTTCCTTTTTGTAGTGGACCACTTTTCTGTACGGACACTGCCTAACAAGTTATGGTCATTTTAAGACAACAACTCAAAAATTCAACTATTTGCTACTGAAATTGGTCGATTTGAGGAAGAAATTACTTTGTCAATACGTAAATTTCTAGAGAGTGCTCGTACAAAAAAGTTGTCAACTACAAAAATGGAGCTCTGCTCTTGATCTGTATATTTCATTAAAAATCTACTTAATGTGACAATCGGTATTACCATGCCACGCTCTCAAAGTTGACTAATTTCAACTAAAACCGGCCAAAGTTTACAACCTTTTGGACGGTACTGTATACTGTTTGCCGATTTGGAATTCCTTGAAAAACAGCTTAACCACCTGAAAAGTTTTTAGAGCTCATAACTCGGCTCGCAGAGATGTTTAGCAGGTTTTGACTGCAGAAATGGACTCCCCGTGGTCGAAAATACCTATGACTAAATTTATAGGTCGTTTGAAAGCGGCGTCTCCGAAGACTTCTCTTGTTAGAAGTCGTGTTCTTGTGTTTACTGAGAAATGACTAACGGAAAATGCTGTGAGACATTTTTCGACTTTTTCGGAATTCTTACCCCTTTTTGGACTTTATGTTAACAGTCCTCTTGTATACCTTTGATTTTTTTTCTAGTATTTCTTATTGATATTGATATTTATTTAACCATTTGAATATACAGTAAGAATCACTGGAGGTCAGGTAGAGTCCCTCACGAGACTAAACCTGAGAAAGGGAAACCGGGAAAAAAAGGATAATTATAAAAGTAGGTATTGGGCAAGGAGGGGAGGGAATATAAAATAATCAGTTATCAGAATCGTACAATATTATTCACAAGAAGAGACTTGAATTCTGAAGGGCAAAGGAAATGAGGAACGTTAATAGTTAAGGCATTCCAAATAGGTACTACCGTTGAGAAAAAGTTAGAGCAATTAGGATTTACACAGATACATAGGGAAAATCGGAAGAAATAGTATGTACAGTACCAGCAAAAAAGATATCATATTTTGCCTTTTTGAGTCGAAAATTCCCAACTTTGAGAGTGTGCCATGGTAAAACCAAATTAACTTTTATGGATCGAACAGAACATGAACAGAACTCCATTTTTGTAGTCGGCAACTTTTTTGTACAGACGATCCCTAGAAAGTTACAGAGTAACTACACCCAATCGACCCATTTTAATTCAAAATAATGCGATTTTTGAGCAATTTTTTTTTAAAATTCTATAACTCTCTAGGGAGTGCCCGTACAGAAAAGTTGTCAACTACAAAAACATAGCTCTGCTTTTGATCTTTATGGTCCACCAAAATTTATCGAGACTCCACACCTGATCAACTGAGATATACATAAATATTTATTCAAGTAGAAACTATTTCAGAAAATATGAACAAATGGATATAGAAATACAGACAGTTATCTAAAATTTAGTTCAAAAACAAAATCTCCGTTGTGGGTGCGGCGAATTGCCTCAGCGAGGAGCATTGAGATGTCGATGCACTGAATCTTCGTGCACTTCTTCATATTCTCATCCTGTGGCATCGTGTTGGTCACGACAACTGCCTCGAACTTTGAAGCGTTGAGACGCGTGAGCGCAGGTCCAGAGAAGACTCCATGGACGCAAAAGGCGTACACCTTTTCTGCTCCGGCCTCGACCAACCTGTAAATTTCTATTATACAAACAATAGTTCTATTCGATTGACTTACTTGTCAGCCGCCATGCAGATTGTTCCACAAGTGTCCGCCATGTCGTCCACCAGAATGGCCACTTTTCCTTCAACTGATCCGACGAGAGTCATTTTTTCGACTTCATTTGCTCGTTTGCGCTCCTTGTGGATCAGAGCAAAATCCACATTTAGGCGATCAGCAATTGAAGTCACTCTGAAAGTTGTCTGATGAGTTTTTCACAGTTTTCACACAGTATACCTCTTAGCGCCTCCAGCATCTGGTGAGACGATGACTGATGTTTGCCAGTTGGGAATCGACTCCTTGATGTACTTGAGAATTGCTGGCTCGGCATACAAATTGTCGACCGGAATGTCGAAGAATCCTTGGATTTGCGATGCATGCAGATCCATCGTGATGATGTGATCGGCTCCAGCGGTCGTGAGCATATTGGCCACCAACTTCGCTGTGATCGGGGTTTTTGCTTTGTCCTTTTTGTCTTGGCGAGCATAGAAGAATGATGGGATAACAGCAGTGATACGGCTTGGCGAAGCTGTTTTGCAGGCTGCAATCATGATGAGCAGTTCCATGAGGTTGTCGTTGACTTCACCAGCGGCCGTTTGCACCAGATAGACATCTTTTCCACGAACTGATTCTTGGAGCTCGACGCTGGTTTCTTTGTTGCTGAACTTCTTCAGCTTGGCTTTGGCGACTTCTTGTTCGAGTCGTTCACAGATTTTGGTCGATAGATCCGGGTGCGAGGATCCAGAGAAAACCTGAAATTATACAAATTCCGTTTCGAATGACTGGAACTCTATAGTTTAATAGGATTACAATGATAGGAAAAGGGAATTTACCGTCGGTGCCATTTTATATGCTGATTTAGGACAGGTGATACTGTAGGAATATCGAGGGAATAAGCTAGAATGTACTGGAATGTACTGGAATGAACGAGATATCGCCACGACAATGAGTCAACGCCCCTTGCAAGCAAACGTGGCTATGCAAATGTGTGTTCTAGATTCCCAAAATGAAAGGAGGGTGTCAGACACAAAAAACAGAAACAGTAAGAGACAATAGTGATAACGCGAGACCCAGAGAAGCACTTCGAAACGTTTGCTGCATCTTTTTATTGCAAGCTATCATACGTTCAAATGTATACTACCTCTAAAACCCCGAAGAAATCGGTAACCGACGGTAATGGTCGATGTTGCAACAAGATCGGAAACAGTTTTACTCACTACTTTCATGTGTGGCATTCTGATATCTTCGACGTTTGGATGAAGGAGTAGATGAGACGAAAGCACGTGGAGGAGTCGGATGGTAGATTGAATGAATGTCGTGCGGTGTTCGAGACTTCTATCTGAAAATTAAGACAATTCAAGTGAGCTCGGTAAACACAAGGAGAGGAGGGAGCTATGACTGATTTTTTCAGAGCTCAAACAATACAGACAAGAATAGTAGGCCTGAGAAATTGTCGAATTAGGGGAATCTATGGGGAAAAAGCGATGATGAAGCAAAAGGAAAAAATCGATTGAAGTAGAGGGGGAAAATCGAATTATTGTTTGTCAGGAGGACAACTGAGGAAAAGAGACGGAAGGGGCCGCTTTTATACTGAATACTGTAAGTGGGCGAAAGGGAGGAGACTTAGAGAAGTCCAGAGAGGAATGGTGGTTGGTCGCTTGGACCACGAGGAGCCTGAGTCATCTAAACAATAGAATACTAGAATGAAATAGGGGGGAGAATATCGATGAGAGGAAAATAAGTTCAAGAGAAGAATTACAAAATTCTTCTGCAAAAGACCTCGACACTGCCGGGGACAAGCCAGACGGTGAACGACAAGACGAACACACGATGATGGCCGCACCTCGGCTAACGAAGATCAGCATTAACTAGGGAAGGGCCTCGACTCGGTCTGGACGTGACCTATATCATTGGAAAGGGGGGGGGACGTGACCTATATCATTGGAAAGCGTGACCTATATCATTGGAAAGCTGAGAGAACGCTGATTCCAAATATATATTCAGTTTTTGCCCTCGAGGCCTGGTATTCGAGAAAAACGGGGTCAAAGTTTGGACCCCTATCTAGTCATTACCTTACCGACGTGTTAAAAATGTCGGCAGCGTGGTGTAGGCGGTAGCAGAGTCGTCATTGCGCAACAACTTTTTGGTTCAATTTTTCACAGCTCTGTTCAAATAGATTTAAAATTTTTTTTTTTAAATCAAAAAAAAAATTGGTGGCTGGACGGAATTGAACCAAAAAGCTGTTGCGCAATGACGACTCTGCTACCGCCTACACCACGTCGCCGATATTTTTAACACGTCGGAAAGGTAATGACTTGTTAGTGGTCCAAACTTTGACCTCGTTTTTCTCGAATACCAGGCCTCGAGGGCAAAAACTGAATACATATTTGGAATCAGCGTTTTTTCAGCTTTCCAACGATATAGGTCACGTCCCATAACTCCAGACCGAGTCGGGGCCCTTCCCTAATCAGCTTGGTCACGACCAGGGATGTGCGGAACGGAAATCGGAAATTCCGAAATTTCCGAAATTTCCGACTTTTTCCGGAACATTTTTCCGTCGGAAAATTTCCGAAATGTTTTTTCGGAAATTTCGGAAATTTCCGATTTCCGGATATGATTTCGGAAAAAGAAAACGTTTCCGAAATTTCCGAAAAATATTTCGGAAATTTCGGAAACAAAACAGTACTGTAGTTTTGAACGAAAAAGTTACATTGGTCTCGCGAACGAAACATTCAAATTTTTAAATTTTATTTGTTTTTAATACTCATATTTCCCAATAGAGTACAGCTTCCGCTGATCTTTCATGCGTTTTTATTGCAATTAATTGAAAATTATTGCTTTCAGCATCAAAATTTATCATACCTGTCAAATGACGGGCCGGCTAAACAATGATTTCCGGAATTTCCGGAATTTCCGAAATTTCCGAAAAAAAATTCGGAAAATTTCCGAGTTCCGAAATTTCCGAAACGGAGAAGTCGGAAGTAAGAAATGTTTCCGAAATTTCCGAAAAAATATTTCGGAAAATTTCCGATTTCCGAAATTTCCGAAATTTTTATTTCCGCACATCCCTGGTCACGACAGTATCTTCATCACGGCTTCTGATTCTATATTCGATCAACGGGAGACGGAATTATTCATCAAAGATGCAGTTGAAGTTCTGAGCATCTGCTTGGCTGGGGCATTGGGATTCTCCGATGAGTCCTTTCGTCGGCGCACAAACCTGCAAAACGGTGGTGTAGGAATCCATATTCGGAGGTTTCATCAGAGCGCTTCGGATATTTTTTGATGAATATTGTAGTACGTGTTGGGGTGGTGGCGTTGACGCCCGGCATCTTGTAGGAAATTCCATGTTCCATGGAATTTCTCGTTTCGGAGCTTGTTTCGACTCAGATGAAATTTTTGGCAGCTCAGTAAAATCAGTTTGGAGATCATCACATTTGTTTTCCGAGCAGCTACCAGCTGTCCAGCAACTATGAGCCCAGCCCTAAGGACACATAACAAAAACGGCAAAAAATACATCATATTTTGCTTTTTTCGGTTGAAAATGCTCATGTTTGAGAGTGTGTTACGGTAGTACTAATTGTTCCATCAGACAGACCAAGAGTAGAACTTCATTTTTGTAGTTAGCCACTTCTCTCTACGGACGCTACCTAGCAAGTTATATCTTGAAAAAATCATTTCTGCCTTAAATCGAACCATTTCAGTGCGAAATACTGTGACCCCTTTGAAACCGATTTTTCCGGAACGTCATTTCAGCCTACGGTGGCGCATAGAAAAGAGGTCAAGTTGGGAGAGGCGATCTGAGTAAGATCGATAAGATGTGTTACAGCGTTAGAGAATTTTCCGCGAAAAGAATTTGAGAGGAGCTTCAAGCTTGTTTAGATGATGGGGGAGGCGAACAAACGACGGAGCAGTATTCAACTAGAGGGAGTACGTACGTTTTGAACAGGAAGATATAAAATTGGGGAGAGTTGGATTTGAAAGATTTCAGAAGTTGTTTTGAACGGAGTAAGGAGAGAGCAACAGCCCGGTTAATGTGTCTAGTGAATTTGAGATTAGGTTCGATTAATAAACCTAAATCCCTGACAGAATCGACGGTATCAATGAGGGTACCTCCAATAGTGAAGGGGTGAGAAGAGTTTCGAGGTCTGAGGCGAAGAAGGGCAGTCTTAGAGTGGGCCAGAGCATAGTTGTCCGGAATCCGGATTCCGGAAATTCCGGATTCCGGAATTCCGGGTTTTTTGACGTTCCGGTTCCGGGTTCCGGATTCCGGAAAATGAAAATTTTCATTCCGGTTCCGGATTCCGGATTCCGGTTTTTTGAATTTTTTTCCGGAATCCTGAAGATGAAATTTTAAAATTTTTTTGAGTTTTAAAGACAACTGCATTACTTCTTTTTCGGTTTTGAACCTCAAAGATAGTTTTGAACTTTATATATCATTGAAAACACTCGAAAAAATGACTTGGCCTTGCAAATTTATCGAATCATTCCGGATTCCGGATTCCGGAAAATTCCGGAATTCCGGGTTTTTTGTCATTCCGGTTCCGGATTCCGGATTCCGGAATATCTAAAAACTCATTCCGGTTCCGGATTCCGGATTCCGGAAAATTAAAAATTTGATTCCGGTTCCGGATTCCGGATTCCGGTTTTTCGGAAAATGGCATTCCGTACAACTATGGGCCAGAGGTAAAGAGTTGTCAGAAGCCCAAGACTCTACCAAGTCAATTCCCATTTGAAGTGCTAGAGGATCATGAGAGTACAGCTTAATATCGTCAGCGAAAGCTGCAATACGTAGCGATGAAATTTCAGCAAGTTTGAGCAGGAGACCATTTATAAAGACCAAGAACAGGAGAGGGCCAGAGACGGAGCCCTGTGGGACACCGGAGGGGATAGAAGCAGAGGGAGTGCCAACGAAGTCATCTTATTGGCTTCCTTCAGTGTGGATGGTCTACAAATGTAGTTTTGATTTTTATTGGATTCTCGCATGGTTTTAAAGGTATGTATTTGAGATCTATAGCTTTTTTTCTGAAAGTACCTACAGTACCGGCCATAAAGATAACATATTTTGCCTTTTTCTGTTGAAAAAAATAACCAACTTTGAGAGCGTGTCATAGTAAAACAATTTTTCCCACAAAGTAAATTTTTTATGGATTGGATAGATCAAGAATAGAACTTTATTTTGGTAGTTGACAACTTTTTCGTACGGACACTCCTTATAGACATTTTAAGACGATTTACACTATTTTGCACTGAAATTGGTCGATTTAAGAGAAAAATTACTTTGTTGATACGTAACTTGCTAGGGAGTGTCCGTACAAAAAAGTTGTCAACTACAAAAATAGAGATCTAGTCTTGTTCTATGTGATCCTGTAAAAAGTTATGTTGTGGGGCAGTTAGTTTTACCATGACATACTCTCAAAGTTGTGGGTTTTCCACTGAAAACATCGAAACTTGATAACATTCTGAGCGGTACTGTATTACCTTTTTCCATACTAGCAAACCGGGCCGGCCCGTAACTCGCTTTAAACGCAACATTATGAGCTGAAAGATATACCAAAATGTAGATCTCGACGAGTTCTATGCCCGTGACCTAATACGGGCCGGATGACTATGCCGCGGGCCGGGAAAATGTGCTAAAAAACGCGAAAATGGCCAAAAAAGCCATTCTAGCCCGGCCCGCGGCACATTAACGAATAGTCATCCGGCCCGTATTATATCAGAGACATAGAGCTCGTCGAGATCTACATTTTGGTATATTTTTCAGCTCATAATGTTGAGTTTGAAGCGAGTTACGCGCCGGCCCGTGTCGGCCCGGTTTGCAAGTATGCCTCTTTCTATCGTAACTTTCTGTTTTTCCAGAGCGTTGTTGAATCTCCAGATGGTCAAGGAGCCTTACTCAAAGAAGAAAAGGAAAAGTTCTGGAAATTGCAAAGGTAAAACCATTTTTGAACTTTTCAATAGAATGTATTGTTTCAGTTCATGCACCACCATCCCGAGAGTAGAAGCCCGACGAGAAACACCACAGAAGAAGGTCAGAATCCCGGATATGCCTGAAGTTGGATGGTCAGGGTATTCTTCTGGAACGTCTTTGTTCGCGACAGAGTTGGAGAAGCAATTTGATTAGTTTTAATCATTTAATTACAAAATAAATAATTTGTTTTTGATGATAATTTAAACACGAAAATTGCGAAAATTTCAAACATTTTCGCGTGTCAGAAAGGTAATAATTTGTTATTTTTTGGAACTTTGACCCTGTTTTTCTCGAATACCAGGCCTGGATGGCAAAAACTGAATATATATTTGGAATCAGCGTGTTCTCAGCTTTCCAATGATATAAGCAACGTCATACATGGTACGCCCGGCCGATCTCGAGAGAACTACTTATAGTTGAAATCGGGCTCCGCGACACTCCGCAACTGCGACGTTTCGCAACTCACGTAGGTTTCGCAACTGCGACACTTCGTAACTGTTTATTTCGCAACTACGACGTTTCGCAACCACGCCGCGTTTGTATATTTGGGTCAGTGGAAAATGTTGAGTGTACCAAAAAGTCTGGAAACATATTTGAAAACAATTAAATAGACGAAAAAGTTATCTGACCCATTTTCTGACTAAACTAGGTTAAACTATTGCTAGTTCTATGGTTGCGAAATGGCTAGTTGCGAAATGTCGTAGTTGCGGAATGTCGCAGTTTCGAAATGAACAGTTGCGAAACCTACGTGAGTTGCGAAATGTCGCAGTTGCGGAATGTCGCGGTTGCGGATTGTCGCGGAGTCATATGCTAATGCGGTGTAGTTGCGAAACGTCGTGATTGCGAAACGTCGTAGTCGCGAAACGTCACAGTTGCGAAATGGCTAGTGGCGAAATGTCGCGGTTGCGAAGTGTCGCAGTTGCAAAACCTACGTGAGTTGCGAAATGTCGCGGTTGAGAAATGTCGCGGAGCCTGAAATCGGTATCGTTTCCAGAAGACGTCAAATTTGATATTTTTGAATAAAGAAAAGTTCGGACATCATCTACGGAAAATTTCCTATCTATCTGTCCAAGTTTCATTGCAATCAGTCCACTACGGAAGGATTTACGAGCCTAAAATCTGAAAAAAGTGCGCAAATCAACAATTAAATCGAAAAATCTGAAACCTGAAATTCAATGAACTAAAATTTTATTCGAGTTGGAAGACACAGACACACAGAGAGAAAAAAGTTCAATTGTTATCCTCAAAATAGGTGAAATCGATGAGAAAGACGGATGAGATGAGCAACAGTTTCAGAATTGGTGGAAGGTCGTAGGGGACTGGAAAACGAGACAATTTAAATTCGTTAGAGCGCACTTTCAAACCAGAAGCCTATATATTCAGAATCAGCGTGACGTTAGCTTTCAAAAAAGTATAATCATGCCCTGATTTGAAGCAAGTTGGGTCTCACCACGAAACTACGGTATGCGCTTTTAAATCGGGTTACTGTAGTTTTCGTGGTGAGACTCAATTGAGAGCAAACCGGGGCATGATTATACTTTTCTGAACGCTCTTCTCACGCTGAATCTGAATTTTTGGGTTTCTAGGCCACCAGATGGAAAACTCGGCCAACTCACAATGAACCAAATAAGTGTCGGCGTCGGTGAATGCCTCCTGAAGGAATCCTGGATAGAGGCGAACGATTTCTCCGACTTTGATGCCAGTGTACGTGAGCACTGGGAAGATTTGAGTGCCACCACACGAGGCACAACACGGAGAACGGATGAGAAGTGGCTGGTTGCATCCGGCGCCGAGAAGTTTGAACTGGAAAAAAAAACATTTTCTGGGCGGAATGTCCGGTGGGGCGCGATTCCCCTCGGGAAATTTCAATTATGCATAAAAAATCGATTTTCAGTACCGTAACTCCTGATTTTTCGAGAACTTTTGATTCTGGCCGAGTGGTCAAGGTAGGCTTCCCTGTCGTTCAAAAGGTCGGGGGTTCGATCCCCACAGTGGTCAAAACGTATCGAATCTTTTTTTGCTTGCTTTTTTCGGATTCTACGTGCCAAATAACCTAGAAATTCGTTACTTTTGAGTATTTTTAACCCAAAAATCGCAATTTTCCGAAACATTTTGATTCTGGCCGAGTGGTCAAGGTAGACTTCCCTGTCGTTCAAAAGGTCGGGGGTTCGATCCCCACAGTGGTCAAAACTAATCGAATCTTTTTTTGCTTGCTTTTTTCGGATTCTACGTGTCAGATAACCTATAACTCCAAAGTTTTGAGTATTTCTTATCTCAAAAATCGCAATTTTCCGAAAATTTTTGATTCTGGCCGAGTGGTCAAGGTAGGCTTCCCTGTCGTTCAAAAGGTCGGGGGTTCGATCCCCACAGTGGTCAAAACTAATCGAATCTTTTTTTGCTTGCTTTTTTCGGATTCTATATGTCAGATAACCTATGATTCCCAAGTTTTTCGAGTATTTTTTATCCCAAAAATCGCAATATTTCGAAAATTTTTGATTCTGGCCGAGTGAATTCCCTATCGTTAAACTACGAATCACTGCCTCGAGTCGCTACGCAGCAAAACAGAGGCGCTATTCTGTAAGCTCCATATCGCCACCGTAGAGTCGCTACGCAGCCAATTCCAAACTCACATCTCCATCACAGCACTCTTTCTTCATGAGTCCAATCTGTTGTCCCTGAAACTGAGTACCCAAGAAGTCGGTGCACGAGAAGCACGGATTGTCCCGATAGCACTTCATAAGCTCCGCCCCGTACATATCACGAATCTCCATGGTGAAATTCCTGCCGGATCCACAACATTCTCTCGAGATGAAATTGGATTTCTCGGCACAGAAAAGGATGGGACGGAGGTACATGTCATGGACTACGTATCGATTGGGTGTCTCGATTCCTGTGAAGATTTCCAACGGTTCTGTGCATTGGACAACCATTAGACAGTTCGTCATCGCGATTGCGTCGAGTACGGTATGAGGGACCAGGGAGACGAAACCCTGGAAAAGTTATGGACTACAAACTAGAATTATTCGCTGCGGCGTAGTATCATAAATTTTTATGCGGAATTTGAATTTTGGCGCCAAAATTTGCGATTGCAGAGATGTAATGCAACCGCGCTCCACTGCACCACTTTTAAATTTGGCGCCAGTTGTCCAACAGGGCGCGATTGCTCAGATTGGTCGTTTTGAGCAATCGCGCTCCAACGCACTTTCCCACTGAAATTTTGAATTTCCCACCGCGTCAAGTCCAATAGAGCGTGTTTTCCCATTTATTGCAATTTTTCAAAATTTTCTCGAAAAAAGTGAAAAAAATCTGTATAAACGAGACTCCTGAGCTCAAAAAAGACTCGAAATTTCAAATTTCCCGTCAAAAACAAGTTCAGTCCGATGGAGCGCGTTTGCAAAAGAGTCTACTGGAGCGCGTTTGCACACGAGGCAGTATGTAGTTTGTAGTTTGTAGTTTGTAGTTTGCAATCTGTAGTTTGTAGTATGTATTTTGTAGATTGTGGTTTGTAGTTTGTAGTTTGTAGTCTTAGTTTATAGTTTGTAGATTGTAGATTGCAGTTTGTAGTTTGTAGTTTATGGTTTGTAGTTTGTAGATTGTAGATTGTAGTTTGTAGTTTGTAGTTTATAGATTGTAGATTGTAGATTGTAGTTTGTAGTTTGTAGTTTATAGATTGTAGATTGTAGATTGTAGTTTGTAGTTTGTAGTTTATAGTTTGTAGTTTGTAGATTGTAGTTTGTAGTTTGTAGTTTTTAGATTGTAGTTTTTAGTTTGTAGTTTGTAGTTTGTAGTTTGTAGTTTGTAGATTGTAGTTTGTAGTTTGTAGTTTGTAGTTTATAGATTGTAGATTGTAGTTTGTAGTTTGTAGTTTGTAGTTTATAGATTGTAGATTGTAGTTTGTAGTTTGTAGTTTATAGTTTGTAGCTTGTAGATTGTAGTTTGTAGTTTGTAGTTTGTAGTTTGTAGTTTGTAGTTTGTAGATTGTAGTTTTTAGTTTTTAGTTTGTAGTTTATAGTTTGTAGTTTGTAGTCTCCGCCCCCCCCCTCTTACCGTCATCACAATAGGCATTTGAGCCACCTGATTCGGCACATGAATCGGTTCGGCTCTCTGCACCGGCAACGCTCCGCCCCTTCGCATTCGTCCGGCCGTCGCCCGTCGGACGACCGCCTTCTGATTCTTCTCATTTTCAGATGACGTCGTGGCGGATTCTGAGGATTCAGAAGACAACGTCAAAATTCTCGATTTCAATGGTAATTGTCCCGGTTGAACGTTCGTCATCTTTTTCGGAAGAAATGAGAAAAATGTTTTGATCTACGCCCCGCCCCCTTTAAAAATCAATCGATAATCGGCGGGGTGTCACGCGAGGCCACGCCCCTCTTTAAGCCACGCCCACTTTTATCGATCGATACGCATTTCTCATTTCCCTCCGCAAAACTGATGATGACGCTTTTTATCGATTTTCTTTTTATCCTCAACACTTTCTCAATGATTACGGTAGGTGGAAAAGGGGCGGGGCGTAGATCAAAAAAAATTTCAAAAAATCGATTTGTAGGGTACAGGTATATTCATCGTCTGTCTATGTAGGGCGAAAAAAAGGAACAAATGTCCGGTCAGGCCGATTACCTCATCGATGAGATTGGTAAGTGCGCTCCACTGGACTCTTGTGTGCAAACGCGCTCTATTGAACTCTTTCGTGCAAACGCGCTCCACTGAACTCTTGTGTGCAAACGCGCTCTATTGAACTCTTTCGTGCAAACGCGCTCTATTGAACTCTTGTGTGCAAACGCGCTCTACTGAACTCTTGTGTGAAAACGCGCTCTACTGGACACTTGGGTGCAAACGCGCTCCACTGGACTCTCGTGTACAAACGCGCTCCACTGGACTCTCGTGTACAAACGCGCTCCACTGGACTCTCGTGTACAAACGCGCTCCACTGGACTCTCGTGTACAAACGCGCTCCACTGGACTCTCGTGTACAAACGCGCTCCACTGGACTCTCGTGTACAAACGCGCTCCACCGAACTCTTGTGTGTAAACGCGCTCCATTGGACTCTTGTGTGTAAACGCGCTCCATTGGACTCTTGTGCAAAAACGCGCTCTACTGGACACTCGTGTGCAAACGCGCTCCATTGGACTCTTGTGTGCAAACGCGCTCTACTGGACACTTGGGTGCAAACGCGCTCCACTGGACTCTCGTGTACAAACGCGCTCCACTGGACTCTCGTGTACAAACGCGCTCCACTGGACTCTCGTGTACAAACGCGCTCCACTGGACTCTCGTGTACAAACGCGCTCCACTGGACTCTCGTGTACAAACGCGCTCCACTGGACTCTCGTGTACAAACGCGCTCCACCGAACTCTTGTGTGTAAACGCGCTCCATTGGACTCTTGTGTGAAAACGCGCTCTACTGGACTCTTGTGCAAAAACGCGCTCTACTGGACACTCGTGTGCAAACGCGCTCCATTGGACTCTTGTGTGCAAACGCGCTCTACTGGACACTTGGGTGCAAACGCGCTCCACTGGACTCTCGTGTACAAACGCGCTCCACTGGACTCTCGTGTACAAACGCGCTCCATTGGACTCTGTGTGCAAACGCGCTCCACTGGACTCTGTGTGCAAACGCGCTCCATTGGACTCTGTGTGCAAACGCGCTCCACTGGACTCTGTGTGCAAACGCGATCTACTGGACTATGAAATTTTCGAAACCCCGCCAAAATTCTCAACGAGTGCGATGGGGCGCGATTGCTACTGACCATAGTCTGTCCGGATGTCCAGATGTCCGAAATTCCAGGCGCCCGCATCCGACATAATGATAGATAGTACACGAACAGCGGTGGATAAGGAGGAGAAGAAGAAAAAGAAGGAAAAAGCGGACAAATCGTTACGAATATCATCGAAAAAGTCGAAAAAATCGATATGGAAAAAGAAGAAAGGCGGGAGTAAGGCATCGGACGCCTCACAGAAGGCGTCGAAGAAATCGAAAAAGTCGAAGAAACGAAGCGAGCGAGCGCCCGTTCCGAAGAGACCACAAGTCGGAGGGATGGATGACGATGTTAAGTCGACGCAGAGATCTGGAGTGGGTATTCATTTTGTAGATCAAAACAAGGGCTACATTTTTGTAGTTTGTAGTTTTTTGATAGCTCCACCCACTTTTGAGATACGCGCCTTTGAAGTTAACCTTCCTCTTTCCCTCTCCAAAATCTTTAATGGCTATATCTCAAAAATCGGCGGAGCTATCAAAAAACTACAAACTACAAAAATGTAGATCATAAAGTTTTGCATATTTTTGTAGTTGACCGTTTTTTCATAGCTCCGCCCATTTTTGAGATATCCGCCTTTAAAGATCGGCAGTCCAGCGCCGAGAGCGAGAGAGACGCAGAGAAGCGAGACGCCCTCCTCGTTTCGCACGCTCTCTCGCCACTCAAACTTTAAAGGCGCATATCTCAAAAGTGGGCGGAGCTATCGAAAAACTACAAACTACAAAAATGTAGCCCTAGTTTTGATCTACACGGCCAATATAAATTTGAGCCGATTAGTTTTTCTAGAATCTTAGAAAATCGCTCCAAAGTTGAGCTCACAACTTTTTCACTTCCGCTAAGGGATTACGGTAGATTTTGGTTTTGATCTACCCGTTTTTTTCCAGAACAGCGATCCGCGTGGACCACAGAAGACCGCCATTGCTCTACCACAGGCTAACAGTGTACAGTAAGTGGAAAGTGGGCGGAGCTATCAAAAAGTTGTCAACTACAAAAATGTAGATCAAAACTAGAACTATATTTTTGTAGTTGACACCTTTTCGATAGCCCCGCCCACTTTTGAGATATGCGCCTTTAAAGTTTGAAACAATTTGAATTGCCGCGCGCCCACTGGTTGCGCGGGAATTCAAAAAAAATGTGAATTTTTCAGAACTAAAACGCCCAAAAGCTCGCCAATCGGCACCGTCCCATCCGCCAACCCATCAGACGGTCCCAAAGCACTGTCCCCTATCAAATCAGTCCCCAAGACTCCTGTCCAATCACTTCCACTACTGACACCCTGCCCACCGGAGAGTAAGTACGCTCCACTGAACTACAGTAACCCTCAAAAATTCTCACGTTTTCCAGGCGGTCCGCCACCGAGATCCGCACCAGTCGCCCTGCCGAATAGTGCAGAATCCAAGAATATCAAGTCGATGCCGGTGTTTTGAAAAGAATAATTCGTAGATCAAATAAATTTTTTCAAAATTTTGGTTTTTTTTGGTAAAATTTGGTCAGTCGGCCCTGTCACCGCGGTCGGTGGTCAAGGCCATGCGGTCAGTTTTGAAAAGGACGCGGCGCGGTCGCGTAAAATCAATATTCTCAATGGAGCGCGCTTGCATAGGTGTGCTGATTTCGGTAGAGCGCACATGCGGCATGGTCCTTAGATCGCTACACAGTGAAAAAGGGGCGTGGCTTAGAAACATTTAATAACAACGAAAGGACTTTTAGGTTATTAACAATTAACAAAAAACAGTGAAATTTGTGAAAAATTAACGAAAAATCAAGGGAAAACCGAGGGAAACGTGACGGATGGAGCGATGAGTTCAGGTTCGAGACGGAAGATTGGTGGCATTGGGATGGGCGATGGCTCCTGGTTGGCGTCGAACTGGAAATCGGGTTACTGTAGTTTTCGTCTTGGGACCCCACTTTTTGTAGTTTTTCAATGATATTCAAATTCAGATGGTTCTCAGCTTTCAGAAAAATACCCACAAGCCTATATTCTGAGTGCGCTGGGTCTCACCACGAAAACTACAGTAACCCAGGCAGTTTTCGTGGTGGGACCCAATGTGATCAGAATCTAGGCTTGTGGGTACTTTTCTGAAAGCTGAAAACGACCTGAATCCGATTCTAAACTTTAAAATCAGAGTTTCTTCAAAAAACTCACGGTTTTACCTGAAAATGCTTCATTTTGGGCTCAAAATGACGCTTGAAATCCGATTTTTTCCAAATTTTCATTTAAAAATCGAATTTTGAGCCTCAAATAGAGCAAATTTGACCTGAAAAAACCGTACCAATGCATAAAGAGGTCCTGGCAACTGTTGAATCGACAAGTTCTCCGGCCAAATCGCGAGTTTACTCTTCTGAAGTTTCTGAACGAATTCATCGTAGATACTTCTCAATTTGAGTGATTCTGTGAAGTATCCGACTGTCATCAGGACGGGAATCAGTTGACACAGTTCGTCTGGAACAGAAAGGAAATTGAGATTTTCAGAATTTTCCAGACTTGAGCATATGTTTCAAAATTTGTTTTAAAAAAATATGGAAATTCCTATGGAAAATACTCAAAAAACCCTCTAAAACCGCAAATTTTCCGCCCGAAAATGATCAAAATCGGTCATTGCTGGCCGAACTTTTTGTTTTTGTGTTTCCAGGACATGGAAGAACATTCCGTGGCCTAGAAACACAAAATCAGAAAGTTCGGCCAGCAGTGACCAATTTTGACCATTTTCGCGCTAAAAACTGGAATTTTTCGATTTCAGAAAAGTTGAGTTTTGAAAATTTTTGATTTCGGAGTTAGAAACGCAGAGAATGCTCTGGCTCCGCCCATTTCAGACCGAGATCTGTCTCCATTTTTCGACAAAAAATGCCAATTTTTGTCGGAAAGGAGGTGAAAACTGCACATTTTCATCAAGTTTCGGCCATAAATAGGTCAGAATCCGTGTTTTTTTTTTTGCAAACTAAATATTAGCACGGCACGCTTTTTACAACCGCGCTCTACCGCAAACGAGAGAGACGCAGATTTTCACAGTTTTCAACCTATTTTCGCTGTTTTTCATGAAAATTTACAGAAAAAATAGTCAGAAGTAGCGAAAATAGGTTAAAACTGTGAAAATGTGTGTCATCGCGATGAAAAAACTCTGCGTCTCTCTCGCCGATACTCTCTCGTTCACGGTGGAGCGCAGTTGTAAGAACTGTGCCGAGCTGATACAAAGCTCCGCCCACAGATGTTTCATAACTTTCATATTAAAAATTTCCTGCGAATTTCAGCCATCTTGAGTCAATTTTCATGCATTTCGAGTCTTTTTCTCCCAAAACTCACTTCCCACGGTCTCCACCCATCGATAATTCTCAGCCAACACCATCAACAGTGCCGAGTCCTCATACTCTCCGCCCTCTTTCAGCGACGCCTTCTTCTTCTCAATCTGCTTTCTTCTCCGGACACTTGACGCCATAGAGACCTTGGAGGATCCAGATCTAGAGCTGATACTGGATATCACCGAGATATCATCTCTCAAATCATCCACTTCCCCCGCGGCGTACTGCTCAACTCTCTTCAATTTCAGATCTCTAACCACAGCGAGTCTCTTCTTATACTTCTCAAATTCCTCTTGTCTTCTGGAGATCTCCGTCAGAATCTGCTCGTGTCTACCGTACCCCTGCACTTTCAGAATCTCCTGACAATTCGCTCCTGCTTCTTTCCGTGCCTCTCCCCATTCATTCGCTTCGCAGAGCACTTGAACAATCTGTTGGCTCGGCGAGCCCGCGAGTTTCAACGCCTTGGCGAGCTCTTTCGGCAGACGAGCCTCGCGTAACGTCGCCGACATCTTCAGCGCGTGAATCTTGATCTTTCCAGAATCCAGCTGGAATCGACGTGCGGCCGCTTCGAGACCATCGACGTCACGTGACATCTCCCAGCACTTCAGTGTTTTCTCCTGGGCTCCGGCGAGCTCGTAGAAGAGCGCCGCCTCTTTCCAATGGACTCGACGTTCGAGCTCTGCGGCATAGAGCTCACAGAACTCGGTGTATCGCTTATCGCCGGGATTCAGAAGGGTTAACGCCTTCTGATGGAGTCCTTCTCGTTGGATAATCTCCTTGATGTCAGAGATCCAGGATTCTTTAGATTCTGATCCTTCTGAATCCTCTGACTCCAGAATCTTCTCATCCAACACAATCAACGATCGAATCGCGTCAAGCCACGCCTCCCGGACAACATTAATCCGGTATTCTCTCTCGGATTCATCTGAAATCCGATTGAGTCTATTCAACACAGGAAGATATTCCTTTGGATCGTAATTCGACGCCTCTGCAACCTGTTGAGCCAACTTCAGATCGTACGTCGAAAGAGCACAATTGAAGAGCTCTTTCGCCGGGACGAAGAATGAGATGTGATGGAGACTGTGACGGGTGAACACGTCCTTTCGGTCGGCTGGAAATTGATGGTTTTTTGAGAGAAAATGAGATTTTTTGTGGATTTTCGAGATATTGAAGCGTTTTTGAATAATTTTTCATAGAAAAAAAAACTTCAAAAATGGTGTCAGCTCGGCACTATTGCTACAACTGCGCTCTACCGTAATCCTCCTTGAAAAATGTCTCTTTTTCTCTGAATCTCTCAATTTCGCACACTATTTTCTTCTGTTTCGGTAGAGCGCGGTTGTAAAAAGCGTGTCGTGCTAAAAAAACAAGGAATTTCAGCAGATTTTTTTGAAGTTTTAAGTCTGAATCGATAGTTTTTGGTGGGAAACGCTCTTTTTCAGTAAAAAGTACATAATTTGAATGAAAATTTCTATTTTCTCGCTCAAAAACACACGAAATTTGTCATTTTACGGCTAAAAATATGGCATTTTCTTCAGTTTTCTGGTGAAATAGTCGAAAAATCTGGAAAAATACAACTTTCCATCAGAAAACTCTGTTTTTTTTCTTGATTTTTGATAAAGTCGAGGTGAAAATCGGTGAAAAGTCTCATTTTTACGAGAAAATGATTCAAAATCAGGATTTTTATTTTAAAATTACCGATTTTCGGTGGAAAAAAAACACATTCAATGTCTTAAAATCTTCGAAAATCCTGATTTTCAGACAAAAACTCTTTAAAATCTCATTTGCAGCCGAAAATCATCAGAAAAGTATCGTTTTTCCGTTAAAATTAGCTTAAAAATCGCTATTTTCAGACAAAAATGTAGCTTTTCAGCTGGAAAATTACAATTTCCAGCTCAAAATCATAAATTTTGTCTGAAAAAATCTACGCACCAACAGCCTGAACATGTTGTTGAACCTCCTTGAGACACTCCTGAATTCTCGCGGGTTTCGATCGGAGAAGAGCCGTCAAAAGCAACGGAAACATGTTCGTTTTCATCTCCAAATCCTCCATCCCACTGATGAAATGAGCAACCGATGAGCACAGAGCCGTTCCGTCTTCTTCGAAATTCTCAGTGCAACTAATCAATAATTGTTCCAATAATTGAGAATCCCCAGTCGATTTCAACCAGAATTCCATATCATCTCGAAGCTCCGCCCCCTTGTACTTCATAGCAAATGACATATCGATTCGATGCTTTTTCATCCATTTAAACGCCGAAATGTACTCTTTTCGATCCAATAACTGTCTTGTTTCAGCCATCACATATCTCCTCGGCTGAATCGTTTCCAGATTCCCTCGAGCCGCTTGTAAGATGACGTTGGCGGATTCTGGAGCACACGCAACGAGTTCACAACCGGCTTCCACGTCACGCACGTCTTCTAGTGTCTTCTGAGATTCCACGTCGACGAATCGAAGTTTATTGTCGAAATCGATGAGAAGGATGTCCGATGGGCCACGTGTCAGAATGGAGACGGCGTCTTGGGAGACACGAGATGAGTTGATGAACAGTTTAGAAGTGTCCGACAGAATGACGTGGTGATCCTGAAGGAATTTAAATTTCAGAGAAAATTATCGAATTTGTTTTTAAAAAATCCTTGAAAACAAGAATAAAATCTCATTTTTAGCCAAAAATCGTCAAAAAATATCGTTTTTCCGTTAAAATAAGCTTGAAAATCGGTATTTTTCGACCAAAATGCAGCTTTCAGCTGAAAATGTGATATTTCAAGCAAAAATAGTGCAAAAATACCGAAAAATCAGCTTTTTAAACGCAAAAATACCCATAAAATGAATTTTCGACAAGACATAACTTCAATTTGCACATTTTTCAGTTGTAATTTCTTGAAAAATGCTTCAAAAACCCGAAAAATTACCGAAAACGCAAATTCTCAGTCCGAAAAATGCTCAAAATGCTGAAAGTTTGATCATGGCCTAACTTTTTCTGTTCGGGTTTCTAGGCCAGCGGTCTAACGTCTCCATAGGGAAGAACTTCTGCGACCGCTGGCCTAGAAACCCAAACAGAAAAAGTTCGGCCATGATCTAAATTTCAGCATTTTTCGGACTGAAAATTCGCGTTTTTTGAGTATTTTCTCGGGTTTTAAACCATATTCCCATAATCTCATCTGAAATAACCATTTTTGGTAAAATTACGGCTGACAAATGGGAAAATATGTGTTATTTCGTGTCAAAAATTGCATTTTGTGGGTATTTTTGGGTCTCGAAGCTGATTTTTCGGTGTTTTTGCACTATTTTTGCTTGAAAAATCGCACTTATATATAATAGATATCTCTGAACTCGCGCATATGCTGAAAATCGCTTAAACGCCACAATTCCCGTTAGCTTTATCTTGTTTATTTCAGATTATGATACTTCTGAAAACTCTTTAAAACTTTTATTATTGACGCATATCCTTAAAATGACTTCAAAAATCGTTCTCCTGACTCAAAATGAGCTTTGGTGGAAGAGTTTTTCCGTGTAGTCCTCTCGGACAAGATTTTGCCTCAATTCCTCGTTTTCTCACATTTTCCAACAAACTTTCGTGTTTATTCGATATAAATCTTAGCGGTAAAGTGAAAAGAAACAAGGAATTGAGCAAAAATCTTATCGGAGAGTACTACACGACCGCGCGGCAACCTCTTCCATCAAAGCTCATTTTGAGTCTGGAAAACGGGAACTGAAGCGATTTTTTTTACATTTGTATCAATAATAAAAGTTTCTTAGAATTTTCAGAAGTATCGGAATCTGAAATAATAATAAATATGACTTCAGTCCTCTTTTAGGTGATTTTTGATGATTTTGAGCTGAAAATTGCAATTTTTCAGTGGATTCTGAGTGGAAACTCAGAAATCCTGGGTGGTTTACCTATCATTTTCAAATGAAAAGCGGAATTTTTGTCTGAAAATAGCGAATTTCAAGCTAATTTGGTTTGAAAAACGGAACTTTTATAACGCTTTTCGGCTGAAAATGAAATTTTTAGTGGTTTTTTGACATTCCGAAAATACGGTATTTTTGTCTGAAAATCATGATTTTCGAAGATTTTAGGATAATTTTGAGCTGAAAATTGCAGTTTTCCAGAGGATTCTGACTGGAAAATGCTATAGAAACGGCTGAAAATCTCTCAATTCTTACTTTACAAAAATGAACTTGTATCGCATCGAATGGTTCAATTCTGAATAACTCTTCCTTCGTATTCAAATCAATAAATTTTCCATCATTCATCGCAATTTCGATGTGAGAATTCTCCGGATTCACTCCAATCCATCCGATACTCTCCGTCCCTTCGAATAACTTCTCAAAATTGTCTCCAACTCGACAAACGATATGTTTTCCATGACTCGCAACCCAAATTACAAATGATTCTGTCGGTTCATCGTACACAAATCCACAAATGAGTCCTTCGGTCACTTCTGAATGCAAAACTTCATCGATAGAGGCACGATCGTTGTTGAATTTGTAGTTGTCCGTGTTTTGGATGACTGAAAATTAGGGGTTTTCGGAGGATTTTTCAAGGAAAAACTCTGAATTTCCGGTAAAATTTCAAAAATCTCCTTGTCAAAATGTCAAAATGTTCAGCATGAATTCGAAGATTCCAGACTTGTCAAAAATCGGGCCAGCCGGGCCGTAATTTTGCTCGGCCCGGATTCAAAAATGGGTACCCATTTTTTACCGATTTTTTTTTGAAATTTTTCGAAAAAATAGAGTAAAAATGCTTAAATGATATAAATTCACATTTTTATTCAATTTTTAATTTTTATTCGAAAACTATACTTTTTTCGAAAAATTTCAAAAAAATTCCAAAAAAAAATTCAAAAATTCAAAATTTTTTCGAATAATGTTTCAAACCGGGCCGAGATTTTTCCTGATTTTGGCCCGGCCCGGCCCGTGACAAGTCTGGAAGATTCCATATATGTGACTGCCTAGAAACGCGGGTACATTTTCCCGCTCAAAAACACACAAAATTGGACATTTTACGGTCAGAAATATGGCATTTTCTTCAGTTTTCTTGAGAAATGGTCGAAAAATCTGCAAAAAATATTGTTTTTTCTTGAAATTTGAGAAAAAAACACAAACTTTCTGATTTCTTATTGATTCCAAAAGGAAAAATAAAGGAAAATGAAAGTTTTGGACAACTTTTCAAGAATTTTCACTAAATTTTGGTGAAAAATCTTGTTTCAAAATGTTGGTTTTAATGTTAAAAACAAAATTTCCAAATTTGACTGAATCTGGTGATTTTCAGCCAAAAATTGGAATAAAACCTCATTTTTGCAGTTTTAGATGAAAAATCAGCCATTTTTGACACTGTTATTGATTTTTTAATCGAAAACTTTCAGAATTTACCATTTGTTAAAGAATTTTTACTATTTTTTTAGTTGGAAATTGTAATTTTCCACTAATTTTCTCATTTATCCATTGAAAATGCAGTCAAAAATGTCTTGAAATCACAAAAAACCCTCATTTTTGCTGTTTTCAGCCATTTTTTGTGACTTTTCGCCAATCTTTCCCACTTTTTCATCCCAAAAACCCTTACACGAAATAATATTCCAATCGGCAGTGATGACGTGAACATGTCTAGGCGACGTCGTAAATGCAACAATATCCGAAAGACATTGAATTGAGTAATCAGACATTGGCGGTGGAACAACTCTCCGACACAACGAATACATTCTCAGTTCATCTGAAGCCACGACGACGTTCTGCGAGATGACGTCACAGAATGAGGGGGCGGGGCTTATGTGAATGGAGAAGAATTGACCGTTTCCAAGGAGAATTTCGAGTTTTTGTGATTCTACAGTACTCCATTTCCAGTTGATTGTGGGGACGGAATCAGAGAATCTCCAACAATACTTTCGGGTGAATTCGTAGTTCGATAGGTGCCAGAATTCCACTGAAAATGAGATTTTAAGCATTGATTGAGGTCGAAATTTGGTAAAACTATTTTTTTAAAGAAACTACTACAACCGCGCTCTACCGAAACCGGGAGAAAATAGTGTGCGAAATTGAGAGACGCAGAGAAAAAGAGACAAGGGGATTTCGGTGGAGCGCAGTTGTAAGAAGTGTGACGAGCTAACAGTAATTTCAGAAGTTTTGTGTGTGTATCTACAGTAACCAAACGCGTCCAAGGCGCGCCAGATAATATCTTTGCAGGAACTAAGGTTCTAAGCGCTCTGAATTCTATGAAGAGACTCAAACTGAACGAATTCACGCGCCAGAGACGCGCCAGTCACTCTTCAATCACCGTAACCACTCGTATTTTACCAAAAATTTGGACAGTTTATCTAGATTCTCAATAGAGGGCATTTTTAATTCCATCATTTTCGCATATATATACGACACGCGTCTTGCAACCGCGCTCTACCGAAACCAAAGAAAATAGTGTGCGAAATGGAGAGACTCAGGGAAAAAGAGACATTTTTCAAGGGGATTTCGATGGAGCGCAGTAGTAAGCACTGTGTCGAGCTAATACTATGTTTCAGATTCCAATTTTTTAGACAAAATTACATTTTTTAGCCAAAATATGTCTGAAGATATCATATTTCAGTCATAATTTGCATGGAAATTGCAATTTTAACACAAAAACTTTTGGAAAAACACTATTTTGAGCCAGAATTGTAGTTTCTGGATGAGTACAGTCATATAAAAGAGAATACAGCGAGAAATATATAAATTTTTCTTCTTCTTTTTTCTTCCCCAGATTTTGAAAATCCGGGGAAGAAAAAGGATTTCTCAAAATCCGGGGAAGAAAAAGAGATTTTGAACCAGAAATTGGAGATTCTCAACGATTACCGTTTTAAAAACACGATTCATCAACAACTTTCTTTTTTCTTCCCCAGATTTCGAAACTTCGGGTAAGAAAAAGGATTTTCGGATTTCTCAAAATCCGGGGAAGGGAAAACTCACATCTCCTATTCGCCGCCTGTGCCGTCTGCATCGCAAGAATGGTTCCAGTAGAATTCCATTCGATTCTCTCAATAATTCTCTTCTTCTCCCCCTCCGATGTCCCCCATTTCACAACATAACTATTCCGTGTCTCTCCATTTCTCTCGAAAAATACAATTCGATCGTCTGAATTCCCCGCCTCTAGAATCGCAGAACACATCAGATTTGCATTCGGTCGATGGGCGAAACAATTCGACAGATAGAGATTTCGAATGTTCACATTATTCTGAATTTCTCCATTTCGATCGAATATCTGAAAATTAAAGCGGAAATTGATGGTTTTTAATGCAGAAAATGAAGATTTTTGAGCGTTTTCAAGTGAAAATGCTGAAAATGTGGATAAATTTTGACATTTTCCAAAGAAAATCGCCGAAAATCGTCCATTTTTAATTAGAAATCATGATTTTTTAAGCGTTTTTGTGTGAAATTCATCTATTTTCTTTGCTGAAAATGGGGATTTTTCCTAGAAAATCGCCAAAAATCGTCAATTTTCACTTTTTAAGCTCGAAAAGTGTTTAAAAATAGATTTTTCATGCAGAAAAATGTTTGAAAAAAACGGTTTCTCAGTTAAAAATACGGTCTTTGAGCTTTCTCAATGTGGAAAAGTCAATTTTCATCCTTTCGAAAATAAATTTTTGACTAAAAAATCGATATTTAATTCATTTTGGGCTCAAAAACACAATTTTCATACCGAAAAATGGGGTTTCTGAGCATTTTAGGCAAGAAATGTGTAAAAAATTGATTTCTAGGTCAAAAATTGGGTTTTTGAGCATTCCCGAGATGGGAAAGCCAATTTTTTAATGCTTAAATGTGAAAATACACAATTTGAACGGTTAACGCTCATTTTTTACTGTAAACTTCGATTTTCAGATCATTTTTCCGCTCAAAATCAACCTTTTCCATCAAAATCTCAAATACTTTACTTTCTCTTCAAAAAGTGGCTTTTTCTGCATTTTTGACTTGAAAAATGGTATTTTCCGACGAAAAGCTCGATTTTGCAGGTTTTCTCAGCTGTTTTTAGCTAAAAAGAGTGTAAAAACTCGAGATCTCTGTCAAAAATTCGGTTTTCGAGCATTTCCTATTTGGGAAAGACAACTTTTCAATGTTTTTAATCGAAAATACACATTTTTAGCGTTTTTTGTGTTAAAAAACCGGTTTTTTGCTCATTTTTTACTGTAAACTTTGATTTTTAGATCATTTTGTGCTCAGAATACGATTTGCATACCGAAAAGTGGGGATTCTTAGTATTTTCAGCAAAAAATGTGTTGAAAATCGATTTCAACAACAAACATTGGATTTTCGAGCATTTTCAATGTGGGAAACCCAACTTTTTATGCTTTAAATCGAAAATACACGATTTGAACGGTTTTTTGCTCGTTTTCGACTGTTTTTGATCCATTTTTCCGCTCAAAATCAGTTTTTCCATCAAAATCTCACCGTCAAATTCCTCAGACCCTCCGCAAACCACGAGACGGCCACAATTTCTCCGTCAGCTCTCCAATGAACTTCAGTCTTTTCACTATTCTGTCTGATATCTACTCTCTCCTTTTCAATCCGCTCCCCCGGCTTTAATTTCCCCTCGGATCCCCTGAATTGAGTGCTCTCCGATCCCCATCCGACGTTCACTGGCCCAGATTTTTTCTCGTTTTCCGAAATCGTCAATGACCGTTCGACGAATGGAATCAACGAGGAATCAGCGAAAAAAATCGATTTATTATCCGCCAAAACGAGCGTCTGCTCATCTGGAGACCATTCCGCTCCGGAAATTTCCGAATTCAGGGGTTCAGCCACTTCCAGTTCCATTATTTCACCATCTTCTATCACTAGAGCCCGCCCGTCTGCCAGAACAGCCACTAGTTGATTGCCATCCGTGCGGAACTAGAAAAAAAGCCACTTTTTTATTGAAAAAATTCGAAAAAATCCAATTTTTCCCACCGTCAAGGCCACTAATCTCACTCCCCGCCGCTGCTCTGCCCAATTTATTCGACTAGAAATCTGAAAATCATTCTCCAATAAAACCAGCTCGTTTTCCGTCGAAACTGCGATCGTTTCGATGATTGGGTGGACTGCAAACTCATCGGAACCTGAAATTTTCAAATTTTTCTATTTTAAGCCTAAAAACCAAGGGTACCCGTGATTTCCAAGTTTTCAAACGTTTTGACACGCCCAATTTGAAGATTTTTCATGGTTTTCTGCAAAAAATCATTAAAATTGGTCCAGAAATTCCTAAAATCCGCTGAAAATTTCAATTAAAAAAAAAATTTTGAGATGGCCGAGTTTTTTTCAGTGGTGGCCTAAGATCCGACACCTAGTCCCCCAGTGGAAAATTGACATTTTGCGCCCTTTTATGGGGTTTTTCTTGTACAAAAAAGGGGTTTCCCTGAAATTTTATGTCAAAAATCATTTTTAAAATCGATTTCCTCGCAAAATTCCACCCGAGAAACCCCAAAAACATCGAAATTTCGCATTTTTCTCATTTTTCTCTGCACTCTCCTCTCCTCTCCGCCGCCGCTTCCCAAATAAAGTATACTTTCGGCAAACAATGCAACTCGCCAACCAACTTTCACTCCTCTCTTATCGATTTCTTTATATTTTATTTCGAAATTCAAAAAATTGAAAAATTTCAGAATTCTCAATCTCATGTTTGTAGTCTAAAATGCCGCATACCGTACCCGGATGCCTTCATCCGAGTAATGGGAGGAACGCCATTGATTGGTAAGGTTTTGAAATATAAAAATTTGGATTAAAAATCCCAAAAATCACTTTTTTCTAGGAACGACGGTGGTCTCATTGCTTATGGCTCCCACAATGTAATTTTCATAGTAGATGTGCTCCGTTACAAGCGAATACAATCGATAGAGCATCATCAATCAGCTATAAATATCGTAAGTGGTGGAAAAAGCGCAAAAAATGACCCCTGGCGCGCTTTGGGCGCGCCGAAATCACCGCGAACCTATACGCCTTGACGCGCGTCTCCACAGCCGCCGCGTGTGGCGCAGCCGGTTGCGCGCCCGTTTGTCACCTCGAGACTTGGGGGTTCGACTCCCCTCATCACGATTTTATTTTTTGCATTTTTGATTTCAGGTCCGCTGGGCTCCGGCTCGTTCCCCCTTCGCAGATTCCACAAAAACTCAATCAATAGTAGCCTCCGCCGATATAGGAGGCCATATTTCCATCTCAAATGCCCTCACCGCCACTCAAATCAACCAGTTCTCACATCCGAACACCTCTGTTCTCCGTAAGATTTTTTAAAAAAAATTTTGTCTTTTTTTCAAAACTTTTCCGATTTCAGAAATGTTCTGGTACCCGTGGAAAGACATCTCCCGTGACTTCCTTCTCGTTCTTCATTCCTCGAGTACCGTAGTCCTATGGAATACGGTAACTGGGGAGAAGGTGTGGAATCACACGTACTCGCACGTCCCGTTGTTCGATTTTAGTGTCGATCCGTTCTCGTTGAGAAATGTTATATGTAAGGGTGGTTTTTTTTTTAAATTTTTAAACAAAAATAGTGGAAAAATACCGAAAAATCAAAAAATTTCGACTGAAAATGTAATTTTTTCTTTCCCGAATTTTCAAAATCTAGGGAAAAGAAAAGAAGAAGAACGAAGAAGAACTTTTTTACTGTATTATCTTTTATATGACTGTACTCATCGAGAATCTTCAATTTTGATTCGAAATATGTTCCCGAATTTTGTGAAATCCGAAAATCCTTTTCCTTACCCGAATTTTCAAAATCCGGGGAAGAAAAAAGAAGAAAAAAGGAAATTTTTTCATGATTCATGTTTTATAAAACGGTAATTGTTGAGAATATCCAATTTTTGGTTTAAAATCTCTTTTTCTTCCCCGGATTTTGAGAAATCCTTTTTTCTTACCCGAATTTTCAAAATCTGGGGAAGAAAAAAGAAGAACAAAAAATACATTTTTCGCTCTAATTTCACGATTTTTCTCTAAATTCCTATTTCAGTCAGCAGTTCGGGCAACAAAGTGCTCGTGTGCTCCGACATAGCTCTCTCGGAGCCCGCCTCCTCCGGTCACCTCTTCCAAATTGCTTCAGAAGACACGACGACGTCTTCAACTAACTCCAACATTTACCTCATCACATATCACAAAGCCTATCGAAATACGGTTTTTATCGCAATCAATTCTAGTGTAAGACTCTATAAGCCACGCCCCCAAAATCTGAAATTCCAAAATTTCAGCTATACCTAGTGAATCCAGAGTTAATGTGCTGTCTGTCACGTGTTCCCATCGAATCGAATATCGTGAATTGGATGCCTTCTAGTCGACGAGACGCCTTGTTCGCAGTACATTCCAATGGGGCCACCACTTTCAGAGTCACAAAATTCGAACCGACGGAGGAGAAGAAGCCGAATGCCAGTTTTACGATGGACAAGGTAGGCTGATCTACCCAAAGAACAAAAAAAAAACGCAAAAAATAATCCAAAAATTGCGATTTTTAGTGCGTGCCTGGAAATCAGAAAATCCTTTTTCTTCCCCGAATTTTCCAAATCTGGGGAAGAAAAAAGAAGAAGAAAAAAGAAGAAGAAAAAGAGTTTTTTGCTGTATTCTCATTCATATGACTGTACTCATCCAGAATCTTCAGTTTTTAATTCAAAATCTCTTTTTCTTCCCCGGATTTTGAGCAAGCCTTTTCTTACCCGAATTTTCAAAATTTGGGGAAGAAAAAAGAAGAATTGTTTTGCTGTACTCTCGTTTATATGGCTGTACTCATCCAGAATCTACAATTTTTGGTTCAAAATCTCTTTTTCTTCTCCGGATTCTGGAAAATCCCAAAATCCCTTTTTCTTTCCCGAATTTTCAAAATTTGGGGAAGAAAAAAGAAGAACAAAAAAGACATTTTTCGCTGTATTCTCTTTTATATGATTGTCTTTATCCAGAATCTTCAATTTTTAATCCAGAATCTCTTTTTCTTCCCCGGATTTTGAGCAAGCCTTTTCTTACCCGAATTTTCAAAATTTGGGGAAGAAAAAAGAAGAATTGTTTTGCTGTACTCTCGTTTATATGACTGTACTCATCCAGAATCTACAATTTTTGGTTCAAAATCTCTTTTTTCTTCTCCGGATTCTGGAAAATCCCAAAATCCCTTTTTCTTTCCCGAATTTTCAAAATTTGGGGAAGAAAAAAGAAGAAAAAAGAGATTTGTTGATGTATTCTCATTAATATGACTGTACTCATCCAGAATCTCCAGTTTTTAGTTCAAAATCTCTTTTTCTTACCCGGATTTTGAGAAATCCGAAAATCCTTTTTCTTACCCGAATTTTCAAAATCTGGGGAAGAAAAAAGAAGTCCAAAAATAACTTTTTCGCTATTTTCTTCAAATTCCCCCATAAGTTCCAGATCTGCCAAACCGAATGTGTCCGTCCAATGAATAATCAACGAATCGTGGCGGCCTCCCTCTGTCCAACCACTCAATCCACCGTATCCGTCCTCTATCAAAACGGGAAACTCGCCTTTTGGCAACTGTCGAATGGGCGTGTCCCCCTACTGTATCGAGCGAGTTTCATCGAGGATTTACTCGAATTTAATCAGAATTTGACGACGGCCCCTATTGGGGAGCTCAGTTTACACCAATTGAGTCAGATGGGATCATTGTCTTCTGGTGTTACTTGTGTTCGGATGAGACCGATGGATGAGTTGACGAAAGTGGAGAATGATCCGTTTGGTGCGTGTGAAAATCCAGGAAAACTCATGAAAAATGACAATTTTGAACAATTTTTACACTAGAAAACCTATTTTTCTGGTGAAAAATGTCAATATTCACACATTTTCCCTCTGAACCATTCAAAACGCGCTCCATTGAGAACACCTCCGTGTAGTCCTCGTGGACAAGTTGCTAGACGGTTTTTGAATTCTCAGCTAGTTTCCACTGAAAACGGCGAGAAAACGAGTCGGAAATTCAAATTTTTTTTAGTTTCTGTAGTCCACGAGAACTACACGGAGGTGTTATCAATAGGGCGCACTTCAAAATTATTGAAATTATCGCTTGTTGCAATTACGCTCTATTGATAAAACCCCCGTGTAGTCCCCGTGGAAAATCGAAACTGAGCAAATTGAATTTTCGACTAGTTTTCTTGCCGTTTTCAGTGAAAACTAGCTGAAAATTCAAAATTCGTTTAGCAACTTGTCCACGAGGACTACACGGAGATGTTACCAATAGAGCGCACTTTCTGCATCAGATTGTGAGAGGTTAAGAGTGTTGCATGGAAAAATCGAAACTTTTACATGACAAATTTAAAAAATCGTAAAATTCTAGTTGCTTGAGCCATCTGTGTCGGCCACAAGGACTACACGAAGAAATTGTCATTAGAGCGCATTTGGAATGCCGGGAAATTTGTGAAAATAACGCGATTTCTGTAAAAATTGACATTTTTTTTACCGGAAAAAGAGGTTTTCTAGCGAAAAATGGTCCGAAATTGACATTTTTCTCTGAAAAATCACTCAAATTTGCCGCGAATTTCAGTTTTTCTTTGAAAAATTAGCTAAAAACTTAGGAACCCATATCGCAAGTGCGCTCTAATGAGAACGTCTCCGTGTAGTCCTCGTGGACAAGTAGCTAAGTGAATTTTGAATAATTTGGTAGTCTCCACCGGTTTTCTGGTAAAAACGGCGAGAAAACAGGTAGAAAATTCAAATTTTTGAGTTGCTATTGTCCACGAGGACTACACGAATCAATTATCAATAGAGCGCACTTCCCACATCCCTCAGATCAAAACTTCGTTGATTTTCCAGCAAACACGGCACTCGGGACCCTCCATCTGGCCGCCGTCGGCACCAACTCAGGCACCGTCCATCTCGTCGACGTGTTCACTTCTCAGATCTATCGAGACTTCTCAGTTCAACCGTCTCTTGTGAAATGTCTCGAATGGGGCGGAGTCTATTCGCTGGTCACTGCCGGATACAATCATTCGTTGAGTGCATCACAGATTGTGAGGAATGACGTCTTCATTACGGACATCCGGACAGGTCTCGCACGAAGGATTCGACCGGAGACTGATGAGAGCCCGATTACTATTATTAGGGTGTCTTATTATCAGTGAGTACTGGATTTTTTTCCGTTTTTTCATCGAAAAATACTTCGAAATCGAGATTTTGAGCCTAAGAGGAAGTTAAGCCAGATCGAAACGCGCTCTGTTGACAACTTGCTCGTGTAGTCCTCGTGGACAAGTCGAAGTAGGAAATTTGAACTTTTCTACCGTTTTTCACGGAAAGTTTGAGTTTCATAGTGATTTTTTCATAGAAAAATGGCAATTTTGAACAATTTTTACGCTGGAAAACCTCTTTTTCTGGTGAAAAATGTCAATTTTCACAGAAATTGCGTTATTTTTACTCTAAACCATTCCAAACTCGCTCTAATTACAATTTGTCGGTGTAGTCCTCGTGGACGAGACAGTATGCTTATTAATCAATTAGAATTTTACGATTTTTTGAAATTTTTGATGTAAAAAAATTAGATTTTTCATGCAAAAATCTTGAAATTCTCACAATCTGATGCTGAGAATGCGCCCTATTGGTAACATTTCCGTGTAGTCCTCGTGGACAACAAATCCGACCGAGAAACTTTAAAAATTGTTCAAAAAATTCAAAATCGCCTACTCAACTTGTCCACAAGGACTACACGGAGAATTGCCATTAGAGCGCGTTTGGAACCGAAAAACAAAGAATTTCGTAGCCAATTGTTTCATTTAGAGTGAAAATTGACAATTTTCCCAAAAAAAAGGGGTTTCTAGCGTAAAAATTGTCTAAAGTTGTCATTTTTTCATGAAAAATCACTAGAAAACCCACATTTTTCCCGTAAATTCATAATATCAACTGAGAATCCTTCGAAAAGTTCAAATTAACTAATTCGACTTGTCCACGAGGACTACACGAAGCTTTTATCTATAGAGCGCGTTTTCAATAATAGATCGCGTTCTTCTCAATGCGCTCTACTGACAGTTTCTCCGTGTAGTCCTCGTGGACAAGTTTGGAGAAAAGTAGGCGGAGTATGTTGTAAAACAAAATTTAAATTAGAATCCGCCCATTTGAACTCTAAAAATTGGAATTTTTGCCGAAAATTTTTGAAAAAACCTTCATTTTTCACATTTTTAAAAATCCTATTTTCAGTTGCTACCTGGCCATAGCGTTCCAACGAGAACCACTGGAAATCTGGGATCTGAAAGGACTCCGAATGTTGCGTAAGATGTCTAGAAGTTGTCCACTGATCATAGACATGGCATGGTCCAACAAACATCACAGTATCAAAACGACAGAGTCGACACTCCAAAGTGTCTATCGGGAGAATCTTGTCCTTCTAGATTCCGAGAATCGAATCTATCATATCACACTTCGGGGACTCCACGTGAGGGACGGGAAAATGGTGAATACTCAGTGGAAGTCGGCGAGTGCTCAGATTTGTGCGATGACGTGGAAGGATGATATGCTGGCGGTGGGGGATGTTGAGGGGAATCTGGTGGTTTGGGATTTGGGAAGACGTCAGTCCAGACAGGTGAGAGATGTCTCCCACTCGAGAGTTCTCCGGATGACGTTCTCACGACTCGCTGGAGATCATACGATGGCGGTGCTTCACTCGAAAGAAGTTACCCTATGGGATACTGAAGCGATGACAAGGATCCAGTCGATACGGATGGACGCGGCGAAGTTATGTTTGGACGCCGACTTGTGTGGACTCTCGCCTCTTGTGTTGTCGAATGATAACACGTTGAGATTTGTGGTTTCCAATGCGAAGAATCAGGCGTTGATGGAGAAAGGTACAGTAGTCCTCGTGGACAACTCTTGGGATCCGAAAAAGCGACATTTCTAGCTAAAAACCGAGAATAACTGAAAAAAAAATCAGCCGATGGCCTAGAAATACCAAAATTAGGCCGTTATATATGGAGAAAGGTATTTTCACGACACGCTTCTTACAACCGCGCTCTACCGAAACCTAAGAAAATAGTGTGCGAAATTGAGAGACTCAGAGAAAAAGAGACAAGGGGAGTTCGGTAGAGCGCAGTTGACTACACAACTCTTGAGATCCGAAAAAAGCGATGTTCCCAGCTAAAAACGGAGCTGGCCTAGGAGTTTGCGCTGAAAATGTTAGGCCACATCCATTTTTGCTCCAAACCCGTGTTTTGTTCTGAAACTTGAGCTGAAAATCGTGTATTTGACCCTCAAAACCGTGGAAATTTACGGTTTTACTAGGAAAATCTGTGTGAATCGGGAAATTTTGAGCTAAAAATCGGGAAAATTGACTGAAGTTCTCTAATTTGAAGGTTCCGTGGGGAAAATTACATAAATTTCAACTTTCTAGACTATCGATACCTGAAAAAACGATCTTTCTAGCTAAACACTGAGAAGAATCAGCCGGTGGCCTAGAAACCCAAAACTGGGAAGTTAGGTCGTCACGATTTTCCACTTAAAAGTCGTGCTGGCCTAACTTTATGGGCGTGGATTTCTAGGCCTAGTCTGTATAAAATATCACAAATTTCAAATTTCTAGACTATCAATACCTGAAAAAGCGATATTTCTAGCAAAAAAAACATGAAAAACGGAGAAGAACCACCCGATGGCCTAGAAATACCAAAATTGGGAAAGTTAGGCCGTTAGAGAATTTGAGCTAAAGCTGTCTTTCTATTATGGAAAGTTCGATTTTTGAGCTCAGATTTTGCAAAAGTTAGGCCATTTTCAGATGAAAAATGTTCAAAAATGTCCAAAAAACGGGTGGCCGAACATTTGCATTTTCTAGGCCACCGACCGGAAAGTTAGGTCATCGAGTTTTTTGGCCAAAATGGATTTTTGTGGCTTTCTGTCGACATTCCAACATCCGCTCCAGAAAATTGGTTCAGCTTGAATTCTATGATGGCCTAACTTTTCTAGTTTTGGTATTTCTAGGCCATCGGCTGATTCTTTGCAGCTTTCAGCTGGAAATGTCGTTTTTCTTTGAAATTTATGTTATTTTCCCCCGGAACCTTCAAATTTGAGAATTTCAGCTCACAACTTCCCGATTCATCCAAATTTTTCTAGGTTTTGAGGGTCAAAAACACGATTTTCAGCTCAAAAATCGAACTTTTCTATCTAAAAACGAAAGCTGTAGCTCGAATTCTATAATGGCCTAACTTTCCAAATTTGGTATTTCTAGGCCAGCGGCTGATTCTTCTCAGTTTTCAGCTAGAAATATCGTTTTTTCGAGTACTAGGGTCCCGGAACCCCTCAATTTTTTCATTTTCAGCTAGTTTTCAGCTCAAAATTCCCCATTTTCCAGAAATCCCGTTCATCTACCAAGACGATTCTCTGGGAATTGTCCGTCAACGTCTCGAGACCTCTTCCCAATCGAAAGAATCGACTCCAGGAGACGAGAAACCCGAAGAGAACTTCCTGGAAGACGCCCTCCAATGGCTCGAGACTCAAAAGTCTCCCCTAATCGAGACTCTCGAAGCGGATCTCTCGAAACTTCAACGAGAACGAGTCGCCCGTCGATTCGTCGGCGATCACTTCTCCGCTGATCTACTATCGATCGTTATCGATCGATTCGCTCCGCCCCTTTCCGTAGATCATCTGGCACCGAATCTTCAAATGTTTTGGGATACGGTATCATTCAAAGAGCGTGAGACACGTGTCATCTCGGTCGCGTGTGCCGCCGATCAGGCGATGGAACGGCGGCTCGTCGAGCAGGCCGTAGTGGTGGGCGGAGCCGCGAAAGAGCGGGTGACCGATCGATTGATTGTGTCTGCTGATCTACGATATGCCAGTATCAAAGCGGCTCTCCTCGTGTCGTGTCAAGATAATGAGAAGGCGAAGTCTCTAATCAAGCTAATTGCTACCAACCTAATTGCGTCGGACCTGATTGAGGACGGCGTTGAATTACTGTTTCTTGTGGGTGCTGGCGGTGATGCGTGCAAGTATTTACAGAGTCAGAAGCTATGGACGAAGAGTATTGTTTATGCGAAGGTGAGTACTCCGTCGTGTACTCCGAGTGGACAAGTTGAGAAAAAAATGTGAAATTTTTTATGTTGAAAACAAATGCATCACTGAAAATGTCTGAAAATGTCTGAAATCGGTTGATATTATACATTTTACACCAAAACTCTAATTTTTCGAAAAAAAAAACGACAAAAAACGACCAGAATACACTTTTTTGAAAAATTCCGCCGTGTACTCCTCGTGGACAAGTTGAAAAAATTCTCTTTTTTTTTTCGAAAATTGACAATTTTATCAGAATTTCGCAGAAAATACCTGAAATTCCACATTTTCACTCTAATTTTTATAAGAAAAAACGACAAAAACCGATCAGAATACACTTTTTTGAATTATTCCACCGTGTACTCCTCGTGGACAAGTTGAAAAAAAAGATTTTTTTCGAAAATTGGCACTTTTCTCCAATTTTTACAGACTCCTTGTGCCGAAAATAACAAATGTTTCATAGATTTCTTCTATTTTTCACGAAAAAGCGCAAAAATCTGTCGAAATACTCGAAAGCTCAAAAATCGACGTCTCCCGCTTTTCCACGAGAAGTACACGGCGGAATTTTCATTTTTCCAGTCTAGTCGTCGATTTTTGTCTATTTTTCGAAAAAAAAACCGAAAATTCAAATATTAAAACAAAATTGAGATCAGTGGCCTAACTTTCAGCTGTTCGGGGGTTCTTAGGCCACCTGGGAAATCTAAATCGTTCTCGCGGTGGCCTAGAAACCACCAGATGCTCAAAACCTAGGTCTTCATCACTTCCCCGTCGTGTACTCCTCGTGGACATTCGACGTCCACGCCTTTTCCACGAGAAGTACACGGCGGAGTTTTCATTTTTTGTCTTTTTGACTATTTTTCAATAAAGTGGCCTAGAAACCCAAATGCTCAAAACCTAGGCCATCACTTCAACCAATTCTCTATTCCAGATGGGTCTCTCCGACCCGTCAGAAGTCGAATCGAAATGGATCGGTCATCTGGCGGAAGAGGCGAAACAAATCCGCGTGCTCGCCGACGCCTCTCGCCGCAATTGGCCAGACGTCGTCGAGGCGACGTCTTCTGCCGACGCGGTGCTCGCCCGCCTCATTCTCCGCACCACGACGTCCACACCGCCATTGTCGTCGTGTCCGACACCGTCGGGCGGGAAATAATTAATTTAAATAAGAATTTTTAAGAAAAAATGTAGGAGAATCAGAGTAATGGTTGTGTATATATAAATAAATTGGGTTGTGCTTTTTTCAGCCTGCAAACTGAAAGACATTCAAAAAAGGGGGCGTGGCTTCTTGACAGAAAATGAGTTTATAGTCTTGATGGTATTTCTGATCGACAGACTAGGCATAATGAATATTTCAGATGATTTTTCAAGGTTAGTATGGAACAGGATTACGGTAGTGGTATAAAATGGAGAGAGAGAGGAAAGGGAAAAGAACCCGAGCCAAGAATTTGAATTTTAGAAAAAAAAAAGATTATTTGACAAATAAAAAAAAATGATTTCAATGATGGAAGTGTTAAACTGGCGATCCGTACTCGTCGTCTTCGTATTCCTCACGATTCGCAACGTGATTCGAGTCGGTGACATTTTGTTCGCCACGTGGATCCAGTTCGGCCGCCCAACTGTAGTTGAGTAGTGCTAGATGGGTGTTGCCCATACGGCGGTGCACGCGCGCTGCAAATTAGATTTAAAAAATTTTTCCTTAAGATGGTCTAATTTTGGATTTCTAGGCCATTTTCAACTTTTTTTTCAACAAAAAGTAGAAGGGGAGCCATGGCCTAGAAAGCCAACAATCAGAAAGTTAGGCCACCACGTTTTTAAGTGGAAAATCATGATTTTTTGTTGTTTTTTTCGTCAAATTTCGGGATTTTCAGCTACGAACATAGTGTGGCCTAACTTTACAATTGTCGGATTTCTAGGCCATTTTCAACAAATTTTCGTCGTTTTCAAAAAAAGGGAGCCATGGCCTAGAAATCCTAAATCAGAAAGTTAGGCCACACTCTTTTCGAATCTGAAAAAAAATCTGAAGAAAATTACGATTTTTGGAGGGAAAAGCGTGACGACCTAACTTCCCAATTCTGGATTTCTAGGCCATTTTCAAATATTTGTGAATCCCTCTGGATTCTGAGCTGAAAATTGAAATTTATGTTCCAAATTATAGAATTAGAGAAAATTACGAAAACTGTGGCCTAGAAATCCAAAATTGGAAAATTAGGTCATAGCTGAGAGTCGTTGTTTTCTGGATTGTCATTGAGCTTTCAGTGTCAAAAATTGGAATAATGATTGTTGAGTCCAGAAAAACCCAGAAAATTTGCGTTTTGAAGAAAAAATTCACTTCTTGGCCTTAAAACCCAAAATTGGAAAGTTAGGCCATAGCTGAAAATCGTTGGATTGTCATCGTGCTTTCAAAATATTGGAACAGTGATTGTTGGGCCAAGAAAAAATTCGCGTGGCCTAGAAATCCAAAATCAAAAAAAACTTAGGCCATCGTTTTTTTTTCTATACTTTTCAGTCAAATGGCCTAGAAAAAGCAAGACCATATTTCTATTTTCAGTCATATCTTGCAAGTAAATAAGCTGAAAATTTTTTTTTCTAAATATTGGAATAATGCTGGTTGAGTCCAGAAAACTCCATAAAATTTGCGCTTTGAAGCGAAAAATTCAAAAATTCATTGCTTGGCCTAGAAATCCAAAACTGGAAAGTTAGGCCATCTAGCTGAAAATCGTTTTTTCTGAATTGTCATTGAGCTTTCAGTGTCGAAAATTGGAAAAATCGCGAAAAAATCATTGCTTAGCCTAGAAAAATCTAGGCCATATCCCAATTTTCAGTCATTTCCAGCCATTCCCTTACCAAGTAAATGGAAAATGAACGCCTCATCAGGCGAGCTCGCTTTCAACTTGTCCAATTCCACAAGACACTCCTCGTTCCTTTTCGCTTCGAACAGAAGACGTGCTCGATTGAATCGACACGCGACGTCGAGTGGATTCAGTGTCAACGCCCTGTCGATGAGAACGAGTGCCGTGTCGATTTGACCGCGTTGTTGTTCGATTTGAGAGAGTGTGCACAGCATTGCTCGATTCGTCGGATTGATGCTCACTGCTTTTTGGATATTCGTCAGTGCGATCATGTTCTGCTCCTTTTTCAGATGGACTAGGCCGAGACCGTACCACGCACGGTAGTCGCGAGGCGAGAGGAGCAGAGCCGATCTGAAAAATACCGATTTTTTGTGAAAAAATCATAGAAAACTCGCTTTAAACTGAACATTATTAGCTCAAAAATATACCAAAATATAGATCTCAACGCCTTCTTTGTCTATACCCTAGATTGAGGGAAAGTCTTTCAAAAATGAAGAATTCTGACTCATTTTTGCAATTTTTATCTAGATTTCAATACCGGTTTATCAGGAACGTATTTTCCTGTTATTTTCAGTTCTAAAAACGTCGATTTCTCCAGGAAATTTCGAGGTTTTCTCCAAAAACGCGGATTCATGACCTAATTTTGATAATCTAGATGCCAAAATCAAGCTGAAACGATGTCAAGACCTAAAAATGGCTAAAAATTCTTAATCTGAAAACTTCGGGTAGAAATTTGGGGAATTTTAGAATATTTTTTTTTAGAAATGGTCGAAATTGGTCACTGATGGCCGAACTTTTTGATTTTGTGTTTCTAGGTCACGCAAAGTTGTTCCACCCGCCCGTTTCCGCAATATTGTCAAATTTAATTAAAAACGGACGGGTGGAAGAACTTTCCGTGGCCTAGAAACACAAAAACAAAAAGTTCAGCCAGCAGAGACCAATTTTGACCATTTTCGGGTTTCAGAAGGGTTTTCGAGTATTTTCTATAGGAATTTTCATATTTTACTACAAATTTTGAAACCCTCCATTCCCAGGAAAAGCGGTCACAACAGGTATGTGCCCGGGTGGCGTTGAGCGCCTCGCATTTTCAGCCAAAATTTGAAAATGCGACGAGAAAGAATGTGCGAAATGGAGAGACGCAGCCACACTATCTCGATTTTACACACTCTCTCTCGTCGCATTTTCGCCCACTTTGAATTCTTTCAGCGCCCAAAGCGCCTCCATAGGCACATCCCTGCGAAAAACGCGGTTTCATAACCCAATTTTGATAATCTAGATGCCAAAATCAAGCTGAAACGATGTCAAGACCTAAAAATGGCTAAAAATTCTTAATCTGAAAACTTCGGATAGAAATTTGGGGAATTTTAGAACATTTTTCACATTCTTGTGGAAAATACTCAGAATCCCTTCCGAACCGCGAATTTTCATCACGGAAATGGTCGAAATTGGTCACTGATGGCCGAACTTTTTAGTTTTTGTGTTTCTAGGCCACGGAACCTTCTTCCACTCGTTCGTTTTGTCATTACTGTTTAACTTTATAAAAATGGACGGATGGAAGAACTTTCCGTGGCCTAGAAACACAAAAACTAAAAAGTTCGGCCAGCAGTGAGTCACACTGCCAGTGACCAATTTTGACCATTTTCAGGTCTGAAATTCGCGGTACGGAAGGGGTTTTTGAGTATTTTCTATAGAAATGTCAATTCTCAGAATCTCCCTCAAAATCTCCTTGATTTCCCAGGAAAAACGGCCACAATTTCCATAATTTCTATCAAAGCTCCAAAACCCGTACCTAAACGATCCAGCAGCCTTATCCAACTCATCCTGCACAATCAATTCGTGTCCCAACAGAGTATACGCATAGGCGAATCGTTTATCCAACAGAATCGCCCTCTCCATACACTCAATCGCCTGCGTGTGCTGTCTCTGCAGTGAGAAACAGTTTCCAGCAGCACACCAACTCTGAGATCTCTCTCGGGACTCTGTAGTGAGTGTCTGAGCCAGAGCACTCAATGCATGAGTGTCCTGTAGATGCCACATCGAGGTGGAGAGCAGCTCCGTTCCCTCAACCTTCCACTTCTTTCTCTTGTGCAAATCGTTGAGAATATTTCGACACTCTCGGTATTCCGACTGCTCAAAGCAAGCTCTTCCCAGTTGGAGACGGACCATCGACGTGTTGAGTATCGTGTCTTCTGCCAGTTTCGCGAATAAAACATCCGCCGTTTTCCAGTTATAAGTGCTGATCGATTCCTCTATAAGAGCGATGTGACGGTAGATGTCGAAGAAGTTTTCTGTAATCAAAATGATTGAATTTCTTGAAAATCGTGTTTTCGACTCTCAAAACTGTTAAAATTCACAGTTTCTCTGAACTTTAATAGGAAAATCTGGATGAATCAAGAAATTTTGAACCGAAAAAGTCTGAAAAATTGACTGAAATTTTCGAATTTGAAGGTTCCGAGGGGAAAATAACATAAATTTCAACTATCTAACCAATCAATACCCGGAAAAACGATATTTCTCGCTGCAAACTGAGAAAAACGGAAAAGAATCATCCGATGGCCCAGAAATACCAAATTACGAAAGTTAGGCCATTATAGAATTCGAGCTAAAACCGTTTTTAATAAAAAAACGTTCGATTTTCGAGATCAAAATGAATAGTGGCCTAACTTTTGAGGTTTCTAGGCCATGACCTAGAAATGTGGACTGAAAAAGTTAGGTCACAGCGGTTTTTTCAGTAATTTTTGCCCCAAACTCGTGGAAATTCACGGTTCTTCATAACTTTAATAGGAAAATCTTAGGAAAATTCAAAAAGTGTGATTTCCTTCAATTTTCAGTCGGGAATCGCATTTTTCCCCCAAAAAACGCTGACGGCCTAGTTTTCCAATATTAGAATTCTAGACCTCCGATTGTTAACAAATCCACACTCATAAAACAAGATTTTCCGAAAATTATCCTATTAAATTCAGAGAAATCGTGAATTTCCAGTTTTGGGGCAGAAATGAGTGAAAAACCGTTGTGGCCTAACTTTTTCAGCTCAAACTACTAGGCCATAGACCAGAAATCCTAAAAGTTCGGCCAGCATTCATTCTGAGCTCAAAAATAGAATTTTCGATTAAAAACGGTTTCAGTTCGTATTCTAGAATGACCTTGCTTTCCTAATTTGGTATTTCTAGGCCACCGGCTGATTCTTCACAGTTTTCAGCTAGAAATATAGTTTTTTTCAGGTATTGTTAGCCTAGAATTGGTCATTTCTATGTAATTTCAGTCGGGTCTCTCGATTTTTCAGCTCAAAATCTCCCCAATTCCAGTACGTACTATATCCATCATCATACACCACATCGGCCGTATCCATCGGCTCATCACTATTCAACGACGACGCCGCCGACGACATTGGCGCATTCGAATTCTGTAACATATCGTCTTCCGATGGCCTCTCGCTAGCTGTCGATGCCACCTGAAACTGCTGAAAATTGATAGAGAGAACCGCCCATCTCTCTCCAGGAGAAGGAGGCGGGGCTTACAGAATTAGTGGAACCCGACAGGCTACGCGCTAAATTCGAGTTTCGCGAGACCAATGGCTGCTTTTCATTTCGCTTCCTCTGCGATGTCGCATTTTTGGCATTCTTACTGGCAATTGCAGCTGCATCAGCAATTCTGATTGAGGTGCGAACTGGGTTGGCCTATAATGAATAGGAAATATAGAAAATAGAAGAGAAATGAAGAATTTGAGTGATTTTTGGGTGATTTTGAGGGGTGCATGCAGTGATTTGGGGTAGCGAAAAGCTATCGAGTAGGTGGCCGAGGTGGAGAAAGTTAGGCCATCACTGCAGGTGGGGGACTAACTTTCCCCACCTCGGCCACCAAACCACGATCCGATAGCTTTTCGTGGGCGGAGTCTTTTTTTGGGAAATCAGAGTTTTTCAGAGTCTTAACTGAAGATTTCAGCGTTTTTAAGACTCAGAATGTCAAAAATCCGTGTTTTTGGCCAAAAATCACTCTGAAATCCTGATTTTCAGACAACGAAAAATCCCGAATTCCACTATGAGCCGACTCGGTGCAAAAGCAAACAAAAATTCTCGAAATATGTCGGAAAGTACCCTTTGAGACGACGTGGATCCTCGAGTGGTGGCTGCAGCTCCACTTCTGGTTCGAGTATTCGTCGCGTTCGTGTTCTCCGTGTCACTGTTCAGAGCGGCGCTGAAAAGAAAAGGGGGATGAGGAACCGGGGTAACGAGGAGATGGTGGTGGCCTAGAAAACGCAAAAGTTAGGCCAGGAAGCGCTTTACGCTCTCTATCAAACTTCTTACAACTGCGCTTTACCGAAACCGGAAGAAATTGTGTGCGAAATTGAGAGACGCAGAGAAAAAGAGTCATTTTTCATGGGGATTTGGGTGGAGCGCGGTTGTAAGAAGTGTGATGCGCTAATAGACAGCGTGAAACACTACATGACCTAACTTTCGCATTTTTTAGGCCACCACTCAAAAAATAGGTTCAAAATAATAATTTTGCCCGATTCCTAGAACTAGAACTATCTGTTTGTTCACGTGAACTACATAATTATATTATCAATGGAGCGCATTTTCGCGGTTTTCGTCTCAAAAATACATCGCTGCTAGCCTAAATTCGGACTTCGGAAGCGAAAAATCAGACAAATTCGCAATTTTTGGTGAAAAATCGACAAAATCCATGAAATCCAGTGTAAAATTTTCAAATTTTCACATTTTCAGCTTTCAGAACAAATTAAAAAACGGGTGGCCTAGTTTTCGCAAAACCTCGGCCACGTAAATAACCTAGTTACAGTACCCACTTCCTAGGTCAACTTTGACTCATAAATTACAGAAATCGATATAATTTTCAGTTTACATGGCCTAACTTTCGCATTTTCTCGGCCACCATTCAAAAAAACCAACAAATCAATGCTTGAGTCATAAATTACGCATTTTAAACTACTTTAAGCGATAAAAATGGATTTTCCATCATTTTCTGTCAAAAAACGCCCAAAATAACACACTTTGCCCGATTCCTAGAGCTATGAGTCGCCCGTGTATGCGGTCTATCGGGTTCCGTGAATAGAGATGAACGAGAGCTGCCCGTGCTTCCAGTCTCCGATCGTCTCGACGTCATCTCACTGATCCGAGTGGATTTCCGTGGGGCGACTGGCCGGACACGCCCACCGCCGGTAGCTGGAGTCGATTGTCTCGGTGTGATGCTAGATGGAATGTCTGAAATTCAGATGATGTGAGGATTCACATACTTGCAACCGGGCCTTGGGCCTTTGAATAACTCGCTTCAAACTGACAATTAGGAGTCGATCAACCTGTCAAATTATAGATCTCTGTGAGCTCTACTCAAATCTATTTACATTTTTACTGTAAGGTTAGTGAGAGCCGCAGTACAATCCATTTAATTGCCGGGCCGTGATTCAAGGGCCGGCTGTTCACGGCCCGGCCACATACATGTGCGAGTTTCTGTAGTTACAGAAATCCGTAGCTCGAAATTTTTTTGGGAGGGGGGCGTAGCCGAAAATTTTTTCTGGGAAAATTCGCCAGTTGGTACACCAGCTCGAATTTTTTTCCCCGCCGAGGTACTTTAGGTCAAAAAAATTATTTTTGCCATTTTACAGAATTCTGCCACATGTATGCCCGGCCACTAAATGGACTGTACTGCGGCTCTCACTGAACGCATAGTAAAAATGAAAATAGATTTGAGTAGAGCTCACCGAGATCTATAATTTGACAGGTTGATCGACTCCTAATTTTCATTTTGAAGCGAGTTATTCAAAGGCCCGGACAAGGCCCGGTTGCAAGTATGAGAATTCAGAATCTCTCTCTCTCTTTGCCATACTTCGAATCTCTCGATTCGCTGAAGACGTCGTCGTCGCCGCCGATCTCGCACTTCTTCTCGTCGTGGACACCGAGGATCTTCTACTCGAACTGCCGATGGACTCAGCTGGTGGAGCAGTTGAGGGGGCGGAGCCTGCGGATGTAGAGGGTCCAGTTGGTGAGGGAGTGGCGGTACGCATGGTTACTGTAGGGCTTGGAGGCGCCGTGATGCCGTTTCTGGAAAAAATCTGATTGAAAATCAATAAAAACTCAAATTTTCAGCGATTTTGATTCAAATTTTTCAGAAAATCATGGAAAATTGCGCTGAAAAACACTCAAATTCTCAAACTTCAGCTTCGCTGGCGCGCCACCGGCGCGGTTTCCAGTGATTTATGCATTTTACACCGAAAGTTTGTCTAAAAGACTCGAAAAAGACGATTTTCATCAGTTTTTCGTGCTGAAATTGACAGTTTCGATCATCTGCAGCTCAAAAATCTGGAAAAACAGTGAAAAATGCCATTTTTAACAACTTTTCATAACGAAATTGTCAAAAATCCCGTGATTTCAGAGGTATTTTCAGCGTTTTTTCGTCTGATTTACAGTAAAAATGCTGAAAATCTCGCATCGCGCCGGAGGCGCGCCAGACAAGGCTGATGTATGTATAGTGCTTAAAACACTGAAAATAACCGCAAATTCACCGATTTTTGATTTTTTCGTGATTAAAAAATGTCATTCTAACTGTGTTCCAACTCGAAAAATTGAAGAAAATTTCATTTTTAAGTGAAAAAGACGATTTTCACGAGTTTTTCGTGCTGAAACACAGTTCTAGTCACACTTTTATCACAAAAATGTCAAAAATCTGTAATTTTGGGAGGTACTTTCAGCGTTTGAGACGTCTGAATTACAGTGAAAAATGCTTAAATCACTGAAAACCTCGTTTCGCGCAGGAGGCGCGCCAGACAAGGCTGGTATATGCATAGTTACAGTATAAGTAGCTGAAGTTTGAGATTTTCACTGTAAAACTCTGAAAAACCGTGAAAAATGCCATTTTGAGCGATTTTTCACCACAAAAATGTGATTTTGAAGGCATTTTCAGCGTTTTTTGCGTCTGAAATCCCTCTGAAATCCTTACGATTTGTCCTTGTGTCTATCGAAAGTCTGTGCAAGTTGTTGCCCTCCGAATCGTAGATAAGTGATGACAGCTGCCCAGAGGAAAATGTTCTCGTCAAGTGACTTTTGACACGACTCGATGGCCAAATCCATGTGATTCTCCTCGCAAAGCATTTGGGCGTTCAGAAGATTCGCATGGGCGGCGACACGGGCGTCCTCCAGAATCTCTTTTCGGATGATTCCGTTGTCGTGCTCGAAAAGGGCTCCACGGCATTCGTCGAATCTGGAAAATTAGACGGTTTTCAGCTGAAAATGGAAGAAAATGACCTAGAAAACCCTAATTCTGAAACTATTAGTACGACACGCTTCTCCCTACCGCGCTCTACCGAAACCGAAGAAAATAGTGTGCGAAATTGAGAGACGCAGAGAAAAAGAGACATTTTTCAAGGTGAAATCTGTGGAGCGCAGTTGTACTAGCTCGTCACAGTTCTTACAACTGCGCTCCACCGAAATCCCCTTGATAAATGTCTCTTTTTCTCTGAGTCTCTCAATTTCGCACACTATCTCTTCAGTTTCAGTAGGGCGCGGTTATAAGAACTGTGATGCGATAATAGATTCCGGAATTGAAATTTCTAGGCCATCATCCAGCCATTCTTGTGGTTTTCAAGTTTTCGGGTTTATTTTCTGCTTTAAAACCGGAAAAATGCGGTTTTTCGCACAAAAAGCATCTAGAAAACGGAGAAAATCACGAATAATGGGAATTCCTGACAGAAAATGGTGAAAATATCAAAAATTTCAGATAAAAGCACTAAATTTAAGCGCAAAACGACAAATTAAAGCTTTTTCAGTCAATTTTTCATGTTTTCAGGTCGAAAATCACATAAAAAGTGGTGAAAAACATGAAAAATCGCATTTTTCGCCATTTTTTCAACTAGAAAAAGCTCGAAATCAGAAAATTTCTATAGAAAATTGTAGTTTTTAGGAAAATGGAAAAATTACAATTCTCATGTAGAAAAACCGAAATTTCATGTATACGTTGGTTTTTTCTGCATGAAAAACTCAAGAACAACCAGGAAAACGACATTGTTAAGTTCAAAACTGGATTTTGGCACCTAAAATTGCGAAATTACTGAAATTTTCAGCTAAAAACACCAATTTTAAATGTTTTCCTATCAGAATTGGCCCCCCAGAAAACGCACTTATTCAAATCATACGCCACTCTGGCAAACAAGTAACGAAGCCTCGCTCCAGCGAGTTTCGACGACCGCAACAATCCATAACACTCTTCTTTTTTATTCGCTCTGTACAGACAATCGGCATAAGTGAGTAGTGCATCCGAGTGATTTCCCCCGTTCGTTTTATCCGTCTCATAATAGATTTCGGCGAGAAAAATCGCGTCGTCAAACGCGTAATACTTCATCATCTCATCGATTTCCTCGGCGATTGTTCGCTTTTTTTCGACGCGATCGAACGTCGCCTCGCGCGCAAGAGGCGCCCCCGATTCCATCATTTGCGCCTGAAAACCACTAAATTTTAATTTAGAAATCGCGAAAATTCCAAAAAAATCGATTGAAAAAATTTTGCTTAACGAAAAAAAATCATTTTTCTAGAGGAAACCTAGAAAATCAATAGCTTCCGCGGGATTTGTCATCATCTATATATTCTGTAGATCAATTCCAGCCGAAAAAAAAAGACGGACGGTGCTTAAAACCACGCGGGAAGGTAACATATTGGCCACACGATTCGCCTCGATTTAATTGTCGTCGGGTCTGATGCATTGGGTACATGACGGTGTTTGCGGATTTGCGTACCGTACCACTTTCGAAATTCGAAAATTTTTCATTTTTTGAATTTATTTTTCATTTATTTTTTCCATTTTCAACGAATTTTTCTAATTTTTTTTTGATTTTTCAGCTAAAATGTCTCTCGCCGAGGAGCTTATGGCAGATTTTGACGATGATGATGACGATGATTTGGAAGATATTCCAGATCTGGGGGAAAATTTGAAAGTAAGATTTATAAAATTATTTCCGGTCGTTTTAAACCATTTTTTTGTTGCAGGGAGTGAAAAAAGAGGAGCTCGACGACGATGGCATTGAAGAAGCGACGGAAGAGCCGATGGACACTTCGAAATACGCTTCTGTGCATGATGTAGCGAAATTGGCGAGATCTGAAGAGTAATTTCCGGATTTTTTGTTAAAAATTATGCTAAAATTGAGTTTTTTCAGGTATATGGCACTGGTGAAACAGTTGGAAGTGGAATTGAAGAGACCACAGGATGAAGTGAAGGTTACGGCGCCACTTGAGGCGGATCCACAGTATAAACTTATTGTGAAGCTGTCACATGTGAGTTTTTAGATGTTTTAAGTGATTTTTCGGCTGGAAATCGCGATTTTTGAGTTAAAATTTAGAAAACTGCTAAATTTTAGCTATAATCAGTGAAAAGATATTCGAAAAGTGTTTTTTTTTTCAGATTTCTGAGCTCTCAGGGCATTTTTCACATCAGAACGGTCATATTTTCTTGAAAGCTGCATTTTTTTACCTCTTTCCTGCACAAAAATCGTGATTTTCAGTGAAAATTGGGTTTTTTGGTATTGAACCGCCCAGAAAATGACATATCCGAGTAATTTTGAGCATCACACACCTAAAATTCTAGTTTTTGAAAGACTTTTGAACAAAATTTGGAATTTTTAGCTAAAAATGGATTTTTGATGACTTTTGGGGTTTTTAAAAACACGATTTCAAGTGAAAAATCGCAAAAACTGCAAAACTTTTGAAAAACAACAAATTTTGCGGTTTTGGTGTAAAAAACCCGATTTCTAGACAAAAAATTACTAAAAGTTTGCAATTTTTAAGCAAAAAACTTGATTTTCAGTCTTGAATGCGTGGAATTTACCGATTTTCAACCGATTTTTAGACAAAAAACCACGATTTTCAGTCTTTTCTTAGCCAAATCTGCTCAGATTCTCAAAATTTTCCAAAAAAAATCGAGAATTTCTCTATCTAAACCTAATTATTTCAGGTAACTTTGTTGATTTTCCAGAGAAAAACCCCAATTTTGCAGTTTTCAGACAAAAATTCGATTTCTAGGTGAAAATGACAAAAATTCTGCAATTTTTCAGCAAAAAAACCACGATTTTCAGCTTAAAAACTCAATTTTCTAGTCAAAACTGCTCAAATTCTCAAAATTTTCCGTTTTTTCCCATCTAAACCTAACAAATTCCAGGTAGCCGCGGACATCGACAACGAGATCAACGTAATCCACAAATTCGTGCGTGACAAGTACGAGAAGCGTTTCCCGGAACTCGAGACTCTCGTCCCGACGGCTCTCAACTATCTCGCCACCGTTCAACTCCTCAAGAACGATATTAATAGTAAAGCGTTGAAAGAGCAACTCGGATCTATTCTAGACGCTTCCACTTGTATGGTAGTCAGTGTGACGGTTTCAACGACTCAGGGTGTCAAGTTGGAGCCAGATGAGCTGAAAACAGTGATGGATGCATGTGATTTGGCGGCTCAATTGCATGTAAACCGTCTGGAAATGCATCAACTCGTCGAGTGGCGTATGTCTCTGATTGCTCCGAACCTTGTCGCCCTCCTCGGCGCCGCCACTACTGCTCACCTCGTCTCGCAGGCTGGTGGCCTCTCTCCCCTGGCTACAATGCCCTCCTGTAATGTCCAGGTTCTCGGGAAAACTAAAAAGAATCTCATTGGATTCTCGACGGTTTCTACGAATCCTCACCATGGATTCATCTATTTCCATCCGTTGGTACAGGCAATGCCGCCCGATTTGAAGAATAAGGCGGCCAAGATTCTGGCGGCTAAAGTCACTCTTGTGGCGAGGATTGATGCACAACATGAGAGTTCCAATGGGGAAAAGGGACAGGATTTCTTGAATTTGGTTAATAATAAATTTGAGAAAATGTTGGAACCACCACCGGTTAAGGTAAGGAATCTACTCTCAAAGTTCTCAAAAATTGCCTAAAAATCACTTCAATTCTCGTTCTCCTGACTCAAAATGATCTTTGAAAGAGTGGAAGAGTTTTTCCAGGCGGTCGTGTACTCCTCTCGGACAAAAATTTTTGCTCAATTCCTCTTTTTCTTGCCTTTCCAACAAATTCCCGTAGTTTTTCCTATCTTTTCTCGATATAAATGTTGGAAAAAGTGAAAAAAGGAGGTATTGAGCAGGAATCTTGTCCGAGAGGACTACACGGCCGCGCGGGAAAATCTCGTCCACCAAAAATTGAAAATTCAATAGGATTTCCGCAATTTTTTTTTACTTATCTAAATTGACAAAAAATCCAATTTTTCGTGTCAAAAACTCGAAAAATTGCCAGTTTTCGAGAGAACCGCCCATTTTTCTCGGATTTTCTGTCAAAATCACCAAAAACTCAGTTTTTGGCTCCAAAACGCGCGTCAGTGGTGGGCGGGGAGTGAAATAAGCGACTCCCCCCGTGGCGGCAGCGGCCACAGCGCGGGGGGAAGAGAGCGCGAGAGAGCGCGCCGCAACATTGCCGACAGCGAGAGACGCAGACATTTTTCCTCCCCCCGTGGATTTTGGAATGAAGCTGGGCTTCACTCGCGCCCACCACTGACGCGCGTTCTGAGTTTTTGGCAGCCAAAAGTGATTTTTGGTGATTTTCGACATAAAAATATGCGGTTTTCTTGAAAATTGGCAATTTTTCGAATTTTTGGTGAAGAACTGCTGATTGCCATGAAAACCACCTATTTTTCTCCGATTTTCCTGTCAAAAATCACCAAAAATTCACTTTTTGACCCAAAAATTCGAATGTGAAATGTACACATTAGTCCAATTAAAAAAAATCCCTAAAACTCGAATTTTCAGTCTGAAAACTGCTGAAAGCGTGATCATGGCCGAACTTTTTCTGTTTTGGTTTCTAGGCCAGTGGTCTCGAAGTGACGGGGAAGAACTATCTGCTGGCCTAGACACCCAAACGGAAAAGTGAGACCATGATCACACTTTCAGCTATTTTCGGACTGAAAATTCGGTTCTTTTTCGATTTTTTCGAGGTTTTCGAGTATTTATAATAGAAGTTTTCATATTTTTCAACACATTTCGACTATTTTCAGGCTAACAAAGCGTTGCCGAAGCCGCTGGACAAAGCGAGTAAAAAGCGTGGTGGCCGCCGAATGCGTAAGATGAAAGAGCGTCTCGGAATCACTGAAATCCGAAAATCGGCGAATCGAATGAATTTCGGAGAGCTCGCGGAGGACGTGATGCAAGAACACATGGGATTCGATATCGGACAACTGAAGACTGGAAATGTGACGGGCGGTCGGATTAGGGCGGCAGCTGTCGATCAGAAGACTCGTGCCAGAATGTCACAGAAGATGATGAGACAGATGGAGAAACAGAAGGCTCAAGGAGGAATGACGAGTATTCGAAGTAAAATGGCTGGAACGGCGTCGTCGGTGACGTTTACACCGGTGCAGGGTCTGGAGATTATCAATCCGGCGGCTCAGGAGCAACAGCAGAGCTCCTCCACTTCGAATTACTTCTCATCGTCTGGAAGTTTTGTGAATATTGATCGGATGACACTGTGATTGCTGAAAACCTAATTTTTTGCTACTTTTTATGGTGAAAAAACGCTGAAAAACCACTAGTTTCAGTGGTGGCCGAGTGGTGAAGTAGACGACCTAGTGGTAGTAAAGTGACCGGGGTTCGACACCCACCCAGTGTTAACTTGTTTTTTTGGTTTTTTGAAATTTGGTTTTTCGTGATTTTTCAGACTTTTTAGTGTTGAAAAACGCATTTTCGGGGTTTTTAAGTATGAAAATTGGACAAAAATGTGTTTTTTCGGGGATTTTGTTACATAAAATTCAAGAAAAATGACAGTTTTCGGGGTTTCCGGCATTAAAAACTCGAAAAATGCCAATTTTAAAGAGAACCACCCATTTTTTCTGTTTTTCCTGTCAAAAATCACCGAAAACTCAGTTTTTGGCTCTAAAAACTCAGAAAAATCACGAAAAACCGAATTTCAAAAAACCAAAAAATTAATTAACACTGGGTGGGTGTCGAACCCCGGTCACTTTATTACCACTAGGCTGTCTACTTCACCACTGGGTCACCACTGAAATTCGTTCATTTTTCAGTGGTTTTTCAGCGATTTTCACCAATTTTTATATTTATTTTTCGTTTCTTGATCCTCACTTTTCTCTATTTCTTTCAATAAATCAACTTCCCCGATCTTCATCAAAACCTCTAACCAATTGGTGGATTTCCTCTCATTTCTATCTCTTTTTGTCAATTTTTTCCCACTTTTTTCCCAGTAAACACCTCTGTTTTCCACTTTTCACATTTTCCAGCAGATCCCCCCTGACCCATGCGAAAGTTCTACTCATGTCTACTAACTATTATTCTTGTTGAATGTTCCTTCGATTATGAGCTAAGCGAGCGGGCGCTGGAATTCGCCGCCTCCGCCTACTCCCTAGACCCCCAGCCGTGTGTTCAGAAGAACAATGCGACAGTGCTGTTCTCGAAAAAAGTGGAATGTGATTATATGAGGGATGAGGTATAGCTGAAATCTACTTTTTATAGGGAAAAAACGGTCCAAAATGTAGAATTTCAGTGGTGACACCGTGGTGAAGTAGACGACCTAGTGGTAAAAAAGCGACCGGGGTTCGACACCCACCCAGTGTTAACTTGTTTTTTTGGTTTTTTGAAAATCGGTTTTTCGTGATTTCTCACGGTTTTTAATAGTTTTAAGTGTTGAAAAACGCTTTTTCGGGGTTTTTAACTATGTAAATCGAAGAAAAATGGGTTGTTTTGAGGAAAAGCTCTAAAAATTGTCAGTTTTAAAGAAAACCACCGTTTTTTCTCGGATTTTCATGTAAAAATCACCAAAAATGCACTTTTTGACACCGGTTTCAGTCAGAAATATCAATTTTTAGTCTGAAAATTGGTTTTTCCGGCATTTTGAATATTTTTTGATAAAAAATCACAAATTCTGATTTATTGAACGTCGGGACTACAGTAATTTGGGAAAATGTTCCAAAATACGTGGAAAATGTAGAAATTTCCTTGAGAATACTCAAAAACTCCGAAATTGCTCAAAATAGGTCACTGCTGGCCGAACTTTTGGTTTTCGTATTTTTAGGCCACGGAAAGTTCTTCCACCCATTCTTCTCGCCATTATTGTTCAATTTTATCTTGTTTTTAGTGTTGTCAGCCTGAAAATATTGATGACAACGCTGAAAACAGGGTACAACTTAACAGTAATAGCGAACCGGTCGGGTGGAAGAACTTTCCGTGGCCTAGAAACACAAAAACTGAAAAGTTCGGCCAGCAGTGACCAATTTCGGCCATTTTCAGGACTGAAAATTAAATTTTAAGGAGGTTTTTGAGTATTTTCCATAGGAATATCCATATTTTTCTAAAAATTTTCAAAAAAAAGTTTTCATTGATTTCATTTCCAGTGCTGGAGTGTGATCGCCGCCGACAACGATACGATATTCGTGAGTTTCAGTGGAACAAAATCGAAAGAGCAATTGGTAACTGAACTGATTGAGAGTATCGGAAGACCAAAGCATAAGGTACTACGGGTGAGATTAGGTTACAGGGGTGTCTGAGTACTTGATGATGATAGTGTTTGTGCTCAGAACACACAAAGAACACTCGAAAATGCAGAGTTTCTTCGGTTTTTGAGTCGAAAAATTAGTTTTTATTTTGCATTTTAATTAATGAAGTCGCAAGAAAACCATAACTTGAGCAAAAATCTTGTCCGAGAGGACTACACGGCGGCGAGGGAAAAAATCTTCCACGAAAACTCACTTTGAGTCGGGAGAAAGGGAATTGAAGCGATTTTTAGTATAGAGAAGAGCGTTTTTGCCTGAAAAGTTCAAGATTTAGCCTCAAAATTGAAAAATTCCTGCTAAATGATCGGATTTTCCGTTGATTTTCATCTGATTTGCACCGATCTTGTTATTTCTGACAATGGATTACGGTAATCTGAAAATATGGGTCAAAATGTGCTGAAAACTATGAAATTCCAGTGGAAACACTCAAAAACACTGAAAAAAAAACCCAAAAACGCGAATTTTCAGTCAGAAGAATGGTGAAAGTTGATCATGGCCGAACTTTTTGTGTTTTCAGTTTCTAGGCCAGCGGTTTCAAGGCGAATAGTTTTTTCCACTATCAGATAACGATGGGATAGAACCGGCTTTTGACCGCTGGCCTAGAAACCCAAAACAGAAATAGTTCGGCCATGATCAACTTTCACCATTCTTCTGACTGAAAATTCGCTGTTTTGGGCGTTTTCACATACGTTGGTTTTCTGCTCTTTTGCGACAATTTTCTAATTTTTGGACGCTCCGTCCCTTTTTCTTGAAAACACTTTGACATTTTCTTCTTAAAACGTTGTACTTTGCACTAAATCTTCATTCAGTTCTCCAAGATTCAACATTTCATTCATTTTAAAATAAAATCAATCAATAAAATCATCCATCGAGAACAGAAGTCATCTTAGTCGTCAACGACTTCATCACAAACTCATAAACAATCATCGCCTTCGGGTATACTTCCACCAATTTCTTCCTCTCTTCAATTCTCGATTTCCGACTAACAAACGGAAGATCATTGAGCAACTGAGCAATCAGATATCCTCTCTCATGAGCTTCTACCGTATACTTCTCCAAATCCTCCGCCAGTTTCTTCGTCTTCGGCGCGTCTTTCAACGAACTCGCGATCACTTCCTTCGTATTCTTATAGCCCATTGTCTTACAAATATTCAATAAAACCGACATCTCCAACGGGAATTTCTTATCCAAATAAACGGCGGCGTCATACTGTACTTGTGCCGACTGAGTTCGATTCGCCAGGATGTCTTGGGCCTTGTATTTGGCTGTTTTGATACGTTGAGTCGCTTCTAGAAACGATTTGTACAGTTGGTTCTCGACGGCTTTGTTCGCAAGGAGACCACGGCGGAACGTGTCCTGAAATAAGGAGAATTCTTGAAACTTGGCTCCGTCCACTTCTGCAATTCGCCGCATAGAGTTTTCACAAGAGCTCCGTCGCATAACTGTTGGCACAGTGCCAAGTCATATCTTTCAATGTAAACCGCGACGCGCACACAACGCGACTCGCAAAACAAATTCAAAACTGAGTTTTGCAATATTATTACAGAGGTGCGAGGCGTGAAGTCTGAAACGAAGTTTTCCGAGTCGCGTCGCGGTTTACATTGAAAGATACGACTTGGCCTAATTTCTGCCTGAAATTGTCAGTTCACTGGTCGAACTTTTCACTTTTTTGGATTTCTAGGCCATCGACTACAGTGTCCAGTGGCCTAGAAACCCAAAACATGAAAAGTTCGGCCAGCACTAACATGGGGCTGCTGGAGCATGTGCGCTCAACTGATAAATGCGGACACTTGGGTTACGGTGGCACCGAGCCGTCGAAAGGTTTGCTCCGCCCACTTTTGCACATTGCCGCGCGGTTTTGTTATGAATACAGTAACCTCCATATTGCGTATCTAACAAACTACAGTAACCCCGTACCTCCTCATGAAAATGAGTCGCCAAAACGATCAATTTTCGATTGGTCTCCTCCTCGGTCACCGACAAATCGTCAACGATCCAATCGAATTGATCACGGTACTCGACTGGGGTGAGAGCACGTTGATCCTCGTAATCGTGGAGCTCCGAGAGAGCAAAAAGTGGGAAAAAGAGGATGAAAACGAGTGGAGTTTTCATTTTGGGGAATAGGGCTATTTGGATAGGGAGCTGGAGGGGGTTTTATAAAGGGAAGGCATGGGAACAGGGGCTGGTTCCCATATGGGGGAGATGGTGGTTGATGTGTAGGCGATGGGAACGGTAGTTAGATGATCAATGTTCGCGCTGATGAGAATCGATCCGTGTAGTCCTCGTGGACAAGATGAGCCCGTTTGATTAGAACGATTTCTAGGAACGGAGACGTCTCGAATATCTCAAAATGGAGAAATTACGGGTTCAAAACGTTTCGAAATCAAACTTTTTCGAAGCTGACGCATTTCGAAACCGAGAAGTTTTGAGACTTCTCGAAAACTTGTCAACAAGTTCGCTCCATTGATAATCACTCCGTGTAGTTCTCGTAGACGAGGTGACAGCTGCTACATCTGATAAAAAATCACAGAAAATAGTCGAACATCGATAAAAACCCGCTTCAATTTCAAATCCAAAATCTCGTCTTGTCCACGAGGAGTACACGAGGAGTATTCTCGTTTTGCACCGATTTTGGCCGTTTTCGTCAATTTTTTTCGCTGATATCGTGGTTTTTGTATGTCTTTCAGTGTAACAACACCGAAAGTGTTCAAAAACAGAATTTCAACTTGTCCACGAGGAGTACACGACGAACATTTCTGATTGCCTCGAAATTTGTCGGGTTTTCGCCGCTTTTTTGAGTAAAACCGTGGTTTTCGAATGATTTTCAGAGAGAATTCACATAAAATTGACGAAAAGTCACCAGAAATTGTCTGAAACTCCGAAAAGCTCGAGAACGACTTGTCCACGAGGAGTACACGACGAAATTATGATTTTTTCATAGAAAATAGTGTTTTTTGAGTATTTTCCAGATGAAAATCTTGAAAAATGACGAAAATTGACCAAAAATTGTTGAAAATCATAATATCGACTTGTCCACGAGGAGTACACGACAAAATTTCATCGTTTTCTCAGAAATGGTCGGTTTTTTGTCGATTTCAAAGTTTTTGATGAGTTTTTCATTCGAAAAATGAGAAAAATAGTCTAAAAATGCAATACATGCTTCTTACAACCGCGCTCTACTGAAACCCTAAGAAAATAGTGTTCAAAATTGAGAGACGCAGAGAAAAAGAGACATTGTTCAAGGGGAGTTCGGTGGAGCGCATTTGTGAGAACTGTGTCAAGCTAAAATAACGATTTTGAAGTGTCTGAAAAGTGCGCTCCATTGATAAGTTCTCCGTGTAGTCCTCGAGGAGAATTCAGTTGACTGTTTGTCCACGAAGACTATCTTGTCGATAGAGCGTGCTTTCTGAGCTTCTAAGTTTCCAGTATCTAGAGTCTTGAGCCTAAACAAGTGCGCTCTATTGATACGGCCTCCGTGTAGTCCTCGTGGACAACAGAACTCGATTTTTCGAAGATCTTCAGCATTTAGCTCGGCAGAGGTCTCATAACTGCGCTCCACCGAAACCCGCTTGAGAAATGTCTCGTTTTCTCTGACTCTCTCAATTTCGCACACTATTTTCTTCGATTTCGGTAGAGCGCAGTTGCAAAAAGCGTGCCGAGCTTATAACAACTTTAAATTTAGACATTTTCCTTCGAATTTTCTAGAATTTCCCCTCATTTCCAGCTCCACAATGCGGGCTCCGTCCACTACTACTTCTACTCTGCCCTCAAAACGATGTGGTCCCCAATGGAGAGACTACTGGAACAACTGAAAGAAGACATGCCCCATCATCGAATCGTTTTCACTGGACACTCGTTGGGCGGTGCAATCGCAAGTATCGCCTCGACGGTTTTCGTTCGAAACTTTCCAGAAACTTCGAATCGAACTCATTCGATTACTTTCGGACAGCCGAGAGTTGGGAATCTACAGTACGCGATGACTCATGATAGGCTGGTGGCTGCGGGGAGTTGGAGAGTCATTCATGGAAGGGATATTGTAAGGAATTGGACGATTTTTGGGGTTTTTTGGCCGAAAAACTACTCAAACCCGCGAATTTCCGCCCAAAAATCGTCAAAATTGGTCATTGCTGGGCCAGCGATGCTGGCCGAACTTTTTGGTTTTGTGTTTCTAGGCCACCACGAATCGGGGAGAAACGAGCTGGGTAACCGCAGAAAAAAGGAAATACAATTTGGGGCGAAAGGGGCGGAGTCGATAAAAAACCGTGCGGCAGTTGCAAAAATTTCAAAAATTGCAACTGCGGCACAGTTTTTTCGCGACTCCGCCCCTTTCTGCCCCAATTGTATTTCGCTTTTACACGGTCCCCCGGTTCGTTTCTCCCCGACTCGTGGAGTTTCGAAACGGAGAACTTCACGTGGCCTAGAAACACAAAAGTTCGGCCAACAGTGACCAATTTCAACCATTTTCGGGATGAAAATTCGTCTTTTTCAAGTAAAATCTTTGAAATTAAGGTAGCCCACATCCCATTCTGTGTGGAAAGTGTCGCCCGTTCGTGTGTTCCCTTCTACAATCATGGATCGTATCATCACGGTGTCGAAGTATGGTTTCCGGGCAATATGACCAATCAGGACACGTTCAGAGTCTGTACAGGCACCCCGCTGAATGAGGATAATTTGTGCAGGTTTGTATTTTGTATTATTTCAGATTCAGACAATTCTAAATGTTAAAAATGGCTCCATTAATCGTTCTCATCGACTCAAATTGAGCTTTGGTGGAAGAGTTTTCCGTGCCACCGTGTAGTCCTCTCGGACAAGATTTTTGACTGAAATCCTCGGTTTTTCCTTCTTTTTTTTGCAAAATAAACTGAAAAATCGCGAAAATTTGCTGGAAAAGAGAGAAAACGAGGAATTGAACACAAAAATCTTGTCCGAGAGGACTACACGGCCGCGCGGGAAAACTCTTCCACCAAAGCTCATTTTGAGTCAGGAGAACGACCGATTTTTAGCATATTCGTCTATAATAGAAGTTTTTTAGAATTGTCTGAAGTATCGGAATCTGAAATAAAAATATGTCTTCAGACCTCCTTTGAACTATATTTTGTCAGTTATCCGATATTTCCTTTGGGAACCGAGATATTAAAATTTCCGTTTTGGCGAAAAACAACGACTATAACCATGATTGTTTTGTGCTGAATAGGGTGTCATGCATTCTGAAAACTTCCAGAATTTCCAGGCCAAATATTAGCCGAGCATTTTCATTAGAACTGCGCTCCACCGCAAACGAGAGAGTATCGATACGAGAGACGCAGAGTTTCTCTCGCGCCGATACAGATTTTCACAGTTTTTGATCCATTTTCGCTGTTTTTCATGATAATTTACGTAAAAACTCGAAAACCTGTGAAAATCTGTTTTGGCGCGAGAAAAAACTCTGCGTCTCTCGTCTCGATACTCTCTCGTTTGCGGTGGAGCGCAGTTGTAAGAAGGCGTGGGCTCAAAAATTTCCTTCCAGTTCGTGCTGTTCAGACACACTTTTACGGGTTTTCTGATTTTTATCACAGTAGATCAAATGTAGATCAAAATTTTACAATTTTTTGCAGCAACGCGCACCGCTATTTCGACATCAACGATCACTTGTTCTACTTTGGTCATCACGTATCGGATTATGGTGTCAATGGGTGTAGAGATCCCACTGTAAATATTGAATAAATCTGTATTTCTTTGTAATTTTTCTTTTTCTTTTGTGATGATTCGTTTGTCGGTCTTTTCCGTCGTATTATTTTGTCATTTTTTCGAACGTTCTTTGTGAAAAAAGAGTGAGAGATAGGGTCAGAAAGTGTAAAGTTGGTGTCAAATGATTCGAGAAGATTTTTTGTTGAAAAACACGGAAAAACAACAGATTTTTGACAAAATTTGAAAAGAATTGAGCTTTTTTGCGATTTTTTATCGTTCGACACGCTTTTCACAACCGCGCTCTACCGAAACCTTGAGTGCAAAATTGAGAGACGCAGAGAAAAAGAGACATTTTCAATGGGATTTCGGTGAAGCGCAGTTGTATGATCTGAAAACTCCTTTTTTGCTTTTTTTTTTTTGAAAAACTGAAAATTTCGAAGATTTTAATTTTGGAAAATGACTTTTTTTGTCAAAAAATTATATTTTCGTTGAAGAAGCCTCCTTTTCGAGAATTCCTTCAACAAACAATAGTTTTTTTTAAAAATCGATTTTTAAATGAAAAAACCAAGTTTTTAAAGGTTTTTATCCGAAAATAAAACGTTTTCAGCAGGAAAATTATTATTTTTAGCTCAAAATTGGCACTTTTGTGATTCTTTGTTAAAAATCGTATTTTTCATAATAAACTCGAGCATTTTTGAGAGAAAAATTGTTCTAATTTTCTGGAAAAATAAGTTTTTTTTGTAAAAAATTCATAAAATTTGAATTTTGGCGCCAATTTTTCAAATTTTAGCCGAAAAAATGCATTTTTTAAAGTTTTTTCCCGAAATCTTAGCGATTTCTGTTTCTTCATTTTTCACTTATTCCTTTACCACGCTTCTTACAACCGCGCTCTACCGAAACCGAAGAAAACAGTGTGCGAAATTGAGAGACTCAGAGAAAAAGAGACATTTTTCAAGGGGATTTCGGTGGAGCGCAGTTGTAAGAACTGTTTTCGAACACTCCCGCAAGAAATGGGCGTGGCCGTCGCATATTTTTGAAAAAAGTAGAAATTTTTTAAATTTTGGCGCCAAATTTTTTTTTCTTCCAAATATTCCCCTCCGTTTTGTTGAAACCTAAAAATTGAACGTTCTCTGGTAGAAATAAGGCGAGAGATCGAGAGAGATGAGAGAGTGGCGAGAGAAAAAAAGAGAGAATTTTGAGTGTAAAAAGAAAAGAAAAGAAAGGGATTGCCGTTGATTTCTCTCTATTTTATTATCTTTTTCTTTTTCTCGGTTCGGGTTTTTATCGATTTCTTATTATTCTCTCTTTTATATATATTGATAATGATAACCTTGGCCTCTCTCTTTTCCGTTATCAGTCTCCATTCATTGTCGGCTAGAAATGTTGCAGGACGAGAACATTGAAATGCCAGGACCGGCCGGCGTACCGCAACGCAAAATGACGTATTTTGTGCCGAAGAGCGGTCAGTTTTCAGTCATCGATTCATGAAATGTATATGATTTCAGACAATTCGAACGAACAGGTTCGAGTGCCCAACGTCATCGCGTTGGTTGGGCTGCCGGCGCGTGGAAAAACGTATATCTCGCATAAGTTGTGTCGGTATCTCAATTGGATTGGCATTAAGACTAAAGGTAACAAAAATTCACATTTAGACATTTTTTTGAGTTTAATTCGATGATTTGATTAAAAACTGGTTTCGAATCGGAAAATTTTGTGAAAAATCGGAAAAAAAACGGGCAGGGAAGAACTGTTCCCTCGAGGCGTGTTCAAAAAATACCAAAAAACACAAATTTTCAGCCCGAAAAAGGCTCAAAACTGGTTGTTGTGATCATGGCCGAATTTTTTCTGTTTTGGGTTTTTAGGCCAGCGGTCTCAAGGTGGAAAGTTCTATTCCATTCTCAATCTGACAGTAAAGAACTTTCTGGTTTGAGACCGCTGGCCTAGAAACCCAAAACAGAAACAGTTAGGCCATGAGCACACAGACCACTTTTGAGAATTTTCAGCCGGAAATTCGGTTTTTTAGAGCGCACTTGCATACCAATGCGCCTTTAAACTTGAAGGATGGCTGAAGTATCATATTTAGTTTATTCCGGATTTCGATATTTCAAGAAATTCTAAAAACACTTTTATTATTGGCGCATATACTAAAAATCGCGCTCTCCTGACCCAAAACGAGCTTTGGTGAAAGAGTTTTTCCACGCGCGGCCGTGTAGTCCTCTCGGACAAGATTTTTGACTCAATTCCTCGCTTTCTCACTTTTTTCAACAAACTTTCGTGATTTTTTCAATTTATATCGATTTAAATTGAAAAAAAACACGAAACTTTGCTGTAAAAAAGAGAGAAAACGATGAATTGAACAGAAATCTTGTCCGAGAGACTACACGGAAAAACTCTTCCACCAAATGCTCATTTTGAGTCAGGAGAGCGCGATTTTTAGTATATGCGTCAATATTAAAAGTTTCTTAGAGTTATCGGAATCTTAAATAAAAAATTTCACAGAAAATGCAAAAAAATCCATTTTTCGCATTAAAAACCTCAGAAATCCGAGTAAACTTTGCTTTTTCGAGTGTTCTTTGTGTGTTCTGAGCACACACACACTATCATCAGCATGTCATGATCAAACTGACCACTTTTGAGCATTTTTCGACCTAAAATTGTAGTTTTTGAGTGTTTTTTCAGGGTTTCAACAATTTTGAAACTAATTAAGATCCCATTGTTTTTCAGCCTTCAACGTGGGTGAATACAGAAGAAGAGCGTGTAATCTCGAGGAGGAGGGAGAGAACGAGTTCTTCTCGCCAAACAATGCAAGAGGACAGAAGATTCGAGAGTGAGCAACTTTCTCTGAAAATTCGTCTGAAAATTGTGATTTTTTGATGAAAAATTCGCAATTTTTCATCGAAAATATGCGAAATTTCCAGAAAATTCTGAAATTTTTTCCAGTGAATGCGCAAGATTGGCCATCGAGGATATGGGAAAGTATTTGGACAATAAGGAGGGAGAAGTGGCGGTGAGTTCGGTGCAAATGCGCTCCACGGCAAAACGCGCGCCGTGTACTCCTCGTGGACAAGTCTAATTCTTGTTTTTGAATTTTAACTGTTTTAAATCGATTTTCAACTATTTTCTATGGTTTTTTTCTCATAAATTGAGCATTTTGAGCGCGAAAACCCAAATTTTTGACAAATCCGGCCGAAAAATGAGAAAAATTGGCCGATTTTCCTTATTATTTAGCCGCATTTGTCAAAAATTTGGGTTTTCGCTCTCAAAGTGCTCAATTTATAAGAAAAATCGCAGTAAATAGTCGAAAATCGATAAAAATCTGTTTCTTCATTCGAAAACATGAATTCAGCTTGTCCACGAGGAGTACACGGTGTTACATCGTTATTATCGCTAGAGCGCGGTTGTATCAAGCTCACAGTTATGATAGAAAATGCGCTCTACCGAAATCCATACTAATAGTTCGATAGAGCGCATTTCCTTACTCTTCTCATTTCCAGATTCTCGACGCGACTAACACAACGAGAGACCGCCGGAAGTTGTTGATGGAATTCTGTAAGAATCTGATGCACGAACCGCCGTTCCGCGTGTTTTTCGTCGAATCCGTGTGTGATGATCCGGTGATTATCAACTCGAATATTACGGTAAGAGGTTTGAATGTTGATTATTAGGTCGTCACAGTTCCTACAACTGCGCTCCACCGAAAACCCTCTGAAAAATGTCTATTTTTCTCTGCGTCTCTCAATTTCGCACACTATTTTCATCGGTTTCGGTCGAGCGCGGTTGTAAGAAGCGGGCCGTGCTACACAGGGTCAAATTCTCCCCATATGAATTTAAATAATTTTCCCGCGAAACCGGAAGCTCAGTGAAGCGCGTTTGCACACAACTTGGGGCGTGGCCAATTGAGTCGCAGATCAGCGAAATGCGGGACCTTTTAACGTGGACGAACGATAGCGAGTCAAATTTTTCAAATGAAGCCGATTTTTTTTCCATTTTTCTCACTATTTTCGAGAAAACTTCGCACAAAAAAAATCGAATTGATTAAAAAAGAGAAAAATACAAATTTTGAATACAAAAAAAATGTTTGGTTAATTTTTTTTTGAATTTCGCGCTAATTTTACGCTAATTTTTTTTAAAGCGCATTTGCTTCATATGGGCACTCTATGACCCTGTGGTAACGTCAGTTTTGAAGTGGTTGTGCTCAGAGTCGTTCCGAGATGTCTCGGCTCCAGAACTGTGTGGAGCGCCGTGTACTCCTCGTGGACAAGTCGAGCTCTTGCTTTTGAAATTACGACGAGTTTTTATCGATTTCCGAGTATTTTCTACGATTATTTCTTGTAAATTGAGCATTTTAAGCTCGAAAACCCAAATTTTTGAGAAATCCGGCAGAATACTGGTAAAATCGGCGGTTTTTTCCTTTTTTGTGGCCAGATTCGTCAAAAATTAAGGTTTTCGCGCTAAAAATGCTCAATTTATGAGAAAAATCATAGAAAATAGTCGAAAATCCATAAAACCCTGTTTTTATTTCAAAAACAAGAATTCGACTTGTCCACGAGGGGTACACGGCGCCCCACACAATTTCGTAGGTCTCGGTAGAGCGCGGTTGTAAGAGGCGTTCATAAAAATTGCCCATTCTTCCGACTCTCATGAAAAATGGTTAAAAATCCCAAAATTTCACTGATTCATAACTTCTTACATACGCTCCTCATATATTTTGAAGAATTTTGAAAAAAAAAAGCGACCAAGGCACGCCAGCCTTGAAAAAAAACTCATTTTTGACTCTAAAGTCGATTTTTCATGATTTTTAACTCCAAAATGCTATTTTTTGAGTCAGAATCAATCATTTTTTGATAATTTCCTGTCAATTTTTCACTCTTTTAATCATATTTCCCCATTTCAGGAAGTGAAAATCAACTCTCCCGACTACAAGGGTATCATGTCACAAGAGGAAGCGAAAGAGGACTTTCTGAAACGTATCGAGAATTACCGTATGCAATACGAGCCACTCGACGAGGAGTACGATGAGGAACTCAGCTACATTAAAGTGATCAATGCGGGCAAATCGTTCTACGTTCACAATGTGAATGGACACGTTCAGAGTCGTGTTGTCTATTTTCTGATGAATATTCACTTGTTGCCGAGAAGTATCTACTTGTCGAGAGTGAGTGGTGAAAGTGCGCTCTGTTGCGAATATTGAAGTTGTTCTGTAGAGCGCGTTTGCATTGGCACTGTGAAATTGAAAAAGCTCCGACGAGAATTTCTTTGAATTCGACGCCTGAAACGCTAATGCGGCAGGAAATGATGGTGAAAATGCGCTCTGTTGCGAAAATTCTGAAAAAAATTTCGAATTCCAGATAAATATACCATTTTTGAACGATTTTTTATCATTTTTTGAACAAAAAACACATTGAAAACACAGAAATCGACTAAAAACCGATCATTTCTGAGCAAACGAGAAATTTTCGTCGTGTACTCCTCGTGGACAAGTCGGTATTGTGATTTTGAACAGTTTTTGGTAGATTTTCGTCATTTTTCGAAATTTTCAGTTAGAAAATACTAAAAAAACACGATTTTCCATGAAGAAATCATGAATTTGTCTAAAAACCGCAAAAGGCCGTCGTGTACTCCTCGTGGACAAGTCGTTCTCGAGTTTTTGAGATTTCGCACAATTTTCAGTGACTTTTCGTCAATTTTACACGATTTTCATCTATTTAATGTAACTTTTTCAAAAAATCAGTCGAAAACCACGGTTTTACTGAAAAAAACCCGACAATTTTTGAGAAAATGAGAAATGTTCGTCGTGAACTCCTCGTGGACAAGTTGAAATTCTGTTTTTGAAATTAGTACAGGGTTTTTATCGATTGTCGACTATTTTCTTTCAATTTTTCATAAATTGAGCATTCTGAGCTCTCAAAATACTCAATTTATGAAAAAAAAATCAAAGAAAATACTCGAAAATCGATAAAAACCAGATTTAATTTCAAAAACAAGAATTCGACTTGTCCACGAGGAGTACACGAAAAGTTTTGTATTAGAGCGCAATTGCATACATTTTTGAATCCCAATAATTCCAATTTCTTTGCAGCACGGCGAGAGTGAATACAACCAAATTGGTCGCTTGGGCGGTGACTCTCCACTCAGTTCGAACGGTCTCAAATACGCGGGAAAACTGCGTGAATACTTTGAGAACGAGGATTTGGACGACTTCCGTGTCTGGTCGTCTCAAAAGATTCGTGCCGCCCAAACGGCCGCTCATCTCAAAGATTTGGCGGGTCACACGGAGTTCTGGAAGTGTTTGGACGAGATAGACGCGGGAATATGCGAGGGTTTGACGTACGAGGATTTCGAGTCTCGTTACCCGAAACAATTCGCTGAGAGGGATAAGGACAAGTACCATTATCGGTACCCCAGTGGAGAGTCCTATGAGGATTTGGTGGCTCGTTTGGAGCCGGTCATCATGGAGCTCGAGCGCCAGTCCAATGTGCTCGTCATCTCGCATCAAGCGGTGCTCCGATGCATTCTCGCCTACTTTACGAATAAGAATCGCGACGATTTGCCGTATTTGAAGGTCCCACTCCACACCGTTATCAAGTTGACACCGAAAGCGTATTCGTGTGAAGTCGAGCTCTTCAAATTCGACATCAACGCTGTCGACACGTATAGAGAGAAGCCGAAGTAAAATAGGAAGCTGTGGATGCTGTTTGTACATTTATATAACAATTTTTCTATTTTCGGGCGTATTTTTATGTTTCTTCGATTTGCATTTTCCTTCCCCCCAATGTTTGCCTTATTTGTGCCTTTTCTATGTAATTTGAGATAAAATAAAAGAGCACTCCGTATCATTTTCCAACTGCTAACAATGGGTAATTCGCTGCGTAGCGACGATGGCAAAGTTCGGCTCATTTTTGAGCATTTATCGGAAGAAAAATTCGCATTTTGGTTTTTTCAGGATTTTTAAGATACAATCGTCTTGATTTTGCAAGAAAAAAGTTGAAAACATCAGTTTTTGTCAGTTTGTTTGAACATTTTTTGAAAAAGCCAAAAAATAAATTAAAAGTTTGATGTGCAGGTTTATGGGTTACGGTAATTAAATTTTAAACTTTTGAAACTCTTTTTTCGATTTTTTCTTATTTTTTAGCGAAAAATTTGAAAATCGTGCTGAAAATATGGAGAAAAAAGAGTTTTGTCATACACTTCCTGATAAAAACGCTGAAAAATGCAAAAGAAATAATTAAATTGAAAGCTTGATTTATGGGTTACGGTAATTAAATTTTAAACTTTTAAAATTCATTTTTTCGATTTCTTGTCAATTTTCAAGCGAACATTTCGAAAAACGGGCTGAGAATAACCAGAAAAATTTTTAAAAAATGTAATAAAATAAATTTTTTATTCAAAATTACAAATTATTAATATAAAAATTTTCAATTTTCAATTTTGGAAATAAAAATCGATTTTTTATTTTCATATCTTTTTCTATTTTTTCCTTCTCCTAAAACAATGAATCATACCGAATACAACACATTGATGGTTTAGCGCAACGTTAACGTTGTTTCTGTTTGTTCTCTCTTCTTCCTCCTCAAACTGTCTGCGTCTCTCCTCTCTGCACACTCTCTCGTCACTCACTTCCCACCGAAAATCGTCATTTTCCCTTCCAAATCGCTGGAAAATGTCGATTTCTTTAGACGATAGTCGCGGCGATTTCAATGAATGTAAGTTTCTGAAATAAAATATTATTAAAAATTTAAAAATTTTATTGAAAAATCGATATTCAGCGGCGAGCACATCGATCGTGCAGGAGCCGATTGATCTGAAACTGTTGGCGGCTGAAAGTGTGATATGGACAGAGAAAAATGTGGCGTATATCGGCCCGTTCGGCAAATTTCAGGGAAAAATTGTGATTACTCGATATCGATTGGTTTTTCTAGTGGGTGATGGTGGGAAAAGTTATGAGGTTAGTGATGTAATATTGATTTTTTAAAAATAATTCTGAAATTTTTTCTTTTTTTCCCCAGAAAACCCTCTGAAACCTACAAAAAATCAGTCTTCAAAAGTTTTTACCATTTTTTTTTCTGATTTTTACCAAAAAATTGAGCAAAAATGTTCAAAAATTCATCATTCACTCCGGGAATTGGAATTAAAATACCAGTTTTGACTCCAAAATGTCTGAAAATCGACATCCCGACACGCCCCGAAATGAGATTGTAAAACGCGTCTAAGGCGCACCAGACTCTTGAGAAATCGCCTCAAAATAGTGTTTTTGACCAATTTTATCTGATTTTTGCTGAAAATTTTGAAAAAATAAACAAAAATCATCTGAAACTGAGGTTTTTACTGCAAACATGGGCTAAAATCGCTTTACAATCGGGTTTTTGATGAATTTTGACAGAAAAACGCGCCTAAGGCACCCCAGACAGTTTTTATGTTTTCAAAAAAAAAGTTTTTTGAATTTTTTTCAGAAAAATCTTTTAAAAATTATGTAAAAAGTCAATTTTGAAATTCGTTTGCACCGAAATGCTCAGAAAAACGTGAATAGCTTTTTTCATAGACTTTCATCACGAAAGGCGATTACAGATTCGGAATCAGCGTGAAATTTGCTATGAGATGGTTATTGATCGGCACGGATTTTGTTTTGAATACTGAAAAAATTTCGAAAATTGAAAACTTACCGATTCTATGAATTATTTCTATGAATTAGGATCCGCCCACTTGATTCCAATATTTTCTCATAACAACTGTCTGGGGTGCCTTAGGCGCGTTTTTCTGTCAAAATTCATCAAAAACCCGATTGTAAGGCGATTTTAGCCCATGTTTGCAGTAAAAACCTCAGTTTCAGATGATTTTTGTTCATTTTTTCAAAATTTTCAGCAAAAATCAGATAAAATTGGTCAAAAACACTATTTTGAGGCGATTTCTCAAGAGTCTGGTGCGCCTTAGACGCGTTTTACAATCTCATTTCGGGGGTGTCGGGATGTCGATTTTCAGACATTTTGGAGTCAAAACTGGTATTTTAATTCCAATTCCCGGAGTGAATGATGAATTTTTGAACATTTTTGCTCAATTTTTTGGTAAAAATCAGAAAAAAAAATGGTAAAAACTTTTGAAGACTGATTTTTTGTAGGTTTCAGAGGGTTTTCTGGGAAAAAAAAAGAAAAATTTTCAGAATTTTTTGTTCTCATTACCATCTTTCATATTTTCAGCAATGGAAACTCGACATCCCACTGGGACAAATCTCTCGAATCGAGAAAGTGGGCGGTCGCTCGACGAGTGCCGCCATGATGCGTGGAGACGATAATTATGGGTTTATAGTGTTGTGTAAGGACTATCGAGTCTATAAATTCGCATTGATTCCCGGCTCGAATCGAAAGAATATTTGTGATTCGTTGAATCGATATTCGTTCCCCATTTCACATAATTTTGTGAGTTTTTAATTGGGAAAAATGGCGGGAAACTGAATTTATTCCATTAAAATGTTAAAAAATTGAAGGAAAAATCTAAAAATTCCGCTCAATGTTTCCGAATTTTTATGTTTTTCGAAGTAAAAATGTAATTTGTGGGTTTTCTGGCGCGCCTTTGGCGCGTTTTTAATGATTTGAAATTTCTTGAAAAATATGGAAATTCCAATGGAAAATTTTCAAAAACCCCACTGAAAACCCGAAAACGATCAAAATTGGTCACTGCTGGCCGAACTTTTTGTTTTTGTGTTTCTAGGCCACCGGAATGTTCTTCCACCCGTCCGTTTCGCCGTTTATGGTAAATTTTGTCCTGTTTTTAGTGTTGTCAGTCTGAAAATATTGATGATAACACTGAAAATAGGATAAAACTTAACAATAATGGCAAAAAACCGGGTGGAAGAACTATCCGTGGCCTAGAAACACAAAAACAAAAAGTTCGGCCAGCAGTTATCAATTTTGATCATTTTTGGGTTTTCAGTGGGGTTTTTGAGTATTTTCCATAGGAATTCCCATATTTTTCAACAAATCATTCAAAACGCGTCAAAGGCGCGCCAGGAAAACCCACAAGTCAGATTTTCGACCATTTTTAGGTGGAAAAATCTAAAAATTCATTCAATGTTTCCGAATTTTTATGTTTTTCGAAATAAAAATGCAATTTTCCTTGATATTCAATGAAAATCTGGCGCGTTTTTAATGATTTGAAATTTCTTGAAAAATATGAAAATTCCTATGATAATTCTCAAAAACCCTTCCGAATCGCGAGTTTTCAAGCCGAAAATGATCAAAATTGGTCACTGGTGGCCGAACTTTCTCGTTTTTGTGTTTCTAGGCCACGGAAAGTTCTTCCACCCGTTCGTTTCGCCGTTTATAGTAAATTTTGTCCTGTTTTTAGTGTTGTCAGTCTGAAAATATTGATGATAACACTGAAAATAGGATAAAATTTAACAATAATGGCGAAAAACCGGGTGGAAGAACTATCCGTGGCCTAGAAACACAAAAACAAAAAGTTCGGCCAGCAGTGACCAATTTTGATCATTTTTGGGTTTTCAGTGGGGTTTTTGAGTATTTTCCATTGGAATTTTGATATTTTTCACAAATCATTCAAAACGCGTGAAAGGCGCGCCAGGAAAACCCACAAATCAGATTTTCCACCATTTTTAGGTGGAAAATTCGCGATTCGGATGGGTTTTTGAGTGTTTTCCATAAGAAATTTGATATTTTTCTCCACATTTTGGAACTTTTTCTCAAAGTCCCGAATCTGTGATTTCAGCTGTTTTTCAACCATTTATAGACATTTTATCTGTTATTTCCAGCCAATGTTCGCTTTCGTCCACGCGGCTGAGTCCCCCCGTCTGCTGAAAGATGGTTGGAACGTGTATTCAGCTGAGAGAGAATACGAACGACTCGGAATTCCGAAATCTCGATTATGGGAGATTGTCGATATTAATAAAGATTACAAATTCAGTGAGACTTACCCGAGAATTGTCAGTTTTTTCGATTTTTAAACGGAAAAATTGGTTTTGGTGTCGATTTACGCTCGTAAATCCACACCAAACTTTATTTTTTGTTGGGAAATCACATATTTCATGTAAAAATCTATATTTTTTGCAGTTTGTGATCCCAAAAGCGTCATCCGAAAAGGGAAAACCGTTCATCAAGAAACTTGGAGAGTTCCGGAGTAAAGAACGGATTCCGGTAGGGTTTTCAAAAATGAGACTGGTGAAAATGCGCTTCATTGCCAATTTGGAGAATACTGCATCAAATTTGAAATTTTGGAAGATTTTGAAGGCATTAGAGACTGAAAACAGCTCCAAAATCATGTAAAACCTCAAAAACGTGGAAATTAGCAGTGGAGCGCGATTGCAAAAAAGTAGAAATTTGAAATTCTGAGAGACAGCTTAAAATGTCCAAAAGTCGTTCTTAACTTGGATTTTTCGGGATAAATTTCTGACTCCGCCCATTTCAGACCGAAAAATAATGAAATTTCATTCAAAAATGTGATTTTAATACCGAAATCCGTATTTTCGGTTGAAATCCTGAATTTTTTTTCAAAAAAGCTAAATTTTTCTGATTTGAATCATAATTGTACTGAGAAACCAAGATTTTCAAGTAAAAATCCTTTTTGCCTTCTGAAAACTTCATTTTTAACTTAAAAATGTAATTTTTCTACAAAATCGTCAAATTTGAGACCAAAATTGTCGCTAAAACCTGATTTTCAGTTCTAGAAACTCAAAAATCCACTTTTATGTCGATTTGCGCTCGTAAACCCACCTCAAAATGCATAAAATTTTCGATTTCCAGGTGCTGAGTTGGATAGATCAAAACACCCTGGCCTCAATTACCAGATGCTCTCAACCAATGACTGGGATTGCGGGGAAACGGAGTGCCGATGATGAGACGTAAGAAACAAATCGTCAATTTATATTAGCACGACACAATTCTTAGAACCGCGCTCTACCGAAAACGAAATTGAGAGTCGGGCATTTCAGTGGAGCGCAGTTGTAAGAACTGTGCCTCGAGCTAATAATCCGATGATGAGACGTAAGAGAATTTCAGAATTTCATATTCTGATACTTCAGAAAATTCTAAGAAATTTTTATAATTGACGCAATCACTCGTTCTCCAGACTCAAAATGAGCTTTGGAAGAGTGGAAGAGTTTTTCCACGCCGAGCCGTGTAGTCCTCTCGGGCAAGATTTTTTGCTCGATTCCTCGTTTTCTCGCTTTTTTCAACATTTATATCGACAAAAACACGAAAGTTTGTTGAAAAAAGTGAGAAAACGAGGGATTGAGCCAAAATCTTGTCCGAGAGGACTACACGGCTCGGCTTGGAAAAACTCTTCCACCAAAGCTCCTTAAAGCGATTTTCAGATTATGCATCAATAATATAAGTTTCTTAGAATTTTCTGAAGTCTCAGAATCTGAAATAACCTAAACATGACACTTCTGTCTTCCTTTGAGTCAAAATTCGTGAATTTTGAAAATTTTGAGTTGAAAATTGCAATTTTAGAGCTAATTTTGACTGGAAACTGATGTTTTTTATAATTTTCAGCTAAAAAGTGGTCTGAAAATAATCGGAATCTGAAATAAACATAGTATATGACTTCCCTCTTCCACAGGGTCTCGGGATGAGTAGTAAAAATAAACGCGCTCCGCTGAAATCAGCTGAAATTTTAGCGCGAAATTCAAAATAAATTTTTTATTTTATATTTATTTAATAGAGTTGATCCCGAAAAGACGAGCGACGGTCGAAAAACTGGCAAAAAATAGGGGAAAACGGACATAAATCGGCTCAAAACGTGGTCGATTAAGCTGCGTATCAAAATGCCACAGTGAAACAGCGAATTGCAAAAATTAAAATTTGAATTTGCCGCCAATGTCTAGTGGAGCGCGAAAGATTTCAGTACTCACCCCTAGACCATGTGCTCTTCCCTTGAAATAATGATTTCCAGCCACCTAACGAACATAATGAATGCAAATGCGAACTGTCGAGAACTCCTAATTCTCGACGCCCGTCCGGCAGTGAATGCTAAGTTGAATAAGGCGAAAGGCGGTGGATACGAGGAGAACTATCTGAATGCATCGTTGACATTTCTGAATATTCATAATATTCACGTAGTAAGAGACTCTCTGAAACGAATGACAAATGCATTGATTCCACGGGTTGACGAGAAGAATTACTATAAAATATTGGATGAATCAAAGTGGTTGAATCACATCCAAAGTATTCTCGAAGGGGCTGTCAAAGCGGTCTTCAATGTGGATACTGAGAAGCAGAGTGTCCTGATTCACTGCTCTGATGGATGGGATCGAACGGCTCAGTTGACGTCTCTCGCTATGATTCAATTGGATCCATACTATCGGACTATCGAGGGGTTCATTGTGTTGATTGAGAAGGAGTGGTGCAGTTTTGGACATAAATTTGGGGAGAGAATTGGTAAGAGAGGGGTTTGGAGAGAAAATTCCAGAAAAATCGGTCTGAAATGGGCGGAGCTAGGAAGTTTTGCAAGAAAACCTCAATTTTTCAATGATTTTTTGGAGAAAAATATCTAAATTTGGGATTTTCAGCGGATTTTTGACAAATTTTGTCAATAACCAAAATGACCAGTTTTCTGAGATTTTTTGAATAAAAAAACCAGCAATATCGGTTAAAAATGGGCGGAGCTATGCAGGTTTGCAAGAAAATCATCATTTTTAAATGATTTTTGTTAGAAAAATATTCAAATTTCGAATTTTTAGCCGATTTTCGACAAAATTCTAAACAAAATAAATAACTTTTGAAATGTTTCTCATGAAAAATGCAAATTTCGAATTTTTACACAGATTTTATCGAAATATCCTAATTTTCTGTGATTTTTTGAGCTTTTCCAGTGAAAATTATACCAAAAATTGGTCTGAAATGGGCGGAGTTTGAAAATTATTCCTGATAAAACCGATTTCGGAATGACTTTTGGAAATTGTTAGCTTTTCTCTCTCAGAATTTTGAATTTCTTATTTGTTGCAAACGCGCTCCACTGCTAATTTCGACGTTTTTGAGGTTTTTATATGATTTCTGAGCTTTTTTCAGTCTCTGAAACTTTTAAAATCTTTCAAACGTCCAAAACGTTAAATTTGGTGCAGAAATGCTCCAAATTGGCAGTAGAGCGCATTTTCTTTTGTCGGATTTTCAAAATTTTGATATGGAAATCCGATAATACTCAAAAACCGCTGGCCTAGAAACCCAAACAGAAAAAAGTTCGGCAACAGCACTTTTCGGAAGATCTTTGGAGTTTTCCTGAGTTTTTGAGGACTTATTTTCATCTGAAATCGAGATTTCCTCTTAGAACACAAGAATTTTTATTTCAGAAATTGAAATATTGTCCAAAAAACTACAAAAATAATGAAACTTACGTAAATTTTGGGAAGAAAATGACAGTTTTCGATTGAAAATGCATGAATTTTGATCATAAATGCTCACAAAATTCTGATTTTTAGCGAAAAATTCGAATTTTTTCCGATTTTGCAGTAGAAACTTTATTGTTGAGCCCAAAATTGCTTTTTCCACACATCTTGAAACATATTCTCAGCTAATACCGTAATAATACCTAGAAATTCAAATTTGGTGCACAAAATTCTCCAGATTGGTAGTAGAGCGCATTTTCAATAGTCGGATTTTTGAAATTTTGATTTTCTTGCAAAACTACATAGCTCCGCCCATTTTTAACCGATTTTGCTCATTTTTTTAAAAAAATTTTAGAAAACTGATCATTTTTGACAAGTTTTGCCTGGTACCGTAATCCCCATTTCCAATTTTTTCTAGGCCACGGAGACGACGCCCATAGTGACGGAGAGCGTTCCCCGGTGTTCGTTCAGTTCTGTGACTGCCTCTGGCAGATCATCCGTCAATTCCCGTGGGCATTCGAATTCACTCAGGAACTGTTGATTCATATGTTGGATGAGTTATTCTCGTGTCGATATGGGACATTCCTTTTCAATTCTGAAAAGATACGACTACACGATAATGTGGGTTTGGGTTTTGAGACGAAAATATCGAAAATTCGAAAGTTTTTGACTGAAAATACCGATTTTTCAGTGATTTTAATCATTTTTCGTGGATTTTCTGTCTGAAAAAACATGAAAATTGCCTATTTTTAGCTGAGAATGGTCAAAAACCGAGAAATAAGAGTCTAAATAGCTATTTTTGTGCTGAAAATGATAAAAAAAATAGGTTTTTTCGACTAACAATCACTGATTTTTCATCAATTTGCGATCAAAAATACATTTTTATGGAAGAAAATTCCAGATTTTATGTCTAAAAGTCTAAAATTTTGCAATTTTACTTAATTTTTTCAGAAATGCGCGGAAACAACGATATCCTTGTGGTCATATGTCCTCGAGAATAGGAAGAAATTCACGAATCCAATGTATCGAGTCTCGAAAAGTTAGTGTTGGATTCCATTGTTGTATCGATTGAAAAGGGAGACCACGATTCCAAATTTTAGGATTTTTTGATATAAATCAATTCTAGAAGCCAGGAAAAAGAGAAAATCCTCTTGGAGCTATGTCTGAAAATCAGTCTGAAACGAGTTATGAAGTCTCAAAGTGTCAAAAATGGCTTCGTGCAATTTTCAGTACATTTTAACAGAAATTCTCCTTATGAATGTTCATTTTTCAAAAATTTTCAAGAAAAAATGAACATTCACAAGTAGAATTTCTATTGAAATGTACTGAAAACTGGACGAAGCGATTTTTGACACTTTGAGGTCTCACAACTCGTTTCAGACTGATTTTTACATTTGTTAGACCTATCTCTATGATTTTCTCCTTTTCCTGGCTTTCTGAATCGATTCATATCAAAAAATCTTAAATTTTGGAATACTGGTGTCCCCCTTTAAAATCTCCTATCTCCATTTTTTCAGAAACGAAAAAAGTGTTATACGCGAATCCGTCGTTCTGTGTTCTCCAAGTGTGGACCGATTACTACGCCCGTTCGAATCCCCACGTCATCACACCCAATCATGAGGTAGATCACAATGGAAAATCAATGAAAAATCGGAATTTTCTCGAATTTTTGAATTTCAATTGATTTTTCCGTATTTTCGACGATTTTATATCATTTTATCTCGATTTTTCCGAATTTTTAGTAAATTTTTAGCCGAATTTTCATAAAAATCGATAAAAATGAATGAAAAGTTTTAGGATATTCAACAACCGGCCGCCCAATTCGTCAACGAGAAAAAGCAATTGATGGACGAGATTATGGCGTTGGACGAAGCGGCGCAAACGATGGATTCTTGATATTTATTGATTTTTCCCATTTTTCCCATTTTTTATATGTAATTTTCAGATTTTTTGATATAAATAATATATATTTCGCTTCATTTCATGTAAAATTTCATAAAGAATACACTTTTTCCCTCTTTCAAGTTCAAATTTTCACCCTTCCCGCCAATTTTAGTGTGCGATGGCGCGTAATTGCTTGCGCGCCAAGTTTTTGAATTTGAATTGATTTTTGCGAATTTTCGAGTATTTTAGGTCATTTTGTGTCATTTTTCCCTATTTTTTTGAATTTTCCGCTCAAAATATCGATTTCAGATGGAACAGATCAATAAGGAGAACATTTCCGTAGAAAATCCCACTCCGCCAGTGAAAAACGCGTCGGAAAAAGCGGAAACTCATGTAAATCAGGACGAATACAAATATTTGAAGCAAGTCCAGCAGATTCTGGCTGAGGGAACTCGTCGTGATGATCGCACAGGCACGGGGACCATCTCCATCTTCGGAATGCAATCAAAGTACTCGTTGAGAGATGGTACGTGGCTGAAAATGGGCGGAGCTTACGAAAATTGGCGCCATGTAGCAGGAGAAATGGTTTCTTCGGCTTTTAGTTAAAAATCTATGGAAAATCGATGAAAAATTGACAAAAAGCGGTGAAAATTACACCCAAAATCATTATTTTCGCAAAATTTCGACAAAAATCAGTAAAAATGTATTTTTTCGGATTTTGCTTGGTTGCTTCTACGTTTTCAGATGAGAAATGCTGAAAATCGTTGAAAATTGGATAAAATCAAAGTTTTTCGCAGAAATTTGGGGAAAAATCCGAAAATTTCCAGGAAAAACATTGATTTTCGCTGAAATTAGTGAAATTTAGAGTAAAAATGAGATTTTTAGTTGAATTCGGATTAAAAATGCCTGAAATTCACTCAAATTTCGGTATTTTCCGCTTTTTCAGGTCAAAAACTTTGAATTCCATAGTCACAGTTCTCACAACTGCGCTCCACCGCACTCCCCTTGAAAAATGTCTCTTTTTCTCTGCCTCTCTCAATTTTGCACACTATTTTCCTCCGGTTTCGGTAGAGCGCGGTTGTAAGACGCGTGTCGTGCTGATATGAAGTGTTATATGAGCACGGCACGCTTCTTGCAACCGCGCTCTACCGAAAACCAAGAAAATTGTGTGCGAAATTGAGAGACTCAGAGAAAGAGATGCATTTTTCAACGGGATTTCGGTGGAGCGCAGTTGTAAAAACTGTGTCGAGCTAATAGCTGATTTTCTCAAAAATTTCTGCTAAAACCCGTCTCAAATTTCAATTTTCTTCATAGGCACAATCCCTCTGCTCACCACAAAACGTGTCTATTGGAAGGGTGTGCTCGAAGAGTTGCTCTGGTTCATCTCTGGATCAACAGACGGAAAATTGCTCCTTGCGAAGAATGTGAAGATCTGGGAGAAGAATGGAGACCGCGCATTTCTCGACAATCTGGGAATGACGTCACGTGAAGAGGGAGATCTCGGACCGGTCTACGGTTTCCAGTGGCGTCATTTCGGTGCGAAATACGTGGATTGTCATACGGATTACACGGGAAAAGGGGTGGATCAGTTGGCTGAGGTGATCCGACAGATTCGAGAGGAACCGGATAGTCGACGTATCATTATGTCGGCGTGGAATCCGACGGATTTGGGAGAAATGGTTCTGCCACCGTGTCATACGATGTGTCAATTCTATGTGGAAAAGGGAGAGTTGTCGTGTCAATTGTATCAGAGGAGTGGTGATATGGTACGGTTTATTGGAGGATATGGAATTTGTGGTGGAAGAGTTTTTCGGAGTGAGAAAGTTAGACCATGAGGAAGTTTGGAAAAAACTCATTCATGCAAACTGGGTCGTAACTCCCTTAAAACTCAATGTTATGAGCTGAAAAAGATACCCAAACGTAGCTCTCGGCGAGCTCTCTGTCCGTGATCTGTTACGGGCCGGACGGCTATTCGTTATTGTGCAGCGAGCCGGAATAGAATGGCTTTTTTGGCCATTTTCCCGTTTTTTGGCACTTTTTCCCGGCCCGCGACATATTAACGAATAGCCATCCGGCCCGTAGTAGGTCACGAATATAGAACTCGTTGAGATCTACATTTTGGTATATTTTTCAGCTCATAAGGTTGAGTTTGAAGCGAGTTACGCGCCGGCCCGTCTCGGCCCGTTTCGGCCCGGTTTGCAAGTACGCCAATTAGGAGTTTCTTGATCTGACTATGAGAACCGATTTCTTAAGAGCCGGTGGCCGAGTTTTAGCGAAAGTTCGGCCACACCTGAATTTTGCTCCAAAAGTATGAAAATTTACTCAAATAATGTTTCGAATTGAGGGTTTAAAGATGGACTGAAATTTGTGCCGACTTTGGTGCCAAAATATGAGTTTCAGGCTTAAAAACAGTGAGAAATCTGTATTTTTGAGTTTTTTTCTACTGAAAGCTTCAAAAAATCGGTCAAATTCGATGTTTTCATCGTGAATTTGAGTATTTTCGTCAACTATAGTACATTGTACGCAAACACCACATCTCTGCGTACAATGCATCAAATATGACGACAATATCTCTTTTTGACCGATTTTTGATCGAAAAAAAAGGTTTTTGGCTCAAAATTTACAGAAAAAACCGATTTGCAGTTTCATTTTTTAATTGCATATTCCGATACTTCAGAAAAAATTCTCGTGTTTTTTCAACTGAAAACGAGGAATTGAGCCAAAATCTTGTCCGAGAGGACTACACGGCCGCGTGTAAAAACCCTTCCACCAAAGACTCATTTTGAGTCAGGAGAACGATTATTGAAGCGATTTTTAGCATATTCGCCAATAGTCAGGAGAAAGATTCGTATTCAACAATTATTTTTGATGTCAAAATGAATATTATCACGGAACATCATTCTTATATATAAAACGCATGTGGAGTCTGTCTGTCAAAAACCGTTTCGAATGGGGAGCCTGAAATCGAGAAACTGTGAAACCAATGAGTTCAGAAAGTATCCGAAATTCCTGGTTTCAAAATGAATTAGTTTGGTCGTTTTCGCTTCGTTTGATATGAAATGTAGATCTCGGCGTGGGACGAGCTTCTTGGCCCTCTACCCTGACCCACGACGCGTTACCAATCCGCCATTTAGCTCGTATTAAATCATAGGCATAGAACTCGCCGAAATCTACATTTTAGTATATTTTTCAGCTCGTAATATTGAGATTTTAGAGATTTCTGTTATTTGCTCGGGACACAGTTCTTACAACCGCGCTCCACCGAAATATCCGTGAAAAGTGCCTCTTTCTCTCTGCGTCTCTCAAATTCGCACACTATTTTCTTCGGTTTCGGTAGAGCGCGGTTGTAAGACGAGTGCCGTGCTAATACCGATTGAAACATTTTAAAGTTTTTTGCATGATCTTTGAGGAAATCCCTATGCCTAATCAAATTCTTGATATTCTAATCAAGTGTAATTAGAGCGCACTTACTCACTACTCAATTTCTCATTTCCAGGGTCTCGGCGTTCCATTCAACTTGGCCAGCTACGGTCTCCTGACCCATATGATCGCGAAAGTGTGCGGCCTACGTGCCGGAACTCTTGTCCACACTCTCGGTGACGCCCATGTCTACAAGAATCACGTCAACGCACTGCATATCCAATTAGAACGTGAACCGTACGCGTTCCCGAAGATTCGATTCACTCGTGACGTCACTTCGATCGATGACTTCACGTCAGACATGATTGTGCTCGACGACTATAAGTGTCATCCAAAGATTCCAATGGATATGGCTGTTTAATTTATTGATTTTTGTGATATTTATTCATTTATCTAACTATTTTACTCACTTTTTCGGCGATAAAAATCGATTTTCAAAAAAAATGTGAAAATTTTTTTCAAAAATCATTTCTAAAAAATGTCCAATCCAAACCAAGACACCCTCCGAAACGATGTCGACGACCAGAAAAAAGAGTCGAAAGAAGAGGAGATCAAACTGAAAAAGATCATAAATGGGCGGGGCGAACCGGCGTTCGGACTGAAATTGATTCCGGAGCACTTGGTGTTCAGATACACGCAACCGCTTCCAGGATTCGCAACGTTCACAATTGTTAACACGAAACCCGATAGACAGGCGTTTAAGGTAAGTGCGCTCTATTGAGAGTAGTGAAATTTTGGGCGCCGCGTTTGAATTTTTGAGAAATTTTTTGAGTCAACTTCGTTTAAATAGTTAAAACGCACCGATTTAACAGAGAAAAATTAAGAAAAACCATCGAAAAGGATAAAAATGACAAAAATGAGAAAGTACGCTCTATTGAGAATTAGTGAAATTTTGGGCGCCGCGTTTGAATTTTTGAGAATTTTTATCGATTTTCTGCATTAAATAACAGCAGACAATACTAAAACGTTAAAAACTCGGTTGAAAACGAAGCAAGCGCGCTCTATTGAGAATCAGCGGAGTATTGGGTTGCCGCGTTTGAATTTTCGAGATAAAAAAGTTGATTTTGGGTTTTCTCTCGTTTAGAACGTCAAAATTGAAGAAAAATTCTGTAAAATATCGGAAAAATAATCGAAAAATCAGTTTTTTCGAGTTTAAATATGATTTTTGCGGTTTTATCGATTTTTTCCCCAATTTTCTTGCGTCGCCTCTGCTTAAATAGTTAAGATACACTTATTTAACAGTAAAAACAGAGAAAAAACAACCGAAAATAAACTAAAAATGCCAAAAATGAGACAGTGCGCTCTATTGAGAATGACGATAAATCTTGGGCGAATTTTCGAGAGAACCTAACGAAATTTAAAATTTTTTAATAATTTCTCAGTCACCTATAGTGATTCTGAATCGAAAATCGATTATTGTAGACAAAAATTTTCAAAAGAAAACCCTTGAAATCAAGAAATGCGCCAACGCACCGAAAGTGCGCCAGCACTGAATTATCTTTTTCGCTCTAAAAATTTTGAAAATTTTTCAGGTCAAGACAAGTGACAACGCTGTCTACACAGCGAAGCCAAGTGTCGGCTTCATTCAGGTTCGTTTTTTTGTTATTTTTGCAACCGCGCTCTACCGAAACCGAAGAAAATGGGGCATTTCGGTGGAGCGCAGTTGTAAGAATGGTGTAGATCACAAAAAATCGATATTCCTTTTGCAGCCGGGCGAACGAGTACACATCCGTGTGACCTACCTGAATCCGGGCACCGAAAAGAAGCCAGATTTCCGGAAACACGTGGCAGTCTATCACGTGTCGGCAGGCACCTCGAAGACGTACGAAGAGGCGTTTGCCAGACGGACGGACGGTGTATTCCACTACTACTGTCACCATTCGGACGGCACAAATGAGGAAAATGAGGCTCCGCCCCCTGAGGAACAGTAGACAGAGAGAGATTATCGATTTTTGGATTATCGATTTTTTTGTGGAGAAATGAAAAATTTAACTGCACATGTTTTGAAGAGTGTTGCAATCGCGCTCCCCCACACTGTTCGCTGGAGCGCCGTTGCACTGGAGGGAGAGAAGAAGAGACGCAGAGAAGCAAGACGCACTCCTCTTTTCGCACGCTCTCTCGCCTAAAGGCGCATATCTCAAAAGTGGGCGGAGCTAGCAAAAAGGTGTAAACTACAAAAATGTAGCCCTAAATTTGTTCTACAATAAACACACAAATTTGGGACACTTGGGACATAAAGTGACACCAGGGGGACATGACAAAGTTGAGCGATTTTCACTGGCGCTTCTTACTGAATGTTATCTTAGAAGTGGGATAACTTGAAAGTGGGCGGAGTTATCAAAAAATTGTCAACTACAAAAATGTAGAGCTACATTTGATCTACACAACGATTGTAAAATCTTAAGTTTTAAGCCAAAAACTTTAACAAACTGGGCTCTCAAAGTAAAGCCTTTAAAGTTAAGCGAAGAAGAGAGGGAGACGCAGAGAAGCCAATCTTTAAAGGCGCGTATCTCAAAAGTGGGCGGAGCTATCGAAAAGTTGTCAACTATGAAAATGAAGCCCTAGTTTTGATCTACCAGAAAAATATAATATCAAAAATTTTTGTTCAATTTGGAGCACAATGAGCGGTCTACAAAAAAGTTTATTTTCAAACCAAAAAATAATCAAATGAATTCTCATTTTTTTCCTTTCTTCTTTTTTCCGCTAAGCGGGGCATCCGAAATCTCAGGTGGAAGGGATTTGACATTTCTGGAAAAAAGATAATTGGGGTAATTAAGGGTAATTAGTGTAAACGTACGCCAAGGTGTCCTCCTCGGCAGTTCCAGATCGTTCGACTGGAGTACGTGAAGGCGGGGTTCTGGAAATCAATCGATAATTGTAGATCAAAAAACCAATGACTGTAGATCAAAACTTACTGTGCAGTCGGAGGCGCCTGCTTACTACTCGATTCCTCTTTCAGCGACTTCATTGACGGGACGTTGCCACGTGGAATTAGATTCGCCTAGAAATTGATTTTTTGCAATTTTTTGCAATTGCGCTCCACTGAACACGCTCCGTGTAGTCTGCGTGGACAAGAGAGCGAAGGCGATTTGAATTTGTTTGAAGCAAACGCGCTCTACCGAACTCGATTCTTTATTTTCACTAGTAATCAGCAAGCGTGCTCTATCGACACATCGCACGCAGTTTTTCTGAAAATTTTGAATTTCGCGCAGTGTACTCCTCGTGGACAAGTTGGGAGTAACAATCGCGCCCCACTGAGAGTCAATAGAGCGCACTCACCTTCCCATCGGACTCGAATTTTTTCTTTGATCTACAAAACACGAATGGTAGAAGAAAGAGTGGAGTGAAGAAGAACGTGATCTGAAAATTTTTGAATTTTTTGTGGAAATCTGAAAAATCGATAACTTACAATGGGGATGAGTACCATACCTGGAAACTAACATTTCGTTTTATTCTCCGTTTTTCAGTTTTCCAAATTTGCCCTCATTTTTTTGGTTATGTCGCGAAAAAAATGGTCGGGTTGTCACGTTTTATAAATTTTTTTTGTAAACTTTGAGAGCACGTGATTATTTGCAGCCCACCCCATCTTGCAATTGCGCCCCACCGCAAACGAGAGAGTATCGGGGCAGAGAGACGCAGAGTTTTTCTCTTTTTTCTCGCGCCGACACAGATTTTCACAGGTTTTGATCTATTTTCGCTGTTTTTCAATAGTTTTTTTGTGAAAATCTGTGTCGGCGCGAGAAAAAAGAAAATAACTCTGCGTCTCTCGTCTCGATACTCTCTCGTTTGCTATAGGGCGCAGTTGTAAGAAAAATGCTCGGCTAATAATATGTTGGCGGTGCTCGGCCGATCAGAGAAAATACCATAACACTGTTAAACATTCTCTCTGATAACCGTGTTCCCCATCCCTTTTTAATAGTGACACTGCACCGCCCGCCATTCTTCAAGCCAATGGCACCCCCACTTTGCAAAAGGCCATTTCCCAACGACCGATTTCTCATTCTCTTAGTATTTGAATAGACTTTCGAAAATATTATGATGAGGTTAGAGAGGAGAGACGCAGAGATATTCCTTGTGCCGGCGGCCGCACCACACAGAAATTATGTCAGACAACATCCCCCTTCATGTTCCAAAACATAATCAGAAAGATCGTTTTCAAATAGCACCGTCCATTTGAATAGTACTTGTATAGACTTTCGAAAAAGCTATAGAGAGGAGAGACGCAAGACAGAAAAATAGCACAGGGAGAAAAGGAGACGCAGAAAAACGAAGAATTGGCACAGGAAATTGACAGAAAACTCATATTTTACTCTTTATCAAAGATCAGAAATATTTGGATTTTGTTGGATTTGTGGCCCTAAAGAGGGCCGTTGGGTTCGGTGGGGGTTGGTTGTCAATTCGATTGGACACAAGCCTAAGCCCTGTCTCCTCTGATGCGTCTAGCTAACTGCATATCTTTCGGGTAGATGGTGACTCGTTTCGCATGGATTGCACACAAGTTGGTGTCTTCAAACAGTCCGACGAGATACGCCTCGGCGGCCTCTTGAAGAGCCATGATGGCGAGTGACTGGAATCGGAGATCCGTTCGGAATCCCTGAGCGATCTCTCGCACAAGTCGCTGGAATGGCAACTTGCGGAGCAGGAGATCCGTCGACTTCTGGTACTTTCTGATTTCCCTGAGAGCCACGGTTCCAGGACGGAAGCGATGAGGTCTCTTGATTCCTCCCGTTGTTGGTACGGACCTGCGAGCAGCCATAGTGCATAGCTGTTTTCGGGGAGCCTTGGTTCCGGTCGATTTGCGGGCAGTTTGCTTGGTGCGAGCCATGTCGTTGAGGGGTCGAATGTGAGGATTGGAGGGGTAGTACGCTCTGTTTTATAGCGTGTGCGGTGGCGGGGCGGAGTCTGAGACTGCGTCCACAGAGACTCCGCCCCCTGCGTCGCGTGCCTTACGGAGACTCCGCCCCTTCAAGATTCAAATAAGAATAGTGCAAACTCATAAAATGACCTCACTGTTAGTCAGAGAAGACTCTTCGGGCCCGACGGCCACCCGACTAGAGATAAGGAAAGATTAGGAGGACTTGTTAGACTTCAAATATGTATTTCTTTGTTGGGAGATAAAGGAGCGGTCTCATTTGAAGATTGGCGCGGTAGCAGAGTTTATTAGGATAGCGCAATTAAAAAAGCGTTTAAAAGCAGAGAGACAGAATTGGAATTTGGAATAAAGGAAGGAAGGAATTGAAAAACGGACCTTAAATCCCCAAAAAATGAGAGAATTCAGCTTGAGAAATTGGCTTTTTCCTACTGAAAAACGGGTTTTTGGAACAAAAATAGTAATTTTTATCAACAAACTACTTTTTTGAGCCAAAAACAGGATTTTAAGATCAAAATCGTTAAGTTTTGAATAAGAATTGTGGAATTATTGACCCTAAATTGCAATTTCAAGCTTTAGAACTGGAAAATGCATCTGAAATCGAAAAAAACGTCGATTTTGGACCGAAAATCGTGATTTTTCAGCTAAAAGAGCCACTTAACTAATCGCAATATTTCAGATCTGATTTGTTGGAGGTCTATAAAAGTGATATCAAACGAGATACGGATGGTCAAATTGCAAGATTGTGCTTCTGTGGACGGGAGCTGAATATACAACTGAAAGAAAAAGCTGAAAAGAAAAATTAATTTTTCCTTTTCTCCCTTTGTTTCAAATTCTATTTCTGTCTATCTGCTTTTGAACGATTTTTCAATTGCGTCATCCTAATAATCCCTGGCACCGCGCCAATTTTCAAACGAGACCGCCTTTTCTCCTCTCCACAAAGAAATGGTTGCCGTCCGAGCCCGAAGAGTCTTCTCTGACTAACAGTGATGTCATGAGTTTGCACTATTCTTATTTGAATCTTGAGGGGCGGAGTCTCTGTGATTAAGGCACGCGTTGCAGCGCAGGAAGCTGAGTCTCTGGGACTGTCTCAGACTCCGCCCCGCCACCGGCCACGCTATAAAACAGAGCTGACAAACCGTCGAATCCTCACATTCGACACCTCAACGCAATGGCTCGCACCAAGCAAACTGCCCGCAAATCGACAGGAACGAAGGCTCCCCGAAAACAGATGGCAACTATGGCTGCTCGCAGGTCCCTCCCAACAACCGGAAAACAGAGAGCACCTCATCGCTTCCGTCCTGGAACCGTGGCTCTTCGTGAAATCCGAAAGTACCAGAAATCGACGGATCTCCTGCTCCGCAAGTTGCCATTCCAGCGACTTGTGCGAGAGATTGCTCAGGGATTCCGAACGGATCTCCGATTCCAGTCACTCGCTATCATGGCTCTTCAAGAGGCCGCCGAGGCGTATCTCGTCGGACTGTTTGAAGACACCAACTTGTGTGCAATCCATGCGAAACGAGTCACCATCATGCCAAAGGATTTGCAGTTAGCTAGACGTATCAGAGGAGACAGGGCTTAGGCCAATGTCGAATCGAATTGACAACAACAACCTCCACCGAACCCAACGGCCCTCTTTAGGGCCACAAATCCAATAAAATCTAAATATTTCTGGACTTTGATAAAGAGTAACATATGAGTTCCGTGTCAATTTCCATACCCAGATGTTCTAAAACTTGGCGCTGTGCCAATTCTTCGCTTTTCTGCGTCTCCTAGCGCCTCTAATCTCTATAGTTTTTTTTGAAAGTCTATTCAAGTACTATTCAAATGTGCGGTGCTATTTGAAAACGACCTTTCTGATTATGTTTTGGAAGAAAAAGGGGTAATGTTGTATGGCGTAAGTTCTGTGTGGTGCGGGCGCCGGTGTAGAAGATGAAGAGCGACTCAAAGGGATATCTCTGCGTCTCACCTCTCTAACCTCATCATAATATTTTCGAAAGTCTATTCAAATACTAAGAGAATGGGAAATTGGTTGTTGGGAAACGACCTTCCGGAAGGCAGGGGGATGTTGAACTTTTGTGGAGTGCCACTGAGGTAAAGAATGACGGGCGGTGCAGTGTCACTATTGGAAAGTGGTGAGGATCATCATGATGTGGTCAGGACTACCAATGGAGCCGCTCTAGAGTTCACATAAGTATGAATACTCACAGTAACTAAAAAAAGGATCATTATTGTCAATAGAGCGCGGTAGCCTTGGTCTAATTGTGCAATACATTACTGCTAGAGAAAAAATATGAACACTACATGCACCGGATTGACTCTTGATATCACAAGGGAAGTTCATGACGAGGCGAGTTGAACTTTTTCTGAAAATTGGACCCCTGGAACTTTCGACCCTGCTGATTTCAAAAATGACATAAAAATCTGATAAATGCTCACGTGAACCGAGTTATGTCCCGTCAAACTTTTCAATCTGTTCACATGGTTAAGCTTTTCACGTTTTCATCGACACTTGTGCTGTAGAGTTGAAAGTTTGACGGCCTATAACTCGGTCCACGTGAGCATTTAGCTAGTTTTTCTTGCATTTTTGGAATCAACAGGGTCGAAAGTACCAGGGGTCCAATTTTTAGAAAAAGTTCAACTCGCCTCGTCATGAACTTCCCTCGTCACATCTGTAAGGATAAGCAGTTATCATTTCGTAACAATCATAACCAGCATCACTTTTATCTAAACTCAAAAATAATCATACAACAGCATCAATTATTCTTCAAACATTATCAATCAATTGTTCTTGTCAGCGGTCTTCTTCAGATCCAGAGTCATCTGATGGTCACAGAAGCACACTCTTGCAATTTGACCATCCGTATCTCGTTTGATATCACTTTCATAGACCTCCAACAACTCAGATCTGAAATAAGAAGAGATAAGATAATTGGGGGCTTTCAAATTTCTCACCGTTTCCCAATTATTCCCAGTTTCTTGAAGAACTTTAGCCTGTCTTCCTTTTGTATGAAGAATTTCTCCATGTCACACGGTCCTTCTAGAGTCAAAGATTTCATATTTCTCAAGATATTTCCACGTTTCCATTGGTTGACTAGATTGACCAACTCATCGACATTCATATCATTCGGAAATCTTATTTTGATTACTTTCGATTCACATTGCATGACATCATTCATAGTTATCCATTTGCAATTCTTCCAAAAGTCAATATCTTCAATCTCTAAATCATTCAGTATGAATCGAGTGGCTTCTTCATTGATTTCCACGTTTTTCGCCACAAACTTCTTGAATTTCCTCGTGATATTCCAGATGAAACACCCAAAAAAGTCGAATTCACTGATCCTCAAATGTTCGACATTGAACGAGTTGATACGGAGAATCTGTGTGACATGAATGGAGAGATCCTCCATAATTTTTAAGTCAGGTGTACCGGGATCCGCTTCTTGCCAGGAACGTCTTCCACCCACCATGAATCCTTCCTTGTGACGCATACACTTCATTACGACGCCTTCTTTCCAGGTTACAGCTCTCTCCTGACTATTACGAGCCTTGTTTTCCCCAATGAAATAGTACGTGATTTTTTTGTCTTCTCGGGGGAAATACAGTTGGAGGTACATGTAGGTTTCGAACGGTGGTGATCTCCCGATTCTATATCTGTGCATTGCCTGAGAGTCATCGAATTTCCAGGTGAGATCGACGAGATGTGGTTTGAAGGCGGTTAAGAATTTCCGGACGGGGCGAGAGGTCATTGAGATTTCAAGTCTGAAAAATATACAGCTACACGAGGGTGCAAGGCGTAAGGTCCGCAACAAAAATAATTTTTCGATACGCGTTGCGTGCGCGTCGCGGTTCATATTGCTGTGTGACGAAGCGCGCGATTCTGTGGTAAACAAAGAGAAACTCACAAGTCAAAGATATCGATTAGTTGAAAAACCAGTTTTCGAGGAAGGTCCGGAAGTTTCCACAGGGGGAATGTCTCGTTTGACATGGCCTGGAATAAAGGAAGAAGGTTAGAAGACAAGAATGGTTACGAAGGAAAGAACGCGACGCAGGTTACCAAAGTTGACTTCCAAGAAATCACAGAATGGACCTATACATACAGTACTGCCCATAAAGAATGCGAAATTCGCAGTATTTAGTTGAAAATGGTCAACTTTGTGAGTGTGACACCGCCTCCCTGATAGTCTCACAATATTGATTGTTTATGGAGTGTGTAGATCACAAATAGAGCTTCATTTCTGTAGTTAACAACTTTTTTGTACGGGCACATGTTAAAAATATATCAATCGTCAAAGAATTATTGCCTTTTTTCAGTGCAAAAAGGAGCGATTTTCGAGTTGTTTACATTGACTGCCAATAACATCTTAGGATGTGCCCATACAAAAAAGTTGTCAACTACAAAAATGAAGTTCTATTTGTGATCTATACACTCGATAAAGATTCAACATTGTGAGACTATCAGAAAGGCTGTGTCACAGTCACAAAGTTGATAATTTTCAGCTTAAAACTGTAATAAAGAGAGAAGATTAGCTAACGAGAATGGTTTTAAAGAAAAGATAAATGGATGTTGCGTACGCAGCGCACGCGACGCAGGTTGACTTCTAACAGATGACAGAATGCAAGATGAGACCTATGTATACATAAGTACAGTCTGTCTCGACGAGAGAGCCTCATAGCTACAGTGACGGGCGGTTATTAGTACGCACTCGATATTTATTGATCGCTCAAAACATAATACAGACACCCGAGGACAGTCGTATGTGGTCAGTCGACTAGAGCAGAGTCATCCGTCCAGATGGTCACTGGGCGTGGCCTAGTTGTCATCATCTGTCAGATTTCCCAGGAAAATAAGTGACAGGTGTGAGCAGAGAACAAAGAACACAGGCGGATTTCTTCACATACATTATTGACTCCCGCATTCACACCATGTTTGTAATTTGAATACTCCCGATCTAGAATAGATAAGAGTCATATAGGCAAGGTGTGAACGTGGAAGTCAATAATGTATGTGAAGAAGTTCCGGCCTGTTTTCTTTGTTCTCTGCTCACACCTGTCACTTATCTTCCTGGGAAATCTGACAGATGAGGACAACTAGGCCACGCCCCCTGACTAGATGGTAAGACGGGTGGAATACAGTCAGTTGTTCCTTTATCCCCCCACACCCAGCAGTCTTCTTTTTGGGCTCTCTGTTTTTCATTGCATTTGGCTCGTTTATAACTCTCTTTTTGATTCCTTAGAATTTTCGATTAAATTGATTAATTTTGCCGCGACACAATAATGGACCAACAAAAGAGTTGAAGACGAAAATAAGGTGAGTAACGGGCATTTCCTTTAAGGTCAGGAGTTGGAGGAACATGGGTCGGACTGAATTATTCGCGGTCCCACCACGCATGCCTTCTCCTCAAAATTCATGAAAAGCATTCGCGTTTGATTTTTACAACCTTGCGACTCATCCGAACAGTGTCCATGCGCCTTTAACAACACCCGACAAGTGTTCGCGGACTAATAGTGACACATACTGAATATTGCTTTATGGTTTTATCTGGCAAAAGCCTATATAATTTCCAACGTTTTCCTACTTTTACGAAAAAACCTTGACTTTTTATTTGAACTTTCTCTCCCTCTCCCATCTCTTCTTCTTCAGACAAAGAAAAAATAACGGATAGATTTATTATTTTACTCGTATGGTGTCTGTTTGCATTTTGACGCCATTTTTTTGGTTGACGGCCGAATACGATGTTTTTAAACATTTTTCAAATTGCATTCTTTTTTTTCAGAATTTGTACAACTTCTTCAATAAAAAACATTTTTTTTAAAAAATTATTCAGCCCGAAACCCTTTAATGGTTTTCCACCGTAACCCAAAAAACCTGCACATCAAACTTTAAAAACTGATTTTTTCGAGGATTTTTTGCGCTTAAGAGCGCAGAAATACTCAATTTATTTTTTCAGAACTCAAATATATATTTTTTATGTTTAAATAAAGTTTTTTCGAATTATTTCACCCCGAAACCCCTATTTTAAATAAAAATCAATATTTAGACCCGCATTCTCCGCTACCGTAACCCGACAGACCTGCACATCAAACTTTCAAATTTCAAACAAGTTTTTCTTGTTTCGCACATGTTTTACGCTGTTTTTTGGTGGTTTTCAATGTTTTTTCTGCTGAAAATATTGAAAAAATGTGAATTATAATTATTTTAAATACTTTTAGCGAGATTTCATCTGAAAATATCGTGAAAAATGCCAAAAAACCCGATTTTTCTGCAAAAACTCTATTTTTCTATTTTTTCGGCTAAAACAGCATTTAAAAATCTTATTGTTATGATTTTGAATGATTATTCAGAGCTTTCAGCGGGGGAGTTTGGAAAGATTGCGAAAAAATCACCGAAATTCGGAATTTTTGACCGAAAAGTCAATTTTCTTGAAAAATGATCGGAAATCCTTGTCTCCTGTCATTTCTCGAGCAAATATAATCGGAAATTGTGGATTTCATCGAAAATAACTCGAAAAATTGTTGCTTTTCTACCTAAAAGCCCCAAAAATTCGTATTTTTTCGCAAAAACTCCTTTTTTTTTTCGCAAAAACTCCAAAACTCCAAAAATTCAATATATTTCGTTTCAAGACCTCAAAGACCTATTATCTTGTCTTTTTTATCACCAAAAAATGATGTAAAATGTGAATTTTCTTCCAAAAGTTGGTAATTTTCGTCAGAAAACCTCACAAATTGTGTATTTATTCCACCGAAAGCTCTATTTTCGCGAAAATTAAACTAAGAATCCTTTTCTGTCTTTTTAGCCCAAAAAAAATGAACTATATTGTAAATTATTCAAAAAAATCGGTATTTTTCATCAGAAAACCGCCCAAATTGTGTATTTTTCGACCAAAAACCCAATTTCCCTGATCTTCCACAAAAAAAGATATTTTTCCCCTGAAAATGTGGCAAAATTCGATGTATTTCGTTTCAAGAACTCAAAGACCCCTTCTTTTGTCTTTTTTATCGTAAAAAATTAAGTAAAACGTGACTTTTTTTCAAAAATTGGTAACTTTTATTAGAAAACCACCCAAAAAGTGTATTTTTCGACCAAAAAACGCGACTTTCTTGAAAAATGTTCGGAAAAAATCGATACTTTTACCAAAAACCCGCAAAGTTCCTTATTTTTCGGCCATAAAAACTCTAGTTTCCCGAACTTTCTCAAAAAATGATATTTTTCACCGAAAAATTCGACAAAATTCAGTATGTTTAGTTCAAAATCACGATTTTTTTCGAAAATAGGTAATTTTTATCAGAAAACCACTCAAAAAGTGTATTTTTCACCCCGAAAACTCGTTTTTTTTTCATTTATATTGAAAATTTCACCAGAAACCAGTATCCCTTCCTTCCCCTCGACGCCCTCTTGTTTTCTGTCTACTTCTCTAATTCTCCATTTCTCTCGTTCTCCCGCTTCTTTTTTCTTCAAAAAAAACATCCATTTTTTCTTCGATTTTCAGAAAATCAACTTCATTCATAGACCAAAATGGATGAAGGTTTGTGCTAGAAAATAGGTATTTTTGACGGAAAATAATTGAAAATTTTCAGCTTTCGACGTAATCGCGCTAACAGAGCAGCTGATCAATCTGAAAAAGGTTGCTTGTGAGAAAGCGGAGAATGTTCAGTTGACAGAGAAACAGCTCGATGATTTACAGCAGTTTGTAAGCGAAATTTCAGATTTTTTCGATTTTTTCGGCTTCACAACCCCAATTTTCCTACTTTTTCAGTGATAACTTGACTTTTTCAGATAATTTTGTTTTTTTTTCGGTGGAAAAGACGATATTCCAACTAATTAACTCGAAAATATCAATTTTCGCATCGATTTCCACTGAAAACCTGGCTGAAAGCCATTTTCTGCCGTTTTCAGCGATTTTTATCGGATTTCAAATGAAAAACGCGTCAAAGGCATGCCAGAGGGTTGTTTTCGACCGTTTTTTTGTGGTTTTTTGCCTGAAAAAAGCGTCAAAGGTACGCCAGATGATCCTAGGTTTTCAATTTTTGCTACTAATTAGTAGAAAACATCCAAATTCGTCCAAGAAACATCGAATTTTGAAGGTTTTGACCAGTTTTTCTTTAATTTCTGCGGAAAATTGACGAATTTCCATATATTTTTGACTGAAAATCGCTAATCCTCTGCAAAACGTACCTCTGACGCTTTTTTCAGTCAAAAAACCACAAAAAAACTGTCAAAAACGACCCAGTACCCACTGGCGCACCTTTGACGCGTTTTGGTTATGTCAGGGGTGCGTTTGGCGCATGTTTCAGTCGAAAAACCGAAAAAAAACCGTCAAAAACAATCCTCTGGCGTGCCTTTGACGCGTTTGTCATTAAAAATCCGACTAAAATTGCTGAAAACGGCAGAAAATGGCTTCAGTCAGGTTTTCAGTGTAAATCGATGCGAAAATTGAAGATTTTTGAGTATTTTAGTTGGAAAATCGTCTTTTTGACCGAAAAGTTATCAAAATTACAAAAAAATCTGAAAAAGTCAAGTTATCACTGAAAAAACGGGAAAATTGAGGCACCCGGAGCCTTTTTCAGTGAAAAATTCAATTTTTTTCAAATTTCAGTTCGAAAGAGTCAATCAAAAAGTGAGCCATGTTCGAACAGTGCGAGCCGCTCGAATCAAGGCGGAAAACGAGGCAAAGGCTGAGGAAGAGAGGAAAAAAGAAGAGTACGCGGCTAGGGAGAGGGCGATAATTGCTCACGAGAATCAGCTGGAAGACGCCAGACAACGACTGGAACAATCGGTTTTCGATGTGTCGGTAAGCACGGAGTTGACAGGTTTTCAGTGAAAATCGATGCGAAAATTGGGAATTTTTTGAGTTTCGAGTGGAAACAACATCTTTTCGACCGAATTTTCCGCACTTTGATACGGAAAGACGTTCCTTTTTCAAGGTTTTGTACATTTTTCCAATGAAAATGTCATTTCCTCGGTCAGATGCCCGTTTTGCAGGGAGTTTTCGATTGTCGGTAGTAGTTAGGTCAATTTTCCGCAGAAATTAAATAGAAATTCTGGTTTTCAGTGAAAATCGAGCAAAAACTCAAAAAAATTGCAATTGCAAAATTGCAATTTGCAAAAAATTGCAAAAAAACTTCAAAATTTCTTGAACGAATTTGGATGTTCTCTACAAGTTTATAGCAAAAAAAGCGAAATTTCCACTCAAAATCTTAACATTTTCGAGGATAAAAGTAATTTTTGCGAATTTCCAGATAATTCTGTCAAAAATTATTATTAGCAGTCCATCCTTCTTACAACTGCGCCCCACTGCGAACGAGAGAGTATCGGCGAGAGACGCAGAGTTTTTTTCTCGCGTCGACACAGATTTTCCCCGTTTTCGGCCTATTCTCACGTTTTTTTCATGGAAAATTACGAAAATTCTGTGAAAAACGCGAAAATAGGTCAAAAACTGAAAAGTTGTGTCGGCGCGAGAAAAAAAGAGAAACTCTGCGTCTCTCGTCTCGATACTCTCTCGCTAGCGGTAGAGCGCAGTTGTAAGAAGGGTGGACTGCTAATAGTGAAGATTTCAGTTTTTTTTTGAAAATTACCTTCCATTTCCAGGCCACCACGATCAAATCAGAGACACCGCCTCTGAACAATGAGTCACTGCTAAGGACCTCTTCATCTGAAGACGCTGAAATCGAAGATGCCGAAATTGATGGATCGGAGCCCATGAATCCCACGAGTAACGCTCCGCACGTGGATTTCTTGTCATTTATTCAAGCAGATGGAGCTTGTAAGTAGGCTAAATTGGCTGAAAATCGAGTGTATTTTGAATTTTCACCGCATTTTTGTTCGAAAATGTCAAAGTTTGGAGTTTTCAGACGCCAAAGTTTGGCTGATTTGGCTCTGTATCTAAAATTCAACGCTGTTAACGTTATAGGCACGCAATTTGGCTGAGCGGCGACTCAACCTGCAAAGTCGTGCCTAAACGCGCTTCACAAGTTTTCCGGTTTCGCGGAAAAATAATTTGAATTTCTAGCCAATTCTAACATAAATATAATTTTTTGCTCAAGGAATCAAATTTTGCTGAAAATTCCATCATAAATCATTTCAACGCTGAGAATTTCATTTGTGCAATCAGAATCAGTCTATTTTCACTGATTCTGATCGCAAAAATGAAATTCTCAGCGTGGAAATAGTTTACGGTGGAATTTCCAGCCAAAATTTGTTTCCCTGGCTCCATTCTCACCGAATCTATCGCCAAAATTTCAGAAAAAGAGTATTTTTGGTGGAAATTCTATCATAAACCATTTCAACACTGAGAATTTCATTTTTGCTATCGGAATTAGTCAAAATGTTCACTGTTAGCCTCATAGAGGTATTAGCAGCCCACTCTTTCTTACAACCGCGCCCCAACGCAAACGAAAGAGTATTGGCGAGAGAGACGCAGAGTTTTTTTCCTTGCGCCAACGCAGATTTTCACCGTTTTTGACGTATTTTCGTGGTTTTTCATAATAAAAAACTTTGAAAAACTAGCGAAAATAGGTCAAAAACTATTAAAATCTGTGTTGGCGCAAGGGAAAAACTCTGCGTCTCTCTCGCCGATACTCTCTCGTTTGCGATGGGGCGCGGTTGCAAGAAGGAGTGAGCTGCTAATACCTCTCTGAGGGTAACAGTGAACATTTTGGGTGATTCTGATCGCAAAAATGAAATTTTCAGTGTAGAAATGGTTTTTGGTGGAATTTCCAGCAACATTATACCGAATCTATCGCCAAATTTTGTTTACAAATCAAATTTCCAGACTTGATGCTATCAAAACAAGAATTCACGCCAAAACTGAAGGAGGACATCAGAAACGAGCGCATCGGCTATCCACTCGGTGTCGCCTACGACGAAATCATCAAGCTCTGGTTGATTTGTGATCGAGACAACTCAAAAGTGCTGCTCATGAATATGGAGAAACAATTAGTGAATATATGTGATTCGATATCCCATCCAACAGCTCTCATTATCTTCGAAGAAGGAAAATCGGCGGCGATTCTGTGTTCGACGGAAGCTCGGAACAATCATATGATCTTCTTGTACCACTATAGTGTCGATGAACCCTTCCTCCAGCCGTTTGCAAGTTATGCGGACCCCATTTATGATATGAGATTCCAATTGAGAGGAATCGCCAAGTCCGACGGCCGGAATCTGTTGTCACTGGAGAATGCGCCGAGAGCGAGGAGACTGAGAGTATTCAGTAAGGAGTATGGAGGAAAAGGATTCGAGATTCCTGGTTCCGTGAGCCCGAGTTTCCTTGCCACTTATCGGACGACTGTCGCGGTTTCGGATCTGGGAAATAATAAAGTTTTTATTATAAATGTCGATGACAAGGAATGGAGCAATATCTCGTTTAATATGCTGCGTGTAATTGAAAATGTTAGTTTTTGGTTATTAGCCGAGAATTTTTATTTCGACCGCGCTCCACCGCAAACGAGAGTGTATCGACCCAGATTTTCACAGTTTTTGACATATTTTCGCTATTTTTCTTACTCAAAAACTGTAAAAATCTGTGTCGATACATCTCTCGTTTGCGGTGGAGCGCAGTTGTAATAAATACGCTCATTGCAAAACAAACCACGTTTCAGAATAACGATCTGGCGTGTCGTGACCTCGCCAACGTGGCCGGATTCAAATACGTCAGCGGAATGCAGTTCGATACGAACGGTTATCTGCTGATTGGTGATGCGAAAGGACACGCGATTAAGGTATATCGGATGGAAAGAATTGATTGAAATTTCGAAAAATTAGCAATGGAGCGCACTTGCTTCAAAATTCTGAAAGTTTTTCCGAAAAACTGTGTACAGACCTCCCCCCTCTCAGAAATTTGGATGCATGTGCGCTCTAATGAGAGATTTGTGGAAATTGGTCGAAAATGTTTGAATTTTTTGATTTCAGTGACTATTTTTCCTTGAAATACAACACAGAAACCCAAAAATTTCGATTTTTGGAGAAATTTCGAAAAATTAGCAATAGAGCGCTCTTGCTTCAACACTCTGAAAATGCCTAAAAACTTGTGTGAAGACACTTTCAAACACGAAAATCATAGTCGCTTCTTCTAGAAACTTCTGAAAATCGAGTGATTTTAGTTTTGAATTTCAAAATAATCCAATTTAGAAAATTCAGACCTGAATATCTCGATTTCCAGAAGTTTCTAGAAGAAGCGACTATGATTTTCGGAATCAGCGTGTTTGGAAGTACCTATACCCATAGTTTTCAGACAATTTCAGAATGTACATGCAAGTGCGCTCCATTGCTAATTTAGAGATTACAGAGCGAAAATTCTTAGTTTTTTGGTTTCTGCGTTATATTTTGTGATATAAATAGTCAATATACAGAGGAATTTGAGCATTTTCGGCCAATTTCGCCGAAATTCTCATCGGAGCGCATTTGCATCAAAATTCTTAAATCCGCTGAAAACTTGGGTATAGAGACTTTCAATGACGCTGGTTCCGAAAATCAAACTGATTTTTCATAGAAACGTCTGGCAAATTCAGAAAATCGAAAAAAATCCGTTTAAAATGTAGATGCAAGTGCGCTCCATGGCTAATTTAGAGGTTTCAGACCGAAAATTCTAAACTTTTGGGTTTCTGTGCTGTTTTTCGCCAATTTCCACATTTATTTCAAGAAATACTCTTAAAATTTCCAGCTCTTCGACACCGACTACAACTTCCTTCACCGTATCTCCAGCGACTTTGTCCTTCCCTACGTCTCGTCATTCTATGTGAATAAAGCGGGAGAATGTATTCTACTCGACGTCCAGAATCATCGTGAACGCCTCATGTGGGTCAAAATGTCGTCGATTCCACATATATTGGATTGGGTGTCACCACCCGCTGGTGGTGGAGGGGGCGGAGCCTCATCGGCGTCGTCGTCGTACCAAGGAAGGCCATATCGTGGTGGATATCAACAGCGAAAATATTGAGATTTTTATTTATTCGATTTTTCTGACATTTTGACATTTTTCTTTTGTTAATATTACCGTTCTTGTTCTTTTTCACTTCGCTTTACGTGTATCTGTCGATTTACGAGGTGTCGATTTACGCGGGTTCCCCCCCGTAAATCCACACATAATCCCACGACAAAATCTCAAAATTCTCTAGTTTTATTCATTTATTTCTGTTTAATTTTTATTTAAATAAATCTGTCTGCGCGCCGCCGTCACGCCAGCCGAGCGGAGTCATATGTTCAATCGATAGAACTATGACTAATTCCTCCTCCTTATCAGTTGGTGTGTATTTATTTTTGAGAGTCAATATTGAATATACTCTCAGTTTCCCCTCTGCTATTCCTCTTTTACCCCCTTAAAATGCACACCACAACGAGGTAGAATTTTATTTTAAGATTTTTTCTGTAATTTCCGAAAATTCCAGAAAAACGAAATTCCCAAAACCGAGATTTGAGGGGTGGAAACTGGCGAAATACTCGTCGGCACTGCAGATTTTTCAGATTGTGAGTGGAAAATTGTTTTAGAATGCGGAAATTTGAAAATTTTGCATTGGAGCGCGATTGCAATTTGATTTTTTTGAAATTTTTTTTTTCAGTTTTTTTCATTTTCTGAAAATTTCTCGTTTTTTTGGATTTTCCAGACGTTTCTATAGAAAATCACTATGATTTTCGAAACCAACTTTCTTGATAACCTCTATGCCCATGGGGGTATTTGAGTTTAGAACTCGGAAGAATAGAACTGTGACAAAATGAAACTGTGAAAATTTAGAACAGGAAAACATAGAACTGAACAAAGTGGAACTACGAAAAAATGGAACTGTTACAAAATAGAACTGCTTTAAAATGGAACTGAACGCAATGGAACTGCTACAAAATAGAACTGTTACAAAATAGAACTCTAGTTCGAATGGAGCGCGTTTGCATTTTTTTTCTGTTTAGAAGAATCAGAAAGATATTTGTTCAATTTGAACGATTATTCGGTGAAAGAATGAATTTATTTAAGAAAAGTCAACAAAAACAACAAGGAAAAAATCATAATTGAGATCAAAAACCAAATTTTAACCGGTGGAAAATAAAGAAAAATGAAACATAACGAAACCAACATAATTATCATGTAATAATCGAAAATAACAGAAGAACCATGAGGAAATCGATAAAATTTATGTTTTTTTGCGTAAAAAAAAAAAAAAACGTTTTCAATGACATTTTTGAGTTTTTTGTCCTTCAACACATTAGATGTTTTTCGAGATTTGTTGACCTGAAATGAAAACCATCGCTTTAATATATTCTAAATCAGAAAACGAACCGAAAAACTGGGATTAATTTTCAGTTCGTTATAATCCAAATGTGTATGACGCTCCTCTTTCTGAAGTTTGATCAGCAAGTCCGACAGCTTGATAGCCGAAAATCCGTTATGCATTGTGGCCACAGACTGGAGCAGTCGGTGCCACGTTTCGACGCAGTTGGTGGTTCGATGGATATTACTTGCCGTTCGGACTGCGCACGACCGTTTTTGTTTTTGAAAGCTATTTTTTACGCAAAAAAACATAAATTTTATCGATTTCCTCATGGTTCTTCTGTTATTTTCGATTATTACATGATAATTATGTTGGTTTCGTTATGTTTCATTTTTCTTTTCTTTTCCACCGGTTAAAATTTGGTTTTTGATCTCAATTATGATTTTTTCCTTGTTGTTTTTGTTGACTTTTCTTAAATAAATTCATTCTTTCACCGAATAATCGTTCAAATTGAACAAAAATCTTTCTGATTCTTCTAAACAGAAAAAAAATGCAAACGCGCTCCATTCGAACTAGAGTTCTATTTTGTAACAGTTCTATTTTGTAGCAGTTCCATTGCGTTCAGTTCTATTTTGTCGAGTTCTATTTTGTTGCGGTTCTAACTTTCACTGTTCCACTTTGTAACAGTTCTTTTTTTTCCTGTTCTATATTTTCACAGTTTCATTTTGTCACAGTTCTATTCTTCCCAGTTCTAAACTCAAATACCCCCATGCCCATGGTTTTTAGACAATTTCAGAATTTTGATGCAAGTGCGCTCTAATGAGAATTTTGGCGAAATTGGTTAAAAATGTTCGAATTTTTTGGTTTTTGGTACAGAATTATGATTTTAGCGATAAATTCTACAAAATACGATGCAGAAACCTAAAAATGGGGGAATTTTCGAAAAATTAGCAATGGAGCGCACTTGCAACCCCACTCTGAAATTGTGTAAAAACCATAGGAATAGGTACTTTCAAACAGGCTAATCTCGAAAATCATAGTGGTTTTAATTGGAAACTTTTTAAAATCGAGTTATTACAATTCTGAAAATCAAAATGATCAAACTTTGAGAATTCAAACCGGAATATCTCGATTTCCGGATGTTTCTAAGAGAAGCGACTATGATTTTCGGAATCAGCGTGTTTGGAAGTACTTATATCCATAGTTTTTAGACAATTTCAGAGTGATGATGCAAGTGCGCTCCATTGCTAATTTAGAGATTTCAGAGCGAAAATTCAAAATTTTTGGGTTTCTGTGATGTATTTTGTGAAACCATAGCCAACATACCAAAAATCAAAAAATTCGACCAATTTCGACCGATTTCGCCGAAATTCTCATCGGAGCGCACTTGCATAAAAATTCTAAAATTGGCTAAAAACTTGGGTATAGAGGTTTTCAAGCACGCTGGTTCCGAAAATCATGTTGATTTTTCATAGAAACGTCTGGAAAATTCGAAAAATCGCAAAAAAAAAATGATTTTTTAAAAATTTTAAACGTTTTTTTTGTATTCCAGCTGGGCTCCCTGGTGACCCTTGTGCTGATCGGTTCAGTCGGTTCACAATTTCCGCCGACATATGCTGCTCTCCTGACATGTGTATTCTCGACCATCGGAGCAGCTGTATTCGTCCTTTGTGACGCATTCAATTTGAAGGAGACCGAACCGGATGAGTGGGTGTTTTGGGTGAGTCAATTGTCGACAAATTTGAGAAAAAGTAGACTTTTTATCGATAAAAATCTTTTTTTTTTTGAAATTTTGATTTTTGTCGACAAAAATTTTTATCGACAATTTTCCGAAAAGCCTTTCCTCAAATTTGTCGATAAATACTGATGAAATTGAGGACTTTTTTGTCGACAAAAAATGTTGAATGTCGACTTTTTATCGATAAATTTTAGTCGATTTTCTATTATACAAAGTCGACAAACGCTTCCAAATGTCGATTTTTGTCGATAAAAAGTGTTTTTCAAAATTTATCGATAAAATTGACTTTATAACAGTTTTGTCGACAGAATTATTAAAATGTCAACTTTTTGTCGATAAATTCTAGTCGATTTTCATAGTCGACTGTCGATAATCGATTTTTATCGATAATTTTGAACTAATGTCGATAAAAAACGTTCGAAAAGTTTTTATCGATAAAAACGCGGTTTTAGTTTATGAGAAAATTGACCATATCGACAAAAACACAAAATTATCGACAAAAAGTCTATAAAAATGATCGATAATCGACAACTTGCTTAGAATCGTTCGTTCGTCGACTTTTCTATGACAACCTAGAAATTTATCGACAAAAAGTCGACATTCAAACTGTTTTATCGACAAATTTGTCGACAAAAGTCGGATTTCGGGAAAATATTCGATAAAAAGCGGTTTTAACAATTTTGTCGATATTTTCGATTATCGACCCCATTTTTATCGACTTTTTATCGATAATTCTTCTCCAGGAGAGCGTCTTCGTCTCCTCGTTCTCATTTCTCTTCACAATCAACACCCTCACTATGCTCTACAGTTCAATTCGATGGAATAACACGGCGTGGTGGTTGGCTACGGTAAGTACGTGGGCGTGGCCTAACTTTTGGGATTCCTAGGCCGCCAAGGTGGCCTAGAAACCCAAAGCTGCGAAAGTTAGGTCACCAAATTGTTCTCAATTTTTTGAAATTTTCTGTATTTTGGGTTGTTTTCTAGCTTAGAACACGCCTAAACATGGTTTTTTGCATGGTGGCCTAGAAAACCAGAATTTGAAAAAGTTAGGCCACCGATTTTTTTTCTCACTTTTTTGGAATTTTTGACGTTTCCAAATGTAAAAAACGCGAAAACTCGTTACAAACCGATTTGACACGATTTTCAGTTTGGTGGCCTAGAAATCCAAAGGTGCAATAGTTAGGCCACCACAGAAACAAAGCATGGCCTAACTTTTGCACCTTTGGATTTCTAGGCCACCAAGCTGAAAATAGCTTCGTAACGAGTTTTCGCGTTTTTTTGAGAGAAAAGTGAAAAAAATTCGGTGGCCTAACTTTTTCAATTTTTTGGTTTTCTAGGCCACCATACGAAAACCCGTGTTTTAAGTTTGAAAACACCCCAAAACATTGAAATTTCGAAACATTTGGTGGCCGAACTGTGGAATTCTAGGCCACCCAGTTTTTTTGATGGCCTAGAAACCCGAAACTTGAGAAAGCTAGGCCATCAGCCGTTTTTTTGGTGGTGGCCTAGAAATCCAACTTTAAAAAGTTAGGCCGCTAGAGAAAAAGTTCCCGTGGTGGCCTAACTTTTGCACATTTGGGATTCTAGGCCACCATTTTTTCGTATTCCAGGTCACATGCTCAATGGTGACATCTTCATTCTTTCTCAGTCTGGTTCACGTAATGAGAAAACAGACGAGAGGACACATCGCCGTCACCCAACAGGAGAATATCGTTCGATTCAATACGCGAATGAATCGACGAATTGAATGAATTTATTTCATTTGAATTGATTGGGGGTTTCTCGAGCACAAAATGAAATATTGAATTGAAATGAGTGAAAATAAATAAGAATATGAAGAAAATAGAATGAAAATATACAAATTTAGCAGCGAGTTGAGAGTTTTTGAGAGCAATTAGAGAGAGGGGGAACCGAGGTAAATTAGGAGGGGGACTGGGGACTGGAAATGGAGATGAAAATCCCGGAAAATGAGATAATTTTGAAGAAAATTTGGTTAGAAATGTGAGAATAGGGCAGAAAATCGGATTTTTCAGAGTTTGAGATGGTTAGATTGGAGTAACATTTGCCGTAAAATCAACATTTTCGATTGGAAAATTTTGAAAAAAAGGCTGAAAATCGATAGTTTTTGAATAAAAACACTCAATTTTCAGCGAAAAATTTTGGAAAATTGTGATTTTCACAATTTTAATAAGATTTTGAATTTCAAAAATTCAGGGATTTTAGCCGAAATCATATAAATGTTCACTAAAAGCACAAAAAAATGAATAAAAATGTCGTTTTTGACTGATTTTTTGGCGGAATAATTCGAAAAATGTTACTTTTCAGTGATTTTCGGTCAAAAAATCTCGAAAAAACTGTTGAAAAATAACAATTTTTCTGTCATTTACCCTTGGAAAATTGTCGAATTTCGGTCAAAAAATCTCGAAAATAAACGTTTTTGTGGATGTTCCAGTGATTTTCAGTCAAAAATACCGAAAAAATAGTTGAGAAAACTCAAAAAATGACAATTTTTCAGTCTTCTACCTTGGAAAATTGTCGAATTTCGGTCAAAAATCTCGAAAAAAAGGTTTTTGTCGATTTTTCAGTGATTTTTCAGGGATTTTGGTGGACCCAGAACCCAGAAAAAACTATTCTCAAGTCATTTTTCACCAAAATGGGTCAAAAAATTTTGATCAAACGGATCTCCAGTCCCCATTAAAGGTCATATAAGCAAAAACACAACATAGAGAGCAAAAAAATCAATTTTAAAAAATCAATTCTCCGCCTCAGCATTCTCAGCATTCTCGGCATTCTCGGTAATCTCCGGAATCGTCGCGGGGAACGTTGTCGGTCGAATGAGTCGTGACTCCGTGGATCTCGGGCTCCACGAGTCGGGTCTCGGCTCCGGCGACCACGACGGTGGGCGTGTCGGGTCGTCAGTGAGCAGTGCCTTCTCCATATACTTCAAAGACAACGGGAGAGGCGTCCACACCTGTCCGGGACCGTTTCTCAACGGTTTCGAGACGTCGTCCTCCTTCGTCGCCACATCGAATGCGGGTACTCTCAACTTGGTTTTGATCGCGTCGGCGTGAGCTTCGAGTGAGTTGTGAGCGTAGTAACGGACGAAATCGTGAATTGTCGTCAGGTAGATGTTGCTGTGTTCGAATCCCCATCCTTCCTCGTTTTGTTCGATTAGACAGTGAGAGATACGTTCGCCGTGGAGCACGCTTAGCACTAGTTTGTCCGTCTGGAATTCAGAGATTTGAAAGATTTGAAAAAGGGACCCGCTTTTTGAGCACTAAATATGTAAAGTTTATTTTTTCAAATTTCAATTTTTGTCGACAAAAATTGATCCCCAGGAGCCTTGCCCAAATTTGTCGATAAATGCTGATGAAATTGAGGATTCTCAATTTCCATTGACAAAAGTTCGAATGTCGACTTTTTGTCGATCAATTCTAGTCGATTTTTCATAGAAAAGGCGAAAAACGCTTAAAATATCGATTATCAATGGAAAATGTAGATTTTTATCGATAAATAGTTTTTCAAAATTAAATTTTTGTAGAGAAACTGGTTCTCGCAATCAGATTTTTCGATAAAATTGATATAAAAACAGTTTTGTCGACAATTGTTTAAAAATATTCTGCTTTTTGTCGACAAATACTGTAGAAATTAAGAATTCAATATTTGTCGACAAAAATTTTAAATGTAAGCTTTTGTCGATAAAGTCGACTTTTCATCTGAAAATCGACATCGTAAAATGTCGATTATCCATTAATTTTTATGCATTTTTATCGATAATTTTGTACAGATGTCGATAAAGAAAGTCCGACAAGATATTATCGATAAAAATTTCATACTGCCAACTACTTGTCGAAAAGAGTGTTTCTATCGATAAAAATGGATTTTCAGTCAACATAACAAATGCGTTTGTCGACTTTTCTATGAAATATCGACTCGAATTTATAAAAGAATTTATCGATAATCGACATTTTACGACTCAGCATTTTAGCGCTGAAATATTAGCTCGAGGCACAGTTCATGCGACTGCGCTCCACTGAAATCCCCTTGAAAAATATCTCTTTTTCTCTGAATCTCTCAATTTCGCACACTATTTCCTTCGGCTTCGGTAGAGCGCGGTTGTAAGACGCGTGTCGTTCTAATAAGAAGAAAACCAGGATTTTCCTCGAGGATTTTCGAGCAGAAAAGCCAAAAAATGAGTTTTTAAGACCAAAACCAAGGTTTCGGGAGTTTTTAAGCCGATTTTCATGAAAAAAAATTTCCCCTAAATCCCAAAATTCGACAGATAACTCCTTACAAAAGACTTGGAAGCACGAATCAAAAAGATTCCATCCATCGGCTCCCGTTTCAACCCAACCGCCTTATCCAACTGAGCAATTCGATATCTGGCATGAATCAACGCGTTCGCCGCGTTCTCTTTCGACGAGCTACACATCAAGAACTGAGCGGGAGTCCATTTCAATTCCAAATCCGCCAACAACTGAGTCACTTTCATCGGTTCAGAATTAATCAGTTCCGCTCCCGTATCCAATATCGAAGCCGTTCGAGAACAAAGCGCTGGATCCATCTGATCGTAGACCGCATTCCGTATTTCCATGAGCTCCGAGAGCCGCTGTTTCGCGTGTTTCTTCTTCGTTTCGATTTCTTCCGTTATCTTCTCGAGTTCTTGTTTCTTATCGACACATTCCTTCAGTTCGACTCGCATTCGGCGGATTGACTCCTTGATGAACTGGAAATATTGAGGTTTCGAACGTTTTTGGTGCGAACATTTCCGGAAAAATGTAATTTCTGACTCGAAAAATGAGATTTAAAGCTCATAAATTAGGATTTTCGACTTAAAAATGTGGTTGTTTTGGTTCATTTGAAAAAACTGCAAAACTTTGAACCTTTTCGACAGAAAAGTGGATTTTTTAATTCAGACAAAACAGAGAAGAATTATCGATAAAAATGATGTCGACTATCGATCACTACTGAGGAAATTGAGGACTTCTACTTTTTTGTCGATAAAAAAGTTTGAATGTCGACTTTTTGTCGATAAATTCTTTATCGATAATTTTGAAAAAAAAAAACAACTTTTTATCGATAATATTGTTTTTTGTCGATAAAAATCGATGAAGCTGTGGTTGACCATCGGAACTATCGACAAAACTATGATTTTATCGACACAATTTTTTAAATTCTAGTTTTCGTAGAATGTCGATTATCGATTATTTTTATACTTTTTATCGATAATTTGGTTTTTTTGTCGATTTTTCATAAAAAAGTCGATAAACACATCCATCATGTCAACTTTTTCAGTCGAAAATTCGACATTTCTGACTAAGTTTTGGCTGAAAATCTCTATTTTCAGATAAAAATCCAAATATCAGTCCGAAAATTCGACTTTTTGTACCATTTTTGGCTAAAATTAGTATTTTTCAGGTAAAAACCTTTTTTTCAGTGAAAAAATCGATTTTTGACCTATTTTTGTCTGAAACTGACTATTTTTAAAATAAAAATTGAATTTGTAATCTGAAAATTCGACTTTTTGTATCATTTTTGGCTGAAAATCACGATTTTTCAGGTGAAAAATTCCCTTTTGTCTGTAATTCTTCTGTGAATTCACTCACCTCTCCATTACTAACGAAGACTCCTTTAATCATTTCACTCGTGGACAACGACGTCTGAATCTCTTCAGAAACTTCTCTCTCCACAGTGCGTAATGGTACCAATTGTCTCAATTTCAGCTCAGTTTCTTTGATTGTTTGATTCAGAGAATGATATAATCCCTCGGCTTTTTCCATTTCTTGATGACACGCATCGAACAATTTCGCGCCTCGCTCGAACGCCAGATGGACTGCTCGGAGGGCTTCCATCTCCAGACGTTCCCGCCATTCCTGGAAAAATTGCAGTTTTTAGGCTTAAAAATAAATTTTTGAGACAAAAAATTGGAGTTTTTAGGCTAAAAAATTGCAGTTTTTTGACGAAAATTGCAGTTTTGAGAAGAAAATTGCAGTTTTTAGGCTCAAAAATGAGTTTTTGAGATGAAAATTGCACTTTTTAAGATGAAAATTGCAGTTTTTATAACGAAAATTGCCGTTTTTAAGACGAAAATTGCAGTTTTTACGCGAAAATTGCAGTTTTTTAGACGAAAATTGCAGTTTTTAGGCTCAAAAATGAGTTTTTGAGATGAAAATTGCACTTTTTAAGATGAAAATTGCAGTTTTTATACGAAAATTGCCGTTTTTAAGACGAAAATTGCAGTTTTTACGCGAAAATTGCAGTTTTTTACACGAAAATTGCCGTTTTTAAGACGAAAATTGCAGTTTTTACGCGAAAATTGCAGTTTTTTACACGAAAATTGCGGTTTTTAGGCTCAAAAATGAGTTTTTGAGATAAAAATTGCAGTTTTTAAGACGAAAATTGCAGTTTTTTACACGAAAATTGCAGTTTTTTAAACGAAATTTTCCATTTTTAGGCTAAAAATTAGTTTTTTTGACGAAAATTGCAGTTTTTTGACTAAAAATTGCACTTTTTAGACGAAAATTGCAGTTTTTAGACTATGAATTGCCGTAAAATATAGAAAAATGACAATAATCTCAAAGACTACGGTAATCCTATTAGCCGAGCATTCTTATTCAACTGCGGCCCACCGCAAACGAGAGAGCGTCTAGACGAGAGACGCAGAGTTTTTTGTTTTGTTTTTTTTTCTCGCACCGACACAAGTTTTCACAGTTTTCGACACTTATTTTCGCTATTTTTCATAACTTTTTTTGGATTACTTCTGTTTTGAAACAGCTTTTCCAGCTTTTTTTGCAAAATTATACGGAAAAATTGTTTGTGAAAATTGAGAGTTTTGTTAAAAACGGTTTTCACAAGCTCACAGCACAAAAAAAACAGAAAAAACCTTGAAAAAACTCAAAAAACGCGAAAAATGGGTGGTGGCCGAGTTTTTGCATTTTCTTGGCCATCAACTCGTTTTTCGTGTTTTTCTCAGTTTTCGACTGTTTTTAAGCGGGTTTTGGAGCAAAAATGTTTGAAATTGTGTTTAAAAATGCAAAAAAAACACAAATCCTTGAAAAAAGCAAATTGAAACCCTCTTTTTTTCCAATTTTGGACGATTTTTAAAAAATAATTTCTTGAAATATTTAGTTCCCGATACTCATTTGCTGAGTATTAACGCTGAAAACCGCTCAAAAACACTCAAAAAAACAAGAAAACCGCGCGAAAACCAACGGTGGCCGAGTTTTTGCATTTTCTCGGCCACCAATTCGTTTTTGACTGTTTTAAGCGGTTTTTTGGGCTTAAACATGCTAGAAATTGTAAATCCACACAGTTTTCTCCTATTCCAAACCTTATCAATGTAAAAATTACATTTTTTAATGAATTTTATTGAAAAACGCTGTAATTTTCGTGTTTTTTTTGTCATTTTTGGACAATTTGTATCGAAAAAATGCGTGATGTAGCGTTTTTGGACAATTTTTCTCGAAAAACGCTGTAATTTTCGTCTTTTTTGAACAATTTTTATCGAAAAAATACCGATTTTTAGCTTTTTTTGAGGACATACTCACCGTATCATTCTTCGCCGTCAACACAAGTCTCTGCTGCAGATGTCCCTTCTTAAATAACGGTTTTCCATTCTGTGAGTTCCTCCTAACGGACACCGGATAAAGAAGGCAGACGTTTAGAGCGTCATTGTACAGATTTAGTGAGATTTTTCGATGAAAATCAACGAGATTCGTAACGGATTGATGGGTCATCGAGTCTGAATTGAATCCACACTTTCCGTCTTTCACCACAATTTTCAGCAGTTTCACTTGGCCCTCGAATTTGACACAGAGAGTGAAATCACCCGGAGTGGACGCATTTCTAACGACAAATGAGCCATCCGGTTGGTCGGAGAGCGCTTTTGAGACTGACGATCGATCGGCGTCACCCCAATACCAAGACTGTTCCATTAGATTGTGAGTTATACTGTGTGGAGTGCCGGGTGTCGCTCCGGATGGAGTTGATGGTGGGAGTGGTGGGAAGATTGGGTGATGAGGGGGGCCTGATGTTGATGGCGTGCCTGCAGACGCGCTTGTCGACGGGCCTGAAGAGGTTCCCGCACCAGGAGGACCTGACATGGCTGAAAATAAGGAAAAATTGAGAATTTTTGTATTTTTCGAGTAAAAACAATAAAGAAACCGCAATTTTCAAAAAAAAAGTGTCATTTTTTCCGAAATTTTCTCAATTTTTCATCTAAAATATGACCATTTTTGACTAATTTTCAGAATTTCTTCTAATTCTGAATGATAGTCAAAATTTTGAAATTTCAACTTTCTCGTCAATTTACCGGGCCTTGACAACTATGGAATTTTGGTAGTTTAGCTGAAAAATCGGAATTCTTCCATATTTCAGCGCTGTATAGCTCAAAATTACAGCCAAACCATATTTTTACAGCCAAAAACCAAAAGTTTTGCTATTTTCAGCTCAAAAACCTATAAAAACTCTTTTTTTTGAGCAGTTTTTGCATTTACAATATGAGAAGGACAAGGGGGACAATATAACCGAAACGGGTCACGTTCCGGGATAAAGCTAAAACGAGGAACTAACTTTTAGAACGAGAGGTAAAGGTCTTCGCGGGCAAACGGGGGAAACGTGGGGGAACGGGTAGATCAAAACGGTAGATTAAAAATTTTTTTGATTTTTCCGGATTTTTATTTGAAAAATTACTTAAACCCTGTATTTTCAGCACCTGTCGCGCGGAATATCGCTAGGTTTACTGGAAATAATAAAATAGATTTTTCTCATATTTCAGCGCTGTATACATCAAAAATTATCGCGAAATCATATTTTTCCTGCCAAAAAATAATTTTTCGCGATTTTCAGCCTAAAATTCGTTTTTCTTTCTGTTGAAAATCGAGGATTTTGTCAGAAAATGTAACAGAAAGAAGATTTTCAGAAAAGTGGCTATATTTCAAGCGAACATTTCCTTTTTTGCTAACTTTCGAACTATTCGAGAGGAAAATCCCAAAGAAAGTAACATTTTCGAACTTTTCAGCGTTTTCCAATCGAAAATTATGCTGAAGATATGAAAAACTATCCAAAAACAAGCTATAATATTCAAAATCAGCTCTGAAAATTACATTTGAAAAAAAGAGAAAAATAGAAAATTTCTGGTATGAAAAACCAGTTTTCAACAAAAAACCCCAATAATCAACCCAAAAAAATCTTTATTTACACCAAAAATGACCCCATAACCGTCTTAAAATCCCTTAATAAGTGGCCCGTTTCGGAAAAATCTTCATAACGACGACCATGGAGACGAAGCTCATGAGGAGGAACATAAACAAGAAGACTCGCATACAATCCAGTCCACATTTGTAGGCGTGATGGGCGGCACGCGCCGATTCGATCTTAAATTATGGAGAATTTCCACATAAAAATCCATATTTTTCATATGAAAATCACTGTAACGTCGGAATTTTCGCGTTTTAGTTTTTCTACTAAAAATTAGGCAATTTCTAAGCTAAAAATTTGAAAAAATCACCAATTTTACCCCAAAAACTTAGTTTTTTGGTGTAGAAAACAGAAAAATAAACGGAAAAACAGAGTTTTTTGAGCCAAAAATAGGTTTTTGACGGGAAAAACATGATTTTGTCTTGATTTTTTAGCTATACAGGGTTGAAATCTCGATTTTTCGCTCAAAAACTCCCCAAAAATCTTGCTTTTGGTCTACTAAACTCATTTTTTTGGCGTTTCATGCCTATTTTTCAGGCTGAAAATCGCAAAAAATTGGTTTTTGGCTGTAATTTTTGAGCTATACGGCGCTGAAATATCGAAAAATCCCGATTTTTCAACTAAAACACCTCTAAAAATCACTTTTTTTGCTCTAAAATCCATTTTCCTTCGTCTTTACCTCCAACGCTTTCGTATTATCCTCGACTTGTTTCTGCATCTTCGTCAATTTCTGATTATCATCCTTAATAACCTCTCCAGCAGCCGACATCACAGTTTTCAGAGATCTCGTCATTGAGAGTAAGTCATTCGCGAGATCCTCCTCGAGTCGCTCGTTTTTTATGAACATTTCGTCGGCTGGAAGTGAATTTTTGGATGAAAAATTGAAAAAATCAATAAAAATCTGAAAGTTTAAGGGAAAAATCACGAAAAATTAAATTTTTTGGGTGAAAAACTTGATTTTTGGGCAAAAAATGCCAATTTTAGTGGGAAAAATGTCAATTTTTGGTTTAAAATTCCCATTTTTTGGTTAAAAACTTCCATTTCTGGGTGCAAAACCTGAAGTTTTGGCTGAAAAATCACGAAAAATCAGAATTTTCGGGCAATTAATTTTGAGGGTACAACAATTCTAGGGTACAACAGGGTACAACATTTTTAGGGTACAACTTTTTCAATTCTAGGGCACAACTTTCTCAATTCTAGGGTACAACAATTCGAGGGTACAATAATTCTAGGGTGCAACTTTTCTAGGGTACAACTTCTCTATAATTCTAGGGTACAACTCGAATTAATTTAAGGGTACAACAAGTATGATTCGAGGGTACAACTTTTCCTGCTAGAAATTTAACAGTGCGCATCCAGAAATATGATAAAACGCATAGCATAAGTAAGCGAGAGAAATTCGGATATGAAAGTAAACTGAATAGAAAGGTTTTGACAAATGAAAAACGAAAAACCTCACTAAACTGGCAGTGAATTGCGGATCTACTAAATTCAAAAAAATCTAAGTTGTTTGAAATATTGGAAAAAACTGTAGAATCTTTCATTTTCTAATTAGAACACTTTTCGCATAGATCTAGAGCAAAGCAGAGGCTCTAGTATTGAATGTTCGTCAAAGAGCATTTTAAAGTCTTAGAGAGAACTGCAGTCAAAGAGAAAAAGGAAGTCAAAGAGTGTTTGCAGGGGAAACTAACTGTTAAAGACAAGAAGTACGGTTTCGCTCAGATGTTGTATGTTGAATTTTTGTAATGTATCAGCACGGCACGATTCTTACAACCGCGCTCTACCGAAACCGAAGAAAATTGTGTGTGAAATTGAGAGAGAAAAAATACATTTTTTAAAGGCAATTCGGTGGAGCGCAGGTTTCAGAATCATGCCAAGCTAAGAAAACTTCCGCAATTCACTGCCAGTTTAGTGAGGTTTTTCGTTTTTCATTTGTCAAAACCTTTCTATTCAGTTTACTTTCATATCCGCATTTCTCTCGCTTACTTATGCTATGCGTTTTATCATATTTCTGGATGCGCACTGTTAAATTTCTAGCAGGAAAAGTTGTACCCTCGAATCATACTTGTTGTACCCTTAAATTAATTCGAGTTGTACCCTAGAATTATAGAGAAGTTGTACCCTAGAAAAGTTGCGCCCTAGAATTATTGTACCCTCGAATTGTTGTACCCTAGAATTGAGAAAGTTGTGCCCTAGAATTGAAAAAGTTGTACCCTAAAAATGTTGTACCCTGTTGTACCCTAGAATTGTTGTACCCTCAAAATTAAATGCCGAATTTTCGGGCTAAAAATAGGTGAGAAATCCGTTTTTACCATTATTTTTCTGTTTATTCGACGTCAGAAGCTGCTTTCGAAGATCCGATCGATAAATTGAGCGTTGGATAGCACGGAGCCCGGCTGCCGACTCTTTTTCGAATGGTTTTGCTGGAAAATGTTGGAAAATAGGTTTTTGGCTTGAAAAATCTGTTTTTTGGGGGTTTTTGGCTGAAAATTGCTGGAAAAACTGGGTTTTTTAGTTTTAAAATTCCGAAAAATTCCAAAATTTTCAGAAAAAAGTGAGTTTATTGCTGAAAAAAACCTGATTTTTTCAGATTTTTCCAAATTTTCAGTCCAAAAACCCGATTATTACCACTATCTGTATCCTCTACATCAACTGGAACATCTGCGAAGACACGTGGAATTTTTTCGATCACTTTCAGGCTCTCCTCAGTGGATGACTGCAAATAATTGGGTTTTAGGGGTAAAAATGGTGATTTTTCCGGATTTTTACCTTAAAAATTGCTTAAAAACCCATACTATTACCTCTACACACGGTCTTTACTAAAAATTTTCGCAAAATGAGTTTTCTGCTCAAAAACTCGGTTTTCCGGTTTTACACCAAAAAATTGAGTTTTAGGGGTAAAAATAGTGATTTTTCCTGATTTTTAGCTTAAAAATCGCTTAAAAACCTATGTTTTCACCCCCTACACTCACTTTACTCTCCGCCTCGGCCAACAGTTTCAGCTGCAGCACCTCTTGCCGATATTCGTGGAGAATATCGTTAGTTTTACTGAATTTTGATTTTTGGTTAATTTTCAAAGAATTTAATAAATTACTCGTCATTTTGCAGCACATATATCAAGTTGTTCAGAATTTTCGTCGCTGCGGACACCTGGAATTCAAAATTTTGAAAATGTTTAGATTTTTCGCTTTGGATACCTTCCAAACATTCGCCGATAAGTCCTCTTTTGTCAGTCGTTTTGTTCTTTCTAATAGACGCAAAAATTTCAGCTCAGTTTCAGAAATATATGCCATTTCATCGATGAAAAACACCTGAAATTTCAACAATTCGACAGGTGGCCAAATAAAAAAGTTCGGCCACGGCCTAGAAATCCAAAAGTGAAGCAAGCGCGCTCCATTAGACGTCATCATTTTTGAGCGCCGATTTGATGATTTTCAGCGATTTTTGCGATTTTTGGCGGTTTTTGGGAAATTTTTGTCATTTTCAATGATAAAAATTAAAAGAAAAGCCTTATTTGACAGTTCAGATGCTCATTTTCGTTGATTTCCCTCGAGAAACTGTCAATTTTCGTTGAAATTCTGCTCAGAGCGTTTAGAGTAGATTTTGTCGTTTTTTTGATCAAAATTGAAAAAGAGATACGAGTTTTACGGTGAAAATTCGTCATTTTGACTAATTTTTCCTTGAAACGGTCAATTTTTGCTGGTTTGAGCGTTCCTTAACGGCATTTTTGAGATTTTTGAACTGAAAACTACATATTTAAAGCCGAAAATTGAGAAACCGCGATTTTTCTCGGTTTTGTTACTAAAAACGTGAGTTTTTGATGTTTTTAACTCGAAAACAGACAAATTTACAGACTTTTTTTGTCAGAATCATCAAATTTCCGCCAAGATATCTTTGTATCTTGTTTCGATGTGTTTTGAGCGCCTTTTTGCTCATTTACAGCTATTTTATCGCCGAAAACAAACGAGAATCTTGCAAGTCCTGTTTTTTTATATTCTTCGCTCTTTTTTCTCGTTTTTCCTGAAAACCCTTCAAAATCTGTTCTGAAAAAATACTTTTTCCAGACAATGGCTCGTCGTTACGATAGCAGAACGACCATCTTCTCGCCAGAGGGTCGCCTCTACCAAGTCGAGTACGCAATGGAGGCTATCGGCCACGCCGGTACCTGTCTCGGAATCCTTGCCTCCGACGGCATTGTCATCGCCGCCGAGCGCAAGAACGTGCACAAATTGTTGGATGACTCCGTGCTGACCGAGAAGGTCTATCGTCTCTCCGACAATATCTCGTGCACCGTCGCCGGAATCACCGCCGACGCCAACATTCTCATCAACCATTTGAGATGGTGGGCCGCCAGCTACCGTAACAGCTATGGGGAGGAGATGCCCGTCGAGCAGCTCGTCCAGAATCTTTGCAATGAGAAGCAGAGATATACACAGATTGGTAAGGGATTCTAGAGTTTTTTCAAGGAGAAAATCTGTAAAATTTCAGGAGGAAAGAGACCGTTCGGAGTGTCGCTTCTCTACGCCGGCTGGGACAAACACTACGGCTACCAGCTCTACCAATCGGATCCATCTGGAAACTACACTGGATGGAAGGCGACTTGCATCGGAAGCAATCATCAGGCGGCTGTGACTCTTCTCAAGCAGGAATACAAGTCGCCAAGTCTCGATGAGGCGAAGAAGTTGGCTATCAAGGTGCTTTGGAAGACTTTGGACGTGAAATTGGCTTCCGAGAAGGTCGAGATGGCGGTTTTGACTCGTCGTGATGGGAAGACTGTGCTCGAGGAGCTCTCTACCAAGGAAGTCGACGCGTTGATCGCAGAGCATGAGAAGAAGGAGAAGGAGGCCGAGGGTGCCGAGAAGAAGTGAAGAAAAAATCGATAATTTGTTGTCGTTTGTATTTTAAAAAGAATCCATTTTCCCGATTTCCTAATTTATTGTCTGGTTTTATTTCTTTTCTCTTTTATATTCGGTGAACATTAAATCTTTCTCTATATCAATACTCTCTCCTAATCCCTCATCTTTTGGTCTTCTCCTGCATTATTTCTCCTTAACGCTAAACCGCGCCGCAGTGTTGCAAGGGGCGTGGCATGGGCGGAGCGTCGAATTTTCTCGAGCATTCGCCTCTCCAACCGGATTTCTTGCTGCTTTTCACTTTTACTTTTGAACTTTTCTAGATGGTTGACGAAGGGAAACTTCAGTGCTATCATAAAGGATGTGGTCAGACGTTTGATCCGACTGAAAATAATAGTGGTGAGTTTTTTTGGGCGGAAAATTAGTTTAAAATGGTGTTTTTTGGTTTAAATTTAGTGAAAAATCGCTATTTTCAGCGAAAAATCGTCGATTTTAGGTGAATTTTCGAGAAAAATGAGCTGAAAACTCAATTTTTTGAACTAAAATGAGATTTTTGCCAATTTTGTGCAATTTTCCAGTTTTTGGCGTTTTGTGCTCAATTCACGGCGAAAAATGCATTTTCCAGCGTTTTCCATCGATTTTGGCGGAAATACTGTTGAAAAAAAGCTTGAAAACCTTACTTTTTGAGGTTTCCACCCCAAATTTAGCAAAATTTCGACTTTTTTCCTTAAATTTTGCCAAAATGTTGCGAAAAAACCGTTTTTTCGAGCTTGCGAGCTAAATTTTGCAAAAACTCCTTCAAATCTCCAATTTTCAGCTTTTCTGATCAATTTTCGCGAAAATTCTGTTAAAAAGCTTGAAAATTGAGCTTTCCAACCCGAATTTAGCGAAAAGTCCATAAAATAACCAATTTTCGGCTTTTTATATAGATTTTCGCGAAAATTCCGTTAAAAAGCTTAAAAAATGCGCTTTCCGGTCCAACTTTCGCGAAAATTTCGATTTTTTGAGCAATTTTTGTCAAAGTTTTGCAAAAAACCGATTACTTTGATCTTTCGAGCTGAATTTCATCAAAAAATGACCCAAAAATCGTCTTTTTCCCAGAATCCTGCACCTACCACCCCGGCGCCCCGTACTTCCACGACGCCTACAAAATCTGGACGTGCTGCGACAAGAAGAGCACCGATTTCGGCACATGGATGGGCTATAAAGGGTGCACACGTGGCAAACATAGCAACGAGAAGCCGGTGGACGTGGTGAAAATCGCGGCGGTCAAAGAGATTCGACCGGAGAAAGAGGAGGATGTAATCGTGTGGAAAGGCCTGAATAAGTCGGGAAAATCTGAGAATAAGGGGAGCGTGGCGAAGCGAGAAGAGGTGAATCTGAATGTGGAAGTGACGCCTGGAGCGACGGCGGCCATCGAGAAGAAGCTCAAGGAGACGGCTGAAGCGGCGCAATCTGGAGATGTTCAGATTGGGGCGCCATGCCGTAATAATGGGTGCTCGGCGGTGTTCGATGGCTCAAAAGGGAGAGAGAACTGTGTTCATCACCCTGGCGCTGCGATTTTCCACGAGGGAATGAAGTATTGGTCGTGTTGTAATAAGAAGACGTCCAACTTTGGCGCTTTCTTGGAACAAGTCGGATGTACCAATGCGGAGCATAAATTTAGAAATGTAAGGGTGGAAAGGATATTTGCGAATCGGGTAGCTCGCTTGAAACACAATATTTTGGGCTGAAAAATATACCAAAATGTAGATTTCGGCGAGTTATATGTCTGTGACCTACAGGCCGGATGACTAGTCGTTAGTGTACCGCGAGCCGGGAAAAAAGTGCCAAAAAACGCGAAAATGGTCAAAAAGTTTTTTGGCACTTTTTGCGAAAATGATCGAAAAAGCCGCATGACAAAGCGGTAATGGACTACGGCCCGAAAAAAAGGCCAAAAAACTGTTTTTTTAGTCACTTTCGCAAAATCTGTCCAAAAAACGGTTGTTTCTGGTCATTAAACTATTGTTTTGGTTATTTCCGCAAAAAGTGCCAAAAACGCAAAAAAAATGACCAACAACCGTTTTTTGGCACTTTTTCCCGAAAATGGCCAAAAAACCGTTTTTGGCGCTTTTTCCCGGCTCGCGGCACACTACCGATTCGCCATCCGGCCAACAGTAGGTCACATAGATAGAACTCGCTGAGATCTACATTTTGGTATATTTTTCAGCTCATAATATTGCGTTTTAAGGGAGTTACGCGCAAGTATGCTAAAAAGGTTCAGAATTAGCCCATTTTTCCCATTTCCAGAACGAAATTGTGAGCAAATTCCGAGAAGACTGGTTCTCCTCCAACGGCTTCGTCACCATCAACGTCTACTGCCGTGGCGCGCTCCCGGAAACCGCCAACATCGTCTCCGATGGACATTACCTTCGTGTCAGCATGAAACATGGATTCGGCAACGCGAGCGTCGATTTGGACTACGATTTGTGGGATGAGGTGTTGCCGGAGGAGAGTCGAGTGGTTATTGGAGAGCGAAAAGTGGAGATCTCGCTGAAACAGAAGCACGGAATCGGATGGCCTCGTTTGAAGTTTGACCCGGAACTCGACGCGGCGAAGGACACAGATGCTTGATTTTCTTTGAATTTTTGTAGAATTTTTTGGTTTTTAGACGGTATTTTGGGAGTTTTTCGCTGAAAATCCGCCCAAAAACCATGAAAAACACGCATATCCCTGTTTTTTTTCCATCCCACCTCTCCCACACTGATCTTCTCTCCTACTGAATAATTGTAATCATGGCGCTATTTTAGCTTTTTTTCCAGATTTTTTTTCATATATATAAAGTTTTTTGCCTGAAAATTGCCCGAATTTAGAGATTTCGACACAAAATCCCGAAAATTTCGTCATCCGATGAGTTGGAATTTCTGTTGGGTCTCGCCGCGATAAGCCGATTTGGAGCATGCGCCTTTAAAGTGGTACGGTAGCCACGTGGCGGGAAACTCTAATTTTCGAATTTTTCCACCGCTTTTCTGTCATTTTTTGCCATTTTTCGGGGTTTTCCGCACTTTTCCGAGATGGCCGACACCGTGGATCCGTCGATTTTCGATGTGAAAAGTTCGCTTGATGTGAATACGCCGATCACAACGCATCGAACCGCCCAAATTCGGAATTATACGACGAAACCGAGATTGGTAAGAGGGAAAATTGATTTTTTCGAGTTTTTCATCATTTTTCAGACGTATCAAACAGTGTGCGGAGTCAACGGGCCGCTTGTGATCCTTCGCGATGTCAAATATCCAATGTACAACGAAATTGTGAAGATCACGTTGCCGAATGGCGAGCAACGAATGGGACAAGTGCTCGAGACGTTCAAGGGAAAGGCCGTTGTTCAGGTTTATTGTTGGAGGGGTTTTGGAGTGAAAAATCGGGTTTTGGACCGATTATGCAAATTTTCATCAAAAAACGGTGAAAGTTGCAGAGAAATACGATTTGTAGACAAGTTTTCCAGGTTTTCCATCGTTTTTGAATGAAATTTTGAGATTTTTGAAGAAAAATACGATTTTTAAACGATTTTCACTCTGAAAATGTGAAAATGTGAGGCTGAAATCGGATAGAATAGCTGAAAATCGCTGATATGGGTCCAAAAACGCGTCAACAGAGCGCCAGCTTTTGTGATTTTGGTTTGAAAATCGTCGAAGGTACCCCAGCCTCGTCAATTTTCAAGATATTTCAATGCTAAAACGCGTCAAAGGTGCGCCAGACTCATAAATTTACGCAATTTCGTTTTTGAAAAATGCGTCGAAGGTGCGCCAGTATTCGAACTTTTCCAAGTTTCAGGTTTTGAAACGCGCCAAAGAAACCCCAGCCTTCGGGTTTTCAGAGTTTTGACTTAAAAACGCGCCAAAGGCGCACCAGCCGGTCAAATATTTGAGGTATTGAGATTAAAATGCGTCTGTGGAGCGATTTTCAATTTATTTTCACATTATCAGAGCGAAAATCGTTAAAAAATCGGCTTTCATCAGAAATTTCGAGATTTTCAGTCAAAAACACGGAAATAATCACCTATTTATGCAATTTTCACCGTTTTTTGAGAGAAAATTGCACAATTTCTCGGATTTTTACGCCAAAATTCTCGTTTTTTGAGTAAATGTTTGGTAACATTGGTCCAAAAACATAAAAATTTGCGTGTTTTTGACAAATTTCAATCAAAAATGTGAATTTCAGCTTGATTTTCATACAAAACTCTACAAAATACGTCAAAATCTCGAAATTTTCCGTCAAAAATCTTCAAATTTTCGTTAAAATTTCGAATTTCTGTCAAAATCTCAAAATTTTCACCCCGCCAATTCCAGGTATTCGAAGGCACCACCGGAGTCGACGCAAAGCACACGAAATGCGAGTTCACCGGTGACATCTTCCGTTCGCCCGTCTCCATCGACATGCTCGGACGGATTTTCAACGGATCCGGAAAGGCGATCGACAAGGGACCGCCCGTGATGGCCGAAGACTATTTGGATATCAATGGACAGGCGATTAATCCGTATAATCGTATCTATCCAGAAGAAATGATTCAAACGGGAATCTCCGCGATCGATGTGATGAATTCGATTGCTCGCGGACAGAAAATTCCGATTTTCTCGGCCGCCGGGCTTCCTCATAACGAGATTGCCGCTCAAATTGTCCGTCAGGGTGGCCTAGTTCAACTGCCAGACCGTAATAACGAAGCGGTCAACTTTGCTATCGTATTCGCCGCGATGGGGGTGAACATGGAGACGGCTCGCTTCTTTAAACAGGACTTTGAGGAGTGTGGATCTATGGATAACGTGTGTTTGTTCTTGAATTTGGCGAATGATCCGACGATTGAGAGGATTATTACACCGAAAATTGCACTGACGGCCGCGGAGTTCTTTGCGTACCATTGTGGAAAGCATGTGTTGGTTGTGTTGACTGATATGTCATCGTATGCCGAGGCGTTGAGAGAGGTTATTATGAAACTAACAAAAAATCGTATATTTAAATCCAAAAATTCCAGTTTGAGCTGAAAATCCGAAAAATCGGTTTTAAAAACATCGACAACTGCTTTTTCCGATTCAAACATCAGTTTTTTTGGTGGAGAATTCATGAATCCATGGCTGAAATTGGAAATTTTGGAGTTTTCGAGCTGAAAATCGGAATTTTTGAATCCAAAAATGAAATTTTTCGTAGTTTTCAACGGTTTATACCCGATTTTATCAAAAGTTCTTTTTTTTTCTCGATTAGCTCGGCTTACAGTTCTTACAATCGCGCCCTACCGAAACTGAAAAAAATAGTGTGAGAAATTGAGAGACTCAGAGAAAAAGAGACATTTCTCAAGGGGATTCCGGTAGAGCGCAGTTGTAAGAACTGTGCTGAGCTAGTACAACTGCGCTCCACCGAAACATCCTTGAAATATGGCTCTTTTTCTCTGAGTCTCTCAATTTCGCACACTATTTCCTTTGGTTTCGGTAGAGCGCGGTTGTAAGAAGCATTTAGTGCTTCAGTTCTTTTTTTAATGAATTTTCCGGAAAAAACAGATTTTTGAACCTGAAAACGCTGTTTTTCGCGGTTTTCGACGTTTGTTGAACTGGTTTTTAAGAAATTTTGAATTTTTGGATCCAAAAATGTGATTTTTCGTAGTTTTCAATGGTTTTTGTATCAATTTTAGAAAATGTTCGAACTTTCGGTCCCAATTAATTTTTTATTTTTTGTTAAAAATGCCATTTTTGAATGCAAAAATGGGATTTTCCGCAGTTTTCAGAAGTTTTTGTGTCAATTTTTCGGAATTTTCAGCAAAAACTGCCCATTTTTTCATTCTGAAAAGTAAGGTTTCGATCATTTTCACAACTTTTCCAGCTAAAAGTGAACTTTTCCTATTAAAAAAGCAGTTTTCGGCTCAACAAAACCCGGATTTTCCAACAATTTCCTCGAAAAAAGGACTTGAATTCCGAAAATTCCGAAATTTTTACTTTTTAAACTTAGAAACCCCCTCCAATTCTGAATTTCCAGATCTCAGCGGCTCGCGAAGAAGTGCCTGGTCGTCGTGGTTTCCCAGGATACATGTACACAGATCTGGCGACAATTTACGAGCGAGCGGGTCGAGTGAAGGGCCGCGAGGGCTCAATCACACAAATTCCGATTCTGACGATGCCGAATGACGATATCACTCATCCGATTCCCGATTTGACTGGATATATTACGGAAGGACAGATCTATGTGGACAGACAACTGCATAATCGTTTGATCTACCCACCAATCAATGTGCTTCCCTCGTTGTCTCGTCTCATGAAATCGGCGATTGGCGAGAATATGACACGCGAGGATCATTCGGATCTATCGAATCAGGTGCGCTCTATTGAGAATCAAATCTGATATTTGAATTACCGCGCGACACAACAGTTGCAAGAGCGCTCCTACGAGAATCTTTGAATTATCGCGCGAATCTCGATGGAGCGCGCTTACAAGTTGGTTGCAATTGCGCTCTATTGATGATCAAATTGAATTGGAGCACATTTGCAGACACCAGTTTCAAGAGCGCTCCAACGAGAATCTGTGAATTGCGGTGTGAATCTCGACAGCTTGATTGCAAGTGAGCTCTATTCCACTCGGCCATAAACGAGAATCTGTGGTGTACTCCTCTCGGAAAAGTCAGTTTGCACCTCGCGAATTTTGTAGATTTTCTGTGTTTTTCACCGATTTTTATCGATTTTTGTCAATTTTTTCATGAAAATTTGCGAAAAACAGGGGGAAAATCCTTGTTTTTTGCTAAATTTCATGGAAAAATCGATGAAAATCGGTGGAAAACACAGAAAATCACAAAAATCAGGTGCGAGTTGACTTGTCCGAGAGGAGTACACGGCAGTAAAGCTGTAAACGCGCTCCATCTCGATTCGCTCGGCAATTAAAATATTATCGTTGGAGCGCTCTTGTAAGTACACGGAGTTCCGTTTGCGGTGGAGCGCATTTTCTTCAAAAATCCTAAGTTTTCCTCTGAAAATCAATGGAAATTTCCAGCTCTACGCGTGCTACGCCGTTGGAAAAGAAGTGCAAGCGATGAAATCGGTGGTCGGCGAGGAGGCGCTCTCGCCCGACGACTTGCTCTTCCTCGAGTTTCTCAACAAATTCGAGAAGAACTTCATCTCGCAAGGACACTACGAGAATCGTACAATCGTCGACTCGCTCAACATCGGATGGGAATTGCTGCGAATTTTCCCGAAGGAGATGCTGAAACGGATTCCGGGAGCGCTGTTGGAGAAGTACTACACAAGAAAGAAGTGTTAATTATTGATTGATTGATTGTTTCATTGATGATTTTTATGTGTGAATTGTAATTTAAATGTATCAAAAAAGAATGATTAATGCTCAGTCATCATCTGAATACACTCCTCCTGCTCCTTCTCGATCTTTCTCACTGCCTCCAATTCCACTCTCAGCCTCTCTTTCTCCACTGTCAACTCCCTTATTGTCATCTGAAGCAGCACCGGATCGTCCTCGGCCAGATCCCGTTCCTGAGTATTCCGTACCATCATTGCGCGGATTTTCTCGGTTTCCACCACGTTGGCGAACTGGAATTTTGCAAATAATTTTGGCGGTAAATTTAAATTTTTTAGAAATTTCAGACCTCTTCAATACTATCGATAAGACCGCCCGTCGTTGTCTGGAAATTTTTGAGCTGGTCGTTGAACTCGGCGGATTTGTCTTGAGCATTCTGCAAGAGCTCGGCGACTTCTGGAAATTTTTTCGAAAAAAAATTTAAATTTAACGAAAAAAAAATCGATTTTTACCCGGATCAATGAGCCGAAGACGATTGAAATCGTCGACGTACAGGCCGGATTTCGCCAGTTGCTGCTCGTCGGTGGTGGCGGACATTTCTCTAAAGAGAATGAGCAAAACGGGGGCCCCGAGAGCCGCTGGTCACCATGGAAACACTTCATAAACACTATTTTATTGAGAGAGTGCAGAGAAAACAAGCGGGCGAATTAAAGCGGTGAGGAGGCGGCGGTGAGAACTCTTTTCACCGCCTTGAAGGGTGGAGTTTGAAAAGTGAAGGCGTGGCGCAGGCGGGAATGTTTTGGGGCGGCGCGCAGAGGGTCAGGGGTTCGATTCCTTTCACTGGTTAATCTTTTTTTTCTTTTTTATATTAGTTTTTAGGTTCTCACCGCCATTCTAGAAGGGTTTAATCATGAAATAAGTACATATTGAGCAATTATAATGGGGTAATTAATAAATTAGAGGTTTTTCAATTAAAAAATAAATAGTTTGTTAAAGTTTAAATATCTTCCTTCTCACTGCATTCGTCGATTCTTCGCTTGTCATCTGGAATAATTTTTTTAAATTTTAATCAAAAAAATCAAATTGCGGCCTACCATCTCATCGAATTTCCGAATGACTCTCTTGCTCTTCACCGGCAACTCTTTCATCGAAAGACAATAGTTGCCTTTGCTATTCGAACGGCTCGACGCGGTGCTTAGGTAGGTTACCTGCAAAAAAACTTAAAATTAAGAAAAAGTTTAAAGTTTGCTATTTTACGCCAAAAAACCGCTTGAAAAACAGTCAAAAACTGAAAAAACCACGAAAAACGAATCGGTGGCCGCGAAAATGCGAAAACTCGGCCACTGTGGCGGCATTCGGTTTTGCGCGGTTTTGAGCGATTTTCGTTTGTTTTTTGCGTTTTTAATGCTTTAAATGATGCTGGAAACCATAGAAACACAGGAAAAATGTAAAAAATCGATAAAAAACCAGAAAAAATACAGAAGACGGGCGATGGCCGAGTTTTTGCATTTTCTCGGCCACCGATCTGTTTTCATTGTTTTTTTTTGTTTTTTTACTGTCTCCGAACGAAAAAAAAATAAAAATTGAGAAAATTCTCTTAAAAACTGTTTTCTGTCAATTTTTAGACTTATTTTTCCATTTTTTGTTTTGAACTGTTGAATACAAGCTCACAGCACAAAGAAAACCGCTAAAAAATTCTGAAAAAACTCGAAAAAAACCAAAAAACGGGCGATGGCCGAGTTTTTGCAGTTTCTCGGCCACCGATTCGTTTTTTGTGGTTTTCTTGATTTTTGACTGTTTTTAAACGGTTTTTTGGAATAAAAAGGTTTAAATTGTTTAAAAATGCAAAAAACCGACAAATCCTTTAAAAAAAACTGAAAAATAGCAAGTGTTTCACTTTTTTTGCAATTTTGAACCGATTTTTTAATAACTTTTTTGTAATTTTTGCTCCCCGATACTTATTTGCTGTGCATTACCTCCAAAATTTGTTTAAAACACTCGAAAAATCAAGAAAACCGCACAACAACCATCTGTGGCCGAGTTTTTGCATTTTCTCGGCCATCAACGCGTTTTTCGTAGTTTTCTCAGTTTTTGACAGTTTTTGGGCCGTTTTTCGGCGTGAAAATGTTTTAAATAGCTTTTAAAACATAAAAATCGTTGAAAATCGCTGAAAATCGCTCAAAAACCGCTCAAAAAAACGGTGGCCGAACTTTTACATTTTCTCGGCCACACCGCCCAAAAACTAACCGTATAACTTCCATGACTGTCCGGTTGAGCGTTTGCGGCGACACATTTCAAAAGTTCACATTTTTTCGTCGCCGAGCTAATCGTCTCCTTCTCTCCAACAGTGATTTTCTCTCCGGTGCACATCTGGAATCGACAAAAAATCGATAATCAATCGATAATTGGTTTTTTGATCTTTTTGATCTACCTGATTATAATACGTGCTCAATGAGCGTGTGGCATTCGTCGTCTCCTTCTCAGGCGGTCCTGGAAGGTACGTGTCTTCTGTCGCTGCAGAACTGGGTGCCACCTGGAAGAAAAATAATTACAGTAATCCCTGAAAACTACAGTAATACCTGAATTTGGTGCTTAACCGGTGCCGGTGCCGGCTGAGGTGTCTGATCCGGTGCGTTAATACTCTCGAATGGGTCCGCCGGGGGCTGTTGATAGGCCTCCTGGGCGGGAACTTGAATCGATGGGGTGTGAGAGACGGAGACGTGTTCGATGTACTTTAACGGATCGATTACGGTATTCGCACCGTCTTCGGATGACGCGATTTCGCCCTGGAAATGTTGGAAAGTTGGTTAAAAATGGTCCAAAATCAAAACCAAATATACCACTGTGCTCCTTACAAAAAGCAAAAAATAATGGGGCCCGGTGGGAATCGAACCCCGGATGTCTAGATTACTGGCCAGACTCCTTACCAGGTACACCACGAGGGCGAAGGAGGTGGCGCGGCGGCGAGGGTTAAGATAAGGATGGTGGTGGCGGTGGCAAGTAGGTGCCGCCTCCATCACCCTTATCACCACCTCTGCCTCCCGCTGCCACTTCCACCACCCATAGCCTACCCGGTAACGAGTCTGACCAGTAATCTAGACATCCCGGGTTCAATTCCCACTGAGTCCCATTATTTTTTGCATTTTGTAAGGAGCATTTTGGTATATAAATTGTGAAAATTGGGCAAGTTTAAAAGGCGATACCGCAAAACTCAGCGGAGCAGTTCCCTGATAGTCAGGATTTATCGATGGCGCTTGTGGGCGGTCTTGATACATTCCCTGATAGGAAGATGCAACGGACACTGGAATGGATACAGCAGAAGGGATCTGTCGAGATGGGGCCACCATTGGCGGTGGCGGTGGTGGCGGTGGTGGAGGCGGTTGACTGTAGACCTGGAAATATGAAAATGAGAAAATGAGAAAATAAGAAAACGTTTGAAAGTCAGATGTTTACAGCAAGAATCTAAAAGAAAACGTTTTTTTCAACTAAAAAAAGGTCAACTATGAAAGCTCATAAGTAAGCCATTTCTAGTCACACTTTTATCAATTTATTACTGTTATGTAGATCAAATCTAGATCTACATTTTTGTAGTTGACAGTTTTTTCATAGCTCTTCACGCTTTCGAGATACGAGCGCTCAAGTTTGAGGGACACAGCGCAGAGAGAGGAAGAGACGCAGAGAAGCGAAACGCCCTCCTCTTTTTGCACGCTCTCTCGCCTCTCAATCTTTAAAGGCGCATATCTCGAAAGCGTGAAGAGCTATCAAAAAGTTGTCAACTGCAAAAATGGAGATCTAGATTTGATCTACATAACTAATGTAAATTTGGAATGATGGGTGATTGAATGAGATCGTTAGCGGCTGTCAAAGTACGTCAATATTTTACTAAATTTCAAAAAAAATTTTCAAATTTTTTTTTGAAAACTTCAACTTTTGTCACAAAAGGCGCTTACCTGGGGTGTGAAGGCATACATCGGTGGTGGCATTGGTGCTGCATACTGTGCAGGTGGTGCGGCTGCACCACCTCCACACCCTCCGGGACTACTTGAGCAACCACTTCCGCCGCCTCCTCCGAATATTCCTGGAAAATGGAAATATCAGTTTGAAGCTTGTCTTCTATTTTACATTGCTTAAAAACTTTAACTAGGGAACTCTATAGAAGTAGCCTGAATATGAAGAAGGCTAACTTTGAACGCGCGTCACTGTCCTGGCAATAAGTTTTATCCGTTTAAATATATATTTTTTGGGTAGATCAAAACTAGGCCTTCATTTTTGTAGTTGACAACTTTTTGATAGCTCTTCACGCTTTTGAGATATGCGCCTTTAAAGATAGGCACACTCTCTCGCATTATGAGGCGGCGCCTAACTTTAAAGGCTCATATCTCAAAAGCCTGAATTGCTATCAAAAAGTGGTCAACTACAAAAATGAAGCTCTATTCTTGTTTTATAACATACCAAACATTCGAAAACCTAGAGTGATAGGCTTAAAAGTTACACATTGTCAAAAATTGCCGATTTTAAGGATTTCTACCGATCTTGCGTTTTCAAAACGCCTATATCTCAAAAGCGTGAGGAGCTATCAAAAAACTTTCAACTACAAAAATGTAGCCCATAACATTTTCTATAACATACCAAAACCTCGAAACCGTACTTACCTCCTAACCCTGTCGGCAGGCATGCCGTCGATTCTCGAACAAGTAGAAGTATGAGAAGAACGCGACAGAGATGCGACATATTCTGAAATGGAGAAGGGTTCCAGGAGGAATTCCGCGGGCGCCGAATGAATGGCAGAAGTTGTGTTGTTGTGAGAAAACAGAGAGAGATATGCAATCAGTGGGGAGGGGGACGGGAATGGGCCGAGTTTAATGATGAAATGAGAAGAGAGGAAGATTGTTCAGGTTTCGGAAAAAGGGGGGATAGATTAATTAAGGAAAGGGGAGGGAGGAAAAGCTAAATGATGAAAACAAATGGCGTTTCTAGAGAGAGTAGCTTAGTGTGAAAAACTATTCTGAAACTCAATAAAATCGGGTTAAAAATGGTCCAAAATGAAAAACAAGTATACCGGCGTGCCCTGCGAAAAAAGCAAAAAACAATAGCACCCAGTGGGAATCGAACCCCGGTCGCTTTTTTCGCGGCCTGATTCCTTACCAGGTACACCAAAAGGACGGAGGTGAAGGCGCCACTGCGAAGGTCAAGATGAGGTTGGCGGTGGCTCACCGCCACCATTATCACCACCCTCGCCGCCGCGCCGCCGGCTCTCACCGTTGGTGTACCTGGTAAGGAGTCCGGCCAGTAATCTAGACATCCTGGGTTCGATTCCCACTAAGTGCTATTATTTTTTGCTTTTTGTAAGGATCACCCTGGTATACTTGGTTTAGGTTTCGGGGCCATTTTCACCCGATTTTCATATTTTCAGTTTCGAAAAACTGCATTTCTCACTTCAAAACTTTAGCTGATAGAAAATCCTTTATGAAGTTTAAAAAAATAAAGAATTTAGACTAGTGCTGTAACATGCTTAAAATTCAGAATGGTCGGGTGAGATACGGAGAAGTTACGGGACTTAGAAAGTAAAATAAAAGGTCCATAAAGGAACATTACTTCTACCCCTCATAACTCTCCACGGAAGGATTGTACAAAAAAGTTGTCAACTACAAAATAGAGATCTAGACTTGTTCTATAACATAACAAAAAACCAGAAACCTAAAATAATAAGTTAAAAAGTTACAGATTGTCAAAAATTGCCGATTTTAGGGATTTAAACCAATCTTGCGTTCTCAAAATGCCTATATCTCCAAACCCTGAAAAGCTATAGAAAAATTGTCAACTACAAAAATGTAGCCCTTGACTTTTTCTATAACATATCAAAAACCTGAATACCTGGGATGCCTTGGATGGGATCTCAGATGCCAGCCAAAACCAAAATTTCATCAAAATTCCGAATCCCCCCAAAACAAAGCAATGCAAACAAAACGTATACATTTCCACATTTCCCAGAAGAACGGAACGGTGATGGCGTAAAGGGGCGGAGCCTAATCGTAAACAGTTGCGAAAACGAACAAAAGGTGAAGAAAGGGGGGGGGCAGGCAGGTTAGAAAGTTGTAAATGTGAAATAAGTCACTGAACCGTGGAGAAGAAGACTAAGAAAGGGGGGGGGACTTTTACTAAACATGGGTATACGGTATGAAATCGAAATCCGGTTAGCCCTTGAGTAAACAGTTTGCACTACTATTCTTCGAGTTGGCATGGTTTATGGGGCACAGAAGGGGGGATGAATGGATGTTACGATTTGTTTGAATTATGTAAGCTGGGCTTAGGGAACCCTTAGAGATGAGTCAGGGTAGTTAAAATTGCCTAACTTTGAGGTCCCGAAACGCACAACTTTTTGAAGAATCTATAAGAAAACTGTTTATTTAACTAAAAAATGGTCAACTTTGAAAGGTCATAAGTAAGCCATTTCTAGTTGCACTGTTTTGAATTTACTATCGTTTGGTAGATCACAAAAAGGGCTACATTTTTGTAGTTGACAACTTTTTGATACCTATTCACCCTTTTGAGTTATGCGCCTTTGAAGGTAACCTATTTCAAATGCGCGAGCGGGGAGAGAGGGGGAGACGCAGAGAAGCGAGATGCACTCCTCTTTTCGCACGATCTCTCGCCTAGCTAAGTCGCAAACTTTGAGCAGTTATATCTCGAAAGCGTGAATAGCTATCAAAAAGTTGTCAACTACAAAAATGTAGATCTGGATTTGATCTACACAACTAATATAAAATTAAACCGAATAGAATAAAAGGGTGGCCGTGGCAAGTGTTTGAAGCAACCACGTATTTCTCGGTTAGTTTTAATCGTAGATCAAAATTTTAAACAGATTCTGAATCCTCAAAACATTTTCTTTTCAGCCATATATTTTTTGTCTCAGAAAACTTTACGCAGCGCAAATTTAGAAGTCTCAAAAAGTCAAGAAAAGTCAAAAAAGTAAAAAAAATAAGTAAAAGAAAGTAAAACCACAAAGTCGTACCGGAAAAACCGAAAGTGGCGCGAATGTGTCTGAGAACCTATCGGGAGCCTATATATAAAGAAATGGGCGGTCTCTCTCTCAGTCCATCATAATCACCTAAACTCATATCCCTAGGCTAGGAGAGTGAAACGAAAGTAAGTGTAGTATAGTTAATCAATGTTCCGTGAATAACTGGAAGAAGGAACACGTTTTCTGAGATGTGTAGATCACAAAGTATCAATTGTAGTAGAAGATGGGAGAAACTCAAACACAAATTAGCCGGAAAGAGATTTAGGGGGGAACAAGGAAGACGGTAGTTGATTCATGAGGGGAATAGTTCCGAAAATGGAATAAAAGAGAGAAAGTAGTAGACTAGAGGACATTTATCATCTGCGGAAAGAAAAAAAATCCAAAAAAAGTTAGGTAGAACCGGTAATTTGGTGAAAAACCACTTAAAACTTGTCCAATTTTTACAATTTATATACCGAAATGCTCCTTACAAAAAGCAAAAAATAATGGCACCCAGTGGGAATTGAACCCGGGATGTCAAGATTACTGGTCAGACTCGTTACCAGGTAGGCTATGGGTGGTGGAAGTGGCGGCGCGAGGTGGAGGTTGTGATAAGGGTGGTGGCGGCGGCACCTACTTGCCACCACCACCACCACCCTTATCACAACCCTCGCTGCGGCGCCTTCACCTTCGCTCTCGTGGTGTACCTGGTAAGGAGCCAGGCCGCCAAAAATGGATCGTGGGTTCGATTCCCACTGGGTCCTAATATTTTTTGCTTTTTTCGTAGATCACTACAATAGGTTTATTTTCGGTTTTAGAACCTCAGAAACGTTTTTTTTCGAAAATCGAACAAAGCTAACGCCTTTTCGTAAGTATATGTATAATTATAGTTTTTTAGTCGGTAGGGAGGGGAGGGGGGCTAATTAGTCTAGACTTTAGACGGTCAGAAGTTGCGAAAGTACACCAAAACGAATATAATCAGTTCTTCTTTCCCGGCGGCGAGGTCAATTAACTCGCGCGGCGGGACATTGTGAGGAGAAAGCGGTTAGTTTTATTATCGTAATAGTGCTAATAGCCTGAGAATTGCCAAGAGGGCTGTGTGAACGTCTTATTGGAAATAGGAGATAGATTTATGAACATTTGAGTATATTTATTCGAATTACAGAGATCGTCTCGGAAGACATTTAAAACGAAAAAGAGTGAGAAAAAAGTGTTTACCCGAAATGACAAAGTGCACAAATGTTTTGTTTTCTAGCTGAAACTATATCAAACTTTGGAAGAAAAAAAAAGACAATTAACAATTGGAGAGCAGTGCGGAAAACTCGTTTTCTAGCGGTGGTTGTGTGAGTTGTAGTTGGAGAGTTGTGCAATTCACTGCGAGCTCCCCGCAAATACGGACCACGTCGCGGCGGAGTGTGTTATAGATCTGAAATTAAAGCGATTTCAGTCAAAAAATAATCAATTTTGAGAGCCCGTTACAAGCTTCCCTAGTGATCAATTCGGTTCAAATTTATATTGCTTAGGTAGACCAAATCTAGCTTTACATTTTTGCAGTTGACAACTTTTTTCTATCTCTTCACCCAATTGAGTTACGCGTCTTTAAAGATAGTCTATTTTCAACATGCGCGCGGGGAGAGAGGGGGAGACGGAGAGAAGCGAGACGCACTCCTCGTTTCGCACTCTCTCTCGCCTTCGATGTTTAAAGGCGCATATCTCGAAAGCGTGAATAGCTATCAAAAAGTTGTCAACTGCGAAAATGGAGATCTATATTTGATCTACCCATCCAATACAAACTTGAATACGTTGGACATCAGGAATAGTTGTGACGGGATCTCAAACTTAGGCGACATAAACCCACCGTCTGCTCTCCATTAACCTGCAACTTGGCCATCACCCGACTCATTTGTTTCATATCATTTGCAATCAACGTCTTCGTCATCTCCACCTCGGTCCGTTGACTCGCAGTGGTGACTCGATCCCTCATTCCAGATGCGACAATTAACATCTCTCTCAACTGACTCGTCACCTCTTTCACCGAATGGAGGAACTCGTCGTTATGCGTCAAATTGTTGAATGAGTTCTGGAGTTTGGTGACGGCGTCGCAGACACCATCCACACTACGGCGGAGCTCTCGGGAGGTTTTGTCCTGGAAAAAGAAAAACTGGAAATTCGTTGCGTAGCGACTAAATCCAGCGATTTTCAATTCTGTTCGGATGTGGAATGCAAAATTAATGCTGAAATTGATCGCAACCCAATAAAAAGTATATTACCGTGATTGTTACAAAAATCAAAAAAGAATAGCACTCGGTGAGTATTGAACCCTGGATGCGAGATTGACGGTCAGACTCCTTACCAGGTAGGCCATAGATGAGAGCTGGCGGCGTGGCGGCGATGTTGTGATAAGGGTGAGAAGCTGCCGAATTATCACAACCTCGCCGCAACGCCGCCCGCTCTCATCTTTGGTGTACCCGGTATGGAGTCTGACCGCCAATCACGCATCCGGGGTTCGATTCCCACCGAGGGCTATTCTTTTTTGTTTTTTGTAAGGAACACCTTGGTGTTATTATTTTTGAGTTTTGATAATTTTAAAGAGGTTTGCTCGAGATTTTTCGAAATTTCTCACCTCAAATCTCAACGACCTTGTCGACGTGGGTGTGTGATGCAAAAAACCATTGGAACTTCTAATATTCTCGACGGAAGAATGAGATGTCGATGGAATTTGATCGGCTTCCAGCTCATCGTCATCCCCATCCTCCTCCTCTTGTTCCAACCATTTCGCGTCTTCTTCCGCTTGCCTCTTTTGCTCTTCCATAGTACGGTAGAGGGTTAGGGATGGTAGACTCGACATCTCTGCGACGATTACTCCGGCGGGCTGGAAAAAGAAAAATGTTCTTTCTTTTCAGTTTTGGTTGAAAAATGACCAATTTTGAGAGCTCGCCACAGCCGCCCGTTTATTTCATTTGATTTAAATTTATATTGGTTAGATAGATCACATTCAGCTCTACATTTTTGCAGTTGACAACTTTTTGATAGCTTCGCCCACTTTCGAGTTATACGTCTTTGAAGATAGGCGGTCCAGCGCCGAGGGAGGTGGCGAGGCGAGAGACGCAGAGAAGCGAGACGCACTCCTCTTTTCGCACTCTCTCGCCCATGCAAACTTTAAAGGTGCATATCTCGAAAGCGTGAAGAGCTATCAAAAAGTTGTCAATTACAAAAATATAGAGCTACTTTTGATCTACAAGAGTGTTAAATTTTACGCTCCAAAGTTTTTAATTGTCAAAAAACAACTCACATTCATCGGTTTTCCAACAATGATTTGATCGGGCGGTACGTTTCTCAAAATTTGTTGTCTCACGTCTTCGATGATCTGAAAAATGAAAGTGATAAATTTAATCGCCTAACTAGGGAAGGACTTGGAGATATGGGATGTGACATATACCATTGGACAGCTGAGAGAACGCTGATTCCAAATCTATATTCAGTTTTTGCCCCGGAGACCTGATATTCGAGAAAAATGAGGTCAAAATTTGGACTTACCGCAAAAATCTGATCGACCGTCGGTCTCTTATGCGGCTCGATGGCCCACATCTTATTCCTCACAAAATTATACAAAGCGGTGGGACACTTCTCCGGACACGGCGGTCGGGAACCCTGCTCGATATGCATTATCACATCGCTATTCGTGACACCAGCCCACGGTTTGACACCCAGCGAATAGATTTCCCACATGCACACTCCGAACATCCATACGTCGGATGCCATGCTAAACTGACGGTAGTTCACCGATTCTGGAGCAAGCCATTTGATAGGTAGCTTTCCACGGGACGCCGTGTAAACCGCATCGTAGTCTAGGGCTCGGGAGAGCCCGAAATCCGCCAGCTTGACACATTGCGGTGAGCACACCAAGATGTTTCTCGCTGCGATGTCTCTATGGACAAACCGAGTTGAATGAAGGTAGACCAACGAGTCACAAATCTGGCTTGCGAACAGTGTCAACGTTCTCAACGACAACCAATCCTTCTCTTGTTGAAGGTACTCACGGAGCTCACCGTGGGGAGCTAGTTCCAGCACTAACCACATCGGTTGGTCGACGCAGACTCCGATGAGTTGGATGATATGGGCGTGACGGAAGTTTCGCATGAGGCTTGACTCCTGGAGGATGAGTTGGGTGTCCGCTGGCTCCGCGTCACTCTTGCATACCTTGACGGCGACGGCGATGCGTTCGTCTTTTTCCGTATCGTGGTAGATTGCTTTGTAGACATTTCCGAATTGACCGCCACCAATTAACTCTTTGAGGGTAATTAACTCTCGTCGGAGTCTTATATTATTATCAATTCCAGTGGTATTTGGGGTCTTCGGTCTTATCGTCGCTTCATGCATTGTCATTGTTTCACATCTCTCGATCCCTTTCAACTTGAACACACTATCCCTTTGATTGTACAACATTTGATAGCCGTCTAGCAGATGGGCTAAGGATTGGGCGAGCTCTTCGGTGGAGAGAGTTATCATGACTGGTTTCGCGGCTCCTGACAACTTGAGTTGCATAAGGGTCTTCTCGGAACCGTTCTCCATTTTGCGGATTGTGATGTCGGCGATGGTGCGGAGTTCGAGGAGGCGCGAGGTCTGAATTTCATCAAAATTATATTTGCTGTGTAGATCAAATCTAGCTCTACATTTTTGTAGTTGACAACTTTTTGATAGCTATTCACGCTTTTGAGATATGCACCTTTAAAGATTAAGAGGCGAGAGAGTGTGCGAAAAGAGGAGGGCTTCTCGCTTCTCTGCGTCTCCTCCTCTCTGCCCGCGCGTGCCTTGGAAGTAAGCTATCTTTAAAGACGCATAACTCAGTTGGGTGAATAGCTATCAAAAAGTTGTCAACTACAAAAATGAAGATCAGGTTTTGATCTACACAGTGAATATAAATTTGGGCTAATAGCATTTGAATGGAAAATATGACACCGGGTCAAAGTTGTGTCAAAAAATCTTGAAAATTCCAATTTTTTCTAGTTTTATCTTAATTTTTGTGAGAATTTGAATATCATGTTGGGTTCCTTAATGACCAACCAATTCTCACAAAAATTGGGTTAAAATTTGACAAAATCTTCGGATTTTCATGATTTAAAAAAATCTTTGACCCGTTGTGACATTTTCCATTGAAGCGCAATTTTCCCCAATTGACATTTGCTGTGTAGATCAAATCTAGATCTACATTTTTCTAGTTGACAACTTTTTGATAGCTATTCACAATTTCGAGATACGCGCCTTTAAACGGCGAGCACCATCCTCATTTCGCGTCTCTCAATCTTCAAATGCGCATATCTCGAAAGCCTGCAGAGCTATCAAAAAGTTGTCAACTACAAAAATAGAGATCTCGGTTTGATCTACACAACCAGTATAAATTCGAAAACCAAAAAGCTATTTGAAACTCACATCACATCTCTCATTCAGTCGATACGAGAGCCCTGCATGTGGCCCTACCACCAACTCCACCGGATTCGTCCATCCGGCGCCAAGACTCGCTTTAAACACTTCCACATCGAATTTCACCACTTCCAGTAGCAATGCAAGACTTCTGATGATCGATTCATTGGGTGACGTCGCCGAGAACTTTTTGATGTACGCCGTGAATTGTTTCTTCAGATGACTATGCTTCAGTCCTGGATTATGGAGGACATTGGGTATCAGAGATTGGATACATGCATCTATATCGAGTTCATCCATATGGTGGTCGGCGCCTTTGCTGAAAATAGAGGAGAAATTGGTGTCGAAATTTGTCGAAATTAGGCTAAAATTGATTGAAACCCAATAAAAAATATATTGTAGTGATTGTTACAAAAAACAAAAAAGAATAGCACGCAGTGGGAATCGAACCCTGGATGAGTTTTTGGCAGCCCGACTCCTTACCAGGTAGGCCAGATGAGAGAGCCGGCGCCGCAGCAGCGAGGGCTGTGATAAGGGTGGCGGTGGCAGGGGTTATCACAGTACTCACCGCCGCGCTTCGATCTTCGTCCTCGTGGTGTACCTGGTAAGAAGTCTGACCACCAATCTCGCATCCAGGGTTCGATTCCCACCGAGTGCTATTCTTTTTTGCTTTTTGTAACAATCATATTGCTATACTTTTCTTCAATTTTCGACAACTTTAAACCTGTTTCCTCACTCACTTATGCTGATGTTCCGCAAAATCTCTGCAAACTTTCAGCGCGGCCACTTCCAGTGCAACTTCCACAGAAGATCTCCATGCGACGTGGCTGAAAAACTCGTCGACAACTTGTTCGTGAAGATAGACGAAGGCGGAGCTATCAGTGACTTGCAACTCGTAAACCGATTGAGGCATGAATCGCATTCGCATTTCTAGTCTGGAAACAAGCAATTGGCGGTGGCCTAGGAAAAGCTAGTCCCTCTTACTTTATCTCGTCACAAACTCCAATCGGCAAATGTTTCGCATAGATATGAGGTAATTGGGCGATACGGAGCATCGGATGCAGCCAAAGTGAATCTCCGGAACCTAATTATAAAAAATTAATTAGAGTTAATTGGTCCCCTTCTTTAATTACCCGCTGTTTGTGGAGAAGGGCCGGTGACGAGTCGAAGAGCAAAGTGGGCGACGGCCACTTGTGAGATGCCGATTCCTCGCGCGACGACATGGATGACACGCTGCAAAACGTTTTGAGGTGATTTATGGCTGTAACACTGGACTAGTGGACAGGAGGGACAGGGTTATTCATGACACTTTTTGTTGTGTCGGGAGAAAACTTGGAAAAGTTCTATTTTCAGCCAAATGTCAATGATACAACCAAAAATTTGTGAAAAATTGATCCCTGTTCAGTGTAACTTTGTCAGTGTATTCTGGTCAGTGTAAACTTCCAAAACACACTGACAAAGTTAAAGTTTTTCAATAGAAGTGAGACATTTTGGGAAAAACAACTGGTTTTAATGATTTTGGTGAGTTCAGTAGCTTCGGGACATTTTAAAACCGAGACATTTTGAAACAATGACATGTCAAAATGTAAAACGAAACATCGCAAAACGGTTGGCACGGTGCCAGACGTCTCGGTTTTTACACGTCTCAAAGTCAGCTTAGCACTTTATTCGTCACTTTCTATGATTTAAAACAGTTTTGTTTCCAAAAACGCTCTAATTTTTGAAGTTTTTTTCAAAAAGCGCAAAACGGGAAATTTCACGCGTTTCAGCAGGGTTGAGAAAATCAGAAAGTCACCAGATTTTAAACTGTCGTATCTTTGTCAAATTTGTCGCTAGACAAATTTTGAGCACGGATTCATAATCCGCACCTCTTCAGGTTTTTAATCGTCTATAATTTTATCAGAATATGCAAGTTACACCGTTACTCAAACACCCGCAGCACTAGACAAAATGTTCAGATAAAAATTCTTGTATCTCAGTGCGAATGGACGCTAGGCAAATTCGAAGCACGGATTTAGAATCCTCACGTCTACAGCTTCCAACCGTATAAGAATTTATCGAGAACAGTGGTTTACTCTAATAGTAGACCTTGCTAACCTAACTAAGTTTCCAAAAATTAAGTTGAGGTGTTCTTGTCTGCAGGTGTTTGTGTAATTTAGAAAGTCCTAATAAATTTGTAAACCATTGAAAAGCTAAAAACGTGGGAATTCTGAACCCATCCTCAGAATTTGTCTAGCGTCCAAACTGACTGAGATACAACACATTGAAGTTTGGTGATTTTCTGGTTTTCTCAAGATTTTCTTAAGTCTTCTAGAAAGGGCTGTAACTCCGCTTATTTGGACGATGGAAAGATTTCGATGACAAATTCAGAATCTTCACGTCTTCAGCTTTTCAACAATGTAGGATTTCGTTGAGGACTTTGGTTTACTCTAGTAGTAAACCTTGTTAACATAGCATAGCTCCGAAAAATGAAGTTCAAGTTGCGTTGTCTTTGTGTGCAGGTGTTTGTGTAGTTCGTAATTCTTGATAAATTTTATACGGTTAGAAAGCTGAAAACGTGGTGATTTTGAATCCATTTTCAAAATTTGTCTAACGTCGAAATTGACTAAGATACAACAATCTGAAGTTTGGTGGTTTTCGGATTCACTGATTGTTTAGCGCTGTAGTTCTGGCTATTTGAACGCTAGAAGAATTTCTCTTACAGATTCAGAATCCCCACATCTTCCGCTTTCCAATGCTATATTTTTCATTTGATACTCTTTTTTCCAACTCAATTTTCTTGCTGTCTCTTTTTTCTATCGAGTCGAGCACAGGTGATCAATCAAAACCACACCGAGCAGGAGTCCCCAAACAAAATTAATTCTTGATTTCTCTCTGTCTGTCTGTCAACAGACATTCCATTGCATTCAAAACAATAAAAAGCTAAAAAAAATAATTGGCGAAAAACTTTTTTCCCATTTTTCGTCCCCAAAAAATTGTGGTCCAGTACATAGACTCCCTCATGCGTATGAAGCATTGGACAAGAGAGGAAAAATATCTCGAGGGGGGAAATAAAGGAAATAAATAAACACATTCACAAAAAACCTAACGGGAAGACATAAATTTTATTGGCCACCGCGCCGCCGCTCGAGTTGAGTTAGGAGAAAGAAGACCAGAAATCTAATTTTTTTTCTAAAAGAAGTCTGGTAAAAGACATCTGGGAAATAATATCTCAAAAATATAGAAAAACTTATTTTTATAAATCAAGACGTTTTGAAACCGTAGGGTTTTGAAAATAAGACCTTTTTTTCAAAACTTATACCAAAAAAAGCGAAATTTTCTCCAGATTCCAATGGTAGTACTTTCCCTGTCTAAAACTCGCATTGAACAAAAATACGCGAATTTTTGTCCTCAGCGTGCGGAGGCCGAGTTTCGCATTTCCAGTTTTCTAGGCCACCAACACCAGAACAGTAAAATGCATGTAACTTCCTTCAAATTGAACTTTATGACACAAAATAACCACTGGGAAAATCAGTGAAAAATTCTGTATTTTTTGGTGTATATTTGAAAAATATATAAAAACATTTTTTCCACATAAAAAAATAAAAATTATACCAAAAAACGCCCATTTTTCTCCAGATTCAAACGATGGTATTTTCACTGTCTAAAACTCACATCAAACAAAATTACACGCATTTTTACATTCGACGTGTGGCGGCCGAGCTTTCCACTTTCCACTTTCTAGTCCGCGGTCACCATAAATGAAAACGCGTGTAACTTCCTTCAAATTGAATTTTACGAAACAAAATAACCACAGTTAAAATCACTGAATAATTCTGCATTGTTTGATATAATTTTGGTTAAAAAGTGTTAAAAATTTTTCCCTTTTTTTCATTTTTTTTTTCAAAATTTATACCGAAAAACCCCAAATTCTTTGCTGATTTTAACAGTACATAGTATTTTCACTGTTTAAAACTCTTTTTGGAGGAAGTTATGCACTTTTTTAGATGACAGACAATAAAGGCGCGGTGGCCGAGTTTCTCATTTCCAGTTTTCTAGGCCACCGACTCCAAAACCGTATAATTCATGTAACTTCCTTCAAATTGAATTTTACGACACAAAATAATTACTGTTAGAATCACTGAAAAATTCTGCATTTTTTGAAATGTGAAAATTTGAAAAAAATTCCCGTTTTTTTAAATTTATTGTCTTTTTTCAGTGATTTTATGGTTACAAACCACTCAGACAAAGTAAATCTTTTCTATTTTTTTCTATTTTATTCTCCTCCAAGCCATTAAAATTTAACGGGTTGGGTACTCTGTGCCAATCCATTAGAAATGAAAAGTCTCTATCCCTTTTTATTTTATTAGTCAAGAGACGAGAGGGGAACCCCATTTCCCGTCCCATATTGATTGATTAGTGATTTCACGCCAAGAGGGAGAGAGAGACGCAGAGAGCACTTTCACTATAGGTCACTTTTCTTTGAAATTTGATATGACGACAGCAATTTGTAGATCACATACCTCAATGGTCGTTTGCTCATCATAACGGACTGCTTTCGAGGCGCCACCAATCAGGAATACACGTGCCAGTCCTTCCATTACATGACTAGAGATTATGGGGTTGCAAAGCTGAATTTTAAAAAATTATTATATAGTTGCGCTCTATTGATAACCTCTAAACTTGGTTTAGAGCGCAGAATGGAGGGGGGGACGAGAGGTATTAAACAAAAGGTAACCGAAAACAGGTTATAACAAGCAATAAATAAAACGAAGGGATTTATAATGGAAAAGTGGAACAAAAGGCAATTGAAAAGCGATATATACATGTGAAATGTTGTCCAACTTTGACCCCTTGTAAATTGATCAGATTTGTCCGGAAAACTTTGGAATTACAACCAAAAGATAGACCAAATCTAGTTCTACATTTTTGTAGTTGACAACTTTTTGATAGCTATTCACGCTTTTGAGATATACGTCTTTAAAGATGGGAACCTAGAGAACTTGGAGGGAGGAGACGCAGAGAAGCGAGACGCCCTCCTCGTTTTGCACACTCTCTCGCACCTCAATCTTTAAAGGCGCATATCTCAAAAGTGTGCACAGCTATCAAAAAGTTTTCAATTGCAAAAATGGAGATCTAGATTTGATCTATCAGAAAAATATAATATCCAAACCATTGGACAAAAACTGACTGTAGGGGAATATGTCCAAGTTAGTCAAAGTTTAAACGAGAATTCAAAATGTTGCAAGCTCAATATCTCAAAAGCGTGAACAGCTATCAAAAAGTAGTCAACTACAAAAATAAAGATCTAGATGTGATCTATTCGAAAAATTAAAAATTGACAAACTTGAATCAAAATTGACATCAGGACGGGATGTCAAAGTCACGCTATTTTTAACTGGAAATTCTTTTTTTGCAGAATTACTCGCACAAACACTTCACGGAAAGTTAAAACGTTCCCAGTACGTAAACCCAAAAAAACACTTGAGAACGAAAATGGCGGCCTAGTTTTCAAATCTCGGCCATCATTCCATTCTGAAGTGTTCATGAGTAATTCGATCTAGTGTTGCACTCTAGAAACATGTTTCATGGTTTCATATTTCCATAGGCTCCGCCCACTTTTAGGGTGTCTTTTTGGAAATCATGGAAAACAGGGGCCGTTCTAAAAAGGTGTCAAAAACAAATGGGGACCATCTGTCCTTGAGAAATAGAGTGGTGTCTGGGGTAAGAAGAAGATGGGCGGTGCACACATATATCCGCTCGGGGGTGACAAGAAAAAGAAGACGTGTCCCCCCTGTCTAACGTCATCAATTCAAAAGATGACAAACAATAACACTGCTTTTTTACGCCTTCTGTGCAGCTCTCCGGGCAGGAAGCGACACCCGACAAAAAAAAATATATGAGGAGAGAGAGAGAGAGAGAGAGAGCAAATGGCAATCTGCTCTGAGCTGCTGCTGTGACAGAGAAAAGTGAGGAAATAGGGGGGACCAGGAGCAATTGGGGGAGTGGGGGAAGCTCATAGGACATGTGGATAGGCGGGGAGAGATATATAATCGGATGTCTATCTCTTTCTCTCAGTTTCTCGAGAAGAAAATGGATCGGGGGGGCATATAAGGGTTTTTCGAGGAAACTAGCCTCCATGTGCAAAAAATAAGTTTCTGACGTTCTTAAACCGAACTATAGTGATCTACGAATAAAGCAAAAAATAATAAGACTCCGTGGGAATCGAACCCCCGATGCATTTTTGGCGGCCCGCCTCCTTACCAGGTACACCATGAGGGCGCAGGTGGAGGCGGCGTGGCGAGGGTAGAGATAAGAGTGGTGGTGGCGACGAGCTGCCACCACTACCCTTATCACAGCCTTAACTTCTCGCCGCCACTTCCACCGCCCATAGCCTACCTGGTAACGAGTCTGACCAGTAATCTAGACATCCGGGGTTCAATTCCCACTGGGTGCTATTATTTTTTGCATTTTGTAAGGAGCATTTTGGTATATAAACTGTGAAAATTGGACAAGTTTAAAAGGGGTTTTCACCAAAATACCGGTTCTACCTAACGTTTCTTGGGTTGTTTTTTGGTATTTTTTTTCGCAGATGATAAATGTCTTTTAGTCTTTCACTTTCTCTCTTTTATTCCATTTTCGGAACTTTTCCCCTCATGAATCAACTTTTGTAAGGAGCATTTTGGTATATAAACTGTGAAAATTGGACAAGTTTAAAAGGGTTTTTCACGAGGAAACCGGAAGAATCGGGAGCCTATTAATGTGTGAAATCAAAAAAAAAAAATAAAGTTTTGAAAAATGTGGGATTTTGAAGAAATTATTCAGAAACAAACAAATTTGGTATGTGAGAATCTTGTAGAAACGAGCGCTTCTAGAATATCTTATAAATCTACAGTAATCTTTGGTTGGATTTTTTCGTTTTCTTGGCTCCGGGACGTTTGGAAACCAGATGTTTCAAGACCATGGCATTTCGAGACTAAAATGAAAAAAAAATTGAAATTCATTTGATAAAAATCACAAGACTTCCAGCTAGTCAAACAGTACCGGGAGGCTTCTGGGGGAAAGAGTCATGTGAAAGAAGAAAGTGAGAAAAAAGGAGTGAGAATATATAAATATTTGTTTAGTTTTTGGAACTTCAAAGCTATTTTAATCAAAATACGTTAAAACATGGCCAAACTTTTTTGCATTTGGTTTTCTAGGCCACGGGTTTCAAGGCCTAAAACCCCAACACCGGAAATGTTCGGCCAGCACTGACCATAGATTTTTCGACTGAAAATCCGAGTTTTTACCGATTTTTCAGGTTTTTTGAGTCAAAAACCACCAATTTTTCCACAAAATACCATTAAGAAAACGTTACAAAACGTAGAAAAGAGGGGAATAAGACGAACGGTGCGTCGTCAAAGTGAGAGAGTGTGAGAACGCAAGAGACGCAGAGAAGAAGGGAGAGAAATATTTGCATAATGGAAACACGGGCGGTATGAGTCAACTGGTGGGAAGGGGAGGAGGGAGAAACCAAGGACACAACACGGTATGATAACATTCGGAAGGGGGGTCATGTTGATCTACACACTTTTTTATGATTCTGTGTAAAAGTTTTTGATGTTTTGTGGTCAGAGGCCGACGGCGGCCACGTGGCGCACGGGATAATAAAATTTGAATGCATAAAAAAGGGATAGAGAGAAGTATGGGAACAAGAAAATCAGAAAAAAAACGAGAAAGCAGTGAGTAAGTGCGCTCTACTGAAGTTTTTCAAAATTTCCAGCTAAAACGCAAGTTTTTCGAAATTTTGGTTTATCAGAGGTTTTTGCTCATTTTAGTACGAAAAAACTATTAGCACGACAGGCGTCTAACAACCGCGCTCTAACGAAATCGACGAAGTGTGAAATTGAGTGTTTTTAGCATTGGAGCGAATTTTTATAGCTTTAAAAATCAAAATGCTTATTTTAAAAGTTTTTTACTCCACTGCTTGGACAGAAAACTGGTTGAATTTGAAATATTATAATATTAAATAGCAATTTTTCACAACATAACAGCTTTTTTCTGCTGAGGAACACTAAATTTCCATAAAAATTCACATTTTCAGTGAATTCCAAATTTAAACTACCGCCAATAAATAATGTACAATGGAGCGCATTCGCATTATTTGAGAAAATTTCTGATTTTCAGCTTTTCTTGTCATTTTCAACCAATTTTTGTCTGATTTTTGGCGATTTTTCACTGATTTTCTCAAAAAAAGCATTTCTTCTCGATTTGATCTTTTTAAAATGCTAAAAAATGAAGATTTTGGTTGCAGGGCGATTTTCTATCGAAAAACTTAAATTTGATTGGATTTTATTGCAAAAAATAGTTCAAAACTCAGATTTGTCGACAATTTTGAACTGGACACTCTTAATTTTTGAAAAATCATCAAGATTTTGTGATTTTTGTATATTTTCAGTCATTTTCACTGACTAAAACATTCAAAAAATGAATTTTTTGTTCAAAAAATGGCGGAAATCGATACTAATCGACATTAAATTTATTAATGAGCAAAAAATGGGATTTTCAGTTCTTCTTGAGCACAAAAAACAGCGAAAAAGCTATTTTCATTCGAAAAATTGACTTTCTCGTTATTTTTTCGTCAAAAACTGTCATTTTTTCTGCCAAACGCGTATTTTTCATCAAAAAATTATATTTTCCACTAAAAACTGTAAAAATTCCTTTCAAAATATGATTTCGACACTTTCGGCATTGAAAAGTTCGAATTTCAACTCAAAATGTACAAAAAATTCGAGTAATTCCTCGAAAATCTTCATTTTTCTCACAAAAATTCACTATTTTCGGTAAAAATTGTGATTTAGACTCAAAAACCCTCAGTTTCCCGCAGTCTCGCACAGAAAAAGTGAATTTGTTCAAAAAAAAGAAAAAAATCCAAAAAATGAAAATCATAATTTTTATCTGAAAAATTCTCAAAAGTTTTGTTTTTCAGCGAAAAAAAACTCAAAATCTCATTTTTCCTCCTAAAACTCACTTTTCTGAGTAAAAAAATCTGTTTTTTTACCCACAAAACATGAAAACTCTGTTTTGTCTCTCAAACTTCTGAAAAAACGGAAAAAAAATTAATTTTTCTCTAGTTTTTCACACAAAATACTTGTTTCTCATAATTTTTCTCACAAAAATTGACATTTTCAGTGAAAAACCAGCTTTTTCATGCCAAAATCCTCAAATTAATTTGATTTTTTGGCGAAAAATCATTTAAAACTCAAATTTGTCGACAATTTCGGAATAAAAACTCTTAACTTACGAGAAAATAACTAGGTTTTGTGATTTTTTGACATATTTTCATAACTTTTCTCACAAAAATTGCTTTTTTCGCTGAAAAGCCTGCTTTTTCATGCGAAAATCCTCAAATTTCCCATTTCAAACTTCGCGGCGACAAGCTCTTATTCCCGGGTATGCAAACGCGCCCCACCGCACACTCCTCACGGCTAGAGACCAGGAATCGATCTCTCTTTGAAGACACGCCTCGTCACCCATTTTTGTTCTTTCACCTCTCGTTTTCACTGTTTTTTAACCGTTTTCAGCCGGAAAAGTTGGGAAAAGTTGATTTTTTCAACATTCTATTCGATTTTTCACTTATTTTCACCCGTTTTTTGCTGAAAATTCAAAAATTTTCATATTTTAAGGGTATTAGATTGCGAAAAATGGGCGAGTTCTTGTTCAACATTGACCACGGATATTTGGAGGCGTTGACACGCGGATTGAAGGGAGGGCTCTTGGCTCAATCGGACTACGCCAATTTGGTGCAGTGCGAGACGTTGGAAGGTGAGGGAATTAGGAAAATAAGGAATTTGGAAATATGTGATTTTTGGTCTCTAAAGAAATTTTATTGAAAAATTGATAATTTTCAAGGATTTTTGTATGGTTAGATAACTGAAGACGTGAGGATTCATTGTGGAGGTTTTTAAGCTACTGGCGTGCCTCTGACGCGGTTTCTGCTCTGGAAAGCCCCAATTTTCGCGTTTAACTTCGAATCTGGCGCACCTTTGACGCGGTTGTAGCTCTGAAAACCCCGAAATTTCGCGTTTTTTTTTCTAAGAATCTAGCGTGCCTTTGACGCGGTTTCGGCTCTAAAAACTTGGCTTTCCGCGAAATTTTGAGTTGGAAAATTTGGTTTTTGGTCTCTAAATTAATTATAGGTTATGTTACTCAAAAATTGGTAATTTTCATTAATTTTTGTATGGTTAGAAAGCTGACGACTCGAGGATTCAGAATCCGGCGCATTTTCCGTCAAAATCTGAGTCGGAAAATGTGATATTCGGTCTTGAAAAAGTAAAATTGAGTCACTACCTGAAAAACTATACTGTGAGAATGCTGGTGTCGTGAGGATTCAGAATCTGTATCCAACTTTTGTCAGCGACCAAAAGGACACTATAATAGTTCTAAATGTGTGAAAAAAGAAAAAAATAACGAAAATATCTCATTTTTTGTCGATTCTTCTCGTAGTTTCAGCAATTCTGAATCCGTTTGCTTACGATCGTTGGAGACAAAACGCACGCAAAATTTGACGACAGATTCAGAATTCTCGTAGCTTTAACTACCCGAACGTGCCTTTTTACGTTTGAAATTTCAAAATTGACAGCTTTCTCCTTGACCAGAAAATATCAAGAAATGCTGAAAAAATCCAAAAAAATCCTTCGAATTTTGCAGATCTGAAACTCCACATCCAATCGACGGACTACGGAAACTTTTTGGCGAACGAGCCGGGAGCGATCACCGTTCAAGTCATCGACGAGAAGCTCAAGGAGAAATTGGTCACCGAGTTCACTCATCTCCGTAATAATGCTCTCGAGCCGCTGGCCACTTTCTTGGATTATATCACGTATGTGTGTGTGGATAAAGGGATAGGCATAATATAGGCTCCGCCCAGTTGAGAGGCGGAGCCTTATTCAGCTCCTCCTACCAAATCGATCGTTTTGAAAGAGCAAAGTTTCGCTCCGCCCACTTCTGCAATTCGCCGCACGATTCGTTAGATTTCTGTTCATTTTCGAGGAAATACATCAAAATGAACAGAATTCTAACAAATCGTGCGGTGTCAAATTGGTTATTCAGTAGGACGAGACTCCGCCCACTTCTGGAAGAAAGCGTGCGAGGATTGCAGAAATAGGCGGAGTCAAGCTTTGAGCCTCGACTTGTTGAACTGTGAAGCAAAGTGCGGTGAACTTGCAAAAATGGGCGAAGTCTAGGCAAGCTCCGCCCACTTTTGCTCGAGTGTTGCCAGGCAGTTCAGCTGGCTACGCACAGTTTTATCGAACATTTATCCTTTGTGCGACAAACTTGCGAATGTGGGCGGAGTCTTGTGCAATTTTTCGTAAGACAAGCGTGCGACAGATCTGCAAAAAGACATTTGGGGGTTTTGACGCTACTGGCGTGTCTTTGACGCGGTTTCAGCTCTGAAAAGTCCCAATTTTCCGAATCTTTGCTTAGAATCGGAAAGATTTTCACACGAAAAGTTGTATATTTTGCCTTCTTAGCTCCGCCCACTTCCCTCCCCAAACTCCTCCCATTTTCCAGTTACTCGTACATGATCGACAACATCATTCTGCTGATCACCGGAACTCTTCACCAACGTCCGATCAGTGAGCTCATCAACAAGTGTCATCCACTCGGATCGTTCGAACAAATGGAGGCAATCCATATCGCGTCGACACCCGCCGAGCTCTACAACGCCGTTCTTGTCGACACTCCATTGGGTTAGTGGATGGCGTGACGTTGGCGCGATTTTTTGGCAAGAAAATCGATAATTTAGAAGTTATTCGAACCGCTGGCGCACCTTTGACTCGTTTTCAGCTCTGAAAACCCCCAAGTTTCGCATTTTTCTCCAAATCTGGCGTGCTTTTGACGCGGTTTCGGCTCTGAAAAACCCAAAATTTCGCGTTTTTTCAAGAATCTGGCGTGCCTTTGACGCGATTTTACCTGTGAAAACCCAAAATTTCGCGTTTTTTCAAGAATCTGGCGTGCCTTTGACGCGATTTCACCTGTGAAAACCCAAAATTTCGCGTTTTTTCAAGAATCTGGCGTGCCTTTGACGCGATTTCACCTGTGAAAACCCAAAATTTCGCATTTTTCTCCAAATCTGGCGTACCTTTGACGTGGTTTCATCTCAAATTTTCGCGTTTTTGCTTAGAGTCTAGCGCACCTTTGACGCGGTTTCAGCTATAACTCTGAATTTGCAGCCAACTACTTCGTCGACTGCATCAACGAGCAAGACTTGGACGAGATGAATGTTGAGGTCATCCGTAACACTCTCTACAAGGCCTACATTGAGGATTTCTACAAGTTTTGCGCTGGACTCGGCGGAAAGACCGCTGAAGTCATGTGCGACATTTTGGCTGTGAGTTTGATACCGAAAAAGATGGATAATGCCTGAAAAACGGGAATTTGCGATGGTGTTTCTCAGTTTTTGAGAAAATTGAGTAATTATTGCTAAAAATCGACAGAATTTCGCGAGAAAAGTGCGATTTTCGAGAAATTTGGAGCCGTCTGTCCACGAGAACTACACGGAAAACACTATTTTCGCTTTAAAAAATGCTGAAATTTAGTTGAAAAGTTGCTTCATTTTCAAGATTTTGCTAGGTTCTCAAAAATCCCATTTCCTCTTGTCTACGAAGAGTACATCACGAAAAGTTCCTGCAAAAATCGGAATTGTTGTGTTGTACTCCTCGTGGACAATAGGAAATGAGATTTTTGAGAACCCGGCAAAATTTTGAAAAAAGTCGAATTTTCAACTAAATTTCAGCACTTTTTCAGCGAAAATAGTGTTTTTCGTGAAGTTCTCGTGGACAAGCCAGTCCACATTTTTCGAAACACCACACTTTTTTCGCGAAATACACTCGGTTTTAACGCAATGTTCGTGTAGTCCTCGTGGACAAAAAATTGCTGAAAATTGCTCAATTTTCTCAAAAAAGTAGTCCTCGTGGACAAGACGGCAGCTCCAAAACTTGAAAATCGGCATTTCTTGTTGTCCACGAGGACTACGCGGACATATTAGCTTGGCACAGTTGTTACAACTGCGCTCTACCGGAACGCTCTTGAAAAATGTCTCTTTTTCTCTGAGTCTCTCAATTTCACACAGAATTTTCATGGGTTTTGGTAGAGCGAGGTTGCAAAAAGCGTGCCGAGCTTTTAGCTCAACCTCGAAAACTGTGTAATTTGCAGTTCGAAGCCATGTACGTGTAGTCCTCGTGGACAAGACGGGTCCAAAACTTTAAAAAACCCGAAAATCTGTATTTCTTGTTGTCCACGAGGACTACACGAGCAATTTTTGAAATTTGCAGTTCGAAGCGGATCGTCGTTCGATCATCATCACCATCAACTCATTCGACACCGAGTTGAGCAAAGACGATCGTCAAAAGTTGTATCCACGTTGCGGAAAACTGTATCCGGACGGACTGAACTCGTTGTCACGTGCCGATGACTACGATCAAGTGAAACAAGTGTGCGAGTACTACGCCGACTATAAGCCACTCTTCGAAGGATCTGGAAATGGGCCAGGCGAGAAGACTTTGGAGGATAAATTCTTTGAGCACGAGGTGAAACTCAATGTTCACTCGTACCTTCATCAATTCCATTTCGGTGTCTTCTACGCGTTCATTAAGCTCAAGGTTTGTACTGAAAACTGTCTGAAAATCGCTTTTTCGGACTGGAAATTGGACTGAAATACTCAACTTTCGAAGGTTTCCTTGTGATTTTGATGGTTTTCACAGAAAATCGCCTCGAAATATGTCGTTTTTCAGCTTTTTCCACTAAATTTAAGTAAGCCAAGATCCCGGCACTGAAAATCGTCTCAAAATATCATTTTTCAACTTAAAACTTTAGGTTTTCTCATTTTTTGATTCCTATATTTCAGAAATTGAAATCGCTTCAATTCCCGTTTTCTTGAATCGAAATGAACTTTGGAAAAGTGGAAAACTTTTCCCGTGTAGTCCTCTCGGACAAGATTTTTGCTCAATTCCTCGTTTCCTCCTTTTTTCACCGAATTTTCGTTTTTTTTTTCAATTTGAATCAAGAAAAAAAAACGAAAATTCGGTGAAAAAAGGGAGGAAACGAGGAATTAACCGAAATTTTGTCCGAGAGGACTACACGACCATGTGGCCGCGGAAAAACTCTCCCTCCAAAGCTCATTTTGAGTCAGGAGAACGCGAACCAAAGCGCTTTTTAGAAAAAAATACGATTTTCTCACTCAAAATTAGCCAAAAATTCGAAATTTTGTGTCTTGAAGAACTAATTTTTCTGAAAATTCCGTTTTTTGACCTCCAAAAAACCTAGAAAACACGTTTTCTAGATGAAAAAACCTCAAAAATGACCCATTTTTCCTGCAGGAACAAGAAATGCGTAACATCATCTGGATTGCCGAATGCATCTCGCAACGACACCGCACCAAGATTGACAACTACATTCCGATTCTGTAAATCCCCGATGGCTCCTCCCTCCGTAAAACGACACACACACACACACACAATCCGATTGCTTCATATAAATTTTTGTAAAATTTCACAAAATCCCAAAAAATTGATTTTTTTTTTCCCCCGCTTTTTCTCTATCTTTTCCCCCACTATCTAGTTTCCTGTGCGATTGTGATTCATTATCATTCCAGACTCCGCCCACCCAAATAGTCAATATGTTATATTATAAAAAATGTATGTAGAGATTCTTTAGACGTCTTTGGCTGTCTGACTTACATTATGCCCCCACTTTTTTATCCTAATTTCCTTCTTTTCTTTTCAGTAAATTTCTGTTTTCAGCGTTATGACAGAGTTTTGTGACAAACGCGCTAGAGCGAACAGTTCTTTGGAGTGCACAATCGGAAGATATGTACAATTTAATGACTTGAAAGTACATTAGTTGTGTATATCAAATCCAGATCCATATTTTTGTAGTAGACAACTTTTTGATAGCTCCGCCCACTTTCGAGATATGCGCCTTTAAAGACGGGAAGCAAGGGTCCGCGCTCTGTCCCTCAATCTTTAAAGGCGCATATCTCAAAAATGGGCGGAGCTATAAAAAAGTTGCCAGCTACAAAAATAAAGATCTAGATTTGATCTACATAATCAATACAAATTTAATGCACAAATTAATTTTGGAGCAACAAAATATCGCTTCGAAACTCGCAACTCAAAATTTTTCAATTTTTTCCCCAAAAATACCAAAGTTTGAAGGGGCGCCATGTCTCCAAATTCGAATCTTATGGTACAAACTTTTATTTTTCTTGTAGATCAAATCTAGCTCTGCATTTTAGTAGTTGACAACTTTTTGATAGCTCCGCCCACTTTTGAGATATGCGCCTTTAAAGACGGGAAGCAAGGGTCCGCGCTCTGTCCCTCAATCTTTAAAGGCGCATATCTCGAAAGTGGGCGGAGCTATCAAAATGTTGTCAACTACAAAAATGTAGCCCCATTCTAGACCTACAACGTCGATGTAGATTCAAATCAAAATTTTGCCATGGGGAAACGGGAGACGCTTTATGAAACTGCAATTTTTACAACTTTTCCAAAACCAAAAACATGTTCACTTTCTACAAAACGTTAGAAAATTTTTTTTCGGTTTTTCAGCATTTGACCCCATAAACCCCCAAAAACTTGGATTCAATTCAGTATCGTAGGTGTCAGAGCTACCCTAAATTGCCCCGCTGGGACATCATCTGGATTGCCGAATGCATCAACGACACGAAGATTGACAACTACATTCCAATTCTGTAAACCCACTTTGTATAAACAATTTTGCACACTATTTTCTCCGGTTTCGTTAGAGCGCGGTTGTAACAAGCTTGTCGTGCCGATATGTATATGTATGCAAAAAAAACTATTTTCCTCTTGACTTATCCACGAGCAGTACAATTTCTGAATTTCGCTATTTCCGCAGTTGTTCAAAAAACCCCCGACCTACATCTTCTTCACATTGTTGCCAGGTTTTCGGACGACACCTAATTAGTGAAATGTTCCGAAGAAGAGGTGGGGGGACACCCGACCAGCTGCTTCGTGAGAGACAAGACAACGGGCGGCTCAAGGTTATTTGAATCCTCTTTTTGTCGGGTTTTCCGCTAAATTTCTGGGATTTCCATGTCTCACCCTTTTTGACAAGACTTTTAGGTTTTAAAGCAAAAAATATCAAAAAATCAGCTGGAATTTTTTCCGCTTGCCATTTAAGCTCCACCCACATCTCCCTGCCGCACTTGCATTTCAGCCCCCGCGAATTGTTTCTTGAAAATCCTTGTTGGAACTTAATTTTTTACAGTAACCATAAAATCTCGGCAAAATTCACAGAAAAACCTTAAAATTGAAAATTGAAAAAAAAACCAGTAACATTTTTTTTCACTTTTTCTCACCAAATGTATTGTAAAAAATGTTATAAAGTTCGATTACATGCATTTTACGGTTTTGGTGTTGGTGGCCTAGAAATGTGGGAATGCGAAACTCGGCCGCGCACGCTGACGGCAAAAATACTCGTAACTTTTTTCAGAGAGAGTTTCAAGCAGTGAGAATACTGTTGTTAGATTCAGCAAAGAATTTCGCGTTTTTCGATATAAGTTTTGAAAAAAATTCCAAAAAAAAAGTTTACCTTTTTTCAAATTTACACCAAACAATGCAGAATTTTTCAGTGATTTCAACAGTAGTTATTATGTGTTATAAAGTTCGATTTGAAGGAAATTACAGGCATTTTACGGTTTTGGTGACGGTGGCCTAGAAAACTGGAAATGTGAAACTCGGCCACCGTGCCCCAAAAATGTGCATAACTTTTTACAGAGAGAGCTTCAAACAGTGAGAATACCACCGTTAGAATCAGCAAAGAATTTCGCGTTTTTCGGTATAAATTTTGAGAAAAATTCAAACAATTTTTGCAGTTTCTCCAAACTTCTATTACTTTTAAGTTGAATTTAGGTTTTTAAGCCAAAAATTATTAAAATAACAAAATAAGCAAGATTTTATAGTACAATAAAGTTATGACTCATTCTCCTCACACCTCGAGAGACAATTCAATAAAAAATGCAGTTGTTTACACTAAATATGTACGTAAATACGTTTTTTTCCTCAAAAATTGCAGAAATACAAAGTTTTCCAGTTTCCAATTTGAAATTTCGAAAAAACTGATTTCTGCGATGTTCATCTAAAAAAAGAAGCCAATTTTCGAATGGAACAACAATTAAATCAACGGAAACTACCTTCCCCGTCGTCGTAAAAAAGGGTATTCGACCTCACCGAAACATTTTTCGAACATTCCTTTCCCCCTGTTTCATTTCTCCATTTTAACGGAGGATATTTTTGAAAAAAACGTTTTTTTTAATCAAAAACTTCTATCAATGAATCTTTATCAATGAACCGATGTTCCTCGAGGGCAAAATTTGATTATATATTTGGAATCAGTGTTTTCTCAGCTTTCCAATGATATAGGTCACGTTCCGTAACTCCACGGTCACCTGGAGGCCTTCTCTAGTTAGGCCGCGCTCACAGTACACTCTGCATATGACCTGATTAGTCTTGTTTTAGGAGGTGGAGCCGTAATATGTAAAAGTGATGAAATTTCTTAGGCGGCTAACATCCAGTATCCGCGAATGTTATTTTTCAGTTTTAAGTTAGTTCTCCTACACTGACAATTAGGGTCTGTGTAAGTTGGTCAGTGTAAATGTACACAACACATTCTGTGACTGTATTCTGCATAATCTCATTCTCATCCTGTATCCCTGCTGTCTCAAAATTAATTGGGTCCTGCAGATCACAAATAGAGCTTCATTTTTTGTAAATCGATCTGTGGTTTACGAGCTCTCGTCTTAAAATGACTATAACTCTTCAGGTAGTGTCCGTACAAAAAAGTTATCAACTACAAAAATAGAGATCTACTCTCGGCCTGTATGATCCATTAAAAGCCTACTTTGTGAAACAATCAGGTGATACCGTAACACCCTCTCAAGGTTGGTAATGTTCAACTGAAAACGGCCAAATTTTTCAGAATTATGGCGGCATTACTGTAGTACTAATAACCTGTACGGTTGGCACTGTGTGTTCTTTTAAAAAATTCTTTGAAAACGCTCGAGTTCCTAGACTTACCTCCTTCACTGTGTTGCCACGTTGACCTACTGGTACGCGCGCGCATTTCTCGCCGGCTGTTTTGTCAATCTCGCTTTAAAAATTGAAGAATTTTTCGACGGTAGGTTAAAATTGTTTTTTTTAATTTTATTGTTTTTTCAGTGTAAAATCTGAGTACTATCACACGTTGAGTCCCAGGCTACCTATGCAAATGCGCTCTGAAAAAGACATGGTCCGCAATACGTGGCGGTGAACATTAGAATCTATTTTCCTACAGAAAATTTTAGGATACGTGAAAATATTTTCATTTCCACGTAGTTTCTCGTTAGAGCGTGTTCGCATAGGTAGCCTGGGACTCAACGTGCTATCATGCAAAAAGCTCGATTTAGTCGTGTAAAATACGAAAAACGCAACAAAAAAAACGCCGTGTACTACTCGTGGACAAGATTTTTTATCGTAAAACACGGGTATTATACCAGAAATGTGCATTTTCTTTAGAAAATTGACGAAAATTTCAAATTCAGTTTTGCGCCTGTGTACTCCTCGTGGACAAGCCGAAAAGTTTTTTCAAATTTTTCTGTTTAAAATTATGTTTTGAGTCGTGTACTCCGCGTGGACAAGTCAATTTTGGTTTGCAAATTTTGGACAGTCTTACGTCGGAAAAACGGTTTTTTTCGCAGTATCTGAGTATTTCCACAAATTACAAAACTTTGACTCAGTAAACGAGCTACATTTTAAAATTCTTCTTTTTTCAAATAACCGTCTACTCCTCAACAATACACCTTCTCTTTCAGTCATTTCTCCCCTCTATGACTATAAAAGTGTGTGTTTGTGTTGTTGTCAAGGTGTGTACGTACACGGAGGTGTTCCCCCTCGTTTTCTCATAACATACATAGTAGTTCCATACACATGTCAGCTGCCCCTTTTCATTTTCAAAACTCTCCCTTCTTCCGAATTTAGTGAAAAGGTACGGCATCGAGGAGGGCGGATTAGTAGCTGCCATTTGGCTTTTCCATGTTTCACTCTTTAGTAAAGGTACCCCCAAATTTCATGTTCGTAGGTCAAAACATAGTTGTCTTTGCTGCTAAAATGGCGTCTCGTCCACTCAAAATCATGGAGAACGTTAAAAAAACATGGCTGGCGCGCCTGCGGCGCATCTACGTAACCATCTTGAGTTCAGTTTTTTGATCATGTATAATCGAGGCTGGCGTGCCTTAGGCGCTTTTGAATTGCTCAAGACATCCAGATAGCTATGGAAATACTAAAATGACAAGTTTTCAGATTTTTGAAAAAAAATTTCGTCTGGACTCCTCGTGGACAAGACACTCTTGATTTTTTTTGACGTTTTTTTACTATACGGGGCTTTTTGGGCAATTTTGGGACTTTTTAGAAAAAATTGTAACATGAAAATACAGGTTGATCACCGTGTACTCCTCGTGGACAAGGAAAAAAAAACTCCCCTGTGGGCCCGAAAGTTTAGTACTAGAAAATTCAAAATTTTCGAAAATTTTCTGATTTTCTCGAAAATTACCATTGAGCAATTTAAAAATCCTTTCAAAATTGAAAAACAAACCGTGTACTCCTCGTGGACAAGCCAAAATTCGTTTTTCTTTAAGAATTCTGAATTCAGGAGTCTGGATGTGTGACAATTGTGGTTAGTGTACAATTTACAATTTTCGAATTTTTTTTTTGAGTTTTTGCTTTCTTCATACGTTAGCTCTTGATAAAACGCATTTGCATAATTTGCATACTTTCACCTTTCCAGAAGGTCTTTCTATTCTTTTTTTCAAAAAAAAAACCGTAAGGGTCGTTAGCATAAAGAATTTCCTTTTTTCTGGAACAATGTGTTGTCCTCCAACTTAAAAGAAGAAAAGAAGGGCGTCTAGTTTTCTCCGTGGCATTGACACTGACAATTACCCTTGCGTCCGTCCCGAATGATGCAGGTGTCATCTCATCGAGAAACATAATAACACTACATTTCGAGGGGGGAGTACTTCGAGAATGAAACAAAACTAGGAATTCCAACTTGTCCACGAGGAGTACACGACTCAAAACATATTTTTTGGTAGCTGTATCAGCACTGCACCCTCCTTACAACCGCGCTCTACCGGACCCTAAGAAAATTGTGTGTAAAATTGAGAGACGCAGAGAAAAAGAGACGTTTTTCAAGGGGATTTCGGTGGAGCGCAGCTAATACGTGTTTTTCAAAAAATTGAAAAAAGTCTTGTCCACGAGTAGTACACGGAGTTTTTATGTGTTTATCCTATTTTGAGAGTACAAGACCGATTTTGCCATTGTTTACTGAATTTAAATTTTTTTCTTAATTTATTTTAGGGAAATAGGATGTTCCCTCCAAATGAATCTATTTTTCGAAAAAAGTTACGAAAACATACAAAAAGAGCGGTGTACTCCTCGTGGACAAGATTTTTAACCTTAAAATTTTTTTGTTTTTTTTGTTTTTTAAACACGCATTCTACTTTAAAAATTGAAAAACAAATCTCAAATTCAGTGAAAAAATGACAAAAACGGTCAGATTCGACCGTGTACTCCTCGTGGACAAGTCGAAATAATTTTTTGGCGTTTTTTCTGAAAATCTTTAATTCAATTTTTATACCAAAGTCCGATTTAGTTGTGTAAATTTGAAAAACACAAAAAACGCGGTGTACTCCTCGTGGACAAGACTTTTGACCTAAAATTATTTTTGTCATTTTTTTGTAAGCACGCATTCACCTTAATAACTGAAAAAAAACATCTAAATTTCAGTCGAAATAATTTTTTGTTCTCTGAAACTCTTTCGCTCATTTTTTTTCAAAACCACCCCCCTCGATCCATTTTCGAAATCCGATCCCTCTTCCCACCTGTCCATCAGCTGACTAACACCTGTAAAAAGAACCTCGCGTGTGGTGTTGCATCTCCCTCCTCTCTCTCTAAGACTAATGTAAAACGGTTTCCGAAAAACGTCGAAGAGAGAGAGAGAGGTGATGCACTATTATTTGCACAGCGGATGTATGGCATAGTGGGGGGAAACGAAGAAAGTATACTGGAGACAAGTCCCCCCGTTCCCCAATGTACTTGCTCCCTTCCCACTCATTAAGCCGTTCGGAAGAACATCATGGAAGCGGTGTCATTTTCAATTTGCCACGTCATACACGACCTCTAGAACAGGACTAAGACTGGCGTACCTTTGACGCGTAATTTATTTTCTCAAACACCATGAACCTCCTCACTACATTATTTTTTCAAAAAGCGGTGTCATTTTCAATTTGCCACGTCATATTATAATACCTCGGCACTGTTCTTACAACTGCGCTCCACCGAAATGCCCTTGGAAAATGTCTGTTTTTCTCTAAGTCTCTCAATTTTACACACAGTGTTCTACAGTTTTGGTAGAACACGGTTGTAAGAAGCGAGCAGGGCTAATACCACCTCAGAATTTTTCTACGATTTTTTTTGTAAACATTCAGAAAAGAACGGTAACCAACTTTTAAGAACGTTCCACTAGGTCTACCATTTTATCCGAACATTCGCACGTCTGGCGTGCCGTCGGCGCGCTGCCAACATTTTTACGCACAGTGAATCTCAACTTTGTCATTTCCAATTTGCCACGTCATACACGACCTCAGAATTTATTTTTGAATCTCAATGTTTGAGGAAAAACCTAAATTCACAAAATTGAGCGGTTAAAATTTGTTTTTCAATTTTTTCTGAGATTTTAATCTTTGCCATATCGAACACAACCCTCAAAACAGAACCATTTTTTGAAGTTCTGCAAGTCTGGCGTGTCTTTGACGCGTGATCTTTAACACTTTCACAAACACAAAAATTTTTTGCTAATTTTTTTTTCTCAAGTATGATCCTCAAAAACCTTTAAAACCCACAAAAAACAGTGTAAATCGGAGAATTTTGGTAAGCTTCTTTTTTGAGTACTGAACTTTCCGGAAGAAATCAAGTCTGGAACTTCTAAAAACTCCCTCCTTTCCAAAAATTAGCATGTCTGGCGTGCCGTAGACGCGATTCTTTGAAAATATCGATTTTCCGACAAAATTAAGAAACTCAAAATGTCCCAGATCCGAAAAGTTTGAGGGTGATAAAATGTTCCCCTAACATTAAGCCGTTTGGAAGAACATCATGGAAGCGGTGTCATTTTCAATTTGCCACGTCATACACGACCTCAGAATTTTTTGACAATTTTATTGTAGACTATTAAAGAAAGGTAGTAGCTCGGCGCGCTTCTTACAACCGCGCTCTACCGAAACTTAAGAAAATAGTGTGCGAAATTGAGAGACTCAGAGAAAAAGAGACAAGGGGATTTCGGTAGAGCGCAGTTGTAAGACCTCCTATCCAAAATTTTGCACGTCTGGCGTGCCGTCGACGCGCTACCACCTTTTTTTAAACGTAGACGACCTCCAGAACAGGACTGTTCACTGCTTTTTGAAATTCTGCAAGTCTGGCGTACCTTTGACGCGTTATCTATGATATTTTCTCAAATCTTCCAGATTCAATTCCCGTTTCTTACAGACTTGCAAAATTTCTTTTTCACCTTTTTTTTGCAAATTTTTTCTCAAGTGTATCCTTCGAAAACCTTTGAAACCTACAAAAAATCAGTTTTATGAAGTTTTTTTCTAAAGCAAAATCGGAAAATTTTGGGTAAATTAAAAAAAAACTTTCAGTACTGAACTTTGGGCCGGGAGAAAAAATGAAGTCTGGACTTTTTAACAGCTTCAAAAATTGACATGTCTGGGGTGCCGTAATTTTCGAAAAATTTGGAAGTAAACCTTACTAAGCTGTTATTTTTTTTGAAACTAAAGTTTTTCTTGTATAATTTTCAACTAGTTGGCTCAAAAATGACTCTAAATGTTCCAGATCCAAAAATTTAAGGGTGATTTTGCAAAAATTTTTTTCACGTATATTCCTTAAAAACCTTTGATATCTACAAAAATGAGTGCTATACCGTTTTTTCAACAAAAAAAAATCCAAAAATTTTGGAAAAAACTTTGTGTTTTTTTTTGGGAGAAATCGAGTTTGGAACTTATTTAAAACATTGTGAACCTCATTGAGTAAACTCCCTTCTTTCCAAAAAATTTGCATGTCTGGCGTGCCTCTGACGCGCTACCACCCTTTAAGGTCATTGAGTTTCTTTATATCTCAGTTTTCAAACATCTGGTTTCACAACGTCTTGAAATCAAAAAATTGAAAACCCGCCAACATATTTTGAACAAATTTACCAATGTAGGATTTTTTAACAACAAAATAAGGTCAAAATCGAAAATTTTCAAGTCCACCTTCTGTCTTCCCCTGTTCCTGATGCGAAAATCGATAGTTTACAACTTTTTCGCACGAATTTTTTCAAAAACAACTTTTTTCACCCATCCCTGCCCCCCCCCTCTGAACGTGTCAAAGAAGCGGGCTTTTGTAATAAATTCAGGTTCCCAGAACACTCGATTGCTCATCGCCCCCCCCCATTCCTTCTATTGTTTTCCCCCCTTTGCGCTCATATTTGTATGAACAATACCCTTTGGAAATCGAATATGAGCAGTTCATTTGAGAGTCAATACCATCTACTCTGTTCATCTTTTCCCTTCAAATTTTTGTATAATCGTGAAGGCTAGCGTGCCTTCGGCGTTTTTGAAATTGTGCAAGACACCTAGGTACCTATGGAAGTACCAAAATCACTATTGTTTGAATTTTTGCCTGGTGGGGCCAATTTTGGACAACTTTTGTAAAAAAAACCACTGTGTACTCCTCGTGGAAAAAATTTTGCTTTAAAACTTTTTGGACGAATTTTTTGGGAATTTTTGAAAATGTGGTTTTTTCAAATTTACCTGAGAATTTTCCAGGTAATTTTGGGAACATTTTCGACTACCCCTTCACAAAATTTCAGCCTCTCAGACACCTCAGAAACCGTTCAAGTAAATTCCATCCCCCTTTTTTTCAACTTTTCCCAAAAAGTCCCTAAAGAAGTCTACAAATTTCAAATTATATACCACTTCGAGATTTTTTTCATTTATTTAGAAAATCACGGTGCCGAGGAAAAAATTTCATAGAAGTTTCCTGCCATCTTCAAAGAACACTCATTCAATTCTAAAATGACGTTACATTGGTCAAAAATCGACAAAAAAATAGCCGAAAATGAAGGAAATCAGCAAAAAACCGACCAAATGACAATTGTGTCTCCTCCTGGAGAAGAAAATGAAAAGAATCAAATAGCCGTGTCCCCCCTCCCCTCAACAACCACTCCAAACTATTCGTGTTCTTCCATAATTATTCCTATTTCCTGAAGGAATCGTGTCTACAAGCTTAGAATATGTCAAAAATCAGGTCCTTTTCTATGAAAACGCGCTCCATAGTCAATATTTTGAAATTACGGTTTTTGGACACCCTGGCATAAGGCATCTTTATTTTCTTGGGTATGCAAATGCCCTCCGAGTCCAAATTTTTGAAATTGAGAATTTTCACGTTCAACGTGAAATTAATTTCGAAGAAACCCTGATTTCCAGAAAAACCCAAGATGCAAACGCGCCCTAACGCAAAATTTTGGAAATTGGTATGCTGAAACCGTGGAAATATTCGAAAAATACCGTTTTGTCCTTATTTGCGGATTTCGAAAAAAAAATCAGATATGCCGAAATTGGCGATTTTTTAAAACTATCCGAAAACCCCCTACAGTATAATCGAGAAAAAAAGTTTTTAAAAATTGTAAATTGAGTTTTTAATTGAGGAAATGCGCTCTATTGCTAAATTATGGACTTCCTCATTTTAATGAGGTTTTTAAGGTTTTTGGGTATATTTTTGAGTAAAAACGTAATTTTTTGTCGCTTCTACCATCTCTCCTTCTGCTATTCCCCCTGATACCTTGATGTTCCCCCCCCTTCACTTTCTTCCTTCCTCCCCTCCCCCCCTTAAACAATTAAGATAACTTTCTCTTTCCCTCCTCCTCAAATGGATGATAACATATCAATCAGTCCCCCCCCCCTTTTCTGTTGCTTGTCATCATCAATACCTTTTTTGCAAAAGACTGGCGTATTTTCGGCGCGTTTTCAAGTTTTGAGAACACCTTGGCTCAGTCCCAATATCCAAAAATGTTAGAAGCTGGCGTGTCGACGGCGCGCTCCCCTCTTTTCAAAAAATAGAAGGCTGGCGTACCTGTGGCGCGCCAACAATTTTCAAAAACACGGTAAACTTCACTGGTTTCACGGCTTGCTATCCGAAAGTTTTGAGTCCGGCTCACCTCTGACGCGCCGCCAATTTTCTGAAACACCGTGAATCTCATTTGGTCTACTTCGGCTGTATTCTTTCAAAATTTGGCAAAAGGCTGGCGTGTCATTGACGCGCTACTAACTGTTAACTGTAAGGGTACCTTTCAATCCGAAAATGTGGGTGTCTGGCGTGCCTCTGGCGCGCCGTCACTTTTCTGAAACACCATGAATCTCGTTTGGCCGACTTCGGTTGTATTTCGTAAAATTTTGCAAAAGTATGGCGTACCGTTGGCGCGCTGTCAACTTCCAAAAACCACTGTAAGCTCTTTTGGTTCCACGCTCTCCTCTCCACGAAGTTCTGTGGCTGGCGTGCCGTCGGCGCGCTTTTTACTTCTAATTGTAAGCCTTACCGTTAACCTTAATGGTTTCACTTCTGTTCAAAAACTTGCGAGGCTGGCGCGCCTCTGACGCGTTTTCAGTTTACTTTCCTTCCTTCTCCCACCCACCCCAATACTATAGTAGCCATTTTTCGTATGTGTCAAAAAGTGGGTCGCTGAAACCTGATCCATCCTTTTCTTTTGCACTTTTTCTAAGTGTTTTCTCTCTCGTTTAGATGAATAAGAATATCCTCCAGTTGTCTATGTCTCTTTCCCTTTCTCTTCATTTCAAAAAGAATTCTCGAAGAAGATAACCATCAAAAAGGTCATATGTATGGTGTTCGAGGAGAGAGGAAATCACATATTTATTTTCCTCTCGATTCTTCTTTTCTCTTTTGTCGCTTCTTTTACATTATATGCTTTGAATGACATTTTGATGTCAGACCGTTTTGAAACCAAGAAGTTGAAAATTGTGATAGATTTTCAGAACTTTTCTAAACTTTTCAAACATTAAGTCGACCAGTTTTGAACTAAACTAACTTTGAGCTATATATTTGGAATAATACAGCTGTGAGCTTCAAAAAAAGTATAACCATGCCATGTATCGCTACCAATTGGACAAAAACTACAGTAACCCGTTTTTGTGGTGAGACCCTACCTGGTCATTGCTACATTCATTCGAAACGTCTTGACACGCTGAATCCAATTATATAAGTTTCAGTCAGAAATTCAAAAATCTGGCTGAGTTATGGGGGTTTGAGTAAAATGAATGAATTTTGAATATTTTCGAAAATCCGCAATTTGATGATTTTTGAGGAACATGGCTGGTTTTTAGTGGAAAATAAGCAGAATTTATTGAATTTTCGAGAAAAATAGCCCGGAGATTTCAAATTCAGTATTTCCAAATCCAGGGACCGTGACCGTGAGGGTTTCGAAATGTCAGTTTCAAAATGTCATTTTTTGTAATTGTCCCTTAAGTTTTTACCTTTTTTCCCAAAAAAAGGGAAATTTTCGGTTTCAAACTGTCTCAGTTACACAACGTGTGTAGGTTTGTCCCGATGTCCAAGTCGTTTTATTTATTTTTTCCTCTAGCGCGCTAAACGACACGCCAGCTGTCTTCTGTCTCCCATACTTTTATTTTCACACTTCACTCTCCTTTCCCTCTGTAGTGTCCGAAAAGTAACACAAATTGTTTATTTTTTGTTTTGTTTTCCCTCTTCTCCCACGGATTAGCTTCCCATACACCCTCTTCACTTTTGTCTTTCACAAAAAAAGTGGTAGGGGCAAAAGTGTCTTTTCTTATGAAGGTACAAAATGTAAGTTCTTTTCGAAAATTTGCTTGCAAAATTTCGCATTTTTTCCACTGATAGACAGAGTTACAGTACCGTCAAAAAGGTTGTAAACTTTGGGCGTTTTCAGTTGAAATTTGCCAACTTCGAGAGTGTGCCCAGGTAATTCTGATGATCCCATTAAGTAGATTTCTAATGTATTATACAGATCAAAGGTAGGGCTCCATTTTTGTAGTTGACGACTTTTTTGTACGGTCACTCCCTAGAGAGTTACATATCGATAAAGTAATTTCTTCCTCAAATTGACCAATTGCAGTGGAAAATAGTCCAATTTTTGAGCTGTCGTCTTAAAAAGACCATAACTCTCTAGGGAGTGTCCGTACAAAAAAGTCGTCAACTACAAAAATGAAGTTCTACTTTTGATCTGTAGGATCCATAACAAATTTTACTATGTGGGACAATTAGTGATGCCATATCACCCTCTTAAAGTTGACCAATTTCCACTGAAAACGACCAAAGTTCACAACCTTTTGGACGGTACTGTATAGTCATTTTCCGTTTTGATAATCGTGGCCGAGGACTAGTAAATGAGAAATTCGGCCACCTGTCACTGTTAGGCTGGAATCGGAAAATGAGTCTGATAGTTTTTTCGAAATGTGAAGTTTTGAAAATTCCCAGTTACACAGCGGTTGGTACGGTGCCAAATTCAAATTTTAGGTTTATTTCTCGTATATTCAAATAAAAACCGCGACGCGCACGCAACGCGACTCGGAAAAATTTCAAATATTTTTGCTCCTGACCTTACGCCTCGAACCCCTGCGGTTTTGAACATTGAGTTTCAATTAAAAATTCGAGTTTTAAAAGTTTTTTGTCGCATGTTCGTAGATTTTTCGAAATCCGAATTAAAATCGAATTTCGACGTTGCTCGTTAAATGGCATTTTATCCGCTTGCAGTTTAAGCTCGCAATTTTTCGAAAATCTGTAACTTTTCGAGTTTTCAACCGATTTTCAGGGTTTAAGCTTAAAATACTCAGATGATCGAGTTTCAGAGTTTTCTAGGCCATCATTTACAAAAAAAAGTTTGAAAAATTTTTTTGGGCCATGCACAAAGTTGTACCATTACCTAGGCCAAAGGGCTTTTTTTTAACGGTATTCTCGATTTTTCTATCCATTTTCTAAAAATTTTCTTCCTAAATTAGCCAAGAATGAATCCAGTCCCCCCTCCTCTTGGGTTACGCCATCGTCATAATTCTGTGATAAGACTAAAGAAGACGTTGGGGGGTTGCTGCCACTGCCACTCCCCATAAATTTCTTTCTCCTCGTGTCTTCTTCTAATTATATTCCGCAACAACACAAGAGAGATGCTTTCCCCTTTTTTGATGTTGCCATAATGATTATTATGCTTCCCGTCTCTTATCACTCCGAAACACATTTTTCTGCTTTTATTTTATTTTTCTTTTGAATCATTCGCCGCCATTTGGCATCGTCAAACCGATTGTGTTGCGTTTTTCGAATATTTTAGTTAAAATTGGGAAATTTTGAAATTTTGTAGAAAAATACACCACTGTGAACTTCAAAAAAAAAACGCACTACATTTTTTCTGAAAAAATTTTTGGACCACGCTCAGTAATTAAACCTGCATTGTTTTTTCATTAAAATTTTCCCATGTTTTAAGGAAACATCACAAAAACGTTGGAAAGCAAATTTTCAATGTTTTCGGTCATGCTGACTCGTACCTTTATGGACTTTTGCGTAGGTAAGAAAAAAAGTAGAATTTTATCGGTTTTGCTGCGTACTTATCACACTTTCAGCTGCATAAGCAAAATTTCAGGAAAAAAATTTTGAGCAAAACTTTTTTAGACCATGCTTTCTGGACCACGTGGACCGTACTCCTAAAAAGATTTTCAAAAATATGAAAACTCTTTTTTCTGAGATTCTTAACAATATTGTCCACCAATCATTTTTCAAATTTTTATGTCACAAATTTTGAAAAAAAAAATAATTTGTGGGATTTTTCGACTTAAATACAAAAAACCCCCTCCCGCTCTGCCTCTGACCTACCTCTGTAACAAGGATAAGCGCGTCACCGACACCCCAGCCTATACAAAACGTTTTTTCACGAATATTTGTGGTTTCTCCCCCCATAAGTGTAACAATCTCTAATCTCATTTTCTTTTTTTGCATTTTCCCTTTTTCTCCTTCTCCTTCTTCCATCCCCCGTTGAGGTTAATTATGTGTGATGTAGTCTCATTAGTGTGTATACTAGAAAACCAGAAAACGTAAATCTTTCTGTCTCCATTTTGGACGACAAGGAAAATTGTTGGGTTTGGATGACGGACGGACTGTACAGTGGGATATGGATAGGTGTTGGTCAACAAAATCTGTTATTAGTTTTTGGGCGGTCGCCGCGTTATTTATAGCTGGCTGGAATAGGGATGTGACAACCTTTCGAAAAAGTATAAAACTTATTTTTGAATATTCGAAAATTCCTACTTTTCATACCAATAAGTGTCAAAAACCCCATCCAAATCCGACGAAATCGGTACCGTTCGACTCGTCAAAGAATGCAAAAAATAATAGCACTCAGTGGGAATTGAACCCCGAATTTCTCGATTACTGGTCAGACTCCTTACCAGGTAGACTATGGGTAGAGGCCGGCGGCGCGGCGGCGAGGGTTATGAGAAGGGTGGCGGCGGCAGGCATTACGATCAGCTCGCCGCCGCGCCGCCGTCTCTCACCTATGGTCTACCTGGTAAGAAGTCTGGCCAGTAATCTAGGCATCCGGGGTTCAATTCCTCTGTCTTTCTATGGTTTTTTGCTTTTTGTAACGAACACGTTGGTATAAAAATTATGGGTTTTGAACGGTTTTCTCAACCAAAATTTCAAAAAATTTAATAGTTTTCTGGCTCATAATAATCTTCTGGTTCTAGTTCTGGACCCACCAAACATCTGAAACCTATTAAAGTTGTCTTCCATCATTTTTACGACCCCTCGTCATCTTCTCCCCCTCGTGTTTTGAGTCTCTTCCAGTATTTTCCAATTTTCCTCCATAAATCTCCTGACACAAATGGCTAATTTTTTCTCTTGTAATTATCGGGGATATTGCGTTTTCCTTTTTTTTTGTTTAGAGTGATTAATTCGGTTTCTGGTGAATAGCTAAGCCCAAAGACCTTGTGGGTCGTCGTCGGCAAATTGAAACCGTTCGGAAAGGGAATTGGGGAGAGCAGAAAAAACGGGATGGTTGACATGCCAAGGTCGCTTTATGCCAATTCTTCTATTCGGAGGTTTTTTTGGAATGATTTACCGCAAAATGTTGAAGTTAGTGATCTTTACTAATAATATTCAGCAGATCCGTTTGTCTGTCCGTTTGTCGCCGACTCTAGCGCCCTCTGTACTGAACCGTTTGTAATGAAATTTACACAGATCGATTGGAAATTTTCCCCGGATGATGCCCGTCTATTTTTTTTGTTCGAATAGTTCGAAACTAGGTCACTACGTGAAAAAATGGTTTTCAAGCCTTTCATTGCCTTTTATTTCCAAAATAGGGAAATAGGAGTTCACGGGAAAAATAATAAAAGAACTTTTTCATTCTTCAAGTGAATTCATTTCTTCAAACTATCGTGAGGTTTTGAAAAATTTGGACTACAAGTCTCGGGTCAGATCTATTCTGCAAACTTTGACCTGTTTTTTGCTGTAATCATTTTGATGTGGACGAGACGAGTCAGATGTTGAAGTGTAGGTTAGATAATATTTAACATATCTGTTTTTTGCTAATAGTAAAACATTTGAGTACTTGCAGATGTTGATTTTCATCCAACCGAAATTCCGAAAAAATTCCAGAAACTTCTCGAAACAAATGAAGTATGTCAGGATCAGAAGTAAATATATTTCTGATGAGTCAGTAATATTAGAAGATCTGCTGAATATTATTAGTGAGGATGACAGTGAGAGATGATTTGTTCGTGCATCGTGAAGGACAAGTTTCAACGTGATCTGTCTATGTTTCCTAAAGCATTTTTGTTAGCTTTTGTGAAACGTTTTTAGGTACAAAAGGGAATGATCGAAAAATAGATTGAATAAGGTGGTTCTTTAACTTTTGAACTTGAAAATAAACAAATGAGTTCTGAAGTATTTCCGTGAAAAGAGGCGGCATCGGCGCCAATCAGTAAAATATTTAAAAAGATTACTTTAAGTGCATTTTTCAAAGAAGTGGATAGAAAAGTCTCCAGATTCCAAGCTTCAGTGAGATCATGTTCGAATAGAGAAAAAACATAGTAGTCCAAATTTTAGGTTTCGGTAAAGGTTTCACAGTCTCAAGCCAAAAAGACCGTGAAGAAGATTTGTTAAAACATGGTCTTAGTCTGCCATACTTAGAGGACGGAGGCGGCTTTGCCGCCGATCAGTCAAAACTTCAAATTGATTGTTTAAAAGATCATTCGCTTCTTGAAGAGAAAACGTAACTGTTCACTTCCGGAACAGGCTTCTTAGTCAACGAAAACTATCGGCAAATGAAGAAGTTTTACGATCCAGGAGTAGGAGAGAATTCTGAAACCTCGATAGTCTGAACCATTTGAGAAGCGCCGCAGGCGCTGTAACACCCAGAAGGGTGGTGTAAAAAAGGAGGTTTAGCCGCCGTTAGGCGGCGTGAGCCGACTGGTAACTTATATTTGTTGTGTAGATCAAATCTAGATCTTCATTTTTGTAGTTGACAACTTTTTGATAGCTATTCACGCTCTTGAGAAATGCGCCTTTAAAGATCAGAGTGTGCGAAAAGATTAGGGTGTCTAGCTTCTCTGCGTCTCCCTCCCTCCTCTTCATCTCGTTGCTTCTAGGTTGCATTCTTCATAAGCGCATATCTCAAAAGCGTAAATAGCTATCAAAAAGTTGTCAACTACAAAAACAAAGATCTAGATTTGATCTACACAATCAATATAAATTTTAAACAATTCGAGCAAACCGGTAGGCAGTGACGGTCTCTTAAAGTTAACCAATTTTTTAAAAGATGTGCCAGCGTTACTATCTAAAACCTTTGTATCTCAAAAGCGTGAATAGCTATCAAAAAGTTAACAACTACAAAAATGTAGAGCTAGATTTGATCTACTAGAAAAGTTTAAATTTCAACTGTTGAGACAACTGATTGTGTCGTGGCAAGCTTTCAAAATTGGTAAATTTTCAGTTTCTTCTCAACAATCTTAAAATTAAACTTTTTCTGAAAAATGCTTAAATTGCTGGAAAACATTCCTTTTTTTGCGGAAAAACGTACAATTTAGGGTAGTCGGTGGTCTAAAAATGCAGAAATCTCCATTTTCGACTAAAACTGGTGTGGTGGCCTAGAAACCCAAGTTTTTGAAAAACTAGTCCCCGCGAGTTTTTTGTCATTTTTTTGACAGATTCTCAAATTTTAAGATATTTTGATAGGGCTAGACATCCGAACCCTATAAAATCTAATTCATCAATTTTATTTCAATGGCCTAGAAAACCAAAACTAGTCCCCCGACCGGTGATCTCTGCTCCGTTTCCTCAACTTCCCCATTTCATTTTCATTTCGAATCTCTTTTCCAATTCAATCAACACAGGTAGTAGTAGTAGTATACACACACTCAATCAGAGAACTAAGATTTGATAATGAAAGGGAGAGATAGAAAAGTGGACAGAGAGGGAGAAATCGAAAATGTGTTGTAAAAATGAACGGGAAGGCTGATGGAGAAGAAGAAGAAGCTAAGAGAGAGAGCTAGTTGGACACTGTGCTGTAACAGGGGTCTCTTCGTTGTGTCGTCCCGCACGGGAAGGCGAGAGAGTGTGGAGAGTGAAGAGACGCCGTCTGCAGAGCTTGCTTCATCCCGCTGGCCACAGATGATCATCAACTTCTTCAAAGGGTCCCCCAACAGATAGAGATGTACAGCACTTTTTCGACACACGCTCCTTCGAGATTCGTACAATTGACCTACTCGAAAATTTTTGACCCCTATCCTAGGCATTTTCAAAAATTTTCCATTTTTTCTCGAGTCTTTACCAAAAAATCCGTTTTTTCTCTTAAAAACGGTGTTTTAAGATTTTAGATCAACCTTTCAAATCCAACGGTATTGATTTTGATGAATAGAAAATTTTTCACCCCTATCTTAGGGTTATATTTCAATTTACTCCGTTATTATGTTGTTTGTTTTTGAAACCGATTGAGCCAAAAATCGCATTTTCAAAAACTTTCCATTTTACCTCAAATTTATACCAAAAATTCCGCTTTTCTTTGCTTGAACCCCTATTTTAAGGGATTTAGACACATTTTTTCAAATTTTCAAATTTTTACCACCAGAAATAGGTCATTTTTTACTGAACCGTAGAGATTTTTTACTCATTTTTATTAGCAGCCCACCCCTTCTTACAACTGCGCACCACCGCAAACGAGAGAGTATTGGGGAGAGAGACGCAGTTTTTTTTCTGGCGCGAAACAGATTTTCACAGTTTTTGACCTATTTTCATAATTTTCTCTCGGAAGTTGGCAAAAAAAATTATAAAAACATGTGGAAATCTGTTTCGCGCCAGAAAACCCTCTGCGTCTCTCGCCGATACTCTCTCGTTTGCGGTGGGGCGCGGTTGTAACTTAAATGCTCGGCTAACATGATACACCAAAAAATTTTGATTTTAACTGTTTTGCAACTGCGTTCTAAATGAAAAGTAGCGCAAAAATTAAGTTTTTAAGAACAGTACAATAGAGCGAACATGCTAAATTTACTTTTTCTCAAATACTTGTGAACTTCTCGAGATTTTGAAGTCAACTGGCTTACTTTGGAACATTTTGAAATCGATTGAGAGCCAAAAATCGCATTTTCAAAACTGTTCTATTTTTCCTAGAGCGTATACCAAAAAACCACTTTTTTGTGTTTAAAAACACTATTTTAATATTTTTCAAATTCTCAAATTTTACACGCAACTGTTTTTATGAGATGTACAATAGAACGCACTTGCTAAATTCACTTTTTTCTAATACTTTTGAAGTACTTGAGGAAAATTTAGAATTTTTTTTTTTAAATTCACACTCGAACTCTGTAAAGAGCAGTTAACTCTCCAAGCTTTCAATATGAAACTGTCTGGCGCGCCTTCAGGCGCCTTTCCTAACAAACAAAACCTTCCGCAACTTTTGTGCTCTTATCAATAAAGGGGAGTTCACATTTTTGTGCTCTCTCTCTCTCTTTCACCTCCTCCCACTGTCTTCCTGCAGAAGAACGAGTGAAAACCATGCTGAGAGAATGAGAAAAAAACGATGATTATGCAAACAGAAGGAGAAACTCTCTTCTCTCATTTCTCTATTTTCTTCTTCCCGATTTGACACCGCGGAATCACGGCAAATTTCTCGAATCATTTCGATATTGTGTTTGGAGAGAGACCGTTCGAACCTTTATATATTTACCAATTATTTATTGAACGGAATTGATTTTTTTTTCTCCTTAAATTGATAATTTCGATACTAGTGAAAGCCCGACGCAGAACGCGTTGTGGAGGTTTTTGATTATTAGGAAAAAACGCCTGACGGCGCGCCAGACAGTTTCATTTTGAAACGTTTAGAAAGAAAAGTAACAGCTCCTAACAAAGTTCGAGTGAAAAAATCAAAAATTAACCAATTTTCAAAATTGTCGGCTAATAATGTTTCCAACTCTTTTTGTCCTTGAGCCTTTACCGAAATCCATATAGTTTTCTGCGTCGATCGGTAGTGCATTAGTTGTCTGAAAAAAAAAATTTCAAAACATTTTTCCCGTGTTAAAAAGGCAATAATTTGCCATTTTTCTAACTTTGACCTTGTTTTTCTCGAATACCAGACTTCGAGGGCAAAAACTGAATATATATTTGGAATTAGCTTTTTCTCAGCTTTCCAATGATATAGGTCATGTCCCATAACTCCAGACCGAGTCGAGGCCCTTCCCTAGTAAGGGTTTAAGGTGAACTTTCAAAAACAACAAATTTCGACTAAAAAATTTTTAAAAAATTTTTTCTCCTTTTTCCTTCTTTTTACGTTTCCTTGAGCCTGTACGAAAATTTTTCGACATTTTTCCAATTTCTCATCAAAAATGTAAACATTTTTGATGATTTGAGTTTTTATTTTGAATTTTAAAATTTTTGCGCCAGTTATCAGGGCCCCGACAAAGATAATGACAATTCGTATATTTATAATTCCTGATTTTAAGACCCTTTAGTCATTTTTTTCCATGTATTTGTGAAATTTGAGATGTGTGTCTTTGGTTTGACGTACTTTTTGAGAGAAAAAAGAGTTCACCGGAAGTTTTGGCGCTTGTGACAAGTGGTTTCATCATTATTTGAAAGTGTTCATTTGTAATCGTTTAGAATTTGAAGAAGTATGTGCTCATGGATAATTCTGTGATGAAACTGGAAAACTTTGAGCATGACCGAACTTTTTCGATTTAGGATTACTACGCCACGGTCAACAACTCCACTCAAGAACGAAATAAAAACGTAAATTTTAGTTTTTAAGTTGTTTTTTTTTGAGTATTTTCTTAACTTCCGAAACCCCCTTTCGAAACAAAATCAAAGGTTCAGTCAAATTTTTGCATTTTTTCAAAAAATTCCAACCTACAACTATACTCCTCACAAAAAGCAAAAAATAATCGGCTAATCTCGGAATCGAACCCTCGATGCTTGATTTCTAGCCAATCTCGCTACCTGGTGCGCCGTGGAGCATCTGGTAATAAGGTTGGCTGGTAATCAAGCATCAAGGGTTTGATTCTAAGCTAGGGTCAATTTTTTCTTTTTTGGAACTTTTTTTTTTCAAATTTCAACATTTTACGTCATTATTCCCAAAAAATGGTCTTTCTTCTAAAAAGTACTAAATGTTCATAAGCCACTTTTGTAATCAAAAAAAAATTATCAGTACACACCCTCCCCTCTTTCTCTTCCCAAAAAAATTTCTTATCGATCGATTTTTTTCTTTTTACTGCTCTACCAGTACATCCTTTTGTTCGTTTACCTTTCTTTCCTCCTCCCACCAAAAACTTTTTGTTATAACTTATAACCAGTTATCCTCCCGAATCTCGACCTCGGAAGACCCTCTTGAGATTTATTTTTTTCTGTCTTTTCACCTGTGAGGAGACGCAGGTATATCCCTCATATTGACTTTACCAAGGTTATCCCGTGGTGCACTTTTTTTTGGTTAGGGCTTTTCAGGGTCTTTTTTTGAAATTTTGGGTTACTGGGGCACGTCTAGGACACCCCAAAGGTCTGTGGTGGCTCAAAAATTTTTTTGGAAAAACTGTGGTACGCTGGTGCGCCGACGGCGCGGCAAAACGCTGTCATGACATTTTAGAGCACTGTGACGCAATTTTTGTCAAAAAATTTTGATATGCTGGTGCACCTTAGGCGCTTAGGCCCTCAAAAAACGTCCTATGCGCTGTCAAATGGTCGAGGTTTATTGCCATTTTTTTGTGCCCAGGCTCAAAATTTTTTTTGACGTTTAATTTTTTTCAAAAAGTTGCCAATACCACACACACCCCCATACACTAAATCAACAACATGTGTTCTCCTCCTTAAATTTGATGGGGGCGAGATTTTGAGAAGAATTCGAAAGTTTTTCAAAATCTCGAAGAAAAACAATTGTGAAATTTAATTTGGAGCATGGGGCTAAATGACAGGGAGAAATTTTATTTTCGAAATTTTTGTGAGATATTGTGAATAGTCAGGTAGGTAATTAAAAGACGCAAAAACCTTGAAACACAACTAAAATCAGGAAGTCCCTAATTTAGCAATAGAGCGCATTTTCTCAAAATAAATTCTCCAAATTTTTACGTATTTTCTCGAGTATACTGTAGGTTGATCAAAATGTTTTGATTCTGAAAAGTTTTGGGGTTTACTCGTAATTTTAACACCGTGTTTTTTTAGGGGGGGGGGGGACAAAAAACTAACGTTTTGAACATTTCAAGCAATATTTTTCAAATTTAGCGCCAGAGCGCGTTTGCATTTCGGTTTTTCTCAGGTTAAACGTAAAAATCTAACGTGAAAACCCGGAAAACCCTGAATTTCAAAAGTTTGGACATTGAGCGCATTTGCATACCCAAATAAGTAAAAACGTCTTATGCTTAAGTGTCCAAAAACCGTAATTTCAAAAAAGAGCGCATTTGCATACCCAAGAGTGTAAAAATCCTTTTTACCTGAGTGTCCTAAAACCGTAATTTCAAAAATTTGCCTATGGAGCACACACATTTTCTGGTAAGTAAAAATGCCCTATACCTTAGTGTCCAAAAATCGTATTTTCAAATATTGGCTATGAAGCGCATTTGCATAGAAAACATGAACACATGAAGGGATGTGGGGGGGGGGGATATCTGGTTTCTTTGTCTAACTTGACCAAAATCTGAACAAGTTCTTCTTCTCGCCCTACTCTTTCGAGTACTCATGAGTCCCCCTCTCACCTGGTTCTTGCATCTCCTCTCCCCCCCTTTCTCCTTAGCCTTTGCACATCTCTCTTCGGTTACTTTTTGAAACAATTGGAGAAGGGCGAGTGTTCCGGTTATCCGGAGGGAAGATGAGATTTTCGAGTTGTTGATGTTCATGCTTAACTTATGCTTCACATCGTTCTTGAAGATTTTGGGGCACTGATGGGAAAGCGATACAAATATTTTATGGGAATACCAATTTTAGACGGCTTTTTGAAGATTTTTTTCAAAATTTCGAAAACTTGCGTTTGTGCAGTTTTTAAACTACTTACGTAGGGTTTAAAGGGGTTTAAGTGGGATCCGTATGTGACTTATTATGGAGTTTTTTTTTTTTCAGATTTTTACGAATTTTCGGGTTCAGTCGTTTCTTGACGCCTTTTCACTGGTTTAGGGTTTTTTTTTCAATATGATAATGGCATTTTTGAGCTTTTACTCACATTTTGGCTTTCTTGAATTTGTTTTGAATTTTTGAGCTTTTCTGGCTTATTTGAGTTGATTTGCCGTTATTGAGAATTTCGGCCATTGTCGGTACACATAAATCTCTCATTTCTTTCAAAACCGTTAAAATTTTAAACTTTTAAAACTTGTACAATTTTTGTCACTTCCCAATTTTTTGAGATTTCAAAAATTATTGAACGCCTTTCTCCCTAAATCAGGTTTAAACAGAATTCCGCTTTTCGCCTTCGTCATATTAAGATTTTTTCGGCCTTAGAGAATGTTAGCTTAAAAAATTTGTCCGCCTCACCGAATTTACTGATATTTTTGAGGTTTTTGCAGGACAGCTATCTGTTTTACCAAAAAAGCAAATTTAACACAAGTTTAACCATTTTAGGGTATTTTACAAAAAATGAGGCCCAAATCGTCAAAGCATTTATGTTGTTGCTTCTTGCTCACCCGTTCCTATACATCCCAGGATAAGCTTATTTTCCAGAATATCCGATTTCCAGTCATTAGCTCATTTTCACTTTTTTTATCTCCCATTCCACCGTTTTCACCGTTCAGCGAAATCCCATTTTTTAATTTAACTCTTGCAGAAAAAATGGACGACGACGACACATTCACCTGTCGAATACAATATATAAACGATGCCGATCCGTTTGCCACCACATCCTCTTCATATCTAGAGCCAATGAGACCAGTGACTTTCAAATTTCGACTACACGAGTGTATTAGTGAGTTTTAAAAGTTTTCATTTCCTGGAATTTACCCTAAACCCTAAAACGAGTTTTTGACTCAAAAATCTTTAAAAAAATAGTTGTTTTTCTCAAAAAACTTATGACCTACCCATAATTATCTCATTTTCTAGACGACCAACTACAAGATGTGATCCGAACCCTTCGGGCCCCCCACAAAGCCGGTGATTCCTCTCTTCAAGTATATCGGGGTCTCGAGGGAGGCGGCGGCGAGTTGCACACATATCTGGATAACGACATGACACTATCCGATCAGCAGGAGGAATTGGATATACTCAAAGCTGATACGTACGTTTTTGCTGTCTGTTTTGAGAAAATTTAGCGGGGAGAAATCGGAACGGAAAAGTTTCTGATATCTCTATCCCTTTCCGCTAGGAACGGGCGGGGAAAGTGATAATTAGGAGAAAGTACGTATCTATGATGATGATTGTGACATAAGTGGGTCAGTTGCTTTTCGCAACTTTCTCAAAAGATTTTTCTCAAAATCGAATTTGACTAGCTGGAAACATTGAAAATTGCATAAATATCACGGAATAGTTATGCAAAAAAATAATGGTCAACACTGGCTCCCGGCGGAATCGAACCAATGAGTCATAGAACCGAAGTCAGAGTGTCTACCGGTTGCGCCACGAAGGCTCGGCGCCAACACAACCACTGGTGAGCGCCGCCTTCATCACCATCTTTGGTAATCGGCGGCGAATCGCCACACGTGGCCGAGTGGTCCAGGGCGGCGGCCGCTGGGCGCGGGGTCCTGGGATCGACGCCGCTCCCTGGCCGCGCCCATTTTTTGGAAATGTAAGGGTTACTGGAATCGATGTAACTTTTGATGGGATGTGCGGTTTTGGCTGAAATTTTGCGAGAAGTTAGAAGAAAGATAGGGGAAGATATTCCAAAAAGAAAATCTCAAAAATCTCAAGAAGAAAGCTGGGAATTTCATCGGGAAAAGTGCTGACAAGGAATCAAAGGAATCTTAAGAATCTCAGAACATCAAGAATATGCTTCAAACAAGTTTCTTTCAAGACACCCTGAACATTTTCCTGAAGAACCTTGGAATAACTTGGCCCAGTGCCAATATTGCAAAAAGTGGGCGGAGCCTACAAAATACCTTTTTTTTAGTAAATTGGTAAATCCAAATCCCCCTAAACTTCTTTCGATTTCATTTTTCTTCCAAATCCCGACCATCATATTCCGATATCTCCGCTTCTCCTCCATATCAATTTGTCTGCCCTCTCCACCTCCCGCACACTATCTCACCCCCATCACCCTGAATTCAGAAATCTCAGCTGGAGACGTATTTCTCTCTTCAGAATATACCAGAATTCTCCTTTCTTCAATTATTTCATTATAAACAGTGCGCCGCCGAGAGACTCCGCCCACTTTTTGTCCTCCGCCGTCTCTCTTCTCTCTGTGATCTACCTGAAGAAGTCCCCTCCCGTTGTCTTGTATATTGTTTATGTGCACCGTGTCTCTCTCTCTTGATTTGTCTGCGTCTCTCATTTCTCCACACTATTTTCGAAATCTCACACTTGTGAGTAAGGAGAGGAGCAAACCGTATTTACTCATTTGCATGTTTTCATTCATTTAGGGGGTACTCTAATATAATGGAAAACGCGCATTGTTATGGTTTTGCCTATTTTGATGACGTTTATTAGGTGTTCGGGAGTTTTGAACCTTTATAAGGTGTCTTATGACAGTTTTTGACAAAAACTTCAAAATTTTATAACTTTCTACTTTTTACGCTTTAAAGTTTTTAGTGACCGGCAGAAACAATTTGTTGGAAACATTTGTGTAAAATTTTTCTTGCACACTTTTAAGGTCTTTTAAAGTCCTAGGTTTTGTTAGATTTTGCGAGTTTTGGACCTGTGGGGCCCTTTAAGAGTAGTCCAGTTTAATTTTGAAAAAAATATTGTCACCTAAGGGGTCCCTATTCCTAACTTTTATAGATTTTAACACATTTTACGCTTAAAAATCGGGAAAACGGGTTTTTAAAAAAAAATTTTTGGTCCCAAGCTTTGCTACTCCCCAAAGCCTGGCAAAAACCTAGTTTAAAAATTGAGGGCCAAAATTTTAACTTGATTTTCAACATTTTAACATTGTTTTACTTTTCATCTTCAATTGTACAAAATAACAATGTTTATCTATGTATATGTCCAAAATTATATTTGTTCTACTTTTTGAACAAAAAATATATTCAAAAGTTTGAAAAATTGGTCAACTTTGACCTATTGTCACGCGTCCCATTTTGAGCCAATATTGTTAAAATTATACTGATTTTGTAGATCAAAGCTAGTTCTACATTTTTGTAATTGACAACTTTTTGATAGCGTTGCACGTTTTTGAGACATGTGCTTTTAAAGATTGCAACTTAGAAAAAGGGTCAGTGAAAATTGGTCATCTTTGATATGTTTTTTTGGTGTCATTTTATGTTCCCAACGTCGGATATTTATATATTTCTTGTAGATCAAAACTAGTTCTACGTTTTTGTAGTTGACAATTTTTTGATAACTATTCACGCTTTCAAGATATAAGCGTTCAAAGTTAGCCTGCGAGTGAGTTTGCAAAACGAGGTGGGTGTCTCGTTTCTCTGCGTCTCTTTCCTCCTCTCGCTCTCGCTGCTTCTAGATTTCAATCTTTAAAAGCGCTTATCTCAAAAGTGTGAATAGGTATCAAAAAGTTGTCAACTACAAAAATGAAGATTTAGATTTGATCTACACAGTGAATATAACTTTTAGAGTTTTGGCTTAGAATGTGATACCGTGAAGGGCTTTCAAAATTGACCATTTTTGAACTTTTGAGCCTTTTCCAATCTTTGCCCTTTATTCTTAATTTCCTGTATGTTTTGCCAGAATGCCAATCCTAGACTCACCTTGAACCTCCTCTAAGACCATAATTATATTCTTCTACACTTTCTGAATTGCCTCCCCCTTTTCTATAGGTCATTTTCTCTCCTTACCGATTTCCGCCGTTCAATTCACTAAACTTTCTTCAAAAATTCCCCCTTACAGTCCCAAATGCGGTGTGGCGCCCCTTCTTACGCGCCGCCCGTCGTAAAATCTCGTACAGGACTCCGCACCTATGATATAGACGTCGGAGGAGGCGGATTGCGAGCCACTCCGATCGATTTAGACGTTCCCGTGATACAAAAGAAGCCAAGTTTCGCGTCAAGTGGATTCTCAACAAAGTCATTCACGCCGTCTAAACCATCCACGTCATCTGAGCCATCCAAGTACTCAGATTTCCTGGCTAAACCCGCGGAGACATCTTATGAACCGAGGAAGTTGTCAGAACCGTTTGGAATACATGCGAAGCCATATAAGGTGTCAGAGCCTTCTGGGGTATTTGCCAAGCCTTATCAAGCTTCTGAGGTTTCTGGAATCTTAGCAAAGCCTTACAGTACCCAGGCACCGTCTGGAACATTCGCTAAGCCTTACACACCGTCAGCATGTCCGGCTAAGCCCAATGAGTCAAGAAAGACGTCAGAGCCATCTGGAATGTATGCTAAGCCTTATCAAGTTTCCATGTCGTCAGAACCTTCTGGAATGTATGCTAAGCCCTACAGTACCCTAAGCTCAGATAAGCCATTGGAGTCACTTGGCGCATTTGCTAGACCTTATCAAGCGTCTGGGTGCTCAGAACCTTCCGGAGCCATCGCTATGCCCAACATTATCCGAGAACCGTCAAAAAGCTCGGAGTCATTTGGCACTTTTGCAAAGCCTCATCAAGCGTCTGTGTGCTCAGAACCTTCCGGAGCGTTTGCTAAACCGTACAGTACCCCAGTACAGTCAAAAACGTCAGAAGATGCTGAAACATTTGTCAAACCCTACAGTACCTCCACACCGTTTGGCGCCTTTGCTAAACCTTATCAACCTTCTGGACTATCGGAACCGTCAGAACCTTCTGGAGCATTTGCTAAGCCCTACAGTGCCCAAACCTCATCAAAAACCTCAGAACCGACCGGAGCCCTTCCAAAGCCCTACAGTACTTCCACACCATCAAGAAGCTCGGAGTCATTCGCTAAGCCTTATCTACCGTCAGAACCTTCTGGAGTCAAGCCCTACAGTACCCCATCAAAAACCTCAGAACCGTCAGGAGCCCTTCACACGTTCTCCCGTAAAATGTTCACACCCGCCGCCGATTCCTACACCCCAACTGGCTACACCCCTGCCTCCTCGTCATCCACAGAAACCCCGAAATTTCCGGAAATCCGATCAAAAGCGAAACCACCGTACAACAAACCAATTACCTCTTCCCAACCGCCAACAAAAGCCTATATTTCACCGTTCCGTGATTCTCCCGAAGCTCCGCCCACCTCTCTCCTCTCTACACACGTTTCCGACGAGTCATTAGCCAGGAGTATGCTATCGGTTAGCAACAACGAGTTACCCCTGATAGTCAAACCACTGCGGGCGAATCGACGGACGACGTTGGTCGAGCCGCCCGTGATGCCCGTAGGCGGTCAAACCGCCGATATGTGTAGCTCACTCCCCAGAAATTTCCACCGACCAACTGTGCTCCATTGCGCGGCGCCGGTTGTCATTGAAGCCATACCGTTTATTGACGAGGAGGTCCCCATTGAAAAATCGATAACCACGAATTCTTCTCTCCACCGTAGAGAAGACAGTGGCTATCGATCGATGGAGAACGTGCGGAAGCTTAGCGTCCCAGAAATTGCGCCGTCCACGTCGGAGCGCCGCGAAGAAAATGTAGATCACGGAGAAGAGGAAGAAGAATTCGATTGGGGAGATGAGTACTTGAATTCTAGGGTTAAGTGAGTCCTCATCATCATAGATACTTTTTTTCGAAAAAAAATTTCCTCCCTAAATTATGTTTTTTTTATTCCAGACGCCGGTGCAGCTTGGTACTCCGAACACAGACATCGCTACGCGTCAAAACTATTATTGGTGAGTTTTGAGTCTTTCAAAAATTCAAGTTTTTTCAAAAAAATATTTGGGGGACTAGTTTTCCGAAAATTTGGATTTCTAGGCCACCACACCAGTTTTGGTCAGATATGGCGATTTTTGCCTTTGTAGACCACCGAATACCCAAAATTATACAGTTTTCATCAAAAATGCCGTGATGGACTAGTTTTCCAAAAAATTTGGGTTTCTAGGCCACCACACCAATTTTTGTTGAAAATGGGGATTTTTGCATTTTGAACTTTCTAGGTTGCCGAAGACCCTTAATTTCGTATTTTTCGCCATAAAAGTCGTGAGGGACTAGTTTTCCAAAAAATTTGGGTTTCTAGGCCACCAACTCAAAATCGCTGAAAACAGTCAGTTTTTACCGTTTTTTAAATATTTTTTTTCAAAAATGAGGGGGTTTTCCGGTTTTTTTTTAAATTTGATGGTCAGTGAGTCACTTAAAAAAAAGAAAGAGCCTGAAAAATGCAAAACTCAGAAATTCTTGTGTTTATGGTGTCTAGACAGTGAAAATGACTCAGAAAGTGTACAGAAAACCTTGAAAATTAACAAAAAATATTTGTTGGCCTAGAAACCCAAATTTTCGGAAAACTAGTCCCTCAAGCATTTTTTTCAATCAAAAATTGCCATTTTGTGTACTCGATAACCTAGAAAGAACAAAAATGTGAAAGTCTGCATTTTAGACGAAAATTAATGTGGTGGCCTAGAAATCCAAATTTTTGAAAAAGTAGTCCCTAACATGTTTTTTGACCAAAAATTGTTATTTTGTGTACTCGATGCTTTAAAAACGCAAAAATCGCCCTTTTTGACAAAAACTGAAGTGCAGGCCTAGAAAACCGAAAATTTGGAAAACTAGTCCCTCACGAGTTTTGACTAAAAATACGAAATTATGGGTACTCAATAACCTAGAAAGTCCAAAAATGTGAAAATCGTCATTTCCGCCTAAAACTGGTGCTGTGGCCTAGAAAACCAAATTTTTTGGAAAACTAGTCCTTGCGCGAGTTTTTTGTATTTTTTCACTTTTTAACCATAATTTAATGTTGGAAATCGTCGATTTTGACAGAAACTGAATATTGTATCCCCAAAATTTTTTAAAGCCGAAAATTTTTTGTGTTGATTTCTCCAAAATTTAATAAACTATATTTCCAGATAAGCTTCTCAATTGTTCGGGACGCGACCAACGACGCGCTCTATTCTCTCTGAAGCAGATATTCCAGGTACGCTTAGATTGTGATCTACGGCTAATTCCCTTGGTTCGAATTCAGCCAACCGAATAGTTTCTTATCGAAGAATTCTCATAAATTCTCTAAAATTTTCATTATTTCAGGATGATCAAGATTTGGTCCATGAATTTGTCCAAAATCAGGGATTGGATTGTATGATTCGATTGGGACGGACCGCTGACCAGAACCATCAGAATTATATATTGAGAGCCCTAGGGCAATTGATGTTATACGTGGATGGAATGAATGGGATTATTGCGCATAATGGAACGATTCAGTGGTTGTACGAGTTGTTGGACTCACCGGTGAGCAATTGAAAACAAGAAATTAGAGTTTAAAGATTTTTTGACAAAGCAACTTTGACCCATTGTCACACATTCCATTGAAAAGCTATTTACCCGAATTTGCATTTTCTGTGTAGATCAAATTTAGATCTTTATTTTTGCAGTTGACAACTTTTTGATAACTACTCACGCTTTTGAGATATGCGCCTTTAAAGATTGGGAGGTGAGAGAGCGTGCGAAAAGAGGAGGGCGTCTCGCTTCTCTGCGCTCTTCCTCTCTCTGCGCTGTGTCTCTAAACTTTAACCGTCTGTATCTCAAAAGCGTCAGTAGCTATCAAAAAGTTGTCAACTGCAAAAATGTAGATCTATTTTTGATCTACACAATCAATGTAATTTTAACAAAATTGGCTCAAAATGGGAAGAGTGACAATTGTTCAAAGTTGACCAATTTTTTCAAACTTTCGGACTGAATTTTTTCGTTCCAAGTGTCAAAAAATCTCTAGAATTATTAATTTTATGTCCTAATTTTTGTCTAAATGTTGTTTTTTGTGGTCCAGTTGTACATCGAGGAAGAGCGTAAAGAAATGTCACCGTTTCGTCTTGAATGGGTATAGTCAGGAATGTTGAGAATGAGAATGTGTTTGGATTTTATTGGAAAGCATGACTAAATATTTTGTGTTGCATGAAAAAATACCAAAAAAAGTGAAAAGGAAAAATCTGGTGCGCCTTTGTATCTCATTGAAAGTGTCTGAGGTAGACAGCTGAAAACGCGCCAGAGGCACGCCAGAATGTCAATTTCAAATGAAAAGTGAAGCAATAGAGTGCATGAAATCAGATATTTTCAACAAAATAATTTTCATGTTGTTCTCGAAAAATAACAAAGTTTAAGAGCCCGTCATGGAACCCAGTGTTATCTCTCTTGCCCAAATTTATATTCACTTTGTAGATCAAATGTAGATCTTCTTTTTTGTAGTTGACCACTTTTTGATAGCTATTCACGCTTTCGAGATATTAGCGTTCAAAGTTAGCCGGCAGGAGAGATAGAGAGAGCGTGCAAAACGTGGAGTGCGTCTCGCTTCTCTGCGTCTCATCCTCTCTCACCGCTCGCGCCTTGAAAGTAGGCTATCTTTAGAGGCGCATACCTCGAAAGCCTGAGGAGATATCAAAAAGTTGTCAACTAGAAAAATGGAGGCCTGGGTTTGATCTACCAGAAAATTGTAAATTTGAAAAATTTTGACACAAACGAGAAAGCATGAGAAGCTTGCAAATTTGACAAGAGTTTAACTGTAAATGAAAATTTGTATGTTTCTAACATTTGGCATGTGTCTCCGTACAGTAAAATATTGCTTTTTTTCAGTTCCGACTTGTCGTCAAGACGGCTCTGAAGCTCCTGCTCGTCTTCATTGAATACAATGATAATAACGCGTTACTCGTTCTCTCCGCTATCCAGACAGTCGATAAATCCAAGGGACAAGCCGATTGGTCGGGTCTGATGAAGGTGTTGACGGAAAAAGATTCACCAGATGCCGAGACGCTGGTCTACGGAATGACCGTGGTTAACAAGGCGTTGCACGGCATTCCTGATAGGGTAGGTCATAGATTTTTTGGCGGGAAAATGAAAAAAATATATATCAAAACAATTTTAATTCCAGGACACCTACTACGACGCAGTTGACACATTGGACACTCTGGGGATGGAGGATGCCATCAAAAGTATGGGTAGATCAAATAATAAGGAGCTCGAAGAGCAGTGTCGACTATACGAGAGAGAACTGAAAGAGGAGGATGAGAGGGGTGATAACGATGATGATGTCGTCAAGATGAGGTTGGTTTTTTCTTTGGAATGCGTTTTTTTTGGAGTTTTTGAAAATTTCAAAAGTTTTTGAAGGGAGATGGTAGTGAAACAGAACATTTCGGGGGTCGAGAAAAATTTCTAGGCCACGGTCCTGAAATGGAAAAACGCGTGTAACTTGCTTAAATGGAGGTTGAGTACAACAAAAGTAGTACTGTTAGAATCAGCGCAAAATTTTAAATTTAGGGATGTATGTTTGAAAAAATGTTGAGAAAAAAAATTTTAGAGTCAAAAATTTTTTTCGAATTTTTTTCCAAATTTACACCAAAAATCCGTCTTGTTTTTCTGATTCTGGCAGTAGTAGTCTTGTTGTATAAAACTCATTTTGAAGGAAGTTGCACACATTTTACTCCCCCGACCAATCAGCGCGCGGTGGTCGAGAAAAATTTTCTAGGCCACCGCGACAACCAGAACGGAAAACCCGTGTAACTTGCTTCAATGAGAACATTAGACAATGAAAATATCACCGTTAGAATCAGCAAAAAATTTTAAGTTATGGGATATAATTTGAGAAAATTTTGAAAAAAAATTTTAGGGTTGAATTTTTTATTCTAAAAATTTTTGAATTTTTACACGAATCTTCCCAAAAACTTGCATGGTGTCTCTGTCATGGAATTTTTTTGATTTTTTATACTTAATAAACTTTTTTGGCGTGCCTCATCTAACCCCCATTTTTAGGTCCACCGATTCGTTCAAAGACCAATCACGTCGATCGAGTCAGGGCTCTCACGACTCGGCAATAACGATGGGTAGCGAGGAGGACGGCTCGCGGAGCCCGGATAGCTGCTATAAGCAGACATCTCCGGCTCCGCCCACCACGGTGGCGGCCCCTGCCACGCCCCCAAGTAACACGTTGGAGCGTAGATCACGTGCTTATGAGCACGAGATGCCGGAGGATATCGAGACGGCGTTGGAGAAGCTCAACAAAGCGTTACAGAATAGGCGAGAAGCCGAGAAACTGAAAGCCGAGGAGACACGACGAAAAGAGGCGGAGCGACTGGAAGAGATCGAACGGATGAGAGAGCAGGCGGAGGAGAGGAGACGCAGAGAACGAGAAGAGTTAGAGAGCAAGAGGAGAGAGGAAGAGGAGCGAGAGACGCAGAGAAAGAGAGAGGAGCGAGAAGTCAGGTTTGTGAGAAGGCATGGTGTACTTGTACTGTAGCATGGTGGTGGTGTGACTTTTTGAAATTCATCAGAAATTTGATCTACACAGACAAAAAACTTTGATCTACAGATTTGCTAAGAACGATGTGATCACGTCTTCTGGAGCCGACGACAAGAAGGCTACGATGAGAAGACGTCATGAGGAGGCGAGACGGAGACAGTTGGAGCATGAGCAGTTCACGTCGAACCGGTCGATGTTTAGTCAGATGTGAGTGTACAGATTAGGTAGATCAAATCTAGATCTCCATTTTTGTAGTTAACAACTTTTTGATAGCCATTCACGCTTTTGAGATATGGGTCTTTAAAGATTAGTGAAAATTGGTCCACTTTGACATGTCCCCTTGGTGTCACCTTATGTCCTAAATGTCCCAAATTTATATTTTTCTTGTAGATCAAACCCAGATGTTCATTTTTGCAGTTGACAATTTTTTGATAGCTATTCACGCTTTTGAGGTATGTATCTTTAAAGATAGGTAGTTCAACGTCGAGAAAGTAGGCAAGGCAAGAGACGCAGAGAAGTGAGACGCCCTCCTCGTTTCGCACGCTCTCTCTTCGGCTAACTTCGAACGCTTGTATCTCAAAAGCGTGAATAGCTATCGAAATGTTGCCAACTAACAAAATGTGCAAAATTTTATGGTCTACATTTTTGTAGTTGACAACTTCCTGGTTGGTGTTTAGGGTCTTGAGACACAAACGTTTAAAAATGAACGATTGTAAGAGAGAGCTTCCCTTTATGGCATGAACGACTTACTCTGTTAAAAAAACGTTAAATACAAAATGTAGATCATAAAAATTTATACATGTTGACTCTCCTCGTTGAGAGAGCGCAGACAGCTAGATGCTCTCGTCTCTCTGCGTTTCTCTCTCTCCCTCTCCTTCTCTAGATGCCATCTTCAAATGCGTATATCTCGAAAGTGGGCGGAGCTATCGAAAAGTTGTCAACTGCAAAAATGAAGCCCTAGTTTTGATCTTCAAAGTTAATATAAATTCGAATAGCTTATAACTCTAAATGGCTCCGTGAAGAACTTCCAAAGGTGACTAATTTTTCAAAAAAAAAATGTTTTGACAAATTTTTTTATTTGGTTCCGTATTTACTGTGCCTACTGTAGCTTTGAGTGTTACACAATCAAAACATTTCATTTTTTTACAAATCCAATTTTCAGTGACACCCAATCAGCACCACGTATCCCATCTCCAGTTTCTCCGGTTTCAGCGTGGCAGCCACCAGTCAAAGATGATTTTCAACCGGTATGCTCACACAAATTTTCTTTGATCCTAGGCAACCGCGCTCCGCCGAAATTTAATTTTTGCGATGGAGCACATTTGCTACTTTACTCCTCAAAAACCTTTAAAGCACAAAACAAGTGTTTCCAGACCACCTCCACGTCCCCCACATCTGAAATCGGTCGAGTCAAGAAAATTCCGGAACCAATTCAACTTGTTCAGGAGAATCAAGAGAATGAGATCCCAAAAGAAGCGGATGATAGTGAGAGCTCAAAGCCGGTGGGTACCAATATAACTGAAATCGATACCAAAAAATCCGGCTTGTTTTTCTGAATTCAGCGGTTTTATTTTTATTAAACCCGGCCCTCATTGGAGCAAGTTACATGCCTTTTTCCGATTTGGTTGTCGCGGTGGCCGAGAAATTTTTCTCGGCCACCGCGCGCTGATTGGTCGGGGGACTAAAATGCGTGTAACTTCCTTCGACATTAGTTTTGAGTCACAAGAATACTACAATTTGAATCAGCAAAAAATGACGAGTTTTTTTATTCAACAAAATTCTCAAAACGTATTTTCCTTCAGGTCAAAGCCCCGCCCCCATCATTCCCCACAATCTTCTCTCCCACCGAATCAAAATCCATGGATTTCTCTGAAGTTGCACAAGCAGAGCCAGTGGTAGAGGAGAAGGCTCCGCCCCCACCGAGAGCAAAGATCGAACCCGACGTCGGAGGAGGCAGTAGCTTCGCGGATATGCTCCAAAAACGGGCGGCCCGATCGGCGGCCGCAAATCTTGGCGTTTTTGAGAAAAAGGATTCAGAAGCGGAGATTCAGTGGAAGAAAGCGGCGGAGAATCTGGAGAAACGACCTCTAATTATTAATGATCTCGATTTCTCACAATTCCATGGTGCAGAATACCAACAGGACCCGTTACAGCTCGCGCGGATGGCTAAAATGGCTGAGAGTAATAATGGAAGGGGCGGAGCCTCTGGTGCAGGTGTACCACCTCCACCACCACCGCCAACATCGATACCGTTGCCGCCGAGATGTAAGTTTTTGAAAAAAATTGCTGTGGCCTAGAAAATTTTCTCGGCCATCCAAATTTTGCGTTCTACTTTCATTGTCCCTAACCGTTATTGAAGCAAGTCACACGCGCTTTCCGTTCTGGTGGCCGTGGTGGCCTAGAAATTTTTCTCGGCCACAGCGCGCTGATTGGTCGGGGAGACTAAAACGTGTGTAACTTCCTTCAAAACGAGTTTGGAGCAATTGAACTTCTGCTTTTGGTAACAAGAAAAGACAATTTTTTGGTGTAAATTTGGAAAAAAATTGAAAAAAATTTTCTCAAGATTTTCTTAAGACGAATCACACGTGTTTTTCGAATAGGTGGCCGAGAATTTTCTAGGCCACCTCGGCCACCAAAACGGAAAGCGCGTGTTACTTGCTTCAGTGAGAGTGAGAGATGATGAAAGTATTACTGTTAGAATCAGCGCAAAATTTCGAATTCAGGGATGTATGTTTGAGGACATTTTGAGAGAAAAATTCGGGTCAAAAAAATTTTCGAATTTGTTTTTTAAAATTTACACCAAAAAAACCGTCTTCTTTTCTGATAGCAGCAGTGTTAGTCTCGTTGCTCGGAACTCATTTTGAAGGAAGTAACGGGACGGTGGCCGAGAAAAATTTCTAGGCCACGGAACAAAAAAACGCACATAACTCCTTACCAAAACGGTTTCAAGAAAAACAAGTTTGATACCTAGAATCAGTGTAAGAAGTCGCATTTTTAAGTATCAATTTTACATTTTTGGAAAAAAAACCTTTTTTTCAGTACAAGGAGGGATCCCACCCCCACCACCACTCGGTATCATCCCACCTCCACCACCGCCTGGCACACTTCTCATGAACGGACTGAATCGTGGAGACATCAGTCCGGCGGCCAACAAAGGGGTCCTGAAACTTCACTGGAAACCGGCGAACGTCGAGGACCAGTCGATACCATCACTGAAACAGAAGGGAAGCTTCTGGAATACGGTAGACGGCGCGGTGCCGACTTTTGACGCCAAGAAGATTGTACAGTTGTTTGAGACGAAGAAGGAGAAAGAGGCGACCGTTAAAGTGGGTGATTTTTCAGTGAAAAAAACTTACATTCAAAAAAAATCCTAACATTTTTTTCTCATTTTTTCCCAAGATTTGCGATTTAAAAAATCTGTCGTTTTTTCTGAATTTAACAGTAAAGGTTTTGTTGTTTCAAAGACGTTCAGAAGAAAGTTACGCGCATTTTTGTCTCGACCAATCAGCTCGGTGGCCGAGAAATCTTTCCGCTGGATTTCTAGTCCACGGTCCCAAAAACGTGTGTAACTCCCTTCAAGCTGCGTTCTGAATAAAATAACACCACTATTGAAGTTACTGGAAAACCGCGGTTTTTTGACATGAGTTTCACAAAAAAAAATTTGGAAAAAAACGTCGAAAAAATTGTTTCATTTTTTCCCATGATTTTGGTTCAAAAAATCCACCGTTCTTCACAAAGTCTACCAATAAGACGTTTGATGTTTTAAACCTGTTTAGAAGAAAGTTGCACACATTTTAGTCCCCCGACCATTCAGCGCGCGGTGGCCGAGAAAAATTTCTAGGCCACGGTCCTCAAATCCGAAAACACGTGTAACTTGCTTCAATGACAACGTCAGATGATGAACGTACTATTGTTAGAATCAGCGCAAAATTTTGAATTCAGGAATGTATGTTAGAGGAAATTTTGGGCTAAAATTTTTTCCAAATTTTTTTTCAAATTTACAATAAAAAATCCTTTTGCGTTAGTCAAGTTGCTCAAGTCTCATTTCAAATAAAGTAACCCATTGTTCCGACCAATGAGCCCGCGGTGGCCGAGAAATCTTGACCGCCTGATTTCCTGATTTCTAGTCCGCCCTCACAAGCCAAAATGATAATTAGAGAATCAGGAAAAAAATTTTCCAAAATGAAAATTCTGATTTTTGCAGAAAGTCGCCGAAACCAAATCGCAAACCTTATCCGTCCTCCCCCTCAAACGTTCCCAAGCCATCAATATCGGTCTCACCAAATTGCCACCAATTAACGTCATCCCAGCAGCAATAATGGTACAAAAAGTTTGTTTAAAATTTATAAAAAAACTTTTTTTTAGAAATTCGATTCTCTCGTGCTTAACAAGGACGGAATTGAGAAAATTCTGAAGACAATGATGCCGGATTTGAAGGAAATCGAAGAGATCGAGAATAAGCAGGCGGAGAATCCGGAAATGACGTTAGGAAATGCTGAGCAGTTCCTTCTGAAGCTATCTCAGATTCCGTGTCTTCTGGAGCGTCTACGTCTATGGTTATTCACGTTGGACTACAAAAATTCGGAGAAAGACATTGCGGAGCCCCTTATGGATATGCAATTGGCAATGAAGGAAATGGAGGAGTCGAAGACATTCAAAGTGGCAATGGGCATGCTTCTAGCCATCGGAAACTCGCTATCCGGCACCGATATCAAAGGCTTCTACTTGGATTACCTAACCAAGGCGTCGGAAGTCAAGGACCCGGTATACAAGCATACTTTGACATACCATTTAGCGGAGTACATGGTAGAACACTTCTCGGAGGGCACCGACTTGTATAGTGAGTTTGGAGCGGTTGCTAGAAGTGCCCGTGTGGATTATAAAGAGTTGCTGGAGAACTTGAAGAAACTTGAAAAGGATTGCAAGAGCTCGTGGGAGTGTCTCGCGACGATTAGCAAAAATGATAGTTCGAATATGAAGCAGAAGATTAATGATTACTTGTCGGATGTTGCTCAGAGGATTCATCAGCTTAAGGCGATCTACACTGTCACCAAAAATCGATGGCACGCGTTCCTCCTCTATTTTGGATACGGAGTTGAGGAGATCACTAATCAAACGCCAAACGACGTTTTCAAAATGGTCACCGAGTTCGCGTTGGAGTACCGTACCACACGTGACAAGATTCTGCAGCAGAAGAAGCGGTTGGCCGAGAAGAGAGAACGGAATAAGACGCGTGGAAAGATTTGGGCTCTGGAGGGAAGTGCTGAGGGAGCGGGTGACGCCGCGGCGCCATTACGACGGAGGAATCATCAGCCGGCGGCGCCGGTGCAGAACTCGCAGCAGAGGCATGATGAGATGTCGAAGATGTTGGCGGCGATGGCAGAGGATAATAATAGTACGTTGAGGAGACGAGCGCCAGCAGCGACGATGAATGGGAAGAGTTTTGGAGGAAGTGTTAAAGGTAAGTGGCCTTAAACTCATCTAAATCCAACAAAAGTTATGCCAAAATGATAAGAAAAGAATGCAAAAAACAATTGGGGTAGGTGGGAATCGAACCTTGGATGCGAGATTTCTGGCCTGTCTCCTTACCGGGTAGGCTATAGGGGTGAAGGTGGGGCGCGGCGGCTGGGGTGAAGAAGAAGGCGGCGGCGCGCCACCCTTCTGCCGCCACCACCTTTATCACAACTTCCACCTTCCCGCCGCCGCCGCACCCCGATAGCCAACCCGGTAGAATTTCTGGCCAGTAATCTCGCATCCAGGGTTCGACCCCCGCCCACCCCAAACTTTTTTTGCATTCTTTTTAGACGGTACTGGTGGTGTCTAGAACATGTTTTCATCTTTCAAAACATATGTTCCAAGTTTCCAGACCTCGTCGACACTGAATCCCCGGAAGACGAGATTCTCAACGGACTTGTCAAAGCGGCGACTCTTCAGACGGATCCAAGAGATCAACGAAGACGTGCCAGACAGTTTAATCGGAAGTCACGTAAGCGATTTTTCGAAATTTAAGCTCAGAAATTGTATAAAAATTATTGCAGTCCGCCGTACGCGTACCCTCAAAATGGTCGATGGACAACTCGAGACATGCAATTATTGATTTCTTTTCCCTCTTTTGTTCCGGTTCCTGTATTTTTGTTCCTTTGCCATCCCCAAACCCATCATCATTTTTCACACATAACACAACAAAAATCGACATTTTCAATGACCGGTATACTCTCGAAATTTTCTTTTTTCTTCTATTTTCCTTTTCTCGCACTCTCTCAGAATTATTAGCTCTCTTTATGTAGAGAAGAAGACCAATTTGTACTTGTGACTGACGGAAAACATTATTTTCTTCTTATTTCGATTCAATGAATTCGTTTATTTTCAAAATCGTGTATGCAATCGCGCTCCAATGCCAAACTGGTAACATAGACGTTATCACAAAAAAATGCAAAAAATAATTGGGGTAGGTGGGGTCGAACCCTGGATGCGAGATTTCTGACCAGATATTCTACCGGGTAGGCCATGGAAGCAAGGCGGCGTCGCTCCCACCGCCACCCTTATCACAACCTCCACCTTCGCGCCGCCGCCGCACCCTTTTAGTCTACCCGGTAGAATATCTGACCAGTAATATTGCATCCATGGTTCGACCCCCGCCTACCCCAAACTTTTTTGCATTCTTTTTAGGGGATGTTAGTGGTGTCTAGACTTTATAAAAAAAATTTTTCGTGATTTTTCACTTTTTTGAAAAACCTTTTTAATAAAAAGCGTTGTTTTCTTGTTTTCTGGGTGCCAGACATATTGGCAAACAAATAACTAATGTTTGACCTCAAAAATTGTGTAGAGGGGGAGAGGGAGGTACCTGTCAAAACAATAACAATGCATTGAGGTAGAAAGGGAAAAACAAAAAGGAGGCCTCGAAAATATGAATGTAATTGTTCTGTTATTTTTGAAAATCGAACTTTTTGTTATTCGGTTTAGAAACTGCTTTGGATGACAGATGACAGGAAATCTAACTTGTAGAGAACAAATGCTAATTTTTTATTCCAAAAGTTTGAAGGTCTGTAACTTTATGTGATATTGCTCAATTGAAGTTTTTTTTGTTTTGTTATGTAGATCAAATCTAGATCTTTATTTTTGTAGTTGACAACTTTTTGATACCTATTCACGCTTTTGAGATATGCGTCTTTGAAGATTGAGGAGTGAGAGAGCGTGCAGAAACAGGAGGGTGTCTAGCTTCTCTGCGTCTCCTCCCTACGATCTGTCACGGCGCTCAAATCAGCTATCTTTGAAGGCCTATATCTCAAAAGCGTGAATACCTATCAAAAAGTTGTCAACTACAAAAATGTAGCTCATATTTTGATCTACAAGAAAAGCATAAATTTGGGACAATTGGAATTTAAAGTAACGCCAAGGGGACATGTCAAAGTTAATCAATTTTCACTAGGCTGTAATCTTTGAAGGCGCACATCTCGAAAGCGTGAATAGCTATCAAAAAGTTGTCAACTACAAAAATGTAGCTCATATTTTGATCTACAAGAAAAGCATAAATTTGGGACAATTGGAATTTAAAGTAACGCCAAGGGGACATGTCAAAGTTAATCAGTTTTCACTAGGCTGTAATCTTTGAAGGCGCACATCTCGAAAGCGTGAATAGCTATCAAAAAGTTTTCAATTGCAAAAATGGAGATCTAGATTTGACTTACAAGTCAAATTGTTTTTTGTCTGTCTGTGCCTCCTCATATCCGTATGTCCCCGGACTCCCTCCAGACACATTAGACGTTACACCTGCTCCCTCTCTCTCCACATCCCATCAATTTCTCACTACCCGTCGAGATGTGTATCCGGGATCCGTTTTCCCGAAAGACCATGTGCTCTTTCCCCGTCTCCCACAACCACCACCATCCTCTCATTCGTATCTTTAAACTTTTCTCATTTTCTTTTCTCTCCGGAGAAAAAAGAGTGAGAGAGACCCAGAGATATTATGCACACCCACATAATCAAACAGATTGACAACCTTCTCTCGAGAAGACACATGTGGTCACTCTCTTATCATTTTTAAAGATACTCTTCACACTGACCACCACCTTGTTGTAAACTTATCAAGTTGAGGTGTCTTAGGTTTGAGAGCCCGCCATAGTGATATATCATGTTCAAAAGTTTCAAAATTTGTATTGGTTGGTAGATCAAGTTTAGATCTTCATTTTTGTAGTTGACAACTTTTTGATAGCTTCTCACGATTTCTAGATATACGTCTTTCAAGATTGAAAAGCGAGAGGGCGTGCGAGAAGAGGAGGGTGTCTCGCTTCTCTGCGTCTCCTCCTCTCTCCCGCGCGCCTCTTGGAAATAGGCAATCTTTAAAGACTCATAACTCAGTTGTGTGATGAGATAGAAAAGTGTTGTCAACTGCAAAAATGAAGATCTAGATTTGATCTACCTAACTATTATGAGTTTGAAAGTTTTGGAGTAGAATGTAATACCGTGACAGGCTTTCAAAGTTGACTGATTTTTACATAAAATCAACTTTTTTGTTACCTGTTACCAAAGTTGATAACTTTTAACTGAAAATTATTACCTAACGAGTCTGCAAATCTGCTCCGCAATTTTGCAATTTCATTCATAAAACTCACTATTAGAAGACTACTGTTTGAGCTATTTTTGATGGAAACATCCTTTTTCAAAAGACTCAAAAATAAAATTCACCGTTTGGCCCCTCATACTTTTGAGTCCGCAGATTCCGAATCTGGAATCGAAATTCTGCTAAATCCTTATGCGATCGGAGTTATGAGCAGTCAAACTTGCCAAATTCTTGATTTATTCAAATGAGCCTTTTTGAGTCTTATGGCCTAAAACCTAAAGCCTAAAGCCTAAAGCCTAAAGCCTAAAGCCAAAAGCCTAAAGCCTAAAGCCTAAAGCACAAAGCCTAAAACCTAAAGCCTAAATCTTTCACTTTGTTCATTCTATTGTGATGTGACCAATGATCAAAAGTCCCGGCTCCTAGAAAAAACAACAATAAAAAACCCCATTACTCCAACATTCAGACGAAAAACATTTCTCTTGACTCATAGAAGAAAAGAAAAAAAGAGAAAAGCATGCAAATTCTTCTCTCCTTTTTTCCCTCGTCTCCTGAGCCCTTCCTTCTAAAATTTTTCAGTGTTTTTCTCTGTGTCTCTTCCTCTCTCTCATCCCTCGTGTGAGCTGCTCATTTTTCTTACACTTTTCTTGCTCCATGAATTTTTTTATTTCGCGTTTTTTTCGCGCATTTTTTTTCTGGTATCCTGACTCCTGAAGCAAATTATATATGATATTAGTAAAAAACGGAATAACGAGGTGCTCAAATATTTACATAATCCGTGCAATAAGCGCTTTATTATTTTGCGGGAGAAGGGACCGCCCATGTGGGCAAATAGAAAATTAGAGCGATGGATGGGAAATCAGTGGTGATTTAGAGGTAATCAATGATGTGCTCCCATTTTTTTGTTGTTTTTGTAAGTTCGCTCTATTGAGAAGTTTCTTCGATACGGACTAATTGGCCGCTTAACGCGTTTTCGCTGCGGCCGTGGAAAAGCTAGGCCACCATAATTGTTTTTCTCGAAAGTCTTTGTTCATACTTGTCAAGGCTCGGCCCGATTTCAGAAAAGATCCAGTTTCTTGAAAAAACTAAAAAATGTAAGTTTTGAAATTTGGCTTTTTGCACCATAGCCCCCAATAAAATATTAATTTTAGAAGCAAAAAAAAACCGGGAAACGCCTCAAACTTTTGAAAATGCAAGAATTTCTCATTTTGAACAGCCTTTTCAGCTTTTACCGGCTTGATCCCAGAAATTCAGCCTCCCCTTTTTTCATCTCAATCTCGTTTTTTTTCACGAAGAAAGTCACCCTGTGAAAAAATAGATAAAAGTCGGCTTGGTTACAGATGAGTGATTTCATATGGTCTGCTTCCTGCTGGTAGATTATTAAAAATTTTCTATTTTTTGTTGCCTGAAAGCTTAGAAATCGAAATAAGGGGCTTCACGGTTTTTTAGCCTAAAATTTATTTATAATCTATCTTTCTTTTTGACAAAATGTTAAATTCCATTTAAAAAAAGTGCTGACTAATTGTAAGACCATGAGAAAATATGTTTATTTTTGTTTATTCAAATTCAATCGATCAGTAATGCTGTTCTCGTTTTTCCTTTTGTGAGTCATGTTTAGTATGTTTTTTTTCTTTTCAACTATACATAAACACGGCTACCGAAAATATGATACTACATTTTCTATTAAAAAAAACGCTCTAAAACTGTTATTCAAATCACTTACGCTCTATTTTGTTGCATTGTGTTTGTGCTCCCTTCCTTATCAACATTTTTCTTGTTGTGTTGTTTGTAATAACGGTTAATAACCGTTGATCTCTTATCAATGTTTGTAAGTATAAGAATACTCACGGTTTTTGCTGAAAAACGCAAATTTCTTTAAATAATAATAGCTCACCCGTAAAACCGAACCTTCAACCGAGTTATCAGTTTACGTACTCTTAGACCACTTGGTCATTAGGCCGGTATCTTAAAAAAGGTTATTTAGGGGTTGATATTTTATGAGGTGCAGCAGGGAATTAGTATAGGGGGAGCATGGCGTGAGAATAAGAGTTCTTTATGAGGTGAATAATCACAACCCGCTAAGAGCGAGAGCTGGAAAGTTTGGTCATTGAGAAGGCCGAAGAAAATTGGTGACCGTGGCCTAGAAATTCGTTGATTTTTCTCAATTTTGACGGTATTTTCGATTATTTCTGTTGTATTTCTTTAATAAATTCGATTGAATACGGCAAATATTGATAGAGAAACAAAAAAATAATCGAAAATAACGCCAGATATAGCAGAATACTGAAGAAACCAAGTAAAAGGTTGGTCAGCAAAAATTTTCTAGAGATTTCACTTCGGTAAAGTAGTTTTTTCAGTATTCTGCTATTTCTGGCGTTATTTTCGATAGTTTTTATGTGTTTTTCCATCAATATTTTCAGCATTCCATCGATTTTATTGAAGAAATACAACAGAAATAATCGGAAATACCAAATTTAAAAAATCAACGAATTTCTAGTCGAATTTTTAGGCCACGGCCACCAATTTTCCGCGACCCTTTCAATGACCAAACTTTCCGGCGCTCGCTCTCAGCGGGTTGTGGACCGAATTAAAAAATTCTTGAACTATGAAAATGAACCCGCCGAAACTCATACATTATGGTATGAAAACATCACAACAAACCGCAATACGCCTTTAAGCCAAAGGGCTCAAATCGTCGGTTTTCAAAATTTGGGTTGCTGTAGTTTGATGGTATTATAGAAGATTGAAGGGGGGAAATCCTGTTGAAATATGGATCCTTAGGATTTAGGAAGGCTTGGAGCTTACTGAAGCCTGCACAAACACTGTAGGTCTCAGATCTTTCTGTAATTCCGCACAGTACCTAGCTTCAGCACTCTTAGAAGTTTAGTGTGCCACCTACAGGTTCTCAATGTGAACACCTAGACGCATAGACAGACAGGAACAGCGCAAAATTTGAATATTTGACTGATTCTTTAAAACCCAAATTTCCTATTGAATTTTCACTTTTTCATCAAAGTTTGCTCATGTCACAGCTGGTTTTCCACATTTTGTTGTTTTTCTCGCTCTCTATTGTACTACTGCTACTAGTACCTCATTAATCATTCCATCTCCCCCTCGTGTCGTTTTACATAACTACACACTAGTGTATTCCAAATATCCACATCCGAAAAATTTATGCGCGAGAACACTCCTCTCCGCCTCTTTCTCTCTTTATGTCGTCAAGTTGGGCTCCTTGTTAAGAGCCGCCCGTGCTCTCTCTCTTAAGCTTAATTCCTTTTCAAGTGTTCGCTGTCCTTATAAGTGTTCAGATGCTCCCTTAATACTGAATTTGAAATTTGTGAAATGAAACATACTTGCCAAGGTTTGGGCCTTAGGCCCGGCTCGTAGATCCGGATAATTGGCGCCAAAGTTCAAAATTCTAATTTTTCGAAAATGTAAAATGTTTGACTATGACTCAGAAACAATTTTTTTTGAAACTTAAAAAAACCATTTTTTGGCCAAATTTTTTTTTCAATTTTTCTCAACTTCTCTTCTCTTATGTATATTTCTTTCATTTTCTTCTAACGGTTTTCTGGTTTTCAGATTATTTGTAATTAGTCGATCTCCGCCAACAGCCCAATCAAGACAAAAAAGCGAAACGACACTGCTTATTAACATCATCCATTGTCACTAGACCGGTGAATAGTGTATTTTCAATTATAGATAGATACATAGTCATCAGATCTCAGAGAAAATGACAAAAGAAAAGACACTTTCGATGAAGGTAGATCAAAAGTGTTTGGTAGACAAGGACGCGAAGAAAGACGTGGAAGAGGTGAGGTTTTGAGTTTTTGAAAAACATTTTACCCTTACTTTCTTGTCAGAAAAAATTAGGTCCGGCCCGAAAGGCCGGATAATTAATGTTAAAATTCAAAAACCTAATTTTTTTGAATTTTTTCATGAAAATCAAAACTTTTCACCCTTGGAGCGCGGTTGAAAACGTTCTAATTTTGAAAATTTATATCTTTTTGAAAAATGACGCTAAACGTGAAAATTTAAACTTACTATAACAAGCAACCCTTGGTCTTTCTACCCGTATAACAAAAAATCGACAAAATAAGCAAAAATTTTGAAAAAAATCGAGTCAAAAACTTAAAAAAAAAATCACCCTAAGCCAAAAACTGCAAAGTTTTTTTTTGACAAATGAATTTTTTCAACAGAGCGCATTTTCTTAACCAAATTTCATCTAGGCCTCATTAGCCACCCCTCCCAAAGCTTCACAGCTTGACCCTATTTGCGTTTTGACTCGGAAATTAGGAAAGCACAAAAAGGGGCGCATAAGTAAATAAAAGACGGGCGGTTCCTTTTCGTAAATCTACACAAAAATTTTGATTTCCTTGTTTAAGGGATCTGGGCCGACCGTTTAAAAAATTGCCATGATTTGTGTGTTTTAGGGTCTGGGCCGCCCGTACAAATAAGATTTTTTTATAAAAAAATTTCCAGAAACCACAATTCCCCCTTGGACTCCTACCGGATGTCTACCTAAACCATCTGGCCCCATTCCTGCAATGGTCATCCCGACGTTCCCTATCCCAAGTGAATTCCCGATTTCGGGGACACTACGAATCACTTCTCGGCGAGGCGTACTCACTGTCCATCAAGGGACAATTATCAGTTGGTGTAGGTGACCACCTAGAAAATCAGAACGTCTCATATCTTTCTGAGTTCTACACGATTCGTGTCGAGATGGACGACGATATGGTTGTGGAATGGACGTTGAAAGTGGAGAGCGGTGTCAGGACAGTTGTACATACACAGTATGATGGGGAGGATCGAAGAGAGACAACGAGAAGTGTAGGTGTTTCGTCGAAGGATTATTTGGAGAGGATTTTGAAATGGATTCTGGCAAAGTTTCATTTCAAGAAGATTCATTTGGGAGTGGTGAGTTCTGAAAAATCATGAAAAAATGGATTTAATCAAGTCTAGACACCACCAGCACCCTTTAAAAAGAATGCAAAAAAAGATTGGGGTATGCGGGGGGTCGAACCCTGGATGCAAGATTACCGGTCAGAGATTCTACCGAGTAGGCTAAAGGGGTGCGGCGGCGGCGAGAAAGTGGAGGTTGTGATAAGGGTGGTGGTGGCGGCGCCTCCTCACCACCTTACCTTCCCGCCGCCGCACCCTGTAGCCTACCCGGTAGAACATCTGGCCAGTAATCTTGCATCCAGGGTTCGACCCCCACCTAGGCTTATAATTTTTTGCATTTTTTGATAAGTCGAATGGTACTAATTTCGTCGGATTTGGATGGGTTTTTGACACTTTTTGGTTGAAAAGTTCCGATTTTTAAAACTTTTCATGAAAGAAAATTTTATATTGATTTCCAGCCTGGTCTCGCTCCACTCTTCTCTTCCTACAACCACCCAGTTACTGAAATTGGTGTATCCGATGAATTAGAGTACCTGCAACTCGCCGCACGCTTGAAACCGAAAAAGTTGTACCTTTTCCCGCCAAATCAGAATAATATCAATAGAGGAAGTCTAGATATGAAGGTACTATAAAAGAAAACAACCCTAAAAGTCTGAAATTTTTTCAGAACTTCCCGCAACTCGAAGATCTGCAATTGTATGGAGTACCGGTGGATTTGGATCAAGTTTTGGATTCGAAATTGCTGAAAATCGTGGCGGACACTTTGGAAGGGAGTGTAAAGTTGAAGCATGCGAAGAAGATTATTGATGTAAGGTTTTTAAAAGGACGCGTTGTGAAGTACACGTGAACAAGTTGCAAAAACCGCAAAAACTTCGAAAACGTAATGTCAACTTGTCCACGAGGAGTACACGACAGGTCTCGTTTTTTGAAAGAATTTTCGAAAAAATATACCAAAAACCACTGCTTTTTTTTGTTTTACCATGTGATATGGGCAAAATTTTCAAAAAAAAGCAAAAACCTTCGAAAAAGAAATTTTTTTTTTTGAAAATAGAAAAAATCATATTTTGAAGGAAAAAAACTATTGAATGTCAAACTCAAATTCCACTTGTCCACGCAGAGTACACCAAAAAAAAGGCGAAATTCAAAAACGTGAATTTCACTTGTCCGAGTGTAGTACACGACGGGAACATTTTTTGAATCGAAAAAAAAACTTCAGAAAATTGAGAAAAATTTTGAAAACGCAAAGTGTCCACGTGGAGTACAAAAAAAATTTGAAAAAAAAAGATTTCCGTAGAGCGCACTTTCCAATTTTCAGAACTGGCAATCTTGCACCGTATACTACAAAAAGATCTACATCAGCTGCACGTCGTTCCGCTTCCCCGTGTTTGTACCACACGTGGATTGGACTGAAATTCCAGACGGCGACATTGATGAATATTACGACCATATAGTCAGTAAGGAGGAGAGAATCGGCTCATTCAGCTATTCGCCACGATGTTTGGATTTTAAGCCATGGCCTGAGAATGGGACTATGGAGCCAGAGTTTTGGGATTATTGATTTTTTTTTTGAAAATTTTTTGAAATTTTTGACTTACTTGATCTCGTATTGTATACCGTTATATAAATGAACAAGATATTTTATTATTCATCAAAAATAAACAAGTGCGATCTACCGAACACTCAACACCTAACAACCTCATAGTCCATACCATCCTCACTTAACTTAAAATTGATGTTCTTATACCCAATCACGTTAGATTTCCGCTGCTCATGAAGGTACTGTGTGATATTCTCGATCGTCTTCATATACGGCCACTCGTCGAAATTTCCGAGCCGAGCGATTCGAGCGAGGTATTCCCATTGCTCGGATTGCAGGAGATGGTAGAAGCGCGTCTCGAGACCACGTGTTTTTTGGTGTCTGGAATAAAAAGTGGGTAGGTTACGGTACAGCGTGAAACGTAAAACGCGGGAAATATTGAAGATCCGCAAATAATGTTTCTAACACTTTGCGAAAAGTCGAAAAATTCCGGAAGATAAAAAATTTTGAGGTATAGGGTAAAACCTAAAACGTAAAACGCGGGAAAAGTTTAAATTTAAAATTTCTGGCTTTTTCAGATTCTGACACAATAATCAGCTGAAATCATTATTTGAGTTTTAGCAAGGTACGTACGAGTAACCGGCGTCAAAATTCAAAATTCAAAATTTTCGAAATTTGTTTTGCGAAAAAATCAAATGTACGACTTGGATTCAGAATTAGAAGAAATTCTGAAAAATCATCAAAACTGTTCAGGTTTTCGAGAAAAATTTGAAAAAAAAAACTTTTTTTTTTGAACAATTGGTTTTTTTTTAATTCAGGCCCCGCCCCCCAAACAGGAGTAACGGTCGTTCTGAAAATATGATTTTCAGGCCCCGCCCTCAAAACTGAACACCAAGACATTTTTCCCGTGATGTGAACTAAAAGGACCTGTACGAGCAGACTTGGGGGAGCGGAGACTGAAATTTGATGATAAAATTGAAGGTCCGCAAAGTTTGTTTCTCAAATTTTCAAAAAAATTCCAAACTCACTCAATCTGATTCCTCTCATAATCAACCAATACTTTCTTATCCGGAATACCCGCACCACCCGTCGCAAACGCTAACGCCATCTTCACTTGGTACTCAAACAGCGGAAATGTTATGGTCACCAAGTTTAAGCCTGAAAATGTTAAACTTTTTTTTAAATTTTGGATTTTTTGAGACATACCAATGAAAAACAAGCTATCCGGGTACTCCGCATGTACCACATGCTCAAATATCGGGGATACCAACTGGTTGTTCTCTTTGACTCGGAGAACGTCGTCGTTGAGGAATGGGTACTAAAAAAGAGATTTTTAAAGTGGTTCCAGAGGTTCAAAACCCAAAAATCGAAAAAAAAATTTTGAAAAATGATGAAAAAATGGATTTAATGAAGTCTAGACACCACTAACATTCCCTAAAAAGAATGCAAAAAAAGTTTGGGGTAGGGTGGGCTCGAACCCTGGATGCAAGATTACTGGCCAGATATTCTACCGGGTAGGCTATCAGGCGGCGAGAAAGTGGAGGTTGTGATAAGGGTGGCGGTGGCGCCGCCGCCCTGTTTCCATAGCTTACTCGGTAAGAAGACAGGTCAGTAATCTGGCATCCAGGGTTCGAACCCACCACTCGCCAAATTTTTTTTTGCATTCTCTAAAGAGCATTAGCGTATGTTTAGTGTTGGTTTTAGACGGTTTTTAGATGATTTTTTGAAAAAAAAAAACAAACCTTATAAAAATACCCGGTGCACACAATTATCGTATCCGCCCTTATCACAGTGCCATCATCCGTTTCACACCCCTCGGCCAACACTTTTTTCACGTGTTGACCAATTTGCGTGATGTTGTCCGGAAGTGTCGGGTAGGTAGCCTTCCGACTAATCAGTGTAATTTTTCGAGCAGTGGCGGATAGTTGGAGCGCGATGTCGATTCCAGATGGTCCCGCACCGATTACAATGACTTCCTTATCCAAGTAGTCCTTTGCACGACGGTAGTCATGACTGTGGATAAGGGTTCCTCCAAAATTATTTTCCTTATATGGATTATTTGGCTCAAAATAATGACCATTGCACACAAAAACAATATCAAATAGTTGCTCGCTTATACCCGTCCCGTGATGTGTGGTAACCTAAAAACCAAGAAATCTGGCGCGCCGTTTACGCGTTTTTCTTTCGAACCTTCCACTTATCACCACTTCTCTCGACGCTCTCCACGGTATGATTGAAATTAATGGGAAGTCCTCTGGAAAATTCTTGTAGGTACTCGAGAACGTCTTCATGGGTTAAGAAGGATGGGAGATCTTCACGAAATGGGACATCCCGGAATTGCATAACTTCTTTGGGCAGGTTTGTTCTGGAAAAATTAAGTTTTCAATGAAAAAAATAAGCTAACTTTGACAATATCTCTTGAAGTCAGTTTAAGTTGAAAAGTTTTGAATCTATATTCAACTGGTAGATCAAAACCAGATCTATATTTTTGTAGTTAACAACTTTTTGATAGCTTTTTAGCGTGTTGAGTTATGCGCCTTTGAAGATAGCCTATTATCAAGGCGCGAGCAGTGAGAGAGGAGGAGACGCAGAGAAGCGAGACACCCTCCTCTTTTCGCACACTATCTTGCCTCTCAATCTATTAAGGCGCATATCTCAAAGGCGTGAATAGCTATCAAAAAGTTGTCAACTACAAAAATAAAGATCTAGATTTGATCTACACAACAAATATAATTTGAAAACTTTTGGGCGCATTCACAGCTTTGTGGCAAGCTTTGAAAGTTGAGCACAAAAATTAGCTAAAAGCGGAATATCTCAAAAACTAGAGTCCCTATCAAAATGCGACCAACTACAAAATTGAAGATTAATTTATGATCTATACAGAAAACACATTTAAAGTATTTGTTTTGTAAGCCTGACCCCTAAATTTAGTCAATTTTGATTTGAATTGAAAAAAGTGGATTTTTTCCAATTTTGAGGGTACTAGTTTTTCAGGTTCTAAGAAATCTTCAAGTTTTCCAAGTTTCCAAAAAAAAATTAACTCACTTCAAATCCTGATACATACTCGAATGACAACCCGTCTGTTCTGAATATACCCATGTTCCACCAACCGAATTTGTCTGCTCGAATACTTCGACCTAAATATACAAAGATTTTGACAGAAAGATGTGGGCCGCGTTTTCCGAAAGCTAGGCCACAACTTTGAAAATGTTTTGACCTACCTCCAATCCCTTAGCTATCGAGTGCTTAGCCGCCGCGAGACCCGCGGCCCCGGCTCCAATTACACAGACTCGTTTTGGCATGACACTGAAAAATTAATTTGAAAAACTAAAATTGTCGATTTTTTGGAACATTTTGGAAACTATGATGACAAGAGATGCACGAAATTTTTTTCTGTGCTCTCTCCTCCTCGGGAGTTTTTATCAGACATAAAGTTATAGATAACAAGTGTTATAGATGACATTTTTTCGACGAACAATAAAATAGGAAGAGAGTTAGTTGAGGTACACTTGGTAGCTAGAAAACGGAGTATGAAAATCCGGTAAAAATCGATAAAAATTGATTTCACGAAAAGTTTCAAAAAATCGGGATTTTTTCATTCCAAAAAGTGTCAAAAACCCATTCAAATTCGTCGAAATTGGTACCATTCGACTCGTCAAAAAATGCAAAAAATAATAGGTCTAGGTGGGAATCGAACCCTCGATGCAAGATTACTGGCCGGACTTCTTACCCGGTAGGCCATAGGTCCGTTGAGATAAGTGGAGCAGCGAGGGGCCGCCACCACCACCTCCCCCACGTTCCTCACGGTCCTCGCCGCCGCGCGCCCGCCTCTGCTCCTTTGGCTTAGGGGATAAAGAGTCTGACCGGTAAAATAGCATCGGGGGTTCGATTACCACCTAGGTCTATTATTTTTTGCTTTTTGTGGGGAGTCGATTGGTGTAAACTTTGTTGGATTTGGAGAAGTTTGAAGGGGGTTTTCGAGATTTTTTTGATGAAAATTGGAAAATCACGTTTGGGTCGATATACGCCGTAAGACCAATTTTTAAGACTCAAAAACAAGAAAAAACCTCGAAAAAAAATGACCACCACAACCTTAATAGAAGGATCATCGGCTAAGAAAAAAAGATATAGAGAGAGTGAGAGACGCAGAGAAACAAAGAAAAAAGAGAAAAGATGAACTGTTCTGATAAGTGTACTCTGCACCCCGCCAATGGGAAGATCATTATGACCTTTTGAAGGGGAGGGAGGAATTTGTCATTCTGCGGAAATTATTTTTGTAGTTTGTAGTCAGTGGAGCATTAGAGTACAAAGCATTGTCTTGGTGATTTCTCGAGTAGGCACAGTAATGGGTTTTTTGGTAGATCACTTCCAAAATGTGTGTACTGAAATTTTTCTTCCGTTTCGCCAAAGTCACAACTTGCATTTTTGCTCACTTTTAATTGTTTCTGATAATGTTTGATAGTTATAAAATTTTATACATTTCCGGGTGTAGTCTTTGACCTTTTAAGGAAAATCACGTTTCGCCACATTTAGTCATTTTTCTTGCTAGAATTTCTTGCAAAGTTTGATATTTTTAAGAAGCTGACGTTGTGAGGATTTTGAATCTGTAAAATTTTTTGTCTGGGGCTGAAATGGGCGGAGTTGCATAGCTTTCAGATAGTCCCATGTCGATTTACGGCGTAAATCGACACCAATCTTGGGTTTTTCAATTTTTTGTAATCTTTTCTTCTTTTGTTTGTGCCTTCATGTCTCCCATGACTTCCTCCTCCCACTCAAAAATTTCCAGTTTTATCAGAAAACGTGCATGTACATCGTAACGGCAATCATAAAACTTGAAACCCCCGTTATCACCTGGAAAAGATCATAAAGCGGGTTAAAATTCCGATGAAAATTTTCTGAAATTTCCTGAAATCCAAGATAATGTAATAGAAAAAGTTGTGATCTACATTTTTGTAGTTGACAACTTTTTGATAGCTCTTCACGCATTTGAGATATGCTCCTTTAAAGATTGGAAGGCGATAGAGTGTGTGAAAAGAGGAAGGTGTCTCGCTTCTCTGCGTCTCCACCCCTCCTGCTCTCTTGCCGCCGGAGGTACCTATATTTATAGACGCATATCTCAAAAGCGTTAAAAGCTATCAAAAAGTTGTCAACTACAAAAATAGAGATCTGGGTTTGATCTACCAGAAGAATATAAATTCAAAACTTTTGGACTCAAAAGGACTTCAGGAGACATTATTAAAAGTTAGCTTAGTTTTTCATTGAAAATTCAAATATTTAAAAAATTTATTTCTTTCTAAATACTTTTGATTACTTATGTTCTTCTATTGTCTGTTTATGTTCTTATCTATCACTAGCACACAAAAAATCACAGAGATTCCAATTCCTTATCACAAATATTGTCATTGTGCATTGTTCTCCAACTATTTTAGGAACAAAGGAACAAAATAATCCAATTTTAAAATTGGCTGCAGAAAATTCAAGAGTAACATAAAAACTGAAGACTGAAATAGCAAAAAATAGGAAAATTGAACAGTTTTTCCATATGAAAACTCTCAAAAAATTAAAAAATTTGAATTTTGGCAAACTTTGAAACCTTTCCCTGACGCCAGATGAAACCCAAAACGTTTCAAAATTACATTTTCTTGTATATCAAATCTCGATATCCAGTTTTGCAATTGACAACTTCTTTCTATCTCTTCACCCAATTGAGTTATGTGCCTTTAAAGATAGCCTATTTCCAAGGCAAGCGCGAGGAGAGAGGAGGAGACGCAGAGAAACGAGAAACCCTCCTCTTTTCGCACGCTCTCTCGCTTCTCAATCTTTGAAAGCGCATATCTCGAAAGTGGACGGAGCTATCAGAAAACTGTCAACTGCAAAAATATAGAGCTATTTTTGATCTACACAACACATATAAATTTGAACTGAAAATTTCAATTCTTCTAATTCCAGAGTCGTTCCAAAGCTCAAAGCCCATTCAATTGTCTTCCATATTTCAACAAAGAAACAATAATCCAAAGAAAAATTGCTACGTTGAAAAAATTGGTCTGTTCAAACATATCTCAAAATCATCTATTGTGGCCGCTGCAATTGTTACAGACACTGTTTGGACACCTGTGCGGATCGTCACTTGGTCAGTAGGCTCAGAGAGCGAGAGATAATGGAGATCAGAGAGACGCAGAGAATCCAGACGGGCGGTATATAAGGAGGTGTGAATCCGGGGAAAAGATCATCAAGTCTTTCAATTTGATATTTCAATAATATGCTTCAATCCGTTTTCCTCATTGGTTCGTTGGTGGCTATTGCCTTCGGTCAAACATGTGATCCACTCAAGGTTACGGCTCGTAAGTTCTCTTTGGTTACTGTACCGCGACAAGTGCGCTCCATAGCAAAATCTTAAAGTTCGGTAGAGCGCATTTGCTGTGTTGTAAAGTTTTTCAAAGACATGAATGGACCGTCCAAAAAAATGGTCATCAAGTTTTAAATGAAAATTTTTTTTTGGTTTTTTTTCGGTAGAGCGCATTTTCTGAAAAAACTCAAAATTTTTGATTTTCACGTTTTTGACCTTTTTAGGGTACCGTAGCCGTAAAATAAAGTTCTTAGAGCGCCTTTACCCTCAAAACTTCAAAGTTTACCAATTTTGAGTTTTTGGTGCAGTAGAGCGCGTTTTTCGACATGAACCAGGCGTTTTCCTGAAAAACTCAATTTTTTGTTTTTTCAGTTTTTGTCCCTCTTGGGGTGCAGTTGCCGTAAGAGCGCGTTTTCTGAAAAAAAAACCGGTGAAAATTTTGAATTTTTTCAAAAAATTTTCTCCCCAGAGCGCCTTTACCGCATTTTGTGACATTTATAATTTCAGCTTGCGGAGACGGGCTCCCGGACTGCGAAACCGGCTCAACCTGTGACACCGCTCAAGGCAGTTGCTGTTTGAACGCTGATCTTAGTAAGTTATCTAAATTTCTAAAATCTTCAAAAATCGATAAATTTTCCAGTCACGACCACTGTCGCTGGTGTCGACGCCACTGCCACCACCCAATCCACCACCACCGTCTTCGGAAATACCGTAACCTCCCGTACCGTAACCTCACGCGCCGGATGCGTCGACCGTGTCAACGCGGCCACCGGAACCTCCGACTGTGCCGCCCGTATAAATCTCTGCAACGACGCCACATACTATGACATCATGACCCAACAATGCCCAAAAACGTGTGGACGTTGCTCATCGATCTCGACGACACCAGCCACCGGAACTTGCGTCGATTTGAAGAATCCAAGAACTGGAAGCTCGGATTGCGCTAGCATGAGAGCTTACTGTAACGACTCCAACTATATATCCTTGATGAGAGTTCAGTGCCCAAGAACTTGCGGATTCTGCGGAAGCTCCTCCTCTACCTCCTCATCGACTCTTAGAACTGGAAGCTCCACTATCTCTTCAGGAAGTTGGTTTTTCTAACCAAAAAATTTCAAAAAAGTGTCAAAAACCCATCCAAATCCTACGAAATTGGTACCATTCGACCTGTCGAAAAATGCAAAAAATAATAGGCCTAGGTGGGGGTCGAACCCCGGAAGCCAGATTACTGGTCAGTCTCCTTACCGGGTAGGCTATCGGGGCGGAAGGCGGCGCGGCGGCGAGGGTGGTGATGAGGGCGGTGGCGGTGCGCCTCTCTTCTACCGCCACTACCTTCATCACCACCCTCGCCTTCGCGCCGCAGGCTCGCCATTGTAGTCTACCTGGTAAGGAGACAGGCCAGTAATCTTGCATCCAGGGTTCGACCCCACCCTACCCCAAATCATTTTTGCTTTTTGTAACGATCACGGGGGTGTATTTTTTATCGGGCTTAGACACTTTTTTGAGGGTTTCCCGCTACTCACCACATGGAAAATCAAAATAAATACATTTCCAGCCTGTGTCGACCAAGTCAACCCATCCACCGGTCGTTCCGAGTGCGCTGCCAACATCGGCCTCTGCAACAACTCCGCCTACCAAACCATCATGCGCACCCAGTGCCCAAGAACTTGCGGATTCTGCACCTCCGGATAATTCAGCGTCCTCCACGATTAGTAATAATTGTGCATCTCCCCCATTTTCGCTTACTCTCCTAATTTATATAATAAATGCTGTGTTCCGCCAAAATGTGTTCAAATACAATTTCGATGATGGGGACTGGTTGTACCAACATAAAAACAATAACGTATTGTGTCGAAAAAATTTGGCGGCGGCGGGGATATTTTTGAAACAAAAACTCGAGGATAGTGTTTGGACAGATGCCTTTTGAAATTTCAAGTCTGTTGGGGGGAGAGAGTGTGGGAGAGTGAGAGGGTGCCAGAGAGATTTTCAGAGAAATTTCTGGTAGATAAATTAAGGGTTGAAAAACACAGGAAATTTTGAAAAAATAAATGACACGGCCTCAAAAAAAATTTTGGACCAAATTTTTTTGTTGGAAAATTATCGTCTTTAAAAGTGTTTCCCACAAAATTTTAGGTCCAGAATCCCAGCTTTAGCCAAAAATACCAAGTTAGGCCTCTTTGTGCACCTAAGCAAAAATTTGCGTAAGTCGCCGTAAGTGGGCGTGGCCTAAATATTCAGATGGTCCTATATGCATACTGCATATTAAAAAAACCTAATAGCACCTTTAAACAAATTTCCAAAAAAAAAAAATTTTGAGAGCCGGCAGCGAGCGGTATGATGTACTTGTCTGAAAAGTGGGCGTGGCTTAAAAACTGATAAAAAACTAGATTTGAAGATTTTATGGCCTGGAAAAAACTTGTGGAAAGTTTGAAGAAAATGTCCGTCTTTAAAAAATTGCCAAAAAAATTTTTTCGAACTTTTTTTTTCAAAGTGAAATTTTTCAGATTACTGTACATATTCAGTAACAGGACTCTTTTTTTATTTTTCAGTCAAAAACTCGAGTTTTCGATTTCAACTAGGGATTCACGTTTTTCATGTCAATGTTCGGTAGAGCGCATTTTCTGAAAAAAACTAATTTTTTTATTTTTTAAGTTTTTATCACTTTTGGGGTGCCGCCGCCGTAAGAGCGCGTTCTCTGAAAAAAAAACCGTGAAAATTTTGAATTTTGGCGCGTTTACCGCAAAACTTCAAAATTTCAAAATTTTGAGTTTTTGGTGCAGTAGAGCGCGTTTGCGACGTTGTAAAATTTCCCTTCCCCGCCTTTACGTCTTCAGTTAGGGCGCACACCTTGAGTGGGCGTGGTCTAACAATTTCTAGGGACCTTCTCCTTTTACCATGCCTATTGTCTCCTTACCCTGCTAGTACAATGGTCATTTTTGTTTCGACATCAAAATCGGAATGTTGCAGTTACAATTATTTGCACAGCTCTTGGAGTCCGCCTCCTTTAGCCATCCCATTCAGGTATATAAGGCAGGGGGGACACAATTAAAATCATCAGCTCACTTTTGTGATCTACAACAATATGTTCACTCGTCTCTTCTTCTCTTTTGCACTTTTCGCATTGGCCAACTGTCAGACTTGCGACATCTCCGCTTCGGAAGGACGTAAGTGATATCGGAAAAAATTTTTTTTTTTAATTGTCTTTTTCAGCATGCTTCGGTGTGGGAACATGTCAAACACAAGTTTGTGATTTGGCTGCAGGATTTTGCTGTCCTATAACCAGTAAGTTGTTAAAATTGGGTTACTGTAGTTTTCGTGGCGGGAGCCGATTTGCTTCAAACCTTGGCATCAGGGTGCTCAACCGAAGATAAAATCGAATAAAAACCGATTTTTTTCCACCGGTGAAAATCGTTTTGTCAACCGGTTAAATTCGATCGGTTTTTCAAAAACAAAAACCGGTTTGAAATCGAACAAAAATCGGTGAAAAGTCGATTTTCTTCGATTGTGTTTTGAAAAAAACCGTTCGATTTCGGTTTTCATCGGTTTAGAAATCGATTGAAAAACCGATTATTCTTCGATTTTTACCGATTTTCATCGGTTTTCTCGGAAAGTTCAAAATCTACGGCAATTTGTCACGTTTCAATAACTTTACACTTTTTTCTATTTTTATAGAAAATTTGAGCAAACATGAGAAATTGTCAATTTTAACGTCAAATCTAAATTACGAACAGTGCAAAATATGATAAAAACGTGACAAAGTGCCATAGGACTTGAACTTTCCGAGAAAACCGATGAAAATCGGTAAAAATCGAAGAACAATCGGTTTTAACCGGTTTCTAAATCGTTTCAAGATCGGTTTTTTTGAGACACAATTCAAGAAAATCGATTTTTTACCGATTTTTCTCAGAGTAAAAACCGATTTCTTTTTCTAAAAACCGGCGAAAATTTTCACCGATTTTTTCATCAATAACCGATTTTAATCGGTTTTGAAGAATCGGTTGAGCACCCTGCTTGGCATGGTTATATTCATTAGAAGCGTCTTAAAACGCTGAATTGATTGGTGCAATTTTTATAAAAATTGTGGCAAAATTGACAAAGTTACAGTAGGAAACGTGTTATCGTGGCGGGACCCGATTTTATTCAAACCTAGGCATGATTATACTCATTAGGAGCGTCTTGGAACGCTGAATCTATTGGTACAATTTTGATAAGAATTGCGTCAAAACTGACAGAGTTACAGTAGGAAACGTGATTTTAGGTTTTTGGATTACTGTAGAAATCGTGGCGGGACCCACTTTTCTTCAAACCTAGGCATGATTTTACTCATTAGGAGCGTCTTAAAACGCTAAGTCTATTGGTACCATTTTCATAAAAAGTGCGTCAAAACTGACCAAGTTACAGTAGGAAACGTGGTTGGATTACTGTAGTTTTCGTGGCGGGACCCAAACTGATTCAAACCTAGACATGATTATACTCATTAGAAGCGTCACGACGCGCTTAATCTAATGATACCATTTTTATAGAAATTGTGTCAAAACTGACAAAGTTACAGTAGAAAACATGATGGGGTTACTGTAGATATTGTGGCGGGACACAAGTTTCTTCAAACCTAGGCATGATTATACTCATTAGAAGCGTCTTAAAACGCTGTGTCTATTGGTACAATTTTTAAACCAATCGGATTAAAACCTACAAAGTTACAGCAGCAAACGTGATTTGAGGTTTTTGGGGTACTGTAGAAATCGTGGCGGGACCCAATGTTCTTCAAACCTAGGCATGATTATACTCATTAGGAGCGTCTTAAAACGTTGAATTGCGTCAAAACTGACAAAACTACACTTCTTATCTCAGCTGTCCCCGCTGTCACCACCACCGTCGTGCCAACCACAGTCGACGCCGACGGCTCCACCGTAACCGTGACCTCCACGTCGACCGCCGCCTCAGCTACCGTAACCTCCACGACCACCTGCGTCGACCGTCTTAACCCGTTGACGGGCGTCTCCGACTGCCCCGCCCGTGCGGCTCTTTGCAACGACTCCACCTACTACGCCGTCATGACCCAACAGTGTCCAAGAACTTGTGGACGTTGTAGTACAACCTCGACCAGCACTTCATGCGTCGACCGTGTCAACCCATCCACCGGAGTGTCCGACTGTCCAGCCCGTGCCGCTCTCTGCAATGATTCCACGTATTACGCTGTCATGACCGCTCAGTGCCCAAGAACTTGCGGTAGATGCAACACCACATCGTCTACTACCACTTCTACTAGTGAGTCATCATAACAGTCGCTTACAGAAAATCATGAATTTTCCGAAAAACGAAAAAAATGTTTTTAAAAATTTTGGAAAAAATTTTGAGCACAAATTTTTTGAGCCAAAAACACCCGAAAACTTCCAAATATTACATTTTTCTTCAATTCTGAATTCGAAAAACTAGTATTTCACAAAAAAAACTTATATTTATCCAGAAAATTTTTTTTGAAAAATTCTGAAAAAAATATTTTTTCGCACGCCAAAAAAACTTTGACACATTTTTTTTGAAAAATTTCTTTATAGTTTTTTTTACATCCACGTCTCAAAAACGTTCTACATGAATGATTTCGGAGAAAAATTTTAAATAACACTGTCCAACGTTATTTTTCGCAAAAATTGGTTTCAGTACAAAAAATTAAATTTTTGGGAATTTTCAGAAAAAATACCACTAGATAGTATTTCGACAATTTTTGAATGAAAAATTTCAAAAATATCACATTTTTTGAATCTGGGCCGAGATTCCGCATATGCACCCCTAAGAAGTTAGTCCAAAACTTAAAATCGAAAAAAATGTCCGAAAATTTTTTTTTGAAAATTTCTTGCATTTTTATGCAAAAAGACGACTACATAGTGTTTTTTACTATTTCTGACAACTTATTCTAGATAACAATGCACGTTTTTCGAATTCGGGCCTTATACACCTAAGAATGTGCTCCAAAACATAAAATCGCAAAAAGAAAGTCCGAATTTTTTTTTTTCGAAAATTCCAAAAAAACTTCCCCCAATTCCAGGCACAACCTGTGCCGACCGTTCTAACCCTCTTACGGGTACCTCGGACTGTCCAGCCCGTGCGGCTCTCTGCAATAACGCAGTCTATTACAATATTATGACTGTGCAGTGTCCAATGACGTGCGGCCGGTGTAATACCACCGCCACGTCGACTAGTAAGTGGCAGTGGCTTTGTCTTACTGCTTGCTTAATTGGTTATGCTTAATTAGTGTGGCTTAATTGGCTTGGCTTAATTTTATTTTTTGAAAAAAATCCTTAAAAAAACTTTTCAGCCACCTGCGCCGACCGTGTGAACCCAACAACCGGAGTGTCCGACTGTGCCGCCCGTGCCGCTCTCTGCACCAACTCAGTCTACTACGACTTGATGACCGTCCAGTGTCCAAGAACTTGTGGAAGATGTACGTCCAGCTCGACCGTCACCGCTACCGGCACCTCATCCACCACTGTCTCCTCCACTTGCGTCGATCAAGTCAACGCCGCCACCGGCACCTCGGACTGTCCAAACCGTCGCGCGTTCTGCACCAACGCCGCCTACTTGAGCCTTATGCGCACCCAGTGCCCACTCACCTGCGGTTTCTGCACTGCTGGGTAATTTGGATATGTCTGGAACTTCTCTCTGTTTTATAATTTATTTATTCATTAATTTATTTTCTTTTGGTCTTTCGATTATTCTGTGAAAAAATGTGGTCTTTCTTTCTCTTTCTTAATAAACTTTATTGGGTTTTTTTGTAACAAAAAATTATACCGAAAAAGTACCAAAACCCATCCAAATCCAACGAAATTAGTACCATTCGACTTGTTAAAAATGCAAAAAATAATAGCCTATATGGGGGTCGAACCCTGGATGCCAGATTACCGGCCCATCTCCTTACCGGGTAGACCATAAGGGTGGCGCGGCGGCGCGACCGCAGATTGTTGTGAGAAGGTGGTGGCGGCGCGCCTCCCTTCCGCCATCACCACCTTTATCACAATCTCCACATTCTCGCCGCCGCCGCACCCCGATAGCCTACCCGGTAGAAAATCTGGCCAGAAATCTAGTATCCCGGGTTCGACCCCACCCTACCTCAAATCATTTTTGTATTCTTTTCTGACATGGGAATGACCCGGGGTGTCCCCCCTGAAATCTTCCCATATTTTGTACACAAGTCATGTCTGACGTAACTAAGAAAAATCCGAAATTATAGCTGCGCTCTCTGAGGCTTAGGGGAGTTATACAACTTTTTTGAAAATTTTGAAAATTTTCGGTGTCTCCACTTTGAGAACTCGTAACTTATTGAGTTTTTGTGCTACTGTGATGGTTTTAGGCTCATATGATAGCCAATAACACGGGCTTCAAAAATGCCTCTTTGATCAATCACCAATAACATTAACCTGCAAAGCTGTAACTAAAAGTGTGGAAAAGTCGAGAGTGTGAGGTTACGATAAATGTCAAATTTCGACAATCGGGGAACTGGGGACTACCACCTGCGTACTCCTTACTCCGAGTTATGCCTATATACGTGTTCAAATATAGGTCGAGCCTGTGAGTTACGAGAGTTATTTCAGTTTTTCAGAAAAATTTCAGCTTTTCCACGTATCCCTATACGTTCAATTTTCTTCAAATAATTCGAAATATTTCCAAGTAATGAAAAGAAGGCAAAAGCACGACATTTCGCATTAACTAGCCATGAATGAGGTTTTTGGAGCAGGAAATTAAATATAAACGGGACTCAATTTTTGAAAAAATAACGTATAGGGATACATGGAAAAGCTGAAATTTTTCTGAAAAACTGAAATAACTCTCGTAACTCACAGGCTCGACCTATATTTGAACACGTATACAAACATAACTTGGAGTAAGGAGTACGCAGGTGGTAGTCCCCAGTTCCCTGATTGTCGAAATTTGACATTTATCGTAACCTCACCCTCTCGACATTCCCACACTTTTAGTTACAGCTTTGCAGGTTAATGTTATTGGTGATTGATCAAAGAGGCATTTTTGAAGCCCGTGTTATTGGCTATCATATGAGCCTAAAACCATCACAGTAGCACAAAAACTCAATAAGTTACGAGTTCTCAAAGTGGAGACACCGAAAATTTTCAAAATTTTCAAAAAAGTTGTATAACTCCCCTAAACCTCAGAGAGCGCAACTATAATTTTGGATTTTTCTTAGTTACGGCAGACATGACTTGTGTACAAAATATGGGAAGATTTCAGGGGGGACACCCCGGGTCATTCCCATGTGAGTATTTTGGCATAAAAAAGAAGCAATTTATTAACAATTTTCGAGTTTTTTTTCACTTAAAAATGCCGATAATACTTCTCCATTTCCTCTTCCGTGAACTTCCCCGCAACCACGATATTCTTTCCCGAATGATTCCATGCAAAATAAGAAGTTGGATGATCTCGATACCATAGCGGTCCGTATTCATGTTTCAACTGTTCTATTGGATTACAAAGAATCCAAAATAGATGACCATGCATTTCAGCGGCGCAGGAGGGGTCTAGTAGGAGATGGGTGTATCTGTATTTTGTGCCATCACCTGGAATTGAAATTCATGACTTTTTTGAAAGATTCAACAATTTCTCACTGTCTAGCCCAGGAATATAACGGTAGACCACTTTTCCATCCTCAATATAGTCATACATCACAAATAAATCGATTGCAGGCCGCCCTTCTTCCTTGGAAACTACAGTAATCTCATGGGAGTCTTCTAGCTACAAAATTTCAGATCATTTATTGATTTTTCCGTCCTCACTAACTTTTCCTAGCATTCTCCTCATATCGAAAGCAGATTCATTTCTTCTCAAAACTTTTTCCGCGTACTCCGGATTGTAGTTCTCCTTGAAAACCGAGAAATCCAAATCGAGGGTATGAGGGATTACTGTACATTCACGATACCATCCGAGGAGTGTCCCGCCGTTTAAATAGGGGTACATCTCCATATCGATTAGTTCATCTCGGAAACGAGCAAGGATATCGGTGGAAGTGGTTCCGTTTTGTTGGACATCCTAAAAACCGATTTATCTCAAAAAAGTGGAGAGCTATAAAAAAGTAACCAACTACAAAAATATAGAGCTTAAAATTTCTCATATTTTATAAGTTGACAACTTTTTGACAGGTATTCACGCTTTTGAGATACGCGCCTTTGAAGAATGGGAGGCGAGAGAGTGTACTAGGAGAGGAGGGCGTCTCACTTCTCTGGGTCTCTCTCCCCTTTCCCCTCTACCCGCTCGCGCCTTGGAAATAGGCTATCTTTAAAGGCGCCTAACTCAGTTGGGTGAAAAGATAGAAAAAAGTTGTCAACTACAAAAATAGAGATTTGGTTTTGATCTACCAATTGATTCAAAATTTAAAGTTTTTGGACTTGAACTGGCTTCAGATGGCACAGTCAAAGTTTTTCATTTTCTAGCCAGAAATTCCAGATTTTTGAATTTGGATGGTTTTGAAAGGAATGGAAAGATAAAACAACATTTTCGAACCCAATAACATCAAATTTCCATATAGTTTTTACTCACTTCTGACGCATCCCTATCCATCTCGAGACCAAGACACTCCACAAACTTCGATCTTTTGTAGAATTCAATAAATCTTTGGATATTTGTAGGAACTTCGAAGTTTCCGATCCGACGGGTTTCGAATCTTCTAGAAAACCGAAAATTAAAGTTCCAAACATTTGCAAAAGTCAATACTTTGGAATAATCCTCTTCCCATCTTCATGAAATTCCAAAAAGTCTTTGTTATCCGGACTGTCATAAAACACAACATCGAATCGCGTCTTGTCGATGTTCGATCCGTCCATGTTCTTCACGTGGAGTCCAATCTGAATCCTCGTAAATCTACCCAAGCCGCCGTAAATCTACATTTACTCACCTTTACCCTCTTTGTCGTATCCCATCGACAATCCTCCGATTTCAAGTTTTCCAAAAAATTCAAATCAATCAATAATACCGGAACTTCCGGATCCAATTCGTACAGAAGATCATCACATTGAGTTTGATTATTAGACAGTGAATCTGAAAATAGGATAAGTTTATCTAAAATTTTCCTTAAAACTAACATCTCTTGGAATTTTTGTAGATCAAAACGAGAAGCACCGCTTGAAGTATAATCCCGAAAATCAAGAATCGGACGAAAACATTTGTCGATGACATATCTATATACCAGAAGGAACTCCAGAAGAGTGTAGAACTATTTGGAATTGGTTTCGTGTCCCCGCCGGGGGGCACCCCACGGTGCACCCGGAATGAGGGCACCCGGTTATTCGATTTTCTTCTAGAAAGTAAGAGTTCTAGAAGTTTCTGGCTAAACGACAACTTTCCAGTCCTCGTCGCAAGACTTGTAGGCAACCATGATAAAAGTCAGTTATCGGACTTTTTCATACCAAAAAGTATCAAAAACCCATCGAAATTCGACGAAATTGGTACCATTCGACTTGTCAAAATATGCAAAAAATAATAAGCCTAGGTGGGGGTCGAACCCCCGATGCCAGATTACTGGTCTATCTCCTTACCTGGTAGACTATAGGGATAGAAGTGGGGCGCGGCGGCGAGAGTGAAGAAGAAGGCGGCGGCGGCGCCACCCTTCCGCCACCACCCTTATAACAACCTCCACCTTCTCGCCGCCGCCGCACCCCGACAGCCTACCCGGTAGAATATCTGGCCAGTAATCTTGCATCCCGGGTTCGACCCCACCCTACCCCAAACTTTTTTTTCTTTCTTTTCTCATCATTTTGTTGTAAAAATTATTGGATATGAAGCAACATTTCATTTAAAAACATTCCAATTTCTTATCTTCTTTTCCAATCGATACGAAAACGATACATTCTTGCAGATACATAGATGGTGATGGCTAGCACAGTCTCCAGCTTCTCTATTTTGAATTTTCCCAAACAAAATTTGATCTACATTTTTGTTATACGTGAGAATTGTCTTGAATTCCGTAAATTCAGTAAGGATAGAGAGATCATAGGTATGATTAGTGTCGGAGGGGTTTATATGACCATGGTGGAGTAGGGAGAGGGTCTGAATTCAAAAATATGAAACAGTTCATTGGAGCGCACTTGCTCACTCACCTCTCTGAATTCAAATCTCTCACAAATCGCTGTTAAATTTGATCTATCCAACAAGTCGTTCATATGATCTACCAATAGGGTTCCAAATCGATTCCGCAGATTTTCACTGTCTACCGTAACCTTTTCCACTTGACAAATACAGTACTCCAGTGGAATCGGAAGACGTCCGCAGGTCCTCGGAAGAGATGGTTGACGACGGAGATATGAGTGGCCCTTTTCACCGGAAATTTCCAGAAGAGTACGGTTAGTGAAGGAAGCGGCAGGGTGGTACTGTAATTAATAGTGGAAGAGGAATTTCTAGGCCACGGCCGCCAAAAAAACCTTCAATATATCCAAAATCGTGGCTCTCGTATCAAAATTAGTCTGAAGTTTCCGCGAGTTTTGTCTCATGATCTCCAGCATCGCTGGATTTTTTCGACGAAACGATTTCGGGATAGAAATCGATAAATATGGATTCCTTGCCTCCACACTACCAATTTCAGAATCCGAGGTTAGACCCTGAATACCCTGAGCGCCCATGAATATGACGAATGAGTTTTGGAGTGTTTCCAAATTATTTTTGATGAGTTTCAGTATAGATTCATCGGATCCAGGAAGAGAGAGCCATGCGAATTTAGGAGATTCTGCAAAAATTTTCGTCAAAAAATCGAGTTTTTTCATACCAAAAAGTATCAAAAACCCATCCAAATCCGACGAAATTGGTACCATTCTGCTTGTTAAAAAATGCAAAAAATAATAGGTCTGGGTGGGAATCGAACCCTCGATGTCAGATTGCTGGCCTATATCCTTACCAGGTAGACCATGAGGGCGAGCCGGCTGCGCGGCCGAGAGGGTTATGATAAGGGTGGTGGCTGCAGCGGTCGTCATCTTCATCACAACCTCCGCCGCCGCGCCGCCGGCTCGCCCTCATAGCCTACCTGGTAAGGAGATAGGGCAGTAATCTGACATCGAGGGTTCGAGCCCCACCCTGGCCATTTATTTTTTGCATTTTTAAACAAGTCGATTGGTAAAAATTTCATTGGATTTGGTTGGGTTTTTTGCACTTTTTGACGCTTTTTGCTATTTACAATTCCGATTTTTAACCTAGACATAACATTTCGTATAATAATTGAGAACCTGCCTTCATAAGCTTCCAAGAACGCCTTGAAATAGTCCATTTGACAGAATCTCTCATTCAAATTTAAATAATGATGAGCTTTGAGCCCTTTTTGATGGTCGTCGATATGTAAAGTCTGAAAATTTTTGGAAAATGAAATTTCACCAGTATTACGGTATCTACGTTAATACCATATAACCATGATCCTTGAATTCTTCAAATATCGAGACATCAGACTTGCCCAACCACAAAACCATTTTATTAGCCAAGACGTCCCCGCCGATTTTATTCACAAATGGGAATTCTATGGGTTCTAAGCGAAAGGATAGGGTGGAGAGTGTTTTAGGAAGAGATCTGGAAAACCTGACCTGTCCAGTAGAGCGCATTTGCATCACTTACCGTTTAGCAGCGCCGGTGCTCAAAGAGTTCACGAGGAACACGAAGACATTCGGCGGGTTTTCTTGGAATTTTGGAGATTCGATTGGTTTTCTGAAAGGATAAAAAGAGAGTGATCCAACAAGTTGAGATTGTGATCTACATAATTTGGGAGTGTGAAAATCGATATATTTCAGTGCCATCTTTCCAGCAGACAGCTTCCACGAATTCGCAGTGCACTGGTCCAGGTGGTAGCCAGGTGGATGTGGAAAGGCATCTGGAAAGAATAAAAAAATTCGAAAAATTTTGAAAATACTTAGTTTCAAACTGTCTCGGTTTCAAAACGGTCTGGGGAAAACAGTTTATTTTCAAGTTTTGAAAAAATCACGTGAAAAAATGAGCTACTTTGAATGTCTATATCAAAATCGTGTAGAGTCGGATTGTTTCGAAATCATGCTTATTTTGTAGATCAAATTTAGATCTTCATTTTTGTAGTTTACCACTTTTTGATAGCTCCATACGCTTTTGAGATACAGGCGGTCAAATTTTGGCGCCAGCTAGGTGACGAGAGACTGTGCGAAACGGCTACCTTTAACGACGCGTAACTCAGTTGGGTGAAGAGATAGAAAAAAGTTGTCAACTACAAAAATGTAGCCCTAGATTTGATCTACCCAATAAATATAAATTTGAGTCATTTTAACTCAAAAATGGCGCGGTGACACGCTAGAAAAACTTACCTTGCTGAGCAGTTCATCCCCATTCCCTTCTCCAATATCCTCCATGTCCCATTCACCAATTCCGTCAGCGGCTTCGTAAGACAATTATCGATTGATTTTTGATCTACACCCTCATCTATTATGCTCGGGTGCCAATAATCATAAACCGGCAGGGCACATACATTCATATAGTTGTTGGTGGAGTCATATTCATGAAATAGCTGCTCTGAAATTAGAAATTTCTGGTGGCCTAACTTTTGTTAGTGGTGGCCTAGAAAACTCACCTTCCTTCTGATCTTCAGTTTTGTAGACGAACAACATGAATATGATTTGAAAAAGGAAACCGTAGACGAGAATCCGAAAGAAAATTGGTTTTGACTTCTTGTTCCACAGGATTTTATGCATATTTTTGCTATTTTTGAAGAGAAAATGAAAACCAAATCAGAACCGCAACGTTTTTCCGAAAATCGGAGCAAAATAACCAAATTTTAAGGAAGGTCACGGTGAAAAATGGGCAGTTTTCCAAGCGTGTCACAGCGTCATTTTTAAACTAAAATGTTTCAAATTTATATTCATTGTGTAGATCAAATCTAGGGCTACATTTTTGTAGTTGACAACTTTTTTATAGCTGTTCACGCTTTAGAGTTCTGCGCCTTCAAAGATAGCCTATTTTCAAGGAGCGCGGGGAGGAAAGAGGAGACGCAGAGAAGCGAGACAGCCTCCTCGTTTCGCACGCTCTCTCGCCTTCTGATCTTTAAGCACTTGTATCTCAAAAGCGTGCAGAGCTATCAAAAAGTTGTCAATTACAAAAATGAAGATCTAGATTTGATCTACAAAACAAGCGTAATTTCAACACAATCCGTCCACACACTATTTTGAAATAGACTTTTGAAATTACCCTATTTTTATCGTTATCTGTCTAGATTCTCTGCGCTCTTTTCTCTCTCTCTCTCTCTCTCTCTCCTAATAATTATAATTTTGATAAACTTAATTGACTCGAGATCTAGCTTAAGATCCTATTTTCAAAAAAAAGTGTTCTTTAGAACTCTTTTATCTCAAAATTTATCGAAGCTTTCAAAAAACTGTCAACTACAAAAATATAGATCATAAAATTTTCCACATTTTGTTAGTTGATCACTTTTTGATATCTCTTCACGTTTTCTAGATATGTAGTGTCGAAACTAAGCAAAGCGAGAGAGTACGCCGACAAAGGAGGGTGTCTGGCTTCTCTGCGTCTCTCCTTCCCCCTTTCTCTCACAAGCAGCAATCCAGGTACCCATCTTTAAAGGCGCGTATCTCAAAAACGTGAATAGCTATAAAAAAGTTGTCAACTGCAAAAATGTAGCCCTATTTTTAATCTATAGTCATAATAATTGAAAATAATTTTGCTGTTATCTGGCGTCAGGGGGAACTGTCAAAGTAAAGGAATTTTCATAACTTAGAAGACCTGAAATTCAAGAAAAAATAACAAAACACAATTTGACATTCATATAATATTTATTCTTTCGGATGCTGGGCAATTAATGCAATTAAAACTCAAATTTCAAAAAATGCGATAGATATAGTTATCAGTTAACACACAGTTACAATCTCAAAAAGTCCATCTCGAGTCGGCTCATGAAAAATCGATTGATTTTTGGACTGCCATTTTCCTTATCCTCCTCCTGGCGTGTAATCTTTCGAACCATTCTTCTCGGAGTCTCATTTGCAGATTGTGGTGGACGAATTCTGGATTGCTTCCGACGAAGGCGATAGTTTTCAACTGCAGTAGATGTCGTAGGTGTCTCTGTAATTTCAACTTTTTTATCCTTATAAAATTTCACTATCGGATGCTCCAAGAGCTCCGAAGCAGAAGGACGAGTCTCCGGATTCTCTCGAATCATTGACTCAATAGTTTCCCTTAAGTCTCTGGACCGCCCCTCAAAGAATCTATCTGGCGTCCGACCAGCAATCAGAACATTCCTCACGCCACCCTGTGGGGGCATATGGAGTCCTGTCGTGATCTCCAGAAGGCTCATACCAGCAGCAAAGACATCACCTGCTGTAGTGAACACTTTTTTGGAAAACACCTCCGGTGCCAGATACCTGGAATCCCCCTCGTCTCCAGCACACCACACCTCATTCACTCGGCTGACCAGACCAAAATCTCCAATTTTTATTTTTATTACCTCACCTTTTATTACCAATATATTATCGGGTTTCAGGTCATTATGGCAGAATCCGGAGGTATGGAGATGAGAGATCCCCAGTACTATTTGTACTAAGATTCTCCAGATCTCGTCTTCATCCAGACCATTTCTACAGTATGCCAGCAAAGACATGTCACACAACTCGGTCTGGATGTAGACGAGTCCCCTATCTAACCACCCGGACACGTACTCCATAATATAACTATTCTGAGGGATCTGCTGGAATCCTTTCACCTCTTTTACCGCTTTATTACCTGACTCTAGACTCTTTTTTATCGCATACCATTTCCCCCCTTCCCCCTTATATCTCCCCCTAAAAACTTCACCGAAATTTCCTTTTCCAATCGTCTCGATATTGGTGAAAAGCTGCTCCATTGCACTCCTTGGGTCCTTTGCATCGTAGTGTGTGTCGACGAGTGGGGACAGGTGTCCTGCAAATGAAAAATCGATAATTTTTGCTGCGTAGCGACTCAAAGAATTTCAGAGCATAGTTTCCGCGTGTTAGGCAGTTAAAGTCAGAAATGCGCTCTAAGTAGAGAAGTACTAAAATTTCGCTGCGTAGCGACTCTTGGTATTTCAAGGCTCTAGCGAAATCATTTCGCTACGTAGCGACCCAACAATCTCGAATTCTTAGTGAGCAAGCGATTTTTGCTATCCCCAAGGCTTCTCTTTGGAATTTTAAAAGTTTCTTGCAATTTTGAAGGTTTTTTCTGCGTAGCGACTCAACTAGTGGATACTATAACTCAGCGGAGTTTCTGAGTAGAACTTTCGCTGCGTAGCGACCCAACAGTATCAAATTCTAATTAAGAAAGCGTTCTCTTAGTAGAGAAAAACAAAACTTTCCCTGCGTAGCGACTGCAAAAATATCAAATTCTAAATGAGCAAGCGCACTCTATGATAGCGACGTTCTAAAGTTTTGCTGCGTAGCGACTTATGTTAGGGTTTTTTGCGATATCAGAGGTTTTTTCGCAATTTTAAAGGTTTTTTTGTACTTAACGGCATCTAATTACTTCTGCGTAGCGACTCAACTAGTGGATACTCATTCTATAACTCAGCGGAATTTTTAAGTAGAACTTTTGCTGCGTAGCGACTCAACTTACCGTCCATTTCAAAAACTTGTGCCCCTTGTGGTTCCTCCTTCCTCTTCTTCTCTGACCTCTTCTGCTCTTCTCTTTCTCTTAACGACAGTCGGCTGGTTGTCTTCTTCTTCGTCGGAGCCGGTGGGGGTGCTCTCGATACTCCTCCCAATCTCTCCAATACTTCTGCCTTTGTTTCCAGTCTCTTCGTCGTCTCCATTTCTTCATCTGAATCCACTCCATTCGAGTCCTGAATCTCCGTCCAGACCGCCCGTGCCAAAACATTACAATCTCTTATTTCACAGAAAGTCCAGACTGTCTTTTTGGTTGGAGTGGAGGGTGGAGACATTCTCGGGGAGGAAGTGCTGAAATAAAATTACGATGAGCAACGGGCGGTCAATGAAAAAAAAAGAATTATGAGAATGAGCACAGAGAAGAGAGTATAGAAATGCACCAGGATTCCAAAAGTCCCGTTTTTGGAAAAATTTTAACGAAAAAAACTTGAAGAGCACAGAGTAAAAAGGATTTTCGAATTGATTTCCAAAAAAAAATGTCAACGTTTGCAACCGCGCTCTACCGAAACTTAGAAATAGGGAGAGTTGAGAGACACAGAGAAGAAAAATCATTTTTTGAGGGGGAGCGCAGCAGAGCTGTGAGGAAATGAAGTTTTCAAAAAAGGAAGACGGAAGTAACTTTTTTTAAAGGAAGAGGGAAGAAGGAAGTGAAAATTTCAAAAGGGAAGTCGGAAGTAACTTTTTCAAAAAGGATGACAGAAGAAGGTGGCTCCGCGACAATTCGCAACCGCGACATTCCGCAACTCACGTAGGTTTCGCAACTGCGACACTTCGCAACTGTTCATTTCGCAACAACGACATTTCGCAACTACGACATTTCGCAACTAGCCATTTCGCAACCATAGAACTAGCAATAGTCTAACCTAGTTTAGTCCGAAAATGGGTCAGATAACTTTTTCGTCTATTTAATCGTTTTCAAATATGCTCCCAGACTTTTTGGTGCACTCAACATTTTCCACTGACCCAAATATACAAACGCGGTGTGGTTGCAAAACGTCGTAGTTGCGAAGTGTCGTAGTTGCGAAACCTACGTGAGTTGCGAAATGTCGCAGTTGCGGAATGTCGCGGTTGCGAATTGTCGCGGAGCCAAGAAGGTAGTCGGAAAAGGGAAGAAGGAAGTCGAAGTTGAGCTTGGAACTCGGAAGAAGGAAGTTAGTTTCGAAAATGACGATTTTGAAGAAATTTTTTCTGTTCATCACTCACTGAAAACGATTTTTGGCGTTGTTTTCATACGAAATTCCATCAAAAACCGCCAAAATTCCGCCGAAATTCCGTCAAAAATTCCAAAATTTTTGCGGAAGAAGGAAGGCGGAAAGTAAATTTTCTAAAAAGGAAGTCGGAAGAAGAAAAAGGAAGTCAAAGGAAGGAATTCCGCACATCTCTGGAGCGCAGTTTCAAAAAATCACTTTTTTTTGAAGTTCGATGAAAATTCGAAAACAGGTGGAAAATTTGGCCTAAAATTTTCAATACCGAGTTTTGAAAAAAAGAAATTTATGTTTTTTCATTGTTTCCGGGAAAATAGGGATACTTTGAATTGTGAATTTGAATTTTTTCGAAACTTCCAGAAATTGGATCAAAATCGTATCAAAAACCAGAAAAAATGAGGCGTTTTTGATGATTTTGACGGAAATCTGACAAAAAAACGTTTTTTGGTAACTTAAGTGAGAAGCCTTTTGAAGTTCAACATTTTGACACCTTCAGACCGATAGCACACCCACCAAAAAAAGGGACTAAAATACTTCAAACGGATGAGAATATGGGGGCCCGAATGGGGGAAATTTACTAAAATTGTGATATCTGACTAACCGACTGAAAGTATACACCTTCTTAAACTAGTTATTGGGACCGGGGAGATCAAAGGGAAAGGTTTACGGTAGTTATGAAGGATATGACTGGAATTGAACATTTTAGAGGGAGAAGGTGGAAGAGGACTACTGGTTTAGAGAGACCGTAAGAAAGAGGAAAATGTGTTCCCAAAAAATGCAAATCTTGGGGGTAAAGACAATATGAATATCAAAATGAGAGAAAAAGAAAAACCAACCGACCATCCATGACGACCGACTGAAGACGAATGAATGGTTTGGATTGCCCCTCATAAACGGCGTGACCATGTGGGCGGGGCTTAGAATACAGTCTGTCCACGTAGCGATCATGGGGAAATGGGAATGAGGTGGGGAGGGACTCATGAATACTTGGTACATCATGTGTCCTCTGTCAATGTGGTATTCTGAATATGTCTACGTGGATTATTGACAGTCGGAGTCAATAAAGATTGGGCAGACATGTGGTAATAGGAAGTAGCGGAAGTATGTAGCAATTTCAGGTGTGAAATGGAGATGTACCAAGATGCCACGTAGACATATTCAGAAGACCACATTGACAGAGAACACACAATGTACCAAGTATCGATGAGTTCCTCTGGGAAGATAGAAAAGTGTATTCCAGATTCTTTGATCTCTAACCGACAGCATACTGTATTTGGGTAGTGATGGCGGTGAGATCTAAGGGTTCGGCATACTAGGTGGTAGGCTTTAATGACGGTTTTCAGCGAAAATTGACAAGTCTCTGGAAAACAGATATTGTTACATATAGTGTGGTCTAAAATGAAACACTTATCTAAAAAGGATTCAGCGAAAATTGCGAATTGACATTAGAAATTTCAGTTTTTGAAGCTCATCTGCGGATGTGACATGCTGTTCATATTTTTCAAAATTATAATGGTTAGGTAGATCAAATCTGAATCTTCATTATTTCCGTTGACAACCTTTTGATAGACTCACAGAATTTTGAGATATAAACGATCAAAGTTAGCAACCTTACAAGACATTGAAGACAATTAGTCGATTCGAACATTTGTCCCGGTGCCAATATTTGAAAAATTATTGAAAACATATATTTTATGGAAAGAACAAATCTAGATCTCTATTTTTGTAGTTGACAACTTTTTGATAGCTCCGAACACTTTGGAGATATGCGTCATTAAAGATTGAGGCACCAGGGAGCGCGCAAGATGCAACATGTTGTTTTTGAAGCCCTGTATCTCAAAAGTGTGGAAAGCTATCAAAGAGTTATCAACTACAAAAATGGAGATCCAGATTTGATCTATCTAACCAGTATAGTTTTGAAAAACATAGACAACATCTCACATCAGCAGAGATCTTCAAAAACAGAGATTTTTAATGAACATTCCTTTCTGCTTTTTTCCAGAAACTTGACAATTTTTACTGGGAACCATATTTGACCAGAGCCTATTAAAGCCTACTACCTAGTATACCGTACCCTTTGATCTCACCGCCACTATCCACATTACAGTATGCTGTCGGTTAGAGATCAAAGAAATCTGGAATAGACTCTTCTATCTTCCCAGAGGGACTCATCCGATTTATACTTGGTGCATAGTATATTCTCTGTTATTGTGGTCTCCTCAATATGTCTACGTGGCATCTCGGTACATCTGGATTTCTGAATATGTGTCCACATGGCCACATGGTGGTATATGTTAGCTAAGAGGCCGCCCATTTTTGAGGCGTTTCTATAAGATGCGGGCCTAACCATTCATTCTTATCGAAGTGGTCGTCATGGATGCTCGGTTGGTTTTTCTTATTCTCCATTTTGATATTCTTATAGTCTCTTCCTTGTCATTATCTCAAGGCTTTGATTTTTGGGAACACATTTTCCCCTTTTTACGGTCTCTAAGCCAGTTCCTGTTATAGTCGGTCCCTGGTCTCGCGGTTTAGTCTAATTTTTTAGTCTTACGTTCCAGTCTTAGACTTTCCGGCCTAGTTTCATTGTCTAAAACACTTTTTTCTAGTCTTGGGTCATTCGTTCTACTCTCGCTTTAATTTTCCAGCTCAAATCAAAATTTTCTGAAATTTTTATTAATTTTTCATACAATTTTATCCAAGATTCTTGTTATCTCTGACATGGAAATTAGGTTTCAAATAATTTTTTACGTCAGAAATATAATTTTTCAGTTATTTTGATGTAAAAATCACATTTTAGCGTTAAAAACGACAAATTTAGGTAGTTTTCTTCACTTTTTGCGAATTTCAAACTTTAAAGGCGCATATCTCAAAAGATGTCTCCAGCTTTTTACCACTTTCTAACGTTCTTTACTATTTTTCCATCACAAACTTATTCTTTTCTTTGCAGACTCTTCCTCATTCCTCTCATCCAAATGGCTCCACTCTCCACCGAAACCACCACCAAATCACCCACCCAAATCATCTGGAAGTTTTCAAAAATTCTCGGGTTTTTTGTGTTGAAGAGGGGGACGCTGGAAATGGAGACTCCGGAGGATCTTCAAATGGAGGACTCGGAATGCACACTGGAGACCAAAAAGGAGTTCACGGATCGAGTGGGATCCCCGAGGGTCCGGAAGCAGCCACCGCCAGTGAAGAGGCAAGCGGCGCCAAGGAGAAGTGTCTTCCGCCAGGAGATGGATAAGAAGGAGAAGGCGCCGGCACAGTTGATAAGAGAAGAAGGTAAGATATTGGGTTTTTAAAGGGAGAGGGGGATGGTAGGTTACGGTAGGTACCAGAAATTTCATTTTAAATTGAAAACGGACGCTACCGTATGCCTAATAGTCGCGTCTATCAGTAGAGCGCGTTTACAGCATATGTTCAGTTTAGAGGGTGGAGCCTAGAAAATTTTCCCGTTGTATAAACGGGAAATGTCTAAAATCAGAAATTTTGGAAAGTTCTGGAAATTGCAATTTTAGGTGAAAAATAAGAAAGTTTGAGCATAAGCCACGTGGTCACATGACGTCAACTTTTAATTAGAATTGTAGATCAAAAACAGGGCTTCATTTTTGTAATTGACAACTTTTTGATAGCTCTTTACGTTTTTGAGATACGGAAGTTTGAAGTTTGCACGCTAACTGAATTTTTTTTTTTGAAAAGTTGCTGAATTTCAAGATACCGTAACGGGAGGGGTTACTGTTTTCTGTTAACCATTTTTTGATATGTTGTAGATCAAATCTAGATCTCTATTTTTGTAGTTGACAACTTTTTGATAGCTCCTCACGCTTTTGAGATATGGGTCTTTAAAGAAAAGGGGCGAGAGAGCATGCGAAAAGAGGAGGGCGTCTCGCTTTTCTGCGTCTCCTCCTCTCTCCTCGGTCGCGTCTTGGAAACAGGCTATCTTTAACGGCGTATAACTCAGTAGGGTGAAGAGATAGGAAAAAGTTTTTAATTGCAAAAATGGAGATCTAGATCTGATCTACCAGAAAAATGTAAATTTTAAAATTTTGGGTTTCATCTGGCGTCAGGGGACACGTTCAATGTTCGTCAATTTTTCAGTTTTTTTTTCAAAATCTTCTTCATTTCCAGATCTCATCCCCCTCCAGGACAAATTCTACAGTGCCATTGCCGATGATGCCGCCCACTTCCAGATGTTCCAGCAGCCACTCGAACCACTTGGAAAAGGATCATACGGTGAAGTTTTTGGTGGGGTTTATAAGGGGGATAATATAAAATATGCTATCAAAAAAAACTTAAAATTTAAACCACAGGACCGTAAATTTTTGTCAGAGGTCCGTGGATTTCAGGGGGTCCCAGCTCACCCCAATATTCTAAAATTTATAAGGGGATGGGTGGACGGGGAGGCGGTTTACCTGCAGACAGAATTCTGTCAGAGGGACCTGCTGAGCCACTCGAAGGACGGGCTCCAGGAAGAAGAGATCTGGGCTATTCTATCGGATATTCTGAAAGGGTTGAGTCATTTACATGATTCTGGCTTTCTGCATAACGATGTGAAGCCAGAAAACATTCTTCTCGGAGTGGATGGCATCTGGAAACTCGGGGATTTCGGCCATCTTACCGTCATATCACCCGACGGATTCTCTGCTGGAGACGAGGGTGACGCCCGGTACCTCGCACCAGAAGTCCTTGGAAATATGACACCAAGTAAGGCGGCGGATGTCTTCAGTGCAGGGATGTCCCTTCTAGAGATTGTCACTTGTATTCAGATGCCATCTGGTGGGGAGGATCGTCAGAGGATTCTGGATAATAAGGTACCCGAGAGATTCTTCAGGGGATACTCTAAAGATCTTAAGGGTCTTATTGGTCTAATGATCCATCGGGATCCTGAGAGCCGCCCGACTGCAGAAGAGCTCTTGGCTCATCCAATGATTCAAAATGGGACTCAAAATAACACTCAAAATAAGAGCGGTACACCTAAAAAGTTTGAATTTTCAGGTTCGTCTTCTTCACCACCTCCTAAGCGCCAAAGACCCGATGAATCCGAGAACTTTTCCCCTTCCTGGCACAAAAATCCAGCTCCGTCACCGGTCAACACACCCAACACTACTCCAAGACATAATCGACCAAAGGATAGGAGATCGTTGAGAGAGAAAAATGCGGAGAGAAGTTCATGAAAAGATACTTTTTAATATTTGATGTTTATTGGTTCCAAAGTATTTGAAAAATGAATATTATACTTCTCAAAATACGCATTTTTGAAGTTGACGACTATTTGAGAGCTCTGCTGGCTTATGGAAAATCAATGATTAAAGTTAGCAATCTTACAATATATTGGAGAGAGTTAGTCATTTTCGAACGCCTGCCACGGAGCCAAATTTTGTGAAAATACTGAAAATGTATACTTAATGGGTAGATCAAATCTAGATCTTCATTTTGTAGTAGACCACTTTTTGAAAGCTTTTCAGGTTTTTGAGGTGCGAACAGTTCAATTTTAACACTTTTTAAATACAAATTCGCTTCTTTGAAGAGATCGCCTCGGACTCAATTTTGTTTCTAGTGTTTTAAGCTAAATTTTAATATGTAGATCAAGTTCAGATCCACATTTTTGAAGTTGACAACGTTTTGAAACCTTGTCATACTTTTGAGATATGAAAGATCAAAGTTAGCCACCTTGTAAGACATTGAAGATAATTAATCATTTTCGAACACTTGTCACGGAGCCAAATTTTCTGAAGTTATTGAAAATGTATATTTGATGGGTAGATCAAATATGTTTCTATATTTTTGTAGTTGACAACTTTTTGATAGCTTTTCAAGTTCTTGAGTCATGTTTCTTCAAAGATTGAGGCGCCAAAGAGCGCGAGAGAGTATGTCTGCTACCTGCTGTCTTTGAAGCCTTGTATCTCAAAAGCGTGGAAAGTTATCAAAAAGTTGCTAACTACAAAAATGGATATCCAAACTTGATCTACGTAACCATTACAATTCTGAAAAATATGGTAAACATCTCACATCAGCAGAGATCTTCAAAAACAGAGATTTTTGATGAAAATTTCCTTTTTTCGAACCACATCATTTGTCACAATTTTTGTTTTTATTCCAAAGACTTGTCAATTTTCGCTGAAAACCTTATTGACCAGGGTTTATCAAAGCCTAACATCTAGTATACCGTACCTTTTGATCTCACCGCCACTATCCAAGTGGTACAGTATGTTGTCGGTTAGAGATCAAAGAATCTGGAATTCTATCTTCCTAGGGGAACTCATATGGATACTTGGTACATTGTGTGTCCTCTCTCAATGTGGTCTTCTGAATATGTCTACGTGGCATCTTGGTACATCTCTATTTTACACGTGAAATTGCTACATACTTCCGCTACGTGTCTCCAACTACCAAACATGTCTGCCCAATCTTTATTGACTCCGACTGTCAATAATCCACGTAGACATATTCAGAAAACCACATTGACAGAGGACACATGATGTACCAAGTATCCATGAGTCCCCCCCCTCCCCACCTCATTCCCATTTTCCCATAATCGCTACGTGGACAGATGTATTGTAAGCCCCGCCCACATGGTCACGCCGTTTATGAGGGGCTATCCAAACCATTCATTTGTCTTCAGTCGGTCGTCATGGATGGTCGTGTTGGTTTTTCTCTCATTTTGATATATTCATATCGTGTATTCCTTGTCTTTACCCCCCAAGATTTGCATTTTTTGGGAACAAATTTTCCACCTTTTCTACGGTCTCTAAGCCAGTAGTCCTCTTCTCCCTATAAAATGTTCTCAATTCTAGATCCATGTCCCCCATAACTACCGTACACCTTTCCCTTTGATCTCCACCGACCCCAATAACTAGTTTAAGAAGGTGTATACTTTCAGTCGGTTAGTCAGATATCACAATTTTAGTAAATTTCCCCCCATACGGCCCCCATATTCTCATCCATCTGAAGTATTTTAGTCCCTTTTTTTTCCAAAAATGCCTCTTTTTTTCTAGTTTTTCAAACTAAATACGGCTAATTTGATTAAACTTCTGAAAGTTTCGAAAAAATTATATTTTCCCATTTTCCCGAAAAAAATCACAGAAATTTCTGCTTTTTGAAACTCTAAATTAAGAATTTTAGGCCAATTTTTCTAAAAGTTGAAAATTTTCGAATTTTCATCGAACTTCATAAAAAACTTATTTTTTGAAACTGCGTTCCAGAGCTGTGCGGAATTCCTTCCTTTGACTTCCTTCTTCCCTCTTCCTTTTTTGAAAATTTTACTTCCGCACAGCTCTGCTGCGCTCCCCCTCAAAATCCGGTTTGTTCTTCTCTGCGTCTCTCAACTTCCCCCATTTCTAAGTTGCGGTAGAGCGCGGATGCAAACTTTGAAATTTTTGTATTCCTTTTTCGAATCAATTATAAAATTTCTTTTCACTGTGTGCTCTTCAAGTTTTTATCCTTTAAAAAATTCCAAAAACGGGACTTTTGAAATCCTGGTGCATTTCTAATAGCTCGCCACAGTTCTTACAACTGCGCTCCACCGAAATTCCCTTGAAAAATGTCTCTTTTTCTCTGCGTCTCTCAATTTCGTACACAATTTTTTTCGGTTTCGGTAGAGCGCGGTTTTAAGAAGTGTGCAGTGAGAATATACACGTTTCTCCTCCAATCTTTGCTCACTCTCCTAATTATTTTTCTTACTTTTGACTAGCCGTTGCTCATTATATTTTTATTTCAGCTCTTCCTCCCATCATGTCTCCACCCTCTACTCCAACCAAAAAGGGAATCTGGATTTTCTGTGAAACACGACGCTGTCATATTTTGGCACGGGCGGTCCGAAAGGAGGTTCAGGACTCGAATGGAATGGATTCACATGAAGAAATGGAGACGACGAAGAGATTGGAGACAAAGGAAGAAGTTTTGGAGAGATTGGGAGGAGAATCGAGACCACCCCCACCGGCTCCGACGAAGAAGAAGACAATCAGTCAACTCTCGTTAAGAGAAAGAGATGAGAAGAAGAGAAGTTCGTCGGAGAAGAAAGAGGAAGAGCCACAAGGGGCACAAATTTTTGAGATGGACGGTAAGTTGGCATATTGAGTCGCTACTCAGCCAAAGTTTCGCTCAGAAATTCCGCATAGTTATAGACTGAGTATCCACTAGTTGAGTCGCTACGCAGGAATAATCAGATGTCACTAAGCGCAAAATTCCTTGAAATCACAAACTTAAAATCGCAAAAAATCGCAAAAAAACCTAAAAAGTCCCTATTCAGCAAAATTTTAGCACGTCGCTATCTCAGTTATCTTAGAGCGCGCTTGCTCACTTAGAATTTGAGATTGTTGGGTCGCTACGCAGCGAAATTATTTTGCTAGAGCATTGAAATATCATGAGTCGCTACGCAGCGTGCATTAGAATAGGTTTGACGTAAGTGAGCCGCTACGCAGCGAAATTTCAGTACTTCTCTACTAAGAGCGCATTTTCTGACTTTTAAGGGTATAGATTGTGCTTCGATACTCTTTTAGTCGCTACGCAGCAAAAATTATCGATTTTTTGTTTTCAGGACACCTGTCCCCACTCGTCGACGACCACTACAATGCAAAGGACCCAAGGAGTGCAATGGAACAGCGATTCACGGACATCGAGTCGATTGGAAAAGGAAATTTCGGTGAAGTTTATAGGGGGAGATATAAGGGGGAAGGGGGGAAATGGTATGCGATAAAAAAGTCTCTAGAGTCAGTTAGTAAGGCGGTAAAAGAGGTGAAAGGTTTCCGGCAGATCCCTCCGAATAGGTATATTATGGAGTACGTGTCCGCGTGGTTGGATAAAGGTCTCGTCTTTATCCAGACCGAATTGTGTGACATGTCTTTGCTGGCATACTGTAGAAATGGTCTGGGTGAAGATGAGATTTGGAGAATCTTAGTGCAAATTGTACTGGGACTCTCTCATCTCCATAGGTCCGGATTCTGCCATAATGACCTGAAACCTGATAATATATTGGTAATAAAAGGTGAGGTAATTAAAATAAAAATTGGCGATTTCGGTCTGGTAAGCCGAGTGAATCAGGTGTGGAGTGCTGGTGATGAGGGGGACTCCAGGTATCTGGCACCGGAGGTTTTCTCCCAGAAAGTGTTCACTACAGCAGGCGATGTGTTCGCTGCTGGAATGAGTGTGTTGGAGGTCACAACAGGACTCCTTATGCCTCCACAGGGTGACTCTAGGAATATTCTGATTGGTGGTGGTACTCCAGATAGGTTCTTTGAGGGGCGGTCTAGAGACTTGCGAGAGATTATTGAGTCAATGATCCGGGAGAATCCGGAGACTCGTCCATCTGCTGGGGAGCTCTTGGAGCATCCAACAATGAAAAGTTATAATGATACAAAAGTTGAAATTCCAGATACACCAGTGACATCTAGGGAACTCAAAAACTATCGTCTACGTCGGAACAGATCCAGATCGCCTTCACCACTGTCTGCAGCCGCGACACCGAAAAGAGTTCGTAAGGTTCTACGGGACGGGAAGACTACATTACGCCAGCAGGAGGTGGAAAAGGAGAATGAGAGTCCAGAAGAGAGTCGACTTTACACATGCGTCCCAAACATTACTGTCACTGTGTTTTAACGGAAAACTATATCTATCGCATTTTTTTGAATTTGAGTTTTAATTGCATTTATTGCCCAACAACCGAGAGAATAAATATTATATGAATGTCAAAACGGGTTTTACTTTTCTTTTTTTTGAATTTCAGGTCTTCTAAATTAGGAAAATTGCTCAACTTTGATAGCGCCTCCTGAAGCCAGATAACAGCCAAGTAAATTGAAATTATTATGATTATATAGATTAAAAATAGGCCTACATTTTTGTAGTTGACAAATTTTTGATAGCTATCCACGCTTTTGAGATACGCACCTTTAAAGAGGGGTACCTGGAGAGCCGCTAGAGAGAGAGAGAGAAGGAGAGACGCAGAGAAGAGAGACGCCCTCCTCGGTCGGCGTACTCTCTCGCTTTGTTTAGTTTTGACTATGTGCATTCAGCAAACCTGAAAAGATATCAACAAATGATCACCTAACAAAATATGGAAAATTTCACGGTCTTTATTTTTGTAGTTGACAGGTTTTTGATAGGGTTGCTAGATTTTGAGATAAAAAGGATCTGAGAAGGGGGATAGATTTATTTTCTAGAAATGTCTACCTGGAAGAGTAAACAAGGGAAATTCTTGCCTAAATTTTTAAAAAGTGTTCCCAAAATCGCTTTAAAATCCCTCATTCCAAGATTTAATAAAACTTTTCTCCTGATTTTAGCTTCAAACGCGCTCCAATTCGATAATTTTCATACCAAAATGCTCAAAAAAGAAAACAAAAATTATTCGGGGTAGTGTGGGGTCGAACCCCGGACCCTTAGATTACTGGTCTATCTCCTTACCAGGTAGGCCACGAGGGCGAGCAGGCGGCGCGGCGGCGGGGGTAGTGATAAGGGTGGCGGTCGTCGGTGTGTCGCCGGCGACGTAGGCCACGTGGATAAAATTAAATTAAAAATTTTTTTATCCACGTGGCGCTCCAATTTTCAAATTTTCGAGCGACGCTCGAAATCATCATCATTTTCTATCATTTTTCCACTAAAATGTACGTTTTCGGTGACAAAAAATCAATATTCTTCTATGTTCGACTCATAATTCTCGGATTTATCTCTACTATCCTATTTTTCTGGTTGTACCGGAATTCGAGACATTTTCAGAGTGAGTATTTAACTATTTTCGCTTAAAATTTAAAATTTTTATAAAATTCAGAAAAACTATTTCACAATTATTCGATGAATGTGAGTTTTTGACAAAAATTTGAATTCCCGCCTAAAAAATTTTTAGGCCACCTCAATCCCCTGCGAAGATCTTCTGTACGAGTGGGGCCCCGAGCAACAAGTTTTATTGATTGATTTGGAGTTTTTGGAGAAGTTGGATAGAGAGGCGGAAGGATGCATGTGGAATGTGACGGATAGGATTCGGGTGAGCAAGTTTTTTCAAAAATCGGAATTTTTCATACCAAAAAGTGTCAAAAAATCATCCTAATAAAAAGAAATCGGTACCATTCGACTTGTTAAAAAATGCAAAAAATAATAGGCCTAGTTGGGTGTCGAACCCTCGATGCCAGATTACTGGTCTGTCTCCTTACCGGGTAAACTATAGGGGCGAGGCGGCGGCGCGGCGGCGAGGGTGGTGATAATGGTGGTGGCGGCGCGCCTTATCAACACCTCCGCCTCCGCGCCGCCGCCGCACCCCGATAGCCTACCCGGTAGAATATCTGGCCAGCAATCTCGCATCCCGGGTTCGACCCCACCCTACCCCAAATAATTTTTACTTTCTTTTCCGACCGTTTTGGTATAAAAATTATTGCATTGGAGAGCGTTTTTAAAGCGCTGCGGTCGCGTCGCGTGTCTCTAACAAGCGAATAATTTTCAGATCGGCTTGGACATCAAGTCCTCGAATTCACCCCTCCCCAATTATTCCCGATTCGATATTGTCTATTACTCGAATAACGCCAGCAAAGACTACTTGGAGTTCCATATCGATGGCGGAAGAATTATTCCAAAGTGAGAAATTTACTCGATCATCGATTTTTTCAATGATCTACATTATGTTTTTTCCAGAAAATTCGAGACTCGTTGGGTTGGGAACATCGAGGTTCCGGAAAACTCGAAGAGATTTTCGGGATTTTGGCGTAGATCAAAATTTGTGCAGTGTCTGGGGCTTGATATGAATAGGAAGGATGCGAATAAGGTATAGACTTTAAAATTTTATCGAAAATCGCAAAAAATCTCACTCAAAAAAAAGTTTTCTGCATTTTTAGTGTCTAACCGTTGGTTCCTTGTAATCACTCCGTATCTCCATTTCTTTACAATTAACTGCGTAGCAACTCAGATTTTGAAACTTTGCGCCCTACGGGAATTTTGGCGCCAAAAATCAAAAATCCCAAAATTTTCCAGAAAAAAATGTTCTAAATGTTTCACTGAACCATCTCAAATGCAGTACCAATTCACTGCGTAGCGACTCAAATCTTCATGTTTTGAAATAAATAACGTTTTAAGCAATCGCACTCCACTAGATTCTTTAGACTCCTTCGACGCAAATTTTCGGCGCCAAAAATCTCAAAAAGTCCCAAAAAATTTCTCAAAATTTATCTATGAATCGCAAATTCAATGCCAATTTACTGCGTAGCGACTCAAAGTTACAACTTTTTATACTAAAACTTCTCAAAGCGATCACGGGCTCCCGTGACGCAAATTTTTAGCGCCAAAAATCTCAAAAATTTCAAAAAAGATTTTTTTGAAATCAAAATTTGTCTAAGAATCTTAAATTCTATGACAATATACTGCGCAGCGACTCAGAATCGCTTTTTGTACTGAAAGAGCAATCGCGCTCCTCCTGGACTCCTATGATACAAGTTTTTGGCGCCAAAACTCTCGAACAGTCTCAAAAAATTTCTCAAAATTTATCTATGAATCGCAAATTCAATGTCAATTTACTGCGTAGCGACTCAGAACTGAAATTTTCAAACTAAAGAGCAATCGCGCTCCACTATACTCCCTTGACCCAAATTTTTGGCGCCAAAATTTTTTTTAAATTACAGTATCCCGTCCTCCCCGCTCAATCCTCCACAAACACATTATCCCTGCTCCGAGATGAACTAATCGATATGGGAATGTATCCATTTATAAACGGTGGAACTTTTCTCGGATGGTATAGAGAATGTACAGTAATCCCACATACCCGTGATATGGATTTGGCGGTTTTCAAGGAGAACTACAATCCGGAGTATGCGGAAAAGGTTTTGAGAGGAGAGACCGATTTCAAGTTGATTCGGAAGTTGGGAACGGTAAGGGAGGTCAAGAAAAATCAATAAATTTTCGAAATTTCCTAGCTAGAAGACTCCCTGGAGCTTACAGTAATCCCCAAGGGACGGAACAATCCAAGGATAGATGTATTCTTGATGTATGATTATGTGGAGGATGGGAAATTGGTGTATCGATACATTTCTGGTCTGGAAGGTAAGCATTCGCGCTCTACTGATAGTATGATGTAACAAGTAAGCACTGACCTGCTTGAGGGGGGCTTAAAACATAAAATTGACATTTTTTAGGTTCTCTGACTCGCTTTTCCATATACCTTAAGCAAGTTCATAGTTATTAGAGAAACGTAGCTTTAAACGCTCTCCAATTCAATAGTTTTCCAACCAAAATGCTCAGAAAAAAGAGCAAAAATTATTTGGGGTAGGGTGGGGTCGAACCCGGGATGCAAGATTACTGGCCTATCTCCTTACCAGGTAGACTACACGGGTGAGCCGGCGGCGCGGCGGCGAGGGTTGTGATGAAGGTGGTGGCGGCACGACGCGGCCGCAGGTGGAATTTTTTGGTTTCCCGGTTTTTTATAGGATAATTTGCAAAAATAAACCTTTTTCAAATTTTTCCCAAAAAAAAAACGATTTTTCAGGTGACGGCACCAAAATCAGATACACTCATCTAATACTAGACAAATCTTGTGCGGCAGACCTTCATGATCATATATTTTGGGTGCCATGTGATGCGAAAGAGCAGTTGAAGGTATGGATGGTATACTTTTTGTTATTATCTCGGCACAGTTGTTACAACTGCGCTCCATCTTCTCTGATTCTCTCAATTTCGGACACTATTTTCTTCAGTTTCAATAGAGCGCTGTTGTAAAAAACGTGATGTGCACATATCAACAATAAATGTTTTGAAAAATGCATTTTCAGCACGAATACGGTTCACTATGGTATCGAGATCACCCATCTGAACACTACAATTGGAACAAGTCACCGAAGAATATCGTTGTTGCAGGGAAATTTACGAAGAAGGAGTTGAGGAAGTATTACGTGGAGTATAAATAGTTTTTTTTTGGTGGTTTTTGGAAAAATAAATATTTTTCATACATGGGGACACTGCTTGAATGGTATAGAGAATGTTAGAGCCTAAAATGAAAGTGAAACGTTTAAAATCCGCGATCACCGGGTATCACCACATATGCTGTTGAGTAAGTGCGCTCTACTGAGAAATGTGGCCTGTAGGGTTACGGTAGGTGTTTGGCACAAACCCGCTCTATTAAACTCAGTTCAGCTTCTCGGCCTCCAAGTCTTGAACTAAGTTCAAATAGAGTCCTGTATGGAACTGAGGTCAGCACTACATTCAAAACCGTGAGAATTTGTTGAAATGTAGAAAAATTTATAGAAAATTGTGTCTAATACGGTGTTGGTCTAACATTCTCAAGGTAAAAACGTTCAGCGGTTTCGAGACTCCGCCCATTTTTCCCCACCAAGTTTTTTTTTACTCTACCAACATCACCGTGGTCTTACGTATTATCAGTAAAGAAGCGCAAAATTTACAAACTCTCAGTAAACTCTATAAAAACGAGACGGTCCCACCCGTACAAATTCATTAATCAGTATTCAATACTTCATACTAAACTTTATTTATAATTACAAAAACAAAAATTTTATCGAATTATCCTTTGAAATGTAAGTAATACTTCTTCATCTCCTCCTTGCTGAACTTCCCAACTTTTTTCACATTCTTTCCAGATCTAGCCCAGTTATATTTAGCAGTTGGATGGTCCTGATACCAAAGTGGTCCGTATTCATACTTCACTTGTTTCATCGGAGAACATGACACCCAAAATATGTGATCATGGAGGTCGGCGGCACACCAGGGGTCTAGAAGCGGGTACGTGTATCTGTACTTTGTGCCGTCGGCTGAAAATGTTTTCTTGAAATTTAAGAGTATGTTTAACTTACTGTTAACACCAGAAACATAGTGATGAGTCAATGTTCCGTTCTCTATTCCATCATACATCACAAATAAATCGATGGGGGGACTTCGAGTCCCTCTCTTGAAAACAGTCAACTCCAGAGAGTCTTCTAGCTGCAAAACTCTGACAATTTATTGGTTTTTTCATCACCACTAACTTTCCCAAGCATTCTACTGATTCTGAACCCAGTCTCATTCCTCATAACTCTTTCCGGGTACTCCGGATTGTAGTTCTCCTTGAAAACTGCGATATCCATATCGCGGGTGTGTGGGATTACTGTACATTCTCTGTACCATCCAAGGAGTGTCCCGCCGTTAAGAAATGGATACATTCCCATATCGATCAGTTCATCTCGGAAACGAGCGAGGATATTGGTGGAAGTGGTACTGTTTTGGTAGGCTTTCTGAAAAGCGGCAAATCTAGAAAACGTGAGGAGCTATCAAAAAATTGTCAACTACAAAAACAAAGAGCTGAAAATTTCCCACATTTTGTTAGTTGACTGCTTTTTGATAGCTTTGCAGTCTTCTGTGATATACGCCTTTAAATAAGGTGCGAGAGAGGGTGCAGGAAGAAGAGAGCGTCTCGCTTCTCTGCGCCTCCACTCTCTCCTCCTCGAGCCGCTCTCCAGATGGCTATCTTTAAAGGCTCATATCTCTTCAGCGTGTATAGCTAGCAAAAAGTTGTCAATTACAAAAATGAAGATTTGGATGTGATCTATCGATTGATACAAGTCAATTACATTTCGAGCCACCAAAATTTAAGGGTCGCTGTCAAAATCGTTAAACTCACCTCTGTTGTGTTTCTATTCATCTCAAGACCAAGACACTCCACAAACTTCGATCTTTTGTAGAATTCAATAAATCTTTGGATATTTGTAGGAACTTTGAAGTTTCCGATCCAGCGGGATTCGAATCTTCTGGAAAATCGAAAATTATTGATTTATTTGTAGGAAAAAGTCAATACTTTGGAATAATCCTCTTCCCATCTTCATAGAATTCCAAAAAATCTTTCCCTTTTGGATTATCATAATACACAACATCGAATCGTGTCTTGTTGATGATAGCCTCCTTGCCAGATCCCTCCTTCACGTGGACTCCAATCTGTATACTCGTAAATCTACCCGAGCCTCCGTAAATCCACACAACCTACCTTCACTTGTTTCGTTTCATCCCATCGACAATCCTCCGTTTTTAATTTTTCTAGAAAATCCAAATCAATCAATAATACCGGAATGTCGGGGTTCCATTTATCAAAAACTATTTCGCATGGAAGTTCTGAAATTTGAAAAATATGTTTTTAGGACGAAAAACCATTCAAACTTACTATTCCATTTCGTCGGAGACTTGTAGATCAAAACCAGAATCGCTACTTGAAATATGATAGTATAAGCTAACTTCCTGTGATTCCAGAACTTTCGGGAGAACATTTTTTAATTGAATTTCGAAAAACATTTTATTGGGGAACGTTTCTTCTACGTTTTTCAAGTGCCGCGCATCGAAGGTCATTGGTGGGTCGTTTGCGTTTTTTTTGCCCTTTTTAAAGAACAAAATTGAAAAAATATAAATTTCAAATACACATGATATTTTCAGGCAACGGCACAAAGTTTTAGACCACTGGTGTGAATACGGACCACTATGGTATCGAGGTCACCACTCAAACGCGCTCCAATGCAGTAATTTTCATATCAAAATGCTCAGAAAATAATGCAAAAATGATTTGGGGTAGGGTGGGGTCGAACCCTGGATGCAAGATTACTGGCCAGATATTCTACCGGGTAGGCTATCGGGCACAGGTAAAGCGCGATGGATCCATTGTGGGTCCATATGCGTCCATATCGAATATGGATCCACATAGGATCCCTAATGCGTCCACATTTAAAACGCGGATCGCGCGCGGATGGAATATGGATGGGGAGGATGGCGGTCGCCCTCGAGTTTCCGTGGATGGATCCATATGGATCCATAATGGATCCATCTGACACGCGTGGATCCATATGGATCCATAATGGATCCATCTGACATACCCACAGCATCCGCGCGATCCGCGTTTCATCCATAATGGATCCATCGCGCTTTACCTGTGGGGTGCGGCGGCGGTGAGAACGTGGAGGTTGTGATAAAGGTGGTGGAGGCGGCCTGGTTTATGATTTTTTGTTTGCGTGTGTGAATTATATCTAACGCTAAAAAATTTTTTAAGCGTGTCCCCAATTAGTTTTTTTTTCTGCCAACGGCACGATATCCAGCCACGTATTCTTTCCCACTCTCGATTGCTATTTTAGCCAAAAACTGAGGAAAATGTCGTCGACAAGTTTTTGGAGCCGAGGCGCTAATCCAGTTCGATTCTTAATTTTTGGGATTATATTTCAAGCGGTGCTTCTAGTTTTGATCTACGAAAGTTCCAAGCCGTCGAGATGTGAGTTGAAAAGGAAATTTAGATAAAATGTGTTTTCTCAGATTCACTGCCTAATAATCAAACTCAATGTGATAATATACTAAACGAATGGAATCCCAATGTTCCGGTATTATTGATTGATTTGGATTTTCTGGAAAACTGGAAATCGGAGGATTGTCGATGGGATGACACAAAAAGGGTTAAGGTAAGTAAATGTAGATTTACGGTGGCTCGGGTATATTTACGAGGATTTAGATTGGAGTCCACGTGAATAAGAAGAGATCGATTATCGACACTACTCGATTCGATGTTGTGTATTATGACAGTCCGGATAACAAAGACTTTTTGGAATTCTATGAAGATGGGAAGAGGATTATTCCAAAGTGAGATCAATATTATTATGGAGAAACTCAACAATTTTTTGATTTTCCAGAAGATTCGAGACCTATTTGAACGGAAACTTCAATGTTCCTACAAATATCCAAAGATTTATTGAATTCTACAAAAGATCAAAGTTTGTGGAGTGTCTTGGTCTCGAGATGAATAGAAATAAATCAGAGGTGAGCTTGACAATTTTGGCAGAACGCCTAGAACCAGGCAACGCAAAATTTATTGTAATTTGTTATCAAACGCGCTCCAGTGATGAATACGACAAAAAATTCTGCCAAAATAAGAAATTACCACTTAAAAATAGCGTGACTTTGACATCCCGTCCTGATGTCATTATTGACTCAAATTTGACAATTTTTGGTTTTTTGTATAGATCATACCTGGATCTCCATTTTTGTAGTTGACAAGTTTTTGATAGTTATTCACGCTTTTGAGATATGAGCCTTTAAAAATGTACCCGGTGAGCGCCTCACGGAGAAGAGAAAAGGGAGACGCAGAGAAGCTAGTCGCCCTCCTCGTTCCACACGATCTCTCGCAACGTTATCTTTAATGACGCAAATCTCAGAAGCGTGCAGAGCAATCAAAAAGTGCTCAACTAACAAAATGTGGGAAATTTCAAGTTCTTAATTTTTGTAGTTGATAACTTTTTGATAGCTCTTCACTCTTTTGAGATATAATGAATTTTAGGAAGCCTTCCAAACCGGACCAGAATCCGCCAGTCTGCTGGCTCGTTTCCGAGATGAACTAATCGATATGGGAATGTTTCCACTTATAAACGGTGGAACTTTTCTCGAATGGTATCGTGAATGTACAGTAATCCCCCATACCTACGATATGGATTTCGCGGTTTTCAAGGAGAACTACAATCCAGAGTACGCGGAGAAAGTTTTCAGGAATGAATCTGCTTTCAGAATGAGCAGAATGCTTGGAAAGGTTAGTGGGAGTGGAGAAAATCAATAAATTGTTAAGTTTTGTAGCTAGAAGACTCTCTGGAGTTGACTGTTTTTCTGAGAGGGGCAGATCATCCCTCAATTGATTTATTTGTGATGTATGATGGAGTGGAGAACGGAACATTGACTCATCACTATGTTTCTGGTCTAAATAGTGAGTTAATCAAAGCAATTTAATTCCTGAATGACATTTTCAGGCGAAGGTGGGAAGGTCAGATACACGTACCCGCTTCTAGACCCCTGGTGTGCTGCCGTCCTTCATGATCACATATTTTGGGTGTCATGTTCTCCGATAAAACAAGTGAAACATGAATACGGACCACTTTGGTACTTGGATCACCCAACTGATAATTATATATGGGATAGTTCTGGGAAGAATGTGAAAAGAGCTGGGAGGTTCACCTGGGAGGAGATGAAGAAGTATTATTTGGAATTTAAATAGTTGTCTATTGATTTATTAATTATTTGTAAAAACTCTTGAATAAAATCACAATTCCTATTCATCTCGAGATCTGGACACTACACAAACTTCGATCGTTTCCAAAACTCGACAAATCTCGCTGTGTTACTAGGAATTTCAAAATTGCCGACCCATCGCCTCTCGAAATTTCTGGAAAAACACTATTAGGTACATAAATCAAGGATTAGTCAAGATATTACTTAGGGATGATCCGTCGTGGCTCCTCATGAAATTCCAAAAAGTCCAAAAATCATGAATCCAGCCGTTTATCGACGACTTTTTTTCCAGTTTTACAGAAAAAAAACAGAATAGCACGTTGACATTAATTTTGACATTAAATTTTTTTAAAGCGTGTCCCCATTCATTTTTTTTCTCTGCCAACGACACGATATCCAACCACGTGTTCTTTCACACCCTCGATTATTTTTCTCAGTCAAAAACTGAAAAAATGTTGTCCACAAGTTTTTGGAGCCGAGGTGCCAAGCCAGCTTTCGTTCGATTCTTGATTTTTGGGATTATACTTCAAGCGGTGCTCCTGGTTTTGATCTACAAAAACTCCAAGACGTCGAGATGTGAGTTTCGGGATTTTTCAAATGAAATAAAGGATTTTTTTCAGATTTACTGCCTTATAATCAATCGATAATTTCAAATATTCCTTGTGATGATCTGCTGAACCAATGGGATCCTGAAGTTCCGGTATTATTGATTGATTTGGATTTTTTGGAAAACTGGAAATCGGAGGATTGTCGATGGGATGAGACAAAGAGGGTAAAGGTAGGTTGTGTGGATTTACGGTGGCTTGTGTAGAATTACGAGGAATACTGTATTTTTTTCAGATTGGAATCGATGAATCTCAAAAAGTCAATAAATCAGTCTTCAATCACTCCCCATTTGAAGTTGTATTTTATTCCAACAGTAATAGCAAAGACTTTTTGGAATTTCATGAGGAGCCACGACGGATTATTCCAAAGTAATACATTGATTAGCTCCTGATCTATGTACCTCATAGTTTTTTTTCCAGAAATTTCGAGAGGCGATGGGTTGGCAATTTTGAGATCCCCAGTAACACAACGCGATTTGCCGAATTTTGGAAACGATCGAAGTTTGTGGAGTGTCTTGGTCTCGAGATGAACAGGAATAAGTCAGAGGTCAGTCTAATTTGAGAGTCTCTCCTGATTTCACAAAGGAAGTACACGACGGACCGAGTTGAACTTTTTCTAAAAATTTGACCATAGATACTTTCGACACTGTTGATTCCAAATCAGCAATAAAAATCTGTTAAATGCTCACGTGAACTGAGTTATGACCCGTCAAACTTTTCAATTTGTTCACGTTCTTAACCTTTTCACGTTTTCATCGACACTTGTACTGTAGAAGCGCAAGTTTGACGGGTCATAACTCAGTTCACGTGAGCATTTAGCAGATTTTTATTGCAGATTTGGAATCAGCAGGGTCGAAAGTATCTATGGTCAAATTTATAGAAAAAGTTCAACTCGGTCCGTCGTGTACTTCCCTTGTCAGAAGATGTCCCAGTTTGTTGAAAGTGTAATACGTGGATAGTTCAAATCTCGCATTTTATTTCTGTAGTTGACAATTTTTTGATACCTCCTAACGTTTTCTAGATATACCGGTTTTCAGACAGCCTATCAAAACGGACCAGAGTCCGCCGGTATCCTCGCTCGTTTCCGAGATGAACTGATCGATATCGGAATGTATCCATTTCTTAACGGTGGAACTTTTCTCGGATGGTATAGAGAGTGCACAGTAATCCCACATACCTATGATATGGATTTGGCGGTATTCAAGGAGAACTACAATCCGGATTACGCGGAAAAAGTATTGAGAGGAGAGACTGATTTCGTATTGCGTAGAAAGTTTGGAATGGTTAGTGGGAATGAAGAAAATGAATAAATTATATCAAATTTTGCAGCAAGAAGACTCTCTGGAATTGACTGTTCTTATGAAAGGTACAGGTCGTCCCTCAATCGATTTATTCGTGATGTATGATGGAATAGAGAACGGAACATTGACTCATCACTATGTTTCTGGTGTTAACAGTAAGTTCAACTCACAATTAAATTACTGAAAAACATGACATTTTCTTTTACAGTCGACGGCACAAAGTACAGATACACCTACCCGATCTATGACCCCTGGTGTGCCGCCGTCCTCCATGATCACATATTTTGGGTGTCATGTTCTCCGATGAAACAAGTGAAACATGAATACGGACCACTTTGGTATTTGGATCACCCGACATATAGATATGGCTGGAATAGTTCTGGAAAGAATGTCAAGAGAGTGGGGAAGTTCAGCAAGGAGGAGATGGAGAAGTATTATTTGGAATTTAAATAGTTGTCTGTTGATTAATTAATTATTTGTAAAAACTCTTGAATAAAATCACAATTCCTATTCATATCGAGACCTGGAGATTCACCATCGACGACGCTTTGAAGCACGAATGGTTCAAAAAAGGAGTGCGAGAAGATGTGAAGGATCTCCTCAAAGCGTTTGAGGTATCTTGATCAGCTTGCTATCTTTGACCACAGTTTTCAAAACTTACCAGAAGCCTTGTCATTCACGGATCTTCCAGGACTACAACGCCGACTAAGGATTTCCAAATAGTGCTTGATTTCTAAGTAGAGTATATTTAACATCTCCCCAACCCTTCCTATCCGTCTTATTTTTCATTTTGTAAACTCCCATTATTCTGCAAATTACATCTATTATTTTAGTGTCGTAAAGAATTGGCCTATGTGTTTATTTCTTATCTGTTTGACAAGAAATCTAAGTGTATCTGCAGGGGAGAAGACTAAATTCTCCACGACAGACGTGTCAATGGCCTATGTGTTTATTACTTATCTGTTTGACAAGAAATCTAAGTGTATCTGCAGGGGAGAAGACTAAATTCTCCACGACAGACGTGTCAATGGCCTATGTGTTTATTTCTTATCGGTTTGGCAAGAAATCTAAGTGTATCTGCAGGGAGAAGACTAAATTCTCCACAACAGACGTGTCAATGGCCTATGTGTTTATTTCTTATCTGTTTGACAAGAAATCTAAGTGTATCTGCAGGGGAGAAGACTAAATTCTCCACAACAGACGTGTCAATGGCCTATGTGTTTATTTCTTATCTGTTTGACAAGAAATCTAAGAGTATCTGCAGGGGAGAAGACTAAATTCTCCACGACAGACGTGTCAATGGCCTATGTGTTTATTTCTTATCGGTTTGGCAAGAAATCTAAGTGTATCTGCAGGGGAGAAGACTAAATTCTCCACGACAGACGTGTCAATGGCCTATGTGTTTATTTCTTATCTGTTTGACAAGAAATCTAAGTTTATCTGCAGGGGAGAAGACTAAATTCTCCACGACAGACGTGTCAATGGCCTATGTGTTTATTTCTTATCGGTTTGGCAAGAAATCTAAGTGTATCTGCAGGGGAGAAGACTAAATTCTCCACGACAGACGTGTCAATGGCCTATGTGTTTATTTCTTATCTGTTTGACAAGAAATCTAAGTGTATCTGCAGGGGAGAAGACTAAATTCTCCACGACAGACGTGTCAATGGCCTATGTGTTTATTTCTTATCGGTTTGGCAAGAAATCTAAGTGTATCTGCAGGGAAGAAGACTAAATTCTCCACGACAGACGTGTCAATGGCCTATGTGTTTATTTCTTATCTGTTTGATAAGAAATCTAAGTGTATCTGCAGGAGAGAAGACTAAATTCTCCACGACAGACGTGTCAATGGCCTATGTGTTTATTTCTTATCTGTTTGATAAGAAATCTAAGTGTATCTGCAGGGAAGAAGACTAAATTCTCCACGACAGACGTGTCAATGGCCTATGTGTTTATTTCTTATCGGTTTGACAAGAAATCTAAGTTTATCTGCAGGGGAGAAGACTAAATTCTCCACGACAGACGTGTCAATGGCCTATGTGTTTATTTCTTATCTGTTTGACAAGAAATCTAAGTTTATCTGCAGGGGAGAAGACTAAATTCTCCACGACAGACGTGTCAACGGCCTATGTGTTTATTTCTTATCGGTTTGGCAAGAAATCTAAGAGTATCTGCAGGGGAGAAGACTAAATTCTCCACGACAGACGTGTCAATGGCCTATGTGTTTATTTCTTATCTGTTTGACAAGAAATCTAAGAGTATCTGCAGGGGAGAAGACTAAATTCTCCACAACAGACGTGTCAATGGCCTATGTGTTTATTTCTTATCGGTTTGGCAAGAAATCTAAGTGTATCTGCAGGGGAGAAGACTAAATTCTCCACGACAGACGTGTCAATGGCCTATGTGTTTATTTCTTATCTGTTTGACAAGAAATCTAAGTTTATCTGCAGGGGAGAAGACTAAATTCTCCACGACAGACGTGTCAATGGCCTATGTGTTTATTTCTTATCTGTTTGATAAGAAATCTAAGTGTATCTGCAGGGGAGAAGACTAAATTCTCCACGACAGACGTGTCAATGGCCTATGTGTTTATTTCTTATCTGTTTGATAAGAAATCTAAGAGTATCTGCAGGGGAGAAGACTAAATTCTCCACGACAGACGTGTCAATGGCCTATGTGTTTATTTCTTATCTGTTTGACAAGAAATCTAAGAGTATCTGCAGGGGAGAAGACTAAATTCTCCACAACAGACGTGTCAATGGCCTATGTGTTTATTTCTTATCGGTTTGGCAAGAAATCTAAGTGTATCTGCAGGGGAGAAGACTAAATTCTCCACGACAGACGTGTCAATGGCCTATGTGTTTATTTCTTATCTGTTTGATAAGAAATCTAAGTGTATCTGCAGGGGAGAAGACTAAATTCTCCACGACAGACGTGTCAATGGCCTATGTGTTTATTTCTTATCGGTTTGGCAAGAAATCTAAGTGTATCTGCAGGGGAGAAGACTAAATTCTCCACGACAGACGTGTCAATGGCCTATGTGTTTATTTCTTATCTGTTTGATAAGAAATCTAAGAGTATCTGCAGGGGAGAAGACTAAATTCTCCACGACAGACGTGTCAATGGCCTATGTGTTTATTTCTTATCTGTTTGACAAGAAATCTAAGAGTATCTGCAGGGGAGAAGACTAAATTCTCCACAACAGACGTGTCAATGGCCTATGTGTTTATTTCTTATCTGTTTGACAAGAAATCTAATAGTATCTGCAGGGGAGAAGACTAAATTCTCCACGACAGACGTGTCAATGGCCTATGTGTTTATTTCTTATCGGTTTGGCAAGAAATCTAAGTGTATCTGCAGGGGAGAAGACTAAATTCTCCACGACAGACGTGTCAATGGCCTATGTGTTTATTTCTTATCTGTTTGACAAGAAATCTAATAGTATCTGCAGGGGAGAAGACTAAATTCTCCACGACAGACGTGTCAATGGCCTATGTGTTTATTTCTTATCTGTTTGACAAGAAATCTAAGTGTATCTGCAGGGGAGAAGACTAAATTCTCCACGACAGACGTGTCAATGGCCTATGTGTTTATTTCTTATCGGTTTGGCAAGAAATCTAAGTGTATCTGCAGGGGAGAAGACTAAATTCTCCACGACAGACGTGTCAATGGCCTATGTGTTTATTTCTTATCTGTTTGATAAGAAATCTAAGTTTATCTGCAGGGGAGAAGACTAAATTCTCCACGACAGACGTGTCAATGGCCTATGTGTTTATTTCTTATCTGTTTGACAAGAAATCTAAGTTTATCTGCAGGGGAGAAGAATAAATTCTCCACGACAGACGTGTCAATGGCCTATGTGGGTATTTCTTATCTGTTTGACAAGAAATCTAAGTTTATCTGCAGGGGAGAAGACTAAATTCTCCACGACAGACGTGTCAATGGCCTATGTGTTTATTTCTTATCGGTTTGGCAAGAAATCTAAGTGTATCTGCAGGGGAGAAGACTAAATTCTCCACGACAGACGTGTCAATGGCCTATGTGTTTATTTCTTATCGGTTTGGCAAGAAATCTAAGTGTATCTGCAGGGGAGAAGACTAAATTCTCCACGACAGACGTGTCAATGGCCTATGTGTTTATTTCTTATCTGTTTGATAAGAAATCTAAGTTTATCTGCAGGGAAGAAGACTAAATTCTCCACGACAGACGTGTCAATGGCCTATGTGTTTATTTCTTATCTGTTTGACAAGAAATCTAAGTTTATCTGCAGGGGAGAAGACTAAATTCTCCACGACAGACGTGTCAATGGCCTATGTGTTTATTTCTTATCTGTTTGACAAGAAATCTAAGTTTATCTGCAGGGGAGAAGACTAAATTCTCCACGACAGACGTGTCAATGGCCTATGTGTTTATTTCTTATCGGTTTGGCAAGAAATCTAAGTTTATCTGCAGGGGAGAAGACTAAATTCTCCACGACAGACGTGTCAATGGCCTATGTGTTTATTTCTTATCGGTTTGGCAAGAAATCTAAGTGTATCTGCAGGGGAGAAGACTAAATTCTCCACGACAGACGTGTCAATGGCTTATGTGTTTATTTCTTATCGGTTTGGCAAGAAATCTAAGTTTATCTGCAGGGGAGAAGACTAAATTCTCCACGACAGACGTGTCAATGGCCTATGTGTTTATTTCTTATCTGTTTGACAAGAAATCTAAGAGTATCTGCAGGGGAGAAGACTAAATTCTCCACGACAGACGTGTCAATGGCCTATGTGTTTATTTCTTATCGGTTTGATAAGAAATCTAAGAGTATCTGCAGGGGAGAAGACTAAATTCTCCACGACAGACGTGTCAATGGCCTATGTGTTTATTTCTTATCTGTTTGATAAGAAATCTAAGAGTATCTGCAGGGGAGAAGACTAAATTCTCCACGACAGACGTGTCAATGGCCTATGTGTTTATTTCTTATCGGTTTGGCAAGAAATCTAAGTGTATCTGCAGGGGAGAAGACTAAATTCTCCACAACAGACGTGTCAATGGCCTATGTGTTTATTTCTTATCTGTTTGATAAGAAATCTAAGAGTATCTGCAGGGGAGAAGACTAAATTCTCCACGACAGACGTGTCAATGGCCTATGTGTTTATTTCTTATCGGTTTGGCAAGAAATCTAAGTGTATCTGCAGGGGAGAAGACTAAATTCTCCACAACAGACGTGTCAATGGCCTATGTGTTTATTTCTTATCTGTTTGACAAGAAATCTAAGTTTATCTGCAGGGGAGAAGACTAAATTCTCCACGACAGACGTGTCAATGGCCTATGTGTTTATTTCTTATCGGTTTGGCAAGAAATCTAAGTTTATCTGCAGGGGAGAAGACTAAATTCTCCACGACAGACGTGTCAATGGCCTATGTGTTTATTTCTTATCGGTTTGGCAAGAAATCTAAGTGTATCTGCAGGGGAGAAGACTAAATTCTCCACTACAGACGTGTCAATGGCCTATGTGTTTATTTCTTATCTGTTTGATAAAAAATCTAAGTGTATCTGCAGGGGAGAAGACTAAATTCTCCACGACAGACGTGTCAATGGCCTATGTGTTTATTTCTTATCTGTTTGACAAGAAATCTAAGTTTATCTGCAGGGGAGAAGACTAAATTCTCCACGACAGACGTGTCAATGGCCTATGTGTTTATTTCTTATCTGTTTGATAAGAAATCTAAGTGTATCTGCAGGGGAGAAGACTAAATTCTCCACGACAGACGTGTCAATGGCCTATGTGTTTATTTCTTATCTGTTTGATAAGAAATCTAAGTGTATCTGCAGGGGAGAAGACTAAATTCTCCACGACAGACGTGTCAATGGCCTATGTGTTTATTTCTTATCGGTTTGGCAAGAAATCTAAGTGTATCTGCAGGGGAGAAGACTAAATTCTCCACGACAGACGTGTCAATGGCCTATGTGTTTATTTCTTATCGGTTTGGCAAGAAATCTAAGTGTATCTGCAGGGGAGAAGACTAAATTCTCCACGACAGACGTGTCAATGGCCTATGTGTTTATTTCTTATCTGTTTGATAAGAAATCTAAGTGTATCTGCAGGGGAGAAGACTAAATTCTCCACGACAGACGTGTCAATGGCCTATGTGTTTATTTCTTATCTGTTTGATAAGAAATCTAAGTGTATCTGCAGGGGAGAAGACTAAATTCTCCACGACAGACGTGTCAATGGCCTATGTGTTTATTTCTTATCGGTTTGGCAAGAAATCTAAGTGTATCTGCAGGGGAGAAGACTAAATTCTCCACGACAGACGTGTCAATGGCCTATGTGTTTATTTCTTATCTGTTTGATAAGAAATCTAAGTGTATCTGCAGGGGAGAAGACTAAATTCTCCACGACAGACGTGTCAATGGCCTATGTGTTTATTTCTTATCTGTTTGATAAGAAATCTAAGTGTATCTGCAGGGGAGAAGACTAAATTCTCCACGACAGACGTGTCAATGGCCTATGTGTTTATTTCTTATCGGTTTGGCAAGAAATCTAAGTGTATCTGCAGGGGAGAAGACTAAATTCTCCACGACAGACGTGTCAATGGCCTATGTGTTTATTTCTTATCGGTTTGGCAAGAAATCTAAGTGTATCTGCAGGGGAGAAGACTAAATTCTCCACGACAGACGTGTCAATGGCCTATGTGTTTATTTCTTATCTGTTTGATAAGAAATCTAAGTGTATCTGCAGGGGAGAAGACTAAATTCTCCACGACAGACGTGTCAATGGCCTATGTGTTTATTTCTTATCTGTTTGATAAGAAATCTAAGTGTATCTGCAGGGGAGAAGACTAAATTCTCCACGACAGACGTGTCAATGGCCTATGTGTTTATTTCTTATCGGTTTGGCAAGAAATCTAAGTGTATCTGCAGGGGAGAAGACTAAATTCTCCACGACAGACGTGTCAATGGCCTATGTGTTTATTTCTTATCTGTTTGATAAGAAATCTAAGTGTATCTGCAGGGGAGAAGACTAAATTCTCCACGACAGACGTGTCAATGGCCTATGTGTTTATTTCTTATCTGTTTGATAAGAAATCTAAGTGTATCTGCAGGGGAGAAGACTAAATTCTCCACGACAGACGTGTCAATGGCCTATGTGTTTATTTCTTATCGGTTTGGCAAGAAATCTAAGTGTATCTGCAGGGGAGAAGACTAAATTCTCCACGACAGACGTGTCAATGGCCTATGTGTTTATTTCTTATCTGTTTGATAAGAAATCTAAGTGTATCTGCAGGGGAGAAGACTAAATTCTCCACGACAGACGTGTCAATGGCCTATGTGTTTATTTCTTATCTGTTTGATAAGAAATCTAAGTGTATCTGCAGGGGAGAAGACTAAATTCTCCACGACAGACGTGTCAATGGCCTATGTGTTTATTTCTTATCTGTTTGATAAGAAATCTAAGTGTATCTGCAGGGGAGAAGACTAAATTCTCCACGACAGACGTGTCAATGGCCTATGTGTTTATTTCTTATCTGTTTGACAAGAAATCTAAGTTTATCTGCAGGGGAGAAGACTAAATTCTCCACGACAGACGTGTCAATGGCCTATGTGTTTATTTCTTATCTGTTTGATAAGAAATCTAAGTGTATCTGCAGGGGAGAAGACTAAATTCTCCACGACAGACGTGTCAATGGCCTATGTGTTTATTTCTTATCTGTTTGACAAGAAATCTAAGAGTATCTGCAGGGGAGAAGACTAAATTCTCCACGACAGACGTGTCAATGGCCTATGTGTTTATTTCTTATCTGTTTGACAAGAAATCTAAGTTTATCTGCAGGGGAGAAGACTAAATTCTCCACGACAGACGTGTCAATGGCCTATGTGTTTATTTCTTATCTGTTTGATAAGAAATCTAAGTGTATCTGCAGGGGAGAAGACTAAATTCTCCACGACAGACGTGTCAATGGCCTATGTGTTTATTTCTTATCTGTTTGATAAGAAATCTAAGTGTATCTGCAGGGGAGAAGACTAAATTCTCCACGACAGACGTGTCAATGGCCTATGTGTTTATTTCTTATCTGTTTGATAAGAAATCTAAGTGTATCTGCAGGGGAGAAGACTAAATTCTCCACGACAGACGTGTCAATGGCCTATGTGTTTATTTCTTATCTGTTTGACAAGAAATCTAAGTTTATCTGCAGGGGAGAAGACTAAATTCTCCACGACAGACGTGTCAATGGCCTATGTGTTTATTTCTTATCTGTTTGATAAGAAATCTAAGTGTATCTGCAGGGGAGAAGACTAAATTCTCCACGACAGACGTGTCAATGGCCTATGTGTTTATTTCTTATCTGTTTGACAAGAAATCTAAGAGTATCTGCAGGGGAGAAGACTAAATTCTCCACGACAGACGTGTCAATGGCCTATGTGTTTATTTCTTATCTGTTTGACAAGAAATCTAAGTTTATCTGCAGGGGAGAAGACTAAATTCTCCACGACAGACGTGTCAATGGCCTATGTGTTTATTTCTTATCTGTTTGACAAGAAATCTAAGTTTATCTGCAGGGGAGAAGACTAAATTCTCCACGACAGACGTGTCAATGGCCTATGTGTTTATTTCTTATCTGTTTGACAAGAAATCTAAGTTTATCTGCAGGGGAGAAGACTAAATTCTCCACGACAGACGTGTCAATGGCCTATGTGTTTATTTCTTATCTGTTTGATAAGAAATCTAAGTGTATCTGCAGGGGAGAAGACTAAATTCTCCACGACAGACGTGTCAATGGCCTATGTGTTTATTTCTCATCTGTTTGATAAGAAATCTAAGTGTATCTGCAGGGGAGAAGACTAAATTCTCCACGACAGACGTGTCAATGGCCTATGTGTTTATTTCTTATCGGTTTGGCAAGAAATCTAAGTGTATCTGCAGGGGAGAAGACTAAATTCTCCACGACAGACGTGTCAATGGCCTATGTGTTTATTTCTTATCTGTTTGACAAGAAATCTAAGAGTATCTGCAGGGGAGAAGACTAAATTCTCCACGACAGACGTGTCAATGGCCTATGTGTTTATTTCTTATCTGTTTGACAAGAAATCTAAGTTTATCTGCAGGGAGAAGACTAAATTCTCCACGACAGACGTGTCAATGGCCTATGTGTTTATTTCTTATCTGTTTGATAAGAAATCTAAGTGTATCTGCAGGGGAGAAGACTAAATTCTCCACGACAGACGTGTCAATGGCCTATGTGTTTATTTCTTATCTGTTTGACAAGAAATCTAAGAGTATCTGCAGGGGAGAAGACTAAATTCTCCACGACAGACGTGTCAATGGCCTATGTGTTTATTTCTTATCTGTTTGACAAGAAATCTAAGAGTATCTGCAGGGAGAAGACTAAATTCTCCACGACAGACGTGTCAATGGCCTATGTGTTTATTTCTTATCTGTTTGATAAGAAATCTAAGTGTATCTGCAGGGGAGAAGACTAAATTCTCCACGACAGACGTGTCAATGGCCTATGTGTTTATTTCTTATCTGTTTGACAAGAAATCTAAGTTTATCTGCAGGGGAGAAGACTAAATTCTCCACGACAGACGTGTCAATGGCCTATGTGTTTATTTCTTATCTGTTTGACAAGAAATCTAAGAGTATCTGCAGGGGAGAAGACTAAATTCTCCACGACAGACGTGTCAATGGCCTATGTGTTTATTTCTTATCTGTTTGACAAGAAATCTAAGAGTATCTGCAGGGGAGAAGACTAAATTCTCCACGACAGACGTGTCAATGGCCTATGTGTTTATTTCTTATCTGTTTGACAAGAAATCTAAGTTTATCTGCAGGGGAGAAGACTAAATTCTCCACGACAGACGTGTCAATGGCCTATGTGTTTATTTCTTATCTGTTTGATAAGAAATCTAAGTGTATCTGCAGGGGAGAAGACTAAATTCTCCACGACAGACGTGTCAATGGCCTATGTGTTTATTTCTTATCTGTTTGATAAGAAATCTAAGTGTATCTGCAGGGGAGAAGACTAAATTCTCCACGACAGACGTGTCAATGGCCTATGTGTTTATTTCTTATCTGTTTGATAAGAAATCTAAGTGTATCTGCAGGGGAGAAGACTAAATTCTCCACGACAGACGTGTCAATGGCCTATGTGTTTATTTCTTATCTGTTTGACAAGAAATCTAAGTTTATCTGCAGGGGAGAAGACTAAATTCTCCACGACAGACGTGTCAATGGCCTATGTGTTTATTTCTTATCTGTTTGACAAGAAATCTAAGAGTATCTGCAGGGGAGAAGACTAAATTCTCCACGACAGACGTGTCAATGGCCTATGTGTTTATTTCTTATCTGTTTGACAAGAAATCTAAGAGTATCTGCAGGGGAGAAGACTAAATTCTCCACGACAGACGTGTCAATGGCCTATGTGTTTATTTCTTATCTGTTTGACAAGAAATCTAAGTTTATCTGCAGGGGAGAAGACTAAATTCTCCACGACAGACGTGTCAATGGCCTATGTGTTTATTTCTTATCTGTTTGATAAGAAATCTAAGTGTATCTGCAGGGGAGAAGACTAAATTCTCCACGACAGACGTGTCAATGGCCTATGTGTTTATTTCTTATCTGTTTGATAAGAAATCTAAGTGTATCTGCAGGGGAGAAGACTAAATTCTCCACGACAGACGTGTCAATGGCCTATGTGTTTATTTCTTATCTGTTTGACAAGAAATCTAAGTTTATCTGCAGGGGAGAAGACTAAATTCTCCACGACAGACGTGTCAATGGCCTATGTGTTTATTTCTTATCTGTTTGATAAGAAATCTAAGTGTATCTGCAGGGGAGAAGACTAAATTCTCCACGACAGACGTGTCAATGGCCTATGTGTTTATTTCTTATCTGTTTGATAAGAAATCTAAGTGTATCTGCAGGGGAGAAGACTAAATTCTCCACGACAGACGTGTCAATGGCCTATGTGTTTATTTCTTATCTGTTTGATAAGAAATCTAAGTGTATCTGCAGGGGAGAAGACTAAATTCTCCACGACAGACGTGTCAATGGCCTATGTGTTTATTTCTTATCTGTTTGATAAGAAATCTAAGTGTATCTGCAGGGAGAAGACTAAATTCTCCACTACAGACGTGTCAATGGCCTATGTGTTTATTTCTTATCTGTTTGATAAGAAATCTAAGTGTATCTGCAGGGGAGAAGACTAAATTCTCCACGACAGACGTGTCAATGGCCTATGTGTTTATTTCTTATCTGTTTGACAAGAAATCTAAGCGTATCTGCAGGGGAGAAGACTAAATTCTCCACAACAGACGTGTCAATGGCCTATGTGTTTATTTCTTATCGGTTTGACAAGAAATCTAAGTTTATCTGCAGGGGAGAAGACTAAATTCTCCACGACAGACGTGTCAATGGCCTATGTGTTTATTTCTTATCTGTTTGACAAGAAATCTAAGCGTATCTGCAGGGGAGAAGACTAAATTCTCCACGACAGACGTGTCAATGGCCTATGTGTTTATTTCTTATCGGTTTGGCAAGAAATCTAAGTGTATCTGCAGGGGAGAAGACTAAATTCTCCACAACAGACGTGTCAATGGCCTATGTGTTTATTTCTTATCGGTTTGACAAGAAATCTAAGTTTATCTGCAGGGGAGAAGACTAAATTCTCCACGACAGACGTGTCAATGGCCTATGTGTTTATTTCTTATCGGTTTGGCAAGAAATCTAAGTGTATCTGCAGGGGAGAAGACTAAATTCTCCACGACAGACGTGTCAATGGCCTATGTGTTTATTTCTTATCTGTTTGATAAGAAATCTAAGTGTATCTGCAGGGGAGAAGACTAAATTCTCCACGACAGACGTGTCAATGGCCTATGTGTTTATTTCTTATCTGTTTGACAAGAAATCTAAGAGTATCTGCAGGGGAGAAGACTAAATTCTCCACGACAGACGTGTCAATGGCCTATGTGTTTATTTCTTATCTGTTTGATAAGAAATCTAAGTGTATCTGCAGGGGAGAAGACTAAATTCTCCACAACAGACGTGTCAATGGCCTATGTGTTTATTTCTTATCTGTTTGATAAGAAATCTAAGTGTATCTGCAGGGGAGAAGACTAAATTCTCCACAACAGACGTGTCAATGGCCTATGTGTTTATTTCTTATCTGTTTGATAAGAAATCTAAGTGTATCTGCAGGGGAGAAGACTAAATTCTCCACAACAGACGTGTCAATGGCCTATGTGTTTATTTCTTATCTGTTTGACAAGAAATCTAAGAGTATCTGCAGGGGAGAAGACTAAATTCTCCACGACAGACGTGTCAATGGCCTATGTGTTTATTTCTTATCTGTTTGATAAGAAATCTAAGTGTATCTGCAGGGGAGAAGACTAAATTCTCCACGACAGACGTGTCAATGGCCTATGTGTTTATTTCTTATCTGTTTGATAAGAAATCTAAGTGTATCTGCAGGGGAGAAGACTAAATTCTCCACTACAGACGTGTCAATGGCCTATGTGTTTATTTCTTATCTGTTTGACAAGAAATCTAAGTTTATCTGCAGGGGAGAAGACTAAATTCTCCACGACAGACGTGTCAATGGCCTATGTGTTTATTTCTTATCGGTTTGGCAAGAAATCTAAGTGTATCTGCAGGGGAGAAGACTAAATTCTCCACGACAGACGTGTCAATGGCCTATGTGTTTATTTCTTATCTGTTTGATAAGAAATCTAAGTGTATCTGCAGGGGAGAAGACTAAATTCTCCACGACAGACGTGTCAATGGCCTATGTGTTTATTTCTTATCTGTTTGACAAGAAATCTAAGCGTATCTGCAGGGGAGAAGACTAAATTCTCCACAACAGACGTGTCAATGGCCTATGTGTTTATTTCTTATCGGTTTGACAAGAAATCTAAGTTTATCTGCAGGGGAGAAGACTAAATTCTCCACGACAGACGTGTCAATGGCCTATGTGTTTATTTCTTATCTGTTTGATAAGAAATCTAAGTGTATCTGCAGGGGAGAAGACTAAATTCTCCACGACAGACGTGTCAATGGCCTATGTGTTTATTTCTTATCTGTTTGACAAGAAATCTAAGAGTATCTGCAGGGGAGAAGACTAAATTCTCAACGACAGACGTGTCAATGGCCTATGTGTTTATTTCTTATCTGTTTGATAAGAAATCTAAGTGTATCTGCAGGGGAGAAGACTAAATTCTCCACAACAGACGTGTCAATGGCCTATGTGTTTATTTCTTATCTGTTTGATAAGAAATCTAAGAGTATCTGCAGGGGAGAAGACTAAATTCTCCACGACAGACGTGTCAATGGCCTATGTGTTTATTTCTTATCTGTTTGATAAGAAATCTAAGAGTATCTGCAGGGGAGATGACTAAATTCTCCACGACAGACGTGTCAATGGCCTATGTGTTTATTTCTTATCTGTTTGATAAGAAATCTAAGTGTATCTGCAGGGGAGAAGACTAAATTCTCCACAACAGACGTGTCAATGGCCTATGTGTTTATTTCTTATCTGTTTGACAAGAAATCTAAGAGTATCTGCAGGGGAGAAGACTAAATTCTCCACGACAGACGTGTCAATGGCCTATGTGTTTATTTCTTATCTGTTTGACAAGAAATCTAAGAGTATCTGCAGGGGAGAAGACTAAATTCTCCACGACAGACGTGTCAATGGCCTATGTGTTTATTTCTTATCTGTTTGACAAGAAATCTAAGAGTATCTGCAGGGGAGAAGACTAAATTCTCCACGACAGACGTGTCAATGGCCTATGTGTTTATTTCTTATCTGTTTGATAAGAAATCTAAGTGTATCTGCAGGGGAGAAGACTAAATTCTCCACAACAGACGTGTCAATGGCCTATGTGTTTATTTCTTATCTGTTTGACAAGAAATCTAAGTTTATCTGCAGGGGAGAAGACTAAATTCTCCACAACAGACGTGTCAATGGCCTATGTGTTTATTTCTTATCTGTTTGATAAGAAATCTAAGAGTATCTGCAGGGGAGAAGACTAAATTCTCCACGACAGACGTGTCAATGGCCTATGTGTTTATTTCTTATCTGTTTGACAAGAAATCTAAGAGTATCTGCAGGGGAGAAGACTAAATTCTCCACGACAGACGTGTCAATGGCCTATGTGTTTATTTCTTATCTGTTTGACAAGAAATCTAAGAGTATCTGCAGGGGAGAAGACTAAATTCTCCACGACAGACGTGTCAATGGCCTATGTGTTTATTTCTTATCTGTTTGATAAGAAATCTAAGAGTATCTGCAGGGGAGATGACTAAATTCTCCACGACAGACGTGTCAATGGCCTATGTGTTTATTTCTTATCTGTTTGATAAGAAATCTAAGTGTATCTGCAGGGGAGAAGACTAAATTCTCCACAACAGACGTGTCAATGGCCTATGTGTTTATTTCTTATCTGTTTGATAAGAAATCTAAGTTTATCTGCAGGGGAGAAGACTAAATTCTCCACGACAGACGTGTCAATGGCCTATGTGTTTATTTCTTATCTGTTTGACAAGAAATCTAAGAGTATCTGCAGGGGAGAAGACTAAATTCTCCACGACAGACGTGTCAATGGCCTATGTGTTTATTTCTTATCTGTTTGACAAGAAATCTAAGAGTATCTGCAGGGGAGAAGACTAAATTCTCCACGACAGACGTGTCAATGGCCTATGTGTTTATTTCTTATCTGTTTGATAAGAAATCTAAGTGTATCTGCAGGGGAGAAGACTAAATTCTCCACAACAGACGTGTCAATGGCCTATGTGTTTATTTCTTATCTGTTTGACAAGAAATCTAAGAGTATCTGCAGGGGAGAAGACTAAATTCTCCACGACAGACGTGTCAATGGCCTATGTGTTTATTTCTTATCTGTTTGATAAGAAATCTAAGAGTATCTGCAGGGGAGAAGACTAAATTCTCCACAACAGACGTGTCAATGGCCTATGTGTTTATTTCTTATCTGTTTGATAAGAAATCTAAGAGTATCTGCAGGGGAGAAGACTAAATTCTCCACAACAGACGTGTCAATGGCCTATGTGTTTATTTCTTATCTGTTTGACAAGAAATCTAAGAGTATCTGCAGAGGAGATGACTAAATTCTCCACGACAGACGTGTCAATGGCCTATGTGTTTATTTCTTATCTGTTTGATAAGAAATCTAAGAGTATCTGCAGGGGAGAAGACTAAATTCTCCACAACAGACGTGTCAATGGCCTATGTGTTTATTTCTTATCTGTTTGACAAGAAATCTAAGAGTATCTGCAGGGGAGAAGACTAAATTCTCCACGACAGACGTGTCAATGGCCTATGTGTTTATTTCTTATCTGTTTGATAAGAAATCTAAGAGTATCTGCAGGGGAGATGACTAAATTCTCCACGACAGACGTGTCAATGGCCTATGTGTTTATTTCTTATCTGTTTGATAAGAAATCTAAGTGTATCTGCAGGGGAGAAGACTAAATTCTCCACGACAGACGTGTCAATGGCCTATGTGTTTATTTCTTATCTGTTTGACAAGAAATCTAAGAGTATCTGCAGAGGAGATGACTAAATTCTCCACGACAGACGTGTCAATGGCCTATGTGTTTATTTCTTATCGGTTTGGCAAGAAATCTAAGTGTATCTGCAGGGGAGAAGACTAAATTCTCCACGACAGACGTGTCAATGGCCTATGTGTTTATTTCTTATCTGTTTGACGAGAAATCTAAGTTTATCTGCAGGGGAGAAGACTAAATTCTCCACGACAGACGTGTCAATGGCCTATGTGTTTATTTCTTATCTGTTTGACAAGAAATCTAAGTTTATCTGCAGGGGAGAAGACTAAATTCTCCACGACAGACGTGTCAATGGCCTATGTGTTTATTTCTTATCTGTTTGACAAAAAATCTAAGTTTATCTGCAGGGGAGAAGACTAAATTCTCCACGACAGACGTGTCAATGGCCTATGTGTTTATTTCTTATCTGTTTGACAAGAAATCTAAGTTTATCTGCAGGGGAGAAGACTAAATTCTCCACGACAGACGTGTCAATGGCCTATGTGTTTATTTCTTATCTGTTTGACAAAAAATCTAAGTGTATCTGCAGGGGAGAAGACTAAATTCTCCACGACAGACGTGTCAATGGCCTATGTGGTTATTTCTTATCTGTTTGACAAGAAATCTAAGTTTATCTGCAGGGGAGAAGACTAAATTCTCCACGACAGACGTGTCAATGGCCTATGTGTTTATTTCTTATCTGTTTGACAAGAAATCTAAGTTTATCTGCAGGGGAGAAGACTAAATTCTCCACGACAGACGTGTCAATGGCCTATGTGTTTATTTCTTATCTGTTTGACAAGAAATCTAAGTTTATCTGCAGGGGAGAAGACTAAATTCTCCACGACAGACGTGTCAATGGCCTATGTGTTTATTTCTTATCTGTTTGACAAGAAATCTAAGTGTATCTGCAGGGGAGAAGACTAAATTCTCCACGACAGACGTGTCAATGGCCTATGTGTTTATTTCTTATCTGTTTGACAAGAAATCTAAGTTTATCTGCAGGGGAGAAGACTAAATTCTCCACGACAGACGTGTCAATGGCCTATGTGTTTATTTCTTATCTGTTTGACAAGAAATCTAAGTTTATCTGCAGGGGAGAAGACTAAATTCTCCACGACAGACGTGTCAATGGCCTATGTGTTTATTTCTTATCTGTTTGACAAGAAATCTAAGTGTATCTGCAGGGGAGAAGACTAAATTCTCCACGACAGACGTGTCAATGGCCTATGTGTTTATTTCTTATCTGTTTGACAAGAAATCTAAGTTTATCTGCAGGGGAGAAGACTAAATTCTCCACGACAGACGTGTCAATGGCCTATGTGTTTATTTCTTATCGGTTTGGCAAGAAATCTAAGTGTATCTGCAGGGGAGAAGACTAAATTCTCCACGACAGACGTGTCAATGGCCTATGTGTTTATTTCTTATCTGTTTGACAAGAAATCTAAGTGTATCTGCAGGGGAGAAGACTAAATTCTCCACGACAGACGTGTCAATGGCCTATGTGTTTATTTCTTATCTGTTTGACAAGAAATCTAAGTTTATCTGCAGGGGAGAAGACTAAATTCTCCACGACAGACGTGTCAATGGCCTATGTGTTTATTTCTTATCGGTTTGGCAAGAAATCTAAGTGTATCTGCAGGGGAGAAGACTAAATTCTCCACGACAGACGTGTCAATGGCCTATGTGTTTATTTCTTATCTGTTTGATAAGAAATCTAAGTGTATCTGCAGGGGAGAAGACTAAATTCTCCACGACAGACGTGTCAATGGCCTATGTGTTTATTTCTTATCGGTTTGGCAAGAAATCTAAGTTTATCTGCAGGGGAGAAGACTAAATTCTCCACGACAGACGTGTCAATGGCCTATGTGTTTATTTCTTATCTGTTTGATAAGAAATCTAAGTTTATCTGCAGGGGAGAAGACTAAATTCTCCACGACAGACGTGTCAATGGCCTATGTGTTTATTTCTTATCGGTTTGGCAAGAAATCTAAGTGTATCTGCAGGGGAGAAGACTAAATTCTCCACGACAGACGTGTCAATGGCCTATGTGTTTATTTCTAATCTGTTTGACAAGAAATCTAAGTTTATCTGCAGGGGAGAAGACTAAATTCTCCACGACAGACGTGTCAATGGCCTATGTGTTTATTTCTTATCTGTTTGACAAGAAATCTAAGTGTATCTGCAGGGGAGAAGACTAAATTCTCCACGACAGACGTGTCAATGGCCTATGTGTTTATTTCTTATCTGTTTGACAAGAAATCTAAGTGTATCTGCAGGGGAGAAGACTAAATTCTCCACGACAGACGTGTCAATGGCCTATGTGTTTATTTCTTATCTGTTTGACAAGAAATCTAAGTGTATCTGCAGGGGAGAAGACTAAATTCTCCACGACAGACGTGTCAATGGCCTATGTGTTTATTTCTTATCTGTTTGACAAGAAATCTAAGTGTATCTGCAGGGGAGAAGACTAAATTCTCCACGACAGACGTGTCAATGGCCTATGTGTTTATTTCTAATCTGTTTGGCAAGAAATCTAAGTGTATCTGCAGGGGAGAAGACTAAATTCTCCACGACAGACGTGTCAATGGCCTATGTGTTTATTTCTTATCTGTTTGACAAGAAATCTAAGTGTATCTGCAGGGGAGAAGACTAAATTCTCCACGACAGACGTGTCAATGGCCTATGTGTTTATTTCTTATCTGTTTGACAAGAAATCTAAGTGTATCTGCAGGGGAGAAGACTAAATTCTCCACGACAGACGTGTCAATGGCCTATGTGTTTATTTCTTATCTGTTTGACAAGAAATCTAAGTGTATCTGCAGGGGAGAAGACTAAATTCTCCACGACAGACGTGTCAATGGCCTATGTGTTTATTTCTAATCTGTTTGGCAAGAAATCTAAGTGTATCTGCAGGGGAGAAGACTAAATTCTCCACGACAGACGTGTCAATGGCCTATGTGTTTATTTCTTATCTGTTTGACAAGAAATCTAAGTGTATCTGCAGGGGAGAAGACTAAATTCTCCACGACAGACGTGTCAATGGCCTATGTGTTTATTTCTAATCTGTTTGACAAGAAATCTAAGTTTATCTGCAGGGGAGAAGACTAAATTCTCCACGACAGACGTGTCAATGGCCTATGTGTTTATTTCTTATCTGTTTGACAAGAAATCTAAGTTTATCTGCAGGGGAGAAGACTAAATTCTCCACGACAGACGTGTCAATGGCCTATGTGTTTATTTCTTATCTGTTTGACAAGAAATCTAAGTTTATCTGCAGGGGAGAAGACTAAATTCTCCACGACAGACGTGTCAATGGCCTATGTGTTTATTTCTTATCTGTTTGACAAGAAATCTAAGTTTATCTGCAGGGGAGAAGACTAAATTCTCCACGACAGACGTGTCAATGGCCTATGTGTTTATTTCTTATCTGTTTGACAAGAAATCTAAGTGTATCTGCAGGGGAGAAGACTAAATTCTCCACGACAGACGTGTCAATGGCCTATGTGTTTATTTCTTATCTGTTTGACAAGAAATCTAAGTTTATCTGCAGGGGAGAAGACTAAATTCTCCACGACAGACGTGTCAATGGCCTATGTGTTTATTTCTTATCTGTTTGATAAGAAATCTAAGTGTATCTGCAGGGGAGAAGACTAAATTCTCCACGACAGACGTGTCAATGGCCTATGTGTTTATTTCTTATCTGTTTGACAAGAAATCTAAGTGTATCTGCAGGGGAGAAGACTAAATTCTCCACGACAGACGTGTCAATGGCCTATGTGTTTATTTCTTATCTGTTTGACAAGAAATCTAAGTGTATCTGCAGGGGAGAAGACTAAATTCTCCACGACAGACGTGTCAATGGCCTATGTGTTTATTTCTTATCTGTTTGATAAGAAATCTAAGTTTATCTGCAGGGGAGAAGACTAAATTCTCCACGACAGACGTGTCAATGGCCTATGTGTTTATTTCTTATCTGTTTGATAAGAAATCTAAGTTTATCTGCAGGGGAGAAGACTAAATTCTCCACGACAGACGTGTCAATGGCCTATGTGTTTATTTCTAATCTGTTTGACAAGAAATCTAAGTGTATCTGCAGGGGAGAAGACTAAATTCTCCACGACAGACGTGTCAATGGCCTATGTGTTTATTTCTTATCTGTTTGACAAGAAATCTAAGTGTATCTGCAGGGGAGAAGACTAAATTCTCCACGACAGACGTGTCAATGGCCTATGTGTTTATTTCTTATCGGTTTGGCAAGAAATCTAAGTGTATCTGCAGGGGAGAAGACTAAATTCTCCACGACAGACGTGTCAATGGCCTATGTGTTTATTTCTTATCTGTTTGATAAGAAATCTAAGTGTATCTGCAGGGGAGAAGACTAAATTCTCCACGACAGACGTGTCAATGGCCTATGTGTTTATTTCTTATCTGTTTGATAAGAAATCTAAGTGTATCTGCAGGGGAGAAGACTAAATTCTCCACGACAGACGTGTCAATGGCCTATGTGTTTATTTCTTATCTGTTTGATAAGAAATCTAAGTGTATCTGCAGGGGAGAAGACTAAATTCTCCACGACAGACGTGTCAATGGCCTATGTGTTTATTTCTTATCTGTTTGATAAGAAATCTAAGTTTATCTGCAGGGGAGAAGACTAAATTCTCCACGACAGTATGTCCCATGTTCCTCCAATTCCTGACCCGGTTAGAACTCACCTGTCTTTTCCTCTCTTCTTTGTTCGTTTTGCTGTCTATCCCTCTGTGTCGTCCATGTCGTTCATTAATTGCTCTGTGTCGTTGGCTGGATATTGTTGATCGTGACTGAAAGTTTGTTAACATTGAAATTATGAATCAAAAAGATAAAAGAGAAAATCAATAGATTTAGCATGAAGAAGTAATTGAGCGAAAAAAAATGGGTTTAAGCAACACAGGTTGATCGTGTGCCATGAAAACCAGAGAGCCTAAAAAGAGAGGACTGCTCAGTGCGGCAGTGAAAGGAACAACTGACTGTATTTCATGGGGCTGACGTTATATGGCCAGAGGGCGTGTCTTATTTGCGGTCATTAATTTGATTTCCCATGGAGATAAGTGACAGGTGAGAGCGTTTGCGGCAGAGATCAATAGTATGAACATCAGCCGACGTCTACACATTCACACTCATTTAATTATTATTTTGTGTGCACACCTGTTAACATGACCTCAATTGACATATCTACCAACTATTCAGGAATTTATTGTCCATGCTGAAAAAGGGGATGTCTCCAGAGAATTTTTAAAGATATACTAGTAGGCCGGGATGAAAGAAGTTATGAAAAAAGCGGTCACAAAAAAGTATGGACTGCTCAATGAGATGTGGTAAGGGACAACGGACTGTGTTCCCATCATTAACCCTTCACTGGTCAGAGGAGCAGGTTTGAATTACTGCCTCCGGGAAGATGACACAAGGAGATAAGGGGTGAAGATGGAATTAGGTGGAGAAAAATGAGCCCGACAAAAGGCAAAGTGACAGACAATGTGAGAACTAGTTGACATGTTAACATCGGATGTGTTATTTGTTCGTTCCATAGCAATGGGAAATAATAAAATTAATAATACTAGGGGTCAGGGATTAAAAACTATATGTAGAAAAAGGAAGAACGTGTTTGAAAGAGTGTCTATATCTATTTTTCATGCATTTTCATCGACAAAAACCATTTTACGCTAAGGCTCAAACAGTTTCTGATTTTTCCCCTAATACCTTCTGTCATACTATTTTGCTATCTTTTATTTCTCCTTCTTGCCAGGTCTATCGCCTTGATTCGGCCTTTTGTATATTTTATGAATACATTCACAGTTAATGAAAAATTTTAATCAAAACAAAGTTCAAATTGTTAAGTGTCGATTTTGATGGTTATGAAGGTTTTTAAATATTTTTTTACCGGTATTAGCTATGGTTGTGTTTTTCCATATTTTTCATTCCCTGACCCCTAATATTTTTATTTTTATTTCCCATTGCGTTGGAACGAACAAACAACACATGTCGGAACCCGATGTTAACACGTCAACTAGTTCTCACATTGTCTGTCACTTTGCCTATTGTCGGGCTCATTTTTCTCCACCTATTTCCGTCTGTCCCCTTATCTCCTTGTGAGATCTTCCCGGAAGCAGTAATTCAAACCCGCTCCTCTAACCAGGGCAGGGTAAATGATTGGAATACAGTCCGTTGTCCCTTTCACTCCCTCATCGAGCAGTCCTTACTTTTTGTGCTCGCATTTTTAAAACCTTTTTCATCCCGGCCTACTTGTATGACTTTCAAAATTCTCTCTCTTTGGTACCAGACACCCTCATCCCCTTTTTCAGCTTGATCAATAAATTCCTGAATTGAACTCCTAATTCATTGATTCATTTCATTCAACCTTGAATGATTTATGTTTCTTCTTTATTGACTTTTTTATTCGAAATGATTGCTGATTTCAATATTTATAAAATCTCCTCAGGTTAGTTTTCATTTCAAATATATAGAAGGTACAATTAAGAAACTGTATATATCTAGTATATCTTTAAAAATTCTCCGAGTACGCAAACACCGAACACCGGATTTTACGACAATTTTCAAAAAAAAATTTGAGCATTTTTCAATTGTAACGTATTGCAACTGGGAGACCAATTTTGTGCAACCAACTTTGTTTTTTTTTTTTAATTAGGTTAATTAGGAGACCACCCCAATACCTGAACTTGCAACGTTACGGACTCCTCATCAGTGAACTTCTTTTTTGCACGCAGATTTTCACCTTTAAAAAAATAAACGAGTGCCCTTGTTTCCTTTTTATTTAGCCCGAGAAGCAAAAAATGTTTTCCACATTAGCAAGAAAAATTTCCACACTTCCACACTTTCTCCGGGTAAAAGCCGACACAAAATGCCGCGAAAACCAGTTAGATTCTTGATTTTTGGGATTATACTTCAAGTGGTGCTTCTAGTTTTGCTCTACGGAAATTCCAAGTCGTCGAGATGTAAGTTATAAGGGAAATTTAAGGAAAATATATTTTTTCAGGTTCTCCGCAATTGATATCTTCAAATATTTCTTGCGATGATCTACTAAACAAGTGGGATCCCAATGCACAGGTGTTATTGATTGATTTGGATTTTCTGGAAAACTTGAAAACGAAGGATTGTCGATGGGATGAGACGAAAAGGGTAAAGGTAGGTAAATGGAGATTTACGGTGGCTCGGGTAAATTTACGAGGATTACAGATTGGAGTCCACGTGAAGGAGAACGGATCGATCATCGACACTACTCGATTCGATGTTGTGTATTATGACAGTCCGGATAACAAAGACTTTTTGGAATTTCATGAGGAGCCACGACGGATTATTCCAAAGTACATTGATTTGATCTATGTACCTCATCGTTTTTTCCAGAAATTTCGAGAGACGATGGGTTGACAACTTTGAAATCCCTAGTAACACAGCAAGATTTACCGAGTTTTGGAAACGATCCAAGTTTGTAGAGTGTCTTGGTATCGAGATGAATAGGAAAAAGTCACAGGTTAGCTTGAAATTTTTGGTAGCCAGTCTTGAATTTAGGTGATTTGAAATGTTTTAAAATTTGTTATCAATCGATCATATCTGTATCTTCATTTTTCCAGTTGACCACTTTTTGATAGCTATACACGCTTTGGAGATATGCGTCTTTAAAGATTAGAGCTAGATAGCAGCGCGAGGTAGAGAGAGGGAGACGCAGAGAAGCGAGACGCCCTCTTCGTTCTACATACTCTCTCGCACCTCAATCTTTAAAAGCGCATATCTCAAAAGCCCACAGGGCTATCAAAAAGTTGTCAACTAACAAAATGTGAAACATTTCAAGTTCTTTCTTTTTGTAATTGACAGCTTTTTGATACCTCCTCACGTTTTCTAGATATTCTGGTTTTCAGAGAGTCTACCAAAATGGTCCATACTCCGCCGGTATCCTCGCTCGTTTCCGAGATGAACTCATCGCCAATGGAATGTATCCAATTTTAAACGGCGGGACACTACTTGGATGGTTTAGAGAATGTACAGTAATCCCGCATACCCGCGATATGGATATTGCAGTTTTCAAGGAGAACTACAATCCGGATTACGCGGAGAAAGTTTTGAGAGGAGAGACTGATTTTGTATTGTGTAGAAAGTTTGGAATGGTTAGTGAGGATAGAAAAAATCAATGATTTTCTAATATTTTGCAGCTAGAAGACTCTCTGGAATTGACTGTTTTTATGAGAGGGACACGTGGTCCCCCAATCGATTTATTCGTGATGTATGATGGAATAGAGAACGGAACATTGACGCATCACTATGTTTCTGGTGTTAATAGTAAGTTCAAGTTACAGTAATTTTTTTTTGGAAAAAATGACATTTTCTTTTACAGTCGACGGCACCAAGTACAGATACACGTACCCGCTTCTAGACCCCTGGTGTGCCGCCGTCCTCCATGATCACATATTTTGGGTGTCATGTTCTCCGATGAAACAAGTGAAACATGAATACGGACCACTTTGGTATCGAGATCATCCAACTGCTAAATATCACTGGGCTAGATCTGGAAAGAATGTGAAAAGAGTTGGGAAGTTCAGCAAGGAGGAGATGGAGATGTATTATTTGGAATATAAAAATAATTGAATTTTTGAATTTTTTTTTGTTACATGATAAAAATTATTGAGAAATGTAACTTGCACTGATTTCATAGAAAAGTCTGACACCGATATGCCCGTTTTATTGATTCATTTGAATTTTTTGGGAACGTTAAGTGAGGAGGAGTGTAAATGGAATGGAAAAACAAAGATCAAGGAGTGTAGATTTACGATGGGGAAGATTTACCAGGAGTACTGTATTTTTCAAATCGGAGTAGACGTGACTTATGAAGTTGATAAGGGTATCTTTTTGGAATTTCACGAGGAGCCACGACGGATTATTCCAAAGCACCTTGATAAGCCCTGGGTGATTCCAACCAACAAAGAATTTATATACAAAATGTTAATTAATACATAGAAAACTAGTAATACAAATAATACTTCTCCATCTCCTCCTTGCTGAACTTCCCCACTCTCTTGACATTCTTTCCAGAACTATTCCAGCCATATCTATATGTCGGGTGATCTCGATACCAATGTGGTCCGTATTCATGTTTCACTTGTTTCATCGGAGAACATGACACCCAAAATATGTGATCATGGAGGACGGCGGCACACCAGGGGTCATAGATCGGGTAGGTGTATCTGTACTTTGTGCCGTCGCCTGTAAATGTAAATGTCATGTTATCCAGGAATTGAATTGTATGACGTTTCGCGAGACATGGTTTGTGACATATACCATTGAAAAGCTAAGAAAACGCTGATTCCAAATATATATTTAGATTTTCTCTTTGAGATTTGGTATTCGAAAAAAATAAGGTCAAAGTTTGACATGCGAAAAATAGTTGAAACTTTGACCCCGTTTTTCTCGAGTTAACAGACCTCGAGGGCAAAAACTGAATATATATTTGGAATCAGCGTTTTCTCAGCTTTCCAATGGTATAGGTCAGGACTTGTAGAATCAGGATCCTTCCCTAGTAAGTTGAACTTACTATCAACACCAGAAGCATAGTGATGAGTCAATGTTCCGTTCTCCACTCCATCATACATCACGAATAAATCGATTGGTGTTCCCTGATCCCAATAGGGATAGAGTGTCAGTTCCAGAGAGTCTTCTAGCTGCAAAATTTGATATAATTTATTCATTTTCTTCATTCCCACTAACCATTCCAAATTTTCTACGCAATCGGAAATCAGTCTCTCCTCTCAAAACCTTTTCCGCATAATCCGGATTGTAATTCTTCTTGAAAACTGCGATATCCATATCATAGGTATGAGGCATTACTGTACATTCACGATACCATCCGAGTAGAGTTCCGCCGTTTAGAAATGGATACATTCCTATATCGATTAGTTCATCTCGGAGTTGAGCTAGTTTTGTGGCGGAGTATGGACCATTTTGGTAGGCTTTCTGAAAACTGGTATATCATGAGCAGGTAAAGAGGTATCAAAAAATTGTCAACTACAAAAACAAAGAGCTTAACATTTCCCACCTTTTGTTAGTTCACAACTTTTTGATAGCTTTGCAGGCTTCTGAGATATGCGCCTTTAAAGATTGAGGGGCAAGAGAGCGTACTTCTCTGCGTCTCTTCCCCTTTCTCCCTCGAGCGGCCCTCCAGGTGCCAAACTTTGAAGACGCGTATCTCAAAAGCGTGAAAAGCTATCAAAAAGTGATCAACTACAAAAATAGAGACCTAGATTTGATCTACCTAGTCAATACAAATTGTGCTCAACTAAAACAACAAGAGGCACAATGACGGGCTCTCAAAGCATGGTAAATCTCACCCCCTATTTATTAATTTCCTTTTCAAAAAATTTGGAAATCCTTCGAAATCTGGAAAGACTGTCAAAGTAGACGGACCTCTGACTTATTCCTATTCATCTCGAGGCCAAGACACTCCACAAACTTCGATCGTTTCCAAAATTCGGCAAATGTTGCTGTGTTACTAGGGATCTCAAAATTCCCAACCCATCGCCTCTTGAAATTTCTGGAAAAACTGTTAGGTATATAGAGCAAGGGCTAATCAATCTATTACTTTGGAATAATCCGTCGTGGCTCCTCATGAAAATCCAAAAAGTCTCTACTATCATTGTTAGAATAAAAAACAACTTCAAATGGAGAGTGATTAAAGATATCCTTATCAATTTCATAAGTCACGTCGATTCCAATCTGAAAAATACAGTACTCCTTGTAAATCTACCTCCACCGTAAATCTACATACCTTTATCTTTGTTGTCTCATTCCATTTACACTCTTCTTGACTCAACGTTTCCAAAAAATCCAAATCAATCAATAAAACGGGCGTATCGGTGTCCCACTCGTCTAGCAAATCAGTACATGTAGTTACATTTTTCAATAATTTAGGAGCTGAAAAATTCTTTTTCTTCGGACAAAAATTTGACTCACTTCTTCTCGGATACTTATAGGTCAAAATCAGAAGCACCGCTTGAAATATAAATGCAGAAGCCAAAAAAAAGACATAAACCTTGTCTTGTTTCATATTTTTTAATAAAATAATTGTTTTAAGACTTTTTTTGTATCATGTGTGGCAAAAGTTTTATTGACGACGTCATCTGAAAAAAAATGAGACCACGCTCTCTGAAACTTTCCACGGTGCTTTGAAGTTTGCTCATTTCTGTATGCTTGTCACAGTTTTTTTGGTTTTTAGTGGTACTGACCTTGTAGATCAAATCTAGATCTCCATTTTCGTAGTTGACAACTTTTTGGTAGCTATTCACGCTTTCGAGATATGCCCGGTCAAAGTTAGCCGCCGCAGAGGACCCGAAAGAGCATGCAAAAAGAGGAGTGCGTCTCTCCTCTCCTTTTCTCTGGAGGCCTTGGAGGTAGCATCTTTAAAGGCGCGTATGTCAAAAGCGTGAATAGCTATCGAAAAGTGGTCAACTACAAAAATAGAGACCTGGATTTGATCTACACAAAGAATTAAAAATTGACAAATTTGAATCAAAATTGACATTAGTACGGGATGTCAAAGTTATGTTATTTGCAACTAAAAATTCCATTTATTGCTGTTTTTAAGCGCGTGTATCTCAAAAACGCGAGTAGCTATCAAAAAATTGTCAACTACAAAAATAGAGATTTAGGTTTGATCTACATAATCATTATAAATTTGGCGCTGTTGGAGCAAAAAGGGTCGTATGACAGACTATCCGAGTTGGTCAATTTTTTTTTTCGTTTCTATACAACTGACCACTATGTTCTCACATCCTCCCACATTTTTTCTTCACAATTTCTCCCATTTTTCTTTCTTTCCCATATGTACGCATCTGTCCCCCCTCCTTCCCCCTCTTATCACCAACTAAATACCACACAATATTTGATTCTCCTTTGTTCTCTCCTCCCCATTCTTCTTCTTTTTGATCACAAGAAGTAGAAGAAGAACGCCCCAAGTGTCTCGTGTCTTAAATGGAATGTATCGGTAGTGTGTAATTGTGTAATTAATTAGATCATCTTGTTCTTGTCCTCCCCCGGAAATTGGGAGGAATTAAAACTAAATTCGTTTCCCTTAAGGAATTCCTAAACAATTTTAAACGAAAAAAACGTCACTTTCATTATCAGCACCACTCTTTTTTCAAAGTTTTTTGCCTTTAAAATACTCAAACACTCGTTCTAATACCTTTTCCGCCCCAGAAAAAGATTACAAAAAAGTTGTGACCGGGGGGAAAACTCGAACCATAGACCCTAGGCGCGTCGCGCGCCGCCCTTGACCACTGCGCCACGATAGGAGATTCTGAGCAAGGGTGCGGGGGCGGTGATAAAGGAGAGCGGATCGCGCGCTCTTAAGAGTCCGGTGGAGCGCGTTTGTGACTTTCTTCAAGGTTTTGAATTTTTGAGTTTTGATCCCTCGAAGTCCAAGAGAAACCCTAAAACCCTAAAATTCAAATTAAATTGGCTTCAGTAGTACTTTGCCCCAGGAATTCCATTTTTCACTTTTTCTAGTCTCCCTTCCTCCCGAATTGCATCAAATGTCATATTCGTCGTATTGACTTGCAAAACTCCCTTCTATTATCATATACATTATCAGTGGGGGGACGAAAGAGTAGGTCAGTATTATCAGCTCCTCTCCACCTTCCTACCCTTCTGTGTGTTTGTATGTGTGTGTGTGCCAACACAATTATTGCCTCTTTTTTCTTCTCTTTTTCTCCAATCTTTTACGCCTTTTTTCATTCATTTCATATCAAAACCTGTCTTGTGGTGGAAACAATATTTCATTTTGTAAAAAAAAAAATTTGCAAAAAAAAAAATATTTCTGAAGCTTCAGCGATCCTGTTCAAATCCTGGAAAAGCGCGCGCACCTATACCGCCTCCCCCTTCTACTTTTTACTGTGCGCGTGGCTCAGGTGGGTAAGGCGTCTACTGTCACCCGAGTGGTCATGGGTTCGGTTTTCCCGCGCGTCTTAACATTTTTTTATTTTTTGCCTTCGCGTTTTTCATAGTTTCCAACACTTCTGTCGGTCCCCCCGCACCCCGTAGTGTCAATCAAGAACAGTTCGGTGGCGCGAAGCGATAGAGAGAGATGGAGAGAGACGCAGACGCATCTGTACAGGGGTGGGGGAAGGAGAGAAGAATCGATGTGTATGCATGTGTATTTCTTCTTCAAAGACCGTCTCTTTTTCACTTTTTCTCTCCTTTTTTTCTTTCTACACCCTCATCGATGACCTTCTCCCTCTTCCTCGTGGTATCATGCCCTTATATATCTGATTTCTTACTTTTTTGTTCTCTTTTGTTTCGATTTCATTGAAAAATGGGTGAAACTGGTTTTCTCGGTTTTTCGACTTCCGATTGGTCACTTCTGCAAATATATGGTTCTTTTCTTTGTAAATATTTTTGGTTAGTGATTCGTAGTACTAAAAATAATACACATTTTTGTTCAAAATCATCAAAATTTCCAAAAATCATAGTTTTTCATTGCAAAAATGTCAAAAACTCATCCGAATCCGACGAAATCGCTACCATTCGCCTTGTTAAAAAATGCAAAAAATAATAGCCCTCGGTGGGAATCGAACCCCGGATACAATTTTACCGGTCAGACTCTTTATCCACTGAGCCAAAGGTGCGGAGCCCGGCGCGCGGCGGCGAGGACCATCAAGAAAGTGAGGGAGGCGGCGGCCACCTATAGCCTACCCGGTAGAATATCTGACCAGTAATCTCGCATCGCGGGTTCGACCCCACCCTACCCAAAATAATTTTTGTTTTCTTTTCTGATCATTCTGGGATAAAAGTTATTGTATTGGAGCGCGTTAACACAAAGTTGAATTTTTGATCTACACCAAATTTCGACTTGTTTTGACCACTGTGGTGTACTTACCCATTATAACTAGTTTTTGTTAGTTGTAGTTTTTGTGTTGTCAGGTGGCAAGAGGGAAATCGCTGAATAGTGGAAGGAAATTAATGAGTTGCACTTTAGGCACCAATTTTTCATAAAACTGTGAACATTTTCGATGATTTTTTACAAAAAAGTCCATAATTTGACTTTTTAGAGAAAAAAAACTCGAAAAGTTTTGAATTTTGGCGCCAAACATCCGGGCGTTGAGGCGGAAGCAGGCTTTTAAGAGTTCTTCTAGGTACACTTTCTAAAATATAGTTTTATCTAAAAATCTGAAAAAGCTATCAAAAAGTTGTCAACTATGAAAATGTAGCCCTAAAAATTCTACACATTTTGTTAGTTGAAAACATTTTGATAGCTATTCACGCCTTTGAGTTATGCGCCTTTAATGATTGAGGTACGAGAGAGCTCGCGAAACGAGGAGGGCGTCTCGCTTCTCTGCGTCTCCCTCCCTCTCTCCGCGCGCGCTTTTGGAAATAGGCTGTCTTTAAAGCCTCATATCTCAAGAACGTGAGTAGTTATCAAAAAGTTGTCAACTACAAAAATAGATATCTAGGTTTGATCTACACAAAAATATTAAAAATGACAAATTTGAATCAAAATTGACATCAGGACGGGATGTCAAAGTTACCCTATTTTTACTGAAATTTCATATTTTTCTCAAATAAATATTAAATTTCCATCTCTTCTTCATTTTCCTATTGTTTCCCGCTCCATTTCACACATCGAAACCGATAAAAAACTTTATGATTCTCTCGTAAAATTGTGTCCCTTCTCTTTCTTCCCCCCTTTCCAACAGTTTCAGTTTTCGGGAGGACCCCCTGTTTATTGCAGATTGTGGCTTATAAAGGGGCAACGGTTTTTATGGTTACGGTAGTTTTGTGGTGTGCGCTCTATTGATAAGCTGGTATTTTAGGAATTGTGTAGTTAGTAAGTTCGCTCTAATGAACTAATGATATCACGGTTTAGGCAAATGCGCTCTAATGATAACTTGCCTTTGTAGTCAGAGCCACTCTGGGATAAATTAATTATCAATAGAGCGCACTTGTGATGTTTAGTTTTTTAGCCGGAGTAATTGTTTTTGACGGATTCTCAATAGAGCGCACTTGCACAGTCATATTTTTCCTAAAAATTGCTCACTCTAACTTTCTTCTTACTCTCCTACTGTACCCCTCTCTCTCTCCCTCTCTTCAGTGTCCATGCGATTATCAATGGAGCGTATTTGCATAATCCTCTTTATTTTATTCCAGAATCACTCCTCCGTCCGCATAACCGCCCCGCCCACTCGACTCAATTCGACACTGTTATTCAAATCGAGATAGCCATTGAATGCTAGAGGCGATTTACGCCAAGGTAGGTGGTTTTTTTGAGGACTGGGACGTTTTGAAACCGAGAAATTGTACTTCTTTGTAAAACGTAGGAATTAAGCGTTTTTGTAGTTTTAGGACGTTTTGAAACCAAGACACATTAGAACTTGAGATTTGGTCTAATGGGAGTTTCCTGTCAAAATGATTTTCATCATAACTTTATCAGTTTTGGTCGGATCGCCGAGATTTTTATACCATTAGAAAGCCCTAGTTTTTCTCTATTAATATGTACTGATTTCAAAAAATGTTGTCCATATTTAAAATTTTTATGACGCTTCCGTCATTTTTTGAGATTTGGTCCAAGAAGTTTCGTAACTGGGACGATTGGTAACCAGCCTGTTTTAGAACCGAAACCTTTGGTCATATGGGTTTTCGTAAAATGTAGAAAATTGTCAAAATTGAAACGTTCCAAAATTAAGACGTTTCAAAACTAGGACGTTTAGAAACCAGCCGTTTTTAAAACTGAGACCTTAGATCATATGCGGTCTATGGTTTTTAATAGTTTTAGGACGCTTTGAAACCGAGACGTTTAGCAACCAAGCTATTTCAAAATTGAAACGTTTTAATGCTGAGACTATTAGAAACCAACTTGTTTCAGAACCAAGACTTTAGATCATTTGCGTTTTAGTACTGTACCGCTCAAAAAATGTATTGAATTTTCCTTTTTCAGTTGGAAATGCCCAACATTGAGAGGGTGTCATGGTAAAACTAATGGTCCCACAAAATAACTTTTTATAGGATCGTACAGACCAAGAGTAGAACTTTTTTTTGTAGTTGATCACTTTTTTGTACGGGTGGCCCCTAGCAAGTTACATTTCGTCAAAGTGCAAAAAAAGTTTGATTTTTGAGCTGTTCACTTGAAATTACTGTAACTCTCTAGGGACCGCTTGTACAAAAGAGTTGTCAACTACCAAAATGGAGCTCTACTTTTGATCTGTATGATCCATTAAACAATTATTTTGTGGGACAGTTAGTTTTACTATGATACACTCTCAAAGTTGGGCATTTTCAACTGAAAAAGGGAAAATTTGATAGATTTTTGGCCTTTAGTATTAGGACATTTTAAAACCGAGACCTTTTAGAACTAAGACGTTTAGTATCCAAGCTATTTTAAAAATGAGACCCTTTGGAACCGGTTTAGAACCCTATCGGTTTCAAAACGTCCTCTTATTTCAATTTCATTGATTATTTCAGTAGCATAGCATACTAACAAATCATTTTTCCGATAAGAAACTCTTGAAATTTCCGTCAACTGATAAAACTATAATCCTTGCGGCTCCTCGGTGCTTCTTCTTCTTATTTCCTAATTACTTTGGACGGGTTGACCTGAAAAATTGGAAATTTTGGGAAAAAAGATTCAAATCCGAATTTCTGCTTAAATAGTGTTGTCTACTTATAAAAGAGGCTAATTACGGTAGGTACCGATTTTTGAATTTTTGGCGCGCTGCGTGTCGCGTCGCGGTTTTTTTTTTGCACAGTGCCAACTCTCTACCGTAACCCTTAGTAAAGCGCACTAGCTCAACAGTTTAAGCTCCGCCCCCAAAACAGGGGCGGGGCCTAAAATACAAATGCGTTGATCTTTGAAACATAGTTATTAAAATGTATCAATAATAATTGTTTATCAGAAGACAATTCACGAGAAAAATAAGAAAAAAAGAAAAAAAAAACGACGAATTTTTTGAAACAAGCCACGGGTGACGAAGCGTGAATGGGATTTTTCTTGGAATTTGCGTTTTTTTCTGAAATAATTTTAGTTTTATATTGAAATTTTGTAAATTCCCAAAAAACGCGTCGTTTTGGTCAAAGTTCCCATGGTACCTGTCACTTTCGGTTGAAAAATTACCGAACTTTGAAGCATTATTATCAAGTCGCTTTACATTTTTCAATTTCAAAATTATAATGGTTGTGTAGATCAAAACTAGAACTTCATTTTTGTAGTTGAAAACTTTTTGATAGCTATTCACATTCCTGAGATACGTAGGGTCAAAGTTAGCACAATGGATGAGGTCGAGAGAGCGTGCGAAACGAGGAGGGTGTCTCGCTTCTCTGCGTCTCTCGCCTCGCCACCTCCCTCGGCTCTGGAGCGCCTAACTTTAAAGGCGCATATCTCAAAAGCGTGAATAGCTATCAAAAAATTGTCAACTACAGAAATAGAGATCTAGTTTTGATCTATACAAAAAATTAAAAATTGATAAATTTGAAACAAAATTGACACCAGGAGGGGAAGTCAAAGTCATGCTATTTTTTACTAATATTTCTTCTTTTTCCTCAATTTTTTTGCTTATTGAATCTCACTTTTACCTAATTTCATATAAAAACTTTTTTTGCAGATAATGGGAGTCGGGTCAAGTCGTCATGACAAACGTCAAGGATGCTGGTCATGGGGAGAGTGAGTTCTTTTTTATACATTTTTTCGGCGTCTTTTGTATCGAAATAACAAAAAAAACTCGTCTATTGTTACCTATTACTGGTATCTTCTCACAAAATCTAATTTGATTTTTTCCCTATTTTCAGGTCGTCAAACGGCGAGGAGAAACGAATGAAACGACCGAAGAAGTTGCCGTCGAAATTGCGATTGAAGTGAGTTTTTGGCGCCCTTATGATAGGAGGTAGATCACAAAAAACGCGTCGACGACGCGCCAGACAAACGATTTGAACGATTTTCCCAAGACCTTAAAGGTCTTTGACGCGCGAACGGTCTCTGGCAAAATTTTTATCCAGTTTTTTTGTTGAAAAACGCGTCAATGGCGCGCCAGGCGAAAAATGTTTTCGAAAATGTTTTTTGTTATGCTAAAAATGGAAACACAGAGAGAGAAAGACACGACTATATGTACAATCGATTTTCGGCATTTTTGATCTACACACGCTTTTTTTGGAGTTTTGAAATTTATGGCCTAGAAATTCGACTTGATGGAAAACTAGTCCCTCTCACTACAATTTATTTCCAAACGTTTTTTCTTAAAAACCTTAAGAACCTATAAAAAACTGTTTTGAAAAGTTTTTTTCAAAAAAAAAATCGGAACATTTTAGAAATTTTTCGGCCCCATTCCGGCCCAGCTTTCAGGAGAAGGGACCTATTTTTACCAAATTTTTTGATTTTTCTTGGAATTTTACATTAAAAAATCCATGAATAACTAGTTTTTGATTGAATTCTGAAGTATAGTAAAAAAATTCGACATTTTGAAAAAAAATCAAAAATTTTCAAAATTTAGTTCGAAAATTTTTTGAATTTCAAAGTGCCCCAGACTATTTATGTGTACTATTTATGTGTTGTACTCCCTCCGCAAGAAGATTTTAAGTCTCTCCAACAAAAATTGTCCTCGAGAAAAAAAACCATGTAACCTTGAAATTTTTGTTCCAGTTTTCTTTCCCCATGTCAATTTTTTTTCGATTTTTGTCAAATTCTTCATTTTCCCTCAATTTTTCCTTTTTTTGACTGGTTTCTAAATATTTTATTCTTGTTTTTCTGCAATAAGAGGACGAAGCAATAAAAATTTAGTATTTGTTTGTTTTTGTGGCTACGAGAAGGGGTTTAGTAATTATGATGTGGGTGGTGTGTAGTATTTTTGATAGTAAAGAAAATATTTGTAATAGAAGAGAGAGAGAGAGAAAAACAACATTGAAAATATACTACAAGACTAGACAGGTGTTTTGAAAGAAAAAAAATTCGCAAAAACAGAAAATTTTAGTAAAAAATAAGTTGACTTTGACATCCCGTCCTGATGTCAATTTTGATTCAAATTCGCCAATTTTTTATTTTTTGTATTGATCGAACCAAGATCTCCATTTTTGTAGTTGAAAACTTTTTGATAGCTATTAACGCTTTCGAGATATGCGCCTATAAAGTTAGGCTATTTCCAAGGCGCGCGCGGGGAAATTGTGAGAGACGCAGAGAAGCTAGACGCACTCCTTGTTTCGCAAGCTCTCTCGCCTCTTCTGCGGCGGTGAACTTTGAACGCCTACATCTCAAAAGCGTGAATAGCTATCAAAAAGTTGCCAACTGCAAAAATGGAGATTTAGTATTGATCTACAGAACCATTATAATTGTGACATTGAGAGATAAATAGCGGCTTGGTAATAGTTTTAGGTAATTTTTCAATGGAACTTTGACTTAAACGTAGTGTTCTTTGGGATTTTCTCAAAGTTTTACAGTATTATTTACGGTATCCTCCTAAGCCGCATCCCGCAGTATTTCCATTGCCTCGTGAATATGAAAATAATGAAAAGAAACACACAATATATTATTCACAAAGTCATAAAACACACTAATTCCAGAATAAGTGGAAATCAGCGACGCCGTCGCGAGGACACGTTCGTCGTGTGGGAGGAGATACCGACGCCGTCGGTATGCGATCACCGCGACACAATGAACTCGGACGCATCGTCGACACCGCCACCGCCGTCCGCGCCGACACAGGAGAGGTTGATGCAGGTAAGCGGCGTTGTGGTGGGAGATGGGCATCTGGAAATTGCGGAGAACTGGAAAATTTGGATGGTTTTTTGCTTGTGAAAAGAGTTTTCTCGTCAAGTTTGGCACATTTTCGGTATTTTGCGGGAAACCTTTATATATGATACTGAGCCATTTTCTGCGGGTCTCGACTTCCGTTTCGGTGATTTTGTTTGAAAAAAATTGTTCTCACTATCAGTGATGACTAGAAACAATTTTCCTGAAATTTGTCATTTTCGAAATTTACTTCCGATTTCAGCTCTCAGAACCCAATTTCCGACTTCCGGCATCTTTTTTGAAGTTTTTTAAAACTTTTGCACAGCTCTGCTGATTGTCAAAATCTTTCAGAAGGGACAGTGTCAGGATGGCTAACTATTAGAGCTTGGAAAGGCTCTGTAAATTAGAAAATGACTTTTCTGGACGGACAACCCCTAGCAAGTTACGTATCGGTCAAGTGGTTTCTTTCTCAAATCGACTATTTTTGAGCTGTCGTCTTAAAATGACCATAACTCTTTAGGGAATGCCCGTACAAAAAAGTTACCGACTACAAAAATGAAGCTCTACTCTTGATCTGTATGTTTTATATATAATTCACTTTGTGCGACGATCAAGTGATACCATAATATTCTCCGAAATTGGACTTTTTAAATTGAAAAAGGCAAAATTTGATACACCCTTTAAGCGGTCCTGTAGTTCTGGACGGCGTTCAGTAGGAGGTTCATGTCGGGGTCTCTGCAAACCTCACCCCTTCAAACAATGAGCAAATAGCCCCTCATTTTTTATATTTTCACCAAGCATATTTCCATCAACCCAAACCACTCTTTGAACTCCGAACGGTCTTCTCACCTTCTATTTCTGTTTTCTTGCCCTCGACATCCGAAACCCATCAAATTTGTACCCCCGGTCAGTCATTTTCACACCTCTCCCTATTCTTATTCTCTCCCAATATTCCTTATCACACCACTAAACCAAACCCGTTTTGCGTCACAAGTAACCAGCCAAGCCTTCATTTTTCCTCAAAAAGCGTGAAATTTTCCAGAAAACCATTGATAAGAAGAGCGAGAGCAGCTCAAGACGTGATTCGTTTTGCACGAAAAACGGCAATTCCCTGATAGCAAAAATCGCACGAAACCTATACATAGACATGGGACACCCCTCGTGTAGATCAAAAATAGAAAGTCAAGAAATTCAAAAATAGGAAAATAAAGAAATTATGAATTTCCGGTGATCGTAAAGCTCTGTTAATGCTATTATGTTATCTATTCTTTTGCTGCTAAAAATAGGTTATTGGTAGATCAAAATACAACTGGTAGACTTTAAAATTTGATCTACATTCTTTAAGACACGCGTCGCAACCGCACCGCACTCAAACTTTGACAATGGTATATCACAAAAACTACCAGGGTTCGATTCCCACCTAGCCCAATTCATTTTCGACACACAGACTTCAAATTTCATGCAAATTTTTTCATTTCTGAGTGCAAAAAGTGTGAAAAACGCGTTTTTTTTTCTGCATGAAAACCCCAAAAAAACCACTGAAAACTTTTTTGATTTTTCAAAAAAGTGGTGTCACAAAGACAACCAGGGTTCGACTCCCACCTAGGTCAAATCATTTTTGCATTCGGACATCTGGACTTATCGGACACACAGACAGGTATTATATTTCTTGCGGCGATCGCACCGCACACTCATAATCAAGTTTTGATCTACCAAACTAGATTTTTTCTGCCTGGCCTAGAAAATTCTAGGCCACCAACCGTGTCCGTGACCGTATCCGCTTCTTCTTCCCGCGCAAAAATGTTTGACCTACCCGGCGCCAGTGCGTGGCTCCTACTGTACACACAATTTTTTTCCTGATAATATTTTTCAGGTCATACCCAGAAAAGCGATGACACACCGCACCCATACACAAATTGTTTATGAAAAAGCGAAATTTTTTTTTGATGTCAGTTTTCATAAATGTCATTGTGACCCGTTTTGTGTTTTCTGCGAGTCATCCAAAATTTTCCGTTTTTTTGAGAAATTCGGAGAAAAAAATAAGCGCAGGGCGTACATGATGACACTATGCATGAAGCTTAAAGCTGTAACGTAAATATTTTTCAGTAAGCTGGCGTGTCGGAGGCGTCCCTTCAAACTTTTGACAACTTTTTTGAAGAAACGAATCAATTCATGATGAGCTGATAATTTAATAGAGTATCGAGTGTACATGTGATGATAAGATGAGGGAAAATGCTTAGAACAAGCACATGACTGTTTTATGTACATACGAGAGGGAAAAAAAACATATGTACTCGAAGAATTAGTGATGTATGGAATAGGGAGAGGTGTTAAGGGTACAAAGGTACGCTCTATAGCGAAACATTGATATTACAAAGTTGGAGAGTGTATTACGGTATACTGATTGTTCCACCAAAAAAGTTATTTTATGAATCATACAGATCAAAAGTAGAGCTCCATTTTGTAGTTGGCAACTTTTTTGTAAGAACAATCCCTAGCAAGTTACGTATCGAGAAAGTGGTTTCTCTCTCAAATCGTCCATTTTTAGTGCGATTTATGAGCCGTCGTCTTAAAATGACCATAACTCTCCAGGGAGTGTCCGTACAAAAAAGTGGTCAACTACAAAAATGGAGATCTACTTGTAGTTTGTATAGCCCATACAAAATTTACTCTGTGGGGCAATTAGTTATACCGTAGCATTCTTTTAAAGTTGGACATTTTCAACTGAAAAAGGCCAAAGTTGTTAGAAATATGACCACCAACTGTATGAGTAAAAAGCTGATGGCGTGGTGGATTTTGAACCTTTTTGTTTTGTAAAATTACAGTAAGACACAGCTGCTGTAAGGTGAAACGGCTTAACTCATCGGATCATATCACGGCCGGTTTTCAAGTTACGCTAGTTTTTTAACCACAGGGTCGTTTTTAAAAGGTCCCAGGGGTGAAATTTTTGGTTTTGACACAAAAAACTATTATGGGGTACTCTAGGACCGTTAAAAAAACATTCTCAAAAAAAAAACAAACGCTCTACTGAAATTTTGGGAACTCTACGTTTTTAAAGTTCAAAATGCGACCTTTGGACACCACAAAATAAAATTTTGGTGTCGTCCCGAAAAACGGGATTTTAAGAATACTGTAGAAGCCAGAGGGCACTGTAAAAACCAAAAAAAAAGTTTTTTTTAATTTGGCACAGTAACCCAAAACCGATTTTCCATGTCAAAACCGTCATTTTGAGCAAGAAAAGACGGACTTCCAGTAAAAGAAACTTGCTATTGTATGGCAGTGTTGAGCATCTTGTTCACGTGGAGTGCTACAGTACCCCAGATTAAATTGTTTGTATCACGAGACTAGGTCCTATGCTAACGACTCTACTTGAGCAATTTTTGGTTTTCTAGTCAATGGAGGCTAGGATTACTGTAATCATTCAGAACTTGTGAATTTTGCGGTAAGACTTATGGGCCACCATTGCATGAAAAGGAAAATTTCTTATCCAGAAGTCGAAAATTTTTACGGTAGAGCGCCTTTCCTTTGACTAGAAACTACAGAAATTTTTGCTTATCGTAGCCTCCGGAAGGGTTTTGACCGGTTGGCCCAGACCACCCTGTGCTGACTATGAGCAATATTAAGCATGAGTAAGCCTGCTCTATTGACACAGTATCAGCCTAATCTATCTACTATCATAATAAAACAGTTTACCGGTATATACTTATTATTCCCTCCCCACATACCGGCCGTGATTCATTTTCTTGGCAACTTGTCTCCTGATTAGTCACCAGGTGTCTAGAGACAAAAACATGTGGGTTTTTGTTCCTCATTCTATTGTGAAAACCTGTTTTTCATTAATTGAGTAATTAGGTGCACAGTTCGCTCAAAAAATTAATGTTTTTCCGTAAGACGCCTACCCATGTGATACCCCCAAGGGGGGGAGGGAATTCCCCAAAATACGGAATGGAATTAGAATTATTGCGGGGGAGAACTCACAGAAGCCGATTGAGTGACGTGCACCCATCATAATGATTGTTATCATTATTTGTTGATAATAAGACCGAGAAGAAGGACAATAATTTTTAGAAACTTCTGGTGAGAGACTACAAAGCACGAGAGGTCAGGAGCCTTCCGGAGGCTACGATACGCAACAATTTTTGTAGTTTGTAGTCAATGGCGTCCTGGTTCAAGGACTGAGCATGAATCTACCGTAACCTGCACTGTTTTGACTTAAGCCCTACGGTCTTATCACATAATCCAAAAATGCACAATGTTTACAGTAACCCTAGCCTCCATTGTCTATGATCTTAGGTCTTGAAACGAAAAAAGTTATAATCTGGGGTACTGTAGCACTCCACGTGGACAAGATGCACACTCTGTACTGTCATACTGTGGAGAAATGTTTGGGTTTTACACAAAAACCAGGGTGGGGTACTGTAGGTAGTAAATTTTTTGTAGGTTGTAAAAAAACACGGTGTAAAAGCGCTCTACTCACAATTTGACCTCTGGACACCTTAAAATTAAAAAATTGAGCTTTTTGGGTCGTCTCCCTTAAAACGGAATTCTAGGGATACTGTAAGAACGTAAAAATCAAAAAAAATTAAAATTCACAGAAAAAAGACGTTGACAGTGCGCTCTACTGCAGTTTTGAACAAATCGTCTTTTTCAAAAATAAGTAAAATTTTGAGCTTCGTATGCACCAAAATGAAAAATTTCGAGTTTTTCAGGTCTCGACACGTAAAAAGGTAATTTTAGGTACAGTACAGGTACTGTAAAACCTCACTTCAAGTTTTCCAAAATTTTTGAAAAAACATGATAAAAGTACGCTCTACTGCAGTTTTGAGCTATTTTTCAAAAATTGTGAAAAATGGGTCAAAACTCAAAATTTTGAGCTCATTGGCTATTTAGCGTGAAAGCACGATTTCCCCCAAAAATCCAACAGAGCGCGCTTGCACCCCCACAAAACCAAAAATACAAAAAAAACTATTTATCAAACTAGAAAAAAGTGACGGCATGACCCCCCCATGACATGTCATTCGAATTTTTTTCCTTTGACCCAATCTCGTGTGCGTTTCCTTTTTTTTGACGCAATTTGTCTAAAGTAGGTCAAAATTTTTTCTCGTGGGTTTCATCATAATTTACATAAGTAGGTGTTTACAAACATGGTATGACGTATTTATATTTTATATTTTAAAGTTTTGGGGCTGAAATTTTTGAAATTTTGATGATAGATGACGTAATTAAAATTTTGGTCTTAAATTTTTTTTCAGACCAAAAATTAAAGAAAATTTTTGTCAAGTACATAACTTCCGTAAATTCGATTTCACTACCCGTTCCTGTTTTCCCCCCACCATCTCGTCACTTCTCTCACGGGCACAAGAGTTTACATTAACTACCGAGACGCAGACAGTCGCCGTCAAGCTCCGCCCATTTTTAGACGGGTTGTGTGTGTCGACGACACATGGACGCGACGCACGCTATTATCAGCAACAGCTTTTTACACCTTACTTATAGTGGCTGAATTTCCGTCTCTCTTGAACTTCTGTTTCTACCTATTCTATTAGTTGTACCCTAATGACAACGTTATTCGAAAAATTGACTGAACTCATGTTGCTGGATACCGAACGATATTCACCGCAAAAGAATGTGTTGTTGAAGCGAATGGCTGCTAATGTGCGTTTTTTGAAAAAAAATTGTTTTCGGAGTGGAAAAAAATTTACCCTGGGGGCCCTTATTAAAGTTTTTTGTTGGTTGTTCCGTAGAGCGCATTTGCATTCTAAATGTACTGTGGTTTCAGGTACATAGGTTTCATGGTGACCATGTGAAACCTAGGCCAAAAAAAATCGAATAAAATTGTTGTTTGAAAAAAAAACTAACATTTCGGAAAACAATTCACTGTGAGGCCGGGGTGGACCCTCATACTAAATTTTTTATTGGCTGTTCGGTAGAGCGTATTTGCATTCTTACTGTACTAAGGTTTTAGGTACTTAGACTTTATACGGTTACCATAGGCCATAAGAAAAAAACTTTAAAATTCAAAAAAAAATATTTTGAGCAAAAAAATTTTTCCGTTTTTTTACTTTTTACTTTTTTCTACTTTTTTTTTACTTTAAACGTTTTTCTCTTATTTTTTGATTCCGGTGGCACGGTGGCCGTGTGAAACCTCGGCCACCAGTTTTACAAAAAATCCAAAAAAACTTTTTTCCTAAAAAAATATTTTCTTTTTTTTACTAAAACTCAATTTTTTGAGGCCTTTTATTGTAAATCTCACTTTTCAACCATTTCTTGTTTTCTGTATACCATAAGCTCTTGCGAGCGCCAAAAAATCCTCGGCCACCTCAAAAATTTTCAAAATTTTGGGTCCAAAAAATTTCGACACTTAAATTTTTCAAAAACTCAAAAAGCTTATTTTTATGTTGTTACTTAAGGACGTAAACGCGCCCACCGCGCCCCAACCTCTATATCAAACTATACAAAAAACCTGTTCTTACCGCCCCCTGACTCACCCTTAATGGTTTTTTACTTAAAAAGTCATAAAAAAATTTTCGAAATCATCGCGTGCACACACACGTAGGGTAACACCTTAAATAAGGTGCTTAGGGTTTAGGGCTTCGTCCCTTTCGACTCTTTTTTCTTCTAACCAACAAAAAATTGGTGTTTCAGATCATCAGCTGCTTCCCGTACCCGACGACACGACCGGCCAGCCCGCAGTGCCCGCCGCCGAAACCGCAACTGCCCGAGTCCTGCGAACACCGTGCGTTTTGTGATGCGTTCGGCAAACTTGTGCAGGTTAGTGTTTCGTTATGAAATAGGTTTTAAAAAGTTGGAAAAAAAGCAAAAACCTTTTTTTTTTAATTTGGAGGAACTTTTTTTTTCGCTGTTTTTGATCAGTTTTGGTATATATTTTTGACAACTTTTAGCAAATTTTAATGATAAAATGCAAAAATAGTTGGGAAATGGATTTTGAGCAAAAAAATATATTTGAGGAAAAAACTTTAATGGAGGTTTTTTTTCGAATCTTTTTTGCTGCTATTTTTGATTAGCTTTGGTTATGTATTTTTGGCAAACTGTACTGAAAAATTCGGTTTTTTAAAAAAAAAATTTTCCATCATGCAAAAATTTTGCTACTGTACAAGCGAATTCTCAAAAAAAACAGTACAACAAACTTTTCTTACATTTTTATACGGTACAGTAACCAAATTTGTCAATAATTAAAAAGTTTTTTAAGTCTTATAATAGTTTTGAGCAAATTTCCAAAAAAAAATTGTTGGGAAATTTTTACGCGGTCTGGTACGGTACCGATGAAGTCTTCGAACGTCAAAATGGAAAATATCAAGTATTTTTTTTCAGTTTTCAGCCATTCCCGTGTTCTTGCTAAAAAGTAGTCAAACATACAAAAAAAAGTTTTTTCCTCAAATTTTTTTCGAAATTTTTTGCTCCTTTTTTTTTCTTTTTTTTCATTTCCCATCGTTCTGATGCATTTTCATCATTATTAATTGCTAAAAGTTGTTAAAAATACCAAAACTAATCGAAAACAACAAAAAATAATTTCGACAAAAAAACCTTCTTCAAAGTTTTTTGCTCAAAAAAGTTTCCTCAACATTTTTTCTTAAATTTTCTGCTCCAAATCCATTTCCCATCTATCTAATGCATTTCTCTCTCTCTCTGTATCATTCCTTCCAACTCCTTTTCCCTCAACTTTTAACCAAACAAAAGTCTGTGCGGGCGTCATATTTGTTGTCTCCTGCTTACCCCCTTCGTGTAAATACTCAAACTCAACACTTTTCGACCTAAGGTCATTTCTCTGCGTCTCTTTTTGTTTTGTTCCATAAAAATCGATAAAATCTTTCCAAAATTAAAAAGTTTTTACGATTTGTAAGTCAGTCACCTGCACTCCTTCTAGCTCAAACATTCCATCTCTTATCAGTTCTTACGTCGAGCGCATGCGAAAATAGAAGAAAGTGGGCGGAGCCTATTTTTGACTCTTTTTTCTTATCACCCGACCAAGCGTTTACTCAATCAATCATATTCCCCTTTTACTAACGAAGACACGATGAGTGCTCCGCAACACCGTCAACTCCGCCGCGCCGCGCATATTTCGAAAATCGCCTCCATCGACTTGTGTAGTCTAGAAGAGGAGGATTCTGAAGACCTTGTGCTAGAAGACGTGCAAAATGAGAAGCCCACCAACCGTCCGCCCTACTCTACCCTGATACGTAAGAGAAGTGGGAAAGCGCTTCGATTCGTTCGTCCGAAGCTTGCAGATATCTGGCATAGCCGGTATCATGAGGCTAGTTTTGATTTGGGACGACGTCTTGGCATCGGGCGACGGACTCAGTCGTGTTGTGAAGATGTTTGTGATGATCAGGTGAATGTTTGTCCCCCTTCTTGTATTTTGGGGACCATAGCTTGCTTAATACGCAATCTTATAAGCTTAAAATTTTACCAAAATGTAGGGTTTTTTGAGATCTACATTTTGATATATTTTTCAGCCCACAATTTTTTGTATTAAGCGGCTACACGGTGCCCGTTTCGTCCGGTTAGCAAGTACTGTGGGGTAGGGGTTCTAGGTACGTATGTTTTACGGGGACTGTGTAAAACCTAGGCCAACTATTGGGAAGGTTCGCTCGGCCGGCCCGTAACTTTCTTGAAACCCAATCTTATGACCTGAAAATTATACCAAAATGTAGGGTTTGTCGAGATCTACATTTTGGCATATTTTTCAGCTCATAATTTTGCGTTTTAAGCGGCTACGGCCCGGTCAGAAAGCTTGAGTTGTACTGGGTTTTCACTAATCACGATAATTGACCCTTAGCTGGACTTTAGGTCTTTTGGGATCTTACATGGATCCGTGTGTATCCTCAAAATGTCCCCCTGATACTTTCGAGTTCGTAGATTCCGAATCTGAAATGAAATTCTGTTAAAATCTCCTGTGAGCCGAGTTATAACCCGTCAAACTTTTCCACACGCGCAACAAACCGCAACGAACCGCAACACAAGACTCAAAACACACATTCTTGTATGTTAGGTCCTTGAGCCCATACCATCCTATACTTGAATCCCTTACACTGTGTCGAAAATTGTCCAACACCAAGCTACCGTAGTCCTCGACCGCCAAACTGGTCAAAAATTGTTGATTTGCGTTGTTTAATCCTATCGGACCGTTATCTTGGCTCTGTGCCAAGAATGTTGCCTTAGTGAAAACACCATGGCTGACCGCTAGCTCAAAGTTCGGGACGAGGTGTCGGTATCGCTGCGACTACAGTACTTTTGAATCTTTTTAAGGGTAAAGTACGGTGGAGAGCCGCAAAACTTCAAGCGAGCGGTCAGCTACTGTTCAATATGATAACTCATCCTATCCCAGCTACCGTAGTCCTCGATCTCAACCTATTCAAAAACTATACACTTCTCTGTCTCCTCTTAATGACGTACGTCGTACCTGTCATTTGTCGCCCCTCGTGCCTTTTTTGGTATTTTTGTCTTTCTCTCCTCAATAACTAATCGGATTGATTTCCTGTCGGTCGCTTATTCTTATGCATGCTTATTACAAAATAGTTTATGGTCTGACAACAGAAATTTATAAATTTTATCAAGAAAGAAAATGTGAGAAACGGCTTAAAACGGGACTATAAATGACGCATAAATTTTTGCAGGTGTCCGTGGAAACAATGGCTATCACCGCACTTCCGATGGATGTCTGGCTCAAAGAGCGTTTAAAGAAATGGGTGCAGTTATCAGGGCATGAAGGTATACTGTAGCAACCGGAACATGAAAAATGACGTCATATTTCTTTTGCAGGTAGCATTGTACCCGCCACACCTCATACGTTGTACAAGAAACAGTGTGCGAATTGTGGAGAGGGAAGAGCTTATAAGAATATTTCAAAGGACGCCGCACTGAATGGGTTCACGCCCAAATATTATAATGAGTTGGAGAAAAATGAAGAACGTAAGTGACGGTATAAGCCAAAATGAGAAGGTTTTGCGCCCAGAGCACCCTTGGAAACCTGAAAACGCGCATTTTACGAAAATTTTTGAGTGCGATGCGGTCGCGACGCGGTTTTATGGATTTTGACAAGTTTCAGGTGATGATAGTCCAAAAAAACTCAAAATCAGGGAATTTTTTGTGGGAATAAGGTCGAATCCGTCTGAAAAAGAGGTTCCGCTTTTTTAAAAACTTGTTTTCATTCCGACATTTTAAGATTTTTCTCCAGCACAAAAATCGTGATTTTACACACATTCTACCGTTTTTAGGGACTTCTTACTAAAAATAAAAATTATACTGACATTTTTTGCCAGTGACCATTTTTATAGTTTCAGTGACCAACACTCAAGTTACACTGACAATTTTACAGTGACCATTTCACACCGTGGGCTAGCTTTCCCTTTATTTGGTTTTCTAGGCAACCACTTGGAAACCTAGTCACACAACATCCGCGTTGCGACCGCATCGCACTAAAAACTTTTCAAAAAATCCGCGTTTTCCGGCTTCCAAGGGTGCAAAGGCTCAATGTTTTTTATTTTGGGTTATTCGACAGCTCTGACCAGAATGAGCTCAGATCAATAACTTAAAATATTTCCAGACTTTATCGAAATCGAGGATCTCCTTCAACAATTCGCCGACCCCACGAAAACCGCTATCATGGACATTAAAATCGGGACCCGGACATTCCTAGAGTCAGAAGTGTCGAACACGAAAAAACGCGCGGATTTGTATGAGAAAATGGTGGCAATTGATAATGACGAGCCGACGGAGGAGGAGCGGAAGGCCGGGGCGATCACCAAGTTGAGATATATGCAGTTCCGGGAACGAGAGAGCAGCACCGCACAGTTGGGATTCAGAATTGAGGCGGCTAAGGTGAGCAGATTTTTGAAATTGGAACTTTTTTGAATGCTGAAAATATCGAGGGGACTAGTTTTCTCATAAATTTGGGATTCTAGGCCATCAATTATTTTCCTTAAAAATTACCGTTTTTGAAGGTTTTGAACCTTAAGAAGCTGTTTTTAACAATTTTAGGGTCCTAGGCCAGCCAACTTTTTAAAGTCGAAATTTTACATTTTAGAAGGTTTTGAGCTCTCAGAAGCTGTTTTTTGACACCAGGGACTAGTTTTCTCAATATTTGGTTTTCTAGGCCACCACCTGAAAACCTAGTCCCCCAACCAAAAAAATTGGCTTAAAAGCGTCAAAACCTGATTTTGAGCTTAGAGGACTAGGTTTTCAGGTGGTGGCCTAGAAAACCAAATGAAGAGAAAACTAGTCCCCGGTGTTAGGCAACAGCTTCTTGGAGCTCAAAACCCTCAAAAATGCAATAATTCGAAAAAAAAGTTTCTGGCCTAGAAATTTTTGAGACGTTTAAATTTTAGGGATTTTTTTTTGTATTATCTAGACGTTTCAGCTATTTTCAGCCGTTCTAAAACCTGAAAATGAATGAGAAACCACATTTTGAGAACGGGGACTAGTTTTCCCTAATTTTGGATTTCTAGGCCACCAAATTTTTTTTCCGAAATTTTGGTATTTCGAAGATTTCGAGCTCTAATAAGTTGTTTGATTGACACCAGGGACTAATTTCTCCCATTTTCGGATTCCTAGGCCACTACCTGGTAACCTAGTCCCCCAACAAAAAATCGGATTAAAAACGTCAAAACCTGATTTTGAGCTTTTAATCACCCAAAACTAGTCAAATTCCATAGAACCGCGTTGCAACCGCAGCGCACTCAAAATTTTTCAAAATGCTCTTTTTTAGGTTTCCAAGGGTGCTAAGCTCAAGGGGACTTGTGAAAAACTGTTTTTGATACTAGTTGGGGACTAGTTTTTTTAAATTTGGTTTTCTAGGCCACCACCTAGTCCCCTAACAAAAAATTGCTAAAAACGCTTAGGGGACTAGTTTTCCCAAAAATTGGGGGTCCTAAGCCACCAAATTTTTTTTTCGAAATTTTGCATTTATAAGGAAACTTTATGCAAATTTTTGCGTTTCCAGAGACTCGAAGGCGCCCTCGAGAAGAACTTCAAAAAAGTGCGTACCGTCGAGGACGTGACAACCACCTTCATGGACTTCTTCGGAATTCAAAGAAGCCGTGTCCGAGCCCAACTCATCGAACGACTCAAATCAATGAGAAAAGCCATTGAAAACTCGACATTTTTCAATTCTCATGAAGTCGTCGGTAGCAGTATTCTCATCGTTTTCGATACGGAGAAAGTCGGGTGTTGGATGATCGATTTCGCGAAGAGCTCACCGGTACCAAATGGGCGGAGCCTAAATCACCGCACAAATTGGGTGCCGGGCAATAATGAGGATGGCTACCTAATAGGAATTGATAATTTGGTGAAGGTAATTAATTAATTAAGGTCGCCACCCCTAATTAAAAATTGTTTTCAGATCCTCGAAGACCTGCCAGAATACGGGGAACACCCTGACGACCAGCTGATGGTTACCGAGGAAGTGATAGCTAGAATGAAAAATTCCAAGCAGTAATTATCGATTTTTTTTTCTCCGTGCAAATCTCGATTCGCCATAATATCAGCCCCGCCCCCTCAAACCTCACCGTGTACAAGTTTTTTTCTATTTTTAAAAATTTGAAAATTTTTTGCCAGTTTTTAAAGTTTGCTTCCTTCCCCCCACCTCTTCACCATGGCATAATCATCAAAGCTTGTTTTGTTTCCAAATTTTTTTTTTTCGATTTTAACAAAAAAAGTCGATATTGGGTACAATTTGTATATGATTCACACGATTTTTTACGTTTTTTGATGAATAATGAATGATTATTGATTTTTTGAAGGTATTTTGGGCAAAAAACGGGAAAAAACAAAAAAAACTGATTTGGGAGTAGTGTACTCCGCGTGGACAAGTGAAAATTTTCACTTTTCACAACTTTGACTAAATTTTTTGATTTTTTTTCTGAATTTCGAACATTTTATTGTGATCCAGCATGAAAAACAACATCGAAATATGTTTTTTTACTAAAAAGTACAACAAAAAACGGCTTTTGGTTTTTTGACCGTGTACTCCGCGTGGACAAGTGAAAATTTTCACTTTTATAGTTTTGACCAGATTTTTTGATTTTTTTTTCGAAATCTGAACATTTCATTGTGATTCAGCATGAATAACAACATCGAAATATGTATTTTTACTAAAAAAAAGTACAACAAAAACGGCTTTTGGTTTTTTGCCCGTGTACTCCGCGTGGACAAGTGAAAATTTTCACTTTTAAAGTTTTGACCTGATTTTTTGATTTTTTTTTCTCAATTTTGCACATTTTATTGTGACTCGGTGTGAAAATAACATTGAAATATGTATTTTTACTAAAAAGTACAACAAAAAACGGCTTTTTGTTTTTTGGCCGTGTACTCCACGTGGACAAGTGGAATTAGAGGTCTACTCTTTGCGCACCAATTATGGGCTAATCCTACCCATTCCTCCTTTTCGACGAAAAATAATTTTCTCAGAAAGTGGAAATTGTCGATTCGGCAAACTATTTCAACATTTTTTGTTGTTTTTTTTACTATGTAAAAAATGCTAGGTTATGAAATATATTGTTTCGTCATTAATTGAGCTAACTCTGTGTAGGCATGAGTCACAATAATCAGTGAAAAATGAGAAAGTTTGAGAGTCACCGTGTCAGGGACTCTTTCGATTTTTGTAGATCAAATTCAAATCTTCATTTTTGCAATTGACAACTTTTTGATAGCTATTCATGCTTTTGAGTTATGCGTCCTTGAAATTCCAACTTTCTATTAACACTAAATGACTTTCAGAGCTCTGTCACGTGTTTTTCTTTAGTTGTCTTAACTCAAATTTACATTATTCTTGTAGATCAAATCTAGCTCTACATTTTTGCAGTTGACAACTTTTCGATAGCTAAGCACGCTTTTGAGAATTGCGTCTTTGAAGATTAAGCGGCGAGAGAGCGTGCAGAAAGAGGAGGGTGTCTCGCTTCTCTGCGTCTTTCTCCCTCTCCCCTCGCGCAGCTCTCAAGCTACCATCTTTAAAGGTGTATATCTCGATAACGTGAATAGCTATCAAGAAGTTGTCAACCACAAAAGTGTAGCCCCTATTTTGATCTAACAGAAAAATATAAATTCAAAAATTTTGAATGAAAAGTTATTTTGTGGCAAGCTGTCAAAGTTGGACAATTTTCTACTGAAAATCTTCCCATCGTTTTTCTTGTTATTTTCAAACCCCGATTGGTTTTCTAGGGCATATGTTGAGAGGCGAGAGGGTTTCCATTTCTTAAAATTCGGGATTGAAATAGAGAACACAAAAATAGTATCTATCAAAAACCCATCGCCCAAATTTTGTGGTTTTTAGTAAAATGCACAACACCGAATACCGAAAGTACAATGTGGATGATTTTGACCCTGCTCAATTTTATGATCACCATGACAGTAAGTTTGGGAACTGAGACTTTTTGAAATTAGGCCAAGTTTTTCAGATCTCGAAGACTGCGGTCCAGACGAAGAAAAAGTTCGTCAACTTCTAGAATCCAATCAACTCCAAGACGCCCTTAAAGCATCCCTACTATCCCCTCCATTAGGACATCAGGAACAGGTGATCATAGTTTTTCAAAAAATAGACTGAAGTCATATTTTCATAGCATTAAATATACAGTACGGCTCAATATTGTACAAATTAAGTTTTGCCCTTTTCAGTTAAAAATGCCCAACTTTGAGAGGGTATCAAAGTAAAACGAACTGTCCCACAAAATAATTTTTTATAGGATCAAACAGAACAAGAATAGAACTCCATTTTTGTAGTTGATAACTTTTTTATACGGGCGGTCCCTAGAGAGTTATGCATCGACAAAGTAATTTCAATCTCAAGTGCAAAATAGAGTGATTTTTGAGCTGTCCACTTGAAATGACCACAACTCTCTAGGGAGTGTCCGTACAGAAAAGTTGTCAACTACAAAAATGAAGCTGTATTTTTGCTCTATTTGATTTCGTAAAATTAATTTTAGGGGACAGTTAGTTTTACTATGACACCCTCTCAAAGTTGGGCATTTTCAACTGAAAATGACAAAACTTGATATACTTTGGAGTAGTTCTTTCAGGATCTCAAAGACAACTCGACCCTTCTTGTTGCCCACGTCCTCCACTCCTTCAAATCCTCTGATCTTGTCCAAGAAATAATCGATAATCAGCTATCGATGGATGAAGCGGACATCCTCATGAAATATATCTACAAGGCTATGCAGTTGTCTTCCGATGGCTCCACGTGTCAATCTTTGATGACGTGGCATTCTGTATTGGTGGCGAAGTTTGGACAAGGAGCGATTGTTAGAGTGTTCGCTGGAAGGCAGCGTCTTTGAATATATTTCTTGTGAAATTGTATGATTTTTTGTATTAAAACATGATAATACATTTTTTTTGTTCCATTTTTTTCAAATATTTTTTTCTTTCTGGGACGTTTCGCAACTTATTTCAAATACGACATTCTGAAATTGGTCATTCTGCTACTGAGACGTTTTCTATGTCTTTTTACCGAAAAATACAAAAAAACCGGTTTTTTTGGTTTTTTGGCGGTGTACTCCACGTGGACAATGGGAAATTTTAGGGTTTTTCCCGTTTTTTAGCGTTTTACCCGTTTTTTAGGGTTTTACCCTTTTTTTTTGCAAATTTCAGGTTAAAAAATATATTTTTGGATAGAAATAGCATATAAGTACTTAAGTGTTGAGTGTTGCCTAAAATGCGCAAAAAATCGGCAAAAAACTGTCAAAAACCGCAAAAAACAAAAAAGCAGAGTTGCAACGGGCCGGGCCGAAATCAGAATTTCTCCGGCCCGGCCCGGCCCGCGGCCCGGCCCGGCCCGGCCCGGATTTTCAGTACTAAAAAAATTCAAACTTTTTTTTCGAATTTTTTCCGATTTTTTCGGAAAGATTTTTTAAAGGGGAAAACAACTACTCCTAAACTTAGGATTTTTGATTTGAATCCATTCAGAAAGCCAGAAAAAATGTTGTGGATTCATGTCTGAAAATGCGTCTGAAGCGAGTTATGAGACCTCAAAATGCCAAAAATCGATGCTAGTCATGCAATTTTTCAGTACATTTCAATAGAAATTCTTTTCGTCGTGCACGAGAAAGCAATATTTTCAAGAATTTTCAAGAAAAGTTCGAAAAAATGAACAATTATGCATGCATTTCATGTACAGACGACGAGAATTTCTACTAAAATGTACTGAAAGAGTGCATGAAAAGTGAAAAAGTGAGCGATTTTTGGAATTTTTGGGTCTCATATTCCAATTTAAACGCATTTTTTACATATACTTGAGAAACATTTTGGAAAAATTTTGGAAAAAAAATTATTGAAAAAAATATTTCTAGTGAAAAAAATTCAAAAATTCAAATCCGGGCCGACCGGGCCGGCCCGGAATTTTGCAAGTCTGCAAAAAAGTTGACTTGTCCACGGGGAGTACACGGATTGCCGATTTGGGACTCAAAACTCTAGGTCTTTCATGAAGAATCCACATTTTCTAACATTGTAATCATAATATTCGTATTTTGTACATGTTTTCTGAAAAATTTGAGAAAAATCGACCGAAAACAACGAAAACTCAAAATTTTTCTCCGTGTACTCCTCGTGGACAAAACCAACTTAACGATTATTTAGTTATTTTTCGATTTTTTGCAGCAAAAACGAATAGATTCGCAAAAATGATGTACTTTTCTCGAAAAAAAGCGAAAAAATCATCAAAAACAACGAAAACTCATTTTCCCTTCGTGTACTCCTCGTGGACAAGACGAGAATCGAATTTTGAATTATTTGAGTAAAGTTCTTTGATAACATGTGTGAATTAGGTAGAATACATACAATACACAAGTTATCCAAAGTTTTTTTGAATTTCGAAACGTTTTATTTTCCAAACGCGCTCCACCGCACAAATTTAGAAATTTCAAGGTTACAGCCAAATAATGCCGTTGGGTTGCAAAACGTCCTGGTTTCAGAAAATTTTGCAACTGTCCGAACTATCCCTTCACGTTACCGACAAAAAAAATTTTGAAAAAAGTTTCAGCCTTGCCCCCAATACCTCTCGGTGCCCTTTACCCCTTCACCCTTGCCCCCCCCCAGAGGTCAAATCCATTTAGACCCGCCAAACAATAAAATCAATACCCTCTACCATGTGGCAAAATAAGAAATCCAAACAATTCCTCTATCAAATCTTGATCTGTGGAGTTTTCGTCCAGCTGCTCATATTCATTTTCGTTTTTAGAACAACGGACGTTAAGGTGGAAGGTGAGAAAACGAATTGGCTGCGCAGCGACTCGATACTTTTCCAGAACCTATATTCCATGACCATGACTCCACGAACAACTATATGAATGTCTGTTCCCTGCCGGTTTACGATTATTGGCACCCGAACGTGATGAGATACGTGGATGACGATTTCGACCCGACTGTATATTGCGACAAAAATTTTAAGCCATTTACACGGCTTGTTGACGGAAAATGGGATGTTGTGGAGGAGAAGAAAGGGATGAACTGCTCGGCGAGGTAAGTAGGAGGACGTTTTGAAACTTTGCCGTTTTAAAACCAAGAGAGAAAAATGAATAGCTTTGAGATTGTGTTACAGCGCCATTTTGAGTTTTAATGTTTCAAATTTGTATTTTTCTTGTAGATCAAAAATCGGGCTACATTTTTGTAGTTGACAACTTTTTGATAGCTCTTCACGCTTTTGAGATATGCTCCTTTAGATGCATCTCTGGCATCGACGACTGGAAGCTGAATATCTCCGACTGGATGGCTCCGGGAACGCTTGTCAATTGTGAATTTTTGGAGGCTGTGTGTTGGGAGGGAGCGGAAGAAGTGTATGGGTATATACATACCCAGGTTATAAAGAAGTAAGTTCAATCGGACCATTTTTGACTCTGAAACCACTGAAAACTAGCGAAAAACCGGTCCAAATTCAAATAAAAATATATATAAATGATCGTTACAAAGAGCAAAAAAGAATGGCACCCAGTGGGAATTGAACCCCGGATGCCTAGATTACTGGCCGGACTCCTTACCAGGTAGACCAAATGGGCAGAAAGCGGGCGAGGCGGCGCAGGTTGTGATAAGGGTGGCGGCGGCGAGGGTTGTCACCGCCACCCTCTCGCCGCCGCTGTCCGCACCCGTGGTGTATCTGGTAAGGAGTCTGACCAGTAATCTAGGCATCCGGGGTTCGATTCCCACTGGAGCCTATTATTTTTTGCCTTTCGTAACGATCATTTTGGTATATTTTTTATTGAATCTGGATCGGTTTTTCACTACTTTTCTGTGGTTTCAGAGTCAAAAATGACACCTTGACCGGTCTAAACCCAAAAACCAACAAAAAAATTCAGAAAACCCACCAAACCCCTCAAAAATCCTGATGCCCCCAATGTATTCGTCTTTCTTTTTGACTCGATGAGCACTGGACTAGCTAAACGGTAAGCCACGCCCCTTTTCTGGAATTTTTTTTCGATCTACTACTTCAGATCATTCCCCAAAACGCTGTCCGCACTATCCTCCCGCTTGGAAGCCGTGGAATTTCCGTTTGTGAATAAAGTTGGGGAAAATAGTCGGCCGAATGGAATGGCCTTGTGGTTTGGTATGTCTGTCTGTCTGTAGGTGAATCCAGATGTCCACTTTTTTCAGGAAAACTAATAGAACCAATTATGGGAAAGAATTACGGTGGGAGCGATGTGAAAGTGGATTGGGAGAAGGAGGTGTACTGTAGGAAGCATCTAAATCATTCAATTTTTGAAGATTTTGAGAACGAGGGGTACATGGTGAGTGGGATTGGGGGTTTTAGGATTTTTGAAAAAAAAAATTTTTTCGAATTTTTTTAAAATTTCCAGACCCTTCAAATCGATGACTGGAAAGACCAGATGGTGAACTACCCGAATTGTAAAGGATTCGCTGAAGCGCCGACCCATCACTACATGCATCCATTCCAGATGGTCTATGAGAGATTTGGGACGAATATCAACAAAAATCACTTGAAAGGAGCGTTGTGTAGACAGGAGAGACACGCGGCGTTCGAGTATTTTCAGCAATTTGTGGACGCTTATAAAGGTAGGAGCATTTGGAGAACGGAAAGAATTTTGTGATTTTCAGACACCCCGAAATTTACATGGATGTGGATCAACACTGTCGCACACGACCATTTCAATGGTTTCATGAGAGTTGATAAGGAAATGGTCGAGATTATTGAGAGGAATTTTGAGATGGTTGGTAAAAGGGCCATTTTGGCTCTGAAAACAATGAAAACTAGTGAAAAAACGATCCAGATTCAATAAAAAATATACCATTATGATTGTTACAAAAAGTAAAAAAGAATAGCACTAGGTGGGAATCGAACCCTGGATGCTAGTTTACTGGTCAGACTCGTTCCCGGGTAGACTACTTGAGCAGAAAGTGGGCGCGGCGACGAGGGCTGTGATAAGGGTGGCGGCGGCGAGGGTTGTCACCGCCACCTTCTCGCCGCCACCGCCCGTACCCATAGCCTACCTGGTAAGGAGTCTGACCAGTAAACTAGCATCCCGGGTTCGATTCCCACAGGTGCCTATTCTTTTTTGCTTTTTGTAACAAGCAGGTTGGTATAATTTTTGTTGATTTTAAGCTATCTTAAAGGTATTTTTCACTTTTTTTCAGTTCGACAACTCGTTCGTCATCTTCCTAGGGGACCACGGCTTTCGAATAGGAATGAGACGATTTCTGCAGACTGAAATTGGTAGTTTGGAGATGAATAATCCATATTTGTCAATCTCCATTCCCAAAAAATTTCGTCAAAAAAGTCAGGCGGTGCTGGAAATCATGAGACAAAACTCGCGGAAACTTCAGACTCATTTCGATACGAGAGCCACGATTTTGGATATTTTGAAGGTTTTTTTGGCGGCCGTGGCCTAGAAATTCCTCTTCCACTTATTCATTACAGTACCAACCTGCCGCCTCCTTTAGCAACCGTACTCTTCTGGAAATTTCCGGTGAACGTGGTCACTCATATCTCCGTCGTCAACCATCTCTTCCGAGGACTTGCGGACGTCTTCCGATTCAACCGGAGTACTGTATTTGTCAAGTGGAGAAGGTTACGGTAGCTGAGTGAGTGGGTTTACTGTGGGGAGTCGCTGCGCAGTAGGTAGGGGATACGGAGTGTGAAGTTTCAATTCAAGTCGCTACGCAGTGAAATTGGGTATATAGTAGATACGGAGTAAAACTGAAAAGTTTTTTTTTGAAATCTTAACTTGTATTTTAGAACCGATAGAACGCACTGACTGAGTCGCTGCGCAGTGAATTTGTGTATGTAGGGGATACGAAGTGTAAAGTGAAGTCGCTACGCAGTGAAATTTGTGTAAATGGTAGATACAGGGTAAAGAGTGGAAAAAGTTGAAGATTGCTTTTTTTTTTGGAAAAAAAAAATGTTAAACTTTTTTTTCTAAATCTTGAAACCTGTATTTTTGGAACCGGTAGAGCGTACTGACTGAGTTGCTACGCAGTGAAATTGGGTATACATCAGATACGGAGTAAAATTGGAAAAATTGAAGACTGCAAATTTTAAGAAAAACTTGGATTTTTTTCAAAATTTTCTCAAATTACGCAATTTTTTCCTCAAAACTATAGAATTTGTCCCTTTTGTCTCTTTGTTGAGTCGCTACTCAGCAAAATAGTAGAAGTTCAGTAGAGCGCATTTACAGCAAAATTTTTGCAGTGAAAACCTCCGCAACCGATTGGGAATTCTTCTTATCGACCATATTCATGATCTACTGGACGCTGCGAATTTCTCATCGATGTGTGAGAAATTTGAGTTTAGAGAGGTAAGATAGCCTAGGAATTGAAAAACCTCGGCCACCAAAAAAAAATTTTTTTTGAAATTTTTTGTGGCTGGTGGCCTAGAAATCTCTTGAATCATTTTTTTCAAAATTTCTCTTCCAGACCACGTCCCTCCTCCACTACGGCCATACGAACCACTCGGAAACCAGCCACAACTATGAGATCACTGTGACGGCCGACGCGCCAAGCTTCGCCCAATTCCAGACGATTTTGAAACATAATAAGAAGACGAGTCAGGTGTCATTTGGAAATATTGTGCGGTTGGATAGATATGGGAAGATGGGGGACTGTACGGACAATAATAAGTACGAGAAGATATGCTTTTGTAAGGGAATGACGGCTTGGCAGAGATGGTGGTATCGATTCGAGAAGTGGTGTAGGTACTTGGATGATGAGGTGCAGGATTGGTTTGCCATTGCTTAAGTTTTTGTTTGGATTTTTTAAATAATAAATTTTTATTCGAAAAATCATGAAAAACCACGAAAAACGCATCTATAATTGTTGAAAAATATACCCAAATGATCGTTACAAAAAGCAAAAAATAATAGGCACCAGTGGGAATCGAACCCCGGATGCCTAGATTACTGGTCAGACTCCTTACCAAGTAGACTACATGGGCGGAAAGTGGGCGCGGTGGCGAGGGATGTGATAAGGGTGGCGGCGGCGGAGATTCCACCGGGAAGCGCCACCCTTATCATGTCCCTCGAGGTTGCGCCCGCGCCTCCAACCTTTGGTCTACCTGGTAAGGAGTACGGCCAGTAATCGAGACATCCGGGGTTCGATTCCCACCGATCTCTATTATTTTTTGCTTTTTGTAACGATCATTTTGGTATATTTTTGATTGGATATGGACCGTTTTTTTCGCTAGTTTTCAGTGTTTACAGATCAAAAAACCAAAAAATTGTGGATTTTACGCTATTCTGAATGTGTTTTTTAGACTTTTTATAGCAATTTTTATATTTTGTTTGGTTTTAGTGGTTTTAGACAGAAGAATATTGATAAAGAGGTCAATGTGCGAGATTTTGGGATATTTGAGAGGAATGATGAGCGGGGATGGGTCAGGGAGTAAGATAAATAGGGATTGTGATATATATACAAATAGTGGAAAATAAATAAATATAAAAGTTTGCAAACGCGCTCTGTAGAGAAGATGAAATAACAGGACCAATAAATTATTCAATTTGAGTAGGTTGATTAATGATTGGAATAACTGGAGCAACTGGAACCGGTGACGTCATCACTGGCTCCAGAATATCTGCTGTGTTACTAATCACTTCAGCAGTTATCCCTTCCTTATCCACGTGGACTCCGGGATGTGGAGTTGGATGGTCATCTTCTGGAGGCGTTGGTGTGGGGATTTGACTTGAGTTCACGGATAGATGGGGTCCTGGAAAAAATGTGGTCAGTACGGTTGAAATAGAGAAAGTGCGCTCTATCGAACCTTCCGTTGAGACGACTGAGTTGGCTTCCGACTGAATTCCATGTTCACCTTCAATTTTTAAGCTTGCCACGGATAGTTCGGTTACGGAGTTTCTGGAAGATTTAAAAAAATTACCAACTCTCAATGTGAAATCCTAGTAAAATCTGTTAAAAACCATCATTTTCCAAAAATTGTTGTCAAAAGTCGGTCAATTTTAACATCCCGTCACTGCCGCCCTTTTGATCCAATTTTTTAAAATTTATAATAGTTTTGTAGATCAAAAATAGGGCAACACTTTTGAAGTTGACAACTTCAAGATAACTATTCACGCTTTTGAGATATGTGTCTTCAAAGATAGTAGCTTTCAGCAAAAGAGAGAGAGAGGGGGGGGGAGACGCAGAGAAGCGAGACACCCTCCTCGTTTCACACGCTCTCTCACCTCCCAATCTTTAAAGGCGCATATCTCAAAAGCGTAAATAGCTATCAAAAAGTGGTCAACTTCAAAAATATAGCCCTATTTTTGATCTACAAAACTATTATAAATATAAAAAGATCAGATCGAAAAGGGGGCAATGACGAGATGTCAAAGTTGGGCGATTTTTGACAAAAATTTTTGAAAATGATGGATTTTAACACATTTTTCACAGATTTTTTCACGGAGTGTTGTCTTTCTCTTCCTCTAGATATATTCAGGTACAAAAAGATCTAGATATTTCTGGTCCCCCAATCCCCAACCCACTAACCCATTCTGCTCTGGCACCGGCACCTCAACCACAGCTGCCACCGTCTCTCCATTGCTCACCACTTCGTCATTTCTGAAAACATTTTTTAAAAACAGCTGTTCCAAGTCATATGAGAACCGTGTTTACTCACTTAAACCAAAGAGCCTCCTCATGCTTCGCCTGTTGCTCCGTATCCGTCCAGTAGATGTCACCTGAAATTTTTTTTCAAAAACCAATTTTCGTCCCAAAATTTATAATTTTTCTCTTCTACCCACTCTTATGCAACGAGTATTGCGTCTTGAATTGTTTAATACACTCGGAGACCCTCGTCTGCGCCTCCCTTCCCCGAAACACCAGAATCATCCAAACGTCGTCGAGCTGTCTGCGCTTCTCCTCTTTCAATAGATGCGATTTCTGGAAACGAAACACAATTGAAAAATGAGTGGGGTGTCTTAGAGAAAATGAGAGAAAATGAGAGAAAAAAATTACATCGATCATGTCCTGAGTCGGTCGGAGCATCTTCATGTGTACTGGCAGGAGGTGCCGATCTTCGAGCGCCGCCATCAGTTTGCCGGTTAGTGCACGTGTTAACACATTCTGGGTGCATACGATGAACACCTGAAAGTAAAAAGTTATTGCAGAATTGGGAAAATTTTGGGATTCGAAAATGTGTTTTTCAAATAAAAATCCAAAAAATTCGAATTTTGAATGGCGTGCCTCAGGCGCACCCTAAGAGGACTTTGAGCTTTGAGACCCTAAAAATTTTACCCTAAAAAAATTTACCCTAAAAAATTTTACCCTAAAAAAATTTTACCCTAAAAAAATTTTACCCTAAAAAAATTTTACCCTAAAAAATTTTGGCCTAAAAAATTTTTTGGCCTCAAACATTTTAACGTATTCTAGAAACTTCGGTTAGTAGGCCGAATCCTCTTAAAACCAAAAATCGTCTATTTGAGCCGTCTAGCAAAGTCTGGCGTGCCTGAGGCGCGCCCTTGGTTCGGGTGGTCCGCTCAAACGTAGGAGACTGGCGCGCCTCCGGCGCGTAGGTTGTTTTACCCTCAAGGTGTGTGTACCCGGGTAGTTAAGACACCTGTTCGAATTTTGTGTTTTTTTCAAAAAAAAAACGTAAAATGTGTATTTCGGGGAAAATCAGCCACCCCCGAAAAATTGAAATTAAAATATTATTGTTTTTGTGAACAGACGGCTAATTGTTATTATTTTGAAGTTTTTTTTCTTTTTCGAAATGTTATTTTTGGCTTTGTCTAGGAACCTGGGAGTACGTGAATGAACTTTCTTGTGTACCTGAGGATGGGAAAATATAAGAACGAACGAAAAAATCGAGACTGTGCAAAAAAAAAGTGATCGTGAACCCGTTTCAAAACTGGACGGTTTAAAACTAGACAATTTTTTTGAATCTGGTCTTAACCACTTGTCTCCGCAAACCTTGTGAACAAATTACGCGCCAGCCGCTTACGTTTGAGCGGACCACCCGGACCAAGGGCGCGCCTAAGACACCCCAGATTTTGCTAGCTAAACGATATTTGGTTATAAGAGGTTGTGGCATACTGGACAGTAATTTCTGGAAAATGGTAAAAAATTTAAAATCTAATAGAGCGCATTTTCTGAAAAATAGAAAACGTACATTCTTCAACTGCTGCTTTCCAATAATCTCCTCACTCGACCCATCGGCCACCTGCGAACTCCTCCCACAACAACACAACGAACGGACCATCATCACAATTATGCGGTCGCCACGGTCAATGCTCATGGAGCGAGCAATTCGAGAGAGCTAGAAACAACCTGAAAATTGCTGAGACCGTGGGAAACTTGGAAAATCTGAGAATTACTAAAAGTAGGAGATCGTGGGAAGGGACCTAATTGCGGGGAGTAAGGTAAGGACGGGTGGTGACATGAGAGATTGACAAGAGAGCACACGGAGCAACGGAAAAAGAGCCAAAACGGAAATTTGAAAAGAGAAAAGGGAGGGATTAGGTTGGGGGACTCGAAGGACTACAGGAAATTGAAAATGGAAAGAAAAGAGAAAGAGATTCGTGATTTCTATAAAAATGAACCTGGAATATCAAAAAGCACATTGACGTCATTAGGTATCGGGCGACAATGGCAGATGAGGAAGAATGGAAGGTTGTCTACGTTGGTTTTGAAAGGATTCCGTGTGTGTTCACTTGATGAGGAAATGATCAAAGATAAAAAGAAAAGGATGAGGTTGAAAAATAAAACACTTGGACTTTTTTTATTGTCAGTGTAAGTTGTGTGTCGGCCCCTCTTCTTAAATCGCGTAAGTATGAGCGTGCCGATTTGGAGTGGGCGGAGCTTCAAAAAATGGCGATAATTTTGGCGATAATTCTGTCCGCACTCATTTTTCTTAATAACTTTCTTTGTTCTCAACTTTTTCAAAAATTTCTTTTTTGTGGTGATACAAAAACTTGGGGCGCCCGTGGCGACCGCCAGGGCTTGTGTTTGGAGCACTCGAGGGAGAGTTATGAGCTAAAAAGTGAGTGCAACTTTTTTCGTTCAAAAAAATGGCTTGAGAAATTCACGATTTTTGCGGTTTTCTACTTCGTACGGCGCCAGATTTGAACATTTCTGCGGGATTTTTTGGAATTAAGAGTTTGCAAATCTGGCTATCGAGGCATGTAAAAATTATTTGGATACCTGGGAAAATTAGATTTACAGCCATAAAAGTGTGAGCTAAACTTTTTTCTTTAATTTTTCAACTTTCCTCTCGATATCTCCAGATGCATTGAACCGGAAATTTTGAATTTTGGTATACAGGGTGGCTAATAAGTATACAACGCCATTGGGGGTTGAAAATCCGTTGATAATCTGCGGGAAACCGATTGAATCAGCGAAGAAACGTTATTAATAGTTGGAATATACGTATTAGATTTAGTTTACAACAGGAATTCGAAGTTGAATACTTTGGCTTTGATACAGGCCTTCAGACATAAAACGCCAAAATTGCCTGTGCGCCGCGTATCGGGCGTAATCTAGACTGATGATACGATTTTCACTACTGAACCATTTTCCAAGTGTCAAAAGGTCAAAAGCAGAAATTATTGTTGTCACAAGCTGACAGAAGGTTCTCAAAACTTTTCTAGGCCCATCCCTGCCTTTTTCCTAAAAGTGTCATTGTATGGGCCGGGGTTACATCTGACGGTAGAACTCTGTTGATTTTCATTGACAGAGATGCCAAAATCAACTTGGGGTCAACCAGAACTTGGTTTTGAATGACGTTCTGTTTCCCTGTACAGCTCAGCAGTATGATGGCCGTTTTTCATGTCTCAACTAAATTAGACCACGTCACACGGTTCAAAATCAACAAAAATCGCCCTTTCTCTTATTTTGCCGGCTACCGGAACAACGACTTTAGGCCTTCCTCGTCGGCGGATCTGAATCCGATGGATTTCATCATATGGGAATATTTGAAGAGCAAGTTCTCAGGAATCTCCTACAACACGGCCGTTGTTCTCAAGACCGTCCTCCAGAAGATACGGTACGAAGTCGACGTCGACTACCTGCGGCGCACAGGCGATTTTGGCGTCGTTCGTCTGAAGGCCTGTATCAAAGCCAAAGTATCCAACTTTGAATTCCTTTTGTATACTAAATCTAATTTGAATATTCCAACTATTAATAACGTTTTTTTGTTGATACAATCGGTTTTTGGTCCAATATCAAAGAAATAGTGACGTTGTATACTTATTAGCCACCCTGTAGTTATGTAACTTGACACGGGAAAGATGGCTAAAAAATCAGATTTTGTAATAGATCTGATGGCTTCGAGTTACACCCAAATAACCTCAAAAAATGAGCAAACGTAAAAATGACGTGAAATGACGTGACGTAATAGATAATGAAATTTTAAATCTCAGGTTTTCAAAAAATTATTTTTATTCATTTCTCAATTCATTTGTACATAATGGTCCGTAAATCTACTCGACAAACTACAGCAACTTTCATCTCTGCCGACTGTATGCAAAACATTTTAATGAAGTTTCTAAAATTTCCGCAAAAAGTTGGCTGAACCTCCTCAGTTGAGAGTTGTAAGAATTCGATGAATTGTTCTCTAAACCTCCGTAGTTGCTTCAGAAAGTCGACAACACTGAGAACTGTCTGCGGAGAGTTGGAGAAGATCCCTATTAGAGTAACACGGAAGCAAACTCTCATTTCTAAGAAGCTTCTGCCGACTTATTACAGAAGTTTCAGAAACTTTATGAAGATGCTGTCGGCAGAGATGATGCAGAAAGTTCCCGTATTTTGTCACGTAAAGCGCAAGCAGATAACAAGGCGGCAGAACGAAAACGTGCTAATCGAAAACAGAAGCAGTCGAAAAATGATGGCCCGCGGTATCAACTTTCTGAAAGATTGTGGGAGGATAGATTGCAAAAGATCTGAATTTTCTGACCGAACTTGGGAAAAATAGGGCCAGTCGAGTTACAGCGAGTGCCTTGTTTTGAACTCTAAAGCATTATTTTACTTTTCATCAAGTCGACCAAATTAATTTCTGAATTTGAAACTTGCTAAACACCGCGCACGAGGCGCAGCCGAGTACTGCGGAGCCCGCCGGGAGGCGGGGGACGCTAGTCACTGTAACTTTGAAAATGGGCACTGCAAAAATGTCAGTGTAACTTATTTTTCATAGTAAAAAATTTCTAAAATGGTAAAATTTGTGTTAAAATCCGTTTTTTTTTTGGTACGACGGAAAAGATCTTAACGTGGCGGAAGCGGAAGGCCTGATTTTAGAACGGTTACATGAAGCTCCGAGGAAATGTCATTGTAAATGTGGTCAGTGTCAGTCTTGGTCACTGTAAGATGTTGGTCACTGTATGAAAATTTTGAGCGATTCAAGTTCAGGTTAAGCGGAATGCGATTTTTCAAACGGCGGAAACCGGATTGAAAAAAAAATCAAAAAGCGGAAGGCGGAATAAAAAGTCATTTTTGGAAATATGCAAGTTTATAGGTTTCTAGACCGTGAACTAGTTGAATGCGGGTAAATAACTTCAGAGCATAACATTTTAATGACACGAATTTTCTAATGTTTTGACACTGGTCGGTTGAAAAACTGGTCAAAATAAGATGGTCAGTCGAAGCTTAGCACGATTGAAATCTTTGAAAACAACTTTTTTTAACTTTTAAAAACGTTTTTCTATCCTAAATATTCAGAGGTCGACGCCGTCGTAAATGCGCTCTACTAGACTTTGCATAGTCTCGAATAGATATACATGAAGCACTAGTTGGTGTCACATATATATATTCAGTACTTTGAGAACTGGCACGGTGCCAAGATTAGAAGAAAGCGTTTGAGAGTCGAAAATCTGGAAACTTTGAAGAAATACATAATTTACGCTTTTGTTTTAAAAAATAGAACAAAAAATTTAAGACAGGCGCCTGAACCAGTCACACACCTCGGGGGACGTATGCGCCGCCACACCAACGTACGAGCCGTTGGCCAGTCAGACTCTTACGTTTGCGCGGACCACCCGAACCAAGGGCGCGCCTAAGGCACGCCAGACTTAACGAGACGGCTCAAATCAAAAGATTTTTGGTTATAAGAGGTTGTTGCCTATTAAAATTCAATTTTTTCAAAAACCAAAAAAGAGGAAACCTTCAAGAGTCATGCGCTCTGCTTGATCACTGACTTTTTCAAAAAACCTCGTCAAAAATATTCTAGGCTATAAGCGCTAAGTTTTCAATAAAAAATTTGGTTCGAAACATGTTTTTTGTTTTGAAACGGGCCGATAATATGGTAAGTCTAAGGCGCGGTTCTGTGTAGTGGGGTGGTAATAAAAACTTGGCGCCAAAATTCAAAATTCAAATTTTAAAAGTTTTTTTTTCGAAAAAGTCAAAATTTCAACTCTGATTATTCAGAATTGCACGAAATTCTGAATAGTCATCAAAAATGTTCACATTTTCTATGAAAAATTAAAAAAAGGATGTTTTTTAACCTTCGAAAATGATCCGAGACCCGGTTTTGACAAATATGAAAAAACTCTACGGCCTAAAACCTCGTCAAGGTTTTTCTAGGCCAGCACTATGTCAAAAAAAGTGTATTTTTAATCCTTATTTATCATCCCACCTCTCTCTAAAAATATCCCCAGTAACCTATGATCTACGCAAGTACCATACAAATTGTTGTACCTTTAGTACTCCCTGACGCAAGTGTCACATACAAAATGAACAAAATGAACAAAGTGACGAGTCTCTTGTTGAAAAAGCATAGAGGAGGGAGGGATACCTATAGTCGTCTCTCTCTCTCTCTGCTTTCTGATATATATATATTTCTAATTCATATTTACATCTGCTTTCTTCTTCTTCTCCTCTCCTCTCCTTCTTGCCATTTTCGGATGGTTTCCATAGTGAGACGAGGAGGAAAATAAGAGAGAAGAAGAGAACTTTGCGGGGCTTCTGGAGGCTCCATGTGATAGCGGGACGGGAGGGGATTAGGGGGGACTCCTATTCTATTCTAGTCCTGGAGAAAGGGGGGATTATATGTTATACGAAACTTGTGTAATGTTTACTGGGAGTTTTATTTATTGGAGGTTTTGACAACGTTTTGTATATGAAGAAAACTGACCTGAAAATCCAACAGAAAAAATTTCAGAATTTTTTTGTCCAAGTCCTCTCAGGTTTGCCGAAATTAACATTTTACGTTTCTTGAAAAAAAACCCAAAACAACTTCGGACAGCCTTGGTGTAAAACGCTCTACGCGCCGCAGGCGCGCCAGCCTCTCAGTGCTTTGAGAATTGGCACGGTTCCAAGATTAGAGGAAAGCGTTTGAAATTCGAATATCCGGAAAACTTTGATGAAATTGAAATTTTACGTTTTTGTTTGAAAAATGAACCTAGAAGTTTAAGACAAAAGAGTCTTATACACTCGGGCACACTCATACCTTTGGGGAAAACATTTTATGCGCCGTAGGCGCGCCAGTCTCTGTTTTGACTTATGTCAAAAGCACAGAACCTAGGACGCGTCTAAGGCACGCCAGACTTTCACGGTTTTTTTCAAAATTGCCACTGCCCGTTTTGAAACAAAATACAACAAAAAAAGTACAAAAATTGAAGTTTTCTGAATTTTTTTTGATGAAAAATCGAACGTACATTCATTTTTTGACAATTTTTTGATGAAATTTCGAATAATATGAAAATTTTGGATTTCTAGATGCCAATTTTCCTAGTTAAGCCCATATAGGTATGCTTTCCTTTAGCTCCACTCTTATATTTGTAGTCGGTTTCGGAATTTTCAAAATTTTCGTTAAATTTCGAGCCTGAAACTTTTGAGCCAGTCGTATACAAGTCAAACTTTAGACAATGATTCAGATTTCGAGAAAATTTTTGAAAAATCATCAAGAATGTTCACATTTTCTATGAAAGTTTTGAAAAAAGCGCCTCCAGGACTTCAAAATCTTCCCAACCCCAGGCCCTAAGGTAGTCTAAAGCTCAGTCAATAAATATTTTCTGAGATTTAGTCTCAACCTGAAAAACTTTTATCCAAACATGATTTTTATAGAATTTTTATTGAATTCAGGAAAGAAATTCCATGAAGCAAGCAAAAGTTTACAAGAAAAAAGAAAATTTATAAAAAAATGTTTGGTCCACAGTCGACGATGATGCAGGAAGGCAGCACGACGAGTGAAGATCAGCGCTGAAAATAGAGGAAGTTTAGAATTTGAAATTGAGAAGAGAATCTTAGGCTTAGGCTTAAAGTTTAGGCTTAAAGTTTAGGCTTAAAGCTTAGGCTTAAAGCTTAGGCTCAAAGTTTAGGCTTAAAGCTTAGGCTTAAAGCTTAGGCTTAAAGCTTAGGCTTAAAGCTTAGGCTTAAAGCTTAGGCTTAAAGCTTAGGCTTAAAGGCTAGGCTTAAAGCTTAGGCTTAAAGGCTAGGCTTAAAGGGTAGGCTTAAAGGCTAGGCTTAAAGCTTAGGCTTAAAGCTTAGGCTTAAAGGCTAGGCTTAAAGCTTTAATCCAAATTTCCACTAGAGCGCATTTGCTATCCCTCAAACTCACTTATTAAAAAAAGAAATGCGTGTGGGAATATTCATTGATTTAATCCGACTCTCCAGCCATCAGCTCCCAGAACTCCTCGAACTCAATCTTTCCGGAACCGTCCTCATCAATCTCGTCGACAGCCTCCTCCAATTGTTGGTCGGTGAGGTCGTCGGCGATCTCCTTGAGAAGTGCCTTCAGTGTTGGTCTCGAGATGTATCCGTTTCCTTCCTTGTCGAACAGACGGAACGCCTCACGGAGCTCCTTCTCCAGCGTCTCCTTGTCGACGGTGTTGGCGACGGTGTAGACGAGAGCGCAGAACTCGTCGAACTCGAGCTTTCCGGAGCCGTCGGCGTCGAATTTGCGGATCAGTTTGCGAAGGGTCTGGAATGATTTACTTAGGCATAGTTTGTGGCTTGATTGGTAACTTAGGCTTAGGCTTAAATCTCACTTTCTCTATGAAGCGGGGGTACGGAAGGTGGGGCTCTTGTCGCGGGGGATCTCACAATGCAGCAATCAGGGAGTTTCTTAGGCTTCGGGAGGGAAAGAGAGAAAAGTGGAAAACGCTTAGGCTTAGGCTTAAACTCAAAACTTGATCCTTAGGCTAATTTTAAGGCTAGATTGATTTCTTAGACTTTAACTGAAAACTGGATTCAGACTTAGGCTTAACTAACAACTGTCTTATTTAGGCTTAGGCTTAATGCTCAGGCTTAAAGCTTAGGTTCCAAGCTTAGGATAAAAGCTTAGGCTTCAAATTTAAGCGGTTTCTTAGGCTTAGTCTAAAGCTAGAGTAGTTAGTTAGGCGTTAGGCTTAAACCCAAAACTTAAACTTAGATAACCTAGAATCCCCCTTTTCCCTTTTCTCCCTTTCTCTGCCCAGGAGTACGGTAGGTGGATTTGTTTTCGGTTTATGTGAGCGCTCTTGTCGCGGGATGGGGATATCTCAGTGTAACAATGAAACGAGCGGACGGGGGTGTCTAAGACGCTTCGGGAGGAAAAGAGGGGGAAAAGAAGGTTCTAAAAGAAAACAGAGGAGAGGTCAGAGACTGGGGGACTCGAAAAGTGTAAAAGTTTAAGCTTAGGCTTAATGTTTAGGGCTTAAAACTCAAGCGAGGGGGGCCGTTAGGCTCAAAAAAAAGCGTAAGGCTCAAATTGTTATTTAGGCATACCCTTAAGCTGAAAAACGGTCTTAGGCTTAGGCATATACTCAAAACTGGACTTAGGCTTAACACTAAGGTCAAAACTTAAACGTCAGGTTTAGACGGTTAGGCGTATTCTAAGGGTAAATTGGCTACTTAGGCTTCCACTGAAAACAAGACTTATGCTTAGGTTTCATAAACTCAAAATGACAAAATGTTTAGGCTTAAGCTATAACGGAATTTAGACTAAGGCTAAACAACTTATCACTCAAGAATTCCTGGCGATCTAGAATCCCCCAAATCCTTCCCCTCTTTACTCACCTTCTCATCGAAATCCTGCTCCATTCCGTGCATGATTTGACCGATCTGTGTGGCCATGATGTATCCTTGCTTTCCTCTGTCGAATGCATCAAAGAACTTTTGGTATTCTGGAATCACGGTTATAAGGGTACAGTAGGACTTTTAAGGAAGGCTTACCCTCAATTTGGGATCCGTCGATCTCGGCAAGAATCTCTTCGATGTCCTCAGCCTAAAACATAAGAATTAGATAAAATTCAAAAACGAAGAGAAGGAAGGACTCACCATGTTGTCAGAGTATGTGTTTGTGCTCTGTGAGTGTCTTGTCTTCAGGAGCTCCGGGAGGGAGTAGGCGGACGGGTGGGCGGGCTCACAACATAAGGCACCCCCTGCCGTCGTCCTCTTCTTCCTCTAAACACATTCCGATATTACAACACTGTTACACGGTGACTCTTTCTCTTCTTCCCCTTTCTCCGGAGAGGGTGATAGAAATAGTGTAAGGCATGTGAGAGACGCAGAGAGAAGATCTGGGGGCTATGATTTTTGTTGGAAGGAAGGAGGAAGAGCAGGAGCTCTCGGAGCTCTGAGACAGAAGAGATGGGAGGGAAGGGAGAAGAGATGAGAAGCAACACCAAGGATCAGAAGAAAGGGAATTCGATGGGGAGAAAAAAAATAATCGAGAAGGAAGAGACCAATAGTACAGTAGGAGTTTTCTGGGAAAGTACAGTAGGACTGGAACAGTAGCCCCATATAGAAAGGATATGTACATTGTGTAATATGTAATAATATTGGTATGAGGAACATGTGTTGTGTTGTGATGGGATGTGTGTGGGAGGAAAGAGAAACATGAACTATGTCTTGAGATTTTTCTTGTTTTTAGGTTTTAAAACTGAAAAACAATCTAAAATTTGAAATGGAAAGTGGGGAACCGGGTAGTCGGCTCGATAATCATCTCAGCTCCACTAGCAAATATTGGACGTTCAACCTTGTTGAACTCAACTTAGATCGGATAGCGAAGAAAATTCTGAAAAATATTGAAGAATCCATGAGAGAACTAGAAAAACTGGATTTGCAAACACTTTCTGTTAAAAAATGGTAAACTTTAACAGTCCGCCACGGTCCATGTTATGATCCAATTGTTTTGCATTCATAATCGTTTTGTAGATCAAATCTAGGCCTTTATTTTTGTAGTTGACAACTTTTTGATAGCTATTCAAGCCTTTGAGATATGCGTCTTTAAAGATTGCAGCCACGAGAGCAGCGAGAGGAAAAGAGGAAAACCTATGTTTTTCGAGTAGTTACGGTTTTACTATAAAAATGTCGACTACAAAATTATAAATTGGGTTTTTAGACTCAAGCTACTCCAGACTGATGACGTCAAACACCGAAAAAAAAAATAAGAAAAACCATTAGAACGTAAGGAAAATTAAGAAAACTAATTGAATTAACCAATAAGACACTATTCTAAATTAAAAAATGTTTGTTCCTCTATGATTAATTCATCCGAAATGATAAAAATTTCAAGAAAAACGACAATCTTAAAGGCTGACAATGGTGTAACTTGAGATTGAAAGTTTCAAAATGTGGTATGCTTGAGTAGATCAAATTTCGATCTTCATTTTTGTAGTTGACAACTTTTTGATAGCTACTCACGCTTTTGAGATATGCGCCTTTAAAAATTGGGAGGCGAGAGATCGTGCGAAAAGAGGAGTGCGTCTCGCTTCTCTGCGTCTCCTTCTCTCTCTCTCCCTCGCCCTACTCTCAGGCTACCATCTTTGTAGGCGCGTATCTCGAAAGCGTGAATAGCTATCAAAAAGTTGTCAACTACAAAAATGTAACCCTAGATTTGATCTACAATATTATCATAAATACAAAACAATTGGATTAAAACGTGGACCGTGACAGCATGTTAAAGTTGGCTGATTTTAATTTTTAAAAAGTGTTTGAAAATGATGGTTTCGATAGATTTTTCCCGGATTTTTTAGTTTTTCCATGGATTCTTCAAAAATAAAAATAATAAGTCTGATCCAGACGGACGCGTGATGTTGTCATTATCAAAAATATGTTGAGTAGCGGCTCACAATACGGAGCTCAATAAAAAAATACATCCCAACATTTCAAAATTCTGAAAAAAATATGAGAAAAAAGATTCGCTGAGTATCAACCCGGGGATACATAGATAAATATGAAGAAAAAGACATCAGGACACATATGCACACAGACGGACACAGTTAGCACCACCCTCTTCGATTTGAATACGCAAATTGGCGGGGAGGTGTCTGAGAGAGACGCAGAGAGGATGAGATATAAAGTGATTTGAGGAAAGTGTCCATTAAAAGGGGGAGCATCTACGCTCTATTGAGAGAACACTGTTCGCTTCGAGACCTGTCATGGTGTGGGGGGAGGAACGAAGAATTTTAGGGGAATCGCATGAATTATTTTCTTCTTTTCTTGTCTCATTTTCGAAAATCTGTTTTTTTTTTCTATTTCTTCCTGAACCAATTAAACATTCCTATTGTTTTCTTTTAGGTAATTTATCTACTTATCGCGATGAATCAGCGTAGAGGGCGACCTCAGGAGGTTTGTTTTAATTTTCTTCATTTTTTGAGAAATCCTGTGATGTTTTTCAATCACAAAATTATATTGATTAGATAGATAAAATTGAAGGCTACATTTTTTGTAATTGACCATTTTTTGATAGCTATTCATTTTTCAAAAATTTTAGTCAAAAACCGATCAACTTTGACATCCCGTCACTGCCTTTTTTGTGATCCAATCTTCTTAAATTTAATAGAGTATTGTAGATCGAATCTAGCTCTATATTTTTGTAGTTGACATGTTTTTGATAGCTATTCACGCTTTTGAGATACGCGCTTTTAAAGATTGCGGCTTGAACGTAGAGCGAGGGAGAGGGTAAGAAACGCAGAGAAGCGAGACACCCTCCTCGTTTCGCACACTCTCTCGTCGGGAAAATGATAAAGTGTCAAAGTTAGGGCAGTTTTTGAAAAAAGACCACTTACAATTAATTGCAGGTCAGTCGCCACCTCAAAGGAGCCCACCGCAACCTCTCGACATTTTTGGAAGAAGCAAGCAGCACCGTAGACTGGTTCGAAATTGTTTTCGATCGTTATGATTACTATTCAACCAATCACGATTTGGTGGATGTTCTCAAAAATCAATGGGACTCTTTGGAAAAAAGAATGAAGAACTTGAAAAGAGAAATGGAATCTGCTACTACTGACGAAGATATCGAGGAAATGGTTGATGACACCATCAAATGGTACGAAGATGTTTGTACCGCCCGTTTGGAGGAGTTCCCGGAAAAAGAGGCGATCAAAGCAGTGAGAGGAAGTTTCAGACATGCTAGATATTGTCTCGAGAAGGTCAAGGCTGCGTTGAGCTATCCAGCAAAGGAGCCAAAGAAGAGAGCAAGTGATGGAGCAGTGGAAGGTAACTGGATGGCGAAGAGAAGCAGTAAGTGAGTACACTTTTTCAAATACTGTGATTCATACTTGCCAAGTCCTGGCTTCAAAAACAAATCAAGAAAAAACCATCATTTTCAAAACGTTTTATCGAATATTAACCAACTTTGACATCCCGTCACTTCCCTCTTTGTGATCCAATCTTTTTGAATTTAAAATAGTTTTGTAGATCAAAAATAGGACTACATTTTTGTAGTTGACAACTTTTTGAGTGCTATGCAGGCTTTTGAGATATGCGCTTTCAAAGATTGCAGCTTACAGCAAAGCGAGAGACGGAGGGGGAGAACCACGCAGAGAAGCGCGACGCCCTCCTCTTTCCGCACGCTCTCTCGCCCCCATTCAAGCCGCGAACTTTGAGCGCTTATATCTCAAAAGCGTGAATAGCTATCAAAAAATTGTCAACTGCAAAAATATAGAGCTAGGTTTGATCTACAAAACTATAATAAACTCAAAAAATTTGAACACAAAGAGGGCAGTTACAAGATGTCAAAGTTGGCCGATTTTTGACTAAAATTTTTGAAAAAGATGGTTGAAAAAGATGGAGTGCTATGCACGCTTTTGAGATATGCGTCTTTGAATATGGTAGCTTGAGAACAGTGTGAGGGAGAGAAAGAGAAAAACGCAGAGAAAAATTTTGAAATGTTTCCAGCTTTTCATCGAAAATGCAAAAACTCTTTGATAATTTTTCAAAATGTCTTCTAATTCTGGATGATAGTCGAAGAATTGACCGGGCCTTGACAAGTATGGTTTTTAATTAATTAAATTTATTTCTTGACAAGAAAAAAAATAATTTTGGATTGGAAAAATCGGAAGATTTTACCACGATTAGACCCGATTTTTTTAACCTGAAGAAAACTTCACGGTATTAAAGATGTAAGACATTTTGAAAAATTAACTTGTCGGGAACTCAAATTTATATTTTTGCAGACACTAGCCAAGCTACTGTTCATCTTCCCGACTTCATCACCATCAAGACTGAGGAATAATGCATTCTTCCAATAATTCTCACTTTTTGACTGACTAATGCAACAAATGAAATAAAATTGTCTTTAAAACTTTTTGCTTTCGATTTTAATCACAGGTTTTAATCATAGGCTCTCAAAATATAACTTTTGAATTGATAATAGTATTTGATAATAGTCAAAAAATTAGTAACTTCAGGAAAAACTTAGCGAGTTTATGAAAAACTGAAAAATCCGGATTTTCAAACACTTTTTGTTAAAAAATTGATCGATTTTAACACCGCGCCACGGCTCATGTTTTTATCGAAATGTTTTGAAAATAAGATTATTTTGTAGATCAAAAATAGCTCTTCATTTTTGCAGTTGACAACTTTTTGATAGCTACTCACGCTTTTGAGATATGCGCCTTTAAAAATAATAGCTTGATAACAGCGAGAGAGAGAGTGAGGGAGACGCAGAAAAGCGTGACGCCCTCCTTGTTTCGCACGCTCTCTCGCCTCCTTTGCGGCGGCTAACTTTGAACGCTTATATCTCAAAAGCGTGAATGGCTATCAAAAAGTTGTCAACTACAAAAATGAAGATCTAAATTTGATCTACACAATGAATATAAATTTGAGATAGTGGTACATCAAGAAAAATTGTGATGAGCTGTCAAAGTTGATCAATTTCATTCACTTTTCAAAAAAAAAACCCTATCATAAAGCAATTCGAATAAACACGTTTCGAGATCACACAAAAACGAAAAAGACATAAATATGAAAGTGATTGGGTGACAATTTAAAGGGGACTCTATAAAGATGCTAAGTAGATCAAAACCGCTATAGATCCGAGAATAGTGATCCATAGTCGATTATCGACATCCCCCAAGTAATCGTATCTGACGAATCGTTTTGTCTCTATCTGTTTCCCGTGACGGGCGACCCAATTCAGCCAGAACTTTTGATAACCGGTGTGGAATTGACGATGGTGTGCAAGCATCTTGGCTAGCTTCTCGCTTCGCGACCAGTATCTGGAAATTTATGAAGTAGAGGGTGGCTCAATGAACAGGGTCACAAAAAAATCTCAAAACTCTCATTTTTCAAACATTTTTGTCAAAAATCGCATAACTTTGACATCTCGTAACTGCCCATTTTGTGATTCAATCTTATTGAATTTAAATTAGTTTTGTAGATCGAAAATAGCTCTACATTTTCTTAGTTGACAATTTTTTGATAGCTATTCACGCTTTTGAGATATACGCCTTTAAAGATTGCAGCTTGAGACCGCCTCGAGAGAGAGAGAGGGGAGGAGACGCAGAGAAGCGCGACGCCCTCCTCTTTTCGCACTCTCTCTCGCCTCCCAATCTTTAAAGGCTCATATCTCGAAAGTGTGAATAGCTATAAGAAAACTGTGAACTACAAAAATGTAGGGCTTGATTTGATCTACAAAACTATTAAAAATTCAAAACAATAGGATTAAAATATGGACCGTGACGGACCCTAAAAAAATTTAAACTACGGTTTTCAGCATATAAACCTGAAAAAACCTTTAAAAATCGGCAAAAACCGTAATTTTCAAGAATAAACCAAAAAATCGGTTGAATTGGAACGCCCGTCACGGTCCATCTTGTAGTCCAGTTATTTATTATTTATAATATTCTTGTAGATCAAATCTAGGGCTACATTTTTGTAGTTGACCGTTTTCTTATAACTATTCACGCTTTCGAGATATGCGCGTTTAAAGACTGCTGATAGAGAGCAGCGCGAGGGAGAGAGGGGGAGACGCAGGGAAACGAGATGCACTCCTCGTTTCGCACGCTCTTTCGCCTTCCAATCTTTAAAGGTGCATATCTCGAAAGCGTGAACAGCTAGAAGAAAACTGTCAACTACAAAAATAGAGATCTAGATTTGATCTACAAGAAAAATGTAAATTTACTTTTTAAATTTTTGAAAAAAAAACACTTTTTCCCAAATTTTTTCTCAATTACCTCTCCAAATTCATCCTCATCTTTCCCATCATTTCATCCAACTTTCCCTCATTCAACTCTATAATCGTCATCAACTCAGCGGCTCCCAAATCCACGACTCTCGCCAAGTTCGATGCCTGATCCCCCTGCAGGGGTACTCCAAGAACTGGAACTCCAAATAACCCAAGCTCATTTACAGTATTGATTCCTCCATGACAAATCAAGAATTCAATGTTGTCATGAGCCAAGAGCTCTTTAATAGGCACCCATGAGCTGACCATCACGTTCGGGGGTACTGTTAAATTGTGGATTGATTTGATCTCGTCTATCGATAAATTCGATTGCCAAATTATTAGACCAGGTTGTTTCGAGAAGGTCTCCAGGAGGGATTTGAGTAGATCAAAATGGATTTTATCAACTTGCGCGACACTTCCGAACGTGACCAACACAAACTTCTCACGGTGCACCCGATCCCAATCAATCGATAAATATTTTGATCTCATTTCCTCTTGACGCTGATAAACTACAGTACGATCGTGTAGCTTGTTGAATAACCATTGACGTCTTCTAACTTTTGAAGACTCGAGACACGTGGCACACTCTGTCGACATGTTGGAGGTGTTGGATTGGAGAATGACGGCGTCGGAGAAGGTTACGGTAGCCGGGGAAGGGGCGGAGCTGATGTAGTTTTCGGGTGACCTGTTATATAGAAATGTAGAAAATGCGATAAAGCGCGGTTGCATACTCACATCGTTGATGCCGCGCCGAAAAATTTAATCCGGTTATTGATCGGTCGAATCGGCTCGAAAATCATCTCGGCTCGACTAGCAAATATTGGACGTTGGGCCTCTTTTAGCTCTACTTGGATCTGAAAGTCAAAACATCTTTTTTTGCTAAAAATTGGTCATCTTTAACAGCTCACCACGGCTCACATTTTGATCCGATTGTTTTGCATTTATAATCAATTTGTAGATCAAAAATAGTTCTACATTTTTTCAATTGATCATTTTTTGATAGCACCACCCACTATTGAGATATGCGCCTTTAAAGATGATAGCTTGAACGTAGCGCCGGGGAGAGGGTAAGAGACGCAGAGAAGCGGGACGCCCTCCTCGTTTCGCACGCTCTCTCGCCTCTTTCGTGGCGGCCAACTTTGAGCCATTACATCTTAAAAACGTGAATAGCTATAAAAAAGTTGTCAACTACAAAAATGTAGAACTATTTTTGATCTACAAGAAAAATATAAAATGAAATATTTTGAGTAAAAACTTACTCTGTGGCAAGCTGTCAAAGTTGAGCAATTTTCTACTGAAATTCTTTTCTTTTTTGTTTTTTTTTGGTTTTTATAGATTTGCTGGACTAGTTTGGTTTCCTAGGCCATATCGAAAAACTGCGGGCTTCCAAACTTTCAAACTGCTTTTTTCCGCTTTTTAATAACAAACTCTCTAATTTTGAAAGCCTGTCACTTTCTCATCTTTGATTCATTTTTAAATATTTTATATTTGTTTTGTAGATCAAAAACCGAGCTATATTTTTGTAGTTGTCAGCTTTTTTATAGCTCTACACACTTTTGAGATATGGGTCTTTAAATATAGCAAACTAGAAAATCCGCGCGCTCTCTTGTCTTCTAACTTTGAAGACGCGTATCTCAAAGGCTTGAATAGCTATCAAAAAGTTGTCAACTACAAAAACGTAGAACTAGTTTTGATCTACAAAACCTTTATAAGTTTTCCAATGCAAACTCTGAGAGTTGGCCAATTTTGGCTACTGAAACCCCTTTTCCCGTTTTTTTTCGTTCATTTTCCACTTCCTCACCCATGGATAATTTCTCTTGGCAAACATTGCATCAAGTGTGTTCATTTGAACAAAACGTGTCACCAGTATGGCAATGTGGAACAGAACATTCTGGCATCTCTCCAAAAATGTCATCATGTTACTTGAGTTACGAGTACCTTAAAGTGGAAAAATACTTGAGATTTCAAATTTCACAAAACAGAAACACTGACCAGTTTTGGGTACCGAAGCGGGGGATGCTGGAAGATTTAAAGATGTGACGTAGCCGTCGGATAAGGGCCAGTTGGAGAATTGGATGACAGAGGCGTTGAGGAGATGGGCTAGACCGCCCATACATTCCTGGAAAAGAAGTTATTTTAGGATGGTGGCCGAGAAAATGGTGACCTAGGAAACCACATGCAGATATTTTATGCCGTATTACGAAATCTGATGGGAAACAAACAAAAACCTGAAAAAATCAGTTAAAAACCATATTTTTCAAAGAAATTTTGTTAAAAAACGCCCAACTTTGACATCTCGTCAGTGTCTTTTTTGTAATCCAATTTTTTTGAATTTATTATAATTTTGTAGATCAAACCTAGGTCTACATTTTTGTAGTTGACCACTTTTTAATAGCTAATCAAGTTTTTGAGATATAGACGTTCAAAGTTAGCCGCCGCAAAGGAGGCGAGAGAGCGTGCGAAGCAAGGAGGGCGTCACGCTTCTCTGCGTCTCCCTCCCTCTCTCCCTCGCGCTGCTCTCAACCCACTATCTTTAAAGGCGCATATCTCCAAAGCGTGAATAGCTATCAAAAAGTTGCCTACTGCAAAAATGAAGAGCTATTTTTGATCTACAAAATTATCTTATTTTCAAAACATTTCAATTAAAACATGGGCCGTGGTGCGTTGTTGAAATCGGTCATTTTTTTAACAAAAAGTGTATGAAACTTATGGTTTTTGGCAGATTTTTCTCGGGTTTTTTTCTGAATTTTCCTAGATTTTCCAGAGTTTTTTCTTCGCAGTTCTATTATTTTTGTGAAACCTGAAACACGGCTCTTCTAGATCCCTCTATATCTGAAAATCTTGAATAGCTGTTAAAAAATTGTCAACTACAAAAATGTAGCCCTAGATTTGATCTATGTAACTAGCAAAACATCAACAACGGTAGACAACACCTGACCCCAATGACGTACTGCCAAACTTCGACCAATTTCTCCCCAGACCAACGTCTACACTTGTTGACTTCAGGTCAGAAACACATTTTCCGTTTTCGAGTACCTGCAAAAAGTGATCCAACACGGCGACCGACACATTCTCATTCCGTAATCTCTGATATCTCGGGTCGTCCAGCATCACTGTACAGTACTCCTGATGGCGTTGCAGCATTCTGAAATTTCAGAAATTTAGGAAAAAAATTTCTCAACATTTTTTATTAAACGTACACCACAAAATCCTTAATGCCTTGTATGTTAAAAGGCCTGTCGAAATCGAACGGCACATTTTGGCGCCAAATCAATCGTCCCGTGTTCTCCTGGAGGTAGTTGGCTGAAAAGTGTACATTGACCAGACCAGTGTGTGCTCTCGAATTTTTTTTCTCGAAAGATTTGATTTTCGAGAGATCTCTCGAGAGATCTCTCGAGAGATTTTCGAGAGATTTCGAGAGATTTTGAGAGATTATTCAAAGACTGCGCCAAAGAGAGCATAGTGCAAATTTCGACTCTGTGACATCGCAACCGGACATTTCAAGACCAGACAGTTCGAAACCGGCCATTTCGAAACCCGTGAAACACGAATAATTTTTATTTTTGAAAAAAATGGTGTTATTGTGGTTCCGAGGGTCCGGGGTTCGACACTGGGCCAAGCACAACATTTTGCATTCTGTTTTTGGATTTTAGGTACAAATCTAACCACCAACAGGTTCGACCGCAATTAGTAGCAAAACATTTTTGTTTTTTTGTTTTCAGCCGTTTGGTACTAATCAGAAGACCATGGTTCGATCCCCACTGCGGAAATGAATAAAAAGTTATTCGTTTTTCACCGGTTTCGAAATGTCAGGCTTCATAAACTCGGAAATGATCTGTCAAAAACTTAATTTTCACGAGAGATTTACGAGAGATCTCTCGAAAATCTCTCGAGAGATCTCTCGAGAAATCTCTCGAAAATCTCTCGAGAGATCTCTCGAGAGATCTCTCGAGAATCTCTCGAGAATCTCTCGAGAGAAATCTTTCGAAAATCTCTCGAGAGATTTTTGAGAGATCTTTCGAGAGATTTCTCGAAAATCTCTCGAGATGCTCTCGAAGACACACGACCAGACAATGATAAGGTCAAAAAGTACAAGATCACGTTGTATGAACAATCTTTGAAATTTCCACAGGAAAGTGACCGTGAAATAAGACAACTACTGGTTGATAACATCAACTTGATAAGAAAGGAAGCAATTTCCCTTTTCAAACTAAACACATTCTTTTGTGATTGCTACCGGAAGGTTGGGCAGAAACAAACCAGAAATCACACAGGGAAGGTTAAAGGTTCTGTAAATGCGTTCCAATCCACTTAACAAAAAAGCAAAAAACTTTAGACCCCAATCGGGATCGAACCCAAGACCCTCTGCACCCCACGCAAAAACGCTACTCACTGAGCCATACCTCCGCACACCAAGATTGTACCCCAGGGTGGTGATAAAGGAAGAGCACGCCGCCACCACCGTCATCAAGCTCACCTCTCTCATCTATCCCCACTATAGACATTCGATTCCAGTGATCTGGAAGTGGCATTTCCCCGTAACCGAATTCGTAGAGATAGGTTTGAATCCAGGTGATATTGTTGCCATTCTCGTCGAGTTGCGAGCCAACCTAAAATTTTGGAGAAAAATTGGAAAAAGGTGAAGAGATTTTGGCTGTTTTTGGTGAAAAAAAAAGCATTTTTCAAAAAATAGTACATCAAATTTATATTTTTCTTGTAGATCAAATCTAGCTCTACATTTTTGTAGTTGACAGTTTTTTCGTAGCTCTACACGCTTTCGAGATACGGAAGCTCAAAGTTTGCGACTTCCCTGGGGGCGAGAGAGCATGCAAAAAGAGGAGGGCGTCTCGCTTCTCTGCGTCTCCCTTTCTCCATCCCTCGCGCCGCTCTCAAGCTGCCGTCTTTAAAGGCGCATATCTCAAAAGCGTGAATAGATATCAAAAAGTTGTCAACTACAAAAATGTAGCTCTATTTTTGATCTACAAGAAAAATATAAAATCTAAAATTTTGAGTTGAAAATTACTCTGTGGCAAGCTGTCAAAGATGAGCAATTTTTTACTGAAATTATTTCTTTTTCAGCCCCAATGGACTATTTAGGTTTTCTTTCGTTGGAAATGACCTTCCAACTTTCCCCGGGTAGGTCACGGGGTGATGATTAGGTCATGAAAACGAGGAATGTACTAACTACCGGCAGTGTACAAAATAACATTTCCCAGTGATTTTTTTGTTTCCGTCTAGATCCAATTAGCACGTTAGAAAACGTTGGGAAAAAACAATTGGTGGGGGAAAAAGTAAATAAGAATACTTTGAAGAAATGGTTTCGTACGGTAAAAACAATATTTTAAGCGCGGGGACTAGTTTTTTCAGAATTCGGGTTTCTAGGCCACCGAGGCAAGTTCAGGGTTTTTCTAGGGATTTTAGCTATTTCTAGCTGTTTTAAGGCAAATAAATGTTTTGAATAACCATATTTTAAAGGCGGGGACTAGTTTTCCTAATTTCTGGATTTCTAGGCCACCAAAGAGATTCTAATTTTGGAAAAACTAGTCCCCGTTCTCAAAAAACCAATTTCTAGCTCAAAATTGGTTTTTTCGTAATTTTTGTGTCTTAGAACATCCAAAAATAGTTAAAATCCGAAAAAAAACATATCTTGGCCTAGGAACCCAAAATTTGGGAAAACTAGTCCCTGGTCCTGAAAATTGGTTTTTTTGTAATTTTGGTGACTTCAAATTGTTAAAAAAACACTTAAAACCGTAGAAAAAAGGCGGGGACTAGTTTTCCCGAAATTTGGATTTCTAGGCCACAAACTAGATTTTAAGGTTTCCTATGTTTTTTTTTCTATTTTTAACTGTTTTAAAACAAAAACTATATGAAAACCCATATTTTGAAGGCAGGGACTAGTTTTTTCGAAATTTGGATTTCTAGGCCACCAAGAAAGTTTTCAGGTTTTTTTTACTGGTTTTAGCTATTTTTAGCTGTTTTGAGACGAAAAGTATATAGAAACGATAATTTCAAAAAAAAACTTTAAAAATGGTGGAAAAACTAGCTAAAACCCGTAGAAAACCGTAAAATATCGTTGGTGGCCTAGGAACCCAAAAATTGAGAAAACTAGTCCCCGCCCTCAAAATATGGTTCTCCGTACTTTTTTATGTCAAAACCCATCAAAACCATGCTATTTAGAGCGGGGACTAGTTTTCCCAATTTTTGGGTTTCTAGGCCACCAACGATATTTTAAGGTTTTCGACTGTTTTAGTTATTTTAACTGTTTTAAGACATAAAAATGTATAAAAAACCAATTTTTAGGGCCAGAGACTAGTTTTCCCAAAATTTGGATTTCTAGGGCACCGAAGCAAATTTAAGTGTTTTAAGACAAACAAATGTATGAAAACCATAAAACAGCTAAAAACCATAGGAAAACCTAAAATTGGTTTGGTGGCCTAGAAATCCAATTTTTTTGAAAAACTAGTCCCCGCCCTGAAACTATGGATTTCTAGGCCACCAATTAGATTTTTGTCGTTTCTATTGTTTTAAGCTATTTTCAGCCGTTCTAAGACACCTAGCTAACCAATTTCCCCTTCCGACCAACAAAAATATGTTATTTCACGTAAAACTTATCAGATGGCATGCCGTAAAACAGTTTGATAAGAAAAGATACCTGTTTCATCATTACATCATGACTGAAACAGCCAGTCGATGGGAACAACGCGATCTTCGTTGCTGTTGTTGCTCCGAGAGCACAGTAGATCAAAACTACGAAGTGGTAGTAGATCATAGTAGCTACTGTCTCCAGAGGGGGGACTTGAAAAATGATTTGACACCGCGCATCTCTTTTTTGACGCCCCCTTCCTTTTCTCTTTTTCTTTTCTGTCCTCACGTCTTCTGTGTGTCGTCATCAGAAGAATAGCATCGAGGGGGACGGAATGTAATGAGAGAGAGAGAGAGAGAGAGAGAGAGAGAGAGAGAGAGAGAGAGATTCGGTTAAATTGCTGTGTGTGTTAACTGCGGTAAGACGACGTACGGCGTTAACAATCAAGAACATTTTTTGATGATGGTGGGTACAATAGATCAAATATTAGGTTGGTGCATAAATTTCTTTCTTTTTTTGGGTAATTTTTGTCATGAAATTTCTTGAAGACCAATAACACACGTAATTAGAAATATTGTTGGTTAGTACCTGTAAGTCATCGTGATTTTACCAGTGACTTGACGTCCTCCATCTGCCTAATCTCAGCCGCAGACAAGTCAAAACACCTGAGGAACCCTTTTTTGGTACTATTCTTCGACTCCAGTTTTTTTCTAGAAAATGTTTACGAGAATGGGTGAGCTAGTTGAAATTATAACAAGCAAGAAAAAATATTTACAAAAAGCAAACAAAAACGTTGCAACTAAGCAACGATAGTTCAGTGCGGGTCCCAGAAGAAAGGCGAGGATCGGCAATATAGGAAGGTGAAAATGTTCTCAATTTTTCTTTAACGCTAAATGAGAAAATCGGTTGAGACTTTTTAAATTTAATAGATTAGACATCGAGGTATCTAAAACTACTTTGTTGTAGATCTTCACGCCGTTTTTCTTTTTTTGCAGGAAGCGTGAAGTCTATAAGATCAAAATCACGTGATTTTTACGTTTGATGAAGCCTACAGCTTATACTTCTGAATCAATCCACTAGATTTTTTACACAATTTTAGAACAATGTACCTACTGTTGATGAATTATAACAAAATAGTTAAGACTTGTTTGGGATCGTTGAGAAGAGGCCTTGACTTCACCCAGGTCAACTACACAAATTTGCTCAAAATTGTGAAAATCATGAGAAACTTTTACAGATAGTTGCGTATAAATGCTCTACTGAATATTTCTGTAATCGGTTTGAACCCAGCTGAACCATGATTTCTCGTTGCTGTCGATCGTCTGATCATAACTTTTTTTTCTTGGTGATTTTGACTCAAAACTAAATTTTAATAATAAGATACAGTTATCTTCTACTCGTTTAATATATTTTCTTAAAAATACTTGAACAGTCTAATACCCATTTGGCTAGAACCAAAAAACTACCCAAAATCAGCGTTTGGTTGGCCACCGAAAATGACCATCGTTTTAACGAGCGGACTGTCTAGGCATCAACTTGAAACATTTTTTGCTAGCCACTGAAAAGGTCATTATAATGCAAAAAAGTTTGGGCTGAAAAACAATTTCACTGCTGAGAAAAAGAAGACCGAAGTCACACCTTCAAAAAAGAAAGAAAATTATGCACCAACCTAATATTTTATTGAACGGAGGAATCTGATTTGATTCTTCGGTACTCACTGCGTAGCGACTCAGCTCGGTACAGTTATTACAACTGCGCCCCACTGAAATGCCCATTTTCTCTGAGTTTCGGTAGAGCGCGTGTCCAACACGCTCTACCTGAAAGCAATTTTTGAATTTTGAGATGGTTGATATAACAAATTAAAGATCTTGAAATTCTCTACAACCTCCTGTGGAAAAAAAAAGAAAAAAAGAGGTCAGTGAGTAGAAAAATCGGTTAAATTCTGAAGAAAAATCACCAGACTGAAAAAAAATATAAGCTATTTTCCACATTTAACCTTGAAATTGACCAAGAAATCCTTCACAACAGCCGGAAAACCGACAAAAACCATTTTCCGAAAAAGCAAAAAAACCTTCGCCACCACCAAAACCCGAACTCTCGACCCTCCGCGCGCCACGTCGCCACGCAACCGCCTGCGCCACATCGGCCACTTATAACGTAATACTCCGAGGGCGTAGACAACACCACCAGTGGCGAGAAGCTCGCCACGCGCCAAAAGGCACGCCAGATTCGGGTTTTTCGATTCTCACGTGTTGATTTTTACAAATTTTTGCGATTTTTCTCGTTTTTTCTCGTTTTTTTCAAATTTTTAGCCCCAACGTGAACTAACCTCGCCATATTACCCGTAAGGTTGCCATGTTTGCCACGTATACCCTGAACACAGTGGTAAAAAGGGGGGAATCAAATCAATACTGAAGATTTTACACTCTTCTGAACAAGTCCGTCTGCATCTCTAAGCTTTCTGAGTAAGTCCCACTGAGCGCCCCCGCCAATTCAAATATCTCGTTCTCCACAGGCAAGCCAAGGAAACGATGTCACTCAAAAAAGAAGCGCCAAGCTCGGTGACCCTTCTACAAGCGGTCATCTTTCTCCAATTCGGTCTATGTCTCATGGTTACGGTATTCACAACAATCGGACTGGCTTTTGGGTATCCCGTGGCGTCGCACTATTTGATGGCGTTGCTTCAAGTGATTGTGGCGATTCCTGGAATTGTCTATGTCGCACTTCAGGGGAATAGTAAGTGAAAAAAGGCCAACTTTGACATCCCGTTACTTCCCCCTTTGGGATCTAATTTTTTCGAATTTATAATAGTTTTGTAGATCAAATCTAGCTCTACATTTTTGTAGTTGACAGTTTTCTTATAGCTCCGCACGCTTTCGAGATATGCGCCTTCACAGATAGGTTCCTTTGGCGGTGAGAGAGCGGGAGGGGAGAGACGCAGAGAAGTGAGACACACTCCTCTTCCCGCACGCTCTCTCACTCCTCAATCTTTAAAGGCGCCTATCTCAAAAGCGTGAGGAGCAAAAAGAAAACTGTCAACTACAAAAATGTAGAGCTGGATTTGATCTACACAACGAATGCTGGAAAACCCCCCTTTTTCAGTCTGGATCGCAGTCTATGTGAGTCTTCAAATGATCACCGCCACTTGTGAAGTCTACTGGCTCGTCTACATGATTTTCGATCAGCAACCCGCCGGCGCGTGGCTTGGTCTCGCCGCGATCACCGCCGTCAACATTTTGGCGATTGTGGTTGCGTTGTGGTTCCGACAGACTGCTCTCAAGGTTCCGTGTAAAAAAAATAAGAAGATTGAGGTGGAGACGAAGAAAGATGGGAAACCGGAGTTGAAGGGTAAGGGATTGGAAACCTGTGTCAGGACCGTCTAATCAAAATATGCAAAAAATGATAGCACTCAGTGGGAATTGAACCCGCGATGCCAGATTGATGGTCAGTCTCCTTACCGGTTGCGCCATAGTCCCTAGGATCGAAGGCGCCGCAGCCACCACCCTTATGACAACCCTCGCCGCCGCGCCGCCGGTCGCCACCCATGGCCTACCCGGTAAGGAGACAGGCCAGTAATCTTGCGTCCATGGTTCGACTCCACCATACCCCAAATCATTTTTGCTTCTTTTTCTAAGCATACTAATCCATTTCTATTAAGTCCCCTCCACCTCAATGAGTGAAATCGAGAAGTCGAAAAGTGGTTCCAAGAAATCCACGTCGTCCAACTCCATCTCCAACAAGAAGTCGCCAGCTCGCTCGTCTGAAAAATCGGAAATGAGTGAGAAGTCGTCGAAGGGAAGTCTGAAATCGAGAAAAGTCAAAAAGTCGAGCACGATGCCACTGGATAGTCGTGAGACGACATCTCTCTCGAGATCATCGAGCACTGTTCATGAGTTTGATGAGAAGTAGAGATTCGGAGAGAAGCACAACACAGCCAGCAACCTTTTTACAATCCATTTGTTAATAGTCACTATGTTTTTAAGAAATAAAGTGTTTGTAAGAGAGTTTGGAATAAGAATTGAAAAAAAGTGTTTTTTTTCCGAAAAATTTAGATTAAATTTATATTTTTCTTGTAGATCAAACCTAGATCTTCATTTTTGTAGTTGACAACTTTTCGATAGCTATTCACGTTTTTGAGATATGCGCCTAAAAAGTTAGAGGGCGAGAGAGCGTGCGGAAAGAGGAGGGTGTCTCGCTTCTCTGCGTCTCTCCCCTCGCCTGCTCTCTCGGCTGTGAATCGCCAATCTTTAAATGTGCATATCTCGAAAGCGTGAATAGCTATCAAAAAACAGTCAACTACAAAAATGTAGAGCTAGATTTGATCTACAAAACTATTATGACTTCAAAAATATTGGATCACAATGGGGACAGTGACGGGATTTCAAAGTTAGGCGATTTTTGACAAAAATAATTGGTTTTTAACAGATCCTTTTAGATATCTTTTCAGGTTTTGATATGAAAAATAGTATTTATTTCATGGTAAAACGTTGTTAATTTGAAAAAAGCTGCAGTCTGGCGCGCTTTTGACGCGGTTTTATCTTTTCATAGATTTTCAGTCAGAAAAAGAGAAGAAACCTGAAAAAATAAGCTCATTTCTTCAAGAATTCTAGCGATTTCAAATATTCATACAACAAAAATCAATAAATTATTCAACAGTAATTCTTCAAAAACTCTTGGGGCACAATGTCATCGCAGGTGTCCTCCGGTACCCGTCTCATCGTAATTCCCTTCTGCAATCCGACTTCACTACGATACTCCACCACACACGCAGCACCCTCTCGTTCCCCAAGAAAATTCAAAATCTGTGTGAAAATCGTCGATGTGAATTCGAAGCACGCTCGAAAGTTCCACGTGGCACGTTGTGGCATTTCACGTGTTCTTACTGTAGACAGACTCGTGACGTGTCCCTCGTGGGTACGGTGGCCGACGATGATGGTGTCGACGTTGACGAGCGACGATTGTAGCCACCATTTCAGCGATTTCGGCGATTTCCAGAAACCCGCGTGGAGATCGCCTTTTTGAGTTTTGAGCTCTATCAGGCTACCGTACTTGTCGAGACAATCGACCTCTCCGGAGTACAGTATCCCTATCGATTTTTTCGTGGGATTCAGCCGGGAGTCAGTGGTGAGATCGTTACGGAACACGACACCGTACTCCTCTTTGGTCGTGACTGGGTGGGAGGTGTCTGGGGATTCAGAAGAGTCGTCTTTCGTCACGTACTGCTCGAATTTGTGTCCCCAGTAGCTCATTCGTTTCTCCATATCCGTTTGGTTGAGTTCTCTGCAAAATGTTTCCTTGAAATATCGAAAAATTTCCAAAAAATCGACCAACTTTGACATCCCGTAACTTCCCCCTTTGTGATCCGATTTTTTTGAATTTTTAATAGTTTTGTAGATCAAAAATAGGGCTACATTTTTGTAGTTGAAAGTTTTTTGATAGCTTTTCACGCTTTCGAGATATCCGCTCTTAAAAATTGGCGAATCACTGCCGAGAGAGCGGGAGGGGAGAGACACAGAGAAACGAGACGCCCTCCTCTTTTCGCAATCTGCAATCTTTAAAGGCGCATATCACGAAAGTGAGAGGAGATATCAAAAAGTTGTCAACTACAAAAATGTAGAGCTAGATTTGATCTACAAAACTATTATAAATTCAAAAAAATCGGGTAACAAAGGGGATAGTGACGGGATGTCAAAGTTGGCCGATTTTTGACAAAAATTTTTGAAAATTTTGCAATTCTTTCACAAGATCCGTATATCTGTACCTCTGCCTGGCCTGCTCCGTCTTCTCCTCCATCAAAAAGACGATTCCTTTCCTGCGTATCGCCCGCACCCTCCACCCATCATCTCGACTATAAATCGTCGCTGAAATTCTCGTCAAAAGTCCCCGCCAACACACGAAATCCGCCTCGTGACACACTTTTCGAAGACGTCCGCCTTCTGGAGACATTTGACGAATCCATTCGAGGAGCGACGTCAATTTGTCCTCTCCGGTCTTTGGATCGAACGTTTCGAAGCCGTGATTCAAGTCGAATGAGAACGTATTTGGGCGGGAGAAAAGGGGCGCCTCGTAGAGTTGTTTCGCGCGCATTCGACCGAGATGCACTTTTCTGGAATTGAGGAAAATTCAAGAATTGATTTTTTTTTCAAAATTTCGGAAAAACTGTTTTTTTTTTAGTTTTTTGGCCGAATTTTCAGCCATTTTTCGTTGTTTTTTCGAGTTTCCGTCTGTCTGTCGGTATGTCCAGATGTCTTAAATCAGTTTTTTCTGGATGTTTTCAGGCGAAATCTAAAAAAAAGGAAGGTATTTTTTCAAAATTTCGGAAAAAAACTCGTTTTTTTCTGGATTCTAAGGACGAATTTCAGTCATTTTTTGTTTTTTAAAATTAAATTTTCGTCTGTCTGTCCGTCTGTCTGTATGTCCAGATGTCCAGATGTCTTAAACCGGTTTCTTTTGGATTTTTGAGCGAATTTTAGCTGATATCATCCAATTTTTCAAAATTTACTCCTGTCTGTTTGTCTGTCTGTATGTCCAGATGCCCATTGAGAACCATAAGATTGCAAAAAATTTGAAAAATCGATTTTTTTTTAAAAACAAATTTTCCTTTTTTTTTCCAAAAATGTTCATCTAATTCTCATTCTAAACAATATCAAATGCTAAAAAACCATTAAGAAATGCTCAAAACCATCCGTTGGCCTAACTTTCCAACCAGGTGGCCTAGAAATCCAAAACTAGTCCCCGGACTCTACATTTTCGCTGGAATTGTTGAAGAGTCCATCTGTGTGTCCGGATGTCCCTCTCCTCTCACCTATCATAACTAATACAGTACTCTGAAACAAATTTCGCTTGTCTCTCGAATTTCGGCGCATTCCTCGTCTCATAAATCTGCGGGTCGAATCGAATGTGCACCTCGTCTGCAAATGCGCTCTAATGCTAAAAACGAAAAAAGTAAAATGGAGCGCACTTACTGGGCATCGGGGTTGCGGGGTTTTCGTGGGACATCTAGAAATGGTGAAAATTTCAGATTTTTTGGATTTTAGAAGGAGGAAAAAGGTAATTTCAAGTGTGTTTTCTAACAAAATTCTTTAAAAAATGGTTTTCGCGCTCAAATTCTTCAGATTTTCAATAAACAAGAATACACATGAATGAAGCAATAGGAGTGAGTAAAAATGGGACAGAAATGGGACAGGGGGGATAAGTATATAATTATTAGAGTATATAATTATGAGATGATGTTGATTAATTACAGACAGACATGCTACATAAATATAGAATATATAATATATGGGGAGGGAGAATTTCAGTTATTATAGGATGGGGAATTTCAGAGAATTTCAGTCTGAAATTTTCAGACAATTATTAGGTGAGACGATATATGTTATATATGGGGGACGGGGATTGAAAAGTGACAAAAAATTACCGAAAAAACACAAACTTAACAATAAAAATGAGAGAATTTTAAGCAAAATATATAAGCAATGATGTCGATTTACGCTCGTAAATCGACATGGAAAAGAAGAAAAATTGGAGATGTTTTTTTGAGTTTGAGGACTAGAAATAGCGATTTTCTCTGAATTTCTGAGTTTTCATGATTGAAAATTGCTCAAAAATGTGATTTAATGACAGAAAAATAGAAATTTCTGAATTGTAAATTAAAGCCACGCCCACAATAAAAATGGGCGGAGTCCAGCGATTTCGGCTTCAAAATTTCCCATTTTTTGCCTCAAAAACTCAAATTTACAGGAAAAGGGGCGGGACTTAGCACTTTAATCGAAAAAATCGATCCGAATCGTTAGGCCACGCCCTTTTTCAGAATTTTTCAGTTTTTGTGGTTGGAAATTGCTCAAAAATGTAATTTAATGACAGAAAAACTAAAACTTCTGGAAATTTAAGCCACGCCCAGAATGAAGAGGGCGGAGCCTAGCGATTTCAGCTTCAAAATTTTGAGTTTTCAGCCAATTTTTCGAGTTTTCTAGCAATTTCTGTCTCAAATTTTCAGGAAAATCGAATTTTCGAGCTCTCAAAACCTCAAAAACCGCCAATTTTTCGCGCGAATTCAGCAATAGAGGAAACTCGTCAAAAACGGGTGAGAATCATGGAATTTCAGATGGGAAGCAAGATGAGAGATAAATAATTAATCGGGAAAAAGTGAGTATAATCGGAGAGAGAGATCTCTTATGGTTTCTGTTGTTTCTGCTCCCATTTGGCCTTCAACTCGAAGAACGTGTTGCGTGGCAAGTCAAAGTGATGCTTCTTCCAGTCAAGTGTATACAATCCGACCAGTTGGACTTGTTTTTGGAACATGTCACCGAGATTGTACTGGAAGATGTAATCCGAGTGCTGGGTGATGAAGCCGTTCTGCAAAATTCAAGATTTTGAACAAAGAAAAGTGATTTTTCCCGAAAAATCTGTTTTTTCAGCTGTAATTTTCGGAAAAAGGAGTTTTTGGAGCATTTCCAGCTATACTTCGAGTGAACTGAAGAATTTTTGTCGATAAAAAATAGCATTTTAAAACTTAAACCCGAGTTTTTGGCGGAAAAATCGTCGTTTCATACAGTTTTTTTCCAATAAAAATCAGCATTTCAGAAGTTTTTAGTGACAAACTTCACCCATTTCTCAAAAGTAGAGTTTTTCAGTTTTCTTGTAGCTTAGGGGAAAATATAATTTTTGTTACTTAAATTTTGCTCAGGAAATCCCGAATTTACCTCATTTTCTAGTAGAAAATCTCAGGAATTCTTCGGAAATTTCGTTTTTGAAACGCGAAAAACCACAATTTTCGAACAAATCTTAGTCCCTCAACTCACCAAAAGTCTCGACTTGAAGTCTGCGGAGAATGATCCGGGGCGAATTCCAGTCATCGATAGGTAGCTGAAATTTCATATCATTTTTTCTTCCTCGTACTCAGAAGAACACCCCACAATAGTCGGTTCAGAACCGTCTAAACAGTTTTAAAACGGGAAAAGTTCTATTAGCAGTCTCTTGCAACTATCTCAAACGAGAGAGTATCGGCGAGAGAGACGCAGAGTTTTTTCTCACACCGACACAGATGTTCACAGTTTTTGACCTATTCTTGCATTTTTCAAGCTCTTTTTCGTGAATTATTATGAAAAATAGCGAAAATAGGTCAAAAATTGTGAAAATCTGTGTCGGCGAGAGAAAAAACTCTGTGTCTCTCGTCTCGATACTCTCTCGTTTGCGATGGAGCACAGTTGTAAGAGGGGTGGACTCAGGCTTGGTCGGAGTCGGAGAATCGGATAATCCGATTCTCTGATTCTCCGACTTTTTTCGGAGAAATCATCCGTCGGATAATTCTCCGACTTTTCATTTCGGAGAAATTCTCCGAAATTCTCCGATTCTCCGAAAAAAAGTCGGAGAATTTCGGAGAATACCGGAGACGACGACACTCAAAACCCTGTTTTTGTTATATTTTCACTGGTAAAAGCTTTGAATGATGATTAAACATGTTTTAGAAAGGTGAATTCTGAAAAACGCAACAGAAAATCCCTTTCAGAAGCATTTTTGGGGACATTTTTAGATTCTCCGAAATTCTCCGATTCTCCGAGAAAAAAAGTCGGAGAAAATTTCGGATATCCGATTCTCCGAAAATTTTTCTCCGACCAAGCCTGGGTGGACTGCTGATAATTCATCTCCCTATTCTCGAGTTGTAAACTCACAATCGAAGCATCATATCATAAATCTCCGTCTTTCCACTCGGGAAGAACAACTGAGAGAACGTCGGAATCCGGCGTCCATCCAAATCTCTATCGACTCCACCGACTTGATCCATCGGATTCGGTCTACGTGGTGGAACGACGACTCCTTTCTTATTCTTCCTCTTCTTCGTCCTCTTCATCACCGCCGGATGTTGAAGCTTCCAATTCCAGACTTTTATAAAGTCAGGTGTCGGTTTGATCTTCACAACTGCCATGTCGGAGGTGCCGACGCGAAGTTCTTCCGGAACGTCGTACTGCAAATTTTGTTATTAAAAGAACGGAATTTTGGAGCATCGTTTGAAAACAATCGTGTTTTGAACCAAAATTTCTGTAAAAATCACAAAAATGCATTGAAAACTTGACTTTTCTGCGTCAAAAATGTCATTTTTCACATTAAAAAATATGGAAATTTTTAGATTTTCCATCCAAAAACGATTTCCAGAGAGCTAAACGATGCTCCGAAGCTCCGCATTTTGTGTAGAATGGACTCCAAAGAGGCGGAGCTTATTGGAGCACACTTTTGGGTTAAAAATCCAATTTCCACAGTTTTTGAGCCTAAAAACTTCAGATTTTGAGATTTCGGATTCAAAAAAAGCTTCTGGAGGTACGGAGCATCGTTCCGCTGTCTGAATATCGTATTTTTGGTTGTAAAATGCTATTTTTAACGCTAAAACGTTCAGAATTTTGTGTAGAAAGGACTCCAAAGGGGCGGAGCTTATTGGAGCTCACTTTTGGGTTGAGAAATCCTATTTCCACAGTTCTCGTGACTAAAAACTTGAGAATTAGACCGAAAATAGGGTAAAAACTTGATTTTCTTAAGAAGAGCTTCTAGAGCCACGGAGAATTGTTTAGCTCTCTGGAAATCGCATTTTTGGATGAAAAATGATGTTTTTGACGCTAAAAAACCTAGTTTTTGAGCTGAAAATCAATTTTTTAATGGATTTTTGTGAATTTTACCAAACTTTTCCACTATTTTGGATTTTTCAACAAACTAACCGTAAAGTTCTCCTGGAAATGTAGCTCATTGAAGAGTTTCGCATTGTTACTCGGATACGATTCCTTGTTCGGTTTTGGCGACAGTACGATCACAGGTTTCGTCGACTTTTTTCCGGCTTTTCTCACCGGCTTCTCATAAAATATGGGCGGGATTACCTCGAGGTCGCGTCTGAAAATTCTAAGTTATTGGTTGATGGCTCCGCGCGGAGAAAAATTTTTGCTCATTTTGAGGTCGATTTTCGTGATTTTTCAAGGTTTTTTTCCATATTTTCACATGTAGTTTCTCCGTTTTGTAAGATTTTTGGCACTTCAACGTGTGAATATTACCGGTTTATCACAATTTGGAACATTTTTCAGTGAAAAACAGTGCTATAATCAACACAAACTATTTCAAGAAATTTCGGCTGAAAACAGCCTTTCAAATATACCATAAAGATAGTTAAAATTGAAATATCAACATTTTAAATGGGAAAAGACGATCAAAATCAATTTCAAAAATTAGGTGTTCGGCCGTTTTCAGCTCAAAATTGACGATATTCGGGATACTATCGGAAGCACGCTGATACGTCGATTTTTTCACTGAAAACTATAAAAAGTCGGAAATTTATAGCGTTTTCTCACGGATTTTTGCCTTTTTCATTATTTCAAGGTTCAAAAACCCTCTGAATTGATAATTGTTCGGGTGGAACTCGTATTTTAGACCAAAAAAAGCTGAGACGAGTAATTTCTGCGATTTTCAAGATTTTCGATATCTCGGCGTCCGAATTCTCACATTTTGGAACATTTTTCATAGAAAACAGTGTTGTAATCGAAATAGACTATTTCAAGCGGCTTTGGCTGAAAAACCATCTAGGAACGGTAAAAGGCTTTCAAAACATCAAAAAATGCCAGTTTTCCATTTTACAGTTAAATCGATTTCAACGATCAAAAAACGGTAGAAGCCTTTTTACTAAAAGGCTTTCAAAACATCAAAAAAATGCCTGTTTTCCGGCCACTTTCAGTTCTAAATTAAAGATTTTTAGTAGTTTTTTCACACAAAAAAAGAAAAAGTCTGAAATTTATAGCGTTTTCTGATTTTTGCTTATTTGCTTATTTGCTTATTTTTTTTTCAAAGCCAATTTTTATAAATAAATCGATTTCTTTGATCAAAAAACGGCAAAAGCTGACCAAAGTTTCCGGCCATCTTCAGTTACGTGGCAGTCCCCGAAACTAGTCCGGAGCTCCGGACTAACCATGTGTCCAAGTCAAAGTTTTTGAAGAATGGAGGTGGTCAGGTGTTCAAAATTTTTACCTTTTTTCACGAATTTTGTTATTTTTTTCGAAAAACCTCCAAACCACCTGTCCAACTTTTGAAAACCACTTGTCCAACTAAAAGTACCTCGGACTATTGTTCGGGGACTGGTTACGTGGTTGAAAATATTGGGATTCTTATGAAAAACACGCCAATACGTCGTTTTTTCATACAAAAACTTTTTTTTAAGTCTGAAATTTAGGGCGGATTTTCGCCCATTCAAGGCCAATGTTCAAAGTTAAATTGATTTCTAGAATCAAAACTCTCCAATCTTCAATGAAAGTTTTCTGTTTAATTTTCCCCAAAAACCACTAAATCCCACTCACCTCGGCTGGTACATCACCGACTCGAAATAGTTTCCAGCGCCAGAAGTGACAAAATCCAATCCGAAGATCTGACGTCTTCTGACAGCAACATTTCTGGCTGTTGTGTCCACGCGGCCGGTCGACCGTCTTCCCGAAGCGACTCCACGATCCCGTGAGCGTCTATAGAAGCAGGAATCGTCGTAGTATCTGATGGAGTTGTCCGTGAAATACTCCGCATTGCCATAGAAATATCCATTATCCATTAAGTAACACGGGAATCTAGATCTAACACGACGACGGGCGTGAGCTTCATTTTCACCCTTAGCAAGCCAGTTGAGCTCGTCCTTTGGTCTGAAAATTGGATTTTTAGAAGAGAAATTGAGAGAAATAGCTACTTTCTTGGATAAAATTGAGTTCAAACGGACATTTTTAGAAAAATGTGAATATCAGACATAACGTGCCGTGCTGCAACAGGAAAAACAACTAGAAAACCTAATTTTGATGTGAAAAACTCGATTTTTAGAGAAAAATGAGCTGAATTTCATAGTTGTGGCTAGAAAAGTTGAGAAAATTCAGAAACCTGAGGTTTTGAGCATTCTGGGTATCAAAAAAAGAGCTAAATTTAATATAACTTTTTCCTGAAAAAAAGATGATTTCTAGTGTATTTTTGCGGTTTCAGGTGCGATTTTCATGCATTTCGGTTACAAAAGTGTCCGCTTCTCCCTATCTCAACGATACAATAGAAGAAACGTAAAAAGCCACAAACCGTTCGCCTGTCGAGGTGCCCGGTTGTTCTTGGCTTGACACAAGTTTGCACGTTCTGAAATTAGACAAGGAGACGTGTGTGGTGCAGTGTGTGTAGAGACACGGAACAGGTATGCATACGCGCCCCGTTGGACATAACAGCAATTTTTGTTTATATGAACTCAAACTCCCGCGAAACCGAAAATCTAGTGGAGCGCGTTTGCACACGACTTGGTACCTGAGTCGCTGCTCAGCCAAATCGCGTGCTTATAACGTGGACGAACGATAGGGAGTTAAATTTTTCCGAATTCATCCATTTTTCTCGCTTTTTTCGGTTAAACCTCGCACAAAAACATCGATTTTTTGAATTTCGCGCTAATTTTACGCAAATTTATTAGGAGCGCAGATGCTTCATATGGACTTTCCGTGACCATTTAGTGTGGAGACACCGATTGAGCAACAAGTTTAGAACCGCACCCCATTAGACTTGGAGGCAAATGCGATTCGCTGCGTCACCGTGGGCTTTCGATACACAGCTTAACGCATTTTCGAAACTGGCGCCAAAATTTTCGGTGAGTTCAACGGAGCGCGGTTGCCGTAAAACTGCTCAATGTGAGTGCATTCAATATGTTTCAGACAGAACGGACACAATTTCAGACAACTATGTACTTACAACAATCCATTCTCATTTTTGAACCACGCCGAAATTGGTGATTGTGGCTTCTTCACTGGTGTCGATGGAGTCGTCGCCAAGATAGTTTCACCCATTTTCGGAGAGTTCGAGTAGAATATGATACGTGGAAGGTGCGAATCCTGGAACTAGGTGAATCGTTAGTAAATCCCAAGAATCACGAATTTTCCAGTGACAAATCGAAAAAAATCACAAAAATCACAATTTTTCTAGTAATAAGTTGTGTAAAAATCTCGATTTTCCAATTTTTTTCAGTTATGAATCGATACAAACCTGCTTGGTAACATTGACATCATGAAGGGTCTCAAGGTGACGTGGATTAGTCATCCAATCGGTGCTCAAGGCGACTTCCAATACTGGACTATCCTCCTTCTCGCTGGAAAAATATTGAGCATTTAGAATTCAAAACAAATTGAACATTTGGTCTATTTTTCACTGAAAATGCTGGTTTTCAGAGAGAAAACATTTTTTAAAAAATTGAATTTTCAAGTTGAAAAACTTCAATCATTCCAGTTTTTCGCAAACTAACTCAAAAAATAACGAATTTTTGGTATTTATTCTCTAAAAATCCCATTTTCAGAGGGAAATTATATCAAAAACTTCAATTTTCCCGTTTCTACAGCCAGTTTTTCGCAAACTAACACTAAAGTTGAAGATTTGGTCTATTTTTCCCCAAAAATTGCGATTTTCAGAGGAAAAATGAAGCAAAAATTGACTTTTTGGTAAGATTTTCCAGTCGAAAAACAACAATTTTCCCAATTCTCCCTCCTAAACTTACACAAGAATGACTCTGCTCATTCCGTTATCCATTCGATTCGGACGTCCCTTCTCGTACATTCGAATGCATCCAGCCGATACCATTGGATTCAGTGTTGATGGGTCGGAGATGTGCGTGTTGTCGGTGGGAATGTGCTTTCCTGAAATTTCAGAACAGTTGAATAACAGCTTTCAGTGCTTTTTTAGCGCTTTTAGAGACATTTTTCAATTGAAAATCTGTTAAAACAGTGTTTTTCTCTGAATTTAATGATAAAAATAGTGTTTTTTTTCCCGAGAAATTCACATTTTCGCCACAAAATTTGCCAAAAAACCCCTCAAACTCACTCGACGCTCCTCTCTTTGCCACTTGCTTATCCGTCATCCGTCTTGCGATAACCGCATAATAGATTTGTTTGGCACTGTTGATCTCCTGGCTCGTCGCCTTCACATTCATCCAGTTATCACAAGAAATTGTCTCTTTGAGTGACGTGGTTTGCAGAGAGACACTCGACAGTCCAGCTTCGATCACGCTCACTCTATCGTTGTCATCGACGATAAGCACGAAGGTTTGGACGGAAGCGTGGTCGGTGGCCCCTGGAAAGAAATGAAAGATTTTAGTTAGGGGGATCAGCAGAAAATCTGAATTTTGCTCGTTTTTAATTAATAATTTTCAGTAAAAACCAAAAAAATCCATTGAAAAATTTGATTTTCAGCTTGAAAACTAAGTTCTGATGGCTTCTTAGCGTTAAAAATGTCATTTTCCTTCCTAAAAATACGGAAAATCATCGATTTTCTGTCGAAAAATGTTTTTCATAAGTTCGATCTAAATGATGCTTCGAAGCTCCGCGGCTCCAGAAACTCGTTTTAGAGAAAAATTTGATTTTTACCAGATTTTCAGTCAAAAACTAAATTTTTCCACCAAAAATGACTTATTTTCCCTCAAAAGAACTCAATGCGCCTCAAAAACCACTTGAATTTCAAGTCTTGAAATCAAAAAATGACGATTTTTGGGATTTTTGAGTAAATGAATTATGAATATCTGACCAATTTCCGTTGGAAAACCTGAACTTTTGGGGAAAAAAATCTATTTTTCCGCTATTCTAGACAGATTTTTGTTCAAAAATGAGTTCTGGAGTGAATATAGAACTGAAATTTACGCTGAAAGAACTATTTTTGAACGATTTTTGCTAAAATTATAGTAATTTCTCATGTTCTTTTCTTAATTTTGATAGAAAAATAGTTTTTTTCTAGCGATTTTTACTAACAATTCTCCGGATCCGATTGTGTATTCCAACACTTGACTTGATTGATATTGATGCAGCACAAATCATGAAGATCCTTTTCTTTCATCTGAAATTAACCCAAATGAAATATTCTGAATCTTTACTCGTCGAGGCGGCTCCGAGAAAATCTACAACGAGACATTTCGCAGCCATGCGTTCCACAGCAGGTATGTGCCCGGGTGGCGTTGAGCGCCTCGCATTTTCAGCCGAAATTTGAAAATGCGACGAGAAATAGTGTGCGAAATCGAGAGACGCAGGCACACTCTCTCGATTTCACACACTATTTCTCGTCGCATTTTCGCCCACTTTGAAATCTTTCAGCGCCCAAAGCGCCTCCATAGGCACATCCCTGTTCCACAGCCTCTATTATCCTGTTTTTTCAGTGAAAACTTGACTTTTTGAGATCATTAAAAGTTTGAGAAAAATGTCTCGGTGCGGATTGTCCCGTAGCCATTGAATCCTACCATCTCTTCTTCCAACTTGTCTACAATCTCCTCCAAATCCTCCATTTCTCTTCTCTTGCATTTGGCCTTTTTGTCGACAACAAGACTCCCTCTCATCACGTTTCTCAACAAGAAGCGACGTGCTTCACTCTCTTTGTTATTCGAGTAGTGTTCCATGATCTCATCTGGAAATTAGAGCGAATTATATTTAGACTTGTCAAAAATCGGGCCGGGCTGAACATTTTCTCTGCGGGTCATGGCCCAATCGGCACAGATTCAAAAATTGCCATTTTACTCATTTTTTGACAAAATTCTTGTTAAAAAGCGGATAAAAGCTCGAGAAAACTGGACTTTTTCTATGAGAAATTCACCAAAATTGACAGAATTCCGTCAGGAAATTCTAGTTTTCAAGTTAAATTACTCACACGAAAAACTGTTTTTCTGATAAATCCTTACAAAAATGGGCCGCAAATCGGGCCTAGCTGAAAATTTCAAGTTTTCTAGCGAAAAACAGTGTATTTTTTTTCAGATTCTGAGTCCGATTTCTGGGAGTTTGACTTAAAAAAGGTAATTTCCTCCAATTTTTCGAGCCAAAAACGGGATTTTTTCAAAACAATTTTCAGTCATTTCCTTACGTTCATTAATGCAAGTGTTGAACGTCTTATCAATGTTCTCCAACTTCACCGGCTTCGTGATCTTTCGTCGACTCGTACTGTGATAGATGACAAGTGGTTGTGAAGGCGTCGCGGCATTCGATGGTGAAGACGTCGACGTGGATGGAGTCGTCGTTCTCGACGCATTCTCCTTCTCGTCCTCTTTCTTCTTCGTCCGTTTCGGTGTGTTTCCTCCGTCTTCTGCAAAAAATTTTCGATATTTTTGAGTACGGTAGAGAGAAATTTCAGAGTTTTCAGCGGACTTTCAGCCAAATTTTAGGTTCAATCAAGATTTGACTATATTGAGGTTTTAGAGCGTTCCAAAAGCTGTATTTTGGTGTAAAATCAAGCGAATTTCCCGCTTTTACACCAAAATACAGCTCTTGAAACGCTCTAAAACCTCCATATATAGTCGAATCAAGATTGAACCAGAATTTGGCTGAAAATTCACCAAAACTTCATTTCAACATACCATTTTTGCGCTTTCTTCCACCACCACCAGCACCACTACCACCAGCTGCACCTGATGACGCCACTCGTCCTCGAGGCATGATGTCTGGAAAATGGGGGAATTTCAGATTGAAAGGAAATACGGAGAGCGAATAAATTCACGAGAATCGAACGATAGTAGAAAAGATCACAAACCGAATCCTAGGATTCTGAAGTGACTTCTAGCTATAAATAGCGAAAGAGGGAAAGGGGCGTGTCTCGGTTATTTTTCAGCTAGAAACGCGCTAGCCCCGCCCCATTGCGGAGGCCACGCCCATTTCTTACGGTAGAGTTCAAAAATTGAACGCACCGCTATATGGGAGTGGGCGTGGATGCCGTGAGGGATCCAAACGACTCGAAAACTCAATAAAACCAATGAAAATTACAAAAAGGGTCTGAAAACCATTGAAATCACTAACAGGAGCAGCCAGAGCCCAATAGTGTCGAAATTCTCCACGCGCGCCCGTAGATCAACGCGGAAAAAAAAAAGAAGGAACGTCTAGAAACTCAAATAACCATACTTATTTGACTTCAGAATTCCATCACTTCTGGAAAGCTTCTAGAAGTTATAACGTCTTCTAGTGCTTAAAATCGAGTTTTTTGACAGTTTCTGGAGATGTGAACTGTATAACAGTTCAAAACCAGGAAGTTTCGGAGCTATGAGCACGGCACGGTTATTACAACTGCGCTCTGCCACGAAATTGGAGAAAAATAGAGGTTTTTCAAGACGATTTCGGTGGAGCGCAGTTACGAAACCGACCTTGGAGTCTGCGCTGTTTTGAAACCGGAAAGTTTCGGAAACGGAGACTTTCAGGCGTTTTGTAACTGTGCCGTTTGGAATTCAAGTCAAGTCAAAACCAACATAACTCGAGACAGCCCACCGAAATGAGACGTTCAAAAGTCTGGAGACTTCACAGTTTATGTCTAAAAACCATAAACTGTCGCACCTTTAACGCGATTTCAATTAGAATCAGATAAAAAAGCGCAAAAGGCACGCCAGATTTCAGCTGGAATTTACCGAAGATCTGAAACTCGTCCCTGTGCGCGCCTTTGACGCATTTTCAGCTAGAATTGGACAAACACGCCAAAGGTGCGCCAGACCTTAAATTTAACCAAAACTTTGGTTTTGACGGACCGCGACGTTTCGGTACTGGTTTCAGGTATCGAAACTGTGCGGTTGTAAAACCGACTTTTTCAAAACCGTGACGTTTCGAAACCGAGACGGTACTGGAAAGCTGTGAGTGAATAACAGAACGGATTCTGTTTTCAGACTCTCGAACAAGAAGGGAAAGTGAAAAAATGACCATATGCGGTAGAAAAAACCGCATCGTTAGCTAACCATCAATACTCCAAACTCCCCTAATTACGCTGTCATTCTTCACATAATTAGCCAAAAAAGGCGGGAAGCGACACTCAAAAAAGGAGGGAAATGACAGAACGGCGATCGTCATATCGCGATAACACTCCTCGCACTCTGACAATGTGAAAAAGTGAAAGAGAGAGTGTGCAGACGGTAGAGACGTCGACACAGAAGGAAATTAGCATTCGAACAGTGTCTATGTCTATGTGGTTGCTGTGAGAGGTCGAATGGGAGAGGGAGAGAAGGGAAGTTGGATAAGGAATGACCCCTTTCGTCATAAAGAATGAAAATGTGAAGAGATAGAGAGCGCCGTATTGTTCTAAAATGCCAGGTGTGAGTGTCACATTTTGAGTTGTGAGACCTTTAGGACAAAGGAAATGATACTCTTTCAAAATGCACTAGCATTAGCTCATGGGGATTATAATGGTTACGATAACGGGTTGCTCATTGTCAGAATGTCGAAACTTTCAGAATCTCAAAGAATATATTAGTAGGAAGCGCTTCTTACAACCGCGCTCTACAGAAACCGGAGAAAATTGTGTGCGAAAGGGTCATGTCGGTGAAGCGTAGTTTAATGAACTGTGTCAAGCTAATAACAACTAGTAATGGAACATCTGAATTTTGCTGAAATTGGCTGAAATTGATAGAAATTTCTACCAATTTTGAATAAAAATCTTGTTTCTGCTGAAAAATAGCCAAAATTGACGAGAATCGATAGTCTGGCGCACCTTTGACGCGTTCAAATCGCGAAAATTGTTCAAAACTGTCTAAAGACCCCGTTAGTGACAAAGAAAATTTGCTGACTGGCGCACCTTTGGCGCCTTTTCGCAAAAATCCGGCCCCAGAATTCGGCTTTTTCCAACCCAGCGCTTCACAAAGCTAGAAATCGAATATTTTTTGATGTTTTTCGAAATTACAGCTGAAAAATCGTTGAGAAGAGATTCCATGCGAAAATTTCAGCTCTGATAACTTAGACTAGAATGGCTAAAGCACTAGAAAACGTTTTCATCGTTTTCAGACTATCCAAAAATTGGATTTTCACCCTAATTTCAGCAATTTCGCTCGTGAATGCTGAAAATTGGTCTAAAATTGATGAAATTTCATTTCTAGACTCTCAAACCCCAGAAACTTTGCAACGTCCGATTTTTCAGACATACAGTAATCCAATCTGGAAAACTCACTGAAAAAAGGCGTTTCCGACCGCATTTTCCCTTTATCTGAGAACTTTCGAACACTGATAATAATCAGCAAGCAAAAAACAAACGAAAAAGAGAGAAAATTCTCTGTTACACTCATACTTTTGTCACATGACTTGAAGAGAGAGTGAGTGAGAGTAAGAGAAGCGACATTTCTCATTTGTTACACCTCGCATCGAGTGAGAGAGAGACGGAGATAAAGATCAAATAGGAGGAACACTTTGAGGGAAAACGCACGCAAAACCTATTTCAGATAGGGCATTGCGATACGGTAACCTCTCGTTTGAAGTCCTTGAAAGGTACTAAAAACCGTTTTTTGCAGTCTAATGACTATTCGATCGGTCTTGTGACGAAATCCATATTCAAATGGTTTTTCCGCCGCAGGAATAAGTCATTTTTCAATGAGAATTTCAGAAAAAGAACCTTCAGTTCGGCGGGGGAATCATATATGGACGATTCCGGCAAATCAATTCATAAGAGTTTTATGTGGAAACTAATACGCTTTACGGATCAGAAAGATCGCCGTTTTTGATCGTTTTTAGCAAAAAAAAATTCCATTTCTCCCTCAACACCCATATTTTTGTTCAAACGGTGCCGTTTTCGACCGTTTTTTGAATGGAAATTGTCGAAAATCCAATTTTTATCCATTTTTAGATTTTTAAAGACGAAAATTGCGAAAAGTGCCGTTTTTGTCCGTTTTAGCACAAAAAACCTTTTTTTGCCTATTTTCAGGACTCACTCTTGGCAAAAGTTTACCAATCTCAGAATGATGGTGTTCTGAAACCTCGTCAGAAGTCTACTTTCTGAGAAATCCTGCCTTACGACTCTAGAATAAAGATCCTAGAGGAATCTTCGTTCCTATAAACTAATCGATCTCTGAAGCTTGCCATAGTCCAAGTCTATCCGAACAAAGTTAGCCGAGTCAAAAACCTATTCTCATACATGATTGAAAAGTCTCTAAAAATTAGGCCTAAAAATCTGCAATGCCAGACAAAAAGTCACGTATGTCTATTCTACGAGTCTCCGCAGTGGTGATTTTTAGTCTGGGAATTCAGAAATTTCCCAGGCTTTCGAATCAAATGTGGCAGTAAGTAAGCCGATTCTGGCTAAGAGCTACAAATGTTATGAAAATTGCTCTGAGAGTTTAACATATGTCGTCAGAAAGACCTTCTAATGTATAATTTCTCCTAAAATCCGGAAATCCGTCTAATTTCCTCCCTTAAACTCTCCAGAGACCACCTTAAACCCCTAAATTTTCGGAAATGACTCATCTCCCCTCTCCTTTTCAAAATATGAGGCAGAGAGCACACCAAGTGACAAATCAATAAAAAGCGCAAAAAAAAGAGGGAGCGACGCCTGCTCGACTTGAAAAAGAAGAGGGGACGGCGGCGGAGCCGCGCACGCCTCCTCCCCTGCTCACGTCTTCTGAGTGAGAGAGGGATAAAGAAACTTCTTGAATTAAAATTTTTCGTGTGAGCCGGATGAGAGGGGGAAGGAATTATGGAGAAAGAGTTACTTAGATGATTAGAGTGCGGAGTGGGGGAGATTCTGAATCTATAGGTGGTTATTAGTGGTGAGTGAAGACGTGAGGATTGTAAAGATTCAGAATTTCATCATAGAGATGTAATTCAGAAGTTGAAACGTGAAGAATCTAAAGAAGGACAGCAAATCGCAGACTCAGAAGCTGAAGACCGCAAGATTCTGAATCGGACGACGACGACATTCCCATACTTGTATAGGCCAGGGCCGGGTAATTGGCGCCAAAATTCAACTTTTTAGTCGAAAATTCAACTTTTTAAGTAGAAAATTCAACTTCTTTAGTCGAAAATTCAAATTTTTAAGTCGAAAATTCAACCTTTTGAGTCGAAAATTCAACTTTTTAAGTAGAAAATTCAACTTTTTTTAGTCGAAAATTCAACGTTTGCAGTCGAAAATTCAACTTCTTTAGTCGAAAATTCAAATTTTTAAGTCGAAAATTCAACCTTTTGAGTCGAAAATTCAACTTTTTAAGTAGAAAATTCAACTTTTTTTAGTTGAAAATTCAATTTTTTTTCAGTGAAAAAATCAACTTTTTTTGGATTTTTTACTATCATGATATGGTTCTTTTCCTCCTTTTTTTGTCTTATTAGTCTGATTATCTGATGAATCGAAAAAAAAGTAAAGAAGTGGAAAGAACTAACCAGACAAAACGCAGAAACTTGATACGAAAGGGCAGACCGGTGGAAGTGAAAGAGAGAGAAAACGGAGTGTGCTATGATGCTGGGGTGCATTTCCTTATCAAATTGATAATATCAATATGCTATCAGAGACGAAATAAAATGATTGGTCTACCCCTACTGGATCCAGCGAGAAAAGGGAAAGATGATAAATCAAGGATAACCTACACCTAAAAGGCAGAAAATTGGGTCAGAAAGGGAAAAGGTACACAAACTTCTCCTAAAAGAAGATTCTGAAGCAGAAAACGTGGGGATTCCGATTCTGCTTACAGATTTTGTCTGGGAGAAATAAATTGTGCTGAAAGATGTCATCTCACAACGATTAAGACATGATTCGGAAACTGAAGACGTGGGGATTCCGAATCCGGTTTCAGATTTCAACTAGCACAAGTACTGAAGTTCATTCAATGATCTGAGATGAAACGTCAATCTTGGTGGTTTTCTCTGATTTTTGGCTGATTTTAAATGAAAACTTTGGCTTTTCGAAAAATACGTTTTTCTTTGCAAAAACGTCAAAATTGAGCGAAAAATGGATTCTCAGACTGATTGAACTCTACACTTCTATAGGATTCCATGAAAAATAACCGTTAATTTTAGTATTCGATGAGTTTTTCCTCTCGAGGATTAAGAATCAAGAAACTGAAGACGTGAAGATTCTGAATCTCGTCTCAGATTTTGGGTCAGACTGAAATCTGGTGAGATTCAACAATCATGAATCTAAGATCCTGAATCACCATTTGTGATTTTTCAGAATCTGAGCTTCTTCAGAAGTCAAAACTGTTAAACCCGAGGGGAATAAGATATGACTGGAATTCCAGATTATGAACGTTTTCAGATTTCTACTAGGACTGAAATGACCCTAGATAAATCGATTTGGCGTTATGAAACGTGACCTATACTATTGGAAGCTGAGAAATCGCTGATTCCAAATATACATTCAGTTTTTGCCCTTGAGACCTGGTATTCGAGAAAAACAAGGGCAAAGTTTGGAAAAATGGCAAGTTTTTATTTTTTTTTTTCTTTCCAATGATCACGTCCCCATAACTCCAAACAGACTTCAGGACCTTCCCTAGTGAGCATCTCTCTAGAAAACCGTCAAAACTATTGAACCCGAGGAGAACAAGGCATGACTAGAATGCCGGTGATGTAGAGATTATAAATATGTCTTCATATTTCTTCTAGGACTGACAACTTCAATCTGGAATGAGCCTAGATAACTCAATCGGCGAATCAGAGTCAATATGTTTCAAAACTCATTTCAATTCAATTTGCCCCCTGCAATCCCCAAATCTAATTCAAAATTGTGCTCACTTATGACCTAAACTCCTCTCTCCAAAATCCGTTGCCCCACTCCCCGTCAATCCCAACACTATTTCACTCCGCGCGTGCTCTTGTTGTCATGGAGACATTTCCCTGTCCCTCGGGGAGGTGGCTAGACGCTCGCATTCGTCAATTCTACACCACAAGTTCTGAATTCTCATCTCTTTTCTTTTTGCCGTCAAAATGAACGCGATGCTGAATATCAAAGAAGGAGAGTTCACAAGCACTATCTATGGATATGTGAGTTGAAAACTGTCGATTTTGATTAATTTTTCGGGCTGAAGCTTAAAAAAGACGACGTCAGAGGCGCGCCAAATAGCGAAAATCCTATCAGATTTGCGCCAAAGGTGCGCCAGATGAGTATTTTTCGTAGTTCTAATCAGATTTTCGCAGTATTTTTACTAAAACCAGCGGAGTTTCGGATCAACGAGCCTTCTTAGCGAGATTTGAGCAAAAATTATTTTGGAGCCAACAAGTTTTGACAAAAAATCGATTTTTTTCAAAGTGACAGGCAAAAATGATGACAAAACTGGATTTCCGATGAAAAATCGATAATTCATGGATTTTTAGAAGGGAAAATAAAGTGATTTCAATCCGCTGGCGCGCATTTGGCGTATTTCAAAAAAGCGCCAACGGCGCGCCAGACTAAGTGGTTTCGCCTAGTTTTTGGCTGATTTTTGAGGGAAATTTGAGGATTTCGAAGCTTTCTACGTGGAAAATGCTCTAAAAATAACTTTTTCTCTTCAAAAAATGCTAAAATTGAGCGAAATACGAGAAAATTTGACAGATTTTTTGAGAAATCACAAAAATCGATATTCTGGGTGAAAAACCCCCGAAAAACAATAATTTTTCAGATTCATGAGCAGAAATTCAACGAGGCAATACGAATTCTACAATATCAACACGAAAGAAATCCGAAGGTGAGGTGGAAAACGGGGAAAATCACACAAAAATGACAGAAAATCGACGAAAATCGGCGAAAATGAGGTCGACGACGACGAAAACATCGATTTTCGAGGAATTCGAACAGAAAAATAGATATGTGGCGGCGATTTCCGGAGATCAGAAAAAATTGAAAAAATATTTTTTTTGGAAATTTTTTCCCCAGTTTTTTCTCAAATTTTCACCGATTTTTTGCGGTAAATATAGTAAATCGATAATGGAGAATCGATTTTGCAAGAAATTTCAGCGAAAAAACCAAGAAAAACCACTGAAAACCACCGGAAATTGGCTGAAAATGAGGAAAACTCGTCGCCGCGGTTTTTTTTGAATGAGTGTGCGGTGGAGCGCGTTTGCATTTTGTGACGTCACGGAATGAGTTTTAGGACTGAAAACTGCTGAAATGCAGCATTTCTGGTGGTTGAAAAAAGTTAATAGATGTAAAAACAGACGTAGAATTCAAAAAACACAATAAAACTTTGAAAAAATAATAAAAACTGGGTTAAAAACTCAAAAAACCGATTTCAGAACTTGGCGGCCCTCTCGCTCCTCGCCTACTGTTATTATTACACTCAGGACTTTATGAATGCGGCGGATTGCTATTCACAGTTGTCGTACAACTATCCGAATCATTCACAGTACAAGTTGTACCACGCACAAGCGTTGTATAACGCGTTTCGCCCGGCTGATGCGTTGGCAGTGATTTCTATGGTAAGATTGGGAAGAACGCTCTATTGACAACTTTTGGGTTTATTTAATTCAGTAGGAAATCAAAAACGTTCAAAAAAATTTTCGAAAAATTTTTTTCAAAATTTTTTTTTGGAAATTTTTGAAATTTCTATCAATGGAGCGCCCTTTCCTGTTCTCAACTAAAAATTTTCTTTGTTAGATTCAAGACGAGACCCTTCTCAACGAGAGTGTCAAACTGGAAGCCGCCATCAAATACCAAGAAGACGACCTAGTGAACTGTAGGATTCTTGTGGAGCAGCTACCGGCCGATGATGCGGCAGTGTTGATTAACACTGCCTGTATCGACTATAAAGTAGGTTTTTGGTATTGAGATTTGTACCATTGGATAGCTGAAGACGTGAGGATTCTGAATCTGTTTTCAATTTTTTTCTAGGACGGAAATGAAGGGAGTTACGAAGGTTTTAGTGGGGAGGTGCCACTCTTGAAATTTGAGTAGCTAGTAGAAAAACTAGTGTAACTCAGCGGGATTTGAAGGTACAGAAAATCTGGAAATAGATTTGAAAAGCTGAGAACTTCAGCTTTTTAATGGTATAAATATCTGAAATGAGAGAAAAATATAAAGTTGGGAAAATGAGAGTTACATTTCCAGGAGGGCAACTACGAGGAGGCGCTGAAGAAGTTCAATGAGGCGACCGAGTTTTCGGGTTATCAGGTGGGTTTTTATGAAGTTTTATAGGTTTTCAATGTCAAAATATAATTATTTTAAAGAAAATTTAATACTGTTTGAGGTTAAAAAATTTCCAAAAGAAATTTTTTTTCGAAAATTGACAAAGTTTCAGAGCTCCTCACGAAGCTAATTTTTACTTAAGTTTTTAAATTTTACAACAGTCTTGTAGATCACATCTAGATCTTTATTTTTGTAGTTGTTAATTTTTTGATAGCTATTCACGCTTTTGACATATTGACGGTCAAAGATATTATCGGAATAAAAAAGTTCCGACATTTTTTATCGACGAGCAAGAGTCGCGCCACTGATCTACGGGAACGCCCACTCATCATTTACATTTCTTCTGCAAGAACAACGCACAGTTTCATTGATTTCGCGGGTGAAGTTTTGTTTAAAAATACCACTTTTAAAATAAAATTAGACTTATTTCCTTTAAAATTTGATCTTTTTTCTTCAAACTTCATGGTGGAAATGAAATTTTAAAGGAAATAGGTCAAATTTTATTTAAAAAGTGGTATTTTTAAACAAAACTTCACCCGCGAATTCAATGAAACCGTGCCCTGATCTTGCAGAAGAAATGTTTATGATGAGTGGGCGTTTCCGTAAATCGGTGGCGGGAGTCTTGCGCGTCGGTAAAAAATGTCGGAACTTTTTTATTCCGATAATAGACACAGTTTGTAAGTTTTTAAGGGAGACATTTGCTCAACTTTGACAGCTCATAGCTTTGCTAGATTCTGTTTTACAATTATGAATTTACTATGCTTGTGTAGATCAAATTAAGGGCTACATTTTTGCAGTTGACAGTTTTTTGATAGCTCTCCACGCTATCGAGATACGCGCCGTCAAAGATAGGTATCTCTGGGGGCGAGAGAGCAGGAGGGGAGGAGACGCCGAGAAACGAGACGCATTCCTCTTTTCGAACGCTCTCTCGCTGCTTACCTTTAAAGGCGCATATCTCGAGAGCGTGAATAGCTATCAAAAAGTTGTCAACTGCAAAAATGGAGATCAAGGTTTGATCTACAGAACTAATGTTATTTTAAAATTGTGTGACAAAAACCAACAAAGTTACAAAAGCTCAAAGTTGACAAAAGTTTTTTTTTAATCATAAGAAAACGCGCTCTATCGCATTTTTCTCTTTTCATGAATGTTCTAAAAATAGATTGGACATGTCCTTCTACGCCGGCGGGTGGCCTGTGGACCACGGGGTGCCCGTGGAATGGCCTTGCGGCTTAACACATAGACACACTCAGATTGTTTATTCGGCCTTGATGCTATATTTCAAATCTAATCTTTTCAATAAAATATGAACATTCAACAAGTCTCACTATCAGGGAGAAAATAGGAGCGAAAGAAAAACAATGTTTTGAGTATCCAAACCTCAAAATCTGGGAATTTCAAAATTTTAAATTCATAATCAGATTCAGCGTGTCTTTCTACCCCTATCCACCAATTTTCAGCTCGCTAGCTCAAATTCTCGTAAAATCTGATGCATTGTACGCAATCTGTAAAAACGGTGTTTGCGTACAATACACCAGATTTTACGAGATTTTGAGCAATCGAGCTGAAAATTGGTGGATAAGGGTAAAAAGACACGCTGAATCTCATGATGGTGTTAGTTTTCCAAAATTCGTGCATCTTACAGTCCGGCCTGGCCTACTCGATTGCCCTCTGCCACTACCGTCGCCGTGACTATGAGAGCGCTTTCAACCTGGTGGATGAGATTATTAATCGAGCGGTTATCAATAATCCGGGTAGGACTTATCAACTGAATTATTTGATTAATTGATTGAATTTTCTCCAGAATTCAACATCGGCCAAGGGCTCGAAGGGCACGACGGCAATTTCATACAAAACTCGCAGAAACTTCACGAATCCGCGATAATTGAGGCGTTCAATTTGAAGTTTGCAATGCATTATAGAGTTAAAGATTGTGGGTTTATTTTAAACAAAACGTTTTTTTTTTCAAACTTATCATAATTTTTCAGTCAAAGCGGCGAAAGAGTGTCTGGAGGATATGCCACCGAGAAACGAGCATGATAACGATCCGATTACATTGCATAATATGGTAGGGATGCTTAAAAAGAAAGCAAAAAAGACTTAAAGGGTGAAGGAATCGAACCCGCGATGGTGAGATTACTGGTCAGACTCGCTACACAGGTGGTTCGCGATGGATGCTATATGAGGCATATTCAAAATGGAAGCATATAACCTTCTATGTGCTCGCATAAAACTGTGTGGTTCGCGCGGGGGAGTGATATGTTTCGAGGCATGATGCTTATGTCACGGATCTCGCCGTGCGTCCATATAGCTCGCATATAGGATCCATGTTTTCACCTTAAACTTAAAACCTGCAACGACACTCCGCAGTTACACCTGGGCGTGTTGTTTACCGTAAATCGACGAGACATTTTTTCAATGACTTTTTCATCGTTTTCTCCGTTTTCGAAGAGTTTCATGCTCTTTTCTATCAAATTTTGCTGAAAACAAATTACGACTAAATAAAAATTAATTTTTAATTGAATTTCGAAAAGTATAATTACCATTTTCAAGCGGAATCGCGATTTTTTAGGAGAAGCACAAAGAAATAAAATGATAAAGTTATTTTGTTACGTACATGAAAGTAATGAGCTTTTTTATTTTTCTTACTTCGGATTGGCTATAATAATTAATTTTAGATGGAAAAGGTAAGACGGTGAGTTTTTGTCTAGACGAAGTAAGAAAAGTAAGAAGCTCATCATTGTGCCAGACGGCTTTCGGAATACATATTCATTTTATTGATAAACTAATTAAAATTTTTTGTGATTGATTGATTGATTTTTTTTCTTTAGTAAAAAATGAAATGAAAGAAAAAAGGAACGAAAAAATAAGTTATAGCTTTCTGTGCTTCTCGAAAACTATTCGTGGTTTTGTTTCTGAAAAGATAGTCGTAATTTGTTTTCAATCAAAACTGAAAACGGAGAAAATGAAAATGTCCTAAACATTAGAGGTGAACAAACTCGGAATGGAATGGCAAAATAGCAACACAGTATAATGGGTGGAATTAGTGGGCGAGGGCACGTACGAGGTGTGGGTAGACATGATAAACAGCAAGAGAAACACGGATCGCGCGTGGATCATATATGCTTGCCGCTGCGGTATGCTTCCATATACCAGGCATATAACTCGTCCCTACAATTCCTATTAGTCGCATATTTCACACCGCGCGAACGCACATAACTTCCATGGCGAACCACCTGTGTACCAGGTACACCAAAGGTGCAGCGCCGCGGGCGCCGCCACAGAGGGTTGTGATAAAAGTGGGGTGGAGGAGAAGATGCTGTCGGCGGCAAGCTGCACCCTTATGACAACCCTCGTGGTTGCGCCGCAGCTTCTACACCTGTAGCGCAGCTGGTAACGAGACTGGCCAGTAATCTGGCATCCAAAGTTCGATTCCTTCACTCTGCTATCTTTTTTTGCTTTTTTCGACAAGGATATTGGTGCATTATTTTATGGTTTTGAGATCGGGGATCCTAATTTCAGACCGCTTTTTTCTCAAAAATGAGGGTTTTAGGCCATCTGCAATGCTAACTCGGACTTTGGCGACAGCTCTGCCAAACTGCAATTCCTACTCGGCATCAACCCATTCCCGCAGGAAACTTTCGCGAATTTACTCTTTCTTTACTGTAAAAACGACTATTTCGGGCTGGCGGCGGATGTGTTGGCAGAGAACCCGAGTCACACGTTTTATTGTTTGAATGAGGTAGGGAATTGACTGTTTTATGAGAAATTGAATTCCAAAATATCAAATTCTTGTATTTTTGTTTTAAGAAAGTTTAAAAAATGGTGAACTTTGAAGACTTATAACTTCCTCCGATTTTGTCACAGCTTGAAAATTTTATAATGAGTAGATAGATCAAAACTAGGGCTACATTTTTGTAGTTGAAAATTTTTCGATAGCTATACACGGTATCGAGATACGAGCCGTCAAAGATTGATACTTCTGGCTGCGAGAGGGGAGAGACGCAGAGAAGCGAGACGCCCTCCTTGTTTCGCATGCTCTCTCGCCACCTTTCTTTAAAGGTGCATATCTCGAGAACGTGAGGAGCTATCAAAAATTTGTCAACTGCAAAAATAGGGATCTAGAATTGATCTACACAACCAGAGCAAATTCAAAATGGTCTGACGAAATTCAACCGAGATATGAGTGTTCAAAGTTGAGTTTAACCGAAAAGCTCAACTTTTACCATGATTTTAGTACCAATTCAACCTTCTCGAAGCCTTGATCTACATGCCAACCAACCCTGAAGAAAGTCTCAAAAAACTTGAAAAACTCGAGAAAGAGTGTCTCGAAAAACTGCGCAAGATAGCGATCGAGATCCAAGTCAAAAAGGAGCAGAATAAAACAGAAGACGATAAATCATTGGAGATGAGAAACCTTATTGCATCCTATGATGACTCCCTCGAACTGTATCTGCCCGTTTTGATGACCTACGCGAAGCACTATTGGGATAAGAGGGATTATAAGGTGGTGGAGAAGATTTTCAGGTTGGTTTTTTAGTTTTATCACTAATAAAAAAGAGAAAAATGAATGTGGGATTTGAACCTTGGTTGTTAGATTGGTAGCCAGGGATGTACCCGGGTACACCAAGAAGGCGGGGCGGCGGCGCGACCACCAGGGTTGTGATAAGGGTGGCGCACCCAGAAAGGTGCGGTCGGCGGCAGCCACCACACTTATCACAACCCTCGTGGTCGCGCCGCCACCTCGCCTCTTTGGTGTACCCGGGTAGAATTCCGGCCGGTAATCTGGCATCGCGGGTTCGACCCCACCGCCCTCGAATCTTTTTTTGCTTATTGTGAAACCTCTTCAGAAACTCCGTAGACTTCTGTCAGAACCACGATACCTGGAAACTGAACGTGGGCCATACCATATTCATGCAAGAGAAGAAATATCACGAAGCGACCGCGTTCTATGAGGCGATTGTCAAAAAGAAATATGATGATGTTAGTGGTTTTTATCGATTATTATAACTTTTAGGACCAGTTTCAGATTCTGGAAGTGCCCGCCATGATATTGGCGAATCTAGTCGTCTGCTATATCATGACCAACCAAACAGACGATGCGGAGGCTATGCTGAAACGAGTGGAGAATGAGGAGGAGCAGGCGGCGCTGGTTAGACCCAACGAGAAATTTTTCCACAATTCGATTATTAGTTTGGTGATTGGCAGCTTGTATTGTAGTAAGGTGAGTTGACCGAGTTGGAAGCTATGTAACTCAGTCGGGTAATGTTGAAATATTTTGATTTTAGGTTGGTTGTGTAGATCAAATCAAGAACTACATTTTTGTAATTGAAAATTTTTTGATAGCTATTCACGCTTTTGAGATACAGGCGGTTAAAGTTTGCAGAGCGAGAGAGCGCGCGAAAAGAGGAGGGCGTCTCGCTTCTCTGCGTCTCCCCCCATCCTGCTCCCTCGCCGCTAAAGGTACATATCTTTGACGGCGCGTATCTCGAAATCGTGAATAGCTATCAAAAAACTGTCAACTACAAAAATGTAGCCCTAGATTTGATCTACACATCCAATGTAATTTCAAAACCGTGTGATAGAATCTGGCAAAGTTATGAGCGGTCAAAGTTGAGCTATTTTTTCCAGGGAAACTTCGAGTTCGGCATCTCGCGAGTCGTAAAAGCCCTCGAACCGCCCGAGAAAAAACTTGGTGTGGACACGTGGTACTACGCTAAGCGATGCATCGTCGCCGCGATCGAGATGATGGCGAAGAACTTGTTGGTGATGCGAGATTCCGTTGTAATGGATGTAATTCAGTTTCTGTCGAGTTGTGAGGTCCCCGGAAGAAATATTTATACGGTACCCGATGATTTGTTCGAACAAGCCGGCGAGTCGAAGGTCAAGTGCAATGTGACTTATGAGGCGAGAATGTTGAAGGCGGCGCTTTTGATGGTTTTTAATGATTGAAATTGTACATAAAGTTATTATAAATAAAGTTTTTTTTTGTAGATCACAACTATATCTCTATTTTTTCAGTTGACTACTTATTCATAGTCTCTCAAGGTTTTGAGTTATGCGTCTTTAACCGCACGCCGTTGCTATCCAAAAATTGTCAACTATCAAAATAAAGCTCTAAAAATTCTACACATTTTATTTGTGATCACCTTTTTTCTAGCTTTTCACGTTTTTGAGATATACACCTTCAACGATAAACTTTTGAGGAAAATAGTTGCTTAACTTGAACAACTCATAACTTCGTTCAATTTTATTGCACAAAAATTAATTCACTATGCATGGGTAGATCAAATCATGAGCTGCATTTTTGTAGTTTACAGTTTTTTTCCTATCTTGTCACCTTACCGAGATACACGCCGTCAGAGATAGGTATCTCAGGCGACGAGGGGAGAGTTGCAGAGAAGCGAGACGCCCTCCTCGTTTCGCACGCTCTCTCGCCCTGCAAACTTTAAAGGCGAATATCTCAAAAGTGGGCGGAGCTATTAAAAAGTTGTCAATTACAAAAATATAGTCCGTAAAATTCTGTACATTTTTGTAGTTGAGCACTTTCTGATAGCTTATCACATTCGGGAGATAAAATGCGGCAAAGATAAACGAGACCAATACCAAACATTTATTCTACTATAATTGTACACAGCAAACGCGCTCCACCGATAAATTCAGTAAAGCTCAATGAACAGAGGGATGCGAAGATTGAGTATCCGAGAGACTCATCGAAGAGAAATCAGAAATTCCCAAGAGATGATTCGACAACTCCTTCGCCGTATGCAATCCCTCATCCCCCAAATCCGACAAACTCGAAAAGTGGGCGGAGTCAATTGACATGGTACGATTGTTGGCTGTCGGAGTTATCGATTGATTCGATGATCTCGGTGGGCGGGCCATGATGACGTCACTGACGGAGAGAGCAGTCTTCATCGAAGCACTCTCAATGAGTTGGCGATGAGCGTCGTCGAACGTTTGATTGGGCATTGAAGTGGTGGAAACTGCAACAAAAAAGTTGATGGCCTAGAAAACCAAAAGTTTAAAAAGTTAGGCCATCGAATTTTTTTTTTCAAAATTTCTAGAATCCAGTATTTTGAGGTGTTTTCGTTCTTAAAACACGGTTTTTTGTATGATGGCCTAGAAACCCAAAATGTGAAAAAGTTTGGCCACCAATGTTTTTTTCTAAAAATTTTCCCTCTTTTCCAAAACTCACGCGACGAGAGTGTCGACTCCCCAACCGACGTCTTCATCTCGTACGAAGACAGTGTCATCGGATCGTTTAGCGATTGGATACTGTCACGGACACTCGAGTCGGTAGACCATCCAGAGTAGTTTGACGCGGTAGACCAGGGACTGGAAATTAGAAAAGTTTTAAGAAAACGCGATCTATTGTACCTCTAGTGGCGGCCCGCAACCCTGAAAACCCCCGCTTTTACGACCACCCTCGCGCGCTTGCTTTCCCTGCGCCCGCGTGGCCGAGTGGTTAAGGATTCCGCCCGTCACCCGAGTAGTCTATGGTTCAATTTTTCCTCCGCCCCAAACTTTTTTTGCATCTTTATTCCGAACTCACCTTCCCTCCAAAACACTATTCGGCCCCTCGACAGCCATCCGAACTCTCGCGCCACGCAGGGATCCATCCAGATCATTCAGATTCGAGTCGTCACTCAAAGCAAACGACGAGTCTTCGAAAACTTTGCTCCCAGCTCCACCATCACTACTCATTGTCCTACAACTTTTCCACGCATCACTATCGAAAGAGCTCATCGATGATTTCGGCGGGCTCTCCCAAGAATTCAACACGGCCATCACATGACGGAAGATCTTCTCACATTTCGCGCGCATCGGCTCCCCGCCGAGCTTCCGGACCAAATGCTCAAAATCGAGACGCTCGAGCTCGTTGAGCGGCAACGTGCCGACCATCTCGATGAGTCCCTTGAAAACGACATTGAGACGTTTGTCTTCCGGTTTGTAGGGGGTGTTGTTGGTTTTGGTGGTGGCACATGGGCTCAGATGCTGACGGATTCCCGAGAGAAGCTTCTCGTTGTTCGAAATCATTTCCAACGTCTTCTCGTTTTTGGTGTACGACTCCTCGGCACGACGGACAAAACGTTCCAGTTTGGACTTATTTTTCAGTGTGGCTTCAGTCTGAAAAAAGTTTGAAACTTTTTTGAAAATTAGTGAAAAATCGACCAACTTTAACAGCTTGTAACTCTGAACTTTCTTATTTGACACTTTTAATTTTTACATGTACGTGTAGATCAAAGCTTGATCTACATTTTTGCAGTTGACAGTTTTTCGATAGCTATTCACGGTATCGAGATATGCGCCTTTAAACTTGGAGAGCGGCTCAAGGGAGTGAGACGCTCTCTCACCACCTAATCGTTAACCGCCTGTATCTTGAAAGCGTGAATAGCTATCGAAAAGTTGTCAACTACAAGAATGTAGATTTAGATTTGATCTACACAATAAATATAATTTTAAAACCGTGTGACAAAAACTAACAAAGTTACAAAAGCTCAAAGTTGACTGCTTTCTACAACTCCTACCTTGGTAATAGTATCCACCAACTCCTCCGATCTTTCCTGCAACGTCTCAATCATCTCATTCCCGATAAACTCGACCTTCTCGGCAAGTTTGCCTGCTTCCACGAGTTTCGCATCTCCTTCCTTCATAAATTCCTTCAATGCAGATGATTGTTGCAGGAACGAATCACGGAATTGTTGCGATGATTTTTCGAGGGTCTGAAATTTTTTCAATTTTCAATATTGTGAAGAAAAAATTCGACCGCCATGCCGCCAAGTCAATTTAATGTGATTATACAAAAAGCAAAAAAGTTTTCAGGGGTGGTGGGGTCGAACCCGCGTTGCCAGATTACTGACCAGAGTTCTACCCGGGTACACCACAGGAGCGAGGTGGGGGCGCGATCTCGAAGCTCGTGATAAGGGTGGTGGCTGCCGCCGACCGCACCTTTCTGGGTGTGGCTCCTTTATCACCACCTCATGGTTGCGGCCGCCAACGCGCACGCATGGCCGAGTGGTCAAGGGCGGCGGGCGGGGAGCGAAGGGTCGCTAGTTCGACTCCCCTCCACTGTCTTCTTATTTTTGAAAACGCTGTAACTCCGCCCCCTCCGAATATTTTTGGCTGAAATTTTCAGCATACCTTATCGAGCTCCTCAAGTCCTTGCACCTGAAGTCCCAAACACGTTTTCGCCTCCTGGATATCCATAGACTTGAATGAAGCGAATGAAGCAGTAGAGACGGTAGAACTGGTAACAGTAGTGCTCTCCGAGAGGTCCTCCGAATTGTATCTCCATTCGGCGGTGTCGCTACTAGAATTCTTCGACGACGAGAGAGTTGAAGAAGCAGAAGACGACGACGACGATGAAAATCCCGACGGAACGATGGTAGACGCATCTGGAGTCGTCGAGTCGAGTGGGGTCGACGACGAGGTGACCGATTTGGCGGCGGAGCGGATGGATTCGATTTCCATACTGCTCAGAGATGGCATCTTTTTCCAGTGAGAGCCAAGACTGCTCAACGAGCTGTCGATCGAGATCAATGAATCCGAGGTCTTGGGTCTGAAACAATTGAAAATGTTGGGAGAGAATAAAAAAAAATCTGTAACTCACCCTGCCTCAACATACTCCGATGGGATAGTAGAAGCGGTGGTGAAGCTGAAAATTATTATGTTTGACGCAGTGGAATGACGCAGCGTGGGCTCGCAGCGTCAAATTTGCTAAATAGCGACTTGTGCAGCGGAGCGCGTTAAGCAAACTACTGAATTTTGACGCAGCGGCGAAATTTTGACGCAGGTGCGCAGTTTTGACGCAACGGCGTAATTTCTAACGCAGTGGCGCAATTTTGGACGCAGGTGCGATTTTCTTGACGCAGCGGCGTAATTTTGATGCAGCGGCGGATCTTTTGGCGCAGCGGCATCATTTTTGACGCAGCAGCGTAGTTTTGACGCAGCGGCGTAATTTCTGTCGCAGTGGCGTAATATTGGACGCAGCAGCGTAATTTTGACGCAGCTGCGTAATTTTTGACGCAGCTGCGTAATTTCTAATGCAGCGGCGTAATTTTGACGCAGCGGCGTATTTTGGGCGCAGCAGCGTAATTTTGACGCAGCGGCGTAATTTTGACGCAGCGGCGTATTTTGGGCGCAGCAGCGTAATTTTGACGCAGCAGCGTAATTTTGGCGCTGCGGCGTAATCTTGATTCAGGGGCGTAGTTTTAACACAGCAGCGTAATTATGACGCAGCAGCGTTTTTCTCCCTGTAACTCCTCACCGCTTCAATTGTCCGAATCTTCCGAAATTACGGCGTTCATGTCCATAATTGAATTGGCTTTGCATCGTTCGAAGAGTTTTTTCAAAAAAGCAGGAGAAAACGTTCCGACTTGAGGGTGAGCGTTTTGAGAACTGATTGTATTGTGGTGTGACGAGACGAGACGGGCGGTATATTTGGGGTTTTGGGGTTTCGGGGGTACGTGGATATATTTTAAGATTTGTTATTAGAAAGGTCACGGGGAAAAATTGGAAAAAAGATTATGAAAAATTAAAATTTTGAAAAATAATTTTTCACGCGAATGTTAGAATTTTTAACGGAATTTTATCCACTAATGATTTTTAGCCTGAAAAACGAGAAATTAGGCCAGGGAAAGTTATTCCACCCGCCCATTTTGTCAAATTTTATCAAGAAAAGCAATTCTGACCAAAAAAAACTGCAAGAACATGGAAAACATATTTTTTTTTCTGCGTCTCTATGTCTCATTTTGTGATTTTGGGTTACTGTAGAGCAGATTGTGTGCAAACACCTTACGACAATATGCACAGATTAGTTAAAAAATTGAATGAAAAACCTGTTTATTTATACATTTTTTTTGTTATGTCACATTTTTAATATCGCTTTGATTGGAACGGTGGCTGATATAACTCTGCTTTCAAAAAACGCGCCGCTAGCGCGCCAGCTCTCCTATTCTTCAATTTCCATCTTTATCTGATACATGTGTATACACTTCACGTCATCCTGGTCCTTTCCTCCACAAAAAAATATTTCCCGAGTTGTTGTTGTTGGCTACCGCCCGCCCGTCTCCACGGGCGTCTCCCTTAGTACCGGGACGGATCTCCATGGGGATAGGCGGGACCAAATGGGGGATGTGTACACAAAAGAAGAAGAATATACACAAAAAGAGAAACTTTCATTCATTCATTTTGTTTTGTAGCTCACTTTTCTTTCTTTCTTCTACTAAATTTTTTTTTATTAATCAAAAAAATTACTAAGAATGGGCTCTTCACCGTCGAAACGATCGGATCTAGTAGAGGAGTTGAGGAAGGTTAGTGGACATCAGGACGAACAGACAGACGAACAGACAGACGTAGGAAACTCAAAATTTATTCAAGAATTCGAAAAATCCGGTTAAAACAGGCTGAAATTCGACAGGTTTCCTGATTCTTAGACAGAGTTAGAATTTAGTGAGTGGACATCTGGATGAATAAGTGGTTAGGACAGACATGTGGACAAACAGACAAAGATACAGACAGACAGACAGACAGACAGACAGAAACCCAAAAAGCTATTTTCATACAATTTTAGAAAAAAAAAACAATTTTTGCCAACTTTGAGCTTTTGTAACTTTGTCAGTTTTTGTCACACTGTTGTAAAATTACCGTGGTTGTGTAGATCAAATCTAGATCTCTATTTTTGTAGTTGACAACTTTTTGATAGCTACTCACGCTTTTGAGATACAAGCGCTCAAACTTTAACGGCTGCGATGGCCGCGAGAGAGCGTGCGAAACGAGGAGGGTGTTTCGTTTCTCTGCGTCCCTCCCCTCATGCTCCCTTGCCGCCAGAAGTAGCTATCTTTGACGGCTCGTATTTCGATACTATGGATAGCTATCAAAAAACTGTCAACTACAAAAACAGAGACCTAGATTTGATCTACACGCAGAAACAAAAATTAAAAGTGTCAGATGAGAAGGTCCACAGTTACAAGCTGTCAAAGTTGGTCGATTTTTCATATTTTTTTCATAATTTCGCGCGTCTTTGAGAACGGTTATAAAAAGGAAAACATATGCCGACCAATTTTCAATTTCACCCCTGAAAAACATATATTTTTGATTTTTGCAGGAAAAACCAGGGCCGGTTGAAAAATGGGCGGAGCATGTCGACCGTAATCCAACTGATGACATCAAGGAGGAGATTCCGAAGAAAGGAGGAGGTACCAATAGGCTCCGCCCCCACTTTAATTTCGATTTTTATAGGAAAACGTAACGCAAAGGTGGTTCCAACCAACGACCCACCACTTCCAAAAGGTGGAAAACTGAAATTGACGGAGGGCGTTGTTCAGGATTATATAAATATCGAGAAAGCAATCAATCGTCTGGAACGGAAGAATGTTTTGAAGAAGTTCGAGTCGCAGACGATTTACGCGGATAACTTGAAGAATACGGTGGAGCAGTTGGAGGCGGTGCTCAAGGAGCTGAGGAAGCAGACGTAAGGGTGCAATCGCTTTGAATTTATTATGGTTGTGTAGATCAAATCCAGGGCTACATTTTTGCAGTTGACAACTTTTTGATAGCTCTTCACGCTTTTGAGATACAGGCGGTCAAAGTTTGCAGGGCGAGAGAGTGTGAGAAAAGAGGAGTGCGTCTCGCTTCTCTGCGTCTCCCTCCCTTTCTCCCTCGAGCTGTTCTTCAGGTACCTATATTTGACGCCGCGTATCTCGGTAAGGTGACGAGATAGCGAAAAACTAAAAACTGCAAAAATGGAGTCCTAGAGTTGATCTACACAGTCATAATAAATTCATTGTTGTGCCACAAAGTATTAGAAAGTTATGAGCTGTCAAAGTTGAGCAACAGTTTCCCTTGAAAACTTCCGTTTTTGAAAACGCATTTCTCAAAACCACTTTATCTGTTTGAATAAGTTATAATTGACTGTTTTTATGAAAAATTGAACTGAAAAACGTCGAAATTTTATGTTTTTAGTCAAAACATAGTTGAAAAAATGGTAAATTTCAGAAGATCGTAACCTCACCCGATTTTGTTACAGCTCACAAAATTTATATAGACTAGATAGATTAAGAACTGCTTTATATTTTTCTAGTTTAGAGTTTTTTGATAGCTATTCACCTTACCGAGATACTAGCCGTCGAAGATTGATGACTAAGCGCGGAGAGGGGAGGAGACGCATTCCTCTTTTAGCACGCTCTCTCTCTCCGCCCAAACTTTAACCGCCTGTATCTCAAAAGCCTAAAGAGCTATCAAAAAGTTGTCAACTACAAAAATGTAGCCCTGAATTTGATCTACAAAACTATCATAAATATTAAAAAGTGAAACAAAATCTAGCAAAGTTATGAGCTGTCAAATCAAAGTTCCCAATATTTTCATTTCCAGTGAACGCGAGAAAACGGATCTCAAAAACATCGAGCAACCGTCGGTGCGTGACTTTCTCAAACAACAAGGCCAATGGGACGAGCGTTATCAAAAAGAGAAATCCGAGTACGAAGATGCGATGGTTCGACAGGAGACGGTGCAGAAGGAGTTGAATATCGCCCGTGTCAATTATGATAATGCGGTGAAGATTCAGGAGATTTATAAGCAGCAGACGGATAACTTGAATGGTTTGTATGAGGAACAGGATAAGATGTTGGAGGCGATATTCGGCACGGATTACGCGTCGGAGAAGGAGAATGTGCTCGAGGGAGAGGTAGGCACCTTAAAAGTATGGATTTAAAAAAATCGTGTTTTGAACCTTGACTTTTACAAAAACTAACACCACCATTAGATTCAGCATGTCTTTTTACCTATACCTACCAACTTTCAGCTCGCTTCTCGAATTGTCGTGAAATCTGATGCATTGTACGCAATCTGTGAAAATGGTGTTTGCGTACAGTGGATCAGATTTCACGACAAATTGAGATAAAAAGCTGTAAAATGGTGAATAAGGGGAAGAAGACACGCTGAATCTGATAATTAACTCAGATTTTCAAAAAAAAACTCTTTTTTTCCAGGTCGACGACATGGTAGACTGGCAGCAACGTGTCTCGTTGGCAATGTTCAAATGGGCGAATGGGAGAGTTTTGTTGGTTCACGCCCTGACTCAACTCACATTTGGAATCAATCGATGGCAAGATGTGCAGAAGATTGAGAAGGAGTGAGTTAGTATGCTGTCAAAAAATTGGTTCATTTTGAGAGCTCATAGCGGAGCAATTTTCAGTTCAAACCTTTCGAATTTATAATCATTGTGTAGATCGAAACTCGCGCTACATTTTTGTAGTTTATAGTTTTTTGATAGCTATTCACGCTTTTGAGATACAGAGGCTCAAAGTTAGGCACCGCCCAAGGAAGTGGGGGGAAGAGACGCAGAGAAGCGAGACACCCTCCTCGTTTCGCACGCTCTCTCGCCGCCACCACTGCCGTTAAAGATTGAGCGCTTGTATCTCAAAAGCGTGTAGAGCTATCAAAAAGTTGTCAACTAACAAAATGCGCAGGATGTTTAAGGCTACATTTCAGTAGTAGACAATATTTTGATATCTCTTCACCTAAAAAAGTTATGACCCTCCAAACTCCAAAAACCTTTCAGAAACGAGCGCGGACGCTATTTCGCCGCTGCAGAGGCCCGTAACAACTTCGTGGCAGCCGCTCAAAATGTGCAATCATGTCGGATGTACCTGAATAAAGTGGATTTTCCATACGGGACCGAAAAGGAGATCGCACTTTTGGAGGACACCGTGAATAAGGCGTTTCGTAATGTGGATAACGATTCGGAGATGAAGAAAGTGGGTTCTGGAGGGAGGCTGGCGTGCCTAAGACGCGTATTGATTTTCTTCCAGGCGCTCAAGGTATTCCAAGAGACGCAACAAAAAGTGGCTTCACTCATCCAATGGTTCGACAAAGTCATCAATGACACGATTCGAAAAGATTTGGATCAGGCGAATAACGAATTGATCAAGAAGCAAAAGGCGTTGAGGGAGGAGAGATTAACGTTGATGAAGAGATTGGTAAGGAGACGCAGAGAAGCGAGAGTGTCTAGGTGTCTGCGTCTCTTTGTAGCGGCCGTAATCTTTGAGCGCTTATAACTTTTTAGGGGTGAGAGGTATCAAAAAGTTGTAAACTAACAAAATGTAGCCCTTGACATTTTAAATATTTCGTTAGTTAACAACTTTTTGATACCTTTGCAGAGTTTTGAGATATGCGCCTTTAAAAATTGGTCAGGAAAAGCGGAGAGAGGAGAAAGTGAGAGAGGGCGCAGAGAGGTTAGGGTGTCTAACTGTCGGCGCTCTCTCATTTTATCAAAAATTAACATATTTTCTAGTTTTCGATAATTTTGACAAAACTTCCATCCTCCATCCTTGAACAATCCATCTTGAGAGACACAGAGAAACGTGAGTGTCTAGTTGTTTGAGTCTGTTCTTTTTTGAGGTAGCAGTCTTTGAGCGCTCATACAAAGGCACATATCTCAAAAGCGTAAATAGCTATCAAAAAGTTTTCAATTACAAAAATGTAGAGCTAGATTTGATCTACAAAATGAATATAGTTTTTAAAGTTTTGAGTTTGATATGGTTCTGTTCTAAGCTTCCAAAATAATCGGTTTTCAGGCCAAAGCCCAACTCGACGTGGATATGAAAATCGAGTACGACGACGTGGCGGATGACGAGTTGGAGCGAGAGCTCAAAGAGCTCGAGCGTCAAGCTCTTCGGGATGTAGAGAAGCTAAAAGAAGCCGACGTCCAAGGCATTCTGGACCTTAGCAAGCAGGGCGGGAACGTGGTGACCCCTCTGAACAAGTTGGCGCCCTTACCATCGAAAGACGCTTTGTTCGGAGACGTCAAACAGAAACTGGATGAATACGATGAGACGAGGAAACATTTCGAACGGAGGAACAACTTACAGCGCGAGAAACAATCGATCGCGTTGCAGGAGAAGTTGAAGTTGAGACAACAGAAAAATCGAAGGAATCGAAAAGAGCGGAGGGATAGTATTGGAGCGTCGGGGGTTGTGGAGCAGGCAGTTACGAAGACTGGAAAGAAGAAGGCTACAAGAGATCATTGAAATCGATTTTTGATTTTTTTTTTTCAACGATTATTGGGATTTTTTGGGTTATTGGTAAATAAATGCTTGTTCAATAATTCAATTTTCAAGCTTACCACCAGATTCGGCGTGTCTTTTTACCCCTAACCAACAATTTTCAGCTCGTTAGCTCAAATTGTCGCAATCTGAGAAAATGGTGTTTGCGTACAATGCATCAGATTCTACGACAATTTGAGCTAGCGAGCTGAAAATTGGTGGATAGGGGTGAGAAAACATGCTGAATCTAATGGTGGTGTTAGTTTTACAAAAAACTTGCGTTTTTAAGGCGGGATGGGACACTGAACACCGCAGTTCCATCGAAGGACATCTTTGACTCTGGAAAACGACACTTGAAACCTCAAATTTCTGAAACTTGAGCCCACCATCAGATTCAGCGAGTCTTCTTACCCCTCTCCATCAATTTTCAGCTCTCTGTTTCAAATTGTCGTGAAATCTGATGCAATGTACGCAAACACCACTTTCAACGTTTACGTGCAATGCATCAGATTTCACGACAATTCGAACAGTTGAGCTAAAAATTGGTCGATAGGGGTAAGAAAACACGCTGAATCTGATGGTAAGCTCAGATTTTCAACATTTCAACTTTTTGTGTAGGCAATGAGCCATATTGCTCGTAATAGTTGTAATCGCTAAATCACAGGATGTACATACGCGGAGATTTGAGTGAGGCGCTGCGGTCGCGTCGCGTGTACGAGATGTTTCAAGTTACATTTCTTTTGATATCATTTATTCAATCAAAGCTTCTTTGACAATCAAAAACCAAAAACCAAGAGAAAAACCAAAAACAAAAACCACAAAGAAAAAATCAAAAAACAATTTAAATCCTACTCCTCATCGTCAGAATCCTCCAAATTGATAACCGGGGGGCTGGGACGATGATGTTGATAAAATCTGTAGGCTACTCGTCGTGGTGCTGGTCGTGGCTGTGGTGGCGGCGCCGGGATCTCATCGACAATCATGATGTCGTCATCGTCATCTTCTTCAGCTTCAAGAATCTCAATGTCCGAATCTTCTCGGTCAATGACCATCACCTCGTCATCCTCAGAATCCTCTCCACTTTCCGATTCCGCGTTGACAACCGTAGACACATCAGAATCAATAACTTCAGCTTCTTGTCCTCCAAAATTCGGCATAGGAAATCGGAATGAAGGAAGTCTTATACGATCTTCTCCTTCTGCTTCTGAATCCTCATCGACGTCAGAATCCTCCTCCATCGCTTCATCCTCATCCTCTTCATCGATCCCCTCGTTTTCAGAATCTGGAATCTTGACGGCTCCAACGTTGACGGCTTCTAAATCGTCTGAATCTCCATCAGATTCTTCCGCTTCAGCTTCATCCTCCATCGCCTCATCCTCATCCTCCTCATCAATCTCCTCGTTTTCAGAATCCTCATAATCTGCGTGTACAGCCATCGACTCATCCTCTTCATCAATGTCACTTGGGAGCTCATCTCCGGATTCCTCATGCTCTTCTTTTCCAGAATCTTCTCCAGAATCATCGGCATCAGCATCTATTTCATCAATTTGCGGAGGACTGACAGGTTTTGGAGCGACGTGGGGGCCACCGTCACCAAAAAGTAGTTCCTCAAGACCCATGGGAGGTGAGATATTCACGAAGACGTTGTCATTGAGACCTGGCTGACGGATGGCGGGTACTGGTGGTCGTGGTGGCTGATTGTCATCTTCATGGTTTTCAGAATCATCGTCAATCCCTTCAGCTTCAGATTCTTCCGCCGCTCCATCTTCATGATCACCATCAGGTTCCTCCTTAACTTGCCGATTCTCAACGACTCCAGGATTACCCGCTCTAGTATAACTTATACTTCCGACTATCATCACATCTTCATCATCGTTATCGTCATCGTCGACATCGTCAATCCGTTCAGCTTCAGAATCTGCATCAGATTCTTCATCATCAGGTTCCTCCTTAACTTGCCGATTCTCAACGACTCCAGGATTACCCGCTCTACTATACCGTATACTTCCGACTATCATCACATCTTCATCGTCATCGTGGTCGACTTCGTCGTTGTCATCTTCAGAATCTCCATCCGATTCTTCACCGTCGATAACCATCACAGACTCCTCAGCGTCAGACTCTTCCGCCGCTTCATCTTCACGATCATCCTCACCACCATCGTCTTCCACGTCATCGTCGTCATCGTCATCTTCCTGATCGACAACCAGAATCTCTTCTTCTTCTTCCTCTTCTTGTCTCCGCTCTGCTCCAACAGCTCCATCTTCCAGGTCGACCACCGGAACCTCTTCTCCTCGTCTTCGCTCAGCAGCTTCACGGTGCTCATCGAGAAGCCGTCTCATCGCTGCCAAAAAGTTTTCACGATCCAGTCCTCCTGCTCCACGAGCCACGTCGTGATCTCCAAGGCCGACCACAGGAAAGTGACGCTCCCGACGCTCCCACTCCGCCACCATTTCCTCGAAATCTTCTTCTTCTTCCTCGTCATCCTCCAAGACTATAACGGGAATCCGAGGCTCCTCCTCTTCCTCCTCCTCCATCAGCTCCACCTTCATCTCCCTTGTGTGCTGCTCGATGAAGGCTGGCCGTCCCTGAAAAGCGACGTCTCCGGTGACCTCAACCATTTCGATGATGTCAGCCATTTTCAGATCGATTTTTGAGTTTTCGTGCTGAAAATAGGAAGAGTGATTATGAAGAAGCGTGAAACGGAAAACGGACAAAAAAGGCCTAATATTAAAATTATTGATTTTTCCAAGAAGACCGTGGGAAAAGGAATGGGGGAAGGAGAGAGGGGCATACAATGACGAGATCAGAAAACGAATAAGGATACATATGCCCATTTCGCTGTACGCAGGACGATGAGAACGCAGGAAAAATGTGAAGATGGGTCTCACAACGACTTTAAAGGCGCATATCTCTTCTGCGTGAATAGCTATCAAGCTACGCCCAGATATGAGCCTTTAAAGGTTAGTAGGCAAGAGAGTGTGCAAAACGAGGTTTTCGGAGTTTAGAGGGTTATAACTTTTTAAAGTGAGGAGATATCAAAAAATTGTCAACTTCTGAAATGTAGCCCTAAAAATTCTGCACGTTTTGTTAGTTAACGACTTTTTGATAGCTCCGCACCGTTCCGAGATACGAGCGCTCAAAGTTTCACGGCTGTGGTGGCGGCGAGAGAGCGTGCGAAACGAGGAGGGTGTCTCGCTTCTCTGCGTCTCCTCCTCTCTTGGCCGCGCGCGCCTTGGAAATAGGTTATGTTTAAAGACGCATAACTCAGTTGGGTGAAGAGATAGAAAAAAGTTGTCAACTACAAAAATGCAGAACTAGAGTTGATCTACACAACGATTATAATTTTGTAATGATTGAATCGGAAATGGCTTCATGGGGAGGTGCCAAAAATAATCTATTTTCAAAAAAAGTTCGAAATGTTATTTTATTGGTAACAAAGTCATTTTTAGCTTTATGAACACGGATTTTTGATATGTTGTAGATCAAATCTGCATCTTCATTTTTGTAGTTGACAATTTCAAGATAGCTATTCAGATGTTCGAGATATAACAGCTTGAAAACCTCAAAAAACTTTTTTAACTAAATTATCGATTCTTACAAGAAGACAGGTGGCAGGGGGTCTTGGGGGAAAGGGAGAGGTAGAGAGGGTACTAATGAGATGTGAGGAAACTGAATAAGAGAACGCATACCATTTCTACTATGTGAGGGATGAGGGCCCTGGGGAAGGTAAACAGAGGTCTCACCACGACATTGGGTTATTGATTCTCACATCTTAAGAAATTTGGAAATAAACGAAAAATTGATATTTATTAAAAAATGCATTAAGTCAAATGGTACATTGAAAACTTCTCGAAAACTTGAATTTTCCGAAAAATTTTTTTTCAGTTTTTCGAAAAAAGTTCCACAAGTAGATCATATTCTTCAAATCTTGAACCGCTCTCTTCCATAAATCTCATTTGTAATAAAATTAGCAAATTTCTCATCTTTCAGCCGCTGAGCACCGTCTTTTCCATTTTCCAGAAATGCGAGAGTCAGCTCGATGGCTGCTTGAATACAGAGCGTGGATTCGGTGGAGCCCTGGAATAAAGCGGTAGTGTTTTTGAGGTTTAAATTTATATTTTATGTGTAGATCAAAACTATAACTACATTTTTGCAGTTGACAACTTTTTGATAGCTATGAAGGCTTTTGAGATATGAATCGTCAAAGTTGATCTACTTTTTTGAAAAATATAAAATTTCAAAAGATTCCTACGAAGCGATTTTTAATTGAATTGTTACGAAATTATATTTATTTTGTAGATTAAAAATAGCTCTACATTTTTGTAGTTGACAACTTTTTGATAGCTCTTCACGCTTTCGAGATACGAGCGCTCAAAGTTGAGTGACACAGCGCGCCTAGGCGAGAGACGCAGAGAAACGAGACGCCCTCCTCGTTTTGCACGCTCTCTCGCCTCCTCAACTTTGAGCGCTCGTATCTCGAAAGCGTGAATAGCTATCAAAAAGTTGTCAACTACAAAAATGTAGCCCTATTTTTGATCTACCCATCCATCACACTTTTGACCTACCTGAACCCCAAACTGTTTCGCTAGCCAGTTCGGAAATATGAACGGGAAATCCGAAAAACTTTGGTGAACTCCTCCATTCAACGTGAGCAGCAGGTTTCCCTCGTTATTCGGAAGAATTTTCTTCATCACTTCCAGATTTTCCTCCCACTGCCAATCACCTACATTTAGGAATAAAGTTGGTTTTATTGAGGTTTCCAGTTGATTCGCATCGAGCGGGAACATCCAACCATCAAGGACAATTGATTTCTAGAAAAAATGCACATTTTTTGGGAAGGGGGCGGAGCTTAGGGGTACCTGAAAATTCGTTGAAGCCGCTAGTGAAGTAGCACCTCCGAATGAGTGTCCAATGATTGCTGCCGTCGAAATATTCAATTGATTTTCGAATTGCCGCCAATCAAAATTCCCTCCAATCAATATTTTCTCTGGGGTCACACCGGAATTCAAGTTTTCCAAAAGTTTCAGAGCATTTGCACACTCTGACACGCGTTGATTAATCTGGAAGTGACAAAAAATATATCAAAAAAAAATCTGAAAAAAACTAGTGTGAAAAATGATGTTAGGACCGTACAAAATCAGAAAGAAATATATCAACATGATTGTTACAAAAAGCAAAAAAGAATAGCACTCAGTGGGAATCGAACCCCGGTCGCTAGATTACTGGCCGGACTCTCTACCGGGTAGGCCATAGGTGGAGGCTGGCGGCGCGGCTGCGAGGGCTGTCATAAAGCTCACCCCCTTCTTCATCGGTGGCGGCCAGCTTCACCCTTATCACAGCCCTCACCGCCGCGCCGCCACCCGACACCCATGGCCTACCCGGTAGAGAGTCAGGCCATAAATTTAGCGACCGGGGTTCGATTCCCACTGGGTGCTATTCTTTTTTGCTTTTTGTAACTATCATAATGGTATATTTCTTTTTGATTTTGGATGATCCTAACATCATTTTTGACAGAACAAACCTGCTGATTCCTCATCCCAAACTCTTCCGGATCATTCTTTTCAATCAATTTAATCTTAATTGGTTCCTCCACCAGCTCCCCATTTTTCTCGATCAAGTTATAAGTCCAACACGCGGAGTGGTCTCTGCAAAAAATGGGAATAAGTCAATCGCGCTCCACCGGACTCTCCCTTATGCCAAGGTGGTCTTACTTATGCTCCACCGCCGCTATCACATATCCGTGAGAGGCCAGTGAGGTACAGTATGTTGAGTAGAAGTTTCGAGATCCACCGAGTCCATGAGAAAATACTACGATCGGCCACTTTTTGGGGTTTAAGGATAGTGAAGCAGTGTCTATGCAATCTTCTCTGTAACATTGCTGGGTAAAGTCCAATATGTTTAAATTTATATAGATTTTGTAGATCAAAAATAGAGCTACATTTTTGTAGTTGAAAGTTTTTTGATAGCTGTTCACGGTTTTGAGATATGCGCCTTTAAAGATAGCCTATTTCCAAGGCGCGCGCGGGGAGAGGGGAGGAGACGCAGAGAAACGAGATGCCCTCCTCTTTTCGCACGCTCTCTCGCCCCCAAGGCTGCCGCCAAACTTTAACCGCCTGCATCTCGAAAGTGGGCGGAGCTATCAAAACATTTTCAACTACAAATATGTAGCTCTAAATTTGATCTACACAGCAATTGTAAGTAGAATACCTCTTATCCCCCACAATCGTCGCTGAGATCAAATCCATCTTTTGTTTCGATTGCCCCAAGTATTCACCGAGTCCATGCGCATATTCTGGTCGCGGTAACCACAAAGGGTACGCCGTGATGTCAGTCACCTGAGGTTACCTGAGTCGCTACGCAGCGAAAAACCACTTACCTCCGAATCCGCCGGATAGTATAACTTCATGAACAGCCCATCAATCATCAGGTCTTTACAACCCACTCGGAATTGACCAGCAACTTTTCGCGTTAAAATTTGCGGTGAGGATAAGAGACCGCCCATTTGTAAGTGGAAATGAAAAACGAAGATTTAAAAATACAAATTGAACTTTGATAGCGATGGCCCCGGGGAAAGGTTAAATTTGAAAATAAATGTAATATTGTGATCGTTACAAAAATCAGTTGGCTTAGTTTGAGAGCTCAAAACGGAACAATTTTCGAACGAAACCTTTCAAAACTATAAGCATTGTGTAGATCAAATCTAGCTCTTCATTTTTGTAGTTAACAAATTTTTGATAGCTCCACCCGCTTTTGAGATATGCGCCTTCAAAGTCAGAGGCGAGAGAGCGTGCGAAAAAAGGAGAGCGTCTCGCTTCTCTGCGTCTCTCACCTCTCCGTTCACCAGGCACCTATCTTCTAAGGCGCATATCTCAGTAACGTGAATAGCTATCAGAAAACTGTCAATTACAAAAATACAGCTCTAGATGTGATCTACACAGTCATAGTAAATTTATAGCTCTAAAACAAAATCTAGCAAAGTTATGAGCTGTCAAAGTTGAGCAACTCTTCCTCGAGCCGCCTATCTTTAAAGGCGCAAATCTCAAAAACGCGAATGGCTATCAAAAAGTTGTCAACTACAAAAATGAAGATCTAAATTTGATCTACAACGTTCTAACTAGAAAATCCATCAAAACGTAACACTTTTATTAAGTCAGGGATATGTGCTCTTCCGAGTTCTTTCCACTTTTCGTCGTCGTCGTCGTCGTACTCTCCGTTTTCCCCCCACCATGTTTCTTCTTCACTGTCGTATTATCCTCAGGCACAATAAAATCCTCTTTCGTCCGTCTCGCCGCCGCCACATTCTTCAGAATCTTCTCACGTTGCGCCTCTTCTTGCTTCTTTTTCCAGTTCTGCTCGATTAATTCCACCTGGAAGAACTTCAACTATTGATTTTTATTGGGGAGCTGGGTTACCTTATGTACAGAAGGAGTTTTTGCCACATAACGCCTTCTAACCTTCTTACTGGCATCGGTGGGGGTGTTTGATGCCGGTTGGCTTTTGGGACGATTCTAGAACACCAGAATTCATACCAGAATTCTTGTAAACAAAAGCAAAAAAAGTTTGGCGGGTGATGAGAGTCGAACCCTGGTCGCAAGGTTGGTGGTCAGACTCCTTACCAGGTAAACTATAGGATCGAGACAGCGGCGCAGCCGCGAGGGTTGTCATAAGCTTGGCGGCCAGGAGGCGCCCGGCGGCCAGGAGGTTCATCACCACCATCACAGCGGCGCCACCTCCCTGCCCCAGGTGGCGCAACTGGTAACGAGTCTGGTCACCAATCTACCATCCCGGGTTCGATTCTTTCTCCCCGCTATTCTTTTTTGCTTTCTTTCACAATCATCCTAAGCTATCTCTCTCACCGATTTCGGCCCACCATCCTCCTCAATAATCGTATCATCCTGTGCCGTATTCAACCCCTCGTCATCATTCGTCACCCGACCCGCCGCCATTATCTGTTCCATTGTGATATTTCGCTCGGCACCGGGTACATTCAAGATTTTCGCCAGATCTACTTCAGTCATGTCTTTCTCGGTGACAGCTGGTCTGAGATTGAATTTTTAAAAATTATTATAATTTATTGGGTTAGGGGGTACTGTAGACACAACAACCTACAATGTAGAAGTCTTCTTTTCGAAATGACTATCATACCGTCCCCCTTTCTCCCAATCAACTTTCATCTGCGGATTGAAATTTCGCCTGACAAACACGTTCAGCAGAAGATCTCTCAGTAGATCATAATCCGGTTTCGTTTGGTATCGAAGAATCGATAAATGCTGTGCAAACATTGCGCATTCCGATTCGATGCCATTGAATAGTTCGGTCACATCTTCTTTCATAACAATCACTTTGTCTTCTTCTGCTATTCCCGTCCTGAAATTTTGGGGAGTGTCTAGAAAAATTTCTGGAAGTTCAAAAGTATTTGAATTAGGTCAATGATGTAGATCAAAGATATCTCGACATTTTTGTAGTTGAGTACTTTTCGATAGCTATTCACGTTTCTGAGAATTGCGCCTTTAAAAATAGGCGCTTGGGAAGCGGCTTGAGAGAGAGTTGCTCAACTTCGACGGCTCATAACTTTTCTAGATTTTGTCTCACAGTTATCAAATTACTATGCCTCTGTAGATCAAATTTAAAACTGCATTTTTGTAGTTGACAGTTTTTCGATAGCTTTTCACGCTGAAGAGATATGCGCCTTTCAAGATTGCCTGTTTCCAAGGCGTGCGTGGGGAGAGAGGAGAAGACGCAGAGAAGCAAGACGCCCTCCTCTTTCTGCACGCTCTCTCGCCTCTAACTTTGAAGGCGTTTATCTCAAAAGTGGGCGGAGCTATCAAAAAGTTGTCAACTACAAAAACAGAGATTTCGATTTGATCTACACATTCAATGTAAAATCAATAAAATCGGTTCAAAAGAAAGAATGTTGCGAGCTTTTAAAGTTGATCAATTAAAACGCTTATATCTCAAAAGCCTGCGGAACCATCAAAAAGTTGTCAACTACAAAAATATGTAAAATTTGACCCTCTACATGTATATCACATTTAAACCCACCACGGCAGCGATCCTTTCACAAACTCGACAATCATATAAAACAGCGACCACAAATCGTCGTGTCTTCCCTGCTCTTTCCGCTCCTGTGCCGCCACCGAGCAGTATCTGAGTGTCCCTCGAAACGGTACGATCCGCCGGGGTTTCCGGATTCTCAGTCCTCCTCCATCGCCGTCTTTCACCAAAAACTGGCGGGAAATTCCAAAATCTAGGACATGAAGCAATCGTTGTTTGGGGGTTCCCAGTGTTCCTATCGCGAAATTCGCCGGTTTCACGTCTCGATGAATGAAACCGATTTCATGAATCTCTCGTATCGAATCGAGTGCCTGGATAGCCATAACTAACGCCGAGTACGTCGAAAATTTATTCGTCGGGAGCGTCGATCGAATCGCGTCAAGCGACGGCCCGAGTAGTGTCATTACAATGAATTGATAGTTTTCTCCTTGTCCTTTTTCGATTAGCTCTACACAATGTATTGAATTCTTCTCGTTTAGTTTTGATATCACTTTATGTTCCATGGGGAGCGTGGGGTCTTCGTCGAACACTGTGGTTTCTGCCTGGAATTCATGGAAAATGGGGTCTAGACACCACCAGCATCCCTTAAAAAGTATGCAAAAAAAGTTTGACGGGTAGGGGAATCGAACCCTGGATGTTAGATTGCTGGCCAGATCTGTTCCCGGGTACACCAAAGAGGTGAGGAGGCGGCGCGGCCGCCAGGGTTGTGATAAGCTCGTCCACTGAGCGGTGCTGGGCGGCGGGCGGCCGGCAGATTCATCACCACCCTCACAGTGGAGCCGCCTCCTTGCCCCAGATGGCGCAACTGGTTACGAGTCTGACCACCAATCTAGCGACCAGGGTTCGGTTCCTTCTGCCCGCGATTCTTTTTTGCTTTTTTTGACAAGCATGGGGATGTGTGCGGAACGCATTTTATCGTGATGGAACAAGATTTTCAGAGACCATCGACTAACCTTACACGCAAACCGTCTCCCGGGACATTTCACCATCGCCACTTCATAGATAACGCCACACCCTCCTTCGCCAAGTTTTCTGAATGCCTGAAAACTTTTTCGGTGGAGCGCATTTGCTTTTGACCTACCAAGTATTTCCGATTTATAACAGATGCAACTTTTATTTTCGGCCTATTCGTCGTCATTTCTTTTTTATTGTGAAATTCGAAAAGTTATTAGATTAGAAATGATTTATTATAAATATTTGAAGAAGGGGAAATATAAAAATATACAAAAATAGAGAAAATGGTCAGCGGTTCAGAGGTTTCACGTTTCTTTTTTCTAGAAAACGAAATTTTTTTAGAAAAAGACCTTAGAAACTTACCGCAATTATGACAACTTTTAAAAAATTAAAAAAAAACACTAAATCTTTCTAAACCTTCAAATTTATCAGACAAGCAGGTCACCGGATAACTAAGCAATCTGCGATACTCCAGAAAAATCTGGAAATCTGACCTGCCAGACACCAAATAAAGCACATTTATTTGTCATGTAAATAGTGCATAGTAATCCGTCATTTCTTATTATATCGATGCCAGTGGAACAATCATATGCAATAGTAGAGGAATACCTAAAAAATCAATAGTTTCTTGTCTTTTTTCCGCCATTTTGAGATTTCTCGTCTTTCGCCTAGAGGATATCAGCTTGAAAAACTTGCTAACGTACTAGGATGCCTGACATTTTTAAAGGTTTTTTGCTGCAAAGCTATTATGTGATGTTTTATTTCGAAACCAAACATTTCTCCCCGCACTATACTGAATACGAGGCATAGTTTTGAAACATCTGGGTTTTGAATGGCAATGATGCCATATAACTGGTTTGAAACATGCTGGAGACAAATTAAACAACCTCTAACGCAGTATAACTAACTAGGTAAGACCATGCCATCAGTCTGAAGATATGGGACGTGATCTATTTCGTTGGATAGCTGGGAAAACGTTGATTCCGAATATATGTTCGGTTTTTGACATGGAGCCCTGGTATTCAAGAAAATGGTTCAATTCCAGCCGGCCACTGAATTTTCTGAAAAGTTCCGACCGTTTCTTCAGTACGCATGGAAAAAGTCTGGACACCGGAGTACTGTATGGGTAAGGTTACATCTGAAGATTGCAATATTTGCGGTGAATTAAGCTGCTAGAAGTGCGCCCGATGCCAAAATTGGGTCTGTTTTGAACAGGACCACTAATTGCCGACTATTTTCGCACGTCAAGAGGGTAATGAGTTGCCAATCGTCAAATCTTTGATCTAGTTTTTTCTCGAATACCAGGGCTCTAGGGCAACTTTTCTCCGGTTCCTAATGATATAGGTCACAACCCATATCTCCAGACTGACTCCAAGGCCTTTCCAAGAATGAAATTTTTCAAAAAAAAAACTCACAAGAAATGACGGGCTCGTTGCTCGGGATTCCATGGCTTTGGCTGAAATCTGTCGAAGTTTAATCCATCAAACGATTGATCAGTTTGCACGACTAATACATGAAATTCTGTATCATCAGAGTGATACCATCTCTCGAAGAATGACATGACGTCATCTGCTTCCAGAAGTGTATGGTATAACTGCATTCTTGTACATTTCAAAGCCATTAGTACATTTCTAGAAATCCAATGCCCACATCTTTCATACTCTACACATTTCAACTCTTTTAATTTCAGAAGATTCGAGTTGCATTCGAATGTTGGGTTGATTGGAATCCAAAGAGTACATTTGGTTTTTACCATTTCAAGAAGAGATCTCAGATCTTTATCTTTCATTGCCTTTTCTCCTTTGACAAGTAATTCGTTGCATTCCTTCAATTCGATTTGCAGCGGACATTCGGGTAATCCGTCTGGATGCAGGTATAATTTATTGATTGGTTTCTTAAACAGATCTCTGAGATAGTCGAGTCCTAGTTTCATTGATTGTTGGATATCCTCTTCGGAGTGGTATGAACGGATTAAGTTTGCGGAAAAACTGAAAAAGGGGGAACCCTTTTGTAGTTGACAACTTTTTTGTACAGGGACATCCTGGCAAGCTACGGGCACTCAACTGAATAAGGCCAACAATTGCGAGAAATTCCTTTGACGATTGATAACTTTTTAGGATGTGCCCGTATAGAAAAGTTGTCGATTACAAAAATGAAGCTCTACTTGTGATCTATACATTCCATAAATAATCGCTATTGTGATAATATCGGGTATGCCTTGACACAATCACAAAGTTGATAATTTTCGTACAAAAACTGCAAGTGTCGCATTCTTTATGGCCAGCTAAAGATGGAAGTAAGAAAAAAGTGAAGTTTGTTTCGAAAGTATGAAACTGACGACAATAAGACACAATGAATTAAGTGTGTTGAAGCCTTGTTTTGAAACTACAGTTTCCGGGGGTTGGTTTCTCATAAATGACTCAAATAACTAATTTTTGCCTGGAACTTCAACCTAAAAATCTGATAATGTGACCCAGAAATCAAATTTCGCCCCAAGAAACCCAACAATTGTTGATTCAAGATCACGTTTTTAGGTCGAAAAGGTCCACGTCTAGCAGATTAGTTAAATGTTGTGATTGTTATGGTAGTTATCCTTCAATACAACTAATTAACTTTGTCTAACTGCCGTTAATTTCACTTCCGTCATTACTTCCGCCCATCATGTCTGTTAAGTATAGCAATAATTATAGCCTGGCGGTCTATTTAGCATACTTGCAAACCGGGCCGAAACGGGCCGGCGCGTAACTTGCTTCAAACTCAATATTATGAGCTGAAAAATATACGAAAATGTAGATCTCGACGAGATCTATGTCCGTGACCTACTACGGGATGGATGGCTATTCGGTAATACGTCGCGGGCCGGGGGAAAAGTGCCAAAAAACGGGAAATGGTCAGAAAAGCCATTCTAGGCCGGCCCGCGGCACAATAACGAAAAGCCATCCGGCCCGTAGTAGGTCACGGACATAGATCTCGCTGAGATCTACATTTTGGTATATTTTTCAGCTCATAATATTCATTTTGACGCGAGTTACGCGCCGGCCCGGTTTGCAAGTATGCTATTTAGAGAAAAAACCATTAAAAAACCATACCTCATTTCCATATCCCCACTTTCTCTATTCTCCTTCTTCTCTAACTCGAAAAACCAGTATCCCACTATCCTCTTAGAATCAACAAATCGAATTTCTATACCACTTTCCTTGATGTTAATATTGAATCCAGTAAATTTAGTTTTCATTAGTTTAACAATACGTTGACATCTTCTAGACACTAATGATAAACTGACACTGAAATAATTTATTGATTAATTTTCGTTTTTTTTTTTTGAAATGATCGCAACTTACAGAGAAATGATATCCATATTGATCAATATTTCATTAATGCATAATACAGGGAGTTTCAATAGAGGTAGGACCGACATGTCGGGGGGAAGAATGGAATAATGAGTATAATGAGAAGGGTGACATACACAAACCTTCCCACAGTCAATGTCCCTGGGAGTGTTAATGGAGCGTAATTGCTATCGATTCGTTGTGCGCACGTCCCATAGGATCTGTTTGTGAGTATTGAAATCGAACACCTTTTGAGTTTATGTCAGTTTTCCCGCATTTTTGATCAGATTTTCGACTGTCACGCGTCTTTTCGAGATCAATTCTATTTAAAAATGTTTAAAAATGTCAAATAAAAATTGTTTTTAATTGCTGTTAGAAGGCTAGCTCTACGACGTTTTGGAATCAGCTTTTTATGAAATTCGGGGTATTGGGGACCACCGGAAGTCATAAGAAATTTAAGTATTGACAGTGTGACCAATAGGCGACAACACAGCTTTTGTATGGTGGTCTAGAAAACCAACATTTTAGAAAAATTAGGCCATCAAGGATTTTTTTAGATTTAGTTTTATTGTGACTAAAAGAAAACCAAATAGATACAAAAGACTAGAAACGATCCCTCACGAGACAGTTTCGAGTAGAAAATAGGGATGACATGACACATAGGAAACTGGGAATGAGAATAAATATAAAAAGGAGGGTAGACAGACAGTTGGCAAGGGGGAAGAGATAACCGAAAGAAGGCAAATTAAATGGGAAAATAATGATATGTATTCAACAAAATGACCAGATGAGAAATTAATTAAAACCGGGTAATGGCAGAGTCAAGAAGATGTTCAAATTGGGAGGGGAGAGGAAACTACTAACATTGGCAACAATGGCATTCCAGATGGGAAGGATAAAAGAGAAAAATTGTCGGAGAGGGGGGAGAGATAAATGAGGGTCATGGGTCTTCGTGGGGAACTTGACAGTCTGATAAAGGAATTGAGATTGGGAAAATGAGATGCGCCAGCTATAAATTTATACAGGAGGAGTAATTGAGATTTGAGTCTACGGTGCCTTATAGAGTAGATAGAGAGAAGTTCTAGACGATGCGAATAAGATGAGAAAGCGATATTGCATCGTTGGAGCGTTTTCCTAGAGTAAATTCGTAGAGTGGATTCAAGAAGTCTGGAGAGGGATGAGGAGGGAGCAAGACAGAAAATGACAGAAGCGTATTCAAGAATAGGAAGAACATATGTTTTGAATAGAAAAGAGTAAAATGCCGGATTATTAGACTTGAAAGATTTGAGGATTTGGGAAGAGCGAAGACGAGCTAGAGATACTGACTTTTTAATGTGGGCAGAAAACTTGAGGTCAGGTTCAAAGAGAATTCCGAGATCACGAACAGAGTGGGAATCTAGAATGGGAGAGCCAACGATGTGAAACCGGTGAGAGGGGTTGAGGGAACCCAAGCGGAGTAAACCCGTTTTGGAATGAGCCAAAGGAAGATCATTGGAAACTGCCCAGTCGGAGACCAAGTCAATACCTGCTTGGAGGCTGGAGGGAAGGTGGGAGTAAATTTTTATATCATCAGCATAAGCAGCAACGTAGAGATGAGGGATAGATTGAAGGCTGATTAATAAATCGTTAATATACAAGAGGAATAAAAGAGGTCCGGAGACGGATCCCTGAGGGACTCAGAGTGGATCAGAGCAGAAGAAGGATCAGTGGTACTGTTAACTTTGACGGAAAAGGAACGGGATGTGAGAAAATCAGAGAACCAAGAGATAAAGAGAGGTGGAATGTCAAATAAGGCAAGCTTTTTTAGAAGTAAATTGTGAGGAACCTGGTCGAATGCCTTCCTGAAATCAAAGAAGACAACATCCAGGGAACCGTGAGTTTTGAGAATTATCTTGTAGTTGGTAACAACTTGAACAAGGGAACTAGGACAGGAGCGCTTGGCGAGAAAACCGTGTTGGTGTGCAGAGAGTTTGTGAAGACAATCTAATTTGATTCGGTTACATATAATTCTCTCAAAAATTCTGGAAAAATTCTTTTTCAAGATTGTCTTTCAAAATTTTGGAATTTTCGTAGTTTCTTAATGTAAACAAGACAAAAGCTCGTAAATAACCATTTTGACACCAAGATTTTGAAAAGATTAGGTCACCAATTTTTTTTTCAAATTTTCGGAAAAAAAAGTGGCTCGTACCTTTTTGGAATAAAACCACTACTTTTAATGAAATTTCGAAATTTAACGGCCTAGTTTACCAAGATTCGGCCATCAACCGAAATTTCCGGTCCTGAAACGCTCCGCAGCCAATTCGTCACACTTTCAACTTTTTTCTCGAAAATATTGAAATTTTAGCAACAAAACCAACAAAAAAAACGAAAAAATACAACAATTCTGTTACCGGTTCACTGAATTTCTTATGACTTCCGGTGGTCCCCTAACGGCCCCAAATTTCAAAAAAGCATAATAATATTCTCTTCGACTTCAAAACTATGTACTCCTCCACACTTAGCTCTCCAGAGCTAAGAGATTGTCGGAGATACGCGAGAGCTGTAATTTCAGCGTCGTTTATTGCTTCGGTGAGACATGTACAGGTAATGGAAACGCGCTCTATTGTACAATTAGATCTGTTTTTGAAATTTTTATTCGAAAATGTGAACTTTTTCGATGATTTTTCAGAATTTTTATGAATGATAGTCGAAAATTTTGACATTCCCGCGAAAAAATTCAAAAAATTGAATTTTGAGTTATTGGCGCCAAATGATCTAAATTTTTGGCAAGCATGCTTTTATGCTCATTCAATCAAAAAACGCTGGAAAACATTGATTTGATCAAAAAAACTATATTTTTTCGATTTTCCAGTCAAGTTGTGTCCAGGTACCTGAACTTTAACCCAATGAGAAACCATTCAAAAAAATGTTTTCGGTTTTCAAATTAATATCACCAAATAGCCAAAAACATGAGGATTTAAAATCTGTTTACAATTTTTGAAACGGATTAAATTGAGCCGAGATACGCACCTTTAAAATCACCTCTCTTCTCTAAAAACCACTCTATCTCAGCAATTTTTTATCCGATCTAAAATTTAATAACATATTCTGAATCCTCATGTTTTCCGCTTTTCAGTCATATAACATTCATCTGACAATTTCAAAATTTTGAACCAAAATTTCAAGCTTCAAAGTTGCAGACCCTGCAACGACTCGATGAATCAGTGGAGAACGTGCGGCGGAAGCTGTCGCGGCCTAGAATAGAATCAACGGATTCCTCTTCCACCAGTCCGACACCAAGGTAGATGCAACTGCGCTCAAATGATAATTTGTTATTTTCTGCAGAATAAAAGTGGTGACTCTTCCCAAAGAGCACTGCCCAAAAACTCTAAATCAACCGATTCGTCCAAAAAATTGGTCACCGATAACCGATGGAAAGAAAGCCATTTCTGCAATGATTGATCAGGTAATTAGTATTTAATTAGTCAACTAACTTTTTTGTCAGATGTGGAACGTGCCATATGCTCCATGCCAATACATCGTTCAATTCATGTGTACCGTGTCGTTGGCGACGCTTCAGAGGTGAGAAATTTGGTTTTCTAGGCCAATATTTGATTTTTATATTTTGATATGTGGTAGAACAAGTCGTTAGATTTATTTTTGTAGTTAACCACTTTTTTATAGCTCCGCCCACTTTTGAGATATGCACCTTCGAAGATAGGAAGCGCCCAAGCACAAGGTTACTCTTAGCTTCGAAGGCTAATATCTCAAAAGTGGGCGGAGCTATCAAAAAGTTGTCAACTACAAAAATTGAGGTTTGGATTTGATCTACACAGCCAATGTAAAATCAACAAAATTGATCAATAAGAAAACGTGTGACAAGATTTAAAAGTTAGGAAAAAATTTTCCACTCTAAATTATTTAACCTATCTTCCAAGGCCTATATCTCAAAACCCTGTTTTGCTATCAAAAAAGTGGTCAACTACAAAAATGTAGCCCTTGTCTTCTTCTATAACACAATTAAAACCCATTCTCTTCCAGACACAAGTACTGTGTCCGTTGGCAAAACGGCCGTCGCTCCGCCATTTTCTACGTGAACATCGATGAAACGAAATGGGAATCGAATGTTTGGGTCACTTTTCCAGGAGAGACAAAGTCTCATCGGTAGGTCATTGCGGTAGATCAAAAAATTTTCTGACCCCTCCTCTTATTATTGTTATTGTATGTGGCATGGGGGGGGGTATTATGTGTGTGCATTTGCGCAGGTGAGCTATCCGAGAGGGGAACAACGAATGCATTAGAGGGGGATCAATGAGAGAAAAGAGGGAAATGAATATATTATGCATCATCAAACCCCACTCATTTGGTTATGAATAGTATCAAATTTGAGTGACATTCGGGACTTTTCATACCAAAAAGTGTCAAAAACCCTTCCAAATCTTATGAAATTGGTACCGTTCGACTTGTTAAAAAAAGAAAAAAATAATAAGCCTAGGTGGGAATCGAACCCCGGATGCTAGTTTACCAGTCTGTCTCCTTACCATGAGGAGCGGAGTGGCGGCGCGGTGGCAAGGGTGGTGATAAATCTCTCAGCCACCCACCGGTCGGTGGCCGAGCTAATCACAACCCTCGCGGCTGCGCCGCCGCTTCACACCTATGGTGTATCCGGGAACAGATTTCGCTGGTAATCTACCATCGGGGGTTCGGTTCCTCACCAAGCCAAATTTTTTCGCCTTCTTTTTAGGGGAAGTTAGTGCTGTCTAGACTTAATTTGAACCATCTTTACCCCATTTTCCATGAATTCCAGGCAGGAACCACAGTGTTCCACAGAAAACTTAGTTTTGCATCTTGTAATAGCAAGATTTTCAATTTATTTTTTGCAGCCCACAAACCTCATCTGCCAATTTCCAACGTTTCCTGCTTCGCAACCTCTTCTGAAGAACCCTAATCATGTTTTCTCATACCATATGCCATATACTCCCCCCATCCTCTCTAATTAACACACTCTCTCTGTCCTATTTCCACCCGTGTGTATGCTAATCCAAAAGGCGGAGTCCCCTCCTCCGTGCCTCCTGTGCTCCTCTTGTTTAGCATTCATTTGTTGTTTATTATGGTGCGTCCTCCTATTCCCTTCTTCGCCTCATACTCATTCCGTTCGCATTCCCCAATTTCTTTTCTTTTCTTTTCGCTTTCCAATGAAGACGTCTTGGGACACTTTTTGGGGACTTTCTACTCAGAATAGCGAAAACCAGATTTTAAAGAAACTAATTATTTAAAAAACTGTGTTCCAAGTGTTTAGGCGTGACAAAAAATATACCATTGTGATCGTTACAAAAAGCAAAAAAGAATAACACCCTGTGGGAATCGAACCCCTGTCACTAGATTACTGGTCAGACTCCTTACCAGGTACACCGTGAGTGCGGGCCGGCGGCGCGCCTCCGAGGGTTATCATAAGAGTGCCGCTTCTCGGTGGAATCAGCTCCCTTATCACAACCCTCGCGTTGGCGCCGCCCCTCCTCTTCCTTGGTGTACCTGGTAAGGAGTCCGGCCAGTAATCTTGCATCCCGGGTTCGAATCTTTTCTCTTGCCATAATTTTTTTCTTTTTGTAGCGATCTCAATAGTATATCTTTCGTCTCGCCTAGACACTCGGAACATAGTTTTTCGTAAGTGACTCACTTTCCGGAAGCTGAGATTTCGAAACATCTTGTTTTCTTTGGTGTCCTTAGTCAGAAATGGTGTCTAGGAACAGTATAGTCGCAATATTTTTTTGATGAAAAATACTTACCAACTTACAAAACATTCCTTCTGAGTCATTTTTATCAACAAAAAAAGTAGTCGAACAGTGATACTATAGTTTTTTTCACAAAAAGATAGGTAGTGGTGCGATTTTGGAAATCTGGAAAAACAGACACACAGACAGACCTTAGGAAGGCCAAAATGTGCAAGCGCGCTCTATCGCAACACATTTTTGCGTTACCGAACAAAAAGACAACAATACTTGCCATTTTGGCAGGTGAAAAAGAACAATTTATGGGAATTTCTATATTTCTCTCCACTGTGTTCAATGCAATGCTATTCGCATTGTTCTCTTTTCCTTGCATAAATTATTCCGTCTTTCTTTTCCCCCTTTTTCCATCTCAAAACCAACTGATTCACAAGTTTTTCGACTGTCTTCCCGACAGTTCGTTGTTCCCTTTTCTTACGTATTCATTTCCGATTTCTGTTGTTAAATTGGGTCGATTTCTAAACAAGCTAGTCGCAAGTTATCGTTTTTCGTGTACTCCACTTGGAAGACAAGTCGAAAAATTTCAAATATATTTTTTTCATTTTTATAGACTATTAAAATAAATTATGATTTTTATATTATAATATAAAAATTCCCTCTAGAAAATCTCGAAATAGTCCAATTTCAAATTTTTCACTTCAAAATTTCAAACTCCCTCGCTTTTGTAAATGCCCGCGGACTAGAAATCCTAGGTCCGTGTAGTCCTCTCGGACAATCTGAAAATTGGAATAATTATTTATTTTTCAGATTTTTTTTTGATTTTCGGAGGTTTTTTTTGTAACAAAATGCGCCTTGAAAAGTTTTTTGATAGTTTAAATATATTTTTTCTCTAATTTTTCAGTCGAAATTGATATTTTGCTTTTTTTTATATTCAACATTAAAAAAAATAATTTTAACAATCACCAGACCGGAATATCGTGATTTTCTCTTAAAAAAAACTTCGGAAATCCGAATTTTAATTAGAAAAGTCTGTTTTCATGTTTAAAATTTTTTTCGAATTTTGAATCAAAATTTTTTTCCAAAACTTTTGTCATTTATGTTTTAAATTTGATTTTTCTGTTAAATTTCGCATGTTTTCCGTCAAATATTTGGATTGTTGTCAAAAATTTAAACCAAAATCACTTAAACTTCGAAAAAAAAATTTAAAAACAGCAAGTGCGCTCTACTGCTAAATTTTCTGAAATCGCGTTTTTTCGAATTTCCTGCTGTTTGCAGGGGGTTTTGAGAAGAAAATAGCGGTCGTTCGTGAGTAGTGATAGTGAATTTTCCGGGGCGGGCCGAAAACAAAGAGCAGTACTGAAAATTTCATTTTTTCGAAAATTTTCCGATTTTTTCCCGAAAAAAGCTGCCTAAGACTGATTTTTTGTAGGTTTGAAAGAGATTTGAGGAACGAAGAAAATGGTTTTGTTTAAATCCAGCAAATTTGTCAAATTTCGGTCCGGCTGGACCCCGTCGACCAACTTTTTCGAATTTTTCCAGATTTTTTCATTTAAAAAAAGGCTCCGGGACATTTCGCCACTAGACGTTTCGACACCGGACGTTTCGCCACCAGACATTTCGCCACCGTTTTTCGGAAATTTTCCAAAGTTGTACGGGGAAAAACCATATCACCTTAATTAGCATAATCAAGGCGTACTACATGTTTTTTTCTTTATAAAGCTTTGAAAATTTCCCGAAAATTGGTGGCGAAGCGTCTGGTGGCGAAATGTCTGGTGGCGAAATGTCTAGTGGCGAAACGTCCCGGAGCCTAAAAAAATCCATACTTGTCACGGGCCGGGTCGGGCCAAAATCAGGAATTATCTCGGCCCGTTTTGAAACATTTTTTGAAAACATTTTGATTTTCTGAATATTTTTTGGAAATTTATGAAAATTCAAAATTGAATAAAAATGTGAATGTGTACAATAATTTGAGCATTTTTACTCTATTTTTTCAAAAAATTAAAAAAAAATCGGTGAAAAATGGGTACCCATTTTTGAATCCGGGCCGACCCGAATTTTGACAATTTTGACAAACTTTCAAGATTTCGTTCAAAATTTGCAAATCTGTTCTTTTGTAAAATCGCGATTTTTCAGCATTTCCACCTACCGATTTCGAAAATTTGCTATATGTCACAGATTTCTCATAAGTACCTCAATTTCTGCGTGTTGCAAAACAGTTGTTTTGCAAAACAACTGTTTTGTATCAAAACATCTATCATCTCCCCATTCCCATGTCAAAAAAAATTAGAGTGTTACAACACAGACATATGCCATAGTCCTCTGACCACCACCATCTTCTAATCCCTCGCATCTTCACTAAGACGGGCGGCCCCTTCTTCGTCTTTCCCTCATTTGTTTCCATACCAAAGGTCACTTTTCTTCATTTCCTCCATCCCGTCGTCTTCTTCTTTATAATTTTCCGCTTCTGTTAACTCTCTCTCTCTGCGTCTCTCCGATTAATTGTCTCTGAGTGTCTGCGTCTCTCTGATCTCCACACTCTCTCTGTGTTATTACTACAACCGATTGGAATATAAGAAAAGCGAGAAGAATAACACACACACACACACACGACACTGCCAATTTTCCATAGAATTTGCATAGAGAAATACCGTTTTTATTGAAAAATTAGTGATTTTTCAGAATTTTTAGTGGTTTTAGTGTTAAAAATGACGATTTTTGTACATTTTCAGACGAAATTAGCTGAAAATCTCAGTTTTTAGGTCCAAAAAGCGACGAAATTCGCGATTTTCCAGTCAGAAATTGTCCATTTCGTAGTTTTTCATGGTTTTCCAGAATTGTCGTGTTATCTCGATGATTAGATATCGCCAATTCTGTTGTCCACGTGAAGTACAATAAAGTATTTTTGCGTTGAATATAAGAATTTTCGAAATTTTTTTGAAATATGGATATTCCTATAGATAATACTCAAAAACCCCACTAAAAGCGAATTTTCCACTCGAAAATGGTCAAAATTGGATACTAGAAATATGAAAACTGCGATTTTCACCTGTTTTCATCTAAAAATGTAGAAAATTCGTAATTTTTAACACCAAAAAACAAGAAAAACACAAGTTTTACAATTATCAGAACCAAAAAACCGGATTTTCAGCGTTTGTCCACTAAAAAGGCCCATAATCCAAGGGTACATCGAAAAAGGGTACATCGTGAACATAGGGTACATTGAATCGAAGGGTACAGTGAATCTTAGGGTACATCGAGCAGCTATGATCATGAGGTACATCCATAGAATTATCATAGGGTACATCGAATCAGAATTTTCATAAAATTTCAGAAGTTTCAGAGTTTTCATTGATTTCTTCAGAAAATCTTTATATATGGAGTTCAATGAACATGTTCCCAATGTTTTCAGAAGGATGATATACATATAAATTACTCCAACAACCATTAGCAAGATGATCATTTTGGAGTTTCTATAATTGATTCAAGCATCTTCTTAAATGCTCTATCTTCTTATTTCATCTTTCTGAAAACATTAGGAACACGCTCCTAGAACTCCATCTGTAAATCTTTTCCCAAAATTTGATGAATCCTGTGAAACTTCTGAAATTTTATGAAAATTCTGACTCGATGTACCCTATGATAATTCTATGGATGTACCCCAAGATCATAGCTCCTCGCTGTACCCTAAGATCCACTGTACCCTTCGATTCAATGTACCCTATGATCAAATTTTTCATAGATGTACCCTTTTTCGATGTACCCTTGGATTATGGGCCCACTAAAAATCCTGAAAAACGCCTTTTTCATTAAAAAAAAACCCAAATTTTGTGAAATTCACCGAGATTGATAGCATAACTTACCTAAAAACTCGCGGTTTTTAGCAATTTTTCGCCTGAAAATGTGGAAAATTTTTAATTTTTATCACCTAAAACTGAATTTTGTTAGGATTTTCAGCGTTTTTTCACTAAAAATTCTGAAAAATTACTAATTTTTTAGATAAAAATAGGTCAAATAACGATATTTTTATGCAAATTCCCGAATTTCATCGATTTTTAAAAAAAATCAAAAACGTTTGAAAAATGTTCATTTTTCATTCCAATATGAACCATTTTCGGGTTTTTCCGAAATCCCCCTTCAATATTCGCTCGGGGCACAGTTCTCACAACTGCGCTCCACCGAATTGCCCTTAAAAATTGTCTCACTTTCTCTGCGTCTCTCAATTTCGCACACTATTTTCTTTGGTTTCGGTAGAGCGAGGTTGAAAGAACAGTGCGGAATATAATTTGCAACTTTTTTCCGCCATAAGTTTGTTTGAATTTGTTTAAATTCCCCAATTCTTCCAATTCTTCCAACTCTTCAAAATCTGCGTCCTCTCATCATTTCTCATTTTTCTCTCCTCTTCGCTACACACGCAACATCAAAAAAGATTATAAATACTACTACTCGAGAAGCAGAAGCACGCGACACATTCCCGTTGTCTCCTCCCCCCTCATCTGAAGACGACACGTCTTCTGCTCCGTTATTCTGAAGAGAGCACCTTCTGGAACACGTCTTCTTCTTCTTGTTTTTAGTAGTGTGTTTTTTCTATTTTCCCGCCGGCGACAAGTGTGTTTTTCTAGAGAGCTTTTTGACAAATTATATTACGACACTTTTTATAGTGGATTTTAGAGTTTTTTTGGTTTAAAAATGCCAATTTTAGCGTATAATTATCCTGAAAAACAATAAAAATTGAGCAATTAAATTGCTATGACATTTAATAGGGGGCGGGGCTTAGTTTTGGTGGGAAATTTTCTATTATTAGCACGACACACTTTTTACAACCGCGCTCTACCGAAACCGAAGAAAATAGTCTGCGAAATTGAGAGACTCGGAGAAAAAAAGACATTTTTCAAGGCAGATTTCGGTGGAGCGCGGTTGTAAAAACTGTGCCTCGAGCTAATAGGAAAATCGAGAATTTATGACGCCCGCCCTTTTTATAGCTTTGTGAAATTCCGAGAAAGTCAAACGCGCTCCATTGCTCACTCGTATGAAATTTGAGTTTTTTCACTCACAAAATTGACAATGCACTTGCGCTCTATCGAACGATTTGGAAAAAAACTGAAAAGTTGAAAAAAACGCCAAGAATTTCAGTTTTTTCGGGAAAAAAACATAATTTTTTAAATTCGGGTAGTCCCCTCGGACAAGATTTTTTGCTCAATTTTCGTTTTTTTTTTAAATTTTTCGCCAAAAATTTTTTATTTTTTCGCCAAAAAAAAACAAGAAATCGAGCAAAAATTTTGTCCGAGAGGACTACCCAAATTTCAAAAATTATGTTTTTTTCCCGAAAAAACTGAAATTCTTGGCGGTTTTTCAACTTTTCAGTTTTTTTCCAAATCGTTCGATAGAGCGCAAGTGCATTGTCAATTCCTGCCGAAAACTTTAACACGAGTTAGCTATGGAGCGCGTTTGACTTTCTCGGAAACAGTCCTTGTTTAAACCAAGTCCCAAAATTTTCAAAACCTCGTTTTTCGGACATTTCGAAACCATAAAAACTGGAAAATACCGTTTTTATGGGTTTTCTGCTCTAAAATGTTTAGAACATTCGGCACCGGTTCCTCACACACTTTATCCGTGGAGCGCATTTGCATCTGAACGCCTTCTATTAGCTGCGCTTACAACTGCGCTCCACCGAACTCCTCCATTGAAAACGTCTCTTTTTCTCTGAGTCTTTCAATTCCACACACAATTTTCTTAAGTTTCGGTAGAGCGCGGTTGTGCCATGCTAATATGTGTTCATTTAATTTCCCAACAATCCCCCCTAAACCCACATATAATTTCCCGTCTCTCCCACCCAATGACATGACGTATTCATCCCCCCCTTCTCCTGAAGGCGTTCCGGTCCGGAGATTGTCGGTGTGGGTGCGATATATCCATCATTCGTCCCCTTCCCCTCTCCTGACAGCTTCCATTTCCGGAAGGTTCTCATTGAAAACGAGTAGGAGATGGCACCGATAAGTGTGACACGGGCGGCACAATGAAATTGTGTTAGAGAGGCGGGGTGCTAAGGGAAAAGAATGCCCAATTTTAGTACCTTTTTTTGCTCCTTGGAAAATTTTCGAGTCGGGGACTAGTTTTTTCAAAATTTGGTTTCTAGGCCTCCACACGAATTTTCACTGTTTCAGCATTTTCTTACGGTAGGAATTTAGCCAGAAACAAGGTTTTAGAGTTGGAGGACTAGTTTTGGGATTCTAGGCCATCAAGTGGAAAAGTTAGGCCACCACTACTTTTTATGGTTTTGACAGTTTTCAGGCTCAAAAATGATGTTTTTCGCCGTTTTTTGGGTCGGGGGACTAGTTTTGGGATTCTAGGCCACCAAAAATAGTCAAAAATCCTATGTAAACTTGAGTTTTATCGGTATGTAGAAACATAGTCGAAAATTCGACTTTTTTGCGAAAAAATCGAAAAAAATTCAAAAAAAATCAAAATTTCAAATTTTTGTACTGTGACCCGGGCCGACCGGGCCGGGCCGGGCCAGGCCGGGCCGGGCCGGTGAAAATTCTCACATCGGCCCGGCCCGGCCCGTTGCAAGTATGCCCATAAGACCTTCCCGTGTCTGCGTCTCTCTCACTCTCGTCATCGTTGTCTTCCTTCGCTTCCTCATCTCATTACTTAATTATGCCCCCTCCTTCCACTCGACTTGTATTCATCGTCGAGCTCTTCTCTGTCTCCGGAAGACGTCGCCTCTCCGGGGCTCCAATTATGTAGACGTCGTTGTCGTCTCGCGCATCATCTCAACTTTCGCGGCCAATTTATTGGACACACGCCGTGTGTGTCACTTTCAATTTATGGTTATGATCGTTGACAAGTTATGCATGCCCTTCTTCTCGAACATCTCTCTGCGGATTCGAGTGTGGCACCGGATTTAAGGATTTACACTGTTTTTAGCCTCCAAATCGCGTGATTTTAAGGCAAAACCAGCTTTTTTCTGGGAAATCCGAGCTGAAATTACTATAAGTCTACTCATTCCGCAAGATTCGACACCGGTTTCGGTCGTTTTGCGAGAAATCACCTGGCGCGCCTTCGACGCGTTTTTGTTTTCAAAATGTCTTTAAACTAATCATTTTCAACGAAAAGCCGCTGTTTGGCGCACCTCTGGCGCGTTTTTATTTTCAAGATGTCTCTAATCTTGACATTTTCAACAAAAAAACCGTTGTCTGGCGCACCTGTGACGCGTTTCTGTTTACAAAATGTCTCTAAACGTGACATTCTCAACAAAAACCCGTAGTCTGGCGCACCTGTGGCGCGTTCTCGGTATTTCTACATGGATTGTTGGATTCTGAATCTGCTGGCTGAGATCACAATTACTCGGTTTACGTGAATTTCTGCCATTTCTCGGAATCCCCGTCTTAAATACGGCTTGCCACCCGAAATTATGCCAAATTTTGGCACAGTTTAAGATTTTGAAAGTTTCTATCGGAATTTCTGACATTTCCAAACCGAAAGACCGGTTTCAAAACGTCCCTGTCATTACCCACTAAAGACTGCTCGCTTCTCATTCCAACTGAAATTAAAATGAGCAACGAGTAGTCGGGTGGATATATATTCCGGGGAGTGAGAGAGCTCAGTTTAATTGATTTTTTGTTTGTTGTCTTTTTGCGGCCCCACAACAACACGACTTAGCTGATGAGCAGTCTTCTAGTACTCTTGGATGGTTTTCGCTGTAATTTTCGCGGCTGAAAATGGAAAAAATCTGAAATTTGCTGTGTTTTTAGTGAAAATTAGCATTTTTATCCACATTTTGGTATTCGGATGTCCACAAGGGCTACAGAACATTCCAAAACTGGCATTTTTCAAATTTTCGAGTCTCGTGTCACAATTTTGGACACTTTGGTTTCAAACTTGACTAAAAACTGAGAAGTTTATGCTAAAATTCGGAAAAATATCGGTATTTTTGTTCAAAGCTTGATTGTCCACGAGGACTACACCGACGATCTAATCGATTCTAGTCGAAATTGGTCTCGGTACCATAGAAACCGTATTTTACACTTTTTATAGTGGGTTTTAGAGTTTTTTTTGGTGGAAAAATGCCAATTTTAGAGTATAATTGTCCTGAAAAACAATAAAAATGAGCAATTAAATCGCTATGGCATTTAATAGGGGGCGGGGGTTAGATTTGGCGGTAAATTTTCTATTATTAGCACGACACACTTTTTACAACCGCGCTCTACCGAAACCGGAGAAAATAGTGTGCGAAATTGAGAGACGCAGAGAAAAAGAGACAAGGGGATTTCGGTGGAGCGCAGTTGTTAGGACCCTGCCGAGCGAGTAGTTACAGTAATCGGACTGCAAAATTTCCGATTTTTTGATCCTCCCTTCCGTTTTCTGTTCCGTTAGACCACCAGCTGCCACAACATTTTTCGAAAAACAATACAAATAAAAAGCGAAAAAGTGTTACAAGAAATGTCATGCTCATCCTCATCTTAGTTTCTTTTTCTTCTTCGACTGTGTTCTATTTACCTTTCGTCCCCCCTTTCACTCCGACCACTTGAAACTCCCCTTCTTCTTTTCTTTTTTCGGCCGGCCGCACAGTTTTGCTTTCTGCCAATAATAATACAACACACAGAGTTGTTTGTTGCTTGGCTCCACATACTTTCGTTTTGTTGTGATTGGAGCGAACTTGCAGAATTCGGAGAGAAATTCTGAGAACGGATTCAGAATCCTCACGTCTTCAGCTTTCCAATCATACCAATTTCTACTATTTTCGGCTGAAACCGAAATTAATAGATATCGGTTTCTTTATTTGTCAATTCAACCTGGCGCGCCTTTGCCGCTTTCTGAAAAGAAGACTGGCGCACCTTTGACGCGTTTTTGTTTTCAAAATGTCCCTAAACTTGACATTTTCAACAAATAACCGTTGCCTGGCGCACCTGTGACGCGTTTTTGAAACGTTTCAGACAAAAACACGTATATTCCAGTATGTTTTTCTCCCTCCACGTTTTCAGCTTCGTCTGAAAGAGATATTTTCAGATAACAGGATTCTGAATCTTCTGAATGAGATCGAGATTTCTCGATTCAAAATGGGTTTACCCCTTTGTCACCCCTTGTAGATCACAAGAAATACGACCGATTTACGACCGACCGTATTATATTGGTTTGTTCTCATCGCGTCTCTTGGGTGATAAAAAGATGGGGGGGGATTCCCGTTTTTTATTGCTGAAGGAGAACATTTAGTTGTGTCTTTTCTTCTCTTCCAAGGAACATTCTTTTTCTGAAAATTGAGAGTTTCTGGCTCTCAAATCAGAAGCTTCTAATGACGATTTTCGATATCTTCCCCCATTTTTCTGGGGTAATTAGAGCGAAATTGGACATTTTTCTTCAATTTTTTCGCTGAAAATTATCGAAAAATGCCTAAAACCCTGGTATAATGACATTTGTGAGATTTTTTCCCTCGACCTGAAATGTATGAAATTTCAGTGAGTTTTGACTCTGTCTTATAGTTAGAGCTTTTCCGTCTAAAACTGAAAAATCATTGATGATTACCTAAGTTTCTGCTAAAAATCGGCCGAAATCAAATTAGGACGAAACCATTTTGATTACTGTAGAAATAACTGAAATTTTGAGCTTTTTTTTTGTCATTTTTTGGGTTAATGTCATCCCAAAATAACTGGATATACCTTTGAACGGGTCTGATATCTCAGTTTCCGAAGTTTTTGCCGAAAAAATCGTTTTTTTTTTTCGTCCTTTTCTCATTTTTTCCAGAAAAGCGCATCAGAGAGAGAATTTGCACTCTTAGTGGATCCAAAACCTCTGGCACCGTGCCAACTATGGTTGAGCGGAATTCCTTCCGCTTCCCGCCTTCCGTCTAGAATTTACTGACATGTTTCGAGATTTTTCGCTGAAAAGCTATCAGTTTTAACCAAAAAACACAATTTCAAGCATTTTTAGGGGCTGTTTACAACAAAACAAGGTATTTTATAAAACGACATTTTTCCGCCATTTCAACAACCGCATTCCGCTTAACTAACCTCTGGCACCGTGCCAAATATCACTTTTACTTTTGAACACTTATATAGTCCTCCCCTCACTCATATATTTGCATTCATTTATTAGTCTCTTCTATTTGGTTTTCGCACACTGAATGAGGCGGAGAAGAGGAGCTTTTTGAATTGATATACCTCATTCATTTCTCCCCCGTTCTCCCTTTACGATGAGCAAAAGCGGAAATTGAGAAATGACTGACTTTACTTCTTTTTGAATAACTACTGTTTCCAGCTATTTTTAGATCTCAAATACATTAATAAGCCACGCCCACTTTTCCCTCACTAGGGAAGGATCCCGAGTCGAGATGGAGTTACAGATCGAGATATATATCACTAGAACGGAAATTTTGCGCTGATTTCAAATCTGTATTCTGTTTTTGCAGAACGATCTCGTGAAAAAATATATTCGCGTTTTTGTGGCTTCTCAGAGCAAAAATGAGCATTTTCAAGCTTCAAAAAATTAACGTTTTCCTCATTTTTTTCAAACTTTTTTGTGTTTTTCGTATGAATACGCATGTAAAGATGATTTTGGCATAATTAGATTTTAGAATCTATTTTCAGAAAAAATTTTGTGCAATTTCTTAAATTTTCAAAAATGACAATTCTAACAAAAACTTTGTCTGAAAATTTTCTGAAGTTCCAACACAGACAATAAAACCTTAGTGATTGGAAATTCACGAAAAACACAAAAAAGTTTGAAAAAATAAGAAAAACGTTAATTTTTTGAAGCTTGAAAATGCCCATTTTTGCACGGAGAGGACACAAAAACGCAAATAACTTTTTTCACAAGATCGTTCTGCAAAAACAGAATACAGATTTGAAATCAGCGCAAAATTTTCGTTCTAGTGATATATATCTCGACCTGTAACTCCATCTCGACTCGGGATCCTTCCCTAGTCAGCTATTTCAAAGCTTAACTCATTTTTCTTCCGAAATACAGTAGTAGACTCCGCCCACTCGGAGCAGCCACGTGTTGTTGACCCCACTTTTGAACAGCTGGGGCACCGCCGGTGTTCTAAAGGACAGTGTCTGGGAAACATCTGTCGCCGACACCGACAAAAAAGTGAGATGAGTGTGTCCTCTTAAGGGGGGTCATAAAATGTGTACTTTTTTCTCTTTGTTAGATTACTCACAGATTTTGAAATAGCTGGGAGATCGGGGGGCGGAGTTTAGTCTCGGGAGAGGGGCGTGGCTAGAGAGACTTTCGAATCTTATAGAATCTTGACGGTGTCATTTTGATCTACCGAGTTTTCTAGTGATCTACAGACACATAGTCTAGTTCTGAATCCTTTCAGAATCTCTCAATTAGTGACGTCACTCTTATCTTATGATCCTCGATTTACTACCGTAATAAGACACTGTCTTACTGTAGCTTGTTAGGCGATTGAAGTCATGGCCTAGGATCCGACAACTCGGCCATTTAGACCAAATTATAAAATAAAAACCTGTTTCTCCCCGATAAGAAATGTCTGATTAGTCACTTTTAATCGGATCGCAATTAACTAATTTCTGACTGATCATTTATCGGTTTCCCTTCTCAATTTCTCAAAAATTCGCTATTTTTACCAGGAAAAACCGTGTTTTTTCACTTTGCTGCCCCAAGAATGGTCAAAATTGGTCATTGCTGGCCAAACTTTTTGATTTTGTGTTTCTAGGCCACGGAACGTTCTTCCATCCGTGCGCTCTTTAAGGTTTTTTCATCATTTTAGGCTGACAACATTGAAAACTGGCCAAAATTGAAGAATAACAGCGAAACGAACGAGTGAAAGAACTTTTGATGGCCTAGATAACCAAATGGAAAAGTTCGGCCAGTAGCGACAAGTTTTTACCATTTTCAACCGGAAATTCGCTGTTTTTCAGCAGAAATTTACAAACTTTTTTCGAACTTTTTTTTCCGAAAAAAATATTAGCGCAGCCCGGTATTTGATCTCGTTCGGAGGCTTTTTATGATATTAAACGAAAAATGAGTAATTTTTCAGTTTTTTCATCGGAAAACCACTGAAAATCCCTCTTTTTCTATTCCGATTTTATAAAAATTTCGTATTTGGTGTTGAAAATGCGATTTTTCACATTTTCGGGCGAAAAATCGCAGTTTTTAAAGGTTTTTCGATGTAAATTATACTATTTATGAGCGAATTCCACTTTTTGAGACGAAAAGAATTAGAAAAGCTTGATTTTTTTTAGTTTTTGGAATGAAAAATATCGAAAAATTAGTAATTTTTCACGATTTTTAGTGGAAAACGCTGAAAATCCAATTTTTTCTATTCCGATATTAGAGAAAAATATTCTCAAAAATTAGTAAAATGTGAAAAAAAATTCGAAAATTCTGGTATTTCCCTCGAAAAAACTGAAAAAAATAGCAGCGACCATTTTCGTGCTGAAAATTAGCGGGCTTGGAAGCGTTTTTTGAGTATTTTTCATTAAAGTGTCCATATTTTTTTCCTACACATTTTAAAACATTTTCCCGAAATCCTCCTTTAAAAGAGAATATTGACACATTTTCCCTCCAATAAACAATGTTTACAATATTCTCTCCGTCTGAATCTCCTCATCCCTCCCTCCCGCCCATATATACAATTCGTCGTGTTTTTCCTTGTCTCTCTCTCTCTCCACCCACAAATTGCTTTTACCCGAGAGACACTCCACTCCACCACTCTCCGCTTGGTTCAATTTAATCAAAATGCGGTGTCTGCGTCTCTTCACTCTCTCTCTCTCTCCGCTTATCACTTTTCTCTACCTGTCTGCACTCTCTCCTCTTGTTTTCCTCTCTCGCCACGTTTTTCGATAATTAGTATTAGCAAGTAAAAAGATGTTTTTAAATTCGCTCTAATTAGATGATTTCGTGGTGTACTCCTCGTGGACAAGATAGGATTTTGACCGTTTTCAGAGAAATTGTGTGAATTTTCCCTTGAAGAGACGATTTTTCATGAAAAAACACGATTTTTGATTTAAAAAAACTCAAAAATCAACAAATTACACCATTAATCATGGTTTTTGCCTATTTTTAATAACGATTTTCGATCATTGTAAAAGTGGGCGGAGTCTAAAGTATTTTTCGAGCTAAAAACCTGATTTTTGACCGATTTTTCTCAGTTTTCAGTATTTTTCTACTGAAATACATGTTTTTTCGTTTGCAAAATGCGATTTTTTGATAAAAACCACAAAAAATTCGACGAAAATTCACAAAAATCCACTTTAAAATCGTTAAAATAGAATTCCACTTGTCCACGAGGAGTACACGAACCTCATTTCGATATCTGTGAACTTTTCGTGTATTTTCGAGCTAAAAACGCGTAGAAATCATAAAAATCTGAAAAATGTTCTACTTGTCCACGAGGAGTACACGAAAATTCTTTTCGTTGCAATTTTGGGGGCGTGACCTAGTTCAAAGATTGCAAAAACTATAAGTTAGTAAAAATCGGGGTTAAATAACCCCTGCACTCAAAAATTTCCCTCAAAAATAGGCCACGCCCACGAATAGTTACTCCTTATACATTTTTGAGCCGTTTCTCTCTATTTTTTGACATTTTTATCAAAAAATGTTCACATTTTCGATGATTTTTTCAAAAATTATTCACTTTTTGAATTGCTGTCGGAAATTTGACTTTTTCGCGAAAAAATCCGAAAAAATTGAATTTTGAATTTTGAATTTTGGCGCCAATTATCCGGCACAGGTTTTGACAAGTATAAGTAGGCCACGCCCACAAGTAGTTATCCCTTCTCAATTTTTAACGTTTTCCGTTAGAGCGCACTTGCATCTATTCTCATAGACAATTTCTCATTTTCATTTAACGATTTAACAAAAAAAATGTACAAATATGCGTCAAAAAAACGTTTAAAAAATCTATAAAACCATAAATTTCACTCGAAATTCGATGTTGCTCGTTTAAAAATTATCAGAGTTTAAGCTCCGCCCACAACTCCCTGCCGCACTTGCGTTTTTTTGAAAGTTCTTCTCGAAACGTTCATTTTTTGACTATAGACATATAGAATCAATCAATTTCTCATTTCTCAGGTACCGTAACCGTGATGTGGTTCGAGGAGAGTAGTTGGTCGAATCTCCGTCTAACCGACATGGGACACGTCGAAGAATGGAGAGATTTGTGGCCGTCGAAAATCGAGTTCATCGTTTCGGCGATGGCTTATCTATTCGCGATGACCAACTTTTTGAATTTACCCAAACTGATACTTGATAATGGAGGTGGTGAGTTCTGGTTTATTTGAAAAATGGAGGGATTTTTGAGAGAAAACGGTGAAAAAAGCCAAAAATGACAGGAAAAACGGATTGTTTTCAATAAAAATTCAGTTTTTCTGTAGATTTTAGCGCAAATTCGATATTTCAACTAAAACTCGGTGAAAAACGCTTAAAAAGTGACCAAAAATGGTCAAAAACGGAAATTTTGCTTTTTTTTCGCTGTGTAGTCCACGTGGACAAGGGAAACTCGAAATTTTGAATTCTTCGAGAATTTTCTGTGTGAAAACGCACTACGTTGAGCTATTTAGAGCAAAAAGTTGGAGAAAAGCAGAAAATTTTCTTTAAATATCGAATTTACGCTGAAAATCTACAGAAAAATCAATTTTTATTGGAAAACTCTGTCATTTTTGGCCAATTTTTACCTTTTGATTGATTTTTTTCAGCACAAAAATAGAAAAATTTGGTTTTTTAATGCAAAAAAGTTGAATTTTCTTCTTCACTTCTTCACGATTCTGAATCATCTCTTTATTCCAGTAGCCTTCGCCGCCGCCTATGCCGCCGTCGTCGGAATCCTGTGTATGCCGACAATGATAATGGAGATGTCGATTGGACAAGTCACCGGCAGAGCACCGGTTCTCGCATTCTATCATCTCTTTCCTGTCTTTAAAGGTACGGAGTTTTTTGTGAATTTTTCCAAAAATTCGAGAATTTCGTCGTGTATTCTGCGTGGACAAGTGAATTTTCGAAAATTCTCGAAAAATTTAAATTGTGATTTTTCTTTGCCCACGTGAACTACACTACGAAATAACGCAAAATTTCCGTTTTTGACGATTTTTTGTCGTTTTTTCTCGAGTTTTAGTTGAAAAAAGATTGTCCACGCGGACTACACGAAGAAGATGACATTAGAGCGCAAATTTTTCATGTCTGAATTCTTATCCACGAGAATTTCTTCCATTTTTGAGTCTGAAAACCTGATTTCCGGACATTTCCCTGTCAGATTGTATCACATTTTTGATATTTTCAGTATGAAATAGGAGCTAAATGACTCAAAATTTCAAAAACTACATCCAAAAATCAACTGAGATCGCTGAAAATTGCAGTTTTGATATGTCTGGCGCACCTTTGACGCGCTCAGTTTTCTGAAAATGGTTGGAATTTTCAATTTTTAACGCTCGAAATGTGATTCTCGTCATTTTCCACTCAAAGCCCTGATTTTTAGCTCAATTTTCCATCTTTTTTTGCAGGAATTTTCAGCCATATTTCGAATTTTGGTTTTTTAGCGACTTTAGGCAAAAATTTGATTAAGAAACTGGAAAATCCATTCCAAAATCGATTATTCCCCCCTCAAATTGAATAAAAAACAAATTTTTCTAATGAAAAAACGCGCTTTTATACTTAAAATTGGTCATTTTCAGTGAAAAAAAAAATATTTTGCAAGAAATCGTTCCAAGTTGATTAATAGCTTAAAAGGTGTCATCGGAGTGCTGTTTCTGAGTCAAAATCGAATTTTTAAAGTCTAAATTCTTGTCCACGAGGATTTCTTCCATTTTTGAGTCTGAAAACCTGTTTTCCGGATGTTTCCCGGTCAGATTCAGCCAAAAATCAACTGAAATCGCTGAAAATTGCAGTTTTGAGATGTCTGGCGCACCTTTGACGCGCTCAGTTTTCTGAAAATGGTTGGAATTTTCAATTTTTAACGCTCGAAATGTGATTTTCGTCATTTTCAACTCAAATTTTTTGCAGGAATCGGTGTCGCCCAGATCCTGTTCACCCTCGTCGTACTGGCATGTATGACCAAATTCCTGTCGACTCTCTGCCTCTTTTCCTACTATTTCGCGTGGACTTTCACCGCCAACCGTGACGGACTTCCATGGCTCAACTGCAAACAATTTCCAGAATTCGTGTCCCATCCGTGTCGGGAGGCCGGATCGATTACCAACATCACGCAAATCAATAATCGATTGAATACGATCCAAGCGGAAAGCTCCATGATGCAGTTTTTGTTGTTAGTAGTGTCTTTTTAACGAAAATTGATTAAAAAATGGAAAAAATGGCGGAAATTGCATCGAAAATCTCAAAAATTAAGCAATTTTTGCGCACAAAATCGCAAAAAAAAATGGGCGGAGCTTCAAAACAGATTTTGACAATTTCAGGAGGCTCCGCCCATTTTAGCAATGCCACCGCACAACTTTGAGCTGAATAGGTATGCTCAGGCGTGTTCCAAACACCGAGCTAACATAATTTAGGCTCCGCCCATTTTTTTTCTGAAAAATAGGCGGAGTCTCTCTAGAAATGGCTCCAGGCTCCGCCCATTTTTGCAATTTTCACACCAAATATTTTAGACTCCGCCCAATTTTGCACTGTTGATGAACGAAAATTTTTCTCAAGAAGAGGCGGAGCTTATTGAAAAATAGATGGAATTTCATAAAAGTTAAGCGAAATTTCGATGATTTTCTCCAAATTTGGTTTTTTCAAAAACTTATGGCTCCGCCCATTTTTCTGGAAAATGGCTGAAAAGGTGCTCCAGGCTCCGCCCATTTTTGCAGTGACTCATAATTTCGGGAAGCTCCGCCATTATAGCTCGAAAAATAATTCAGACTCCGCCCACTTTTGCAATGACCTGAAAAAGAAGCGGAGCTTGTAGAAATAAAGCAAAATTTCGATGATTTTTCTCAAATTTTTATATATTTTTTCCTAAAATTTCATTCATTTTCTGAAAAATAAACGGAGTCTTCAAAAATGGTTTAAAAGATGCTCCAAGCTCCTCCCATTTTTGCATTTTTTCATACCGAATACTTTAGACTCCGCCCACTTTTTGCAAAACTAGCAAAATTTCAAAGATTTTTCTCAAATTTTTTGTATTTTTCCTAAATTTCAGAACCCTGGAACGCCCGAGTGAATCGATAGCCGACTTCAAAGACTTCCAATACAGTATCCTGATATCTCAGGGAGCCATCTGGATCGGAGTATTCACTTGCATTTGTTTCGGTGTCCGATGGGTCGGAAAACCCATCTCGATCTGTCTGATACTCGCATTCTCCACCCTCCTCGTCTTCTTCCTCCGTTCGGCAACTCTAGGCGGTGTCACTGAAATTCTTGAAATCTACTGGAAGGCGACCGATTGGGAGAGACTTTACGACTATCGGGTATGGCGGCTGGCTGTCGAACAAGCGATTCTTGGAACTGGTATCGGATATGGTGCATTCATTACGATGAGCAGCTATATGAAGAGACAGAATAATCTTGTCACGTGAGTTCAGAGATTTTAGGTTGAAAATTTGATTAAAATACTGGAAAATTCACCCTAAAATCCAAAAAAAATCACGTTTAGGCGCCGAAAAGCGAAATTTTTGAGCAAAAACCAGTTTTTCTGCTGAAAAATTCTGTAACTTTCAGCCAAATTTCAAATTTGAGCTAAATATGGCAAAAAACTGGAAAATTCACCCCGAATCGAATATTACCGCTCTATAAAAACAATTTTTGCGATTAGATGACAAAAACGACATTTTTGAGCAAAAACTTCTGAAAAATTACAAATTTTCATTAAAAATATGCTTAAAATTGGTCATTTTCAGCTAAATTTGAAATGTTGACAAAAATTTATTTTCCCCCTTTTAAGATCAAAAAAAAATCACGCTTTGGTGCCAAACATGAATTTTCAAGCAAAAACTAACAATTTTAGAAATCAAATCAGTTTTTCACTTAAAAAAAAGGCCCTTTTTACTCTTAAAATCGGTCATTTTCAGCCAAATTTTAAATTTTTGCTGAAAAATTGACGAAAAAACAGGAAAATTCACCCCAAAATGGATTAGTCCCCTTCTAAATGAAAAGTAAACATCAATTTTGCGTTTAGGTACGAAAAAGCGAGAATTTTGAGCAAAAATCGATAAAAGTTACAATTTTCTTTTTAAAATATGGTTACAATCGGTATTTTTCAGCGAAAAATAGACATGGGGACAAATTTTTTTGAGCAAAACCAGTTTTTATCTGAAAAATGCCGTATAAACGCGTACAATCCGTTTTATGTGAGTTGGCGGCGGAGGGAAATTGAAATATTAACGGAAAATTTGTCAAAAACACGAAATTTCACCCCCGAATCGTTTTGTTCTGTAGAAAAATCAGTTTTTCAGCAGAAAAAAGGCTTAAAATCGGTCATTTTCAGTGAAAAAGTTTCTAATTTGAGTTTTTTCACATTTTTCAACTGAAAAACGTTAAATTTTTAAATTTATTTCAATGTGTACATGACTGCGTTTAGGTGCCGCCGAAAACGAACTTCTTGAGCAAAACCTTCTGAAATACTACAAATTTCTAACGCAAACTGGCAGTTTCTGTATTAAAACTTGTTTTTCAGCTGAAAAATGCCGTTTTCACGCTAAAAATTAGTAATTGTTACCATTTTCAACGAATCCCTTTCCTTTCAGTGACTCAATCTTCTTGTCCCTCTGGCACCTGATCATCACATTCGTCCAAACGATGTCAGTCATCTGTATCGTCGGTTTTCTCTCAATGAAACTGGGAATTCATCCATCAGAACTTCTGGAGACTGGCGAAGATCAAATGTGGTATATGTTGGCGTACGCCTCGTATCTTCCCAAATTGTGGTCAGCCGTCCTGCTCGGCGTCTCAATCTTCACAATGTTCTCTGTCATTGTAATCCTCGCGCTCTCCGTCCTCTCGACAGTCGAAGATTCGTTCGGTGCCAACTGGTCAAAGTGTTGTCGACGATTCATGTTGGCCCTGTTCGTCTGCGCATTCTGTTACGGACTTACAGTATACTTTGCCACGCAGGCGGGACGACATGCTTACGAGTTGACGACTCGCAGTATCAAGTACTGCACCATTTACTTCATTTTGACCGCTGAGTTGTTTGCGACCGCCTGGTTTTATTGTGAGTTTTTCATCTACTTGTTAAAAAATCCACTTGTCCACTAGGACTACACAAGACAAGTTTTTCGAAAGTTTGAGTTTTCGCTATTTTTGGGCTAAAAATCGCGTTTAAAAGTCAAAAACGCAGAAATTCGATTTTCAATAAACCACTTGTCCACGAGGACTACACCTGGTTTTATTGTGAGTTTTGAAACATTTTTCTTTTTCTCTAATTTTTTGCTCTAAATATCGCAAAAATTCTCGAAAAATTCAAAATTTTGAGTCTCGCTTGTCCACGTGAACTACACTATGAAATATCCAAATTTTCCATTTTTGACCATTTTTTGTCGATTTTCGAGAATTTTCTGTGTCAAAAAGTACTAGATTCGGCAGAAAATGGTCAAAAATAAAAATGATAGGTGTAGTTCACGTATACAAGGAAAACTCAGCAATTTTGAATTCATTTAGAGCTATTTAGAGTTAAAAATTTGAGAAAAAGCTGAAAATTTTGACTGGAAGTTCAAAAAGTAGCCAATATGCTTGTCCACGAGGACTACACGAAAGGGTTATTCGGAAAAAGTGAATTTTCTGAAAGAACCTCATTATCTGAGCGTTTAAAGCCTCTAGAAGTCTAATTCTTGCGTAAAAACGCAAAAACCTTCTCGAAAATTCAAAAATCAGAAAATCCACTTGTCCACGAGGACTACACAACACGAGTTTTTAAAATTTTTGAATTTTTCGAGAAAGTTTTTGCGTTTTTACATAAGAATTGGACTTCTAGACCCTTTTTACGCTCAGATAGGGAAGTTTGATCAGAAAATTCAATATTTTCGAATAATCCTCTCGTGTAGTCCTCGTGGACAAGTGGATTTTCGAATTTTTAAATTTCTTAAAGCTTTTTCTTAAACTTTTTGATCTAAATAGTTCGAAATATTCAAAATTCTGAGTTTCCTTTGTCCACGTGAACTACACTACGAGAAAAGAGAAATTCGCTCCGTGTAGTCCTCGTGGACAAGTTGATTTTCAAATTTTCAAATTTTTTTTTTGAATTTTTTTCAAACTTTTTGGACTTTTTCCTATAATTCCCTAATATTGCAGGCGCCCACAAACTCGGCCGTGACCTTCACTCGATGATGAAATCCAAGTGTTGCTCATGTTTCGGTCACTTCTTCCTCTACTTCACATATCTCCTCCCCGTCCTTCCAGCCGGTGTCGCATTCCTCAACGCGATGGATTACAAGTTCACCTCGTTCTCGGCCCCAATTCACGAGTGGAAATACTCGGAATACGTGGGAATCGCCATCGCGATGGTCCCACTTCTACCCATTCCATTGTACTTCTTCATGACGATTCTATGCGCGTGTTGTTGTAAAGGAAAGGATCATCAGAAGACGTGCAAGGTGAGAATTGAGAGAAAAAAGAGGATTTTTGAGTGGAAAAATGAGAAAAAGCGGTCGAAAATGAGGTTTTTGAGTGAAAGATCGGTGTTAAATCACCAAATTTTGTTCTGATGGCCTAGAAATCTCAACTTTACGGAAAACTAGTCCTGGCGAGGCTTACGCGCTCCACCGCACAACGGTTGGAACGGTGTCAAAGATTGAACCGCGACGCGCACGCAACGCGCCTCGAAAAGAATCGAATCTGTTCGTTGCGGACTGGTCTTTACGCACCCAAATGACCCAAGGGATTACTGACGCATTAGCAGTGCAAATTCTTACTGTAGCTTTAAAGGCGCATAGCAAAAAAGTTTTCAAAAAATTACAGAAATTAATAAATCAGTCGTTTTCTGCCGAATTCAGTGGAGTTTCGATATTTTAGAGCAATAAAATTTCGAAAATTCCCCTAAACTTATTTTTAATCTCCGAAAAATTCGTTTTTCCCGGTGACAACATTTTCAAAACATTTTTATCGCGTTATGCGCACAGTAGACTTCTGACGCTTTTCCCGTCGAGCTGACGCATTAAATGAAGATTTTGGAGTGATAGGGTGCAGTGAATTTTACGGAAAACTAGTCCCAAACTTCGTTTTGCACTTTTTCCAGCTGGAAAACTGCTCTCGGTGACTGAAAAAGGGATTTTAAGTTAAAATTACTGAATGAAACAGTTTTTCGAGTGGAGAAACGCAAAAAATCGGTTCAAAATCACCCGAAACCGTCACTTTTCGATTTTGGAGGCTAAAAGTCCTGAAATCAAATTTTTTGCGAATTTTTTCATTCAGAATTAAAAGAAATTCTGAAAAATCAACGAAAATGTTCACATTTTCGATTAAAAATTTCAAAATGTTTCCGTTTTTTCTGACTTTTTCATATAAAAATCGATAATTTTTCCGTTTTTTCCAGAGAATCCGCGGCGTGTTCGGCTCCCGTCTCCAGAACAACCATCATCAACGAAACGAGAAGACGCAGCCGATTCCTCGTTACACATCGAACGCTCCCGGCTACTTGTTGCTTCCGCAGGCTCCACTCGCCGAACCAGAAATTTATGCTTAGATTTTCGAAAATTTTCATTCAATTCCAAAATTTTTTCCTTTTCTCAACGATCTTGCGATGATAACGATCTCGCTTTATGTATTTTTATTCCCTTTTTACTTCACTCACCCAACGAAAATTTCGCTATTTGTAGGTCAAAAATAGTCAAAAGAAAATTTTTCGGTTTTTGTAGTCCTCGTGGACAAGTGGGTTACTGAAATTTTGAATTTTGGAGTTTTTCTGCTTTTTTAGCACAAAAAATAGCGAAAATTCAAACTTTCGAAAAACTTGCCCGTGTTGTCCTCGTGGACAAGTGGTTTTTCGAAGGTTTGAAGTTTTTGAGTTTTTTTCGAATTAAAATCGATCTTTTAGAGCTAAAATAGTCAAATTCGGATAAAAATTTCAAAATTTGAATATTCAAGATTCTTGCCCCGTGTAGTCCTCGTGGACAAGTGGGTTTTCGAATTTTTGAGTTTTTGAAGCTTTTTCTCCCACTTTTTGGTCTAAATAGCTCGAAATAGCTTTTCCACGTGAACTACATTACGAAAAACCCGAAATTTCCCCCATTTTTGACCATTTTCTGTCGAATCTAGTGCATATCCACTCGGTTTCACTCTTTCTCTGTCACTATTTCTTCCCTTCCGCCTGTGTTCCATTTCTTATTTGCACTTTTCCTGCCAATTTTAGTTTCATTTCTGTCATTATTATCGATTTTTACCTTCCTATCTGTCTCATTTTTCTGTTCTTATGTGAAATTTTGTGAATAATTTACCGGTGCTTTTTTCTGTAAGTGCGCTCCAATGAGAATTTTTTGGATTTTCGCAGAATTCCTGTGGAGCGCACTTGCACCACCACCACCCTCTATCCATCAGCTAATAATAAATAAAGTTACTTGTTAGAGTTAGCCAAACAGAACAAATAGAAAGAGAAAAGTTTGGCAAATAGAGAAAAAGGAAAGATCAAATTTTGAACATTGGATTATTTTTGAGAAATTTTTTGGTTTTCCGTTATTTTTTAAATGATGACCGCCCAAAAGAATGAGACGGATTTATTAATTATGGCACTGCTGCTCGTTGTGTTTCCGGTGAGTGAGAATTTTGGCGGGAATTTGAAATTTTCGAAAAAAAAACATTTTTTTCCTCAAAATTTTTTCTCAAATTCCAGCCCCTTGGCGTACTGCTCAAATCGAACGGATTCCGACCGCCCGTGTTCGCTTCCTTCTTCCTCTACTTCCTTTTCATCATTCCGTCGTACATCTTCTCGGTTTGGTACTGTTTTGTGGACGAACGAAAGGATAGTATACTGCCACTGGGCTCTGGGGAGTATAATAATAATATATCGTTGAACAGTGTTTCCGCCATTGTTACTCATAAGGATATTCAGGTTTATTGACGTTTTTTTTGGATTTTCGAGAAATAAATTGTACATACCAATGATTTAATAAAAGTGTTACGTTTTGATGGGTTTTTTTGTTAGCACATTGTAGATCATACATAGATCTTCATTTTTGTAGTTGACAACTTTTCGATAGCTATTCACGTTTTTGAGATATGCACCTTTAAAGATAAACTTGAGGAAGAGTTGCTTAACTTTGACAGCTCATAACTTTGCTAGGTTTTGCCCCACAATTATCAAATTACTATGACTGTGTAGATCAAACCTAGGGCTACATTTTTGCAGTTTACAGTTTTTTGCTATCTTGCCACCTTACTGAGATATGCGCCGTTAAAGATAGGCACCTGGAAAGCGGCTCGAGGGAGAGAAAGAGAGAGACGCAGAGAAGCGAGACGCCCTCCTCGTTCTACACGCTCTCTCTCTGTCTCTCTCGCCCCTAATTTTGAAGGCGTGTATCTCAAAAGTGGGCGGAGCTATCTGATGCTCCCACGATGAAAGTTGTTCAGAATTTTCTGAAGTATCAGAATCTCAATTAAAGAAATATGACTTCTGTCCTCCTTTAACTCGGAAGCGTGTTATAGAGAAAGAATACTTACCGGTACTACAGGGTTTGAATTCTGTTCCGGTTCAATTGGAACTCGTGGAATAATCACACGTGGCAGCATACCACGGTCGATGATGATTCTGCGAGTTGGTCGTTGCCGTTGTGGTGGGTTCATCATATAGCGGACGATTGCTTGTTGTACGTTCCGAACTCTCTCCTCAGCCTGTTGATTTTGTAGTGGACGAGGGGTTGGAGGAGGGGTCGGGGGGTGTGGTAGACTCTGAAAAGAATTATTCAATTTCGTGGGTAGCTTTTATTGGAGTAATTTTCCGAAGGTCCAGATCCCGTCAGAAAAATTTTGAAAATGAAATTTTCGTAATGAAAAAAACTTTTTTCGAAATTTCGTTTCTGATTACGAAATTTGTGGAATTTCAGCCCACTTTTTTGTTTTAAACTCATGACAGCATTTTCTGACAAGGGAATCTCAGGGGTCGCAAGGGGGTTTGACAGCTTGAGCAGGCATATATTAAATTTTTGTTTTGTGCTTGTCACTGAAAAACAGTCCCACAGTTTCACCCCTGGATCTTATGGTTAAGCACGGTATAAGCCCGAGAATAGCTTCAAAATGCCGCGACACATCTACTCCTCTGACAACCCCTTACCCCCATCTTCATTGGTGGTGTCGTCGGTTAGGTGGGCGGTTGGCGGTAGTAAGACTTTGGTTCGACCCGCTCGTTTTTAAAAGTGTTTTGCTTTTGTTTTTGGAGCTGGAAAAAGTAAAAACGAGCTCAAAATAACTTGTTTTCCTCTAAGAAAACGTTATCCCTTGTCATTTTAAATCAAAATTTTATTTTACAAAAGGAGACTTTTTACTTCACATTTTCAAAAAATTTCACAAAAATTTGTGAAAAAATGAGTACCCACTTTTGAATCCGGGACGGGCCGGGCTGTCAGAAAAATTTTCCTCAGCCCGGCCCGTCCCGGCCCGTCCCGGCTCCTGTAGAAATTTGAAAATTTTGAACTTTCCACTGTGTTTTGGAATATCGATAAAAACAGAAGTGCATGGGAATTTTGGACCATTTTGATTATTCTTAATGGAAATTTTGAAAAAAAATATGTGAAAAAATTGTGCACATTTTTTGAATCTGGACCGGAAAAAAATTCTGTCAGTACGGCCCGGGCCAGCCCCATTTTTGACAAGTCTGCGAAAAAACCTTTTTTTCAGATTTTCTAATCACAACAGTGTTCTGTCTCGAACTCGTCTCGAAAATTCGGAGGTAAATGTTAGCCGAGCACTTCTAACTGTGCTCCACTGCAAACGAGAGAGTATCGGCAAGAGACGCATTCTATGCTGAATGCCCATATGAAGAATGCCATATGAAGCAACTGCGCTCCAAAAATATTAGCATTGAAAAGTTTCCTAAATTTTTTTTTGTGTATCAAAAAGTTGAATTTTCTCTTTTTTAAATCAATTCGATATTTTTATGCGGAGTTTTCTCGAAAACATCAAGAAAAATGGAAGAAAAGTCAGCTTCATTTGAAAAATATGACTCCCTATCGTTCGTCTTACTGTGCCCACGTTACAAGGTCCCGCATTTTGCTGATCTGCGACTCAATGCCAAGTTATTTGAATTCATATGGGCAAAATTACACCCTGTGGCAGAGTTTTTTCTCGCACCGACTCAGATTTTCACCATTTTTGATCTATTTTCACGAGTTCAAACAATTTTTTGCCGTTTTCGAAAAAAACTTATGAAAAATAGATCAAAAAATTTGAAAATCAGTTTCGCGCCAGAAAAAAATCACTCTCGCCGAAACTTTTTCGTTTGCGGCGGGGCGCGGTTGTAAGAAGGAATGAACTGCTAATAGATTCGAGGAAAACAATTTTAAAGCTCCTTTTCTGATGTCCCTATTCAATCTGTCCTCAGGTAGTAATTTCGGACGATTTCAAACTTGCGACCCGCTGACATTCCCTTGTTAATTCTTTGCATTTTTATCTGTGAGATCAACTTACAGGTCGTGCTCCAGGAGGGTCTTCACCTCTGCGCATAAATATCATAGCGTTCGCCGCGGCCAATTGATTTGGGTTGTGGGTGTTCTGAAAAATATTCTGAGTATTTTTGAAAATGCTTAGTAAAACGTACGTCTGGTGGTGGTTGTGACATTTTGGGAAGACCTGAAAATGTCTGAATTTACGGGGAAGGGAAAATAGAGAAAGAAAACGTTATAAAAAAGGCAAAAAATGGTTGTCGTACATTTGGGTATGCCAGCTGAGGTGGTCTCCAGAACGGTACAGACGTACTGCAAAAATAGTTATTTGATCTATCCTCGATAAAGGTTTTTAGAAAATCGTAGACCTACCATGTTGCTTTTTTTATCGCACCGTCGCAGGCGAGACATCTACCTTAAAATGTCTGTGAAATTGACTAGGGAAGGTCACCGAGTCAGTGTGGAGTTATGGGACGTGACCAATATCATTGGAAAGCTGAGAAAACGCTGATTCCAATGATATAATCAGTTTTTGCCTTTGAGGCTTGGTATTAGAAAAGAACGGGGTAAAAGTTTGGACCCCTGGGAAGCCAGGCAAAAATATTGGCATTTTTCATTTTTTAAACAACTTCCCAGATGCTCAAATTGGGTCTGACTTGATTTTTCTAATGTTTGAGTAAAGTAATACGAATTTATATGAGAAAAGAAAAAATTGTTTTAAAAAATTCATAATTTTTTGAATGTTTCATGACTATTCGATCATCAAGTGATGGACGAATTTTTGAAAACTTTTGCAAATTTAAAAAAATTTAAATCGTTAGCTTTTTGATATGATTACTTTTGAGTCGATCCATATCAAAAAATCTCGATTTTTGGAATACCGCAGTCCCATTTTAACTTTTCATCTTGATTTCGGAAATATCTACTGGATTCGTTCATTTCCCAACTTTATCAAACGGATGATAGTTCAGAACATGCTCCAGAGATTTACACACATTTCTGATGGACTCATTACTTTTCGAGAAAATATCGGAAAATCAAACAAAATTCGACATTTGATCGATTTCTCAAAAAGTAATGAGTAAGTTTAAAAACCCTTCTATCAGAAATGTGTGCAAATCTCTGGAGCATGTTTTGAGCTATTATCAGTTTGATAAAGTTGAGAAATGAGAGGATATCCGCTTGATACATTTATTGGCCTGCTCAAATTAACTGATATTTTTTGAAGGGTTTTGCAGCAAATCTATCAGTTTTTACCAAGAACATTTTTAAGGAACTTTTTGCAACAAAAAAATGCCCAAAATCGTCCTTTCCGCCTTCCGCTTTCCGTCCAATTTTTTAACTGTTTTTATCCTGAAACGATGTTTTTCTGTGCGTACTTTTGCTCTTTCCATGTACCATGTGTTGGAAGCTTATAATAAACAACTGTGGTTGTCTTGTTGATAGCTTCACCTAAAAAAAGTGAAATTTATCAAAGTTTGTGGGCTTGTCACATGGTAATCTACAGTTGTAAAGTTTTAAATTTATACTATTCCGGTACATTGCAAGTAGGGCTCCATTTTTGCAGTCGACAACTTTTTGATAGCTATTCACGCTTTCGAGATATGCGCTTTTAAAGACAGTTTGATTCCAAAGAGAAAGGAGGAGACGCAGAGAAACGAGGCGCCCTCCTCTTTTTGCACCTTCTCTCGCCTCCTTAGGCGGCCCCTAACTTTCAAAGAACATACCTCGAAAGTGTGACTGGCTATCAGAAAGTTGACAACAACAAAAATGGAAATCTGAAAATGATCTATTTAATGAACATAAATTCGTTACTGAAAAATTAATTTTGACTGAGTAGTACCATAAAAAAATCACAAAAAACTATTCTTTGGGCAATATTGATCTTGCACGATCACTTTATTAGAAATTTTTATTAGCAGATCAAATCTGAAGTATGCAATACAAATTACACAATAATCGAAGCATCTGAAATATCGGGAAATCGATTCTTCCAAACACCAAAGAATAGTTGAAAATTAGTGAATCGAATAGTACATAGTGATCCGTCTCTTCTCAAGTAATCAGTTCCTTCGGAGCAGTTGAAAGCAATCGCTTTTGAGTACCTGAAAATGAATAAAATACAAATTGCAAAAAATGAATAGCAGGAGATGGTCACAATTGTTGGAAAGGAAAAGCGTCAAGAAAGTGTCTCAGTTTTATAAAAAATACACCACCGCGATCGTTACAAAAAGCAAAAAATAACTGTCTTGAGAAAGAATCGAACCTTGGATCCCATTTTGGTAACCAGACTCCTTACCAGCTGCGCCACCTGGGACAAGGAGGTGGCGCCGCTGTGGGGGTGGTGATGAATCTCCCGGCCGCCCGCCACGGAGTGGACAAGCTTATCACAACCCTCCAAGTGCCGCCCGCGCCTTTACCCCTTTGGTGTACTCGGTAACGTCTCTGACCAGCAGTCTGACATCCAGGGTTCGACTCCCCCCTCCGCCAAACTTTTTTTGCTTTCTGTTACATGAACTAACATACCGAAAATGTTGTCCCCTTAGCTCCTCATCCCAGGGAATCGATGGAATGTCTTCGAAAGTGAGTCCAACCAAAGGAAGCCTGTTCTGAATGTGCAACATCTCGAAGTTGGTCTCATCAGAGCGGTACCAATTATTGAAGAATGTCTTGCAGTCAGCTGCAGTCAGAACACTGTCAACCAGATATATACGGGTGACGGATTTCAGACTGAACAGTACATCTCTAGTGATCCAATCACAACTGCCTCCTTCTCTTCTATCACACCAGAGTATCTTATGATGAAATTTCTGAATGTTACATTTGAAGTCTTGATTCACTGGAATATCCAATACACATGCATTTTTGAATTCCAGATTCTCCAGAATCCCTTTCAAGTCCTCGTTCCTCATCGCCTTCTCTCCTTGGATATGGATCTCCTCACATTCATTGAATCCTTCATAAAATGGTCGTCTGGATTCTGGAAAGTTATCTGGATGGAGGTAGACGTTGAGAATAGGCTTCCTGAATAACTCCTTTGAAAAGAAATTGATTCCTGTGCTAATGAATGATTGAATATCCTGTTCGTTGTGATATGAAGCGATTGCCAACTCATCAAAACTGGAAAACAGAGGACATCCGGATGAACAGACAAACTGACTTACCACATATCCATCTGATTACTGTCAGCGAATGGCACCACCTCATTATCGGTTACGTAACACCAGGAGCCCTCGTGTCCGTTTGAAGTAATAAATCGAATTTCAGTCCCTTCATTCTTGATATCCAAATGCAATCCGATTAGTGAGGTTCTTATTGATTTCACAAATCGACTACATTTTACTGACATTAAGCAAAAGTTTACACTGAAATAGTAATAGTGCGTTAGTGCGAGGAAATGATCGCAACTTACAGAGAAATGATATCCATATTGATTAATATTTCATTAATGCATAATACAGGGAGTTTCAATAGAGGTAGGGCAGACATGTCGGGGGGAAGAATGGAATAATGAGTGGAATGAGAAGGGTGACATACAAGACCTTCCCACAGGCAATGTCATTGGGGGTGAGGGGTGTTAATGGAGCGCATTTTCTATTGCTATTGATTGTTGTGCATGCGTAAATGGTGGGAAGACGGAGACTACGACGACGACGACGTTGAGAAGTGGGAAGCACTCCTAAGAGCACCTACCAAAGATTTAATGATCGGGTTACGTGTTGATCGATTTTTTGTTAACACGTTGTAGATCAAACATTGATCTTTATTTTTGTAGTAGAGTACATTTTGTTAGGTATTCACACTTTTGAGAAAAGCACCTTTAAAGATAGGCACCTGAAAAGCGTCTCGAGGGAGAGTTGCTATACTTTGACAGCTCATAACTTTGCTAGATTTTATCTCAGTACTATAAATTTACTATGAATGTGTAGATCAAGTCTAGAGGCGCATTTTTGCAGTTTACAGTTTTCCGCAATCTTGTCACCTTACTGAGATATGCGCCGTCAAACAGCCAGTATCTCAAGAGTAGGCGGAGTCATTGAAAAGTTGACAACCACAAAAATAGAGAGGCAGATTTGATCTACACACTCAATGTAAAATCAATAGTATAATAAAATTGATGTAATTGGGAACATACCAAATTAACAAGAAAGTTCATAAAATAATACAAAATAATCATAGTAAGCAAAAGTCGGTTGGTTATTGAAAACCTTTTAGTCACGTTTATATTTAATTGCATCGTCCTGACATGTTCGAATTCAAGACGGGATATAGATTTTCGGATGATAGAGCGAATTTTAAGAATTAAACTCGTCTTCCTCGAGCTCTTGTACTTCTTCCACCTCGACGTAGTCTTCCTTTTCCTCTTCGCCCCACAAGACGGTTGTTATTCGCCTGAAAGTATTTTCTTGTAATAAGCCTTTCGAAATGCTTAAATTTGTGTTAGATTTTGTTTGTATGGTGAAAACTTATAGCTTTGCAGCAAAAACCTCTTAACATACAGTACCAGACAAAAAGCTATCAACTTTTGCCTTTTTCAGTTGAAAATGTTCAACTTTGAGAGTGTGTCATGGTAAGACTAACTGTCCCACAAAAATAATTATTTATGGTATCAAACACACCAAGAGTAGAGCTTCATTTTTGTAGTTGACAACTTTTTTGTACGGACACATCCTAAAAAGTTATCAATTGCCAAAGAAGTTTGTCGCAATTGTTACCATTTTTCAGTGTTGAAAGAAGAGGTTTTTGAGCTGTTTACATTGACTACCTGTAACTTCTTAGGATGTGTACGTACAGAAAAGTTGTCAACTACAAAAATGAAGCTCTATTTGTGATCTGTATAGTCCAGTAATAAAGTCCAGTATAGCAAATAGAGCTTCATTTTTGTAGTTGACAACTTTTTTGTCCGGGCACATACTAAGAAGTTACAGGCAGTCTAAGTGAGCAGCTCAAAAATTTCTCCTTTTAGCACTGAAAAACGGCGAAAATTGCAAGAAATTTCTTTGACGATTGATAACTTCTAAGGATGTGCCCGTATAGAAAAGTTGTCAACTACAAAAATAAAGCTCTTTTTGTGATCTACACACTCCGTAAAGAATCAATATTCTGAGACTATCAAGGAGGCCGTGTCACCCTCACAAAGTTGACCATTTTCAACTAAAAACTGCAAGTGTAGCATTCTTTATGGCCAGTACTGTATTTGTAAATTGGAGTAGGCAAACCATTTTTTAAATCTGATATCCTCTAGGTGGAAGGCGGAACAATGTCTCAAAATAGCGGAAGGCGGAAGGCGGGATTCCGCTCAACTCTGTTCAAATATCATCACTGGATTTTCTGACGCTTACTCGGCCGTCTCTCCTTGGACCTCTTGCGACTCTCGGTACCACGTTCCTGACGTGTCTTGCATTTGGGGGATCGTTTCTGTGTTCGGGCTGCTGCTCAGCCTCCACTGGAGCCTCGATGTCACGGACCTTATCCTCCAACCTGTCCGCGAGATTGGCGAGCTCATCGTATATCTGACGAACAATTTCTTGTTGCTGTGGTTGCTCTATATTCCCATCCGGTCCCTCATCGTTGACTCCGATCACCTCCGCTCTCTCCATTTCCATTTCCACCTCCACCGGGTCTGCTCCGTCGTTGGGCAACGCGGCCTGAAAATTTCGCGAAACTCAGTGAATTTTAGTCAAAATACGAAAAGCATCATTTCCCCTAATCATTATTCAAGTCTATTAGCTCGAGCAGTTCTTACAACTGCGCTCCACCGAAATCCCCCTTAAAAAGTGTCTCTTTTTCTCTAAGGCCTCCAGGTGATCGTCGAGTTATAGGACGTGACCTATATCATTGGAAAGCTTAGAACACGTTGATTCAAAATGTATGTTTAGTTTTTGCTTTTTTTTCCAACTTTCGCGTGGTAAAAATCAAAATTTTGTAATTTTTTCTAACTTTGACGATTTCTCGAATATCAGACCTCGAGGGCAAAAAATGATCATATACTTAAAACCAGCGTTTTCTCAGCTTTCCAATAATATAAGTCACGTTCCATAACTCCACGGTCACCTGGAGGCAATCCGGCTCTATTCCAGTTTAGATGTCCCAAAAAACATTAAAAAAAAGTCTCATAAAATGTTTAGACGTCACTTGAAATTCCAAAACACAGTTGTGAATATTCAGACGTCCCTTCAACACTAAAAACCACTAAATGTGTTCAATGGACATCTAAATGTTTTATGGGACGTCTGAATATTCACATCTATATTTTGGATTTTCAAGGGACGTCTAAACATTTTATGAGGTCTTTAAACATTTTTTGAGACGTTCGAGTTTTTAAAGGACATCTAAACTGGAGCCTACAACCCCCAGTTAGTTGGCCGCTTCCTCACCTTGTTGAGACATTACTCACCTCCATCATCGCATCTCCGTCTCCTCGTCCCCTTCGAGCTTGCCTCCCTCTTCCATCTCGTCTTACTCGACCTCTTTCTCTTCTTCGCCCTCCTTGTCCCACGGATCCTGCTCTGTCGTTATTCTCCTGTAAGTTTCGTGAATTTTTGTCATACCTCTACTGGTTGTTGACATAACATTTTCAGAGATCATGAACACAGAAAATCTCAGAAATTCGATTGGAATTGACGCTGAACGAAGAAGGAAACCGCAAATATTGTGATTTTTCCAGGCCGTTTTTTAAAACAAAAAAAATTGGACTTACTTTTGTGTTCATAACTACTCCCCGAAAAACAAACCCAGAAAAGCCGAAAACCTCAAAAATAGTTCTGAAACATTTACTCGTAAAATGAGGGAACAGCTAAAAATTGACTTTTTTGGAGACGAAAACACTAAAATTTTAAGAAAAATGAAAGAGGGCAAAGTAATCTACGTTTTTTTGGACAAGCTCCGCCCATTGCTGACTAGGGAAGGCCTCCGAGTGACCGTAGAGTTATGGAACGCGACATATATCATTGGAAAGCTAAGAAAACGCTGATTCCAAATATATACTTAGTTTTTGCCCTCGAGGCCTGGTATTCGAGAAAACCGGGGTCAAAGTTTGGACCGCGAACAAGTCATTACCTTCCCGACGTAAGAAAATATCGGCGGCGGTAGCATAGACCGTAGGCGGTAGCATAGATGGTCAATGCACAACCAATTTTAGATTCAATTCCGGCCGACCACAAAGTTTTTTTGGTTTTTTAAGTTTGGTTTTTCTGGATCGATAGGTAGTTTTTTTTTTCGAAATTTTCTGTTCAAATAAATGAAAAAGAGAAATTTTAAAAATGTGATTGTGCATTGACCATCTATGGATACTTTTGGGAAGATAATGACTTGCCAAAGGTCCAAACTTTGACCTCGTTTTTGTCGAATACCAGGCCTCGAGGGCAAAAACTGGATATACCTTTGGAATCAGCGATGTCTCAGCTTTCCAATGATATAGGTCACGTCCCATAACTCCACGGTCACCTGGAGGTCTTTCCTAGTGAGTTTTAAAAATCGAAAGCCTACCATGTTGTTTTTATGCTACCGGTGCAGGCGAGGCATCTAGTAGACCTCCAAAAGTCCGTTTATATAAATACACAGATAAAACAAATATGTGAATAAAAAAGCAACTTTATATGAGTTTCAGATCATTTTATATTTATTTACTATATTTTATTTCTCACATTTTGCAATGACTAAGCGGAGCTGAGTCCTTTGTTTCACTTTTTCTACTTTTTGGCTTTTCTTCTGGATGTCACACCCTCTCCGTCGTAGTCACTGCAAAACGTGCTAATAAAATGTAAAATAAATACAAAATGGCTATAAAAGTTTATTTTTCATATTTTATTCAAGTATTTGTTTTATCTGCGTATTTACCAGGAATGCTTTTTTTGGCAAGTGAAGAAACCGAGATCTTTGTAGACCTTTCAAAAGTGTGGTAAAAATTAAATAATGATAAATTTTTTAGGACACAGTAGATCAAACCGTGATCTTCATTTTTGTAGTTGACAACTTTTTGATAGCTTTTCAGACTTTTGAGATATGCGCCTTTGAAGATAAGCTTGAGGAAGAGTTTTTCAACTTTGACAGCTCATAACTTTGCTAGGTTTTGTTACACAATTATCAAATTACTATGAATTTGTAGATCAAATCTAGAGCTGCATTTTTGTAGTTTACAGTTTTCCGCTATCTTGTCACCTTACTGAGATATGCACGTTTAAAGATTAGTAGGTGAGTGACAAGTGACACAGAAAAGACAACAAACTTGTGAGCTGAATTTGATCTACTTAGCAAAATTAACATTTTTGAAGTCTTCTGATTATTTCATCTTGAAATTCTTAAAAAATATAACTTTATTAATACCTCTTTTTTAGCCAAAAAAATTGATCCACAAAACTTGAAACACCAAAAAAATTTGTTTGACCTACGCCTAAAAATTTTCAATTTTTGATCTGTGCTCTCATTCGAATGCCAATCTCCTTTTTGTTGATTATCGATTTTTGTTTCGTTTCGTTTTCTTCTCCCCCCACCCCCTCCGTTTTTTCCGTTAAAAAAGTGTATTAAAATAAAATAAAAGAAACTTTATATAAACTACAATAAGTTTAAAAAAAATGAAATAAGATTTATTTACAAACTGTCTCTGGGATCCTTCGGAAGTTGGAATGCTAGTCGAGGCATCCCGTCTTGCTCTTGAACCGGAACGTCGTCGTTGTCGAGGCCGTCGGTGTCCAGAAGTGGCTGAAAGCGATTGGTTAAAACGGTTTAAAAGTGCCAAAAATATCAATTTTTCAATTCTCCATCTTCTTTTTCTCAAAGTTTAAAAACTAGCATAATATGGAATGTGTTCCTTATATAACTAGGTTTTCAGAGCCGACATATTCGATTATACTTACCCGGCCATCCCTCCACGGTCCTCCTTCACGCAGATGTGCCATGATGATCATCGGATGGACGCCGTTGGGATGATGCTGCCGCCTCAATTCCAGGAGTTGCTGATCCGCCAGCAATGTTCATCAAATCGGCGAACACGTTTAGGGAAGTACGGCCTGAAAATGTTGCTAATGTATAAGCACATCACGCTTATTACAACCGCGCTCTACCGAAACCGAGGACTCGGAGAAAAGAAACATTTTTCAATGGAATTTCGGTGGAGCGCGGTTGTAAGTACTGTGCTAGTAGTGAGTTAATAATCGATTAGACTTACCCTGCCGTCTCCCCATGGACCTCCCGGCACATGAGGTCTCACGACCATTGGATGAATCCCTGGCACATGTTGCCGCATCAACTCCTGAAGTTGGCGATCCGCCTCTCTCATAGCAGCGCCGACTTCAGCAGCAATTCTGACGTCCGCGTTGTTGGCCTCGATCTCCATCAGAATTGCCACTTGACCTTCAACATCATCCTCCAACTCCATCATTCTATCATCGACTTCCTCAGCGATCTCATCCCCTGGACGGTGGCGCCTTCTCAATTCCTGGAGTTGCTGATCCGCCTCTCTCATAGCAGCGGCAACTTGTTCGGCGAATCCATCGTCATCCATCAGACCCAAATCCTCATCCATCTCTTCATCAACACCTCCTCCAACTTCAACTTCTCTTCCCACTGGCACATCTTCATCACGGACTAGGATCATCTCATCTCCTCTGGCTGGTCCCTCCGGCAACTCTGCCTGAAAATTTCACAAAATCCATGAAACTTTTGGAACTTTTTTGTGAATTTCGATCTAAATGCGAAGAGCATTATTTCGCCTAATCATTTTTTAAATCAGAAAATTTTGGATTCTAAATTCGAAAAATCTTTCTCTTTGACGCTTCCTCTCCACCGACGTCCTGTTGAAACTTTACTCACCACCACGACAGCATCTCCTTCTTTCCGTCCTTCTTCTCTTTCAGCTCCTCTTCTTCCTCTTCCTCCTCTTCTCTCAGCTCGTGCTCCTTCCCCTCTTCCCCTCTCGACCTCGTCCTCCTCTCTCCGCTCGTATTCCTCTTCCTCCTCTTCTGCGCACTCCTTGTCAATTCCAGAAGTTGCTGATCCGCCTGTCTTTGTGCCTCGGCGGCTTCAGCAGCAATTCTGACGTCGGCGTTGTTGGCCTCGATTGCCATCAGAATTGCCACTTGACCTCCAACATCATCCTCCAACTCGATTCGATGATTGGCCACACCCATCTCATCTTCAACCACTCCTCCAACTTCAACTTCTTCCGCTACTGGAATCTCCCATTCCTGGTACATCTCATGTGGCTCGGGCAAGTCGGCCTGAAAATTTCACACAATTAATGAAAAAAGGGACTGCGGTATTCAAAAAATCGAGATTTTTTGATATGGTTCGACTCAGAATATTGTAGAAAAGAGAAAAGTCTCTCGGATCCAGGTTTGGAAATTCGTCTGAAACGAGTTTTGAGGCCTCAAAGTGTCAAAAAAGAGCCTCTCGCCTCATAACTCGTCCTCATAACTCGTTTCAGACGAATTTTCAAACCTGGCTCTAACTAGGAAAGGCCTCCGAGTGACCGTGGAGTTATAGGACGTGGCCTATACCGTTGGAAAGCTGAGAAAACGCTGATATCAAATATATATTCAACTTTTGCCCTCGAGGCTTGGTATTCGAGAAAAACAAGGTCAAAGTTCGGAAAAAACAGTGAATCATTGCTTTTCTGACACGCGAAAATTTTTTTGCAATTTTTTGCAATTTTTGCGTGGTTAAAAGGCAATAATTTGTCAGTTTTCCTAACTTTGACCTTGTTTTTCTCGAATACCAGGCTTCCAGGGCAAAAACTGAATATATATTTGGAATCAGCGTTTTCTCAGCTTCCCAATGATATAGGCCACGTTCCCTAACTCCACGGTCACTCGGAGGCCTTCCCTAGTAAGAGACTTTTTTCTTTTCTATAAAATTCTGAGTCGATTCATATCATCTGGTCCCTCCGGCAACTCTGCCTGAAAATTTCGCAAAATTCATGAAACTTTTTGGACTTTTTTTGTGAATTTCGATCTAAATGCGAAGAGCATTATTTCGCCTAATCATTTTTTAAGTCAGAAAACTTTGAATTTCTAAATTCGAAAAATCGTTCCGTTTGACGCTTCTTCTCCACCGACGTCTTGTTGAAACTTTACTCACCTCCACGTCTTCGACTCCTTCTCCTCTTCCTTCACGTCTTCCTCTTCCTTCTTCTGCTCTCCCTCCTCTTCTTCCTCTTCTTCCTCCTCGACCTTGTCCTCCTCTCTCCCCTCGCATTCCTCTTCCTCCTCTTCTTGGCCTTCCATTATGTGCGAACGGCGCCTGTAATTTTCATAAATTTATGTCATACCAGGACTCGGAAGTTTTTTATTGTTAACATAAGAAATTTATTGTCATATGTCTCGAAAGCGCGATTTTCAGAGATCATGAAATCCAGAAAATTTCCGAAATTCGTTCAGAATTGACGCTGAACGAAGAAGAAAGCGGCGAAAATCGTAAAATTTTCAGGCCTTTTTTATCGGAAAAAGTTGCTCTTAATTTTGTGCTCATATCCCCCACAAATGCTCCAAACCAGGGTTGTGGCCGAAAAAATACGCCAAAAAATTTTTCCGTCTAAAAAGCCCCGAAAACCGAAAAAAGTTCTGAAACTCATAAAATGGCGAAAAATCGACTTTTTGAGAGACAAAAAAAATCTCTGAAACTCGATTGGAATTGATGCTAAACGAAGAAGAAAAAAGCCGCAAAAATCGGGAATTATCATGCCAAAAATCACCATTCTTAAAAGCGAGAAAGACAAAAATGGCGGCGAGAAATGCGCGCGCGGGTCCCCCAGGTTCAGTAACCCGGATTCATGGAAATCATGATCCTGGCTACAGTAACCCACGACTCTGAAATCAAAACTTACAAGAAATGCGGTCCCCGTAGCTGTGTATCCCATGGAATTGGGTGAAACCCATCGAATCTCAGGCCATTGAACGTTTTATCCGTTCTGAGAATCATCACTTCAAAGTGTTTGTCATTAGAATAATACCATCTCTCGAAAAATGCCATAAAATCATGAGCTTCGAGAAGAGTGTGGTGCAAATGGATTCTGGAGCATTTCAAATTGAGAAACACTTCTCTTGTTATCCAGTGACCACCTTCTTTGGATAAACTGCTGAATTCATTGAACCTAAAAGCATTTTTGTTGCATTCAAAGTCGGCATTAACTGGTAGTTGTATAATGCAGACGCTTTTGATCAAAACATTTTCTAGAACATTCTTCAGATCTTCGTTTCTCATTGCCTTCTCTCCTGTTATCTTGAACCGGAACGTCGTCGTTGTCGAGGCCGTCGGTGTCCAGAAGTGGCTGAAAGCGATTGGTTAAAACGGTTTAAAAGTGCCAAAAATATCAATTTTTCAATTCTCCATCTTCTTTTTCTCAAAGTTTAAAAACTAGCATAATATGGAATGTGTTCCTTATATAACTAGGTTTTCAGAGCCGACATATTCGATTATACTTACCCGGCCATCCCTCCACGGTCCTCCTTCACGCAGATGTGCCATGATGATCATCGGATGGACGCCGTTGGGATGATGCTGCCGCCTCAATTCCAGGAGTTGCTGATCCGCCAGCAATGTTCATCAAATCGGCGAACACGTTTAGGGAAGTACGGCCTGAAAATGTTGCTAATGTATAAGCACATCACGCTTATTACAACCGCGCTCTACCGAAACCGAGGACTCGGAGAAAAGAAACATTTTTCAATGGAATTTCGGTGGAGCGCGGTTGTAAGTACTGTGCTAGTAGTGAGTTAATAATCGATTAGACTTACCCTGCCGTCTCCCCATGGACCTCCCGGCACATGAGGTCTCACGACCATTGGATGAATCCCTGGCACATGTTGCCGCATCAACTCCTGAAGTTGGCGATCCGCCTCTCTCATAGCAGCGCCGACTTCAGCAGCAATTCTGACGTCCGCGTTGTTGGCCTCGATCTCCATCAGAATTGCCACTTGACCTTCAACATCATCCTCCAACTCCATCATTCTATCATCGACTTCCTCAGCGATCTCATCCCCTGGACGGTGGCGCCTTCTCAATTCCTGGAGTTGCTGATCCGCCTCTCTCATAGCAGCGGCAACTTGTTCGGCGAATCCATCGTCATCCATCAGACCCAAATCCTCATCCATCTCTTCATCAACACCTCCTCCAACTTCAACTTCTCTTCCCACTGGCACATCTTCATCACGGACTAGGATCATCTCATCTCCTCTGGCTGGTCCCTCCGGCAACTCTGCCTGAAAATTTCACAAAATCCATGAAACTTTTGGAACTTTTTTTGTGAATTTCGATCTAAATGCGAAGAGCATTATTTCGCCTAATCATTTTTTAAATCAGAAAATTTTGGATTCTAAATTCGAAAAATCTTTCTCTTTGACGCTTCCTCTCCACCGACGTCCTGTTGAAACTTTACTCACCACCACGACAGCATCTCCTTCTTTCCGTCCTTCTTCTCTTTCAGCTCCTCTTCTTCCTCTTCCTCCTCTTCTCTCAGCTCGTGCTCCTTCCCCTCTTCCCCTCTCGACCTCGTCCTCCTCTCTCCGCTCGTATTCCTCTTCCTCCTCTTCTGCGCACTCCTTGTCAATTCCAGAAGTTGCTGATCCGCCTGTCTTTGTGCCTCGGCGGCTTCAGCAGCAATTCTGACGTCGGCGTTGTTGGCCTCGATTGCCATCAGAATTGCCACTTGACCTCCAACATCATCCTCCAACTCGATTCGATGATTGGCCACACCCATCTCATCTTCAACCACTCCTCCAACTTCAACTTCTTCCGCTACTGGAATCTCCCATTCCTGGTACATCTCATGTGGCTCGGGCAAGTCGGCCTGAAAATTTCACACAATTAATGAAAAAAGGGACTGCGGTATTCAAAAAATCGAGATTTTTTGATATGGTTCGACTCAGAATATTGTAGAAAAGAGAAAAGTCTCTCGGATCCAGGTTTGGAAATTCGTCTGAAACGAGTTTTGAGGCCTCAAAGTGTCAAAAAAGAGCCTCTCGCCTCATAACTCGTCCTCATAACTCGTTTCAGACGAATTTTCAAACCTGGCTCTAACTAGGAAAGGCCTCCGAGTGACCGTGGAGTTATAGGACGTGGCCTATACCGTTGGAAAGCTGAGAAAACGCTGATATCAAATATATATTCAACTTTTGCCCTCGAGGCTTGGTATTCGAGAAAAACAAGGTCAAAGTTCGGAAAAAACAGTGAATCATTGCTTTTCTGACACGCGAAAATTTTTTTGCAATTTTTTGCAATTTTTGCGTGGTTAAAAGGCAATAATTTGTCAGTTTTCCTAACTTTGACCTTGTTTTTCTCGAATACCAGGCTTCCAGGGCAAAAACTGAATATATATTTGGAATCAGCGTTTTCTCAGCTTCCCAATGATATAGGCCACGTTCCCTAACTCCACGGTCACTCGGAGGCCTTCCCTAGTAAGAGACTTTTTTCTTTTCTATAAAATTCTGAGTCGATTCATATCATCTGGTCCCTCCGGCAACTCTGCCTGAAAATTTCGCAAAATTCATGAAACTTTTTGGACTTTTTTTGTGAATTTCGATCTAAATGCGAAGAGCATTATTTCGCCTAATCATTTTTTAAGTCAGAAAACTTTGAATTTCTAAATTCGAAAAATCGTTCCGTTTGACGCTTCTTCTCCACCGACGTCTTGTTGAAACTTTACTCACCTCCACGTCTTCGACTCCTTCTCCTCTTCCTTCACGTCTTCCTCTTCCTTCTTCTGCTCTCCTCCTCTTCTTCCTCTTCTTCCTCCTCGACCTTGTCCTCCTCTCTCCCCTCGCATTCCTCTTCCTCCTCTTCTTGGCCTTCCATTATGTGCGAACGGCGCCTGTAATTTTCATAAATTTATGTCATACCAGGACTCGGAAGTTTTTTATTGTTAACATAAGAAATTTATTGTCATATGTCTCGAAAGCGCGATTTTCAGAGATCATGAAATCCAGAAAATTTCCGAAATTCGTTCAGAATTGACGCTGAACGAAGAAGAAAGCGGCGAAAATCGTAAAATTTTCAGGCCTTTTTTATCGGAAAAAGTTGCTCTTAATTTTGTGCTCATATCCCCCCACAAATGCTCCAAACCAGGGTTGTGGCCGAAAAAATACGCCAAAAAATTTTTCCGTCTAAAAAGCCCCGAAAACCGAAAAAAGTTCTGAAACTCATAAAATGGCGAAAAATCGACTTTTTGAGAGACAAAAAAAATCTCTGAAACTCGATTGGAATTGATGCTAAACGAAGAAGAAAAAAGCCGCAAAAATCGGGAATTATCATGCCAAAAATCACCATTCTTAAAAGCGAGAAAGACAAAAATGGCGGCGAGAAATGCGCGCGCGGCCGTAGGTCAACGCGGCGACACACGGAGGTGGGTCTAGAAATTTCAGACTTTTTCAGAAGATGGTGGTGCCAACCGAACAATGGACTTTTTGGGGTATTTTAACGAAAATTCCATTCTCAGATAAAAACGTGCCGTTTTGTGTTATAAAGACACCTCATCTATACTCAGAATCCAAGTCTGATTAGAAGCAGCGTGATAGCGATCGTCTGAAAAACAAGCAACTATTAAAAGTCTTTATTAGAAACAAAGAAAACTTATAAGAACTCGTATCGGACAAAAAGGAATAATTTTTTCGGAAAACGGATACATTAAATCTCTAATTAGAAATTAGAATAGAAAAAATTAGAAAAAAAAAAAAAAAATTAAAAAAAATTATTCTAATTAGAAATTAGAATAGAAAAAATTAGAAATTAGAATAGAAATACGAAGTGGAATTGATCAAGACGTAAGTTGGAGTTATACTGACGTGACTTCATTTCTTTTCTAGATGATTCCAAATAGTTAAATAAAGATTGTTGCGCCAGAAATATCCGGAAATCGATTATGCCAGACACCGAAGAATACGACCGTTTCTCTGAAATGAACTGTGCAAAGTACACCATCTTCTCTCATTATATTAGTTCCCTCTGAGCAGTCAAAAGCAACTTTATGCGCGTACCTGAAACATTTACAGTTTATAAACTACCAGCCTGTGTTCCCCGTCTTCGGCGGTTAAGCAGGCTGGCCTCTTCTCATTTACGTGGCAACCATTTTTCAAATGTGCCCGCTTGGCCGAGTGGTCTAAAACGGCGGCCGTGTCCATGGCAGGCTAGTTCGGTTTTGCCCGCTGGCTCTGTTTCTCTTCTCTTTCCAAAACCTTTGCGGACATCGTCTCAGACAACGCCCAATTGTCTTTCATATATAAGAATGATAGCATGAATCAGCAATCATCTTCTGTGATATTGACTACAGTATTCCAGAACTGAGCTACAGTAACCTAGATACCGTATTCGATGTCCTAACTTTAGATCCAAAAAGGAGAAATTGGGTTCCGGGGTCAGGCCCCTTAATATAAAGACACCGTAAAGGAGAGATTGGGATTTTGGAAAATCATGATCCTGGCTACAGTAACTCAGATTCATGTAAATTATGACCCTAGGTACAGTATCCCGGATCCCGAAATCGGATATCCAGGAGATACAGTAACCCAGATCTTCATTTTTGAGAATCTGATCCCAGGTTCAGTAACCCGGATTCATGGAAATCATGATCCTGGCTACAGTAACCCACGACTCTGAAATCAAAACTTACAAGAAATGCGGTCCCCGTAGCTGTGTATCCCATGGAATTGGGTGAAACCCATCGAATCTCAGGCCATTGAACGTTTTATCCGTTCTGAGAATCATCACTTCAAAGTGTTTGTCATTAGAATAATACCATCTCTCGAAAAATGCCATAAAATCATGAGCTTCGAGAAGAGTGTGGTGCAAATGGATTCTGGAGCATTTCAAATTGAGAAACACTTCTCTTGTTATCCAGTGACCACCTTCTTTGGATAAACTGCTGAATTCATTGAACCTAAAAGCATTTTTGTTGCATTCAAAGTCGGCATTAACTGGTAGTTGTATAATGCAGACGCTTTTGATCAAAACATTTTCTAGAACATTCTTCAGATCTTCGTTTCTCATTGCCTTCTCTCCTGTTATATACAAGTTGTTGCATTGATTGAATCCTATATAAAATGGATACGGTATGTCATCCGGAAAAAGAAAAACTTCTAATATAGGCTTCGCAAATAAATCTCTAACTAGGGAATGGTCTCAACTGACCGTGGAGTTGAGCAACGAGACCTAGCAGAATTGATAGACAATCAAATTTTAATGGGAAATCAGTTTTCAAAAACTGCTAAATGGCCTCCAGAATCCAGATATTCTAGTCTGAAAATGCAAACTTAATACATGTGATTTACTCGATTTCTCTCCCAAATTTATCTGTGTTTCGCCCCAAATATCACGGCACTTGAAGATGCATCTCGGGCAGCGATCCGTGGCCGAGTGGTGAGTGCGTCTGCCTATGAAGCACGCTATGCTGGTTCAACCCCCGCTTTTCCAAATTTTTTTTGCTTTTTCTAATTCGCCTTTTTTCACTTTATGATCCGTTTTTCCATTAAATCTAACCAAAACTGCGCCGTGAGTATTTTATATCCGTCTTGTCGTAGATACTAGCGTTGATGACACCAGGCGGTACTTCTCATTCGCTTAACTTTTAACTTTCAAATTACTTCATGTTATTCAAAATCGTTTGCATTTTGGTTAGATTTAATGGAACAACGGATCATAAAGTGAAAAAAGGCGAAATAAAAAAGGCAAAAAAAATTTTGGAAAAGCGGGGGTTGAACCAGCATAGCGTGCATCATAGACAGACGCACTCACCACTCGGCCACGGATCGCTGCCCGAGATGCATCTTCAAGTGCCGTGATATTTGGGGCGAAACACAGATAAATTTGGGAGAGAAATCGAGTAAATCACATGTATTAAGTTTGCATTTTCAGACTAGAATATCTGGATTCTGGAGGCCATTCAGCAGTTTTTGAAAACTGATTTCCCATTGAAATTCGATTGTCTTTCGATTGGGCTAGGTCTCGTTGCTGAACTCCACGGTCAGTTGAGACCATTCCCTAGTAAGATATTCGACTCCAAGTTTCACTGATTGCTGAATATCGTTCGCCGAGTGATATGAGTGAATGACGTCATCTTTGAAACTGAAAAACGGACATCCGGATGAACAGACAAACAGAGCATACCTCATTTCCATTTCTTGGCCACCACTACTTTCCTTTTCCTCTATTTCGAAAAACCAATTCCCTTCTTTTTTATCGGATAAAACGAATTGAACTTCAGTCATATCCTTTTTGAATTTTATAATAAACCCAGTCAGAGATGTTTTAGTTGTTCTCACAAGTCGTTTGGATCTTCTTGATATTAATGATATGCTGACACTGAAAATATTGATCAGTGTCTATTTCACAGGTTGTAACTTACAGAGAAATGATATCAGTATTGATTAATACATTATTAATGCACAATACAGGGAGTTTGAACAGAGGAAGGGCCGCCATGTCGGGGGTAGAATGGGAATATTGAGTGGAATGAGAAGGGTGACGTACAGACCTTCCCACAGGCAATATCCCCGCGCGCAGACCCATCTCAGTGGAGCCCACTTATTGATTTTCTAAGAGAGTGAACGAGGAGAGGAGAGTTTCTCTAACGCACAGGCAGTTATCGATCTCTGCTCATTCCATTGAGACGGACCTGCGCACGCAGGGACTTGCCCAACATTTCTCTCTTTTTATGTAGTTCTCCCTCCACAAAATGACTGTCATCCCGTTATTTAAGCTCCCTGTATTATGCATTAGTGAAATATTAATCAATACTGATATCATTTCTCTGTAAGTGTCATCGACATAGCAACCATTCAATAGTTTTATTTCAGTGTCAGCCTATCACTAATATCAAGAAGATCCAAGCAACTTGTGAGAACAACTAAAACATCCCTGGCTGGATTCAACATTGAAATCAAGAATGATGAGACTCAAGTTCAATTTGTTACATCCGAAAAAGAAGATGCGGGAAGTTGGTTTTTTAAAACAGAAGAAAAAGAATGTACTGATACCCAATTGATGGAAATGAGGTATGCTCTGTTTGTCTGTTCATCCGGATGTCCGTTTTTTAGTTTCGAAGATGACGTCATTCACTCATATCACTCTGCAAATGATATTCAGCAATCAGTGAAACTTGGAGTCGAATACCTCAGAGATTTATTTAGAAAGCCTATACTTAGAGTTTTCCTTTATCCAGATGATTTTTCTGCATCCAGACGTCCATTTTATATGGGATTCAATGAATGTAACAATCTTTTTATCGAAGGAGAGAAGGAAATTAAAAATGAAGATCTGAAATCAATATTGGAAAATTTGACGATCAAAACTCAATTGGCTCTGATGATCCCAACAAGTTCATCTTTTGAATGCAACATGAATGGTTTTGAATTCAAAAAAATCATTTGTCTGGATAAAAAAAACAGTGGTCATCTGATAACCAGGGAAGTACTCATGAGTCTGAAATGTACTCTAATGCAATTCCATCACACCCTACTGACTGCAGATGACATCATGTCATTCTTCGAGAGATGGTATCACTCTGATGATACAGAATTCACTATATTGCTTGTCAAAACAGATAAATCGTTTGCTGGAATGAACTTCGACAGATTCCATCCAGGGACGAGCGGCAATGCCGTTGCCGGGTTGCCGAATTGCCGGAATTGCCGACTTTTTTTGATGCATTGCCGTTGCCGAGTTGCCGACTTTTTTTTCGGCTATGTTTTTCACAGTTTTTGTTCTAAATCTATTCAAAATTTCAAGCTGAATTCGACAAAAGTAATACAAAAAAAGAAAATTCTTGCTTTCATCTGAAAGAATTTTCAAAATATTTTTTGAAAAAATGGAAAAATACTCTCATTTAGTCAGAGTCACTGGAAAAATCTCATATTTTTCTCTCCCGACCTGAAAATCCTTATTATTACACGTTGCCGAAAGTTGCCGAAAATTGCCGAAAATTGCCGATTTTTGAAACCGGCAATTGCCGGATTGCCGGGTTGCCGAAATTTTGCGTTGCCGCTCGTCCCTGATTCCATCCAACTCAATGGAATCCCGAGCAACGAGGCCCAAAGTTCTTGTGAGTTATGGTTGCTTTCGACTCTGAAACTATCTAATTTTCAGGTATTCCCCAGATTTCGCTTTCGACTGTACCAGAGGAATCGATATAATGAGAAGAGATGGATTACTGTGCACTGTGATCAATAGGGCTAAAGTCTTTATTTTTGTTGTCTGGCACAACCGATTCCCTGATGTTTCTGGGGTGTCGATAATCAGGTAGTCCGTTGTCATTTTCAAACAAAACAATTTCAAAGTGTTCTGATGTATTATAGAATGATGTTGTATGATTGTTTTCTACACTCTTGAATAACCATTTTGTGATGATTCATCGTATAACTATTTCCAAATAAAGCTATCTTGAACTCTCCCGCCACTGTGTTTTGTTTCAGAGTGACTGCCACTCCATCAAGCTGTCAACGAGTTTAACATCGTCTGCAACAAGGGGAACAGCGAATTTAGTCGTGTTACTTTAAGAATTAACCAGGTCCGTTTCAATGGAATGAACAGAGCCACTCAATAAATGTCTGTGCATCAAGGAAACACTCCTCTCCTTGTACACACTAATCCATTGCGACGAGGCCCTCACAATGCACTGCGCACAGTGTTCTTACTAGGAAGGCCTCCGAGTGACCGTGGAGTTATAGGACGTGACCAGGGACGAGCGGCATTGCCGGGTTGCCGACTTTTTTCGGCAAGGTTTTTTTTTGCTAAATGTAGTCAATTTTCAAGATTAAAAAAAAATTTAATCGTACCACCTGGCTCTTCTAGAATTGAGAGACTTATGAAAATCCTTATTTTTCCATGTTGCCGAAAGTTGCCGAAAATTGCCGATTTTTGAAGTCGGCAATTGCCGGATCGTCGGGTTGCCGAAATTTTGCGTTGCCGCTTGTCCCTGGACGTGACCTATATCATTGAAAAGCTGAGAAAACGCTGACTCGAAATGTAATTTTAGTTTTTGCCCTCGAGGCCTGGTATTCGAGAAAAACAAGATCAACGTTTGGAAAAACAGTGAAATATTGCCTTTCTGACACGCAATTTTTTTTGCAATTTTTGCGTATTAAAAAGGTGATAATTTGTCATTTTTCCAAACTTTGACCTAGATTTTCATGAATACTAGGCCTCGAAGGCAAAAACTGAAGATATATCTGGAATCAGCGTCTTCTCAGCTTTTCAATAATATAGGTCACGACTCCACGGTCACCTGGAGACCTTCCCTAGTGAGATGTCCATCTCCTCGAATTCTAAAATATGTTTCAAAAATCCACTTCTCACTACGACTTCCATTTCCTTACAACTCTGTGGGATCTGTATGCGAAACAAGTTTTAAAAACACTTTTTAAAAAAGGAATATTTATTGTCAATGATTCACAGAATCAGTTTACAAAGTCAGTTTACAAATAAAAAAGACTTAAAGGGACCAAAAATTAATGTCTATTCCCACCATGGATTTATTTTTTGAACGTACTCCTCCTCATCTGATTCCATCCTCACATCATAATCATCATCATCATCGTCTTCTCCTTCCTCTTTCGGGTACCATTTTGCCGGAATGAGCCAGTTCCCATCGGCATCCTTCTCGATCTCCGACAAATCCGGACTATCGCTTCGATACCGCTCCTTCATCTCTCGCTCCCAGGTTTCAAGACGCTCTCGCTTTTCCAGTTCTTCCGGTCTGAAACATATTATTGATTTTTATTAATTATGATATTGGAACAGTTCTCAAAACTGCGCTCCACCGAAACCCTCTTGAAAAATGCCTACTTTTCTCTGAGTTTCTCAATTTCGCACATTATTTTCTTTGGTTTCGATAGAGCACGATTGTAAAAAGCGTGCCGTGCTAATCAGCATTGATTAAGCGTCTTCAACTTATTAAAAAGACAACTCACTGCATGAACTCATAAACTTCATTGCCGTATTTCTCCTGCTCCATTCCCAGACATTTCAAATACTTGATATCATCCTTATTGGTGACCACGAAGAGGAACATTGCCTCAAACTTCTTCTCAGCGCTCTTCTCAAAGACTGCAGTGAACAGTTTAGGGAGGAGAGAGACGCTTGTGGGGAAGACGAAACCCACATACTGAAAAATTGACTGTTTTTGTGGGGACTATTAAGGAGTGGTCTGACTAGGAAAGTCCTATTTCAAAAGACTCAAAAATTTGGCGCCTGGTAATTTCAAATCCATAGATTCCTAATCTGAGATGAAATTTTGCTAAACTCTTTTGTGAGCCGAGTTATGAGCCGTCAAACTACTCCAGTTACAGAAAGTCCTTTGATTTTTACAATCTTATTAAGGAGTGGTCTGACTAGGGAAGCCCCTTTTCAAAAGACTCAAAAATTTGACACTTTGTACTTTCAAATCCGTAGATTATGAAAATAAAGTAAAATTCTGCTGAATCCTTCTGCGAATCGAGTTATGAGCCGTCAAACTTTTCCTATGGTTAAGCTTTTTTACATGACCCGCGGTGGCTCTCATAAATTACTCAAAGATGCTTTTTTACAACATTTTTCCAGTAGAAACCATCAAATTTGAGTCCAAACTCAGTTTTTCTCTACAATAACTCGATTCACAGAAGGATTCATCTGAATTTCATTTAAGATTCAGAATCTACGGGCTCGAAAGTATCAGAGGCCAATTTTTTGAGTTCGAGGACTCCCTTAGTGAGAAAAAATGCTGTGTCTTGTATAAAATATCACACTGATTCCGAATCTGTATTTAGTTTTTGCAACTGACATTTGTGGGAAAAGTCAATCACGTTTTTGAAAGAGACTCCGCAAAAAAATGAAATCAAATTCATTTCCGTCGTCCCTGCGCAAGAAAAGTCAGTTTTGAGATTCCTTACAAAAACCTGAATAGCTTTTCTCCCAGACTTCCGTTTCAAAAACTAATTACAGATTCAAAATCAGCGCAAAATTTGCTATAAGACACATCATTCATTTCAGTCCCTAAACTCACTTGTCCTTCCAAGTCGTTCTCCACATCATCCAAAATCCGATCGTACAGTGTCACTCTCACATGTGCTCCTGGAAACTCCAATGCCACCATCTCCTCGACTGACTCCCGTTCGGTTTCCTCGTTGATGAGAATAACCGTCTCGTTATCTGGAAAATTATGAAAAATTTATACGAAACACTATTAGATACGGTCCCCCCACCGAAGCCAAAGAAAATTGCGAGTGAAATTGAGAGAATTTGAGAAAAAGAGACAATTTTCAAGGTGAAGAACTAATCTTATAAATTGTATATAGATAACTCACTCTTCTGATTCAAAATCTTGAATCTCAACGCGAACCGCAAGCTTTGAAGCTTATTGCGCTGCACATCGTGATGCGGGAAGCAGAAGCAGTGCTGGACGGCGACTTGCATTGTTGGGGCGGCCATGGTGATTGGTGGGGGTGCTGTTTGTCTGAAAAATGGAAATCTTTGAGGTAATGAGAGGATAACAAACGGGGAGAAAAACGCAGAGGAACATCAGGGGGTCGCAAGTTTGGAATCGTTCCAAATTGTTATTAGGCGTAAAGGACAACTTGAATAGTCATAGCAAAAGAGAGAAAGGAAATAGTAAAGAAGAGAAACAATTTTTAATGGGAAAAGTGAACAGTACTTTAACAAAGATTTTGTCCCAATGCTTTATATGATCTTTTCAGAGCGCAAGTTGGAAAAAAGAGGAAGATGAAATGAGAAAGGACAGTAAGACAGGCAACAAGAGAGAAAGTTGAAGGAAGACTGACTGACTGACTGAGCAGCAAATCTGTATTATTGACTCTGACCATGCGAAAGTCTCGATGGAGCGTACTTGCTATAAGCATGGCTATGGGAAGAAGACAGGTGTGAATCGTTCTGAGGATGGGAAGACGAGAAAAGACAGGAAACTGTCTTGAGAGTAAGAAATGACTGTCTGACAAAGAGGCGGAGCTTCTGCTGTTACAACTAATATCTAGGTCAGAAAAAGATAGATGATGATTCAGCTAGACGATGAACCATAAAACAGTGGTAAGATGAAAAGGGGCGAGACAAAGAAAATGTAACTGTGACTTTTCTTACATCAAAGAAAAAGATTAAATTCTGTTGGAGTTGTATAAAATGGATGACCACAGTACTACGTCTCACAACTGGTTATTTGTCGTATTTTCGACATGACAATGGTTAGCTAGAGCTCAAGTTCTGAGAATGAGAAAGGATATTGACAGTGAAAACTAATGAAAGGACAGGTAAGAGTACGTGAGTATGGGAGAAAAGGGAAGACTGGAAACGGTCCTAACTTCCCAGACCGGCCGTTGGGAAAAAAGGATGGGAAAATGAGAAATGACAGTAAGACAGGCAACGAGGGGGACGTTGAAGGGAAGACTGACTGGATGAACAATGAATACAACTCATCGACTCTAACAACGCCCCCCTCTGTCTCGATAGAGCGTACTTGCTATATGCATACCTACGGGAAGAAGACAGGTTACTCTGACGCACAGATAGTTATCAAGGTTTCGTTTGGTTCAATTGGAGGAAGACAGGTGTGAATCGTTATGAGGATGTGGAGAGACTGGAAACCGTCCTGAGAATGAAAAGGGACAGTAATACAGACAGATATCGATTCTGCGTTCTGTTCTCTGGGAAGGTTTGGTGGGAATCGCTATGATGATGGGGACGGGAAAATACTACCAAAGACAGGGGTGGTATGAATAACACATCTCTGGGAAGAAATGTGTTAATCGATATGGGGAAGGGATAGGGGAGAAGACTACCAAAGAGAGGCGATGTATTAATAAAGGATAGATGGGATGACCGAATGGACTAACTGGGGAGTGTGAGATGTAGACGTATTGACCTATATAATTGAAATGATAATTGTGGTTTTCACCGGTATCACTTTACGTCATACTTGTCATTTGACGGGCCGGGCCGAGGAAAAATATTGCCGGTCGGCCCGGGGGAAATTTTTTTTAAATTTTCACCCCAAAAATAATTTTCAAGTGCTTTTTTATCACTAAATTCACTGTAGAACTAATCAAAATCATCAATTCCGTCGAATTTTTGCAGAAAATGCTCCAAAAATCACTTTTTCAAAAAATTACTGCAGAAAAAAAGGCCGGGCCGGGCCGGTAAATTAGTACCAGATAGAATATCTAGTCCTTTTGGGATGCAGATGGTTCAATAGACTTTGCTCTGAGGAAAAAGCGGGAAAGGGTGAAGGTGAGAAATAGGGGCGTGATTAGAGGGGTGAGGGAACTAAAGAACAATGTTACACTAACATGAATGGCACCCAGGGGCGCAGGTGCCGAAAGGTCATACAAACAGAACATGACTCATTTCACAAGTTAGGAAAGCAGACATTGAATGAATTTGAATTAGAGAATTATAAAATAATAAGAATAATCAAGGAATTATAAAATAATAAGAATAATCAACAGGTTGAGTACTCGAATCGAGTACAGCCGGGCCGGTGAAAATTTGGAAATCGGTGAACGTCCGTAAATTTTGAGGCAGAAAGATACATATGTACCTTAAAGGGGGTATTAGGAAATTTTGAGCAAACTGTGTAAACCGTTGTGAAAATGTGTATAGGGAAAGGCAGGAAACCTTCTAGAGAATGAGAAGAGGCAGTAAGACAGGAAACCAGAGCGAACGGAGATGGGAAGACTGACTGGATGAACAACGAATCGGATGCATCGACTCTAACGACGTGCGAGCACCTGTCCGCCTCGATATAGCGTAATTGCTATATGTATGTCTATGGGAAGAAGACAGGTGTCTCTGATGCACAGATAGTAATCGAGTCTTTGTTTGGTTCAATTAGAGGAGGACAAGTGTAAATTGCTATGAAGATGTGAAGACGGAAAGATACAACTAAATGAAGGGGTTTAATGACAGATTGAGGGTAGACATTTAGATCGTTATGATGATGTGAAAATACAAGAAACCGTCCTGAGAATGAGAAGGTACAGTAAGACAGTGAGTTATTGACTCTGCGCTCTGTTCTATAGGAATGTTTGATTTCAATCGCTATGGTGAAAGTGGGATAGTGGAGAACACAACCAAAGAGAGGAGTGGTATGAAGACAGTAAGTAATCTTTATGGTTTCAACTATTTAAAGGATTATTTAGTGAATTTTGAGTTAACTGTGTAGAAAAATATAAAAATTCCTATGATAATACTCCAAACCTATTCAAATATTGATTTTCGGGCAGTTCTGAGTCCTACTAGTTCTGATTTGGGGAAGCATCATCAATAAATGAATGAGGATGGGATACAAATTGACTCTAACCACGATTCTGATCTTATTGTTCAGAAGACAGGCTGTTGGGAGAAAGTGGGGGAAGGTAGGCGGGAAAAGAAGAGAATGAGAAGGGTCAGTAAGACAGCCACCGCGGACGTTGAAGGTAAGACTGACTGGATGAACAACGAATCGGATGCATCGACTCTAACGACGTGCGAGCACCTGTCCGCCTCGATATAGCGTATTTGTTATATGTATGCTTTTGGGAAGAAGACAGGTTTCTCTGATGCACAGATAGTTATCGAGCCTTCGTTCAGTTTGATGGAAGGAAGACAGGCAGGTGTGAATTGCTATAATGATGTGGAGACGGAAAAATACAACCAAAGGAAAGGGCTGTATGAATAAAGGGGCTCTGGGAAGAAATGTGTGAATCGCTATGTTGAAGCTTGAGACTGCGAAGTCGATGACGGGCGGGAAGGCCGCGAGCCACCCGGCGGGTAACTCGGCCAGACGCTAGTAGATCATTATATCCGACAGCCCTGTGCCTGGGAATGGAGACATTTATGGAAGATGTTGAGGCTGGCTTGGTAACAGCTTCTCGACAGATCATCGTCCTGCAACCACGCAAACCAGTGGGATATGCGGATGATTCAGTACTAAAATCAGTACTGTAGAGAAATAACTGTACTTTGCTTGACCATACCCGAGTTGTGACTGCTCTCTGAGCGAAACACTTTAATAGCCCCTCACAAAATAAGCTCCCCAGCAACAGGTGGCCCGGCCTAAGCCGGTAATTACCACTATTGCACCCCAGGCTCGCCCAGGGAGAAAACAACCAAACTGAAAGGGTGTATGAATAAAGGATAAAGAGGGTATTTAAATGACCAAATGACGCGGTGGCCTAGTATTCTACACTTCGGCCATGTTGGACTAACTAGGGAGTGGTCTAAGCGTATGGACCTATATCACTGGGAAGCTATGGAATTCTAAACGCGTTTTCAAATGTGTCTAAATACCGGAAGTGACAAAGGTATAAGCCTAAATTTGAATAGTTTTCATCGGCATCTGTTCATGTGAATGTCCGCGAAATATACAAAGTGGGATTTAGGAAATTTTGAGCAGACTGTGTAGAAGAATATGGGAATTCCTATAATAATACTCAAAAACGCATTAAATTATTGATTTTGATCGGCTCAAAGAATTCCATTCATTCTAAACTCTGCACCGTCGATTTAATAAAAAAATTAACCTCTGAAAATAATGGATTGGTGTGGAAGCAGCACTGCACGACTCAATAACGCCTTCTCGTCGAACCGCGTCGCAGAGCCCACTCGCGTCGCGGTCCTTATTCATCGTATGACGTTGCATCCTAGGTGTCCTCAAGGGGGAACCCTGAAGACGTGTATGAACAGGAAACGTCTTCTTCATAGCCTTAACGACTCACACCTATCTTCCTAGAAAACACCTACCAGGGGACAGATGGACCAGAGGACAGATGCACAGATTCGCGAGCGCGTTGTCAGAGTCGATGCAACCTATTTGTTCTTCATTCAGTCAGTCTTCCCTTCTTCGTTCTCTCCGGTTGCCTTCTTTTCTCATTCTTTAGACGGTTATCTGTTTTTTCCTGTTTACCATTTCCATAGCGATTCACACCTGTCCTCTTCCCATAGGCATGCACATAGCAAGTACGCTCTATCGAGACTTTCGCATAGTCAGAGTCAATATCACAGATTCGTTGTTGAGTCAGTCAGTCATCCCTATATTACTGTCCTTTCCCATTCCCCCATCCTTTTTGTTCTCAGTCTTCCCCCGTCTACGTTCTCCACTTTTTTCCCATGTTCCTGTTTTCTTATGAGCAGAAACTGCTCACAATCAGAGTCAATATTCCGTCCACGTGTAGTTCACTCCTTCATTTATTTTATGATGTTGTCTCTCTGATTAGAACTGGTACAACTTAGAACTACCCGTTTTAGAAATGTCCTAGAACGTACCAATACCCATCTAAGTGAGCTATACGTAATTCCTTCAATCTTTTGACGTTCGGTTTTTTTCAATTTCGATTTCCTTCTTCCGTCTTTCGTTTAAAAGCCACATCTGACTTCCGTGTAAAATTTTCATCAGACTTTTTTGAATTTCCGACGGATATTTCGACTGAATTTTGTGGTTTTTGATGAAATTTTATATGAAAACAACGCAATAATTCGTTTCAACGATGAGTAGAAAACATTTTCCTCGAATTTGTCATTTTCGAACTTGAATTTTCAAACTTCTGCTTTCTGAACTCAATTTCCGACTTTCGTTTTAAACATTTCATTTCCGCATAGGTCTGATCCTGTGGTTCTAACTCGTACCAGTTCGTATTCCGGCAATTTTTCTTGTCTTTTCCCGTCTTTCCATCCCCATAACGATTCCTATTTGTCTTGCTCCCAGAGGCATGCACATTACTAGTGCGCTTTATAGAGACGCGTAGGTGTGCACGCGTTGTCAGAAACAATATTACAGATTCGTTGTTCATTTAGTCAGTGTTCCCTGCAACGTTCTCCCTAGTTGTCTGTCTTAAGGTCTTTTCTCATTCCTCATTTTCCCAACAGGCGGTCTGGGATGTATACTGTATAATGTTTTGAGACAAATCTCTGTCAAAGTACCTTATCTTCTTTTTCTCAGTACCTTATTCCCAATCACCCAATCAAACATTTCCCTTTATTTCAGCAACCCAAGTATGCCTCGTATCCATGAGAAAGATCTCCTTGCATTCACAATGCTTGAGACAGCCAAGGCCACGGAGCCATACCCAAACAAGTGGAATTTCAAGAGATTCGGTTCCCAAACAGGAACGAAGGCCTCCGATTCTTCCTACTTCAAAGTATTCCGAAGAATCGTCGACACTCTCGACACAGTAAAAAACTATAATCTGGAGGAGAAGGCTCGGATGTTGTTTATGACGAGCACACCGGTCGATGAGGATCTGCTGGAAGAGATGAGGAAGATTGCACTGGTTCGAGTTAACAAGGATAATCAAATCACGTCATATAAAGCGAAGGAAGGAGTGACGACGTTCCAAGGACCCCCATTGAAATTGAAGAGGAGAAAGAATGGAGGAAGAAAAGAGAAGAAACCACATCATCCAGCAGATGAGAATTTGGAGGAATCTGATGGAGAGGAGGTGCTGGGAGCAGTTATGGCACGAGTGGAGAATTTGGAGGATTCAGAAGGCGATCAAGCTGTGGAGCTCGCTGAGGATTCAGGAGATTCAGAAGATCCATCAGCAGAAGATATGCAGCCTGAAGCCATCGATAACAATGAGGAAAGTGAAGAAGACTCGGAGGATCCACTGGAGGATTCATCAAGGATTCAGAAGATTCTAGACGACGCTGATGGCGGTATCAACAATCTGGAAGAGCGTCAATTGTCAGAAGAAGACGCGGAGGAGGATTCTGAAGGAGACGAGGAGATTTTTGATGATATCTATGGAGATCTTGATGAGAACGTACCGATGTCAGAGGAACTGGAATTTTCGGATGAAATTGACGAGGACCTTCTTTTGAATGAAGATTTTGATGCCATGGAAGATTTGGACGATATGGGTCCCCTGGATGAGCGTGTGCTGGATTTGGAGGAAGAAGACGTTCCTATGGATCTTCAGATCAGAGATTTCGGAGACTTGGACACTGATGAGATGCCTGAAACCTACACACCGTCAATCTTCTCCGATTACCCATTTGGTAAGTGAACTAGAAAGCATATTTGTTAAGAGGGCCGAAACGGGAACACTTTTTCGTAGGGCCCTGTAGCTCTGGGGTGCACGACTGTCTCACAGATTGACCATTTTCTAGCCCTAATTCTGAGAGTTGCAGTAACTAAAGTAACCTAAAAGACGTCCTGATCATATACAAACTGGGCCAAAACGGGCCTGCGCGTAACTCGCTTAAAACTCAGTGTTGTGAGCAGAAAAATATACCAAAATGTAGATCTTGACGAGTTCTATATCTGTGGCTTACTACGAGCCGGATGGCTATTCGTTAATGTGCCGGGGGCCTGCCAATAACGAGAAAATGGCAGACAAACCATTCTGACCCGGGTCGCGACACATAAACGACTAGCAATCCGGTCCGCAGTTGGTCATAGACACGTATTGTGCTATTACCCATCCGCTGGTAGCTTACCATTCGCTCAAAGATCGGCCCGGTGTGAGAATTTCGATTTAAGGTGGTTTTTGACCGTACTTTAGCCATTAAAAGTTTTATACTACGGTAGTCGCGTCGAGGCCAAAAACATTATGATACTTGAAAAGCTAAAGACATAAGGATTCTGAACCTATTTTTAAAGTTTTTCTAGCACAGAAACTGACGGAAATACACTAACGTTAAGCTTGACATTCAATTTTTTTCAGATGACGACACTGTGGACGACTTGTTGCTGGAAAATGGAGATTTAGGGAGCCTGGAGAACGATGTGGAAGAGAATATGGAGCCAGAGGATGATCATGCGGAGGATCTGCAAAACGAAGATGCCAGAGAAGCCGTCAATGAAGACGACCTCCAGGAGATGCAAAATGAAGAAGATATCGAGGACTTAGATGAACCAGAAGATGAGGATCAACTCAGTAAATCCTTCATTGATTTCATCGAGAATTACAATGAAGACGATCTTCTTCTGGAGGATGGATATGAAATTGATGATTTGGAGCTTCAAAATTATCTGGAAAACATGGATTCTGATATCTCATTAGGTAAGTGAAAATAGAGAAAAGCGGCTACGGCGCCCCAGCCTAAGATTCTGATTGAGAATCCGAAATTTCAATTTTCAAGTGAAAGGCACGCCAGACATTTCAAATTTCTACATAACACTATAAACACGAAAACGCGTCTCAGGCACGCCAGCCCATTTTTCATTGTTCATTATAAGAGACACGGTTACGGCACGCCAGCCTATGAAATTTTGAATTTTTTTTGAGAACATTGGAAAGTCTATAAACGCGTCAACGTCGCGCCAGACTCTCAAAAACCGCAAAATAAGCATAAAACGCGTCAACATCACGCCTGACTCCCACAAAAAACGCGCCAACGACACCCCAGCCTTGCATTTAAGGTATTTTAAGACAATTTGAAATTTTTTAAGGCATTTTTAGGAACTTTTAGGCCCTTTGAAGTATTTTTCGGCATTTTTAAGCATTTTGAAGCATTTAGAGGAATTTTTACGCATTTTTAGACAGTACTTTTAGGTATTAATGTTGCTTATTTTCAGATGATGATATCGACTTGCTGAGTTCCGGTTCTTTATCAGATGAGGCTACGGTGGAAGATTCAGATGAGCAATCCTCCAATCAAGTTGTCCCCAATACCCAAGATGCACCGAAGAGAAATCTCAAGCGAAAATTGGAATCCCGTAGAGATGAGCCGATTTCAAAGAAGAGAACGCCAGGTGGAGAGCACGAATCATGGAGCGCTTTCCACTCATATGTCAACAAGTATGGAAATGGAAACGAGATGGAGAAGGCGATTCTGGTGAATGAGGCATTGTTGAAGTCGATCACTCCGGAGTTCCCGTTTTCGGGGAGGGAAATGAGGGAAATGATGGGGAATAAGGTGCAAGTTCCGGTTCAGAAGGATACGGTGAAGTTGGCCTCGGTTCCCAGTTTTATGAGATTGAATCGATTCCATGACGCTTGGGTTAAGGCACAGAAGCTTCGAGAGAAGGATTCAGAAACCGTTGTCAATCCAAAACCAGCTGTTCTTAGCAATATATCAGAAGGATCTCGGCTAAAGTCACAGAAGCTTCCAGAAGCCCCTGAACCTGTACCCAGCAATCCCTTGGGAGCCACCGTACCCCAATCCGTCATTCCACCACCACAAGCTGCTCCTCAAGAATCAGAAGATCCAGAACCAGAATCCCTGAAACCAGTCATCCCAAGAGTGAACCTGAAGAGAAAGCGTCCGGATTCCGAATTCAAGGAGTCAACACGTCGAACGGTCAAACAGCAGGTTCAGGAGACACAGGAAGTATCAGAATCTCAGGCGGAGCGATCTTCTCAGTCCGTCATCCCACCACCACAAGTTGCTTCTCCAGAATCACAAGATCCAGAATCAGAAGATGTGAAGCCAAGCGTAGATAGAATCATCCCAACGCCAAAGCGTCAGAATTCTGGAGCCAAGAAGTCAGCAGTCAAACAGGAGATTCAGGAGACACGGGAAGAATCAGAATCATCTCAGTCGGAGCAATCTTCTCAATACGAGATTTCACCACCACCACAAGTTGCTTCCCCAGAATCACAAGATCCAGAATCAGAAGATGTGAAGCCTACCGTATCGAGAATCATCCAAACGCCTAAGCGTCAGGATCCACGTCTTACTGTCAAACCAGAGCTCCTCGATCAAGAATACCCCCTCGAAGCCCTTGTCAGGACCTCCGCCACCGTGAAGCCAGAGACGGCTTCTCCAACTGATGACACTGAAGATGACACCCAAGATTTGAAGCCTGTCTTGCGTTCGGCCCCACGTAGAGCTATCAAACAGGAGATTTTAGACCATGAAGCTCTTGTCGCCGCTCCCAACATCACCCTGAAGCCAGAACGTCTGGATTCAGGATACCAAGAATCTGCTCCTATTCACCTTCTGTCAAGTATCAAACAGGAGATTCAGGACCAAGGATATTCAGATGAGTCCGATCAACCAGAGGACCAGGACCAGGATATGGAGGAGGAGCCTATCACCCCAAAACTCCTCACCAATCGATTCTTTTTGAATCTGGAGGCATTTTTCCAAGATTTGCAATCCAATGAGTTCCGTGGTCTCCTCCAAAGAATTCAAAAAGTCAGAGAGGAGGGAGAGACACGTGGATTCAGATTCACCTCCGACCAGTTATCGATTGTTATCGATATCTGCTTGAGCTCGATGGTTAAGAAGAGTATGGAGGATGAGATTACTCGACAATCGACACTTCTCCCGTTGATGAACGAGTTCTTGGACAACTTTTTGTGTCAAATGAAGGATATTGGATGCTCGAAGACCACATGGGCTGTCACGGAGCATGTCAATTGTCAGAAGAAGAGGATAAGCAAGGAGCAGCGAGTCAGTTACAGAATAGTAGCTATTCACTTTTCTAATTTGATTGATAATTTGATGGGAATTTGATTTTTATGGTTTTTTTTGTATTGTGCTTTTTAGTTTTTCCTTTGAATAAATAATTTAAAACAAGATCAATGTTCGAAAACTTTGTTTGCAGAGCAGTCACTCAAATTCACTGCGTAGCGACTCAGTAACAATGATACGTAGGTAAATTATTATCTTTATTATTAGCTCGGCACAGTTCTTACAACTGCGCTCCACCGAAATCCCCCTTGAAAAATGTCTCTTTTTCTCTGCGTCTCTCAATTTCACACACAATTTTCTTCGGTTTCGGTAGAGCGCGGTTGTAAGGGGCGTATGGTTTAATTTCTGCATTAAATGATTGCCAATAATTTTCAACTGAGGTTTCAGATTCGACAGAAATTCGCAGTTTTGCAGCAAAAAATCACAAATTTTTCAAATTTTGGACATTTTTGGGTACAGACATTTTCAAAAGTGTGTAAGGAAGTCTTTGAAGTTTTCAAACTACCTATAAACTTGTTTATAGGTATTTTCGACCACGGGGAGTCCATTTCTGCAGTCAAAATCTGTTAAATGTCTCTGCCAGCCGAGTTATGAGCTTCCGCGTTTCTTCATGTCTTGATATCCACACGAAAGGCGCCGAGAGCGCGCCAGATGTAGATTGCAATCTCTTATTTTCCCTGTGTTTCCCTCCTCCTCCTCCTCCTTCAGTGTGTGTAGTATAGAATTAGAATGTTGGAGGGGGTAATTAACCTTCTCAATCGAGAGTAAGAGAACACCGAGAGACACAGACAGGTAGAGAAACTGCTCGACCGCTCCGCATCGCTGCGCGTCGCGGTTCTTATATCCTTAGGAGTCCCCCATGGCACCTATGTAAATAAGGGTCACGCAACGAACCTACGTCTGTGTTCAACATAAGACAACGGACAGTCCCTTATTACTCGTTGTCCTCATAGACTGTCTATCGGAATGATAGTCGAACCCCCTTGTATTGTGATTTTTTAAGAATTAATTGTATTCCTACTTTCTAGTTATTCCCATCTTTATTTGTGTTATAAAGGTAAGTCAAAAATTGCAACGAAAATCGCGAAAACGAAGAAAATGGATTGAAATTTAAAGATTTTAAAGATTTGTTCGGTTAAAAACTGTTTAACGTCCCCCTGATGTCACATTATGTCCCAAAAGTCCCAAATTTATATTTTTCTGGTTGACCATGTCTAGAACTACATTTTTGTAGTTGACAACTTTTTGATAGCTCCGCCCACTTTTGAGATACAGTACCGCTCTAAATTCTGTCAACTTTCGGCTGTTTTCAGTGACCAACTTTTATAGTGTATTTCAGTCTTACTTGATAGTCCGATAAATTACATTTTGTATGGGTTAGATAGAGAAAAAGTAATAGATTATTTTTGTAGTTGACAATTTTTTTGTAGGGACACTTCCTAGAGAGTTACAGGCCATCAAAGTATTTTCGCCCTCAATTCAAATAGAGTAACTTTTGAGCTGTCTCCTTGAAATGACCATAACTCTCTAGGGATTGCCCGTACAGAAAAAGTGTCAACCACAAAAATGAAGCTCTATTTTTGTTCTATACGATCCATTAAAAATTTCAGTCCGTGGGACAATCAGTAATACCGTAATACCCTCTCAAAGTTGGTAATTTTCAACTGAAAATACCCAAAATTGTATATCTTACTGCCCAGTACATTAGATACACCGTTCCTTTCACCGCTGTAAAAAAAAAACGTTAAAAAATCAACTTTTTAATGTAAATCTTTCAGAAATGTGTGCCGTTTTTTGAGTAGTTTTTTTACTTCATCATGAGTAGACTTAAAAGAAACAAAGTAGATCTTTACGAGAAAGAAAGTCATGCATCCAATGTTTCTTGGAATAACCGAATTGTGAAAGGCGTTTAATGCAGAATGATTCTTATAAAATATTGTCACACATTCCAGATCACTCACCCAACTCCGCAGCACCGTCGCAGGTTGTCGAGAACCCCCATACTGCTGAGCCCTGAAGAACTTCAAAATATGCCTCTTGGACCTATTCTAACACAACCGATGAAGTTTATCAAGTTCAATGCTCCATTTGAAGACGAGAAGACCAACTACTTTAAGATTACAAATGCTTCCAACAATCGCATCGGTTTGAAAATTGATGTCAACAGCCCCTGATCGAATCCAAATTGGCCTCAAAGTGTGTTGCCTCGAAATCAATGGATCGATTAAAGGTGGACTAAGGTAAATTCTGATATTTTCATAGAATAATGTATGAGTACCTGTGAGTTCATTTTCATACCGAAAAAATTTAAAAAATCGGTCTGGACCCCGCTGAGAGCGATCGCCGGTGAGTTTGGGCATTTCGGTGGCTGGTGAAAATTGGCGGTATGGCTCAGAAATTCGAGTTCAGTCGTGTGTTCATTTGTTCATTTCCGTGAGTTCATCTTCACATTTCAAGAATTTTTCAATTCGGTTCATTCCCCGCGGAGAACGAGCGGCAAAACAGTTTGGGCATTTCTGAGGCAGTGGAACATTCTAGAACTTTTTCGAAAATGTTGTTTTATTCGAGTTTTCTTCGTTTTTTCTATCATTTTTGTGATAATTCTATCAATTTTAGCAGTTTACTTTCAAAATTATTGAAAGAAAACAACAAAAATGACCGAAAATAGCGATAAAATTTGAAAAAATCAACATGGCCGAAGTCGAATTTCTAGGCCACCGAAATGCCCAAACTCACCGGCGATCGCTCTCAGCGGGTTCCAGACCGATTTTTAAAATTTTTTCGGTATGAAAATGAACTCACAGGTACTCATACACTATTCTATGAAAACATCAGAGTTGACCTTAGTCCACCATTAAGATTCGAGTTGGTACCAAAATCTTCGATCTCGACAACAATGCCCAGGACTCCATAGCCATCACCTGGATGAATGTCCATGACGAGGGAGACATTGATGAAGAATTTGGTTTGAAGGGGATGGCCTCCGTAACAAGAAAACTCTCTTTGTTGATTACAACATATAGATGATATGAAAAGAAGCAATCATCAATTATTCTACTTTTATCTTTTTTGTCAATTTTTGTGTTAACCGCAAAAAATGCCCTAACTTGAATCATAAAGCAGCGTTTTTACTCAGATGTTCCCTATTAACGTTTTTCTGTTTACAAATTTTGATTGAAACGTTTTTTTATATACCTTCACGTCAAATACGAATAAAATATTGATGAATTTATAATTTTCGAACCCTGCTTCTCCCAATTTCCGTTTTACTAATACTCTTCCATTTCCGTGTTGTTTGCAGCCCAGCCCGTTGAGAGAAAAGAGAAGAATTTTGTGCAGAGAGGAAGAGAAAGAAGGAAATGAAATTTTTAGATATAGACGCAAAGAAACAGCCGGGGAAAGACTTGAGGAATACAATATACGCAGAGAAAACCAAGGAAAGAAAGAAACGAGAAAAAAGAAGGAAACGGTGCCGCATTCTGTCTCGTTAGACGAAATTCCGCATAATGTTGAGTGCTTTTGACATTTCTTACTTTCATCTACTGGAGTAAAATACATATCTTCAACTATTTCTCTATGAAATCTTATTTGAACGAAAAATTTGTAATCGTATATCTGTTTATTGAACATCGTTTTCCGCCGGAACCGAAAACGTTTTTTTTCGTTTTCTTCGGAATTTTTTAGAAATACAAAAATTTTGCAGAATGGCATTTAAACGAAGCAAATATGACGCTCACTTTCAACGAATTGGAGAATCAGCACACTGTCGATTGTGTACCGGAAAAGTTCCATGGACCAGAAACGGAGGGACCAATTGTCTTCGACTACATTTGGCAACTCGACATCCTATGGAAATGGAACAGGTATGTACATATTTTGGAACGGGACCTGATGGTTTTTTGAGTCAAAAATGTTGAGCAACATGTTTTTTGAATATAAGAAAGTAACAACTTGCCAACATGTATGGTTCTACATGAAAAATATAACTTTGCTGAGATACAAATGACAGTAGAGACGTCTAGTTTTGAACGAATATTTTTAACCGTGGATTTTTCAGTTCCATCAATTACAAGCTAAACAAGCCAGAAGTCCCGATGAGAGTAGTACTTCACAGGACAATATGGCACTATTTGGACAATTTTGGGACAGCGATTCTCCAGGAGGAAATGAAATTATTCAGCCACAGCCAAGAGTTATAATAAGTGAAAATGATATATCAGTTATTGCTATGATTTGTGAGGATCGGCTTCCGGTGACAATGTTGGAAGGATCTGGATTTCGAAAGTTTTTGGAGAAATCGAGGCCGGATTTCCAGTAAATTGAAAAACATTTTTGATTGGAATTGGGAAATTATTCATTCTCTATCGCTCTGAAATTATAATGTAACTATAATGTTGCAGATTTAAACAAGTATCGTACTACACTGAAAACGTCCTACCAACATTATGTGAGAATTTGGAAGAGAAGGTTCGAATGAGTTTAACTTTTGCTAACAACGTGTCACTTGTTTTCGATACGTTCAAATCGGATGCTGATCGAGCTGAACACGTTTCTCTTTCAGGTGTGTTGGAAGATTTTCAGTACGATTAGTCTTATTTTTTCAGTATGATAAAAAAATTATAAGTTTTCTAAACATTTGGAGGGTAAATTTAAAATACTCTAATAAAAACAGAGAACTGATTTTTCTCAAACTTTCAATTCTCAGGTGGGCCGACACTATTTCAACTTTGAAATAGAAATATCAAGTCCAATAATTTTTTAGCATACTGGATGAACATTGAAACAATGACCGCAAGACCCGCCATAGGCATTTAAGTTCTCCCGGTTTCGAAATAGAACTGGCTCTGTATCTTGTGAGTCGCTACTCAGGCAATTTGAAAAACTAGTCTATTGGATCACCACAGGGTACAACAACATTCTAAAACGTCCCAATTTTTGGAGTATCCCTCCAATTTCCCAAATCCAAAATTTCCTCAATTTCAGATCTATTTCCATCTTTCCCAGTACCTCCTCCTACTCCTCTCCTCCCAACGTGAGATTCTCAGAATTCCATGAAAATTCATTTTCCCTCTCCTCTTTTTGCAGGAACTTGTGGAGGATGCAATTTCAAGAAACCCACAACTTCAAACATCAGGAAGAGAGGAATAGGAAATGAGGCTAAAAATAGAAAAAGAAGAAGTTTAAGTGGGGATGTTGGAGAGCATGGGAACGGAGTTATTTAAAATTTTTTCAGGCATTTGGGAACCGGGTATCCAGACACGCACAGTGATTCAAATTCAAATTCGATGAGTAGCGACTCTCTCAGTTGTTGATGATACGTAGTGCATTTCATTTTTATCTGATGATAGTGAATTGAATTGTCAATTCAGGAGACATCCTATGTTATTCAAAATCAGAAAAACCGAGCAGACACTAATCCCTCCAAACAAAATGTCACTTTATCATCATAATCCATTTATTTTAATCCCTTTTTCACATCGCATTTATATTATGATTTCATCAGTGGATTATCCATAAGTCAGACACAACTTCTTTTTCAAAATAATATGATCTCAGATGTACTCCTCCACTCCAATATGATGAATAGACCCATAATTGGTGGATTCGTCAGTATGTATCTATGAGTTGATGGCTATTTTTGATTTATTCGAGTAGGTACGAGTATTGAGGAATGAAAGAGTATGCAGGAAAACTATCAGTTTTTACGAACGAAAAAGAACGAAATTAAACACAAATTCAACCATTTTTAACCACAATAAGGCCAAAATCGTTATCTCAATGTCATTTTTCCATGACGCCTTCCGGTATCCGGTTTCCGGTTTTTAGCGAGAAACTTGAGGTAGAGAAGGTTTTTAGTGTAAAAAATCCATTAAAATTGTGTAAAATCAATCGGAAACTAGTTAAAATTACAAAAATTTCAAAAAAAAAACCTATCATCGGAAATCGTCCCAAATTTGAACTTCTCATCGATAAATCATGCTGTTTAGCTGAAAAAATGGGTCCAAATCGTTTCACACCTTCAAAAAACAGCACAAATTGACAAAAAAATCATATTTCCTCAAAAAAAGTGCAAAAAAGTGCTTCGACGAGAGAGTGATTTTTTACAACAAAAAAACTTATCAGTTTTTCACAATTTCACATCTTGCGCGTCAGCCTAAGCTGGTGAATAAATAGAATAAATATTACCTCCTGTATCCATATGTGCGGCAACAAGTTGCCGGTTGCCGAAAGTTGCCGAAATTGCCGAAGTTTTAGTTGCCCAGTTGCCGTTGCCGAATTCGGCAACTCATGTTTCGGCAACAGTTTTTCGGCAACCCGGCAACAACGTTAATTTTTCTTTTCGTGATGAATTTTTGCGATTTTACAGAAAAAAAAGCAGCGAAAAGGCTTAATCTGGTCAAGACCCGCGGAAAAAAACTCGCAATGCGCCTTTAACGCATTGTAATCTTTTGGCGGTAACTTCAAAAAAATCTTGATTTTGACGAAAATCATTAAACTCGTGGAAAATAGTTCATTTTAGAGATTTTTTGTGTTTTCCTCTGTATGATTTCTTGTTTCATTTGTAGATTTTTGTTATTAGGTTTGATTAAACATCTTTTTATGAGACTCTAGTAAAAATACTAATGTTGCCGAAAGTTGCCGACGCATGAATTGGCTAGTTGCCGAGTTGCCGAAAAAACTGTTGCCGCACAGCCCTGATCCATATCGTATCTCAACCAATATTTTTTCCCTAAAACACCCTAACACAATATAGGTTCCCTCTAGAACACCACGTCAATCTCTGCATACATAATTCAATATCCTTTCTTCTTTCTCCATATCCCTTTTTCTTGTTTCCTCCCTTCCCATTCATCTCGATTCCTTGTTTCCTCAGAGTGAGTGAAAGAGCACTCGAGTGTCCCCCCCCTTTTCAGACCAACAACCAATTTTCTCTCGTCTTCTTTTTATGTTAGGAGAACAATGGTCCCGTTTCGAAAAGAGCACTCTCTGTGCTCATTTCGAAAATGTTTCTCTGAAAAAAAAAACGAAAATTGGATAAACTTTGAGCATTGACTCTTTGACACTCTATGCTCCTCAGGGCGTCAAATGGGATTAGGATTAGGGGAGAAAATGAATAAGAGGCAATGGTTATTCAGGAATATGAGTCATTGGCTGGAAGTGAGGTGGCCTAGGAATTTTTCTAGGCCATCACTTCTGTGGAATTTCGGTTAAGCTATGTATCGTTAGAGTCGCTACTCAGGCAATTCGAAAAACGAAATTCTTAGATCTGCTTCACTGTGTTCTTTCCCAAAGTCGCTACTCAGTGAATCTGAAAAACAGAAAATGTTGTTTCGGCGGGCGCTGTTGATCCTCATTTTCAGTTTTTCCAATGTCTCACTCCGTATCGTCTAGTGTCGCTACTCAGTCAATTATAGTCACCCGGATGAACACGTGACAAACATAATGCAAACGCGCTCCACCGAACAAAAAGCTGAAAATTGTGATTCCTGAAGCGCGCGAGCCATGACATTGAAACCGTGTAGGACGTTTTGAAGATTTGTGTCACAAGACGCTCTGTATCAGTTTGCAAGTTTAGTTACCAGGATGAGTCGCTGCTCAACCGATTTGTGTAAAAATCCTTATGTGGAAAACGCGCAAAGTCATTCTCAATGAAGCGCGTTTCTCACACATTTCCGTGTTTTTTCACTGCGTATCATCTCACTGTTCTGATTGTCTTGATGAGTCGCTACTCAGCAAATTTCATCCTCACGTCTGTAGATCAAATCCTTATGACCAGCATGTCCACGTTCTGAGCACGTGAACATGCTGTTCTTCCGGCTCATTGAGCCCCCCTTTTCCAGGAAAACTGGAAACGAAAAAGACATGAAAAGTGTATGAGGAGAAGAACTCTATAAACCGACTAGACAGGGGAAAAACAAGAAAATTGAGTCAGAACTGGAAGTGACACTTGTTTGGAGAGGTTTTTGGACAGACAGAACACACAAATCGGTAGACAGAAAGAGTACTCACACAAATCTCGTATGCAGACTGAAAAACAGAGAAAAACTTCAGACGACGGGCGGTATTTGATGCTCGGGGAGAATTATTAATTGGGAAACTTGTTATTGAGGTTGTGTGATACTTTGGACTTGAAATAAGCAGATTTATATGGATTCAGGTATTTCGGTTTTTTTGAGTTTCTGATTTCAGTAATCCGGACCCTAAAATGTTTGAATTTTTTGAGTTTTCAATGAAAAAGTGCAGTTTTGCGGCTGAAAAAGACTTTAAATTCAATTTCCTCCCCACGGAATGAGTCAATGCATGTAATGATGTCTGAAATTGACAGATCAGAGGGCTCAGGGTGAATTTCCCGTTCAAAAGATCATTTAATTCCGAATTTTCAGGTTTCCTTACCTAAAATCGCATTTTTCTGAGTTTCAGACCTAAAAAATCGGCTGAAAATATGAATTTGAGACTAAAAATATTAGCCGAGCATTTTCTGAATTTTCAGTAGAAAAGAGCATAAAAAAGGCTGAAAATGCACTTTTCTCCCCTCTGAATGAGTCTGTGCCTAATGAAAGCGCCAAAAGTGCACCAGATTTTTTTCTTGAAAATTCAGTTTTCGCGGCCTTCTTTAAAGTAAATAATAGGTGTTTAAAACGAACTTTCAGAAACAGGTTTTGCACTGCCCGTAACTTGAAATGGCCAAGTTTTTTATAAGCGCGTCACAGGTGCGCCAGACATCCATCTAATCTCGAGAAACGCAGTTGTGTCTTAAGGGGTAGGCTTACGGTACATGATAAAAATGATATTAAATTTTGAGCTTCTCCCAAAACGCGCCAACGTCACCCCAGTCTCCAAGCGTAATGAAAATTGGCGCAAAAATTCAAAATTGAAAGTTTTCAAATTATTTTATTTATTAAAAATTATTTAATTTATGATTTTTTTTCGCGAAAAAAGTCAAAGTTTCGACTGTCATTCAGAATTAAAAGAAATTCTGAAAAATCATCAAAACTGTTCAAGTTTTTAATGAAAAACTTGAAATCGGCTCATTTATTGAAGCCTGGACCTTTCCGGGTGGGATTTGACAAGTATGCCTTAAAGAAGATTGTTTCCAAAAAACGGAATTTTTTTAAGGGGAATTTGAACTCGCACAGCACCCTGCACGAGGAATGCGTAAACAATTTTCAGTGAAGTTAGCCGTGGTGCGCGTTTGCATCATACTGTAATTTTACAACTGAGAGACGAAAATGTCGCCGGTTCGTATCGTTTTACTCAAAATTAGGCAATTTTTGCCAAATTTGCACACCATCAGATTGTAGAGAATGTCTTTCTCTACGAAAATATATAAAATTTATTGCGGAACATTGCGTATTCACTGAGATCAGCTCGTTTTCCTAAAGGCAAATTTTTCGAACCTCCAAAAACTAGTTTTTCGAAAAGGAATTTCAGATTTTCTGTTGAAAAACTTTTTTCAAGCTTTATTAGCAAGAAATCTAATCGAAAAAATGAAAACTTTTCGTCAAAACTTGAGAAATCGGTCAAAAAACATGAAAATATTTTTTTGACAAAAATGAGTTTTTTTGTTCAAATTATGTTTCTGATATGTCCCTGAGCCGGAAAAAGTCACAAAATTTTCGAATTCTCCGAATGATTGAACGTTCTGGTTGAATAAGCGAGAGATTACACAAAAATGAGAGACACAGACACTCACGCCAAATGCGCCTTCATTTTCACTGTAACAGCTTTTCAGTGTTGCGCATTCCTCGTGCAGGGTGCTGTGAACTCGGGCCAAAATATCTCCTCGTTCAAAAGAATGTGTCATACCCGTTCCCCATAACTCCAATTTCAGAGACAAACTCTGTCGTCTCCAGACTATGACACATCCCCAAGTAAGTCCCCCCTCCAATCTACTTCCTCCTTTATGTCAATGATCACTTTTTTCTCTCTTTTTTTCCTTTTTTTGCTGAAAATGAGAGTCTGAGAGTTCCACACAGAGCAAAGCAATATCACATTAATATAATCAATTTCATTTTCCAAAAAAAAGGTGTCTCTGCGTCTCTCTCCCTAAAATATCTCGTCGCCTCGAGCCTCGTGAGCCGGCGCGCGGCTCCTCCCCCTCTCCCCGTCTGCGTCTCCTCTCCATCTCATCGATTCATGAATTCAGAAGACGTGCTCCCCCCCCTCGTCGTCCCCTCTGCTCATTCTACACGGGCGATGCGGTCGTCCTCCATCGCTTGCCTCGTGGCAGCGACGTGTCTTTTTTCGGTTTCCGTCGGCGCTCTTCCCGTCGAATATTTCTACGGTGGGGATGAGGGACAACTTCAGGACGAGCCTATTGAGGAGACTGAAGAGAACGCTGACAACTTCCAACAGGACCATGAAATTGTGAGTTTAAAGGGAGGGAGGGTGTGGGAGCTGAAAAATGTTTAAAATTTTGAAAAATCAAAAAAAAAATTTGCGCCAAATTTTGTATGTAATGGGTTCAAAAGGTGTAAAAAGTGCTGAAAATTTTCAAATTTTCGAAAAATTCGTTTTCCGAGTTTTTGGTCCACATCGCGGGGTATAAGATCCGCAACATGATTTTTTTAGAGCCGCGTTGCGTGCGCGTCGCGGTTCGACAGAAAAGACGTTAAAATCCTTGCCAAACCATTGTGCGACGGAGCGCGTTTCCGCGATCTTAAACGAAAGTTAAATTTTTTCAAAAAAATTTTTTTAAAAAAAAGTTAATTCTTAGATTTTTCCCCCTAACGCTGCGAAAAAACCCAAAAACATGTCTGGCGCACCATTGGCGCGTTCTAGCTTGCAATCAGTCAGAATGTAACGCGCCGACGGCGCCCCAGCTGTTTTCGAAAATGCGCTTTTTTGAGGTTTTTCAGAGGAAAGTCGCGTTTCTTTTTTGCCCGAAAAACGCGCCAACGTCACCCCAGCCGTCTCGCCCAAAAATTCAATTATCTACTCTGCAAAACCCGGAAACTCATTAACTTTTGTTTATGCATCTTCTCGGCGTACTACACTGGAGCCGCCAGACCCGTAAAAGCTTTGCAAGTCACGAGATATTTGGTCTGAAAATTTAATTATAGCGTGATGTAGGCGGACAGGTGCAAGTGCGCTCTAATGATAACTTGTAGGAAAATATGATATGATGTCATTAGAGCGCACTTTCTGAGTCATAAAAATTTTTGAAAATTTTGGAAACTCTTGACGTAGATGGGTTCATACATTATTTAGTATTCTTGACTCGAAAATTTTTTTTCAAAAACATTTTTTTTTCATTTTTCTGGGAATTTACTATTAGGGGGTTCAGGACGTTTTGAAATGTCCGGTTAGCAGAAAAAATCGAAAAAATTTGCCCTCAGGCTCGTCGCGTCCCTCCTCTTGAAAAAAGTGACGTCATATCCGGCTCTCCTCTTCTTCTTCCTCTTTTTCGTATTTTTTATTTGTCTAGAAGTGCTCCCCTCATCGTTTTTTCGGAAAGAAGGGCCCCAAAAACGTAAAAACAAAAAAGAAAAAAACGTTTGGCACCAGGTGGGAGTCGAACCCGGGAGCCCGCGCGCGCCGACCAAAAGCGTAGCCACCTGAGCCACATAGATGCTTAGGAACAGTGAGGTGAGGGGGGTAGATGTGCGCGGTGTTTTTTAGATTTTCGCGGGCGGCTAGATAATGAAATTTGAGTCGAATTTTCAAATTTTTTGAAAAAAAAAATTTCAAAGAAAATAATAGGAAGCGCGTAGGAGTAGATCATTTCATTATAATAAGAGACTCTTCTTCTCAATGTCATCTCCATTTAGAGGAGCATATCTCATTTCGAATTCCATAGGGAGCTCATTAGTGGTCTTCTGGTGATGGTGGTGTTTTTCTTCTCAAAAAGAGAGAAAAAAGGCGAAAAAAGGGAAAAAAATGAGCCAACGAGAACCGGAAATTGGTTTTGAGTCATTGCAAAAAAAGAAAAAAGAAAACCGGGGAGCGGGGATTGAACCCTGGACCTTCTGGGTGTCAGGCGAAAGCGGAGGCATTGCGCCACGCGGTCGCACAAAAGTAGTGGAGGGGAGGGTGGTGATAAAGGTGATTGCGCTTGAGCTAGGTGGGAAAGAGAGACGCAGAGAAGCAGACAGTCTGATTTCTCTGGGTCTCTCCTTTGATGATTTAGGCGGTTTTCATCGATTTTAAGCTAGTTTTTTGTAATTTTTTCAACCAAACTATTTTCAGGTCGCCCTATTCGACCCATCCAAGCCAATCGGTCAAGTCAGTGGTCTCGCCATCAACAAAAACGGGCACATCGTCGCTTTCCACCGTTCCGGACGTGTCTGGGATGAGAAGAGCTTCAATTCGGACGAGACGTTCAACAAAGACTTGGGACCAATCAATAATCACACTTTCGCAATTATCGATCGAGAGAAGAAGGTTGTCGACGAGTTCGGCGCCGGGATGTTCTACATGCCACACGGATTGACGATTGATTCGAATGGAGACTACTGGGTGACTGATGTGGGATCACATCAAGTACACAAAATCGATGCAAAGACCCAAAAGATTGTGATGAGTTTGGGAGAGAAGTTGGTGCCAGGGGAGGATCAGACTCACTTCTGCAAGCCGACTGACGTGGCGGTCGCGAAGAATGGACACATTTTCGTGGCTGATGGTTACTGTAATAGCCGGATTTTGAAGTTCGACTCGAAGGGACGCTTGATGGCTCAGATCAATGCGGCTATTGGTAAGCGGAGCGCTTTCGGTGGCAGGCGGCGCGGTCGCGTCGCGTGTTTTGGGGGTTTTTCGAATATTTTTTGAGTTTTTCATCGAAAATGTGAACATTTTTGATAATTTTTCAGAATTTGTTCTAATTTGGCGAAGTTTTGACTTTTTCGCGAAAAATTGAAAAAAAAACTAAAAATTTAGAATATGGCGCCAATTTTCCGGGCGATGCGGTCGCGTCGCGTGTCTTTTCAATTTTCCCAATGCCGAGCGGTCGCGGCGAGTGTACTTCCGACGGCTTATTTTCCCTGACCCAAAAAATCGTAGATCAAAAAATTATTTGTTCAAAAATTCCTTTTTTTCCAGAAGACGGCCAACCATCGGAGTTCGCCATCCCCCACTCATTGGCTCTCATCGAGGATATGAATATTGTCTGTGTTGCTGATAGGTTAGTTGCACTATGCAAATGCGCTCCATTGAGACATAGCAAAACTTCGAAATCCCCAGTTTTTCTCAGTTTTTTCGAAACTTTTCGAACTTCTAGATTACACTGAAATCGACGTAACTCGGTCGTGCGTGGGACACTCTGAATTTTCATTACGATTTTCAGATTCAGCGTGACGAGAGCTTTCAGAAAAATACCCGCAAGCCTAGGTTCCGACCGATTCTGGACTTCATTTTTTTGCAAAAACCGCCGTGATTTAAAATTTTCGAAAAAAAATCCCCGAAAATTTTTTTTGAAAATTTCAGCTTTTTCAAGTTTTTGACATAACAGCAGTACTCGTCTCATCGAGTGCTCTTAGAAAAGTACCCACAAGCCTATATTCTAATAAAATTGGGCCCCACCACGAAAACTACAGTAACCCTAATTTTCGTCTCGAGACCCAATTTGATCAGATTATAGGCTTGTGGGTACTTTTCTGAAAGCTCTTGACGAGCTGAAAACGATTCTGAACTTGATTTCATGTAAAAACAACTGGGATTTGAGATTTTTGAGAAAAAAATTTTCAAAAAAAAAAATTTTTTGCAGAGAAAACCAACGTGTCCAATGCTTCTCCGCAGGCCTTTCCGAAGGCGATCGTACCCTTCCAACCGGTATCCCAATCACCTCGGCCACCGACATCGGCCGCGTCTTCGCCATCCGTGAGCGTGAACACTATCTCATCGGTGTGACGGGTAAATCGGAAGACGTCGAGGCTCAAATGTTCTCGATCAATATGAAGACCGGAAAAACCGAGACGTTCGCCAAGGGACTCCGTGACACCCACGCGTTGGCTGTGGCCGCCGACGGTGTCATGTACGTCTCCCAGTTGGAGCCAAGCCGAATTCTTGAAGTTCGTCTTTTGTAAATTCTTCCGATTCTTTTCCTTTTCATTCCCACAATTCCCCCCACTTGTCGTTGCTTAAAAAAGAGAGAAAAATGAATGTTTATGTTAATTTTTTTTGAAATTTTTTTCCGAGTCGCGTTGCGTGTGCGTCGCGTGTCTTTGCAATTTTCCTCAAAGAACGGTATTTTTCTGTCATTTTGAACCTTTTCTAAGCAATTTTCATGTTTTTTTCGAAAGCGGAGCGGTCGCGTCGCGTGTCTTTTCAATTTTCCTCAAAAAATGGTATTTTTCTGTCATTTTGAACCTTTTCTAAGCAATTTTTATGTTTTTCTGAGTGCGAAACGGTCGCGTCGCGTGTCTTTTCAATTTTCCTCGAAAACCCCTCTTTTTTCCGCCATTTTGAACCTATAAACATAGATTTTCAACAATTTTCATGTTTTTTCGAATGCGGAGAGGTCGCGGTGCGTGCAATGAAAAAATTTGAGTTTTTTTCGAGCCGCGTTGCGTGCGCGTCGCGGTTTAAATTGAAAAATGCGTCAAATAAACGTTAAAATTGTTGTGCGACGGAGCGCGATTCGATTTTCAGTAGTTTTCCGGAAACCGAGGCGGCGCGGTCGCGTCGCGTGTCTTTGCAATTTTCCTCGAAAAAAAACCTCCTTTTCCGTCATTTTAAATCTATAAAAACCGATTTTTAGCAGTTTTCATGTTTTTTTTTCGAATGCGGAACGGTCGCGGTGCGTGTATTCCCGACTACCCGAAAAAACGCCGTTTGACAAAAACTGCAAAAACGCTGTATTTAAAAAATTTTAAGCAGCGTTGCGGTCGCGTCGCGTGTTTTTGATTTTCACATTTTGTGCGACGGAGCGCGTTTACGCCTCGTACTGCTGTAAAAATCCACAAAAACCGCGCGCTTATCACCACCCGCCGCTTCCACGTCATTCGTGTCCTCCGTGGTGTCGGCGGATACGCTTTTGGGTGGTGCCCCGAGGGTCTGGGGTTCGACTCCTCTCCCTGGCAAAATTTGAGAATTTCTTTTTAATTCGCTATTCCTACATTTTCCCTCCAAAATCGAGTCTCAATGGGTTTATCATAACACTTTTCGGACATTTCTTGCTTCTTTCAATAATAAAAATGAAATATTTCGAATGATTGACAAATCACCCGACGGGGAGAGAAGGAATCTAACAAATCTTAAATTATGTGATGAGAGAAAGAGGAAGAAATCAAGAAAAAATATACATGGGCGGGGCCGGTTTGACAAGTTTCAGGGATGGAGAGAGAGAGAGAACGGGGCAACATCATGGTAGTACAATGGGATAGAGCAATGAGGGGGCAGATGCAAGTGCGCTCCATCGAAAATTGCAAATTTCTCAATAGAGCGCGTTTGCACTCCTCTCAAGTGGTGATACAGGGATTTTTGGTATTTTTTCAATCGGTAACTCGTCAAAATTGGTGGATTTTTTGGGATTTATAGGTGGGAAGGGGCGGGGTTTTCAGCTAGTCATGGATAAAATATCAAATATATGTATGAAATGAGTTTAGGCCTGTGTGAGAGGTTGAACGTCGGTTGGAAGACGTGAGTACGGTGGTGGGCGGGTGAAGTCGACGGCGAACGCGACCGATGTCGATTGCAATTGTTGGCCGATGGCTTCGGCGACCTGTAAAATGGAGAAAATTGTCATTGGAGCGCATTTGTGAAATGCGTTTTTGTAAAATTCTGAAAAAACGGGCGGAGCCTAATCTGCAAATATGGCGCACAGGTTGTCCTAACGTAGTCAGGAGACAGTTATGCTCCATTTTTCAAAAAAGAGGCGAAGCCTTCAATTCAGATTTTCAGTTGCAAAAATGAAAAAGAGGGCGGAGCCTAATCCTGCAAAACTTCTACAAACTTTTGCACAATTAGGCTCCGCCCCCTTTCTGAACCCATCTCGAAAAAATTAGGTTTTCAGTGTGAAATGGGCGAAAAGGGGCGGAGCTTCATTGAAGAAAAAACAAAAAATAAGCTCCGCCCCTTTTGAAGACGAAACACGACAAAATTGCAAGAATAAGCTCCGCCCACTTTTTGACTGCTTCTTTTTAAAAAACTCTGTAATCAAACTATACACCATTTCTACTAATTCCAAGCTCCGCCCCCTTTCTGGGTGGAATGTGGAAAAAGGGGGCGGAGCCTAATAGGTATAACCTTAATTTTCAGAAATAAGCTCCGCCCCTTTTGAAAACAAACTATTGGCACCATTTCTACCAATTCTAAACTCCGCCCCTTTCTCAAGTTTATGTGAAACTGTGCGGCACAATTGCAAGAATAAGCTCCGCCCCTTTTCTAGAAAAACTACGTTTTCATTGTGAAATGGGCGAAAAATGGGCGGAGCCTAATTGTGAAGAACACGTATTCAGAAACAAGAAACTCCGCCCCTCTTCACACTATTTCTGTCATATTAAGCTCCGCCCTTTTTCCACAAACCGACTCCATAATGAAACCGTGCGGCGGCCCTTTTGCCAGTACAGACTCCGCCCCTTTTTCCAGTCAAGACTCCGCCCCTTTTTTCCCAATTAAAACTCACATTCTTATCACCATAGAACGAGTAGCACTTGCAGACGACCTTCATACACCAGACATGAACCAAAACGCCGGTGAAATGAACGAGAATCGCCGACGCCGGATTCTCAGAATTCAGATTCTGATAGGATTTCGTGTCGACAAAGTTGATAATGTCAAGCGATATTTGGAAGATAGCCAAGAAGAGAGCGATGGCAGCAAAGGCGATATAAGGGACGAGAAGTGAGCGACGGGCGGTTCGAATGCCGTGGAGCATCATGAGAACGAGACCGAGTTGAAGGGTGAGAGCCGAGAGAAGTGAGGATACGTAACGAGCCATGTAGTAGTTGATTGACCACTCTTTCGTTCCTTCTGATGCTGAATCTTCGACTTTTAGGGCGGATGTGTAGGCGAACAGAAGGGACACTGAGAACAGGGCGATCACGAACAGTTGAGTCATTCCGATGTATTTTGTCGCCTGGAAATATGGGGACGTTTTTATTTAGTTTTCAGCGTTTTCATTAGCAGGGCACGCTTCTTTCAACCGCGCTCTACCGAAACCGTAAGAAAATAGTGTGCGAAATTGAGAGACGCAGAGAAAAATATACATTTTTCAAGGGCGTTTCGGTGGAGCACAGTTGTAAGAACTGTGTCGAGCTAGTATGGAACTTTTCGTGAGTTTTGAGAGCAATTGGTAAAAGCGAATTGTAAATTAGGCTCCGCCCCGTCTTTTTTCAGAATTTTCAAAATCGCATCTTGCAAATGCGCTCTAATGACAAAAATCATTGGAAATTTTTTTAGCTTCAAAAATGACTTTTTTTGTAATGTTTGTCAATTTTTCATCGAAAATGTGACTATATCTGATTATTCTTCAGAATTTCTTTTAGTTCTGAATAATAATAAATTCGATTTTTTCGCGAAAAAAATCAAAAAATTCGAAAAAATTGTCGATACATTCGAACTTTGGCGCCTAAAGTGAGACTTTTCGGAACCGAAATTTCAGATTTTCAGTTGCAAAAATGCTAAAAAAAAAAGGGGCGGAGCCAAATACCACAAAATTGTTACCCATTTTTGCACAATTAGGCTCCGCCCCTTTCTGGACCTTTCTGGGAAACATTTACGTTTTTCGTGTGAAATGGAAAGAAAGGGGCGGAGCCTAATAGATTAAAAAATTTTCCGCCCTTTTTCACGTTTCACAACCGCGATTTTCACCATTTTCAACGTTTGTTCGGTGGAGCGCACTTGCAACATTCCATATTATTTCAAACGCGCTCCATCTCAATCGGAGTTCTTTTTTCTTCCATTTTTTGCCAACAACTCTCAAGTTACACTCTTTCCAACTCAATTCCAATGAATATTTATAAGTCTCTTCATCTCCTCCCCAATTGACGTCATCCGTATTCCCTTACCTTGGTGACATGAAGTTGTCCACACGCGACACGATATTTCGGCGCATTGCAGTCCCAAATCGCGTCGACACGGAACTTTCCACCACCGGCTCCGTTCGTTGCTCCACCGTTGATTCCGTTACTGCGCGCCTCCTCGGGACTCTCGTAGCGCGCCGACGAAAATACTGCTGATTTGAGCATTCTGGAATTATAGATTGAGAGGAATGGAGAGAAAAAGAGGTATACGGTGGGTAGACGGATGAGGAGACGAGTAAATTGAGAATGAGGAAATGCGCTCTATTGAATAGAAAGTTCAAATTATTTAAATCTGTTAAATCAGTAGAGTACCGTGGAGCGCACTTGCACTATGCAAAAATAGAGTTATTGGAACCGCGCTCCACCGAACTTTGCCGAAAAATTTGAATTTTTCTGTCAAAAACGCAGTAGAGCGCATTTGCAGTGGGAAATTCAAATCTGATCGAATTCGCTGCGCTGCCATTAGGACTCGATACGAAGTCTCAGTCTCTATTCTAGCATGATACAAGTGCGCTCCATTGACCATTGATACTCTCAGGATTCAAATTACTTGAATTTCCTGTTTATTAGAGCGCATTTTCCTCATTCTCAATTCCTCAATACCAGATATTTGTCTACCGTCGGCACGGATTGACAAGTAAGAGACGGCGGAATTGATAATGAGGAAATGCGCTCTAATAAACAGGAAATTCAAATAATTTAAATCATGAGAGTATCAATGTTCAGTGGAGCGCACTTGTGTTATGCTAGGTCTTAGACTTTGTATCGAGTCCTAATGGCGGCGCAGTGAATTCGACCAGATTTCAATTTTCCACTGTAAGAGCGCTCTTCTGCGTTTTTGACAGGAAAGTTCGATTTTTTGAAAAAAATTTCGGAAAAGTTCGGAAATTTTTTAGAAAATGTTACAAAAATGAGGATTTTGGCACAGCCCCAAGATTAAAAATCCACCATGAAAATGTAAGCCACGCCCACATTTTCGAGGGCGGAGCTTAGTCTTCCAAACTTGAAAACTCCGGTAAAACTCTTGGCAGAGTGCGAGAACACCTTGTTGTCGATTTACGCCCGTAAATCGACACCATACAACAAAATTGAGAAAAAAGAGGTTGTTGAGGTCTAAATCTACCTCAAATGGACGGAAACTGTGGAAATGAGATTCTGGGTGCCGATTTACGCTCGTAAAACTACACGAAATAGGAAATATTACTCAAAACCGATTTACAGAACCTTCTAGCCATGTCCTACGGTAATCGATGAAACCAATCGATCGAAACATAAAATAAAATGTATCAATAAATTGAAGAAGAACGTTTTGGGTAGTGTCTCTCTTTTGCTGTAACATGAAGCAACTAGAAGGACGTCGTTCTCAGTCACATCGGCATCAAAAGTCACCGCCAAAATGTGTGTGTAAAGAAGACGTCGAGAAAGAGACCGTTGGATACCCGACCAGCGAGAGAGAGAGTGTGAGGAAATTTCGAAAATGATGATGATAACACGAGGAGAGAGAGACGAAATATGGAAAAGAAGATGGGCAGAGGAGGAGGACAGGTAGACGGAGAAGAGGATGGCAGAGAATTCGAAAAGGAGTGAGTGTGTGTGTGTGTGTGAAATGACGTGATTGTCACATGAATAGCCTATAGGTTATTGTTTATTATGACAGGAGTGGAAACCTCGCTCTAATGAACTCTCTTTTTTGGAAAGGACATTATTTGGCATTGTACCAAGTGACACTGGAAGATGAGAATAGGCTATGGATTAACGATTTTCAAGAAATGCGACGGAGAATGGTATCTAGGCCACCAGGAGGTTTCTAGGCCATCGGGAATCATTAGGACCGAGGTACAGTAACCGATAGGAAAGTACCAGGTTCAGGATCATGGATCGTGTTACTAGGATCAAAACTACAGTAACCCATAGGATCCTGGATCTAGAATTTTGATCTCTGAACTACCGCACCCCTATTCTACAATGCCCATAATCAAAATTCCCTGGACTCGAGATCTTGTGGGTTACTGTACTTCAGGATTCTGGATCGTGTAACTAGGATCAAAACTACAGTAACCCATAGCATCCAGGATCCAGGATTTTGGTTCAGAACTACAGTGTTCCGTGCCAAAACAAGGTAAATCCACTCTTTCAGAAAAAAATTGTGAAAATCACGATTTTTTACAAAAATCTGAGTTTTTTCTCCAATATTGAAGAGCATTTCAAATAACAGGATGCCAAGCAAATGCTGAAATTTGATCTACCAACTAGGTTATGGAGAATTCTTGGCATTGTGCCAAACAGCTCCGTTCTAGTTCAAAAAAGTCCAGTAGAGCGAGTTTTCCTAATGGAAAAACCAAATTTTGAGTGGAAAAGTGGAATTTCAGACAAAAACTGGGAGCTTTTCAGCTCAAAACTCAGCATATTGAAATAGATACTGAAAGACGTCGAAAACAGGGTTTTTGGAGACGAAAATCGATTTTTGACTCAAAAAAAGCGATTTTCAGCGTCAAAAATCGCTCGAAAGTGATTTCTGAGATTGAAAAATGGCTCAAAAACCACCATTTCGATCGATTTCAAATCGTATTCCAAATCACATAGACGTAATCAAACAGGCGGAAACCACAAGGCCTCAATTCGGAATGTTACATGCTTCAATGCGTTCTCTTTCCTGTCCTCCACACAATTTTCCGGAGAGAAAAAGGGCTTCTCTCTCTCTCTCTCTTCACGTCACACTTGAAAAGGACTTGTGCTTTTGTCTCTTTTCTCTCTCGTGTCAAGCCAAACAGAGCATTGCTCTCTTGTTAGGAGAAAGGAGGAAGGAAGGACGTTGCTCTGTGAGCATTGTTTGGTTAGGACCCCCTTTTCCGGCTCATTAATTGTCGGAAAGAAGAGGAATTATAAATTCTGAGAAAAGAAATCTTCAGAATATGACTAACCAATGTTGTTTTCGAATTCTGAAACTGATGACGCCTACTGTAGGCGTCGCCCACAATTCCATCTGGAATTATAGCTTATAGCTTATAGAGGCTTCTCAAGGGATCAGAAGAAAACTATAATCATCTAGATGTGTCTAGACAAGAAGTGATCGGCAAAAGTTCTTGTCGATTTACGGGCGTAAATCGACACCATACATCAAAAAAGAGGTTTTTGAGGTATAAATCTGACTCGAATTCACGGAAACTGTGGATTTACGCTCGTAAACCTACACAAAACATGGAAATTCTAGAAAATCATACTATCAGCGGAAATTGACTGACTACAGTACGACGAAACCATTTTCGTGTTGATTTACGGGAGTAAATCGACACCATACATCAAAAAAGAGGTTCTTGAGGTCTAAATCTGACTCAAATTCAAGGAAACTGTGGATTTACGCCCGTAAACCTACACAAAACATGGAAATTCTAGAAAATAGACTATCAGCGGAAATTGACTGATGATGGAACCATTTTTGTGTAGATTTACGGGCGTAAATCGACACAGCGTTCAGAATTTTCTATCTTTTCTCCGAAAAGTCAAAAATTTCACAGTTGAATAGCTGAAGACGTGCGGATTCTGAATCTGTTTTCCGAACGAAATTCAGAATTTTAAGGCGAAAAATTTCCGCTAAAACTTGACGAAATATGAAAAAAACCCAATTCAGAACATGAAACACGGAACACAGAAGTTGTATAGCAGTCGGTGACTAAACAGGAGGAAAAAAGAGAATCGAAAAGGGAGAAAAAAGGGCGACCGGCTGACAAGAAAGAGGGCGGGCGGGAGGAGGAAACACTACTTTTTCGGGTAGCCGCAGGGGAAAAACGAGTGCGGAAATAGTTCAAGGTTCCGGGAAGAAGGACGTTTGGAAACTATGGAAAATTCAAAATTTCAAGTTTCAGATTTGAGCTTTTTCTGAAGCAACAATGCCAAAAATCGGAATTTCAAGGACTACCAGTCAAAAAAAGCCCAGTAGAGCGCGTTTTCATCATAAAAAACACTATTTTCAGTTGGAAAATCGCCTCAGAAGCCGATTTTTTCAGCTCAAAAGCAAGTTTTCAGCCATAAAATTAACCTCACACAAGATGTAGCTGGAAATTCAGCCTATTTGACATATCGGACGGTAATGACGTCAGATTTCACCTTTTGAGAACCAAAACCGATGCCATGGTTCGAATTTGGTATTTCCAATTGCTGAAGTTGATTTTCAACTAAAAATCACCTCATTTTGGACTTTAAACGGCCTTTAAAAAAACATGGCGTTCTCAACTTTTCTTACGTAATCGCTTGAAAGTTGTTTCTGAGCTAGAAAATCGAATTCTTTGGCTCAAAAACCACATTTTCTGCTCAAAAACACCGTTTTCCAAGACAATGTCGAAAAACGAAGCTTCAGTTACACGGTTTCAGAAAAACTCCGTTTCGAAACGTCCTAAAGTCTGGAACAGAGCCAGAGTAGAAACGGTTCTAAAATCGTGGAATTTACTGAATACAATGCTGAGCTAATCTGGTTTCGAAATTGGCAGAACAATGACTCTAAACCAGCTGAAAACGCGTTTAAGGCGCCCCAGACTCGAAAATTGGCTGGATATCGCTCCCAACTGGAAAACGCGTCCAAGAGGCCCAGCTTCTGTCAAAAATCAAATTCTGTCATTTAAACGCGCCAAAGGTGCGCCCGACTCCAATTTCTATCAGAAATTCAAGTCGCCTGGCGTGCCTTTTGACGAAATGACAAACTTTTTTGAGGAAAATTTTCCGAAAATCGAATAAAATCTTGTTGCTATGAGAGATTCTTCTCTTGAGACTGCTCGACGTCGCGCACATAGATAGAAATCGAAACTAAAAAGGAGCATAAGACTGAGCAGCAGCAGTAGGAGGAGGGGCGGGGTGACATGTCTTTGAGCCACCGCCATTTATCACGACGACGTCTTCTTCCCAACGTCTTCTTCTAAAATGCCACCGGTCGTCCCCTCTAGGGCCCTCTCAATTTGCATTTTGATTACTTTTTCCTCGCTTTTTTTTGTAAAGAGGAAATGGGGGGTACTTTTTGATTAGCGCGTGGGAAGATACTGATGGAAGAGGGGGCAAAAATAGACACAAAACCAGAGAGAATTTGTTTGTGGAATGATGGGAAGAGAAGAGCCGGGAGAGCACCACAATACCATCAGCTCAGCAAATAAGACGGCGAGGAGCGGGGCGCTGCTCTCTGAGAGCAAGAAGAGACGAAAAAAACACTGGTGTTTTCAGTTGCTGCCGAGAAATGGGACGTTTTGAAACAAAAATTGTCTCGGTTTTCTCAAATTTCGGTTTCGAAACGGTTTGAACAGTTGAGACGTTCTAGAACTGTGGAACCATCAGATTTTCGTGTCGATTTACGCTCGTAAACCTACACAACACATGAAAATTCGACAACTGAAAACTGTGACGTTTTGAAACCAGAAGATGGTTTCGAAATGTCCAGACACCGATGAATTATCTTATTTGACTATTTTTCCAACGAAAAAGCTCAAAAACCAGCAATTTTCTGGAATTCCTGTCATTTTCAGCGCTGAAAACTGGAAATTAAGGACTTCTAGTCCAGAAAACTCTATTTTGAGACACTTTTTCTAAAAAACGAGTATAATTGACCACTTTTTCAAGCATTTCAGAGAAAACTAATTGATTGTCTTGTCCACGAGGACTACACGAAGATATTGTCATTGGAGCGCATTTCCCCAGATGTCGAAAATCGCTGTTTTTTCTGTGGAAACTTCCGGAAATCGATATTTCATTGTGAAGAATCTCAATTTTCCAGAGGTTTTCACAAAAAAAAACCGTTTCGATTTTCAGCTTTTTAGGAGTCAAAATTGACACTTTTACGGAAACTCATCTAATGAATCATCATTAGGTGAATTTTCGTAAAAATGTCGCTTTTGACACCTGGAATCTGAAAATCGTAACGGTTTTTAGTGAAAACTTCTGGAAAATTCAGATTTTTCCCTTTAAAACATGGATTTTCAAAAGTTTCTGCAAAAAAATACTGCGATTTTAGATTTTATGAATCAAAAAAGGTCACAAGTTCGCAACACAACACAAAAAGAAGGAAGAGAAGTGTGAAATTGTATTTTCAAATCGAATCGACGCGAAAAAAAAAGAGTCATAACGTCGAGAAGAATCGACGAACTTTGTGTGAAGAGAGAGACGTAAGAGGGCAAAGAACAAACAGTCATAAACTGTTGATAAGCGAATCGGTTTCCTATTTTTCGATATGATTGGTCGGAAGTCGTGATGAGAGAGAGAGGTGTCAAATGATGTGCAATCTTGCAACATTGGCTGAAAATAAGATTTCCCAGAAGGTCACAGTTCTTACAAATGCGCTCCACCGAAATCCCATTGTCTCTTTTTCTCTGCGTCTCTCAATTTCGCACACACTTTTCTTCGGTTTCGGTAGAGCGCGGTTGTAAAAAGCGTGCCGAGCTAATAGCTTCTCGGCCAGCTGAACAAACGGATTACTATTTTGTGACATTGGAATTTTCGGAATCTGAGCAAACATGCTCTATCGGGCAGTTCGGTTTCAAGTTCAAACTGCTGCTATCACTCGAAGATCAAATCTGAGCGGTAGAGCGCGATTTTAGAGAAAATGCAGGAAACATCGCTAAATGATAGATATTTTGGACAAAAATTGTTGTGTAGATCAAATCTGAAAGCTTCAAACGACCAAGTTCTCGGAAGAAAAAGTAATGGAAGATAAAATCTAGACTAGATCTGGACAAAAACTTCAAAAAACCGACCGATTTTCAGATTTTCAGCCAAAAAAATGCTGGATAGATCAGAATTCGGACGAATCTAAATGGAATCTTCTGGAAATCGTCAATTTTCAGCTGAAAACTGAATTCGAACTAGGCCAAACTGTCTGAAGACCAAAAATGTCTAGACGAAAGACCAAATTGATGATTTCAAGCCAATCAAGACGGGAAATGTGAAAAATCGGCAGGTTTCAACCGAAAACTGAGTCAAATCATGCAAAAACTTCCAAAAAACCGCAAATTTCTGATTAACACTCATGTAGATCAAATCTAGAGGCCTTCAAATACAATAAATTGATCTACACGAATGTTAGTTAGAAATTAGCGGTTTTTTGGAAGTTCTCACCAAGAATCGCATGAATTGACTCAAATTTCGGCTAAAACCCCCCGATTTTTTACATTTCCCATCTTGGAATGTCTGGAAATCGTCTGAATCATAGATCTGGTTTTTCATCTATACTTTTATGGCTGTCAGACAGTTTGGCCTTGTTCGAATTCAGTTTTTGGCTGAAAGTTCGCAATTTCCAGAAGATTCTGTTTCGATTCGTCCGAATTCTGATATATCCTGATGATATATTCGAAAAACAGCCAATTCTGATCAAATTTAGGTCTGAAACTAGGCCAAAATCTTCAAAAACTGTCGAATTTCTAGGAAAAACAGCAAGAATCTCGTGGAGCGCGAGACATATGTTGTTCCTCTCACCTTCTCCTTTTCTCTGCGTCTCTCTCTTCTCTCTCTATCTCATTCACGTGTTTTTCTAGTAAACACAAAGTAACACGACAACATAGGGGAACTCAACTCTGACCATTTTGGATTCTTCAATCTCAAAAAAGGAGCGTCATGATGGAGACTGAAAATGAATGACGTGTATGGCGTGTCTGGAACTCTGCCAGAGGACAATACAAAAACCATTCAACTCAACAGGCGGTGCACAACGGGCTGGCGGCTTCCTCTTTTTCGTTTGTTTAGTACTGTAGAGGTCTATTGACTGCTTTTTGGTTAAGCATAGCGGGAGGAAAAGAGTGGAAACCGGCATACACAGCGAAAAAAAGGTTTTTTGACGCTTTTTGTGTGTCGTTTTGCCTGCTTTGCGGTTCAGAGAGACGAAACACAATGTGTTCTTTTCCTCTACTTTTCCACATATTCCACGTATTGTTCCTTTTCATGAGTTTGAGAAGGAACGCGCTGACGGTGCGCCAGCTTTGTTATGTGCTCAAATATCGTTCAGATAGGGATTATCTTTTTCGATTTTTTGAGCGGATATCCGAGAAAAACAGAATTAGGATTAGGATATTGTGAAAACAGAAGGGGAAAATGTCACATTTATTGGAAATTAGAGTTTTAAGGGACTTTTTGGGTGGAAATTTCGAATTTTAATGGGATTTTTGTGATTTTTCAAGATTTCTGGCTGAAAACTTGCAGAAAGTTGACCAAAACCGCAGCTATTTGACCAGAATGTCGCAAAAGTGATTAGTTAGAAAAACCACCGAATTTTTGTGTGAATTGGGTTGAAACTACACCAAGAAGACCCAATTTCAGCCAACTTGTTTGAAAACCAAAAAGAGATTTTTGAGCATTTTTTTGAGAAAAAATTCCAAAATTTGAGCTCAAATTCGACAAATTTGCCAAAAATGTGATTTTTCTTCTAGAATCCCCCAAATTTCAGCTTTTAAGCTTAAAATCTAGATGAATACCTCAAATTCTACACAGAAAACTCAAAAATTTCGTGTTAAACCAGCAAAATTCGCACTTTTAACAAGATTTCCGGGTGAAAACCTCAAAGTTTCATTTCCCTATTGATGACTGATCTCCGCCCCACTGAATCGCATTTCTTCTCAATGAATCACGGAAAATTCGCAATTTCTCACTAATTTTGCAAGAAAAACCCAATTAATTCTCGTCTACTCACGAATTGATAAGATAAGGCAATGTGATTGTTAGTCATAGAGAACACAAGAAGTGACAAACTACAAAAGGTAGAGGAAGAAGTGAAAATCCCGATTTTTCTCTTAAAAAAGCGAAAAAAACCTCGAAAATCCACAAAAATCCGGAATAGCGGCAGTTGGTTCTATCTACGGGAGAAATTGCAAAAAAGTAGTTTTTCTCAAAAAAAAGCGAAAAAATTCGCAAAAAGTTCGCCAGAAATGAAGGCGTTCGGATGCGACGCGGTCACGCGTCGCGGCTCTTCTTCTCATCTCTCTCTCTCTTCTCAGTCGTCGTCGTCCCCTTTTCTTCTCCAGTTTTCCACCAAATGTTTGCCAAAAGACAGAGAGAGAGAGAGAGAGTTGAAGAGGCGGAAATGGGTGCGCGATTAGTCACTTCGTGGGGCAACGCGACCCCCCTCTCGCCCCTTTTCCAAACGACGAATTCTACGACGACATCGCGTGTCACGCTTTCATTATATTATATTCTTTGAGTTAGTTTTAAACTTTCGCCCGCTTTTCACTACTATTTTTAATCGGATTTTAACGGAAAACTGAGGAAAATCGTTAAAACTCTATTTATTGCTGGATTTTTCCATTTGAAGCTTCGGAATATCGAAAAAGTTAGAACAAGTCGAGAAAATCGATGAAAATTGAATTTCGCTTATTTTTTGGAATTTTTCGGCTATTTTTTGGTTAAAATTTATGGTTTTACGTTTTTAATTTCAAAATACCATGATTTATAGTGAAATTTGATGGAAAAAAACGGGATAAAACCGAGAAAAATGATGAAAATTAGCGCAAAAATTAAAAAAGTCTACAGTAAGATTTAAAGGCACAGCGCACTTTTTGTTGGATGGGTCTCGACACGAAAATGTGAATATTGAGCATTTTCTGTGCAAAATTAGAGATTTTATTGAAAATAGCTGAAAAATCTTAGTTTTCTGTCTGAAAATTCAATATTTGAATTATTTACTAAAGTTTTGTAGAAGAAAAGCTAATTTCTTTTTATTTACTAAAGTTTTGTAGAAGAAAAGCTAACGATTTTCACACGTTTTCATCTTTCGAAACAATGCGAAGAGCGAATTTTAGTATTTTCGATGTTAAAACAACTGAAAATCCTATTTTTGGAGCAAAACTTCATAAAAATGATGGAAAATCGAAGAAAAATAGGCAAAATGTCATCTACAGTAAGATTTAAAGGTGCATGTCAGAATTTCGTGAAGAGGTTTCGCCAAGATTTTGTTATTTTGTGAATTTAGGTCATTTAAGCACATTTTTCATATTGAAAAAATTATTTGAAAAATTATAAATCTAACTTTTATCAATTTCTATTAAAAATTTTGGTTTTATAGTATGAATTTATCTGAAAATTAACTGAAACCCGCCAAAATTCAAGTTGGGTACTGTATCAAAGGCGCATAGTTCGATTTTTTGTGGAGTCCCGTCACGAAACGCATTTTTATTTCTTTTTCTGATTTTTTTCATTTTTCGCATAAAATTCACGATTTCCATATCGTTTCTCCCAATTTTTCTTCTCGTTCCAACGAAAAAATACATTATCTCTATTCAAAATCGGTGTCGTCTTCCTTCGTTTCTTGCCCCTTCTCTCCCCATTTTCTCCCATAAAACATGTTTTTCGCCGCCCATCTCCTCTCTAAATCAATGATTTCTCGCATATCTAGCGACACGTGGTTCTCAGATTGACTATGTCCAACTTAAAATGTCTTATTTTTATTTTTCGAAAAAAAAATTTTTTGGAAATTTTTATTTTTTCAGAAAAAAATGCCCAACATCCCAGGACACCAGCGTAATGTGTCACAAGGACAACATGTAAGTCTACAGTAGATCAAAAGTGTGTATTGGTCTCGAAGCGACAAAAAAAGAATGAAAAAAATCTTGACTCATTGTCTTTTTTGTATTTGAAGCAGACTGCTAGAAAAAACTACAAAAAACACCACAAAAACAGAAAAATCTCAGAAAAACAGCACATTTTTCATTCTGTTACACGCCCAGACCCCTCAGAAATTCATAGAAAAATTTTTGGAAATTTTTTTTTTTTTCGATTTTTTTTAACCCAAAATTTTTCTTCGGCCAAAAACATTTTCTAGCTTATAATCGATCGCGGAGCGGATTCTGACGAAGAAGAAGTCGAAAAAATGGCTGGAAAAGCGGTGGCAAGCGACACGCGGATCTCAATGGAAAACGACGATGCACCATATGGGAACGGTGGGGTCTATCCGGGTAGTAGCCCCCCGTTTAGCCCAAGTCGACCGCAGGATAATAAATCGACGTAAGTGAGACGGTTCAGGTGAATTTAGAGCGAAAATTTGAGATTTTCGAAGATTTTTGGTCTTGAAACTTTTTTTTCAAAATTTTCAAAAAAAAATTTTTAGCCAAAAAAATTTATTTTTGTCATTATTCGTCATTTTTTGTTAGTTTTTAAACGTTTTTAAACAAATTACATTGAAAAAATGGGTTTTTCCAATAGTTTTTAATGTGAAAATCTCCAAAATTAACACAAATTTCTAAAAAAATTTTTTTGATTTTTGAAAATTTTTCAAAGGGTTTACCGTTTTTTACATGAAATAAGCTTCTAGAGCTACCACTTAGTTATATTTTATTAGAAATAAGCTATGTGAGTCATCGGATTCACAAAAACCTCAAAAACCCAAAAAGGAATAATTTTCGGCTCCAAATGTTCAATTTTTAAAGATTTTCTTTTTAAAAAAATTGATTTTTTATATATTTTTTCGGTATTTATTCAGAGTTTCTTCTAATTTTGTCAAAAATTAGACGTTTTCGAAAAGGAAATTCTAAAAATTTGAATTTTGGCGTCGAATTTTCCTGGGTTTCAATAGAGCGTGTTTGCTCACACACATCCGCGCTCCACCGAAACTGAAGAAAATAGTGTGAAAAGTTGAGAGACACAGAGAAAAAGAGACATTTTAAAGCCGTAGAGCGTATTAGCAGTCCACTCTTCTTATAACTGCGCCTCACCGCAAACGAGAGAGTATCGGCGAGAGAGAGACGCAGAGTTTTTTCTCGCGGCGACCGAGGTTTTCACAGTTTTTGGCCTGTTTTTGCTTTTTTTCATAAGAATTTCCAAAAAAACACTATGGAAAACTGCGAAAATCTGTGTCAACGCGAGAAAAAACTCTGTGTCTCTCCCACCGATACTCTCTCGTTTGCGGTGGAGCGTAGTTGTAAGAGGGGATGGACTGCTAATTCGCTCTATCGCTCTGAAATGTCTCTTTTTCTCTGAGTCTCTCATCTTCCCACACTACTTTCCTCCATACTTGCAAACCGGGCCGAAACGGGCCGACACGGGCCGGCTCGTAACTCGCGTCAAAATGAATATTATGAGCTGAAAAATATACCAAAATGTAGATCTCAGCGAGTTCTATGTCCGTGACCTGCTACGGATCGGATGGTTATTCGTTAATGTGCCGCGGGCCGTGCTAGAATGGCTTTTTTGGCCATTTTCGCGTTTTTTGGCACTTTTTCCCGGCCCGCGACATATTAACGAATAGCCATCCGGCCCGTAGTAGGTCAGGGGCATAGAACTCGTCGAGATCTACATTTTGGTATATTTTTCAGCTTATAATATTGCGTTTGAAGCGAGTTACGCGCCGGCCCGTGTCGGCCCGTTTCGGCCCGGTTTGCAAGTATGCTTTCCTCAGTTTCGGTGGAGCGCGGTTGTAAGAAGCGTGTGGTGCTAATAAACTCTTCTACATTCAAATCCCTTCGTGTTTTTCTAATTTCCTCCAATTCTTTGTTTGCAGTGGTCTCTGCAGTCCACAACTCCGTTCGAACATCAAAGTAATCATTGGTTCAATCGTGTTAACTGCCGTCGGAGCAGTTCTTCTTGTCATCGGATGCTGGGTTGCTATGAATCCAGAAGAGGGTGAGTGCCGGTGGATCTCAGTTACCGTTGAATAACGTTTTTGAATCGAAAAATGCTCAAAAATCGTTATTTCTGTGGGAAAAATACAGTTTTTGGAGTATTTTCAGTTGAAAACTGCAATTCTAATAGTTTTTTTTATAATTGCTGTGATGAAATGATGAAATGTTGTTTTTTCCAGATTTTTGAGCTGGAACCCAGAGTTTTTGACTGAAAAATAATTGCTTTTTCTGACACTGTAAATGACCAGAAACATCATTTTTCAGTCAGAAACTCAGTCAAAAGTCAGAAATGAATTTTTGAAAATTTTCGTGGGCAAGAATGCAAAATAGTCCAAAAACTGTATTCTCCCAACAAAAACAACTAATTTTGACTGAAATGACCCTAAAAACCGATTTTTCATGCTCAAAACTTCTATTTTGTGCCTGAAAACCTTCAAAAACTCATTTTTCGACGCGAAAACTCAAAAAAAAACGCCGAAAAATGCCGAAAATTCATTTTTTAACCCAAAAAACGCAAAAATGCTCAATTTTGCAGTCCAAAACACTCAAAACTTTCACTTTTCGACTGAAAATAGCTCAAAAATCCCATTTTTTCACCTCAAAATGTCCAAAAAACCGATTTTTCAGTCAAAAACGGTGAAAAATCTCATTTTTTCAGCCAAAAACAAAATCGGAACATTACATTTTTCGACAGAAATTGTTCGAAAAACCCCATTTTTATAGTCGAAAAATGCTCAAAAACTCATTTTTTCAGTCAAAAATGCTCAGTTTTCACTCTCAAACCCTTAAAATCCCATTTTTCGGTAGAAAATAGCTCAAAAATCCCATTTTTTCAGTTAAAAATCCACAAAAATCTTTAAAACTCCCACATTTTTCAGCGCATTCCGGAATGCAACACTGGGTGTTCTTCTTCGCCGGTCTCGTCTGTTTCATTCCGGGATTCTATCACGTGTACTACGTGACATGTACTCTATGCGGTCGTCCTGGATACTCTTTCGACAAGTTGCCCACTTTTAATCGATAATCTACAGTAATCCCATTTTTGATATTTTTCTAGTCAAAAATCAAAAAATTTCTCCTAAATTTTCTCTCTCGAAAACCTACAAAAACTCACTTTTCTCTCCATAATAACAACTCCCGCCGACACCGGTTTTTTCCTGTATTTCCTCCATTTTTTAAGCTTTGCCACCTTCCTATTCTGTATATATTTGTATTTATTTTCCCCCCTTGCTAAAAATTTTCGAAACTTTTTCTCTGGAATTTTTTTAAAAGGGCGAATTTCAGATGAGGAGGGTTAGCCACACAGGTAAAACGATGAATATATAGAAAAAGGAAGAAGAAGAAGAAGTGAATAATATAATAAATAGAATAGAGAAAATGATATCAAGGGGCGAAAAATGGGGGTTAGAATAAGAAAAAAGAGAAAAAATGAACAAAAATAGCCAAAAAATAACGAAAAATTGATTGGAGGGGGCGGGGCGGAGAGATTTTTGTTGAATGACGTGAAGTGGGCGGGGCTTGTAACAAAATAATAAACGAAATTAGATTCTACGAATTTACAACATGTTTTCAGAAAGATACCGGAAAAAGCGAAAGGGGAGGGAGGGGGCGGGGCTTAGCGAAAAAAGAGCTGAAATGAGCAACAAACCTGTAAGAAGGGGAGGAGAGAGTATGGGGGGAAATGAGAGACCCAGAGAAACAGAGAGAGAAAAGGGGGCGGAGCTTGATTAACGATTGAAATTGAAGGCGGCGGCTCCGTTGCTCGTGTACTTTTTGATCTCTTTCGTCGCCCAATTCGACATTGATTTCGTCTTCGACACCTTCGATCGACGACCCTTTTGCAGCATTTGCGAGACCTGAAATTCGAGAATTTTTGGGCTGAAAGTGGGCGGAGCCTGGGGTGGAGCTTGATGAAATTAGGATGGAAATCCGCCCATTTTTGGATCAATCGGAAGGGGCGGAGCTTAAAACATGGGAATCTTGCTTCAGAATGGTTAGGCTCCGCCCATTTTTGACGACTTATGAACTCGAAATTGAGCCAAGGAATCTAATTAGGCTCCGCCCATTTTTTGGAAAATCGAATACTGTGGGTAAAAATGGGCGTGGCCTCCTCAAGAGGCGGGGTGAGAGCTTCGACAGAAAAATTTGAATTCATAATATCTGAAGCTGACGACTTCAAAAAGTGGGCGGAGTCTATGAGGGCGGAATGTTTTTTTTGTCAAGACTCCGCCCACAAGCATGCTGTAAAAAGGGGCGGAGCTTTAAATAGTGTAATCTAGAAGGGGCGGAGCTTATCGCAATGAATTGGGGGGGGTGGGGCCTAAAATGGACCACGACTCGCTTTAAAGAGGCAGATGTCAGTCCTACGCGTTTTTCTAGGCTCCGCCCCCATAAAAGTGGGCGGAGCTTCCGGTATAAAACTAACATTATCGACAAAAAATGCGATGTTCGGGTTAAAAACTCGAGATTTTCGTCATTTTTGACTCAAAAACATCGAAAAATGGGTAAAAATCTGCTTTTTTGGGCGGATTTTCACCTGAAAACAGTCTGAAACCTACATTATCGGCGGCAAAGAATCGAACGATATCTCCCTCGTACAATCCAACCAAATCTCCAATTATTCCGGCAGTGGTGGCCATCAGAGATTCAGAAGGCGCGACGGGTTCCATCGAGGCGACTCTCAGAATCAGTTGAATGATCGGTTTGACGAAAATTTCGACGGTGTTGCGAGTGGCGGCAACCTGAAAAATTACAGAAGTGAGATTGGAAGAATTCAAAATTTTCCCGCGAAACCGGAAGTCCAGTGAAGCGCGTTTGCACACCACTTGGCAGGCTGAGTCGGCGCTCAGCCAAATCGTGTGCTTATAACGTGGACGAACGATACGGAGTTAACTATTATTGCATAAAAAGAACGAATTCATAAAAATAGAGTAAAAACACTTTTTTTTGAATTTCGCGCTAATTTTACGCTAATTCTATAGAGCGCATATGCTTCATGAGCCTGTGGATTCTAGAGAAGAAAGGGGGCGGAGCCTATACTCACATCTGGAGACGCCTTGAATCCTTGCAGAATTCCAGTGTACGAATTGAGACACGCTTCACGAAGTCTGTCGACGTAGTCAACTTGATCGTCGTCGTTCTGAAAATAATAAGAATTATTGCGTTTTTAGGTGAGAAATTGGCTGAAAACTGAATTTTTTTTGTAAAAATACTTGATTTTTTAGTGAAAAATTGGTTGAAAAAGTGAATTTTTGGTGAAAAATTTGTTTTTGGACCAATTTCATTAGAAAATACGAATTTTCAGCCTCAGAATCTGAATTTATTACTATAAACCCGTTCAAACTGAATGAAAATCGCTTTTTGATAGCAAAAAAACAGGAAAAGCTCGAAAAACGATGAAAATAGGCTTAAAACTGGATTTTTTGACAAAATTATTGACTTTTGAGAAGGAAAAGTGTCAAAAATTGCTTTTCTTCAACCGAAACAAAGAAAAATATGAATTTTCAGCTTAAAATCAAGATTTTTTTTTATATAAAACGGGCTTTCCTCTTTAAAATTGCAGTTTTTTGCTGGAAAATCTGACAAACTACGTTTTATACCAAAAATCTAAATTTTAAGCCCAAAAATTCCAAATATTCAACCAAAAATCGTGATTTTCAGGCTAAAATTCGAGATTTTCAGCATCAAATTCCAGCTTTTAAGCTCAAAACCCCTCCGAAACCAACCGGATCAGTGACGACAGCCGCATTCTGTGCATCATTGAGAATCGGGACGACCGTATTGAGATATCTCTCGAAATGAGTCTCAATCGCCATCGCGATATCAGCAAACGTTCCAATAATCACCACTTTCACATTTCGATCGAGTTTCGGCGCCTGGAGACACACGATGAGTTTCTCGATGAGTTCATCCATGAATGGCATTATGTCTGCTTCGAGAGCACGACTCAAATCGGTCACTAGTCCGACGGCCGCCGCACACACTTGAGTCTCGTCGACGTTGGCGAGTCCTTGTAGGAGATACGGTTTCAGCACGTTCATATAATTCAGGAATCCCTTTCCGAGATCTGAAAAATTCGAAGGTTTTGAGAGGAAAAGGTGAGAGATTTTAGAGTTGAATTGAGTATAAACACTTTCAGATATGCTGAGAATTTCAAAAATTGACTTTAGAAGCTCTTCCCTGAAGATTCAGAATCCCATACTTGCAAGCGGGTCTTGTCCGGGCCGTGAGCGGGCCTTTGAATAACTTGCTTCAAAATGGCAATTAGGAGTCGATAAACCTGTCAAATTATAGATCTCGGTGAGCTCTACTCAAATCTATTTTCATTTTCACTGTGCGTTCAGGGAAAGCCGCAGTACAATTCATTTAGTGGCCGGGTCGTGAACAGCCGGGCCTTGAATCACGGCCCGGCCACTTAATCGATTTTACTGCGGCTCTCCCTAAACTTACCGTAAAAATGAAAATAGATTTGAGTAGAGCTCACCGAGATCTATAATTTGACAAGTTGATCGACTCCTAATTTTCATTTTGAAGCTAGTTATTCTAAGGCTCGCTCACGGCCCGGACAAGACCCGGCTGCAAGTATGCAGAATCCCTTCATCGATTTTGTTGGTTATCGCTTTCAAGTCGAAAATTATATCCTCTATCGACCACAACATCAGTTTCAGGTTGATAAAAGCTATAATTACCTGTTTGAAAGCCATATTTCCAGCTGTGATTCGCCAATTCAATTTTTGGAATTTCAGAGTGGTTTTTGGCAGAAAATTCATCTCAAAATCGCACAAACAGCTCAAAACACACAAAATTAAATGATATCCAGCTGAAAGTGCGTTAAAACGCCACTATCAGTCTAATCTGATCCTAATATTCCAGAAATGCAAAACTCAGTTTTCAATTGCTCCGATTGCAAAATGACCTTGAAATGAAAGTTTTAGCGGATCTGAATTTCAAAACCGAGTATTTTAGAGAAGAAGCGCTCTAAATTTTACTGGAGTATTTTTTTTTTGAGAATTTTCATCTCATTTCCATCGGAAACTGCTCCTTACGTTCAGCCAAACAAGCGACAGCCAACAACGCCTCCTCCATGACGGCGTTACTTCTCGTCGCCGCTGCTCTGTTCATAATTTGAAGTAATCCATTCATAATGTGCTCTCCGACAGCTGGAATATCGGCTGGTTGCATCTTCCGAGTGACCGATTGAAGTGTTGCACACAGCATTGCTTGTAGATCACGCACTTGCGCTTTGTCCGCTTCGCTCGTCGCTTGAGATTCCATTTGAAGGAGACTTTCGAGTTTCTGGAAAAGAATATGAGATGATGATAAGACGTTGAAGAAGACAATTTAGATTTCAGATAGAAAAATTGAGAAAAAAAAAACAGTTTTTACAGTAAAAAAGTGAGTTTTTGTCTTAAAAAAAATCATGTTTTCGAGTCAAAATCTGGATTTCCAGCTTATTTTCCAACCGAAAATCAGAGTTTTCGTGAAAAACCAAAATTTTTAAATCAAAAATCACATTTTTGTACTGAACATTAAGTTTTGAGTCAATACTTCCAGCAGAATATGGTAAATTTCACCAAAAATCCGAATTTTCTCGGATTTTTTCACTAAAAATGACTCAATTTTCTCCGAATCTCTACAATTTCAATCATATTTTCCAGCAATTCCCCCAAAATACCGTACTTTCAATATGACGACAGTGGTGTTGCGAACAGCCGAATAGCAATCCTTGGGTGAGTGTTTGATCAATTCCATGAGTGCTTCGTAGGCAGTAATTCGAAGATTCGATTGATTTCCGTCGGCTCTATCTGTTATTTTGATCAATTCGTTGACCATCGGATCGAAGACTGACGAGAGAGCGAATGTTTCCGGTTGACCGCTTCCGTCGGTTCCGTTGGCCACTGCCGATTCGTAGCATGCTTTCACGAGGGATACCAGTGCCTGGAATTCAAGATTTAGACGGTTTTGGGGGCTGAAACATACAAAAAGGGAAATTTTCTACTGAAATATACAATTTCAGACGTTTTTTCTTGGAAAAATTACGCTTGAAGTCTGAAACTGACGGAAACTACAGATTTTGAGACGGTAAGCGCCTGGAATTTTAGATTTAGAAGCTGAAAATGACTGAAAATCACGTTTTGGGGGCGGAAACTCACAGAAAATTAGAAAAATTCAGTGTTTCACGAGCTAAAACTGCGTTTATAGCCCAAAAATGTGATTTTCAAGCGGAAATTCATCAAAAATGAACGATTTCAGACGATTTTTTGGGAAGAAAACAGGCGGAAACTACAGATTTTCAGACGGCATTTTTTCAGCTGAAAATTACCTACTTTGGACAGCCTTCAGACTCAAAATATCAATTTTCTCGCAAAAAGTTACGTTACTAAAAAGTACCAAAATGGTCAAAAATCGCGAGTTTCCGGTTGAAAAATTATATTTTCAGAAAGAATTCCGTCTTTTCCGTTCATGTTTTCAATCCGGAAAACCGACTTTTCAGCGATTAAGACCAAAAAATATCAAAAAATGCAAATCTTTAGATGAAAAATACTATTTTCAGGCGATTTTTCCAATCAGAATTCCGATTTTTCATCATTTTTCGCGACTTTTCCATCTCCAACCTACCCAGCAAACATTATTGGCCACTCTTGGCTCCTGATGAAGTCCATTCGATAGCACCGGGAGCACGGATTGAAGTAGCTCAGCGTTGTTGGCGAGTTCCGAGCAAGTATCGATGACTCTTCCGAGAGCCCACGCCGCCGTATCCCTCACATTCACATTCTTATCACACATCGCCGCGACGATAGCTGGCAGTGCTTCCTGAGCCATCGGCAACAATTTCTTCGGATCAGGACCGTCCAAAATCGATCCGAACGCCATAATCGCCGCCTCCTTGTACTTCCAATCGGGATTTTGGAAATGTTTGAAAAACGGAATGACGTAGTTCACGATGTCGTCTCGAACACATTGAGCAGCCAACATCAAACAGACACCCGCTGCTTTCGCTGGAGTCCAGTCGTCCTCGTCGTCGCCGTCGTCGTGATGAGCCATCGCCTCCAGAAGTACTGGACACACATGGGATGCCGCTTGTTCCATGAATCGGAGAGACGTGTTTTGGGCGTTTTCCACTCCTCGTTCGACGTCCTGAAATATTCGGAAAGTTTTAAAAGGAAAAAGACGCCAATGGCACGCCAGACAGTCCTTCTTTTTGGGAGAACAATGACGTTTTTTAAAAGAAAAAAGCGCCAAAGGCACGCCAGACGGTATTTTTTGGGAGAAAAATGACATTTCTTCCGGAAAAAGCGCCAAAGGCACGCCAGACAGTCCCTTTTCGGGAGAACAATTACTTTTCTTCCGGAAAAAGCGCCAAGGGCACGCAAGGCAGTCCTTCTTTTGGGAGAAAATTGACATTTTTTCAAAAGAAAAGCGCCAAAGGCACGCCAGGCAGTCAGTTTTGGGAGCAAAATTACGTTTCTTCCGGAAAAAAAACGCCAGACAGTCCTTTTTTGGGGGAAAAATTGGCGTTTTTTCAAGGGAAACGCGCAAAAGGCACGCCAGACAGTCCTTTTTTGGGAGAGAAATGGCAGTTTTTCGAAAGAAAAGCGCCAAGGACGCGCCAGCAGGCCTTTTTGGGAGAAAAATGAATATTTTTAAAGGAAAAAGAGCCAAGGGCACGCCAGGCAGTCAATTTTTTAGGTAAAAATGGCGTTTTTAAAAGGAAAAAACGTCAAAGGTACGCCAGACAGTCCTTTTTTGGAAGAAATATAGCGTTTTTCGGAAGAAAAGCGCCAATGGCGCGCCAGACAGTTCTTGGGAGAGAGAAAAATGGCGTTTCTTCCGGAAAAACTAAGTTTAGGTGGATTTTGACTGCACATTTCAGATTTTCCACAAAAAAGTCACTTTTTGTCGAAAATCGAGAAAAAACAGTGGACAAGACTGGTTTTTGAATCGAATTTTCAGATTTTCTACTCGAAAATCGCCCGAATAGGTGTTTTTCGACCTCAAAACATCACATTTTCTCTATTTTTCAGACTAAAACTGTCTCAAATCCGCCAAAATCAACAGAAACTGCTAAAAACTGTCTTAAAATGGTCTGAAAAACGACCGTACTTCTTCATAAGCGATGAACAAATCGAATTCCTCCTCGGCGACCGTCGACCAGAACTCCATTCCCTGCATTGCGACTTCTGGTTCCATCGATTTCATTGCTCCAAGTGTGATTTGGAACAACGCGTTTCCCATATACGGTAGCATGTGCTCGTAATACAATTGCATTATTCTCACGAGACATTGAATCGCCGCCACTTTCACACGTTGATCTGGACTGTTTGTCGACTCGCAAACCACTTGCATTATGATGTTACGTTCCGCCTGCAAAATTTGGGAAAGGATGACATGGATTTGGGATGGTTTTTGGAGTTTTTTTTTTCAGAAAATTTGGGAATTTTCACTACAAAACGTATTTTTCAGGATTTTTTAACTCAAAATGACATTTTAGAGGTAAAAAAGGCATCAAAACATGACTATGTATAGCATCTTAAGCACTTTTACTCCTAAATTTCGATTTGAGATGCTTTTCGGTGAGTTTTATCTAAAATTTTCAAAATTTGTACTCTAAAACGGGTTTCGGATGATTTATGAATATAGTTTCGGGGTTATTTGACTCCGAAAGCTTTTATTTCGACTTGCGGCTGCCAATTACTGATTTTCAACATCAAATCGCGATTTTTAATGGATTTTGACAGAAATTTTCAGATTTTCCACGGAAAACTTCACTTTTAGCCGAAAAACGTCGGACAACAGTGGATAAAGAAGGTTTTTGCTCAAAATATCAGTTTTTAGTCTAAAAATGCCAAAATTTCTGTTTTGTGACTGGTTTTTAGGTCGAATTTTGAGATTTTTACACAAAAATTGCCCAAATAGGCTCCAAATATCAAAAATTAGTCTTCCTAGTGCAAATTTTGGGTTAAAACAGTAACTTTGGAAATCCAGAACCTAGTTTTGGTGAAATATTTAGGTTTGGCTCTAAAATTTGACTGTTCACAGGTTTTTGAGTTATTTTAAGCCTAAAAATCGTATTTTAATCATAAAATTCACTTTTTCCTTCAGAAATGGGAATTTTGACACAAGTTCAGGCTGAAAACGCCAAAAAAAAACACCATTTTTTCAGTCAAAAATCCCAATTTTTGGCAATTTCGACCGAATTTTAGGCAGACAAACGCAGAAAAATCCACTTTCTTAGTCAAAAATCATAATTATTGGCAATTTTTACAGAATTTTAAGCTGAAAAACGTCGAAAACTCTATTTTCTCAGTGAAAAATCACAGCTTTTGTGCAACTTTGACAGAATTTCAAGCTGAAAAACGCCAATTCGCTACCTCATTATCGAAGTTCGTCTTGGTGAACTCCAACGAGTTGAGCAACGCATTGGTGGCGGCGAACCGGACGTTAGCCGATTGTTCTTCTGGACGCATTCCGTGAATGATAGCAGTCAACACGTCGTTTGCCTTCGTCTCCAGGAATCTCGGGTCGATATCTTGACAAATGTATCCGAGTGTCTCCAGTGATGACTCTTTCAGCATCTCTCCACTTTGTGGTTCTGTCACATTACTCTTCAGCAGGGAGATCACGTTTGGCCACAACTGAAAATGGAAAATGGGGTAAAAATCATAAAAAATAGACGGATTTTCGGTCAAAAATAGCCAAAAATCGTCACAAATAGCTCTAGAATCGCGGAAATTATAAAATTTTCCGATTTTCGAATGGAATTTAATGCCTACAAGCAAATATATCCGTACGGATATTGTTGTTCTGAGCTGGAGACAGGGAATTCGTGTAAAAATTAAGAAAATGGTTGGATTTTCGGTCGAAAATATCGAAAAATCGCAGAAATTTTCTAAAAATCCGATGAAATCGAGACCAAAATCTTAGTTTCTAGCTCGAAACACTTAAAAATGACTCAAAAATGGCGGAAAATCATGAAAATGGACGGATTTTCGGTCAAAAATAGCCAAAAATCGTCACAAATAGCTCTGAAATCGCAGAATTTGTTTAGAAATCCGATAAAACCCACGAAAATCTAAGTTTCTGGCTCGAAATACTCAAAAATGACTGAAATTTTCAAAATTCGACTAAAATCGCCGGAAATCATAGAGAAAACGTGTAATTCGCCTGAAACTGGTGGAAATCGCAAGTTTTCGGGCTCAAAAAAGTAGAAATTTGATGAAAATCGACTCGTTTGCTACAATAACACAAGAGATTCGTTGACAATCGTCTAAAACTATCAGAAAACCCATTAAATCTTCGAAAATTCCGATAGTTTTAGTCAATTTTTCACGATTATTGTAGCAGAATAGTCGAATTTCCGCAATTTTCGACTTTTTTCCAGCCATTTGGTCGTTTTTTCTACGATTTCAAGCAATTTCAGCCGAATTTTCGACAAATTCAATGGGTTTTCCGTCACTTTTGAGTCATTTTTGAGTAGTTCAAGCCCAAAAACCAATGTTTTTCCTCTTAAAATCCACAATTTCCACACATCTTAACTAACATTCTGTGGGAGTTCGGCGCACGCGATGGCGGCAACACATTGGGCGGCAATCGAAGGCCGTGACGGTTCGGTTCCGAGGGTTCCCGTGACATTCTGTTTGACTTGTTCTCGGACTTCAGCCGTCAATTGCAACCATCTGCAAACATTTAGACAGTTAGAAATTATGCTTTCTCGATAAAAAAGTTAAATTTTGGGTTGAAAAACGCTTAAAAATAACGTTTTCAGATTGAAAAACTACATATTTTCCCAAATTTTCAGCCTATTTTGAGTCATAGAGCGAAATGCAGTGCTTCAGCAGATTTTCAGGTAATTTCTGGTGTAAAAACCGGAAAAATTGTGGAATTTTACGATTTTCAAGGTAAAAACGCCGAGTTTTCACGATTTTTTACGATTACTCCAGCACAACTAGGTTTTCTGCCTTTTCAGACCGAAAAAAGCTCAAAATCTGTCTTTTTTTGCAGTTTTTCAGCTTGAAACGGTCCAAATTGGTTCTTTTAAGCCGATTTTTCATAGGATTTCACAATTTTCGGAGTAAAAGTTGTGTTTTTAGGGCATTTTTCCCACATTTTCTCCAGAATTCGGGCGTTGCACCTTTAGCTCAATGTTTAGGTAGTTTCTGGTTGAAAAAGCTGAAAAATGTCCTGTTCTGGCAATTTTTCGCATTTTTAGACAGAAAAAAGCACAAAAACAGTTCGTTTTTGCGGTTTTTCGGCTCTTTCTGGTCGATTTTTCACGGAATTTCACGATTTTCCATGTAAAAATTGCGTTTTTTCGACTTTTTCTTCATAAATTCTGTCGTTTCTCCATCACCTCTGCAGATATCCGGTTCTCGTCTCGGTTTCCTTCGCACAAAGCACATTTTTCAGCTGCAAACCGGCTGCTTGACGAACGAACGACTGACATTGTTGAGTTCGGAGAATCATACTGAGACACTGGACGAATACGGGGAAATCTTGAAGACACGCCGCCGAAATGTACTCCATCGCCTGTTTTTGATCATTTTGGTCTGAAATTTGGGGATTTTAGTGAAAAATCGATGAAAAATCACATTTTTTCGGTTAAAAACGACGAAAAATAGTTGAAAAACCCTATTTTCCTTCAGAAATCGATAAAAACTCACTCTGTGACACAGTTTTCTCCAGAACTGCCAGCATTTGCTGTGCGGCTTGTTCAGTTGGAGCTCCCATTTCCACGAGTTACTGAAAAGATGGAATTTTATGGACTTTGACAGAAAAAAGAAAAGAAAAATGGTTTTTAGCGTAAAAAATTGATTAAAATCGCTCAAAAACGACCGGAGACTGGTGAAAATGACCAAATTTTTGAAAAATAAAGTATCGGTTCGAAAAATGAACTTCTCATCGATAAATTATGCTTTTTAGCTGAAAAAACCTGCCAAAATCGCTTTAAATCGACAAAAAATCACTCAAAATCAACGAAAAATCAACATTTTCTCGATTCGCCGAAAAATAGAGTGAGCAAGTGAAGTTTATCAGCCAAATTACGAAATCAGTGAATTTTTCCCTCAATTTTTCGGTTTCTCACGATAAAATCGTAGTTTTGTGCAGAAAAAATGCTGAAAATTGCTTTTTTTAAAAGAGAAATTCGACGAAAAATAGATTTTCTGCGAAAAATCTGAAATATCAGTTATCCGTGGGAATTTTAGGTATTTAAACGCAAAAAATTGAATGAAACTGATGAAAAATCGATAAAAATGAGCAAAATTCGCCAAAAAACCACGGAAAATCAAATTTCCCCGAAAAAATGGGCAAGAAAATGGTTTTGAGCGAAAAAATTCGATTAATCAGCATCTCGCTATTGATTTTCCAATTTTTAATGACAAAAACCGAGTTGATCTCCAAAAAATGCGCGAAACCGCAGAAAAAAAGGAAAAAATAATTTTTCGGGCGTAAAAATTGAATTTTTCGAAAAAATAGATTTTAAAGGGTTATCCCTATCGATTTCTCGATTTTTAGCAACAAAAACCGGATTTATCATCAAAAAATAGACCAAAATACCGAAAAAAAAGTTTTTAATTTTTTTTGAAAAAACGGATTATCTTTCGCAATAATTATCGAAAAATTCCTCGTTTTGGTATCAAAAAAATCGGAATTTTCGTCAGAATTCGAAAAAACTCGCAATTCTGATATTAAAACTCGAAAAAATACCGATTTTCAGCGTTTCATAATTTCAGAAAATTTGAAATCAAAATTTTGCGCCGAAATTCGCACTCTCTCACCGCGGAGACGCAGAGAAACAGGCGGTTTAAAGGCGCATCGTCGCGCCGAGACACTCGAATTCAAATTCGTTCGGTTTCCCACAGTGTGCGGTGGAGCGCGTTTGCTGACCACGTGGGAAAATTGCAAAAAAAAAATATTAATCGGAAAATGCACATTTCTCATTGATTTTTCAACCAAAATCGCTGAAATTTGGCTCAAAAAATCGCTAGAAAAATGCGGAAACCCTTATTATCCATCGGACTGTCTCAGTTCGGCCTGAGTGTGCTGCAGGTAGGGGATTTCAAAAATCCGTGGAGAAAAAATTTTGAATTTTGTTTTTGCAGACTCTATTCATGTTCTATTACGTCAAAGTGTACATAAATCAGTTCCATGTGAACACGGCGTGGTTTAACATTGCACAGACGCTTTTTATGTTCTGGAACACGATAAATGACCCGATTTTTGGGTATTTGCAGGTAGAAAAATAAGAAAAAGCTGAAAAAAGGCAAAAAAGTGAGATTTTTCCCAGGAAATCCCGGGATCCTGGCTAAAAAACCGTCTGCTCGTCATCAAATGGCTCTCCCCACTACTCGTCGGCTCATTCGTCTTCATGTGGATTCCATGGGACACCACTGGCTCAGATTGGGAGGGAATTCATCTGATTCTGTCACTTTTCCTCTATGACGCATTCTTTAGTGCTATCGGAGTCGCGTGGGGCGCCCTGTTCGCTGATACCACACGAAATCAGCCGGCGGTCAGGGTGAAGGCGTTGAAATACTCGCAAATCGCCATTTTGTTATCCGTTTTTTCGATTGCGGTGACCGAAAAACTGAGTTTAAGCCTTCAGGTGAGTGTTTTTGGGGTTTTTATAGTGGGAAAATGACAAAGAACGCAGAAATTCGGTCTGGAAACGCTGAAAAAGAGAATTTCGAGAGTTTCGCTCAAAAAACTCAATTTTCACTCAGTTTGGTTGAATTTTTCCGTTTTCAAACAAAAAGTGTTCAAAAACTGTATTTTCAGCTTGTTTTTCAGTTTTTGATCGGTAAATTATATAAAAACTGGGTTTTTTGCTCAAAAATACTGAAAAAATCTCCCGAAAATCAGTTTCTAGCTCATTTTTGAGCCATTTTCCGAGATTTTAGGTTGAAAAATGAAGAAAAAGCCGCGCAGAAGACCAGTTCACTGTAATTTGAGCGAATTTTAATCTGAAAATATCAGGAAAAAACCCGAAAAAAATGAAAAATTGGACACAAATACGAGTTTTTATAGATTTTTTGAATCCAAATCGGTAAATCTCTGTGTTTTTTGAGCGATATTCTCGATTTTCTCAGTTTTAGATGACTTTTTTGTGGAAAAGTCGACGAAAATCTCCTTTTTTTTCTCACAAAAAAATGACAAAATCTACACTTTCCAGCTTTTCCAGACAAAATTTTTGCGTTTTTCTGATCTTTCCCTCTTTAAAAAAGGAAAATTTGGTAAATTTTCAACTGTTTTCCGCAAAAATTGGTCCAAAATATCGATTTTAATCAATTTTTTGAATGAAAATCTCGATTTTCCCAATTCTGGACAATTTTTTTGTTAAAAAAATGCTGAAAATTGTTTCGAAAATCCATTTTCTGCCTATTTTTAGCGATTTTTTCCCGAAAGCTCAGTTTTCAAGGTCTTAAGTAAGAAATTGGCGATATAATCGAAAAAATCTGGACTTTTCGAGTGAAAACCTATTAAAATAGCTCAAAAATGGGCTGAAAATTGATTTTCGAAAGATTTTTGAGCAAAAAACCAAGTTTTTACAGAATTTTCCGGTATATTAGCACGACATGCCTCTTGCAACCGCGCTCTACCGAAACCGATGAAAATAGTGTGCGAAATTGAGAGACGCAGAGAAAAAGAGACGGGATTTCGGTGGAGCGCAGTTGTAACAACTGTGTCTCGAGCTAATAGAGCAGTTTTTACGGTTTTTAATTGGAAAAATTAGTGTTTGCTCAAAAATACAGCAAAAATCTTCTAGAAATCCATTTTTAGCTTATGTTCAAGCAATTTTCAACGGTTTCCGCTCGAAAAGTCAAAAAATAGCTCAAAAATAAGCTAAAAATGAATTTTCAGAAGGTTTTTGCGGTATTTTCGAGCAAAAAACCAAGTTTTTACAGAGATTTCCGGTATATTAGCACGACATGCCTCTTGCAACCGCGCTCTACCGAAATCGAAGAAAATAGTGTGCAAAATTGAGAGACGCAGAGAAAAAGAGACGGGATTTCGGTGGAGCGCAGTGTAACACCTGCGCTGAAGTGCGCACCACCGAATTCCCGTCTCTTTTTCTCTGCGTCTCTCAATTTTGCACACTATTTTCTTCGGTTTCGGTAGAGCGCGGTTGCATGAAGCGTGTCGTGCTAATTATTCTTATTTTCAGAACTTCAAAGTGTTCCAAGCGATCTGTCTGGGCGCCGCTGTTCTCTCCCTGATTTGTCTGTGGTTCGCCGGTCAAATGGGCGAGAAATCAATCGATAAACGAGAAAAAGAACAAGATCTCCACGAATTCCTTCTGGAGAATGATCCCACCGACGAAAAATCGCCGAGTTTCTCAGAAAACGTGGAGAATTCTGTGAAATTAACGAGAGAAATCGTGTCTCAACGCCAATTTCTGGCCATCGTCTTCACGAATTTCTTCCATACCGCCCGTAGTATTGCCCACATGAATTTCGCATCGATTATCACTGAAATCGTGATTCCACAAGAGATTTTGGCATCGGGATCCGTCAAATTATCCCTTTTTTTCATGGTTTTGACACTTGGACCCCAATTAGTGTTGATTTTTAATGAGAAGTTAATTGCGAGAGTCGGCGCAATTAATGTGATATCGATCAGTTATATTGTCTCGTTTTTCAGTGGATTTTTGATTGTTTTTGCTGGAAATCCCTATATGATTATGGCGTTTATGCTGGTTGATTGGTGAGTTAAATGGCAGGATTTTCAGCTAAAAAATCTCGGAAATCCGCGAAAAATATGAAATTTTGGATGATTTTCAGCCAAAAAACTCATTTTTTTGAGTTTTCAAGCTGAAAAACCTCAAAAATCCGCCAAAAATAACAGGAAAACAACGATTTTCAGTCAAAAACCAAGTTTTCGAACTGAAAAACCTTAAAAACTAGCTTTTTGAACTTTTCGTGGCCTAGAAACGCATAAACAAAAAGTTCGGCCAGTAGTGACGATTTTTGATTAAAAAAAGGTTTTTTCGACTAAAAATTCACAAAAATCCCCGTAAATAACTGAAAAACAGTATAAATATGGAATTTTGGACGATTTTCAGTAAAAAAATAGTTTTCGAACTGAAAAAACCTCAAAAATCCGTCCAAATCTTGAAAAAGTCAGAAAAACAGTGTTTTGGAGCGATTTTTTGTCCCAAAACTGCAAAAAAAAAGCAGAAAAGTGCAATTTTGACAAGTTTTTTGCGGGTTTTTCGAAGTGTTTCATCTCAAAAGTGGATAAATATGGGGTTTTTGGCCTTAAATCAAGATTTTCTCATGAAAATCCGTGTTTTTAAGCGATTTTCTGTTCCAGAACTGCAAAAATTGTGTTTACTCAAGTGAAAGTTCATATTTTTGACGTTTTTAACTTAAAAATTCGAAAAAAATTTAGAAATATTGAATTTTTGGACGATTTTTCTCCAAAAAACCGGATTTTAGGCTCAAAATTAGAATGTCAACACGAAAAATTAGTTTGATAATGAAAAAAGACGAAGAAAGAACGACTTTTTCGCATTTATTATCGAAAAATACTTAAATTCATTGAAATTTGGTACTAAAAATGATTTTTTTCGGTCCAAAATTGGAAATTTTGAAATGATGTTTCTTACAATCGCGCTCTACCGAAATCGAAGAAAATAGTGTGCGGAATTGAGAGACGCAGAGAAAAAGAGACGGGATTTCGGTGGAGCGCAGTTGTAAGCACTTGTAGAGGTAATAACAGTAATTTCAACGTTTTTTGGCCAATTTTAATAGAAAAAAAACTCAAATTCATTGAAATTATGTATGAAAAATGGTATTTTTGATCCAAAATTGAAAATTTTAGTATGAAAAAACCGGAAATTTAGTGATTTTCACCGATTTTATGACGATTTCCAGCATCACAGTCCATACAATTGCCCCTCTATTCAATATAATAATATCTGATTTCGTTGATGACGACGCCCGAAAGAACAATCGTCCATCCGGTATTCCATCAATTGTGTTCAGTCTGAATGCACTATTCGTCAAACCAGCTCAATCAGTCGCCCCCGTCGTCATTGTGTTTCTGTTGAATCAGTCGGGCTATCAGGTAAATTGTGCAAATGCGCTCCACTGAAATTTTGTGAAAATTCGCTGAAAATGCTGAAATTTATGATTATTGCAAGCGTGCTCCACCGAAATTCTCAGAAATTTCAAAAAACCGCGAATTTTCGATTGTTGCGAATGCGCTCCACTGAAATTTGTTGGAAATTCAAAAATTTAGTGAAAAAAATACAGTTTTGTGTGGAAATTTTCAAAATTTATACTGCTGCAAATGCGCTCTACTGAACTTTTGAGCTGAAAAATCGGAAAATAGAAGGAAATACTCAAAAATCCCTCAAAAACTCGCCTAAAACCGAATTTTCCACCCGAAAATACTCAAAATGGTCACTGCTGGCCGAAATTTCAATTTTTGTGTTTCTAGGCCACTGAAAGTTCTTCCACGTCTGTTTTTTTTTCAGTTTTTTCATAATTTTTATCAAACCAAGTCGTTTTATCAATATACTGAGACTGAAAACGGGATAAAATTTAACAAAGAGGACGTGGAAGAACTCTCGGTGGCCTAGAAACACAAAAACAAAAGTTCGGCCACAACATTGACCAATTTTGGCCATTTTCGGGTAAAAAATTCGTGTTTAGGGGAGTTTTTGAACTGATTATCAGAAAAATATGAACATTCCTATGGAAAATACTCAAAAACCACGAAAAAACCCCTTCCCAAACGCGAAATTTCCACCTGAAAATGGTCGAAATTGGTCACTGCTGGCCGTTTTTGGGTTTCTAGGCCACCGAAAGTTCTTCCAGTCGTCCGTTTCGACATTATTGATAGCGTTCTTTTCCATAATGACGACACGGACAGGTGGAAGAACTTTCCGTGGCCTAGAAACACAAAAACGAAAAGTTCGGCCAGTAGTGATCAATTTCGACAATTTTTGGGCTGAAAATTCACAGTTCGGAGGGGTTTTTGAGTATTTTCCATAGGAACGTTCATGTTTCTGCCAATCAGTTCAAAAACTCCCCTAAAAACGAATTTTAAGTCCGAAAATGGTCAAAATTGGTCCCTGCTGGCCGAACTGTTCGTTTTCTAGGCCACCGAAAGTTCTTCCAGTCGTCCGTTTCGTCATTATTGATAGCGTTCTTTTCCATAATGACGACGCGGACAGGTGGAAGAACTTTCGGTGGCCTAGAAACACAAAAACGAAAAGTTCGGCCAGCAGGGACCAATTTTGACCATTTTCGGGTGAAAAATTCGCGTTTTGGAAGGGTTTTTTGAGTATTTTTTGACATTTTTAGCGTTAAATCGTCTATTTTTGGCTGAAAAAATACAAATTTTCATGGTTTTTTCTGCTAAACTAATCGAAAAATTTAAATTTTTCAACTTTCCAGGAATATCTAAAAACGAAAATGGAATCGGCTGAGCTGAAGAGTACAATCCTCTTGATTCTATTCATGACGCCATCTGTAATCGGAGGAATTCAATATGTCATCATGAGGTCGATGTACAATTTCAGACGACCAATTGTCAGAAGTACTCATGTTGTTTGATACACCTTTTCTGTATATTTTTGATGCTTTTAATTGATTTTTAATCATTTTTTCCCTAAAAATTCCGATTTTTTGTGATTTTTTCCTTTCTTCCCGGTCTCTAATTGTTCTAGTCTTAATATCATATTAATTATCCACTATTTCTATGATATCACGGCATGGCGAGGCGTAAACGCGCTCCGTCGCACATTGGTTGGCAAAAACCGCGACGCGCACGCAACGCGACTCAGAAAAACAAACCAGAGGGTCGCGTTGCGTGCGCGTCGCGGTTTTTGTAGAAAGATGCGACAAATAAACGTAAAATTTGAATTTGGCGCTCAACCAAGTCATTTTTGGCAGCGTTGTGCGATGGAGCGCGTTTACGCCTCGCACTGTTTTTCCCGAATGTCTTCTTCTTCCTCTTCTCCCGGTCTCTTTTCCATTCTTTGCACTGTGATAACCCTTCCTGTTTATTCAATTTTCGCCCTGTTTTCCCCCCTCAAATTGTACATAAAACGATATCAAAATGGCTCTTTTTCTGTTGCTTTTCACTAGTCACGTGGCTGTCCTCCGACGTTTATACCTTATTTTCGCTTATTTTTTGTTATTTTTTGTACTTTAGTTGAGTTTTTACGGTGGTTGGTGTGGATTTACGAGCGTAAATCGACAATAACTTTTTTTGTTTTCATTTATAGCTTCAATCTATAGGAAAACCGATTTTTGTTGCTCAAAAACTAAACTTTAATGCAGACTTGCAAAATTCCGGGCCGGCCCGCCGGGCCGAGAAAGTGGCGGCCCGGCCCGGCCCGGTCGGCCCGGATTTGAATTTTTGAATTTTTTTCACTAGAAATATTTTTTTCAATAATTTTTTTTCCAAAATTTTTCCAAAATGTTTCTCAAGTATATGTAAAAAATGCGTTTAAATTGGAATATGAGACCCAAAAATTCCAAAAATCGCTCACTTTTTCACTTTTCATGCACTCTTTCAGTACATTTTAGTAGAAATTCTCGTCGTCTGTACATGAAATGCATGCATAATTGTTCATTTTTTCGAACTTTTCTTGAAAATTCTTGAAAATATTGCTTTCTCGTGCACGACGAAAAGAATTTCTATTGAAATGTACTGAAAAATTGCATGACTAGCATCGATTTTTGGCATTTTGAGGTCTCATAACTCGCTTCAGACGCATTTTCAGACATGAATCCACAAAATTTTTTCTGGCTTTCTGAATGGATTCAAATCAAAAATCCTAAGTTTAGGAGTAGTTGTTTTCCCCTTTAAAAAATCTTTCCGAAAAAATCGGAAAAAATTCGAAAAAAAAGTTTGAATTTTTTAGTACTGAAAATCCGGGCCGACCGGGCCGGGCCGGGCTCGGGCCGGGCCGGGCCGCGGGCCGGGCCGGGCCGGAGAAATTCTGATTTCGGCCCGGCCCGGCCCGGCCCGGCCCGTTGCAACTCTGCTTTAATGTCTTTGGTGTGGATTTACGTGAGAAAACCGCGTAAATCTACACAAGAGCACCTCTTGTTGCCGATTTACGACGTTGTGAACAAAATAACTTTTTACGCTCGTAAATCCACACTGAGGTACTGTAAAACTGGTGTATTCAGATGATAGATTCTTTGTTGTCGATTTACGAGCAAGCTCAGTGTAGATTTACGCGCGTAAAACTGCACCAACTTTCAAATTTTGTGTAAAAACTGGTTTCGGTGTGGGTTTACGCTTTTTAGGCTCAAATTAGAATATCAACAATGATAATAACTTTTCGAATGGAAAATGATTAAAAAAAGACGAAGAAATAACGATTTTTTCGTCTCTTCATGTAGATTTACGCCCGTAAATCTACACCATTTTTGCTCGTAAATTCAAAATGTCGAAATAAATCTCGATTCTCAATTCACCGAAATCCTCCCTCTTTAATGTCGATTTACGGAAAAAGTTGCGTAAAACCAAACATCAAAATGTAGATTTACGCCCGTAAATCCACACCAACCTTCAATTTTCACCGAAAAACCGATTTTATTATAGATTTACACGCGTAAATCCACACCGAATCCGATTTTTTCAAGTTTTTACGATTTTTGCAACAAAAAACCGATTTTAGTGTGCATTTATGTCCGCACGGGGTCATAGAACGTCCATATGAAGCATGTGCGCTCCAAAAAAATTATCGTGAATTTAGCGCGAAATTCAAAAAAGTTTGGATTTTTCTCTTGAAAAAAGTACGAGAAAATTCGAAAAATGTAATTTCCTATCGTTCGTCCACGTTATAAGCACGCGATTTCGCTGAGCGGCGACTCATTTTGCCAAGTCGTGTGCAAACGCGCTCTTATAGACTTCTGGTTTCGCGGGAATTTGAATTCATATGGACTAGAAATGACACTGTTGCGTTATTGTCGATTTACGGATAATGTCGCGTAAATCCACATGTAGATTTACGCCCGTAATTCCACCCCAACGCCAAAAAAACTTATTTCAGTGTGATTTTACGGCTCCGCGACAATTCGCAACTGCGACATTTCGCAACTCACGAAGGTTTCGCAACTGCGACACTTCGCAACTGTTCATTTCGCAACTGCGACATTCCGCAACTGTGACGTTTCGCAACTACGACATTTCGCAACCACGACGTTCCGCAACCATAGGACTAGCAATAGTTTAACCTAGTTTTGTCAGAAAATGGGTCAGACAACATTTCCTTCTATTCAATTGTTTTCAAATATGCTACCTAACACTTCGGTACACTCAGCATTTTCAACTGACCCAAATATGCAAATGCGGTGTAGTTGCGAAACGTCGTGGTTGCGAAAAGTCGCAGTTGCGGAATGTCGCGGAGCCGATTTTACGTCCGTAAATCTCCATATCATTCCAGAAGATGCTAATCACCCTAACCCACGCGGCGAACTCCCTAAAACCCATCATTCCATGCTCTCTTCTCTCCCTCTCAATGGTCCCATTCGCCTCGTGTGCCATCGTAATCGGCGGTGTCTCGTGGATAGTCCCCCGTCGAATCGCCGAGAAAATGGACAATATTTTGTACAAATCCTACATGAGGCTGTGTCTTTTTGTGTTTGAAAATCTCTCCGGTGTCGAGATTTTTCTTCATGGGGAGGGGGGCGGAGCCAGCGGGACAGGGGGCGTGGCCTCCGTGGTAGATCAAATGGGACCCCCTGAGAATGCCCTGTTGGTCTCCAACCATCAATCCAACGTCGACTGGATTATTCCGGTGATTCTGGCGGCCCGTCACGGCGCGAACGGCAACGAACAGGCGTTCCGAGTGATGGTTAAAAGCTCGATCCACCTGGTTCCGATGTTCGGATGGTATATATTCCAGCACGGATACATCTACGTCCGCCGATTCGGAGAATTCATTGGGGCGCCCGTGTTACGCCAGTTGAAATGGCTGAATGAGTCGTCGCCGCCGTTTTGGTTATTGATTTTTCCCGAGGGCACTAGGTTGTCGCCGAAGAAGACCAAGTTGGTGGAGAGTAGCAATCGGTTTTTGGAGGAAAATGTGAGTAGGACACAGCTGAAGACGTCAGGATTCTGAATCCGCTTATAGAATTTTTGGGGGGGGTCAAAATGGGCGGAGTTACGCAAGTTTTCAAGCTGGAAGCCACTGTAACTCGGCTAATTTCGGATTTTGACATTTGCGGTGGAGCGCGGTTGCTAGATGTGGAAAATTTTCACATCGCTGGAAAACACAAGAAATGGGGATTCTTAATCTGTTTTCAGAATTTTTCTAGCATAAAAATGGGCGGAGTTACATCGCTTTCAGACAAAAACTTGTGTAACTCCGCCCATTTTGACGCTAGACAATTTCTGTAAACGGATTCAGAATCCCTAGGTCGTAGCTAAAAAGCTGACGACGTCAGGGTTCTGAATCCATATTCAGATTTTTACTAGCGTCAAAATGGGCGGAGTTATGGTTCAGTTTTTGTCTGAAATTCACTAAAATCGCTGTAACTCCGCCCATTTTGACGCTAGACAATTTCTGTAAACGGATTCAGAATCCCTAGGTCTTTCGCCTCCTAGTCATATTAGGCATAGCTGAAAAGCTGACGACTTGTGGTTTCTGAATCTATTTTCAGAATTTTACTAGCGTCAAGATGGGCGGAGTTACGCAAGTTTTCCAGTTTTCGCCGTAACTCCGCCCATTTTGACGATAGACAAATTCTGATTATAGATTCAGAATCCTCATGTCGTCAGCTTTCTAGTGATACCAAAAATAGTGAGTTTGCAACTGCGCTCCACCGCAAACCAGAAAATTCTTTCGTGTACTCCTTGTGAACAAATTGGATTTTTCGGATTTTTTGTCAATTTTTGTCGTTTTCACTAGAAAAAATCACAAAATTTCAAGAAAAATCGAAAAAAAAACGACAAAAATTGACGACGAAGTGCAAAACAAGTCAAACTTGTCCACGAGGAGTACGCGACGGATTTTGACGTTTGCGGTGGAGCGCGATTGCAAATTTTCATACCACTAGGAAGCAGAAGACGTGGGGATTCTGAATATATAATCAGAACTTGTCTAGGAGAAAAATGGGCGGAGTTATGTAAGTTTTGCTGTAGCTCCGCCCATTTTGACGATAGAAAAATTCTGTAAACGGATTCAGAATCCTGACGACATCAGCTTTTCAGCTAAGACTAAATTGACTAGAAAGCGGGAGGCTTTGGGATTCTGAATCCGTTTATAGAAATTGTCTAGCGTCAAAATGGGCGGAGTTACAGTGCTTTCAGACAAAACCTTGCGTAACTCCGTCCATTTTGACGCTAGAGAAATTCTGTAAATGGATTCAGAATCCCCACGTCTTCAGCTTTCCACTTATTGAAGTTTTGTTAATTGAAGTCATTTTTGCAGTATAAAATATAGAAATTCCTGAAAAATCCCTCTTCCTCGAAACCGCCTTGATTTGCAGGGTCGCCGCCCGCTTCATAACGTGTTGTGTCCGCGAAGTGGCGGATTACAATTGGCACTCGACAATTTGTCGACACTCGACGCTATCTATGATGTTACGGTTATGTATGGACAAATGAGGTTAGAGAGACACGAGAGAGAGAGAGAGAGAGACGCAGAGAAAACAGATAATCCTCATTTTAGAATGCAAGGACGACGGGGTCTCGCACCGGGAATGTTCGATTTCTGTTGTGGACCACAGACGTACAAACAGTTGCACATTCATTTGGACAGGGTACCCATTGAACAGGTAGAGACACGAAAATTATACTGGAAATGCGTTGAAAAATAGGAAAAATTCAGTTTTATTAGACTGACACGGTTCTTACAACCGCGCTCTACCGAAACCGAAGAGAATAGTGTGCTAAATTGAGAGACGCAGAGAAGAAGAGACATTTTTCAAGGGGATTTCGGTGGAGCGAGGTTGCAAGACGCGTGCTCTGCTCTAAAATTTAAAAAAATGCTCTAAAATTCTTATACACTTCAGTTGTTATCGATATTCCAAAACATAGTAAAAAATTCGACTTTTCTGCAAAAATTTTTTTTTTAAATTTATAAAAAATTTTTTTAAATTTATAAAAATTTCAAATTTCTACAGTAGCCGGGCCGACCGGGCCGGGCCGGGCTGACGGGCTGACCGGGCCGGGCTGGGCCGGGCCGAGGAAAATTTTTCGGTCGGCCCGGCCCGAAATTTCCCAACCCTGATACCATATTAGCCGAGCATTTAAGTTACAACTGCGCCCCACCTCAAACGAGAGAGTATCGGCGAGAGAGACGCAGAGTTTTTTTCTGGCGCGAAACAGATTTTCACTGTTTTTGGCCTATTTTCACAAGTTTTTATAATTTTTTTTGCCAACTTCCGAGAGAAAATTTTGAAAAATAGGTCAAAAACTATAAAAATCTGTGTCGGCGAGAGAAAAAACTCTGCGTCTCTCTCGCCGATACTCTCTCGTTTGAGGTGGGGCGCAGTTGTAAGAAGGGGTGGGCCGCTAATAAAAATAGTCGAAAATTCGGATTTTTTGAGCAAAAATTGATAAAATTGAAAATTTATTGGTTTTCTGTAGTCAAAAAGAAGATAATCAGGGTTTTCAGGATATCAAAAATGGATTTTCCGATGAAAAATTTGAAAAAATATTATTTTTTTTACTAAGAAAACTGCTGAAAATCTGAAAAAATGACCGATGGCCTAGAGATCCAAACTGAAAAAGTTCGGCCATGATCACACTTTCAGCATTTTTTGGACTGAAAATTCGCATATTTCGGGATTATTCGAGGGTTTTGAGGGAAATTAGCAATGGAGCGCACTTTCACAGCTTCCGATATAGCAAGTGTGCTCTACTGGTGAATCGGATTCACTGTTTTTTACTGAAAATGCGTCGAAAACTATGAAAAATCATCAAAAAGTCATGAATGGTATTTTGCATTAGAGCGCATTTTCTCAAATTTCTATTTTTGAAAAATCGCATTGTGAAACAAATCCCCAGATTACCGTAATCCTTTTTTGTCAGCGCACGCAAAAATAGGCTCCGCCCACTTCTGCAAATCGCCGCATATTGTACTGTAAACCTTTTTTGCTATAATTCAATGGAATTCTATCAAAAAAGTACCGTGCGGCACTTTGCAAAAGTGGGCGGGGCTTAGAATTCAAAAATCATGAATTTGATGATATTTTGCATTAGAGCGCATTTCCTCAAAATTAAAATTTTCAGTAGATAAAATGCGCTCTAATGCAAACACGTCTAAAATTGCGGTTTTGAAACCTATGTTAAGCTCCGCCCACTCTATAAAAAAGGATTACGGTAAACTGGGGATTCACGGGATCCTAGGCCACGACTTCTTTTTTATTATCTCTTGTTACAACTGCGCTCCACCGAAATCCCCTTTGAGAAATGTCTCTTTTTCTCTGCGTTTCTCAATTTTGCACACTATTTTCCCTGGTTTCGGTAGAGCGCGGTTGTGAGACGCATGTCGTGAGAGCTTAAAAAAGTATAAAATTTCGAGAAATCGAATTTTTGATCCAAAAATTCCGGTTTTCAGCTTGAAATCTCCTAATTTCCCCTTCTTTATATTTCAGGTACCCAAAGAGAAAGTGGCACTCCGAAACTGGACGATCGATCGATTCGAGCGGAAAGAGAAGTGAATCCAAATTTCAGATTTATTTTCAGATTTCTTAATTTCAGAATAATTGATGAATTCTACTCCTCCGAAGACTTCTCGTCCTCATCCCAGACCGCCCTTCCATGCGTCCCCATCTCCCAGACCCTCCCGCCGACTCTCTTCTTCTCCGCCGCCCTTATCGCACCGTTTTTCAGCCAGACCGTCGGAAAGATATACCTGATGACGATTGCATCGTCACCTCTGTTAATCGCTTGGTTGCATATTAGGAGATGTGTTTAGACCTTAAATTGTTGTGATAGTTGAAAAGCTGACGACGTGGGGATTCTGAATCTATAATCAGAATTTGCCTACGAACAAAATGGGCGGAGTTATGTAAGTTTTTCTGTAGCTCCGCCCATTTTGAAGCTAGGGAATTTCTTCAAACGGATTCAGAATCCCTACGTCTTCCGTTTTATATTCAAATTAGCGATAGCTAAAAAGCTGACGATTTCGGGATTCTGAATCCATTTTGAGAATTTTTCTACCGTCAAAATGAGCGGAGCTACAGCAAAACTTACATAACTCCGCCCATTTTGTTCGTAGGCAAATTCTGATTATAGATTCAGAATCCCCACGTCTTCAGCTTCCTAGTGGTTTAAATATGGAGTTTTGTTGTAAATGCGCTCCACCGAAAACGTCAAAATCAAAAAATCCGCCGTGTACTTCTCGTGGACAAGTTGGATTTTTCGAGTTTTTTGCCAATTTCCGTCGTTTTTTGACGATTTCCAGTAATTTTATAGGTTTTCCACATGTAAAATTGGTGTGTTTTACGATTTCTCCACAAAAAATTTCAGAAAAATCGAAATTTTTTTTTTTTCAATTTTTAAACCTTTACAAATTTTGTCATATTCACGTTTTTTTTCAGAAAATGCTCAATTTCCTGCCAAAAATCACTTTAAAAAATCCTGAAAGTCGACTTAAAATCATCAAAAATCATAATCCAACTTGTCCACGAGGAGTACACCATCATTTGCGGTGGAGCGCATTTGCATTAACCTAAATTTTACACCACCAGGAAGCCGAAGACGTGAGGATTCTGAATCTATATTCAGAATTTTAAGAAGAGTGAAATGGGCGGAGTTACAGCACTTTCAAAGTAGGACTATCCGAAATTGCTGAAGCTCCGCCCATTTTTACGCGGATTCAGAATCCGCACGTCTTCTTTTTTAGGTAGTCTAGAATCGTCTATTTCTCTTAAATTCTCTGTTTTTTTGTCAATTTTTGGTTTTTGAAAACTGTTTTTGTTTCTCAGAAAAGTATCTGTTATATGTGTATGAATCGATTTTTTTAAAAATTTTAAATTTTTTCCAGAAAAATCTTTTCCAGTTTGCCCTTTTCTGTATGTACTTCTTTATAATTTGTTATTCATTGTCCCTCCTTTTTTCGGTCGGGGGGACGACAGATGGTGCATCGGGGGACTCTTGAGACGGATTGAGTGAATTTGGAATGAGTGGTCGGAGAAGACGGATTATTCTTGCCATTTTCCATCTCTCGACTCCTTTTTTGATTGATTTAGTCGAATCATGGAGATTTTTAGCGTAAAAATGTCCATTTAGCTCATTTTTGTCGGTGGGCGGAGCCGATTTCAGCAGAATTTCAGCTAGAAAGTGCGTTTTCTACAAAATTGGTGCATCAGTACCAAATTTTTTTTTAATTCCGACATGAACAATGTTGGAAAACAATGATTTCTCACTCAAAAACGCCCAAAGGAGCAAAATGGTGAGGACATGGTGCATCGGGCCGATACAAGCATGAAATTCTCGAAATTCCGACACAAAAACCTATCTTTTGACATTTTGACACAATTTTCAGCAATTTTTTACAATTTTCGAATATTAGCCGAGCATTTAAGTTACAACCGCGCCCCACCTCAAACGAGAGAGTATCGGCTAGAGACGCAGAGTTTTTTCTGGCGCGAAACAGATTTACACCACTTTTGATCGATTTTCACAAGTTTTTATAATTTTTTTGCCAACTTCCGAGACAAAATTATGAAAAATAGGTCAAAAATGGTGAAAATCTGTTTCGCGCCAGAAAAAACTCTGCGTCTCTCTCGCCGATACTCTCTCGTTTGCGATGGAGCACAGTTGTAAGTAAGGATGGGCCACTAATATAACACGGATTTTCAGAAACGATATAGTTTATTTTGACCAAAAATCGTCGAAAGCCCAGTTATTGGTGCATCGGTCCCAAAAAAAGTGAAATTCATTGATTTTCAACAGAAAACACTTTTAAACGGGATTTTCTCTGCATAAAAAGGGTACTACCATCGAAAATATGACAAAAATGCAGTTTTCTACTCAAAAATCGCATAATAGGTGCATCAGGTCCTAAAAACTCAGAAAAGTCAGGAAAATCATCATTTTTCTGTCTAAAACTTTGAAAAATAGGGCATAAACTCTATTTTTTGAAAATTAAGACCGTTTTTGGCAAAAGTTTATTTTCACAAAAATTGCTAAATTGGTTAATCACACCGAATTTTTTTCGTAAAACAGTAATTTTTCATTTTTAGCAAAAAACCCGCCCCCATGAGGCGGCCATTCCCATAACAATGTAAGCGATCTCGAACGCTTCCGCTGAAATGGGCGGTTCCTTGCACAGAAAATATTGAATTCATCATAAAATAGTAATTTTGCCAAAGTTTGACAATAATTCAGTTTTTTTCTCAATTTTTTTCAAAAATTGCAGTTAAATTTAAAATTGGTGCATCGGACCAAAAAACCTTTTTTTTCAATTTTTGATTTTTTTCCCGAAACAGGCAAATTTTCGACTATCATTCAGAATTAGAAGAAATTCTGAAAAATAGTCAAAAATGGTCAAATTTTCGATGAAAAATTGAAAAAATTCGGAAAAAAGGGTCATTTTTTGAAGCAGGGTCAATAATCAGGCGTTCGGGGCAGGCCCGGCCCGATTATTTTGGCGCCAAAATGAACATTTCGAATTTTTTGAAATTTTTTGAATTTTTTTTGTGAAAAAGTCAAATTTTCGACTATCATTTAAAATTTGAAGCAATTATGAAAAATCATCATAAATGTTCACATTTTCTATGAAAACAGAAAAAATTTCAAAAAAAAAACTCAAAAAATTGTTTCATTTCTGACGCCGGGCGTTAACAAGCATAGAAATTTCAATTTTGCAGGATTTGGGTGAAAAGTTTTTAGAAAAACGGACACAACCCAGCCCCCCAATCACCCAAACTCCCTCACCAAATAGAAACAAATGTAATAAAATTTCGAAATCAGTCGCTTCTTCTTCTTCCGAAAAGGACACCTCCTCCCCCTCCCATCCATCCCAAATCGTCTTCCGGCGAGGACGGGTGGGGACCCCAAATTGAAGAGAAAGGACACAACGACTTCTCCTTCTCTGCACTCTCTTCATTTCCCATACTCTCTCGCCCTCATGTTACTCGACACACTACTGCACACACACCGAGGGGAGAAAGAAGGGGAAAACGGACGGCTACAGGGGGGAAATAGTGCGGTGGAGCGAGGAGTGTCAGCCAGAGAAAATATATTGGTCTGACCCTCCGTCCATCCACCCCGTCCGTACCCTTTGAGTGTCCGAGAAATTGGTTCGGTGGCCAAGTTACACGACACCTGGCGGCGGATTTTTCGAATTTTTTGAATTTTTTTGGCCCCAAAATCTTTTCACACCTGTGGAATGAGTCATTTTGTTGTTGTCTTGTTACCGGCAGACGGTTTTTTTTTTGATAAGAAGGTTATTTCGATAGGAATGGGTTGGGAATCGATTTATTTTTGCCATTTGACTTTTTTCTCGGTTTCGAAATGTTATTTGAAGGACTTTTAGCAGATTTTTTGATATTTGAGTCTGTTTTTAACCAAAAATAGAAATTCCTGAAATTTTTGGAAAATTCATGTTGTGTGGGGCTTTTATGCTAAAAAAGGAAAAAAATTGCTTTTCTTCAAAAAACATTTCGGCCTGATGCACCAATTTAGCAATTTTTTGTAAAAAAAACAAATTTCTTGTCAAAATAAGCCGAAAAAAGTTTTAATTCTCAAAAAATGGAATTTTATGCTCAATTTTACAAAGTTTCACAGTTTTAAACAGAGAAAATGATGTTTTCCTGACTTTTCTCTTTTTTAGGACCTGATGCACCTATTATGCAATTTTTGAGTAGAAAACTTAATTTTTGTCAATTTTTGAGTGTTTTTTGTTAAAAATCAATGAAATTCACTTTTTTTGGGACCGATGCTCCAATATCTGGGATTTCGACGATTTTTGGACAAATTTAACTTTTTTCCAGTGTTATATTCGAAAATAGTAATTTTTGATTTTTATGCAAAAAATGGGAGCAAATGTCTCAAATTATCAGTTTTTTGCTGTTCGACCAAGATTTTTGATGAAATTTCGAGTTTTTGATAGTTTTTATTCATTTTCTGGCGGTTTTTGTCAATACTAATACTTCTTGACTGAATTTTTATCGTTTTTATAATTTTTTCCAGCGATTTGTTCAATTTTTAACTTATTAAAACCCTTTTTAACAGTTTTCCGGCAAAAATGTGATTCTGAAGGTGGTTTTCAACTGAAAATCACTAATTTAAACACCAAAAATCGGAAAAAACCGAAAAAATTAATGCAACCTACAGTAAGATTTAAAGGCGCACAGCAATTTTTGTTAAATGGGTCTCGCCACGAAAAAGGGAATTTCGCTATTTTTGCTTGAAATTTATAGTTTTTTTAAGCTGAAAATCTTGGTTTTCTGTCTTAAAATTTAAGATTTCGATTACTCTTGTAGAAAATACTGTTTTTTTTAATCGATTTTTGCTGTTTCAAGGCATAAATTGTCAAATTTTGACCAAAAACGCTCAGATATCCGACGAAACCGATAATTCCGAACACGCAATTGTATCGTATTTACAAGAAGACGCTTCTTCTTCTTCTTCTTCTTCGCATGTCTTCCTCCAATTCTTTCTATTTGCTCTCTCCTTTCTTCTCTTCCTTCCACCCCATCGTCTACTGTTACTTATTCAAAGAAAGGATTGTGTTAGAGTGTGGTCACTCCCCCACTCTCTTTCTTTACACCCTTTTCGGTTTTGATTGTGTCTGAGAATAAATACAATCAGATAGGTTTTCAGTGGTTTTTAACGATTTTTGGGCGATTTTTAGAGAAAAATTGGAGTTTTTCGTGATTTTTGGACGATTTTGAACGGTTTGTGTGGTTTTCAACCCATTTTAGCACATTTTTCAATAGAAAATTCAAGTTTTTTGATGATTTTTGACTCAGAATTACTTAATTTATACTTTAGCAGCTAGGTTTTAGAGAACGATTTCCAGTTGATTTTTTAAGGAAAATTTGAGTTTTTCGTGATTTTCGGACGGTTTTGAACGGTTTAAAGTGGGTTTTTAGAGGAAAATGGCACTTTTTAATGGTTTTTGACAATTTTAGCACATTTTTCGATAGAAAATTTAAGTTTTCTGATCATTTTTGACACAGAGCCACTAAATTTGTACTTTGAACCTTTGAGAACGATTTTTAGTTGATTTTTAGAGGAAAATCGTAGTTTTTCGTGATTTTTGCGCCTATTTCGATAGAAAGTTCACGTTTTTTGACCATTTTTGACTCAGAATCCCTTAATTATACTTGGAACTTTTGAGAACGGTCCTTAGCTGAATTTTAGAGAAAAATTAGTGTTTTTAGTCGATTTTTGACGGATTTGAACTGTTTAAAGTTGGTTTTTAGAAGAAAAATGGCACTTTTTAAAGGTTTCTAACAATTTTAGCGCATTTTCAGTAGAGAATTCACGTTTTTTGAAAAAATTTTGACTCAGAATCACCTAATTTCGATATTTTAGCAGCTGAAATTCTAGAAAAAGTGCAATTTATGTTCTTAAGGCAATTTGAATTCATTTTTCTGAGTTTTGAGCGGAAACGTCGGAGTTTTCAGTTATTTTTGAGCATAAACACTATGATTTTGTGATTCTGTGACAACTTTAATATCTGCAGCTGTAAATGCGGGCTCTTTTCAGTATTTTTGAAGTTCAAACTGTTAAATTTAGCTCTGAAAATTCGAAAAAAAAGAGAAAACGCTGTTTCCCGCCAAAAAGTCTTTGAAATCCCTAATTATGACCGAAAATCATATAAAATGACTAAAAGTAGATGCTATTTCGAACTGTACTAACAATGTTGTGTTTTAGGCAAGTTCGCTCTATTGGTATTATCTCGGGGGCACAGTTTTTACAACTACGCTCCACCGAAATCCACTTGAAAAATGCCTCTTTTTCTCTGTGTCTCTCAATTTTGCACACTATTTTCTTCGGTTTCGGTAGGGCGCGGTTGGGAGAAGCGTCTCGTGCTAATAGTTCGGGGTTTTTCGAAAGGAAAATGAGCTCTATCGGACCTCTATTGGTGTTCCTGGCAAAGTTTTTTTTTCCCGAAATTTTGGTTTTATGGTTCTAGGAAATCAAAAAATGTGTATTTTTTCATTTTTCATATTAAATTCAGTAGAAAATCACACTTTTCCCGATGGCCTAGGTTTCCAAAAGTTGAGTTTTCTAGGCCGCCAATAAGAAGCGAAAAATCTGAGAATCGAAAGTGCGCTCCACTGGACTAACCCTGTTTGCTGTGCTAATAATCAGTTTAAAAATCCCTCTCTCTCTCCGCTGATTTTCCAACTCATTTTGAGACATTTTCTCTTTTTCCAATCAATCTTCCCATCTTCCTATCGTCTCACCTGCTGTCACACCAATTAAAAATGAGTCATCATTTTCACATTTTCATCAATTCCTCATAGCCCCGTTGTAAATAAAATAGAGAATATCGTTGAGACGGGCGGCTCTTCACCCCAAAAAGATCTTCTCCGTTAGATTAGACGAGCGTCCCTCATCCCCTAGACACCACTTGCCCCCACCCGTTTCCATGGTTCGGGGGGCAAAACCAAGAAAAATCCGTTAAAACCGAGCAGTTTCATTTAAAAAAACGACAAAATTCGAGAAAAGTTGAGTGGGGGGGGACTAGTTTTGGTTTTCTAGGCCACCAAGTGGAAAACTCGGCCACCACTCGAATTTCCGCTCAATTTTGAGCTCTGAAACTGTTTTTCTCAGAAAATTAAACCCGCGGACTAGTTTTGGTTTTCTAGGCCACCAGTTAATAAACTCGGCCACCACCTCTCCTAAGCGAGTTGGCACAAAAGGATTCTCGGAAAAGTCCGGTAGAGCGCAATCGCTGACACCTTAGGGATCTCTAGACAGTTGGCACGGTGCCAAGTTTCCCAAAAAGTGCAATGGAGCGCAGTTACCTCATCATTTGTCCATCTGACAGCATCTGATGAATTCTGACGTCATTTACCACTAAGTTTCCCAAAAAAAGTCAGGTAGAGCGCAATTACTTTTGACTTACTAGGGATGCCTGACTTTTAGTCAGTTGGCACGGTGCCAAGTTTCCCAAAAAGTGCAATGGAGCGCATTTACACAATACCGTTCTTCCTGTTACACTCCTCTACCACACACACATGTTTTCCTACGGGTTTGTGTGTTCAGTGAGAAAAGAAAAGTGAAGCGTAGATATGATGATATGACAGATATTCGTTCGTTGTAAAAAACCCTGAGGTGCCGACAGAGATGTGTGTTTAGAGATACACTTATTACACTCTTTTTTCCCCTTTCTGTGTTCACTTGGAGAGGAATAAGTTTCGTTGGTTTTACGAGAGTTCTCTAGGAGAGAGAGGAATGTGCGCTCTATTGCAATCTGGTTTCATCGGGGTGTAGTTAGAAGTTTTTCGAGAAGAAAGTGCGCTCTAGTTGACTTTTTCCATATCTTTTAGTACCAGGTACGCAATTGTGCTCTATTGAGAAATTGCGTGTTCCTATTAGCTCGGGGCACAGTTCTTACAACTGCGCTCCATCGAAATCCCCTTGAAAAATGTCTCTTTTTCTCTGAATCTCTCAATTTCGCACACTATTTTCTTGGGTTTCGGTAGAGCGCGGTTGTAAATAGCGTGTCGTGGAGAAACTGCGCTCTATCTGACGCTACTTTTGTGCAATGACACGGTGCCAAGGTTTTTCGAAACTTTTTTCAAAATGTGTTTTTCGCATTTTTTCACAGTGGCCGAATTTGGGATTTCTAGGCCATCTTGTGTGAAACGGCACACTTTGCTCCGGTGGCCTAGGTTTCCAAGAGTTGTGATTTCTAGGCCATCAATAATAAAAAGCTTCAAAACTTGTAGTGGAAATGGCCTAGTTTTTTCAAGTTTTGGATTTCTGGGTCATCATTTTCGAGAAATCGTCCTAAATTTTCTCCAGTAAACCTTGCTGGCCTAGTTCTCTGGATTTCAACCACCGAAAAAAAGTTCGAACATTTTTCATCAGAAAAACCGCTTAATACCGGAAAATCTGAAATTTGGGAGAGTGGAAATGCGCTCTACTGGGCTAGCCTTGTCTGGGATTTTTTTCTCTGAAAATCATGAGATTTTCCCGCCAAAAGCAGAGTGCAGAGTAACTGCGCCCTACCGAACTTCTGGGTTTCTCAAGTGCGCTCCACTGAAATTAGGAAAAAAGAAGTTTGTGCAACTGCGCTCCACCGAAATGCCCTTGAAAATGTCTTTTTTTCTCTGAGTCTCTCAATTTCGCACACTATTTTCTTCGATTTCGGTAGAGCGCGGTTGTGAGAAATCTGTCGTGCTAATAATCTTAGAATGTAGCAAATGCGCTCCATCGTATTTTCAGTAAATATGCAAGCGCGCTCTATTGCGAATCCTCTTGCTCATTCCATTCCTCTTGACATTTATAGAGTGTCCCCTCTAGAAATGACACACTCAACAATTCATGACTCTTTTTTGCTCATTTTGTGCTCTTTTCCTCATTGCGAAATCCCATTTTCTAGCAGAAATAACAACACAAGAAATGAACGAACCAGACCCCACACTACCCGACGAAATTCGGGAAAAGCTGGCCGAATTGGAGTTGGAATTGAGTGAAGGAGATATTACGAAGAAGGGATACGATAAGAAACGAGACGCCCTGTTGGCACCGTTTAAGACGAGAAATGTTGAGATTGGTAAGGAATTTTTTGAAAAAATCTGAAGAAACTGCGCTCTGATGCAAAAAGCTGGGCGAATTACAGAAAACTGTGGAGATTGCGGTTATCTACCTAAGAATATCACTATTTTAGAGATTTGCAATAGATTTTTCATATAGAAATCATTAAAAACCGGTTTAATCATTTTCCCTTCTGAAGCAGAGTTTTGGAATTCGTAAGGAATTTGAATTTTTTTAATTTGGAAAAAATCTGTAGAAACTGCGCTCTGATGCAAAAAAATTGGGCGAATTACAGAAACCAACGAATTACGGTAATGGAGAAAAATATGGATATTCTTATGAAAAGTCCCAAAAAATGCGGTGGCCGAATATTTTCTGTTTGTGTTTCTAGGCAACGGAAAGTTCTTCCACCCGTCCGTTCTTTAAGTTTTTTCTTAACAATTTTTTTTTGCTTCTTTTTATCAACATTATTAGGCTGACAACACTAAAAACAATATAAAATTTGATAATACCGACAAAACGGACAGGTGGAAGAACTTTCCGTGGCCTAAAAACACAAAAACAAAAACTTCGGCCACAACATTGACTAATTTGGTTATTTTCGAGCTGAAAAAATCGTGACAATGCGAGTATTTTTCATAGGAATTCCTATATTTTTCTATGCATTTTGAAACGTTTTCTCAATTTCTTGAAATTGTGCTTTAAGCTAATTTTTAAAGGTTTTTCAGTTAAAAATCTAGTTTTCGACTGGAAATTGTCTGAAATTCCGTATTTTTATACGGATTTTTGAAGTTTTTTAATCAAAACAGTAGATTTTTTTTAGCCGTCCAACCATCATACCCACCAGCAGCATCCCCGAATTCTCGGTCGATGCGACGGAATCAGAGACGGGTGACACGAGACGAGGATCGATATCATTCGGGTAAGAAATTGACTTTTTTTTTCGAAGTTTTACCACAAATTGTTAAGAAAAGGCGTCTAAGGCGCGCCAGATGGTCAAAAATTAAGTTTTTAGAGCGAAAATTTGAAATAAAGGCGTCCAAGGCGCGCCAGATAGGCTTCATTTTTGAGCGTTTTTCATCAAAATCGAAAAAAAAATTAAAAATTGCAATTTTCTAAATTTCAGAGAGGTTTTTGCTTTGAAATTGTCAAGAAAAGGCGTCTAAGGTGCGCCAGATAGTCGAAAAATTTCGTTTTCAGAGCAAAAACAGAAAAAAGCGTCCAAGGGGCGCCAGATAGTCTGAAAATTTCAATTTATTTAATTTTGGAGTGTTTTTTTCTCGAAAACTTGAGAAAAATGCGTCTCAGGCGCGCCAGAGAGCTTTCAGACCTTGAAGAGCGCGTCTGAGGCGCGCCAGATAGTCGAAAATAGGTTTTTTTTCTCTAAAATCTTAAATTTTCCATTGCAGAAATCCGTGTGGAAGCAGTGCATCAAGCGTTGGCCGAGTATTCGGACGGTCGAAAACTCGGCCAGCAACCAGTGAAACCGCATCGAAGGAATGGAACGTCGGTTGGTAGATCAAACACGCAGAAGAGTAAACGATCGATATTGAATGGTGGAAGGGCGATGTCGGGTAAGGATTTGGGGGAGAAACGGGCGGTTTGATGACCTAGAAAAACCACTAATCTCAAAACAAACACTTTTTTTGGAATCCTTATGCAATTTCCAAAATTTTGAGCCTCATATCGACTTATTTTGGAGAATTCAAAGGTTGATGGCCTAGAAAACCAAATATTTGGGTTTCTAGGCCATTTCTACCGTTTTTTGGGTGGTTTTGCTTGATTTTTTACGGTAGAAAGGCATAGAAAGAGCAAAAAACTTCAAAAATTGGGAATTTTTGAGCTTAAGGGTCGGACAAGTCCTGCCGGTCTTAATTTACCAGTTTTGAAACCAGAATTTTCAAAACGAGCGGTTCTTAGACGTCCTAGTTGTAAAATGACCGATTTGGTTGGTTTTGTGGTTCTAAAGTTGTGATGGAATTTATGAGAAAAATTGGGAATTTTTGGGTAAAACGGGCGGTTTGATGGCCTAGAAAAACCACTAATCTCAAAACAAACACTTTATTCGGAATCCTCATGCGATTTCAAAAATGTTGAGCTCCATATCGACCTATTTCGGAGAATTTTAGGGTTGATGGCCTAGAAAACCAAATATTTGGGTTTCTAGGCCACGAGTCGATTTCTGCCGCCGATTTTGATTGAATTTCACGGTAAAATCGCATAGAAAAGGCAATAGCGTTGAAAAACTTCAAAAATCGACCAGTTTTGAAACGAGAATTTTTCAAAACGAGCGGTTCTTAATTGTCCTAGTTGTAAAATGACCGATTTTGGGTTGATTTTGTGGTTCTTAAACGGGTGGTTCCCATTTCCAACCAGTTATAAACGGGATGTTCTAGTACTCGATTCTTAAACGCAGCTCGCAGTTTTGAAACGAGAATTTTTCAGAACGGGCGGCGGGACCAGTTTTGAAACTATTAGTTGCAAATAGTGACGGTTTTGAAACGGACGGTGCCAGTTTTGAAACGTCCCAAAACGTACCATCCCAAGAGTCCAGTTTCAAAACGGGACGGATGGTTTTATAACGGTTTTGTTCTGTATTCATTGACAGTAATGGTCATAATTCTAACAACTTTATCCGTTTTCAGTTGAAAATGTCCAGGGGTTACGGTATCACTGATTTTCCCATCATCTAAATGTTGAATGGATCCTACAGAACAAAAGTATAGCTCCATTTTTGTAGTTGACAACTTTTTTGTACGGACAATACTTAGCAAGTTATGGTCGTTTTGAGCTGTCCATTTAAAATGACCATAACTCTCTAGAGAGTGTTCGTACAAAAAAGTTGTCAACTACAAAAATGGAGCTATACTTTTGTTCTGTAGGATCCATTAAAATCTACTTTCAACTGAAAACGACCAAACTTGTTAGAATTATGAGTGTTACTGTATGTGCAGTTCGCCTACTTCTATTTAGCCAACTGCAAACTACAGACTTTAAAAATTATGGTCATTACTGTACATATTCTTCAATCATTTCTCCCCCAATCCACATTCCGTTCGAAATTACCCACGATTCCAATCGTGGAAGAAACCGGAAGGATTTGGGTTTGTAGGAGAGGAGAGACCACTTTAGACACCCCTTTTATTCGTGGGAACGCATTTTTGTCATCACTCACTGACAGAAATGTGTTTTTTGCACTTTTTCACAGTTTTTTTCTTAGTTTTGAGTGGTTTTTAAGGCAAAAAATGAAGTATTTTGGTTTATTTCGACGCTAGACAAGATTTGAATATAGATTCAGAATCCTCATGTCGTCAAGTTTTCCTTCTGGCGTTTTTCGAAAGTTCAGAATTAAAAACGATACTTCTCATCGAATTTTTATAGTTTTAAGCCGAATTTTCGCGTGAAAATGACTCTTTTTTTAATTTTCCGCCACTTTAATCTCGAAATGGTCTGAAATTTACAGTAAAAATGAACTTTCTGTCCAGAATGTGACATAACGGGAACACTGACGTCGAGGGGATTCTGAATCTGTACTTGAATCTCGTCCAACATCCAAATGAATCGAAATACACCATTTTTAAGTCAAAAATGCTGAAAAAGACGTTAGACGAGATTCAAGGTCAGATTCAGAATCCTCACGTCGTCAGCATTCTCGTTATGGAAAATTCTTGGGAAAAACTGTCAATTTCGCCAATTTTTATATCGAAATCCTGTCAGGGACTAGTTTTCCCTCCTGGTGGAATCCTAGGCCACCATATTTTTTCGGTCATTGAGACCTGAAAATCTTGGCGGCCTAGAATTCCACCAGAAGAGAAAACTAGTCTATGGTGGTCTAGAATTTTGAGTTTTAACATCAATTGATACGTTTTTCGCTCAATTTTACACTTTTCCATCCATAATTAGCCTTAAAATCCGCTCAGGGACTAGTTTTTTTTCTGATGGAATTCTAGGCCATCATATTTCCCCGGTCATAGAAGTCAGGTTCCGAAACGTCCCGGTTTCGAGGTGTCTCGGTTAGGGGCCTAGAATTCCACCAGGAGAGAGATCTAGTCCCTGGTGGCCTAGAATTCCGAACTGGTGGAATTCTAGGCCACCCTTTTTTGAAAAACTTTTACTAGAAACCTCCCGAAACTATTAAACACAAAAAAGTATACATTTATAATAGATTCGGAGGCGGCGGCGACCGGAAAAGAATCATCACTTTACTCTTTTTTGTTTCCTGCTACCGCTGCCAACGGGATTTTTGATCTCCATCATCTCATGTCTTTTCTTCCATTCGATTAATGTGTTGTCCTCTCTCTCAAGTGGATCCTTCCATATGATTGAAAGAGAGAGAGACAGAGAGAGCACTCACTTATCGATTAGATCGTTTTCTTGCTCCGAGAGCTCCAGAGGGTCCGCCGGCTCTCCGACAGATCGGATTCCCATATTTCTCTGGGTCTCTCTGGTGAGATAGAGAGAGTGATTGGACTGAGAGAGAGAGAGGAAATGAGAGAAGGGCAGTTAAAAGTATTGTGATGTAGGGGGAGGCCTCCACGGCCTCCCCTGCTACACACACACACACTTTGTGTTTCTCGTGTAGCAAGATTGGTTTTTCTGTTCTGCAAGGAGACTTTTTGATCTACACTTGAATTGTTCAACCTAGTTGTGAAATCCAAGATGAAATCGCTAGAAATTTGCTCATTCCTACTCTGAATTTGGTCGTTTTGTGAGAAAACGTTGTGTAACTCGGCCAATTTTGAATCCAGCTGAAATATAGATAATCCGAAAGTTTTGAGTCGCTACGCAGCCAAATTGTGAGATCCGAGCTGAAATCGCTCATTCCTACTCTGAATTCGGTGTGAATCCAGGTTTTGAGTCGCTACGCAGCCAATTTTGCAACAGAATGGTATACTGATTGAAATCGCTGAAACTTTGAGTCGCTACGCAGCGAAATTAGTGTATAATCTTGATACAAAACTGAAATTTCGAGTTGCTATGCAGTGGAGTTAGTAGGGTAGATGGATACGGAGCTAAATCAAATTCACATTGGATTCAGAATTCCCATTTTATCAGTTTCTACTATTTTTGTCTGAAACCGATATTTCTAGATAACTGGATTTAGAATCTGCTGGCTGAGTTTAAGATTTCCCGACTCAAGATAGTAAATTTAGCGAAAAAACTTATTTTCTGGAACTTTTCGACCGAAAGTTCTAAAAATGAGTTTTTCGGATGCAAAAATTTTGAATTTTCACGAAAACTGTAAGGAAAGGCCCCCAGTAACCCGTTTTTGAGCTCAAAATAATTTTTAAAAAATTCCAGAAAAATCGAGAAATCACTTTTTTTCACTTATTAGCTCAGCACAGTGCTTACAACTGCGCTCTACCGAAGTCCCCTTGAAAAATGTCTCTTTTTCTCTGAGTCTCTCAACTTCGCACACTATTTCCTTCGATTTCGGTAGAGCGCGGTTGTGAGACGCGTGTCGACATTTTTCAGTCTGAAATTTTCAAAAATGTTTCATTTTTCTTCCTATTATCCCCCCTTCTCCTCCAAAAAGTTGTCGCTGTCCTATGTATTCAGTTACTCTCTATTCTCTATTCCCCTCTTTTCATATTTCCATTTACCTATAGAATAACTACCGTAGAGGGGGGGAGGACTAGTTTCTATTTGTTTGATCAGAGACTCCTCTCTTTCCTTTCCGCCACCGCCACTGTTCGTTTTCCGTCTAAACGAGAGAACGGTTTTTTTTGTTTATCTACGTGGGAAACATGTGATTTGTGAAAGGAGGATTCTGAATCTGTACTTGGATTTTGTCTAACGTCGAAATAGACTTGAAATACACCAATTTTTGTCTGAAAATGGTGTAAATTGGGTGATTTTGATGCTAGACACCCCCTTTATGTTGAGAATTTGTCATAAGCAGAATACTGACGACGTGAGGATTCTGAATCTGTACTTGAATCTTGTCTAACGTCAAAACACAGTGAGATAGAGGAGTTTTTGTCGAAAAAATGGTGGAATTCGGTGGATTTTGATGCTAGAGAAAGCTGACGACGTGAGGATTCTGAATCTGTACTTGAATCTTATCTGACGTCTTTTTTTCAGCGTTTTTTTCACTTAAAAATGTTGTATCTAGGTTCATTTTGACGCTAGACAAGATTTGAGTACTGGATCAGAATCCTCACGTCGTCAGCATTCTCTAGCTTCAAAATCAACCGATTTACACTATTTTTAGACAAAAGTTGGTGTATTTTAGGTCTATTTTGACGTTAGACGATATCCAAGTACTGGATCAGAATCCTCACGTCGTCAGCTTTTCAGATGTGTCAATTTCTCCAAAAAGACTGATTCAAAATCCCATTTTCGCGAAAATGCTTTCGATTTATAATAAAATTTCCCATTTTTGGCCACCAAAATTCAGTCAAGGACTAGTTTTCTCTTGTGGTGGAATTCTAGGCCATCACTTTTCTCGGCCACCGAATTTTGAAGAATTCAGAATCCGTTCACCGATTTTGACTAGGGATCAAGCATGTCAGCTCATTTTGATCCTAAAACTGAAAATACCTTTGAAAATTTGAAAAAAATTGTGAAAAATTGATTTAAACCGTCTCTGGCGTGCTTTTGGCGCTAAAAATGAATACAGGAAGCGGTAAAGGCGCACCAGCCGAATCTATATCAGAGATTTGAAAAACGCGCCGAAGGCACGCCAGATAAGATCCAACTGATATTATAGATGTTCAGAGTAAAAATTTCTGAACGTTTACCATGTTATAGAGAAAAACGCGTAAAAGGTACGCCAGCGAGGACTTTGAAACTCCAAGAGAGATGAGGTCAAAGTTTATATCAATATTGACTTTAAACCATTTTTTCAAAAGTATTCCATTAGCGTTCTTTACTCACTAGATCAGAGTCAGACACAAAAATCCATTAATTTTTCCCCCGATTTCTACATTTCGCCCCCTCTTTTACCACTGTGGAGCCCCCATTCCGTTCTTATCTTCTATATATATATTTCGAAACCTTTTTTCTCATCGCTACCTCTCATTTCCGCCAGTTAGTTGATTGAGACTACTCACCACCGGAAACCCTTCTCTGATGAATCATTTGCACAGCACCCTGCACGAGGAATGCGTAAACCATTTTTAGTTATGTTAGCCGTGGTGCGCGTTTGCATCATACGGTAATTTTACAACTGAGAGACTAAAAACGTCGCCGTTCGCAGCGTTTTACTCAAAATTAGGCGATTTTTGCAAGATTTGCACACCATCAGATTGTAGAGAAAGTCTTTCTCTACGAAAATATATGAAATTTATCGCCGACCATTGCGTATTCAGTGAGATCAGCTCGTTTTCTTGAAGGTACCTTTTTCGAACCGACAAAAACTAGTTTTTTGAAGTGAAATTTCAGATTTTCCGTTGAAAAACTAATTTTCAAGCATGATTATCAAGATATATAATGGAAAAAATGAGATATTTTCTTCAAAACTCGAGAAATCGGTCAAAAAAGGTGAAAACATTTTTTTGGCAAAAATGAGTTTTTTTGTTCATATTGATGTATTATAAGTTTCTGATATGTCCCTGAGTCGAAAAAAGTCCCAAACTTTTCAAATTCTCAAAATGAGGGGGCGTTCTTGAAAACTAAGCGAGAGATAACGCGAAAGTGAGAGACGCAGACACGCACGCCAAATGCGCCTTCATTTCCACAGGAACGGTTTTTAGTGCTGCGCATTCCTCGTGCAGGGTACTGTGCATTTGGGGAGAAATTGGATTCATTCCGTCGCCTGCCTCTCTCCAATTGACTGATCCCTATTCCATTTTTTTTTCCGGAAGAATGAAAGGCCTAGAATTTTACCAGGAGAGAAAATTTGTCTCCCTGGCAAGTAATCTGCGACGAAAAGGTTAAAAGCCATAGTTGTCAAGGTCCGGGCCAAAAATGACCCTATTTTTTCCAATTTTTTCATCGAAAATGTGTCTATTTTTGACTATTTGTCAGAATTTCTACTATTTTTGAATGATAAACGAAAATTTGACTTTCGCGCCAATTTGCCCGGGCCTTGACAACTATGAAAAAAACCATACTTGCAAACCGGGCCGAAAGGGCCCGGCGCGTAACTCGCTTCAAACTCAACATCATGAGCTGAAAAATATACCAAAATGTAGATCTCGACGAGTTCTATGTCCGTGACCTACAACGGGCCGGATGACTATTCGTTATTATGCCGCGGGCCGGGAAAAAGTGCCAAAAACGGGAAAATGGCCAAAAAAGCCATTCTAGCCCGGCCCGCGGCACATTAACGAATCGCCATCCGGCCCGTAGTAGGTCACGGGCATAGAACTCGCCGAGATCTACATTTTGGTATATTTTTCAGCTCATAATAGTGAGTTTGAAGGAAGTTATGCGCCGGCCCCGTTTGCAAGTATGAAAAAAACCGTTTTTCAACATTAATTGATACATTTTTTTAAATCAAAATCTCTAGAATTACAAGAATATTCCACTCTTTTCCATCCATAATTAGCCCCCCTCTCTCTATGCTTAATTACCCAGTGTTACACCTTCTTGACACATTAAGCGTTCAATGTCGATGAGTAATTACTCCTTTTCTCCTCGTTTTCTTCTCGCTTTTCTTTCGTTATTCATCCCGCTTAAATTCCAGTATGAACACCTAAAAATCAATCAATAAAATGATAATCGCTGTGACATCGGTTCCCGCCAGGAACCCCCATAAAGCGACGCCCCCACTCTCGCCGAAATTCGAGGCGAAGTACCCTCAACCACCGGCTCAACGGAGCCCGTCGACACCGTCGGCTCATCGACGGGTGTTCCCACCGCCACCGTCTCCCACGTCCCGTCGTCCCTCCTCTCAACTTCCACCGTCTCCTAAATTGAGTCGGAGCACACCGAAAATGGTGGCGAGGCCGTCGCCTTCCATGTCGTCACCACAGATTACGAGGTTGAGAGTCAATGGACGGGTGGTGAGGGTGACGGCGATTAGGCAGAGTGCTTATTGTGAGTTTTTGATCTACACAGACGGACATTTGGATTCATGGAGATACAGATGGAAAAATAGGGATTTTTCTTCCGGAAATTGACCAAAAAACGGGATTTCCAGTCGGAAAATACGGAAAAATTGAGTTTTTTAATGCAAAAATAGACTAAAAATAGGTGGTTTTCAGCTGGAAAATACGATAAAAATAGGGAAAAAGAGATTTTTAATCGAAAATGGAACAAACTATAGTAGTCGAGCTACAGAAAGATACTTTTTTCAAATTTTTATTTTTTGCAGATTCGTCATCAGAAGACGAGGATAGTATCAATGGTGGAACGCTCGGAAAGAAGGACGGTACACTGACACGACCTCCACAAACTGCGCCGAGGACCTCTTCGTTGTGTGAGTTTTTCATAGAAATCGCGAAAAAAGCGTCCGAGGCGCGCCAGATAAGCGAAAATCGCGATTTTCAACCTTTCAAAGAGGTTTTTGCTTGAAGTTAGCAATGAAAAAGCGTCTAAGGCGCGCCAGATTGTCGAAAATGGGGTTTTTATAGCCAAAATAGAAAAAAAACGGCAAAGGCGCGCCAGATAGTCTGAAAATTATATTTTACTTCATTTCAGAGCGTTTTTTCCTGAAGACTTGAAAAAAATGCATCTCAGGTGCGCCAGAGAGCTTCCAGGCCTTGAACAGCGCGTCGTAGGCGCGCCAGATAGTCAGAAATAGGTTTTACTGCGATTTTCTAACATTTCCTAGCCTTTTTTCATCGAAAATTGAAGTTTTGTAATATTGAGTCGCTACGCAGCCAAATTCGCAACAGAATGTCGATACGGAGTAAAATCGCTGAAACTCTGAGTTGCTACGCAGCGAAATCAGTGTATAATCTTGATACAAAGAAGCTGAAAACCCCGAGTTGCTACGCAATGGAGTTGGCATGCTAGAAGGATACGGAGTTAAATCAGGTTTTGGTGAAAAATTTACAAAAAAAGTGATTTTTTCTATTATTTCCTGTCAACAAGATCATAAAAAAGATATGTCGTCCGACGCTTATCAAATTTTTTATGCATATTTTTGTCATATTTTCCATTGAAAAAACCCGTTTTTACAGTGTCCAACAAGAAAAAGGAGACTCCTGCCGCCACCTCTCCCTCAACAACTACGGTCCCCCCACCGCCAATATCGAAAAATACGGCAGAACGGAGAAGTGGGACACGAAAAGAGAGAGCTGTCGAGGATATGTTGAGATTAGTCCAAGAGAACAGAGATCGGCATGATGTGAGTTGTTTTTGGACGATTTTTAGAGGGAAATTGCGGAAAATTATTCAAAAATTGGGTTTTTTATTGAAAAAAACGGGAAAAATGACCCAAAAATTGGGGTTTTTGATGGAATTTTGAAGTTTCGGGGTGATTTTTAGAGGGAAATTGCAAAAAAAATAATTAAAAATACGTATTTTGAGTTAAAAAGCGGCTTTTTTATTGCAAAAAAACGGCAAAAAAGACCAAAAATTTGGGGTTTTTGATGGAATTTTGAAGTTTTTTGTACTTACGAACACCCGCAGAATTTAGCAATAGAGCGCAAATGCATTTGTTGAAAGTGAAGAGGCTGGCGTAACGTCGGCAACTTTTTCGCACGTTTTTTTTTTCAATTTTGCAATGAAAAACAGCGAAAAATGCTAGAAAATAGCAGAAAAATTCGATGTTCAACTAACTGGCGCGCCTTGGACGCGCTGTTCAAGACCACCAAGCTCTCTGGCGCACCTCAGACGCCTTTTTCTCAATTTTCCATTAAAAACGCTCTAAAATGGAGAAAGTAGAACTTTCAGACTATCTGACGCGCCTTTGCCGCTTTTTTTCTATTTTCGCTCTAAACCGTTATCTTTCGACCAGCTGGCGCGCCTTAGACGTCTTTTTCCTAACAATTTTCAAGCAAGAAGCCTCTTTTAAAGGTAGAAAATTGCGATTTTTGATGAAAACCCCCAATTTCGATGAAAAACGCTTGGAAATGGTATAGAAAAAGCGATTTTCGTCTATCTGGCGCGCCTGAGACGCGGACTTTCTGGCGTGCTTTCGATCCTTTTTTAAATGTACGCTGAGAAACCGCTCTAAAATTGTATGAATCCGCAGAAAAACGCAATTTTTCGTGAATCTGGCGCGCCTTAGACGCGCGATTAAATATAAATATATAATTTCCCTCTTTTCAGCAACAAAAGAAGGACTACGGAGAGTATGTTCAAGCGAGAATTCGGCCGAAAGCAGCGGGTGGAGAAGTGATTCGAGTGTCACGACAAGACTATCGAAATAGTAAAATTATTGTGACCGATGGAGAGGCCATCAGGATTTCACCCCATCGAGAGGTACGTTGAAGAGGAAAATTTTTTTTTTTTAATTGAAAAATTGAAAATTTTGGCGCCTCTATTTGAACATTTCCACTGAAAAATCATGAAAATTCTTGAAAAACGTAGTTTTCACGTCTGGCGCGCCTTCGGCGCTAAAATACAAGTTACGGAAGCGGCGAAGGCGCGCCAGACTATGCTAGATCTGAGATTCTCAAGAACGCGTCGATGGCACGCCAGCTAAGTCCAGAATACTGAAATTATAGGATTTCAAAGTGAACATTTCTGAATTTTCACAGTTTTTAGGAGAAAAACGCGTCGAAACCACGCCAGCTGTTCTGGATCAGGTTATGAATGAAGAAAACGCGTGAAAGGCGCGCCAGCTTCAATCATTCCGTAGTTTTTTACATCAGAATCTTCGGATTTTCTCACAGTTTTTAGGAGCAAAACGCGCCAAAGCCACGCCAGCCATTCTGGAGGTTTTGAACAAAAACGCGCCGTAGGTGCGCCAGATCGATGAATTTTCACGAATTTTAACTGAAAAACGCGTCAAAGGCGCGCCAGCTATGTCAAAAAAACGTTTTTTCTCTAGCTGACCAGTCCCCCCTCCCCCCCATTGATTAGCCAATTTATCTTCATTTTTCTCTATTTTCACCTCTGTCCATTTATCTTCTTTATCACCCCGTGCCGCCCGTCTCTCAACCCATCAATAGCCCTCATTAAATCATTACGATTACACTTTCCGAGTGTCCGTGTCTGGCGCGACTTTGACGCGTTTTTCTCGGTTCAAATCCGTGGAAAAGTTGTCATTTTTGATGTAAAACACGATTGAAATGATTGAAATTCTTTGCTGGCGCACCTTCGACGCGATTTTCCCATTCAAAATCTCTGAGAATTCATAGTTTTGTCTACCGTAAAACCCTGTACCGTGTTATCTGGCGCGCCTTTGACGCGTTTTTCTCTTGAACACTTTGAGAAAATCCGAAGTTTCTGATGTAAAAACAGGATTGAAATTCCTTGCTGGCGCACCTTCCACGCGTTTTATTCGTTCATTACCTTCTTCAGAATGTGCTGTCGCGCCTTTGACGCGTTTTTCTTTATAAAAATGGTAAAAATTCAGAAATTGTCATTCTGAAAGCCCATAATTACAGTACTGACCTTAGCTGGCGCACCTTCGGCGCGTTTTCGAAAATCTCTGAACTAGATTCGGCTGGCGCGCCTTTACCGCGTTCTGATTTCATGTTTTAGCGCCAAAGGCACGCCAGACACGGTTTGAATCGTCATTTCTTTAAAATGTAAAACACTAGGAAATATTGAAGCTGGCGCGCCATTGACGCGTTTTCTTGGTTCATAGTTAAGACTAGAATTGACTGGCGCGCCTTTGACGCGTTTTTCTCTTGAAAAAGGTAAAAATTCAGAAGTTTTCACCCTGAAAACACGTTTTTAAAATCTAGATTTGGCTGGCGCGCCTTTGGCGCTTCCAAAACTTTTATTTTAGCGCCAAAGGCACGCCAGACATGGTTTAAACTTCAGATTTTTCGATAAATTCACTCAATTTTTCCAATTTTCCCCCCATTTTTTGCAGGAAATCGAGACAACAATTGAGGAATCAACGTCCCTACACGATCACGACCACGACGATGAGGCGGTCTATGTGAATACGACAATCGGTGGAGGGAATAATGGAGTAGGAAGTCACGGAGGGAGAATCAATCCCGACTCGCCCAGTGATGACTATCAGAATGCTGTGTTGCGTGAGTTATAGGGAGAAAATCCTGAAAAAATGCGTCTCGGGCGCGCCAGATAGATGAAAGTTGCGAATTTTTTAGTGTTTTTCAACGAAATTGCAGAAAGAAGCGTCTCAGGCGCGCCAGTAGGTTTTTGCTTAGAATTGTTTGGAAAATGCGTCTAAGGCACGCCAGATTGTCGAAAAAAGGCGTTTTAGAGCGAAATTAGAAAAAAAAACGGCAAAGGCGCGCCAGGATGATTTTTTGGATAAAGTTATTATTGAAAGGCGTCTGAGGCGCGCCAGACAGTCGAAAAACGGCGTTTTTAGAGCGAACTTTGAAAAAAAAACGGCAAAGGCGCGCCAGATAGTCATTTCAGAGCTTTTTTGATGGAAAATTGGAAAAAGCGCGTCTCAGCCGCGCCAGATAGTCGAAAATAGGTTTTTCTGCGATTTCCACGCTGTTTTTAATCGAAAATTAGAAAAAAAAATCAATTTTCGCGCGCGCCAACGTTACGCCAGCCTCTTGCAAACTTTTTGATAATTTTCACTTCTTTTTCCAGCTCTCAAACAAACGAAAGTGTCCTCGAAGATTCAGAATGTCGTCAATGCTCTACAGGTGAGTGGGCGTGGCCTAAATTTTGAATTTTTTTCAAAAAATTGAAATGTTTTGAGTGGGCGCTTAGAAACGATCAAAAGTCTAATTTCCGAATTGATCTGTATTATCTGTTGATGGGCGTGGCCTAAAATTCGGAAATTCTGTTAAATCCCATAATTTCAATTTCTGGCGCACCTTCGACGCGTTTTTGAAATCTCAGGTCTAGATTCGTCTGGCGCGCCTTCGCCGCTCCCTGAACTCATATTTCAGCGCCAAAGGCACGCCAGACATGTTTTCATCCGATTTTCGACAAATTTTCTCAATTCTTCTTGTGTTCCGAGACCCCTTGAGTGGGCGTGGCCAAACATTTTTTGAAAAGTTTTTGAACTTTTCGAAAAATGTCAAAAAGTGCAGTTTGAAACTCTATCCTCGTCGATTTTTCCGTTTGCAAAAGTTCAAAGCGGATGACCAATTAGCAGAGGGATCTTGGTCCCCCGCCGAGAAAAAATTTTCCCGAAAATTCTATCCGTTTGGCTCCAGGGAGCCGGCCCGGTGTGCCTTCTGACTAAGTGACAGCTGACCAAGCGCACTCTCTCTTGGAGCTCGCGGAGCATCGGCAATGGATCCGATATCCGAATAGGCTCCGCCCACTTTTCTCTTTTCCGCCGGGGCTCCTCTATCTCTCGGCTCGGCAGAGGCTCAGAGCGCATTTTTTTTCTTCTTCGATTTCTTATTCCCTCTTCTCCCCAATCTCGACAAAATGTCAACTGAACACCCATCTCGGGTATATTTCCCGAGTATGGCACTCCGAAAGACTCGATATCTGAGACAGACGGTCTCATCGACGGGACCATCCTTATTCAGCAGCCCGGCGTCCCGTAAGCTATCCAGTGAGAATCACAAGGAATACTTGGCTCAACTTCACTCTCGCAAAGCGGTCTCGCTGAAAGAGAAGAAGGTGAAACAGCAGCGATCGGCGGAGGAGGGATACGCATCGGCGTCCCCGTCCCAGGCCTCGTTGGTACCCTCCCGGCCACCACTGCCTAAGTACCATCACGTTTGTGAGCCGAGTTATGGGGACGAGGATGACCTGCTCCTAGATGACGCCGCCACGGTGACGTCTTCGGTGGATTTTGTGCCCGGATTTGTCCGGAGGGCGTCACGGAGCTCGGAGCAAATCCGTCGTCATCGAGACTTTGTGAATCACTCGGTCTCGGCGCCGAGCACTTCTAGTGGTGAGGAATACGAATGGTCGTTTGCGCGACGACAGAGCACGGAGCAAGAAGAGAGAGAGATGAAGAATGAGGAGGATGAGATGACGATCGGATGGACACGACGACAACACAGATTTAAGAAATGGAAGTTGAATCAGACGATTCGGGAGTTGGCGGTGCGTTTTTTTGAGAAATTGGCGAAAAACGCGCCTCGGGCGCGCCAGATAGGCGAAAATCGCATTATTGGGCCATTTCCTGCCTTTCAGAGAGGTTTTTGTTCATAAATTGATCGGAAAAAGCGACGTTTTTTGAGAAAAGAGGCAAATGCGCTCTACCAGACTCTTAGAATATCCAGTTGACGCTAATTTTGAAGTCGAATGTATGTGAACGTGCTCTACTGCAACACTCCCAGACACTAGTTCAGTGGATCGAGTGAAAATGCGCTCTACCGCACTTCGAATTGAGAAATTGCGTTTGAACGCTTCTAGAAGCCTAGAGAGAGGCGATTTTGGTGGAGCGCGATTAAACGGTCCCGTTTAGCTTTGACAGTGTGAAAATGCGCTCTACCGTAATTTCGAGACGTTTTTTGAGTTAAGTAGCAAATTCGCTCTACTAGACTGTTTGAATATACCGGTTCCCTGATGTCCGCGAAAACTCATTTTTCACATTTTGAGTGAGAAAAAACACAGAAAAACATGTTTTTCTCCCGTCTCATCATAACTTTTTTTCTTCGAAAAGAAAATAAAAAAGTTTATTTCAAAATCGATGAGTTACGAGGAGGAGAGAGAGAGAGAAACAAAACATCAACACATGTGATGATGATGATCACGGAAAACCTTGTCGAAGGTTTCAACAAGATTTCCGTTCCCAGGAGCAAACGCGCTCTATTGAAAATTTCAATTTGAAATCGATGATTCGCTAGGGCGCATTTGCACAGAATTGAAACCGGGAACTCGTGCTCTGTTGAGTTTTCTGTTTGAGTACTTCTGTCTTTAACGTTTTTGGATCCGGCTACAGTAGCCCATAGGATCGGAATCTAGGATCCGGCTACAGTAGCCCATAGGATCGGATTCTAGGATCCGGCTACAGTACCCCATAGGATCGAATTTTAGGATCCGGCTACAGTAGCCCATAGGATCGAATTCTAGGATCCGGCTACAGTAGCCCATAGGATCGAATTCTAGGATCCGGCTACAGTAGCCCATAGGATCGGAATCTAGGATCCGGCTACAGTACCCCATAGAATCGAATTCTAGGACTCGGCTACAGTAGCCCATAGGATCGAATTTTAGGATCCGCCTACAGTACCATATAGGATCGAACTCTAGGATCCGGCTACAGTAGCCCATAGGATCGGAATCTAGGATCCGGCTACTGTAGGCCATGGAGTCGAACTCATTAAACAGATCCTTCGGACACCTAAAAACGAGTAGTTTCGAAACTAGGACATTTAAAAACTAGAACAGTTCAGAACTGAGACGTTTTGAAACCAGGAAATTCTCCAAAAACCAAGTCGAAGGTGATCAGGAAGTGTTTTCCTTTCTATTTTCCCCAAACTGTCACAGAAAACCGTTTTCTTCCCGAGACGAGAGAGAGGGCGTCTACACTCTATGTGTATAATTAGCTTCTCCTTTCTCATCTTTCACCTGATGTCTCTCGAAACCAGTTCATTTTCCGATCTTTTGTCGTTTTTGTTGTTTCAACCCCACCCATCATTTTACAACGGCAACGACGAAATCACTCGTTTTCTGAGTTTTTTTTTTGGAGAAATTATGGTAATTTTTGTGTTTTTCTCGGTGTCTGGATGTTCAAAACTATGGAAATTCGAATTTTCAATCCGAAGAAAACGCGTCAAAGGTGCGCCAGCTAATAATCATTTTATGGTGTTTTACATGAAAAATGACGAATTTTCAGTGTTAAAGAGAAAAACCGCGTTAAAGGCACGCCAGCAATCCTGGAAATACCCCAAAAATTCGAATGTCTAGTCTGAAAAATGACATTTTTCGGAGTTTTTCATGTTTTTTGGACATTTTGACACTGAAAAACAAGTTTTAGGACATCCAAATCTGGCGTTCCTTTGACGCGTTTTTTCTGTTTAACATTGTGAAAATTCCTCGTCATTTCTGATGTAAAACACAATGGAATGATTGAATCTGGCGCGCCTTCGACGCGTTTCATTTGTTCCTAACCTGCTCCAGAATGGGCTGGTGCGCCTTTGACGCATAAGGAAAATTCCGAAAAGTTTCACTACAGTGACATAGCTGGCGTGCCTTCGGCGCATTTAAAAATCTCTTTCCTTTTTGCACATTTAAGGCCTGAAAACAGGACATTTGGACTGTGAAATTCGGAATTTTGCATTTTCAGTCTGTCTGTGGCTCCAGATGTCTCTCTTCCCAATTTTCGATCGTTTCTCCACCCTCTTGGAGCATAAAAATCTCATTTTGAGCACATCTGGACTCTTTCTTTTTGTGCAGAACAGAGGAGACACACATCTGTGTTCGATTTTCACTCACATGTTTTCGTTTAGAATCAGAGAGAAATCCGAAAGAAAATGTGGACTTTCTTAAAATGAGATCAAAGGTTAAGACACACTTCTTCGTTGTTCAAATGAATGAGACAACTAAAAACATGGATTTGGTTACATATTTGATTGATTGACACAAGATAGGAGGAAGTGATGATGAGTAGAGCGCATGACGTTGTATATATTGTATAGATCTGGAAATTTTGAGATATTTTGGATTCTGGGCGTTTTTTTTGAGCGAAAAATGCTCGAAAACCTGAAAATTTGAAGTTTCTGGACTTCAGATAGATAGAATTCGGATTCTTAGAAGAAAATAACGAATTTTGGACACTTTTGGTCATATTGGCATAGGTTGATGCATCTGGCGTTTTGATGTGTTTGGAATCTTGAAATTGAAAAGATTAAAGATTAGTGGACATCTGGATGTCGGGACGCACGGATAGGTTGAATCTCAGAAGAAATAACGAATTTTGGACACTTTTGACACTTTTGACAAAGATTGATAATCATTTACTCCTGACACTTTTGAATTTAGAAGAAAATAACGAATTTCGGACACTTTTGATCAAATTTTTTGTTTTGAGGACATCTGGATGTCAGGACACACAAATCTTTTTTTAAAAAAACGAATTTCGGACACTTTTGACCACTTTTGACCATATTGACATAGATTATGAGCTTTTGAGCTTTTGAGACTACTGGGGACACTGAAATCAAGGAATTGAGAAGATTAACGATTTGAGGACATCTGGATGCCAGGACACACAGATAGAGAGAAACGCTTCTTAGAAAAAACAACGAATTTGGACACTTTTTACCATATTGACATGGTTTTTGAGATTTTGAGCCTTTGAGACTACCGGGGACACTGAAATCTAGAAGTTGAGAAGATTAAAGTTTTGAGGACATCTGGATATCTGGACACACAGATAGAGAAACACTCCTTGCTCAATGACGATTATGTGTAGAAATATCGAAAATTGAGATAAAATTGCGATAAAAATTAAAATTGAGACATCCATACAGTCTCCTATAGTTCCGCCAAAGTCACAGAAATCTGAAATGTGAAATTTTGATACCTGTCCGTTCTCGAGTCTCCTGGAAGTTTGAAAACTGGAAATTCCAGTATCAAGGACATCTGGACACCCAGACATACAGCTTCTAGAGAGAACTCTCGAATTTCAGTCAAAAAAGTGACGTCAATGAACGAGCCAAATGTCTAGCCATCAGTTGTTCCGCATTCCATTCGAGTTTTTCTTTTCTTGAAACACATTTTATTGACCCTTTCATCTGAATCCTCGAGAAATTCCAATCCTCGAGAATACTAAAAAGTTGCGAGATGATAGAGGGGACCGACGAGACCCAAACAGCTGTCATTTATCCGGAAACTCGATAAAAATTGATTGGTTGTTGACAAAAGTGTGTCCGAGAAGTCCGGATGTCCGCGACAGGTTTTTAGTGGAAAAGCTAAAGATAAAAGTGTCAAAATATCGTTATTTTGACACTTTTTTCATTTGAAACTTAAGATCTAATTATCTCAACCTATGGAACGTATTCTGGTGCTGAAAATAACTGAGCATCCAGTTTCAGATATCTGTGACAGGTCTCATCTTTAAAAATAGCTGTTTTCTGAAATTCGAGATGTTTTTTTCTGACTGTTCTGTTGAAAAATAGCGGTTTAGGGACCAAAAATCGGCGACTTGAACATTCATAATTGACATTTTCAGTAATTTCACTTCTAAAAGTGTGTGGAACGAATTTTGGAAGTATTTTGACCTTTCTCGGCTGAAAATATCAAATTAAAAACGGTTTCCCCATAGTTCAAACTATCTATGGTCAACTATCTATGGTCAAGTTGTCTGTAAGTAGCTTCTGGCTCCGCCCACTCAGAAAAAGGATTTTCTCGAAAAATTTAATTAAAAATAAGATCCTGCTACAGTAGGCCATAGGATCGAATTCCAGGATCCGGCTACAGTAGCCCGTAGGATCGAATTCTAGGATCCAGTTTTCGAATGAAAATTGGTCAAAAATTTCCATACTTGCAAACCGGGCCGGCACATAACTCGCTTCAAACTCAATATTATGAGCTGAAAAATATACCAAATGGTAGATCTCGACGAGTTCTATGTCCGTGACCTACTACGGGCCGGATGACTATTCGTTAATGTGCCGCGGGCCGGGCTAGAACGCCTTTTTTGACCATTTTTGCGTTTTTTGGCACTTTTTCCCGGCCCGTGGCACATTAACGAATAGCCATCCGGCCCGTAGTAGGTCACGGACATAGAACTCGTCGAGATCTACATTTTGGTATATTTTTCAGCTCATAATAGTGAGTTTGAAGCGAGTTACGCGCCGGCCCGTGTCGGCCCGTTTCGGCCCGGTTTGCAACTATGCAAATTTCAAATTTCAGCTAAAAATCACTGGAAATTTCAGATTTAAACGTAGAAAACCAATTTTTTCATTTTTCAGAGACCTCGAAGCAAACCCCTCCAAGACTACTACAACGACGATGACGCCGAACTAGAGGCGATGGCGAAGATCCGTGATCCAGAGGCCCCCCGTCCGGAGGGAACAATCATGAATCCAGTGAGAGGAGAGGCCGCCCATTCCAATACAAACAACACAATGCCCCGAAGTCTGGACAGCGCATTCCATCGATTCGGTACGACGGCGGCGAAAAATATCGCGGCAATGGTATTGGATCAATCGGCGAAACCGTCGACACAATTGACATATGGAAAACTTCATAGTCGAGCTGGCAAAGTGGCTCATATGTTGCTGACGAAAACGGTGCAAATTAATAAGGATGGGACGAAGAATTGTATGTGTAAACCGGGTGATCGTGTCGCTTTGATCTACCCGAATACTCAGCCGCTGCATTTCTTGGCGGCGTTTTATGGGTGCCTTCAAGCTGGTGTGATCCCTGTCCCAGTGGAAATGCCATCGTCGAAACGGGAAGCTGGAATTGCTCAATTAGGATTCCTCCTTGGAAATTGTGGAGTGAAAGTCGCCCTGACATCCGAATCGTGTTATAAGGGACTACCGAAGAAGGTGAACACGTCTTCTGTGTTCTCGGCGCCGTCTGGATCCACGTCACTCACTGGAACGGCGAATGAAATTGTGGATTTTAGAGGATGGCCGAGGCTGTGGTGGGCGGTTACAGAGCATATGGTAAGAAAAAAACGACTAAAATCGGTCGAAATTGACTTAAAAATTGCAAAAAATCGGTTAAAATCGACTGAAATCGACTGAAATTGGCTTAAAATCAAAAAACCCACCGTGTAGTCCTCGTGGACAAGTTGAATATCAGAATTTTGGGAAAATCGGTCGAAATCGACTAAAATTTAGAACTTTTTTGTGGAGTCTGCGTTTTTCTCGTTATTTTCTGAAAAATCGGTCAAAAATGGTCGAAATTAGCTCAAAATTGAAAAATTGTTCGTGTAGTCCTCGTGGACAAGTTGAATTTTGTATTTTGAATTTTTGAGCAGAAAAATTGGTTGAAATCGTTCAAAATCCACTGAAATTGACTGAAAATCAAATGCGCTCCGGTGTAGTTTCGAAACTTGAAGGCTGACTTGTTCACGAGGAGTACACAACTCATTTCTCGCAGATTTGCACGGTTTCAGTCGATTTCTAACTATTTTTGTCTAAATTTGAGCGTGCTTTTTGAAATTAATGATGAGACACCGTGTACTTCTCGTGGACAAGACTGGGATCTCGAGACTTTGAGTTTTTGAGTTTGTTCACGAGGAGTACACTCTGATTTTAAAGTTTTCAGCGAAAAATCGTCAAAAATTGGTATAAATCGGCCAAAATTAGCTTAGAATTGAAAAAAGTGTCCGTGTAGTCTGTGTGGACAAGTTCATAATCAGATTTTGAAATTTTTTGCAAAAAAATCATAAAAATCGACTATTTTTGCAGTCAAAACCAGCGAGAGACTGGACGGCACCACCCCGACTAGCAGATGAAACGATTGCATACATTGAGTATACAACGGGAAACGATGGAACAGTGAAGGGAGTCTGTGTGACGAGACAAGCCGTCTTTGCACACTGTCGAGCACTCACAACAGCCATGGAGTATAAAGAAGGTGAGCGAAAAAACCCGGAAATTAAGTCTTTTCAGTCAAAGCACTGTGTTTTGAGTATAAAAATGAATTTTATTGTAAAAAACCGGCAAAAATTGGCCAAAATGTGAAATTTTCAATTAAAAATGGGAGTTTTCACCTAAAAAAAAACTGAAAAAATCAAAATCGCGCTGTTGACTTCTCCACGAGGAGTACACGATGCATTTTTCAGTTTTAAGTGATTTTTTATCAATTTTTGTTGTTTTAGGGGTGAAAGGTGCAAAAAATGCAAAACTGATGTGAAATTTTGGAAAATTGACGGAATTAGTTGGTGTACTTCTCGTGGACAAGATTTTTGTCCAATTTTCGAGAAAAACCGAGAAAATCGCTTAGAAGTTTGAAAATGTTTAAATCCTGATGAAATCTAAAAACCTACTTGTCCACGAAGACTACACGGAGGCATTTTTGATTTTCAATCGATTTTAGCCGATTTTTCGCTAAAAATCTCAAAATTTGAAGTTTAACTTGTCCACGCAGACTACACGGAGGTTTTTTTTTGATTTTGAGCTAATTTGACCGATTTTAACCGAATTTTTTTTGCTGAAAATTCAAAACACGAGATTGGACTTGTCCACGAGGACTACACGAGCAATTTTATAAGTTTGAGCCAATTTCGACCTATTGTTCCGCAAAAAATTTCAAAATCTGAGCTTCAACTTGTCCAAGAGGACTACACGAAGTCATTTTTTGATTTTCAGTCGATGTTAGTCGATTTCAACCGATTTCAACCGATTTTTCTGCCAAAAATTTCAAAATTCGAGATTTAACTTGTCCACGAGGACTACACGTAGGTATTTTTGATTTGAAGTTGATTTAAACCGATTTAAACCGATTTTTTTCTAAAAACTTCAAATCCGACTTGTCCACGCGGACTACACGGATAATTTTGCCAATTTCAGTCAGTTTCGAAAATTTTTTTTGCAGACGAAACAATGGTATGCGTAGTGGATTTCAAACGAGAAGTCGGCCTCTGGCACGCAATTCTCGCCTCGGTCTTCAACGGAATGCGTGTAATCTTCGTACCGTACTCCCTAATGAAAATGAATCCGGCGACGTGGATGCACATGGTCTCAAAGTATCAAGCGACGACGGCACTCGTCAAATCACGTGATCTACACTGGGCACTTCTCGCCACTCGAGATCATAAAGACATCTCATTGGCGTCTCTACGGACCCTTCTGGTGGCCGACGGCGCCAATCCGTGGTCCCTTTCTTCGTGTGACGCGTTCGCCGCGGCATTCTCACCGGCCCCATACCACTTACGAGCCGATGCGATGTGTCCGTGTGCTGGGAGCTCGGAAACGGGAACCATCTCGATCCGGAGGCGGGGCAACGCTCAGTTGGGAAGCCAGAGTGGGCGGGGCGTACTGTCGATGTCGGCGTTGAGTCATTGTGTTGTCAGGGTGGATCAGGAGAACTCGTTGACCAGTTTGACGTTGCAGGTTGGTTTTGGTGGAAGAGTTTTGGGTTTCTAGGCCATCACTTGAAAATAGTGGAAAAATTGCTTCAAATCGCGAGAAATAGACATTTTTAGTATTTTTTTTGGAAAATTTGAAAACTTTTACCCCTGGCCGAGTTTTGGGTTTCTAGGCCATCAATTTTTTAATTAAAATTTGTTAAAACAGTAGAGCGGCAGCCGAGTTTTGGGTTTTTAGGCCACTGAAATCTCCATTTTTGACGCTTTTTTCTTCCCAAATTGGTCGAAAAAGTTGATGGCCGAGTTTTGGGTTTCTAGGCCACAGAATTTAATTTTCGAAAACTTGCATAGTTTTTTGCCAAAAACTCGAAATTTTTTTCTAAAAAATCATAGTTCTACCAAAAACTAGCTGATTGGAGTTTTCTAGGCCACGGAAATTGAAAATTCTTGAAAAAAATAGTAGAAACCACGCAAAAACACTTAGATGGCCTAGTTTTGGGTTCTTAGGCCTCCAAAATCTTGTAATTTCGCGAAAATTCGTTCGTTTTTAGTCAAAAATTTAAAATTAGAGGTTTCTAGGCCACCAAAGTTAGAAAATCGTAGAATCCACGAGAAAACACTTTGGTGGCCTAACTTTGGGTTCCTAGGCCACCAAATCAAAATCTTGTAATTTTGTCGAAATAATGTGTTCGGGTTCCTAGGCCACCTGGTATTGAAAATATAAAAATTTTCACATTTTTGACATATTTGGGTTCCTAGGCCACGCACCCTCAGCCATATTTATGTTGAAACAATTCTTTGGTGGCCTAGTTTTGGGTTCCTAGGCCACCGAATCAAAATCTTGTGGTATTGCAAAAACTGGGTTCCTAGGCCTTGTTTTTGGAATATTTGGGCTCCTAGGCCACTTCCTCAACCATCTAATTTTACAGGACGCGGGTCAAATAGTCGCCGGAGCAGTCGTCGTCGTGACGGCAATCGACGGATCGAACCGCCTGTGTCAAGCGGATGAAATCGGTGAAATCTGTGTGTCGGCGAATTCGACGGCTCAATTATATTGGGCGCTGGACGGTCAAACGCAGCATACATTCAAAGTGGAACCCATCGGAGAGTACGGTAAACCAATCGGCGCCGTCCGTTACGTCCGAAGTGGTCTCATCGGATTCATGGGACCCGACGGGATGGTATTCGTTGTGGCACGTCGTCAGAGTCTTCTCGCCGTCTCCGGAAGGTATCACTCGGCGGATGACATCATTGCGACGGTGTTGGCGGTCGAGCCGATGAAATTTGTGTATCGAGGACGGATTTGTGTGTTCTCGACGAGTGTTTTGCGGGATGAACGAATTGTGATTGTGGCGGAGCAGAAACCGAATTGCTCTGAGGAGGAGGCATTTGATGTGAGTTTTGGGGAATATCTGGTCGATTTTTTACCCGAAAAATGTGAAAAAACGTGAAAAATGACCTAAAAACCGGTGGCCGAACTTTCGGATTTTCTCGGCCACCGATCAGAAAGTTAGGCCGCCGAGAGGATTCAAAACATTTTTCTCGTTAAAAAAGTGCCGTTTTCGCACCTGTGGCCGAGGTTTTTCACGGCTATCAATGAAAAATCTTCAAATACTTCAAAAAAAAGTTCGGTGGCCTAGAAAATGCAAAAGTTCGGCCACAGATCTCAAAATTTCCATTTTGTATCGCCGGTTCCGTTTAAAGACGCATTTAAACGGAACCGGCAATTGAAAATTCGAAAATTTGAGATCGGTGGCCGAGATTTTGCAAAAGTTAGGCCCTCAGTAAGAAAAGTTAATGAATTAATTCGTTTTTAGCGATTTTCCACCCGAAAACTGTGGAAAAACCCCAAAAAAATGACCGAATGAACCGGTGGCCGAACTTTGCATTTTCTCGGCCACCGAGCAGAAAGTTAGGCCATTGGACGTTTTTTAGCCGAAATGAGCGGAAAACGAATTGTTCAGAGGAATTTGAGAATTTCGTAGTGGAAAATAGGAGAAAATGAGCTAAAATCGAGGTTTTTTTGGTCGAAAACTGCATACTTGTCAAATCACGGGCCAGCCCGCGGGCCGGCCCGGGCCGGCCCGTGTGAGCCCGGCCCGGGCGGGCCCGGGCCGGGCCGGGCCCGCTGAAAATTTTAGGGCCCGGGCCGGCCCGCAGGGCCCGCAGCAAAAAATTATTTTTGAAAAATAGAATTGAAAGTCTTGGAAATTAAATTTTTTCTTCGGTTTATACTAAATCGAGGTCGGGGAATTCGCTGAGACTATTTTCAGAAGCCTCCAGCAAGTTCTTGATCCTGATTCTGATCATCGGCTGATCATCACAGAGACTTTGAGAGGCTCAAAGTCTATAGTGACAAAATAAGGCAAGGGCTGAAGAAGACCCAAATGGGCCCTATGGGATCTAAAAATGGTACCATCTTGTTTGCAAGGGTCGAATATCTGAAAATTAAAAAAATCTTCGGCTGATCAGTTACAGTCAAGATGAGCCGAAATTTAATTTTCAGACATTTTAGTAATTCGACCCTAGCAAACAAGATGGTACTTATTTTGACAATTTCCGTTTTCACTTGTAGTCTTTTTATAATTTCTAATCAATTATATGTTTGCCATAAAGAAGTAAACGAAAAAACAATGGGAAAACGACGAAACATTTTTTTTCTACATTTTGACGGGCCGAACGGGCCGAGCGGGCCGGGCCGGGCCGGGCCGGGCCGGAGGACTTTTTTTGCGGGCCCGGCCCGGCCCGGCCCGTGACAAGTATGGAAAACTGCAATTTTCGAGCTCAGAACGAGATTTTTGATGATTTTTGCAAAAAATGTTACAAAAATTCCGTTTTAAACATTTCAAAATACCTGAAAACTGTCAGAAAAGTCACAAAAATTCGTTAAAACCTCGATGGCCTAACTTTCCGGTCTGTGGCCGAGAAAATGCAAAAGTTCGGCCACCGGTTTTTTGGTCATTTTTTGCGGTTTTTACACTTTTTTCGTATCAAATTGCCTAACTTTTGCAAAATCTCGGCCACCGATATCAAAATTCCCATTTTTCCATCGTCGGTTCCGTTTAAAGGCACATAGAGTTATTTGAGGGATATCTCACAGCGAAAACTGTAAGATACAGTATTCCTGTGGAGAGAAATCACTCAAATCACCCAAAAGCGCCTTTAAACGGATCCGGCGATGGAAAAATGGAAATTTTGAGATCGGTGGCCGACATTTTGCAAAAGTTAGGCAATTTGATACGAAAAAAGTGTAAAAAACGCAAAAATGACCAAAAACCCGGTGACAGAAATTTTGCATTTTCTAGGCCGCCGATCAGAAAGTTAGGCCACCGTCTCGATCTCCAATTTTTGACTGAAAAATATGATTTTTGACTATAAAACTCGGTTTTCGATATAGAAATTTAATATTCCTTTCTTGCAGTGGATCACCCGAGTACTCCGCGCCATTGACACAATCCACCAAGTGGGAATCTACTGTTGCGCCTTGGTCCCCGCCAACCATCTCCCAAAAACCCCACTGGGCGGAGTCCACGTATCGGAGACGAAACAACGATTCGAGAACGGAGATCTCCATCCGAGTACCCTGCTGATGTGTCCCCATAATTGTGTGTTGAATCTGCCAAAGCCCCGGGAGAGACAAGCGGACGTCGGACCGGCGGCTATGTTTGTTGGGAATATTGTACAAGGAGTACGCATTGCTGTTGCCAAGGGAAGGAATATCGATGATGAACCGGTTAGTTTTTGCGAAAATTCTATAAAAATTCCGTTTTTTAAGCATTTTACATGGAAAAATGCGAAAAATGTGGAAAAAACCGAAAAAAAACCGATGGCCTAACTTTTGCAGTTTTTGCAATAGTTCGGCCACTACTAGTTTTTCAACTTTTTTGTGATTTCAATTGTTTTGGCGATCAAAAATCGATTTTTAAATATAAAACACAGTTCTCATTGCCAAAAAAAGTTTGGTGGCCTAACTTTTGCGATTGTTAGGCCACCGATTCATTACCCACCTATACCTGTTCATTTCACGATATTTCGCATGTTTTCAGTGGTGGCCGAGTTTTTGCAAACGTTCGGCCACCACTCGTTTTTCGACTTTTTTCGCAATTTTCATGATTTTGGCTATTTTTACATAAAAAACACAGTTCTAGTTGCCAAAAAGAGTTTGGTGGCCTAACTTTTGCATTGAAAACTCAAATTCAAAAGTTAGGCCACCAAATTTCTTTCGGCGATGAATCTCCATTTAAATCCCTTCAAAAAACGTAAAACGTCCCAAAAGCCATGAAAATTACGAAAAAAGAGTGGTGGCCGAAGTTTTGCAAAAACTCGGCCACCACTGAAAACATGCGAAATATCGTGAAAACCGTCACTAGCTTGGAAATGAAGGTGATAAATCGGTGGCCTAACTTTTCCAGTTTCTCGGCCACCTAGAATTTTACCGAAAAACGTGGTCTAACTTTTCCCTTTCCCGCTGCCTAACGGTCTAGCTAATGGTGGCCGAGAAAATGCAAAAACTAGGCCACCGAACTTTTTTGGCAGTATTTTCTATGTAAAAATCGCTTTAAAATCCAGGAAAACGTTTCCTGGCCGAACATTTGCAAAAACTAGGCCATGAGTTTTAAAACCGTAAAAATTGAACTCGATGGCCTAACTTTCGGATCGGCGGCCTAGAAAATGCAAATGTTCGGCCACGGTAATTTTTTGCGTTTCTCCACATTTTTCGGGTTAAAAATCGAAAAAATCCATTATTTTATTCAATTTCCCAATTTTTGCAGTCTCTCCCCCTACTGGAATGTCTCCGCTCACGTGCTCAATCCTCTCCAGACCACCGTATCCTCACCCTGGTCACCGCAAAAAACGCCGAACAAGACACGGCGACATGCTCCACTCTATTGAAACGAGCCGAACGAATCGCCGGTTTGCTCACCGACAGAGCACGATTGAGTAGAGGAGATCACGTCGCGCTGATCTTCCCGCCATCCATCGATTTAGTCGCCGCGTTCTTCGGATGTCTGTCGGCGGGTCTTGTGCCGGTTTGCATTCGACCGCCCGTCGCATCGGATCTCAATACAACGTTGGGACCGATTCGAATGATGGTCGATATGAGTAAAGCGGTGGCGATACTGGCGCCAGCGAACGTTAGTAAACTTCTGAAGAGCAAAGAGGCCGCCCATTCCATCGACTCGAATGCGTGGCCCATGATTTTGGATTTGGAGGATGCGCCGAGCTCGTGGCGACGTAAGAATACGGTAGCCAGTGATACAACAACATCTGGAAGTTCTGGCGCCGCGTCGAAAGACGAGATATGCTACCTGGATTTCTCTATCAACTCATCCGGTCAACTTCAAGGATCCTCCATGTCAGAGGCCTCCGCGATTACTGTATGCAAGAGTGTCAAAGTGTCCTCTGAGCTATACCCGAGTCGCCATGTGGTCGTCTGCGCTCCACCGTACTCGGGAATATCTCTGGTGCTATGGTGTCTGTCTTCGGTGTATAGCGGACATCATACCACTTTGATCCCACCGGCGGAGGTAGACGCCCAACCGTCGCTATTCCTTACGACACTGTCGAATCTTAAAGTTCGAGACGCGTTCACCACCTACTCTACTATAAATTCATGTGTCACACAACTTGCCACGTCGGTGGAGAGTCTAAAGGAGCGCGGTTGCAACCTTGCGATGCTCCGAAGTTGTGTGGCGATTGCGGAGGAACGCCCTAGGATCGCCTTGATGAATTCGTTCTGCAAACTTTTCGCCCCGTTGGCTCTCAACAATCGAGCGATTTCCACCTCGTTCTCCTCACGAGTCAACGCGGCGATTTGTATGCAGGGGGCGTCTGGTCCGGAGCCCTCTACGGTCTATGTGGATGCCAGGGCTCTTCGGAATGACAGAATATCGCTGGTGGGCAAGGGAGCACCCCATAGTGTCGCCCTGATAGAGAGTGGGAAATTGCTTCCCGGCGTGAAGATAGCCATCGCCAACCCGGAGACTCGAGGGCAATGCGCCGATTCGCATCTCGGAGAGATTTGGGTGGCCAGTGTGCACAACGCGTCGCCGTTGAATCGAACGGGCGGATTCACCGAGGAAGTCAATACGGATGTTTACAACGCGCGGCTCACGACGGGCGATACGAAGACCCGTTGGGCGCGTACCGGATATCTCGGATTCCTCCGACAGACCCAATCGATAACGGAGCACGGTGAGCTCCATGACGCCGTGTTCGTTGTGGGAGCACTCAATGAGAGTCTAGTTCTACGAGGAATGAGATATCACCCGTTCGATGTGGAGAGTACGGTGTCGAAGGCGCATCGATTTGTTGGAAATTCGTGAGTTTTTTCTCTTTTTTTTGGGTGAAAATTAGGTTATCTGGCGTGCCGTAGGCTCGTTTTCAGCCAAAAACTGAATTTTAGAGGTTTTCGAAGAAGTCTGGCGTGACGTTGGCGCGTTTTTAGCTAAAAACTGAATTTTAGAGGTTTTGAAGGAGTCTGGCGTGACGTTGACGCGTTTCTCGACTTTCCATATTTTCAAAAATTCCAGAGGCTGGGGTGTCTTTGGCGCGTTTTTGGGCCAGTTTTGAGGTTTTTGGGGTGGCTGGCGTGACGTAGGCGCGTTTTTAGCGGAACACTGAATTTTAGAGGTTTTTGAGGGATCTGGGGCGCCGTTGGCGCGTTTTTAGGTAATTTTGGGGTTTTTGAGGGAGTCTGGCGTGACGTTGACGCTTCCTCGTAATTCCCAAATATACGAAATCCCATAGGCTGGTGTGCCGTTAGCGCGTCTCTTATAATGAACAATGAAAAGTAGACTGGCGTGCCTCAGACGCGTTTTGTGTTCCTAGTGTTTTGTAGAAATTTTGAATGTCTGGCGTGCCTCAGACGCGCTTTTCCCTTAAAAATTGAAATTTCGGCACATTTATCTCAAAAATATCAGAATTTAGGCTGGGGCGCCATTGGCGCATTTATATGAAAAAGGAATGGCTGGTGTACCTTCAGCGCGTTTATCGATAAGATTACTGTAGATAGCCGAGATTTCGCAAAAGTTAGGCCATCGATTTTTTCGAAACATGATTTTTAAGCCCCGCCCACTTTTAGTCCTCTCAAAAATCACAAAATTTCACACACTTTTTCACAAAAACTCTCAATTTATCGATTTTATCGATAAAAAATGTGAAAAATTGAAAATTTTTGCAGCGCCGTGTTCACATGGAACCATCTGGTAGTGATCGCCGCCGAGTGTACTGGAACAGAATCAGATGCATTGGATCTGGTCCCTGCAATCACGTCGGCCGTCCTGGAAGAGCATCATCTGATAGTCGGAGTCGTCGTCGTCGTCGATCCGGGATCAATTCGACACGGACCGGGCGGCGAGAAGTTGAGAAGTACCATTCGGTCGCTGTTTTTGGAGGAGAAATTGAATCCCATTTATGTCGCTTATCATATGTAGAGTTTATTGAGAAAAATCGATAAAAGGCGATAAATTTGGGAAAAAGTCGATTTTTATCGATAAAAATTTTAAAATCAGAAAAATTTTGACTAATTATCGACAAATTCCGATTAAAAAACCTCAAAAACTCGTTTTTTGTCGATAAAACAGGCATTTGTCGACAGTTTCAGGTTGAAGTCGACAAAAATTAGTGTTTATCGATAAATATCAGTTTTATCAACAAAATGAGGAAGTTTTTATCGACAAATTCCGACTCAAAAACTCAAATTTTGTCGATAAAAACAAACATTTATCGATAAAAATCGATAAATTTGGGCAAAAAGGCCGATTTTTATCGATAAAAATTGAAAGTCGATAATTTTTTATCGACTAATTTTTGACCTACTTCAACTTCAACACTCAATTTTTGTCAATTAAAACAAATATTTGGCGACAAAATATGTGTTTATCGATAAAAATTTGAAATTTTTGAAATTTTTATCGACAATCGAAGTCGATAAATCAGAAAAGAGTTATCGATAAAAATTGAAAGGCGATCATTTTTATCGACAATTTTCGGCTTAAAAACTAAAAAAATTCGACTTTATCGATAATAACTTTAAAATTGAAGTATTTATCGATAATTTCATTGTCGATAAAAGTTTAATAAATTTTTGATAAATTTTTGACAAAAAAGAGCAAAATAACGATTTTATCGACAAAAATTTGAGAAATTGAGGTTTTTATCGACAAATTCCGACTCAAAAACACGATTTTTGTCGATAAAAACAAACACTTGGCGACAATTTTCAGCTAAAAATCGACAAAAATCAGTTTTATCGATAACAAGTCGATTTTGTCGACTGAAATGAAAAAATGTAATCTAATTTTCATGTTTTTTAATAATTTCATGTTGATAAAAGTGAAAAATCGCTAAATTCTCGGTTTTTATCGACAAAAATCGATTTTTCCCCCACTTTTTCCAAATTTTATCGACAAATCTTCATCGATTTTTTCTCAAATTCTGTATAACCAGTATTCCCCCCTCTCCTCTCATTTCACTTCTTGCCTTCTTTTCCTCATTTTTTTGTCTAAAAATCCTCAAAAATTGTATCATATTTGCCTTCTTCTCTCAACACAAACTGCTTACTTATTTTCGGGTTTTTATCGATTTTTCCAATTTTTCCGCCAAATTTTACTTCTATTATGTATTCACCTATTGTTCGCACCGGTTTCTCAAATTTTTGAATTTTTCGAAAAATTTCTAGTTTTTGTCACTTTTATATGTACTTTTTATGTATTATTATTATTATTTTATATGAATTATTGGCATTTCAGGAAAACTCATAACAAAACAAAACCAGAAACGGTTTCAAAACGTCACAGTTCCAAAATGACTTGGTTTCGAAACCGACCCCCCGAATTATTATAAAATGATTAGTTTATTATCTCAAATAAAAAAAAACAATTTAAAAAAAATTTAATTCTCCTTCATATCGTTTTTGTTATGTTCCGCAGGTTGAGGGACTTGATTCAGAACAGTGATCTTGGTCTTGATTTGTATCTTTTCCGTTGCGAACTTGGTGAGATCCACTTCTGCCGCTGTGTCGAGTCCTTTTATCAATAAAATTGGTACTCCGTTGGAAATCTTCTCCAGTTTCTTGATCTCCGATGGCTCCATATTAGCGACTGGACACGGCAAGTGATCCTTATTCAATTTGTAGAAGTCTTGCTCCTTTTCCAACTTGCTCCAACTGGTATTGGTGGGACGAGTTCTACTGTCTTGTAGACGGGATTCACTTTGCTGGTTGGAGAAGAAACTTTCTTCACATCTTCCGCTGAGCAGTCATGCTCCAGATGCATCGTCCCGGTTAATCTCAATGTTGGTGGAGCAACGGTGGTCTTCTTCGAATCACTAGATGATTCTCCAAACTCCTTTGTTTCAAATGCAGTGCAGCGTCTTCTCAAGTAATCCGAACAATAACGGTAGTTTCCTCGATCAGGAAGTTCCGTGCCCAATTCAATGTTTTTCCTCTTTGGCATGCGCTTTGGATTGCTTTTTTCCTGAAAAACAAAGTTGAGATTTTATTGTTTTGTTTCATTAAAAAATTGAAACGTACCGCTAACATTCTAATACAGCCATCCAACCTTGCTTTTTCATTGCTGGTTGGAGAAGAAACTGCAGCTTTTTTCACATTTCCCTCAGTTATGCTCCAGATGCATTGTTCCGGACAATCGTTTTGTTGGTGGAGCAATCCAAACCTTCAAGTAATCCAAACAATGACGGTTGTTTCCTCGATCAGGGAGTTTATTGGATTGTTTTTCTTCTGAAAAACAAAAGTCAAAATCTTTAAAAGTGTACTAACTACAGACTTGTCACGGGCCGGCCCGTAGCCCGGCCTGTTTTGAAACATTTTTTGAAAACATTTTGAGTGTCTGAATTTTTTTGAAATTTTTTGAAAAAAGTATATTAGCGGCCCACCCCTTCTTACAACTGCGCCCCACCGCAAACGAGAGAGTATTGGGGAGAGAGACGCAGATTTTTTTCTGGCGCGAAACAGATTTTCACAGTTTTTGACCTATTTTTCATAATTTTCTCTCGGAAGTTGGCAAAAAAAATTATAAAAACTTGTGAAAATAGGTCAAAAATGGTGAAAATCTGTTTCGCGCCAGAAAAAACTCTGCGTCTCTCGCCGATACTCTCTCGTTTGAGGTGGAGCGCAGTTGTAACTTAAATGCTCGGCTAATAGTTTTCGAATAAAAATTCAAAGTTGAATAAAAAGGTGTACAATAATTTAAGCATTTTTACTATATTTTTTTCGAAAAATTTCAAAAAAAATCGGTAAAAAATGGGTACCCATTTTTGAATCCGGCCCGGCCCGGCCCGATTTTTGACAAGTCTGACTAACTAGGGAAGGGCCTCGACTCGGTCTGGAGTTATAGGCCATGATCTATATCATTGGAAAGCTGAGAAAACGCTGATTCCAAATATATACTCAGTTTCTGTTCTCGAGGTATGATATTCGAGAAATATGAGGTTAAAACTAGAAAAAGTGACAAATTATTGCCTTTTCAACAAAAAAAAATGTTTTGAAATAGTTTTGACCTCATTTTTCTCGAATATCAGACCTCGAGGGCAAAAACTGAATATAAATTTGGAATCAGCGTTTTCTCAGATTTCTAATAGTATAAGTCATGCATTGTAACTCCAGACCGAGTCGAGGACCTTCCCTAGTAAGGTCAACTCTAAACTTTCCATAGAATAATCTACAGAATCGCTCAAAAAGCTTATCAACTTTGGCTGTTTTTAGTGAAATATAACCAACTTTGAAAGAATGTTACGGTATCCCTGATTGTCTCACCAAGTAAAATTTTTAATGGATTTTACAGAACAAAAATAGAGCTCCATTTTTGTAGTCGACCATTTTTCTATAGGAACACTGCCATGGAAGTTACAGGTTGTCAAAGTAATTTCTCTCGGAAGTCGACGTGCGAAATTTTAGAGTTTTTCACTTTAACAACTTGTAACTTTCGAGATGGTGTCTTTACGAAAAAATAGTCAACTACAAAAATAATGTCCTATTTTTGCTCTATCTAACCAATAAAAAATTCAGCTTATCGGACCAACAGGTGACACCGAAATACACTGTCAAAACTGGTCATTTTCCACTGAAAAGAACCAAAATTGATAACCTTTTTAGCGGTACTGTATCTCACAAGCGTGAATAGCTATCAAAAAGTTGTCAACTACAAAAACGTTGCTCTAAACATGGTCAACCAGAAAAATATAAATTTGGGACATCTGGGACAAAAAGTGACATCAGGGAGATGTTAAACAGTTTTTATACAAAAAAATCTTTAAAATCTTCAAATTTCAATCCATTTTCTTCGTTTTCGCGATTTTCGTTGCAATTTTTGACTTACCTTTATAACACAAATAAAGATGGGAATAACTAGAAAAGAGGAATACAATAAATTCTCAAAAAATCATAATACAAGGACTTTGACCATCATTCCGTTAGACAGTCTATGGGGACATTGAGTAATAAGGGACTGTCCATTGTCTGAGGTTGAGGACAGACGCCGGCGTTCGTTGCGAGACCCTTACAAAGATGTCATGGGGAGGGGGGCCCTCTCCAAGGGAGATAAGAACCGCGACGCAGCAGGGATGCGGAGCGGTCGGGAGGAGGAGGAGGCGTAAGATGTTGCGCAGAGGGTTGGGTGTATACTAATGAGGGGGGTTGAGTCATAGAGCAGTTTCTGCACCTGTCTCCGTCTCTCTTTGTTCTTTATCTCTCGATTGAGAATATTAATTACCTCCTTTTGGTCGACACATTCCGAAAAATGAAATATTACAATCTACATCTGGCGCGCCGTTGGCGCCTATGATGTGGACATCCGGACATGAGGAAACATAGGGCGCTGAGCTTTTGGTTCAAAATCGGGAGCATTCCCTAAAACATAATAATTTTTCATATGAGGGAGGAGTGAAAAAAGAAGTAAAAACACGAAATTCTGTTGAAACAAGCAAGAAATCGAGAAATTCGAATAAATAATTTTGTCCGAGAGGACTACACGGTGAAAGAAGTTTGAGTGGGAAAACTCTTCCATCTAGGCTCCTTTTGTGTCGGGAAAACGGGAATTCAAAGCGTTTAGAGCGATTTTTAGCACATGCTCCAATGATGAAAGTTGTTCAGAATTTTCTGAAGTATCAGAATCTGAAATAAAAAATACATGACTTCAGTACGAATTTAAAGTGTTTAGAAGACAATTTTCGCCTTGTTTTGTTTTAAAAAAAGTGCCTGAAAATGGTTTTTTATTGGCTAAACCCCGAAATCGCTGCGAAAATTCTTGCTGCAAAAATCTGTCAAAACCTGTAAAATTCTGACACTGCTTCGTTTGCAGGCTATTTTTCCTGAAAATCAATAAAACTTGTTTTCTTTTTAAAATTTTATTCAACAAAATGAAGACATTTTAATAGAAAAAAACACTGGTATCCATCGAAAATTTCGCGGAGTTCCTCCAAGCTTCGTTGATAGGTGAACTCCATTTCATTGAGGATGTAGTCTTTTCTGTAAAATAGACATAAAAGAATTTGGTAAATGATAAAGTAGCTCTTACGGTGGTGTGCATCCGCTGCAGAAAGACTCTACAGGTTCTTTTTTGTTCTTCTTTGTGCTCTTCTTTGCTGCCCAGTGTATAATATTGAAGACTTCACAGCCACAAGTCACACACCAGCGATTCTTTGATAAGTCTCCGTGTGTGTCAACGTCACATTTCTTATTGTTTTCCTGGATATAAAGGAAATATTTTTCCATGTGCGCCAGACTTCTGAAACATTATCTTGTTATAAATATCAGATATGAGTTAATTTACCTTATCAAGATGTTTCTGATGAGTTTGTAGACTTCCGGATCGTCTTGGCTATGCTCCAAGCAATCTGAGCCAGTGGGATGATGTTGTGGTCCACCGGCACCATTGCCACATTCCATGCGATGTTAGAGCAATATGAGTTGCTCTGCACAAAATGGAAACATCCACATAGACCATTTCTTTTGCCAATTGCTCGAATTTATAGAATGGAATCCCACTTTTCTCCTCTTCGCTTGGCCAGTAGTTCTCGTAGTGGTAGTTGACGCCGTTCTCCTTCGCAAGCTTCTCAAGTTCTCCCCAGTACTCATATGGAACCGCATACCACAAAAAGGTGCCTGGGCCGCCACGGTTCCAGTTGATGCTGGCCATCAGCAAGTGCTCCATGTGCGCAGCGGTCCGAGATCCAATCGTCTTCGAATACATTTGGATCCTGTTGATCCCGAAGAGGTTGCATTCGAGCTGGCTGAGGAGGTTTGTCTTGCTTCTGGGCCTCAAGCACTCCGGGAGTTTTTCGAGTTCCTGTAATCAGATTTACTGATACAACTGTTTATTGCATACTTGTCAGCCGGGCCGACGGTTTTTCTTGAATAACTTTTTTCAAAAAAAACCGTACCAAATTGGTGGATAGCTCAAAAGATAGGTATTTTGAATTGTCATCCATGAAATATAAAATCAATTTTTCAAAATAGTCACCCGAGCCAATACAGCCTTCGGCCCGTCCGAGCCGGGCCGGCCCTACAGCGATTGTAGCTCGGGCACAGGGGTGCGAGACGTAAGGTCCGCAACGAAAAGTTTTGAATTTACCGACCGAGTCGCAATGCGTGTGCGTCGCGTTTTTCAGTGAAAGATACGACAAACACACGCTAAATTTGAACTTGGCACTCAGCCAAGTCTGTTTTTGGCACCGTGCCAACCGCAGAGCGACGGAGCGCGTTTAAGCTACCTTGCGTCGCTCACCCCTGTGCTCGGGTGACTATTTTGGAAAATAGATTTTATATTTTATGGATGACAATTCAAAATACCTATCTTTTGAGCTATCCACCAACTTGGTACGGTTTTTTTGAAAAAAGTTATTCAAGAAAAACCGTCGGCCCGGTTGACAATTATGGTTTATTGAAATTCTGTCGATTTTAAAGTAATTTTTACCTTTTTAGTCTCTAAATTTGCTTTTAAAAATATTTTCATAATTTTAACCCAAAAATCCCATGGCTGTCAAGGCCCGGCTTCAGCATGTCTTTTAATTCTGAGTGATAGTCGAAAATTTGAATTTCGCGCCAATTTAAGCCGGGCCGAGCCTTGACAGCTATGAAAAATCCGCATTTTCCAGTAATTTTTTTTATCATTTCCAACCTCAAAACTCAGAATTTCAGCGTCTAACACAAGAAAACAGAGATTTTTCGACCGATTTCAGCTAAAAATGATGATTTTAAGCAGAAAAATGTGAAAAATCGCGAAATTTACCTCCAGAAGTTGCTTGCAGTTTTCGCCAGTGAGGTCGACATTGGTTCCAAATCGACTCCATGGAGAGTTCCAGACTCCGGCACACATTTCTGGAAGATTTGCATCAAAAATGATGATTTTCTTGCTATTTTTTACAGCGGTGAAAGGAACAGAGTATCTAATGTACTCTGCAGTAAGATATACAATTTTGGGTATTTTCAGTTAAAAATGACCAACTTTGAGAGGTCGTTACGGTATCACCAATTGTCCGACGGACTGAAATTTTTAATGGATCATACAGAACAAAAGTAGAGCTCCATTTTTGTAGTTGACAACTTTTTTGTATGGGCAGTCCCTAGAGAGTTATGGTCGTTTTAAGATGACAGGTCCAAAATCGCACTATTTTGCACTGAAATTTCTTTGACACCCTGTAACTTTCAAGATAGTGTCTTTAGGTAAAAATGGTCAACTACAAAAATAATCTACCACTTCTGCTCTATTCAACCCATACAAAATTGAATTTATCGGACAATCAGGTAACACTAAAATACACTGTCAAAGTTGGTCACTGAAAACAGCAAAAGTTTTTAACGTTTTGAGCGGTACTGTATCTCAAAAGCGTGAAGAGCTATCAAAAAGTTGTCAACTACAAAAATGTAGTTCTAGACATGGTCAAGCAGAAAAATTTAAATTTGGGACATCTGGGACAAAAAGTGACATCAGGGGGACGTTAAACAATTTTTATACGAAAAAGTCTTCAAAATCTTTAAATTTCAATCCATTTTCTTCGTTTTCGCGATTTTCGTTGCAATTTTTGGTCGTGACTTACCTTTATACATGAATAAGGAATAACTAGAGAGTAGGAATACAATTAATTCTTTAAAAATCATAATACATAAGGGGTTTGACCATCATTCCGTTAGATAGTCTAGGGATAATGAATAATAAGGGACTGTTCGTTGTCTTACATTGAAGACAGATGGAGGTTCGTTGCGAGACCCTTATTTACATAGGTGTCGTGGGGCACTCTTAGAGAGATAAGAGCCGCAACGCGCAGGGATGCGGAGCGGTCGGGGAGGAGGAGGCGTAAGGTGTTGCGCAAAGGGTTGCGTGTATACTAATGAGGGGGGTTGTGTCATAGAGCAGTCTCTCCGTCTCTCGGTGTTCTCTATCTCTCGATTGAGAAGATTAATTATCCCCTCCAAAATTCGAATTCTAAACTGCACACACTGGATAAGGAGGAGGGAGACCCCTTTTCTACACCGACAAATGAAAAATTGCAATCTACATCTGGCGCGTCGTCGGCGCTTTTAATATGGACCAGAGTTGTGCGGAAGTGATTTTTTTTCTAAAACGGAAGTCGGAATTAGATTTTTTCCCAAATTTTCAAAATTCCACGAGGAAAGTCATGAAATTCACGCGGAAGAAAAGTCTACTTTCTGTTCTTTTAAACTATTTATCCATGTATTTCTGGGAAATGTATTCTTTCTAAATTCCACAGTTATGAAATGACGGAAGTCGGAAGTAAAATACCTTATCCGGAAGACGGAAGTCGGAATTCCGCACAACTCTGATATGGACACCCGGACACGAGGAAACACAGGGCGCTATCCATATTTACTTATGTGATAAAGTTAATGAGCTTTTCGCTTAAACTCATTAATTATGCATATGTGGGAGGAGTGGACATCCGGACACACCGACATGTTCTGGCGTGCCTTCGGCGCAAAAAAGATCGAGCCTAGTGAGCGGAAACGGTGCGTGGCGCCTCATAATTTCAATCATGTTATTTTTATTATGAAAAAAACTTAATAATTCAATAAAAACCATAAATGACTTGAAAACAAGATAATTATAATGATCCAAAAGTGATTGATAAGGCAACTGACGCATTGTTGGTAGTTAACTACTCGTAGCTCCTGGAAATAAGCATTGTTATGTTTATCAGTCTAAACGGACAATACTTGCAACGGGCCGGCGTGTAACTCGCTTCAAACTCAGTATTGTGAGCTTAACAATATACCAAAATGTAGGTCTCAACGAGTTCTATGTCCGTGACCTACTACCGACCGGATGGCTATTCGTTATTGTGCCGCGGGAATGGCTTTTTTGGCCATTTTCCCATTTTTTGGCTCTTTTTCCCGGCCCGCGGCACAATAACGAATAGCCATCCGGCCCGTAGTAGGTCACGCACATACAGTACTGGCCATAAAGAATGCGACACTTGCTGTTTTTAGTTGAAAATGATCAACTTTGTGAGTGTGACACGGTCTTCCTGATAGTCTCACAATAATGATTGTTTATGGTGGGTGTAGATCACAAGTTCAGCTACATTTTTGTAGTTGACAACTTTTCTGTACGGGCACATCCTAAGAAGTTACAGGCCGTCAATATAAAAAACTCAAAAATTTCTCCATTTAGCACTGAAAAAGAGTTAAAAATGCGAAAAAATTCTTTGATTGCCTGTAACTTCTTAGTATGTGCCCGTACAAAAAAGTTGTCAACTACAAAAATAAAGCTCTATTTGTGATCTGTATAGTCCATAAATAATCAATATTGTGAGACTATCAGGGAGGTCGTGTCACACTCGCATAGTTGACCATTTTCAACTAAATACTGCAAGTGTCGCATTCTTTATGGCCAGTACTGTAGAACTCGCTGAGATCTACATTTCGGTATATTTTTCAGCTCATAATATTCATTTTGACGCGAGTTACGCGCCGGCCCGTGTCGGCCCATTAACTACCTGTGCGAATTTTCGAATATTCATGGCCAACTTGTCCGCAAAGTGAAGAACGCCATGGATACGGCTTGATTGGTGAATGCATTGAACCACGTCATGTGAGAGATTTCATTCTTCGTCCAACCTGCATCATTCGCCAAAATAGTATACGTGGCAGGCGGGTGGTCTGAAACAGTATCGTTTATTGGAAATTGAAAAAATTCAAATTCGATAAAGACGACTTACTTTACTTTGCCAATACATGTTCCTGGTGGAACGTTCTCTGACACACGTAACCATTTGTACTTGCGGGGTTTTGTTCACAGCCAGAACAATCAATGATGGACAGTAGTTATCTTCTCTATCTTTGAATGAGCTACGAATTTCCTTCACTTCCTTCTCGACAATTTAGATTACGATACTTGAAGGAAGTCTTGTAGAATACAGAAAGGTGATTAGAAATCAATAATTCTCAAAAAATCAATACCAGAGGTTCGATAGCCATTCCGTTAGGATATCTAGGGAACAATGAGTAATATGGGACTGTCAGTTGTCTGCATAGACACAAGACGCAGACGGTGGGGGGACCGCGACGCAGCAGCGATGCGGTGCGGTCTGCCTCTAGATTGAGAAGATTAATTACCCACGGCCCGCCCGACACGTTTCTCCCAACTACACATAGGAATAGGAGGGAATGAAAGATTGCAATCGACATCTGGCGCGCCGTAGGCGCCTATGATGTGAACATCAGAGTTGCATGGAATTCCGACTTCGGAAAAGTGCATTTCGCAGAAATACATGGAAAAATGGTTTAAAAGGACAGAAAATAAGTTTTTCTTCAGCCAAAACCTAATTTTCCACATCTACTCATTCTGGTGGAGGGTTTTAAATGTCTCACAAGGAAAGTTCATGACGAGGCGGGTTGAACTTTTTCTACAAATTGGACCCCAGATACTTTCGACCCTGAGGATTCCAAAACTGCAATAAAAATGAGCCAGCTTTTGGCTCATTTTTATTGCAGTTTTGGAATCCTCAGGGTCGAAAGTATCTGGGGTCCAATTTGTAGAAAAAGTTCAACCGAACAAAAGTTCAAATGAACTTCCCTTGTCAAACACCAAACTTTGCCGGTTCGGAATACCTCAAGGCTGTCAGAAATCGCGGCCGGCCGTGAAGGGCCGCGGCTTTTTCTGGAAATCTTCAAACAGCCGGTTTTTCTAGGATTTCATGGGAAAACATGACTTGATATGTTTTGATTTTTTGGTACCAATTTGACAACCTGGGTTCGATCCCCACTGGTGCCAGCGGCCGGCCGTACGACAGCCTTGGGATACATGTCAAGCCGGTCTAGGATTGCGGACCAGTACTCAAAAATTGGCAGAACTAGACTAGATCTTACGGGAAACTATCATATACTTTTTTTCACCCAAATTTTGTGAAAATATATCAAAAACTCTTTCCCAAAGTTTCAGCTCAACCGGACCCATTTGAGATAAGTTATGATCTTATACCATTGAGCGGTACTGTAAATCTGGCGCGTCGTCGGCGCCTTGGACATCAGGACATGAGGAAACACTAGGCGCCATCACTGTTGGTCCTGAAAAGAAATAAAAACACGGTTCTTAACAGTTACCAAATGTATTAATTTAAATTAGATATAGAGTTAAAGATAGAGACTTCTTCCAACATATGTTGCTCGTAAGTACGTTTGAAGTTGGTGAGCCATCCGTCTTGAAGAACCTCTTCCACCGTATTCTTGAATGGTTGCCATAAGTTCCTGCGGGAATGTTAAACTCGGGTCCACTCCATCTAGGGTCCGTTCTGAAATAGAAATTGGATCAGAATTTAGTATTCGGGGTACAACTTACGATTGTGCTCTTTTCCATGGTAGCTTGTTGGTGAGCATGCTCGGGCCATCGACACGGATCTTATCAAAGTTGTTCCATATCCGCTGCGAACTTTCGATTCTGTGCCTCGGAATCGGAACTTGGTAGCAAGAACGAAATCTCCAAACTCCTGAAAATACAGATTGAAATACGAACGGCTTTTTGTTAAAGGGGGACACCGGTATTTCAAAAGTTGAAATTTTTGATATGGATCGACTCAGAATTTTGCGGGAAAGAGAAAAGTCTCTTGGAGCTAGGTCCGAAAATTCGTCTAAAACGAGTTATGAGGTCTTAAAGTGGCCAAAAAGGGCCTCTCGCATGGAATTTTTCATTATATTTCAAAATTTTTTCACGTGCACGGCGAGAGAATTTTACGTTGAAGTATAATGAAAAATTCCATGCAAGAGGCCCTTTTTTGACACTTTAAGACCTCATAACTCGTTTTAGACTGATTTTCGGACCTGGCTCCAAGAGACTTTTCTCTTTCCCGCAAAATTCTGAGTCGATCCATATCAAAACATCTCAATTTTTGGAAAACCGCAGTTTCCCTTTAAACGTACCATTAGAAATGAACAAGTTCTCGCTTTTAATATCACGATGGCAATGACCGAGCTTGTGAATATGTTTCAGACCGGAGAGCATGGTTCTCATAGTCAATCCAAACGGGATGTGATCTTTCAAATCACTGTCATTGGCGTACTCCATAAAGATAACCATGTTTCCTCTCACTTCGTCGCCAGTGATTCGGGTTGCCCGATTGACTCATTGCCATATGAATGAGGCATTCAGCTTCATGAACACCAAGTTGGAGTACAAAAACCAGAGAATAATAGTGAAAAGGTGAATACAGTGAATTCTTAAAAAAGCAATACCAGGGGTTCGATAGCCATTCCGTTAGGCCATCTCGGGAAGAATGAATAATAAGGGACTGTTCGTTGTCTTATGTTGAAGAAGACAGATGGACGCAGTGACGCGCGTTCGTTGCGAGACCCATGTTTGCGCTGTCCCTTGGGAAGATCATTGTGAACCTGTTGAAGATGAGCAAGTGCGCTCCACTGATGAACACACCAGCAGTAGGCGGCGGCGCTGTCGAGTACCTATACAGAGGTGTAAAGCGCTACGAGACGTTGGAGGAGTTCAGCTAGTGCGCTCTATTGAGGCAGTGTGTCGAATGCACATATGGAATAAAAATGTTAGACTCTGTTTGATTATAGCGGGCCGAAGTCAAAATAGCGGGTCAATATCAAAATGGTGAGCCCAAAGTTAAAACGACGAGCTAAAAATTGAAACACTCATTGGTGTCTGAAATTGAAATTTGAATTTTTTTTAATTCGTGTTTTAACCGTTGATATACAACTTTTATTGAACAACAGAATAATAAAAGTGAAAAATGAAACAAAAAGGAGCCACTCGGCATTGGCGGCGTCAAACTGAACAGAGGTGCTAATTGTTTTCGTTTATAGTGATCTGAAAAGATTCATTTTTATGAAGATCGAAAAAGGATAGCTTACCTCAAACTGATCAGCAAGAATTGGAATAGAAAGAGTAAAAAGTGAGTTCTAAAATCAGTAAGCTACGTTCATCGACGTCATATTAGCACGGCACGCTTGATTACAACCGCGCTCTACCGAAACCGATGAAAACAGTGTGCGAAATTGAGAGACGCAGAGAAAAAGAGACATTTTTCAAGGGCATTTCGGTGGAGCGCAATAGTAAGAATTCTGCCTCGAGCTAATAGAGCCACTGGAAAGCATTCCGTGTCTTCCAGTTCGGTACGTACAGTACTGGCCATAAAGAATGCGACAATTGCCGTTTTTAGTTGAAAATGATCAACTATGTGACTGTGACAAGGCCTACCTGATGGTATCACAATATCGATTTTTTATGGAGTGTATAGATCACAAATAGAGCTCCATTTTTGTAGTTGACAACTTTTTTGTCCGGGCACATCCTAAGAAGTTACAGGCAGTCTAAGTGAGCAGCTCAAAAATTTCTCCTTTTAGCACTGAAAAACGGCGAAAATTGCAAGAAATTTCTTTGACGATTGATAACTTCTTAGGACGTGCCCGTACAAAAAAGTGGTCAACTACAAAAACGAAGCTCTATTTATGATCTATACACTCCATAAAAAATCCATTTTGGGAAACTATTCGGGAGGCCGTGTCCCACTCACAAAGTTGACAATTTTCAACTAAAAACTGCAAGATTCGCATTCTTTATGGCCAGTACTGTAACTCCCTTCAAAATGGATATGACCAGTCCAAAACCACACGAAAATGTAGATCTCCACGAGTTCTATATCTTTGGTGTGGGTCGGGCCAGTTTCGGATATATTATTGCGCCGCGTAACGGACTAAAACTTTTTTAGCTAATTTTAGCCAATTTCAGGGGCGCCTTGCATGAAGAGTCACTGAAAATAATGTTCGGTTTGACTCACCGTATCGCAATCCATTCATTAGACAGAATAAGGGGGAGTAGAAGAAGAAGAAGGGGGGGGATGGGACAGTTAACTCTCAAAAAAATCAGAAGCGGGGAAACAATTCCAAAAAACCTTGAGTTATAAAAACCTCCGATTGTAAAAAGCACTTACGGTTACATCGACTTTCATATAATTGTTGAGAGAATAGTTCATAAAAAATCAGAATACCAGGGGGACGACCAGCCATTCCGGTAGGCAGTCTTATGGTAGCAAAAAAGACAAAAAACCATTTTTGTAGCAAAAAATAGTTTTTCGCTATTTTGCTACCTTGTGAATAGGTCCATAATAAGAGACTGTCAGTTTTGTCAGTTACATCGACCACAGACCTCTTCTGACTGATAAGCAGGTGTGTCCGTCCGGAGGGATGATAAGGAGTAAATAGTGTTTAAAAGAAGAAAGAGAGACAGGAAAAGAGGGAGACGCAGAGAATACACCCTGTGAGTATGCATAGGAATGTGTTTCGCCCTGATAAGGGGGAAATTTAATGGAATTAACAATAAGAAATAACTTTTGGTTCGAATTGGAAGAAGGGAAGCAACCGCGCTCTACCGAAACCGAAGAAAAAAGTGTGCGGAATTGAGAGACGCAGAGAAAAAGAGACATTTTTCAGGGGCATTTCGGTGGAGCGCAGTTGTAAGGACCCTGCCGAGCTAGTATTATTTCTGCTATTAGGAAGTTAGGATTCGATCGTGGACAAGTAGTTCCAGAAGGTCGGATGTCCAGACTTGCAAAATATCGACCTGGTCGGTCAGGAGTAAAAAAAAATGTGCACAATTTTTAAATTTTTAGAAATTTTTTATCAAAAAATCCTATGTACGATAAAGTTTCCATCGATAACCGTGATTTGAGCTTGAAGACACTTCAAGCTACTGATGGCCTAACTTTTTCAAAATTTGGTTTTTTAGGCCACCATGATGAAACTTGCTTCAAATCTGTCTCAAACGAGTTTTTCCGTTTTTTACATTTAGAAACTACAAAAACTCCAACATTTTGATACATTTTGAGGTGGCCTAACTTTTTCAAAATTTTGGTTTTCTAGGCCGTCATATGAAAAACACGGTTTTAACCGAGTTTCACTGAAATTTTGAAAAAAAAAAGTTGGTGGCCTAACTTTTTCAAAATTTTGGATTTCTAGGCCACCAAGCTGAAAATCGTGTCAAATCGGTCTATAACAAGATTTTGCATTTTTCATATTTAGAAACTACAAAAATTCCAACATTTTGAGAAAAATTTGAGATGGCCTAACTTTTTCAAAATTTTGGTTTTCTAGGCCATCATACAAAACAGCGGGTTTTAACAGTGTTTTAAGCTTGAAAATATCGCAAGACACTGAAAACTAAAAAAAAAAGTAAGTGGCCTAACTTTTTCAAAATTTAGGTTTTCTAGGCCACAATGCTGAAAATCGTGTCAAAATAGTTTTTTAAGGAGTTTTTGCGGAAAGTTTCGAACACAATCGCAAGAAATACCTTCTTTGTAAAAAATTTTGCCGAAAAAAATGAACAAAAAACATTAAAAAGGGGAAAAATCAGGGGGACTAACTTTCTCCACCTCGGCCACCAAACTTTTCGCGCGAATTTCTGTGTTTCTCTTCATCGAAACCAATATTTCGGTAGAGCGCGGTTGTGAGAAGCTTGAATTCAGCATTTTTCTCCCTATGCGCCTTTAAAACAGTCGCTACGAGACCTGAAAGGCGGGAAATTTGAAATTTTAGTGAGTTTCGACGCATTTTCAGTCTAAAAGTGAAAAATTAACGCAAGTTCTTGCCTAGTGGTTGTAGAGAAACTCAAGACCCTTTTTTTAATACAAAATCCTGAAAATTTGGTTTTTATAATCAAAAAACAGTGAAAAATTCAAAAAAAAAAACAGAGAAATTCTGAAATTTTTCGAATTTTTACCCGATTTTTATGTCAAAATTTGATAACTTCACTGATTTTTCACATTTAAATCTCAAAAAATGCTGTGAAAGTTCCTATTTTTCCATTTTTCTGTCCCATTTTCCTCCTCCCCTCTAAAAACTCATATTCAAATTTCCCTCCAAAATCTCCTCCGCAACGACACTCCGATATCCCGTTCGCGTCTTGTTTAGCGCGTTTCCAATTTCAAATTATAAGGCGGCAGAAATATCAATATTCCAGAAATTCACCGATTTCAGTCATTTTTTGTCGTTTTTCACCGATTTTTTCTGTAAAATCCATCAAAAAATCGAAATTTCATTGCAGAAAACCTATATTCCACTCGAAAAATCGATAAAATACCGGAAAATGAGCGATGCGAAGAAAAACACACAGCGTAAGTCATTTTTCGCCGTTTTTCACCGGAAATTCGTGAAAAGTTTCAGAAACGATGGAAATGGCGAAGTTTCTCAACGTTTTTTTGACCGTTGAGCAAGTTGTTGCAGTGGAAAAGGTGAGAAAATCGATTTTTTCGGATTTCTTGAAAAAAATTGAATTTTTTCAATAAAAATGTTTCAGCTACTAGCAATCGGCGTGCCGCCTATAAATATCGTTCGTCTTCTTCAAAGTGTCAGTCCAAATCAACAAATGTCGCCGGGAAATCGCGAAAATGGAATTTAAATTTGTATTTTTGTATTTTACGGGTCAAAAAATAAAAATGTCGATATTTCTCTTGTTTTTGTTGATTTTCTCGATTGTAAAGTGTTTTTATCGGTTTCTAGACCGTTTTTTACCTCTAAAACCACGTTTTTCAGCTCAGAACCCCGATTTTTTGAGTTTTTAGCCCCAGAATTCACTTTTTTTTCAGGTTTCTCAAATTTTTCATTGTGAAAAATTTATTTTTGCTACTTTCTATAAGTTTTTATTGATTTGCAGGCTATTTTTTACTTTAAAACCATATTTTTCAGCTCAAAACCTTGATTTCCGAGACTTAAGCTAGTTTTTCTCGACTTTTTTTTTCATTTTTATCGGTGAAAAATTGATTTTTGTTACTTTCTATGCGTTTTTCTTGGCTTGTGGGTCATTTTGTACCTCTAGAACGTCATTTTTAGGCTCAGAATCTTGGTTTATGACGTTTTCACCCCTAAAATTGTTATACTCGATTTTTTCTTGATTTCGGGCCGTTTTTTGTCGCTTTTTCCTCGTTTTTTCGCTCAAAATCTCGATTTTTCCACTTTTTTTCCTCAAAAACAGCTCAATTTCATGAAATTTCAGCTAAAATCATGCGAGGCAGTAGCTCGCTGGACAGTTTACCCGGCAAAGGACATCTCGACACGCTGGAAATTGAAAATTTCAAATCGTACAAAGGATTTCATCTCATCGGACCATTCAGTCGATTCACCGCAATTATTGGACCGAATGGATCCGGAAAATCCAATTTGATGGACGCCATTTCGTTCGTTTTGGGAGAAAGACCCGGCAGTCTTCGTGTTAAGAAGTATACTGTAAGTTTCAGAAGGAAAACACTTTTGGGAGAGAAAAATTGACATTTTAGCACTGAAAATGGCTTAAAATCCACTATTTTCTGTTAAAAAACTGTTTTTGGGTAGTTTTTACACTAAAATCTTATATTTTTAACCATTTTCCCTAGAAAAGGCCCAGAAAAGCTCTATTTTTCATATAAAAGGCTTCGAATTCTGCGATACAAGCAGGAAATCGTAGTTTTCCAGCTGTTTTCGATATGTTTTCAGAGAAAAACCAGGTTTTTATTGGAAAAATACTTCAATCTTTGAAAAACATTGAATTCAAATGTGTTTCGCTATGAAATAACGAAATTCTGGATCAAAAAGACTGTTTTTAAACAAATTTTTGCTATTTTAACCCGAAAATGTAAAATTTTTGCAATTTTCATTGAGAAAAATCAATTTTCAGTCGCTGTTTTCGCTAAAAATGATAATTTTTAGCAGTTTTCAATCAGAGGGGTGATTTTCAGAGCGAAAATATCTTATTTCGGTTGAAAAACTTGTGAGTATAGGTGAAAATGTCGTTTTTTGTCTGAAAATCTGGAAATATTCGATGAAAAATGAGAAGAAATAACTAAAAATCGAACATTTGGCTGGAAATTTTTGGAAAATTAGTTTTGAAGACTTTCAGGCTCAAATTTTCAGCAAAAACAGCTAAAAATAGTATAAATTTGATTATTTTCTTCAAGTTTGAGATTAAGAACCATAGTTTTTGATAGAGTTTGATTAAAAAATAGCTAATTTTACCATTTTTTCGCGAATTTTAGATCAAAATTTCCATTTTGAATGTTTCTATATCTTCAGGACCTAATCCACGGTGCTCCAATCAACAAACCAGTGGCGAAGAAAATCAAACGAAAATCTTTAATTTTCATCCAAATTCGTGTCAAAATGTATAATTTTGTCTGGCGCACCTCAGACGCGTTTTTGAATCGAAAAAATAGCAAAAATGGTTAGAAATATAGGATTTTTGTGTAAAAACCACCTAAAAACAGTAATTTTCACGGAAAATCGCGAATTTTGAGCTATTTTCTACGCAAAATTGTCAATTTTTCTACTTTTTGATATGATTTCCCATAGATTTGAGTCAAAAACCGTAAAATTTTTTGTTCAGGACCTAATCCACGGCGCTCCAATCAACAAACCAGTGGCGAAGAAGTGTCGAGTGACAATGAACTACAAGTATGCGGACGGAAGGAAGAAGGCGTTCACTCGGGGAGTGAATAACGGAGTGTCTGAACATCTTCTAGACGGTCAACTGGTCACTGGACAGGTCTATGCTCACGAGATGGAATCAATCAATATTTTCATTAAAGCAAGGAATTTCTTGGTTTATCAGGGGGCCATTGAAAATATTGCGATGAAAAATCCAAAGGAAAGAACTCAATTGTTCGAGGAGCTCTCTCGTTCCCACGAATTTCAGTCGGAATACGATAAATTGAAGATTGAAATGACGAAGGCGGAGGATGACACTCAACACAATATGAATAAACGACGAGGCATTGCTCAGGAGAAACGAGAAGCGAAAATGGAGAAGGACGAGGCGGAGAAATATCAACAGTTGAAGAACGATCTGGCTGCGAAGAGCACGATGCTCTATCTTCATCAGTTATTCCATTGTGAACGGTTGATTAATGAGTCGAGAGAACAGATTAGTGAGCAGAAGAAGGCTATCGCCAATCTGGAGAGAACTAAGGTATGAAAAATCGAATTTTTAGGTCGAAATTGAGCTAAAATACCTGAAAATCGACGAAAACTCGTGAAATCGCGGGCCTGGGGCACCTCCGGCGCGTTTCCTATAGACTTTATTAGAGATCTTACAAGATCTGGCGCACCTTTAACGCGATTTTTGTTTAGACTTACATTTTACAGTCTGGCGCACTTTTGACGCTTTTTAGGAAAGTTTTTGATAACAATTTGAGCATTTTTGACGCGTTTCTTATAGATTTTTTAGCAAAAACTTTATTTTTCTTCAATTTTTAGGCAAATTTTCCCGAATTTTCCCTAGCTGGCGCGCTTTTTCTGCTTTTTTTAACTTTTCTGGTCAGGAAACCTGATTCTAAGTGACTTGGGGCACCTCCGGCGCGTTTCCTATAGACTTTATTAGAAATTACCAGATCTGGCGCACCTTTAACGCGATTTTTGTTAGGACTTAGATTTTACAGTCTGGCGCACTTTTGACGCGTTTCTGATAGATAAATCTGGGTTTTTTGTCAAAATTGAGCGAAAATCGCCGAAAATTATCGAACGCTTGTCTGAAACCGCTTCATTCTCATAAAATTCATTAAGAATGTAACAAACATAGGTAATAACACAAAAATCGATCTGAAATCGATATGAAATGGAAAAAAAAACCATTTTTTGTCTCTAAGGTCATTTGACTTTACGATGAAAAACAGTATAAAATACGTCAGTCATAGCTTCTAATTGAAAAATATCCAAATCTCCAATTATTTCCTAATTTTCAGACGGAAGAAGAGTCAAAAATCGTATAATTCTATGTATAATTCTAGTTAATTTTGAATTTTTATTGTCAGAATTGAGCGAGAATCCCTTAAAATCGTCGAAAACTTGTCTGAAATCGCTCTATCAAATTTCTAGTGTCTGGGGCACCTTCGGCGCGTTTCATATAGACTTTTTGGAAATTACAAGATCTGGCGCACCTTTAACGCGCTTTTTGTTTAGACTTACATTTTACAGTCTGGCGCACTTTTGACGCGTTTCTGATAGATAAATCGGGGGTTTTTTGTCAAAATTGAGCGAAAATCGCTAAAATTGGTCTGAAAATGACCTACAATCGCTTTTATCGATTGGGAATAAGCAATTTTTCTCGTTTTTTGCTTGATTTCAACATTGAAAATGTGATTTTCAGCTTTAAAATTTTGCATATTACATCCGAAATACACAAAAAGTCACTCAAACCAGACATTTCTTAATTCTTAATTTCCAGACAGAAGAAGAGTCGAAAATCGCGAATGTCCATCAAGACCATAAGAAAGTGCAGCGGGAAGTGCAGAAACTGTCTCGAAAACTCGACCAAAACGAGTCGGAACTACTCGAGAAGCAACAAGAAATGCTCACTCTGAAAGTGTCTGTCGCTCACGAGCAAAAGAAATTGGAGACGGCGAAGAAGATGTTGTCAGCGGCAGAGGCGAAGGCCGAGAACAATACGAGTCAGTTGGCTGAGTTGAAGAAGAGAAAAAAGGAATTGGTGAAGGAGAAGACGGCGTACGAAGCTGAAATTCAAGTACGTATTGCCTGAAAATCACTGAAAATAGTCGGAAAATGCTCAAATTTTCATCAAAACCGTCTAGAAACTGCTAAAAACAGCCGAAATTGCTTAAAATCCGTGAAAATCGTCAGAAAAATGGTCAAAAACCACGGAAAATGCTCAATTTTATCTAAATTTTCGGAAACCGCATTTTTTTGCTAAAAACCAGCAGAACTTCATACAGTGGTGGGCGGGGAGTGAAATTAGTGACTCTCCCCGTGGCGGCAGCGGCCACAGCGCGGGGGGAAGAGAGCGCGAGAGAGCGCGCCCCACCATTGCCGACAGCGAGAGACGCAGACATTTCTCCTCCCCCCGTGGATTTTGGAGTGAAGCCCAGCTTCACTCGCGCCCACCACTGACTTCATATTGTTCCGCTGTAAAATTTGATTATTTAATAATATAAACATTCAGAGAAAACGCGTCAAACGCGCTCCAGCTTTTAAAAACTCGGTAATGCAGGTGAAAATTTCCAGTTTTTGACGTTCTCTAGCGCGTCGAAAGGCGCCCCAGAGCTGTCAAATGTACTTGGCAAACTATCGCGTCAACGGCGCCCCAGTCGTATAATTTCTGATATGAAATTCTAGAAAACGCGTCGACGGCGCGCCAGTTTTGGTACTTCGGTCAGAAATTGAGACTTTTTGGGCTGAAAATTCTAAATATTTGAGAATTTTCTAGAGAAATTCTGCGATTTCTGCTGGTTTTCATTGAAAATTTGCAGTTTTTAAACGGTTTTCGATGAAAATTTGACGTTTTTAAGCGTTTTTCTACTATTTTTTGACGATTTCGATCTGAAATTCATTATATTTTTCACAGGAGATGATGCAACGCGGTGAGCTCAACCTATCCGAAGAGCAAGTCCGAGAATACGAAGAGCTCAAAGATCGTTCTCATCGAGAATCGGCTCTCGTCCAAAGGGAACTCAACACTGCCATTCAAGTATTCGAAGGTGATAAAAGTGCATTGAGTCACGAGATGAGACGACAGAAAGAGGCACAGGATAGAGTGAAGGCGAAGGAGGCGGATGTTCAACGGCTGGAACGACAGATTGCTGCTCTCGGACAGAAAATCAAGGAGACTGAGGAGGAGAATAAGGCGTTGAAGGACAATTTGAGGTATGAAAATCGCTGAAACCCGTCGATTTTTGTCTGAAAATCTCTAAAATGCATCAGTTTGTTGTCTGAAAATCGCTAAAACTCTTCAATTTTTGTCTGAAAATCTCTCAAAATCGATTTTTGTCTGGATATCACTAAAAACCATCAATTTTTGGCTGAAAATCGGTCATCGATTTTACTGTAATTTTGCAGTAAAATTTCTGAAAAACCACAGAAAATCACGTAATTTACATCAGTTTTATCGTAAAAATTAGAAATTATTCATAGAGTTTGAGTTTTTCAATAGAAAATCATAGTATTAAACAAAAATGTTCGATTGATGACGACTTTTTCAGCTAAAAGTGGAAAAAAGTGAGGATTCTGAATCATTTTGAAAATATTCAGATTCTTCACGTCATCAGCTTTCTATGTGCAGTTTTAAAGCTCAAAATAACATTTTCCGGGCTGAAATGAAGCAAAAACCGAAAAATTTGCCAAAAATTAATCTGAAATCGATTTGAAATTAACAAAAAACGTGATTTTTCGAGAAAATTAGCGATTTTTTCCGCGAATTTGTGATTAATTTTGCTTTTGGAACAGAAAAAATCAACTAAAACGCTCTTTTTTTCAGAAAAATCGAGAGTGAAGTGGTGATCGACAAATCAGCGGCCGCCGAATACAACAAAGAGCTCGTCTCAGTGATCCGTCAACTATCAGACGCTTCCGGAGACTCGGCAGAAGGCGAAAGGAATCAGAAGAGAACGGAAGCACTCGATGGTCTCAAAAGAAATTTCCCGGATGGAGTATTCGGACGACTCGTTGATTTGTGTCAACCGTCACATAAACGATTCAATATTGCGACGACGAAGATTCTCGCGAAACATATGAACAGTATTGTTTGTGATAATGAGGAGACCGCCGCGAGGGCCATCGCTTTTTTGAAGGTATTTGGCTGAAAACTGAAAATTTGAAAATTCGGAACAAAAAAGAGAGATTTTGAGCTGAAAACCAGCCAATTTCGAGTAAAAATTGAAGAAAATCTGACGTTTTCTTATATTTTACAACTGAAAGTGAAAAAATTTGAAAAATCGGGTTAAAAATTGATGGATTTGGGAGAAAAGAGAGATTTTCAGCTGAAAATCAGCCGAATTTGAGTAGAAAATCAAAGACTTCACAACTGAAAGTTTTTAAAAAATTCGAAAAAAAAGGGTTTTTCAACGACAAAATAAAGAATAAATTAGATTCCATAGAAAATTTGACTGAAAATGTGCAAAAAACAATCAAAACTGCTAGAAAATCACAAAAAACGGTTTGAAGGATCTGAAAATCAGTTTTTTCCCAAAATTTCACTCAGAAGTATGGAAAAATCCAACTATCAGTCATTTAGAACCGAAAAAAACGACCAACTTGGGGAAAATTTGCTTGAAAATGTCAGTTTTTTAGCGAAAATCCGATTTTTGGTCGATTTCAGGCCAATTTTCGCTTTAAAGGACAATTTTTGGCCATATTAGCAATTTTTAGTCGAAAATACTTTCTAAACTACGGAAATTCAAAAAGTTCCAAGAGAAATTGATCTAAGACGCCGATTTCCGCTCCAAAAAGGCCAAAACTTCCAGGAAAACCGTTACGCGCCGGAAGTGTTCCTCCCAAACGAAGCGCTCGTCGTCAACCCGATCAACGAGAAATTGCGTGAAATCAAGCGTCCGGCGGGTGTGAAACTCGTATTCGATGTCATCAACGTCCACCATCAGGCTGCCCGAAAGGCGCTTCAATTCGTTTGTGGTAACTCATTGGTGTGCGAGAATCAGGAGGATGCGAAGCAGTTGGCGTACGGTGGAACTGATCTACGAGATCGATACAAGGCGGTGTCGATGGATGGAACACTTTTCCAGCAGTCGGGAGTCATGTCTGGAGGATCTGCAGATTTGAGAGCTAAATCCAAGAAATGGGATGAGAAAGTCGTCAAGTGAGTGGGGTTTTGATAGAAAAATTGACTGAAAATATCGAAAAATGCACAAAAATCAACCAAATATTGCTGAAAATGGCTGAAATTTGGCTAAAAATGACTTAAAATAGTCTGAAAAAATGGAGATTTTTTTTTGAAAAAACTGGTTTTTTCAGATATTTGCTCATTTTCAGCGATTTTTTGTTTATTTTATCGAACATTTCGCTTGAAAATTGTAGAAGACTGAAAATACACTGAAAAATGCACAAAAATACACAAAAAATGTGTGAAAATGTGCAAAAAACAAACGAAATTTTACGAAAATTACAAAAACGGCTTAAAATAACAGAAAAATATAAAAAGATTTCGGTTTTTTTTCCAAAACTTTGCTTATTAATGTCGTCTGGAGTCTAACAACGACCAATTTCGATCGAAAATTACCGAAATCTCGCGGAAAGTTGTCTAAAAATGTCCAAAAATTCCTGATCTTCCCCTCAAAAACCCTCAAATTTATCCAAATTTTGCAGACAACTCCGTGAGAAACGTGACGATTTGAACGAGAAGATTGCCGATCTCCAAAAGAATCGTCGTCGAGAGATTGAAGTTGAGGGAGAACGGTCGAAGATAGCATCAAGTGAGCAGAGACTTCAAATATGGAAAAAAGAATTGAAGAATCTGAGAGAAATGCAATTGGAACGACTTCAGAACGAGTTGGAGGGTCTGACTGCCGAGTTGAACATGTTACCGGTGAGAAAACATAGATTTTGATCGAAAAAAATGACTGAAAATGCCGGAAAAATAGCTAGAAATGGTTGAAATTCTGTCTTAAATAGCTGAAAATGTCTGGAAATTGGCTAGAAATATGAAAGTTCTGTGGAAAACCCAAGTTTTTGACCCAAAAACCTTTAAAAATCGCCATTTTCAATCAAAAAATGCAATCATTTCATGAAAATACGGATTTTGGACCCATTTTAAGCTGAAAATGTTGATTATTGTCTGAAATTTTGATTAAAGGTCTGAAAATCGACTTGTTGAGCACAAAATGATAATTTTTGAATTGAAATTCAAGTTTCCTGGGGAACATATCAATTTTCGTATCAAATTTCACTTTTTCAACTAAAAAAATGCCACTTTTCAGGCAAAAACACTGTGTTCAGCTCGAAAACTAGTTTTTTCTGGTTGGAAAATAGATTTTCACAGAGAAAACCGGATTTAAAGCTCAAAATATTCCGTTTTTCACTCAAAAGTCTCACATTCTTCAGTTTGAATCCAAATTTTGACCCAGAAAACCTATTTTCAGTGCTAAAATTGGCAATTTACCCGATTTTCCCTCATTTTTCAGGTCTAAATCGACCAAAAAACACTATTTTTTTGTCAGAAATCACATTTTGATTCCAGTTTTTTCTAGATTTCTATCTAAAATTCACAAATTTTCAGCCACGAATCGCGAATTGGGAAGAGAAAGTGCGTAAAAGCGAGGCGGCTGTTGAAGAGCTCCAAACGAAGAGCAACGAAGTCGCAGATCGAATTTTCGCCGATTTCTGTCAACGCGTCGGAATCGAATCGATCAGAGATTACGAGAATCGAGAGATGAGAATCAAACAAGAAATGGAGGATAAACTTCGCTCGTTTGACGACGATATTCAGAAGTTGACGTACGAAATCGACTTTGTCACCGAACAGGACGGACAACGGAAAGTTGACGTCGAGAAGGAGAAGGTTAGGAGGAAAAATAGACGGGTTTTCAACTAAAAAATGAGGTTTCCCGTGAAATTTCATTTAAAAAGTCGTATTTTAGGCACTTTTGGATTGAAAAAATCAGTTTTCCCTACAAATTTCAATTAAACACCGTTTTTCCACTGCTTTTCCCGAATTTCAAGATCTTTTCTCTTTGAGTTTTTGAATATTTGCGAAAATATTTACTGCCTTGTTCAGTTTTCGTATCATTTCTCGATTCGCAACATTGTTATAATAGTTTCCTTATCAATTTTCCTTATTTTAAGTTCTTAAACAGCTCGCCGACACTAAAAATCACCACAAATTCCATTAAAAAGAGTCATTGAACGCGTCAGAAATCAGTTTTCCCTTCAGATTTCAGTTAAAAAAAGCGATTTTTGAATGAAATAGCTGAAATTTCATTCAAAAACCCTGTTTTTTTAAAGGGATTTTTCATCTTTTTCCGAATGAAAAAACGAAATTTTAGTCTGAACTAGCTGAAATATCATCTGAAACAAGCATATTTCGACATCAAAAAACACCGCAACATTTCCATAAAATTCCATCGATAAAAATGGTAATTAAAGGTGTCACAAATCGAGAAATTCCACTATTTTCTCTATTTCCAGTGAGAAAAAACAGTTTTTAAGCTATTTTTTCAACAAATCGCAGCTATTTTCAGCCAGAAATCATTCTCAAACTCGTTGTTGACAACTTTTTGAAGTCTTTTAGCTGATGTTCGAAGCAATTTTCATTAAAATATAGAAAAACAACATTCTGAATAATTTTCAGAAATTTTGAGGCACTTGGCTGTGTATTTTCAGTCTTTTCGGCGCATTTGAGACAATTAAAAACGTATAAACAGCTTGCCGACACCAAAAAACGCAACATTTCTCATAAAAATGTCATTAAAGGTGTCACAAATCGAGAAATCGTACAAAGAGATGAAATCAAAGGAGAAGGCGGCGGCGTCGGATCTGAAGAAACACACGGAATCGATGAAAGAGGCGAAAGAAGTGCTCGACGAGAAGAAGGAGACGGCGACACGACTGGAGACCGAATGGAATGAAGTCAAGAAATTGGCACAGGCGGCGATGAAAGAGTTCACGAAAGCGGAGAAAGAGTTGCTCCGATTGGAGAGTCTTTTGACGAAGAAACAGTATGAGAGACACTCTCTCTTGCATTCTGTCAAATTGGGACAGTTGGCGTTGCCGTTGAAATCGGGAAGTATGGCTGATGTCGAGTATGAGGAGGATGATGGAGGTGAGTGAGAAGAAAACTGGAAATTGTGGTTTTTTGGGGGGAAAATTGGGTTTTTATGGGTTTTTAGATGATTTTCGTCAGAATTTAAAGTAAAACAGAGGTTTTTATTGGAAAATGTGGACTTTTATGTGATTTCCGTCTATTTTAAACTGAAAATCATGTTTTTTCAAGCAGAAAATTGGGATTTTTGTGTGATTTCAGACGGTTTTTGCTGATTTGACAGAAACGATGTGAAAACCAATTGTCACTCTCTAAAACCTGCAAAAAGAAATCAAAAATGGCCAAATTTGACCAGTTTGAACGTTTTCTGAAAGCGCGTCAAAGACGCGCCAGAACTTTGAGAAAATCATCAAAATGAGTCTATTCTGACAAGATTAACTAAAAAAAAAACAACACATTTTTCCAGACAAAAACTGGCGCAAAATCGATAAAACTCAACAAGTTTGGGCAAAAACGCGTCAAAGGTGCGCCAGAATAGTTTTTCGAGAAAAACCCTATGGCGCACCTTGGACGCGTTTGGCTACTGAAAAATCGGGCGTGACGTTGATTCCCAAATATTCGAAATTGCAAAGGCTGGGGTGCCGTAGGCGCGTCTCTTATAGCGAAACTATGAGAAGGGCTGGCTCGTCGTCAGCGCCCTTCTGAAATAAGACTCGACTAACTCTTTGCGAAAGTTCCAGACGACAGTTCGTCGCAATCATCTCAACAGTCTCAACACGACGGACCGAGTGTATCGGATGAACAGATTCAACGAGAGCAACACATCAAAATCAACTATGACTCATTGCCAAGCGAATATAAAGATGTATCGTGTACTAATTAATTGTGACTAATTATAATCATCATCGTTTTCAGATTGACGATGACGACGGTGTCCGTCAGGCGACCAACAGACTCAACGTGGAAATCGAAGAGCTACAAAAGAATGTGTCGAAGATGAATGCACCGAATCTGAAAGCGAATCAACGAATGGCTGAAGTCAGAGAACGAGAGGCCGAATCGACGGAAGAGTTGGAGAATGCGAGGAAGAAGGCAAAGAGAATTAGGCAGGCGTTCGAGAAGGTATGACATTTTCGTGTTTAGAGAAGACGAAAATTAAGGTTTTTGTGCAAAAAATCGGTTTTTTTCAGTATAAAATTGGATTTTTAATTGAAAATTATGGTTTTTTGGCGGAGAAATAGGATTTGAGCGAAGGAAAACCGATTTTCGGCATTTTTCCCTTTTGAAAAGCGATTTTCCAAGCGGAAATTGGAAAAAATCTCATTTTTCGTATTTTTCAAGATTGAATATGCATTTCATAGCTGTTTCTAGCAAACCATAATGATTTGACTATGTTTAGCGAATGTAATCACTTTTCGATTGTCTGAATTTGGATCACAATCTGTTTTAGACGTTATTCACCCCGGAAATTACTAATTTTAACATTTTTTAGAAGAAAAGCACCGTTTTCAGTCTGTTTCGCTAGGTTTTACTCAAAAATCTGCGGTTTTTTGTTGTGAAAATCCCATTTTGGTACGGAAATGCTGTGGATCTAAAGAAAATCATTCCTTCACGTTTTCCTTGTTTTTTTTTTTGATTTTTTATTATCACGGCGCGCTTCTTACAACTGCGCTCTACCGAAATGCCCTAGCAAAATGTCTCTTTTTCTCTGGGTCTCTCAATTTCGCACACTGTTTTCTTCGGTTTCAGTAGAGCCCGGTTGTAAGAAGCGTGCCGTGCTAATAAAGCAAAAAATTTAACTTTTGGTCACTTTTCGCCATTTCCGTTAAGGAAAATTGCGTTTTCCTGTAAAAATCAGCTTTTTCAGTTATTTTAATTGGAAAACTGCATAATTTTCCATCATTAAAAAATATCCCGTGTTCTCAATATCAGATTTTAGAGCTGGACAGAGCTGTGCGGAATTCCTTCTTCCTTTTTCCTTCTTCCTTTTTGAAAATTTTATTCCTTCTTCCCTCTTCCGTCTCCCGTTGAAAATTGTTTGCCACTTCCGACTTCCGTGTAAAAAGTTGACAAAAGTTTTGTAATTTTCGACGTATTTTCAGCGGAATTTCGGTGGTTTTTAATGGAGTTTTGTATGCAAAACAACGCTAAAATACGCTTTTCAGATTTAACTAGAAAAAATTTTCCTCAAATTTGTCATTTTCAAAATGAACTTCCGACTTCCTGGTTCGGAACCAATGTTCCTTCTTCCTTCTTCCGCACAGCTCTGGAGCTGAACTAAGCTCAATCAGATATCTTCAAGCAGGAAATCCAAAACTAACTTAATTTCCCTTTTCCCCTTGTTTTTCCCTCTCGTCTCATCATTTTTTCTTTTTTTCTGTTTTTGTCTGAAACTGGAAAACATAAAAATCTCGCTATTTTAAAGAGAGAGAGAGAGAGGTTGAGAGAGACCGCAGACATTCCAAGATATTTACACTTTCCCAACCCGAACAACAGATACAACGTGACAACACACCCATCTTTTTCTTCTTCTTGTCACTCTCTCTATCCCTCGACCCTCTTTCTCTTTTTTTTTTCTGAAAACCCTCAAAAATCGTTATTTTTATAATTTTTCCAATTTAAAACCGACATTTCAACCGACTTTGGTTAAAAATAACCAGAAAAATCGCATTTTCATTGATTTCACCATCAACATCCATCAATTACCGGTCGTTTCCAGCGATTTTTTGGTTTTCTGAGTATCCGTCAAGTCGCTGCTCAGTGAAATTGAAAAAACCGTCAAAAATACGACTTTTTGAGCCGAAAAAGTCACTTTTGGCTATAAATAACCGGAAAACTTGCATTTTTAAAGCAAAATATATCAATTTCCGATCATTTTCAGGTAAAAACCGATCGTTACGGTCGTTTCCAAGACTTTTTCGATCATTTTTCTCCGATTTTTCGTCTAAAAACCCTTAAAAATCCTTTTTTCCCGATTTCCAATTAAAAGCCGACATTTTAACTATATTCTGGGACAAAATCCTTTGAAAATCTCAAATTTTCTTGTTTTACCAATAAAAACCTGTAAAATAAAACCGATTTTTCATTTAAAAAATCTGGATTTTGGCTAAAAATAACTGGAAAAATCGCACTTCTAATGATTTTATCATCAAAATCCATCGATTTCCGGTCGTTTTTCAGGTAAAAAACCCGAAATCTAAGCCTTTTCACCGATTTTGAATAAAAATATCCTGAAAAATCGCATTTTTAAAGCAAAATCTCATCGTTTTTCAGGTAAAAACCGATCGTTACCGTCGTTTCCAAGACTTTTTCGATCCGGTGGCGAACACAATCGATGATATCTACAAACAACTGTCTCGTAACACGTCTGCTCAGGCGTTCCTCGGTGCGGATAACATGGAAGAACCGTATCTGGATGGAATCCAATACAACTGTGTAGCACCCGGAAAACGATTCCGTCCGATGGATAATCTGTCGGGAGGAGAGAAAACGATCGCCGCGTTGGCATTGCTATTCGCAGTTCATGGAAGGAATCCCGCCCCGTTTTTTGTGTTGGATGAGATTGATGCCGCGTTGGATAATACGAATATTGGAAAGGTTTTTTTTTTGTCTGGCGCGTGTTTGGCGCGTCAGTTTGACTCTTCATCGAATTCAGAGCGGTTAGAAACTTAGTTTTCTCCCCAATTTCCAGCAAAAAATGCTATCTGGCGCGCCTTGGACGCGTTTGGCTGCTGTAGCTACATGAAGTGAGCTCTATCGCTTTCAGGGAGTTAATTTCTACGATAAATACTCAAAACTTCTGGTAATCCTAAAAAATGTGAGATTTCAGATGAAAAATTCTGAAAATGTGATCATGGCCGAACTTTTTCTGTTTTGGGTTTCTAGGCCAACGGTCTAGAAGCGCCTGGCGTGTAGCTGGCGTGTTTTCGCTGAATTGAACATGTCTGACTCGCCGTCGGCGCGTTTTAAAAAGGATTAACTAGGAAAGTTGAAGTTTTTCCAAAAATGAAGAAAAAAAAATCTCCCATGTACAAAAAGTAGTTTTTGCATATATTTTCCATCCCCACATAATTATCAGCTAATTAACAAATCACTACATATCATCATCATATTTCCATAAATCAATATTGCACGTGGCCCAGATATGTGCCCGGGTGGCGTTGAGCGCCTCGCATTTTCAGCCGAAATTTGAAAATGCGACGAGAAAGAGTGTGCGAAATGGAGAGACGCAGACACTCTCTCTCGTCGCATTTTTGCCGACTTTGAAATCTTTCAGCGCCCAAAGCGCCTCCATAGGCACATCCCTGACGTGGCCTCCCAAAAGTCCTCTTTTTTGACTGATCATTCCTAATTTTATCAGTTTTTGGTCTAGAAACTTTAATTTTTGAAATAGCTGAATATCACCATGATCATACTATGAGTCGCTGCTCAGCAAAATTGAAAAATCGTCAAAAAAGTGACTTTTTGAGCCGGAAAAAGTCAATTTCATCCGATTTCCGGTCTGAAATTTCGAATTTCCCGTGATTTTCCGATTTTTCCGACCATTTTTCCGCAAAAACCCGCCGAGTTTTATCACGAAATATATCTCGACATTCGCCACGTTTTGCTCCAGTCATTATAATAATAATCTCAAAACCACTTTTTCCCAGACTTGTCACGGGCCGGGCCGGGCCAAAATCAGAAAAAATCTCGGCCCGCTCGGCCCGGTTTGAAACATTTTTTGAAAAAATTTTGAAATTTTTCGAAAAAAGTATAGCTTTCGAATAAAAATTCAAAATTGAATAAAAATGTGATTTTGTACAATAATTTAAGCATTTTTACTCTATTTTTTCGAAAAATTTTAAAAAAAAATCGGTAAAAAATGGGTACCCATTTTTGAATCCGGGCCGGGCCGGCCCGATTTTTGACAAGTCTGCTTTTTCCCCCAAATTGCCACATTTTTGATAGCCACACACACACATCATCATCATAAATCTGCATAAATCAATATTGCAGGTGGCCTCATACATCTGTGATTCTGCCCGTGAACACATGCAAATCATTGTGATCTCACTGAAAGAGGAATTCTACAACAAAGCCGACTCACTCATCGGTATCTTCCCGTATCCCGCGGCGTGTACCACTTCGGGAGTTCTCACTTTCGATTTGACACGTTTCAAACAGTTGGGAATCAACGAGATGACTGAAAATCCGCCGGCTTCGTCTTCTGCGGCGGCAGCTGCTGCTGCTTCTCATTAATTTATTTCATTTCAAGCATTTCGCGCTCTTATGAGAATTGTAGTCCTCGTGGACAAGTGGAAATTCGGCTGAAAATTGTCAAAATAGTCAAATTTTGAGCAATTTTTCGACATAAAAAGTCGATTTTTCAACCAAAAACTGGGTTTTTGACTGAAAAATGTAATTTTTAGTGAAAAATTTTAGACTTCTAGCTTCAAAATTCAAGAAAAACCACATTTTTTACCAAAAAAGTCAATTTTACCGCCAAAAATGGAAATTTTACGGAAAAAGCACATTTTGAACCGAAAAAAGTCTATTTTTCAACCAAAAACAGGGTTTTTTTTGGCTGAAAAGTGTCATTTTGCACTATAAATTAGATTTTTAGTTGAAAATTTCAGACTTTTATCAATAAAAGTCGATTTTACAGCCAAAAACTTGAATTTTTCTGTTTTAAATTGAGTTTTTGTGTAAAATTTCTGATTTTTCTCAAAATAATAGCTTATATCCCGATTTTCACACTGAAGAATCAGTTTTTATGATCCGGAAAGTCGATTTTTAAGTTTTCCAGATGAAAATCTGGGTTTCAATCTTATTTTTGTCTGAAAAGTGAAAAAACTCACTTTTCCCCTGAAAATCCGACTAAAATCACTCTCCTACTCCTCTTGTCCACGAGAACTACACGACTTATTATCATTTATTATCATTAGAGCGCACTTACCTCCATCCCCCCATTACTGTACAATTATATCTTTTTCCCATTAAAATCTCAGAATTTTCAGCGATTTTTTTGGTTTTCTGAGTATCCGTCGAGTCGATGCTCAGTGAAATCGATAAATCAATGAAAATTCGAGTTTTTAGTCCATTTCCAGTCAAAAAACTCGAATTTCCCGCCACTTTTTCAAGTTTTTTCGACTATTTTCTCATTAAAATTCGCCGCATTTCATTTCATTTTATCACGAATTATTTCTCAACATTCACCCCGTTCTTCCCCAATCATTTTAATGGTCTCAAAACTACTTTTCCCCCCAAATTTCCCTCCATTTTTTGATACTTTAATTGATTTATTTCTGCTGAAATCTCTGGAAATTTTGTAATATTTACCACCGCGGAAGCTCCGCCCCCTTTGTCAAAAAATTTGAAAATTAAATTAAATGAAGAGAAGCCACGCCCCCACATCCCCTGTTTTTCCTTATTTTAAGTGGTTAATTACCTTGTTTTATTCCTTTTTTGCTCATTTTTTTGATCTGAAAATTTGAGATTTTCTTAAAATTTGAATTTTTTGAAGGTTTCAACCATCAAATGGGAGTCAGTAGCGATGGGAACGAGGATGCGAGGTTAGTTTGTCTGAAAATCCTACTTTTTTGGCTGAAAATGTGAAAAATTTGACTTTTTTGAGCACAAAATGATTTTTTGAATTGAAATTCAAGTTTCCCACCTGAAAATATCTGTTTTCGTATAAAATTGCACGTTTTTGGGCCAGGGAATCGTAAAAAATGTCTGGAAATTAGAGTTTTTTCAGACAAATATCTAGTTTTTACTGAAAAAATGGAAAAATCGAATTTTGGCACAAAAGTCGGAATTTTTAGTCGAAAAACTGAATTTCTCATCGAAAAAACCTGTCAAAATCGTCATTTTGAGTAGAGAAATTGTAGATTTTCAGCTGAAAAACTCAACTTTCAGCCAAAAAATCGCATTTTCAGCCAAAAATCTCGAGTTTTGACTGAAAAATGGCGAAAAACAATACGTTTTTCATCTGAAAATAGTAATTTCTCTGGAAAACTCAAGTTTCTGAAATTTTCAAGAATTTTTAGTCGAAAAACCTGTGAAACTAATCATTTTCAATCAAAAAATCAATAATTTTATGAAAAAATGGATTTTGGACACTTTAAACCGATCACTCGAATTTTTACAAAAAAAAAACTACGTTATGATGCAATCGCGCTCTACTGGAACTCTCAAATCTTCATATTACCGATAGAGCGCGATTTACACAGATAAAACTTTAAAATATATATAAATCGGCTCCGTTCTAAACACCGAAAAATGTGAAAAATTCAATAAAAATCTGAGATTTTACAAGTTTTTAGTCAAAACCCTGAATTTTTCATCCGAAAACCTGTCAAAATCGTCATTTTTAATCGAAAAATGCAATAATTTCTTGAAAATACGAATTTTGGACACTTAAAACCAGACTTGTCACGGGCCGGGCCAAAATCAGGAAAAATCTCGGCCCGGCCCGGCCCGCTTGGCCCGCTTTGAAATTTTTTTGAAATTTTTCGAAAAAAGTATAGTTTTCGAATAAAAATGTGAAAAATAATTTAAGCATTTTCACTCTATTTTTCTCGTAAAATTTCAAAAAAAAAATCGGTAAAAAATGGGTACCCATTCTTGAATCCGGGCCGACGGGCCGGGCCGGGCCAAGCCGTGGAAATTTCCAGCCCCGCCCGGCCCGGCCCGATTTTTGACAAGTCTGCTTAAAACCCCTCCAAATTTTTCAGAACGAATTTCGAGAAGATGCGAGATTTCGTGCGAAAGAAAACACGTCGTCCGATCGACGACTACTACGATTGGGTACCCCGTCCGGGTACTCAATTCTGTATTCATATGACGATTCGAAGTATTCAGACGGCCGCCGTCGTTGGTTCCGTTCTTGGACCCGTTTCAGCATTACTCATGCATCGGACCGACAAAAAAGATTTGGTGTTAGTAGGGTTTTTTGTCCAATTTTTAAATTTTACGTTATTTTTGGTATCTGACGCGTCTTTGGCGCGTAGATTCGTTCCGAAAATGAATTCAGAACGCTTACACTTTAGAACTTTAGTTCCTGCAAAAACGTCAACTGGCGCGCTTTAGACGCGTTCGGCTACTGAAAAGATTGAGAGTCTGGCGTGACGTTGGCGCGTTTTTCTCGACATTCTAATATCCATAATTCCAAAGACGGGGGTGCCGTAGGGCGCGTCTTATATAGCGAAATTATGAGAAAGGCTGGCGCGTCGTCAGCGCTTTATTGTATTTTACAGTCTGAGATTAGTTTCTGGCGTGCCTGAGACGCGTTTTCGTGTTCAAAGTGTTTTGTAGAAATTTGAAATGACTGGCGTGCCTCAGACGCGTTTTTCATTTGAAAATCGAAATATCGGATTCGGAAACTATTGAATTCAAAATGCGCTCTATTGAGAATCTGGATAAATTATCCAAATGTATGATAAAATACGGAGGATTACGGTAATTTGAGTGACATTTTCAGGCGGAAACAGTATTTTCAGGCGGAAACAGTCAAAGACGCGCCAGATAACAAAAAATATGGAAAATTTGGCAAAAAAACAGCGAAAAATTAACCTTTTTTTTCAGTGAAGCGTTCCGCCTAGGCGGTCTACACGGAGCGATGGTTGGTGCCGCGTTGGGACCAGTGATATCACTGGCGACGTGTAAAAACATGAATCGAGTGCGGAAGTTTCAGAATTTGGTGAAAAGCAAGTGAGTTGTTGGGTGGTGGCCGAACTTTTGCAATTTCTCGGCCATCATAGCATTTTCTGGTGATTTGCCACGTTTTTTGGTAGAATTTGAACGTAAAACTGCCGAATTTTCGCAATTTCTCGGCCACTTATGATTTTCTCAAATTTTCTTAAAATTTTGGTCATTTCAACTGAAATTTTCCCCTGAAAACAGGTCTGTAGCCATGTTTTTGCGTTTTCTCGGCCGTAATCGGAATTTCTCGTCGAAAAACCATGAAATCCCTTCAAAGAAAACCAATTTTTCACAACTTCCATTGAAAACCATCCAGTGGCCTAACTTTCTCCATTTCTCGGCCACCGTTTAAACCCATGTTTCTCTTCAATTCCAGATCGGTGGCCTAGAAAAAGCAAAAGTTCGGCCTCCGATGTTTTCAGTCATTTTTTGCGTTTTTCATACATTTTTCGTGGCAGAAATCGACACAAATGTATTATTTCATCAGATTTTCGAACTGAAACAAGAATGGCCTAACTTTTGCAAAATTTCGGCCACCGATCTAAAATTTCTGATTTTTCAATTGCCGGTTCCCCTTTAAAACGCATTTCGAGTTATTTGAGTTACAGAAAAAGCGAAAAAATCCGTTTAAGCCAAAAAAAGCTCGGTGGCCTAACTTTCTGGTCGGTGGCCTAGAAAATTCAAAAGTTCGGTCACCTGTTTTTTTGTTCATTTTTTGCTCTTTTTCCACATTTTTCGGGTGAAAAATCGACTATTATTATTGATTTTCACTATTTCCAACAAATGGCCTAACTTTCTCTACATACCTCGGCCACCATTTTAACCCATTTTCTCTTCCAGATTCGACCAATCACAACTGTGGCAAGATCACATCGCAATCGCGTCGGCCGCCGTCGGATACATGTCGAATGGTCAAATCGGATTAGTCGTCGGCCTCGATTTATCACTTCTTTTCGCTGTAGTCACTAGAAATTGGTAGTTTTCTGTTGTGTTTTTTGTAGTGAACGCGCTCAACCGAACTCTCAGAGTACGGTGGAGCGTGTTTGCATTTAGTCAGATGAATTCTAGTCTCGATTGCCATGATTTACCTCTTTTTTTAATCAAAAATTTACTTTAATTACCTTTAATTAACCGGATACACAGTATTAAGACGGGGGAAACACTAATTAGTGTTAATTATCGATTTTTATCAAATAAAATTTAATTTTTTTAAAACTTTTATAAGATTTTTCCCTGGTTTCCTGCCATTTTTCTACCTATTTTTGCTTTTTTCCCTTAAGTACCCCCTAATTACCCCCAATTAATTAAGATGTCCTCCAACTGGTTCAAAAATTTCGCCGGTTTCCGTCAGAGCGAATTCGAAATGCTCCAAGTGCCCAACCCAAAACTGGAATTCGGAATCCACGTCACCATCAGAAGTATGCAGACGGGAGCGCTCATCGGATCGATTCTCGGACCGATTTCGCTTTTTGTGGCTCAAAAGGCGAATAACAAACAGAGCTACATGTTAGTACGACGAGAAACATGGAGAAAATTGGGGAAAACTGTCAGAAAAAGCGAAAAAAAACCGTTTTGAACGAAAAAAACTCGGTGGCCTAACTTTTCCAGTTGGTGGCCTAACTTTCTGATCGGTGGCCTAATTTTTCTAGTCGGTGGCCTAACTTTTTTGATAGCTGGTCGAACTTTTCTGATCGGTGGCCTAGCTTTCTGGTCGGTGGCCGAGAAAATGCAAAAGTTCGGCCACCGATTTTTAGTAATTTTTTGCGTTTTTTTAACATTTCTCACATGAAAAATTGACAAAAATTCATTATTTTGTCAAATTTTCGTATTGGAGCAAGGGTGGCCTAACTTTTGCATTTTCTCGGCCACCGATCTCAAAATTGTTCAATCGCCGCCGGAAAAAAGGTGAAGATCGGTGGTGGCCGAGTTTTTTCACGGCCATCGATTTAAAATCGTTCTGAATGTCTTAAAACTGTCAGAAAAATCGCAAAAGTCCGTTTTGGATGAAGAAAACCTCAGTGGCCTAACTTTCCGGTCGGTGGCCTAGAAAATTCGAAAATTCGGCCACCGGTTTTTTGGTCATTTTTTTGAGTTTTTTCACCATTTTTCGTATCAAATGGCCTAACTTTTCTGAAATCTCGGCCACCGATCTCAAAATTTCCATTTTTCCATCGCCGGTTCCGTTTAAAGGCGCACAGATCTATTCGAGGGATTTCTCACACAGTGAGATTTCGCTTGAATAACTCTATGCACCTTTAAACGGAACCGGCACTAAGGTGCGTTCGTCGTGTTCGGCGGCCTAACTTTTCACACCGATGGCCTAGAAAATCCAATCGAATTCCAGCGATTCCTTCGTGTCGGGCGGTCAAAACGGAGCGGTGCTTGGCGCCATCATGGGACCAGTTCTCACTTGGTTGAGTGTTCGAGAAATGAACACTATCCAGTTGTACGATAAATGCTATCGGTTGAGGTGAGTGGAGGGGGACATCTGGATGGGATGGACAGACAGACAGACTTGACGATTTTTAGAAAGGGGGCGGAGTTTGGCTGAAAATTGACTGAAAATTACCCAGAATTCGTCAAATAACTCCCAAAATCAAAAAAAAAATTTATGAAAATTTATGAAAATTCAGAAGAGACCCCGATTTTTTTTTTGCTGAAAACACCTAAGAACGACTGAAATTGATGAAAATCTATCAGAAATCGAGAAAAAACGGCATTTTCAGATCGAAATCTCCTGCATCTTGATATTACCTGAAACTGACAGAAATTTCTCGAATTTTCATTAAAAAATGACTGAAAATTGCTGAAAATCCACATTTTTCGACCAAAAACCCGTTATTTTTAGATAATTCCAGTACATTTTATGTAAGAGACTCCGCCCACTTTAAGAATTGTCCAAAACTTGTTAGATCACTAACGCCCCGCCCCATTTTGCACAAAACCAACAAAAAAATCTCGTTTTCGATGAAAAACTGAAAAAAAGTCAAAAAAATCTCGAATTTTTTTTTGAAAATTGGTTCATTTTTTGATTTTTACAGTAAATTTTTGAAAAATCACGTTACTTAAAAATGGGCGGAGTCTAAACCTATAAGGCAGATTACAGTAGGATAAGCTGAAAGTGGGCGGAGCCTCTTTATGTTTCCCTAGTTGCAGATTCAACCAAGATTTTTGTTGGTTTTGTGCAAAATGGGGCGGAGCGTAATAGTGGGCGGGGCGTTAGTTATCTAACAATTTTTGGACAATTCTCAAAGTGGGAGGAGCCTCCTACATAAATTTTACTGAAATTATCTGAAAACGACTGGTTTTTGGTCGAAAAATGTGGATTTTCAGCTGTTTTCTCACTCATTTTCAGCTGTTTTCAGTCATTTCTCAACAACAATTCGAGAAATTTCTGTCTGTTTCAGGTAATATCAACATGTAGATGATTTCGATCAGAAAATTCCGTTTTTTGTGAAAAAAAGACAAAGGTGACAATTTTCATTAGTTCTAGTCGTTTCAAACCAATTTTAATGATTTTTAGAGTTTTTTGACGAATTTTGGGTCATTTTCAGTCAATTTTCAGCCAAACTCTGCCCCCTTCCCTTTCTGAATCGATTCATATCAAAAATCAAAAAATTTGGAAATACATGTCTCATTTTTTTGCAGATTCAACCAAGACGCTCTCCGCGAAGACCGTACGGCAGTGTTCTCGGCGGCCGTCGGTCTCCTGAGTAGCGGATCGACTGGACTCGTCGTCGGACTCGATTTGTCTCTTCTCATCAGTAAACTCATGAGTGGATGTCGTTGGTAGATCAAAACGGAAGAAAAATCGATAATTTTTGTAATTTTTTGTCTGAAAAAATATATATCATCCATGCCGTCTAGTTAGTTTACTTTCTTTTGTATAATTATTTTTGAAATGAAGAGCTTTTTTTAAAATTAATTTCAGATTTTTCTGTATAAATTTATAGGTAAACTACCGCCCAACCCTATTCAACTTGATGATTTCAGAAAAAAAAATGTAAGAAAACGCGCCGACGGCGCACCAGACATGTTAAATTTAGCGAAAACGCGCCAACGACACGCCATCCATCCACAATTTTTGAATTCCCAATAAAAATGCGCCAAACGCGCCCCAGTGCAAGATTCTGAATCCGAAATTTCGATTTTCAAGTGAAAAACGCGTCTCAGGTGCGCCAGCCGCTCTCAAAATTCTATTTTTCATTATAAGCGACGCGCCTACGTCACCCCAGCCTTTGGAATTTTCAATATTTGGGAATGTCGAAAGAAACGCGTCAACGTCACGCCAGACTTCATCGAAAACCTCGAAATAAGACAAAAACGCGCCAGCGGCACGCCAGCCTCAAGATTTTTGACTATTGGAAAGCGTCAACGTCACGCCAGACTCTCGCATAAAAGTCTCAACACTAACCAAAAACGCGCCAAAGACACCCCATCATTTAAAATTTTGGATATCGGAAAGTCGAGAAAGCGTCAACGTCACGCCAGCCTCACTCAAAAGCCATAAAATTTCCTAAAACGCGCCAAAGGCACGCCAGAAATCGCAAAAAAACCGGAAAATTCGAATTTTCAGATGCCAAACGTGTTCAAAGACACGGCCTCGTATGCCCAATCGCAATTAGACCCAGAAATCCCTCGTCCAGTGACAGAATACACGATTCACGTCACGATCAGAAGTATGCAATGCGGTGCATTCATCGGATCAATGCTCGGACCGATGGCCGTTTTGTTGACTCAAAAAGAGAGAAATAGACAGAAATATGTGTTAGTAGATCAGTTAAAATAGTTTTAAAATCCTGAAAATTGTCTGAAAAATCACTTTTGCCGAAAAAACTCGGTGGCCTAACTTTCCGGTCGGTGGCCTAGAAATGCAAAAGTTCGGCCATCGGTTAATTTGGTCATTTTCTACTGTTTTTCTACATTTTTAGTGTGAAAAATCGACAAAAATATACTATTTTGTCAATTGGCCTAACTTTTGCGAAATCTCGGCCACCGATTTCAAGAAAAAATGGAGAAAATCGATGATGGCCGAGTTTTTTTCACGGCCATCATTCTGAAACAATTCTTAAACCCCGAAAACTGTCAGAAAAATCCGTTTCGGCCAGGAAAAAACTCGGTGGCCTAACTTTCCGGTCGGTGGCCTAGAAAATTCAAAAACTCGGCCACCGGTTTTTTGGTCATTTTTTTGCGTTTTTTCCACATTTTCCGAATCAAATGGCCTAACTTTGGCAAAATCTCGGCCACCTTTTAAAGGCGCCTGTGGGTTATTTGAGCGATGTCTCCTTGCAGGAATACTGTATCTTACGGTTTTCGTTGTGAGATATCCCTTAAATCGCTCTATGCGCCTTTAAACGGAACCGGCAATTGAAAAATCGAAAATTTGAGATCGGTGGCCGAGATTTTGCAAAATTTAGGCCATTTTCACAAGAAAAATGCGATAAAACTCAAAAATGACCAAAAACTGGTGGCCGAACTTTTGCATTTTCTCGGCCACCGATCAGGAAAGTTAGGCCAACGAGGTTTTAGGGCCGAAATGAATTTTTCTGTTTTCAGGGATTTGAAACTGGTTTAAATGGATTTTTCAAAAAGTTTTCAATTTTTTTTGCAGTGATTCATTCACACGTGGCGGTCTTGGCGGTGCGTTCGTCGGCGCCGCGATGGGACCATTTCTCACTTATTTGGATCTCCGCGGATTGTGTGATCTCGTTCTTTACGGAAAGTGTTATAGTTTGAAGTGAGTGGGGGCGGAGCTTAGGAGCCTACGAGCCGTTTTTACCGAAGTATTGGAAGAAATGGGCGTGGTCTAAAATTTCTATGAAGTTCTCAAAGAGGGCGGAGCCTAAAATCAGTCAGTACGAACTTTTCAAAAGTAGGCGGAGCTTTCGGGCAAATCAATCAAAAAGTAGATGGGACCAAAAATGGGCGGAGTCTAAACCTAACAACTAAATAACAATAAGATACCCTGAAAGTGGGCGTGGTGTAATAGTGGGCGGAACCAAAACTGGGCGTGTCCTAGAAGTGGGCGGAGTCTAAACCTAAGAACTAAGTAACAGTAGGATAAGTTGAAAGTGGGCGTAGCCTAAAATGGGTGGAGTCTAAACATAAAAATGAAATTACAGTAGGATGAGCTGAAAGTGGGCGTGGCCTATCCCCCAATTCGATTTTTTGCAGATTCGACGAAGACGCTCTCCGCCGTGACCGTGCGGCCGTCTTCTCCGGCGCCGTCGGCCTTCTGAGCTCAGGAGCTCCCGGATTCATTCTGGGACTCGACGTCTCCTTTGTCTTCAGCAAGATGATTAATTTCTTCCGCTCTTCTGAGTAGATCAAATCGATAATTGATTTAATTTTGATATATTTTTTATAGTTTGCTTTAATTTTGCTCGTAATTGGACTCGTAGATTTTTTCAAATGAATGCTAATAATGAAGTCCCTACTGTTCATTGAAGGTTCATGGACCCCTAACTATCCATCCCACACACCGACTCAATAGAACGCACTAGCTGACCTTTCTCTTGTCTCGCAATGGAAACTACCAATGCAGCCGCGCTCTATTGACAACAATGATACATTTTTTGCGTCACGGTGAACATTCGAATCTAAATAGCCGGTACAGTATAGTTATAAATTCGAATATTCACCGTGACGCAAAAATGAGCCATTTTTTGCAATAGAGCGCGGCTGCATTGGTAGCTTTGGCTTCATCGTGAAAACTCGACCGCACCGCATCGCTGCTGCGTCGCGGTCTCTACCTTCCTAGGAGTCCTCCACGATTGCTATGTACACAAGGGTCTCGCAACGAACGCGCTCTCGCTGCGTCCATCTGTCTTCAACGTAAGACAACGGACAGTCCCTTATTACTCATTGTCCCCTTAGACTGCCTAACGGAATGGCTGGTCCCCTGGTTTATTGATTTTTTAAGAATTCTTGTATCCCCCTTTTACTATTATTCTCCGGTTCTTGTACTCCATCTTGCTGCTCACGATTCTGGCTATTCGGAGTTCGATAAGCTTCTGAACCTTGAAGGTAAGCATTTCTAATAGTAAGATTAGTTAGTAATTAATAAAGTTTGTTCGCCTGTGCCCAGGCGGCCGATGCGTGAGTGATTTTATTCACAACGGAAATTAGCCAATAATCAGAAATATATTTGGCTTGGCTCTTTTAGTTTATTAGTAATTTTTTCCAGCTATGAATCTGAACAACGTCTTAACTTTTGTGGCCGAGGATTGGAGATTGGGGGAGGTTGGTGTTATCAACACCACCCTTCGAGGGTTGGGCCCTCGCACCTTTGAGGTGCCGGCCCGAGGTGGTGGCACCCGAACCATCCGAGGAACTATTCAAGTGGCCACACACAAGTGAGTTTACTATTTTTATACATATATCTATAGTTTTTCTTTTAGCTCGTTCATGGCCTTCGGGCCAAAAAGCCGCTCATTGGGTGCCTCCTAATGTAGTCACCGCTTGGAACCAGATGGAATGCAGATATGGTTACCGAGTTTATCGAAAATTGGATGAGCGGATCTTCATTGCAATGTAGATTCAATTGTCGACGTACTCAAGGATATACCATATTTCCCAGTCAACTTGATTAATTTATTTTACTTCAATAAATATGTGAAAATTTGTATTGAAGTTGTATTCCAGGTGGTCCAGCCTTACAGAGTGCGCCGAAGGTACGCCAGAACATATCGGTGTGTCCGGTTGACCACCCTTCTCTCGACGGTTACCGTACTCCTCCCTCGTATTGAGCATTTTGAATAAAAATTGCAATTTTCCGCTGAAAAAGCAATTTCGAATCTGAAAAACGGGATTTTTGTGGTTTTTTCAAGCCGAAAACTTCATTTCTAATGCAATTATAAGGTTTTTGGTCGGAAAGCGGCCGTCTTTTGGGCCAAAAATTCATCTAAATCACTCAGTTGACTGAAAATTGGCATAATCAGATCAAAAATACTCCTAAATTTTTACGATTCCACTCAAAAATCGGGTATTTCAAGACGAAATTGGTGGTTTTGACCTAAAAATAAAGGATTTTCAGTCAAAAGAGTGCATTTTTCAATCCAAAATCCCATTTTCAGCCGAAATTTCATCTCAAAAACGCGGAAGGCACGCCAGAATATATCGGTGTGTCCAGATGTCCAACTTTCACTCTGAGTTACCGTACTCCCTCATAAGGAACGCATAATTCATTAGATTTTGAGGAATTCTCCCGAGAGTTCGAACCAAAAGCTCGGCGCTCTGTACTTCCTCATGTCCCGATGTCTACATCATAGGCGCCGACGGCGCGCCAGATGTTGATTGCAATCTGTTATTTGTCGGTGCAGGAAGGGGGTCTCCCTCCTCCTCCTCCAGTGTGTGTAGAGAAAGGGGTCGACCAAAAGGGGGTAATTGATCTTCTCACAATCGAGAGACAATCGAGAGACGGCACAACGCCCGACCGCACCGCATCGCTGCCGTGTCGCGGTCTCCCACCGTCTGCGTCTCGCTTCTATGCGTTCAACGTAAGAAAACGAACAGTTCCTGAATTCCTGATTGCCCACTAGATAGCCTAACGGAATGGCTATCGAACCCTATTTATTTTGATTTTTTAAGAATTAATTGTGTTCCCCTCTTCTATATTTATGTCTATTACAAAGGTAAGTCACGATGGGCATTGTTTGAGAGGTCAATTAACTATTAATTATATTCAACAAATCTAGTAAAAATTACTTAAAAATCAACTTTTTTGATGCAAACTGAACGATCTTTCAGATCAGAAATCTATTTATAGCATTTGGTTTTTGGTAAAATGACACATACTGTACAGGACAAAATGCTATCAACTTTAACTGTTTTCAGTTGAAAATGTCCAACTTTGAGAGTGTGTCATGGTAATTCAGATTGTGACATTATGTCGGTTTTTAATGAATCATACAGATCAAAAGTATAACTCCATTTTTGTAGTTGACAACTTTTTTGTACGAGCACTCCCTAGAGAGTTACATATCGACAAAGTAGCTTCTTCCCCAAACCAACCAATTTCAGTGCAAAATAGTGGGATTTTTGAGCTGTCTCCTTGAAATGACCATAACTCTCTAGGGAATATCGGGACAAAAAAGTTGTTAAAATGGAGTTCTACTCTTGGTCAGTTTGTTCCCACACAAAGTTATTCTGTGGGACAGTTAGTTTTACCATGACACACTTTCAAAGTTGGACATTTTCAACAGAAAAAGGCAAAAGTTGATACCTTTTTGGCCGGCACTGTAAACAATCTTCAAGAAATGTATTTTTGAAACTATATACTTTCAAATATATTTTTACAGGGAGCTTTTCAAGCCGTTCATGTGCAACTGAGATGTACCTTCCATGTTTTCTGAGGCTTATCGATGGGGCCAAAGTGAGAAACTCTTCTTGATGTAGCTCATTGAATGCATTATATATTTTTTACAGAGAAACAATGGCCAAATGTAGCGCGGAAATTGGTGGGTTGGGCTCCACCCAACCACTTTTAGGGATGAATGAATGGAAATTTGAAGAATTCTATGAAAATTCCCACCATGCTCCACGCCATCACTTCTACTACATGACGTTCGCAAATTCTGGTCGTGAAACAAAATCAATCAATGTTTTCACAGAGGATATCACTGGAATAAATAACTGGAGCTTCGAAGAATTCTATGAGGCTTACAAATGCATAAGGTGTACATTCGACATAATCGAATTCCCACCGTATGATCAAAAAGTCGAGAATATTTTGAAGTTTATGAAATTAACAAAGAAATGTTTCTTTCTTAATGCTGATGAACTCAAAAAAGACATAGAGAAGGGAGCTTTTCGAGCCGTTTGTATGCAAAAAAGTTCTCCTTCATCTCCATAATGAAACTGAGAAGTACATCCCATTTTTTCTGAGGCTTATCGATGGGAGTAAAGTGATGAAGCTGGTTATGCACGGAGAGCTCAACTACGGCTTGTACTGCTCAATAAGAAACATGGCTCTTTGGAAAAGCGCCGAGGCTTTCTATTGTGAAACATGTTTTGGAAATGATGGATACGAGCGAATGATTTCACGACACGTTGATTACCGAGAGTTGGCTCATTTCCAAAATTTGGACTATGGTTCACAGACTGTAACGTCGTATGATGTTTGGAAATTTATTAACGTGAGTTGTAGCAATAACACTAAACATCGATACTCATGCTTTTCTATGTTTTCCAGAGCTTCCGCGACCAAAACCATCGACGTCAAACCCCGAAAATCGACCAATACCCAATGTGGACGTTTGGCACACCCAGGTTTTCCGACTGGAGAATAACCAGGAGTTGGTCTTGGTAGTGGTACTCCATCAGGACTACGTTAAGGGAACAATGGATTAAATTTTTTTCAAAAATTTCTTTTTGCCTGATGACATTACTTTATATTGTTGAATAAAGTTTGGAAAACAAGATTTTCTACAATTTCTTGGAAAGAGCTTCAAAATGTGGCAAAAAGAGAATTTTGTATATGAAGAAAAATAGTTTTCAGCGAAATCACACAAATTCAGCCATATTTCGGCACTTTTTTACAAGAAAAGGGCCTTTTTTTGCGCTGAAGGCACGCCAGAACATGTCGGTGTGTCCCGATGTCCACCCCTCCCACATATGCATGATTAATTAGATTTTGAGGAATACTCTCGAGAGTTTGAACCGAAAGCTCATGCACTTTATCACATAATTGAGAAGTTATAGAGCAGTATGTTCCCTCATGTCCGGATATCTACATGAAAAGCGCCGAGGGCGCGCCAGATGTAGATTGCAATCTTTTATTTGTTGGTGTAGGAAGGGGGTCACCCTCATCCTCCTCCAGTGCGTGTAGAGGGGGAGGGGGGTAATTAAAGGAGGACAGAAGTCATATTTTTTTATTTCAGATTATGATACTTCAGAAAATTCTGAGCAACTTTCATCATTGGAGCATATGCTAAAAATCGCTCTAAACACCCTAAATTCACGTTTTCCCGACTCAAAAGGAGCTTTCGTGGAAGAGCTTTCCCACGCGAATTTCTCCCACCGTGTAGTCCTCTCGGACAAAACAAACTATTTTTATTTCTCGATTTCTCGTTTTCTTGCTTTTTTCAACGAAATTTCGTGTTTTTTCTTCATTTTTTACGATATAAAGGGAAAAAAACGCAACATTTCGTTGAAAAAAGCAAGAAAACGAGAAATCGAGAAATAAAAATAGTTTGTTTTGTCCGAGAGGACTACACGGTGGGAGAAATTCGCGTGGGAAAGCTCTTCCACGAAAGCTCCTTTTGAGTCGGGAAAACGTGAATTTAGGGTGTTTAGAGCGATTTTTAGCATATGCTCCAATGATGAAAGTTGCTCAGAATTTTCTGAAGTATCATAATCTGAAATAAAAAAAATATGACTTCTGTCCTCCTTTAATTTTCTCAATCGAGAGAGAGAGAGAGAGATCGCAAGGAAAAAGAGACAGAGACAGGGGCAGAAACGGCTCTCCTCCCTTTCCCGACCGCTCCGCGTCGCTGCGCGTCGCGGTTCTTACCTCCCTTGGAGACGGACGCCTCCACGACATTACGTACATAAATAAGGGTCTCGCAACGAACGCGTCTGTGTTCAACGTAATACAACGGACAGTCCCTTATCACTCATTGTCTCCTAGATGGCCTAACGGAATGGCTATCGAACCCCTGGTATTCTGATTTTTTAAGAATTAATTGTATTCCCCCTTTTCTTGTATTTCCTATATTCTGTTTTTTATAATGGTAAGTCACGACCAAAAATTGCAGCCAAATATGCAAACACTTTTTGTTTAAAAACTGTTTAACATCCCCTGATGTCACTTTATGTCCCAAAAGTCCCAAATTTATATTTTTCTGGTAGACCATGTCTAGAACTACATTTTTGTAGTTTACAACTTTTTGATAGCTCCGCCCACTTTTGAGATACAGCACTGCTAAAGAGGTTATCAACTTTGGCTATTTTCAGTAGAAAGTTACTAAATTTGACAGTGTATTTCGGTGTCACCTGATGGTCCGACACCTTTTATTTTAAATGGGTTTGAAAGAAAAAAAATTGAAAATTATTTTTGTAGTTGATCATTTTTTTGTAGGGACACTCCCTAGAGAGTTACAGGTCAACGAAGTAATTTCATCCTCAAACCAAATAGAGTAACTTTTGAGCGGTCGTCTTAAAACGACCATAACTCTCTAGGGAGTGTCCGTACAAAAAAGTTGTCAACTACAAAAATGAAGCTCTATTTTTGCTCTGTATGATCCTTAAATAATTTCAATCCTTGAAACAATCAGTATTACCGTAATACCCTCTCAAAGTTGGTAATTTTCAACTGAAAATTTATATTTTCTGGTAGACCGTTTCTAGAACTACATTTTTGTAGTTGACAACTTATTGATAGCTCCGCCCACTTTTGAGATATGCGCTTATAATGAGAGGATACTGACCTATAAATTTGGTCATAGGTACTTTCGACAACGTAGAGTCCATTTCTGCAGTCAAAACTGGCTAATTGTCTTTACCAGCCGAGTTATAAGCTCACAAACTTTTCATATAGTCAAGCTGAACATTTTGCGTACACTATTCGTCGATTTAGAATTGAATAACGTGACTATAGGAAAAAGTTTGAAAGCTTATACATAACACGGCTCGTAAAAACATATATCCGGTCAGTTATAATTAAACAATTATCAATAAAACTGAAAACTTAAACATTTTGAGTCATCCTCACTAACATTCAAATTTGTTTTTTTTTTCTGAAAAAAAGTACAAAATTTAGTCAAAAATCATAAATTGCTCCAGGTCCAAGTGGGAACACGGCTGGCGCACAACAAACACCAGTGAATACTTTTAAAATTTACTTTGAAAAATTTCCAATCAAATTTCCAATTTTCCAGAAAGCTCCAGCGCCAAAGCGGCCACGTGCGGCATCTCCACAGCCGTCTGCCGCGTCTGCTTCAGTTCCAAGTGGGAACACGGCCGCCGCACAACAAACACCAGTAAGTACTGTGAGAGGGGACGCTCCAATGACCCTTCAAGTAGCTCAACCTTTATCCGATTTCTCGGACTCGGGGTTACGGTAGGATAAGAATATAAATATAAAAGGGTTTGTTATTGAGTAGATATATGTGTTTATTATAAGTGAATAAATATAGAGTAGAGTAACTCTAGTGAGATCCAGAGTTACGGTGGTACTGTAGTTCGGGATCAGGGACGAGCGGCAATGCCGTCCGACTTTTTTTGATGCATTGCCGTTGCCGAGTTGCCGACTTTTTTTTCGGCTATGTTTTTCACAGTTTTTGTTCTAAATCTATTCAAAATTTCAAGCTGAATTCGACAAAAGTAATACAAAAAAAGAAAATTCTTGCTTTCATCTGAAAGAATTTTCAAAATATTTTTTGAAAAAATGGAAAAATACTCTCATTTAGTCAGAGTCACTGGAAAAATCTCATATTTTTCTCTCCCGACCTGAAAATCCTTATTATTACACGTTGCCGAAAGTTGCCGAAAATTGCCGAAAATTGCCGATTTTTGAAACCGGCAATTGCCGGATTGCCGGGTTGCCGAAATTTTGCGTTGCCGCTCGTCCCTGTTCGGGATCTCATCTCTAGAGAGATGACATTCCAGAGCTAGAGCTATCTCAATACTAAAGAAAGGAGGGCGCCGTCCCTGCTCCGTGGAGGAAGGGCGGAGCCTGTCTCCTCCGTCTCTCCTCTTGGTGGTGGGCCGCTAAGAGGAGAGGATTGCGAAAGAGGGGAAGTCAGACTAGAGTCTGGTTCTCCCCGTTCACAGTACTTTTAAAATTTACTTTGAAAAATTTCCAATAAAATGTTTTCCAGAAAGCTCCAGCGCCAAAGCACCCACGTGCGGCATCTCGACAGCCGTCCGCCGCGTCTGCTCCAGTTCCAAGTGGGAACACGGCCGCCGCACAACAAACACCAGTAAGTACTTTTAAAATTTACTTTGAGATAATTTTCATACTTGCAAACCGGGCCGGCGCGTAACTCGCTTAAAACTCAACATTATGAGCTGAAAAATATACCAAAATGTAGAACTCGGCGAGTTCTATGTCCCTGACCTACTACGGGCCGGATGGCTATTCGTTAATACGTCGCGGGCCGGGAAAAAGTGCCAAAAAACGCGAAAATGGCCAAAAAAGCCATTCTAGCCCGGCCCGCGGTACATTAACGAATAGCCATCCGGCCCGTAGTAGGTCACGGACATAGAACTCGTCGAAATCTACATTTTGGTATATTTCTCAGCTCATAATAATGAGTTTGAAGCGAGTTACGCGCCGGCCCGGTTTGAAAGTATGAAAATTTCCAATCAAATATTTTCCAGAAAGCTCCAGCGCCGAAGCTTCTACGTCCGGCATCCCTCCAGCCATCAACATCGGCAGCGTCTGCGCCCAATTCCCCAGTTCCATTTGGGAATCCGAGCCTCTTGAAGGAGATCAAGACCCTCATAAAAAGAGGCGAAGATTTCTTCTTGGAATGCGAGATGGGGGACCAATCGCAGAAGTTATTCGCCTGTGCCCAGGCGGCCGATGCGTGAGTGATTTCATTCACAACGGAAATTAGCCAATTATCAGAAATAAATTTTCAGATGGCCGAAACAAGTCATTGAGTTCTACCAGGGACTCCTTTTCCCTCAACTCAATGACTCAATGACGGGACTTCCATGAGTTTGTTGTGACTGTTCCAAGGTAAGTCAGAGTTATATTTTTTTTGTGTGATCCATACTTGCAAACCGGGCCGACGTGTAACTCGCTTCAAACTCATTATTATGAGCTGAGAAATATACCAAAATGTAGATTTCGACGAGTTCTATGTCCGTGACCTACTACGGGCCGGATGGCTATTCGTTAATGTGCCGCGGGCCGGGTTAGAATGGCTTTTTTGGCCATTTTTGCGTTTTTTGACACTTTTTCCCGGCCCGCGACATATTAACGAATAGCCATCCGGCCCGTAGTAGGTCACGGACATAGAACTCGCTGAGATCTACATTTTGGTATATTTTTCAGCTCATAAGGTTAAGTTTGACGCGAGTTACGCGCCGGCCCGTGTCGGCCCGTTTTGGCCCGGTTTGCAAGTATGGTGTGATCTGATTACTTCTCTATTCTAACATTCTTGTTTTCAGTTTCGCCATTCAAGTCGTCATTCGCTCGTCCAATGTCTCCCACGCCTTCTTCCAGCTCTCTTCCAGCTTGTCCATCTCCAGTATCTACACATCAACCAACAACTTACCATAATCTGGCTTCTCTTTTTTTTGTGTTTATCTTTTATCAAATCCTACCTTCCCCTCTCTCCGCTTTTTCCTTTCAGTTTTTACTCTCCCTGTCTTCCATCCCCATCTTTTTCTATTGTAATACTTGAGATTATGTTCTACTAATAAACCCTGACGCAGCACATACCTCTTTTGTTCACACATTACTATACACGGCGGTGCTGTGGCAACGCGTGGACTAGAGAAACCCGCATCAAATACTCAGCCAATACAGCTCTGTAGACTTCACACGGTGATTGCGGGTTAATGTATACAGTGACCCGAAAATTATATGCGAATACTTTAAGAGTAGAACCGCACCGCATCCCTGCTGCGTCGCGGTCTCTACCTCCCTAGGAGTCCTCCACGTCAGCTATGTACACATGGGTCTCGCAACGAACGCGTCTGTGTTCAACGTAATACAACGGACAGTCCCTTATTACTCATTGTCCCCTAGATGGCCTAACGGAATGGCTATCGAACCCCTGGTATTCTGATTTTTTGAGAATTATTGATTTCCCATCTTCTTGTATTCCCTATTTCTGTCTACTAAGCAGGATAAACTCCTTGTCAAAGCGTAAGTTGTTCTCATTTAACAGTAGTTAATTAAATTCAATATATTGTTTCAGTTGCATGGAGAAAAGCTGCGATTGCTCAACAGAGGCATGTCCCAATGTGGCAAGAAAGTTGGAGTGTCCCAAGAATTGCAAGCGGGGAAAATGCAAGAACCAAAATTTCCGCAGAAATGTCTGCGCTAATTTGGTAGTAGCCGACGCTGGAGACAAAGGAAGGCCTGTGCCCATGTTTTGGAGATCAAGCTGAGAGAGACCTGAAGGCCTGCCACATGATTATACCTTCAAAGCCGGTATTTTCTTCATCGACCCAACGAAAAGAGGTAACATCGCAAAGTATGCCAATCACAGCTGCGAACCGAATATAGTGGCTATCATTTAGTGTTTTTTTGTTGTAACTGCTATTTGTTTATAAAAATGTCTTTTCGTTCCTAACTCAATAAATTTTGATGATTGGTACAAACTGTGTGTTGTGTTAGTTTCTTTCTATTTCAGAGGGGTAATCGAGAATGAAATAGGTTTGAAAGATCGAACCAATCATCCCTCCATCCTCCATACCCGGCACCCTCTGAACACCATCAATAGAGCGCACTTGCAAATCTCCAACATGTTCGAAATGCGGTTAATCTTCCCGGAGACTGTGCAAATATGGGTCTCGCAACGAAACTCCAACAAACACACACACAGACACAATGGTCATAGGATCTAGGGGTGAGTAGTGAAATCGTATGCGCTCCACTAGACATTGGCGGCAAATTCAAATTTAAATTTTTTCAATTCGTTGTTTCACTGTGGCATTTTGATACGCAGCTTAATCGACCACTTTTTGAGCTGCTTTATGCCCGTTTTTGGGCATTTTTGACCAGTTTTTCGAAAAAAACATTTATTGTGAATTTCGCGCTAAAATTTCAGCTGATTTCAGCGGAGTGCGTTTATTTTCACTACTCATCCCGAGACCCTGTGAATGGTCCAAAGTGGTCCGCCCATCGACCGCACCGCATCCTGCGTCGCGGTCTCTACCTTCCTAGGAGTCATCCAAGATTGCTATGTACACAAAGGTCTCGCAACGAACGCGCTGTCGCTGCCTCCATCTGTGTTCAACGTAAGACAACGGACAGTCCCTTATTACTCATTGTCTCCTAGATGGCCTAACGGAATGGCTATCGAACCCCTGGTATTGATTTTTTGAGAATTCTTGTATTCCCCTTCGTCTTCATATTCCTGTCTATTATAAAGGTAAGTCCGGTTTTAAGGTTTAAAGACGTATCCAACATAAAACATTTGTAGTTTTGCACCTTTGTCATGGAAAAAACCACAAAGAACCACTGCAACCAATCGCCGAGCAAAATATTTGACGAATTATTTGCTCGTGAAAGTTGTACCAAAGTGCCATGAATTGGACGTAAATTGTTTACCTCCTTTGTACTTAGTGGAATATTTTTAGAATTTAGCATATTGAAAACAATCTCAACTAGAATATTGATTTGCTTTGATGTTGCCGTCCGTATAGTAGCGCGATTCTGTTTCATGACTTTATTCAAAAAATCAGTGTGAATGATTAACTGAGCCGCCATGATTGAAATGATTACACATTTGATGCACGTTTATATAGGCACTCTAGATTAGCTCCTTCTCTATCGAGTTCGTCAATCCTTACCCCTCGTAAAATTTCCTCGATATAATATAATGGAAAAAACTCTAGACCTATTGCATACACCTTCCTTTTCCAGAACGTAAAACGAAATCAAAAAAATGAATTACATTCCAAAATGTGGAATTGATCGGCAAGTTGCCCTGAGGGGACTGTTGAGAAAAAGACTACCTAGAAGAGCCACTTATTCTTTGGGTGCCATCGTTGATCTCCTAATCTACGCGTGCCAATATGGTGTCAAAATATACATTGGAGAAGAGATCTTTGGACTACTCCGAGCTCATAATGTTCGTCTCGGACTAGGTCATTGTATAGGGTTGTGGAGACCTTGCTAACGTCCAATGCAACTGGAGCATACAATACACTATGTGGAGAACGACACCTGCTAGATAGAAATTATGATTATGAGGAATTTCGAGGACGAGATATTCAAATCAATTGAAGATTTTGATGGGATGATGCGTGCGATTAGGAGAGATTTGAAGCGCCCATCTCCATGGCCAGTATACTTTGACACGGAATGCTGGTACGCTGACCTCGACCATGGTTCAAAAATTGGAGTTAAGACTAATAAAATGTTTTCTGAATTAATAAATTTTGTTGATTGGTACAAACTGTGTTGGTTACTTCTTTTTTCAGAGGGGTATCTGGGAGCGGGAACAAATAATTTTTGAATTGTCGGAAAGTTGAAAAAACTTTAAATTTTCTGCCAAATTTCACCCGAGATCGAACCCTCCACCCTTTACCCCGGCACCCTCTAAACAACCCCATGACAACCCCTATACTACTGGTACCTCCATCACGGTGCCAATTTCTACCGTTATCCTAATGTTGACGCGTTCATCAATAGAGCGCACTTGCTCAACTCCAACAGGTTCAAAACAAATCGTGGACAATCTCCCCGAGAGACAGCGCAAATATGGGTCTCACAACGAACTCCAACACCCAAACACAAACACACAATGGTCGAATGTGGCCACCCTTTGCTTCTCTGAATCTCTCCCCTCTCTACGGCCAACCGTCTAGAAGCTTCCATTCACTGATTCAACACACACAATGGTCCAAAGTGGTCCTTCCCCCTCCCCATTATCTATAAACATCTCGACCGCACTGGCCGCTGCCACTACAACTATGTAAATATAACTATGTAAATATATTCTCCCAACGAACGCACACCTTCTCCACCCTTATCCGACCGCACCGCATCGCTGCTGCGTCGCGGTCTCTATCTCCCTAAGAGTCCTCCACGTCAGCTATGTACACATGGGTCTCGCAACGAACGCGTCTGTGTTCAACATAAGACAACGGACAGTCCCTTATTACTCATTGTTCCCCCAGATGGCCTAACGGAATGGCTATCGAACCCCTGGTATTCTGATTTTTTGAGAATTATTATTGATATCCATCTTTTTCTATTCCCTTCCTTTCATTCTGTCTACGTGGCTCCCGAAGAGGATAAACTCTCTGTCGAATCGGTAAGTGTTTTTCAGTTAATTACCAGCAGTAGAATTCAATTTTTTGCAGTTGCATGGAGAAAAGTTGCGATTGCTCAACAGAGGCATGCCCCAATGTGGCAAGAAAGTGGGAGTGTCTCAAGAACTGCAAGCGGGGATGCAAAAACCAAAATTTCCGCAGAAATGCCTGCGCTAATTTGGTAGTAGCCGACGCTGGAGTGAAAGGGAGGCCTGAGCCCGTATTCTGGAGATCTCGTTTCTCTTGCTGAGAGAGACCTGAAGGCCTGCCACATGATTATACCTTCAAAGCCGGAATCTTCTTCATCGACCCAACGAAAAGAGGGAACATCGCAAAGTATGCCAATCACAGCTGCGAACCAAATATAGTGGCTATCATTTAGTTTTTTCCTGTTGTAACTGCTATTTGTTTTTAAAAATTACTTTTTATTCCTAATTCAATAAATCTTGATGATTGGTACAAACTGTGTGTTGTGTTAGTATTTTTTCTATTTCAGAGGGGTAATGCAGAAAAATAGGCTTGAAAGATCGAACCCCTCACCCCGCCATCCTCCATCCCCGGCATCCCACAATCAATAGAGCGCACTTGCAAATCTCCAACATGTTCGAAATGCGCACCAATCTTCCCGGAGGCCGTGCAAATATGAGTCTCGCAACGAAACTCCAACAAACACACACACAGACACAATGGTCACAGGGTCTAGGGGTGAGTAGGGGAATCGTATGCGCTCCACTAGACATTGGCGGCAAATTCAAATTAAAATTTTTCCAATTCGCTGTTTCACTGTGGCATTTTGATACGCAGCTTAATCGGTCGCTTTTTGATATGATTTATGCCCGTTTTTGCGCATTTTTGACCAGTTTTTCAACTGTCTCGTATCTTTTCAAGATCAGTTCTATTAAATAAAAAATTTATTTTGAATTTTGCGCTAAAATTTTAGCTGATTTCAGCGGAGCGCGTTTATTTTCACTACTCATCCCGAGACCCTGTGAATGGTCCAAAGTGGTCCCCCCCATCGACCGCACCGCACCTCTACTGCGTCGCGGTCTCTACCTTCCTAGGAGTCATCCAAGATTGCTATGTACACAAAGGTCTCGCAACGAACGTGCTGTCGCTGCCTCCATCTGTCTTCAACGTAAGACAACAGACAGTCCCTTATTACTCATTGTCCCCTAGATGGCCTAACGGAATGGCTATCGAACCCCTGGTATTGATTTTTTAAGAATTATTGTATCCCCCACTGTCTTCATATTCCTGTCTATTATAAAGGTAAGTCCGCCTCCCCGCCCACAGATCCATGGGTATAAATGGAGACCAAAACCACAGAGATGACACACCGTTTCCTAGATTCAGCCAGCGTTGAGTTGGTCTTCGATCCTTTCATTTAGTTCTTTTTAGTAAAGTCTATTTTTTCTAGAATGCAACTCGTCAACATGCTAGCTGCCCCGGTGCCTAATTGGCGCCACGGCGACCTGGAGCGCCTCAATGAGGTGCCTCGGGCCCCGGGACGTTTACGTCCCGGCCCCGGGGGGGGGTGAGGTGAGGCGGATTCCGGCAGGAATCATTCAGATATATGAAAAGAAGTAGGTGAATATGATAGTTATCATAATCGGTCTTTGCTTTTTTCAGTGCGATGATGCTGTTCGGCCCGCCGAGGGCTAAGAGGTCGGTCGCCGCCCACTTCTGGGTGCGTTATGGGCTGACCACCCATAACGCCGTAGACCGTATGGTCTACGTGGCGGCTCAGCCGGGTGATTTTTACCCGGCTGAGCACGTCCAGGTGCTCCCCGTCCAGGAGCTCCCCGTGGAGGAATAGGTAGGAAAATAGATAATAATTATGTTTGAATAATAATTCATCTTTTTTATTGCAGACTAGTTCTTCCACACACTAACTAGTAAGAAACACCTGGAACTTCTACACCTCCCACTACATCGATAACAACAACTGAAACTCCTGGAACTTCTACACCATTTTTTTACTGTTTTTTAATTGTATTTAATTGTTTATTAACTGTTTATTATAATAAAATTATTGTGGTGGTAAAAATTGTGTTTCTTTCTTTCTTTCAGGTGTAAAGGAAGTTTGAAAATAGAATTTGAAAAAAATTGAAAAGAATTTGAATTTGAAAAGACTTGGTGATATTCTCCACAAAAATAAGACTTTTTGACTGAGGCGTAAAAAGTCTTGATTTTGCGGAAAATGGCCCGATTTTTTCCGCTGTGGTGGGGGGTTTCGTGCGCGGAACAGCTGCCAGGGGACCCCCCTCGTCCGGATTCCTCTCTCCATACTACTTTGAATCTTTCAGGTGTCATCCGAGCTCGAGCTTTCTCCCTAATCCCCATTCAACTAAGGGTAAAACCAGCCTTCCCTATACTACTCAATGAACCTGTCCTTTTCAGACATGTTTGGTAAGACGAGCTGAATCCAAATATCTAGGTTTTTTTGAGTTTGAAACAAAACTGACTGGGACAAACTTTGACGAACTCTTTCTTACAACCTTTCGTGCGAAAACATCAACCCTATGGTCCGATGAAGGAGCAAGATCTCCAAATTTCTTATATGAATACATCTACGATACGCACTAAAGCAAGGATTCCAACCTTTCTGAATTATACTTCAAAGAAAACCGACTGGGTTACGGTAGTTTGAATTTTTTTGAGATTTTCGAAAATTTTCGAAATTACGTAACTTTTCAAATTTCAAAGTTTTTAGGTCAATTTTTGCTTATCTTTTTAAAATACACATTATAGTAATCTAAAGTAGACTGCTGATTTTAGTGGAGAGACTCATAATTTCTCAATTTTTCAAAAGTTTTCAGAATATAAGCATGATTATACTTGTCTGAAAGCTTGAAGAGAACTGATTCGAAAAGAATTACAATTTCGGAATTTGAGCCCAAAATGACCGAGATACGGTAGTTTGAATTTCCTGTTTACCTCAGTTTGGTAAAAATACCTTCTTCTATATACTTGGTCATTTCCATTGATCCCTCCCACCCTTTGCTTCCCTGAATTTCTTCACTTTCTCTACCAACAACCGTCCTCCATCCACTGATCACAATACACACATCACAATACTCCAAAGTGCCCCCCCCCCCTTTACCCGACCGCACCGCATCGCTGCTGCGTCGCGGTCTCTACCTCTCTAGATGTCCTCCACAATTGCTATGTACACAAAGGTCTCGCAACGAACGCGCTGCCGCTGCGTCCATCTGTCTTCTTCAACCTAAGACAACGGACGGTCCCTTATTACTCATTGTTCCCTAGACTGCCTAACGGAATGGCTGGTCCCCTTCTATTGATTTTTTGAGAATTCTTGTATTTCCCGCTTCTTCATATTCCTGTCTATTATAAAGGTAAGTCCGGTTTTAAGGTTTAAAGACGTATCCAACATAAAACATTTGTAGTTTTGCACCTTTGTCATGGAAAAAAACCACAAAGAACCACTTATTTGCTCGTGAAAGTTGTACCAAAGTGCCATGAATTGGACGTAAATTGTTTACCTCCTTTGTACTTAGTGGAATATTTTTAGAATTTAGCATATTGAAAACAATCTCAACTAGAATATTGATTTGCTTTGATGTTGCCGTCCGTATAGTAGCGCGATTCGGTTTCATGACTTTATTCAAAAAATCAGTGTGAATGATTAACTGAGCCGCCATGATTGAAATGATTACACATTTGATGCACGTTTATATAGGCACTCTAGATTAGCTCCTTCTCTATCGAGTTCGTCAATCCTTACCCCTCGTAAAATTTCCTCGATATAATATAATGGAAAAAACTCTAGACCTATTGCATACACCTTCCTTTTCCAGAACGTAAAACGAAATCAAAAAATGAATTACATTCCAAAATGTGGAATTGATCGGCAAGTTGCCCTGAGGGGACTGTTGAGAAAAAGACTACCTAGAAGAGCCACTTATTCTTTGGGTGCCATCGTTGATCTCCTAATCTACGCGTGCCAATATGGTGTCAAAATAAACATTGGAGAAGAGATCTTTGGACTACTCCGAGCTCATAATGTTCGTCTCGGACTAGGTCATTGTATAGGGTTGTGGAGACCTTGCTAACGTCCAATGCAACTGGAGCATACAATACACTATGTGGAGAACGACACCTGCTAGATAGAAATTATGATTATGAGGAATTTCGAGGACGAGATATTCAAATCAATTGAAGATTTTGATGGGATGATGCGTGCGATTAGGAGAGATTTGAAGCGCCCATCTCCATGGCCAGTATACTTTGACACGGAATGCTGGTACGCTGACCTCGACCATGGTTCAAAAATTGGAGTTAAGACTAATAAAATGTTTTCTGAATTAATAAATTTTGTTGATTGGTACAAACTGTGTTGGTTACTTCTTTTCTCAGAGGGGTATCTGGGAGCGGGAACAAATAATTTTTGAATTGTCGGAAAGTTGAAAAAACTTTAAATTTTCTGCCAAATTTCACCCGAGATCGAACCCTCCACCCTTTCCCCGGCACCCTCTAAACAACCCCATGACAACCCCTATACTACTGGTACCTCCATCACGGTGCCATCTTCTACCGTAATCCTCATGTTGAGGCGTTCATCAATAGAGCGCACTTGCTCAACTCCAACAGGTTCAAAACAAATCGTGGTTAATCTCCCCGAGAGACAGCGCAAATATGGGTCTCACAACGAACTCCAACACCCAAACACAAACACACAATGGTCCAAAGTGGCCACTCTTTGCTTCTCTGAATCTCTCCCCTCTCTACGGCCAACCGTCTAGAAGCTTCCATTCACTGATTCAACACACACAATGGTCCAAAGTGGTCCTTCCCCCTCCCCATTATCTATAAACATCTCGACCGCACTGGCCGCTGCCACTACAACTATGTAAATATAACTATGTAAATGTATTCTCCCAACGAACGCACACCTTCTCCACCCTTATCCGACCGCACCGCATCGCTGCTGCGTCGCGGTCTCTATCTCCCTAGGAGTCCCCCACGTCAGCTATGTACACATGGGTCTCGCAACGAACGGGCGTCTGTGTCCAACATAAGACAACGGACAGTCCCTTATTACTCATTGTTCCCCCAGATGGCCTAACGGAATGGCTATCGAACCCCTGGTATTCTGATTTTTTGAGAATTATTATTGATATCCATCTTTTTCTATTCCCTTCCTTTTATTCTGTCTACGTGGCTTCCGAAGAGGATAAACTCTCTGTCGAATCGGTAAGTGTTTTTCAGTTAATTACCAGCAGTAGAATTCAATTTTTTGCAGTTGCATGGAGAAAAGTTGCGATTGCTCAACAGAGGCATGCCCCAATGTGGCAAGAAAGTGGGAGTGTCTCAAGAACTGCAAGCGGGGATGCAAAAACCAAAATTTCCGCAGAAATGCCTGCGCTAATTTGGTAGTAGCCGACGCTGGAGTGAAAGGGAGGCCTGAGCCCGTATTCTGGAGATCTCGTTTCTCCTGCTGAGAGAGACCTGAAGGCCTGCCACATGATTATACCTTCAAAGCCGGAATCTTCTTTATCGACCCACCGAAAAGAGGGAACATCGCAAAGTATGCCAACCACAGCTGCGAACCAAATATAGTGGCCATCATTTTGTTTTTTTCCTGTTGTAACTGCTATTTGTTTTTAAAAATTACTTTTTATTCCTAATTCAATAAATTTCGCTGATTGGTACAAAGTGTGTGTTGTGTTAGTTGTTTTCTATTTCAGAGGGGTAATGCAGAAAAATAGGTTTGAAAGATCGAGCCCCTCATCCCACCATCCTCCATCCCCGGCATCCCACTATCAATAGAGCGCACTTGCTCAACTCTAACAGGTTCAAAACAGATGCCAATCTTCCCGAGAGACTGTGCAAATATGGGTCTCGCAACGAAACTCCATCAAACAAACACACAGACACAATGGTCCAAAGTGGCCTCTCTTTGCTTCTCTGAATCTCTCCCCTCTCTACGACCAATCGTCTAGAACCGTCTATCCACTGATTCAAAACAAACAATGGTCCTAAGTGGCCCCCTCCCCCATCGGCCGCACCGCATCCCTGCTGCGTCGCGGTCTTTATCTCCCTAGGAGTCCTCCACGTCAGCTATGTACACATGGGTCTCGCAACGAACGCGTCTGTGTTCAACGTAATACAACGGACAGTCCCTTATTACTCATTGTCCCCTAGATGGCCTAACGGAATGGCTATCGAACCCCTGGTATTTTGATTTTTTGAGAATTATTATTGATTTCCATCTTCTTGTATTCCCTGTATTCCTGTCTGCGGAGTTCCCGAGCATGTCAAAGCGTAAGTTGTTTTCAGTCAGCAGTATCTATTCAATTCAATGTATTTTTGCAGTTGGATGAAGAAAGGATGCAAAAGTAGGACTGTCCCAAGAATTGCAAGCAGGGAAAATGCAAAAACCAAAATTTCCGCAGAAATGTCTGCGCTAATTTGGTAGTAGCCGACGCTGGAGACAAAGAAAGGCCTGTGCCCATGTTTTGGAGATCAAGCTGAGAGAGACCTGAAGGCCTGCCACATGATTATACCTTCAAAGCCGGTATTTTCTTCATCGACCCAACGAAAAGAGGGAACATCGCAAAGTATGCCAACCACAGCTGCGAACCAAATATAGTGACATCACTTATTGTTTTTTTCCTGTTGTAACTGCTATTTGTTTATAAAAATGATTTTTCGTTCCTAATTCAATAAACTTTCGCTGATTGGTACAAAGTGTGTGTTGTGTTAGTTGTTTTCTATTTCAGAGGGGTAATGCAGAAAAATAGGCTTGAAAGATCGAACCCCTCATCCCTCCATCCTCCATCCCCGGCACCATCTGAACACCATCAATAGAGCGCACTTGCTAATCTCCAACAGGTTCGAAATGCGGTTAATCTTCCTGCGGTTGACTGTGCAAATATGGGTTTCGCAACGAAACTCCAACAAACAAACAAACACAGACACAACGGTCCAAAGCGACCCCTTCCCTTATCCGACCGCACCGCGTCGCTGCTGCGTCGCGGTCTCTACCTTCCTAGGAGTCATCCAAGATTGCTATGTACACAAAGGTCTCGCAACGAACGTGCTGTCGCTGCCTCCATCTGTCTTCAACGTAAGACAACGGACAGTCCTTTATTACTCATTGTCCCCTAGATGGCCTAACGGAATGGCTATCGAACCCCTGGTATTGATTTTTTAAGAATTATTGTATCCCCACTGTCTTCATATTCCTGTCTATTATAAAGGTAAGTCCGCCTCCCTAGAACACATATCCAACGGATCTATGGGTGTGAATGGAGACCAAAACCGAGAACTTCTTTTTTAGTAAAGTCTATTTTTTCTAGAATGCAACTCGTCAACATGCTAGCTGCCGCGGTGCCTAATTGGCGCCACGGCGACCTGAAGCACCTCAATGAGGTACTTCAGGCCCTCGGGCCCCGGGACGTTTACATCCCTGCCCCAGGGGGTGAGGTGCGGCGGATTCCGGCAGGAATCATTCAGATATATGAAAAGAAGTAGGTGAATATGATAGTTATCTAAATCGATCTTTGCTTTTTTCAGTTCGATGATGCTATTCGGCCCGCCGAGGGCTAAAAGGACAGTAGCCGCCCACTTCTGGGTGCGTTATGGGTTGACCACCCATAACGCCGTAGACCGTATGGTCTACGTGGCGGCTCAGCCGGGTAATTTTTACCCGGCTGAGCACGTCCAGGTGCTCCCCGTCCAGGAGCTCCCCGTGGAGGAATAGGTAGGAAAATAATTATGTTTGAATAATAAGTCATCTTTTTTATTGAAGGTCACGCCACCACACCGCCACCACATCGCCACCACACCGCCACCACATCGCCACCACATCGTCAACCACACCACGTGGATGAGGTAGGAAAATCGATAACAGCTCTGTTTGAATAATTCATCTTTTTTTTTATTGCAGACCACAGCAACAACAGCAACACTCAACACTCAACACTCAACTGCAAAACTCAACATCAATTTTTTAAAATTGTTTTTTAAAATTGTTTTTTAAAATTGTTTTATTGAAATTGTTTTTTTTAAAATTGTTTATTCTTTTTATTATAATAAATTTGTGGTGGCGGTAAAAATTGTGTTTGAATCTTTCAGGTGTAAAGGGAATTTGAAAAGCATAGAAAAGAATTTGGTGGGAAATTTGAAAAGGAAATTTGAAAAAAGAGAAAAGAATTTGAATTTGAAATTTGATGTGAAATTTGAAAAGACTTGATGCTATTCTCCGCAAAAATAAGACTTTTTGACTAAGGCGTAAAAAGTCTTCTTTTTTCGGAAATTGGTTTCGTTTTTTTTCCGCTCGAGAGAGTGTGTAAAATGAGGAGGGTGTCCCGTTTTTTTCCGCTGGGGGGAGGAGGGGAGTGCGCGGAACAGCTGTTAGGGGACCCTCCCTCTCCCGGTTCCCTCTCTCCATACTACTGATGAGGGGAAGGATGGTCCGGTTTTTTGTGCTATGGCGGGGGGATGCCGTGCGGGAAACAGCTGCTGAAGGGGGACCCCCTTCCTTTTTTCTTATCCCCATACTACTCAGACTCGTCTGGTAAGAATACCTTCTTCAATATACTTGGTCATTTCCATCGTGGCGCACACACATTTCTTCCACCCTTTGCTTCTCTGAATCTCTTCACTTTCTCTACCAACAACCGTCCTCCACCAACTGATCACAATACACACAACACGTCCAACGCGTTCCCCCCCCCTCCCCTTACCCGACCGCACCGCATCGCTGCTGCGTCGCGGTCTCTACCTCCCTAGAAGTCTCCCACAATTGCTATGTACACAAAGGTCTCGCAACGAACGCGTCTGTCTTCAACATAAGACAACGGACAGTCCCTTGTTACTCATTCTTCCCCAGACTGCCTAACGGAATGGCTGGTCCCCTTCTATTGATTTTTTGAGAATTCTTGTACTCCCCCCATCTTCATATTCCTGTCTACTATAAAGGTAAGTCCGGTTTTAAGGTTTGAAGACGTATCCAACATAAAACATTTTTAGTTTTGCACCTTTGTCATGGAAAAAACCACAAAGAGCCACTGCAGCCAATCGCTGAACAAAACATTTTTGAAGACGAAAGCATGAGTGGACCATCGACATCAACTGCAACTTCGCACAAGCGTGAAACCGGTGCCAAAGTTCCAAACGCAAAGGCAGCTACCGAAGAAGCAGAGAAACGATGCTCAGAAGGACCAGTGGTAAGTTAAAGAAGTTTTTATGAGTTTAAGTGAGAAAACTGGCAATTTACCGAGAGTGACAACAGGAAATTGTGACCGTTTAGTTTGCTATAGAGTAGTTTTGTTTTTTCAAGATTTAACTTTTTTGCAAGAGATTGGAGTACTTTTAAAAAATGTGCTTTTTGGATAATTAAAATGTGCTGACGTTAAAGGGAAGGTGAACCCCGTCAGGCTTAGAATGCGAGAATAACAATAGAGGAAAGGTTAGACAGGTTTATTCAATAGTGAACGGGAGTCTGGAGGATACTTAAGGTGTCTTGAGGTCTTCGGGAGCCGGAACATCGGTGGAGTAGTTGTCGATTGGAGGAGCTTCCGGCAGTTGGGTGTCCGATGGAGCACGAGAGTAAGAGAGCCAAGAGTGGAAGAGTAGAGTAGAGTGGTTGAACTGACGATTCCGCTTCCTTATATGCAACGAATCGAGGGCGATCGTTATCTTGGGGTCGGTACAATCAGAGGTCAGGGACACGCAAGTAGTCGACGATAGTTGTTGAGCATTTCCTCTGGAAGGTCACGTAACACGCATTGAACTTATTGTCAAAACCATTTCTTATAGCCATTTTGGTTAGATATCTGTGAATCTAATAGACGCCATAGAGTTGTTAGGCTGGTTATTGAAGGTCGTGAATTAATGGCTAGTTAATTCCACGACATAAAACCCCAGAAACCAAAAAAACTACTGGTATTTCAGAAAACTCCTGCTTTGTGCGCCTGCTGTAGCCAAGGAAGCACGAGATGGAACTGTCCCAACATGCCATGTGCAAATGAGAAGAAGCCACATTGTCGAATCCGTCAAAATGACGTCTACCACCAAAGAATTGAAAATGAGCAAGTGAAAAACTATTGTGGAACCTGTTTTGAGAATGTCTGCAAGAGCCAACGAGAACTCTTCAATCAAACGATATGGAGCAACTTTACTGTTGTGGGAGTTGCTCGAATTGGTACCACGAAGTCTGTTCCAAGTTTATTGGCGAAGATTCTACAAAACTCATATGCTTGTCACCATCTTCACTTGCGCCTATGCTTTATACATAATTTAATTTTTTGTCCACATTGAATAAAATTTGAAAAAAGAGGGTTTTCTAGAATTTCATGAAAAAGAACTTCAAAATGTTGGAAACGAAGCAGTGTCAGAATTTTAAAAATTCTCTGTAATGCCTCTAATAAGGAGGAATCCCTATCAGAGACACCCTTTTAGGTTATAGCTAAATTATAGAGATAGTATTAGACGAGAGGAGTGCGCAGACACGGAGTGAATGCGCGTGAGGAAGAAATCTTAAGGAAATGAAACGAAACGACGACGAATTGTACGGAAAGACGATAGAAACAAAGAATTTAGATGCATGAAACTAGGAAAAGTTGAGAGATGTTAACATAATAGGTGTTTTTGTGTGGTTGACGTTGATTTTGTCACATTTTAAGCTAAAAAGTGTGTAGACCCTGAAAAGAAATGAAGAACGAACAGGTATGTGCTAAGTAATTATTTATTATGCTGAATAGGAGGCTTCCCGTGCTTGGTAGCCTCAGTTTTCTCTAGATAGAGTAAGATTTTAGGACTAAGAATGAATTGCCGGTGTTTTCCGGACTTTTGGTGGGAAAACAGAGGGAATACATGTTAAATATGAAAGAATTATATTAAGTTAACATTATAAGATAAGAAAAATGAAAAGAAACGAAGGAAAACTAGCAAAAAAGGGTGAAAAACCTAAAAAACTAAGGGAGAAAAGGTAATTAATTAATATATACGAAAAGACGAGAGAGCACTCCACAGTGTGTCGACGACGAGAGGGCGCAGACAACGAGGCGAGAGACAGGCGGCGGAGGAGGCACAACGAGTCGAGGCGAACGGCAACAGAGTGTAGAAGCGAAGAAGCGGTCTGAAATAAATGTTAAAAAGGAAATTGGAGTCATACTCCTTTTTTACAGATAGTTATATATCGTTTTCAGTTAGCTTCAACAGTAAAGGTTTTCGTTACGTTTCTTATACCACTTGTGGGTGATAAATCCCACAACATGCTCCGGTTTCAGCAAAACACCATTTTTAGGCATTTTTTACAACAAAATACGGCGATAATCGTCTTCTAAAAATGACTGTGTCAAATTTTGTTCGAAAATGTCCGATTTTTTTAGAAAAGAACTCCTTAAAACTGATTTATTGTAGATTTCGAAGGTTTTTGAGGGATACATGAAAAATAGATGAACAATTGTGTTAAGGCCCTACAAGCTGAACCCGAATTTTGCAAGTCTGCTTTTTATTCCACCTTCCGAAAGACCGCATTTCGCTCAACTCTGATGCCAAAATATACCGTAATCCTAATAATGGTGTGTTCATCAATAGATCGCACTTGCTCAACTCTGATAGGTTCAAAACGCGCCCTAATTTTCCCGGAGAAACGCGCAAGCTTGCCGCCAAAAATGAGTGGGTCTCGCCACGATTTTGTGACAGTCCACGCAAAAATTCACGAAAAAATCAATTTTCTTTGTGTATCTCTATTCCGCTGTGTCTCTAGCTGCCGACGATCAGATTGTGTTAATGCAATCGTTATCGAATCTTCCCGGAGGCAGTGCAAATATGGGTCTCACAACGAAACTCCAACACACAAACACACACACACACAATGATCCACAGCGTTCCCCCCCTCGACCGCATCGCATCGCTGCTGCGTCGCGGTCTCTATCTCCCTAGAAGTCCCCCACTACACCTATGTACACAAAGGTCTCGCAACGAACGCGCTGTCGCTGCGTCCATCTGTCTTCTTCAACCTAAGACAACGGACGGTCCCTTATTACTCATTGTCCCCTAGATGGCCTAACGGAATGGCTATCGAACCCCTGGTATTGATTTTCTGAGAATTATTGTATCCCCACTGCCTTCATATTCCTGTCTATTATAAAAGTAAGTCCACCTCCCAAGAACACATATCCTACGGATCCATGGGTATAAATGGAGACCAAAACCGAGATGAGACATTGTTTCCTGGTTCAGCCACTGTACCATTTTTCCTTTTTTCTCTTTTTAGATTTTTCTAGTTTAGTTTAGTTTTATTGTTAGAATCTTTTAACTTAGATTCTTATAGACCCTTTCATTTAGTTGTTTTATAGCAACTTTTTTCCAGCAATGGATCTCAACAATGTTCTAAACTTTGTTGTGGAGGATTGGATGTGTGGAAACTAGGCGCCATAAATGACACCCTCCGGGGACTAGTACCTCTGAGGTGCCGGCCCGAGGTGGTGGCACCCGCACCATCCGAGGAGTCCTTCAAGTGTCAACCCACAAGTGAGTTTACTATTTTTATACATATATCTATAGTTTTTCTTCTAGTGCATTCATGGCATTCGGCCCAAAAAGCCGCCGGACCACGGTGGCCGGCCACTTCCACCAGGTCCATGGGATCTGGCTTCTCCAACCATACGGTCTTCTTGGCGGAGGACCCAGGGTCCATGTACCCGGTGGCTTAGTAAACCACGTCAAAGCACTGCGTCTTCTACAATTCGCTTCGTCAGAAAAATCTCCATCGTCAACACCAGAGGAAAAGCCTTTGGTAAGTATTTTCTTGTTTTTTTTAAATATATGTATATATGTGGGTACATTTATGTAGGTGTATATACATACGTGTGTTTATGTTTGTGTATATATGTACTTACATGTGGATATGTATAGATCCACAGACCCACAAAAACGGCGAAGGCCCGTACCTATCCAGAAAAACGGACCCACAAAACAGCGAAGGCCCGTACCTATCCAGAAAGGAGAAAAGCCAAAGAGCAACGACAACATGTCGCGGCACCACCCACCTGCTCGAAGTGTGAAAGATCGCACGCAACTCATGAGTGTTCTCAAGTGAACTCTCCGGCTGAAAAGTTGTATCTATTCCTGCGCGAAGGATATTGTTTACGGTGCTCAAAACGACACCATAAACCGTGTCGAAGCAGCCTGAAAGTCTGCGAAAAGTGTGGCGAACGTGCTACGGTGGTGCACTCTCAAGAAAATTGCTTTATGGACTAAGCTGTCCTGTAGGAAATAAACCTTTCTGCTGTTTTTTTCTTTCCTGTGAAAAAAAAAATTATGTTGAAACTTCTGTTGAGAAAATAACAATTTTTTTTCTTTTCTTTGTGTTCTATTGAGTTTTGTGACCCAAATAAAATAATGTAGAATCATCCGTGTCTTGTGTCATCATGTTCGAAAAACGAAATGTCGGGAACATAACCCAAAAAGAGTAAAATACCAAACAAAAGGTTTACAAAAGGCAATGTTCCGTTTTAGAAAAAATCACTTCCATGCAACTCTGGTGTCGTGCGCGGAACCGCTGCTAGGGGAGGAATAAATTCTGCTGATTGGTACAACTGTGTTCGTGTTAGTTTCTTATTTTTTAGAGGGGTATCCAGAATCTACAGTTAATCCCCATCCCCCTGTTTCCCCTCTGTACAACACTCAAGGCAAAGATTATCCTTTCCTACATATATTATCGAAACAATTTTCTGTTTTTTTTTTCGAGTTCACCTGAAAGAATTATCCAGACAACTAATGAAAGGAATAACATGTTTATTAGGAAACATATTGGATATACAAAAAGGTTGGGAAAAGGTGTTTCGGAAGAACGAGGAGCATCGTAAAGAAGTTCTGAGACATGAAAGGTGGAGAGTGGCAAAGAAAAGAGAGCAAATCAAACAGAATGTAAGTGAGCAGAAGCAGGAATGGGCTGAAAAGCAAGTTCGCGCCAAACTTCGAAGAAAGCGGAAACTGAGAAAACTCAAGAAACGCCGGAAAGAGCAGAGGAAGAAGGTGATGAAAATCAGACGCCGAACATGGATAGCTTTCCGAGTCTTCGTTATGATCTTTCGTAGTGAAATCGTACCTTTGGACATACTGGGGATCGAGTCTAAGACCTACAATCATGCTAATTTATCTCCAATCTCCCTCGAAAAAACGTTCGTTCCAAGAAATAAGAAAAAGTTAAAATTGTGCTACGGATCCAGGAAAACGGAACACGGCTAATTCGAACTCAAACATTTTTTTTTCTATCACGTACCCTTGCGGGCGTAAATAAAATAAATAAATAAATAAATAAAAAACACATTATTAGGAAACTAAGAGTCAGATTTAACATTAAAAAGTATCCAATGGTATGTAAATGGTCCTACATAAACTAAATCTCCAGGTCGAGTTGTTCTTTTTTGGCTTCCTTGACTTGCTCTTCAATTCACGATGTGTTGGAATATTCCAGATTGTTCCGGAAGAACTCAAAGCCATTCACAGTTTCCCGGGCCGAGATTCAAGTTCACCAAAGCTATTGTTTTCAGTGTGCGGCGTAGTCCTTGCTCCAGGTGGTTTTGCATAATACTGAGGTTTGTTGAGGCCACCAATTACTTCACGGGAATAGTTCAGAAGTGTTCCATCGCCGTTTGGTTGAAGGAATTTTGGGAGTTTATTGATTTTCTGAAAATGTATAATGAAATATTTATGTTATATTTTATCAAAATTTACCTTCATAATAAGCAATACCAGGTATATTGCCATTTGGAGACGAGAGCATTCCAATGACTGTATGGTTGTGAATTCCACAGTTGCGATCCTTCAGAGCTTTGCGTTGAAAAGGCGGGAACTTCAGTACTTCGATATCGCCGGTGATATGATGTCCGATGTGGTGGAGCTCCGGATAATCATATTGATTTGGGAACACTCTGTGACGGAGTTCGAGGGAGTATTCCACCAGAACTGCTCTCAGTTTTTAGAGAGAATCGGCATAGAATTCAAGCGAATCGATAAGAATATCAGTAAGGGAAGGAATAATAGTTAGAATTCAAATAAAATCAAGGGAGAAAGAGGGGATGACCAGCCATACAGTAGGCAGTCTGGAAGGGTAGAATGAGATGGGAGATCGTCTACGGCTTACCTCAAGTGGATACATATCTGCGTATTCTGCGTAAATGGCTCCTGGGAAGAGCGCGCACCACTTTCACACTACATCTTGGCTCCTGGGAAAACTCTAGGCCTATAACGCCAAAAAGTGGTGAGCGCTCTTCCCAGAAGGCAATACACAGAAGACGCAGATGCGTTCGAATTCGAAGCGCACGCAAATATGGGTCTCGCAACGAACGCCTCCATCTGTCCTCAACGGTAAGACTACGGACAGTCCCTTATTATTCATTGTCCCCCACAGGCTGCCTAACGGAATGGCTGGTCCCCTTCTATTGATTTTTTAAGAATCCTTGTATTACCCCCTCTTCATATTCCTGTGTATTATAAAGGTAAGTCCACCTCCCAAGAACACATCCACGACCCCGCTCACAGATCCATGGGTATAAATGGAAACCAAAACCGAGATGAGACATTGTTTCCTGGTTCAGCCACTGTACCATTTCTCCTTTTTTACTCTTTTACGAGGGAAGTTCATGACGAGGGGAGTTGAACTTCTTCTAAAAATTGGTCCCCTGGTACTTTCGACCCTGCTAATTCCAAAAATGCTAGATAAATCAGCAAAATGCTCATGTGGACCGAGTTATGAGCCGTCCTTGCAATTCTACAGGACAAGTGTCGATGAAAACGTGAAAAACTTAACCACATGAACAAATTGAAAAGTTAGACGGGTGTTAACTCGGTCCACATGAGCATTTCGCTGATTTTGCTTGCATTTTTAGAATCAGCAGGGTCGAAAGTACCAGAAGTTCAATTTTCAGAAAAAGTTTAAATCCCCTCGTCATGAACTTCCCTTGTTAGATTTTTCTAGTTTAGTTATTTTTAGTTTAGCTCTTCTAGTTTTTGAATCTTTTAATTTAGATTCTTATAGACCCAATTCTTTTATAGTAATTTTTTCCAGTAATGGATCTTCACAATGTTCTAAATTTTGTTGCGGAGGACTGGAGATTAGGGGAGGTGGGTGCGATAAACACCACCCACGCACTTTTGAGGTTCCAGCCCGGATTGGTGGCACCCGCACCATCCGAGGAGTCCTTCAAGTGTCAACCCACAAGTGAGTTTACTATTTTTATACATATATCTTTAGTTTTTCTTTTAGTGCCTTCATGGCATTTGGCCCATAAAGCCGCCGGTTGGAAATTATATGGAATAATAAAAGACGGTTGGAAATTATATGGAACAATATGAGCGCCAAGGAAAAACTTTCATTTTATACAGAAGAAGAATCTCAGAAAGCGGAATTGAGGGCTGCTATCCAAGCTGTGAAGACCGATTTGAAAAACAAAAAAGATAAACCAAAAGTCAAACGCCCGAGAAACGCGTACATGATTTACTATAACATCAAAAAAGATGAGTTGTTACGAGATAACACTCCTATCGAAAGTGGAACTATGAACGAAGAAATAGGAAGAACCTGGAAAAACATGAGCAATGCTGAAAAGTCTCCATTTCGGCTTGAAGCCAATCGGTTGAAAACAGAGTATGATAAGGTAAATTGAATCATTTTTCCCATCCCGCTTTTTTCATGACTCATCTTTCCAGAAATATCCTGATTTGAAATACCAACCATGGCTGAAACGACAACAAAACTTGAACCAAGACTCAGCGGAGGAACAAATTGAACATTCACTTGAAGATGATAGTCGGGAAGATGCAATTTCTTCATCAACTGAAGCTGATTCCGAAAGAAGTGACACCCAGTCATCATCAACTCCTCCTATCTATTTGTTAGAATGTTCTTTCTCAAATCTAGGAATTGACGATGACGAACCGTAACACCTTGAAAACATTGAACCAACACTCCAGATGCCAAGTGACTTTCCTTGGTTGGAAGCCATCAGAAGTATTATTTAAAGCTTTTGTTGTGCTTGTTTAATGATTGTTACTTAATAAAATGATTGTGCTTGGATGTTAAAAATGAAGTCACTACAAACGGTCATTACTGAATTTGCTGTCTCATTCTCGCAGGGCATTCATCTAAACTTTTTTTGAGAACAGTACTAATTTAGACTCAAACCACAAGAATGTTATCAAAATTTTCAATATATAAACCCAGTGAAATTTCTACATACATATTTTTGTCAAGTTTGCAAGTAAAAGTAAAATGCGCAGCTTAGAAAACTAGAATTCATGAAAAAGATATTCAAAATGTTGGAAACGAAGCAGTGTCAGAATTTTAAGGTTTTGAGATTTTTGAAGCAAGAATTTCCGTTTTATCAAAATACGAAATTTGACTCAAATTTTTGGGCACTTTTCACATAAAAATAAGGCGAAAAACATCTTCTAGAATATGACATTTTATTATGCCTTCCGCTCAACTCTGGTCCCAACATATATCGTAACCCTAATGATGGTGCGTTCATTAGTAGAGCGTACTAGCTCATCTCCGATAGGTTCAAATCAAAACAAGCGCATTATCCAATTTTCCCGGAGACAGTGCAACTATGGGTCTCGCAACGAACCTCCAACACACAATGGTCCAAAGTGGTCCCTCCTCAACCCCACCGCATTCCTGCTGGTCTCTACCTCCCTAGGAGGCCTTCTCGATTGTTATGTAAATATTTCACACACATTTTTATTCGGTTTCGGTAGAGGGCAGTTGTAAGAAGTGCGCTAATAGATAGATTGACATTTACTTTGACAACTAATGAAAGGAATTACTTGTTTATTAGGAAACATGTTGGACATAAAAAACACATTATTAGGAAAATAAGAGTCAGATTAACATCAAAAAGTACCCAATGGTATGTAAATGGTCCTACATAAACTGAATCTCATGGTTTTTGAATGAATTTTTGCAGTTGAATTCCTTCGGCAAGCAACCTTTGTCAATTCGCGAGCCACCACATTTTGGAATATTCCAGATTGTTCCGGAAGAATTCAAAGCCATTCACAGTTTCCTGGACCGAGATTCAAGTTCACCAATGCCAAACTATTGTTTTCAGTGTGTGGCGTAGTCCGGGCTCCAGGTGGTTTCGCATAAATCTGAGGTTTGTTTAGGCCACCAATTACTTCACCGAAGTAGTTCAGAAGTGTTCCATCGCCGTTTGGTTGAAGGAATTTTGGGAAGTGGCCCTGATCAAAGTCCCGTTGGTGTGTATAAGTGACTTTGTTTGATACTCTGCAGATTACATAACCTCGTAGTAAATAAAAAGAACATTTATTTCTCATCAGAATTGGAAAAGATAAAGAGATTGAAAAAGTAATACATTATTTTTTTAAAACCAACAGATTAGTTGGACAACTCTTCATTGGCCACTTTTTGCGACAAAATGGACATTTCGCCTTACGATCGTCGTATGTATGCAGATAATGGCCCCTCACAAAATAAGCTCCCCAGCAACAGGTGGCCCGGCCTAAGCCGGTAATTTCCACTATTGCACCCCAGGCTCGCCATAAGACTAATTGAAAGAGCACGTCCTACCACTGTGTCGTTTGTGTGAACCAACATTTAATTCTGTGTGATACTCTGCGGATAAAATAACCTCCATGTAAAAAACATTTATTTTCGAACAGATTTGAAACAATGAAAAAAAAATATAATAAGAACGGGTACAACCAAAAAATCACTTGTTCAGCGTAAAAAGGTTTGTTGGGCAATTTCTGGTAGAACACTCGTTACGACAGAAGGGACAATTCACAAAATTATCCTTACACTCCTCCAAATTGTTCAAACATTCCAAACAAAGTGTATGACCGCATTCTGAAAAATGTTTTATTGGAAGGCCAGTTTTCGTTTTAACAACTGTTTTGTGACCGTGACCACACTCACCAAGAACATTTGGAAGCTTCTCATCGTCGTCGTAATTTTCAAGGCAGATTCCGCATATCAGAGCGTCTTTGTTCGCTTGCACTGTTCCAGCTTCAGCTTCTGCCTTCAACTTTAAATATTTCTCTCGTCGTTCCCTGGTTTTTTTCTTTTTTTCTCAAGCGTGGAACTCTTCATTTTGAGAAACAGCTCCATTTTGTCGCTTTTGGTACTTCTTCTTATGGCTTTCCATTCCTCTCAATCGAGCAGCATGATGCTTCAAGATCTTTTTTGGTCTTCGATTGCTTTGGTAACTCGAAGTTTGGCATCATTGTGCTCCTTCTTCAATGGATCCAGGGATGATTTTCTCAATTCGATTGCTCTCAATTTTTGGAGAAAATCGGCATCGAATCCGATTTGATTGGCACGGTGTGTCATTATGAAGTCAAAATGTCACGGATCCATAAGAATATCAGTAGCATAGAAACAGTAAGTCGTAGGAAGGGGATAATCGTCAGAATTCAAAGAAAATCAAGGGAGAAAGAGGGGATGACCAGCCATACAGTAGGCAGTCTGGAAGGGTAGAATGAGATGGGAGATCGTCTACGGCTTACCTCAAGTGGATACATATCTGCGTATTCTGCGTAAATGGCTCCTGGGAAAACTCTAGGCCTATAACCCCTAAAAGTGGTGCGCGCTCTTCCCAGAAGCCAATACGCAAAGGACGCAGATGCGTACAATATGGGTCTCGCAACGAACGCGCGTCGCTGCCTCCATCTGTCTTCAACGTAAGACAACGGACAGTCCCATATTATTCATTGTACCCTAGACTGCCTAACGTAATGGCTGGTCCCCGTATATTGATTTTTTAAGAATCCTTGTATTACCCCCTCTTCATATTCCTGTGTATTATAAAGGTAAGTCACGATCATTTGTAATTTTTGAACAGTTGCGCCTTTAAAAGTGTTTAAAGACACGTCCTCATCACTTAAAGAGTAAAAATAAGTCTTGTCATAATACCACATTTATCCCAATTATTCTATTCCAGAAAGTCATCATTCACCGGCAACGACAATGCCCAGACTCTAATTCCCATAATCCGGAAGTACATAAAACCTGGTGAGGAATTCCCATTTTTCATTAAAACATCATTGATCTCTTTTTAGGTACCACAATAATTTCTGATGCGTGGCGGGCACATGGCGGTATTGCCCAGCTACAGGAGGGATACAATCACGGCGTTGTAACCGCCAACTGAACGTCGCCGTCTTCAACGTCTCTAAGCTTTCGACGAACGTCGTAGCATCCAAAACGAAGAAGTGTGGAGAAACTCCAATGGAAACTGGAGTTCTTAAAAACATGCAAAGTTTTCAAAAGCCAGATATTACCAGGTTCTATACCGGTAGACAATATTTTTAGAGAATTATGCATTTCATTGCAAGCAGACAGTCTGAGATGCAAGATTTGCACATGATACTGCATAGACCTGATGAATCTGCGACTATTTACCATTATGGTGCCAGAACTCATGGATGCAACGACGTGGACGCATGGATACACTTTGAATTGATATTCAACGAGAACAATGACAAAATTTGAAAAAAGAGAAATAATCGGTGAATACATCGGATGGTAGGTTTTATTTAGATTAATTTGGCTGAACTATTTTCATTCATTTTACAGAAAATGATAGCGATCAATCTGGAATCAATTCAATTTATTGAGAAGGTGGAAGAAAACTGCAGATTTCCGAAATTTCGTCCAAAGATCCGTAAGGGAAGAGAAGCAGAAATTATTCACATGTACAAAAAAGTGGATCTCAGGAAATCCGATACTTTCAAGGAGATCTTAGATCTTGAGATGTTTTTTCTATTATTGCTCTATTTTTTCCTTGATTTTGAGACAATAAAATTGTGATTCAAACTAGTATTTTGAAGGTTCATAAAATTCCACAAAATAATCAATGCGCTAAAATGTTTGCTGATTTCAGGGGGTTGGGTTTAGTACTCACTTCCAGACCGCTCTTCAAGCCAGGGGGGTGAAAATTTGAATTTGCGCCAAACACGCTGAAAACGCCACACCGCACCAGAATCTTGAATCGGATAATAGGAGCATCGAATTGGTGAAAATGTGGAATAGAAATTGGCATTCATTCCTCCCCTCTGCACAACACCTGACATCTCTTATACTGCTGTTCGGCACATTCTTCCTCTTCCAAATAAACATACCATCGTTTACGTCTGAAGACTTCCTCCTCGTATTCTTTTCCGTGTTATCAATTGCATCTCAAGAATACCTTCGGCCACGCACATCACCCCCGTGCCAAGACTAATTTGGATGGCGCCAGTGTCAGACGCCTGTTTAATCTCTGGTCGACACGATCAAATGAAAAAAAAATGAGAAGGGAATGCGGAGAGACCACAGCCCACCCGACAAAGAATCCTGCTACATGAAGCATAAAAAGAAAGTCCTTACTTGTATGTAGGTGTATAACTGTATCAGTGTGCAACAGTTGCTGTGGCGACAATTTATGTAATTCCCCAAACCTAAATTCCTGAGCTATGTCAAGGCCCTGATCCGGCCCGGTGACAACTATGGAGTTGTCTACCTCCTGTCATTTCCCTTTTCCCTCCTTTTTCCTTCCTATTATAAATCGTTTATTTATTACCACTGAACCAAGTAGATCCATATGCAACAACATTCTTACTCCTTCTCGAAACTTCCTCCTCCAGTTTGCGTGTAGAATAACATGATAACGTTAGCGGGGGGAAATGTGTCGGCCAGCCGCTGAAAATAGAGCACGGGGAAAAAGAGAGACAGAGACAGGTGCAGAAACTGCTCTACGTGGTGCAACCATGTGCACAACACCTGGCTTCTCCTCCTCTCGTTTCCCCCCGACCGCTCCGTTTTGCTGCGTTGCGGTGTCCCATCTTTCTCTCTCTTTCTCTGCGTCGCCTCCACCATTGCTATCCATATTTTCTTCGAAGCGCCAGCCACGACAGCTACAGCTTTGTGAACAAGGGCACTGCGTTTCGTTGTCTATGCTTGCAGCATAAGACAACGTGCAATCCCTCATTACTCATTGTCTCCTAGACTGCCTAACGGAATGGCCTGGTCGAACACTTTTTGTACGTTGATTATTTGAGAATTAATTGTATTTTCCCCTTTTCATATTCCTGCCTGTTATAAAGGTAAGTCACCATCCGGGTTGGGCATTGTTTGAGAGGCAATGGGGTTATTTAGGTCATGTAAAAATGTATGTTTCTACATTTTTTCTACTTAAGCATGTCAAAAAATGCATAAAAGGGGAGGACCAACGCGAAACTGAGATTTGTAGAAAATAGTTTCTCGACGCTCGTGAATAAGGTAAAAGTGTATTAAAAAACACTTTGCATGGCCGGAATAACCCCATAAAATGAATTTTTTGGCCAAATAATATAAAAACCCTCCAATTTGAAAAAAAAAGAGTTTTCGATCTAAATATCAGAAAAATCGCTAAATTCTGTACATTTTCAACGGTGTTTGCCTGAAATCCAAAATTTTGAACCAATTTCTGACAATTCGTACAAAGTTTTGGCTATTATGACGAATGGCTCAAACCAACTCAAAGAACATAATTTTTGAAATTTTCACTGCTATAGCTATTATTGAAAAAAGGCCCCAGATACAATTTTAACCCAAATTTTCTGTGATTTTAAGCATTTTGAGACAAAAATAGCGTTTTTCTCACGTTTCCCAAAACTCTAAAATGTACATGGTATGCAATTCACTTATTTCAGTTGATGATCGATATGATGTACTCAAAAAACGAAGATTTGTGGAATCTCATGAAAGTCATCCAGTTCTTGACGGAGAATCTGGCATGTGGTCATGATACTGTTCTGCACAGAACTGCGTATATGAATGTCGTAAGTGTAACTTTTTCACAGATTTGTAAAAAATTGAGCCGGTTCTGTCGGAATTCAAAAAAGGGACTCATTTTTTACCAAAATTTTTTGAATTTTTGAAGTAACAGTGCTTAAACTATCATAGATGTTCATATTTTCATTGAATTTCGAAAATTTGGTCAAAGACTAGACTTTTTCAAAAAAATGCTCAAAAAGTTCAAATTTTGGTTCAAAAAGCCCTAATACAATTCTGATTCCGCCCCGGCCTGGCCAGTGACAAGTCAGCTTTTTCACTTATGAAAATGATGAAGTTTTCAGCCGGGACTTGTACAATATTTGGTGGAAAAAGGCGCATCTCTGGTTGAGCTTGATTGGCGCGGATTCACTCCGTTACAGGCTTCAGTTACAGTGAGTTTTCAGTTGTTTTAGCACGACACGCTTCTTACGACCGCGCTCTACCGAAACCAATGAAAACAGTGTGCGAAATTGAGAGACGCAGAGAAAAAGAGACAAGGGCATTTCGGTGGAGCGCAGTTGTGAGAACTGTGCCCCGAGCTATTATGATGTGTTCACTTTTTCATTTAACACAGTTTTCAGAAGAGCGGTCTTGAGAGTTCCGGCTCTATCCGATTTTGCTCACCGCATTCATTGAGAAGTGGAAACGTCAAAAAGTGAGTAAAACCAGGGACTTGAGGGACTGAAATCGGAAATTCCGGAATTTCCGATTTTCCGGTAAATTTTTCGGAAAAAATTTGGTTCCGAAATTTCTGAAATTTCAAACATTTCCATCATAGTTGTCCGGGTATTTTTTGACATTCCGGTTCCGGTTCCGGTTCCGGATTCCGGAAAATGAAAATTTGATTCCGGTTCCGGATCCCGGAAATCGAAAAATCTCATTCCGTACAACGATGATTTCCAACGTATGTATCAAAATGTACATAATTTCTAGTTTTTTCTGTTGAACTTGACTATGAAAAATGTTGAAAATCCGGGATTCCGAAATTTCCAAGTGTCTTACCGCTCAAAAAACAATTTGAAAAGTTTTCAGAGAGCTTTCGAAGTCCAACGAGCTGTCTCATTCGAATTGCGATGAACGGGAAGTGGCTCCGCGACTACTCGATCAAGGACAGAACCACGTACACGAGGTTATTCTTCTGTAAAGAAGTGAAGTTGACGGTGTTCCAACATGAAGGTCATCGTTGGTCCTGCAAGCGGAATGGATGCAACGTCACTCAAAATAGGACGACACAACCGGGACAACGGGACAATGGGAGCTTCTCTTTTTTTCAACGGGTTTCTGTTTTTTAATAAATGTTTGCTGATTGGTACAAACTGTGTTCGTGTTAGTTTTTTCTTCTTTCAGGAGGGTATTTGATAAAGATTTTAAAACTTTTCGAAAATTTTCGAAATATTAATTTTGCAATAAATCCTTCAAATCAGAATTCACCTCGAAAATTGTTGTATATCCAAACTTAGCGCAGTAAGGGCTTTCAAAAAAGTACCCACAAGCCTATATTTCGTTAAAATCGGGTCTCAAAGTGGTTTACGCGCGGGTTACTGTAGTTTTCGTGGTGAGACCCAAATTGAACGGAACCTAGGCTTGTGGGTACTTTTCTGAGAGCTCTCAACGCACTGAAACTGAAAATCTAGTTTTCGAATCAATTTAACAGTATTAAGGTAGATTATGAAAAGTTGAAATTTTCGAAAATTTGCGAAAATATAATAATCAGTAACTATATTGGTTTTTGGTATTTCTAAGTGGTTTTAGTGGAAAATGTGTGAAGAAGTAATGAAAAAAAGAACATTTTTGATTTTTTGGAAAATTTGATCCGTTTTTTTCTGTTCAGGTGTATTCAGTAGAGATAGCAGTCTTTTTTTTTGACAAGACATGACAGATCTCATCAGATTTTTTGATAAACATTCTATGCACATTTCTAAGGCTTCATTTTTTTGCTTGGAGACGAAATCAAACATCACCTGCCAAAAGTATAGAGTATTTTGTTGAATTCTTTTTGTTTCAGTTTTAACGTTTACAGCTCCAGTTTGTAACAGTTCTATAATGTCATCGTTTTATTTTGTCACAGTTACCCCCCCCATATAGAAATTTGGGGGTCACTGTCAATGTGTTGGCCGGCCCTGTGACACAACCCTCTCCTTAACCCCTTCTTCCACTGCGCAACCTGATACCCCCTCCTCTCCGTACCGACCGCGTCGCATCGCTGCTGCGTCGCGGTCTCCCCCCTCTCTTCTTCTCTATCGCCTAACGACAGCTATGTACACAAAGGTCTCGCAACGAACGCGCATTGCTGCGTCCATCTGTCCTCAAAATAAGAAAACGGACAGTCCCTTTTTACTCATTATCCGCTCACAGGCTGCCTATCGGAATGGCTGGCCAAACCCCTTTTGTATTATGATTTTTAAAGAATTATTGATTTCCCCATTCCCCTTTCTATTATTCTCTAGTTGAGTCCCAGTGGTTTTGTTTAAAAGTAAGTTTTTCTAGGGTATTTAAATGTTTAATTGAAAAAAAGAGTATTTCCAAATAACAATTTTGAGTCCAAGAGCCCAAAAACCAATTTCCAGATGTATCTGCAAAGGAAAATGCTCGCAATCATTCCAAGAGCCTCCACAGGATGTACCGTCCGTGCAAAGCAGTACTTCGGTCAAGGTTAGTAACTTTCACATGGGAGAAACCAGAAAAAAAGGCAAAATTTGAGCAAAAACGAGATTTTTTCATGACTTTTTTGAAAATTATCGTAAAATCAGATGTTTTGCACGCAAAAAATGCTCAAATTCATAATAGAAATCAGCTGGCGCGCCTTTGACGCGTAAACTCTATGTGCCTAGCAGTTTGAGACCCTGTTTTGGGGGCAGAGCCGCCATATAAGCTAGAAAACTCAAAATTTAAGCGAAAAACAAAAATTGTCGTAAAATTGGGTGTTTTGGACGCAAACACCGTGCCCTAAATTCCCGAATTCGTAATCTCCATCCAAAGTCACGCCGGGAAATCAATATTCAGCTCGATAGCTCAAAATGTCGTAAAATCCAATGTTTAGTCCGCAAACACCGAGCTACAGTACCCCACGGAAACTCAAAATTGACATTTTTGGTTCAAATTTCACGAGGAATTCGAATTTGAGCTTGGTTCTTGGGAAAAATGTCGATTTTCAGGCGAAACCGTGGCCGAAATCAGAGGACCAGCACGACGAGTACGGATTCGATACACTCGTAGACAAGATAGATGCATACTTGCAACGGGCCGGGCCGGGCCGGGCCGGGCCGGGCCGATCTGAGAATTTTCACCGGCCCGGCCCGGCCCGGCCCGGCCCGGCCCGGCCCGGCCTGGCCCGGCCCGGCCCGGTCGGCCCGGGTCTCAGTACAAAAATTTGAAAATTTGAATTTTTTTGCAAAAATGTCGAATTTTCGGGTACGATTCTTGTTTTAAAACACAGATTTATAAATTTAATAGAACAATTGAAGGAAGCAAAATAGAATAACAAATAAACCGGACAAAAGTAATAAGTAACAGGTGGAAAAATTAAAAAGAAACAAAAAAGCATTTATTGAAGCCAGTGTGGGAACTTCGAAGCTAGTTGGGAGCCGACGACAACCAATTCCGCGCGAGAGTATTGTAATCGGGTCCTTCGTTTATCTAACATGTACCCGGCAAGTGAAAAACATGTTTCACAAATGCTTTCGCTTGGTACCGTAGAAAAAACTGATGCTGAAACTTCGAACAAATGAGGATACTCGATTTCTTTTCGGTTCCAATACGTTTCAACCGTTTCTTCACTTGCCACGTCAACTCTTTCGTTGAGATACCTGCAAAATGCGGCTATAAAACGGGAGGAGTAATGAACTCACTTGTCCAACTCATCACAAGAATTTTGATCTTCATCTTGTATATCCGACACCATGGCCATTAGATTTTGAATATCGTGATTGCTGCTTTTATTGACAGGAAGTGAACGAGGTGGTGTTGGCTCTCTTGGTAGAAGAGACAAAATGTATGATTTTGCCTCAAATAGTTGCATTGTTTATTGATTTGTTCATAGAGAAATCACTCACCTTGATCACTTCTGAATGAGTAAAATTTTTCATCTTTTTGGTTCTTGGACTTAACATCGTGGCAGCGAAATGTATATCTGACAGTTCCCCATAATATTTTTTCAACGCCAATAAACTTCTCGAATTTCCTCAAATTTGAATGTCTCACCCTGAAGAGTTAGAAAATGAGTTGAAATTTTCAGTTAATTAAACTTACGTATCTAATCGATGAATGTTTCTTGTTTACTAATTTTTGAAGATGTTTCTCTTCTTTGAGTACCGCAGAGTCTCTTTTTCGATTCATCATTGTTAACAGTTGAAAATAATAACGAATATAATGACCGATAGGTCGAAAAAGTAAACCTATAATTGTATTTCAGTCAAAGAAAATTTGTGTCGATTTACGCGCTAAACTGTAAGCGCGCGTAATTCCGGAGCATCGTTTCAGTTCATCTCGCATTCCAATTCCAGTAAAATTGTTGAATTCGATAAAAAATACAAATATGAAATTACGAGTTTTTGAACCGGGCCGACCGGGCCGGGCCGGGCCGACAAACTTCCACACCGGCCCGGCCCGGCCCGGCCCGGCCCGGCCCCGGTTCAAATTTTACGAGGAATTTGAATTCGAGCTTGGTTCTCTGGAAAAGCGACTTTTTATTCGAGTAACTGTCCATAACCAAAAACTTGGGGCCTAGAGTAACCGCGCTCCCACAGACTTGGCGAAAAGTTCAAAATTTTCAAAGCTCATCAGTGTCTGGTGGCCGTGAGTCTGCGAGAAGCTCCGCCCACTTTTGCAATTCGCCGCACACAACACTATACCTGTGTGGCAATAAACACCGTCGGGTACTTGGCTGTCGACGTAACCGTATTCGCGTGAATCAGAATCTTCCGCCCATTCTCCTCCAACTCGACGGCTGTGCTCGGATTACAGTAAATATCGGGGAATCTTTGTTTCGACGCAGGCAAATACGCCCGGCCCTTTTCCACGTCTCCAGCCGTCAACCTGCTCTGCTCCAACATTCGAGAGTGAGTAGCGAAGTGAGTTTCAGCGTCGTCGCCCTTGTTATTCCACGACCACATAGATACGTCCGTCACCTTTTTTTGTTTATCGGCATATATCTGTTCGTAGACAAGGTCTCTCATGCCGGATAAAGAATAAGTGAGGACAGGGCCATCATTCCTCTTTTTTTTGTACACGTATTCCTGAAAGGCAGGTGTTACAGTGTGTGTGTGTGCAGTGAGATATTTCTTACCGCATTGTATATACAGTACTGGCCATAAAGAATGCGAATCTTGCAGTTTTTAGTTGAAAACTATCAACTTTGTTACTGTGACCTACCTGATAGTCTCACAATATCGATTCTTAATGGAATGTATAGATCACAAATATAGCTTTATTTTTGTAATGGACAACTTTTTTGTGCGGGCACATCCTAAGAAGTTATCAATTGTCAAATAAATCTCTCGCAATTTTTGACCAGTTTACATAGACTGCCTGTAACTCTCTCGGGAACGTCCGTACAAAAAAGTTGTCAACTACAAAAATGAAGCTCTATTTGTGATCTATACATTGTTTAAAGAATCGATAATGTAAGACTATCAGGTAGGCCGTGTCACAGTTACAAATTTGATCGTTTTTAACTTAACACTGCAAGATTTGCATTCTTCATGGCCAGTACTGTATACAATTCGGTCTTATTCAGTGGAAAATGTGCAGGGGGTTACGCTATCACTGATTGTCCCACCTAGTAAAATTTTAGATCATAGAGATAAAAAATAGAACTTCATTTTTGTAGTTGACAACTTTTTTGTACGAACACTCTCTAGCAAGTTACACGTCGACAAAAAGCAAAATAGAATGATTTTAGAGCTGTTCCCTTAAAATGACCATAACTCTCTAGGGATTGTCCGTACAAAAAAGTTGTCAACTACAAAAATGGAGTTCTATATTTGATCTGTAAGGTCTATACATTATTTATTTTGTGGGGTCAATCAGTGATACCGTAACACCTTCTCAAAGTTGGACATTTCAACTGAAAAATACCAAAATGTATATCTTACTGCACGGTACTGTAACCGCGTCGAATTATTTGGCTCCGCGACAATTCACCACCGCGAATTTTCGCCACTAGCCGTTTTGCAACTGTGACCTTTTGCAACTACGACATTTCGCAACTGTACCGTATTTGCATATTTGGGTCGGTTCAAAATGTTGGGTGTACCGAAGGGTCTGGGAACATATTTGAAAATAATTGATTATAAGAAAAAGTTGTCTGACCCATTTTCTGACAAAACTAGGTTAAACTATTGCTATTTCTATGGTTGCGAAACGTCATAGTTGCGGAATGTCGCAGTTATGAATTGTCGAGGAGCCCATTATTCAAATCAGTGTGCTGCAAACTTGCCAGTAAAAAACTTCTCCCTTACCCTTAATAGCTGTTCGCGAACACCAACGAGCAGCCACGCCGACTGAATGTACCGTTTCATTCCGTTCCACCGTCGCTTACACATCTCCACAACAATATCCTGAAACTTGCGATGCGGACGCTTCTTCACTTCTTCATAAATGTACTGTAGCCCGATGAACGAGATTGTCGCTTCACCACCATCCGAACAGTGCACAACTATTGGTTTCTGAAAAAAAGAGGGGTCATTTTGAAACCACCCGGGGGACGTTTCGCAACTCACCTTACTCTTCCTGACCTTAGCCATCACTGCGAGATGTGTATCAATGTTAAAAGCAATCACCTCAGACTCACCGTCCAGAATTTGGAAGTGTTCCAGTTTTCGGGTTGCCAATTTTTTCCTGAATTTAAGATGCTTAATTACCTCTAATTAGCTCTAAAAAGCTCACTGATTGTCCTCAATCGACAGATTTCTCTGCTTCACTTTCTCATCCAAAATCAGCGACTCCGCTTCCATCTTGATGGTGAATCTCCCGCAAGCCAGTGGTGTTTTAGTGGTGGCTGGGTAGTAGTGACACTCCAACTTTTCCATTTGTTTATCTGTTAACAACGAGACGGCGTACTCCGATCCCTTCGTCATGACCATCAGCCAAAAGTCTTCTGTCGTGTCGGCGTCCTCTGTTAGGGCGAGTTTTACAACTTCCCGCATCTCTTCATCGAATATCTCACGGAAGAAGGTACGTTTTGACATTGGCGCCTGGAAGAAGACCTTGGGAGGGGGATTGAGTAGCCACGCCCACTTGCTCAGACAACGCGGCACGATTTTGTTGCTGCAATTTCTCCAGAGCTAGTGAGCTCTACTTGATAAACAACGCTGTGTTCAATATTTGCGCAAAACGCGACGCGAGGTTTCTTCTGGTCACTCTTGTCAAGGCCCGAAGTCCCGGCTTCAAAGAGAAACCCTTTTGTTTTTTTTTTCAATTTTTGCCCATTTTTCAGAATATAAACTTTCACATCAATCACCCAGTCCTTGACACCAAGGATGTGCGGAAATAAAAAGTTCGGAAATTTCGGAAATCGGAAAATTTCCGAAATTTTTTTCGGAAATTTCGGAAATTCCGGAAATCATTGTTTAGCGGGCCCGTCATTTGACAAGTATGATAAATTTTGATGCTGAAAACAATCATTTTCAATTAATTGCAATAAAAACGCATGAAAGATCAGCGGAAGCTGTACTCTATTAGGAAATATGAATATTAAAAACAAATAGAATGTAAAAATTCGAATGTTTCGCGAATTACTCGAGAGACCAATGTAATTTTTCAGCATGTACGTTAGAAACACTACAGTACTGTTTTGTTTCCGAAATTCCCGAAATGTTTTTTCGGAAATTTCGGAAACGTTTTCTTTTCCCGAAATCATATCCGGAAATCGGAAATTTCCGAAATTTCCGAAAAAACATTTCGGAAATTTTCCGACGGAAAAAAGTTCCGGAAAAGGTCGGAAATTTCGGAATGCTTGACACGTGTGTTTTTGCTGAAGGTCGCTACGCAGCGAATTACAGGCTGTTCATAAAACGTTGATGCAGAGGCCCAGGATTACTAATGCTGATTTTGCCTCCTGAAAATGCGGCAGACTACGTATCGAAAGTCTTTAGCGACGACGAAGGCTTTCGAAATTTCGAATTTGCCGCCAAGTCTAGTAGAGCGCAGTTGCATATTGAGGAAACCTCTAAAACAAAGGGCCAAGTTCTAGGTCACCGCCTCGCTTTTCCAATTTCTCCTACCTGCGTCGCAATAAACACCAACTTCTTCAGAGCAGTGGTAAACTCGGTGGCATGGATACACAAGTCGTTTTCCAGGATGACGCCCGTGTTAGGATTACAAAAAATCGCGGGATCTCTGGAATTAATTAGTCAATTAACATAAGTTTCACCCACGACTACTACTCACCTCCGTTTATTTGCATCCACCCATTTTTCCTCACCCCATAACAACGGTTTGTCCGCGTTCTCCACGGCACTAATCACCGTCTTGTGCATTTCCAACCCGTGATATTTATCCTCCATATCGTTCTCATTTAACCATACCAGCATTCGACTTTTGCGAATGTGCTTCCAGATGAAAATGCCACTTATGCCAGAAATCAGGAAAATGGCTAGAAGACCGCCGCCACCGTATCCGTAGTACTTTCTGGAAGAGGAAAATCTATTTTTGAAATTTGAAGTCATACTTACTCTGGAATATACCAGCTGTTCTGAGATTGTTGCTGCTGATTCGTGTTGTGACTGACTGCGAGAAACTTGGATAGGAATACATGGACAGCTTGGAACGCCGGTGGAGCACTTTTGTAGTGAGCAGCGTGGCTTGCAAATCCAAGATCCATATCGGCCAATTGTCTAAGGATCTTCTGACAATTTCCTATAACTGGCTTGTCCTTCGGGTCAGCAGTCAGTGCCAGGGTCTCCAACGCCTTCAGCTTCTCCTTTGCATTCACTGATACAGTAGTCAAGAGAGCCAGATTTCCCAATGGTTTACCGTAATCCCCAAGTGTTGTGGCATTTGCGACGTTGAGTTTGGAATCGAAAGCCTTGATTTGAGCCAGCGCTTTCTCCAACTCATTCATATCCTTCTTGTGATTACCCCACTGCTTCACAATAATCGATCTATCAGCTGGGATAGACACCTTCTGAATCTCTACTCGAACCAATGCATCGATGGACTTGAGCTGACTGAGTTGAGATTCCAAAGCTCTCAACTTGACTGCAGTTTGAAGTGACAACACGGATCGACCAATCACTGCAGACTTATTAAAGGCATCCGGCAACTTGTTGAGATCGACGGCGGCTTCCTTCGCATCCTTCTTCATCTTATTCTGAATCGAGGCGACTCCTGACAGACCACTGGCAGCTTCTGACACCGAAGTAGCAGCCGACTCTACTTTGGCAAGCTTTTGGGGATCCAGAGCTTTTAGACTTTGGATGGCGTTGATGGCGTGGGAAACGGTGGTCGATTCACTTTTGAACTTTTGAATGCAGGCGTAGACCTTCAATTCGGTGTCGATTCCGGTGAACGAGGTGATACCGTTTCGATTTTTGACAATGAAGCTGGCAGACGTTTTCATATCGTTCACAGGTATCCCATCGAATCGTTGTTTCACTCGGTCCAACAGATCCTTCATATCCTTCAGTGTGTCGTGCTTTTTTAGTTTCTGGAAAAAAGTACATAAGATGGTTTATAAGTAAATATTTCGAGACGGGGCACATATCTTTAGAATCCGAAATTCTGGTTAACTAGGGCGCCTCCGACGCTTTTTCCAACCTCAAAGACGAGGCTTGCTGGGGCGCCTCGAACGCGTTTCATAATGGAAAATTGGAATGTGAACCTGATTGGCATGTCACGAGCCGCGTTTTTCGCAATCTCAGAAACTCAAAAAGATCATGTATCTTACTTCGATTCTAAGCCCTTAACCGAAAAATGTGGCTAGTCTGGAGCGCCTCGGACGCGTTTTCGCAACTATAATTAGGATCTCGGCAAGCTGGTGTGTCTTTGAGCGCTTTTACTTCAAAAATGGAAGACTTGCACTGTCTGGCGCGCGTTTGTCGCGTTTCTCAAGAATATATTCTAAAACTGTATATTTGAGCCTATTTGAGAGGTGCAAAAGAAAGTCGTTGCGAGATTTCGATTTACGACGTCTTCCTACCGGACTAATGAGTAAAAAACCAGCTTTTTAGAAAACTCACTTCAACAACGGCTTTGATCTCCGATTCCGCATTTGAGTCATCACCAAAGTTTTTGAATCCAAGTGACGCGATCAGTCCGTTCATCTCCTCTCTCACTTTTGTGGAGTCTAAACCAGCCAGCGCCAATTCCGTCGATTTATGAGCAGTTGTCAGTGTCTTGACATTTTCAATGATTTTTTCTGTTTGCGCATATTCAGACTTCAGGACAGGCGATTCCTTACAGCCCATCAGATTTGTGAACAAACTCGAGACTAAAGTGGCAGAATCTCGTGTCGATTGGGCTAACTCTTGTTGCAACGGAGGTAAACTTGAAAGAGCGTCACGAATATCATCCGCTGAGATTGGTTTCAACTTCTCATCTACTATACTCAATGTCTTCTGGAAGTTGAACAGAGGTTCCAAGCCATCAGTCAGGTCATTCAGATTAGATCCCTTGGCATTGACCATCTTTGCAATCCATGGATCACCAACATCCTTTGACAATTGATTGACATCATTTAGACCTGGAAAAGATTAGTATGGAAAAGTTTTTACAACGTGTGTGATACAAAAAGGACCGTAGTCAAAAATTAGAGCCTTCTAAAAGGATCCGGTTCAGCATAGTTGCTATAAGCGTGCAGCCTTACCATTTGGAAATCCTAGTTTTCGAGCAATTAAACCAGGAGACGTTCTAGATTCCGCCAACTTGTGCATATTCGAAACCTCCTTTTGAGCAGATTGAGACAATTTGACGAGTGAAAGCACTTGTTCGATATTCTTTGTCACTTGCGCATCACTTTTGAGATTCACAGTAAAACTGTTACGAAACTCCATGGCCTTAATGAACCTCTCCAATGGCTCGAGGATATCAGGTCCCTTTTGCAGTCGAGCATAATTGCTGATGTTCTCCATATCCTGCTTATATTTGTCAGTAGTATTGATTGCTTTGTTGAAATCGCGATGGAAAGTAACAAATCTCGAATAAGCATCCGGGAAATCGTTGTCTTCTTCCAACGAATCCAAAGCTGCAGATATGGCGGTAAACGAAGTTCCAGCTTTCTTGAATGCAGTTGGCGGCTTAGAAAAAACCGTAAAGTCGAAAGACGTGAAGTTTCCAACTTCCTCAAAATACTCCGGACTGCCAGGAAGATTCTTCACATTCTCGAGACCTCCACTTTTCAGAATCAACTCATTCCAACTCAGCGCCAGCTTTTCCATGTCGGTGACAGAGGAATCTAGTTTCTGTTGAATCTCCGCCAGCTTCTTGGTGACTGCAACAACGGAATCCTTTTTGAAGTTGGCAATGGTTGGGACTGGGATCGATCCAAAATTCAGTAGTTCCGCTGCCACGTCGTTCGACGTCATTTTCCCATTCATCAACCCATTCTGGATAGCGATTCCATTGACGAGATGAGCAACGATGGTGGTGTGTTTCAGATAGTCGGCAAGTTTGTCGTTGGCTAGAATTTAATTAAAGATTAGGGATTGGGGATCCCAGAGGTTTCAACTAACTATTTCTGACAGATCGGAGGTGTGGAGACTGCTGTGAGTGTGGACAATCATTATCGGAAGGTGATGGAGGAGGATGGGAGTTGGAAGTTGGATCAAGAGAAGGCAGTGGATCAGAGGAGTAGCTAGATCGATCTGAAAACAGAAGAAGTCGGTTAGGGTGTCGGATGGTTGACAGGAGAGGCCGAAGGGCAAATCTGCTGACTAGGAGTGAAGTTAGCCGGTGCAAAACTGTTGCAGACGTGTCCAAGTTTCTAAATAACGCACAGAAACGCACACCGTGAGGTCGCGTAAACGCGCTCCACGGTCGGTACCGTTTATTTGTAGTATTCTTCAATATAGCGCTGATTGTCCATACCCCTCTACTCCAGCTTAAAAAGTTTTGAGAGCAATATTAGAGGAATGCGATGGGTGCAAAAACGTGGCTTACGATATTTGAGCTCTTACTGCTCACGGTTGTGGGCAAAAAGTATAGCTACCATAAGCCACGCGGTCTTGCGACATATGGTTACAAAACTATATATATTAGGTCCGACACGCTCCTTACAACCGCGGTCCACCAAAACCAAGGAAATTATGTGTGAAATTAAGGGCATTTCGGTGGGGCGCAGTTGTAAGAACTGTGGTGAACTAATATTCAGCAACGTGTTTGTCAATCGAAAATAAGCTAGCGATGTTTCCCCCCCCCACTTGACTCCTCTTACCGATTTCAGGGGATATCGAATCCTTGAAGTAGTTGGCGTTGACACCGAGACGGACGTTGGATTCGTTGGCATGGTTGCCTGAAACCATTACCATCATTACCTTCATTCTCCCTTGTATAAACTTACCATTGAGCAGACACAGAACTACTAGAGCCGTCGTCATTTTCTTCATACTGAACTTGTTTGCAAGTATCGTGATACTTGAATCCTTGCTGTTCTTTAGTATTGATTAAAATCGATCAATAACTTCTTGTTTTGTTGTTGAAATGAGTTGGGAAAAATGTTGGTTAGTAGGGCGAGGTCAATGGAGAAAAGGGAAAATGGTGGTGGCCACGGTAGATTTTTTGAAGTTCTTTTTTCACGTTTGATTTTTTTTAAGTAATAAAATTCGAAAAACAGCCACGTAAGCTTCTCTAGAAGTTTCCACATCCTTTTCAGACTCTCCACCAGTTGGTTTACGCTCTTTCTTGTCTATTTTTTAATGCCTCTTGATACTTTCTAGACCGTAGATTCGGAATCTGAAATAAAATTCTGCTAAATCCTTCTGCGAGCCAAGTTATGACTCTTCAAACTTTGCCTAGGTTTAGGATTATAAGCACACCCACAGGCCCCCCGGTTTCTGCATTTTTTCTTTCTTTTTTTCTGATTTTTTCTGATTTTACAAGTCTGCTAGAATCCGAGTCTATGACTTTACGATTTTCAACCAATTTCAGACTTTTTCAACTCGAAATCCGGAATGTCTATTAGCAGCTCACCCAGTCATACAACCGCCCCCCACCGCAAACGAGATAGTATCGACGAGAGACGCAGAGTTTTTTCTGGTGCCGTCACCGATTTTCACAGTTTTCAACCTACTTTTGATAGTATTTTTTTGGAAATTATCATAAAACCAGCGATAGTCAGTCAAAAACTCTGAAAATCTGTGATGGCGCCAGAAAAAAGAAAAAACTGCGTCTCTTGCCGATACTCTCTTGTTTGCGGAGGGGCGCAGTTGTAATAAAAATGCTGGAACTTGTTGAAATTTGACTTTTTTGTTGGAAATGTATCATTTCAGTAGGCTCGTAGGTAAACTGCAGTTTGAAACACTTGTTCACACCCACATACGGTATGTGAGAATGTACATAATGTTCTCTTCAAATCTGTGATGTTACTTAAAGTATGAATTTCTCCAACCAAAAACGTCACATTTATTCAAACTCTCTAGATTTTATGGTTAAATATTCTAATCAGTCAGACTTGTGCTCAACTTCTTGCTTTTTCTCAATTCTCCGAATTTTTCCGTCTTTTGATAAAGTATATAGCTCCAATAACTCCAACAACGAGTGCGAAGAAACATATGGAAGCAGCGATGATGTATTCCCTGAAAAAAGTATAGTAGAATGTTACGTATTTACTATGAGAGACATACTTCGCTACCCCACTACTATCCTGTTGCGGCTCGGTTTGAGTGGACACTATACCAATCGCAAGAAATTCTTCCAAAAATTTATGCAATGCCTTGAATGCTCGAGGAGCATTACGATACGAACCATAGTGCTTCTGGAAATCGAGATACAGATCGGCCAACTGTTCCAGTGTCTTCTGACACTTCTCGATGGCTGGTTTGTCCTTCGGATCAGCAGACAGTGTCAAAGTCTCCAACGCCTTTAACTTCTCCTTTGCATTCATCGTTACAGACGGAATTGAAGTCAATCTGTTCAAAAAACTGCCATAATCACCGGGTTGGCGGAAATTGCCTTCATTGAGGTTTCTCACGTAGGAATTGATTCCAGCCAACGTCCTTTCGAACTCATCCATATCCTTCTTGTGATTACCCCACTGCTTCACAATAATCGATCTGTCAGCTGGATTCGACACCTTCAGAATCTCCACTTGAATCAAACCATCGATGGACTTGAGTTGACCAATTTGAGTTTCCAAATCTCTCAACTTGACTGCATTTTGTAGAGACCAAACGGATTTACCAATAAATTCAGACATCTTCTCCGCGTCCGGAAATTTGTTCAGCTCCACAGAAGCTTCCTTCGCATCCTTCTTCATCTTATCCTGAACTGAAGCGACTTCTGACAGAACACTGGCAATTTCCACAAGTGAGATAGCAGCCGACTCCACTTTGGCAGTTTTCCCGAGATCCAGAGCTTTTAGATCTAAAACGGCTTTGATCGCTTGAGAAACAATGATCGATTCGCTTTTGAATTTTTGAATGCAGGCGTAGACCCTCAATTCGATGTCGATTCCAATGAACGTGTTTATGCCGTTTTGATTATTGACAATGAAATCAGCAGACGTCTTCATATCGTTCACAGGTATCCCATCGAATCTTTGTTTCACTCGTTCCAACAGATCCTTCATATCCTTCAACGTGTCGTGCTTTTTTAGCTTCTGGAAAAGGGTAGATAAGAACTTGAAAGTGCTCTCTTAACAGAACCAGTTTTAAATTTATTTCTAGCTTTTTATTCTTATCATTCTTATATATAAAACGCATGTGCGGTTTTTCCGGATCTGTCATAATGTCCGCATTTTATTGATATACATTTAAAATACAAGTGGTGTTTGTGACCGCTGCTTTAAACCACTCGGTCTTGAGGGCACATTTGGAATGAGGTGGCCACGTAAATGAGGAAAGACCAGCCGGAACCGTCGAAGGGTGGAGACAGGTAAATAAACATTTCCGGACGGATTCCTGCTACCGTTTCGCCACTAGTCGTTTTGGAGATGGTCATTTCGCAACCACGAGTTTTTTCTTATTTGTGTCAGTTTGAAATATCGAGATTTTCAAATAGGATGAGATGTGAAACCGATAAAATGAGGTCAACCGGTATCTTTTTAAAGCGTTAATCAGAACATTTATGGCTGTGAAACTGTCAATTTCAAAGTTTCGCAGTGGGAATGACTTCTTGTTAAAAATAAATCAACTCACTTCAACAACGGCTTTGATCTCCGGTTCCGCATTAGAGGCATCTCCAAAGTTTTTGAATCCAAGTGACGATATCAGTCCGTTCATCTCCTCTCTCACTTTTGTTGAATCTATACCAGCCAGTGTCATTTCCGTTGACTTATGAGCAGTTGCCAGTCTCTTGACATGTTCAAGAAATGTTTTTATCGGGTCATATTCCGCCTTCAGAACAGTCGCATTTCGACATTTCATCAGATTTGTGAACAAACTCGAGACTAAAGTGGCAGAATCTTGTGTCGATCGGGCCAACTCTTGTTGCAACGGAGGTAAACTTGAAAGAGCGTCACGAATATCATCCGCTGAGATTGGTTTCAACTTCTCATCTACTGTACTCAACGTCTTATGGAAATTGAACAGAGGTTCCAAGCCATCAGTCAGGTCATTCTGATTAGATCCTTTGACATTGATCATTTTTCCGATCCATGGATCACGAACATCCATGATTAGTTGATTGACATCATTTAAACCTGAAGCAAATTAGTATAGAAGAGTTTTTACAACTTGTGTGGAACAAAAAAGACCGTAGTCAAAAGTTAGAGTCTTTTAAAAGGATCCGGTGCAGCATAGTTGCTATAAGCGTGCTGCCTTACCATTTGGAAATCCGATCGTATGTTTCCGATTTGTTAACCCAGGAGACGCTCTAGATTCCGCCAACTTGTGCATATTCGAAATCTCCTTTTGAGCAGATTGAGACAATTTCACCAGTGAAAGCACTTGTTCGATATTCTTTGTCACTTGCGCATCACTTTTGAGGTTCACGGTAAAACTGTTTCGAAGCTCCATGGCCATAATGAACCTCTCCAATGGCTCGAGGATATCAGGTCCCTTTTGCAGTCGAGCATAATTGCTGATGTTCTCCATATCCTGCTTATATTTGTCAGTAGTATTGATTGCTTTGTTGAAATCGCGATGGAAAGTAACAAATCTCGAATAAGCATCCGGGAAATCGTTGTCTTCTTCCAACGAATCCAAAGCTGCAGATATGGCGGTAAACGAAGTTCCAGCTTTCTTGAATGCAGTTGGCGGCTTAGAAAAAACCGTAAAGTCGAAAGACGTGAAATTTCCAACTTCCTCGAAATACTCAAGACTGCCAGGGAGATTCTTCACATTCTCGAGTCCACCACTAATCAGAATCAACTTATTCCAACTCAACGCCAGCTTTTCCATGTCGGTGACAGAGGGATCGAGCTTTTGTTGAGTCTCCGCCAGCTTCTTTGTCACAGCAACAACGGAATCCTTTTTGAAGTTGGCAATGGTCGAGACAGGGATTGATCCAAAATTCAGAAGTTCCGCTGCCACATCACTCGCCATCATCTTTCCACTCATCAACCCATTCTGGATAGCGATTCCATTGACGAGATGAGCAACGATGGTAGTGTGTTTCAGGTAGTCGGCGAGTTTGTCGTTGGCTAGAATTTAATTAAGGATTAGGGATTGGGGATACCAGAGGTTTCAACTAACTATTTCTGGCAGATCGGATGTGTGGAGAGTGCTGAGAGTCATGATCAGAAAGTGATGGAAGAGAAAGGGAGTTAGAAGCTGGATCCAGAGACGGAGGTAGATCAGAATAGTCAATATGACTAGAGGGATAGTTGAGAGGATCTGGAAATGGGAGAGGTTGGTCGGGGTGCCAGATTTGGGGATATTAGGTGCCCAGAAGTCAGTTACAAGGACCGCAAAATTTAGTAAGGATGTAGGTATTCGAGAGGAGGGACTTGAAGGGGACAAGGCAGGTTGCGCTATTTTATTTCCCGAGTAATGGGGCATTTGGATTTTCTGTTGGGGCATTAAGTTTGGGGTTGATTTTTTTGCTAATTCGATTACCCACAAAACACTTTTTTACTCAGTAGGAACCGAACCCCGGATGCTGTGTTTCACAATCATCCACGTTATCCACTTCTCCAAGTGAACACGTTTATTATAGGATTTTATGGTTAATATAACTTAACGTGATTTTAATATCGAAAAAATTTAATTTTTAGGCACGTGAGTATGTATTTTTCACCTTTTGCTAGTAGCGAAGGCGTGGGAAAGACACTGTTTTTGTTACTCAACATAGTTGTACGGAATGAGATTTTTAGATTTCTGGAATCCAGAATCCGTAACAGGAATAATATAAATTTTTTTGAAATTGACAAAACTATTAATTACCGTTTTCGTCAAGTTTTTTTCCGAGTTTCTAAGAAACCTAAGCCTAAGAGAATGGTGAAAAGTGATCCCTCACAAAAATCACACCGATTGTGTTAACTTTGTTCCTCTTTCAGAACACTGATTCCGAATCCCCAAAAAAATTCAGTGCCCCCAACTCTCTTAGCGCCCTTCAGTTAGAGAAGCATGGAGAGATTGCCAAAAAAAAGGTGATAAGAGGGGAGAGAGCAAGCTCCAGGGCGTCCCTGTTCATCTGGGGTGCCGAACCAAAGGGCGGGGCGAGAGCAAGCTCCCCGTTTAGAAGAAGCCTAAGCCTAAGAATTGAAAAGAGTTCTTCTGGGGTGCTGAACCAAGGGGCGGGGCGAGAGCAAGCTCCCCGTTTAGAAGAAGCCTAAGCCTAAGAATTGAAAAGAGTTCTTCTGGGATGCTGAACCAAGGGGCGGGGCGAGAGCAAGCTCCCCGTTTAGAAGAAGCCTAAGCCTAAGAATTGAGAAGAGTTCTTCTGGGGTGCTGAACCAAGGGGCGGGGCGAGAGCAAGCTCCAGGGCGTCCCTGTTTTAAGGTAACCCCTGCTTCCAGAGTGCTAAAAAAATTGAAAAAAAACATCTGAAAGAAATTGAACTAGCGTGGTTTATTTTGCGTTGATTCCGGACAACTATATTACCAACTCTTTCTCTTAGGCTCAGGTTTCTGAGAAAGTCGGAAAAGAAATTGACAAAACTATTAATTATCGTTTTCGTCAAGTTTTTTCCGAGTTTCTAAGAAACCTAAACCTAAGAGAATGGTGAAAAGTGATCCCTCACAAAAATCACACCGATTGTGTTAACTTTGTTCCTCTTTCTCCCAGAACGTCATCCTATGTGTACGCCATTCCCTAGTAATAGAAACCTATGTGAACACCAATTTTTTATTTCTGACAGCGGAAATATTCTGAAAAAAAGAAAACATAAAATCAAGTTCAAGTGAATAGATCGTTCAATGTTTCGGCTTCTATGAATTTCTTTGTACAAATCCTTCTGCCGATTGGTGAAGTGGACCCTAAAACTGCTCCGCAGACATTCCACGTCGGCGATAACAAGAAATTGAATTTTGGGAGAAAAATAAAACGTAATAAACAGAAATGAAAAATTGATTACATTTTCGTGTATTGCGTGTATTTTCGTGTATTCGATTATTAATCCCACGTTTATGTTACGGAACACGGAAAAAAAGGAAAAATAGAAAAAAATCCAAATGCCCCATTACTCGGGAAATACGGTACCAGAGGCAGGTTGTGCCAAGCTCAGAAATCACGGGGCTCTGTGGTCAGCTATTTGCACGACGTGCGACTTACAACCGCGCTCTACCGAAACCAAAGAAAATTGTGTTCGGTGGAGCGCAGTTGTAGGAAGTGCACAGAGCTAATAGCTGTCGTTTTCGGGTCCCCCGGTCACCCTATGGCTCTTACCGATTCCAGGGGATATCGAATCCTTGTAATACTTTTGGTCGTTGACACCGAGCCGGTCATTGGGAGAGGCAAGTGAGCCTGAAACCAATCCCATCATTACCTTCTTTCCTTCTCTGCTCTATGAACTCACCTTGTATGAGACCAATAACTACGAGAGCTATGACTCTTTTCCGCATTTCTTCCTGGATTTTGAGGGAATTTAAGATTTGCTTTAGACAAAGCAAAATCTTACGACAGAATACTCTGATAGGGGTACTGGAGGAATTCCCTAGCTTTTATGTGGACAGAATTCTCAGGCAACTCGATACTAATCTAACTAGATACGGCGTCAATTAGATTAGCTGCAATGTTGGCATAATAAGATTAGCGCCGCATCTAGTTAGATTAGCGTGCCGCCTAGTTAGATTGACGCCCAATCTCATTAGATTGGTGTGAAATCTCGTGTAATTAGTCGTAGCAATCGAAAATTCTTTAGGTAAAAAAGAAATAGTAAATTTATTGAAACAAAAAACAAAAGTTCTGACAATAAAAATGTACAAAAAATATGAAGAAAAAAAAATTTAAAATTAGTCGAAAATCCATTGCAAGTGGAAAAAATCCAAGTTGTCCTCTGTCCGGTTGCTGCCCATTGTCGTCCAATCAGCGAACTTTACTGTAAATTTGACGAAATTACCAAAAACTGTTTGATTTCTAAACTCACAAAAGAATCTTCTTTCGAAGCTTATGTTGAGAGCGCTGATGTAGAAGAAGTAGACGAGTATTCCTGAGTAATGAACTTTTATTCACTGTTGATTGTAAGAGAAACAATTTGCTTACCAAAGAATTTATTCATGATTTCATCGCAATGTTTCCTTTTCTTCCAAACCAGACGGAAGTTGTGGAAGACTGAAGCTGGAGTTGCAGACTTGAAGCGCCATAGAAACCGAAAAATACAAATTTAAATAACGGAAAATGGTGAAAAAGTCGGTAAACCGCAAACAAAATAGGTCGCAAACATTTTCATGCTTCCGAACCATAAAAAGAGAAATAAAACTTAGAAAAAAACTATAAAACAAATATTCGCAGATAATTTGAGCGTTTTGTACTGACTTATTCTTGGATCCATGGCGCGAACGAAGATCGCGCAAGCAAAATCCGCTAATCTAATGAGATTGTGATTAGATTAGTGTGGCGTCGCGTTAGATTAATATCGAGTTGCCTGAGTTAGGGTTAGTGGGGCGGGGGTCAGTGGAATAATTTTTTTTAATTTTAAAATTTTAAAACTGATTCACGTGGAAATCAATGGTTTTGGAGAATTTTAAAGGAAAAATAAGAAAATTGTACTGTTTTAGGGGCGGAGCCTCTTTGCAATTCTTTTTCACAACATAAAATTCATATATTTCCCCATTTTTTTGACTTTCCGCCAGCAATATTATTTTTGGGTTACTGTAGATTTGGAAGTTGTGCATTATTGCGTCGCGGTGTTTGCAGAATACGGAGTTTTGAAAATTATCATTTTTAGTCGATTTTTCATGGTTTCAGGTCAACTAATCCGGTTTTTTTTTGGTTTTTGGGGTTAAAAATTTATTTTAAACCGATTTTTCGCACTTTTAAACCCCAAAAACCATGATTTAACCCACTTTTTCCTTGCAGAATGTCATCGGAACGCACATGGCACTATTTCCCATCACAGACACCGCCATTGATCGAAGCTGTGGATGGATTTGAAGAGCATTTGATTGAATTCTTTGCAGGAAGTAAAATCGATATTTTATGCCAAATTTAAGTGATAAGTTTGAATTTTAGGGACATTAATCAGTCAGAGAGCACCGGATGACGAGCAGCGAGCGACGCATGATGAGAAATATGCGAAGGAAGTGGAATATGATGCAAAAGACACTGCCAAGGGAAAACCTGTCTATAAAAAATATCGACAAGACCGGATTAATTGCAGAACTCGTGAGAAAATTTGGAAATTTTTGAAATGTTTTGACTGAAAATCATTGAGATCTGCTGAAAATCTGTATTTAAAAAAATTTCAGCGAAAATTATCAAAATTAACCAATTTTCAGTGAACAATCTGAAATTCGGTTAGAAAAGTTGAAATTTTGAAGCATTTTCTGCAAAAAATGGCTGTGATGTACATTTTCAGTATTCTGGACTTGAACAACGGGTTCAAATCAATTTTTGTTGAAACCAGTGAAATCCCTTGTTTTTCAATCTTAAATCACATTTTTCTGCACTTTTCAGGAATTCGTGCTCAAAAAAACCTGAAAATCTCCGTTTTTCCAGTCAAAATCAATTGAAAATATGAAATTTTTTATCGATAAGACTGGATTAATTGCAGAACAAGTAAGAAAACACCATAAAACTTGGAAAATTCAAGTTTTTTACTGAAAATCACTGAAATCTACTTAAAATTTAGATTCTCATGATTTTCTTGCCGAAATCTATAAAAAACCCGATGCTTTGCAAATGAAAATCATCAAACCGTCTCCAATTTCAAGTTTTTGACTGGAATTCACTGAAAATCTTATTTTTGTCGAAAAAGCTCTTTTTGCCCCTTGAAATGAGCCAAAAACGCAAATTTATTATTGTTTTAAACGGTTTCCTTCTGAAATGCACGAATTTTCGATGGGAGTCCGAGTTTCATCGCAGAAAATTGCCCTAACCCTCGAATTTTAAGCCTAGAACCTCTAAAATCTCCATTCTTGGTCAATAAACACAGTTTTAGAACTGAAAATGACCCTACAACTCAAGAAATCGTGTTTTTATTCAAAATTCTGTGTTTCAACTCAAAAAAAAAACCCTTCACAACCAGAGTTAGGAGGGTTTTTTGAGTTGAAACTCAGAATTTCGAATAAAAACAAGATTTTACGGGTAGTAGGGTCATTTTCAGTATTACAAATGTGTTTTTTGACCAAAAATTGAGATTTTAAGGGTTCCAGGTTCAAAATTCGTGGTTTAGGGGCATTTTTTGAGCTAAAACTTGGAATTTGATCGAAAATTCGTGTATTTCAGAAGGAAACCGTTCAAAAAACTGATTAATCTTGGCTTTTTAACTCAATTTTTGTTGCGAAAAGTGATTTTTTGGGAGTTTCGGCATCAAAAAACCGAAATTTTCAGAATTTTCAAGCCTAGAATCCTTGAATAACTCGAAAACTGAAATTTTTCACTGAAAACCACAGAAATCTGCTAGAAATGTGAATTTCATGCCGAAATCTGTTCAAAAATTATGTTTTTTTTCCAGGAAAACCTTCAAAAACTCACAATTTTATGTTTGAAATCTGAAAAATTCTAGTTTTTTGTCTGAAATTTGCTGAAAATTACAATTTTTCTTTCCAGAATGCGACGCTCAATACATCAACAACCTGCACACGTACTATGGAAATGGAAGTAAATTGAAACCGACACCCAAGCATTATGCTGTCGATTTAGTGGTGAATTTTAACGGAAATTCTGGTTTTTGGGTTCTAAAAATCGAATTTTCAGAATCCAAACAGTGTCGACACTGATGCCACAGCGAAATTGAAGAATTTAGAGGTAAAAAAGTAGGAAAATGGTTGTAAATAGTCTGAAATCACTGAAAACCGGCCAAAAATTGATCGGAAATTGCCAAAAATCACTGAAAATGGTAAAAAATAATCAAAAAACACCGAATTTTACTGTAAAATCACTGAAATTTTCAGGAATTTCGCTGAAAAATAGCGAAAAGTTACCGAAAAACGTAAGAAAATCGCTCAAATCTTGTGAAAAAGTTGGTTAAATCCGTCTAAACTTCAGAAAAATGACTGAAAATAACTCAATATCAGCAAAAAACACTAATTTTTGCTGAAAATTCGTCTAAAATAGTAAAAAATATCGGAAAAATGCCGGAAAAACGCCCAAAAATCGTCCAAATTCCTTTTTTCTCTAAAAATCCCTTAAAAATGCTCCATTCAGGTGCTCCGAAACTCGAAATCAGTGTCAGATTGGGTGAAGGATCACCGGAAGACGGGCGATATGCATACAATGAGACGTCGATGTTTCTCGTGTCCCGATTTGGAATTTCATATCGAACCGCCCACAAATATCACAAATCCAAGCAACAGATGGAAAAAGGATCCGGTAGGATATTGGTTTTTTATTAAAGTGACATGGAATTCCGGAAAAAGAGATGTCTATTAGCTCGAAACGCTTCTTACAACCGCGCTCTACCGAACCCGAAGGAAATAGTGTGCGAAATTGAGAGACTCAGAGAAAAAGAGACATTTTTCAAGGGGAGTTCGGTGGAGCGCAGTTGTAAGATAGGCGCAGAAATTATATGTATTAGCATTCCACCCCTTTTACAACTGCGCCCCACCGCAAACGAGAGAGTATCGGTGAGAGAGACGCAGAGTTTTTTTCTTTTTTCTAGCGCCGACACAGATTTTCGCAGTTTTTGACATATTTTCGCATATTTTCGTAGTATTTTTTGTAAATTGTTATGAAAAAATGCGAAAACTGGTCAAAAACTCTGCGTCTCTCACTCCGATACTCTTTCGTTAGCGATATGGCGCAGTTGTAAGAGAGGTGGTTTTATTTCCGATTTTCAGACGAAAAGTGGGGGTTTTCAACCGAAATTTAGTGTGTTTTCGAGGAAAATTCACATTTTTCCGATTCCCGAGTTAAAAACGCGCCAAAGGCACGCCAGTTTCTCTGAAAACTTCAATTTTTGAACAATTTTTTAATGCGGTTTTACGAAGAATCTGGCGTATTTTTGGCATCGAAAAAATGTGACTTTTTCTTTGAAAATACTTTAAAAAGGAGAGTTTTCGTTGAAATTTCGGTTAAAATTGGGTTTCTTTCTTGTCAAAACCGGGATTTTCTGTCATTTTCAGCTTTAAAAATCGATTTTTAACCATTTTTAGCAGAAAAATCTTGTTTTCAGCACTAAAACCAGTATTTCCGACTCAAAATAAAGCAATTTTAAAGCTCAAAATTCAAAAAATTGAAGAAAAAATGAGCATTTTGACTAAAAATATTCATTTTACTGGACGAGAAACGCGGTGAAGGCACGCCAGTTACATTTTTGAATGAAGTTTTGTTGAAGTTTTTGTTTTTACATATTAGCTCGAGGCACATGTCTTACAACTGCGCTCCACTGAAATGCCCTTGAAAATTGTCTGTTTTTCTCTGTGTCTCTCAATTTCGCACACTATTTTCTTCGGTTTCGGTAGAGCGAGGTTGTATGAAGAGTGCCGAGCTATTATTAGCACGTCACGGTTCTTACAACCGCGCTTCACCGAAACCGAAGGAAATAGTGTGCGAAATTGAGAGACGCAGAGAAAAAGAGACATTTTTCAAGGAGCATTTCAGTGGAGCGCAGTTGCAAGCTCGGAACCGAGCTGATAAAAATACTGATTTTTCGGTATTTTCTACCAAATTACAACTATTTCCTTTGCAGTTCGCAGGTATCTACAACGTGGACCCAGACTACAAACTGCCTGTGACGGACTCCCATTATCTGCGTAAAGACGTGTCAAACACGGCGAATTATCTGATTTCTCGAGTGAACGCCTTCGATCACAACGTTGGATTCATTGATATTCAGAGAGTCTTATTCAGTACGGAGAAGATGTGCGCCTACGTGATTCCCGCCAAAATTGATCTACAACTGTATCTGAGAGAGTTCTCAGAGTACTTTATGAAATGGTTCAATCGGTTGAGTCCTGCGATGCAGAAGACGTTTGGAACAGAGGAAGAGGAGAAGACGAAGAAGAAATTCACGAATTCCAGGTGCTTTTTGGCTGAAAATCCCATGGCCTAGAAACCCGAATATGGGAAAACTAGTCCCCGTCCCCAAAATTAGTTTTTGCGGAAGTTCAATGCCAGCTTTTTTGACTGAAAATCTCGAATTTTCAGTGATTTTTTTTTTCGAATTTTCAGCAGAAACGTCAAAAATCTCGTTGGTGGCCTAGAAACCCAAATATGGGAAAACTAGTCCCCGCCTTCAAAATTCGTTTTTTCGGGACTTTAATGTCTTATAACAGCGTAAAATAGCTGGAAACCGTAGAAAAACCGAAAATTGCTTTGGTGGCCTAGGAATCCGGAATTAGGGAAACTAGTCCCCACCCTTAAAATGTGGGTTTTCAGCCATTTTTAGAGCTTTCTTGCTCATTCTGAGATTTTTTCACTGGAAATCTCACAATTTCAGTGTTTTTTCGATTTTTTTTTCCGAATTTTCAGGAGAAATGTCAAAAATCGTGTTGGTGGCCTAGGAACCCGAAATTGGGAAAACTAGTCCCTGGCCCTAAAAATTGGTTTTTTCGAAATTGTTATGTCTTAAAACAGCTGAAACTAGCTGAAAACCGCAGAAAAACCGAAAATCTCTTTGGTGGCCTAGGAACCCAATTTGTTGGAAAACTAGTCCCCGCCCTTAAAATGTGGACTTTCAGCCACTTCTAGAGCTTTTCTGCTCATTTCGAGTTGTTTTCCAGTTTTCTACAGATTTTTTGACTGAAAATATCACATTTTTACTGTTTTTTCACCCAGAAATAGTAGTTTTACATTGGTTTTTAACGCGTTTTGTCTCAAAATCGGGGATTTCAATAATTTTCACTCATTTGATGCATTTTTCGACGATTTTTAACGTTTTCAGAACAATTATTCAGTTTTTTGAGGGATTTTGAACACTAATTGATGGGTTTTTCGCGTAAATTTCGAGTTTTCAGTGGAATTTCCAAAAAAGAGGGTTTCAAGCATTCGCGCCCCACTAGACACCAACATTTTGGCGCGAAATTCCAAAAATCGCGGAAACTGCCTGAAAATGCGATTAAAACTACTCATATTAGCACGACACACCTCTTACAACTGCGCTCTATCGAAATCGAAGAAAATTGTGTGTGAAATTGAGAGACGCAGAGAAAAAGAGACATTTTTTCAAGGGGATTTCGGTGGAGCGCAGTTGTAACAAACTGTGCCCACCTAACAAGAGTAGTTTTATCGCATTTGCAGTCAGTTCCGCGATTTTTGAAAATGCGCGCCAAATTCTTGACGTCCAGTGGGGCGCGATTGCTCTTTTCGGTCCTTAATCGCATATAACCTCAGATGATATCAAGAATAGCCTAAAATCACTCGAAAAATTTGTAAAAAAAAACAGGGAAAATGCTGGAAATTGAGCGATTTTCAGTGATTTTAAGTACATTTTCAGAAAAATTGCATCATTTTTTCCAAAATTATTTCATTCCAGTCGACCAACAGCACTCTACTATTGGAAAGTGAATGTAATCCTGTGTCTCGACGAATTCCAGTCCGAAGGAACCCAATTCCGACGGGCTCGTCACGTGTGTGACGTCTATCGATCCGTTCCCCCAAAAGACGTTTTCATGGAAATCGACACCGGAGAGTTGAGGATTGTCGAGACGAGTCCATTGACTGTTCGACGGATGCCCCATGAGTTCGCACACGTTTGTACGCCCATTTTGGAGTGTCGGTTTGAGGGGGCCAAGGTAAAAAATACCGTTTTCGAGCTATTTACAGATAGGAAAATTGAGAAAATGATGAAAATTGGAGTATTTTGGGTGAAAAACCGTCGGAAATGAGTCATTTTTGCCTAAAATTGCTCGAAAATGATGAATATCGACAGGAAAATGACGAAAAATATCGATTTGGGAGTTGAAAATTGATTTTTCCATGAAGATACAAGAATTTCCAGCAATTTTCAGATCAAAAATCGCTATTTTTGTCATTTTTCCTATTAAAATTCATCATTTTCGAGTGATTTTGAGCGAAAATGCATGGATTTTCAATAAAAATTCAAATTTAGCATTAGAGCGCATTTGCATGCCTGTAAAATTCAAAAACCACCCGAAAACATTGGAATTTAGCAGTATTAGCAATAGAGCGCGATTGCATTTATGAGAAATTCAAAAAATTCGAAATTTGACCATTTTAGCATTAGAGCGCATTTGCATGTCTATAAAATTCAAAAACCGCTCGAAAATATTGAAATTTAGCAGTATTAGCAATAGAGCGCGACTGCATTTATGGGAAATTCAAAAAATTTCGATTTTCAGTTAAACCTAGTGTTACGACGCAAATCTACAAAAACACAGCTCTTGGTGTCGATTTACGCTCGTAAATCCACACTGACATACGGTAAAAGTTGTGGTTTCAGATGAGATATTCTCTGCTGTCAATTTACAAGCAACTCTATGCAAGTTTACGCTCGTAAATCCACACTATGCTTCAATTTTTGCGAAAACTCGTTTTGGTGTAGATTTACGCCCGTAAACCTACACCATCATGTTGATATACACCGTAAATCCATACAAACCTTCATTTTTTCAGAAAACCAGAAAAATTTGACCATTAGAGCGCATTTTCCCCCTGTTTCAGTACTCAGAATTTCAAATTTAGTTATTTTAGCATTGGAGCGCATTTGCCTATCTTAAAATCCCCTCCAAACTCTCCTCCAAATTCCAGACACAAGACGACGTGACCGCGCGAATCGAGGAGATCCGCCGAACGGGTCGTGCCTATATCGGCCGTTTCGACCGTGGAGATCGTGTCGAACGACAGAATTCACACTACTGGGGAAATAATCGACGAGCGTGGTGTGATATTGAGACGGCTGTGGTAAGGAAATGAGGAAAATTGTCAAAAACGGCCAAAAAATTGGTCAAAAATTACCTAAAATGGTCGAAAACGACCAAAAATCGACTAAAATCGACTAAAAACGGTCTCATAACGGTCAAAACGGTTGAAAATCGACTAAAAACGGTCTCAAAAGGTCAAAAATGACCTAAAATCGACTAGAAACGGCGGGAGAAGACTCGCCGGCGAGTGGGTTCATAGGGGGCGTCGAGTGCGTGGACAAGAGTGTGGCCGCGTGGCGCAATGGATAACGCGTCTGCCTACGGAGCAGAAGATTGTAGGTTCGAATCCTGCCGTGGTCGAAACTTTTTTTTCTTTTTTTGAATTCAAGTGATTTTGAGTGAAATTTTATATTTCTCATTAAAAATTTATTATTTTCAGAAAAGAAATTATGATTTTCGAGCATTTTTCTATGGTTTTGAATGGAAATGGATTGAAACTTGTTATTTTTCAACTCCAAATCCACATTTTTGCTAATTTTCAAACAAAAATTCACATTTTTAGTCGATTTTCGATGAAATTTCCGTCGTTTTCCCGTCTAAAACTCCTACAATCTTCTTCCAGCTCCTTCTCCTGAGGCCCTATCAGTATTTAGTGCCGAAAATTTGGAATTTCTTATTCAAAACGGCTAAAAGTTATCATTTTCGATCAGAAAATTCAGCTTTTTGAACCAAAAATTCGTATTTCCTGCTATTTTCAGTGTTATTCCGGTCATTTTTGATAATTTGCAGATCAAATTTCGCGATTTTCAGTGGATTTTTGATAAAAATTAATCAATTTTTTGGCTAAAAGTTGAATTTTTGATATTTCGACCAAAAACTGAAAAAAATAGTGTTTTTCCAATAAAAATCTATAACTTTCCCTATTACCTCGAGACACAGTTCTTACAACTGCGCTCCACCGAAATCCCCTTGAAAAATGTCTCTTTTTCTCTGCGTCTCTCAAATTTCGCACACTATTTTCTTCGGTTTCGGTAGAGCGCGGATGTAAGAAGCGTGTCGTGCGAAGATTTGAACTCCTATAATCTTCTTAGGGCCACTCCTCCCGAAATTGCTAAAAAAAATTACGAATTTCTGACATATAACGGCTTAAAATTATGATTTTCCGACCAAAAATTCCGTTTTTAAGCCAAAAATTCGCCTTTATAGCCATTTTTGAGTGTTTTTTTCCTATCAAAATCCATCTATTATTTTTTGAAGGATTCATAGTCAGAATTGGTCATTTTCAGAAAAGAAATCATGATTTTCGAGCATTTTTCGAATTTTTCTTTGGCTTCTGTTTTTTTCGTCCAAAAACTGACATAAAAAGTTGAAAAAAATAGTATTTTCGTATCAAAACCCTTCATTTTTCCATTAAAACGGCTAAAACTTCCGATTTTCGACCAGAAAATTCAGATTTTCCAACCAAAAATCCGTTTTCAAGGCAAAAATAGTATTTTCAGCTGATTCCAGTGTTTTTCCTTTCAAAACCCTTAACTTTTTTCATTAGAACGGCAAAAAGTTATGGTTTTCAACCAGAAATCTTGGATTTTCAAGCCAAAAATTCGTATTTCCAGCTATTTTCAGTGTTTTTTCCTACCAAAACCCTCTAATTGTCCGATCATTTGTGTTATATCCGTGAAGATATATAAACCTGGCATAGCACCCTAGTTCACGTGCTCTACTTATTGAACTTGTTATTTCTTATAGAAATCAGTTTGTAAATAAACCTGTTCCTAATAACTCGCTTACGGCTCGATCGCACAAACGCAACAGTGGCGATCAGGATCACTAAAGAACAACGAGAGACTCAAGAAGAAAACCACCAACCGACCACTAGAGAAACCAAAGGATAAGACAATGGTAGAAGAAGCTCAAGGTATGAATGTAAACATTTCGATGGATGAGTTGCTGAAGGCATTGGCCGACGGACGATTGAAATTGACAACAAAGACAACCGAAGGAGCGGGAACTGGACTCGTGGATTCGATTTCGAGAAGAATCGCAAATTTTGAGTATGAACCAGAAGAAGGTCAGGCATTTGAAGATTGGTACTTGAGATATGAAGACACCATTACGGGTGAAGGCGCTGAATTGTCAGATGAAGCCAAGAGAAGACTCATATTGAGCAAATTGAACCAAAGAGACTACAACTATTTCACAAATAGAATCCTACCAGATAAGACGAGTGAGTTCAAATTTGAGGAAATTGTGAACAAACTGAAAGAATGTTTTCCATCGACGAGATCAACATTTGCAAGAAGAATGGAGTTCCTGAAAATCATAGACGAAGGCGGCGATTTAGGAGAGTACACCGGAAGAGTGAAGAAAGCCTATGCTGATGCCAAATTCAATGAGATGAGTTCTGAACAAGTGCAGTGTTTGATGTGGATAAAGGGTCTAAGAACCAACGGAACAGTTGATATAAGAGCTCGGGCTATGCAGATTATGGAAACAAGACCGACAACGACACTTATTCAATTGGAGCAGGAGATCATGAAGTTGCTAGAGTTCAGAGAAGACGCCAAAAACATTGGAGGATGTAGAACAAGTGAAGAGGTATTTGCCGTGAGAAAGATGAGAACTGAGAAAGCGAAAGAACAGAAAAGATCGAGCCAGAGACACTTGCGAAGTAAAGAGAAGCAACGTGAGAACGAAGGAAGTTCTACAGATGAAAAAGATGATTCGGACGAAGAGAAGCCGACGAGAAATCGAAACCAGAGAAAGAAGAAATGCCATCGATGTGGAGGTGAGCATAACGCAATGAATTGTTGGGCCAAGAATAAAGAATGTTTTGACTGCGGACGCAGAGGACACATATCCAAGAAGTGCCGAGAACAACAAGATAGTGATGAAAAGTCAGACCGTTCTGGTCGCAGAATTAACCATGTAGTTGCGAAGACACCGAACAGAAGAAGAGACATCTACAAAGTCAATGGTATATACGTGAAGGAATCGAAGCCGAGAAAAGGATCGACAGAGGTCGTGAAGAACGGATCGATGAAGAGACATGTGAGACGTTGGCCAGATGAGAAGTTTGAGAAGATTCAGAGGAATTGTGAAGAGACTGGAAAGGAGAGATGCAAGAGTTTCGTGACAAGAAGTCCAAATCCTGGTCGGAAGGAGAAAGTTGGAGCCTTTGAGAGACACGATCGTTAGGAAAAGAAGAATCCTAAAGAGAACTCGAAATTGCAACCTGAACTAAAAGTTAGTTTTCCAGAGACGTTGGGGCAACATTCACAGTGGAATCGTGGCTGGAATCAACAAGGAAGTAGCACACCATCGTTGCCAATCCCACCACAACCCAGCTTTGCAATGTACCCATGGAGAAACAATTTTGGATGCTCGGAGATGACCGGACGTTACGTGTGGATTCCAAATTGTTACGAGATGAGAATGATGAGTGGACCAGATGCCAATTGGAGAGGATTCCATCAGAATGACGTGGCACCCGTGGACTTTCGCTATTAGAAGGAGAGATGTTATATCCGTGAAGATATATAAACCTGGCATAGCACCCTAGTTCACGTGCTCTACTTATTGAACTTGTTATTTCTTATAGAAATCAGTTTGTAAATAAACCTGTTCCTAATAACTCGCTTACGGCTCGATCGCACAAACGCAACAATTTGTTCGTTCAGATTTATGTTTTCTGATCATTTTTCACTGAAAATCCGAGTTTTTTGTTGTGTTTTATGTTGAAATTGGTTGCTTGATGGTCAATTTTGACGTTTTGTCCACGATTTCAATCGAAATGGATTGAAAACTAGTCAAAATCACCAAAACTCACATTTTTTGACGATTTTTGCTGTCTTTCAGTGTTTTGGGTCTAAAATTCCTATAGATTACAAATTCCTGACATAAAACGGCTGGAAGTTATGATTTTCGATCAGAAAGTTAGGTATTTCCAACAAAAAAGTGTATTTTCCTCTATTTTCAGTGTTTTTTCCTATCAAAACCCTCTAATTGTTCTTCCAGCTGCTCCCCCTGAAGCCCTACCCATCACCACTGCTCACCTCTCTTTTCTGCCCAGAGAAAGACTGTATGGGACTGTGTTGCACCGAGAAATATCTGGAAAAGTCTGAAATCTCTCCAACGACAGTCAACATTCCGTCGCCATGGGTGGCCGATAAGAAGGAGAAACACTTCTTCGTCGATCGCTCCTCCCCTTCCAAATTCTTCAAATATCCGACTGGAAACCACAAAAAATTCCTGCATCCGGCCAACGTTTCATCGTTTTTTAAATAGTTTTCTCATTTTTTGTAAAAATTGTTCTTTTTTTGGTGAAAAAAGGTATATCGTATATTTATTTCAGATTTTCAGACAAAAACTAGGATTTTCAACCGAAATTCTCTCATTTTTAGTATATTTTCAATGCCAAATTAACATTTTTTCGATTAACGCTCCCAAGGCACGCCAGATTTCCCTGAAAACCGTATTTTTCAGGTTTTTAGGGAAATCTGGCGCGTTTCTAACTCGGAGTCGAAAAAATTGGACTTTTTCATTGAAAATAGACTAAAAATGAGAGTTTTTGCGAAATTTCGGTTAAAACTGGGTTTTTTCTTGTCAAAACCGGGATTTTCTGGCATTTTCAGATTTAAAAATCGATTTTTAGCCAGTTTTAGCAGAGAAATCTTGATTTTAGCACTAAAACCAGTATTTCTGAGTCAAAGTGAAGCAATTTCGAAGCTAAAACGGTCAGACGAGAAACGCGCTAAAGGCACGCCAGTTACCTCCTAAAACCGCATTTTCACCTCTAAAAATCGATTTACAACCAGTTTTTCGACGGAAAATTCGCATTATTCTCCCGAAAAATCACAATTTATATTGTATAACTTATCTGAAATATGTATTATCACATGAGGTTAATCAATAGAAGGGAAGAAAATCGCTGAAAACGGGGGGTTACACCAATAAAAACACAAACTAAATATTAAAAAATAAACATATTTTACAAGTAATTTCAGCCGAATCATTTCCAGCGATTCAAATTCTGGCACACGCTTCGGAAAGCCATTGATATTCTTCAGCTTTTCCAGCGCGTTGGAGGAATGCTCCGACTTCTTTGAGTACACGAGCATGATACTGGTTGAGCCAGTTGATTTCAGCTCCACTCAACAGAGATTTGTCGACAATCGACGTTTGGATTGGGACGAGAGTGAGGGGCTGAAATTATATCTATTAGTAGGGCACGCGTGTTACAACCGCGCTCTATCGAAACCCAAGAAAATAGTGGGCGAAATTGAGAGACTCGGAGAAAAAGAGACATGTTTCAAGGAGATTTCGGTGGAGCGCATTTGTAATATAGGCGCTGAACTTATATGTATTAGCAGCGCATCCCCTCTGCGCTCCACCGCAAACGAGAGAGCATCGGGGAGAGAGACGCAGAGTTTTCTAAGTTTTTGACCGATTTTTGCATTTTTTCATGGTATTTTTTGGAAAATATTGTGAAAAACAGCGAAAATAGGTCAAAAACTGTGAAACTCTGCGTCTTTCTCCCCGATACTCTCTCGTTTGCGATGGGGAGCAGTTGCTTGGCTGAAAAAACACTCAAAAATCTACCTCAAAACCCAAGAAATTCGCTGCACCAGAAGCGACTTGAGTTGGAACCGTCTCGTAGCAATTCTCAATTCGAATACCGTATTTATCCTTGAGATAAAATCCCGGTTCTATGGTCAACACTTGACTCGCGTGGAGCTCACCGCCACTTGGAACACTGCGGTGACCGATTCCGACTGAAAAATAGAGGAATTTGGGCTTTTTTCATCGATTTTGAACGTTTTCAGAACAATTTGTTAGTCTTTTGAGCGATTCTGAGCACCAATCAATAGGGTTTTAGCGAAATTTTCGAGATTTTTTGAAGTTTTTGACAACTTTTCGAAGATTAAAGGAGGACTGCAGCCATATTTTTTGATATTTCAGATTCCGATACTCCTGAAAGTTCTAAGAAACTTTTATCATTGACGAATAAGCTAAAAATCAGTTAGTTAAAAAAAAGTGATTTTCTGAACCATTTTTCATAAATAGAGCTGTTTCAGAGGTAAATGGAAAGAAAAATCACCAAAAATTTAAAGATTCAAGACGGATTCCTAACCATTTTTTTTATTAGCAGCGCAGTCCCTTTTACAACTGCGCTCCACCACAAACGAAATGAGAGACGCAGAGTTTTTCCTTTTTTTCTCGCACCGACACAGATTTTCACAGTTTTTGACCTATTTTCACTGTATTTCAAAATAATTTACGGAAATACTTGGAAAATAGCGAAAACAGGGCAAAAACTGTGAAAATCTGTGTTTGCGCGAGAAATACTCTGCGTCTCTCTCACCGATACTCTCTCGTTTGCGGTGGGGCGCAGTTGTAAGAGATGGTGGACTGCTAATAAATCGAGAGGAAAACCACCAAAAATTTACAGATTCAAGACGGATTTTTGACCGTTTCTCTCAATTTTGACATAAAAATCCCCCATCTCCTAAAATCTGCTTACTCGGCCCCTCATGAACATTCAAATAGTGTCCAACACCATGTCCGGTCCCATGCTCGAAATCCAATCCGACTCTCCACAATGCGTCTCTCGTCAGTGTATCCAAACGAGACCCATAGATTCCATCGGGAAATTTCGCCGACGCCAGATTGATGTGTCCTTTCAAAACGAGAGTATTATGAGTGATGAACTCTTTCGGTGGACTCGTAAACCACACAGTACGTGTCACATCGGTCGTTCCATCCTGATAATGGGCTCCCGAGTCGACGAGATACACAGAAGTGTTCGTCGCTTCTCTCTTTCCGTTCTCTCCTTCCGGTTTGTAGTGGGGAAGCGCCGCGTGGTCACCCGCAGCCGATATTGTGTCGAAACTGGAAATTTGAGTGGTTTTTAGAGGATTTTGAGTAAAATTTAATGATTTTGAATTACATTTTTCAGCTGAAAACCGATAATTTGTCGAAAATTTCGAATTCAGAGAATTTTCTTGTCATTTTTCGAGTGATTTTCAGCAACATTTCTAGACTTTAGTGAGTTTTTGGGCTGAAAATTAGTTTTCAGCTGAAAACCGGAAAATTAAGCACATTTTCAGATTTTTGTTATATTTTTCACTCAAAGTTTGAATTTTTTCTATTTTAAGCTAAAAAATTGCAATTTCAGTGGTAGAAACTGGAAACTGAGTCGTTTTAGAGGATTTTGAATGCCATTTTCAGCTTTTTGCGACATTTTTCAGCTGAAAATCAGGATTTTTACGAAAATTTCGGGTTCAGAACGTTTTTTTTGTCACTTTTCAAAGATGTCGGTTTTTAGTGCCAAATTGGACTTTTCCAGTCAAAATCACAATATTTTGAGCTGAAATTCTCTAGAATCGATTCCAAACGAACCTCAACGTGACATATTTCTCCTGAAGACTTCTCAAATGATCGATTTTATTGGCCAGAGCGGTTTCCGAGTACGTCTTTCCGGAGACGAGTTCCTTCTCGAGCCAACACAGAAATTCGACGAGGGCAGCACTGTCACGCACCTGGAATTGAGAAACAAGCATTCTAAATTAGAAAAAAATTCTGAAAAATAGCGATTTCCGATCTGAAAAATGCGGGTGCGCCGATTTTCCAGTCAAAAACTTGATTTTCTCCACTTTCTGAACTGAAATTTCGCTTTTCCTCACTGTTTTTTAGGTGCCCTTTCGTTTTCAAACTGATTTGATGAAAAACTGATGCAATGTAGAACTATTCAACGAGGAACTGATTCGTTGTAGAACTGTTTCATCGTAGAACCGTTTGTCAACTTGAGCGCGATTGCTTACTTGGTCCCTTACGGCTTATTGCGCGAATAAAATGTTGATTTTTTATGAAAAATAGGTTCTGTTCAGCTCTATTGTACTATACAATAAACAAAAACTGAAACTTATGCACGCAATAAGCCGTAAGGGACCAAGTAAGCAATCGCGCTCAAGTTGACAAACGGTTCTACGATGAAACAGTTCTACAACGAATCAGTTCCTCGTTGAATAGTTCTACATTGCATCAGTTTTTCATCAAATCAGTTTGAAAACGAAAGGGCACCGTTTTTTAGTCTGGAACCCCAAAAAATCGACCTAAATCCACTTTTTCTGACCAAAAAACCAAAAATTCAATTTTTGGCATTCCAGATCAATTGTTGTGGTTTTTAATCATTTTCTCACCGAAGAACCCGTAAAAATCGGTCCAAAACCCGTTTTTACCCAAAACACAACTTTTTCCAATTTCTGTCTGTCTGTCTGTCTGTCCATCGAGTAATCCGGATGTCCGCATATGGCAAAATCCACTTATTTCCGCCCGTTTTACACTCAAAGCACTCAAAATTTTCACCATTTTCTCAATTTTTCTATCAAAAACCGAGCGTTTGCAGCCTTTTTTGATGTTTTCCAAGTCTAAACTCCTGAATTCCTGAATTCGTCGAAATACAACAATTTCAAGCAGTTTTCAGATACAAAGTCGCAATTTTTCGTCATTTTCGCGCAATTTTGAGCAAAAAACCTCTCATTTTCAACAATTTTTCACTCAAAACACTCAAATTTTTCATCATTTTCTCAATTTTCCTATCAAACTCACATGACTAATTCTCATCCCCTCTATCTCTCTATGATTCTTAAACTCTCAGTTTTCAGTGACAATTTGTCAAATTTCTAGCATTTTCAGACCAAAAATCGCTATTGCATACGATTTTTATGTCAAAATGTCTCATTTTCAACTATTTTTCACTCAAAATACTCAAATTTTCTATCAATTTTCCAATCAAACTCACATGACTAACTCTCATGCCCTCCATCTCTCTATGATTCTTGGTGGCTTTTGCCACCTGTGCAAGTGACACATCAATCATCGAGTTCTCCTCTCCAAAGATACTTCCGATGGCGTAATTCGTCTCAGGCGTCAGGTAAGCCATATGGGGCTCTCCAGCCGCCTGTTTCGTCTTCAACCAGTCGGCGATCCACGTGTAAACCTCCGAGTACTCATGAATGGAGACATTGGACTCGTGGAGATGTTCTCTCGACTCGTTATTTAACTTCTCTCCGTCAATAAACAGATGAATCTCTCGCATTCCGATGAATAGATACGAGTAGGCCAACGGGTTGAACGGTATGTCGGATCCTCGAATATTCAGAAGCCACATGACGTCATCTAGAAGTGTGAACACCGCCGCCGCCGCCTTCTTCGTCTTCATTTTCTCACGGAGTTCTTCCACTTTCTTCGCCGTCGTCTTTCCGGCAACCGCCTTATCCAACACTACGACTGGGTGTCCCGCGAGTTTCGGGCGGTCCGTCCAGAATGTGTCAACCAGATTTCCGGGGATTGAGACAGGGATTAGGCCAGCCGCCTGGAAATGGATATATATACATTTTCATTAAAAAATTTCTCATTTTTCGGATTTTTCTCTCAAAATTCTCCGGAAAATCGTTATTTAATTGTAAAAACGATATTTTCAAGTCTTTTTTGACTAAAATTGTGACTCGAAGCCCATCAAAAATACTTTTTTTGAGTTTTCTTATAAAAAATCGAATAAATTCCACCAGAAACTTGAATTTTCCAGCCGATTTTGAGTGAAAAATCCTATTTTTCTCCTAAAAAAACGTCACCAATTCCACTTTTCGAGTTAAAATTGAGATTTTTTGAAGGATTTAGGGTATAAAATGCAATTTTCGACATTAAAAAGGATAGAAATTGTGATTTTTAGCAGTGTTTAGAGTGAAAAATTTAGTTTTCTTGTCGAGAATGACACAAAAATAACCAGAATGGACATTCTTTACAGAATAATACATATTTCAAGATTTTGAGTGAAAAATGATACTTTTGAGAGGTTTTTACGCCAAAAAAATGGAATTTTTCACTCAAAATCGACTTGAAAATTATATTTTCCTGTGAAAATGCTGTTTCTGGGTCATTTTCGACAAAAAAACTAGATTTTTCATTCTAAATACTTCTGACAATCGCAAGTTCAACACTTTTTAGTGTCGAAAATCGCATTTTTCACCCTAACAAGGGAACTCCAAGACCATGCAAATGCTTTTTTGGCTGAAACTTTCAGGATAGGTTAAGAATGGTCTGAAAAGACGTTCCTGAGATTTTTGAAATCCGCCCGACACTTTCAGCCGAGTTATGAGCTCTCAAAGTTTTGCTCTGATTTAACACAGGAAACCTCATTTTCTCGCTCGGAGAAAGTTCCCAAAATATCTCTGCCCTCTAGCTGCCACGTTTTCGTCTGGCCGGTTGGCCGAGGGGATGTGCGCTGGGATGGTGATCAAAGTGTTGGGGGTTCGTTTCCCCTTTTGGTTTTCATTTTTTGTTTTTCTTGAAAACACTTTTACCACCGTTTTCGACAGTTTCTTGTATTCTTTTTGTGATTTTATAGTTCAAAATATCACAACAATTCATATTTCGAAGTTTCAAAAAAATTATTTTTTCACAAAAACTCGAATTGGGCTGACCATCTGGATGCAAATTTTACAAGTTTTTGTGAAAAAATAATTTTTTGAAACATCGAAATATGAATTGTTGTGATATTTTGAACTATAAAATCACAAAAAGAAGACAAGAAACTGTCGAAAACGGTGGTAAAAGTGTTTTCAAGAAAAACAAAAAATGAAAACCAAAAGGGGAAACGAACCCCCAACACTTTGATCACCATCCCAGCGCACATCCCCTCGGCCAACCGGCCAGACGAAAACGTGGCAGCTAGAGGGCAGAGATATTTTGGGAACTTTCTCCGAGCGAGAAAATGAGGTTTCCTGTGTTAAATCAGAGTAAAACTTTGAGAGCTCATAACTCGGCTGAAAGTGTCGGGCGGATTTCAAAAATCTCAGTAACGTCTTTTCAGACCATTCTTAACCTATCCTGAAAGTTTCAGCCAAAAAAGCATTTGCATGGTCTTGGGGTTCCCTTGTAAATCCTTCAAAAATCTCAATTTTAACTACAAAAGTGGAATTCGGGGACGTTTTTCAGACGAAAAATAGGATTTTTCACTCAAAATCGACTTGAAAATTCAACTTTCTAATGAAAATTACTCCGTTTGTTATTAGCTCGGTGCACAGCTCGTACAACTGCGCTCCACCGAAACGTCCTTGAAAAATGTCTCTTTTTCTCTGCGTCTCTCAATTTCGAACACAGTTTTCTTGGGTTTCGGTAGAGCGCGGTTGCAAGAAGTGTGTCGTGATAATACAAGAAAACTCAAAAAACGTGATTTTTTGGTTAAAATTCCAATTTTCTGAAGGTTTTTGATTGGGAAATCCATTTTCTTGACAAAAATGCTATTTTCGAGTCAGGATTTAAGGTTTTTACTGTCAAAAATGGCATGTTTCATGTTAAAAATCCGATTTCTGCAAGATTTTCAACGAAAAAACGAGGTTTTTGACTCTCTTTTTTTAAACTAACTTTTTCACCTTGTTTCCGGTCAAAAATTCGAAAAAAAAAGGTATTTTTCAAGATTTTCAGCTATTTCAAAGCGATTTCTCTCTGTAATTGCCTAAATTGCTGCTGTACCTTAAGCCGTTTGACAGTTTTCGATCCGAGATCAAACGTGGCAAGTGTGGGATCGAAACCAACGACACTTCCTCTCTCCATCTCTTTCACCAACCAATCCACCACAGTCACCGACTCCGGAATCCCCTGTTTCATCAGTGTCCAGTGGGCGGAGTCTAACTGATTGCCCGCCTGAGTGAAGTACCGTCCGTCTGTCCAGAGGAGAGCGGAATTGTTGGTGACAACGACATACGCGTTGGATCCACTGAATCCCGACAGGAATTTCACACGGAAATCATAGTCGGCCAGGTATTCACTCTGAAAAACAAATAATGATGGAAATTCAGATGACGTCGTGCGGATTCTGAATTTCAGAGAAATTTCTGAAAACCTACATGATGAGCATCGGTACTAGGCAGCAGATACGCTGAAAGTGGTTTATTGCCAGTGAGTGCCAAGACACGTTCCGATGAGAACAATTGTCTCAGTTTCGACAGTTTTTCGACGGCGGCTGACATTTCACCCAGTCTGGAATGAACATATGCGAAAAATTCGAGTTTTTACGGTGTTTTGGTTCAAAAAGATAGAAAATCACGTTTTCTAAGAGAAAAACTGAAAAAAAAATGCATATTTATCGGAATTGAAAAAATGAGTGTTTTCAGCTGAAAACGTGCAAAAATACGAAAATTGATGATAGAAAACCACGTTTTCCAAGAGAAAACGCCATTTTCAGATGAATTTTTACATCAAAAAACACTAAAAACTAAAATTTTCTGTCGAAAAAAGGCGAAAAGCGTCGACGAGTCTAAGCGCCGACACTGATAACGGACACATTTCTGTGTGTTTGTTCTTATGTTTTATACGACGAAATAATTTATCAATAAATCGGTTTAAATGCGTTCAGAAATCAGAAATCAAGTGAAAAAATGGGTTTTTGAGGAGAAAAACAATGAAAAATCAATTTTTACGGAGAGAAAATTGGAATTTTTGAGGGAATTTATGTCTTTTAACGAGTTTTTGTGGTTTTTTTTATCGAAAAACGGTGGAAAGAGCCAAAAATTGTCATTTTTAAGAAGACTTTCGCCAAAAAACCTCGATTTTTTTGTCCTTTCGTCAAAAAAGTGGAAAATTTCACCACTTTTCAGTTTAGAAAGAGGAAATAACGCGTCTGAATGAAATTCTTTGAAAAATTTCACCTTTTTATATGGTTTTTCTATGAAATATTGAACAAAAAGAACTTTCTTTGTCAAAATTTGAATTACTTTTTGAAAAAGTGTTTTTTTTTAATTTTTGGCGAAAATGAAACCTTTTTCGAACAAAATAAATAACAATCGCGTTTTTGTGTGATTTCGGTTCCTAAACCTGAAATTGACAAAAAAAAATCTATTTTTGGTACAGCGACGGAAATCTACAAACCAAACTGCTCCTCGGAGGGGCGCACTTTCACACCCCTCTGAAATTTGAAAATTTCAGCACTTTTTCCCCAGTTATTTTTTCGAAGAGTATTTTTGGACTGTTCTCAGAGTTCCAAGAAAATATTGAACATAAAAAGTAAAAAAAATAATCCGACTTTTTCGAAAAAATTTTCCAAGTTTTCCCTTTTTTGAAATAATGCTTTAAAAAAATCATGAAGTACATTTGTTTGAGGTAAAAACATAATTACAAATAGGCGATACTGATTTTTTTTCTGTTAGTGAGTTTTTTGTAAGAGCCTCTACGTAACTTTCACCAGCAGTTGTCATTTTTTTGGTCTACTGGTCAGACATGTCTTGTGAAGTATTTTTAGAATTTCGGAAAAATATTTGTTGAAAAAACTCCTCAAACACCTCAGTCATCTGCCCAATGTCCAGACCTAAACCTTTGTAATCTATTTGCAATCAAATCTAGTTAAACTCACCTGCAGACTAGTAGGGCCAAAAAACCTACCTTTTTAAGTAGAACGCTTTCAGATTTTTCGACATGAAAAAATTATATTTTCCAGCTCAATCACTTCTTCTCAAGTTTATAAAATTTCATTGCAAACTGGGTTCATAATTCCCGAAAAAAAACTAAGTTTTGTAACTCAAGTTTTGAACACTAGTGAACATTTTTTCGAAAAAATCGGATTATTTTTTTTACTTTTTATGTTCAATATTTTCTTGGAACTCTGAGAACAGTCCAAAAATACTCTTCGAAAAAATAACTGGGGAAAAAGTGCTGAAATTTTCAAATTTCAGAGGGGTGTGAAAGTGCGCCCCTCCGAGGAGCAGTTTGGTTTGTAGATTTCCGTCGCTGTATTTTTGGTAAATTTTTTGAGAAAAAATGTGTTTTTCAAAAGTTTATCGAAGCGAATCCCTTTCAACTGAATTTTTAATCAAATTTGAAGGTTTTTCGCGCTGCAATTGATGACAAACTTGGTGAAAAACTATTTTTCCTGCGAAAACAAGATTTTTTCGTTTTCCTACTGAAAAACATCGAAAAACTCAAATTTCCAGCTATTTTCACATGTAAAAGAGTCAAAATTCTACTGAAAATCTAGATTTTTACTTGAAAAACATGAAAAAATGAATTTTTATTGTCAAAATGGCAATTTCCAGCGATAAAGATTAATAAATGACAATGAATAAAATGAAAATACTGCAAGCGCGCTCTATGGAGAACACTCAATTAGCGGGAGTTTGAAAAAGGTAATTGGAGGTGTGGAAACTATTTTAGGGGTAATTAGAAGGTGATTAAGGGTTTTTCAGCTAACTTTTTGCATAACAAAGTAAAAAAATGCTGAAAAACTCGAAAAATCAGTTAAAATTTTGTAAAAATCCAGGGAAAATTGGTTTTTCAGAAGTTTCTAGTTAATTACTCACCCAATTAGTGTAGACAACGTGACAAATGTGCAGATTCTCATATTCAGAGTGTTGAATATTGATTTTCTTCGATTTTTTGGATTTTTCACACGGGCGGTACAGTGGGAAACAAGTGACGTGATGATCAGAGAGGTCACGTCAAAAAAAATTAATCTGAAACGCTGAAATTCAATTATTTCCTATGCGGACTTTACGTCTCGCGATAATTAGGTCACCGCTTACTTCCTTGTTTGTCAGGTGATTCGTTCACCCCTGATTAACACAAAGTACACAAAACACAAAAACAAATAAACGCTTTACGTTTTTGTTTCGGTCTGTCAGTCTGTACATTGATCTGCTTGTCCAGTAGTCCGAAAATGAAATGGTACTCATTTTTTCCCGGAAAGTTCAAAAAATTTGCTATCATTTGAGCTAAAAATCACTGCAAAACACCAAGAACTACTAAAGTTACAGAGTTTCGAAACTTTTCGAAAATTTTGAAAACAAAAAACTAGTCATAACTCGCTCCATTTTCATGTGAGCAGTTTGAAAACTAAATTTTTGAATTCAGCTCGTCAAGACGGTTCGAATGAGTATAATCATCACTGAACTACGAAAACTACACTCGGTGGCCTAGAAACCCAAAACTAGGCCACCAGACTAAAACCAGAAGGATCAGCTAGTCGAGAGCTTTGAAATGAGTATAATCATGATACGGTTTGAAGCCAATTGTGGGTCTCGCCACGCTCTTCAGGGTTACTGTAGTTTTCGTGGTGAGATCCAAATCAGTTCAAACCGTGGCATGATTATACTTTTCTGAAAGCTCTTCACGAGCTGAATCCGAAAACTTCATTTTCAAACTGCACAGCTAAAAACGAAGCAAGTTATGGCTAATTTTGTGTTTTCAAGATTTTCGAAAAGTTTCGAAAATCCGTAACTTTGGTAATTTTTGGTGTTTCGCAGTGATTTTTAGCTCAAAAGAAAGCAAATTTTCTGGAATTTCCGAAAAAAAAAGAAAACCGCTACTGCTTCCGACTTGTTCGGTCCTAGGCCAGTTAAACCGATTTGGGTTTTTCATGAAAAAATTTATTATAAACTCATTGTTGTATAATCTTCTCAAATAATCATTCGGTATAATCATATCACAAGTATCCAAAATCATTCCATAAATAATATAATCTAGGAAATATCACATTTTCCTCTTCAAATTGTTGTTCTCATCGAAATCCACCAGTTGTCTCTTCATTTCCACTCGATTTTTGGTTGATTCCTGCTCCTTCTCCACCATTCTTCTCTTCACCATCGCCGCCACTTTCTCTGAAAACTCAAATCTTGTGCCCTCAACCCTCGGATGTCCCAAAATCTCTTTACAACTCGGCCGTCCCTCCGGCTCCAAGCACTTCATAACCCCCAACAACCCCCGTAATTCCAACGAGACACCCTTAAAAAACCTGTTTGGAATCTCCCCCCGAAGAATCGCCCGACGCTCCGCCCCATTCGCTACCATATACAAAAAAGTGGAGATTTCGAGAATAGTGAGCGACAAGCTGAAGACATCGGAGGCCTTTGAGGGTGTCATGGTGGCAAGGACCTCTGGGGCAATGTACCGCCCATCTCCTTCATCGCCAGCAGATATTGGGGCCGCAGCGCATACCGTAGCACACCCAAAATCTGCCAACTTCCAAAAACCGTTCCGCCCCAGCAGACAGTTCTCCGGCTTTATATCATTGTGAAGCAAATTCGCTCCATGGAGATGCTCCAGCCCCCTGACCAAGTCCTTGAGCACCCACCAAACCTCCGTCTCCTCAACGGGCCCATCTTTAGAATATTCTAGAAGAGTTATTTGACACAACTCTGTCTGAATGAACACTTGATCCCCGTCCATCCATGACTTGGAATATTCGAGAATAAATGGATTTTTGGGGATCTTCTGGAACATTCTAGCCTCTTTTAGGAAATTCGGTGTATATTTCGTACTCTTTTTGATGGCATACTTCCCCCCGGTTAGTCTACAAACCCCGCCCCAAACTTGACCGAAACATCCTTTTCCGAGTGGCAAGTTGTCCAAATCGAACATCTGGTTGATGGCTGGAAGGGTGCAGGCACTGGTGTAGAATTGGTGGATGAGAGGGGTGAGATCTGGAAATTTAGACAAATCAATGCGAAATTATGATTCAGCTCGTTGAGAGCTTTCAGAAAAGTATAATCATGCCATGGTTTGAACTGATTTGGGTCTCACCACGAAAACTACAGTAACCCTGGCAAGACCCAAAATTGTGTTCAAACCGTATCATGATTATACTCATTTGAACCGTCTTGACGAGCTGAATTCAAAAATTTAGTTTTCAGAATGCTCAGATTAAAATGGAGCGAGTTATGACCTGTCAAAATATTCGAAAAGTTTCGAAAATCCTTAACTTTGTTAATTTTTGGTGTTTTGCAGTGATTTTTAGCTCAAATGATAGCAAATGTTGTGGACTGTCTAGAAAAAGTACAATCACCGCCCCTGGATAAGACAGGAACGTGTCATGCACCTTCAAAATCGGGTTACTGTAGCTTTTCGTGACGGGACCCAACTTGCTCCAATCCTCTTCATGATTATACTCATTCGAACCGTCTTAATGAGCTGAATCCAAAAATATGATTTTCAGACTGCACACATGAAAACGGAGCAAGTTATCGCTAGTTTTGTGATTTCAAGATTTTCGAAAAGTTTCGAAAATCCGTAACTTTTCTAATTTTTGGTGTTTTGCAGTGATTTTTAGCTCAAATGAAAGGAAATTTTCTGGATTTTTTGGGAAAAGTATAAAAACCTCAAATATCTCAAATAATGCTTACCTGTCTCCCTTATCAACATCGCCGATTCCTGCTTCTTCTCCCATATCTGCTCTTTTCGTTCCATTCTGATCGATGATCTCTTCTGCTTCATTTTCTTCAATTTGGGCGGTCCAGACGGCACTTCAACTCTGTCCGAATGCTCCTTCTTCGTCTCCAGTAACACACATCCTTCTGAATCTTCCCCTGTCATCACTACTGCTGGCTCCAGCTCCTTATTCCCAAGTGTTCTTCGTAAAACGTGGAATCCATGGATTTCCGAGAGTACCCATATGGATGTCATCTGAAATTTAAAAAAAAAGGATAATTTGAGATAGAAAGAAGAAAAATGAAGAAGAAACGCATAAACAAAAAAGAAAAAAAAAGTTTCTCCCCGGCCGGGAATTGAACCCGGGTCTCGCATGTGACAGACGCGGATACTCACCACTATACTACCGAGGACACAAGAGAACGAGGGCGCGGAGGGCGTATAGGAAAGTGGGGGAATGCAGGGGAGGGGGACACACCGTGTGTGTGTGTGTGTGTGTGCACTTGATAGACAGTGCACGAGCAAGTGCGCTCTATGAGATGCGAGAGTTGGCACAGTGCCAACTTTTGAAGTTTCGCTCGGATTTTGCTATAAATTGGAGGGTATACTAATTAGAGTATGGGGATTTCAATTCTGCATTCAGAATTTGCAAATTCTTACGGAAAATGGAGATATGGCCTCGCTTTTTAGGGACGTTAAGGGATAAGCAATAAAATTAGATTCTGATAACAGATTTGAAATCCTCGGGGTTAACTTAGTGTTATAGCCCTCGAGCTAATTATATATAGGGCGAAAAACGGAAGAAAAAGGAAAAATGAAAGAGATGAGCACTCAATAAATGCGTCAATACACACGGTTTGCGGCGGGAACAATGAACCGCCCATTCCTAATAGACCCTTCGAGACGCGCGGTTTCTCTTTTTCCCAGGGAAAGACAGATTCCCACGTCATCAAAATGTGGCAGGAGGTGTACTTCTGTCATTTCTGCCTCTTTGTGAATATTGAACGTACCAGGTTTTCCGTGATTGGCAGATTTTTTGAACAAATGAATGTGAAATTCTGATTCAGCTCGTTGAGAGCTTTCAGAAAAGTATAATCATGCCATGGTTTGAACTGATTCGGGTCCCACCACGAAAACTACAGTAACCCTACAGTAACCCTGAAGAGCGTGGCGAGACCCACAATTGGCTTCAAACCGTATCATGATTATACTTATTCGAACCGTCTTGACGAGCTGAATTCAAAAATATAATTTTCAGACTGCTCACATGAAAACACAGCAAGTTATGACCAGTTTTGTGTTTTTTGGATTTTCGAAAAGTTTCGAAAATCCGTAACTTTGGTTATTTTTGGCGTTTTGCAGTTATTTTTAGCTCAAATGATAGCAAATTTTCTGGATTTTCCAAGAAAAACACATTCATTGTCCCTCGATAAGACAGGAACGTGTCATGCGCTTTTAAGCCGGGTTACTGTAGCTTTTCGTGACGGGACCGAACTTGATCCAATACTGGTCATCATTATACTCATTTGAACCGTCTTGACGAGCTGAATTCAAAAATTTCATTTTCAAACTGCACACATGAAAACGGAGCAAGTTATGCCTAGATTTGTGTTTTCAATATTTTCGAAAAGTTTCGAAAATCCCTAACTTTTTCAATTTTAGGTGTTTTTCAGTGATTTTTAGCTCAAATAATAGCAAATTTTCTGGATTTTTCGGAAACTCACAACCAATCGTCCTCCCACACTTGAATACGGTAGGTGAAGGCGTCCAGTGGACAAGAGAGATTTCCAGAGAAGTGCCACGTGGCAGCGCCATGGGCGGTCGGGACAAGGAGGAGAAGGAATAGAGAGAGCATTTCGAGGGAAATGGGGCTGAGGTGTAGAGGGACGAGAAGGAGTTTTATAGAGATGATGATTCGATTAGGAATGGTTTCCCATGGGGGAGGCACCACGGACGGGGTGATAAAAAATTTCGAGAAAAATTATTTTCAGGTTGTCAACTTTAGCATCATTTTGTAGATCAAATATTCCTCTCCATTTTCGCAATTGACAAGTTTTCAATAGCCCCACCCACTTTTGAGATTTAAGCCACTATCATCAAATAAAACCAAAAAAGAAAAAAAAAAGATTCTCCCCGGCCGGGAATTGAACCCGGGTCTCGCATGTGACAGACGCGGATACTCACCACTATACTACCGAGGACACGAGACAATGAGGGAGCGGAGGGCGTATAAGAAAGCGGTGGGCAGGGAGAGAGAGAGCTAGGGGAAGGGGAGAGGCGCCAAAACAAGTGTGTGTCTGGGGCATGTTTGACGCGTTTTGGTTGGAAATTTCCAGCTGAGGCTCGAAAAAGGAACGCCAACTGGGGTGCTTTCGTGTTTTTCAAGGGATTTCATTTCTAACTTTTACAAAACCATTTAAATGAACATAGTGATTTAAGGGGGGTAAAATAATGAAAAAATAAGTTGAAAATAGGAAAAAAATCGGGAGGAGATCGAAAAAGAAGTGAAAAGTTATTTGATAGGCATCGTGAAGAACGGGTGTTTGAGCGCCTCGTTGCACGTGATTCGTTTGCTCGCATCCAATACGAGCATACCGTCGAGAAGACTTCGGAACGCTTGTACCTGCAAAAATCGGTTTTTTTTTTCAATTTTTGGGTTTTTTTGAAACTCTAGAAAAGTGTAGTTTGTAGTCATTATCCAATCAGCCATATCGTGAAAATTGACCGATGATGAGCACCGCTAATGACCGAATTAGTTCTCTATTCGCTCATATAAAATCACCCGTCTTCAGAAAATCAACGAAGCGGTGAGGAACATCGAGCGGTTTGAGGAGGCGGAGGGAGGGGCCGCCAGAACTGATCAAAAACTCAAAAAACCCTAGAATAATCGCTGAAAACCCCAAAAAAAAAAGCGATTTTCAGTTTGAAAAATGCTGCAAATTAGATCACGACCGAACTTTCTCTATTCGGGTTTCTAGGCCACCAAAAGTTCTTTCACCGCCGCTGGCCTAGAAACCCAAAACAGAAAACTTTCGGCCATGATCACACTTTCTGACTGAAAATGCTCAATTTTTCGAGATTTTTTGAAGAATTTCCGTATTTTTCTACAGATTTTAAGTTTCTGATTCTTTTGAAAAGAATTTTTGGTTTCGTTCAAAATCCGCTAAAAAACGAGCGTTTGGTTGACGCGGTGGCCTAGAATTCCCACATCGGTTATGTTGAACTTTCTGACACTTTTAACGCTATTTTTGGACATTTTTTTCTCAAAAAATTGGAAAAAACGATGAAAATAGCGTCAAATGTTTTAAAAGATCTGTTTTTCTGTCTGTCTGTGTGTCCAGGTGTCCATTTCTCGACATTAAAGAACTCAAAAATGCTCTAAAATCAGCGTTCTTCTATCCTTGATGTCGAGAAACGGACATCCGGACACGCAGACACACAGATAAACAGAAAATGGTGGTTTTCCAGCGTTTTTTGGACTTTTTACGTCGAAAAATGCAAAGAAATCTCTATTTTTCACCATTTCCAATCGAAAAACATCAATTTTCCAGACTTTTCTCATAACATTTCAGTGGAAACATCGCATCAGAAACAGAAAATTTGCAGAAAAAAAGGAAATTCCTTGGAAAAATCCCAAGAGACCGAAAATTGCCGAAATTGTGGTCATGGCCGAACTTTTTCAGTCTGGGGGTTCTAGGCCAGCGGTCCCTCTAAAGCAGACGGTGGCCTAGAAACCCAAACAGAAAAAAGTTCGGCCACCGCACTTTTCGGGCTGAAAATTCACTTTTTCTACGCATTTTCTTTTCAATTTTCACATTTTCCATAGCCTCGGACTAAAAATTTGTTTTTTTTTTCAGCGATTTTTTCAGGGTTTTCCAGTGTTTACGGTCAATTCTGGCTCGTTTCAATTCCTGTTACCTGTTCCATTTGCTCCCTTCCCAATCGTTGTCCAGCAATCAACTCGGTCTCCAAATCTCTCGTCGGTTTCAGATTCGCCAATACCGTAATCTTATTCCTCTCCGTCACTTTATCCACTTCGTGATACAACAAATTACAGTTCACATCGAAATGAGTGTCCTTGAATTGCGATTTTCGGACCAATTTATTCGGATACTTTCCCTTCACATCTGTGAATAATTTCAGCATGTGATTGTTCGATCGTCCAGGAAACATGATCTTCCCTGTGTACACTTCATAGAGAGTCACTGCCACTGACCAAAGGTCGATTGCGTAGTCGTGACGCACGCCCAGCACTGAAAATGAGCAAGATTAGTTGAAAATCTTTAAAAAAAACCCAGTTTTTCTATAAATTTTGCCTGAAAAATAGCAATTTATGTTAAAAATCATGATTTTCAACAAAAATGGAGTTTTCCCATAGAAAATTCAGTTTTTGCAGGGATTCTGTGGGTTTTCAACAAATTTTTGATCAAAAACTGTAATTTTCAGGTGGAAAACCGCATTTGTTCGGCTTTTGACGCACACCGAGCACTGAAAATGAGCGAAATGCATTTTTCAGCTTTAAAATTAGATTTTCATGTTGATAATTATGAAAAACGAGTATTCTGCTAGAAATCGCACCTGGGAGCTGAAAATCGTCAATTTCAGCTCGGAAAAACTGGTTTTGGGAGCTGAGAATTAAAATTGAGCTCTGAAATTACCTAAAATTCAAATTTTTGGGCTGAAAATCCCGTTTTTCAGTTGAAAATTGTCATTTCTGATGACATTTTGAGCTTAAAATTCACATCTCACTCGATTTTTAGAATAATTTTTGGCTGGAAATTTTTGAAATTTTCGACATGAGCAAGAAAATTAGGTGGAAAATCGATTTTCAGAGTAAATCCAGCTTAAAACCCTCAGAGAAACGCAATTTTTCAGCTTTGGTTAAAAAAATCTATAATTGTCAAGGCCCGGGCCGGTAGAAAACTTTCAAGGCCCGGCCCGGCCCGAAGGCCCGGCTTCAAAATATGACCCTTTTTTTTCCACATTTTTTTCCGAAATTTTTTCAATTTTTCATCGAAAATGGGTCAATTTTAGACTATTTTTTTGAATTTGTTCTAATTCTGAACGATACTCGAAAATTTGACTTTTTCGCGAAAAAATTCAAAACATTTCAAAAAATTTCAAAAAATTTGACTTTTTCGCGAAAAAATTCAAAAATTTTCAAAAAATTTGAATTTTTGACTTTCGCGCCAATTTGCCCGGGCCTTGACAACTATGAAAAAATCGATTTTCCACTAGATTTCTGGCTAATTTTGATCATTTTGCCCAAAAAATCTCATTTTTCAACTAAAAAAACCCCGCCAAACTCACTAATCTCGGGTGCTCTATAGAACCTGGACACCAAGTACGGAGCCAATTCCTGCTCATTAACCCGTCCAGCCGATCCAAAATCACACAGTTTCAGTGTCAACTTGCTCTCATTCACCAAAATATTATCCGGTTTGATATCAGCATGCACAAATTCCAGTTTTTTGAGGAGCCGTAGAGCGAGGAGCAGTTGTTGAGCATACGAACGAACCGCTTTCAGATGGAGACCATCTTTCTGTCCGTATTTTTTCAAGAGCTCTCTGAGATTCATACTAAGATTCTCGAATACCAAACAGAGATGATTATGGTGTTTAAACGTTCGGAACAGTCTCAAACAGTGATATTTGTCCTCTTTATCCGCCTCGTTGAGCTTCCGGAGCACTTCCAACTCCCTCAATCCTGTCTTATACATCACTTCGTTATTCCTGATAATCTTCACAGCTACCGTATTCCCCTTCGTCTGATCATTACATCTACAAACGTTTCCGAACACGCCGGCGCCCGTGAACCCGACAACTCGGTAACGGGTATCCAGAAGCTCCCCGATTCTGACACGATAATACCCTTCGACATCGTCCCAATTGTCTTTCAACGTCTCGTGAACTGCTCCAGAATGACCGTCGATCGTCGTGATGTCTTGGGGTAGCTCCTCGTTGTCTGCGAACATATCGAAGCCGTCGTCATCTTCTTGTTTCAGCTTTTTGGCAGCTAGCTCCGCCTCCTTTTTCTGGAAAACGTTTATGTTTTTAGCCAGAAAATCCGGGTTTTCTTATAAAAAATACGAAAAATCGACAATTTTCAACTGAAAAATTGTCGAATTTCCGTTTTTTTTTGAAAAACGCTTATTTTTCCTTCTTTTTCTGAAAAATTTGAGTGAAAATACACATTTTTACAGGTTTTTTCGCTTGAAAATTCGAATTTTCTAATGAAAAATTACAAAAAAAAATCGACAATTTTCAACTTAAAAATTCGAAAATTAGGCTGAAATTGTTGAAAAATGCGTATTTTTCAAGTTTTGAAAGAAGCCCAAAATCCAGTAACCTCCGACTCCTTTTTCTAGAAAATTTCATGTTTTAAGAGACTTTCAGCAATAAAATCCAGTGGAAAATCGAATTTTTACCAATTTTTGATCGAAAAATTAAGTTTCTCGTGGTTTCTGAACGAAATTTTCAAGGTTTTTCGAGATGTTCAAGCTGAAAATCGGCATTTTTAGGCAAAAACTAGGTTTTTTCATATTGTGGCCAGAAAATCGATAAAATTGCTGGAAAATCCGAATTTTCTTATAAAAATACTGAAAATCGACAAATCTAGGCAAAAATTATGAAAAAATGCGTTATTCAAGTTTCCAATACAGCTATTTTCTGCTGATTTTCGGTCAAAATATCGCTTTTTCGATGATTTTAAACGGAAAATAATCCAAAAAACCAGGGATGTGCCTATGGAGGCGCTTTGGGCGCTGAAAGATTTCAAAGTGGGCGGAAATTCGACGAGAGAGTAAAATCGAGAGAGTGTGTCTGCGTCTCTCCATTTCGCACACTATTTCTCGTCGCATTTTCAAATTTCGGCTGAAAATGCGAGGCGCTCAACGCCACCCGGGCACATACCTGCAAAAAACCGATTTTCAGCCGAAATTTTTAATAATTATGCATCCAAAACCAATATTTTCCAATTTTGAGACAAACCTTGAGCTCCGCCTCCTGCTCCGCCTCCTTCTTCTTCTTCTCCTCCTCAATTTCCTTCAATTTCGTGTGCCAATCCTCTCTTTGTTCTTCTTCTTTCTCTCTTTTCAACACTTCATCTACAGTTTCCTCATTCGCACCGTCCATATGGACCATTTTATCACGGAGACCCGAGAAAAAGTCAGTCGGAGTGTCGTTGTCACTTTGGAAACTTGCTGGAGTCGACGTCCCGCTCGGTGCCTCACTTCCGAATCGCGTCTGAAATTATATTGACTGAAAATGGGGTGGCTGGTGCGCGTTCGGCGCGTTTTGATTGTAAATTTCAAGCTGCAGCACGAAAATCGAACGCCAACTCCGAGAAAATGCAAAGATTCGAGCGTCTGGGGCGCGTTTGACGCGTATTGGTTCTAAACTACCAGCTGAGGCTCGAAAATGCAAAACTTTGAGCGACTGGGGTGCTTTCGCCGCGTTTTTGAGAGAAATTTCGTTAATTTTCGAGATTTTCAGCACTTTTAGTGGCTGGGGCGCGTTCGGCGCGTTTTGATTGTAAATTTCCAACTAAAACTCGAAAACGGAACGCCAACTCTGAGAAAAATTCAAAAAATTCAAGCCACTTTTTGGCACCTGTTGGGGGTGCGTTCGGCGCGTTTTTCAGAGATTTTTCGAGGTTTTTCAGCACTTTTTAAGTGTCTGGGGCGCGTTTGGCGCGAAAAACTCTTGAAAAACAGAATTTCAGTGATTATACAGCTAAAAGAGTGATTTTTGAGTGAAAAATACTCAAAAATTGCATTTTTGCTATAAAAACTACATAAAACAACAATTTTTAACCCATTTCTTACCGATTTGATGAGTTGTCTCGCCTCAGCCAACTGCTTATCTTCATCATCGTCGTCATCGTCATCTGAATCCGAGCTACTATCCTCCGATTCGTCAGTCTTCTTACTTCCGACCGCCTCACTTCTCGGTGTACTGCTATCATCGCGTGGAGTCTGGAAAAATGAGAAATTGGCTGGAAAAGTGTAGTTTGTAGTCATTTTTAGGACTGAAAATTCGCGTTTTTAAGTGTTTTAGCGGGTTTTTACGAACAAAACCCATCTAAATCGGCTGAAAATGGCCTAAAATCTATCCGGAGCCGATTTCAGACAATTTTGACCTGAAATTGTTCAAATTCGCTGAAATTTGACCCTGTTTCAGCCATAAAAAGTGTAGTTTGTAGTCATTATCCAATCAGCCATATCGTGAAAATTGACCGATGATGAGCACCGCTAATGACCAATTCTCTATTCGCTCACATAAAATCACCCGTCTTCAGAAAATCAACGAAGCGGTGAGGAACATAGAGCGGTACGAGGGAGGAGGGATTGAACCAGCGACCGTATGGGTGACAGGCGACTGTCTTAACCACTCGGCCACTGAGATCTCTTCTGTGCGTTCCCTTGCAAATCTTCTCATCAGGGAAAGGGGGACTGTCATACACGTTTCGAAGGCTGACAAGGGAAGTCTTTGGAGACGCCACTTTCAAACGACCTATAATTTTGGTTATAAGTATTTTCGACCACGAGGAGTCCATTTCTGCAGTCAAAACCTGCTAAATGTCTTTGTGAGCCGAGTTATGAGCTCTCAAACTTTAAATGTGGATAAGCTTTTTCACGTGGAATTTCGTATCGGTGGTTTTTACACCACCGCACGGCTCCGTTTGTGTTTCATAACGGTTTACCTGTGCTTGTACGATGCAAAAATGATAATATCTTGCGTAAACTACTTGTCGATTTTGAATTCCACGTGAAAATGCATAACCATTCGAAAAGTTGGAAAGCTCATAACTCGGCTCGCAGACACAATTAGCAGGTTTTGAGTGCAGAAATGGACTCCCCGTGGTCGGAAATACCTATCACCAAATTTATAGGTCGTTTGAAAGTGGCGTCTCCAAAGACTTCCCTTGTGAGAATAATACCTCATGACAGAATTTGAGGACTGGGAATTTTGAGCCGATTTGAACGATTTCAGTTCAAAATTATTCAGAATTGTCTGAAATCTGCCCCGAATAGATTTTAGGCCATTTTCAGCCGATTTAGATGGGTTTTGTTCGTAAAAACCCTTTTTTTTAGACCAACGGTCTCGCTCTTCCTCATCGCTAAACAGACGGTGGAAAAACTTTTGAGACAGCTTTCAGCATTTTTCGGACTGAAAATTTGGATTTTTGGGATATTTCGGGGGTTTTTCGAGGGTTGTTATAGGAATTTCCATGTTTTTTGGTCATTTTGACACTGAAAACTAGTTTTAGGACATCCGGACATGTGGAATATCAAAAAATCAGAACTCTGTTAGATTCTGAAACCCCACGACGTCAGCTACTCAACCTACCCTCATCCATCCGATACCTGACGTCGTGGAGATTCAAAATCTGTCAGACTCACTCTGGTTTTCTGATTTTCCGCATGTCCGCATGTCCTAAACCTAGCTTTCAATGTCAAAATGACTGTAAAACATGGAAATTCCTATGGAAGATAACCAGAAATTACTTTCAGTTTTGATACCGGTGGCCTAGAAACCCAAAACATGAAAAGTTCGGTCATGATCCTTTTCAGCATTTTTCAGTTCGAAAATTCTCGTTTTTGGCAGTTGTTAGGGGGTTTTTACAAAAGAAAATGAGATAAATCGGCTGAAATTGGCCTCAAATCCATCCGGAGCCGATTTTAGACAATTTTGACTAATGTTGACCTGAAATTGTTTACTTTTCACACTTTCAGCACTTTTCGGACTGAAATTTCACGTTTTTTGGTGGTTTTTCGAGGTTCCAGAGTGCTATTATCGCATTTTTCAGTGATTTTTCCCAAATTTTCCCAAAATTTCACGTACATTCTCCCCATTATTCTCGACTCCCTCAATCTTCTTCAATATCTGCATCCGTCGCTTCCTAGCCTCCTCAATCTTCTTCTGCTCATCATCTGAATCCGAGTCCATCGTCCACTCGATCTTCTTCTCCTCCACGTCATCCTCTCCACGTCTTCTATCATCTCCACGTCGTCGTGAATCTCCAGAATCCCTGCGACGTCTTCTATCGTCTCTCACATTCCGTGCATCTCTCATATCCGGAGAACGTCTTCTGCCTGAATCATATCTTCGATCACTCCGATGACTCCCTCTCTGCGTCTCTCGTCTCTCCTGTGATCTCTCTCGTCTCTCTGCTTCTCTACGCTCTCTCAACTCTCGATCTCGTCTTTCTGCACTCTCCGATCGAGCTCGTCTCACAGGGCTCCGCCTTCTTTCAGAGTCACGCCCACTTCGATCGTCGAACTGCAAAAATTACGTCGAATTTCAAAGTTTTAGACTGATTTTTCGAGCGAAAATCTTTTTTTTTAACCAAAAACTAGAAATTCAGCCATTTTTTAGCGTAAAACTCAGAAATCTGAGCTGTTTCCGTTAATTTTCAAGTGAAAAAGTATATTTTTGGGTGAAAAATTCAGAAAAAAAACTGCAAAAATGGCGGTTTTTGAAGGATTTCGGTTTGTTTTGGGCAAAAATCATTGTTTTCAGTAAGAAAAAACTAAAAATTTAGCCATTTTTCAACATGAATTTCAGAAAAAATGAGCAAAACTCGATTTTCCGACCGAAATTCTACCAAAAATTTAAATTTTCAGCCCAAACTCACCGGACTGCGTCTCCTATCCGTCTCCCTTCGATCGTCTTCAGTGACTCGTCGCTTCACGGGCGGTTCCTCCTCCTCACGCTCCTTTTCTCTCTTATGTTTCTTCTCTTTCTTGTGTTTTTTGTCCTTTTTGTGCTTTTTCTCCTTCTTATGCTTCTTTTTCTTGTCTGAAAATGGCATTTTTGGTGGAAAAAAGTGAAATTTTGAGTCAAAATACCCGAAAATGGGGGAAAACAAGTTTTTGGTGAGGAAATCTGGAATTTTCGGGTCAAAACACTCCCTTTGGATGAATTTTCCGCGATTTCAATCGAAATTGGAAGAAAATTGAGTTCGAATTTTTGAGTAAAAATGCCCGAAAACGAAGGGAAAATGGGTTTTTGGCAGTAAAAAGAGTAAAAAGTGTAGAAATTTGGAGTTTTTGATTCAAAATGGTAGTTTTCGATGAAATTTCAGCGATTCCAACAAAAAATGGAGAAAAAACTGGAATTTTTGAGTAAAAGTGAATAAAAATACCTGAAAACAAGGAGGAAATGAGTTTTTGATGGAAAAAAGTGAAAAATCTGAAATTTTCGGGTCAAAATACCCATTTTCAATACATTTTAAGCGATTTTGCTTCTTTTTCTTGTCTGAAATGGGTTTTTGAATGAAAAAAGCGGGAATATTAGAATAATTTCAACCTACCTCTTCCCGAGCGCTCCGAATCAGTCCTGACTCTCTTCTGATCGTCGGAATCAGACGCCTTCTCATCCGACGACGATCCACCATCCGATTTCACTTCTCCGTCCTCCTCGACAACTCGTTTCTCCTCGATTTTCGACATTTTTCCGCCTAAAATTAGTCAAAATTCATATTCAAATGCTCGTTTTCCCGAGTTTTTTGCACACTTTCAACCCGCAGCCTATCTGTGCACATGGATAATGACTCCGCATCATTCTATTGATTGATTCTGGGAAGAAGGTGCGCAAAACAGAGAAATCTTAAAATTTTATTGAAAGAAGAGAGGGAAAAGAGGAAAAGAGAGCAAAAAGGGGTGCTGTCATGGCAACCGGTGAGCTGAAAGTCGAAAAACCGATAAAAGAGACGGAAAAATCAATCAAAACCACTGAAAATTGTTAAAAATAAGGAACATACATTGAAAATTGCAGGAAAAATATATTTCGTCATTATTTTCCCTGAAAAGTCGAAAAAACGTTGCGAAAAAATCGATATTACATATAAAAAACCGTCTAGAATTCAAAAACTCATTCAAATTCCAGGAAAAAACTATATAAAAATCTGGAAAATTTACAATTTTCGGCCAAGAAAACAAAAATAAATAAAAACTTTATTTTCGAAACAGACAGAACGAATAGAGTGTCAGCAAAGGGGGCTGCCCCGCAAATACGTCAAAAAGACGCCGTTTGCGCCAAAAAATTACAAAAGGAAATCGAAAAAACGCCGGGAAAAACGAGCGGAAAATTAGAAGAAAATCGAAAAAAAATCGTGGAATCTTGAAAAATCAACCGTACCCCTCGAAATCGTGTTGAGACCCGAGACAGAATACTGTCATGCGCCTTTAAATTTTAAAGTCTTCTAAAATTTGTTGAATATTGGATTTTAGCTATTTTTGAGTAATTTTTAGAATTTTTCTAGTTTGTAAAAATTGTATAGCATATTTTACATTTTTTAAGTACTAATTTTAACTTGTAAAATCACTGAATTTCTAAATTTACAGCAAAACTCAGAAATCTATCTACAGTAATGTTGTAAATCGCTCCGAGACCCAACTTCCACTGAAAGCTGTGCGCCTTTAAAATGATGATTTTTTATTTATTTTTTGAATTTTTACCGCCAAGTTTATAGGTTTTCTTTAATAAATTTATCGATTTTTCTCAACTGTTTTAGTAGAAATACTCAAAAATAATCAATTTCATCAATTTCTGCTCGAAAAATCATTTAAAACATCAAAAACACTCTAAAAAACACCGAAAACTTCCTATTACGAAATTTCTCCCTCCCTTTTTTATTGTGAGCAATGCCGCAACACTCTCTTCAATAATTTCACTTTTTCAGTCATCACAAAATGCTTTCGGTTGGCCTACGCCTAACCGAAGAGGTTTTTCCTGGTCCCGAGGAGCCGATCGCAGATCTGAATACCGAAAAGAAAGATCCAAAGATGCTTCTAGATGGAATTGATGTTAAAACTGGAGTTGCGAAGGTGAGAATTCTTTCGAAAATTTGACATTTCTAGTGAAAAATGTGCACTTTTCTTGTAAAATTGAAATTTTTGGGTCAAAAATGCTTTTTTCTCTCAAAAATTAGACATTTTTAAGTGAAAAATGCACATTTGTCTAATTTTTCCTGTAAAAAACTCATTCAGATCAAACGGATCGTCCTCAACCGCACTGCAAACGTCGAGTTCCTCCGTGCCGAGTCGCCATCACGCATTTGGGTTCGCCTTGAGAACCATATTACAGATAATACGCTCACTTTCAGAGAACCGTGAGTTATGGGAGTTGAAAATTGAAAAAACCTGCCTGAAACTCACTTTTTGGTAGAAAAACTGCTGAAAATGACATAAAACTTGAATTTTTGCCATATGAATTTGCCTGAAACTCGATTTTCAGAGACTGAGACAGTCAGAGACAGAAATCTCTCTGAAACTATGAAATTCTGGAGATAAGATCGGTTTTCTTGGGAAACTGATACAATGTTGCTAAAAATTGGCCAAAAAAACAGCCGAAAATCTATTTTTAGACGATTTTTCAATTATTTTTCATGAAAAATGCTCAAAATCACTGTTTTTCATTCTTTTTTTTTTTCAAAAAATCTCACATTTTTCCTCTGAACGAAGGAAAAGATGGAGAAAATTGTGAATTTTGAGCAAATTTCATCATTGCTACGTCATTTTTCAAGAAATTGCTCGAAGATGACTGAAAATTATCATCTTTTCGTAAATTTTCAGTGATTTTTGCTGGATTTTTGGTCGAAAATCAGGAAAATCTTGTATTAAATCGATTTAGTGGTAGATTTCATCCCAAATTTCACCCATTTTTACCTGGAAAACAAACAATTTTCTCATGAATCGTGTTTCCACTGTTATTTTTGACTAAAAGTCGCTGCAAATCACGAAAAATCGTCTGTTCAAGACGCTTTTCCGTGATTTTTCAGCGATTTCTACTCGAAAATAACAAAAAGATACGGAAGTTATGCCCAAATTTTTTTATAAATTCAGGTTTTTGGGGAATCCACTGTTATTTTTGACTGGAAATAACTGGAAATCACGAAAAAACGTCGATCCAAGACGGTTTTTAGTGATTTTTCAGTGATTTTCACTCGAAAATAACGAGAAGATACGAAAGTTATGCCAAAATTTTCATTTTCTCTCAATAAATCATGTTTTCCCCCTGAAAATCATCAGTTTTCTTCCAGATTCGAACTAAAACCACAGAAGTCATTCAAAGTCAACGACTACTGTATAGCGCCCATCGATGAACGTGTCTACCGTCGTTGTCGTATCGTCGAACCGGAAAATGAGCGAAAACTCATCAAAATCTTTTTTATCGACGACGCCACAGTGGCTTGGGTGAAGAAAGAGTGTCTGGCGGAGATGGATGAACATTGGATGTTCTATCCGTGGCAGGCTATTCAGATCTCCATGTTCGGTGTCTATCCGGCGGTCTCGGATGATATTGAAGTGGTGTGTAGGGCGGGAAATTCGAAATTTTTTGACTGAAATTTTGAATTTTTTCTACGAAATGCCAAAAAAAAAAGAAATTTGGAAATTTTCTATGAAATGAGAATTGCTAGAATCCGAACTTTTTTATTGAAAGAAACCATTTTTGGTGTTATTTTCGACTGGAAGCGCTGAAAATCACGGAAAACTGTCAAGACTGTTTTCAGTGATTTTTCAGCGGCTTTCACTCGGAAATTGCGAGAAGGCGCCAAAGTTATGCCCGAATTTTATAAATCACGTTTCCGCTGTTATTTTTGACTGAAAATCGCTGAAAATCACGGAAAGTATCAGTTTAAGACGGTTTTCACTGATTTTTCAGCGATTTCCACTCGAAAATAACGAAAGATACGGAAGTTATGCCCAAATTTTTCATAAATCACGTTTCTCATGTTATTTTTCACTGGAAATTGCTGAAAATCTCGTAAATTGTCTGATGATGTCCAAATTTTTTATCAATCATGTTTCCACTGTTATTTTGGACTGAAAATTCTGAAAATTACGAAAAATTGTCTGTTCAAGACGGTTTTTAGTGATGTACAGTCAAAATAACGAAAAGACACGGAAGTTATGCCCAAATCTCGTTTCCGCTGTTATTTTTGGCTGAAAATCGCTGAAAATCACGAAAATTGTCAGTTTAAGACGGTTTTCAGTGATTTTTCAGTGATTTCCACTCAAAAATAACGGAAAGATACGGAAGTTATGCCCAAATTTTCATAAATTTAGGATTTTTGAGATTCCGCTGACCTTTATGTGAATTTACGCCGTGCCTTGTAGATTTACGAGTCGTACCTAGAAACAAGAACTTGAATAGGCCCAAATTATCTCAAATTTCCCAAAAATCACGTTTCTACTTTTATTTTTGACTGGAAATCGCTGAAAATCACGAAAAAATGTAGGTTCAAGACAGTTATCAGTGATTTTTAAGCGATTTCCACTCGAAAATAACGAGAAGACGCCAAAGTTATGCCCAAATTTCCATTTTCCATTCAATTTCCAGACAAAACCAGTGTGGACACCGAAGATATGCTTCAAACTCGCTCAAATCCTCGCGAATTATCAAAAACTGAAACTGGAAGTCGTTCTTTCGACGGTCGTTTTCAATGACTACGCTCGTCCGATTCCCGTGAAATTATATGGAATCGAACCGGATATAGTGGAGACGAATCGAACAGTTTGTATTGCTCAGATGCTCGAAAGTGCCGTTTTATTAGAGGATGGAACGTTGTCAGCGAAAGAGGAAGAGGATGAGACTGGGGAGAAGATGGATCTGGAAGAACCTCAAGAAGAGATTCCAACTGATCCATCTCCACCTGAAATTGTGTGTTTGGATATGTATGATGCTGCATTTCATGAGATATTCGAAGTGGCTGAAAAGGATCTCGTCCCAGAGAATCCATTGGATATTCATAGACAACTTCCTGGCGACTGGAAGCAAACTGATGATTTGGAGGAGGAGGAGAGAATGGATAAGGAGAATGAGTTGTTCTCCAAAGACTCGTTGACACAACAGATGGAACCGGATGAGTGGAATCCACGATTGAATCAGATTCCCATGTTGTCGATTGATGAGTTGGGAGAGAAGTGCGTATTTTTGAGCGATTTCAGCGTTAGAATGTCAAAAAATCCTGCAAAAATCCTTGGTTTTCGAGTTTTTATGGGATTGAAACATCCGAAATCATGTTTTTTGCACGCAAAACGTGAAATGTCGAAGGTTTTATCCATTTTGACCGATTTTCCGGTTTTGGGGTCAGAAAACTGTCTGGAACTCATTTTTGCTAGAAAAACTGCTGAAAATGACTTAAAACTTGAGTTTTTGTCATATAAATTGGTATAAAACTCAATTTTCGGAACCGGATGAGTGGAATCCACGATTGAATCAGATTCCCATGTTGTCGATTGAGGAGTTGGAAGAGAAGTGCGTATTTGAGCGATTTCAGCGTTAGAATGTCAAAAAAAAGGCGATAAAAATCATAAATTTGAGGCTAAAAAACGGTTTTGTAGCTTGTTTTTCAAATTCTGATCAATTTTAGATAACTTCATTCAGTTTTTATAGGCTAAGACGCGTCTGAAACAGCTGAAATCATGTTTTTCCGATTTTGGTGAAAAAGTGGCGAAAAGCAGCTTCAGACGATTTTCAGACTATTTCCCTTGAAGAATGCTCAAAATCGCTATTTTTCTAGCTAAAATCCACCATTTGAGGCGAAAAACGATTTTGTAGCTTGTTTTTCGAATTCTGGTCAATTTCAGATAACTTTCTCAGTTTTTTCAGGCTAATGCGCGTTTAGAACAGCCGAAACCATGTTTTTCATCACGCAAGTCGTGAAAATTTTAACAAATTCTGTTTTCTCGAGGGTTTTATGCCCATGTTGGTCGATTTTCTAGGTTTTGGACTCAGAATACTGTCTGGAACCCACTTTTTGCTAGAAAAAACTGGTGAAAATGACATAAAACTTGAATTTTCGTCATATGTAATGGTATAAAACTCAATTTTCGGAACCGGATGAGTGGAATCCACGATTGAATCAGATTCCCATGTGTTTTAAGTGTTTTAGATGCGTCGAAAACGACGAAAAAGATGGAAAATTGCGATTTTGAGCATTTTAATGGAAAATAGGTTCAAAATCGTCTAAAAATCGGTTTCCGGCTGTTTTTTTGCCACTTTTTCAGCGAAATTGTACTCCGAAAAACGAGTTTCAGACATACATATTTTTGACAAAAATTCAATTTTTATGTCATTTTTGCAGTTTTTCTAGCGAAAAGTGGGTTCCAGACAGTTTTCTGACCAGAACCTTCAACAAAATCGAATTCTGTTAGAAATTTCACAACTTTTGTTCAGAAAAACACGATTTTGGTTGTTTCAGACGCGTTTTAACCTATAAGAACTGAAAAAGTTATCTGAAATTGATCAAAATTCGAAGAACAAGCTTAAAAAAAAGGGTTTTCATCTCAAATAATGAGTTTTTTGTCACAGTTTTTGTCATTTTTTTACTTTCTGATAGTGATTTCGAAAATTGCAGATATCGATTCCCATCTGAAGACGGAAAGCCACGTATCATGTTGGCAGTGGAGGGACGATGCACAAAGAGTCCATACGAGTGGTACGCCAGACCAATTGTCAAGTGAGTCTTTGATTTGATGGCCTAGCTTTTTCTAGGCCACCAATTTGACTGAAAATTGGTTGAAAATGAACAATTTTCTGCACGAAAATCAGGAAAATTCGATTTTTAGATGGTTTTCAGGTCAGAAAACTGTCTGGAACCTACTTTTTATAGAAAATTTGCTTTAAATTTCAATTTTAGCCATATAAATTGGTCTGAAACTCAATTTTCGAACCTCAAATTGGTTACAGAACGGGAAAAAACGCGCGTGACGAGAACGTTCCGTGGAGTGCTGAGAGCGGATTGACGGAGGTCGACGCGACGGATTGGATGCTATACGGTAACGATGAGTTGACGGGATTCGCCGAGAAATTGGACACGTATTACTCGATGCAGAAGAATCGGAAACCCTTGATGCGGGATGAGATGTAGGTTTACTGGATGTAGGTGTGGATTTACGGCGTAAATCTACCCGGATTAAGAGTTACTGATGTGGATTTACGACCTTTGTGTAGATTTACGGCGGGCCTTGTAGATTTACGAGTAGCACCTAGAAACCCGAACTTTTTTCATATATCACGTTTCTACTGTTATTTTTGACTGGAAACAGCTGAAAATCACGGAAGATCTTTGTTTTCCGTGATTTTTCAACGTTTTCCACTCGAAAATAACAAAAAGATACGGAAGTTATGTCCAAATTTTTCATAAATTCAGGTTTTTTTGGGATTCCACTGTTATTTTTGACTGGAAATCGCTGAAAATCACGAAATATCGACGGTTCAAGATGGTTTTCCGTGATTTTTCAGCGATTTCCACTTGAAAATAACGAGAAGACACGGAAGTTATGCCCAAATTTCCATTTTCTCTCTATAAATCATATTTGAGTCCAAAATTAATTTACGACCTGAAAATGTTAACTTGGAACATTTTACGGCGTAAATCTACCCCGACAATGACTTATTAATTTGATATTACGACCTGTGAATGTATAAAATTGGAACATCCCTTTTGTGTGGTTTTACGGTGTGAAACTGTTCTGCCTTTGTGTGATCATGGCCGAACTTTTCTTGTAGAGGTTTCAAGATGGAAAGTTCTTCCACTTCACTTTAACCTTAATTATCTAGGGAATGGTATAAACTGACCATGGAGTTCAGAAACGAGACCTGGCGGAATCGAAAGACGATCAAATTCTGATGGGTAATCAGTTTTGAAAATTGCTGAATGACCTCCAGAATCCATAATGTTCTGGTCTGAAAATCCAAATTCAATACAAGTGATTTACTCGATTTTTTACCCAAATTTCACCAGTTTCAAGTTTCGGTCTAGAAATCCAATCGAAAAGTTCGGTCATGCTTACACTGACTCCTTTTGAGCATTTTTCGGGCTGAAAAGTCGTATTTTTGACAGGTATGTGCCCGGGTGGCGTTGAGCGCCTCGCATTTTCAGCCGAAATTTGAAAATGCGACGAGAAAGAGTGTGCGAAATGGAGAGACGCAGACACACTCTCTCTCTCGTCGCATTTTCGCGCACTTTGAATTCTTTCAGCGCCCAAAGCGCCTCCATACGCACATCCCTGGTTTTTTGGATTATTTTCCGTTTAAAATCATCGAAAAAGCGATAATTTTGACTGAAAATCAGCAGAAAATAGTTGTATTGGAAACTTGAATAACGCATTTTTTCATAATTTTCGCCTAGATTTGTCAGTCGAAAATTGTCGATTTTCAGTATTTTTATAAGAAAATTCGGATTTTCCAGCAATTTTATCGCTTTTCTGGCCACAATATGAAAAAACCTAGTTTTTGCCTAAAAATGCCGATTTTCAGCTTGAAAATCTCGAAAAACCTTGAAAATTTCGTTCAGAAACCACGAGAAACTTAATTTTTCGATCAAAAATTGGTAAAAATTCGATTTTCTACTGGATTTTATTGCTGAAAGTCTCTTAAAACATGAAATTTTCTAGAAAAAGGAGTCGGAGGTTACTGGATTTTGGGCTTCTTTCAAAACTTGAAAAATACCAGGCATGGCTTAAAAATTGGGTTTTTAGCTACCTTGTGAATAGACCCATAAAACCACAAAATATCCTCAGATTTTCAGACCTGAATTTCTCGAATTGTGAGGGTCCGCATCAAAAACGAAATACATATAATTAAACAACGTGTTCTCAGCTTTCCAATGATATATGCTATAACTCCATATCATAGTTGTACGGAATGACATTTTTTCGATTTCCGGAATCCGGAACCGGAATTTCAAAAAACCTGGAATTCCAGAATTTCGGAATCTGGATTCCTGACAACTATGCTCCATACCCCACCGACAACTTTCCCTAGTAAGTCTATCAATTTTCAGCAAAATCATGATGAACGAGAAGCGTGACGTGTTCGCTGTGTGCGCTGTCAACGAGGAGAAGGGAAGTTTCACTGGCGAATGGCAACGTGTTCTCATCGTCGATTGTGAGGAATTCGCAGAAGTTCGATTCTTGGATTCAGGCGGTCGTGATATGGTTCTGACGAGTTCACTCTATCGAATTCATAGCCAGTGAGTAGAGAGGGGACATCCGGATGGACAGATAGAGCTGAAAATCTTAAGATTCGCTGTATCTGGACATCCGGAAAGACAGACATACAGACACATTCTTGATAGTTTTTTGCTCTTAAACTTGGATTTTTCCCTGAAAATCGAAAAATTTACGGTTTTTAAGACATCTGGACACGTCGACACACAGACAGATCTCAAAAATGGCTTATAGAAATGAAAATTCCAGTAGAAAACTCGATTTTTGGTTGATATTCTCGAGAAATTGTGTCCAAACTGAGAATTTGGAAATTTTTCAAAATTTAAAGCCATTTTTAAGCCTCCAGAAGCAATTTCAGCTGTTTTTCACCCCAGAAATAAAGAATTGATACTTTCAGCACTATTTTCCGCGATTTTCAGCCAAAATCTGACGCATTTTGGAGTCTTTTGATCATTCTTACTCTAGAAATGAAGAATTTTGAGCTGTTTTGAGCATCTTTTGACCAGAAATTCGCAATTTTTAGCTCATTTTTGACCGAGAACATGCGGAAAAAATGTTTTCTACAGACACTGCATCTTCCCTCCAATGTGTCTCCGTTTCGCCACGTATGGAGTCGTCACGAGCTCTGGAAGTCAGTTTTCCCCAATTTTTCTCCTAATTTTCCTCAATTCTTATTCTAGGAGTCGACAAAAAATGGGCGGCAAAAGAGACGTCTCGCTTCCGAATGTGTCTTCGTGAGGATACGCCAATCTTCATTAATATAGACGATAGTGAGTTTATTTTGTGGATTTACGCCCGTAAATCGACGCAGAAAACTGAATTTTAATGTTTTCTTCTAGTCGCCCGATTGCCGTCTTCGAATGCAGAACGCCGTCTTCCACACGTCGCCAAATTCGTCCTGATGGTCAAAAATGTGTCGGTAAGTGAAAAAATATGAAAAAATATGAGTTTTGGCTGGAAAATTGGGTTTTTGATAGCAATAGTTAGATTTTCAAGCCCTTTGGAGGAAAAATTCAGAAAAATCATGTTTTTTCTCACTGAAAACTCAAAGTTTTCAAAATTTTCCACCTAAAAAACGGCCTATTTTCCAGTACATGGACGAATCGCGAACTCTTCTCGATCGATTTTTGAGCAAAGACGAAGAGGGACACGCGAGGAAAGCCGACGGAGAACCTGCAATCTGGCCGCCAGCCAAAGCTCAATTTTATTAATTTTTGACTCTTTTTTTTTGTCTATTTTTCTGCACAAATTTCCCCGAAAATCACCATTTTTTTCCTTTATTTTCCAAAGCTTTCCCCCTATTTTCTGGATATTTATTATTTTGAACAAAAAAGTTTGATATCCTGAACCCTTAGTCCCAAAATTCAATCATTTTTTTCAGATCATCAATGGCACTGTCAATGAAGCGCGGTTACAGATTTACAGATAACTGGAATATGGAAAAGTTCAAGTTTTTTGGGGTTCCCTTGGAAATCTGTGAAAAACGCGCCGACCGCGCCCCAGTCGCTCAAATTTTTTCCATTTTTGAGCCTATTTTACCCCCTAAAATCACTATTTTCGGATGATTTCATTTTAAAATGGTTTTGTAAAAGTTAGAAAAAAGGGAAAACTTGATGTGCTACAGATGCATACATACTAAAAGAAAACCGAAACGAATCTCTACAAGAAACATTTAGCAATTAAGGTGCTGAATCTTCATATCCTCTCCTTTCGTCGCGTGCGAATTGTAGAATCGATTGCCGCAGTAACCGCATGCGTGGTCTCCCGGTTTGTCCTGCAAAAATAGGAGAAAATAAGAGGAAGATAGGAGTTTTTTGGAAAAAAAACGCTGAAAATGGGGTGTTTATAAGCAAAAATTGGAAAAATACAAAACTTTGAGTTTTTTCGGTGCAAAAAATCCATTTCAAGCGGATTCTGAGAGAAAAAAGTCAATTTCGCTGATTTTTGTTCGTTTTTTTTCACGAAAATTCGATTTTCCATGAGAAATAAGCGGAAAAATCAAGAAAAAGCAGATTTCAGTTCCATTTTTGTTGAAATTCGCCAAATTCCGCAGTTTTTCTATCGATTTTACCAATAAATTCGAATAAAAACCTCAAAATAAGTAGAAAAAAAAGCTGAAAATCGACAGTTTCAGCCGACTTTCGATAAATTGTCGACAGAAATGGGGAAAATATCAATTTTCCGGCTAAAATATCCATTATGCCGATAAAAACAAACATTTATCGACAAAAAATCGATGAAAATTGGCAAAATTTTGTGATTTTTATCGATAAAAATGGTATTTTGGCTCGGTTTTCAACGGAAATCGATAAATTTATCCGAGTTTTATCGATTATCGGAAAATTAGAAGTTTATCGATAGAAATCACAGAATTTTGCCGATTTTTATCAATAATCTCCTAATTTTCCGAAAATCGATACAACTCGGGATGATCGATGAACATCTGATAAACTTAATCAATTTCCGTTGAAAAACGAGCAAAAATACCATTTTTATCGATAAACATATATTTTTGTTGATAAATGTTTGTTTTATCGACAAAAATCGAGCTTTATAACCTGAAAAATGTTGCATTTGGTAACATTTGGGCCGATTTCCACTATATTCTGCCTATTTTTTATGAAAAATCTCTGAAAATCGCTGAAATCCTTACCAAATTGATATAAACTTTTGGATGACCAAGAGCTGGATGTCCTCCATCACAGAAGACGACTCTCTTATCACCACAATCCTCCGGTGGACGTTGATCAATCAGATGCATTGCAACGTTTGGATTCACACTCTTCTTCGAGATGTCGAAACGTTGGAGACGGTAGTCTGACTGGTCCCACGCCTGGAATATGGGGGGTTTGGGGGGAAAATTGGGAGAAAAATGACGAAAAAGGGGGATTTTCCGACATTTTACAACTTTTTTATGTTGAAAAATAACGTTTTTAGATATTTTCTCGGCAAAAAAGCTCAAATCGGCTTAAAATTAAAAAAAATTTGCAAAAAGGCGATTTAAGGTGTTATAAATCACAGAAATACGGAAATAATTTAAACAAAAATACAAAGTTTTCAGCCCTTTTTTGCCAAAAATCGCTTAAAATTAGAAAACCACTGTTTTTTTGAAAAAAAAATATACATAATGCACCTTTTTTTGCTGAAAATTGAAGTTTTCAGACATTTTTCGACTTATAATTGACAAATTCAGCAAAAAAGCCAATTTTAAGGTAATATAATGCCAAAAATAGCTTTTTTCCATGAAAAATGACGGCTTTTCGTCAAAAATCGCTTAAAAATGAGGAATTTTCCCACAATTTCCAACAAAAATGGAAGTTTTCAGATATTTTTCTACAAAACAGCTCAGATCGGGATAAAATTAGAAATTGCAACAAAAAATGCCAATTTGTCGGTAATATACCGCCAAAAACGATTTTTTTTTAATGAAAAATGACATTTTTTTTGCCAAAAAACTGCTGAAAATTTGAAAACCACGGTTTTATGACGAAAAAGTATACATAACGTACTTTTCCAACCTGAAAATTGAAGTTTTCAGTTATATATCGACAAAAAAGCTCGAGATCGGCTTAAAAATTCGAAAAAAAAATTACTCTTAGTAAAAACTCCGATTTTAAGTTGCTAAAATGCAAAGAATCGCATATTTTCATGAAAAATGGTGATTTTGCGGCAAAAATTGCATTTTTTTTCCATGAAAAATAAGCTTTTCTTTCAATAATCACATTTTTTGCTGAAAATCCAACTATTTCCCCCTACCTGTCCGGTATGAGTGACTTTATCGAACTCGGCATTCTGCTTGGTGATCTGATTTGGCGCTGGTGGCTTCGTTGTGACTGTAGACGTGGCACGAATCGCCACGGCGCCACGGGAAACCGATTGGTGGAGGAGGCGGTTCATCACTGGAAGAATTGCAGTAAAAAATCGAAAAAATCCGAGAAAAACCGGTTGAAAACGGGTTTTTGGTGTCAAAATGTATGAAAATTGACGGAAAATCGATGAAAATACGTTAAAAAATAAAGAAAAACCCCTTTTTCCAACAAAATCCGCTCAGAAAACACTGAAATTTCGAGCTCGTTCGATTTCGGGGTAAAAATAGGTGAAAATCAACAAAAAATCGATGAAAATAGCGGAAAATAACAGAAAAAACGTCTATTTCACTTCTGACATCAATGTTTCTCAGAAAATCAATCTGAAAAACCTGAAAATCAAGTGTATTCATCAGCTGATCTCATTCCAAAAAATCGGCGTCCACTAGAGTCCGCAATTTTGCGTCGCTTATGACGCATGTACCAAATGCGCAGTTGAAACTGCTAACCGTATCAGCCACGTTGTCATGAGGATATTGAGGAAATTACACAATATATTTGCAATATTTACACAGAAAACTATACTCAAAATTTTTAAAACTAAATTATCTACTTAATAACACAAAAAACCGGTTAAAAATTAGTTCAGAACTGACTGAAATCGCCAAATTTCAATTCTGAAAAAGTCCGCAAACACCGAATCTTACGACAGTTTCACGCGATTGCACAATCTCACTTTTTCCGAATTTTCATCAGATTTCGGCCTATTTTCACTCATTTTCCCAGCAATAAATGAGTCGCGCAGTCGCCAAAAATTCAGAATTACTCAAATTCATCGTTTAATCTTATAATTCTGCTTATTTTCTCTTAAATTAGTCCTAAAATTTGAGTTTTTTGAAGGTACCCCCAAAAAGAATGCCAACGCTTTATATCGACGTCGACGCTGGCTCCGACCAGAACCCAGGAACCGAGCAAGAGCCGCTCGCCACGCTGGTGCAGGTAGGATAAGGGTTTTTAGAGAAAAAAGTGAAAAAAAAGTCATTTTTCTCCGAAAATGGCTTAGAAAATCGCGTTTGAACCAAGTTTTACACTAAATTTGTGAAAAAGGCGGTGAAAAGTGAGATTTCCAACCAAAAAAAGGACAAATTATTGATTTTTGGCTGAAAATGTGCATTTTACACGAAAAAATCTGAAAAAAACCATTCCAGGCGATGCTAATCTCTCAAAACTCCGCCGAGTACCTAATGAAGAAGAAAAGTGACGAAGGAGTCGCCTGGGAGCCCGCCGCAAAAGCCGCCATCAAAAAAGCGGTGAAAAAATACGAATCGGAGGTGAAAAAGGCCGAAAAAGCTGGAAACCAGGAGCAAGCAGCGGCGGAAGCTCACGCCGCTCAACTGGAAGCCGCCAGAGCGATAACTTTCAGTCGGGATGAGACACTTCCCGAGGCGAAATGCATCAAAATTGGAGAATCTGTGAAGCATCGAGAGCAGAGAGTCACCATCAAAGCGTGGGTGCATCGTATCCGTCGACAAGGAAAGTCACTGATGTTCCTGGTGTTGAGAGATGGATACGGTTTCATTCAGTGTGTGCTTAACGATAAATTGGTAAGGATTTCAGGTGTTTCTGCAGAAAAACTATGAAAAAAGAAGAGGTTTTTCCACAGAAAACTCTGAAAAAAATAGGTTTTTCTATAGGAAAACCCCTTTTTTGTGTTTTTTTTGTAGAAAAACCTATTTTTTTCAGAGTTTTCTTGTAGACTCTGAAAAAATAGGTTTTTCTACTGGAAAACTTGGCAAAACGAGGGTTTTTTTTTACAATTTTGAATTTTTGGCTCCCAATCTAATTTTATGCTCAGAAACCTCAATTTTCACTTAAAAAACCATTTTTGACTCAGAAATCTCGATTTTCACCTGAAAATCGGACTGAATTCTCAAATCCTTCAATATTTTCAGAGTTTCGGGTTCAAAATCGGCGAATTCCCACTCAAAACTCTTTTAAAATCTCATTTTTGTCTTCAGAATCGTGTCTGGCGCGCCTGAGACGCGTCGTTCCATATCTGAAAACAGGAATTTCACAAACTCTGAAAAAATAGGTATTTCCACAAGAAAAACGTGAAAGAAAGAGGTTTTTCTTCAGAAAAACTCTGTAAAGAGAGGTTTTTCACAGGAAAATCTGAAAATCTGTCATTTGTAATGCATTTTGAATGAATTTTCTCGATTTTCAGCTGTAAAAAGCCATATTTCTTGATTCTTTCACAAAAATTCCCATTTTCAACGAAACTTTTGCAGTGTCAAAGCTACGACGCCGTCACCCTCTCCACCGAGTCATCCATCCAAGTCTACGGAGTGATCAAAGCTCTTCCAGACGGAAAAGACGCGCCAGACGGTCACGAGCTCACCGTGGACTACTGGGAGCTCATTGGCGCGGCGCCAGCCGGTGGAATCGACAACGTGCTCAACAAGGACGCCGGAGTCGACGTGATGCTCGACAACCGTCATCTCGTGATCCGCGGAGAGAACGCTTCGAGAATTCTGAGAATCCGTGCGGCGGCGACTCGTGCTATGAGAGATCACTTCTTCGCCGCAGGCTACACTGAAGTGACTCCGCCCACTTTGGTACAAACTCAAGTGGAGGGTGGATCCACGTTGTTCGGGTTGGATTACTATGGAGAGCCCGCCTACTTGACGCAATCGTCGCAGTTGTATTTGGAGACGTGCAACGCTGCGTTGGGAGACGTCTACTGCATTGCTCAGAGTTATAGAGCTGAGAAATCGCGTACACGTCGTCATTTGTCGGAATATCAACATGTTGAGGCGGAGTGTGCATTCATTACGTTCGATCAGTTGATGGATCGGATTGAAGCACTCGTTTGTGATACTGTAGATCGTCTTCTTGCTGATCCTGTCACCAAGGGATTGATCGAGTTTGTCAACCCGGTAGGTCGGAAATTCGCTTAAAAATTCAGAAAATTTTCAGAATTTTTCGTCATTTTAGTGGAAAAACAGGATTTTTGTCTATTTCTCATATTGAAAACTTTTTAAAATACGTGTTTTTCGACATTTTCAGCTGAATTTCTCGATTTTCTGTTGAAATTTGCTAATTTTTTGTGAGAAAATCTGGATTTTCTAGTGTATTTTTACTCAACATGATGTTTTTCGGGGTTTCTCTCAAGAAATACGAAAAATCGGCAAATTTCAACTGAAAATTTAGCTGAAATTATCCACTAGCTTCGCCTCTTTTTACTGGAAATGTTTGCAATTATATTTCCGATAATAAACTGTAAACTTTTTAAATTTCGCTAGAAAATTGTAGAATTTTTCGTCTTTTTAGTGGAAAAACGGGATTTCCTGGCTTTTTTTCATTGAAAACTTGAAAATTACACGTTTTTCGACATTTTCAGCCAAAATTTTTGGTGAAATTTGCCATTTTTTCGTAATTGTTGAAAGAAAACTAAGATTTTCCAGCCCTAAAACCTGAAAATTAGAAAATTTAGCTGAAAATGTCCAAAAACTCGTATTTGTCGAAGTTTTCAACTTCAAAAATAGTCAAAGATCCCGTTTTTCCCATTAAAACAACAAAAAATTCTAAAATTTTCCAGTTTTTATCGAAAATAACGTAATTTTGGTTGAATCATCAAAATTCCCCATTTCAGGGCTACAAGGCACCATCCCGTCCATTCAAGCGTATGGCCTACAAGGAGGCCATCGCTTGGCTCCAGGAGAACGACGTCCGCAACGAGCACGGAGAGAAGTTTGTGTATGGAGAGGATATTGCGGAGGCTGCCGAGAGAAAGATGACCGATACGATTGGAGTGGTAAGGATGACCGTTTTCTGATTATTTTCAGCAAAAAACACTCAAAATCCTCCAAAATCGGTCGAAAATCGGCTGAAAATTGGTTAGAATAGCGATTTTCATTTGTCCACGAGGAGTACACGTCTGAAATTGTAATTTTTGGAGTTCCGGGCTAAGAAAGTTGGAAATTACAAAAATATCAGTTTGACGAGAAAAATTGATATTTTTGGCTTTGAAGACCGTAATTTCAGATTTTAAGGTTTCAGAATGTTCCGGAACTCCAAAAATCACTATTTCGGGCGTGAACTCCTCGTGGACAAATGAAAATAGCTATTTTAACCGATGTTCGATAAATTTTGGAGGATTTTGAGTGTTTTTCGGACTGAAAATTCAGGTTTTCCGCAATTTATAGCGGGGATTTCATTGAAAGAACTGAATTTTTCCATAATTTTCACCTGAAGTTCTCCATTATTCCAGTCTTGGGATCTTTTTACCCCATTTTCTGATGATTTTGGTCAAAAAACCGATAATTCCACAAGAAAAACTGCATTTTTCCCTATTTCTCAACTTAAATGCCCCATTTTCTGATGATTTTGGTTTAAAAACTCGGTATTTTAACAAAAAAAAATATTGAAATGTGCCCTAATTTTCTCCTTAAACTCCCCTTTTTTGACAATTTTGGTCTATAAATCCGATATTTTGACTTGAAAAACTGCATTTTACCCCAATTTTCACCTAAAAATCCCCATTTTTTGATGATTGTCGTCTAAAAACTGAACTTTCCCCCCATTTTTCACCTTAAACTCCTCAATTTTTTCAGCCAATTCTCCTCAACCGCTTCCCTGCCGGAATCAAGGCATTTTACATGCCACGTTGTGCCGATGACAAAGAACTGACAGAATCCGTGGATCTTCTGATGCCAGGAGTCGGTGAAATCGTGGGTGGATCGATGCGTATCTGGCAGGAGACCGAGATGCTCGCCGCGTTCGAACGAGCCGGAATCGATCCGAAGAACTATTTCTGGTATATGGATCAGAGGAAGTACGGAAGTGTTCCACACGGTGGATACGGTCTCGGATTGGAGAGATTCATCTGTTGGCTTACGGATACTCATCACATTCGTGACGTCTGCTTGTACCCGAGATTCGTTGGCCGATGCGCTCCATAGATAATTTCAATTTTTGTTGTGAATTTTGTAACCGCGCTCTACTGGAATTTGCTTGAATTTCGGTAGAGCGCGTTTGCATTCATTTCACCCCCAATTTTCATTCCCCTCCGTATTGCAGTGTCCCATATCGTTGTCTCCCGTTTTTTTATTATTTTTAATGAATAATCACGATTCTTACAACCGCGCTCCACCGAAATCCCGTCTCTTTTTCTCTTCGTCTCTCAATTTCGCACACAATTTTCTTTGATTTCGGTAGAGCGCGGTTTTAAGATATTTTTTCTTGTTTCTAAGTCTCTAACGACGTTTTCCAAATATTTCGGTAGAGCGCACATGCATTATTCAAATTTTCTATTGTTTCCGTTCCCCGTATTCCCAATTTCCCGAAAAAACCGATTCCCTTAGCTTTATTATTTTTCTTTTCGGTTTTCCTTATTCCCGCCCTTCCCGATTGGTTGATAATATTATTTGAGCAGCATAAAAATAATGCGTTTATTGTAATTTTGTAGCTTTTTCCCCCCTTTTTTTGTTGATTTTTCCAGATTTTTATCTAGTTTGGCGGCAGATTCTGAAATTTTGTTGGACAAAAAATTTCAGAGTAACGCACCACCTCATAATGCAAGTTCACACAGAAGATATCACTGTCGCATGGGGACAACCCCCTCATCCACTTGATTCAAAGTATGGCAAATGGAGAATGGCAGTGTTCCAAGACGTCCAGGAGTCGATTGATGGCTCAAAGTTGTACTTTTTGTACGATCCACAAGCAGATGAGCAGAGTGGAACAAGTGGACAGAGGAAGGGATATCCAGGACTTATCGTATTTGATTCAAACTTCAAATGTTTTGTTGGAGAGATATCCATTCATAGTCCAGGTAGAAAATTAGGCTTCGGGAGCTGAAAATTCGAGATTTTTGAGCAAATTTAGATCAATTTTGCCTTTTTTTTCCCATTTTTAAGGCCAAAAACCGCATTTTGACATTGAAAATCACGTTTTTCGCTGAAAATTCGAGATATTTCAGTGAAAAATGTTGTATTTTTTCAGCTTTTTCACTGAAAACCTGGATTTTTGAGAAAATTCACTAAAAACAGTGATTTTTTAAAGCATTTTCATGGAAAATAGTTCTTTTTCGTAATTCTTTGATAAAAATCACATTTTCTGCTCTAAAAGTTGTGATTTTTATAGAAAATTTGCGAGAAAGGAACCATTTTCCATGAAAAAGGTTAAAAAATGAAAAAAATCGCCGTTTTTAAGTAAATTTGCTCCGAAATCCTGTGATTCTCACTGTAAAAATAAGATTTTTAGCGTAAAAATTGATCTAAATACCCCAATTTTGAATGTTTTTCCATTCTAAACTAACCTTATTTGAATTCGATATTTTTTGCAAAGTTTTACCGAAAATAGCGAGAAAAATCAAAAATTTAGCTCCCTATCGTTCGCCCACGTTATAAGCACATGAATTGGCTGAGCGGCGACGCAGCCTGCCAAGTCATATGCAAACGCGCTTCACTAGACTTCCGGTTTGGCGGGAAAAAAATAATAAAAACTGACCAAAAATGCGGGAAAACTGGCATAAATCGGCTCAAAAAGTGGTCGATTAAGCTCCGTATCGAACTGCAACGCTTAAATTGAGAAAAATTTGAACTTGAATTTGCCGCCAATGTCTAGTGGAGCATTGTTGTTTTTCCCAAATTTTTAAGAAAAGTCCCAATTTTTTGGAAAAACAGTGAGAATCAGTTCATTCTGCTCGAAAAATTGAGATTTTTATCGAAAATTTGCGAAAAAGTAACCATTTTTTATGAAAAAGGTAAAAAAATTGATCATTTTGCTCACAAAATACAGGTTTTCGGTGAAAAAACAGAATAAGTACAATAAAAAATGCAAGTTTTATATCAAAATTCTCGAATTTTCAGCGAAAAAAGTGGAAAATACATCAAAAATGGAATTTCAACGGGAGTTTTCAAGTAAAATTCCATTTTTTCAAGCTATTACGTCGAAAATATGTGATTTTCTCTGTCAAAATACGATTTTTGGCGTAAAAATTTATCTAAGAATCCAAGTTTTGAGGTACATTCAAAAATTATTAGCCGAGCATTTTTATTGCAACCGCGCTCTACCGAAACCGAAGGAAATAGTGTGCGCAATTGAGAGACGCAGAGAAAAAGAGACATTTTTCAAGTAGATTTCGGTGGAGCGCAGTTGTAGAAAATTATTAGCTCGGCACTTCTCTTACAACTGCGCTCTACCGAAATGCACTTGAAAAATGTCTCTTTTTCTCTGAGTCTCTCAATTGCGCACACTATTTCCTTCGGTTTCGGTAGAGCGCGGTTGTAAGAAGCGTGCCGTGCCAATAATTATCTGAAAAAGTGAAGTTTTCACTGAAAAAACAAGAAAATTGAGGCTGTGAAGCTCAGGGATGTCCCGGAGCCTAAAATTATGGCACAGGAATTCAGAGAATGTTGTATTTTCCAGGAAAGATGAAGTTCCTATTCGCTCTGAAATGTCCGTCTCCACAGGGAGGATCTTCGTTCGTTCTTGTCACTGAGGAATCCATCTACGGAGAAATTCGACTCACCGTGTCACGAGTCGACTTGTCGCACGATGGACTCTCAATTGCCAACGTTCGTCCGTTGATTCCGGAAGCATTGACAATTGGTGGAGAATACATTTGCTCAATGCGCGAAGACCTCCCGGAGATCGTTGTGATGGCCAATCCAGGTCTTCAAGTCTGGAGAATCAACTGCATGGCGGAGACTGCGGAGCCACCGGTGGCCACTTTTACAGTACCGGGAGGTGCTGATCTCAATCACTTCTACGATGGATTCCTTAACAATGGAAATATCATCTTCCTGTCGGCTACTCCAGACGGACACTTTGATAATACTCGTGTTCATCTACTCAGTTTGAACAACCCACAGCATGTAGGGGTTGTCTACTTTTGTTATAATCAGGAAACGACTGAAAACGGGGTTGAAATCGGCTAAGATCGCCAAAAAAAGCTTGAAAATTGCTGAAAATGTCCTAAAAATTCAGATTTTTATCAAAAAATTGGCTGAAATCGGTTGAAATCGGCTAAGATCGGTGTAATGGGACATCTAGACTAACAAATACATACAGAAAATAAGAAGACAGTGGCAAACGCGCTCTAATGATAAACCTGTGAAAGATTTCATTGGGTTTATCAATAGAGCGCGTTTAGTCACGCGTAGGCGGAAGCTATGCCCAAATTTTTCGGAAAAAAAATTCAAGAAAACACTTTGACAATACTCGTGTTCATCTACTCAGTTTGAACAACCCACAACATGTACAATTGTCTTTTTTGTTATACAAGCAAAACACTGTTCTTACACCCGCGCTCTACCGAAACCGAAGAAAATAGTGTACTAAATTGAGAGACGCAGAGAAAAAGAGACATGGAGATTTCGGTGGAGCGCGGTTATACGAACTGTGCCAAGCTAATAAAATTGCGCTCCACCGAAATCTTCTTCAAAAATGTCTCTTTTTCTCTGCGTCTCTGAATTTCGCACACTATTTTGCTTGGTTTCGGTTGAGCGCGGTTGTAAGAAGCGTGTCGTGCTAACAGAGTTGTCTTTTAATAAGAAAAATGTTCGAAAACTGATTCAGAATCCCCTCACGTCTTCAACTATCAGAATCCTTTCGGACAAAAATTTTCGAAAATGTTAGAAATTTCTACTGAAATGTTCAAAAATTGAGTAACAAAAAAAATCTCCATTTTTCGGACAAAAATTAGTTTTTAGGTTTTTTTTCCTATTTTTTGAGAAAAATTCACTATTTCTGAAATACGGTGACCTAAGTTTCTCAAAACACGAAATTCTAGGCCACTAACTTGACCGTGGCATAACTGTGCTCCAAGCCATCAGAATCGAAATTTTCGGATCGTTTTCGAAAATTTTTAGAAATTTCTGCCAAACTTGTAAACTGGGCCGCCGCGTATCTTACTCCAAACTCAATATTATGAGCTGAAAAATGTACGAAAATGTAGATCTCACGGAGATCTATGTCTGTGACCTACTAAAAGTCGGATGGCAATTTGTTAAAAAACGCGAAAATGGCCAAAAAAACCATTCTAGCCCGGTCCGCGGCACATTACCGAATAACCATCCGGAACGGAGTAGGTCACTGACATAGAACTAGTCGAGATCTATATTTTGGTATATTTTTCAGCTCATGAAACTAAATTTGGAGCGAGTTACGCGCCGTCCCGTTTCGGCCCGGTTTAAAACTACTTTATTTCCAGATCACCTCCCAAAACTGTACCGGAGACCCACAACGCGGAATGCCGATTCCAAGAAAACAATGTGGATTCGACTCGGTTACCAGTGAGTCGTTGACACGCTTCTTACAACCGCGCTCTATCGAAACCAGAGAAAAGTGTGTGCGAAACTGAGAGACGCAGAGAAAAAGAGCCATTTTTCAAGGGCACTTCGGTGGAGCGCAGTTGTAACAATTGTGCCGTGCTAATAAGAATGATATTTTTCCAGATGCCATTCTCATGGCTGGAGGAGAGGTGGACCGTGGGAACGGGCGATTCGAGCGACTCGTCGACTACTGGATTCTCAATACCCACACATTCCAATGGCTCCAAATCCCATCCCAAATGCCGTGCCCATTGATTGAGCCGAGACTTACTGCTTGTCACTCTGGAAACATTTTCGTCTGGGGGGACTACGACGGACCGCTTCCAGGGATGCCATCACATGGAACTCATCTCCGTATCCTCCGTGTTTCTGGATTGGAGACAGCCAGTCATCCACCGGCCTATGATTCTTATAATGCGGCTCCACCACCTGGTTATCCATCATTGGATGATAAGTGTGGAGGCACGAACCCACCGTACCCATCCGGCAGCTATGGACACCAAGGAGGAGGTCAGAAATCCCGAAATTTCCGACATTTCTCGGAACAACTGGGCCGACGGGCCGGCGCGTAACTCGCTTCAAACTCAATATTATGAGCTGAAAAATATACCAAAATGTAGATCTCAACGAGGTCTATATCCGTGACCTACTACGGGCCGGATAGCTATTCGTTATTGTGCCACGGTCCGGCCTAGAATCGCTTTTTCGGCTCTTTTTCCCGCTGATTTCGCGAGTACGGAGATCAGGGACGTGCAGAGCGGAAATTGGAAAATCCGAAATTTCTGACACTTTTCGGAACTTTTTTCTGTCTGAAAATATCTTATATTTTTCGGAAATTTTTAAAAAATTTAAAAATCCGGTCAAAAACACAGAAGTCATCTGAGAAAGACGGAAAAAGTGGCTGAAATCGGTTGAAATCGGCTGTAATCGGCTGTAATAGGACATTTAGACTAACAGACTGAAAATAAGAAGACAGTGGCAAACGCGCTCTAATGATAAACCTGTGAAAGATTTCATTGGGTTTATCAATAGAGCGCGTTTAGTCACGCGTAGGCGGAAGCTTTACCCAAATTTTCAGTTTTCGCGAATTTTTTAGTTAAAAACTACATTTCCGACTAGAAAATGGTGAAAAATGACCATAAAAGCGTAAAAATCGCTGAAAAACTTGAAAATTCGAATGAAAATGGGCTAAAAATCAACATTTTGACCCAAAAATGACCGAAAAATGCGTCGCAGGTGCCCCCGACAATTTCTGGCGAAAAATGGCTGAAATAGGTTGAAATCGGCTAAGATCGCTGTAATAGGACATCGAAACTAACACATACACACCTAGTGAAAATGAGTACAGTGGCAAACGCGCTCTAATGATAAACCTGTGAAAGATTTCATTGGGTTTATCAATAGAGCGCGTTTAGTCACGCGTAGGCGGAAGCTATGCCCAAATTTTTAGTTTTTAATGCCCGAGAAACATGTTTTTGAGTACAAAATTACAAAAATTCCGAATTTTTTAGTTCCGCACATGCCTGGAGGAGATCAACAGGAGGCATACTCGTCCAACTTCCGAAACGTTGGATATCACAGTGGAGAGCCCGGATATGGAGGACATCCGTTGGGATTCGACCCAAATGAGAAAGGAAGTTACACTCAGACTTCTGATGGACAGCATGCCTATTATCCAAAGAAGAAGAAGAGCTGCAGCATTCAATAAGCTTCCTCGGATACCTTTTGATTTGTTATATGTAAAATTGTTGATGAAAAAATTATTCTTTTTTTTTTTTGAAAATTTTGAACAAAAAACACACTTTTTTTCCAATTCTCTGTGAGATTTCTTTCATTTTCGCCTATTCCGGAGCATTTTGAGATCGGGGTGGCCTAGGAATCCGGGAAATTTGGGAATCTAGGCCACTAAGGCGGTTTTTTACTTAAATCGAATTTTCGAAGGTTTTTGAGTGAAAAATAAACGAAAAACTGTAATTTTTGTGATTTTCTAAAGTTTTTTGGATGCAAAAACTGAATTTTAACATTTTTTCAGAAAACAACTTTCTACGACTGAAAAATGTGTTTTAAGTCGAAAAATTGCGTTTTTAGCGGTTTTTAGGCATGAAAATTGACGAAAAATCGCTTTTTCACACTGAAAAATGAAAAAACTCAAATTTTACGAATTTTCTGTGAAAAACGGCCGAAAAACAACAATTTATGAGTGATACTGTAATTTTAGACCTCCCACTATACATTTGACCTACTCAGCGGTTTCCAAGGCTTTTTATTTAAAAATTATCCTTTTTTTAAATTTATTTTTTGTTGTTTTTCTCGATATTTTTGCCTTTTTAGCTGTAAAAACGACTCCTCCGAGAGGAGTACACGGCCGAGTCCAAGGGAGCGCGCTTGCATCCCAATATATTCGAAAATCGTAATTTTTAGCGTTTTTTCGCTTTTTTCGCTAGGTTTTCCGCGATTTTTCACCAAAAAACGACATTTTCCATCGACTTTTCCGCTTTAAAATTGAAAATCCACCAAATTTTTCGAAAAAGTCGTCTTGTGGCCGAATTTTCGCAATTTCTCGGCCACCATTTCCCTGTCTGTCTGTCCTGTTGTAATATACCGTAATTATTACAATTTATTCTAATCGAAGAGAAAAAAAAGTGAAAAAAAAAGAAACCCGCTTGAGATGTCCCCTATTTAAGACCTCGTTTTAGCACGGCTCAGTTCTTACAACCGCGCTCTACCGAAATCGAAGAAAATAGTGTGCGGAATTGAGAGACGCAGAGAAAAAAAGAGGGGATTTCGGTGGAGCGCAGTTGTAAGAACTGTGTCGAGCTAATATATTTCAAAACCGGTTCCGAAACGTCCCGCCCCCTCTCGTTTTATAACTGTCTGAATCGTGGAGATCTATTGCTGTTATCAGTGGCGTTGTTGGTGCCCATTGCTGTTTCAGCAGTCGGTTGGAAATTCTTCGTCTCCTCGATGACTTGATCGAAAATCACCTCGATTCCGAGCCAAGTCTCTTTTCCGATCGGGATCAACCAGTGGGGTTTCACTTGGAATGCGAACCACGCTGAAATTTTGAACAATTATTGATTTTTTGACATAAAAACCTTCAAAAAACGGTTGAAAATCGGTGATAATGCAGGCGCGCTCCACTAGACAAAAAGGTGTGTTTTCGGTGGAGCGCGTTTGCAAAAAATGGCTCCACCCACTCTTTGTGAAAAATTTGGTTTTTCCGATTTATATGGATTTTTCGCTTGAAAAGCCATGTTTTTATTGAAAAAAATCAGGAAACAACGCGATAAAAACCGAAAAATTACAAAATGGGCGGAGCCAAATTAATCTAAATTTTGAGAGCTTGTTCCTCTCCGAATCAGCTCAAAATCATATGCATTGTGTAGATCAAAACTAGCTCTTCATTTTTGTAGTTGACAACTTTTTGATAGCTCCGCCCACTTTTGAGATATGCGCCTTTAAAGATGCCAAGCTTCTCTGCGCCTTCTCGCTCTCTCGCCTCCCAATCTTTAAAGGCGCATATCTCAAAAGTGGGCGGAGCTATCGAAAAGTTGTCAACTACAAAAATGTAGCCCTGGATTTGATCTACAAGAACAATATAAATTTGGGACATTTGGGACATAAAGTGACACGAAGGGGACATGTCAAAGTTGACCACTTTTTGGTAGTTTTTGAAAAAAAACTTTTTAAAAACACACTTTTCATATCTGGTGGCAATTCCAGCACATATACGTATTTTGTTGATGTATTCTTCTTAATCCAATCTGTCGCACCGCCCGTCGCAGTGCCCAACATATCAGCGGCGGTGCCGACACGATATTTGGTCTCCCGATAGGCGAACACACGGTCAGCGGCACGGTTGGCTAGGGTTTCCTGGAAAATTTTCAAATTTTGTCATGTTGGAAGTGCGCTCTACTGCTAACACTCACCAAATCCTTGAAATCTTGTGGATACGTCCTCTTATGGTAGTTATAAGGTAGAATCCATAACTGTCCGTGGGTGTGCATGGAGACTAGTGCATACAGGCGACCGTAGATTTCAGATGACATTACAAAGTCACGGACAGCTCTGAAGATGTTAAATTTATATTGATTAGGTAGATCAAGAATAGCTCTTTATTTTTGTAGTTGACCGTTTTTCGATAGCTCCGCCCACTTTTGAGATACGCGCCTTTCAAGAGCGCCCTCCTCTTTTCACGCTCTCGCCTCCCAATTTTTAAAGGCGCATATCTCAAAACTGGGCGGAGCTATCAAAAAGTTGTCAACTACAAAAATGAAGTCCTATTTTTGATCTACACAACAAACTTAAATTTGAAGATGTCAAACATCAACTAACTTGATTACGCCCTCTCAAAGATTACCGTTCCTAAAAAAATTTCAATTTTTCTCCCGACCCACCTCGATTCGGGCTCTGAAAACGGTCTTGGTCCCTGGAACTCGTCGGAGCACGGATTATTGAATGGATAGTTTTTATGGGAGAACCCGATATCGTAATTTCGATTCAAATCGACACCTTCACAACAGAGATCTGATGAGAACGGGCCGGTGCCCGTGCAGTTTTCTGGGGCTCTGTTTTTACGCCATTGACGGATCTGGAATAAGGAAAATATATGGAAATCTATCATTTCAACTCAAAAGCTAGAAATAATTAAAAAAAACTACGATGTTTTTTTTTGAAAAAATTAAATTTTCGGTCAACTTTGAAAACGTGTAACTTTGTTATTTTTGATGTGAGAGGAACACATTTACATTGGTTGTGTAGATCAAAATTAGGGCTATATTTTTGTAGTTGACAACTTTTTGATAGCTTCTCACGCTTTTGAGATACGGAGCGTCAAAGTTTGCAACAAGGAAGGGGGGCGAGAGAGCGTACGAAACGAGGAGGGCGTCTCGCTTCTCTGCGTCTCCTCCCCTCCCGCTCTCTCGCCGTCATAGGTACCTATCTTTGAACGCGTATATCTCAAAAGCATGAAGAGCTATCAAAAAGTTGTCAATTGCAAAAATGTAGCCCTATTTTTGATCTACAATAAAAATGTAAAGTTCCAGAATTTGGTCAAGAATACCAAAAGTTATAAGCTTTCAAAGTTGGACGTTTTTTGAAAATAAATTTTATTTTCTTGGATTTTTTCAAAGTTTTAAAGAATTGTTTCGTTTTCTTTTCGAGAATAGCGTGTATACTGCAGTACCCCCCCCTTCCCTCTCCCTAACACAACGTACCGTAGCCCTCGTCGAAGTCCTCGAATAGACGAAACCATCTGGATTGAGAACGGGAAACACATAAATATCCAATGTGTTCACATATTTTGTGATTTTATCGTCGACGAGGTATCCGTTGACCAACTGAAACATTATATAAACAGGATGTGTGATGGTGTAATATTAATTGTTTCTTTTTCTAATCTCACTTTTTACACCTTTTGGCAGGAGGAGGATATCTTGTTGTTGGTCATTAGCTTAGTTTAAGATTATAACCGCTACTGTCTAGTGTGGCCTAGAAAACTAAAGGGAAAACTAGTCCACAATGTGAAAAAGTGTGAAAACAGACAGTAAATGCGGTCAGATTGTAACTAGTGTGATGAAAAAAGAAAGCAAATAAGAAAAGCACCCAGTGAGAATTGAACCCGGGCCGGCCGACACCCGTGGTGTACCTGGTAAGGAGACTGACTAGTAAACTAGCGACCGGGGTTCGATTCCCACCGAGTGCGAATATTTTTTGCTTTTTGTAACAATCCTAATGGTAGATTTGGATAACTCTAACTCTCGATTTAAGCCATTCTAGAACACTTATAGGTAAGTTACCTTCTCAATAAAATACACAGCAACATGAAACGCGGGCCATTCCCTTGCATGGTTCCCACCATCCAACCACACTGCGATTTTCCGTTTTCCCGCTGGAGCCGGCTTCCCGATGCGAACTCCGAGTAGCGGACGACCTTCCCGTGATCTACCAATCGTTTTCAGCTGGACAAACGACGGATTGTCATGGGCGACACCTTTCACATAGTCCTCGAATTGTGGCCAGTCGTTGTAGACAGTTAGGTCGAAGAATGGAGTTCGGGCGCCACAATGTACGCTGGGTGTCCTGGAAAAACGCTTTGGAAAATTCTGGAATGAAAATCGTTTAAAAACTACTTGAAACCCAAAAATAAATATATCATTGCGCTTGTTACAAAAAGCAAAAAATAATAGCAAGAAGAAAAAGTCGAACCCTGGATGCAAGATTACTGGCCAGACTCCTTACCGGGTACACCACGAGTGTCGGCCGGCGGCGCCACCCCGAAGTTGGTGATAAAGGTGGCGCACCCATTAGGTCGGCCGCCACCTTCATCACCGTCCTCGATTCCGCGCCCCTGGCCGACACCCGTGGCGCAACTGGTAGCGAGTTCGGCCAGTAATCTCGCATCCAGGGTTCGATTCCTTCTCCTCGCTATTCTTTTTTACTTTTTGTAAGGATCACGGGAATATACTTCGTTTTAAATTTGACACAAGATTTTCATGATTTTCATGGTTTTCGAGTTGAAAAAAGTGCGCTTTTGGATCTCCCGTGTTAAACAGGTTTCTTTTCTCCGGCCCCCAAAAAAACCATTATCACTTCCTTTTTGATAAGGAGGGATTCATTTCCGTATTCTTTTTTTGAATACCGCTAGGCCAATCGATATATCGTTAAGAATATCAATCACTGATTATGATTAGTCCCCCCTAGTAGTTTCTTCTCTATTCTGCCAATACACTTATCTTCTGTCTCTTATCAATAACCACTTTCTGTTTGTTGCAGATGGGATGGAAACACATGGCATTTTCTATAGAAGGGGGAAAATGAAAAGAAACGAGTGACCTTGTTCTTCTGAAAGGGATGGAACAATAGGGGGGTCGAACTGGATTCTAGAAGGGGGATGGAGTAATCAAACATCTAAAAAAACTACGATTTCTTTGAAAAAAAACCTTTGGAACCCCGAAAAACCCTAAAAACCCTGAAACCACCGAAAAAAAACTTTTTCAAAATTATTCAAAAATAATACCATTAGGACCGCCTATTCTTGCTAATTCTAATGGTGGTACTTTTTTGCCTAAAACTTTTGAAACCCCTTTAAAAAACCCTAAAAACCCAAAAAAACACCAAAATTTTTATTTCTAAAATTATTCAAAAGTTATACCATTAGAACCGCCTTTTTTTGCTGACTTTAACGGTGGTAGTTTCACCGTCAAAATCCTTCACCATCGAAAGTTACACTCGTTTTCCTGCCGGCCACCAATCACCGCGCCGCGCGGCCGCCGGAATTCTAGGCCACCGGCTCGCTCTTTTACAAAAACGTGTGTAAAACGTGGAAAATGGGGAGTTAAGACTTGAAAATTATATTGTTGGAATCGGGGAAAAATGACGGATTTTTTGAAATAGGTTTGGGGGAATTTGGGTGGAAATTTTTTTTCGGAAATTTTGAAAATTTCTTTTTTTTTTCGGTTTTTAAACGGAAAATTGTGTAATTTAACACTTTTGCAAAAATTGTTTGATGTCAAAACTCGCAAATAAAGAAGATTTTCAAAAAATTTCAATACTCTTACCACAAAAACAGAAGGAATAGACATGTACTAAGACACCTGACGAGCATCTTCTTGAAAAATTTGAGAAGAGGCGCGAAAGCTTCAGAAGACGTCGTTGTCTAGTGGGGGTGTCTTCTCCTCTTCTGCCTACAACTACTGAGACATTGGCAAAAAAAATGAAGAGGGGGGATTGAGGGGGCGGAGCGGACGCCGTCGACGATATCAAGCAGAAGAGAGAGAGAGAGACGGAGAGAAAGAGACTAAATAATACCGAATATGTAATAATAACATTGAGAAGAAGAAGAAGTGTGAAAGTGTTTGTATACAGATATCAGTTGGGAGAATGGAAAAAGTGGAACTATTTCAATACTGGAATTGATAGAACACGAGAGTCTCACTTTGACGACCACTGTCTACTGTAGTGGGTTACTGTAGTCTGGGTGTACTGTAACAACTAAAACAAAATGTTGTTATTTAGCTTATAGCCAGATTTGACACGAACGGCCCTGAAAGTTTGAAATTGATAATTGGTTGGTGAACACAACTGGGGTTTTGATTTTAGGAGAAATTTGGTAAAGGCCGGTGCTGGAGACACAGAGATGCCTGAAAAACAAAAAGAAAACTTGAAAATTTGAAAAAAAAAAACCCAATAAATTCAATGTTTCAAAATTTCCAACTTTTCGAAATTTTCGAAAAAATGCTCACTTTGACACTATTACAATGTCCGTAATCATATTAAATTGTACTCAAATTTATATTTATTAGATAGATCAAATCTAGATCTTCATTTTTGTAGTTGACTATTTTTCGATAGCTCCGCCCACTTTTGAGGTACGCGCCTTTAAAGATAGCATTCGAGAAGAAGTGTCAGTCTAAATGGGTCTACTCTAGCATACAGCCTTGGTGTCACTTTATGTTTTAAACGTCTAGAATTTACATTCATCATGTAGATCACACCTAGATCTCCATTTTCGTAATTGACAACTTTCTAATAGCTCCGCCCAGTTTTGAGATATGCGCTTTTAAAGATTGTAACTTTTTCTACTCCGCATTTTTTAAAGGCGCATATCTCAAAAGCTTGAGTAGTTATCAAAAAGTTGTCTACTACAAAAATATAGCACTAGATGTGATCTACACCGCTACAATAGTTCTCATACATCTGGTTCAGCTATTCATCCAAAAAGTTGTACAACATGTGTGGGTACTACTGTAATACCTCTCTCTCTCTTTCTCTCAAGGTCGAAGATCGAATGGAGATCTAGATCAGTGACAGATTGTCTGTTATTGAGGGGGTTACAACATAATCAGGTTCGAAATTTTCGGACGGAGAACATCTGGGACTTAAAAAATATTGAAAAAAAACTCGAAAAATGGAAAAAAAAAACGTTGTAACTCCTTCCAAATCGCTCGGATTTCGATAATTTTTATATTACCTTAATCCTTACAAAAAGCAAAAAATAATAGCAAGGAGAAGGAATCGAACCCGGGATGCGAGATTGGTGGCCAGACTCCTTACCGGGTAGGCTATGGGGTAGGGCGGCGGCGCCATATTGAAGATGGTGATGAAGGTGGCGCCCGACATAAAGGGTGCGCCCGCCACCTTCATCACCACCGTCGGTTCCGCGCCGCCGGCCGCCATCGATAGCCTACCCGGTAAGGAGTCTGTCCACCAATCTCGCATCCCGGGTTCGATTCCTTCTCCCCGCTATTCTTTTTTACTTTTTGTAACAATCATTATGACAGGTCAATTTTCGAATCTAAGCCAAGAGAAATGGCAGAAACCAACAATGTAACATTGTCTATACAGGTTCGAGAAAAGAGACACCAAACAAACTACATTATCACACAAACTGATAATGGTTGTAAACATATGTTGTTGATTACCTTCTTCTTCTTCTTATTCTTCTTCTTCATGCTTCTTTCTTCTTCTTTGCCATCTCTCAACATGGCAAAACCAAACAAGGGGGACGGTACTAATCGAATTAGTACTTACTATCTCAATGCGGAATGAATGCAAACAATAAGAAAAGAGAACATCATGATGATTGCGGGGGGAACTTTATTCATATCACACACACACTCTTATTTTCTCTCTTTAAAGCTCACATCTGACGCGGGAGCCGAGAAATCTTTCAATTTCAGAAGGACTGCTTTCATGGTGGCACGCTCGGCGGGCGACTTGGTCCAACACGATTTCAGAGCGATTTCCGCAATCATGGGAGGGGTGATCTGGAAAAAAGAGTGTTCCCGGCATCGTAGAGCAATGAAAAGTATACCAGGATGTTTGTTACAAAAAACAAAAACTAATGGTAAGAAGAAAAAATCGAACCCCGGATGCGAGATTGGTGGTCAGACTCCTTACCGCGTACACCACGGGTGGCGGCCAGCGGCGCCGAACCGAAGATGGTGATGAAGGTGGCGTAGGTCGGCTTCATGACCACCCTCGTTGTCGCGCCGCCGCTTCGCACCCGTAGCCTACCCGGTAAGGAGTCTGATCAGTAAACTAGCGACCCGGGTTCGATTTTTTTTTCCTCGATTTTCTTTTTTGCATTTTGTAACAAGCATGCTGAGTCACCTCCGGAAACGGCATTCGATAGTCATCACAAAAAATTTTGGCTCTCGTCTGCAGGTTCGTCATTCCGGGATACGGATCAGCACCGTCCGCGTAGATCTCCCACATGAGGACGCCGAACGCCCAGACATCACTTTTCAACGAGTACAACTTATCCTGCATCACCTCCGGCGCCAACCATTTCACCGGAACTTTTCCCAGCGTGTCATCTTGCATTTCGGTGCGTTTGTCGTCGGACAGCCCGAAATCCGAAATCTTGATTTGCTATAAAAAATACTTTATTTTTAGGCCACGCCCCTTTAGGCTTCCCTACGTCAGTCAACGAGAGAAGACAATTTCTGGCGGCAATGTCACGATGGAGGCACTGTTTCTTCTCCAAATAAGCCAACCCGTCGGCGGATTCAATACAAAAACGAAGACGTTCGGATAGTGTCGTTTTGGTTTTATTCTTGCGAAGATAGGAAAGAAGGGATCCGTCTGAAAATTGCAAGTTTCCAGTTGAAAAATTGAAAAAAATTGGTCAACTTCAAAGACTTGTAACTACGCCCGTAATGGTTCAAACTATTCAAATTTACATTGCCTATGTAGATCAAATCTTGATCTTCATTTTTGTAGTTGACAATTTTCTTCTAGCTCTTCACGTTTTTGAGATATGCGCCTTCAAAGATAGGTATCTTCGCGGGTGAGAGAGCGGGAGGGGAGGAGACGCAGAGAAGCGAGACGCCCTCCTCTTTTCGCACGATCTCTCGTCTCCCGAACTTTAAAGGCGCGTATCTCAAAAGCGTGAATAGCTATCAAAAAGTTGTCAACTACAAAAATAGAGATCTGGATTTGATCTACACATTGAATATAAATTTGAAACATTTTGACTTTTTCTTTTTTCAAAAAATGGAAAAAAAAAACTCACGTGGACAAATCTCCATCAGAATCATCAATGGGTGGGCGTGGACAGCAAGACCTGGAAATAAAAAAATCGTTTGGGTAGATCAAACCTCAACTTTTTTGAAGGATCCGCCGCCCCTTGGGCGGCTACTGTAGCACTGCTGCGCGCGCGCGTTCACTTCAACCAGCTACAGTAACCCAGGATGACGTTTTATCAAAAAGTTGTCTACTGCGAAAATTGAGATCTAGGTTTGATCTACACATTGAATATAAATTTGGGACATTTGGGACATAACGTGACACCAAGGGGACATGTCAAAGTTGACCGATTTTCATTTTTCGTATATTTTTAAAGGTGCAGATCTTAAAAGTGGGCGGAGCTAACAAAAAGTTGACAACTATAAAAATGTAGCTCTAGGTGTGATCTACAAGAAAAATGTAAATTTGAGTAGAATTAAAAATGTTGTAAAACAGAGCGGTAGGGTCAAAGTTGGCAACTTTTTCAATTGTTTTCGAATTTCGAAAAGTTGGAAACTTTCAGATATCCTCACTTTTTAGACAGTTTTATATATATATTTTTATTTTTTGTGCGTCTGTGCGTCCGGATGTCTCTCAAAACCACCTCTCTCATCACATGATCCGGTTGGTTTATATTATGATCTCGTCCTCCCCGCTTCTTCAATTTCTAATTTCAAAAATTTTCAATATTTCTATTCGTCTAAACAATTGCACAATTATAAAACAAACAAAAACACGGCGAATCTCGTGATGACGTGGGGGGGGACAGGGTAATCTGAAACCTTTGTCCCCCTCTTCCTCTCGTCTAATTGTTAGAGCACGTCATCAATAAAACCTTTCAAAAGAGCAAAAAAACACTGAAAAATTGTGAAAAAATCCAAAAAAAAAAATCAAGAAAAACGGGCGGAACTACAGATACTACCGCATAAAATAGGAGTCAACTTTGGAAGCTTATAACTTTGTCATTTTTCAGCAATTCTTAAAAAATTTAACATGATCTTGTAGATCAAACCTAGATCTTCATTTTTGTAGTTGACAACTTTTTGATAGCTCCGCCCACTTTTGAGATACAGAGCGTCAAAGTTGACAACAAGCGAGGGGGCGAGAGAGCGTGCGGAAAGAGGAGTGCGTCTCGCTTCTCTGCGTCTCCTCCCCTCGCCGCCATAAGTTACTATCATTAAAGGCGCGTATCTCGAAAGCGTGAATAGCTAGAAAAAAATCGTCAATTACAAAAATGTAGCCCTATTTTTGATCTACACATTCATTATAAATTTGTAATATTTGAACCAAAATTAGCAAAGTTACAAGCTTTCAAAAGTAGTCAATTTTTGAATTTTTTTGAATTTGCTAAACTTCCAGCGCTTATATCTCAAAAGTGGGCGGAGCTATCAAAAAATTTTCAACTACAAAAATATAGCTCTAATTGTGATCTACCAGAAAAATATAATTTCAAACCCACCAATAATTCGAACAATATGCGGATGCGTGTATTTCCGCATCAGTCTCGCCTCCTTCATAAACGCCGCCCGTGTCTCCCGAGTCATCTGACATCTCATCGTCTTCACCGCCGTCTCCACTTTTTGGCCTCCGATCTCACACTCGGCCAGCGATACCTGGAAGAGGAATCTCTTGGCATGGCCTAGAAAACCCAAAAATGGAAAAAGTTAGGCCAAATTGGAAAAAATCACAATTATTCAAATTTGTGGTGTGAGAAAGTGCGCTCCATTGATAAAACCTTCTAAACAGCAAATTTCAGGAGGATTTTTGATTGATAGTTAGTTTTAAAAAGTTTGGAGTATAATTTTTGCAAAAAAAAAATTTTTTTGAAATTTTTTTCGATTTTCGAAAAAATATTTTTGTTGATTTTTGTCGGTTTTCATCGATTATTACATGAAAAAATAGAATTCCAGGTGGTTTTAATGATGAAAACACTGAAAAATTGCGAAAAATCGCAGAAAATGACGCTTTTTGAAAATATGAAAAATGCAAGTGCGCTCCATTGATAATTTTAGCTGTTTTTGGCGTTTCCCTCGGTTTTTTTAATAGTTTTTTGAGAATTTTTGTCACAATCTTGTAGTTTGTAGTAAGGCTGGCCCGAAAACTTCGATCATTGGCGCCAAAATTCGAAATTCAAAATTTTCGATTTTTTTCGATTTTTTTCGCGAAAAAGTCAAATTTTTGTTCAAAATTAGAAGCGATTCGGTAAAATCATCAAAAATATTCACTTTTTAAATGAAATATTTCAAAATTTTCAAAAAATTACGCTTTTTGAAAATATGAAAAATGCAAGTGCGCTCCATTGATAATTTTCGCTTTTTTAGGCGATTCAGTCGGTTTTTTACAGGTTTTTAAATAGTTTTTTGTCACAATCTTGTAGTTTGTAGTTTTTTGAAGTCCAAAATTTGAAATTGGTGGCCTAAAAACCCGAAACTCGGCCACACCGTACCTCTCCGAACGCTCCCTCTCCGAGTTTTTTGATGAAAACGACGCTGTCGTGATCAATTATCCAATCGGGCTTTCCCACAGGTGTCCGCAGTTTGACACCCGACACTTTTGTCACCGGAATCCCATTTGTCCTGAAAAAAATGAAAACATCGAAAAAAATTTTGAAAAAAATTTTTTGAATTTTTTTGGTCATCGAGATTTCCTTAAGAAGCCATACGGTAGTCGTTTTGACCTACTTAGGCTTAGTAGATCAAAAATAATTTTTGGTAGATCAAAACCGTACATATGCCAGTGTACCAGCTGCTCGATCGTCTTCTCCTTATGGTAGCCTTCGAACCAGAAATTCTCTCCGTTTCCGTCACAATTCACGACGAAATTGTGGAGTTTCGAGTCGTGTCGAACCGATAGAATCATCGACATTTTGCCTGAAAGTGAAAAACGAGAAATTCGTCGACGATTGTCGATAAAAATCGATAAAACTGGGTGAAAATCGACCGAAATTGACAAAAATCAGGTTATAGTCGATAAAAATCGGTCGAAAGTCGATTTTTGTCGATAAAACTGAAAAAAAACAGCGTCATACGATAAAAAGTCGACTTTTGTCGATAAAAATCGATAAAACTGGCTGAAAAAATTATCGACATTTTGCCTGAAAGTGAACAATGAAATATGTCTGTCTGTGTGTCGCACGCGGGCGCGAGTCCGGATGTCCGCATACAAGTCGATTATCGAGCTTTCCGTAAAAATCGACTTTTGTCGATAAATGTATTTTATCGACTTTCGAAGAGTTTTATCGATAGTCGATTCATGTCGGTTTTATCGACAAAAGCAAAAATTCCAAGTGTCGACAATTGTCGACCTAAATCGTCTTTTGTTGGAATCAATCGATTTTTATCGACAAAAGTCGACTTTTATTATCGTCTGAACCAGATTTTTCAGTTTTATCGAAAAATTATCGACTGAACCCGGTTTCTATCGACTAAAAGCGGTTTCGACTGATTTTTATCGACATTTCCTACGTTTTATCGACAAATGTTCTGATTTTTATCGACAAAAATCGAAATAGTCGATTTTTTTGTTCGAAACTTCTCCCGGGCTCATTTATCGATTATCGATAAAACCGAGTTTCTGTCCTAGGTTTTTTCCCATTTTTATCGACAAAGCTCTACTTTTATCGACTAAAAGCTATTTTTGACTGATTTTTATCGATCTTTATCGACAATAGTCGACTTTTTATCGTTCGAAGCTGTTTTTTTCAGTTTTATCGATAATAATCAACTTTCCACCGATTTTTATCGACTAAAAACTTATTTACGTCGATTTTCACCAAGTTTTATCGATTTTTATCGACAAAAGTCGACTGTTTATTGTCTGTTGCTGGTTTTTCGGTTTTATACACAAAAATCGACTTTCCACCGATTTTTATCGACTAAAAATTGATTTTCGTCGATTTTCACCAAGTTTATCGACTTTTTATCGACATTTTACCGACTCTTACCATTAACCTCCGAGGCTCTCAACAGAAACTGTCCGTGCTTCTGAAGTATCTCATCGGCGTCTTGTCTCTGAAGTACCCCATGAAACCAATCGATATTCTTCTCCGTCGTCGTCGCTTCTGTAGTTGATGACGTGGAATCTGTTGTAGTCGTCATCTTTTGGAGGATTCAGAAGACAATTTTTTGGAAATTTTGTGAAAATGATTAATTTTTCCCCTAATTTTTATGGAAAAGTGTAAAGTTTTTTGGTTATTTCACGTCAAATTCCAGATTTTTAGCAGTACACACTTTATCTTTATGTACATTCGAGAGGGTATATAAAAGGGAAAAAAGAAGCGCCAAATTTGAAAAATTCCTAGTTTTTGCAGGGAGAAAATGTGGAAAAGAAGAATGATGAGGTTGTGTGAATTGAATAGCATGATCTAATAATTTTGAGAGAAAGTCCAACCCCTCTTTTTCTTTTCAAAACGTTTTTATAGAGGATTTTTGCGAGTTTTCAAGAAAAACGAGACGAAAAAAAACGAGAGGGGGGAGAGAAGAGAGACACAGAAAAATATACACTAGAAATCAATTCTCTCATTTCCAGTTTGACTGAAAATCGAGACAAATGATTTCAGAGGAAAGAAACAGACAGACAAAGAGAGAATATATAGATAGTCAAATAAGCAACATTTGCTCTTTTTTAGTGTATAATAAACGAGGGTTTGTGTGTGTAGGTGTGTACAGTAAGAAATTGATGAGAAAGAAAACGGATATAATGATCCATCTGACTGAAAATGTGATGGAGAAGAAGGCGAATGTTTAACCAGGCAAACGCCGAGTCAGCAGATGATAGTATACCCAAAAAGATACAGGGGACGCAGGGAAAAGGGGCGGGGCGATTGGAAAAATTCAAGATGAATTGGTGCATGTAATGTATGTGGGGGGCGATGAGGGGGGATGAATAGTCTATGAAGATGTGACAAAAAAAACAAAAGAATTGATATTCGGTGAGACGGCGCTGCTTCATTTTCAGACTAGTTGTAGGATGGGATGGAAAGAGAGCGGCTCGCGCGGCACACAACAACACCGAGAGAGAGAGAAAGAGAGAGAGTGACAGACAGAGAGGAATTGTGATAGAATGGTGAGGAAAAACAGAAAAAAGAACAAAGAAGTTTATATGGTACGTGATATTCAGCACAAGATGGTGATCAAGGGGGGAGCTTCTTTAAATTCTTTGAACTTTATCCGACACAACGACAGGATTGTTTTTCCGGATCGTTTCACGCTCCATCGTCTTATAGTCGAATTGGCAATTGTGCGCCTGATCGTAACGGTGATCTCCGCAGTACAATCCTCCGCATCGACACGAGAAACCTGGAATAACGAAATATATATTTAGTGAAAGAGGCGGGAATCAGGGTTGGGAAATCCCGGGCCGGCCCGGCCCGGCCCGTCAGCCCGGCCCGGCCCGCCCGGGCCGGGCCGGGCCGGGCCGAGGAAATGTCCGGCCCGGGCCCGGCCCGGTCGGCCCGGATTCAAAAATCGTGCATAATTTTTTCACATATTTTTTCGAAATTTTCATTAAAAAATGACCAAAATGCTCTAAAATTCTCATACACTTCAGTTTTTATCGATATTCCAAAACATAGTCGAAAATTCGACTTTTCTGCAAAGAAATTCAAAATTTTTTCAAAAAATTTCAAAATTTTTTTATAAAAATTTCAAATTTCTACAGTAGCCGGGCCGACCGGGCCGGGCCGGGCCGGGCCGGGCTGACGGGCTGACCGGGCCGGGCCGGGCCGAGGAAAATTTTTCGGTCGGCCCGGCCCGGCCCGGCCCGGAATTTCCCAACCCTGGCGGGAATGTGGGGACTGAAAATTGGCTATAATGTCGATTTACGGAGCTGAGAATGGCTCCGGATCCGAATTACACTGAGAGCCACCTCGGGGTAGATTTACGGCGTAAACCGATCCCTACAGTATCTCTCCCGGTAAATTCATGTTAAGAGCAACTATTGGTGTCGATTTACGCCGTAAACCAACCCCAAGGTTCTGAGGATGGTCCGGAACCGATTTACGTCGTAAATCCCCACCAAAGCCGGTTATGTGCTTGGATTTACGCTGGGAGTCGCAATTCCACGTCTCCTGACTCGTTTTAAGCCTAATTTTCTCTAGAAATAAAACTCACCAGTAAGTCCAACCCGTTTTTTACACATATGGCATCTATTTGCTTTTTTCACCGGTGCGGGCGCGTCAACAACAATTGTCGTGGGCGCAGTGCTTTCGGCAACCCTAAAAATGTCACAAAAATTTATAAATTTTTCCAATTTTTCTTCACTCACATCGTCGCCGTTTCATCAGTCACATTGAGAATCTCTTCACAATCCAGCTTCACCGTCGCATCGGATGCACTCACGGCTGCTTTCATGCAAATTTCCACACTTGACGGGTCAGATTTGAGGACAGAGGAGGTGGCGGCCATTGATGAAGGGGAGACAACTGGAAAACGATATTAGTTTGAGTTTGAAGAAAAAGCGCGCCAAAGGCACGCCCGAGCAATTTCTTCCGAGACCAAATTTTCAGTCCAAAGCTTCCCTTTCCTCAAAAAAAAAGTACTTTTTCACTCGAATTTTCATGTTTTTTAGCGGTTTCGCGTGCCGTTTTTCACATGTCTCTCTCTAGTCATAAGACCCCCCCTCGTTTCCAACTATTCAGCTGATGATCATGATAACACCGGCGCCCCGCCGCCGATTGGTTGGTCACCACAGTTCATTTGAATCATCATAGTATCATCCCAACAAAAAAAAGAGAATTAGGGGGTTAATTCTGATTCGAAAGAATCTAAATTTCCTCCCTCTCTTTCTCTCGAAACATCAATAATGCACACAGCGAAAAACACGAAAGTTTTGCTCTTCTGGGGCTTAGTCAGACGAGGAAAAGAGGGAGAAGGAAGGCTTCTTCTCATCAATATATGCAAAAAAGATACATCTCAAGACACGCGAAAAGGGGCGGAAAACTAGGAGCCGGGTATGATTCATAGCAGACTAAAGGTGGTGAAAATTGCAATAATTTAGTAAATTATAGTGTTTTGCGGTGGAATTTTCATCAAAAAGCGGCTGAAAACCCCCAATTTTCAGAAATTTTGTTAAAACCGCTTCAAAAAAGCTTAAAATGCAGCATTTTTTGTGTAAAATTGTCGTTATAGAGCAAAAAGCCCTGAAATCCTGGATTGTTTCTTTAAAAAAGCTCAAAATATAGCATTTCTAGTGTAAAAATGTAATTTTTCGGCGCAAAAAAACCCATAACCCTGAATTTTTCGTCAAAACTGGCGAAAAAGACCCTAATTATGGCTCATGGCCTTATGGCGCAGCGTTTCTATGCAAATTGTCCCCTTCAAGAATCCCAAATTTTCGCAACAAAGACCCTTCATCGCGGCGTTCCGAGGCCATATTTTACAACAATTCTAAATAGCCTCGGGGACGGGAAGGGCGCCCCGCCATCCCATTTGTCAACTCGTTTTGTGTGTGTCTGTGTTTCGACACGACAAAGAAATCGATCAATCGATAAAATTCGAGTGTTAGTTTCGCAATATTTGCGTCATTTTCTTCTCATTTTTATATGAATAATTGAAAAATCGATAAAACTCACCAGGTGAGGTCAGCCTGACTGCATCTTGTTGACGTTTCAGCGTGTTCTTAAAGCACTGCGAACAGTAGCCTTCTGTCGCCGAGGCGCCAAAGAAACCGCAACCAGCACGGCAGGAGGGAGCAGTCTGTGCTTGCTGTTGTTCGTTCTCCATTGGTTGACCTGAGCGACGCCCTGGAAAATTGTCAACTTTTTCTCAATTTTGTGATGGAAACGTCGTCGTCGTCCCCTTGAGAAAACAGTCAATGTAACAAAGACAGCGAAGGAAAAAAGAACAAAAATATATATATGAAAACGACACTGACAGCGCAGCGGGGAGATGGGGGGAAAGACATAAAAAGAGAAGAGAGAGACGTCATCATGTGATCTCAGAAGAAAAACGAAAAAGATTACGAACACGTTGTCTTCTTCTTCTTCCGTCACTTTTGGCCCCTTCAGGCTCGTCACTTTTACAAATCAATGAGATTTCTTCGGAACTTTCGTCTAGTTCCTGAAGCTCTCCTCTCGAGCCCTCTGACATCAATAAAAAATGTGGTCACTTGGGCAGAGAGAAAACGTGCACTTCACAAGATTCGCTTCGTCGTCCTCTTTCAAAAGGAACAACTGGGAGGGGGCGCCACTGGGCGCATGATTAACGCCTCCGGGCAGGTGGAATAGAAAGGCTTCAACGAGCTCAAAAATTGAAAGGAAGTCTTTTCGGCTTTCAGAGAGCCAAAAATCGGCGTATTAGCGCCGCTGGAAGAGCTTCAGAGGCTCCTAGAAACCTGACGCCTTGAAAAACTGGGTCAAAAACCAAGAAAACGCGTCGGAAAAACGAAAAATCGGGCAATTTTTCGAATTAGCCTCGCAGGAACATTTCTGGTCTAATAATTAGTGACACAGCTCCAGAGGTTCCAATTTCGCCTTCAGAAGTCTGAGGTCTTGAAAAATTGGTCATAATTTCAGCAAAATGCCGGAAATTCGACGTCAAGATCATCGCGGCTAAAAATCTGCGCCGAAAACTGAGAGCTTGAGGCCGTCTAGCACTCGCTCAGGGGGCACCCGGCTCCCCGCGCCTAAAAACTTGCGCCGAGCTCTAAGAATTCCGTCTTTTTCTCTGCTCTCTACAGCAGGATTCTCTAGAAGGTTCTCTCTGACAAACTTACGTCTATACATATTGAGTAGTGAAGAGAGAAAGTTGAGGGAGTGTTAGTAAGGAAGTCTATATCGAGGGAATAACTGGTTAGTTCTAGAAAAGATCGATTATCGATCGATTCCATCAAATCTGGGGCAGGTCAAAAGAAACAAAAATGAAACTATGCCGTGTCATCACGCGATACTGAAAATACTTTGTGAAGTTCTATCTCTCTCATATGACCGAACACGCCGAAAAAAAATCGACGACGGGAGGCAGGTCACAAGGTGAAAAATGAAGTAAAGAACCACCAGTAAAGAGGGAAAAAAGAGACAGAGAGAGAGACTGAACCCGGGGCCGAAGACTTAGAGGAGCGAAATGCGGAGAGAGAGTTTGGGGTTGGCGTATACACGTCACGCGAATAGACTTTCCCCTCGGCGCTCCTCGCCACACAGAGAAAAACGATAGAGAGAGAAAGAGAAGGAGAAGCGACGAAGACTACACAAAACTGCCAGGGGAAATGGAAAAGAAAGGAGGAAAGGGGGTCTCTTTTTTCTCTTTTCTTTCTTTCCACTTTTTCCATCTTCCTAGTATTACGCCATCCCTTTTTCTATTCCTTTCACGGGGACGAGAGAGGGGGAAAAGCACTTTCTCAAAAATGATTCATCCCTGAATATTGAGCTCTCATTAAGTGCAGATTCGAGAGGATTCGCGACAAGGAGTTTATGAGTTTAAGAATGATGTAATCCTTCTAAGTAGGGGAATTGTGGAATTGTCATCTGACTAATGTCAAAAAACCTCATCTAACCTAACCCCAAATCGTACTGAAATTGCCCCCCTGACTGGTATCATTCTCTCGATATACATGCGATTTCTCACGTGACAACTACGCAACCGCGCCTCGCCATCTAACCAGACAGCTGCCTCCTCCCCTTCTTGTCGCCGTACACTAGCGCCCCGCATGATCGAGTCTTTCTCTCTAGCGTTTTCACTAACCACACGAGACAGAGAATTTACATCCAAATTTCTCTTTCCTCCTTCTTTCAGTACGAAAAAATCGAACTTTTTTAGTCGTTTTGATTACTACACTCCATCAAATCTATACAAAAATATTTGAAGAGAGACGCCCACTGGTACTACAGTTCGGGCTGACTGATAAGCGTGATAAGATACCAAAATGGGACGACGTCGGTCGAATCGACAAACCCGCCAAACTTCCCCTACGGAGAGAGATAATTGCGGGGAATGATGAAAGAAAGTGAGGGGGCGGGTCCTAAAACGTCGCTAATTAACAATTCTGGTCTCAAAACGCTCAAACAACGGGGGAAAAGGTGCCGACAAAAGGAGTCAAAATGAGGAACGAAGCCATAGAGCTGACTGAAAGGAGGTTGGCATGAGCATAATACAGCTGGCTGGAAGGGGGCGTGGCTTGGTGACTAAGTACTGCACCCCGCCCGAATAGTGCACTTTTCAGCCGTGTCGCCCGAAAAGTCCACCTCTCCCTCTCGTTTTCCGACCTTTTAGTACATCGAAACGAGATCTGGGCTGAGAGGAAGTGGCGGGAGGGGAAAATCGAAGAAGATTCAGAGGAGGGGGTCTCAGGGGTCTAATCGAGACAAACCAAACAGCGCCCGCAAAAATACGAAAGCCACGTCACACAGAGGGAGAGAGAGAGTGAGAAAAATCAATGGTGATGACGGAATGGAGTGTGTTCTCGAATGTTCGGAAAGGCCAATTTCGAAATGTTTTCGAAAAACCGCGGCAGGTGGTTTTCCCCCAGTAAAACTGCAAAAATGCCACGTTTCAATTTTTCAAAGAGCGAAAAACCACCGAAACCCCCGACGAGAACAAGTTCAACAAATGTGAACAAATTCAATAGAGATGTGAAAAAAATGTCGTCGTCGTCGTTGTGAAATTGCATCAGAAATAAAAGATAAGGGGGAGAAGAGGGGCGTCGCGAACATTCGATCATGTGAACGACTATTGATTGATCTCTATTTGATAGCAAGTGGAAATGATGAGATTTTTGAGAGGAAAAACGCGAAATAACATCTTATTTGATCATTTTAAGTGTGATTTCATAATAGATTATATGGATTTGTAGAGAGATTTACGTCAATCGTCTGGAAATCTCGAAGAAATCTCAAAGAAAGCAGGTGACAAAAAAACATGACAACTAGGGATCACTAAACCAAAATTACCAAAGGAAGCTGGCTGTCTTCTACAGAGCACAGGGGGGCAAAAAGGGGGACACGTGGACCCGACGAGACAATAGTCAAGTGGTACGGGGGGTCACCAGGACTGCTAGGCACCCAATGCTATCGACCCAGCCACACACACACACACATCACAGGATGACAATTTGTGTACGCGTCGCGGCCGCAACGCACCGCTTTCTCTCTCTCTATTCTCCCTCTGTCCCTGAACAAACGGGATAGATGGAGGGAGTGCTGGGAGAGAGGTTGTTCTCTTGTTCTCCCGGGGGCACTGTTCATTTAGACGAGAAAAAATGGAAAAAATAAGTCTATTTTTACTCGTTTAGCTTGTCATTTGACCTTTTTACGCGGAATTTTTGGGTCTAAAGCACCAAATTTCAAGGTTTCAAAGTTTCTCAACAATAAATACCACGCGCTAGATAATCAACTATTTTCTAATCGATTAAATCCCCGTTTTCTCTCGGAACACACATTGGATCCTGTTTTCGTCTACGTCTCAGTCAACTACGTCTCAACGGGGAAGTGACTCAAAAAAACAATTTTCTCGGAGAGCTCTTTCTCTCGTCATTTCGCTGAAAGAACTCCGTGACTCATATCACTTTCAGCCGGACGACACAGCCATTTCTGAGAAGAAAAAAACATTTTTGAGACAAATTTTTTTCTCATTTTCGTCTCCACCACTGATAATGAGGTTGGGGTGGTAGACGTCAGCGGCTAGGTGTTTTCGCCTCATTATTTAGTCACTTTTGACTTCCTTTTTCTCACCTAAAAATTTTTTCAAGAAAAATACCCATTTTTGGGGGGAAAATAGGTGAAAAAGATATGAAAATGCTTGGAAAAACGAGAATTTTGTGATTTCCGACGAAAAAATGCGAGAAAAATGACGAAAATCGATGAAAAATGGAGAAAAATCGAGAATTTTCAGCGGGGAAATGGGAAAATTCGCGGATGATTTCGAAATTCGAATGTTCACCGCGACGCACAAATGCACCAAACTACAGTAGTCTGAAATTTGAAAAAATAATTTTTAAAATTTATTTTTCAGCGATTTCTGGGATTTTCAGACCGAAAAAAGGTGGAATTTAGTGAAAACGCTTGGAAAATATATTTCTGGACGAAAATTAAATAAAATGAATGTAAAAATCACTAAAAATAACTGAAAATTCCAGCAAAAACCATGATTTTCGGAGTTTTTCAATTTTTAGCAGGAAACAAATGATTTTTATTGATTTTGGCACTTTTTAGGTAGAAATAGAGTGCGATAAATGTGAAAATCAATGAAAAATTATCGTTTTCGGCCTACTTTTCCTATTTTTACCAGAAAAATGCCGTTTCTCAAGTTTTTATTCTAGAAAAATCGATTTTACAGTTATTAGGACTAAAATCTCTTACTTATACTGATTTTTCATTTAAAACTCGTGATTTATCGCTGAAAAACTCTGTTTTCTCGATTTTCATCCAAAAAACTTGGGAAGTGGCTGAAAAATCGTGGTTTTAGACTGAAAACGCCTGAGAAATTGGGAAAATCTTGAAAAATTGGGGAAAAAGCAATCAGAAAAGCAACAACTCGCTGAAAATAGCTAAAAATCCTCAAAAATCGTTAAAAATCGCTTTCAAAAGAGCCAGAAATCGTTAAAAACCGTTGAAAATTGCAAAAATTTCTCAAAAATCCTATTTTCTCACAGAAAATAGCGTTTTCGACCAGTTTCCCAGCGAAAAATCCTATTTCTGCCGATTTTTTGTAGTAAATGAGGTCTCTCTGAGCCTCTGATGGGGGTGCTAATGCCACACAGAATCTTCTGGAGAAAATAAATCGATAATTGGTCAATTAACACCATAAATCATCTCAAATAATAAATCACAATTCCCAGAGAGTCAAGAGGGTTCGGAGGCCTTGTTATCCCCCTCATCGGAACATGAGAGAGCAAATATTCGAGGAAAAACGGGCGGCCCCAAGAGAAATAGAGAGAGAGGGACGAGAGAAAACAGAGAAAAAAAATAAAGAAGGGTTATCTCGACGTGCTAATCTCCAGGGATCCTCCTTATCTTCATGGGAAAACGAGTTTTGGGAAAATACATGGGTACATGGCCCAGTTTTCTCAAAATCATGATTTCTAGGCCAGCAATATTTACCAAAATTTTATTCCCCAAAAAGCCCAAAATCTGAGGTTTCTAGCGATGCTTTCAAATTTCTGAAATTCTGAGTTTGAGCGGAGTTGTGACGGTTTGAAGTTGGTGGCCTAGAAACCCGAATTTTGGGTTTCTAGGTCACCAACTTCAAACTACCATAACTCCGCTTAAACTCAGAATTTCAGAAATTTGAAAGCATCGCTAGAATCGTTAGATTTCGCTCTTTCAAATAAATATAAATATGATGGCCTAGAAATCCAAAATTCGGGTTTCTAGGCCACCAACTTCAAACCCTCTTAACTCGCCTCCAATTCAACTTTTTGAAATTTTGAAAACACCACTGGAATCGTCAGAATTCACAGTTTTAGGCGGTTTCAAAAAGTTGATGAAGTAAATGCGCTCTACCGCACTTTTTTTGAAAAGAGCGACTTCAACAAAAAATGAAAAAAATTGCCATTGCCGCAGCGAAAGTCTAACCAGTTTGTGTCCGTGTACACACAGAGAGAATTTATTTCTGTACATATTTCTGCCCCGCAACGTCAATATAGTTCTCTTTCGAAAATCGTTCGATGATTTTTCGAAAAGAAAGAAAAATCAAACATCGGGGGTGACAAAATGAGAAAATTTCAATATTTGGCAAATGCGCTCCATTGAAACTTTTGAAAAACACGAAAGCGCTCTACTGACATTTCCTGGAGGTTTTCAATGGAGCGCGCTTGCACATTGAAATTCCATTTCTGACATGAATTATCAGTAGAGCGAGATTGGAACTTTGTTCTTTCTAAATTTCAGATAACTCAGAGTATAGCAAGTGCGCTCCACCGAACATTTAGGTCGAAAATATTATCCCCCCCCCCTTTTTTCCACCAGGGGGGTACCAGTACTACTACTTCCGATTCCACTAAAAAACAGGACGTATACTGCTGAAAAAGTCAGTAAACAACGAGAGATAGTGTGTACTTTTTGTTTTCTTTCACCAAGGGAAAAAGAAAAACAAGGGGAAGGTGGCCTAGAAAACCGAATTTTTGGGGTGTTAGGCCATCAGAATTACATCTATTTTGAAGAGCAAGTTTAGGGGATGCTTATAGTTTTTGAATTTGTTCAAACTATTGAGTTTCAGATGAGTTATGAGGGTTTCAAGTTGATGGCCTAGGTTTCACACAATTTGGGTTTCTAGGCCATCAAATTTATAATTATTAATATTTACTTGAAAGAGCATAACTTGGCGATTCTAATGGTGTTTTCAGATTTTGGAAATGTTGAGTTTAGATCGAGTTATGAGGGTTTGAAGTTGGTGGCCTAGAAATCCAAAAGTCGTGGAAACCTAGGCCACCAAATTCAAACCGTCATAACTCGTTCTAGACTTAACGGTTTAAAATTTTCAAAACACCATTAGAATTGTCGAATTTCGCTCTTTCAAGTGAATATAAATATATCTTAATTTTATGGCCTAGAAACCCAAAATTCGGGTTTCTAGGCCATCAACTTCAAACCCTCATAACTCGGCTCCAACACAAGTTTTTGAAAAAATGAAAGCATCACTAAATACGTCAGAATTCACAGTTTTAGGCGAGTCTAAAGAGTTGATAAAGTAAATGCGCTCTACCGAACTCCACCGCTTTTTCAGAAAATGCTTTCTCTAACTACTGGCCTAACTTTCCCTAAATTTGGTTTTCTAGGCCACCCCAACAAAATTCAAAAAAAAAGAAGAAACATGTTTCTGAAAGGAAAAAAGTGAAAAAGTGAAAATCGATGGTTGCCACCAATCGAATGGTCTCTCCCATTTTCTACTATTAAAAAAACTCGCTTCTGTCGGCAGATGATGTTGGAGGACGACGTCGTCCTCGTCACCAGATGGAGGGGAGACCTCGTGGGAAAAAAAGAGAAAAAAAGGAGAAAAAACTAATTTTTATTGAGAAAAACGGGAAAAAAAAGAAAGGGAAAGCTGTTTTTTTTTTAAATTTCTAAAAAATTTTTTCATTTTTTTGTCAAGTGCGCTCTACCGAACTTTTTCCTTTCTCCCCTTATTTAAAATTTCTAACAAGGAGTATGATAGAGCGCGATTGTTGCTCTACCAATGACTAATTAATTAGCTAATTGTGACTACTGTACCAAACGCGCTCTACCGAACAAAATCGTCCAAATCACAGAAATAGTGTGTAAAGTGCGATGGAGCGTGTTTTCAACCAGGAAATTACTACCATTACAATCTGTAGAAAATCGCGGTTTTTTAAACAGGGGAATTTGGAAAAAATGAAAAAAATTTTTTTTGCGATTTTTGAAATTTTTTGAAAATTTTCATATCCTCATTGGGTTTGAAATCATAGAACTCACACGCCATCATAAAAAAAAACCGGAAAAAATTCAAAAAAATCCCAAAACCACTAAGAAAACCAGTGATTTAACGGAATTCAGCGAGGAGTTCGGTAGAGCGCACTTGCATTGTCAAAGTTCAAAAACCCCCAATTTCACTCATTTTTTCGCTAAAAACACTCAATTTTCGAGTTTTTCTAGTAGTTTTGTCTGATTTTAGGCAAAAAAGTCGATTTTTGAAGAAAAAAAATCGAAAAAAAAAAATTTTTTCCCGAAAAATTTCTCTCTCAATCTTTTCTAAATCATTTCGTTGAAAAACAGCGTACAATCACATGGTGATTGGTGTCCGCAAAATGATATCATCACATTGAGAGATAAGACCAGCGGAAAAATGGAGAAAACAAAAAAAAAAGAAAAAATTTGGTCGAAAAATTTTTTTTCCTTAAGGGATCCCAAATTTAGTAAGTGCGCTCCACAGAAATCACTCAAAAACATCGAAAATTGCGATTAGAGCGTGTTTTCTGACATCGCGCTCTACCGAACATGCTCAAAACTTCGAAAATGTTTATTAGAGTGCGGTGGAGCGCGATTGCAAAACTTGTGCGGAAAGTGCGCTCTACTGCGAATCTCTGAAAGGTTCTCATTAGAGCGTACTCGCCTAGCTTTCATAAGAAAGAGCGGTGGAGCGCAATTTCAAAAATTTTTACAAAAAATTCGAAATTTTTGAAAAAAAATTTTCCGTTTTTTTTCTCCAGGGTAGCAGGTTTCTTCTGTCTTCTCCCGGTTCAAAAGAGCACACATATTGGCTCCGGCTCCGCGGAGCCAATATATTTGCTCAGACGAGTCAACGATATGAGCAAATAGAGGCTCCGAGAGGAGTCTATTTTAGCCGTAGACTACTAGTTGAAACGGGGACAAGGTTCGGGTGTCAAATGAATACAATGGGTAAACATTGGCGAAAATGCGCTCTAACGCAAAAAATTTCGCATCCGCGCTCCACTGAAATCCCGTTAAATTGAGATTCCAATGGAGCGCGTTTGCGACTTTTTGTAGGAAATAGGATTTTTTCCAGTTTTAATGAGAGAAATTTGTGAAATCGAGGGTTTTTGAATGTTGACAATGTAAGTGAATTAGAAAAAATCGCAAAAAAAGCATTTTTTCGGCTAAAAAAGGCGAAACTATCGAGAATCGAGAAAAATGATTAAAAATTGAATAAAAAGTGACATTTTTTGATAAAAAGTCTTTTTGGTAAAAAAAATAACGGATAAACTATCTAAAAACTAGGAAAAATACCGAAAATTCGTTAAAAAGCAAAAAAATTACAAAATTCTATTATTTTGGGATGCAAGCGTGCTCCCTTGGACTCGGTCGTGTACACCTCTCGGATGAGCGATTGGGAGCGTTTTTACCGTTAAAAAGGCAAAAATATCGAGAAAAATGAAATTTTTTAAATAAAAAGTCTTGAAAACATGAAAACCGTAACAAATATGAGAGAAAATGACACAAATTAGAAAACAGAATCAGACGTCGATGGTTCGTCATCATCCGCCGCATCCGCAGCATCCGCAGCATCCGCAGGAGCAGGAGCAGCAGCACGATTCTGATTGTGTTCATCGAGTTCGACTTCTGCTCCGACTTCTGGAATTCCGTGAAAACGAGTGCGAAGTGGATCGACGAATAACTGAGTGGCGGAGAGAAGATTCGGTGGATAATCCTGTTCAACCAATCGATAATCACCCAATTGACACTCGGTGAACAGTCCAGTCAGGATCGCCTTCTCAGCGTCTGGAATCGTCGCCGCCTCGTCTTCTATCGAATCCAACACTCGAAGAACCACCGCCGCTTCTGGAAATATAAAACTCTGGAGGATTCGGGGGATTCTAAACCGAAAAATTACAGATTTTCAGCGATTTTGGTTTAAAAAAATCATCAAAATAACTGAATTTTCACAAAAATTTCAATATTTCTCGTAAAAAATACGGATATTAGCCGATCATTCTTATTACAACTGCGCTCCACAGGAAAAGAGAGAGTATCGACGAGAGACGCAGAGTTTTTACATTTTTTTCTCGCGCCATCACAGATTTTCACAGTTTTCGACCTGTTTTCGCTATTTTCCACAATTTTTTCGGTAAATCTTTACGAAAGATAGCGGAAATAGGCCAAAAACTGGAACTCTGCGTCACTCTCACCAATACTCTCTCGTTTGCGGTGGAGCGCAGTTGTAGGAATAGTGGACTGCTAATAATCGGGGAATTGGCGAAATTCTGGAGGATTCGGGGATTCTGAAACGGAAATTTCGAGTTTTTGAGTGATTTCGGGTGAAAATCCGTTAAAATGACTGGATTTTTAAAAAAAATTGGAGTAAAATCTGTAAAATTCGTTAGTTTTACCAAAGAACCAACATTTTTCATAAGAATTTACATGATTTTAGGGCTGAAAACAAGGATTTTTGAGTGATTTCAAGTGAAACATCTAAATTTAATGGAGATTTGGACCTGAAAATGTCATTTTCCCAGAAATTCCGATTTTCCGTATGTCCGGATGTCCAAAAACAGCCCCCAAAAAACGCTCAAAAATGCGAATTTTCAGTCCGGAAAATGCTAAAAGTGTGATCATGGCCGAACTTTTCTCTGTTTGGGTTTCTAGGCCAGTCGTCCGAATCAGATACCGGTGACCTAGAAACCCAAACAGGAAAAGTTCGGCCACGAACACAGTTTCAGCATTTTTCGGACTGAAAATTCGCGTTTTTGTCTGTTTTTTTTTGGAGAGTTTTTTGAGAATTTTCATAGCAATTTTCACGTTTTTCGGAAATTTCGGCACTGAAAATTAGTTTTTGGACATCCGGAGATGCGGAAACCCACAAAATCGGAAATTCTGTGAAAATGAAATTTTTCAGATCCAAACCCCCATTTTTCGTTTCATTTTCTGTCAAAATCAATAGTTTTTGTTCAATAATCGATCAGAATTGCACTTTTTCACTTATTTTCGTGGAAAATTCAGTCGTTTTGTGGGTTTTTCTGTCAAATTTCACCTAAAAAACCATAAAAAACTAGATTTTTCGTCTCAAAACGCAGTTTTTCAGAACGACCACCGCTTCTGGAATTATGGGGGAAACTCTGGGGCATTTTTACAGATCTTCAGAGATTTTAGGTTAAAAAACCGTAAAAATGACTGGATTTTAACTAACCAAGTTCATTGAGTGCAGGCATCTGCTCTTCCAGCATAGAGCAAGCCTTCATAAACTGATAAATGACAGGCCAACGAAGATTCTGAGTGTCCGATGGAGTCGCACGGGCGGTATGCATATCAGTCACACGGACGTCCTCTACCATCTTTGACTCCAATGCGAACTGTTCGAATACTTTCTGAAATAAAAATTCAAGAAAAATAATTTTTTTTAATTTTCACTCAAAACCAGAAGTCTAGTGAAGCGTGTTTGCACACCACTTGGCAGGTTGCAAATTGAGTCGCCGCTCAGCGAAATCGCGTGCTTATAACGGGAACGAACGATACGGAGTCAAATTTTTTATTTTTAGCTAATTCTTGCAGAAAAATAATGTTTTAGACCAGTTTCCCACTCAAAAATTGCATTTTTAGTGTAAAAAAGAGCGGAAAATTTAAAAACTGGTGAATTTCGGCACTTTTCAGCTAAGAAATCGCTCTTAAATCACGCCGAACCGTGAAAAATCGACATCGGATCCAGGTTTTCGGTTCCAGCGGCGTTTTGGAGCATTTTTGGCCTGTTAAGATCATTTTTTAACCCAATTTCCTTTCAAAATTTCTATTTTTGCCTCGAAATTCGCATTTTTGGTCTCAAAAACGCTCTCCGACGATCCCTTCCTCTGAATATTCACCTCCATCACATCTCTCATCGGATTAAAATGTTTCATAACCGACGATTGATGATGAGTGATGACTTGACCCATAATATGACTCCAATTTTCATTGGGATCCACATCAGAATCCTCGGGCGGTACGATATTTCGATGTCCCATTTTAATCCACTTCTTTTTATAGTCCTCTGGCAGAATTGTCTCCTTGTACTCCTTGATTATCTCACGGATTTCGTCGATTTTCACTCTAAAATTCGGTTTTTTGGGTTTTTTCCAGAAAAAATCGATAATTCCAGATAACTCCACCCACTTAATCTCCTCACACGTCCTCTTCTTCACCATATTTCTATGAATATAATTAATGGCCTCTCTCTTCGTGCCGTACTTGATAACACCGTCCAGAAGACTGTACAACTCCTCGCTCGTCCAATTTCCACCATTAAAACCGCGTCCGTCGTTTAGAATCTGTTAAACTGGATATTTTAACCCAAAAAATCAAAAATTTCGGTCAAAAACTGCCTACTCTAGCCAGCGGAGAGGGCTCCTCGATTTCCTCTTCACGAGGCAGCTCAAACTCGAGTGAGCTGCCTGGAATGTCTTCTGGCAAGTCGTCAGACATTTCTTATCAATCTGAAATACTGAAAATGCTGACAAAATCGTGAAAAAATCTGCAAAAATTGGATTTAAATCGAAAAAAATCCAACGGAATATCGGAGTGTCGTTTGAGCGGCGAAAAAAAGCGATTTTTCGCGAATTTTCACTCGATTTTGACGGTTTTCAATCAAATTTTATTGGTTTTTATCGATTTTATCAAAAAAATCGCCGAAAACTCTAATTTTTCCTTCAAAACTTGGATAAAAATCGAAAAAAATAAAATTAAATCAGTGTGGATTTACGGTAAACAACACGCGCTAGCGGAATATCGGAGTGTCGTTTGAGCAAGTTATCGGCGAAAATAAAATATTTTTCCCTCATTTTCACTCAATTTTCACCAATTTTTCCGGGATTTTCAAGACTTTCAATGAAATTTTTCTGATTTCTAGGTAGAACCGAAGATGAAGTTGGCTCTGAGACTTCTCCGACCGGCCGCCAATCAGAATATCAAGACGCCGAAGCTGTGGCAAGATCCGGTGCTCGGATACTTTGAAACTCACGGTATTTCGCGAGTTTTTGGCACCGAAATTATCGATTTTTGCAGGAAAAACCGAATTCTTGCCCGGACATGAGTATAACTTGAGCGACGAGGAGAAGAAGGCGGTTTTGTGGAGGTAAACGTGGAAAATGTGGAAAATCGAGCGGAAAATTGAAAATTGGTGAATTTCTTTGAGAAATCGACGAGTGAATGAGTTCTAATACTAAAAAATCGAGTTTTGAAGGTTTTTAGGCCTGAAAATGTGAAGAAAATTCTCGAATGATGAGTTTTAACGCCGAAAAACGGTTTTTCCGCGTTTTTGGGGTTTTACTAGCGAAAACGACGATTTCGGACACTTCTAACCCTATAAATTGCCCTAGAATCACGATTTTAAGACATCGGACACAGTTTTTTGCTCTCAGCGCTGTATTTGAGCGATTTTGGTTCGTCAAGACGATTATTGATTGGTTTTTGTGAAAAACTTGTTTTTTGTTGCTCAAATTTATGATTTTCTGCGTTTTAACATAGAAAAGTTAGCAAGAAGTTCGATTTTGAGCCGTTTTGATGAGAAAAATGAGTGATTATCGTCATTTCCGACACCCCGACCCCGAAAATCATAGATTTGAAACCGAAAACAAAAATATTCCGGTTTCAGAGATAAATTTTGACCTTTTTGGAGTCGAGGTGTCGGAAACGGCGATTTGAAGTAATTATTCTCTTTAAAACGGCTTAAAATTGAACTTTTTGCCAACTTCTCTGTTTTAAAAGGCAGAAAGTCGCAAATTTGAGCTTCACCTGCCCAACAACATTGAAAATCTACGATTGAAACACAAAATTTGTGAATAATAGCCAGCTTTTCTCGAAAATTAATCAAAAATCGTCTTGACAAGCCAAAAATGCTCCAAAACTGTGTCCGATACCGGTTTTTCATGGTTTAGCGGGATTCAAGAGCGATTTCTAAGCCAAAACGTATCCAAATTGCCATTTTCTCTAGAGAACCCCATTGGGGCGTTGAAACTCATTTTTCGAGGATTTTCTTTACATTTTCAACATAAAAATTTAGGGAAAACTCGATTTTTTAGGTTAAGGATGCGTTTAATCGACGATTTTCCGAGGAAATCCTCCAATTCTTTTAAAAACAAGTCATTTCCGACTCCAAAAAGCTCAAAAATTATCTCTGAAACAGGATTTTCTCTGAAAACCCCTCAAAATCCTTCATTTTTTCTCCAGATACCGTGTGAAGGAGATCCTGAAGAAAGAGTATCTCCGCCGCGAGTACGACCCGCACAGCTTCAAATACAAAGAGGGCGTGACAATGGATCCGGCGATGTTCCGTTGGTATTCGGCCGATATGACGCAGGCGGAATTCTTCCGTTTCACACCACGCACCGTCTTCTTGTACGTCGGCACCGTGTTCGCTCTCTTCTATATCTACACTCGTCTGATGTTCGTCCCGATGGACAAATCGAATGAGGCATGTCTCGATGGAAAGATTCTCTGGTGGGATCGTCAACAGGGAAGAACTCTTCAGACTGGAGGCTCCGGACTCTTCGCACCGACTATTGGAATCGATTTTTAAGGATTTTCGAAGCGAATTTTTCTATTCGCCCGCCCGTTTTTTTCTAGTTTCAAGCAACACTTCTTTCTTTTAACTTTAATTTTCTGTTTCTGTAGTTGCCACTTGTCGATAAAAAGTCAGATTAAGCGTTTTTAGCTTTACAGTTTTCAAAATTTTAGAAAAAGTTCAAAATGGTGGTGCAAATGCGCTCTATTCACAAAATCCCATGGAAAATAGTAAAAAACCATAGGTTTATTAGTGCAAACACGCTCTAATCGGGATTTCACAGAAAATCACTATTAGAGCGCGTTTGCACTATCACGCTCTGAGAGCCCGTTGGTATGACTCAGTGCAAATGCGCTCTAATCGAAATGTCGGTTTTCATGCAGAAAAGGTCCAGATTTGAAATTATTAGATGGGTAGTGCAAATGCGCTCTATCGAATTTCAGTTTTTCAACTAAATTTCATGAAAAATAGTGAAAAATCGTCATGGAAATTGGTATTTCAGTGCTAACGCGCTCTAATCGGGATTTCACAAGAAATCCCGATTAGAGCGCATTTGCACTGGAAAAAATCACGATTAGAGCGCGTTTGCACTGGACTATCACGCTCTGAGAGCCCGTTGGAATGGCTCAGTGCAAATGCGCTCCAATCGAACAGTCGGTTTTGAGAAGATTGGTACTACGAATGCGCTCTATTGAATAAAAAAAAGTTCGATTGGAGCGCATTTGCGTACCCTCCCTTTTTTGTTGTTTTTGAAAATCCTGAAAAACCGGTGCAAATGCGCTCCAATCGAACTTTCGTCTTCAATTCCATTAGAGCACGTTTACATTGTAACACGACGCTCTGTGAAAATGCGCTCTATCGCACTTTCACTTAAAAAAAAATCAAATTTATTGATTAAAATCGAAAAATCACACACACGTAAGCAAGAAAAAAAGTTTGAAACTTAAAAATAAATTATGAGGCCTGGAGGGGGGAGGAGGAGTTCAATGGAATTGTGGGCAGCGAAAATTGGTATTTCAGTGCAAACGCGCTCTAATCGTGAATCACTATTAGAGCGCGTTTGCCACTGGAATATCACGCTCTGAGAGCCCGAAATTGGGAAATTTTGAAATGAAAAAGGGAAACCGTAAATTTTGAAAATCAAAAAGTAGATCAAAAATCAATAATATCTGCTCGACTGCAACACATCCAACTCCTTCTTATGATTCTGTCTCCGAATGACTAACGCCGTGGAGACAACCGTCAGCGAGACGATTGTGATGAGAAGGAGTGGGAGGACGGGGAGTAGAAGACGTGGCACACAGAATGGAGACGGCGCCAGAAGCCCACGGTCAGCAGGGTCGAGCACGAGCAGTTCTGATGTGGCCACGTCGATCTGGAAGAAAAAAATCGATAAACGCCAAAAACGCGTTTCCTTCGCTCGCCTCGCTCCCCCCGCTTTCATCACCACCCTCCACCACCTCTCCTTGGTGACGCACGTGTGGCGCAGGCGGTAGAACTGCCCGCCGCCACCCAGACGGTCAATGGTTCGAGTTTTGCTTCTCGCCAAATCTTTTTATTCTTTTTTGCGTTTTCTAATTCTCACCTCAAAATCACTCTTATCCGATGGCGACTCTCTTTTCGTTCGATTCCCGACATCGTCCACACTCTCCAGGAACTTTTTGACACCGCAACTTGGGGGCTGAAAGGAAAAAAATGTAAAATAAATTATTTTTCAGATTTTTAAAGTGAAATATCTCGATTTCCAGCGATTTTCGTCAAAAATAAATGTGATTTTTGGAATCAGCGTGTTTGAAAGTGTCTATACACATTTTTTCGCGGAATTTCGAATTTTCGGACCGCGACGCGAGCGCCTGACCACGCGTCGCGGTCCGAAATTTTTTTTTGTTTCCTCAATACATTTAGACGTTTTCCATCTATTTCTGACACGCAGAATTCAAAAATCATAGTTATTTTCTGCGGAAAAATCTAGAAATCGAGATATTCAGTTTTGAAACTTTACAATCATTTTGAAAAACTTTAATATCTCAATTTCCCTAAGTTTTCGCTGGAAATCATATTGATTTTTGGAATCAGCATGTTAGAAATAGTCGGAAACGACTATATACATTGAAAACAAAGAAAAAAAAATTTCGGACCGCGACGCGTACGCGTCGCGGTCGAAAATTGAAATTGCGTAAAAATTCGTAAAAATTGGCGTATAGGTACTTTCAAACACGCTGATTTCGAAAATCTTATTTATTTTTGACGAGAATTGCTAAAAATTGCTGAAAATCAAGATATTTGAAGAAAAAAATTCAAAAAAAATTGAATTTGACGCCGCTTACCGTAACCTCCTGACACATGCCCATCTGTTTCTGACACAGCCGTATCTGACACGTAAAATAGAGCTGATTCGAGTCGGCGTACTTGAACACCTGACTGGACGCATGGGCCCGCATAAGCGACGCGTCATACGACAACTCGCTGAGCAGGAACGGGTCGGTGGCACACCCGTCGAAATCGACGACCGCGTGATCCTCGCCATCGCCGTCCGTCACAAAACACTTTTTGACCAACATTCCCATGTCTGCGGGGGTACATTCCCACACGTGGAATACGGTATCGCCGACGTTCGCGTAGGTGAGCGTGGGACCGTTGGGGCCGTCACGACGCACCGAATACTCGCATTTTGGCATTTGCATACTGTCGGACAGCTCGGTGGTTGGGATCATGCTGGAAATTAATTTCAGTAATTTTGAAGAAAAAAAATTTTTTTTTGGGCTCAAAAACTTTTTTTCGAAAAATTTTGCTTAAAACATAAATTTTTGGAATCAGCATGTTAGAAATAGCCGGAAATCCGTCATATACATTGAAAAATCAAATTCGGACCGCGACGCGTGGTCAGGCGCGCGCGTCGCGGTCCGAAAATTTGAAATTTCGTAAAAATTCCGTAAAAATTGGTGTATAGACACTTTCGAACACGCTGATTCTGATTGTGCTACGTAAAACCGGTACGATAAGGTGAAAATATGCTGAAATATCAAATTTATCAATATTTGTTTGAAAAAATTAACAATTTATCGATTTTTCCCCGAGAAAAAGTGTCAACTTTGAGGCAGATGCACCATGTTTCTGTACTTTGCTCAATATCTCAAAAACCAGTCAGTTAACTTCAAAATTTTTAAATTTTTTTGGATTCAGCACGTTCAAATTAGTATGTACACAAAATTTCAGCCATATTTGTTGATTTTTGGAAGAAAAAATTTTTTAAAAAATTGTTTTTGTTTTTTCAGATTTTAAAGTGAAATATCCCAATTTTCAGCGATGTTCGTTAAAAATAAATGCGAATTTCAGAATCAGCGCGTTCGAAAGTGTCTGTACACAAGTTTTCGCGGAATTTCACATTTTCGGACCGCGACGCGCGTGCCTGACCACGCGTCGCGGTCCGAAAATCTTTTTATTGTGTTCTCAATATATCTAGGTGTTTTCCGACTATTTCTGACACGCAGAATTCAAAAATCACAGTTATTTTCTGTAGAAACTTCTAGAAATCGAGATTTTCAGTTTTGAAAAAAAAAACTTTTATTTAAAAATATCTCAATTTCCAAAAGATTTGTGGAAAATCGCGGAAAATCAGAAAATCATTGTGATTTTCAAAATCAGCATGTTAGAAATAGTCGGAAATAGTTATAATCATGGAAAATTAAAAAAAAAAACAAAGTGAGGACCGCGACGCGTGGTCGAGCGCGCGCGTCGCGGCCCAAAAATGAAATTCCGTGAAAATCAATGTATAGACATTTTCAAACACGCTGATTCCGAAAATCACATTCATTTTTGCCGATAATCGCTGGAATTCGAGATATTTCAGTTAAAAAATTAGAAAAAAAGTATTTTTCTCGCTAACCCACCTAACATCAATATTCTGCGTAACAATCTCATCAGGCTCCATATAAAAGCATTTCACATGGAACGCCCGATCGTTCTTCGTAATAAAACCAGCCGGATGGAATGACACAATGACAGTAACCATAAAGTTGACGCCTCGTGGGTTGGCCTAGAAAACTTTTTTTTCGAAAATTCTTCCACGTGACTAACCGATCGTAACCGTTGCATTCCGCACTTTCCCAACGGGAGTGAATACGAATTCGTTCCATTGTTCGCGTAGCTCTGTCGACACGACTTGTCTTTCGCCCTTCCCTTGACGAAGATGTTCCCGCGGAATGGTTTCGAAGTGACTATATCCAATGCCAAGTCGTTCTCCGCGCATATTACCTTCGGTGTACCTGACAATTTATGAGATGAGGTTTATTACCTCTTTCCGAAACACATTTTATGCGGTAAAAAATTTTTTTATTCGAAATCTTAAAGGTCACCACGACGACCAAAACCACGTAAATGCACGAAAAACCGCGCGCTCCTCTACGCCCTGCCACCTCCACCTCTTAACCTGCACCCATGGCGCAACGGGTTGCGCTTTTGCTTGTCACCCGCGGGGTCTGGGGTTCGACCCCCGCCGAATGGAAACTGTTTTTTGTTTTTTTTGTTTTTGCGGGGACACATGTTCTCCCGGCTTATCTCTTAATTATTCCTCATGTCGTACACTTTTTCTCTATTGTTTTTTGTTAGGCGGCAACACGGAGAATGAGGTCAGGAGGATCACACACACTTTTTGTAAAGTGCGCTCTATTAATAATTGTCATTAATTGAGACAAAGCGTGTGTGAAGGTCGAGAAGGATGAAAGGATTTATGAGATTTTTAAAAAATCTGTGAAAAGGGGGTTTGCGGTAAAGCGTATTTACGAAAATAAGTGCAGTAGAGCGCGTTTGCAATCTTCTTACTACAGTAACCCTCTCACGACTACAGTAATCTCAAGTTCTGTACATTTCGTCGTAAGATTTGTTACATTTTTTCGAAAATGGCAGGTTCACAGCCTTACAATCATCCAAACCCTGTCAGAAACTACAGTAACCCAAAAAATTGAGAAAATTCGCAATAGAGCGCACTTCCAACCTTGCTATTTTCAAGCTACAGTAACCAGTGCGCATAACTACAGTAACCCTGTACAGCAGAGCGCATTGACAATATCATACTACAGTAACCCTCATTTTGAAAAATTAGCAATAGAGCGCACTTCCAAACCTCACTATCTTCAAATTCGGCGCTACAGTACCCAACTCAAATTTTCAAAACTACCGTAACCCATAACTCACCAATTATCGAATTATCAATATAGTTGATCACTTTCGTCTGTCCAATCACGCTCTCCAATAGTGTCGTGCAACAAATGAGTAGTCCTAACCGTAACAGCATTTGTGCTGAAAAAATTTTTTGGAAAAAAATTTGAATGGAAAAAAATTTTAAGGTGGTCAAAAATTTTAGGGCCAAAAAATTTACCCTAAGGGCCAAAAAATTTACCATAAGGGCCAAAAAATTTACCCTACGGGCCAAAAAATTAACCGAAAGGGCCAAAAAATTTACCCTAAGGGTAAAAACCTTCGGGGCCAAAAAAATTTACCCTACGGTAAAAAAATTTTGACCCAAAATTTTTAGGCCTAAAATTATCCGAGTGGTGTCACCATGGGGCACAAGGTATACTAAATTAAACTGCTCAGTCGTGTTCTCCCTGCCCCCCTAAGTGGGCGGAGCCTCCGCGGTAACTAGTACGGAGAAAGGGGGGCGGTACAATCCCGACCGACACAATAAGGGGGGGATCATCGCTTCTCAATTAAGCTGCGCGGACACGCCGGAGAAAACTTTTTAGTAAGAAGAAGTACATATTCATTCGGGAAACCACCACCGCCGCGAAAAAAAAAAGAGTTTCTGGGTAAAGGTCAAACCGAGGAGATGGGGATGAACAGAGGGGGGGAAGGCGGATGGATAATTACATGGCGAATCGAGAATAGGTCAATTGAGATGTGGCGGACGTAATGATGACGGAACATCTGCTAGGAGGGGGAAGAATTGTGGAGCCAGGAGCCAGAAGAAATCGCAGAAAAAAGAAAAATCGAGGCAGTTTGAGATCCCGTAATAAGGTTACTGAGAGTAGAGAGATCGGAAAGTGCGCTCTGCCAAAGTGAGCAAATTTTCTTATAGAACAAGTCATGGTCTCCATTTTTGTAGTTGACAACTTTTCGATAGCTATTCACGTTTTTGAGATATGCGCCTTTAAAAATTCCAGATTTTTCGGGTTTTCACTGAAAATTGTCGATTTTGAAGCTTTGTGAGTTAGTTGGTTTTTGACCAAATGTTTTATGTTTAGGTTTTTTTGGGTAGATCAAAAATAGGGCTCCATTTTTGCAGTTGACAAATTTCTTATAGCTCTTTACGCTTTTGAGATATGCGCCTTTAAAAATTCCAGATTTTTAAAATTTTCAGAAAAAAAGATCAATTTTGAAAACTTGTAAATTAGTCGGTTTTTGACTAAATGTTTTAAAATAAAATTTTTCTTGTAGATCAAAAATAGAGCTTCATTTTTGTAGTTGACAACTTTCTTCTAGCTATTTACGATTTTGAGATATGCGCCTTTAGAGGTTGCAACCAAAACCTAAAGAATGAAAAAATGACAATCTTTGAAGGCGCATATCTCAAAAGCGTGAATAGCTATCAAAAAATTGTCAACTACAAAAACAAAGATCTATTTTTGATCTACCAGAAACATATAATTTTGGGATTGCTCGACAAAAAGAGATCGCATAACGGAATCTCAAAATATTTAGGTCTTCCATCTTCTACAACAAGCTCCGTTACCTTCCCTCATTTCTTCTAATTCTGTCATCCAGCAGATGTTTGTAATGGTTATGTGCTTTATATGCTTCCGTCTGTCGCCATCACCCTTTTTAAGAATAGGACCGAGAGGGAGAGGGCGCAGACAGCTAGACACTCTCGCTTCTCTGCGTCTCCTCCACCCTCTCTCTCTTGCGCTGCTCTCAAGCTGCAATCTTTGAAGACGCATATCTCAAAAGTAGGCGGAGCTATCAAAAAATTCTCAACTACAAAAATGTAGTACGGGCTTTGATCTACCAAAAAATCATAATTTTGAAGCGTTTGGTCAAAAACCGACAAACTTACAGCAGGTTTTCAAAGTTGGCCGTTTTCGCTGAAAATCCAAATCTTTAAAAGCGCTTATCTCAAAATCGTGCAGAACTACAAAAAAATCGTCAATTACAAAAATGTAGTCCTATTTTTGATCTACGAAATCGTTATAATTTCATAACCTTAAAACTTAACAGAAAGTTGTGACGGAATCTCAAAATGTCTCATTTTTTCTGCAATTTTTTTAGCCTAACTTTCCTAAATTCGGTTACCTAGGTCACCCTACCAGACCACACATCAATGTCATATGAACTTTCATTTCTTCTCACCTCAATACCAACATTTGAAAAGAAAACATGCAATTAAAGTGTAAATTACTTAATTACCCGAAACCATTTGACCTACTCTACTCCCTTGGAAAAGTTCATCTTCACTCACTTTTTTTGGAAAAAGGGGGGCTCGAATAGACGTAAGACGTCAGACGTAATTACGCAATGGACGGTACAAGGAGAGAGTAATGGTTTGTGTGACACCTTCCGACCAGACCGATGATCGATGAACCCGACGAATAATTGGAAAAAAGACTACTTTCGATTGACCTGTATTTGTACTTGGAGTCGAGAACTTTCGGGAGAGAAAAGTGAGTTGGTTGTGTAGATCAAAACCAGGGCTTCATTTTCGTAGTTGACAATTTTCTTGTAGCTATTCACGTTTATGAGATATGAGCCTTTAAAGATTCAAAATTTTCGAATTTTTGTGAAAATTGACTAACTTTGAAGACTCGTAAATTAGTCAGTTTTTGACCAAATGCTACAAATTTTATATTTTTCTGGTAGATCAAAAATAGAGCTCCATTTTTGTAGTTGATAACTTTTTGATAGCTCCGCCCACTTTTGAGATACGCGTCTTTAAAGATACCCTTTTTTTTCAACACGTTCTGTTGCATATTGATCTTTAAAGGCGCATATCTAAAAAGCGTGAATAGCTATCCAAAAATTGTCAACTACAAAAATGTAGCCCTATTTTTGATCTACCAGAAAAAATATAAACATGTAACGTTTTGGTCGAAAACTGACTAACTTACAAGGCTTCAAAGTTACTTGATTTCACAAAAATCCGAAAATCTGTAATCTTTAAAGACGCATATCTCGAAAGTGGGCGGAGCTACCTAAGAGTTGTCAACTACAAAAATAAGGCCCTATTTTTGATCTACCAAAAAAACCTAAATTTGGGACATTAGGGACATTAGGGACACCAAGGGGACATCTCAAAGTTTTGATCTACAGAACCTAAAATCCCAATCCTCAAAACTACAGTAACCCATAGATTACATAACATCCGTTCGTAAAAACTTTCACTATAAAAAGTGGTGTCACGTCTTCATCTCAATAGGCCCCGGGTAGATCAAACACAAAAACTTTCACGTCTTCCGTTCATCTTCCGGGCGGTCTGTTAGTTTTGCGTGTCGTGGCCTCTCTAACTATGCGACGAACAAATAATGAATAAAAGTTTTGAGGAGGTCACATATCAATCAATCTATTCTTTTTACTTCGGAAAAGAGGAACATATTAATAGTGGAACATGATGGGTGGTTTTTACTGAAAATCGATACAAAAAAAATGATTTTTTTTAAATTTCAAATAAAAAACATATATTTTTTCAGGAATGGCAATGAGACATCACGAGGTGAAAACGGGGGACGAATCTAGAATATTCAAGAAGAAAGATATGAGAGAGCACAGAGAGAAACTGGGATGATTTTGACAAGAAATGGGAGGAAATATCGCAGATTTTTGTATAAATGTGTGTGGGGGAACCCGTTGAATGGACAAATGGACAAATGGAAATTATATATGTCGTGGAAATATTGAGGAGGAGGAGGCGGAGCTAGAACTAGTGTCGTCGGTGTTTTTCCTGAAAAAACATGAAAAATCGGTTTTTTAACACAAAAAACGGTGAAAAAAAACGGATATTCTGGTCAAAAAATGCTGAAAACTTTATTTTTTCCTGAAAAAAAGTGGAAATCGAGATTTTTTTTTTTAATTTTCAAGTTTTGACACATTTTTGACCAGTTTTACGCAATGATTTCTACTAGAAACGCCAATAAATACTTTGTCTGGCGCACCTTAGGCGCGTTTTCAGGAAAATGGAAATTGAGATTTTTACAATTTTCAAACTTTGATGACATTTTTCACTATAAAAATGTAATTTTTCGCCAATTTTTGTGGGAAAAATGCCAAAAATTGAACTTTTCTAATCGAAAACTCGTTTTTCAGGCCGTTTTCAGTCGAAAATTCAATGTTTTTGACGTTGGGGGTTATCCTGGAAAAAAAAACATGAAAAATCGGTTTTTTAACACAAAAAACGGTGAAAAAACGGATTTTCTGGTCAAAAAATGCTGAAAACTTTATTTTTTCCTGAAAAATGTCAAGTTTTGATACATTTTTGATCAGCTTTACGTCATGATTTCCACTAGAAACGCCAATAAATACTTTGTCTGGCGCGTCTTAGGCGCGTTTTCAGGAAAATGGTGCATCTGACCTTTTTTAAAACTGTTTTCAACTAGTTTTTAGAGAGGAAATTGAGAGTGAAATTTGAGGGAAAATCGGGTTTTTTCCGGCTGAAAATCACGTTTTCAGACCAAAAAATGACATTTTTCGCCAATTTCTGGAAAAAAAGTTAAAAATCTCATTTTTCTGATCGAAAACTCGTTTTTCAGGCCATTTTCAGTCGAAAATCAAAGGACATGATTCGAGCAAAAAAAAAATAATTTGTGTTGTCCACGAGGAGTACACAAAGCACCATCAAAAACGGTAATTTTCGACCAGTTTCGAAAAACGCGTCAACGGCGCCCCAGAATCAAAAAAAAGGATTTTCGGCAGAAATTGAGCAAAAAAAAGAAAAAAATTAACGATTTTGAGTCAAAAAACAGTCGAAAACGGTCACTTTTGAGTATTTTTGAGTAACGCGTCAAAGGTGCACCAGAAATTGTCGGGGACGCGTTTTCGATCATTTTCGGGTCAAAATTTCGAATTTTAGCTCATTTTCAGCCGAATTTTCGAGTTTTTGAGAGATTTCCAAGATTTTTTGGTCATTTTTCATCATTTTCTGCGAAAACTAAAAATTTGGGCATAGCTTCCGCCTACGCGTGACTAAACGCGCTCTATTGATAAACCCAATGAAATCTTTCATAGGTTTATCATTAGAGCGCATTTGCCACTGTCTTGTTTTCAGTCTGTTAGTCTAGATGTCCTATTACAGCGATTTCAACCGATTTCGACCGATTTCAGCCACTTTTAAACCAGAAACTGTCGGGCGCGCCTGCGACGCGTTTTTCGATCATTTTTGGTCAAAATGGTGATTTTCAGCACATTTTCAGCCGATTTCCACCGATTTTCAGCAAATTTCAGCCAATTTCAGCCGATTTCAGCCCCGTTTTCCGTCTTTTCGACCAGATTTGGTCTCTGTCCCTCTGTCTGTCTATAAGTCCAGATGTCCTCCCGTACCTTCTGATGATCCCTACTCCCACTACTCGTCCCCTCTCCATGATCCTTCCTCTTCTCTCCTCGATTCTTCGGTTCCTTATGATCCTTATGATGGTGATGATGATGATGATGATTCTTATGCTTATCCGACGTAATACTCCGATATCGATCCGCCATTTCGCCGGGCTCTCGGAGTGTGAACTTGCACAGGAATATCCACAGATAATTATACCATTTCCGGATGTTCGTCTTCGGTTTTTTCTTTATCAACGTCTCCAGATTGTCGAGGAACGAGTCGCCGAGTCGGGTCAAGTACTTGGCTTCGTCCGCCTGGTTTTTCGATTCTTGCGCTTCTTTTAGCTTCTTCATGTACTTATGCACAGGCATACACAGTTTCACGCATTCTGGAAATTTAAGAAAATATAGTTTTTAGCCTAAAAATTCTAAATTTTAAGCCATTTCGGGCAAAAGGTGTCCATAGCTTCCTCCTACGTGAAAAACGCGTCAACGGCGCGCCAGAATCGAAAAAATCGGATTTTGAGTCAAAAAACGTTCGAAAACGGTCACTTTTGAGTATTTTTGAATAATGCGTCAAAGGTGCGCCATAAATTGTCGGGGGTGCCTGCGACGCAGTTTTTCGATCATTTTTGGGTCAAATTTAGCCGATTTTTAAGTTTTTCTCGGTAATTTTTCATCATTTTCGAACGAAAATATACTTTTTAACTCGAAAATTCTTATTTTTAAGCCCAAAGACTGAAAATTTGGGCATAGCTTCCGCCTACGCGTGACTAAACGCGCTCTATTGATAAACCCTGTGAATTCTTTCACAGGTTTATCATTAGAGCGCATTTGCCACATGTGAGTCTGGCCGAGAAAAGTTTGGTGGCCTAACTTTTCCAAAAACTCACATCCATGGCCTAGAAACCCAAAACTAGTCCCCTAGATGGTGGCCGAGATTTTGCGAAAGTTAGGCCACCAAGAGGTCGCGGACTAGTTTTGCCTAAACTTGGGACTCTAGGCCAATTCTGTTGGGGGACTAGATTTGGGTTTCTAGGCCATGGCCTAATTTTCGCCGGTGGCCGAGTTTTTGCAAAAGTTAGGCCACCAACATTTTTCGAGGACTAGTTTTTAATAAACTTGGGATCCTAGGCCATCTGACTAATGGGAGACTATATTTGGGTTTCTAGGCCATGTCTTCATGGACTGGTGGCCGAGTTTTTGCGAAAGTTAGGCCATCAATTTTTTTCGACGCTTTTGAGCCATTTTAAGCTATTTTTGACGTTTTTTCGGAAGTTTTTCAAGAAAAATCACTTTTTTTCCCAGTTTTCGCCGTACCTAAGAACGGTTTCGCACTGCTATCCTCGAGAGCTCCTCCATAAAGTGATTTATCGATTGTGAGCAGTGCCAACTGATCCTTGAGACTACTGTGATTCCTCTCCTCTCTCTTTTCTTTTTTCTTCTTTTCAGACGTTTCTGGAGTGGCCGCCACGTGATGGTTCGTGTGCTTCTTTTTCTGTAACTAATGGCGGAATTGAAATTTTGAAAATTTTCAAATTTTCAGCGAAAAATTGAGCAAAAATCGATAATTTTGACCGAAATTGGTCTTGAAAAGCTTCGTGTATCCTCGTGGACAACACATTTCACTGAAAACGCGTTTTTCTCGCACTTTGAAACGTTCTGAACCACTCAAAATCGAGAAATTCGCGAAAAAAAAGTTTGATGGCCGAGCTTTGGATTTCTAGGCCACCAGTGGAGTTTTCCAGGCTATGGCGCTCAAATTTGTATAAAAAATAGTTGGTTTTTGTCTATTTTCCCACAATTTCAAACAAAAACCCAAAAATGAGCCATAACCTAGAAAACTCCACAGGTGGCCTAGAAATCCAAAACTCGGCCATCAAACTTTTTTTCCCGGTTTTCTCTGTTTTGAGTGTTTTAGAGCGTTTCAAAGTGAGAGAAAACGCGTTTTCAGTGAAATCACTTTTGGAAAATACGTCAAAGGTGCGCCAGAAATTGTCAGGGGCGCCTGCGACGCGTTTTTCGACCATTTTCGGGTCAAAATTTCGATTTTAGCACATTTTCAGCAGAATTTTCGAGTTTTTCATCATTTTCAGAACGAAAATCTAGTTCTTAACTTTAAAATTCGCAAAAACTGAAAATTCGGGCATAGCTTCCGCCTACGCGTGACTAAACGCGCTCTATTGATAAACCCAATGAAATCTTTCACAGGTTTATCATTAGAGCGCATTTGCCACTGTCTGGTTTTCAGTCTGTTAGTCTAGATGACCTATTACAGCCGATTTCAACCGATTTCGACCGATTTCAGCCATTTTTCAATCAAAATCTGGATTTTCAGCACATTTTCAGCCGAATTTTCGTGTTTTTCAGCCAATTTCAACCGATTTTAGCACATTTTCAGCCGAATTTCGAGTTTTTCGGCCATTTCCCATCAAATGTACCTTCTCCGGAGCCCCCACACCAGCGGCTGGCTCCTCAGCCTTCCTCTTCCTCTCCTTCGACGTCGACACCGTCTTATTCCCCTTTCCCATCAACTTCAACAAATAGTCAACTCTCTGCTGTAAATTCTTTCCCTGCGGCTTCTTCGTCTTATCCTTTATAAAGATCTTATCAGCCAGACCGAGTGTCGGATCCATTTTAATCGCCTCCCAACTACCGTATCCATATTTCCAGACACCCCAAAGCAGGGCTCCGTCGTCCACCCACTGCCAATCGACGTCCCATCCTTTTTGGGGTTTCGCGTGTTTCGGCGGTTTGAACGACGTCTTGTTGGCATCTGATTTGAGGGCGTCGTGGAGGGGTTTCAGCTCCGCGTGACTTCGTTCGATTTGTTTCAGATTCACGTCGCACGTGTGGAATTTGAATTTCCGCTCAGCGTCCTGGAATGAGGCATTTTCGTGGTTAATACAGTGGCCGAAGTTTTGTCGAGAGGGGTTTCTGATTTCTAGGCCACCAAAAACTCTTCCAGTATGCAAAAGACTGTTGTGAGATGGCCTAAGTGGTGTTTCTAGGCCCCTAACTCAAAAAACTGAATTTTTCGAGAATCATGGCCTAGCTCTGGGTTTCTAGGCCACCAAAAACTCTTAAATTGTCAAAATCCATTATAATACACGAATAAATATCAATTTCACCATGAAAATTCTGAAAAAAAAAACATCAAAAACTAGCATTTTTGTGTGAAAAACCAAAAAAAAAAGACTGATTTTTAGCAAAAACAAACTTTTTTTTTTCGGAATTTTCATAGTAAAATTGATATTTATTCGAGTATTAATGGATTTTGACAATATAACAGTTTTTGATGGCCTAGAAACCCAAAGTTAGGCCATGACTCTCGAAAAAATCAGTTTATTGAGTTTCAGTGCCCTAGAAAACCAAAAAAAAGTAAAAATCGAGGATTTTGAGTCAAAAAACCATCGAAAATGATCACTTTTGAGAATTTTTGAATAACGCGTCAAAGGTGCGCCAGAAATTGTCGGAAACGCGTTTTTCGATCATTTTTTGGTCATAATTTCGATTTTTAGAACATTTTCAGCCGAATTTTCGAGTTTTTCAGCGTATTTATTCTGCATACTAAAGAAGGATTTTGACGGTAAAACACTTGGAAGAGTTTTCGGCGGCCTAGAAACCCAAAGTATGGAAAAGTTAGGCCATGACTCGAAAAATGCAGTTCTTTGAGTCTTAGTGACCAAAAATCGTCTTCCAACCCAATTTTCCAAACCGTGGCCTAACTTTCCAAAAACCCGATTTCCTAGGCCACAGCAACGGGATGGCCTAGAAACCTCCAATAAGAGAAGGTCGGCCAGTCTAATGGTTTTCATTCGTATTTTTGGCAAAAAATCAATCATAAAACGTCTTTAAACCCAATTTTTCAAAACATGGCCTAATTTTCCAAAAACCCAATTTCCTAGGCCACCACTGCACCCACCTTCTTCTCCACCGTCGTTCCACCTTCCACCGTCGTCTCCTTATCAAACTCGTCGCCTGCTTTTCGGCACGCCTCCGTCAAACTCTCCACCAATTTCATCAACTCCTCAGTGCTGTGCTCTTCGAGTTCCGCGTCTTGAGCAATCTCTTCGAGTCTAAACAATAAATAAGAGGAGTGGGTGTGTGTTTGTGATGAGAGATAACTGGGAGAGAGAAAAGTTACACTGATTGCGACTCCTCGGTGTTCAGAGGAAAAAAACTAAACTAAAGTCAAAAAGTAGAGAAAGAGAGAGAGAGAGTGAAGGTCAATAGAGCAGTGAACAGAGTTCGAGTCAGAAATCTCACGTACAGTACTACCCATTCGGCGGTGGCAGACCGCCCTGTCAAAGTTCGTGGGTCTCGTCGCGACGACTACCGTATTTTTAAACATTTTTACGGGAAGAGTACGGTAGAAAGCCGGCGTAAATCGGAATTCCGCACCTCGTCCCCGAGCCAAACTTTGAACGAGCGGACATATTACGGTAGTTTGAAAAATACGGTCTTGTCGATTTACGGTCGCGTATCTCGCTTCAAGCTCAATATTATGAGCTGAAAAATATACCAAAATGTAGATCTCAGCGAGTTCTATTTCTGTGACTTACTACGGGCCGGATGGCTATTCTTTATTGTGCCGCGCGCCGGGAAAAAGTGCCAAAAAAAGGGAAAATGGCCAAAAAAGCCATTCTAGCCCGGCCCGCGGCACAATAACGAATAGCCATCCGGCCCGTGGTAGGTCACGGAGATAGAACTCACCGAGATCTACATTTTGGTATATTTTTCAGCTCATAATATTCATTTTGAAGCAAGTTACGCGCCGGCCCGGTTTGCAAGTATGGTTTTCAGAATCCCCCTAACCATCCTGATCCTTACCTCTCCCCCGGACTTGCAAACTTCCTAAACGCCTTGATAAACCGCTTGATCTCGGCAATCGTGAAATTGCCCAACGCCTTCTTCCTCTTCTTCTTCCCATCCTCCTCCTCATCCCCATCCTCTCCATCCTCCAACTGCGGCATCGGCTGCTTCCTCTGCCTGGGCGCCAAGTTCATCTCAGCCATCTCCTTCATCCGCTCCTCCTCCAATATCCGATTCCGATCCTCCTCCGGAATAATCGCCGCCCATTCATCAGTCGCCGCGGCGATATCCTTCTCCTCATCGATCGCAAAGTTTGCATACTTAAACGAGCTCAACAACTCGTTCTCTTTCATCAACACCTCCTCCTCCGCCTCCCGAGTCTCCGCCCCCATCAGAATCCTATCAATATCAACTTCTGGTTCCTGCTCTTCGCCTTCCTTCTCCTTGAACAACTCGACGGCTCCAAATTTCAAAATGGCGCTCAGTTCTTGCTTATCGAATGGGACACTTCCACTACTAGCTGTCGCATTTTTTGACAAAACCGTCTTCCCGGTAGTGTCCATCCGCTGAATAACGAGATGATCGAGTACCAACTTCCTCTTCGCTCTCTCCACAATCTCCTCCTCGACTGATCCTTTTGTTACCAATCGATAAATGTTCACCGTCTTCGTTTGACCGATTCGATGCGCCCGGGACATTGCTTGCAGGTCGTTTTGAGGATTCCAGTCAGAGTCGAAGATGATCACCTGGAAATGTGAAAAAAATCATTCAAAACCAGAAAAAATGATTGATTTTCAGCTAAAATACACATAAAAGGCCTTATTCGGAGGTTTCTAGACCATGGCCTAACTTTCTCAGATTCCTCGGCCACCGATTCGAAAGTGAGATGGCCTAACATACTCCAAGTGGTGTTTCTAGGCCACTAACTCAAAAAACAGAACTTTTCCGAGTCATGGCCTAACTTTGGGTTTCTAGGCCACTGATTCAAAATTTTTGACTTTTTTTCCAAAGATGCTCATTATCTATGGAAAGCATCATAACCATAACGTTTATTGTCCCGTGGCCTAACATTCTCCAAGTGGCGTTTTCTAGACCACCTGTTGGAAACATACTTGCAAACCGGTGTAACTCGCTTAAAACTTAATACTGTGAACTGAAAAATATACCAAATTATAGAACTCGCTGAGATCTACATTTTGGTCTATTTTTCAACTCATAATATTGAGTTTCAAGCGAGTTACACCGGTTTGCAAGTATTTTTCTAACTGGTGGCCTAGAAAACGCCATTTGGAGAATGTTAGGCCACGGGGCAATGATAGTTATGGTGATGATGCTTTCCATAGATAATGAGCATCTTTAAAAAAAACCGAATTTTTTGAATCAGTGGCCTAGAAACCCAAAGTTAGGCCATGACTCGAAAAATTTTGTATTTTCTTCGAGTCCGTGGCCTAGAAACATCACTTGGAGTATTTACAGCGCCAAACTGTCTTCTCTCGTTTTTTCCGAGAATTTCAGATTTATGGACTAGAAAACGCCTTATTCGAAAAACTAGGCCACTCTCTCGAATTTCGAATCAGTGGCCTAGGAATCTCTTCAATGAGAAAGTTAGACCGCAGCAAGGTAGAAAGTCTAGAAACCTCGAAATAAGAGATGTTCACATTTTTGATGATTTTTCACAATTTCTAGTCGAAAATTAATCAAAAATCAGACTTTTTCGCAAATTCAAAAATTTCAAAAACTTGAATTTTGGCGCCAATTATTCAGTTTTTGAATTTTTTCGCGGAAAATTTCGACAAATTCAAAAAACCCTGGTTAGAAATCGAATTCGGGCGCCAATTATCCGGTTATTTGAGTTTTTCACGAAAAAATTTGAATTTTGGCACCAATTATTATCATGGCACGCTTCTTACAACCGCGCTCCACCGAAATCCCCTTGAAAAATGTCTCTTTTTCTCTGCATCTCTCAATTTCACACACAATTTTCTCAGGGTTTCGGTAGAGCGCGGTTGTAACAACTGTGCTGAGCTAATACAAGTCTGGTGTCGATTTACGGGCGTAAATCGACACCCCAATTTTCGTGTTCCTTACAGTATCAGCAGTGGCCAAGTTGATGCCCAGACCCCCAGCTCTCGTCGACAACAAGAACGCGAAATCCGTGGATCCCGGCGCATTATAATGGTCCAACGCCTGTTTCCTCAAATCCGCTCTCATCGATCCATCGAGTCGTTGCGACGGGAATCGCCGGAGTTGTAGGTACTCTTGGAGGATATCCAACATCATAACCATCTGGGAGAAGATCAGGACTCGATGTCCTTTGTCTTTGAGTCTACAGAGAAGTTTGTCAAGGAGAATTAGTTTTCCAGATGACTTCAGAAGTTGTTGAAGTCGTCCCTGAGCATCGTCATAGATATGATCGTACTGTCTTGTCAGGGAAGCGTGATTACAACACTTCTTAAGTTCCATCACCAAATTCACGAACCCATTAATCGAGCCCTTGACACCTTTCGACAATTCCCGGTAGTTTTTCGTGAGTATCCACTTGTAAAACTGCTTCTGATGCGCCGTCATATCCACTCTCAGAATCTGTTCTGTCTTCGGTGGCAGCGATTTTTCAACGTCTTTCTTGACACGACGGAGTAGAAATGGCTCCAACTTCTTATGGAGTGCCGAGATTCCCTTATGATTCGATTCATTATGGGCGGTCTCGAATTCCTCCCAACAATCGAACTTTTCAGGCATAATAAAGTGCAAAAGGGCCCACAATTCCTTCAGTGAATTCTGGAGGGGCGTTCCCGTGATCAGAAGTTTATGGTTGAATCGGAATTGAATCAGACACTTGTACAGCAACGACTCGTCGTTCTTCAGTCGGTGAGCCTCGTCGACGAGAAGCGCCGCCCAGTCGACAGAGCTCAAGAAGGCTTTGTCTTTGAGGAGGATCTCGTATGTTGTTAGAATCGCGTTGATCTTCATTTTCTTCGTTCCGCCCACGTACCATTCGTATTGGCGGATCTGAAATTTTCAGACTGAAAATGGGGATATAGTGAAAGGGATTCTGAATCAGGTTTCAGATTTTGGCTAGGATCGAAATGAAGTCATATTTTGTTAATTTCAGATTCCGATGGTGCGCCTTGGACGCGTTTTTGAGCCTAAAATGTCAAAAATTCAAAAACTGGGGTGCCTTGGACGCGATTTTGGGCATAAAAATGTAAAAAATTCGTACGGCTGGGGCTCCTTGGACGCGTTTTTGAGCCTAAAAATTTCGAAAAATTCGAAAGTCTGGTGCGCATTAGACGCGTTTGTGAGCATTAAAATGTAAAAAATTCGAAAGTCTGATGCGCCTTGGACGCGTTTTTAAGTCGAAAAATGTCAAAAACTCGAAAAGCTGGTGCACCTCAGACGCGTTTTTGAGCCTAAAAATGTCAAAAATACGGAAATCTGGTGCGCCTTGGACGCGATTTTGGGCATAAAAATGTAAAAAATTCGTACGGCTGGGGCTCCTTGGACGCGTTTTTGAGCCTAAAAATTTCGAAAAATTCGAAAGTCTGGTGCGCATTAGACGCGTTTGTGAGCATTAAAATGTAAAAAATTCGAAAGTCTGATGCGCCTTGGACGCGTTTTTAAGTCGAAAAATGTCAAAAACTCGAAAAGCTGGTGCACCTCAGACGCGTTTTTGAGCCTAAAAATGTCAAAAATACGGAAATCTGGTGCGCCTTGGACGCGATTTTGGGCATAAAAATGTAAAAAATTCGTACGGCTGGGGCTCCTTGGACGCGTTTTTGAGCCTAAAATGTCAAACGTTTGAAAAACTGGTGCGCCTTGGACGCGCTTTTAAGTAAAAAAAGTCAAAAAATTCAAAAAGCTGGTGCCCTTGGACGCGTTTTCGAACATAAAAATGTAAAAAATTTAAAACGCTGGTGCGTCTTTGACGCGTTTTTAAGTCAAAAAATGTCAAGCATTCGAAAGGCTGGTGCGTCTTGGACGCGCTTTTGGACATAAAAATGTCAAAAATTAGAAAATCTGGGGCGCCTTGGACGCCTTTTTAAGTCGAAAAATGTTTTAAAAAATTCGAGACTGGTGCGCTTTGAACGCGTCTTTAAGTCAAAAAAGTGAAAAATTCGAAAGACTGGCGCGCCTCGGACGCGTTTTTGAGCAATAAAATGTAAAAAATTCGAAAGGCTGGTGCGCCTTGGACGCGTTTTTGAGCATAAAAATGTCAAAAATTCAAAAATCTGGGGCACCTCGGACGCGTTTTTAAGTACCAGCAATTTCCGCAGAACTTTTAGACAAAAATGGCTGAAAATCAGCCTTTTTTGTCTGAAAATTCAGCAAAAATCGCTATAACCAATTTTCGATGCCACAGATTCAGACACCTCCTCTTACCATATCCCTAGACACGGCATCCCCCATATAAACGACTAAATTGATATTCGGCGCCCACTGAGCGAACTCTTTCTGCCACGCGGCCATCGTAGATAACGGAACGACGACGAGATACGGACCAGCGAGATCGTATCGATGGAATAGTGAGGAGAGGAGACTAATCGATTGAATCGTCTTTCCGAGACCCATCTCATCAGCGAGAATCGACGAGTTCCCTTTACACCATGCGTAGATCATCCAATTCAGTCCTTCCAATTGGTAATCTCGTAGTTTGTGGTCACCGGGCGTTTGAAGATAGTCGGGTTGTGCATCGAGCTTCTCGAATTTCGGACGCTTTCGGAGAACCTGGAAATGCAGAACTTATTGAGAATGTATTTCAAAAAGTGTAGAAAAAAATGAACATTTCTATGAAAAATACTCAAAATCTTGAAATTGAATAAAATTATTAGCATGGCACGATTCTTACAACCACGCTCTACCGAAACCGAAGAAAATAGTGTGCGAAATTGAGAGACGCAGAGAAAAATAGACATTTTTTGAGGGCGTTTCGGTGGGGCGCAGTTGTAACAACTGTGATGAGCTAATAAAACACTCAAAACGGCAAAAACCGCGAAAAAAGTTTTGGTGGCCTAGTTTTGGATTTCTAGGCCACCATTGGAGATTTCTAGGCCATGGCTCATTTTTGGGTGAAAAATATTGTTTTTTTCTCTATTTTCCCACAATTTAAAAACAATGTTTTTCACTCAAAAATCAGCCAAGGCCTAGAAAACTCCAATGGTGGCATAGAAGCCTAAAGCTCGGCCACCAAACTTTTTTTCGCGGACTTCTCTGTTTTGAGTGTTTCAGAATGTTTCAAAGTGCGAGAAAAACGCGTTTTCGGTAAAATTTGGAGTCGATGTGTTGTCCACGAGGAGTACACAAAGCGAAAACGAAAATTTTCGACCACTTTTGGAAAGCGCGTCAAAGACGCGCCAGTACAGAAAATCAAAAAAATCCTAAAATTTGAAGATTTCGAGTCAAAAAACAGTCGAAAAGAGTTATTTTCGAGTATTTTTGAATACCGCGCCAAAGGTGCGCCAGAAATTGTCGGGGACGCGTTTTTCGATCATTTTTTGGTCAACATTTTTGCTGTTTTTGTCAAAATTATACATTTCGATTGATTGAAAAAAAGAATCCGCGTTGTCCACGAGAAGTACACGAAGCTATTTAAGGCAAATTTCGCTCAACTCAAAATTAGCAATTTTCAGCGTTTTTAAGCCAATTTTCTATGATTTTCCCGAAAAATGTCGTTTTTCGCTCAAAATAAGCGGATTTTCCCCCAATTTTCCAAGTTCTCCTTACATTAGCATTCTTATTAGGACTCTTCAAGTTCTCAACTCTCCGATAATACCCCCGTATCATCTCCTCCTCAATCATCTTCTCATCCTCCCAAGTGCAATCAGAGTACGGTAGTCCGGACCACTTAATCAAGTATTCCGTAGCAAAGGACCCATCGGGCGTCTTGTCTCTCGACGTCTGGTGAGCCACCACTCGTTCCACTTTTTTGTATTCTTCGCAGAGCTCTTCAGCCATCTGCTGCTCACACTCATAGAATTCAATGTACTCCTTATCGGCAGACCGTTTCCATTGCTCAACTTCTTTCTGTTTCTTCAAATAATTCTGGATTTTTTTGACTCCTTTCGCATTCATCACTCCCAGAGACCCTTCTGATTCCCATGTATTATGTAGATGACTCCATCCCGTCCATTTTATAAAAAACTGTTGCTCAGTCTTATCCGCACCGCCCGTCAGTTCATTAGGATCGCCCTTCTCTGCCACGTTGTAACACGTCGTCGGGGATCCCGTCGCTCCGGGAATTCCCATTCTCCATTTTATCACTTTCTCGACGGTTTCCGTGATGACGGGCGGGCCTTCGACGGGCTCCGCGGGGCCTTCGTCCCATTCCAACACGTCGTCGTCGTCGATCTGGAAAATATTGAAATTTATGGGATTTTCAGGAGACTTCTGAGTGAAAAATTGGGGGCAAAAAATTGCCTTTTTTCATGAAAATCATAGAAAATCTGCTTAAAATTTCTGAAAAATCGCTATTTTCACAGTTTTTATGTCTGAAAAATGTGATTTTCACGGTTTTCTGCAACTGGAAATAGCAAAAAATGCCATTATTTCGGTTTTTATCAAAAAAACTCATTTTTCACTTATCAGCTCATCACAGTTCTTACAACTGCGCTCCACCGTAATTCGCTTGAAAAATGTCTATTTTTCTCTGCGTCTCTCAATTTCGCACACTATTTTCTTCAGTTTCGGTGAAGCGCGGTTGTAAGAAGCGTGCAATGCTAATAGGTCGAAAATCGAAGAAAAATGAGATTTCGACCAGTTTTTTGTCAAAAAACGCTGATTTTCGTGGTTTTTTTGGCTAATTTTGTGCGAAAAATTGCCTTTTTTTCATGAAAATCAGAGAAAATCTACTCAAAATTGCTGAAAAATCGCTTAGAATCAGTCAAATCGAAATTTTGACGGATTTTATGTCTGAAAACTGTGATTTTCACGGTTTTTTGCATCTGGAAAAGGCGGAAAAAAGCCATTATTTCGGTTTTCATCCAAAAAAAACTCGATTTTCAGCTATTAGCTCGGGGCACAGTTGTTACAACTGCGCTCCACCGAAATCCCCTTGAAAAATGTCTCTTTTTCTCTGCGTCTCTCAATTTCGCACACTATTTTCTTCAGTTTCGGTAGAGCGCGGTTGTAACAAGAGTGCTAATAGTTCTAGGTTGAAAATCGAGGAAAACTTTAGAAAATTTTCAATTTTTCCGGTTTTTTGTCGAAAAAATGATGATTTTGGTGAGAAAACACAGCAAAAATGTGATTTTGGATGAAAAAAAAACCGTCAAAATTCAATTTTTAAATCATTTTTAGCAATTTTTCAGCTATTTTCAGCTGATTTATTATGATTTTCACAGAAAAAAAAAGAAATTTTGGGATCTGAAATCTGTTATTTTAATTTTCAAAAAAAAGGTGAAAAAGACAGAATTTTTCAGATTTTCAGTTTGAAATAACGTGAAAATCCCAATTTCTCCCTGAAAATCTGACTTTTCCGATTTCAAAATTTCGATTTTAAGCCGATTCTCACAAAAAATTCCCCCAAAAAATTTAAAATTTCCACTCCTCACGAAACTCACATCATCATCCGAGTTCTTCTCCGCATAATTCACATTTCCCTTTCCTTGACACTTCCGTTTTATCACCGATTGTTGAACACTGACTTTCTTCGTCACTGTCACCGACTTCTTCACTACACTCCTCCGTTTCTTATTCTTTTTACCTTCCCATTCGTCGTCAGTGGATTCTGAATCAGATTCCGATTTGTCTGAAGGCGTCGTCGATTCCTGCCGTTTAGATCGTTGGGATCGTCGGAAATAGTTCTCTTCTTCGAGGAGCTGCAAGCAAAAAATTTGAAAAGGCGGCAGCGGCGCCCCAGGAATGTATACCGCCTCGGTGGCCGCGCGGCGGCGCGCGCGTGTGGCCTACTGGTTAACGAGACAGGCCGGCGAGGCGAGCGACCAGGGTTCGATTCCCACCACCGGCAAAACTTTTTTCCTCTTTTTTCGGCTTATTTTTCGATGATTTCGATGATTTTCTTAATCAAAAACCTTCTTTTTGAACAGAAAGTCTCTAAAAATGACATTTTTTCGTTGAAAAATATCTATTTTTGACCAGAAAATGTCTACAAATGTCATTTTTTCGATCCAAAATCTCGATTTTTGACAAGAAAATCCCAAAAATGCCATTTTTTCAATAAAAAGTACCGATTTTGGACTAGAAAATCCGTAAAAATGACATTTTTCCAATGAAAAACATTGATTTTTGGCCAAAAACTACCTAAACATGCTATTTTTCAATCAAAAATACCGGTTTTTGACCACAAAATCCATTAAAATTTCGTTTTTTCGATCAAAAATATTGATTTTAGACCAGAAAATATCTGAAAACTCGCCTCCCTTGGCGGCTCCTGGCCGAGTGGTCAAGGAGACAGGTCGGTAGACAAACGACCAGGGTTCGGTTCCCACCGTCGCCAAAATTTTTGTTTTCTTTTTTGCGGCTTGTTTTTCGATAATTTCGATGATTTTTCGGTGAAAAATCTCGATTTTTGACCAGAAAATTCATTAAAAAAACCAATTTTTGACCAGAAAATCCATGAAAAACGTCTTTTTCCCCGATTTTTCTCCGAAAAACCCACTTTTCTAGTCTTCTCATCCATCCCCCGACTACTACTAATCGCCTTTTTCTTCGGTATCGTTGGCTCCTCGGAACTCGTCGTATTATCACTCGACTCTTCACTATCCTCACTCGATGAGCTCGATTTTTCTGATTTTTCTCCTAAAAAAAAACGATTTTTTTCCAGATTTTTTCAGCCAAGAAGATACCTTTCGTCTCCTCAAACTCACTATCATCCTCCTCTTCCTTGTCTTCACTCCCGCTATTCACCGTCGTCGTCGGATTCAGATTCACTGGTTCGTCGTCGGGTTTCTCTTCTGATTCACCATCGCTTCCCGATGAAGATTCAGACGGATTCCACATTCCTTGAAAGCATTATTTTATTAAAATAAAGAATTTTGACAGGTCTCGACACGAAAATTACAGTAAGAAGTTTTCAAAAAATTACAAAAAAAATAAAAATTTTTTATTTTTCTCTATTTTTTCTCAAATTTCTCGGATGTTCAGCTATTATCCAGACAAATAAAGCTTTTATTCATTTTTATTTCATTTTTCAACCTATAAAACCTCGAAAAAAAATAAAAAATGATTAAAAATTGAAAATTTCAGAAAAAATCGATTAAAAAATTCCAGCATGTTCAGAATCGATTTTTGGCTTTACCATCGTGAAAAACGGATCGAAATATGCTATAAAACTTTAAATTTAATAAAATTCATCGAAAAATCATTGAAAAATCTTCAAATTTCCACAAAATCTGGCGAAAAAGCCGTCCCAGATGATCGATTTTTCTCGGCCTATTTCAGGCGGTTCCCAATGGATTTTCGAGTTTTTCCATGCTGAAAATCGATTGAATTGAGTTGATCTACCCCTGGGAACTTTCAGAATTCAAAAATTTCCATTTTGAGCCGAGAAAAAGGGCCGAAACGAGATGCGCACCCCGGAAAAACGAGAAATGCCAAGACTTGAACACCTCAGAGACCGCGACGCGACCGCTCGCAATCAAGAGTGCTCGTTTCATTCGCCGCCAGTTCAAACTTGCATTCTTTGATAGAATTCGTCACTTTCGACTCAATATTGTTGTGTATTTGTGTGGAAAAACTCGATATCCAGTGACCAGAAGGTTTATTAAAGGAAACAACGCTATATACGTCGGATATAAGGCACCAAACGGTCCTTTTTACATCATAAAACAAGAAAAAACCGTGATACAACCGTCAAGTTGAAAAAATCTTCGATTGGAAAACCCTATACGAAGCAGCAAACAAATAAATAAATAAATTACATGAAAACAAGTGGGAGGGGATTGATAAAAATCTGCTATAGTAATAATTCAAATTACAATTCAGTGTGCTTCTTCTTCTTTCCGTCGCGATTGAATCCCTTAAGTCCATCAGTGGAGTGCTTCGAGATGAAGTTGACGAAATCCTTGACTTCGCGTCCTCCGTTGTATGGGATTGGGTTGGACTTGGAGTTCTTTGGAAGCCAGAAGAGAGTTGGGAATCTGAAAATAATTAATTGATCTACGTTCAGAAGACATCGATTGTATTAACGCACCCTCTAACTTCGAAGAGTGGTGGCACATCGTTGGCGGTGGCATCCATCTTGGCGATGATGACATCTTCCTTGTTGAGCTGAAAATAATCAAATTAATAAAAGTTGTCCAGAAGTCAGTCATGAATTTATAATCCTATCAAAGACTGTAATCCAGTATTACCTTCTCAGCGAGCTCGTCGTACTTTGGAGCCAAAGACTTGCAGTGTCCGCACCATGGAGCGTAGAACTCAATGAGGACGTCCTTATCAGAATCCATGATGAGTTGCTTGAAGTTCTTTCCGACGGCAACCTTGACGTCTCCTTGCTCCTCTGGGATTGGCTCAGACTTCATGTATGGTTCGGAGTTTCCGGCGAGGACCTCGTCGACGAATTGTTGAAGGTTCTCAACGCTGAAAATAATAAACTAGTTAAAGATCAGTAATATTAACTACATGACATTAAAATTAGAAGCTGAAACAATTATACTAACCTAAATTCTTGGTCCATTGGGAACTTTCCTTCGTTGGTGAGCATGGCAACAATTGGCTTATCAGAGTCCTTGCGCTCTCCGAGTCCGTTGGTCTCAATTTCAGAAGAGAACTCCTCCTTGTTGGAAACAGCGAATTGAACCTTTCTCTTGTAGTTCTGAGCAACCTTAAGGACACGGTTACGCCAGTAGTTTGATCCCTTTGGATCCTTGACGTAGTCAACGTTGTAGTAGACAATAACGATTGGCTTCTGCTCGAATTGGAACAAGTTTCCTTGAGTACGGATTCCAGCAAGTCCAACACTGAAGCAACATTAATCGTTTACAGTTTCAAACTTGTAGCAACTTACGTCTCGTGGGTCAAGAAGTTCTTGATCTTATCAGTGTCGTAGTTTCCGTCGTACTTGAACTCGTTGGAGTCGAACTTGTTGTGAAGCTTCTTTGGAACGAAGACGGCAATGTCACTGAAAAAGAAACAAATTAATCATCACAAATTATATTAACAAGGATCGATCGTACTCAGAGTATCCGGCCTTCTTGATGATGTCCTTGTTGGAAGTGTGGGCGAAAGCGAAACGGTCACGCTCGGTGTCGGCAACCTTGAGGAAGGAATCCTTGAGCTTGCTCTCGCTCTCGAAGAATCCTGAAAATCATAAGATGATTGATATGATTAATATATACAGTTTCTTACCAACAACGACGTTCTCGTCTCCTCCGGTGAACTTCTCGAACTCGGCGACAGTCTTCAATTCCTTGGATGATGGTCCAGATTGTCCGCGCATGAACTTGACGATACCGTCAGCATCACGTGGTCCATCATAGTCTTGAGCTGGAACTCCGTTACGGAAGATCTTCAAAGTTGGGAATCCCTTGACTCCGAACTTGTCACAGACGGTCTTCTCGGTGGTACAGTCGACCTGGAATTATAGAATATTGTTGTTGTGTCCTACAGAGTGGCAATGCCACGTCATAACGCAAATTTCAATTTCAGAACGTCTGTTCATTTTGTGCAAGTGTTACAGAAAATCAAATATTGTGAAGGATATTTCCAAACAGATTAGAACGGTGGCTGATGAAACACCAACTAACAGAATGAAGTGATAATATTTTTTAGGACACATTCGGTCCACACGGTGAAGGAAGAGTCTCGCAAGCAGTGGCTACAATTCACACATTCAACTACAATAGGACAGACTACATTTTGAAAATCGGTAGTAAAATGAAAACTCATTCTGCGACTAAGTAGACTATGACTACGAACTGCGATTATCGACATCGATTGATTACCAAGATCAGGTTTTTATCAACCTTGATAGTAAACCGCGATTTTAATTCCACCGATGTTATCATTTTCATCTAACGTGGAAAATATAGTTTTGATACGCTAATGCTTCGGAAATCTGATCGATGGAACATTACACGTAATCATTAGCACGTATGCTAACTCTCATAGTCATTTGCAAGCGAGAAGTGTCGTCACACTTTCCCTTACGCTCGAGCAAGTCGCTTGAATCTAAGCCTGCCGAGCGCGTCTGTTGTGCAACAACATGTTAATTAGAATCTCATGCAGACATTTGAGTAATAAGGAAGAAAACATGTAAACAAGTGAGAACCAATAGATTTTAGAGAAACGCAGAGATTCAAGCCGACTTATGCAGATACGCACTGCTAAATCTGGGACCCCAAATTTTAAGATTGCGAATATTGAGGAACTTTTTCAGCTTGTAAAAAAAGTGTTCAGTTTTTATTTCACAGTTTCTTATCTTATCAGAACGTCTTCGCGAAGAGAGAAGTCTGTCGAGTTTCTTTTGATGATGAGAACGCCGCGTATAGACTGAAACGACAGTCTCTTGTTCGTCCTTGACAACTAGTAAAACACTGATTGAAGATAGTCACGAGAAATTGAGAATGAGGTGTTCAAAGCAGAGACAGTGAGATTTTGCAGAAATGAGATGAAACAAGTTTCGCCGAAACAATTTGTCGCGTGACTCAAAAAAGGACAGATTTTTTTCAGTTCAATTTTCACAAAAATTGAAGCTAAATATGGCGACGAGTTTTCTCAAAAAATTTAAGCCACCTTCCTTCGAAACTACCAAAGGCTCCCCATCGTGTGACGTGGCAACTCATGCTCTTCTTTTCTCCAACTTTCTTTCTCATGCTCTCACTATTTCAAAAACTCAGTTTCTAGAGGCAAACACTCATTCAACTGCACTCCGAATGCACTTTTCTGATGATGAGATGATGCAATGTTTTCGAATCGAAAACAGAGCTCTCATTTTCACTTTACATCGACAACTGTTGCTGCGTTTGAAACGCAGTCTTGTGATGTTTTCGGTCTCACTCTCGACCTTATCATTAATTACTTCTCCCCTGTGCAGATGAAGACGACAAACACACGAGTGATACGTGGACAAGTACAAATTCCATTTAGTCAGTCATCGCTTTCAACAAAGCCATTATTACAAAACGACACAAAAGTCTTTTTGTCAAAAGAGTGCGGTATACATAATATATGTGTGGGCACATGTTTCAATATGCATAGCGAAATGGAAAAACGACACAAAGGATCCTTTGTGTTTGTCTTCATCGCATTCAATTCGGCGGTTTGCCGAGCTGTTTTATCAGCTTTCATTGTGTGCGATGTGCATGGCATCGCATCAATCCAAATACGACGATAAGCTGTACAAATAGACAGTTGATAGTTAGCTTACCTTGACGAGAGCAACTGGTGGGTCGTTGGAGGCGAGTTTTGGGGCAGCCTTCTCATATTCTGGAGCGATCTTCTTGCAATGTCCACACCACGGAGCGTAGAACTTGACAAGAGCAATGTCGTGTGTCTGGATGAGATCGTCGAAGTTACCGTCGGTGTATTCGAGGACGGCTCCTCCAGCGCTGGCGAAAGCCAGGAAGGAGGCGACCAAAGCTGCCTGAATCCAACTCATTACCTGGAAAGAACGAATTGTTTAGTGGGGGATTTGTGGGGGATGGGAACGAGAAAACTGACGAGGAAATTGCATCATTTCAGCTAGAAGTAGCCTAAAAATCAACAAAATAAGGCTCAAAACGAAAATTTCAGCTGGAAGTCTACATTGTTTAGGGCAAAAGGTTTCGAGAAAGTGCAATTTTGGGATGAAACACATGAGATCGGGAAAGAGAGAGCGGATCGAAAAACAGTGGAATTGTCATCATTTTCGCGATGCGGACCAATTTTTATGTTGTTCGGCCTGAAATTCAAGATTCTCAGCTCGAAAATCGCATTTTCAGCTAAAATTCTATGTATAGCTGTCAAAAATTGAATTTTTAAGCAGCTTTTCCGAGAAAAACGAGCAACAGGGAGACGGGCGGCATTGGACAATATTTTATGGTTTTTTGGCCTAAATTTGACGATTTAAAGCTCAAAAATCGTATTTTTCAGCTAAAATTCTATGTTTTTTCTGTAAAATTCGTCAAAAATTAAATTTTTTTGCAGTTTTTCCGAAAAAAATGAGCAAAAGAGAGACGGGCGGCGCCGGCGACTCGAGAAAAACAACAACGACCGCGCTCGCGCCACGTAGTTCGAGTGCCGCCAGAGGCGTGACGTGTTTTCGTGACGAGATATCGCGAACGCAAAATTGCATGTTCCTTTAATTTAATTTTTTAATTCCCGATTTTTTCTGGATTTTTTATGGAAAAATCATTCAAAAATGAGGATAAAAGGGGATTTTTAATTTGAAAAAAGTTGAATGTATCGATTAAAAAATTATTTGCAGTGGTTTTTGAGCAGAAAAGTCTGGAAAAATGGGCGAAATTTTTTTTTGTTGAAAAATTCAAAATTCCAACAAAAAGTTTAAGCCTTTAAGCAGTGGCTAGAGATAGATCCCCACTAATTACAGGGTAGATTATATCTCTAAAACCCTAATTACACCCCTAAATAGGGGGAAAAAGGGCAAAATTCCGCTCAATTTTAATCACTTTACCAGCCGCGAGGTCCACGTGGCACTATGTGTGGACACCAGGGATTGGTAGGAAGTGAGCCAATAACACGTCGCCGAAGACACCGCCTGATTTGCTGACTCCGCCCATTTGGGTCTCGAAGGGAAGAGACGACATGCGGTCGGGGGTAGATTTACGGCGGGAGGAGGAAGCCAACGTTTATTGATCAATGATTATATTTATTTTTTCATTAAAAATATAGTTATAAGGGTAAAAATCCTCAAGAATCTCTGAAAAACTAGAAAAAAACCGAGAAAATCTCAAAAAATTGGTATTTTTCCAGAAATTTCTAGTCATATAGAATATTCTAGGGCTTTAAAAATCGATTTTTCGCGTTTTAAACTCGTTTTTTCTGGATTTTTCTCGATTTTTCTCTATTTTTGAAGAGTTTTGAGTTCCAGATGTCGGAGGAGAGCGCACTTATCAAGGTTTTCGTGAAATCGCCGACGCAAAAGTATGAAGTCGAAATTGCGCCAGACGCAACGGTCTCAGATGTAGGTTTTCAGCTTTTTTAGATGAAAATTTGGGGTTTTTAGCGAAAAAACTCGAAAAAAACTCCAAAAAATCGATATTTTTCAGCTCAAAGACAAGGTTTTGGTGCTTGTCCCGACTGCCAACAAGGAGCAGATATGTATTATTTATACAGGAAAAATTCTGAAAGACGAGGAGACTTTGTCCCATAATAGTGAGTTTTTTGCGGTTTTTCATAGAAAAATCCGTAATTTTCATCGAAAAATTCGTAATTTTCGAGAAAATTCAACCAAAAATCGATTTTTTGAAGCGGAAATGTGATGTGTCGGTTTAAAAGCTTCCCGGCGCTAAATTCAAAGATAATGGCAGAAAATGATGAAACTGTGAAAAAACGGCGAGAAGTCAGTTTTTCGCAAAGAAAAACCTGAAATTCTGCAATTTTCGTGCTTAATTCGGTCTGAAATGCCTGAAAATACCATTTTTCAACGAAAAATCGCTCAGTTTTCATTTGAAAAACTATAATTTCATAAAAAACCGCAATTTTTTCATGGAAATAGTTGAAAAATGTTTGAAAATAAACTAAAAATCGGAATTTTGCACCTAAAAATCTCGAAATTTTGACTTAAAAGACTGAAAATTCGAAAAAATCGGAGTCTGGCGTGCCTTTGACGCTATGGAAGTTGGCGGTATTCGCTCAGAATAGACTGAAATCTCCGAAAAAAACTTTTTGACGATACCATAAAGTTGGGAGTCTGGTGCACCTTTGACGCGTCTGAAGATTTTAAAAACCAATAAAAACCTAGTCTGGCGCGCCTTGAACGCGTCTGAAACTCGAAAAATATTGATTTTCAGAGTTTTCCGTTTGAAAAACGCTGAATTTCTGTGTTTTTATACAAAAATGACAATTTTTAGGCCTGAAAATCACATTTTTGCATAAAAACACACTTTTTGATGCTAAAAATACGATTTTCAGCTGAAATTTTGCTCCAATTCCTCTTACTTTTTTCGAATTTCCCACTAAAATGTTCCCAAAATCAAGTTTTCACTATGAACATCGTACAAAACCTCATTTTTCACTGTAAAATGCCTCGAAATTCAACATTTTCCTTTTAGAAATCGGTGAAATAGTCAGAAAATTGACTAAAAATCTGAATTTTCCATCGAAAAATAGCAAAAAATCAAGCGGAAAGTAGTGCTAAAATCCCCTTTATTCACCCCAAATCATCCAGAAAATCTCATTTTCTTTGCAGAAAAGGACTAAAAAACTAGTCTGGCGCGCCTTGAACGCGTCTGAAACTCGAAAAATGTCCATTTTTTCAAGTTTTCCGTTTGAAAAATGTGCTGAAATCCCCATGTTTCACTGCAAAATACCCAGAAAACCACCATTTTCCTTTTCAGAAATCGCTCAAAAGTGACTCAAAACTTATTAGTCTGGGGCGCTTTTGACGCGTCTGAAACTCGAAAAAACACCGATTTTTCGAGTTTTTCATCTGAAAATAGTGCAAAAATCCCCATTTTTTCACTCAAAATCATCCCGAAAACCACACTTTTCTTTGCAGAAAAGGAATAAAAACTAGTCTGGCGCGCCTTGAACGCGTCTGAAACTCGAAAAATGCTCATTTTTCGAGTTTTTCATCTGAAAATAGTGCAAAAATCCCCATTTTTCACTCAAAATCATCCCGAAATTCACCATTCTCCTTTTCAGAAATCGCTCAAAAGTGACTCAAAACTTATTAGTCTGGGGCGCTTTTGACGCGTCTGAAACTCGAAAAAACACCGATTTTTCAAGTTTTCCGTCTGAAAATAGTGCTAAAATTCCCATTTTTCACTGCAAAATACCCAGAAAACCACCATTTTCCTTTTCAGAAAAGGACTAAAAAACTAGTCTGGCGCGCCTTGAACGCGTCTGAAACTCGAAAAAACACCGATTTTTCAAGTTTTTCATCTGAAAATAGTGCTAAAATTCCCATTTTTCTCTCCGAATCTCCCCGAAAACCACACTTTTCTTTGCAGAAAAGGAATAAAAAACTAATAAAGTCTGGCGCGCCTTGAGCGTGTCTGAGACTCGAAAAATGCTCATTTTTCAAGTTTTTCATCTGAAAATAGTGCTAAAATTCCCATTTTTCTCTCCGAATCTCCCCGAAAACCACACTTTTCTTTGCAGAAAAGGAATAAAAAACTAATAAAGTCTGGCGCGCCTTGAGCGTGTCTGAGACTCGAAAAATGCTCATTTTTCAAGTTTTTCATCTGAAAATAGTGCTAAAATTCCCATTTTTCTCTCCGAATCTCCCCGAAAACCACACTTTTCTTTGCAGAAAAGGAATAAAAAACTAATAAAGTCTGGCGCGCCTTGAGCGTGTCTGAGACTCGAAAAATGCTCATTTTTCAAGTTTTTCATCTGAAAATAGTGCTAAAATTCCCATTTTTCTCTCCGAATCTCCCCGAAAACCACACTTTTCTTTGCAGAAAAGGAATAAAAAACTAATAAAGTCTGGCGCGCCTTGAGCGTGTCTGAGACTCGAAAAATGCTCATTTTTCAAGTTTTTCATCTGAAAATAGTGCTAAAATTCCCATTTTTCTCTCCGAATCTCCCCGAAAACCACACTTTTCTTTGCAGAAAAGGAATAAAAAACTAATAAAGTCTGGCGCGCCTTGAGCGTGTCTGAGACTCGAAAAATGCTCATTTTTCAAGTTTTTCATCTGAAAATAGTGCTAAAATTCCCATTTTTCTCTCCGAATCTCCCCGAAAACCACACTTTTCTTTGCAGAAAAGGAATAAAAAACTAATAAAGTCTGGCGCGCCTTGAGCGTGTCTGAGACTCGAAAAATGCTCATTTTTCAAGTTTTTCATCTGAAAATAGTGCTAAAATTCCCATTTTTCTCTCCGAATCTCCCCGAAAACCACACTTTTCTTTGCAGAAAAGGAATAAAAAACTAATAAAGTCTGGCGCGCCTTGAGCGTGTCTGAGACTCGAAAAATGCTCATTTTTCAAGTTTTCCGTCTGAATATAGTGCAAAAATCCCCATTTTTCACTCGAAATCATCCCGAAATTCATCATTTTCCTTTCCAGAAAAGGAATAAAAAACTAATAAAGTCTGGCGCGCCTTGAGCGTGTCTGAGACTCGAAAAATGCTCATTTTTCAAGTTTTCCGTCTGAATATAGTGCAAAAATCCCCATTTTTCACTCGAAATCATCCCGAAATTCATCATTTTCCTTTCCAGAAATCGGTGACGGACACACCGTCCACCTGGTCGTCCGTAACCAGAATCGGCCAGCGGCCACATCGTCTCCTGCTCCTCCAGCAGCAGCCACCACCACCACCGCCCCATCGTCGACGGCTACTCCATCCTCAACTGGTGCTCCACCTCCGACGTCAACGACTCCTCAGAATCCATTCGGATTATTCGGAACCGGTGGAAGTGCTCCGACGCCAGCCGAGATTCTTGCGAATCCGAATCTTTTGAGAAATGTGACAGAGAATCCGATTGTTCAGAGTTTGATGGGAAATCCAGAGTTCATGAGAACTATCATCTCGTCTAATCCCACTTTCCAGCAAATGATCGAGGTGTGGCTTTGAATGGAAAAATCTGAAATTTTTATGAAAAAACTATCGAAAAATCGTGTTTTTCGAGAAAATTTGACTAAAAATCGGGTTTTTTGTAGAGAAAGTGGGAAAATTACCCTGAAATTGATAGGTAATAGTCAACTGTTAGCTTGAAAACATTGATTTTTAAGCGTTTTTGGGGTTTTTATTAGAAAAATCTGTAATTTTTGGGAAAAATCATCGCAAAATTCATATTTTTAAAGAAAATTCGACTGAAAATCGGTCTGTCTTTGTGTCCAAATGTCCGGATGTCCAGATTTTCTGTTTCAAATTTTGAATTCCGGACATGCGGATGCACAGACAGATACAGATTACCCAATTCCTCTTGAAAACGCGCCAAAGGCACGCCAGACTTCTGGTTTTTTCTGTTTTTGGGTATGTCTGTCTATCTGAATGTCCGGATGTCTGATTTTTTTTTTCGAAATTTCTCATTTTTCCTCACGAAAATCCGTAATTTCTGTGAAAAATCATCGAAAGTTCATATTTTTCGAGAAAATTTGACCAAAATCGATTTTTTGAAGCTAAAAATAACAATTTCAGCGTTTTTAGAACGATTTTAGCTGAAACTAATGTGAAAACTGAATCAAAAATTGACTGTTTTTTTGCAGAGAAACCCGGAACTCGGTCATATCATCAATGATCCGAATATGATGCGTCAAACGATGGAAATGATGCGTAATCCGAATATGATGAATGAGATGATGCGCAATCACGATCAGGCTATTCGCAACTTGCAGGTATGACGATTTGGACCGAAATTTTAGCTTGAAATCGGCTTTTTAGCGTCAAAAAGTGTGTTTTTGATGCGAAAATCCTCTTTTTTTGCGTATTTGAAGTTGAAAATTTGAGTTTTGGGGTAAAATTCCAGCTGAAAATTGGTTTTTTAGCGTCAAAAAGTATTTTTTGATGCGAAAAATGTGGTTTCCAGCTCGAAAATCGTCATTTTTTCGAAATAAAACACAAAAATGCGGTGCTAAAACTCAATTTTTCAGCCAAATTGAATGATATCGGTGAATTTCAGCCAAAAAGTCCACCAAAAAGCTCTGAAATCGCCTGAAAATCACCCGTTTTACTTTTTAAAAAAATCTCAAAAAGCCTCGAAACGACAGTTTTTTAGCTGAAAATTACTGGAAAATTGCTGAAAAACTTAATTTTTCGATCAAAAATCGCTGAAATCGGTTGAAAATCACCTTTTTTCGTCTAAAAGAGCCTAAAAATTCCTGTTTTTAGCTGAAAATCGCTGAAAAATTGCTGAAAAACTTCATTTTTCGATCAAAAATTGTTGAAATCGGTTGAAAATCACCTTTTTTCGTCTAAAAGAGCCTAAAAATTCCTGTTTTTAGCTGAAAATTACTGGAAAATTGCTGAAAAACTTCATTTTTATCACTAATTTTCCCCGAAAATTCTTATTTTTTGAATAAAAATCTCAAAAATTCGGCCGAAATAAGGCCGAAATGATACAAAATGCTTGTTTTCAGTACTAAAACTCCGTCTTTCGGTTGAAAATCATCTGTTTTCATCTGAAAATTCCAGTTTTTAGCTGAAAATCACTGAAAAATTGCTGAAATTCCTCTCAACTCCTCTCATATTCCAGGGTCTCCCCGGCGGCGAGGCAGCCCTCGAACGTCTCTACACCGACGTCCAGGAGCCACTGATGAACAGTGCGGCGAGCTCACTCGGCGGAAATCCGTTCGCTTCTCTCCGTTCCGATCAACAACAGCCACGTGTCGACAGAGCAGGACAGGAGAATAATGAGGCTCTTCCGAATCCATGGGCTACCAACAATAGTCAATCATCGAATAATTCGGCACCGAACAATAGATCCAACGATTTGAGTTGTGAGTTTATTCCCAAAAATCTGTTTAAAATTGAGAAAAAATCGCCAAAAAGACGTAAAACTCGAAAAACGGGTGTCTGGCGTGCCTTCGACGCGTTTTTAATAAAATTAGAAGGTTGGAGTGCCTTTAGCCCGTTTTTTCATAAAATGAGGAAGCTGGGGTGCCTTTGGCGCATTCCGGTTCTATTTATTGACTCAAAATCATAAAGTGAGGAGGCTGGGGTGCCTTTGGCGCGTCTGGAAGGTTACGCCTGGCGTGCGTTTGACGCTTTTTTATGGTTACTGTATCCACCTAGGATCCGTTGAGAAATGAGAGTCTGGCGTGCCTTTGACGCGATAATACGTGTGAAAATCTTCTGAAATCCGTCGAAAATCCAGGAAATTGGTCTCAAAAATACTGAAAACTCCAAATTAAGAGTCTGGGGCGCTTTTGACGCGTCTCTGAACATTAAAAATCAAGAAAAACCTAGTCTGGCGCGCCTTGAACGCGTCTGAAACTCGATTTTTTCGATAAAAATGCATTTTTTCAGCAATGATGGATTCGCCTGGGATGAGCTCACTTATGGAGCAAATGATGTCGAATCCGAGCATTCAGGCGAGCATGTTCAGTCCGGAAGTCATCGATTCGATTCGTCAGAATATGTCTAGCAATCCGGCACTTATTGACTCGGTTAGTACCCAAAAAACTTGAAATAAATGGCAAAAATCCGGAAAAATTGACAATTTCTCGCGATTTTATATAAAAAATGTCAAAATTTATCCACTTTTTCAGCATTTTCACCCAAAAAACACTGAAAAATTATCTTCTCCAACTGAAAATTGACGATTTCTGGCGATTTTCTATGAAAAATCCCCCTTTTCAGCATTTTTACGTTTGAAACTCACCAGTTTCAGCCACGAAATCGATGAATTTTACCCAAAAACGCTCGAAAAATCATTATTTTGGACTGAAAATTGACGAATTTTGACAAATTTCCAGGAAAAATGTCGAAATTTATCAATTTTTTCAGCATTTTTACATCTGAAAATGGAGAAAAACTATGAATTTCACTCGAAAATGCTTATAAAATCGTTATTTCGTACTGAAAAATGACGATTTCTGGCATTTTTCTATGAAAAAATTCACTTTTTCAGCATTTTTACGTTTGAAACTCACCAGTTTCAGTCACGAAATCGATGAATTTTACCCAAAAACTCTCGAAAGATCGTTATTTTGGATTGAAAATTGACGATTTTTGGCAAATTTCCAGGAAAATTGTCAAAATTTATCCACTTTTTCGGCATTTTTATATCTAAAACGCTCAAAAATTATCATTTCCTACTGAAAATTTTCAAAAACTTTCGAAATTTTCAGCATTTTCAGACCCAAAATCACTCAATTCCAGATAATCGGCTCAATCCCATCGGCCCGTGACAATCCACAAATATCGGAAGGAATTCGCAGAAGTTTCCCCCAAATGTTGAATATGATGTCGGATCCGTCGGTTCTCGCGGCGATGAGAAATCCTACTGTGGCCGAGGCGTTCAGAAAGATTCAAGAGGGATTCAATGTGTTGAGACGAGAGGCGCCGCAATTGTTGAAGTGAGAACCGGAAAATATGGTTTTTTGAGCGAAAAACGAAATTTTTCAACCATTTTTACTCGAAAACGATTAAAACACTCGGAAAGTGACCGATTTTCAAGCAAAAAAGGACATTTTTCGGCCATTTTTTGCTTAAAATCCGTCATTTTCCTAGATTTTTTGGCCTTTTTCTTGAAAAAATGGCTGAAAATGTTGTTTTTTTTGCCTTCATTTTTTGATATTTTTAGAGTGTTTCTTCAGAAAAATGACCGAAAAATATCGTTTTTTGTGAAAAAGTCGTTGAAAAATGTCATTTTTCAAGATTTTCAAAGATTTTTGAGTTTTTCCAAGCAAAAATGACCGAAAAATGTTGTTTTGCTCTCAAACCCGCTCATTTTCTGAGATTTTCTTAGTTCTGAGCATAAAAATCGCTGAAAATGACGCATTTTAAGCGAAAATAGGGCATTTTTCGACCGTTTTTTGCTTAAATTGCGTCATTTTTCTAGATTTTCTGGCGTTTTTCCTGAAGAAAATGGCTGAAAATATTGTTTTTTCGCCTTCATTTTTTGATATTTTTAGAGTGTTTCTTCAGAAAAATGGCCGAAAAATATAGTTGTTTGTGAAAAAGTTGAGTTCTTTTTGAAAGAATGGTCGAAAAATGATATTTTTTGCTTAAAATGCGTCGTTTTCAAGATTTTCAAAGTTTTTTGAGTTTTTCCGAGCAAAAATGACCGAAAAATGTTGTTGTTTTGCTCAAAACCGCTCATTTTCTGAGATTTTCTTAGTTCTGAGCAAAAAATCTCTGAAAATGACGCATTTTAAGCGAAAATAGGGCATTTTTCGACCATTTTTTGGTTGAAATTCTAGATTCTAAAATTTCCAGCATGTTCCAAGCGGGAGGTGCCGCTAGTGGACTCGATTCGTTGTTCGGTGGAGCTGGAGGAGCTGGAGCTCCAGGAGGTGGAGCCAATATCGCCGATTTGTTGAATGGAATGAATATGGGCGGCGGAGTGGTGAGTTTGACTGAAAATCGGCTGAAATTCAGCGATCAGAGCGGTGAAATTTCGCAAAAATGCGTGGAAACGCGCCGAAAGGCACCCCAGTCTCGATTTTTTGCTTCGTTTGATGTCTCCCGATCCTAGATCATAACCGTAGTCAGATTCATCCCACATCTGTTGGAAAAACGCGTCAAAGACGCCCCAGACTCAGTTTTTTAACGAATCTAGATTTGAAACGCGTCCAAGGCGCGCCAGACTCGGTTTTTTCGATTCGCTTGATGTCTTCCGATTCTAGACCATTACCGCTCCTCCTAATTTGAATCTGAACGCGTCAAAGGCGCCCCAGACTCGGCCTTTTTCGTTCCATAGGATCGTGTACAGTATCCCGATCCTACAATCCCCTAAACCTCTAAAAACGCGTCCTAGGCACGCCAGAACTTCCTGTATAACCACGCCAATACCTCTTCTTTTGGATTCAATTGATCCTTAACTGATACTGTAACCGATTTTAAGGAAACTGAAACGCGTGCAAGGCGCGCCAGCTAGTGTCTACCAGATTTTCAGTATCCTTAGGATCTCGGTAATCCTGGACTCCTACAGTATCCTGATCCTACAAATTGACCCTAAAAACGCGTACAAGACGCGCCAGTCTACCCGACTTTCAGTATCCGTAGGATATCGGTAATCCTGCACCGCTACAGTATCCCGATCCTACAAAAGTGTCTGCTTCAAAAGCGCCAAAGGCGCGCCAGCACTTCTTGACCCCTCGTTTTTTCTTATTTTCATCCCCTCGCTCGTCACTTTTAATCATTTAAATTTGTCTCTTTTCGTCAACATTTTGAAGTTCCCCCCCCCTTTCCTCCGCAAATTTTCAATATATCAAAAAGTTTTTGCTCTCTCCAAATTTGAGCAAATGCTGCCTGATGAGTTGACTTTTGTCGTTGTCGGAGGGGCCTCACAGAGCGGAAGTGCGGCGACGTCTTCTGTTCTGAATAATGTAACAAGACGACGACGTCTTCTTCTTTTTCAACATCGAATAAGCGGGTCGTCTTGTTTGACATGCTATGGATAAATGTTAGATAATGAGTATAAAGTGACGAAAGGGGACGAGCAGAGACGAGCATCGAAAATCTTTTCCTGTTTGCTCTCTTTCTTTTGGAAAAGAAAATGCAATTATCATATCGAATTTCATCCCCCGTTTGTTTCTATTTTCTGAATAGAATTATTCGGAATTTTGATATGGAGAGAGAGAAGTGTGGGAATTGTTATCTCTGAAAACGGAGCGTTTTTCGTGAGAAAATCTGAAATTATTGGACCGAAATTGCAAAGATTTTCGAAATTTCGGAATCCTGTAGTCTGGAAACAGCTGACAGCCTTTGAGACGGTTAGATTCCAATATATGAACCCAAAAAACGAGAAATTCCACGTCGAAACTATTGAGTAATCGAAAATTTCAGTTTGAAATTGCGATTTTTCACGATTTTCCACGATTTTTACTGCTAGAGTGCTAGAAACGGTCTGTACTCATAGTTCCTGAAAATTCTAGCAACTTAACTGCTATAAATGCAATCTGAAACCCGAAAACTTCTGAAAAATCGCAAAATTTCAGCCCGGAAATCACAATTTTCACTGCCAATGAGCTTGAAACGGTCTGTACTCACAGCTCCTGAAAATTCCAGCATTTTCCGTGAGAAAATCTGAAATTGCTGGCTTCCAGACGGCCTTTGTTCCAGACTCTGCTATATATGTAATCTGAAACCTGGAAACTTTTGAAAAATTTCATTTTCCATCTCAAAACGTCATTTTATAACCCGGAAACTGGGAAATTTCACTGAAAATATTGTTTTCGAAGTGAATTATTGCGATTTTTCACGATTTTCAGTGCCCAATGATCAGGAATCTCAGTTTTCGATGATTTTCGTCTGAAAATGATGGATTTACAACTTCAAAATAACGATTTTCAGCATCTAAACATCTGAAGTTTTGATTTTTCTCAAATCAGTCTGAAACCGACAGTTTTACAGATCTGAAACAGTTTCGAATCGGAAATTTATCCATTATCAAGAAAATCTCGCCAAAGGTTGGAATATGAAGCTTTTTGACTAGAATTCCGGCCATTTTCAGCTATTTCTCTAAAGTAGAAGCCTTTTTGGAATCAAAATCGATTCAAAAAAATGATTTCCTTCTATTCCCAAGTCAAAAGGTCCATTTTTTGCGAATTCTAGGCGAAAAATCTCAATTTTTCCACAAAAAATGCTCCATTTTAATGCATTTTTCGCCGTCAACTTGTCTAAATATATCCGCATTTTTATGTGTTTCCCCTTTTCTCTTTTCAACTAATATCATTTTATGGGTACACACAGAAGGAAACACTCATCGCCATTCATTTCTACAAAACGGCAAAACGCGAAATTAATCGAAAAATGGGCGATATGTGTATTTATGCCCTCGTAAACCCAACACACAATATGAGATGGAAGAAAATTGAAAAATCTGATCTATTCGTATGGATAAGAGACCGCCTCTCATTGTTGCATAAGAATAATTGCCCTTTGTCTGTGTCGTTTAAATTGTTTCGACATGAAAAATGAGAAAAAGAGGGGAGGACGTCTTCTAGAATTCTTCAGAAGACAAATAATGGAAATAACGATTTTCATTATCTGAGAGTATTTGAGAGCCGTAGTGCTTGTTGTCACTGCAGTCATAAATAACGATCATTTGCGGTAGTCCTGTAGGTACTGTAGATATAGCTGTCATTTCGAAATGTAAGCTTGAAAACTAGAGAAAAATCCGTTAGAAATGAAGGAAATTGGAAAAAATTGAAGTTTTAAGCCGTGTACTCCTCGTGGACAAGTTGACAATTTTTTGGAAATTTTCGAAAATTTTGGAATTTTTTTGATTTTTTTTCCGAAAAAGGACCAATTAATTCGTGTTAATTAGTATATTCAGCTAATTCAACACGATTTGATTCAAATTTCTGACATTTTGGAGTAGTTTTTGATGATTCAGTGGCATCAGGTGTGACTTGTCGCATTTAGAAGCTGGAAAACCGTGAAAAACTGTGTGATTCTGCGTTCTGAATTGAGTTTCTCAAAGGATCCCTAGATTCCGAGATCCGAATCTACAGTAACCCAGAATCTCAAAATCTAGAAGTCTCTAGATCCAGAAATTCGACCGGATCTCCAGGGATCCAGGATTCTGAATTTGCAAGTTTGAGGTACCTTATGGTCCACGATTTCCTATTTTCCTGAATCCCGCCCACTCCGACCTACCGTACTCCATGATCCTTAGTTTCTCAAATCCTCAGGATCCCAGAATTTTGAAATCTAGAAGTCTGCTAGATCCAGAAATTCGACCGGATCGTTGACTAGGATTCTCAGAGCAGATTTATAGATCTTAGAATCCTAAAATCCTGGAATCCTGGATTTCCCGAATCTTTCCAGATTCCATCTGAAACTTGAAAAATTTAGCGCTTTTTTCCTCAGAAATAGATTTCGATCCCCCCATCCGTCACACTCATTATAAAATCTCAGTATGTTTCATTGTCCAAAAGCACACACATGTTTTGTGGCATATTTGGGATGCGCGAGGAAGAGAAGGAGGAGGACGATGTATTTTATTTGCACACATTCCACGGATCGGATGTCACACACACACATAATCTCATCTTGTCCCCCTCCCCCCATCGCTATCAAATTTATCCCGTATGTTTCAAGCAATTGGTTGGAGCAGCAGCAGCAGAAACCCCTCCGTTTTGCTCTCATTAGACAATTGTTTTGACGACATCACACAACATTTGCATAGATCATCACTAAACGATCTCTCTTCCTATAATAGAATATTGCGGGAGAAGACACGGGCGGCGGCCTCAACAATTGCCTAATCGAGGCTGCCGCCGTTCCCAGCCAGCTGGCCTCTTCCGGTCTTTTTTAAAGAAGGATGAGCCGGCGGTTGTGTGCAAATGATATTCGAAGTGATTAGTGGAGTCTATTAGAACACGCCGACAATAGGAGGCACTAAGAAGGCGATGAATGAATGGGGTGTTCAATTGAATGACAAGTGAATGCACAAGTGTGTAGACAGACCACCACAGGCAGATGGCTGGCAGGAAAGATATACCGCTTGTAGATATGAGCGGGTTACTGTAGTCACTGAAAGAGATCTTAAGGTAGATCCCGTACCTCGGACACTGTAACTATGGGTTACGGTAGTCCGGATAGGAGTCGGGAAATCAGGTTCCAGAATCTGGAGAGACTCTGAGAATCCTAGCCAACCATCCGGTCGAAATTCTGGATCTGCTGATGTCCAGATTTCAAGATCCTGGGTTACTGTAGAATCTCGGGATTCCTAGATCCTGAGATCCCAATCTACAGTAACCCAGGATCTAAAACCTGAAGGTCTCCAGGTTCTGAGATCTCCAGTGAATCAGGATTCTAAGTTTGCAAGTTCGAGGTACCGTATGGTCCACGAACTGCCTATTTTTCTGAATCCCGCCCACTCCGGCCTACAGTAACCCATGATTCTTAGTTTCTCAAATCCTCAGGATCCCTAGATTCTACAGTAACCCAGGATTTTGAAATTTAGAAAATCTAGACTTTTTGGAATCCTGGATTTCCCGAGTCCTTTTGGTCCCGAATCCCTCCAGATTCCAAGTTGTCTTCCAATTATCATCATCACATTAATTAGTGTATACACGTTGTTGTTTCTCAATTCAAATTGTTAGGGACATGTGTATCACTTAATGCATGTTGTCCCCCGAAAGTATGGTGTAATGCATATAAATCGAATAAGGAGAGGGGGACCTCCTCCAGGAGAAAAGGGGAGAAAAGACAATGGAAAAACACATATGACGCTTGGATTCTGTCATGTTCCTCCGTCTCCTCGTCACTCCTCTCCTTCCGTTATTATATTCGCGCACTCATTTGTTTCGAAACATGACAAGACGTTTGGCACGAACAGATAAACATCAGGCACTAAGGCACTGACTCGTAATATATAATGAGCAATTAACGGAGGCTCTCTGCTTGAATTTCGTAAGAATTGGAGTTGTGTGGATTTACGGAGTGTAGATTTACGGGAGAAAATGCTCAGAATTCTAGTTTTTGAGCTTCTTGAACATGAAAGAGCCCAAAATCCGAAGCTTTTTAAGGTGACACTTGAAAAACTCGATTTGAAAGGGTTGCAAGTGCGCTCCATGGCGAAATCTTGTGTTTTGTGGATTTACGGAGCTTTTAGTGTAGATTTACGGGAGATGATTCACGAGACTTTCACCGCACCATTTGACGTAGAAAATGCTCAGAATTCCTGTTTTTAGAGCGGTTTTCAGTTGAATTTGAGCTTTTTTTGTCAACTTTGGTGCAGATTTACGGGAGATGATTCACAGGAGATTTTCACCTCACTTGCGCTGAAAATGCTCCTTAAAGAGTCTCTAGATCCCAAAATCCAGAGCTTTTCTCCTCGTTTTCACGGAATTCAGCCCGTTTTTCTACGGTTTTGAAGGTTTTTAGTCGAATTCGAGCTATCAGAAAAGATAAAAGCTGAAAAATCAAGTTTTTAGTTGGAAAATTGCTCAAAATCAGTTAAAAACTAGATTTTCGAGAAGTTTTCTTAAAAAATCATCTGTAAATCCGTGCTCGCTCGTCACTCCTGACTCATATAATGAGCAATTGACGAAGGCTCTCTCTCTCTGATATTCATTCTCTGAGGAAATGTTAATTTCCGACGAAAAAAGCTCAAATTCAACGGAAAAAAGCTCAAATTCAACTGAAAACCGGTCTAAAAACTGGAATTCGGTGCATTTTCCGCCCAAATGAGATGAAAGTCTCCTAGAATCATCTCCCGTAAATCTACACCAAGAGCTTCGTAAATCCACAGATCCTCTTATTTTGGATGTCACTGTACTTGAGTTCCGAGCCGTTTCTCCCGTAAATCTACACTCCGTTATTAAATTCGCGCACTCATTTGTTTCGAAACATGACAAGACGTTTGGCACGAACAGATAAACATCAGGAGGCTAAGGCACTGACTCGTAATATATAATGAGCAATTAACATCGAAGGCTCTTTTCCCCCCTGATGTTCATTCTCTCTGAGGAAATGTTAATTTGAGCATCGCTATGTGCTCATCGTTTTCAATCAAGTGGCTACTGCTCTGACCATATTTTTGTTGGTTTCTTGAGGGAATAGAAAATAGATTTTCGAAATGATTGCCTCGGAAAGAGAAGAGACTTCCTTCTTCATGACCACCAGATATATACTAGAATAATTGAGTTTTTGGAAATGGAAAGATGGATAGAGAAAGAGAAAAAGTTTTAAAAACAAAAAGATTCGATTCCTTTGGGAGAGAATTGAAAATGAAATAGTTTTGGATGGAGACAGATGGGAAGAAGAAGAGCATATTAGCATTCAATTTGCGGGAGATTGTAGATTTACGGAGTGTAGATTTACGGGAGAAAATAAGAAAATGCTCCGAATTTCAGTTTTGGAGCTTCTTGAACATGAAAGTGCCCAAAATCCGGAGATTTTTACGGTGACACTTTAAAAACTCCATTTTTGGAGGATATGTGGATTTACGGAGTGTAGATTTACGGGAGATGATTTAGGAGACTTTCACCTCCCATTTGAAGCAGAAAATGCTCGGAGTTTCAGTTTTTAGAGCGGGTTTCAGTTGAATTTGGGCTTTTTCCGTCGAATTTGAGATTTTCCGCCGAATATGAGCTATCAGATGAGATAAGTTGCATATTTCCGACTTTGCATTCATTATATACGAAAAGCAGCTGAAAAATCAGTTGAAAACTGGTTTTTCGAGAAATTTTTACTAGAAATCGCCAAAAATCTACAGTAACCATCTGAAAATCCGAAAATTTTGGATCAGGTTTGGTTTTCTGGGAGCTACTAAGCCTCCGAGGCGCTGGTTATCACTCGAAACTTGCTCAGTCTTTAAGTGCTCCGGACTGCTTAGCTTTGTGAGCTGCTTAGCCTTCTCGGGAGCTGCTTACCTCTTGTCGAGATAGTTGGACCCGATTCTCCAAGTTTAGTTGCTCTTGGAGCGGAAGAGTTGTCCATAGGGGGAATAACTTTTCTTTAGTACGGTAGCAAAAAGTGCTCAACAGATGAAATTTGCACCACCAATTTGCTTAACGATTGGAAAAAATGGGACCCAAAAATATCAAAAACTGAAAGATTTACAGTCTGAGGTGATTTGGCTGTATGTCTTTCAGTTTTTGATATTTTTGGGCCCTGTTTTCTTCAATCGATAGTCGAATTTGTGCTGCGAATTTCATCTTTTGAGCACTTATCGTCCTAAAGAGAAGTTATTTCGCCAATTTTAGGATTTCTTCTGTTCATCTCTTGTCTGGAAGCTCTCCAATCAGAAACCAGAAACCGCTCCTCATCTTGCGGCCTTGCAAGAACACATTGTTGTGTCAATCCCCCCTCCTCAAATATTGAGACACTCTCATATCCCACTCCACTCATCTAAGTGATTAGTGCTGGAGTAACCGAAATATGAAGAAGAGATTCTCTCAGGTGTCGGAGGAGGACCCAGAGGGACCACAAAAAGGTGGCCGAGTGGTGACAACTGTTGCTCCAATACTCTCTTCTGAAGAGAGACAATCGGTGTGTGTGTTGTGAATACAACAAATCCGTCCGCCGCCGCCGCCGCGAAATCATCAAATGACACATTAATCATATCTTGGGAGTGAGTGACCCAAAGGGTTCGATAAAAGATAGAAGAGAAGATTCTTCTAGATGTTACCGCCGTCGCCTCTGATCGACATATGATTGATTAGCTCTATGATATTTACACGTAAATATCACAAAAGTGTGAAAAAATTTGAAATTTTGCAGCCGAATGCTGCATCAGCACCACTCAACCCGGAACAAGCCTATGCGTCTCAACTCGAACAGCTTCAATCGATGGGATTCTCGGATCGTGCGAGAAATTTGGCGGGTAAGGTTGAAAATCAGAGAAAACTTGGTTGAAAATGACGGGAATTGGAGAAAATTTGAGTTTGGAGGGCGTGTACTCCTCGTGGACAAGTTGAGAAAAAAGTTGAAAATTTTGAATTTTTGGAGTAATTTGTCTCTAGATCCAGAAATTCGAGGAGTAAGGCTGAAAACTAGAAAAATATTGAATGAAAATGAGCGAAATTGGAGAAAATTTCAGTTTTCTGGTCGTGTACTCCTCGTGGACAAGTTGAAATTTTTTTTTGAAAATTTCAAAAAAAAAAACATTGAATTTTTGCATTTTTTTTAACTAATCAATTAATACTTATAAAAGCTGATTCTAAACGATTTAATTCAAAAAATTCAAGAAAAATGCTCCGACTTGTCCACGAGGAGTACACGGAGCCCTCTTCCCTCAATTTCAGAATTTCAGCAAATTTTCTTTGATTTTTATGATTTTTTGAATAGAAAAACTGGTAATGTACTATATTTGACGCAAAAAAACAGAAGAACCGTTAAAAATCGCCTTTTCCTCGTGTACTCCTCGTGGACAAGTCGATTCAAAATAGGTAACTTGTCCACGAGGAGTACACGACTAACTTTTTGTTTTTCGTCAATTTCTTCCCGTTTGTTTTGGAAAAAAAGTATTCTAACCAGCTAAAATACACATTTTTCGCCAAAAATCGTCAATTTTTTCCTTAAAACACCGAAAATTTCAAATTTCAGCCCTGACCGCAACTCTCGGTGATCTCAACGGAGCCGTCGAACGTCTTCTCAACTCTCCATGATCACCCCGACACCCCATCGCCGACGCCTAAACACCTGACGCCTGAATTTTGCCTCCTTCAGAATTTTTTCCGTTTTTTTTCCCATAAATCCCTAAATTCCTCTCGTATTGGTTAAATTATCATTCGATTCCCAACTTTTTTTCGATTCTTCAGTAAGCTCCGCCCCCCAACTCTTATATTTGGTCTGTGATCTAAGCCTCTATTCAAGTTGAATTTAGTCCCATTCTCTCTTATTTTCTATGATTTTCCCCTTACATCGTCTAGAATAGTTATTCCCCAAAAAATTTTTTTGTAATTTTTTTTTCACTTCGAAAAAAAACTTAAATTATTTCCCTTAAAATATCCCCCCAATGTTCCTATTCCTCAATATAAATTTGTGCTTACTCAGTTGTCTTCATGGTCCCTTATTCTATTCATTCAGGCTATTCAGATTTTCTTCCCAATGGTCAAGTGGGCGGAGCCGGATGGAGCCCAAGAGGGGGAGAGACAGCAATCTGCTAATTCATTGTCCTTCTGGATGAGCCACTGTTTTATCGCTTTTTTCCTTTCGAAGGCTCTTTTTTATGTTTTACCAAAGAAAGTTATTTGTTTCTTTTAGTTTCAAGATTTGAGACTCAATTTGTATGATTAGGGTCAGAGGGGGTACTGTAACTTGGTCCCTAAGCACCTCGGAGGATTCTAGGATGCTCGGAATGAAAAAGTAAAAAAGAAAAAAAGATTTGAGCTTGCTGGGGTTCGAACTTTGGTCATGAGATTGCTAGTCCGCACTGTTACCAGCTGAGCTATGAGGTGCGACCGGCGGCGATAGCTGCTTCTCCTTATCACTTGGGTAGCGGGTGGCGCGCGGGGAGACAGTTCCCCCCGCTTTTATCACCACCTTGCGCCGCTGTTGGGAGTGTGCATGCGTGGCGCAGTAGGTACCGTTTTGGCCGAAAGGCGAAGGGTCGGGGTTCGATTCTTTTGGGGGGTAAATCTTTTTTTGCTTTTTTTGCTTTAAGTTTTGAGCAGTTTCTAAGAGTTTCTAAGCAGTCTAGCAGTGTAAAAACCCTAAAACCGGGAAAACCCCCCACCAAGTTAGAAGAAAAGTAAATTTTGAATCTCTTCTCACTAGAATAGTGTCCCTGTTGATTTATTCTCTCACTCAAACGATATGTTTCAAGTGACTCTCTCTCTTCTTTGCCACATCAAAAGCAATAATTCACAAAAACGCACCGTTCTTTCTTTTCTCTTGTCGTCCCCCCCTCTACCGGTGTGTAACAAGAAGGAAGACACTATCCCCCAAATAATATTTACGAGCCCTCAGGAAGGGACAACTGCCTTCGCCCATCCCTCACCACACCGCTTATTTTCTTCAGGAAGAAAAAAGAAGACGTCGTGATGCTGTGCACTGCATGAGAGACAGCATCTTCCCTCTTTTTTGATTGACATCAGTGCTAATATTGAATAATAGATAATATACAAGGTGACAAGGCAGCACACAGGAAGCGGGATGGAGGGGAAAGATGTTGTATTATTCATTTGAGACAATATGCCACTTTTAGTACTTAAGGAAAGGGAGGACATGATTTTATTTGAAATTAGAGTGGTTACAAGGCCCATGGGAAATTAGGGAAAGGATTGTAGACAATGAAATAGGAATGCAAAAGAAAAATAAAAGTTTGGCGGGCAGTGGGAATCGAACCTGGGAACCTTTGGGTGACAGGTCAAAACGCAACCGACTGCGCCACGCGGCCACACAATGAGAAAGAGGCGAGGGTGGTGATAAAAGCGGCGCTGATCAGTGGGGGAGCGCGCTGCCACCGCCGCCGCTTTATCAGTGATTGCAGGTGTGGCGCAGTCGGTAAGGAGTCTGACTGCTACACAAATGGTTACGGGTTCAATTTTTTCTCCTCGCCAATATTTTTTTCTTTTTGTAACGAGCACGGTGGTACACTTCTTTTTTAGATAGGACCATTTTAAACCGGTTTTCTGTGTTTTTCAAGTTCAAAAGTTGTCATAAATTGTAGTCGGTCCCCGCACCACGACCAACACATTTTTATTTGACACAAGTCCATCAAGATACGATCTTCACATTCCCCCTAGAAGAAGTTAGGGGAGAAGGAAGATATATTTTGTATCACATAAAAACGTCCAACTTTTTGAATTTTATTTATATAGATTTTTTGTTATCGGGAAGGGAGATCTGAAGAAGGTTACTTTTTCAAACAAAAATTTTTGTACCATGACTTTAAAAACGCGTCTAGGGCGCCCCAGGTTTGCCAAGTTTTTTGAAATTTCAAAAACTTCAAACTTTTTCAGGTTAGTGTTTTTAGGGTCTTAAGGAAAAAGTCTTAGGGAAAACCATACCCCTCAAAATTTCCAAACGCGCCAAAGTCACGCCAGCGTCCCCCAAACTTTGCGCAAATTCGCTCGAAATTGAGTAAATAAAAGACGCATTTTCCAGTCGAACCCATCCCATTTCCGTTTTTCTTCTTATTTTCCGTCCCCCCCTCGTCTCCCATCTACTCATGATTGTTATAGTCATCAGAAGAGTATCATCATCAGATTCATTTCTCTCTATACATGAATAGAATAGCGTAGCGTAGCACAAAAAGGCGTTTTTAATTAAATTTCATTTCAATTTCGATTTCACAAAACGACACGGGAAATTCGTTTCTGTGCTCCATCTTCTCCTTGCTCTTCTTCTCTTCTCCAGCGTCGTCCTACGGTAGTTATGACGGAGAGCGCGCGAGGGAGAGAGAGGCCACGCCCCCTTTTTTGCTACGAATTATTATTGGTCGGCATAAAAATTTGGGGTGGAGCCTGAGCCCCGGCATGCTCCAATGCTTTTTCGAGAAAATAGAGAAAATAGTATTTTCTTGGAGGGGATGGGGCCGAGACACAAGCAAAAAAGAGCAGCTAATAATCGTGTGTGGAGAAAGGCAAAGAAAAAGAGCTTCTTTTGTGTCTGGTGAGCTCTTTTGTGGTCCCATCCCCTCCACCACCACCACCATCATCTACATTTTCACATTTCATCATTTTCCAGCCGTCTCGCTTTTTCATTTTGATGACAATTTTTTCCCCTAAAAGTTCTGAAACTGGTTTAAAATGGTTTTTATCCAAAATCGACACTACCATCGTGATCGTTACGAAAAGCAAAAATTATTGGCGAGGAGAAAAAATTGAACCCGGGACCCTTTGTTTATCGGTCAGACTCCTTACCGGCTGCGCCACGCCTGCAATCAGTAATCAAGCGGCGGCGGCGGCAGCGCGCTCCCCTCTGATTAGGATAAGGTCCGCTTTTATCACCACCTTCTCCTCCTCTCTCTTGTGTGCTCGTGTGGCGCAGCTGGTTGCGTTTTGGCCTGGAGCCCCGAGGATCCCAGGTTCGATTCCCCACGCCTCCAAACTTCTTTTGCATTCTTGTTTCATCGATTAAACTTCTTCCCTTTGCATTTTCTGTCTCTTGTGTCTCTTTTCTATTTCAAATTTTCCCACAAATGACATCACATGTCACATCATTCCTTGATCCCCTTCCCAGTTGTTGCTCTCTAATTAACGGACCGCGAATGGTTTAAATGAGAACAGATTTTCTTTGATGACTTTCGAACGTCGACCTGTCAACTCCCCTATCAATATTTTGACACAGTTGTAACAGGTCACCCTCTGGTCCGTCCGCAAAAGTGTGATTGTCACCGCGGTCGTAAATCATAGGCCTCATAGACCATCGGCCGAGATTCGCCTCCGGAAACCCTTAGACTCAGAAAATTGATCTACCACTTGAAAAATGACAAATTTTGTACCATGAGGGTTCATAACTCGCCAAGAAGAGGGTCAAAATGAAAACTTTATCTACCACTATAATTGTTACAAAAAACAAAAATGATTGGCAAGGAGAAAAAATTGAACCCGGGACCCCTTGTGTATCGGTCAGACTCCTTACCGGCTGCGCCACACCTGCAATCAGTGGGCGGCGGCGGCGGTGGCGGCAGCGCGCACTGATAAGCGCCGCTTTTATCACCACCTCCTCCCTTTCTTCTTTGTGTCCTCCTGTGGCGCAGTCGGTTGCGCTTTGACCTGTCTCCCAGAGGTCCCAGGTTCGATTCCTCTCCCCGCCAAACTTTTTTTGCTTTCTTGAAATCGATTTTTTCGGGATACCCATTCCCTCCCCGCCTCCTAATCCAATATGTCTTCCAAATAATGGGCGCAATGTCATCTTATTATATAAGCATACACCCTATATAACTTTTGCGCTCATCGAATACTAATTTCATTTCTCCCCCCTCTTTTCGTTTTCTCTTTTTCTCACACCGTTATGAATTCCAATTTCGTCTTTTGGTGTCGGGGACGGAGCCTTCGAATTCATATCAAATGAATTGCTGTTCTTCTTTTTCTTTTCGCGCCTCTTCTCACCACCTACAGTACCCCATCTCGCTGTTTCCGGGGGAGCCTTAGAATGATGTGTGAGCCCATAATTGGCACGTTGCCGTCGAAATAATGATTGCCAAACGAATATTTCATGGATTGGGGAAGGGGAGGGGCAGATTGCCGGTTTTCAATTCCCCGGCTCTTTTTTTCTGGCTCTTTCTCTCTCCCTTCGGCTCCTAATCTGCACAAATTGACTAGGGGCCGTCCGTCGGGGCGTCGAGGCATAAAGTTACCATAATCGGATGGATGGGCGGACGGCGCGGCTCTCTTCTTTTCTTAGGCGTCTTCAGAAAAGGGAAACAAATTGAAAAAAAGAGAAGAAGAAAGAGAGTTCTGTTTTAGAGAAGATGGAGAGGAGGCTCCTCAAGGGAATAGTTTTCGAGAAAAATCTATGCGATTCTCATATTAAAGGCGACTCGTCTCCGAGATAAACACATTTGGCCAGGATTGAGTGGATTTACTACTTTTACATATATATTGAAGGAAAACGATGAAGGAGAAGAAAGGATAATAGAGATTTGGAATTGGAAGAGAATTGAAAATTTGGGGGGGGTACGGTAGCCTCAAAAACCGGTTTAGAATGGTTTTTAGCTGTCCAATCTCCAAAAGAAGTGTACCTCCGTGCTCGTTACAAAAAACAAAAATGATTGGCAAGAAAAAAAATTGAACCCGGGACCCTTTGTGTATCGGTCAGACTCCTTACCGGGTGCGCTACACCTCCTGCAATCAGTATTTAGGCGGTGGCGGCGGCGAGCTCCCCCGCTGATAAGCGCCGCTTTTATCACCACCCTCGCCTTCCTTCTCTTTGTGTGGCCGCGTTGCGCAGCCGGTTGCGTTTTGACCTGTCACCCGTGGGGTCCCAGGTTCGATTCCCACTGCCCGCCAAACTTTTTATTTCTCTTTTGCATTCCTTTCCCATTAACCATTTAACTTTCCTTTGTCTCCTAGTCCTCCTCAGAAGACGTGCGGGGCGGTCTCGATTTGATTTATGACGTGGCAACAGGTTCCCCTCTGGTTTGAAAATTGTCTTTTTTTTTGAGGTCGGAAGTCTCTCTTCCCCTCTAATCTTCTCCATTCACCGATTTGCAACATAATTGTTCCCCCTAATATATGCAAAATGTGTGTCTGAATTTTTAATCGTTTCAAATGGATCGTCTTCTTCCTTTTTTCTTCGCTTTTTTCTTTTTCCGTGACGCCCCCGGACGGTGCACAAAAGAAATTGAAAAATGAACGTTTTTCGTCGATTACTGTAGAAATCGGGATGCGAGAGAGACGCAGAGACATTCTCTTTGTCTTGGGGTGTCTATGTGTTGCACAACGAATTGTTAATGATTTTCTTCGTCCGCCAGTCCGCCAGTCCTCTTTTTTTTGACACATAACATATATGAGGTTGGCGTGATGTTGATGAGGACAATGTTCTCCTTCTCCATTCAATTCTATTAGATTTTCATTGAGAGAGAGAGCGAAAGATTATGGGGTTAGGAACGGAAATGTGACATGTGGAGATGTAGAGGGGGACCATGATGATAAAATAGGAAAGGACACGGAAATGGTATATTGGATTGGAGTGGAGTGGACTGAAGGGGGGGGCTTTAATTTTGATTAGGAGACGATTTTCGTGACTTTGAAAATTTAGAGTTTTAGGGTAATCCGGGGGCCCTTTTGACTACGAAAATTGATTTTTCAGCTTTAATTTAGTATAGAAAGCAATTTTCGTAAACGTAGAACACTTTGAAGTCTTCTTACTGGGGCTTTGAAAATTTTTTTTTTCGAATTTCTAGCGAAAACTGACCAACTTGAAGCCCTTGATTCGGCGGTAGTTTTAACTTTCACAGGGTGATTTTTTGGCATGTTATAGAACATAACTAGCTCGTTATTTTCGCAGTTGACAACTTTTTTGAAAAACGTTTCCCTTGGGAGTTATGACATGTGGTCTAAAAAAATTAAAAAAAATTTTTTTTTTAATTGACCAACTTCAAAACCATCCCCTATCTTCATTTTTACCACCAGCTTTTAGAATTTTCATTATGTTATAGTCCATGTCCAGATCTTCAATTTTGTTGTTGACCACTTTTTTGAAAAACGACATCCTTGGGAGTTATGACATATTGAAGATAAAAATAATTTTTCAAAAAATAATTTTTTCAAAAAATTTACCCACTTCAAAACCTCACCCTACCTTCATTTTTAACACCAGGCTTTTGAAATTTTGATATGTTATAGTCCATGTCCAGATCTTCAATTTTGCAGTTCACCACTTTTTTGAAAAAACATTTTCCTTGGGAGTTATGGCATGTTGAAGTAAGGAAAAAATTTCAAAATTTATTTTTTTTCTCAAAAAATTTACCATCTTCAAAACTTCACCGCACTTTCATTTTTGACACCAAGTTTTTGAAATTTTGATATGTTATAGTCCATGTCCAGATCTTCATTTTTGCAGTTGACAACTTTTTTGAACGAGCTCTCCCTAGCGAGGTACGGCACGCAGAAGTCATTTGAGCGTTTTTTTCATGAGGGGCGGAGCCCAAAATTTATTCAAAATAGTACAAATCGTACATTCTCATAATTATCCCCCTTGGCTCCCCCGTCTGTCATAGGGGACTCAACAGATGGTCCCCCACGGCTCCCTCGCATGACGTGGCATTTTTGATGAGATTTTTTGAAAAATCTGTTCAGAATGAATATAAAATTTTTTGATTGTTCCCCTAATGGCGAGCGACAATCCAGTTCCCTACTATACCTTGTGTTGCGAAATGAAATTAATCAAAAATTAGTCACTCCACACGCAAGTGTCATGATTTAGTGGTCGTTTTGGCGGGATGAGAACTTTTGAAAATTCTTTTTTGCCTAAAACTGTACCTTGAGGGTTCATAACTCGAGGAGGAGCGGGCCAAATTTTAAAATTTTACTACCCCTGTAATCCTTACAAGAAACAAAAATGATTGGCAAGAAGAAAAAATTGAACCCGGGATGTGAGATTGGTGGTCAGACTCCTTACCGGGTGCGCCACACCTGCAATCAGTGGTGGCAGCGCGCACGCGCTCTCCACAGTGATAAGGTCCGCTTTTATCACCACCCTCACCCTCTCACCTAATGTGTCGCCATGTGGCGCAGTTGGTTGCGTTTTGACTTGTCACCCCAATGGTCCCGGGTTCGACCCCTCTCCCCCCAAAACTATTTTTTCCTTTTTTGCATCTCCTAAATAGAGTTGTCTGAGCACTTTGTACAAATGTACATACATTGATGATGAAGCAATTCGATCCTGTCATCATGTTCTTGTCCTTCCCCCCACCATAGAGGTTACCGCAAAAGCAAACCGCAACTAGCCGAATAAAGGCGAAAAACGAAATGTCAATATTGTGATGATTTATATGAGAAAAGTAAAAGAGGGGGAAAAATGAGCCGTTAGTTGGGGAGGACGACACAAAAATGATTACTTTTTTTTGTGCTTGTCTTACCTACCTGTATACACTCTCTTAGCTTTTCCTCTCTCTTGTTCCGCAATCCCCTCTCTCACCTAACCAATTTATATTTGTTCTTCCCCCCCCCCCTACCGAAAATGAAGAAAAAGAAGACATCTTTTTTCGCGTGTCGTGTCTTTTTACCACCCCCCGATGTGTCATCTCATACATGGATTTTTAATTTTTTGGGAAAAACACTTTTTTGAATTTTTTAGGGTTTAGGGTCAGGGTTTAGGGTAAAATCGAAGTTTTTGGAAGTTTTGAGAATCTGTGCTGAAAATAGTCCTAGGGTGGAGTTTTCAGCATTTTTCAAAATTCTATATTTTGGGCACCTGGATAACAAATTTTGAGTCCGGTGTCAAAATTTTGGGAATTTTGATTTTTCGGACATTTTTAGACTCTTTTAGCCCTAAAACCCAAAAATTCGAAAATTTTCACTTTAAGGTGAAATAATCCGAATTTTTTAGGGCAAGCCAAAATTTTGAAATCTTGAAATTGTTTACTCTGATTATCGTAGATAAGCTAATTTTAGCGCAAATTAGTCTAGCTTAGTATTCATATTCGTGTATTGCATAACCCTGAGACACTCAGCGTGAAATTTTTTTTCTTGACCGCAAAAAAGTTGTCCCCCAAATCTCGTCATAATCATAATCAAGCTTGATACAAACAAGGTTGTCTACCAATGTTCGAAAATTTCAAAAGTTTGACATACAGACTCAAATATTGTCCTATAAATGTCCAAAATATAGAATTTTCAAAAATCTTCAAAAAAAATTTTTTGACCCAAAATTCTCAAAGTTTCAAGGTCACTGTTGAGCCAATAGTAGACTGATCCCTTAGGTCTAAGCGATATGTCTGTCTGTGTGTCCGAATTTCCGGAAAAATCCAAATTTGCTACCTCTAGGCTCAAATTGTGGTAAAAAATTTTACTACCCCAATTTTTTTTTAAATACCAAAATGCCTCACAGGCCAAAATCCCAGTTTTTCAGTTTTCAAAAATCTGTTTGTCTGTGTGCCTGTTTATCCACTACCATAAATAGTCATAAATTCTCGCCTTATTAAGAACTGGAAATAGTTGAAAATCAAAATTTCAAAAAAAAAATCTTAATTTTTTTTCTAAGGAAATCCACCCTAACACTATTTTCAGCTCTAAAAAAACAAAAAAAAACTTGATATGGACATCTGGACATACAGATATTCAAAAACTGACTAAAAGCCTGACTCAGGTGTCCAAAAACCGTTTTTTCTCCCAAAAATTGTGTTTTTCTCAAAAAAACCTCAAGTTTTACCAAAAATTTGCCTCATAGGCCAAAAAACGCAATTTTTCTAGTTTTCTATGTGCAAATTTGAGTTTTTCGGGTGTCCCAAGACACAAAAATCGATATTTTGGTAACAAAAATTTTTCCCAAATTTTGACATCCCTACTACCTTAAACCCTTGCTCCGAACTCAAATTTCCTTTAAATTTTCAAAATCTGTCTGTCTGTGTGTCCCTCAACCCATCCGGATGTCCACCCCGCCTCAAAAATCGAATTCTATCAATTGGTTCTATTGGTTCCTCCCCATCATCCTCATCATTTTTCTTTTCTCTCTCTCTACTCATCTATCCAAATCATAAAATTGCAACAACAGCCTCCTCGGACCCCCATCAAATAGGCTCCGCCCCCTTTTCCCCCTTGCCTCATCACAGTAGTAATTCATTTCTCCCCCCTTCTTCTCCTAACTCTTTTCGCTTTGAAAACCAATTCAAAATTTTCTTTTTCTTCGGAGGGGCGGGGCTTTCTGGTCATCTTCTGAAATGAATGAAAGTGGGCGGAGTCTGTTTGCGAGAAGACGTGCGGCGTCTTTTACAACAACTCATATTTTACCAGATCATATCTCGTGCCCCCCCTCTTAGGTACCCCGAGTGAATCGCCCCGGGTGACAATTATCATCTCTCGAATTAAGAAGACCGTCAATTTTTCGTCTGTCTTTTAGTAGTTTTTGTGTGTGTGTTCATTAATTCAATTAGTGTTTTATCAATCATTCAACAAATCATGCAGCAAGTAATTCGACTCATCGATTTGGCTTATTTCCTCGATGAATCGCCACTTTTTTTTATTGAAATCGAATAAAATTTTTGGTCATGTGACCACTTTTATAGTGTTTTTTCGCTTAAAGAAAGTTTTTTTTTTTTGAGATTTCGATGGAGCGCAGTTGTGAAAACTCTGCTTTACGGTTTTTTGACTCAAATAAAGTTTTTTAGGCTTAAAAAGACATTTCTAGCCCAAATGTGAGGTTTTTTCCAGTTTTTGAAGATTTTTACTGATTTTTGTACACTTTCTATGGTAAAATTGCCATTTTTCTGCATTTTTTGCACCAAATTTCCACTAAAAACGCTAAAAATTTTTGCCTAACGTTTAGGGTGTCAAGGTGTCCAAAAATCGTTTTTTTTTTAAAATACTTTTGAGCAAATTTCCGCTGAAACTTGTGATTTTGGTAACTGCTTAATGACAAAAAAGCGGGAAATTCAATTTTTACTAAAAACACCTCTAAAATTGATTTTCCCGATTTTCCCAAAAAATCGCTTAGAACTATATAATTTTAAACCTGTTAAGCAACTGCCTTTGAAAATTTTCGAAAAATTATGGAAATATTGTTTTTGAAAAATTACCAAGTTTTATGACGTCAATTAAGGTGGCTAATTAAATTTGAGGAAGAATTTCGTCATCTGTTTGTCATCATTTTTTTCATAATCTCTCATTCAAATTTTACGTTTTTTTTAAACTCACCGCCCTAAAAAAAAATTTTTTTGAAAACAAGATACCCTAAAATCCCTAAAACCTAAAATCTTCAAATTTCTACTTTTTAAGGAAATTCTAGTGGTAGGGGTTCAGGTGTGGGGCCGGTGAAAAAAAATGTCGGTCGTTTTTTTTCAAAAAGAAAATTTTTCGTCAAAAAAATTGCCATTAAAATGTTTTGACTAAATCTATCTTAATGTTTTAAAAAACTACAAAAAAATCGTTGAAAATAACGAAAAAAAGGGCAATTGAGCAAAAAATCTTGTCCGCGAGGACTACACGACCCCTCACGGAAAAACTCTTCCACCAAAGCTCCTTTTGAGTCAGCATAACGATTTTAAGCGATTTTAAGCATAAGGGCCATAGACTACGGTACTTATAACCTAAAAATTTCGAAAAATAAAAAAAATATTTTTGGTCAAAATTTTTTTCAACCACTTTTTTTAACAACCTGAGCACAAAAAACCGCTAGAATTTGACGAATTTAAGGTATCTGCAATAAAAATAAATGACTCATCACCCCGAATCTTATTTCAACATGTCGAATGAATGTACCGTACCGTATATGAAATCTCACAAATCTATCTCGTACTTTTTTAACCGATCCGATTTTCTTTCATCATTAAATGTGAAAATGCAACACCACCGCTCCTCACCGTATTCCTTATTTTGTCCCCCCACCGATTTTCATCTCATACCTCTCTCAATGCCGCTGATCATTTATTGAGATAATTTTTGGGTCGATGCCTTCTTTCCAAAAATTTTTTTTCAATAACTTTTTTGGGCGGGTGGTATGTATGTTTGGCCTGAAAGTTTTCCTCATGTCCTGAAGTTTTCCTCATGTCCAAATGTCCAGATGTCCGCGGTGCCACTCAAATAATATAAATTTTGATGATGATAATAGCCTTGTTTTCGCCTCCTCCATTGTCTCCCTCCTGTCATCTTTCTAATATAAATCGTTTTTGTTTTTATTTCTGTTGTTTTGTCATGTCTCGCCTCAACTTTTTCTTCTTTCCCTCAGTCATCATGTGTACCCATCACCGTGATGCTCAAAAACGCAAAAAAAATTTTTACGGAAAAAAATTTTTCACCGTAGATTTTTTTTTCTTAATCTAAGTAAATTTTTAAAATGTCTTATTATTTCCAGAAATGAATGAGCTGCTCGCCGAGATGGCCGCGGTCTCATCACGAAGGAAACAGCCGAAGCCGAGAAGGATGTCCGGTGGTGAGTACCAGTACCAAAAATTTTTTTTGCTAGACCTCAAAAAAAATTTTTGACTCGAAAAGAGGCAAATCGGGAGGGGAGGAGGCAAAAATGTTTAATGAAGTAAAAGACAAGAAACACGAATCTTCATAGAGAAAATAGTGTATTGATTGGAGAGACGCAGAAAAAAGATTCTGCGGAGGGAGATAGGTGAGGCGCCCCCCTTTTACCTCGTTTCGACCTTGAACAGAACTTTACCAAAGCGAAAAATATTTTTGGTATATGTATGACGAGGCGTCGTTGAATATATTAAAACATGACGGAAGGGGAAAATGGAACCAAAATTTTTTTTGGAAAAGTTTAAAAAATTAATTTGACCTGTCCTCCGCGCAAAAAAACCAAAACCTGTTCAGGTGTAAAGAAGAGCGTTCGCAGAAAATTAGAAGATACTAATCATCATCAATTAATATTATCATCTCCTCCTTTTGTCATAACTAAGTTTTCCGTTTCGGCAGTTTTCTTTACTTTTTCGCTAAGAAAAATACACTAGCATACTTGTTAAAGAATGCAAAAAATTATGGGCCCCTAAAAAATCGAACCCCCAATGGTCAGATTACCGGTCAGTCTCCTTACCAGTTGCGCCATGCTTGTCTTCTCCTTAAAAAGCTTTTGGACTCCCGAGGAGGCGCGGCCGACAGTTCCCCCGCTTTTATCACCACCTGGTGGTGCCCTCCTTCTGTGTGCTCATATGGCGCAGTCGGTTGTATTTTGGCGCGGCACGCTCGGGGTCAGTGGTTCGACTCCTCCCCAAGCCAAAACCTTTTTTGTTTCTTTTCAAAATCTTCATAACCTACCGTAGTCCCCTCCTCTCATCATTCCCCTCTTCTCCTCGCCGCTTCCCGAAGAGAGAGTGACACACTTATTATTTCTCTTCATCTTTTTCTCTCGTCTCCTCCCCGGAGGCCCCGCCCATTCTGTCAATTTTCCATCCAATCATAAGTGGGGACTCCATGTGAGAGGGAGCAGAGAGTTAGAGCATTTCCATGAATGGCCGAATAGAGAAGACGAGATGAGCGAAAAGTGCAACGTAATTGAGAGTGATGGGTGTCTGAGGGTGTCTCTCTTGGAAATTTGAAATTTGAACTTTTGCGAAAAAGTGCATAAGGACTATATGGACTACGGTAGTTATATGACTTTAACTAATTTGTCACTTTTTTGGGAAAAAATCGAAAAAAACCGAAAAAAAAATGTTTGGTCAAAAATGTTTTTGAGCACAAAAAAACGCCAGGAGTGAAGGATTCCATAAATCATTTTTCTCCCCTTCCGCCCCGCGCCGGTGACGAACAAGTGGTGATGACTGAGATGAAAACTTGAGACTTATTGTCACCGATATATATTTTTGATGGGTTTTATTGATTTTTTTGAGTTGGGCGGTGCAAAAAAACTTTCAGGAGGTTTTTGAGGGTCTATAGGCTTAGGGAGTAGTTTGAGGTCTGAAAACACATTTTTTGCCTTCTGGGAGCTTGTTAAGCCATCAGTACAACACTGCTTCAGAAAAAGTGATCATAATTTTTTTTCGAAATTTTCCAAAAAGTGCCCCAGAAAAATTTTTTACGGTGTCCCAAAAAATTTTTTGGACACAGTTTGCTTAAATCGACCCAAAACCATCGAAAAATCATTTACAATGTTTAACAGACATATCTCAAGGCCCTCTAAGCCCCAACTATCAAGTTTTTAGAAAAAAATTTTTGACAAAAATTTTTGTACCTTGAGGCGCTGCTTAACTTCCTCTAAGCCTCTCTTACAAATTTTTGAACTTTTTTTAGGTTTTAAAAGTACGGTATTCGCCACGAGACCCATACCTGCCACCGGGGCATACGGCTCTAAACCCTCTAAGCCCCAACTACCCCATTTTAAGAAAATTTTGGATTTTGACAAAATTTTTGTACCTTGTCGCGCTGCTTAACTTCCTCTAAGCCTCTCTCCTAAAACTTTTTGCAACAAAACTCTTTGTTGTGTATCTTTCCTCCTCCTAATGCTCGGTCCTCGCGACAACTATCATAAAATCGAATTTATGATCGAACACAAAGAAGAAGAAGAAGAAGAAGAAGAAGACGTTGTTGTTGCGAATCCCCACTTCTTCGAAACTCGATCATTTATTATAGTGTTTTTGTGTAATCCAGCACCATTGAGATATCTTGAGAGAGAGAGACAGAGAGAGACGGAAAATTGAAACATTATGTTTGAGTGAGAGAAGAGAGCGGAAGGACCCCGGTCGAAGATATATTTTATGGATTTTTGAGAAGTTTTGATGATAGGAGAGAGCACGGAGGGGAGGGATCGGCAACAATCACGACGACAGATAAGACTCATTAATTGCCCCGGGATTTTATGAGAAGATATAGGAGCCACTCGGATCTATTATTTCAAAAAAAGATACCAACTGACTCGCGAGATTTTTTGATTGGAGATGATGAGTAGTTGGTGTGGAGCTAATGGACGAGACGAGACAGGGAGGAGAGAGTCATGAGGGGATTTCGAGGGAGGGGCGGTGCTTAAAATATGAAATTTATATCATTAAAACGGGCTTCTAAGCGGACTTTTAAAGATAGTTGAGTTGTAAGACACCTAACTAAAGTTTTTGAGAGTTTGTGCGGTGCGAGACTGTCAAAAACGTCAAAAATTGGCCTTTTTTAAGCCACGGACCGCGACCGACCGTACGGTAGTCACTGTCTTACCACATTTCTGTGAACATGAATTGCAGCTGCTTAGCTCTAGAACAGGGAATAGCTTGTCCACAGTCTTTAAGGGTGACTACCGCCTTTACTACCCCCAACAAGTGTTCGCGAACCGACAGTAGCAAAAACTTCAGCTGAAGGTTTACGGAGCGCGTAACTCGCTTCAAAATGAATATTATGAGCTGAAAAATATACAAAAATGTAGATCTCGCCGAGTTCTATGACTGAGGTCTACTTCGGACCGAATGGCGGATTGTAAATATGCCGCAGGCCGGCCTGGAATGACTTTTTTGCGTTTTTTCGCACGTTTTTCCGGTCTGAGGCACATTAACGAAAAGCGGTCCGAGATCCGTATCATGTTGCCTTAAAATTACGTTGTCAAGTTTTTTTCCGAAAAAAAATTTGAGCCTTCCTTCAAGGACGTCTGAACTCTATGCTAAGCCTAAAAACGCAAAAAAAGTCTAAAATTTTAAACAGTGTAACTTTGCACGTTTTTAGCCGGTTTTTGAAGTTTTTGTGCTCGTTAACCCGTTGATATGCCGGCGGTCAAGAAAAAATGCCAAAATACGCAAAAAAATTGGGCAAAAAATCATTTTAGCCGGGCCCTACAAATGGTCATCCGGCTTGTTTAGGTCACAGTGGTCTAAACTTTGACCTCCCTTTCCTCGAATACCAGGCCTCGAGGGGGAAAACTAAGCATATATTTAAAAGCAGCGTTTTCTCAACTTTCCAGTTATATAGGTCACGTGCCGTATCTCCAAACGGACTCCATGACCTTGAGCCCTTCAAAGTAACAGAACTCGTTGAGATCTACATTTTGGTATATTTTTCAACTGATAGTATTGATTTTGAAGTGAGTTACGCGGTCCGGAAGCTTGAACTCAAGTTTTGCTATTATCAGTTTGCGAACACTTGTCAGTAGGTGTTTAAGGCGCATAGATTTTTTTCGAAATGATCTCGAAGTGAACCTGCAAACCTCAAAAACACTGTCACTCCGCGAAATTTCGAAAAAAATCAGATGCACTTTTCATCTCTCGATCTCCTAACAATTTCGAAATTCTCTATTATAAATTTAATGCGAATCTCCACATTTAGACGTTATCATATTTACAGTAACCCCTCTCTCCCCCCAAATCAACTCGAATTAGTTGTAATATGTGTGTGCGGAAAAGTTAATCAAATCATACATCGCCCTTTTTTGTCCCAATAATCAATTGGAATCTCTTCTTCCTTCTCCCCCTTTAAACCGTCCTCCTCCTCTTTTTTTTTTAATGTTTAATAGAGCGTACTTAACCTTTTCCCCTCCTCCTCCTCTTCTGATTCTTTTCGAGAAACATTTAATTTTGGCTAATTATGTTTTTTACTTTGCCTAGGTCAAACTTCTTCTGTCACTTCTTGTGGAGGGGACGACGACGAATCATGTTGCCGATTTTATGAGATCATTAAAATACAGAATTTTTAGGAGAAATTGTAATTTTCTTCTTCGCCTCTTTTTTTGTTGGTTGCTACCTTGGGGGATAGAAATTGTCTTTTGAGACCAAGTAATCGGGTTAAGCTAGGGTACGGTATCAAATTTCAGGCTGATTTGGAGTTTTCAGTCTTCAGATATAGGACTGAGATATAAGACTATATGTACATAGAAGTAAAGAAAGTGACCAATTTACACTGACCAAGTGATTTTTCTTAAAAACCTAGACTAAGGTATCTTGTAGTAAATTTTACGCTGATTTCGAATCAGTTTTTCAAACCAACATCGGCGTCTTGAGATATTTAATTTTGAAGCTTGAGTACTAAGCGTTGTGGTACAATTTCAACAGGACAATCTTGTAGCAAATTTTACGTTGATTTCGAATGTGCAAATGAAAATTTCCATAAATCTCTGAATCTCAAAAGTTTCTTTGGTACTTTAAAATCCGTAGATTCCAATTCTGGAATGAAATTCTGTGAATGTTTTCTCTGAGCCGAGCCTAACCGCCTAAATTTCCGGCTATACCTTTGTAAATTGTCCGTTAATTTTAAATATGCTCTTCAATCTTCACAATCATTTTGAAATTTCTTGAAATACCGGCTGACCTTTGCATTGAGCCTCCTTTTTAAATTTTCCACTTTCAGCTCCCATATCTCACTCCCCTGTTATATTTTTCTAAAGTCGCTTATATATTCAGAATCCTCGTAAAATTTGCTACAAAATGAACCATGTCTGAAATTTTAGATCTTAGAATCTTAGAGCCCGTGGGATCATTAAATTTGGAAGTAACTTGATTTTTTACTTTTTGAAGTTCTAGCTCCCATATCTCACTACCCTGTCATCCTTTTCTTAAACCGTTTATATATTCAGAATCCCCGTAAAACTACCTACAAAATAAGTGTTGTCTGTCTGAAATTGTCTACCCATAAAACCTTCCTGATGACCTACTTTTCGTTATGCAACCTCGATTCGATTCCCCTAATTTCCATACCTTAAGTAAACAAACTTTTTAACCGCCCCCCCCATTTTTGAGATTCTGAAGGGTCTGCTTACTCTAAGCATCTCCATCTCAAAACTCGAAAAATTTGCTCCTCCCCCACTTCCCCGGCTCCACGAGCCCACACACTCTATCTCTCCTCCTCATAACCCACTCATAACTAGGCTCCGCCCCCTCACCAGTCGCCGAACGCGGCGTCGGCGTTCCCCTCGCGGGGTTACGGTAGTCTTCCGGATCATTAATTCCCATAAAGGCGAAAAAATTTCGGAAATTATATGTATATCTTTAAAATGTTGCGAAAAGAGACAGAGACAGGTTCCGAACCCATAAAGCCCCCCCTCTCCGACACATTAATGGTTAGAGGGGGGGGACGTCTCCACCAATCCACACACTATTTCGTCGCCATGACGGCATCTGACTTGGTTGGTGTGTGACAAAAAGTTAACGAGCAACCGATGTCAAACTGTGTCCGTCGCTTCTGTTTGTTGCCGAATTTTTACGACGTTTGGGGGGCAGCGCGTTTTTGATTGGATGAAATAAAATGTGAAGAGAAGAATTTTTTTTTGATTGGAGGGAATTGGGGATCTTAGTAAAACTTTTAAGAAGGGGGTGGAGCCTTAATAAGTTAATACCTTGCTGTTACATAATTAGCATTAATATTGACCCTTTGAACGATTTTAAGGTGGCCGGAGCTTAAAACTTACTAGGCTACATTATAGCAGTGCAACTCGCTTAAAACTCAATATTATGAGCTGAAAAATATACGAAAATGTAGATCTCGGCGAGATCTATGTTTGTGATATACTTTGGACCAAAAAGATATTTGTTAATGTGCCGCGGGAAGGTTTTTTTTTTTGCCAAATTTTGCGTTTTTAAGGGTTTGTGGCTTGATACGGATAGGATCGGATGGCCCAGAATGGTACTTTGCCCATTTTTGCGTTTTTTGACAATCTTTCTTGCCCGCCGGTATACTAACGGGAAAGACACGTTAACGAGTACAACAATTTTTAAAATCGGCTGAAAACGTGAAAAGTTATACTGTTTAAAATTTAAGATACGTTTTTTTGGTGGTTTTAGGTTTAGCTTAGCGTTCAGGTATCCTTAAAGAAAGGCTCAACATTTTTTTTTTTGAGAAAAAAATAGAAAAGTTATTTTGAGGCTACGTGATACTGATGCCGGACGGCTACATCTTGATGCAAAGTGCCAAAAAACGATAAAATGACCAAAAAAGTCATTCTAACACGGTCAACGAATAGCCATCCACCTTCTTGTAGACCACTGATGTAGAACTCGCCGAGATCTGCATTTTGGTATATTTTTCAGCTCATAGTATTGAGTTTGAAGCAAGTTACGCGGTCCTGAAGCTTAAAATCTCGGAACTCAAGGTTTTTGATAAGCACCTCCCACTCTCCTAACGATTATGACATTCTCTTAATATAAAAATTATTACTGCAAGCTTTTAAGAAAGATGCCGGAGCCTAAAACCCCCAACTTGAAATTTTTGCAGAAGGTGATGCGATGATGTCGCCTATCGATCTATCAACAAAAGGATTCGACGAGAACAACGAGAAATGTGGAGCCGCCACACCGTTGGAGGATCGATCCAATATTCTACCACATTTTCCGGTGCCCTTTACGAGTCCGCAGCAGGTATGTGTTATAGCTATGAGACGTGACCTATACCATTAGAAAGTTGAGAAAACGCTGATTTCAAATGCATAATCAGTTTTTGGCATCGAGATCTGCTATTCGAGAAAAACAAGGTCAAAGTTCGGTAAAATTTTTGGAATTTTTTTTTTGAGAACTATGACCTCATTTTTCTCGAATACCAAACGTCGAGAATAAAACCTGAATAAATGTTTGAAATCAGCGTTTTCTTTCCAATAGTATTGGTCCCGTTCCATATCTCCAAGAAGCAGACCGGCGGTGCTGCTTAGCAACCAAGTTTTTTCGCTAGCCAAAATTTGACGCTATGTTACTTTTCTAGATTTTAACCTACATTCTCAAAATTTTGATATGTTATAGCCCTAGTTTCGTTATTTATTTTTGTAGTTGACAACTTTTTTGTACCTGCTCTTTCTAGGGAGATACAACCTTTTGAAGTGCTGAACCAAAGTCCACTCGCTCGCGCACCCACAACCTTCCAAACCCTGTAACTTTCCAAGGAGGTGTCTCAGAAAAAAGTTGTCAACTACAAAAATGAAGATCTAGATTTGATCTACACAACAAGTATATTTGTTTAATGGAACTTTAGTTCATGGAACCCTTAATACGTTTCCTAAAAAAATTCTTTAATTTTTTATAAAAAACCTCATCATTCTATTTTCCTTCCTCACACAACTTTTGTTCTATCTATTAATAGGTCTCCAATCATTTTTTTTCACATTAACCGTCCTTGGCAGCATAAAACGATTTCTAATTACTTACGACCAAATTATAGCGGAATTTTCCCACACCCAAAAAACAATTTTTCTCGTTTTATCAATTATCATGAGTAGGGGGTCTAGAGAGTGGACTAGAAATCGTTTCTGAAAAATTTCTAAAAATCGCGTCAAAGGCGCGCCAGAGGGCTCGAAGGCTTTGGCGCCAAATTTCGAAATTTGAATATTTTCGCGAAAAAGTTTTTTTTCTGGAAAAATCATCAAAAATTGAAAAAAGTGAAAAAAATGTAGGCTCATTTTTTGAGGCCTTAGGGGCCTAACTAGAACAAAATGTTTCTAAAAAACGCGCCAAAGGAGCGCCAGCGTCTCATGGTATCTGATTTTGAATTATACCAATAGATAGAGCTTGTCAAGACGGTTCAGAAAAGTATAATCATGCCGTGATTTGAAAAAAGTTGGGTCCCACCACGAAAACTACAGTAACCCCCGGAATTTCGCGGCAAGAGCCAACTTTTTTGGAAACATGGCATGACTATACTCATTCGAACCGCCTCGATGTGCTGAATTCAAATATATCATTTTCTAGAGTCTAGGTTCAAAATTGGCAGAGTTACAGTAATTCCAGATTTTCGAAAATTTTCGAAATACTGTAACTTTTCGAATTTTCAACCGATTTCGCTGGTTTTTAAGTCAAAATGTGTCCAAATTTCAGTTCTTATCATTATGTGCTCAACTGGGCAATTCATCATCCAGCCGGAACGTGTCATCAACGGCGTCAACGACCACATCGTCGTGTCCAATTCAATCGTGCTCCCAGGTATGTCCTAATAACATGGGGGAACTACAGTATACCTCCATAACTTTAATGGTATTATTTTGAGGTCGTTGACTTCGACACACACACAAAAGACACCCTCCTAAAAACGAGATGTTGCGAGTGTGTCGTTTTGACAAAAAAAGGGGGGGACGAGGGGAGACAAAAACCAATAAAAATGAAATTACTGTATCTTTGTCGCCGCATGCGCAATGGGGGGAAAGAGAAGGGAGAGACCCCATAATTTTCGGTATGAAAAGAATTGTATTATGTTGGGGGTATAGGGGAGAATGTTGCCGAATGAATAATCCAACAAAAAATGCGATTTGATTTGGGGGACCGACTCTGAAATTTGACACTTTTCCAGAGCTTCACCTCCGCGGCGGCGCTGACGTGGCACGTGTTGGATGCTCATGAAGATGAGCAAGAGATATTCTCGTGTGATGGGTGTGGCACGACGTTCTCGAATGGGCAAGATGTGAGTTCAAACTGATCAGACGCTACGCGACCGCGTCGCTTGAAAAAATTGGAATGTCAACATTTTACATGACAGTGCTAGGCGTAAGGTCGTGGAAACGCGATTCGTTGCACAACAGTTGGCATGGTGCCAAAATAGATTTGCCAAAGATTTTCACTTTATTTGGCGTATCTTTCTATAAAAACCGCGACGCGCCCGCAACGCGACACGGAAAAATTTAAATATGTTTGTTCCGGACCTTAAGACTCGCACAGATGTGTGACAATTTAAAAAATTTGAGATTTTTCGGTTTTTGGCTCCAAGCTTCTGTTCAAGCAATATTCTTCACATTCTCTCAAAGTTTTTTTTTCTTTTTTGTGATAAGTACTGAAAAAATTGAAAAATTACAGCTTTCAGCGTTTTGAGCGTATTTTTCTGAGCTCAAAAAAGCTTCTAGCGCTAAAGGTTTTGCACGCTACGCGACCGCACCGCACCTTGAAAATTGATAGAAAACAAAGGAATTTACCTTATTTCACGTTGAAAGACGCATTTTACTGATCGCGCTCTATTGACAAGCTGGCCGGCTATTGAGCGTGTGAAAATTCTTAGAAATTTGAAGCCACAAAAACCCTAATAACTTTTTCCCCGAGATCGTTCTGCAAAAACAGAATACAGATTTGAAATCAGCACAAAATTTCTGTTCTAGTGATATATATCTCGGGGCCTGTAAGTCTACCTCAACCCGGGGCCCTTCCCTAGTGAGGTACGCACGCAACGCGACCGCTCCGCATCGTTAAAATCTCAAGCCTAAGAAAGTAAACCTGAATGACAACGCTCCGACACCGCATTTCGTTTAACTGTGAAAATAGGAAAATACACGCTACGCAACCGCTACGCATCTGAAATTGTGGAAATTTTGAGAATCCGCAACGACCGCAACGCTTCTGAAAACTTTGAACATTTCCAGATCCGCGAGCACAAATGCTCCAAATCAGTGACCTCCCGAAGTTCATCTGTCCCTCCCTCCACACTCCCCTCCTCCGTATGCTTCCTATCAACTCCAACCACACCGTGCCCTCAATTCTCAATAAATGAATCCATCGGAACGTCATCTGAAAATCGGGAAGAAGAAGAGGAGGAGGAGATGGATACGGAGGATCAGGAGCAGGCGGCAAATCAGTTCTTCGGACAACTTCTACAAAAATCAGATGACCGATCGAAGATCTCTTCGTTGTTCAACAACTCGATGCCGCCATTCGCATCGTTTCCGAATATGCCACCTCATTGTGAGTTTTCCGAGTTTGTAGTTTGTAGTCAGGGCTCAAATTTTGAGATAGTAATGTCAATTAGTGTATTTCAGCCAGTTTTTGTGCTAGAAAATGTTTAAGAATAGATATAGAATGCACCTGTCTTTAACTTCTTAGGTACAAAATTGTTTTTTTCTTAGATTTTGATTTTATGGAATTTTCTGCGTAACTCACTTTAAACTCAATTTTATGAGATGAAAAATATACCGAAATGTAGATCTCGACGATTTCTATATTCCTTATCTACTACGGGTTGGATTTCTTTGTAAATGTGCACGGTGTCCCAAACAACGAATCCAGTCCAGCCTATCGGTTACTGACTCATTTTACCTGAGCTCACGAAGCTTCCCGCTTCAATAATTATTGTGATCTCGAACATTTTTTTAAATTAAATTTGTTGGTGGGAACGCCTATTTAAAGCACATTTTGAGCTTTTTAGGCATTTTTCCGAAAATATAAAAGTTTTTACTCACACTCAAATTTTCAGAACTTACAACATTAACTTTTTAGTAAAAATACGGTATTTATGTACCAAAACAAGGATTTTTTCCGAAAATAAGTAATCATGGACTCATTTATCATATAGTGCCATTTTCTAGACCACCGTCCGCCTCTGAAACTAACTTACTTGCAAACCGGGCCAAAACGGGCCAACGGAAAAAAATTGAAAAACGCAAAATTGCCAAAAAAGTCTTCTAATAGGGTTTTCCACTATTTTTTTGCACTTTTTGACGATTTTTGACGTCCTGCGGCACATTTAAACACAATTTCTGCTACAGTATACCAAATCTGCACCAGCGCGTTGGTAATGTGCCGCCGCCGGAAAATGTGCCAAAAAAGTCTTTCTAGTTTGGTCCGCGGCACATTAACAAATAGAAATCCGACCCAAAGTATATCAAAACATAGAGCTCGTTGAGATCTACATTTTGGTACATTTTTCAGATCGTAGTGTTGAGCTTCAAGCGAGTTACTGTACAATGTGTATCTGTACTATCAAAATTAGGTCATTATCTCACAATTTTTCATTTTTCAGTCCTAATGCGACAACCGTTCGACCCCCGCACCGATATGTTCGCCAGTCGCCACGAGAACGACGATGATTGGGAAGCTCTCATGGAGATCTCGACAAGCGATGAAGCAGAAAAGATCCGCGCCCTCGTCGGTGACAAAGCGGTCCCCACAACCGACCCGAACCAGTGTATCCTCTGTCGACGTGTCCTTTCATGCAAATCCGCCCTCCAAATGCACTACCGTACCCATACCGGCGAGCGGCCGTTCAAATGTAAAATCTGTCAACGAGCGTTCACGACGAAAGGGAATCTGAAGACACATATGGGAGTGCATCGATCGAAACACTCGTTCCGTGGACTCCCTATCTCCCTACCACCGCATCTCGCGGCGGCTCATCAGATGCCTCCACGACTACAACTTCAGAATCCGCCGACGTCGGTCGCCGCTGCGGTCGCACAGATTCAGGCGCAGGCAGGACAACAGTGTCCGATATGTCAGCAGAGGTTTATGAACGCGTCGGAGATGGCTGTGCACATTGCGGAGCACCGGAACTCGTTGACGCAACCGCCCAGGGGCATGCCTACGCCACAGCAGACTAGAGTGCAGTGAGTTTTTGGTTGATTTCTTGTTTTGAAGGTTGAAATTCAGCGCGAAATTTGAAATTTTCAGTTTTTTTTGGGTCTTGAGGGTTTTTTCCTTGAGTGGCAAAGTTTTGTCATTTTTTGAAAAAGTTTAAGATTTTCCAATTTTTGGCTCCAAATTTTGTTTCAAAAAGCGTTTTCAAAAAAAAGTTCCCAATATTTTAAGGTTACCCTGCAAACGCGCTCTATAGAGAATCCCTTAACACCGTGAAACGTCATATGAAAATTTTAAATCCCAGTATTTTGGCTTAGAGCGCATTTGCATAACTTGAATAAATTTGCGGAAACAATTTTTGCGTTTTTTGAACATAGTCATAATAAGTGGGCGGAGCCCTAAGGTAACATTTTCTGTTGTTATTATGATGTAAGGGTGTCTGTAAGAGTTGAAAAATTGACACAGTGGCAATTTTCAAATTTTCAAAAAAAAACTTTAATAAGGCCCTCAAGTCATTTTTCGCTTAAAGGGGCGGAGCCTCAAAACGGTACAGCAAAATTTTTGTCACATTTCCGCATTTACCTTTTCAAAATAGTCCCGTGGAAGTGGGCACAGTGCCAATTTTCAAATTTTCGAGAAAAAAACTTTAATAAGGTCCTTAAGGCATTTTTCGCCTAAGGGGGCGGAGCCTCGCAAAAATTGTGCGGTATCATTTTTTTGAGAGTACGGCATTTTTTGCTTAAGGGAAACTTTTGACACCAAAATTTCCGCTGTCTAATCATATTTCCACTCCAAAATAGCCTCCGATTGACCTTGAAATTTCGAAATTTCGAAATTCTCATCTTCTTCCTCTTATCTATCTCTCGATCATCATCATTTTCCAATAATTGTGAACTTTCGAAAGAAGTAAAACCTTCGTTTTGCGTGTCCCCGAACAAAGACACTTCTCTCTTCCCCCTCCCCCCGATATCATCATCTCTAAATGTTTTATGGTTTTGTTTTCTCATTGCAGAACTTTCCCATTCGTTCCCTTCTTCACACCGCCGTCACTCAATGCCACCGACATGTCGACGCAGTTCAACTTGGCTAATATATTATCCGCTCAACTCAAAAACGACTCCTCACCGAATACCGACACGTCGAGTGTTATCGAGTAAGCAATTATACCTGATATTTAAATGAAATGGCGTTAAAATACCGGTAGCTATTTTTAAAGGCGCATATCTCGAAAACTTGCAGAGCTATCAAAAAGTTGCCAACTACAAAAATATAGCTCTAGATGTGTTCTACAAAAATAATATAAATTTGGGACACCTGGGACAACATGTGACACCAGGGGGACATGTCAAAGTTAACCAATTTTCATTGACGCTCTTTTTTGGATACTATCTTCAAAGGCGCATATTTCAAAATCGTGAATAGCTCAATCAAAAAGTTGTCAACTTCAAAAATGAAGACATTGACTTGATCTATTTAATCATTTTAATATTGTTTAAATACTTGTAAACCGATACGGTCTCTTAAAGTTAGAAAACATTTAAAAAAATCCTGACATTTTTTGCGAAAAACGCTTGTCTGTAACTTTTTTTCATTTTTGCTCAAAATGATTTAATTTACATCATTTTAATAAAAAAAGTTGAGTTCTTCAATTTTTTAGTTGACAACTTTTTGATAGCTCTGCACGCTTTTGAGATATGCGCCTTCAAAGATGGATACCTGTGATCTGGCGCGCCTTCGCCGCGTTTTGAGAACATTGAACTCGTATAAAATCTTAGCGAGAAAAGTTTTTAGGGTAAAACTATTAATTTTGGAATCAGCAATAAAATTTCAAGTTTTTTGGTATGAAAATTGAGGAAATTGAGAATTTTTTTGAGGTTCTGAAATTTTCCATTTTCCGCAAAAATGTTAGTTTTTGAGCCTAAGGTAGGTGCTGTAAAATTTATAGAAAGTTTACACGCAACGCGACCGCGACGCACTAAAATTTTTCGGTCATCATAATGCTAGGACCCTAAAACATAAAAACTATCAAAATTAGTGTTTCTAAGCCGCTACGCGACCGCACCGCACTCAAAATTCATAATTTTGAAAAAGCTTCCTTCGAAACCTAAAATACCTAAGTAGCACGCGTCTCAACCGCGTCGCACTCAAAAATTTTGCCTTTTTGAGAAAAAACTCATATTCCTGGTGGTAGAAGGGTCCCTGAAACCTAAAACATGAAAATGTTTTGGCCCCAATGACTCCAAAATCCTAAGATTTCATAATTTCTGTTAAAAACAAAATTTACACATGTTTTAACTTCGATACCAAAAAAACCTAATTTCCCATTCTTCCAGAGAAAAAATCACTCGAGATGACCCACCTCCAAAAATGGCGTCTCTCTCCCCATCGAACAGCTCGGAGAGCTCATCCTCCGTCCGTCAAGACACTCTAGAAGAGGAGGAGAAATTACAGCTCAAAAAACTGGATGACACGCCCCCAATTCTCGAGCAACAAGTCTCTCCATCGCCAGGTGTCAAAAACGAGAATCCCCTCCTGGCGATGCAGAAAATGTGGGCGGAGACTGAGCCACCACCGCCACGAGCCATTCCTGTCTTATCGAAACATCAGTGTGGAGTGTGTTTTAAGCATTTCAGTTCGAGTTCTGCACTTCAGATTCACATGAGAACGCATACAGGTTGGTTTAAAAAAATGGGACGGTCTGGCGCGCCGTCGGCGCGTTTTTCTATGGCTAAGCGTTCTGATATATCAGAATGAAGGATTCCGATGAGCTATTAGCAAATGTTTAGCGATGTGTGAGACCGCCCGTAAATCAGTTCTGATTGTCTGGCGCGCCTCCGGCGCGTTGTTCTATTTTTGACATACCAAGCGTTTTAGAGGTTCTTAGGGGAGTTTTTTCCCATTTTTTCGCGAAAATATTAGTTTTTGATCCAGAAATAAGTAGTAAAACCTGAAACCTCAAAACTTGCAAAACTTCACAAATGTTGAGTTTCTGTGCCGCGACGCGACCGCGTCGCATCTTAAAACCCCGAAATGTTGACTTTTTGTACGCGTATAAAACCTTACTGAGAGAGATTTTTGGAATACAACGACTATTTAAAGAATCAGCAAGAAATTTCGAGTTTTTTGGTATAAAATTGAAAAAATTGAGAAAAATTGAAATTTTTTGAGCAAAGTTTTTTGGTCGTGCGACTTTAGGCTTTGAGCCACGTCATTTTTTTTAGCACCGCGTAAAAACTTAAAACGCGTGTAAAATCTCAGAATGAAAGTTTTGGACAATAAAATTACTACCGTTAGAATCAGCGAAAAATTCTACGTTTTTTGGTATAATTTTTGAGAAAAATTGAAAAAAAAATTTTGAACATTTTTTTCGAAAAAAAAAAAGGTTTTTCCTCATTTTTTTCAATTTTTATACCAAAAAACTCGAAATTTCTTGCTGATTCTATAAATAGTAGTTTCAGCCTGAAAAACTCTCTTAATAAGGTTTCATACGCGTTCAAAGTCATCCAAACGCGCCGAAGGCGCGCCAGACTAGTACAAACTCATCGAGACCCATTCTTTAAAGGCGGATATCTCAAAAACGTGCAGAGCTATCAAAAAGTTGTCAACTGCAAAAATGTAGAGCTTGATTTTTTCTATTTGAAAACTTTAAATTCTAGAAATTTCAAAAGATAATGTTCATAATTTTCCAGGCGACAAACCATTCAAATGTGAAATGTGTGGCCGCGCGTTCACGACACGTGGCAATCTGAAAGTGCACATGGGAACCCATTCCTGGCAACAAAGTCCATCAAGACGTGGTAAGTACCCCAGCCAACACACATTATATCTCTATCCTAAAATATAGATACTTCAGGACGACGAATCTTCGACGTCGCTTCCTCCGGGGGCGCCGAGAAGCCAATGATTCCTATGTTAGGGGGCGGAGCCAATGGAGGGGGACCCTCACCGCTTGCGATGCTCGGACCCAACGGGTTATCCGGTTTGGAGATGATGATGATGTTATGGAGGACGGTGTGCTCCGTGTGTCAGAAAGTGTGCCAGTCACCGAATGAGCTCGAGCAACACCTCAAAGAGCATCTGAATAACGGATCGAATGCTGGAGGACAGACGGCACTCCCTGCCACACCGCCGCCGTCTTAAGCGCTTTAAAGGTGGACTAAGGTCAACTCTGATATTTTCATAAAATAATGTATGAGTACCTGTGAGTTCATTTTCATATCGAAAAAATTTTAAAAATCGGTCTGGAACCCGCTGAGAGCGATCGCCGGTGAGTTTGGGCATTTCGGTGGCCTAGAAATTCGACTTCGGCCATGTTGATTTTTTCAAATTTTGTCGGTATTTTCGGTCATTTTTGTTGTTTTCTTTCAATAATTTCGAAAGTAAACGGCTAAAATTGATAGAATTATTACAAAAATGATAGAAAAAACGAAGAAAACTCGAATAAAACAACATTTTCGAAAAAGTTCTAGAATGTTCCACAACCACTGAAATGCCCAAACTGTTTTGCCGCTCGTTCTCCGCGGGGAATGAACCGAATTGAAAAATTCTTGAAATATGAAGATGAACTCACGGAAATGAACAAATGAACATACGACTGAACTCGAATTGCTGAGCCATACCGCCAATTTTCACCGGCCACCGAAATGCCCAAACTCACCGGCGATCGCTCTCAGCGGGTTCCAGACCGATTTTTAAAATTTTTTCGATATGAAAATGAACTCACAGGTACTCATACATTATTTTATGAAAATATCAGAGTTGACCTTAGTCCACCTTTAAGCATTTTTAAGCATTTCGCAATTTTTTTATTTTAAAATACCTGATTCATTCCTAAACCCCATTTTTCCTTTTTTAAACATTTTTTCCTAACATAAGGTTTAGAAGGAAGAGAAGTAGGGAAAATGGAAAATTTTAAAATTTTGAGGTTTTTAGGCAAAAAATCGATAAAATGTGAAAGAAATTTTTTGTCTCAATTTTTTCGAAAAACATACCGAAAAACTCAGAATTTTAAGCTGGTTTTAATGGTGTTTACTGTTTTAAAAAAACATTTCGAATATTTGAGATTTTCAGGGTGAAAAATCGATAAAATCTGAAAATTTTTGAAATTTTGAAATTTCCTCATTATTTTTCGAAAATTATACCAAAACACTTGAATTTTTTGCTGATTTTGATGGTGATAATTATATTGTCTTGATTGTCCTGAAGATTTTTTCTATTTCAATTTTTTGTGACCGCCCTCTGAAAATGTTTTGGTCGTCTCGACGCTACAAAGCTCCTTGCAGTCCAGAACTTTGAACGCGTATAAAATTTTACTAAAAGAGTTTTTCAGATTGAAAATACTGTTTATAGAATCAGTCAAAAATTTCGAGTGTTTTGGTATAAAATTTGAAGAAAAATTTTTTGAAGTTTTTCCAAAAAAAAATTCTTTTTTTCAATTTTTCGACTTTTATACCAAGAAAACTCACATTTTTATTTTCCTGTTAATAGTCATGGTTGTTGTTCAAAAGCTATTCCTCTGAATAGTTTAAAACCCCAAGTTCAAAATTTTTTGGTCGTGCGGCCGACTTTGGCCACTTTTGGCCACGACGCCAACTTCGCTGGCCTAAAAACTTTAAACGCGTGTAAAACTTTGAAATCAAAGTTTTGCACAATAAATTTACTACCATGAAAATCAGCGAAAAATTCTGCGTTTTTTGGTATAGCTTTTGAAAAAATTGAGAACAAAGATTTTTTTTCGAAAAAAAAGTTTTTAAGTCAAAAAACCTCAAATTTTATATTTATCTACTCCATTTTTCTTATTTTTCTTCTTTCAAACCCCTTTCCCTAATTATCCCGTCTCTATCTAAAATATGGTTGAATTGGGCTAGTCGCTTTAATTGTGCATCACATCCGGTTGCTTCACCCAATGGTCTCTCTGTCTTTTTCAAAAAGTTTTTTTTCGATTTTCTCAAAAATTCAAATTCCCGCGTATTCTTCTCCTCCCACCCGTTATCTCTTGTCCCCACACTTCCGATTCTTGGTGCTTCTCGTCCCCTCTTTGTCTTCCTCTGCCCCTGAGTACACGATTCCGATTTTCCTTAAAAGGTACATACAGTACCCCGCTTTTTTTCCCCTTCTTCCCCATTTTTATCCATTTCTTGTTGTGATATATTTTATTTATGGAAAAGAAATCATTTCTTCTCCCTCTCCCCCCCCATTCTTCCAAAAATCTCTTTTTTTTGTAATCACTTTTTTCCTTTTTTGTGTATGCAATTGTGTCAATAAATTTTTTTGCAATTTCAAGAAACTGTGGTTTTTCTTTGTCGTGGTGGGACCCAAAAAATGTAAAAATTGGTTTAAAAATGCTCAAAAATTGGTGTACTCCTCGTGGACAAGTCAACACTGCAGGTTAAGCCGTACGGTGGGGGAAATGCGCTCCGTCGAACAGTATTTTTAAGTTTGGTGGTCAACCGCGACGCGCACGCAACGCGACTTGGAAAAATTTCGAATCTGTTTGTTGCGGACCATACGACTTGCTCTTTTGGAGATTTTTAGGTTTTCGGCTCCAAAATTCAAATTTTTGATATTTTCCAAAAAATTTTACTGTGAAAATCCGTTTTTTTTGTTGTAATAATTAGTGAAAAACTACTTTTTTATGGAATAAGCAAGAAATTTCAAGATTTTTGGTATAAATGTTGAAGAAATTGAGAAAAATCATTTTTTGGAGTTTTTTTGCACAAAATTATAAATTCCCTTCTCTTACGGTTTGGAGATATGTAATTGCGCTCTACTGCACTCGAAACTTCCAAACTTTTTGTAAAACTCTGTATCAGCTAACTCTGCATTGAGTCGCTGTGCAGCGAATTTCCGTCATTTGAAGCTTTTTTTGCCTTCCGCTTAGATGATATTAGTTTGAAAAATTTATGGAAATTTTACATGAATTTACCCATTTTTAGGGGTTTTTTACAAGAAAATAAGGTCAAAATTGTCTGAAATTTCATTCCGCCCAAATCTGGTCACTGTACTTGCATCTTACAGTGACCAATACCTACACTGACCAACTTTACAATGACATTTCCAAAACGCCGGACATCTGGACATTCCAAACCACAGGCGGACATTTCTTCCTTTTGTTATCAATGACCATTTTTTATTGATACCTGCTACAGTAGCCTCCGAAGCGGAATTCAGAAGTCATATCGACGGAAATAACTGTTGCGACACACACACACTTTATGACTAATAAACATTTTTATATTCTTCTTCTTTTCGATACCATTTTATTATTTTCTATCTATTCGATTTGATCTACCTCTTCTGTTTCCGTGTGATTCATAAAAATGGAGATGGGAGAAGTTAGAGATGATTATTTGAGTGTCGGCAACTTTTTTGATGTTTTATTTTTATTAGTTAAGGAAGGGGGGGGGGACAAAGAAATCATAAAAAGGTACTGGTTGGATAGAAATAAACAACTCTGAAAATAGAAAAGAATGAAAGAGAAGTTTTGATGGTAGATCATAAATAAAGTTCAGAGAGAAGTGGAATGGAGAATAGATGGTGTGGGAAAGTTGTGATTGGGGGACTAGCTTTTGGCAAACTTGGAAATCGGACTGGAATTTGAATATTGTTGAACCGCTTTTTTTATGAAATAGCAGAAAATCTGAATTTTCTAAAAATCGGTTTTTCTGCATCAAAAAAGTCCATTTCTTACCGAAAATTTACGTTTTCTGGCTTATTTGATAGAATTAATTGTTTTTCATAATTTTGATGGATGGGACCTTTTTTTATCCATTGAGACCTCTAAAAAGCTGAAAATAGCGTATTTTCGATGCAAAAAATATTGGAATTGAATTAAAACGTGAAAAAAAATCGGCTCCGTCGCACAACAATTGGTACGGTGGCAAAAAAGCATTTTGCGATTTTTAATTTTTTTAGAATACCAGAATCATTACTGTAAACATTTTTCTGAATATTTTTCCTAATACAGGGTTCGAGAGGAAGAGAATATAGGGAAGATGGAGAATGTCAAAAATTTGAAGTTCTTAGGGTCAAAAATCGATAAAATTTGAATTTTTGCGAGTTTTGTGTTTCTGAGCCGCTACGCGACCGCGCCGCTTTTCAAAACCGCAAACTTTAAAATTTTTGAACGCGTATAAAGTCTTACTAAGAGACTTTTTCAGGCTAAAACTATTTTTTTCAGAATCCGCGAGAAATTTCGAGTTTTTTTGGTATAAAGTTTTAAGAAATTGAAAAAAATTGAAGCACTTTTTGAGCTTTTTTGGCTTGAAAAATTGCTGTTTCCAAAAATCAAAAACGACCATCTGATAGAAAATGGTATGTGCTCCATTTTAAGCTATCATAGGATGATTTTGATGTTAAAAAATTCAGTATTTTTCAAATTAAAACACTAAATATGATTATGCCGGTATATATTTTATTTGTTTAAATAAAAAAGTTCGTTTCAGAAAAAGCAGGAATATTGAACAATTTGATTATTTACACTTGTTCTTGCGATTCAACTCCAATGATTTATGTGTCACACCAGCAGGCTCCACTCCAGAAGCTGCAATGACCAGATTTATAGCCTTCGTCCTTACAGACACCGGCACAGTTGCTGTCCGAGTAACATGGCCCTGAAATAGGTAATTATTTAATTAACTTAATTTAATACAGACAAACCTTTGAAGTTTCCACTCATGACATCAGCCAGAGTCATTGTGCTGAATACAGCCAACAGGACAAAAAGATAGAGAAGAGAATTCATAATTATTGAAAACTTATACTTTCAACATGAGCAACTCTCCTATTTATATGGAAAACTTCTGGGTTATCTATCCTTACAAGTTTAACATCATATAACACAAATCATGTTTCAAAATAAAAGTGACGAATTGAATAATAATACGGTCTAGACTATTCAGAAAAATAGTTTGCATAGCTGTCAATGACTTTTGTCAAAAACATCTGAACCACCCACCACAAACATGTTCTCTGTAAATAGTCTACTTTTTTCATGTTTGGTTTCATTTTCAGGATGAAAAACACATGATGATACATAACTCATGAGCATTTTTAAATCATAACAACATGCTACAGAGTTTCCATATAAATAGGAGTGTTGCTTAGGCAAAAAGTATAAGTTTTGACATCAATCATGACTGCTTCTTTCGTCTATTTCCTTGTCCTGTTGGCTGTATTCAGCACAATGACTCTGGCTGATGTCATGAGTGGAAACTTTAAAGGTTTGTCTAATTGAGTTAATTGAGTTAGTTATACAACTACCTTTTTCAGGACCATGTTACTCGGACAGCAACTGTGCCGGTGTCTGTAAGGACGAAGGCTATAAATCTGGTCATTGCAGTTTCTGGAGTGGAGCCTGCTGGTGCGACACGTAATTCATACTTGCATCATTTTTTTGTACACTTGTAAATTCTATAAGTTAAATGAATAGAATATATACTGGCATCTCTCCTGTTCTATTTAAACTCATATTTTAAAAACACTTCGATTGAAACGAGAGAGCAAGTCACTCCGCGTTATTTTTGCCTGAAGCGTCCGCTAGAGAATCTCAGAAGCTGAAAACGACAGACTTTCTAAATATCAACAGTAAGAGTTTTTTAAACAAGAACGATTTGTGTGATGCATACACATTTATCAAAAGAAATTAGAACAAAGGTAATCATTAATTTAAAAACGGGCACAAATTGAGAATAGTGACTGAAAAGGACGGGAGAATACGACATGTCTATGATGCACACCAACACGCTCCACCGAAATAGTTGCAATGGCCAGATACATATCCCTCGTCACGACAGATGGCTCGGCAGTTTGAATATGACCAACATTGTCCTGAAAGCAATAGGTACCGTAAGCATGTATTAGAAAAAGTAGGCTCTAGTAAAACGGCTAAGTTCTTGAAGGTTTGAAAAAGAAGCTCTCAAGACGCGTCTTGTTAGGGTCCTCAAACTATACATGGAGGTTTTACGGTAAAGAATTTATCATCATAAATTGAACAAACCTCCGTAATTTCTACTGACGACATCAGCCCAACCCATTGTGCTGAATACAGCCAACAAGACGAGAAGATAGAGAATAGAAGATTTCATGCTTCTGGAAGTTTCTCATTCCGACTTGAGGGGTTACCATATTTATATGGAAATAAGTTGTTTATTCATTTATCTGTCTTTTCAAAGGTCGTCATTACTTCCTGGACAAACTGTGTGATAAGCTCGCAAAGGGCACTGATAAGAAACAATAGTTGAATAACACCGGAAGATTTCTTTCCTAGCTTATCAATTGTGAAACCAAAAGTTCATTCATCATTTCCGATTTTGTTTGATATAAATACGCTGCTTCAAAAATAATAAGTTAACCATGAATTCCAATAATATTCTCTATCTTCTCGTCTTGTTAGCTATCTTCAGCACAATCACTTTGGCTGATGTCATCAGTTCGAACTTCAGAGGTTTGTGATTCTCCTTTAAATATCCTAATTACTTCATAATTACCCAACCTAATTGCTTCCAGGACTCTGTTATTTCTCCTCCAACTGTCGAGGAGTCTGTCGTGGAGAGGGTTTTGTATCTGGCCATTGCAGCTATTGGGGTGGTGCATGCTGGTGCTCCGCATAAGCACGAAATGTGGATTGAAGCAGTAAAATACGATTTTTCTAACTTTTATTCACTTTCTGTAACAACTATTTTAATTTTCTAATGATAACCTAATCTATTCTTATATGCCGGAGACTTAATAAATAAATACTGTTTCTAATTATTTTCTCGGTTTCCGTTTAATATGTAATAAAGAATATGTGCTTCAATATTCAAGGTGGTCATTTGGGTGTGCTCAAGTTTTTCAAACTGCAGCATAACATTTTTTTAATGTGGGATTTATTCTACTCGTACTCTAACAAAATAACCAAAAATGCGAAAATGGCAAACATCGGAGCTATATTACAGGTTGGCTTCTAATTAAGATGTGTTTCAATTACAGTATTTACGGTATCTGAACTAATAGTGTACTGAAAAAAAAAGCTGCTGCGTTCTTATGGGACAAAGTCTGGCATTTATTCGTAGTTTTTTGCACTGATGATGCAAGTAGTAAGTTGCATATGTTTGTGAATTCAATATGAGGATGCCGTTATATATTTTATTCGTTCAAATGAAAAAGTTCGCAAATGTAAGAAGAAAATTGAATAATTGGATCATTTACACTTGTTCTTGGGTATCAACTCCAATGATTTATGTGTCACACCAGCAGGCTCCACTCCAGTAGCTGCAATGTCCATCCTTGTAGCCTTCATCCTTACAGACACCGGCGCAGTTGCTGTCCGAGTAACATGGTCCTGAAATAGGTAATTATACAATTAAATCAATTAAAAATAGACAAACCTTTGAAGTTTCCACTCATGACATCAGCCAGATTGTGCTGAATACAGCCAACAGGACGAAAAGATAGAGAAGATAATTCATAACCATGAAAACTTTTCGAAAATGAAACCAAACATGGAAAAAAGTACACTATTTACAGAGAACATGTTTGTGGTGGGTGGTTCAGATGTTTTTGAAAAAGTCATTGACAGCTATGCAAACTTTTTTCCTGAATAGTCTAGACCGTATTATTATTCAATTCGTCACATTTATTTTTGTGAACACTGAGACATGTGTTGTATGATGTTAAACTTGTTTGGATAGATAATTTAGAAATGTTCCATATAAATAGGAGCGTTGTCCATGTTAAAAGTACAAGTTCTCATAATCATCATGAATTCTCTTCTCTATCTTTTCGTCCTGTTGGCTGTATTCAGCACAATGACTCTGGCTGATGTCATGAGTGGAAACTTCAAAGGTTTGTCTGATTGAGTTAATTGAGTTAATTAAATAATTACCTATTTCAGGACCATGTTACTCGGACAGCAACTGCGCCGGTGTCTGTAAGGATGAAGGCTACAAAGATGGACATTGCAGCTACTGGAGTGGAGCCTGCTGGTGTGACACATAATTCATACGTGCATCATTTTTTGTACACTTCTAAATGCAATAATTTAAAAGAATAAAATATATACTGGCACCCTCCCTGTGTTATTTATATTACAAGACAATAAATCACATATTCTGTTAAACACATTTTTCACCTTGAAAAATCGAAGCACATGTTCTTTATTTACAGTTTTTCGGAATCAGTCATCATTTATTTGAATTTTGAGTCTCCAGAGAATAAGAATAGATGAGGTAATCATTAAAATATCAAAGAATTGTCACGGAAAGTTAATAAAACTTTGGAGAAAACCACATTTCGTGTTCAAGCAGAGCACCAGCATGCACCACCCCAGTAGCTGCAATGTCCAGATACAAAACCCTCTCCACGACAGACTCCTCGGCAGTTGGAGGAGAAATAACAGAGTCCTGGAAGTAATTAGGTAATTAGGAAGTAATTAGGTTAGGAATCACAAACCTCTGAAGTTAGAACTGATGACATCAGCCAAAGTGATTGTGCTGAAGATAGCTAACAGGACGAGAAGATAGAGAACAGTATTGGAATTCATGGTTACTTCTGGTTTCAATAGAAGCCTATTTATATTAAAGAAAATCGGAAGTGATTAATGAACTTTTGGTTTCACAATTGATAAGCTAGGAAAGAAATCTTCCGGTGTTATTCAACTATTGTTTCTTATCAGTGCCCTTTCCGAGCTTATCACACAGTTAGTTCAGGAAGTAATGACGACCTTTGAAAAGACAGATAAATGAATAAACAACTTATTTCCATATAAATATGGTAACCCCTCAAGTCGGAATGAGAAACTTCCAGAAGCATGAAATCTTCTATTCTCTATCTTCTCGTCTTGTTGGCTGTATTCAGCACAATGGCTTGGGCTGATGTCGTCAGTAGAAATTACGGAGGTTTGTTCAATTTATGATGATAAATTCTTTACCGTAAAACCTCCATGTATAGTTCGAGGACCCTGACAAGACGCGTCTTGAGAGCTTCTTTTCAAACCTTCAAGAACTAAGCCGTTTCACTAGAGGCTACTTTTTCTAATACATGCTTACGGTACCTATTGCTTTCAGGACAATGTTGGTCATATTCAAACTGTCGAGCCATCTGTCGTGACGAGGGATATGTATCTGGCCATTGCAACTATTTCGGTGGAGCGTGTTGGTGTGCATCGTAGACATGTCGTATTCTCCCGTCTGTTTCAGTTTTACAAATCTCAATTTGCGTACGTTCACATATTCATGATTACCACTGTTCTAATATCTTATGATAAATAAAAATGGTTAAAAAAATCTAATTAGGAATCTAGATAATAAGCCTTTTTTCAGAAACCGCTACGGCAGTAGAAAACAATGATGAGAGCCAGTTATATGTTTTATTCAGTTAAATAACAAATTAAACAGTTGTTTCAACATATATATATATTGGATAACGTGGCTTTGTTCTTGAATTCAACTGCAAATCTATGTGTCACACCAGCAAGCTCCTCCCCAACGGCTGCAATGTCCAGATTTGTAGCCCTCATCCCGACAAACGCCGTTACAATTGCCGTCATGATAGCATGGTCCTGAAAACTTTCATTATGCGGGACTCAACTGGATAAAGTCAACCTTTGAAGTGTCCACTTTTGACATCAGCTAAAACCATGGACCTGAATACAGCCAACAGGACGAGAAGATAGAGAAGATGTTGGGTCTTCATGATTGAACACACAACCTTATTCAGGTATTTGCAGCCGCCGTATTTATACCAGAAAAAATTTGAAAACATGCTTTCAAAAGTTCAAACTGATAACTTTAAAAAAACAAGCTTACTCGTCATAATAAGAAGGAAAGAGGAACAAATGAGTACTGTTTAATCATTTCTTTTTTCATTTCCGTCATTACTTCCGCACAGCTCGGCTTCATAGTCATGCATTTTTTCGACTGATAAGATTAGAGGGTTGTTGTTGTTTTGTTTTTAAATGATTTTTTCTGGTATAAATACGGCGGCTGCAAATACTTGAATAAGCTCGATTGGGAGTTCAATCATGAAGTTCCAATCTCTTCTCTATCTTTTTGTCCTGTTGGCTGTATTCAGCACCATGGCTTTGGGTGATGTCAAAAGTGGGCATTTCAAAGGTTGGTCTTATCCAGTTGAGTAAACGGTCCCTCATAAAGAAAGATTTCAGGACCATGCTATCATGACGGCAATTGTAACGGCGTTTGTCGGGATGAGGGTTACAAATCTGGCCACTGCAGCCGTTGGGGAGGAGCTTGCTGGTGTGACACATAAAGTTTGGGCTCAAGTTGGTTCATCGAATTTCAAATGTTTTAAAATTACTTTTCATTCAACTGAATAAAACATATAACTTGCATCATTAACGCTTTTCTTCGGTTTCTTCGCTTTGGCATAGTGGCAAAAGCATACCGTCTAACATATTCGCATTTATCAGTAGATCGCGTCAGATCAGTGACATTTCCGAAGACGTTGTGCAGAAGCTTTTGAGATTTTTTGTTGTAATGTGTTTTCACAATTATGAAACCAAGAGTTCTGTCATTGGACGCTCATTTACATTCTCACTTTTGGTATTTGAACTGAATTTGTTCAGGACTGTTTTTAGTTTTCAACCTTGCAAAGATGCCAGTATATGTTTTATTCATTTACAAAATATGTATACTCTCAGAAAAATTGATAATTTATGTGTCACACCAGCAGGCTCCACTCCAGTAGCTGCAATGGCCATCCTTGTAGCCTTCGTCCTTACAGACACCGGCACAATTGCTGTCCGAGTAACACGGGCCTGAAAAAGGTAATTATATGATTAGGTAACTCAATTAAAAATAAACAAACCTTTGAAGTTTCCACTCATGACATCAGCCAGAGTCATTGTGCTGAATACAGCCAACAGGACGAAAAGATAGAGAAGAGAATTCATAGTTATGAAGACTTATACTTTTAGCATAAGCAACGCTCTTATTTATATGGAAAACTTCTGGATTATCTATCCAAACAAGTTTAACATCATATAACAAAAGTCATGTTACAATAATAAAGGTGACGAATTACATGGAAATGTTTTCGATTGAAGTTTGCAGAGCTGTCGATGAAACACCTAAACATGACATGTTATCCGATCACAGGAGCAATTAATCCTTACAAACATGGTCTCTGTAAATTTTCTACTTTTTTCATGTTTGGTTTTATTTATACAGAATGATAACTCATGAGCATTTTTAAATCATAACAACATGCTACAGAGTTTCCATATAAATAGGAGCGTTGCTCATGTGGAAAGTACAACTCTTCATAATTATGAATTCTCTTCTCTATCTTTTCGTCCTGTTGGCTGTATTCAGCACAATGACTCTGGCTGATGTCATGAGTGGAAACTTCAAAGGTCTGTCTATTTTTAATTGAGGTACCTAATTACAAAATTATATTTTTCAGGTCCATGTTGGTCGGACAACAACTGCAACGGTGTCTGTAAGGATGAGGGCTACAAAGCTGGTCATTGCAGCCGTTGGGGTGGAGCTTGTTGGTGTGACACATAAATCTTAGGAGTTGCTGTTTAAGATTGTGTGATTCCTGTAAAACTGTACTATAATTTCTTATTTAACCTAATAAAACATATACCGGCATAGTCAATGGTTACTTTTAAGTTAAAATGCAAAAACGACTTCCTATTGTTCGTCCACATTATAAACAGGTGATTTGACTGAGCGGCGACTCAATTGGTACTCTGCTAAGTGGTGTGCAAACGCGCTTCCCTGGACTTCCAATTTCGCGGAAAAAGATTTCGAATTCGCTTCGACCAAATATGAGCCCTGTGTTAGAACTAATACTAGTTCAATGACATTAATTTTTATTGATCTACCGAAATAAAGGGGGGTACCAGCTTGTAAAGTGTTTGGGATAACTAGAAGATTTAACTTGGATCAATTAGGTAATTCTGAAGCCATTCCATTCAGCGTCCGATCCAAGATGCACACGAACATCGTCTAGCCCACCGGTGGCAATGACCAGAGGCATATCCATTGTTACGACAGATAATTCGACAGAATCTGTCAATACATGGGCCTGAAATCAAAATAATCAAAAAAAATTTGAAGATCCGTGTGAATAAACAACACGAACCTCTAATTTCTGAACCAACTATAGTGATGGAACTGAATACAGCCAATAGGACAAGAAGATAGAGAAAATGTTGGGTGTTCATATTGAGTAAAGATTCTCTCATTTCGACTTGCGTATTTAAATGAATGAAACCGGAACTGACATTCGGTTGGTTAGATGATAAAACTAGAGTGATATTTCGATGTTTGCAGTGTCATTACTCTTTCCGCTTACAGTTTTCATCCTCTCCCGCCCACATCACCTGACACACATTTCGCCTTTTTGGACTGTAACTTTCCGATTGATGTCAATGACCAAAGTGCTGAAACTATGTTTAACTACCTGGAAATCGTAAAGCACAATCAAAACGAGAGTGACAGTAGTGTTAATCTGTTTATAACTTCCGCGTAAGTGTGACTCCAAATCCCAAATCAAGCAACCATATCTGAAAGTTCATCATTTCTGTTGAGAGTGGCGGTTACAGTTTTAATGTGAATTCCCCCTCTAGGACTCTCCTGCGTATAGTGGTTCGTTCGGTTCTCACGATAGAGAGAGTTTAAGAGATATAGGTGATCCTTTGTTTTTGTAGAAAGAATGCTTTGATCATATAGATGTTTTGTACACTGGCGTTTCTGATTTTTTCCGCTGCTCTAGACATCACTCGGTACGGTCCAAAGACATCACTCGGTATGTTACAGTCCGAAAAGTTGAAATGTGTGTCACGTGATGTAGGCGGGAGAGGATGGAAACTGTAAGCGAAAAGGGTAATGACACTGTAAACATCGAAATATCACTCTAGTTTTATCATCCGACCAATCGGTTTCCATCCTCTCCCGCCTACATCATGTGACACATTTCGACTTTTCGGACTGTAACATTCCGATTGATGTCAATGACCAAAGTGCTGAAGCTATGTGTTAGTATTAGGAGGAGTCATAGATTCAACAACAATTGCCAAAGGAGACAACACGTTTCGTGCCCTTCCATTGGAAATGGAGGATGTGCGAAAAAAGGCGCTATCTGCAGAATAGATTCCGATTGGTGAAACGAGTCGCCCGTTTGCAGAAATATTCAATGAACATGAGAGAGCAGCCGAAAAAATCAGAAACACCATTGTACAAAACATCTATATGGTGAAAACATTCTTTCTATGAAAACAAAGGATCCCCTCTATCTCTTAAACTCTCCATCCTGAAAACTGAACGAACCACTATACGCAGGAGAGTCCTAGAGGGAATTCACATTAAAACTGTAAACCCCACTCTCAACAGAAATGATGAACTTCCAGATATGGTTGCTTGATTTGAGATTTGGAGTCACACTTACGCGGAAGTTATAAACAGATTAACACTACTGTCACTCTCGTTTTGATTGTGCTTTACGATTTCCAGGTAGTTAAACATAGTTTCAGCACTTTGGTCATTGACATCAATCGGAAAGTTACAGTCCGAAAAATTGAAATGTGTGTCACGTGATGTGGGCTGGAGGGGATGGAAACTGTAAGGGTAATGACACTGTAAACATCGAAATATCACTCTTGTCTTATCATCTAACCAATGATCAGTTCCGGTTTCATTCATTTAAATACGCAAATCGAAATGAGAGAAGCTTTACGGAACATGAAGACCCAACATTTTCTCTATGTTCTTCTCTTGTTGGCTGTATTCAGCTCTATTACTCTGGCTAGTTCGGAAATTAGATGTTTGTGCAGTTTATTCACACAGATCATCAAATTCTTGATTTTGATTTTGATTTCAGGGCCATATAGACAGATTCAGTGTATAGGCATATTATGTCGAGTTATCTGTCGTAACAATGGATTCGAATCTGGTCATTGCAACCGTAGTACTGGAAAGTGTTCGTGTGCCTCTTGAATCGGACGCTGAATGAAATCATCCAGAATTAATTGATCCAAGTTAAATGTTCTAGTTATCCCAAATGCTTTACAAGCTGGTACCCGATATATTTCGGTAGATCAATAAAAATTAATGTCTATGGGTGCTTGGCTCCGTGAGCCGCAGGATTCAAGCCAATTTCCTTTTTTCAAACCAAATATTTATACAGATTTAATTAAAGTGAAGGAATGTGGAGAGATCAAAATGTTAAACGGAGAAAAAATCACAGTAGGATTAAATATTATCACAAAAGGTATGTCTTTATATCACATTGGGGTGAGGGGGGGGAACTGGGTAAAAATTTCTCAAAAAGTGGATTAAGCTACGTATCAAAAGCCCATAATGACGCAGCGAATTTCAGATTTGAAATTGCCGCCGAGTCTAGTGGAGCGCGACTGGCTTGTTCAATGGATTATTATAACGGCGCTGCCCTTACAAATGCGCTCTACTGAAACGCCCTTTGCACATAATTTCTTTGGTTTCGGTAGAGCGCGGTTGTAATTTGTAAGAAGCATGCCGTGTGCTAATATTTCAGAAAAAATGGAAGTTAGGTATATTATGAAAATGAAACAAGGGATACTTGGTGCTCTCTAAATTAAAATGAAAGTTTTAAGCCCCGCCTCCAAGGGGGCGGAGCCTAAATCGCATTTACAAACGTTTCAGCTCGACCCAGAACTTGTCCGCCTTGTTGCTCTTCTTACGCAACCATTTTCCATTGTTCTCGGTCTCCCACTGAAACTTTTTTTTTCAATTTTTTTTCTCCTAATAGTAAACCACGCTTACCTTCTTATAGAGCAACTTTTTCATGTACTGATAGTGACCTGCCTCCTTCTTAGCTCTCGAGTACTTTAGAGCCGACTTGTTAGCGGCTTCCAATCTCAGATACGCCTTGAAGATCTCGTGTTTGCAGATGGTGGATCCCTTGCCTTCTGGCTCAAGTCTTCCGTCTCGCCCGATGATGTCAAGGTTGCTCAATCCGAGGTACCAGACATAGGTACGAGTTAGGACCAGGTTTGGGGAGTCTCTCTGGAAACCGATGATCGGGCGGAGGAATAAGATGTTATAAGTTTAGACACATGGCTTCAGGTGTTAGACACAATGTTTGCTACAGTATGCCATGATACTTATGAACCGACCCGCATGTAGAATTTCAAGTTCGGTTATTTTTCACCAAAAAACAAAAAATTGCGTTTATTTTTCGAAATCGTGTAGTTTTAAGCCTGAATCGCATATTAAAAACGCCAAAAAACGCAAAAATTGGGCGAAAAACCATTCTAGGCCAGTTTGAGGTACACTAACAAATAGCCATCCGGTACTTAGTGGGTCTCAAACATAGAACTCGTCGAGATCTACATTGTGGTATATTTTTCAATGTTATCAGATTTTTGTGACCTACTAAGAGCCGAATGGCTATTTTCCTACCATTTTTGTGATTTTGGCACTTTTTCCTGTTCACGACACATTAATATAGAAATTGAGTTTAGCGAGCTACGCGGCGGTCTGTGGGTCGGTTTGCGAGTAAGGTATACTGTAGCGAAAATTGTGAAAATTTTGCTATAATATACTAAGTGTCCAAGCTCATAACGTCATTTGCTACAGTATACCACACAAACACCACGAACGTCACGTGTTGAGCAAAAGTGCAATAGAGCGCCATAGCTTACCGGTATCGCTTCCATCGGTGGACACCTACGGTCCTGAAAGTGCATTGTCCCGAATAGAAGGGCCTCGAGAGCGGTGATTTGAATGTTGGGAGTTGATCCCAACACGATTTTTGTGATGTATATTGGATTGATGATGTTGGAGAGAAGCGCTCCTTGGACACCTAGTGAGACCCAACGACGGATTTTGTTCATGATGCAGTGGTTGTTGTCGTGGCTGGAAATGAGATGTGTCTGTGTTTCGGTGGTTCGGTGGCTACGCTGCAGTGGAAATTTGATATGCAGCTTATTGCTCACTTTAGATATTCAGACGGTACATATGGAAACGCGCTCCACCGAATCTAGCAGCACTAAACACTTTAGCAGTTGCGCGCTACCGGAACTTATGAAAACCTCTTTCCAGATTGGCTATGATGTTCCAGTCTTTTCAAGTATTCATCTGCTCAATTCGTTTTGGTGAGAAGGCGCACGCAACGCCTCTCACTTAAATCCCGTCCCCCCTTTCCAACTCACCCCTTGGCCACCTCCATTCCCCAATACACATTCTCACAGATATACGAATAGGTGGAATACATGTACAACTGACACGTCATCTTCATCTGAATCTCGCCCTCACGGTTCGTCTCGAAGACGTCCGAATTCCCTGACTCCAACTTTTTGAGCTCACTGATAAAGTATCGGATGAGTCCCCGTCTTGCCAAGACAAGCGGGTTTTTGTGGATTATTTGATCTTTTCCTCTTTTCGACGCTAGCTTTTTGCGATCCGTGTTCTCGTTGGGCGAAACGGCGTAGGAGACCATGCGCAGATTTCCGGAAACGTTGAGGAGGAAGCTGCAAAATTTCTTTAAGGGGGCTGCTTACCAGGGAGGGAAGGTCCCCGAGTCCGTGTGCAGTTATAGGATACCTATATCATTGGAAAGCTGAAATCACGCTGATTCCAAATATATAATCAGTTTTTGTTCTCGAGGCCTGGTATTCGAGAAAAACGAGGTCAAAGTTAGGGAAATTAGAGAATTAATAACTTTACTTTAAACCGCAGTTCATATGAAAAACAAAGTAAAGAACTTCAAAATTATATTCATATCTTAAGATTTGGTTGAGTTCTCAGAGAGTTAGAAGGTTTTTTTGCACGAAAAACACAACTTTTGCGTTTATCTGTCTGTCGGTGTGTCCGAATGTCTGAATTTTGAAAATCCAAAAATGTGGTTATTCAAGAAGTTTCGGGAAGTTCCAAAGATTTGAAAATTGCAAAACTTTTTCGAGTTTAACATTGTAAGAAAGAAAATCTATCATTCTTCCTGAATTTTGACCTGGTTTTTCTCAAATACCAGACCTCGAGGGCAAAAACTGAAAATATATTTAGAATCAGCGTTCTTCCAGCTTTCAATTATATAGGTCACGTCCCATAACTCCGAAATGACTCCATGACGTTCCCTAGTAAGCAGACACAAGGAACAGCATAGATTTTGAGAATCTATCATTCTAACCAGCTCCAGGAGCTATGGAGAGCAATTTTCTCGGCTAGAGGTAAGCAGCTCAGAAAGCTAAGCAGACCGAAGAACTTAAAGATTGGACTTTTCCAGTTTCGAAAGCAGCGCCTCGGAGGCTTAGCAGCTTCGAGAGCTCCGAACAGATCAATATCTGATCCAATATGTTCGGATTTTCAGATGATTTCTAGTGAAAAGTTCACTAAAAGCCGGTATTCCCCCTAGTTATCTCGATAACTCACGCCGCAAACGCCTTCGGATCCTCGTGATACTGCTCACACTTCTTCGCATAGAACTGAATCGCGTATTGATCGATTTCTCCGCAAGTTGACTCTTTCGGAAGGAACACCTCGTCGTCCTCTTTGTCCAGATCCATGAGATCGGCTGGTTTGGAAGCAATGGACATGTTCTGGAAATGCCTGTGTGTACGGGGGAAGAAACGTGCGACGAGATTGCAAAAGTGGGCGGAACCGAGCGAAATTTTAAAATTTGATGACAAACCTTTGTAGTCCTCGTGGACAAAGCCGCGCTTTTTTTTTGCTGTGAAAATGCGCTCTACCGTAAATAAGACTAACCGTGATACTTCTGACAAGAGAAGACATTGCAGACTCGCTTGATCCCATGATTGAGGAGGCGGAGCTCTAAAATTACAATTTTCGGGAAGACCAGGAAGCGAATGAGCTCAATGAGCTACGATCTCCGAATGATCAAACTTATTTTCGAAATTCCAAAATGTGATATATCACGCGATTTCTCCCTAAAGGTTTGTGTTAATCACCGGCTTCCAACATGATAATTAGATTTCGAAATTTCGTTTTTCGAAAACTTTCGTATAGTTGGAAAACATTTCATGAAATGCGTAGGTTTAGCTCCGCCTACTTTTGCAACTCGCGGCGCGGTTTCTTTGCGGTGCGATTGCAAAGTGGGTGGAGCCTTTAAGGAGAAATAGCGGGAAACGTTTTGACAAGGGTGAAAATGCGCTCTGCAGAATTTTCAAAAAGTGTAAAATAATGAAACTATGACTCATTCGTGTACTTCTCGTGAACAAGATTATCATCTTGACTTTATCTTGGGGTAGAGCGCGTTCACATTGGAGAAGACTAGAGTTTTACAAATTTCGAAAATTTCAGGCAATTTGTGTAGTCCTCGTGGACAACATATTAGGCTCGTTTTTTTTCAGAAAAATGCGAATTCTTGGTCGGAAAATGCTGAAAGTGTGATCATGGCCAAAATTCCAAGACCAAATCTCAAAAACGACGGAATCGTCATAAAAAAAGATAACTTTTTGAAATAAGTAGAGAAAAATGTGGGCTGTCTTTTGATATAAAAATCTTCCCGATCCGTCCAAAACTGATGAAGTTATGATCAAAACTATTTTGGTCCAAAACTCTCTTCGGGCCAAATCTCAAAAATTTCATAAAATTTCCAGCATTTTTCAAATTTTTTCGGGATTTTCGAGTATTATCATATAACTTTCTCCACATTTATGTCCACGTGGACTCCGCCAAAAAGTCGTTTTTTTTTCGAAAATTTGACCTGCAGGTGTTTTCTCATATTTCTGCTTTTTGGTTCCGCTTTTTTCCTTTTTTCCACCTGCCGCTTTTACCCAAAGAATTAAAAAATAGAAAAAAAAAACCAATAAAAACCAAAATAAGAAGAAGGAGTCTAACGCTTCTGACTAGAGATAATAAGACAATTCTGAATGAGTAAATGAGAAAAAAGGAGAAGAAGAAGAAGAGGAGGAGGAGAGCCCCATCGGCTCTCCGGCTCTCCGTCGCCTTGGAAACACGTACTTGAGTATATACTCTATACTCAATGTGTCGCCTCTTCTTCGTGTTGTTTCACACCCCTTCACCTATTATGTATTGATTTATTAACAGAACCCGGCTTAGAAGAAAATGTAATAAATTATTGGAAAAAATGCAAAAAAAGAGCAAAAAATCTTAAAAATCAAAAACCCGGAAACATCCGAACACTCCACACTTTCGAACGATTGCGAAGACTTGTTGAAGGGCGGCGAAACTCAGAAAATCGGTCCAATCGTAACTTTTCATGAAGGCGAGTTTCTCGGTTTTACACACGTCACAGAAGTCGCAGTTGAGATAACAATCGACGTGGGATTTGAAAGCTTCTTCTTGGACTTGGGCACAGCTGGTGGAGAACTGGAAATAGGGAAATTTTTTGTTAATTTGAGAATATTTATGTGTAAAAACTATGTAAATCCTTATGATACCACTCAAACGCTATAAAAAATCCCAGAAAAACCAAATTTTAGTCGGAAAAAGGCTGAAAGTGTGATTTAAAAAGCAGCATTTGCAAGGCGTAAAGGCGTTCCGTAAAGGCGAGTCCACGGGGAACAACTTTCCGCCTTGAGACCGCTGGCCTAAAAACCCAAACAAAGGAATTCCAGTTATAATTACACTTCCAGCATTTTTTCCGGATTTTTGCATACTTTTCAAGGCCTCGGCCCCGCCCGTAAGCCCGGTTCCAAAAAATGAATCACTGCTTTTCAATTTTTTCGACAATTTTTCATCGGAAGTGTGAACATTTCTGATGATTTTTCAGAAATTCTTCTAATTCTGAATGATAGTGGAAAATTTGACTTTTTTGCAAAAAATGAAATTCGAACTTCGGCGCCAAAACACCGGGGCCTTCACAAGTCTGGATTTTTGATTGTTACCATACGAATTTTAACGTTTTTAGACATTTTGACCCTCAATACTAGTCTTAAGGCATCCGGAAACCCAGAAAATCAGTATTTCTATGTCTTTCTACACATTTTGAGACTATTATCAGGTATTCTACACAAAAATTCCTACATTTTTAAAAAATGTCATTGGATTTCCGTGTACACAGTTGGTGGGGAACTGGAAATCTGGCAAAATTTTTTCAAAATGTGTTGAGAAATATAGGAACTCATGGAGGTAAGACTCAAACCCAGTGAAAAATACCCAACACGCGAATTTCGGTATGAAAAATGCTGAAAGTGTGATCATGGCCGAACTTTTTCAACTTGGGATTTTAAGGCCAGCGGTCGCAAGGCTACGGGGAACAATTTTCTACCTTGAGACCGCTGGCCTAGAAACTCAAACAGAGAAATTTCGGCCATGACCACACTTTCAGCAACTGAAAATTTCGCAATTTTTCTGGGTCTGTCCATACATTTTTTTTGTTAAGAATCGTTGACTTTTCTAGGTCGGAAATTTTTTTATTAAGGAATTTAAAAGTTTTTAATCAGAAGAGGATGAAATTCAAATTTAAGTAAAATCTTCAAACTTTCAACATAAATCTTAAAGGGTTCAGTTCAAAAATTGAACATTTTGAACTTTTGCTGAATATTCGAATTTTCGACCATGTTTTCAAATTTCGATTAAAAGTTGAATGTGCTATCTGACTATTTTTGATAAAAATTTTGAAAAATGCCGATTTGAATGATTTCTGACCCGAAATCACATTTGCATGCATAATTTTCAGAATTAGTGGTCAAAAACCAAAAACCACCGGATCAAACTCACTTCAGAAATATTAAGAATAGACTTGACGAGACAACGAGTGGAGCAGCCGACGAATTCGCGGCCTTTTGGTGTGAATTTGTCGATGATGGCTGTAAACGTTTCGTTTACAAAAATCAGAAAAAAGACAATAATCCCACTTTGATTATTAAAGACCAAACAATTCCTCAGACCAAAATGCAACGGATATCCACGTGGCCCGCAGTTGAATTTCCGTTCAACAGTCTCATAGGCGTCACATAGTTCTGGTTGAGCGGTGGCCGCTATAAGAGGGACCTAAAAATGACTAAGTTGGATGGAGGTCTACGTTGGAGGCTGGTGCGCTCCACTGAACAAACCAGAAGACTGCAGAAAATGAGGCAATAACTTCTCATAATTGTAGCGTTGTGTTGTTTGTAGGCCAGTGATCACTGACTGATAATGACAAATAGCTAGCGGAGGAAGAGAGGAGGTGGACGGAGAGAAATGGTCGAGAGAGACAAAAAAAGTGAGAGAGAGAACTAATTGTGACGGTGGCTTATTTTGTGGGAATGGCAGTGGGGAGACACAGACAACACGTGTTTTTGTTTGTTGTGAAGGAGGGGAAGACGGATGACGTAAAAATGATGAGAAGGAACAAAAAATAGAAGATAAGAGGTCAAAAAGTGTAATCAGGTTGTCTGTGGACCTATGCGCGTGATGGTACTGACTGGAAAATGTTGCAAACTTGGTAGAAATCTGGAGGAGCGTAACTCGCTTCAAACTTACTAGGGAAGGCCCTCGAGTCAAAGTGGAGATATGGGACGTGACCTATATCATTGGAAAGTTGAGAAAACGCTGATTCCCAATATATATTCAGTTTTTGCCCTCGAGGCCTGGTATTCGAGAAAAACGGGGTCAAAGTTTGGACCCCTAACAAGTTATTACCGTACCAACGCGTTAAAAATATCGGCAGCGTGGCGCAAGTGGTAGTGAGGCGGTGTCTCATGGGGAAGGGTGTGGGTTCGGTCCCCGGCCACGCCCAATGTTTTTTTGCATTTTTTGTTATGAACTTTTCAAATTCTCCGACCAGGTCTGTCACCCTTTCTCAAGATTTGGATAATGTTTTATTGATTTTCATGTAAAAATAACTATTTTTGAACAAAAAAGATGAGAAAAATTTTCCGAGTACTTCATCACTTTTCGACCATCAATTGATGGACAAATTTTTGAAATTTGAAAAAAATAAATTGTTCAAGAATAGTTATTTTACATGAAAATCAATAAAACGTTATCCAAATCTTGAGAAAGGGTGACAGACCTGGTCGGAGAATTTGAAAAGTTCATAACAAAAAATGCAAAAAAATTTGGCGTGACCGGGGACCGAACCCACACCCTTCCCCATGAGACACCGCCTCACTACCACTTGCGCCACGCTGCCGATATTTTTAACGCGTTGGTACGGTAATGACTTGTTAGGGGTCCAAACTTTGACCCCGTTTTTCTCGAATACCAGGCCTCGAGGGCAAAAACTGAATATATATTTGAAATCAGCGATTTCTCAGCTTTCCAATGATATAAGTCATGTCCCATATCTCCACTTTGACTCGAGGGCCTTCCCTAGTTAGCTACATGAGCCGAAAATTGTACCGAAATGTAGATCTCAATGAGTTCTATGTATGTGATATGGTACGGGGCGGATGGCTATTCGTTAGCGTGCCGCAAACCGGACAAAATTTTTGTCATTTTTGGTCATTTTTCGGTTTGAAGTTGGCAAGTACGGAAATAAAAGTCACGTGTTATTGAAACCTAAACAGTTTGGATTCCAAATTGTACGCAGGAATAGTTCCTATTTCTGACGTAGTTTCTGAACTAAAGTGGAATTGCAGATTTGCAGATTTTGCAGATAATCTGCAGATCTTAGTTTTAATTTTTTTTTTAACCCGTTCTAAGAACCTTTTAGGAGCTCAAACTGGAGCTGAGCGGAATACGGTTTTTGAAATGACGGAAGGCGGGAAGCGGAATAAAACACAATTTTTAGAAGACGATTTTGGCCTGATTTTGTTGTAAAAAGCCTCAAAAAACGGTAAAATTGTGTTAAATTTCGATTTTTTTAAATAACTTTGCTGCAAAAAGCGTCATTAAATCAGTGAATTCGAGTAGATAAACAAATTCTTCAAGCTGATGACCTCTCGGCAAAAAAATCTTAAAATGACGGAAGGAAAGAGGAAGATGGACGACGGACTTCGGCTTAACTCAAAGTTAGTCATATTTATATACGATTCTCACTCGGAAACACAACTAACATCACAAAAGTACTGTTTTATTTGAAAACAACAGTCTAATTCAATTTGTTCAGTTGTGCAAACTTGCACTTGTAAAACAAAACAAGAAGGACAGGTCAATAATTGACAAAACATCTGATTATGTTATTGCAAAATGTAATCGTTTCGAATTCCAGCTAACTTCAGTTTTTTAAACAAAAAGTTTAAAAAAAATGTGTTCCATCAATTACCGTAAAAGACTTTTGCAATAAAAAGTTAGAGTGTTCACTCGGTTTTGCGCCGTAAATCCTGTTATAACAAATCTTAGTGCAAAATAGTTTGATTTTTGAGCTGTTATCTTACAATAACCATAACTCTCTAGTGGAGTGAACGTATAAAAAGTTGTCAACTACAAAAATGAAGCTCTTTTTGATATGTACGATCCAGGAAAATTTACTTAATGGGATAATCAGTGATACCACACAGGGGTGCGAGACGTAAGGTCCGCAACGAAAAGTTTTGAATTTACCGCTCTAGTCGCGTTGCGTGCGCGTCGCGTTCTCATTGAAAGATACAACAAACACATGCTAAACTTGAATTTGGCACTCAGCCAAGTCCTATTTGGCACCAAGCCAACCGCTATGCGACGGAGCGCGTTTACGCGACCTTGAGCTTCGAAACCCTGAGCTTCGCAACACTGATACCACGACATTCTCTCAAAGATGGACATTTTTCACTGAAAAACGGCTAAAGTTGTTAGAATTATAACTATTACTGTAGGTAAAACTGCCATTTTTCCATGCGCTGTCTCGGGCCACGTGGATTTTCGAGTACCAAGTTTCCCACCAATTTTCACCTCAATTCCCAATTTTCTGCTCCAACTTCTTGCGCACCTCGTCGATCGTCAACCGTTTCGTTTCAATCAACACCACTTTGCTACGCGATTTTGCTCCCTGAAACAGACGGAATGACTGCTGATGTAACATGATCGTTCGTTGTGAGTTCTCGCAATCATATAGATAGCTTATCACGGGAATTTCACGTGGAGACTGTTTTTGGTATAAAAACTTCCATCACTGGTTTCTCTCTCCCTTTCTAAATTGTCTTGTTTATATCATCGTCTTCCCCTCATTCGGTACTTCAGATAACATCTTCTAGTTCATTCAATTATATACTTGTACGTTTCGATTAGTTAAATCGATTTTTATGACTATTTTCGGCCTAAAATCGAGGTTTTATTCACACGGCACGCTTCTTACAACCGCGCTCTACTGAAACCGAAGAAAAATGTGTGCGAAATTGAGAGACTCAGAGAAAAAGAGACATTTTTCAAGGGTGTTTCGGTAGAGCGCAATTGTAACAACTGTGTCGAACTAATACATGTGAAAAAGACGGAAAAACACAAGAATGAAATGAATTTTCGGGTGGAAAAAATCGGAGAAACACGATTTCTCGCTCGAAAAAGACTCAAAATTATCAAAAATCATCGAAATTTGGGGATAGCGTAAGTGCGCTCCACCGAACGAAAACTGCGAAAACTAAAAATTGAAGGTTCTCAGTTTTTGGTGTTGCAAATGTGCTTTACCGAACTTAACGCGCAAATTTCGAAATTTTTAGTCAAATCGGGCGGTTCTAACACGAAATCTGATTCACCACAAAACCGCCCAATTTTACTAAAAATCGCTTCAAGTCCAGTAGAGCACATTTGCACCACCAAGATCTGAAAATCTTCAATTTTTCATGTTTTTCAAGTGAAAAGTTCAATGGAGCGCACTTACACTATAAAAACCAGTTTTATCTCCAAAAATGCTGTTTTATCAAGTTTTTCATTTAAAATTCACTTTCCCGCGCAAAGTTCGGTAGAGCGCATTTGCACTATCGATTTCAAAAATTCCACTTTTTCTATTTTTTTAAATTTTTTCTCTATTTTTTATATGTCCTGTACCTTATCAAACTGTAATTCATTCTTTCTCAACCCCAACGCGGCCATCAGATACGAAATGAGCTCCTCGTTGGCGGCTCCTTCTCTCGGCGCGGCGCCAATCGAAACGTCGATTTCTGATTCTCCGATTGCTGTAGATCAGATTTTTGGGAAAATTTTAGTAAACAATATCTCTCTTTTTCTCTCCACCAACCTACTACACAACTCTTCTTGGCGCCCGGTTTCGCATGAATCCGCAGTCCGATTCGACCTTCGGAATCGGCGAAAATCGCTGACTCCGCCGCTTTTTTATCAGTATTTTGGGCGGTCGTTCCGATTGGTTTCTAGAAGAAAATCGGTTTTTTTTTCATAAACAAAAAATTTTACCTTTGGTTTCACCATTTTTTCTCTGAAAACTGCTGCTGTTAGCCGAAATAGGCCGTTTTGCATCAATTTATCTGAAATTTTGAGTTTTCTTTTGTGGGAAATCGAGAAACTTCGAACTAAACAGAGGCGGAAAACAAAAAAAATCGAGCGATGGCTATTTTCCGATTTTTTTTTGATTTTTGCGTTTTTCTCTGTGTCTCTAATAAGAAATTCTACGAAAAATTATTTTTTCCGATTTTTTCTACCAAAAAATCTGAAAATTCGCCCCGAATCCATCAAAAATCACTTTTTAAAAATAAAAATTCTTTTTAAAAATTAATTTTCAATTTCTACAGTAAAACTTTCCCAATTTCACCGCTGCGCCTTTAAACCTCTACCGTAATTTCTTAAAGGCGCACGGAATTTTCAAGGCGGGTCTCGACGCGATCTTTGAGCTTTATGGCGCCATTTTAAAATCGAATTTTGTTTACAACCGTTCTCGAAGCCAGTTTCTTATCAGTTTTCGGGTAATTTTCGCGTTTTGTTTGCATTTTTTCGACGAAAATTCTTTGCGGGGGTTGCTTTATCAATTTTCCGGAGTTTCAGTGGGGTCGAAGTACATGAATCATAGATTTTCAGTGGAAAAATTGGGAAAATTGCGAAAAATTGGGATTTTTGAGGTTTTTCGCATCAAATTTGTCTCAAAAACCACTTTTCGCTCTTAAATTCGGGGAAAATAGCGAAAAATAGCGAAAAATAAGAAAATTTGGTGTTTTCGCTTCAAATTTGTCTCAAAAACCAATTTTCGCACTTAAAATTAGAAAATATCGCGAAAAAATAAGAAATTTTGAGTTTTTCGCTTCAAATTCGTCTCGAAAACCACTTTTCGCCTTGAAAAATAAATGAAAACAGTAAAAACTTTTCAATTTTAGCCATGCGCCTTTAAAATTCTACCGTATTTTCTTAAAGGCGCATGGAGTTTTCCGGATGGGTCTCGACGCGATCTTTGAGCTTTATGGCGCGTTTTTAAAAAAAATTGTTTACAATTGTTCGGTTTTCTTATCAGTTCTGGTGTTTTCTGACCGATTTTTCTCGAATTTTTTTTTCAAAGTTTCGAAAGAAATATCTTTTTCCAGTAGCAAGGTACACGCGCAATTACACGTATGTTTCCTGGGGCTACAGGGCTACGACGTAGCGAAAAATCCTCAAAATGAACAGAAATTGCGAAACTGAGTCACCCCATCATCTGTCGTAAGGGGGCAAAGTACGCGTAGTGAGAGAGAGAAAACGGGTACAAATACTTGCTGACCACCGCCGATTTTTGCTATCTCTCTCGGCGGTGATAGCGCTTCCCTCATTTCTTTTCTGAAGAACATTCTCGAACGATTAATTATTTTTTCTTCCCCCAAAATTTTCCCAAAAATTCCTGTGTTTTTCAGCAGAAAAAGCAGAAAAATGGCTGAAGTCGAGCAGTCCGCACAGGTCGAAGACCAACAGGCAGAGGCACAAAGCTACTACGATCAGTTGCTCGGAAACGCTTATGTCAAAACGGTAGGTGCCGATTCGAGTGGATGGATTGTCAATAGAGCGCGCTTCGGATAGTTCGAAAATTTGAAATTTTGGGGTCAAATTCGAAAATACGTCGGCTTCTGACTGAAAGTAGCGGTTTTTAGGTGAAATTGCTCGTTTTTCCACTGAAGAAATGCTGAATTTGCTGTTTTTAGTGAATTTTCGACGATTTTTATAGCTTTTGCTCTGAAAATCGTGGAAAATTGCCGAAAAATTTGAATTTCGGTCGTTTTTCAGTGAAATCTTGATGATTTTCAGCCATAATCCGTAGGTGCGTAGATTCGAGTGGATTCTCAGTAGAGCGAGCTTCGGAAAGTTCGAAATTTCAAATTTTGAGCTCAAATTCAAGAATACGTCAGTTTTTGACTGAAATAAGCGGTTTTTAGTAGAAATTACTCTTTTTCTACTGAAAATCACTAAATTTGCAATTAATTCGACCGAACGTCGTTTTAAAGTTAATTTTTGACTATTTTTATCGCATTTTGTCTCAAAACCCGGAAAAATGGTCTAAAGATTCGAATTTTGTTACAGAAACAATGAAATCGGCCGTTTTTCTGTGAAGTCTTGATGATATTCAGCCATAATCCGTTTAATTCTAGCTTTTCCACTGAAAAAATGCTGAAAAATGACGAAAAAGTCGGTATTCAGTGAATTTTTGGAAATTTTTATTGCGTTTTTTTCTCAAAATCGTGAAAAATCGCTTAAAAATTAGAACATTCAATGATTTTTCAGTCATAATCCATTTAATCAACGCAAGTTTCTTATATATAATGTCCCACATAGTTTTAGTGCTGAAATTTCAGCTTCGGCTATTCAGACTGCCTCAATTTACCTATTTGAGCTAAAAATCATGAAAACATGTCATTTTTTCAGTGAAAATGAACTAATGTCTTGGTTTTGGTGCTAAAACCTGATTTTTCAGTTATTTAGTCACGAGATTACTGAAAAATCAGGTTTTTCCCACTAAAACCAAGAAATTTGTTCATTTTCACTGAAAAAATGACATATTTTCATGATTTTCAGCTCAAACAACTCAATTTATTGGGGAAACCGTAAAATCAGTAGTTTTTCTGCTCAAAAGGCTCGATATTACACTAAAAAACGTCTTTTTGGCCAAAAATTGCAGATTTCCACCTTTTTCCCGTTTAAAACTGCTCCAGAACGTTTCGAAACAGAAAAAATGCGATTCCGACACATTTTTCTTCCAAAATTCGCTAATTTTGACACTTTTTCTGAAATTCCGAGTCTTTTGAGCTGAAAATCATGAAAATATGTCATTTTTTCACTGAAAATGAACAAATTTAATGGTTTCAGGGCTAAAAACCTGATTTTCGAGTAATTTGGCCAAATTGTGAATTTCCAGCTTTTTCCCGGTCAAAACTAACTTTTTGAAACTGAAAAAATGCTATTCCAACCCCTAAAATTCGCTATTTTTTACACTTTCTTGTCTTTTTTCGACCCCAAAACGTGCGCCGAGTCGAAAGTCCACCGATTTGTGCCCTTTTATCTCAAAAATTTCATCTCCATCAATATTATTTTTAGGCAATCAACGCGTACACCAAGACCAAAGAGTTCCATCCACTAATCAACTCGACGTTCAACGTCGCCGAGGAGAACGTGTCGAAAGTGAGCAATTACGCGACACAAAAAGCGTACGACGGCTACAATTCGTACTATGTGAAGCCACGTGACACCGCGTACGAGGCCGTCAGCTACGGTACCGAGAGGGCGAAGACCGCTGTGGAGAGCGGAAAACAGGCGGCTATTGTCACCGGAACGTTCGGAATCGGAGCCGCCGTTGTGCTCACTCAATTTTCGTTGGCGTTGAGTGCCGGTGGCGCCGCGCTCGTTCTCGACCAAGTCGATAACGCGAAGAAACTCGGTAGCCACGCGATTTCGACGATTAAGGAGGCGGAGCTTGCTGTGGAGCATCGCATCTACTCGGCTCTTCATCAAGCTCAACGAATTGCGATGGTTCCGGTGGAAAAGGCGACGGAGAACACGAACTCCTTGTTGGATGTTCTCGAAGGGGCGGTGCAGAAAGGGTTGAATGTCGAGGTGACACCGACGGTCGGTGCCACCATCACGCAGAGAGTCAAGAATTTGGCAACGTTGATTGTGAAGGGTGTTAATAATAAGGTAGATTTATTGAGAGAGTTTATGGGGGTTGAGATCTCGGAGTTGTTGGCTGGACAGGTTTTTCCCCGATTTTTACTCAAAAAATCGGGAATTTTCACTGAAATTCCAGTTGACAACACTGAATTTCCAATTTTTTTTCCCGATTTTTTTCTCAAAAATCGAAGCTATTACTCAAAAAGAGGTTTTTCCCCGATTTTTACTCGAAAAAATTGGGAATTTTTACTGAAAATTCGGAAACTAGATTTTCTGATCATTATCTTTCAAGTGTTTCCCCGATTTTTACAACTGCGCCCCACCGCAAACGAGAGAGTATCGGCGAGAGACGCAGAGTTTTTCATAGTTTTAGACATATTCTCGCTATTTTTCATAAAGATTTTCCCCAAAGTTATGGAAAATAGCGAATGTAGGTCAAAAACTGGAAATCTGTGTCGGTGCGAGAAAAAACTGCGTCTCTCGCCGATACTCTCTCCTTTGCGGTGAAGCGCAGTTGTATTTGCACGGCACTTTTTACAACTGCGCTCTACCGAAACCGAAAGATAGTGTGCGAAGTTGAGAGATACAGAGAAAAAGAGACATTTTACGAGGGGATTTCGGTGGAGCGCAGTTGTAAGGACCCAAGCAATATGTTGCAAACTCAAAATTTTTGCAAATCTGCGCTATAATTCCAGCCCCATTTCTGAGATCTCCCCTTTCTCCACGTAGAGTGTAAGACAACCTGTACAGACGCGCTCTATTGAGAAGCATGGTACGCTTTTTGTGCCACGGTGAACTTTAGAGCTTAGTGCATGCTTTTCAACGTTGAATAAATAAATTCTAATGTTCACACCGGTATGCACCAAGTTCGAAAGTTCACCGGGACGCAAAAAGGGTACCATGCTTGTCATTAGAGCGCGTCTGCATATGTTGTCGTGGACTCTACGTGCCTTCCCCCAATCTAATGTGATTCTAATAGTTTCCAAGTTATTTAAGGCCCACGATCACGTGATCGACCCAATCAACGAGAAAGCGCGTGCATATCTCGAACAACTCAGTCAATCGTTCGTCCTCCTCGACATTGTTCGCGAGAAGAAGACGTGGGTTATGGAGAAGACGAACGAGATCACGACGTCTGTGTACGACTTCAAGAACAAATTGGAGACGGAGGCGAATCAGTACAAAGTGGCACCGGAGGAGATGTTGATGAAGCACATTCAGTCGACTTCCGAACAACTCGCCACACAGTTGAAGGCCTTGCGTGAGAAGGGACAGATTGTGAGTACTGTAGTGTAGTATGGAGTGCAGTGCGGTGGAGCGCGGGTTGAAGGCGCACAACAGTTGGCACGGTGCCAAAGATTTTCAGTTTAAACCGCGACGCGCACGCAACGCGACTCGGAAAAGATAAAAATATATTTGTTGTCGCACACCTATGGGTGTATTCCTGTAGGATCCATCAATTTTTGCCAATTTTTCTTGGAGTTTTTGCTCAAAAATCGGTTTTTGTGTTGAAATTGAAAATTCCGTCCAAATCCGTCAATTTTCGTGCTTTCTTCACGATAATATGGCAGTTTTGGACGAAGTTCCCAGAAAAATGTTTCAAAAATTGACATTTTTCTGAAATGCTAGAAAAATCGCGGTTTTTTTTTGGCGAAACTTGGAAAACTATCAATTTTCACCGTTTTCAACCGAAAATTCCTGAAAAATTAGGTTTTTCTCGGCATTTTTGGTCAAAAACGGTGAAAAATTGATAGTTTTCAAAGTTTCTTCAAAAAAAAATAGCGGTTTTTCCAGTGGTGGGCGTGATTGAAGCTGAGCTTCAAAGAATTGTTGCTGCGGGCAACAAAAATCTGCGTCTCTCGCCCGCCGCCACTCTCTCGCCCCCCTCGCCTCCACACTCGAAATTTGAAGGAGGAGGGCGCGGAAAATGCTCATTTCGCTCGTTCTGAATAAAATTTCGATCTGAAAAGTGTTAAAACTATTAGAAGAGAACATTCTCTTTCGTGTGTAAAAATTATAACTATTTTATAGGGCACGGTCTCCCAGACTCCGAAAAACAACTGCAAGGAAATTTTTGATCTATCCTCATGAAACGAAAAATTTGAGAAATTAGTAGGTCTAAAACGTTTTTACTTTAATTTTTAGCGTAAAACTTAAAATCGGAAGTAAGAAAATTTCAGTTTCAGAATTATTCTGAGAGCATTATCCACCCATTAAATTCAAAAAATCTTGATTTCATATATCATTCCAGGACGAAATGACAATTTTTTATTTTTATTTCCGAAAAATCTACGGGATTTGTTCATTTCTCAACATTATCCAACGAATGATAGCTCAAAACGTGCGCCGGAGATTTCTACACATTTCTGTAGGACGGTTTTTCAATTTGCTCATTACTTTTCGAGAAATCGATCAAATTCCTAACTTTTTTCAAGTTTTTGTTATTTTCTCGAAAACTAATAAGCGAATTGAAAAACCGTCCTACAGAAATGTGTAAAAATCTCCGGAGCACATTTTGAGCTATCATTCGTTGAATAATGTTGAGAAATGAACAAATCCCGTAGATTTTTCCGAAATCAAAATGAAAAATTGCCATTTCGAACTGAAAGAATATATGAAATCAAGATTTTTGAATTGGATGGCACAGGTCCCTACGCTTCCAAAATCCTGAGGAGCTTTGTGACGTCGATCTGTCAACAAGGCGTACTATCCGTGCATTGGCGCTTTAGCGGTGTCTCTGCGTCTCTCGTTTTTACGCAGTGTTTCTCGTATTTCAGCATTTGATTTTTTTGATTTTTTGCCTTCATAATGAAATTTATTGCGTTTCTTTTTTATTTTATTAATTTAAAATAATAAAAAACCCTTCAATAGTCTTTAAAAAATCTAATTTTCCAGATATTTCCCGTCGGACATATCGAAACAAGCGGTTAGTTATAGAATTTCAGAAAATACTTCGCCGCCGAATATTCTTTCAGGTTATTTCATCAACGAACAGCATATAAGGAGAAACAACGACGTTTATTGCGCACAATTGGAGAAAGAGGAATGTATTCACTCGGATTGATTAATTTGTCTTCATTTATCGCACTTTCTCCCGAAATCTAGTGTTTTCTCATTTCCCTTTAACGTCTATTTCGATAAATTAATGAATTTTTCCGCATATAATCATTTTTACAAGAATTTTAGACGAAAATATGCTTTTCGAATTATAAATATGTTAAATTTACGGTATGCACGCCTTACGCGCCAACGGCATTTCTGACGCACGAAAAGCAGCACCTCTCTGGCGCATTGGAGGCGTAGGGTGCTGTGGATGGGTGGATAATGCTCTCAGAATAATTCTAAAACTGAAATTTTCTTACTTCCGACCTTGAGCTTTACGCTAAAAATTAAAGTAATAACGTTCTTGACCTACTAATTTCTCAAATTTTTCGTTTCATGAGGATAGATCAAAAATTTCCTTGCAGTTCTTTTTCGGAGTCTGGGAGACTGTGTAGGGAAATATTCTCGAAAAAGGCGAAAAAGTAAAATTAGTGGAAAAATTGGTGAAAAATCCAGATTTTGAAAAATGTTTCCACTAAAAATATTTTGGTTTTTTGAAATGTTATCAGTTTCAGTGGTATCTAATGGAATACCAATCCCTGGCTAATTCCGTTCAATAGCGGTCATTCTGTGGAGAAAACCCGATTTTGAGCTGAATTTATGGGAGGAGTCATTAGGACGGTTTGATTTCGGAGGTGTTCCACTAAAAGTTCCATGTATTCTTCATATACTGTTGTCATAGACATTATCTAAGGGGAGAAAAAAGAATTTTCAAAAAATATTAGGTATGGGCCGTTTTATGGTATATCGAAGTCACCTCACAGTGAAGGTTGAAATGTCGGCTAATTTGTTATGTTTGGGTTCTGAAATTGTGAGAATATGAATATTCTCGTGTTTGAAAAAATATTGCCAATATATTGGATAGTTGTTTGGTTGGTTTCCCAGAGCCGACTTAAGAGGCGTTGTCTGTAAGATGAGGATTCTTCTTGGCACAGTTGCTCGTCCAAAAATGACAAAAAAATTTGATGAAGAAAATTGAAATCGGTTCAAACTAATTCCTGTCGTTTAATATTTTGGAATTGGTGCATTTCATGTGTTTTATCAATATTCTGATTGTTTTCGGAACAATTTTTTTTTGAATTTTTCGCGAAAAAAAAATTTTCATAAGGGGGGACCCTTATGTGATTTTTGAAAAAATCAAAAAATCTCAAAATGGTCCCCCTGATTTTTGATGTTTACAATTGGACCTAATAAAACTTTTTGCGGGGAATACGAATACGATTTGAAATTTGAGGACTTCTAGAGGGAATTTTCGAGAAAAGTCGAAAAAACATGAAAATAAAATTTAATTGAACGGTTTCTGGGGTGTCTGAAGGAGCATCCAAAACCGGCGAAATTTGCCGTTTCCGCGCCCCACTTCCGCCTCTCCCCGTTTTTTCCGCCGACGCGACGAGAGAGTGCGAGAAATGCGGAGTGCGTTTCTCTAGCTTTTTTGTCGGCCGCGCCGCTTTTCAGTAGAGCGCAGCTTCATTAATTTCAATCGCCGCCCACCTCTGGGTTTTTCTGGCGTTTTTCAGAAAAAATGTCAAATTTTAAAACATTTTTCTGAGAATTTTGTTGAAAACTGCGGATTTTCGCGAATTTAGACGAAAACAATTTGAAAAAATCCGCATTTTTCGTAGAAACACTCAAAAATTCACGAATTCGAACGAAAATTTCAATATCGATACGGAAAACCAAAAAAACTGCACCGTTATTAGCTCAGCACGACTCTTACAACCGCGCTCCACCGAAATCCTCTCAAAAATGTCTTCTTTTTCTCTTAGTCTCTCAATTTCGCACACTATTTTCTCAGGTTTCGGTAGAGCGCGGTTGTAACTAGAAACGATCACCAAGCTCTTCCACGTGTTTATCACGTGAATCTGTGAATAACACGTGACAAGGGAACTAATCGTGTCGAGACCCTTGCGCCTTTAAATATGCCGTAAAAGCTGCCACGTGTCATTCACTTCGTGCCAAGACCCAGAAATTCAAAAAAACATTCCCAGGTCTTCGGTGACAACACAAAAATCGAGACGACCGTCGACTATCTCGAGAAGCTGAAGACAAACCTCTCGGAAGCCGGTGACGTCTATCAAGTTCGCGATGAGGTACCTATCTAAAAATTCTGAAAAAAAAAACTGAAATTTGGAATTTTCAGGTCCTGAACGAGGCTCGCCAACGGATCGCCGAGTTGTCCGCGTGGACTACAAACCTTCTGGTTCGTCAACAAACCGAACAGTAAACTTACACCATATACATAATTCTTGTCAAATTTTTTGTTTTTTCCCCGTTAAATTTTTTGATATAACAGTAGAAAGCAAGTGATGGCATCATCTGTCAATCTTTCTTTTTTTGTTTTTTTTTCGTCTCCTCCCCCTTTCTCCTCTCAATTTCTTCCATCATTACACCCCGTGTTCATCACACTATCTCCCCCCGATTCCCCCCTCTATACTCTCAATTATAGAGACAAAATGTCTATTTTGCCAATATTTTGTCAGCAGATGTACGATTACCTCATCGCCCAGTTATGCACAGTAAGATATATTGTATACGTGTAACCACTATAGAAATCTAAACATTTTTCAATTCTGACACCTACTCCTCGAAGCTCTCGCTTTTTCCAGGTGATCTCCGCCGAATTGGAATTCGAGCCGGACGATCTCCACATCGACGAGCTCTACTTTGAAGCGCCGCCACGTGTCTCACTTCGCGAACGAATCTTGTTTAGGAATCGTGCCTAATTGCTTGCTAGAAATCGATATCAAGTGACTGTAAATAAAGTAAAAATTCACTACTCAGCTGATAAGAATTCGATAACAATGGGTTAGCGAAACATGTGACAAATCACTTAATTACACTTTTGATAAGTTTGATTTTTAGTCTCCCCCTCCTTGCGGCGCCACGCGGAAACGCTTCCCCTCTTCTACGCCCTCCTTAGCCTCTTTCGAAATGTGCGCGCGTGGCCGACTGGTTAAGAAGCTAGAGCGGCGCACGGGGGGTCAAGGGTTCGGTTTTCCCCTCGCGTCAAACTTTTTTTTCTTTTTTGAAATTTAGGTTTTATTGATTTTATTGATAGAAAAGGTCAAGCAACCGCTTGCGACATGGACATCAAATCAGAATTCATGTTATCCGACATGATTGCACTCTTCGACGGATTATTGAATACCTTCACCTCCTCCTCAACAGTATAATCCGCGTCGGCCACAGTCTCCAGCTGAATCCGTTGTTTCGTCAGATGCCAGAAGACGACGGTCAGAATTAGAATGATGAGTTGAGCACCGGCGGCGCCGAGAAATGCGGCTCCATAGGCGCCCGTACCGGTCCTTGGTTTTTTGGCGCCTTGTTGTTCACGGAATTTGGCAGGACTCAGACTTTCCGGCACAATGTTGTCGAACACGATGGCGAGGGGATGGACGAGTTTTGTGAGGGATTTTCTGGAAAAAATTCAATCAATTTTCAAAAATTCAATCAGAAACTGCGCCCTAATGCAAAAATAGGAATGCAAAAAAAGTTTGGAGGCATGAGGAATCGAACCCCCGAAGCAAGATTGGTAGCCAGACTCCTTACCAGGTACACCACGGGTGCGGGCCGGCGGCGCGGAACTGAAGGTGGTGATAAAAGTGGCGACAGCAAGCAAGTTCACGGCGCTCACCACCTTCATCACCACCTTCGGTTTCGCGCCGCAGGCCCGCACCCGTGGTGTACCTGGTAAGAAGTCTGGCCGCCAGAATAGCATCCGGGGTTCAATTCCCACTGAGTGCTATTATTTTTTGCTTTTTGTAACAAGCACACTGATATAAAAATCGTTGGATTTGGCTTAAAGATGGTGGAGTTTCAACTGACGAAAAACTTACTTCCCCTTTCCTGTCGCTTTTTCGAAAGTGTTTGCAATCAAGCCATGTTTATAAGGGGTTTCCGGAAGGCAACACAAGATTCCATTGGTGTTGGTGCCGGGGAGAACCGTATGAAACATCTCACATTTCTCACAACATTTTCCTTTCGCTTTGAATTTTCCAGAACTATCTCTTTCGGCGACGAGAAAATGCGGTTGGTCGAATGCTCGTTGGACACCGTATTTGCACGGTGCAAACGTTGGTTGGTGCTTGTGAGCTGGAAAAATTGTTATGGTGAAAGTGCGCTCTATCGCACTGAAAAAATCTTTTACACTCACCGAGATACCGTGTCTTCTTTACAGTAACTTTATGCAGAGAAGGGTTTTGACTTTGACTCAAATCAAAAATCAGCAAAATGACGAGGTAGATCAAAGCTCTCATTGTATTGGTTTTCTGATTTTATCGATTTTTTGTTGAAAATTTTGGAACTGAATTGTGTAAGTTTCATATCATACGAGAAGAGGAGGGGGTTCACGTGAAATAATTTTGAATTTCAAAAACAATTTTTTGGAATATCTGAAAAATTCGGCATTGCAAACGTGCCCCAATGCAAAATGAAACATGCAAAAAAACAACAAAAACGTTTTGGCTCAGGTGAGATTCGAACCCCCGCCATGAGATTCCCGCCGCCGCCTTGACCCACTACGCCACCAGGGGCGAGGAGCGGCGGCGAACGCGAGGGCGTATAAGTGTGTGGTGTTCTGCGCACTTATGCAACTGCGCTCCAATGATAAATTCGACTTTTTTTTCTGTTTTTCAAAATAAAATATTTCCAAATGCTCATTATTTATATAATAAAATTAAACAAAAAGTTAAAACCAGTCGTTATAATAATTATTAGGTAATAAATTCCATGTTTTTTTTTACAAATCCTCAATTTCGATGTTGTAGCGAAGTTGTTTGGCGGAGAACCACGAGTAGTAGTTGTCGAATTCCAGAACGTCTGAAAATTTAATTTTTTTTGTAAAATTTCAAAAATTTGAGAAAAAACCCACAATTTCCCACGTCGGTCACATCCAAATGCCCGGTGATCGGAACATTGGTACACTCCAAACGGATGTATGGATAGACAGTCTCCATTTCAGTCAATTTGTCGCAGGCGCCAGTTTTATCGTAGTGAATTTCGAAGCCGATGTCGTCCTCGTCGGTCATGTAGGTCCAGCTGGAAAAATTATCAATTTTTAAGATTAGAATACGCGCTCTATTGGTCAGCCCAACATTTGGTAGGTCATTTTTGACACGCTTTTTTTCAAGCCAATTTTGATTGAAAGTTCTAAAATTTAAAATGGTTGTGTAGATTAAGTCAAGGGCTATATTTTTGTAGTTGACAACTTTTCTCTATCTTTTCACCCAGCTGAGTTATGCGCTTTTGAAAATGGGAACCTGGAAGCGAGGGAGTTGAGGAGACGCAGAGAAGCGGGACGCCCTCCTCTTTTCGCACACTCTCTCGCCACCTAATCTTTATAGGTGCATATATCAAAGGGGTTATGAAATAGAGAAAAGTTGTCAACTGCAAAAATGGAAAGCTGGTTTTGATCTATCAGAAAAATGCAAATATGTAAAATTTGGACAAAACCTAATAGAGTTACAAAGCTTCAAAGTTGGGAGAAAAAAATCACAAATGTTCGTTAAATCTGTCATTCTTGAAAATTTTTCAGTGTTTTCAGCAAAAAAAATGTTCTAAAACCTTCAAAACTTGCTAATACCTGACTTCCTGACTAAATTTTTTTTTTAAATCCCCAAACTTTGAGATCTTGTATCTTTCTTCAAAAAACTCCCAAATTTAAAACTCAAAAATATTCACGTAGATCAAATCCAGTTCTCCCTTTTTGCAATTTTCAACTTTTTTCTATCTCTTCACCCAATTGAGCTATGCGTCTTTAAAGATAGCCGATTTAAGCTGGGTGAGAGAGAGGAGGGGGAGGAGACGCAGAGAAGCGAGACGCCCTCCTCTTTTCACACGCTCTCTCGCCATCTAACTTCAACCCTCCGTATCTCAAGAACGTGAAGAGCTATCAAAAAGTTGTCAACTGCAAAAATGTAGCCCGTGACTTGATCTACTAGAATATTATACGTTTGAACGGAGAAAAACTGAAACTGACCTTATCCGACTTGGTCGTTTCACTTTGATCTGAATCAAGTGCTTATCCCCAGCATAGACAGTTGTCAACTGATCGTAATCCGCCATAGCCTTCTTCGGATCCACGAAATATGACTCATCGACGGCTCCGCCCCCATACTTGATACGTGATGGACACTTTGGATCACCGTTCTCCACGAGATTACCTCCCCAGTACATTGGCCATCCCTCGAGATTCACGATTTGAGCGAGAGACCATTTCCAGTCGGACTGAAAAGGAAGGGAAATGTAGATCAAAATAAAATTTATTTTGTAGATCACTTACCTCCGATGGCATTTCGACAAGACGAGTGATTGGATCCTGAAGGATAGCGGTAATCGATGCATAGGCGATTCTAGCCATTTCGGGGGCTCTGAAAATCAATCAATACTTCCTATATGAAATTTCACCTACCGAGACCTACCGAATAATCAAAATTTTCCGCAAGACCATTGGATAATGATCCTGGAATAAGCTGACGAGAGTGGTGAATGACGAAGCGAATTGTTTGCATGAGAAATGGGCGGATGTGATATTTTCCAGGTCGAACACCAATGTCATTTGCTCGAATGGGCGGCCCGACTAAAAAAAATCGATAAAAATTGAAACTTTTTGAAAAAAATTAGTCAACTTCAACAGCTTGTAACTTTGTTAGTTTTCAAAAACACTTATTGAATTTGTATTTGGCATGTAGATCAAACCCAGCGCTACATTTTTGTAGTTGACAACTTTTTTCTATCTCTTCATCCAACTGAGTTATGCGTCTTTAAAGATCGTCTTTAAAGATAGCCAATTCCAAGACGCGAGCGAGCGAGAGGGGAGAGACGCAGAGAAACGAGACGCCCTCCTCGTTTCGCACACTCTCTCGTCCCCAATCTTTGAACGCTCATAACTCTAAAGCGTGAATAGCTATCAAAAAGTTGTCAACTACAAAAATGGAGATCTGGGTGTGATCTACCTAGTCATAACAAAAATTTTCAGTTTTTAAGGCATGGCCTACTGTCAAATTTGGTCAAAAAAAATTTTCTAGAACTGTATCTCTTCAGCGCTTGGAGATATTAAAAAATTGTCAACTACAAAAATGTAGCTCTATTCATGATCTATCTAACCAATATTAAAAATTCCAAGTTCACTCACCTCCGCCGCCTTCTGCTCACAAAGTTTCATTCCTTTCTCGATAGCAGCCAATGAGAATTTGATGTAATCGAGTGAAGCGACAGATCTCAACAATCCCTCGACATCGACATTTCCCAAAAGTGACATCAGAATCGGACGTCCCTCGGTGTCACCTAGAAGTCCATATCCGCAGTACTTTTCGAGACACTCTGGTGGAGTCCACTGATGAATCGTGTCCAAATGCCACGCGTTTCTGAACGTCACATGTTTTCTCAGACTCTCTGCTGTCTCATCGAATCGTCCGCCTTTTGCACGAAGCCAACGGAGCACGTAGCCATCGTTCAAGTTGTCGATTTGTGGGAGGATTGATCTGAAACTTGGAAACTAAGGGTCTAGGATCGAGAAGAAATACATCAGCGTGATCCTTACAAAAAGCAAAAATGAATTGGAGGGGGAAGGAATCGAACCTCCGATGCCAGATTACTGACCAGACTCTTTCCCAGGTACACCACAAGAGCCGACGGTGGCGACAGCAAGCAGAAGCGGCGGCGCGCGGTGCCCACCACCCTTATCACCTCCCTCTGTTCCGCGCCGCCGCCCCCCATTCATGGTGTACCCGGTAAGGAGTCTGACTAGTAATCTTGCATCCCAGGTTCAATTCTTTCTCCTCGCAATTACTTTTTGCTTTTTTCGACAAGCATCAGGATGTGTTTATTTTCAAGTTTAACGCATTCTATCGCAATGAAACGAGATTTTTGCGTTTCCCGCATCCCGTCTTTTATTCTTTCCCGCATGACGTCATTCCTCCGAATAAATGAGGGAATCCCCTCGGTATTTGTCGTATAATCTAGGAAACAAGGTCACATATCTGGAATCTCTCCTCCTTGTTTATCGAAGAAAAACTATTTTTTCCCATGTGACTCTCAAAAGATTCGAGATAACAAGACAATTGTTACGAAATATTTTCTGGTACGGTACAAAGTACACATTCGAACAAAAAATAAGGTATGGCCTAGAAATCCAGAATTAGGTAGTCCACCTTATCAAATCACTGTTGTGTATTGATCATAGATGAAAAAGCTTCGAATCGATTTTCTGCGTAAACGGATCAAAAGATACGAATCTGGAGGGCTTGGAAAGGGAGACGACGTGGGTTCAAGGGAAAAGCGGGAAATTTCGAAAAGTTTTGTAAAAATTGAAATACACTGACAAAATTGTCATTGTAGTTATACCACTTCAGTAGAGCGCATCTGCAATTTTTCGAAATTTACGACTGTTTCCAAATTTCGTGGTTTCAAATACTATATAAAGTTGGTGATAGGTACAAGGATTCTATTTCTGCAATCAAAACCGGCTAAATGGTACTGGGAGCCAAGTTATGAGCTTTTTCACATTCGGGAGATTCACCAAGGATGGTCATGGGGTCGGTCTGGAGATATGGTTCGCGACCTATATTATTGGAAAACTGAGAAAACGCTGATTCCTAACATATGTTCAGTTTTTGCCCTCGAGGCCCGGTATTCGAGAAAAACGGGGTCAAAGTTTCCACATCGACCGATATTTCCAGACCGGCCCCATGGCCTTCCCTAGTCAGCTCGCAGAGACATTTAGCTAGTTTTGATTGCAGAAATGGGATACACATAGTTGAAAGTACCAATGACCCTATTTATAGAAGTTCTGAAATCCGCAAATTGGAGATACGCTCTACCGAAAAAAGTGGTCAGTGTAACTGACAACTTTGTCAGTGTAACTTGTCAGTGTAACTTTGAGTCAACATAAATAATTTTTTCCACTATATATTCTATACCTGAGATCGTGAATAGTCTGCTGTTCAATAGAGGTTGCAGTGGCCGTCGGCGACACCAACATTACTTCGATTGGAATGAAAGAAGGAAGAATGAAGAATCGAGAGAAAAGGAAGGAGGCGGATTGTCCTCTTCTCTCTCCCTCACACTATTTCTCAGTTACTGTAGTATCGTCTGTGTTGTGTAATATCTCCGCAGAATCTTTCCCGCCTTCGGCCTTCTTCACGGGAGACGATTCCTTCCCCCATTTTCTCTTTTCTTGCAGATTTCAATCGGTTGGAGGGAAAGTGGGAGACGATGGAGAAAGGATGACCGGAGAGAGACGGATGTGTCACATGGTTTTTAGTGATTTTTGGATGGAGGGAAAGAAGGAAAACAGTTCTTAGTGTAGAGGGAGGGTAGTTGAAAACTTTTTGAGATATGGGGCATCGGATTTTTTGCGTTAATTTTTCCATATGCGCTCTACCGAACAAGGGTGAAAAGTGGTCAGTGTAACTAAACTGCAAGGACAACTTTGTCAGTGTATTTGTGTCAGTGCGTTTTTGTCACGTTGAATTCATTCGAAACTAATAGTTATCAAACCTGGCGGGTAACTCGCTTAAAACTCAATGCTATAAACGGAAAATATACGAGAGTTTAGATCTCGACAAGATCTAAGGTTATGACCTACTACGGGACGGAAAGCTATCCGGTAATGTGCCGGAAGCCGGGCTGGAATGGATTTTTGACCGGTTTGCGGGTTTTTTGCACTTTTTCTCGGGCCCCAAAATTGTAATTCGAAGATTTCAGCAGAATTAGAGGTTGGAACAGAGGTACCCACTTTTAAGAACCTTTGACATGCAGTTAACTTTCATTACTTTGGATTGGGTTCACATTATTTAAATAGAAAAAGTCTCGCTCTACATTTTTGTAGTTGACAACTTTTATATTGCTTTTCACGCTTTTGAGATACGCACCTTCAAAGTCTAGCTTCTCTTCCTTTTCTCTTCCTCCTCGGCCTCCAGGTATCCACTTTCAACGGCGCATATCTCAAAAGTGTAAAGAGATATCAAAAAGTTGTCAACTACAAAAATATAGAGTGTGACATGATCTACACAACCATTTTAAATTTTTGGATTTTCAGTTAAAATTGGCTTCAAAACAGCGTGTCAAAATTGACCAATTATTGGGGAATGAGCATTTCTCTCAAATACCTCTCAATAGCTGTCAAAAAGTTTTCATCAAAACAAAAATAGATCCGTATGCAATAAACTTTATCATTCATATAAATTAAAAACTACTCAATATATCCTAATACCTTTTGATATAATTTGAAACGGAAGAATGTGCACTTTGAACGTTTGGTTTTTATCAATTCGTGTGGAAAAATGCAATCATTTTCGGAATCGTCTAGAAAATGTGAAAAAGTAAACAATTATTATAAGAATAAAAGCTTTTTTTTAAATTGAAAAAACACAAGTCAATTTATTTTTGTTTGAGCTGGAATTGTCTTCCAGATGGCAGTGAAATGGCAGATAAAAAAAACTTTGTGGAATACTGAAAACCGTTTTAAAGGTTTTAATCTTATCCAAAATTTAACAACAGATTCAGAATCCTGCTTTCCAAATATATACAGTACCGGTCGAAACGATAAGGACTTTAGCCGTTTTCAGTGGAAATTGTCCTACTTTAAGAGTGTGTCTTGGTAATACTGATAGTCCCATTAAGTAGATTTTAATGGATCATAAAGATCAAAAATAGAAGTTCATTTTTGTTATTGACAACTTTTTTGTACGGACGCTCACTAGAGAGTTACGGTCATTTTAAGGAAACAGCTCAAAAATCGCACTAACAATTGTAAAAATTTTCGATTTGAGGGAAAAATTACTTTGTGATACGAAGTTTTCTACAATTTTCATATATTTTTTGACATTTTCAACTGATAACCTTTTGACCAGTAGTGTAAGTTACTTAGTGGAACTTTCAATTTTCAACTTTCAATAAATGCCGCTCTTCCTCCCGATGGAAATCAAAAGAAGAGAGATTGTGTAAATACAACGGAGTCCAATTTTTAATAGAAATGGAAAAAACATGTGTAACGGATCGGACACACTTGAATTAGATACTCTTTGTTTATTTTCATCTTGATTCCTTTATTTTCAAATGGATCGCCGATCTCTGTGCTCAATTTTTGAAGGAGCTTGATCTTGATTGAGATGGCACCGCAGAATGAACTTTTTTTTACACCATAGCTTTTAATAAATTGAGTTTATCATACTTGTCAAGACCCTGCTGTAAAGGCTTTTTCTTCCAAAAATTTTTTGACAGTTTTTTTCACTACTTTCAGTATAGCTAAAACTACTTCGGCTCCAATAACGATTCAACTCAGGATTCCATGTACCGTATGCTCTTCTAAACAGGTCGCATGAGTTTCTAGATTCACCTCCGTATGTCACTGTGTTGCCGCGTTGACCTACGGCCGCGCGCGCGCATTTTCTCTGACTACGGTATGTTAGGTCCTCTTTCTTTGGTTTTAGACCGTTTTGTGTAGTTTTTGGAGCTCTGACCGTGGCAACTCACCTCTTATCGTTTGGGTTACCTTATTCTCAGAGTTTTAGACCGGTTTTGGTAGTGTTATTGCATTTTTGAGCCGTAACTTGTTATTTATGCACCAGAATGTGAGATAGTTACACATTTATGAATTTGGTGGGATACTGCGTGTTGGGTTTTTTTGTTTTGAGATTTTTTTTAAAATCAGGTTTTTGTGAAAAGTTATAGTGACACGTTTCTTCTTCGTTATTTCAACATAAAGAGTCAAACCCAATAAAAATTGGCATTTTTTGACCCACTGTTTTGAATCCATTTTTGATCGAAAATTTTAAAATTTAAAATGGTTGTGTAGATCACAAATATGGCTATATTTTTGTAGTTGACAACTTTTTGATAGCTATTCAAGCTTATGAGATATGCGCCTTTAAAGTTTGGGAGGCGAGAGAACGCAGACACAGAGACGCAGAGAAGCCAGACGCCCTCCTCTTTTCGCACGCTATCTCGCCTCCAATCTTTAAAGAGGCATATCTCAGAAGTGTGAAAAGATAGAAAAAAGTTGTCAACTACAAAATTGCAGCCCACAACTTGATCTACCAGAAAAGTATAGTTTTGATCCAAATGCAACTGTACATGACCGCCTATTCAATAGCTCAAAATTGCCCGACACCTCCAATTGGAATGATATAATCTGATTTCAAGTTTACCTCTTTCTCCTCCAATTGTTGTGTTATGCTCTAGTGGAGACAAGAAGTGTCAACAAGAGACCGCCCTCCGAGGAAAATCCGCACTCAAATACACTTGACTCGCTAGCCGATTACTCTGAAGAAGGGGAGGGAAGGAAGAGTGTCTGGGAATTACTCGGTTTGCAAATCAGTTCTCAATGGAGTCGCTTATTTTGACAGGGTTTATACAGTGTCCCAAACAGTTTTATGGGCGTAGAATTAGCCCGACTTTGGCAAATTTCTTGATTTTCAATTTTCGGATTTGAATCCAAGAAACTTTTATCTTTTCGCATAAATTTTGAATCGATCGGGACAAAAAACAGTAGTTGGGTCTGCGTAGATAATTCAATTTGCTTAAACTAGTTGCAAATGCTTAAAAATTTACATAAAAATTATAGGCTCAACTCAAGAAATTTTTCGATTTTTAGTATTCAGTTACCCTTCTATATCTCAACTTTGACTTGTCCCCCTGGTGTCACATTTTGTTCCAGTAGTCCCAAATTTATATGTTTCTGGTAGATCAAATACAGATCTTTATTTTTGTAGTTGACAACTTTTTGAGAGCTCCGCCCACTTTTGAGATTTGCGTCTTTAAAGATTATTTTCCCCTTGCGTCTCTTCCCCTTGCTTCCAGGGCGTCTAATCTTTAAAGGCGCATATCTCAAAAGTGGGCGGAGCTATCAAGAAGTTGTCAACTATAAAAATGTAGAGCAGGGTTTCATCTATCAGAAACATATAAAATTTAAAATATTTCGCCAGTTTTTGACACTATGACAGACATTGGTCGATTATCGAAAAAATAACAGGGTACTTGTCAAAGTTGCCTGAGGATTGAAAAATGAACTTTTTTTTGAGAACCTAAAATGAGTTTCCGGATTCCTTGACACTTAAGCAGACTAAATTTGTAAGTTGCAGATGCGCTCTACTGAACAAAGTGGTCAGTGTAACTGACAACTTTGTCAGTGTAACTTTGACCGAGAATCCCAAAGATCAGTTCCGCCACCACCTACAGTATCGGTGTCATCTCTCAAATAAAAAAGAAAAAGAAAAAGAAAAAAAGGAGAAATATGAGCTTGTAAAAGAGAATGTAAAAGAGAAGAGAGTACACAAAATGAGTTCTCTTTTTCTATTGTTTTATCTCCTTTTCTTCTTCGTTTTGCTCATTCGGTGAGCAACAACTTGTCAAGTATCCCCCCTTTTCTTTTGTGCTCCACCGTGTTCTTTTCGTAAGTTTTTTTTGCTAGAGATTGATTGATTACTTAACAGATTAATTGACAAAAATTGTTTGACGGGGGAAAAAGAAAAGAAGAAAAAGATCACAAACAGGTGGCTCCATTTCTTTTTTCCTCTTTTTTCACCACATGTGTTCAACTTTTCACAATGTGTTTATGTTTGTATTCGATTTTCGTAGATCATAAAAATTTTCGATTTCTTTGACTTTTTCAAGGTCGATTTCTAAGAACGCGCTTTTCTGTTTGGGTGACAAGTTTAATCTTCTTGAGTGACAAGATGTGCATTAGACGCCGTTTTGTTTTCTGAACCTTTCGATTTTCTGCAATTTTAGTAAATAAAAGGCGAATTTCTCAAAAATTTTCAAGGTAAATCAATCAATTTCAGCTGAAATTCAATATCACGGTACTCGTTACAAATTGCAAAAAATAATAACACTCAGTGGGAATCGAACCCCGGATGCTATTCTGGCGGCCAGACTCCTTACCAGGTACACCATGAGTGCGGGCCGGTGGCGCGGAACAGAGGGTTGTGATAAAGGCGAGGAGCGGCACCTTCATCACCACCTTCGGTTTCGCGCCGCCGGCACGCAGTCGTGGTGTACCCGGTTGGGAGTCTGATCAGTAATCTGGCATGGTGGGTTCGATTCCCACCTGGTCCAATTCTTTTTTTCTTTTTGTAAGGAGTAAGGTGGTAGGTGAATTTTTGGAATTTGAGCTGAAAATAGCCGATTTGCAGGTGAAAAATTTTGTAAATTGGCTAAAAATCCAAAATTTCCTAAAGTCTTCCTAAAGTGGCTAATAAGAGGCTCATGAAAATAATAGCTATACCTTTTATGACCTACTTAACCACCCCATGTATATTCATTGCTTTGCCCTCCCATTTACGAGTACATTTCCCTCCCAGCTCTCTTTTCTCTCTAAATCTCTCACTCTTCTCGTTTTCCCATTTTTCATCCCCTCATTCAATTGAGACCCCCCCCCCCAACTCTCTCTTTTTCCCTTTTAAAATGATGACATGGGGGACAAAACATTCTGTGCCCCTCCCTGTGCTTACACAGATTTTGATGCAAGTCAGAAAATTCGTTTTGTTTATAAAAACAACGTTTTTCTAGCATTTATATGTATATGTGTATTAGCGGGTTGACTTGTTGAATTTTGAAAAACTTTTTTTTGTAGTGAAATAATATTTTGTGGAATTTCGGACTAAATAGCGTCACAGGGAGCCTTAACTTGAGTAGATCAAAAATAGGCTCACAATTTTGTAGTAGACAGTTTTCAAGTTTGTCTGTAGGTTTTTAAGATATGAGCCGTTGAAATAGCAAAAATGTGAAATAAAAAATTTTTCGAAACGAAACAAAAATTTGCGAACCAGTAACGATTTTTTGAATTTCCGTGATATGATTATGGTTAGGTAGATCAAAAAACGTTCTAAAATATTGTAGTTGACAATATTTTTGATAACTTTGCAGGGTTTTGAGGTACGGCGGTTCTAACAAGGGAACCTTTTTCATACACCGGTTGAGAATTGGCTGAAACTTTGCACATATATACTTTCGACCCTGCTCTATCACATGCCGTTTTCAAAAACTGCGCAATACGGCTCGTAGGCGAAAAAACTGGGTCTGAAAATTTCTGAAAATCGCCGTGTCAAATTTCACGCGTGACGTCCTTTTCTTGAATTCCCTTTTCTCTATTAAAAATATGAACATCGGTGGTCCAGTGGTTGTGAGGGGGAGTCGTGGTAGGAAGGGTATGGGTTCGATCCCCGGCCACGCTAAAGTTTTTTTTGTTTTTTTATTATGATTTTTCAAGGTGCTCTTATTGGGTCTGTATAGCTTTTTTCGAGATTTGAGAAGTGTAACACTGCTTTTTATGAGAGCATAAAGAAATTGGGAACACAAAAACGAAACAAATTTTTTCGAAGATTTCCTCACTTTTTGATCATCAAGTGATGGTCATTAATTATTCGAGAATAATGGTGTTTTGGAAAAACACAATTTGGAGAAAAAGTTTCATAAGAACTTTCCTTCAAAAAGCAACTTCTTTCATAACTTTTCAAGTCGAAAAGATACTGAACTCTTGTGAGAAAGTAGTTTCTCCAGAATTATCAAATTAATGACCATCATTTGATGATCAAAAAGTGAGGAAATCTTCGAAAAAATTTGTTTCGTTTTTGTGTTCCCAATTTCTTGCAGGTGCTTTACGTTTTTTTGGTAGAAATTTTTAAAGACGCATATCCCAAAAGTGGGCGGAGCTATCAAGAAAATGTCAATTGCAAAAATGAAGCTCTATTTTTGATCTGTAAGAAAAATATAAATTTGAAACACCTGGGACAAAAATTTACACCAAGGCGACATGTCAAAGTAGACTGATTTTTTTTGCCGCTTCTTCTCGAATGCTATCTTTAAAGGCGCATATCTCAAATGTGGGCGGAGCTATGAAAAAGTTTTCAACTACAAAAATAAATATCTTGACTTGATCTACCAAAAAAAAGCAATTTTAAACAATTCGAGCAAAAATCGACATTGCGGCTAAGTTTGAGATTTTGAGGTAATAGTATAAATTTTGGAAAAAATTTCATTCTGCATAAAATTTTTTTTTAACCGTTCAAAACCTCAAAGTGACCATTCCAGTAGATCAAAAAGTTTCTCGAGTCTCTCCAGCTATCCGTGTTCATCTAATTAATCAACCAACTCTCTTGAAAACGGAACATGATGGATAAGAGAGAGACAGGCGGCACATGAAGGCGGATGGAGGGGGGATGAAGAAAAGAAGAAGAAGAAGAAGAGGGCATATATTTCGAGTGTTGACCGCAAAGTGAAATCTCCCGTCTCTGAGTCTCCATATCTCTCATTCCTCCGTTCCCCTCCTCCCCCCCTCTTCCTTCCTCTTTTCATGTCGTCTCGAGGGGTCACCCAGTGGCTAACTTATCTTCTTTTCCCTCACAACACTACTACTCTACGACTACTACACTCATTATCATACATGGGAAAAACTATAAAGTACTTTTTATCTTTGCATGACTCAATTTTCACTTTTCAAAAAAAATTTGACCTGTAACTTTGCTATTTTAGGCTTAATTTCAAAGTTTGACCCACCATTATACTCTTTACAAATTGCAAAAAATTATTGCACTCGGTGGGAATCGAACCCCGGATGCATTTTTACTGGTCTGGCTCCTTACCGGGTACACCATGAGTAAGGGCTGGCGGCGCGAAACCGAGGGTGGTGATGAAGGCGCCGCTCTTCGTCTTTATCACCGCCTTGGGTTCGGCGCCGCCGGCCGACACCCGTAGCGCAACTAGTAAGGAGTCTGGCCAGTAATCTTGCATCCGGGGTTCGATTTTTTCTGCTTTCTATTATTTTTTGTTTTTTGTAACGAGTATTGGGATAGGTCTATTATTGAATTTGACCTGAAACTGGCTAAGTTTTAGTTAAAAAAATGTTGAAAAACTCTTTTTTTTTTCATTTTCCGGTTACTCTTTTGCAAATCTATACACAAACCTTGAATTAATATATTCTCGGAAAAGATTTGCACATCGGAAGTATCGCCTCTTTAATGTCAAATGTAATCGGTGAGCTTCATAATTTTTCTCATTTCTTTCCCAATGGAGCGCATTTGCTATAGCTATCACATTTGTTTAATAGTTTAGTTTAGCTTTCCTTTCAAGTTTAGCCGCCCGGTTCTTCGTTTTTCCCCTGCAAATCGAAAAACGCAGACAATTTTTTTATCTGTCTGCTAAACTCGTTTTCTTTGTCTATGAAAATTTTTTTTTGAAAAAATTATTCATTTGTCTGTCTAAACGCTTAGTTCACTTGAAACATATAATTTAAACGTTAATAACCCCCTAATTATCGTGCAGCTCACTGATTATATAATTTAATATCTTCTCTCTGCCCACATGAAACTCAATCCCTGCCCGTCATCATCAATCCAGTGAGAAATTTGTGTAATGTGTATGCATACACACTTAATAGATTATTTATACTAATTTCTTGCTAAATTTTTGCGGGAAAATTTTTTTTGGTCAAATTTTTTTTTCACCTGTACCTTGAAAGCTCTTCTACGGAAATTCGCTTAGACTACAAACTACAAATTTTTCCCCTGTAATTGAAGAACAAGTCGTGTGTAATTATGCGTTGACATATCCGCCCCACCTTTAATCAGTTATCTTATTCTCGGATCATTTCCCCTTAATTTGACCCTGTAGTACGGTTTGGGTATAATAAAAAAATTTCCATTTCATACCACCTCTAGTTTTTTTCTTTTTCTCGAATTTCCGATATTTTATTCATTTTTTCTCTTCCCCTCTCTTAGCCCTGTTTCTTATTCAATTTTGAGCCGAAAAAAAGAGTGGAGACCGCTTAGAAAATTGGTTTGAATTCCATTGAAGTCTATTGAATTCCCCCTAAGTTGTGCGCCTTTAAATTGTAAAAACCTCTAACTTTTTTATTTTTCAAAACATTTTCACCTGTAACTTTGTTATTTTAAGCTTAAATTCAATGTTTGACCAACCATTATACTCGTTACAAAGTGCAAAAAATAATAGCCGCCGGTGGGAATCGAACCCCGGATGTCAGATTACTGGCCAGACTCCTTCCCAGGTACACCATGAGTGCGGGGCGGCGGCGCGGAACAGGGGGAGGTGATAAAGGTGGTGGGTTCCGCGCGCCGCCGCTTCTGCTTGTTGTCGCAACCGCCGCCTCTCATGGTGTATCTGGTAAGGAGTCCGTCCGGTAATCTTGCATCCGGGGTTCGATTCCAACCTGGTCCTATTATTTTTTGCTTTTTGTAAGGAGTATGGTGGTAGGTGAATTTTTGGAATTTGAGCTGAAATTAGCCGATTTGCAGGTGAAAAATTTTGTAAAATGGCATTTTTGACAGAATGAGAGGTTTAACCTCGAAAACCTCTTATCAAAATCGGAAACAACAAAATCCCCTCATCGTCGGTATGGTATTTTAATTAGATTACACAACAACGCCCATTTTATCTCCATTTTGCCGCATTTTTCTCTGTTTTACATTTGCGAAAATTTAACGATTCGATTCATTTGAATAATGCGTTTGGTCACGATTTATATTTTTGGACAACCAGTTTTTTTCGTTTCCGAAAAGTTGTTGTTTCTTTTCACTTTTTATGTTTGTGATTTTTTCGATGAAAAAAAGAGAAACAAAAAAGAAGAAAGCGGTTCCATTTTTATTATACTTTCTATATATTTTTTGTATGTTTTTTTTGTATTTCTGACGGAGAAAAACCCTGATGTTCCTATTTCGAAATAGAACATGTTTACTCTAATGACTTAATCTTATCAGCCGAATTACGAAATCCGGTCATAGGTAAACCATGAAAACCCGTGAAAACTACTTAGCCCCTCGATTCGACAGTGTTCGTCACAAAACACTAAACCTGGCATGTTATTCGCCATTGTTAACGAAAAAATCGAAAAAAATCCCACAAAATTTGCCACTTTACAAAAATTTTCATCTGCAAATCGGCTAATTTCAGCTCAAATTCCAAAAGTTCACCTACCTTCATACTTCTTACAAAAAGCAAAAAAGAATTGGACCTGGCGGGAATCGAACCCCCGATGCCAGATTACTGGTCAGACTCCCTACCGGGTACCCCATGAGTGCGGGCCGGCGGCGCGGAACCGAAGGTGGTGATGAAGGTGCTGCTCCTCGCTTTTATCACCACCCCATGTTCCGCCCGGCCCTCCCGCACTCGTGGTGTACCCGGTTGGGAGTCTGGCCAGTAAAAATGCATCCGGGGTTCGATTCCCACTGAGTGCTATTATTTTTTGCTATTTGTAAGGAGCATCGTGATAGGTCTAATATTGAATTTAAGGCAAAATTGATCGATTTACACTTTTTGAAATTGGTTTTTTTGGAAAATTGTTTGACCTACCCCCTCTTTTATTTGTATTTATGTATTGACACACCGCAACATACACTACTTACACTTCGCATTTTTCTGTAAACATTATTTTTTAAAATATTTTTTTTCCAGATATGCAAAAATGCTGGTAGACTGCGATGAGTGTGGAAAACAAATCGATATCTCCATCTCCAAACCGTCCTCCTCATCAAACGAGCATATCGTCGAACTTTGGTGGTGTCGAGACTGTATTTCGACTGTTTGCAAGTGAGTAAACGCGCCCCAATGATAAAATGTTTATTGTTTGCTGCAATTAGATATACCGGTAGATCACATGATATTTACACATAGAAGTTGAGAAAAAAGGGGAATTTTGAAAATTTGATTAAAAAATCCGGGATAAAAATAGAAAATAGCTAAACAAGAGACTCTGGAGTGGAGGCGTTGGCAGACATAATAAGGCATGAGACCCAGTAGATGATGTTGAATGCGACGAAGGCAAGTGGCACGACGAATCGAGCGTAGAAATCGATTTTCGCCGGTAGATAGTCGGGTTTGGTGAAGTAGCGACGGACTTTGTCACGGAATGTTTCGCGGGCTTCGAACTGCAAAAAAACACAACTTAAAAGTTTCGACTTTGGGAGAAAACGCGCTCTAACGGAATTTGAAATCCACGTGTTTTGAAAAAATTGTAAGTAGGTCAAAATCCGGGACATTTAAAGGTTCAACATTTTTTATTTGAAGTTTTTTAATTTTTCTTCGAAAATGTGAAAATTCGGTTTTCGTGATACTTTTTTTTGCAATTTTTTGCATTTTTTCATTGGAAGTGCTCATAGTCTAAGGAATCAGGAGGTTACTGGTCAAACTTTAATACATAGTCGAAAATCTGACTTTTTGGGCAAAAAATTCAAAAATTGTGACTTTGGCAAACTCACCCCATCGGAATCCAAGTTTTGAAAGAGTTGCGGAACCAATTTTTCGAAAAAAATTTTTGTAGTTTTTTCCAATTTTTCATTGAAAATGCTCATGTTTAATGAAATGTTGTCGAAAAACTGACTTTTTGAGTTAAAAGAAACCAAAAAAAAATTTGAATTTCGAGTACTTAACAAAGCCCCAATAATTGGCGCCAAAATTACAAATTCAGATTTTTTCAAATTTTATCAGTTTTTGACTACCATTCAGAATTAGAAGAAATTCTGAAAAATCATCAAAAATGCTCATATTTTCGATGAAAAATTGAAAAAAAGGAATATTTTTAAGCCAGGCCTTTAGGCCAGGTCGGGCCGGGCCTGGCTGGGCCTTTGAGTTTTCCCGGACCTTGCCGAGCCGGGTCTTGAGAAAAAAAAGGAAAAAAGAATTTTTTGGTTCAAAAACTCAAAAATTTCAAAAAATTGAATTTTCAAGTTTTGTACTGTACACCTGACGAAGGTTTGCCTTAGTGGTTAGGGCTATGGCCTTCTGTTTTTTTCTCGGATTTTCAAATCTTACCGTATGACAAGTACACGGTGGCTGATAGACTTCCGCATCCACCATTTCCAATTTTTCCCTCCGTTTTTGCGCTTTTCTCGCCGCTTTCTCCCTTGACCGATCATTCTGTCGGGCACTATCCTGATAGCTGACGAACGCGTATTCTAGAAGAGCACCGAACACAAATGCTTGGCAAGCTGAAAAAGTACGGTACTGGGGTTACTGTAGTTTTGAGATTTTTATGTACATACCTCCCAACCAAACATCGACAACTTTCACGTAGGACACTGGTGGCAGTTTTGCGTTTATTGCGGATTGCTGGAAAATGGAAATTCGCTCTAACGCAATTTTTGTGACCCTACCATAGTAGTCATAGTAAGAAGGGTGGTAACTCCTAAGGCCACTCGCCCAGCAGTTGAATGTAGATCAATCCAGAAGGACACCCAGGAGACTATCACTATCATGGTGGTAGGGGCGTAGAGTTGCACAAGATAGTAACTGAATTGACGTTTTAAGAGAAGATTCATCCGCAGGCAACCGTAGGATCCTGAAATTTGGGTTAATGACAAAAAAATTCACCGATTTCGAAGACTTGTAACTCTGTTAAAACTTTTCCAATAGCTTCAAATTTTATACCAAATTGTAGATCAAGTTTCGATCTCTATTTTTGCAATTTGCCACTTTTTGATAGCTATTCACGTTTTCGAGATATGCGCCTTTAAATTTAGCCGATTTCGAAGGCGCGCTCGGAGAGAGAGGAGGAGACGCAGAGAAGCGAGACACCCTCCTCTTTTCGCGCACTCTCTCGCCTACTAAACTTTAAAGCCGCATATCTCAAAAGCGTGAAGAGCTATCAAAAAATAGTCAACTACAAAAATGTAGAGCGAGAACTTTTCTATAAAACGATATAAAAATCTACTATCAGAAATTGATCCTAAACCTGTGACACAGTCACAAAGTTAGAGGTTATTAAAAGTTCTTCAAACTTGGTTTTTTGACCTTTACACCTCAAAATTCCTAGTGATGTCAACTTGATTATTAATTCCTTACATAAAGCGCACAAACTTTAATTTTCGCAGCTATTTGGGCAAGATTCCCACAGAAGCTTAACTCCAGTCCTCCCATCTCTAATTTTTTGTTTTTACTTCCAAAAGTAAGTCATACAAGCTGAAAAAGCAGTTTTTGTGGAAAAAAAACTAGTTAATTTCAAGAGTGTGCCACGGCCTTATTTGTAGTTCCACAGTCTCAAAATTATATTCATTATGTAGATCAAAAATCGCTTTATATTTTTGTAGTTGAAAGTTTTTTGATAGCTCATCACGCTTTCGAGATATACGCCTTTAAAGATGAGCAATCCACCTCCGAGAGAGTTGGCGAGACGCGAGACGCAGAGAAACGAGACGCCCTCCTCTATTCGCACGCTCTCTCGCCTCTATTCTTTAAAGGCGCATATCTCGAAAACGTGAACAGCTATCAAAAAACTTTCAACTGCAAAAATGAAGTTCTAGATAAGATCTACATAACGAATGTAATTTTGAAGCCACTGGGCAACTACAAATCCTGTGAATCTCGGTCAAAAATCTTTTCCAAAAATCTTTTTTGAATATTTTCTCCAACTTACCTGTATTAGTATGGCTCGTACAATCCGCGTTAGTTGTAATATTTTGAAGAACGAAATTGGGTAGATCCAAGCCAACACCTGGTTTCTGTTGTACCGGCTTATCGGGGTCCCATTCATACATGATATCATTCATAGTATGTGCGTAGCTGACCAAATCGAAATTACACGATTGATAGTCAAGGGGATACAACTGGAGACGCATCGGACAGGAGGCGGTTAAGCTGATACGCGAACTGTACAGTACCTAAATATCGAAACGTGTGAAAGTACGCTCTACTGATAACGATCTTACCGTCCCATTCGAATATATCCTTATAAACATGTTTTCCATATCTATCAGATGTCGGTGAGCCGCTTTTTCTGTCTAAAATTTATAAATTTTTGAAAAAAAAATTCGAGACTCGACTCACCGGAAAGAAGGTGTCTGGAATCCACAGACTCTTTTTGACGTGAGGTACTGTAAGGTAGGCGGGTGGGTTGTAGAAGCCTAGGTGTTCATAAGCTAGACGAGGATCTATCCATTGTTCACGGAATGTTAATTGAATTGAGTATTCCTTAAAATTTAAAATTTTTTATTTGCAACTCCGCTATTTTTACTCCAAAATCAAAGATTTTTATATCAGTGTGCTCGTTACAAAAAGCAAAAAATAATAGCACTCTGTGGGAATCGAACTCCGGATGCTATTCTGGCGGCCAGACTCCTTACCGGGTACACCAAATAGGGGAGGAGGCGGCGCCAAGCAGGGTTGGGAAATCCCGGGCCGGCCCGGCCCGGCCCGGCCCGGCCCGTCAGCCCGGCCCGGCCCGACCCGGCCCGGGCCGAGGAAATGTCCGGCCCGGGCCCGGCCCGGTCGGCCCGGATTCAAAAATCGTGCATAATTTTTTCACATATTTTTTCGAAATTTTCATTAAAAAATGACCAAAATGCTCTAAAATTCTCATACACTTCAGTTTTTATCGATATTCCAAAACATAGTCGAAAATTCGACTTTTCTGCAAAAAATTTCAAAATTTTTTTATAAAAATTTCAAATTTCTACAGTAGCCGGGCCGACCGGGCCGACCGGGCCGGGCCGGGCCGGGCCGGGCTGACGGGCTGACCGGGCCGGGCCGGGCCGGGCCGAGGAAAATTTTTCGGTCGGCCCGGCCCGGCCCGGCCCGGCCCGGAATTTCCCAACCCTGGCGCCAAGGCGAGGGTGGTGATAAACCGCGCGTCGCACGCCACCGCCGCCTTCATCACCACCTTCAGTTCCTCGCCGCCGGTCGACATCCGTGGCGCAACTGGTAAGGATTCTGGCCACCAAAATAGCATCCGGGGTTCGATTCCCACCGAGTGCTATTATTTTTTGCTTTTTGTAACGATCACAATGGTATAAAAATTATTAAATTTGGGACAATCTATCTCCCTTAAACCCACTCACCATATTAACGACATCAATTTTTGAAAGCATTCGAATCATAATATTCACCCGCACATTCACCGCGCCCTCCGTCGACGAATTCGCCGGCGGGGGCCTCACCCGCATATCATAGTTCTTGAGCAACGTATTGAGTATCTCCTGCTCCGAACGCATACTGTACTCGCCGTGTATTCCGACGGGAAACATCAGGAGTAATAGAATTTGATGGTGGATTAAGAAATAGGAGAGAAAAGTCATAATTGCATTGTGTTTTGTGGCTTCTTTCACTGAAAATCGTAGTAGTGGAGATACCATTTGAGGTAAATAGAGGGGGATTGAAGGGGTTGGTTAGAAGAAGAAGAAAAGGAAGAAGAAAAACGGAAATTAGAGAATTGATAAGGAAATAGTGTGGGCAGGGGTGGAGAGGATAGTGAACTTTTAATGATGGAGAAAAAACGATTGGGAAAAAAAGAAATTTGTGAGATTGATCTTTTTGAAAACAATTTATGATGGTCAAAAAGTCTGTAGTCTTTGTAGTAACTGCCCTGAAGTCTATTTACTTTCAACATTCAGAAATTTTAAAACTATTTTATAGAAAAAGTCTTACTCTATATTTTTGCAATTGACAAATTTTTGATAGCTCCTCACGCTTTCGAGATAAGCGTCTTTAAAGATTGGGATTCAAGAAAACACAGCTAGAGAAAAACCTCTAACTTTGAGAACGCGCCACGAGTTGATGTTTAACTTCTGCTAATAAATTTTTATATTTTCTTATAGAAACAGTCTCGCTCTACATTTTTGCAGTTGACAACTTTTTGATAGCTCTTCACGCTTTCGAAATATTCGTCTTTGAAATTAAGTACCTGGAAGCCGGAGAAGGAGAGAGGAGGAGGAGACGCAGAGAAGCTAGACACCCTCCCCGTTTCGCACGCTCTTTCGCCTCCCAATCTTTAATGGCGCATATCTCAAAAGTGTGAATAGCTATCAAAAAGTTGTCAACTACGAAGATTCAGGTCATGTTTTGATCTACCAAGCCATCATAAATTTGAAAGCACTAGAACCCTATCTAGTGCTCCCACGTGACGAAATCTCGGTCAACCTCGTATTTTATTCAATCATCATTTCTCAAAGACAACGTAGGTGTAGTGGTGAGTGTACTATTCAAAAATTCTGACAAATATGAAAAATGAAACACAATAAGAGAAAAAAAGTTGACGCGAGGGTACCCGACAAAAAAGGTGTACATATCCCCCCGGATATTGGAAGTGGTGAGGACCATAGATGTCTAAAAAGTTGGCCTCTCTCTTCCGAAATGCGAGAAGACATATCCGATTTCCTTCCACTTCTTCTTTTGCTTCTAGTCGCGTGGTGGTGGTGTTGAAAAATGGAAAAATAAGATTTTTTATATGAAATTACTGCTTCTTCTCGCGTTTTTCGCTTGATTGTTCATCTTTTGGGGAGAAAGACGACTAACGACTACATATAATCTAATCTAGGGATGAGAAATGAAGAAAATAAAGAAATCAAAGCGAAAAAACCGAGCCAAAGTAAAAATTTGATGACTAACATGTTCAGAACAAGAAATACAAAAAATAATAGGGGAAAATATTGTGGGTGTATATTTACCCTTGAAACTTGAACAGGGACCAAAAAACTTTGTAGAATAACAACAATTTCAAAATTTTTAGTTGAAACTCGGTTATTTTCAGCCGGAATTCAAAGATTTTTATACCATTGTGATCGTTACAAAAAGCAAAAAAAAATGGACTCGCACGGAATCGAACTCCCGATGCGAGATTACTGGCCAGACTCCTTACCAGGTACACCACGGGTGTCGGCCGGCAGCGCCAAATCGAAGGTGGTGATGAAGGAATTGGGCGCCGCGCACCTGCTTGCTGTCGCCACTTTTATCACGACCTTGGGTTCCGCGCCGCCGGCCCGCACCCATGGTGTACCTGGTAAGGAGTCCGGCCAGTAAACTCACATCGGGGGTTCGATTCCGAGTGAGTGCTATTAATTTTTGCTTTTTATTCTGAGCACAATGGCATATAAACTTTCAATTTTGGGCTAAAACTAATCAAGTTTCAAATTTCAAAAATTGAAAAACTAAACATTTTTGTGTTTTTCGAGTTTCAATTAAAGGATCCTAGTGTCAATCAACAAATTCAATTAATTCCCTAAAATATGTCACTTAATTTCTTAATTTCGAAAATGAAAAGTGACAAGATGACGACTGAAATGAAAAGAAGACGGAAAAGTTTTCGAAATGATATTATAGGAAAGGGGGTCGAAAGAGACAGAGAGAAAGTAAAAGATATATTATTTACATAACACTCTAGGTATATCTGCCCCTCCCGAGAGGCACAATGAGACGAGTATCTATGATTGAGTTTTTGGAGAGGAAACGAGCACTGTGTGTGTTTTTGGAAAACTCGAGAGAAGATATGGGAGATGAGAGCGAGATTTTGAACACGAACACACATGTTTTTGTTAATTGACACACACTAGGGGGATATAAGGGCGTCAATGACGTTTTTGGGGGAGCAGTAAGTGGAAAGATGATAGGAGGACACTGCGGAAGTGTTCACTCTACAAAAATAGGAAGTACCTAAACTTACCTTTAACTTTGAGAGCACGCCACAAGCTGAGGTTCAATTTCTGTTGATAAATTTTTAAAATAGTTTATAGAAAAAGTCTCGCTCTACATTTTTGTAGTTGACAACTTTTTGATAGCTCTTCACGCTTTCGAGATATGCGTCTTTAAAGATAGCATCCGAGAAGAAACACCAGTGAAAATTTCCCAACTTTAACATGTCCCCGTGGCGTTATTGCTTGTGGCAAATGTTTTAAATTTATATTTTTCGGATAGAACAATTTTTGCTCTACATTTTTGTAGTTGTCAACTTTTTGATAGCTCTTCACGCTTTTGAGATATGCGGCTTTGAAATTGGGCACCTGAAACCCAAGGGAGGGGAGAGACGCAGAGAAACGAGACGCCCTCCTCGTTTCGCACGCTCTCTCGCCCACTTCCAGTGCCCTAACTTTGAGCTTCCATATCTCAAAAGCGTGAAAAGCAATTAAAAAGTTGTCAATCACAAAAATGGAGAACAAGACTTTTTCTATAAAATGATATAAAATTTGAAGCCATTGAAAATGTTTTACCGGAGTTACACGTTTTCGAAGTTGGTCATTTTTTTGGAGATCCTCGTTTTTAAGTTTGACGGATTTAGCCAGTTTGGAGCCCGATTTAAGTGACTGACCTACGTAAAATAATGATAAGATTTCCAAAACCCACAAACTTTTGCACTTGCACCAGACAAGACGGCAAAATGGAACAAAAAGTGCCAAAAATTAGCGGGAAAGAACCAGAAACCAGAGATAATGAAATGAAGATTAGGAAGTCTTTTCCACTGATTTTTAGGGAAGTTTGCAAAAATTTTGGCTGAAAACTTTAGTAGCCAAAAAAACTACTACAATAAAAAAGAAGCTAATCGGAAGTGGCAACCGGAAAAGCCTTCATCATCTTCTTTTCTCTTCTTCTCAATATATTTTCTTATTATTTCGAGTAGTGGTCAGTTGTGTATAATGACACCAAATGCATTTGACAGGTTCTTGTTGGTTATATGGGTCTTGTGTGTGAGTGTGTATGTCTTTTGAATAATATATAAATCATACGAAGAGAGATAATAGAGAAATAGGGAGAGGAGGGTGTAATTGGACATCTCTTCTCCCACTCTCTCTCTCTCTCTCTCTCAAAAATTTTCAATTTGGCAACATTTGAGACATTTTAAATTCTGGGAAAATATGAATTTGAGCTATAGGTCATGAGAGAGATACATCATTGTGCTCAGAAAAGAAAACAAAAAATAATGGGCTCAGGTGGGAATCGAACCCCGGATGCTATTTTGGTGGCCAGACTCCTTACCAGGTACACCATGGGTGCGGGGCCGGCGGCGCGGAACAGAAGGTGGTGATGAAGGTGGTGGTGACGCGCGGCGCACGGTTTATCACCACCCCCGCCGCCGCGCCGCCTCTTCGCCCATTTGGTGTACCTGGTAAGGAGTCCGGCCGCCAGAATAGCATCCGGGGTTCGATTCCCACTGAGTGCTATTATTTTTTGCTTTTTGTAACGAGCACACTGATATAAAAATTGTTGAGTTTGGGCTAAAAATAGTGGAGTTTTTGGTTGAAAAATTTGGTAAAAATGAAAAATTTGTTATTCTTTAAAGTTTTTTGGTTCTTCAAAGGTAAATAAACACCCACAACATATTTCTAAACGCAAAAAGAAAGAAATAGAGAAGGAACACATGGAAACAATTAAATAGTGCTTTAGCAACCGCTGCTCATTGAAAAAAGAGAAATGGGGAACTCCACGTCATTAGAATTTAGAAGTACGCACTTAAGCAAACGATCGCAATTAGAGATTACTGTAATTGTACTAAAGAGAAAGGAAAAAAACCCTAAAAGTGCCTAAAAGAGCCTCACTTATGTCTACACATACTCTTTCTACAATATATAATTCATTTACAACTGAAGGCACTCTCCTCAGAAGACGTCGACGTCTTCTGAAGATTCTGAAGAAGAAGAAGACAAATCCGTAATCCCCTTTAGCCCCCTGGCGGAAAAAAGAGGAGGCGCCGCAAAAAGTTTTGTGTGTGCATAATTAGAGAGAAAACGGATTGGTGTGGGGCTTTTTGACAGAAAGGAATGGGGAGGAGAGAGCATTAATTTGATTGAGGTTTATTGGGGGGAGTTTAGAGCAAAAATAGTTGCGGCTCATTGGGTTTTTTTCTTTTTTGAATTGTGTGGAAATATGGGCGGAGCGGAGCCGTAAGACTAGGGGACGAAAAAAGGAGGGGGGGGATTTCAGGAAATAGAAAATCATTTCAAAATGTCTTTTTTAAAAAGGAAATCCCTGTGATAATACTCAAAGCCATGCTTGTCAAAAAAAGACACTTTTGATGATTTTTCAATTTTACACTCAAAAATGGTCGAAATTGGTAACGCCCGGCCGTACTTCTGTTTTTGTGTTTCTAGGCCACGGAATGTTCTTCCACCCGTCCGTTTTGCCATCGCTGTTAAATTTTATTTTTTGTTGTCTGCCTAAAAATAGTGATAAAAGAAAGACAAGGGCAGTTGCAGTCGTGGAAGAACTTTCCGTGACCTAGAAACACAAATACAAAAAATTCGGCCATCAGTGACCAATTTCTTTTTGCATACTTGACAAGGGCCCGGATTAATGGCGCCAAAATTTAAAACTCCATTTTTTCCCATTTTTGGTGAAAAATAGAATAAAAAAAAACGTTTAAATTGAAGGTTTTTTGAAGTCTAGACAGTTTAAAACCGAAAAAAAAAACGGTTTTTTGATTTCAAAATGTCCCCGACCAAAAAAATCCAAAAAAAAAATCCAAAAAAAATTTTGTCTGAAACTCAAAAATACCGAAATTTTCAGACAATGTCACCTACTAAAAGGGCACAGTGAGCACCGGAGCAACGAATGGAAAGAGCAGGAAGTTTTGAGGTGAGTTGGGGGCAGTTTCTATGGTCTTTCTTCTTTTTTACTTCTTTTTTTCTTCTTTTTCGGGCTTCACTGAACTCGAATGACCCCCCACCACTATAATTTTCGAGTTTTTACTCTTTAGGCACTCAAAAGGAAAAGGAAAAAAAACAATAGATTTCCTATTGTGTGTTTTTACTTGGAATTTATAAGACTTTTAGGGATGTTTTCACTATTAGGTGGCCTAGAAACCCCAAACTAATCCCCCTCAAGGTGTTTTTGAAAAAAAAACACGTTGATGGCCGAATTTTGGGAAAACTAGGCCGTCGCACAGTGGTTTCGAAAAATTGCGATTTTGGGCTTGGTGGCCTAGAAACCCTAAACTAGTCCGTCCGGTTTTGATTGAGATAAAACTATTTTTATTTTTGTAAAAATGTGCGGTGGGGCGCGTTGGACAACTTTTCAAAACTTTCTCTACTTGTCCACGTGGAGTACACGAAGGTAAATCGAATTTTCGTTGTTTTTGCTCGATTTTGGACGGGGTTTCTTGAATTTTTGGGATAAAAACTGAATTTATGTAAATTTCATGTTTTACAGCAAAAAATCGAAAAATCAGTTTAGAAAACACAGAAAAAACAAAAATTCGTCTTGTCCACGAGGAGTACACGAAGAACAACTGAGTTTTCGTTGTTTTTGCTCGATTTTGGGCAGTTTTTCTTAAATTTTTTGGAAAAATACATGATTTCGGTAAATTTCCGAGAGAAATCAAAAAATCTGAAAAAAAAATCCTGAACATTTTTTTTCTCATTTTTCATAAAAACTTTAAAAATTATGGCCGCGGCCTAGAAGACTCCTTGGCCACCACTATGTGCAGTAGAGCACGGTTTCCCTAACAAAAACACTTCTTCCAGAAGCTGCGTGCAAGCGCTCGAGGGTCGATGTTCTCGACGGAGCGAATATGCACACCAACAGAAAATGGCGGTGAAACAGCTAGTGGCGAAAATAGAAGTGATACTTTTAAACGAGTTATCCGGTTACGTGGAGCGACGGAATGAACCAGATCGACGACTCATTTCTCGTCTAAATCGAGAATTGATCAATATCGATTCGAAAGATGATCGCCCCTCAATCTATCATGTACCCTCACCGTCACGGCCAGCATGGAAAACGTGGAATTTGGATGTGTCGGATCCGACGAAGTGAGCTTTTTTTCATGGAAAATTCCAGAAGTTTATCATTTTTTTGAGCTGAAAATTGAATAAAACGGACAAGAAATAAGAAAGTTACAGAGTTTCGAAAATTTTTGGGAATCCAAAAAACTTGAGTTTTTGATCATTCTCGCTCAGTTTTGACTCTATTCCAGTGAAAAATACATTTTTGAATTCAGCTCACCGAGAGCTTTCAGAAACGTATAATCATCCCTAGGTTTCAAAAAATTTGGGTCTCGACACGAAAACTACAGTTACCCAGTCATAACTTCGAATTGAGGCATGACTATATTTTTCTGAAAGCTTTCGGCGAGCTGAGTTCAGAACTGTTAATTTCACTAAAATCGGAGTAATTCTGAGAGAGATACTGCTATTGATAATTTTCGAAAATTTTCGAAAATCCAAAAACTTGAGTTTGATGTTTCTCGCTCAGTTTTGACTTTATTCTTTCGAAAATTACATTTTTGAATTCAGCTCACCAAGAGCTTTCAGAAAAGTATACTCATGCATAGGTTTCAAAAAAAAAATTCTGTCTCGACACGAAAACTACAGTAACCCAGTCCTAACTCCAAATCGGGGCATGATTATACTTTTCTGAAAGCTCTCGGCGAGCTGAGTTCAAATTTCACTAAAAATCGTCTGAAATTTGTTTGCAGAATGCAAAAAGTGCTCGACATGACAGCAGATATCATGCGTCTACCCCGTCACTCTGTCACCGAATCCGACATTCCCGAAATCAAAAGTTCCTCCGATTGGGACGCCCGTCTTATGAGCCTATTCATTTGTGAGAGTATCGGGATAGTACCGGTGCAAGTTAGCGAGTGAGTTTTTTGTAGTTTGTAGTCTTTGTAGTCTCCTAAGTTCCATTTGCAGTTCCCGTAGTGATATAATGTCGGTGACGACTGAAGACAGAAGACGTGGCTGCAGTGTCGACTCGTCGGTGTCTCGTTTCGTTCGAGAAGGACCCTATGTCTCATCGTTCCGCGAAAAATCGATACCGTTGGAGGAGACGCCAAGGCTGGGATCAGTATCATCTAGTAGTATATGCACTGTTGACACAAGACCTTCGAATGTCTCCTCCCTTCCGCCACTCACCGATTATAACTCTCATGCAAGCAGTATTTTAGTGAGTTTTTAAGGGGGGGGGGGCAAGTCGGAGTTGAAGTTTTCGAAAATCGGTGAAAATCGGTGTGAACATCCGTGTAGTCTGCGTGGACAAATGTGTTCATTGTTTTTGAGCCGATTTTCGAATTTCTGATAAGTTCGAGTTTTTCATAGTTGTCAAGGGCCGGCTTCAAAAAATGATCGTATTTTTCAACATTTTTTTTCGAAATTTTTTCAATTTTTCATTAAAAATGTGTCAATTTTAGACTATTTTTTTGAATTTCTTCTAATTCTGGACGATAAATTTGACTTTTTCGCCAAAAAGTTCAAAAATTTTCAAAAATTTTCAAAAAGTTTGAAATAATTTGAAATTTTGACTTTCGCGCCAATTTGCCAGGGCCTTGACAACTATAGATTTTTTGTACATTTTTAAAAAAATCTTGAAAAAATCTTGAAAAAATCGACTGAAAACCAAAAAAGCCTCCGTTTTAAAGTTTCTAGCAGAAAAATCGGTTGAAATCAGTCGATATTTGCTCAAAATTGTAAAATTGTCCGTGTAGTCCTCGTAGACAAGTTCATTCTCAGATTTGAAATTTTTAGAAAAAATCGGTTATTTGCTCGGCACAGCTCTTCCAACTGCGCTCCACCGAAATCCCCTTGAAAAATTTCTTCTTTGGCACCGTGCCAGCCTCTAGTCGGATCCTTACGCATTTTCTATTTTTGACTATTGAGGCCGCGGATTTTTCTAGGCCACGATTGTGAAAATTGAGTTTTTGAACAAAAATTTGGAAAGTTTCTAGACGTTTCTTGTCGAAACCAAATTTGTGGGCGGAGCTACGCAGCTCAAATAGAAAAAATTGATTGCGGACATCCGGACACCCTTCCACTTTCATATTTTGCAGAGTTCATCAATCACGCCGACACCACGTGAGGAGGACGAGACGTCGTCGTTTTGTTTCGGAAAAAGTTATCTGACACGTCCGATTTGTGTCGAGGCATTCAGCACCCAGACGCGCCCCAACAAATTAGCGGTCACGGACAGTTGTGGAGGTATTTGATAAAGAACAAGGAATTTTGAAATTAAGAGTTTTGGAAAACTTTTACAGGGGTGTACATAACCAACTCGCGAGGGGAAATCGAACAGAATATACTGATCAAGAACTCGTCGGCTAGCTCGGTTTGTGTCGATGAGAAGAATGAGTTGATGTGAGTTTTGAAGCACAGTTTTTAGGATCTTACCCATAAAGTGATAGAAGAGGAGTTCAAAATAGTGGTTTTTTACTCCTGCACAGTTCTGGTACTCACCCATAAAGTGCGAACACTTCTGACAAGGGAAGTTCATGACGAGGCGGGTTGAACTTTTTCTGTAAATTGGACCATAGATACTTTCGACCCTGCTGATTCCAAAACTGCAAGAAAAATCAGCGAAATGCTCACGTGGACCGAGTTATGAGCCGTCAAACTATTACTATTGAAACGCTATTTCCGCCTGTACCAAAAAGTGTACCTCCTCAATCCCGGGATATTTCCGTGAAGGTTTGGTTCAATGGTAACACAGGTGAACCGCTGGGAATCCTATATGTGAAAGTGGTGGAATAGCATCCTATATGTGTCCATAAATGAGAAGTGGATCGCGCGTGTGGTGGATATGTGTGGTCGTCTTTTCTGTGTACTGGCCGCGCGTGGACCCATATAGCTCCCATACACGTTCCACATATTTTGAGGCTGGCGGCCGGCCGCCGCAACGACACTCCGGAATTACACCTGGGCGTGTTGTTTACCGTAAATCGACGCAACAATTTTTTCTATAAGTCCGGGCCCATTTTCTCTGTTTCTCGAAATTTTTCAGCGAATTTCTTCATTATTTTTGCAGAAAACAGATAATGGCTAACTTCAAAAATAAGAATAAAGCTATTTAAATATGCGGAGACTCATTTTTCCATTAGAAAACCTGTTGTTTTCTCAAGAAACTTTGAGATTTTCTTTATGTTGAGAAATTCGAGTCTTATGTTTTTCTTTACTTTGGTATGATAAGAAATAATATTTTCAGGTGGATTAAAAGGTAAGAAGGTAAGAATTTGTCATACTGAAGTAAAGTGAAAATAACGGACTTCGAATTTCATCGACGAGTATAATTTTCTGTTAGAGTTCAAAGAGAAGCTCGAGCATTATAAATTGCTTTATGCCCGCCAAGCAAACTTCTAATTTTCATATGAAATCGTGTGTGGTTTTCAATATTTTTAAATTGAAGAATTGCCATTATCTGTTAAACAATGAAAAACTTCGAGAAAAAATGGAGAAAATGTACAAGTCCGAGAAATGGGAAGTGAACAAGTTGAAAAAAGGAAAAGTAAAACAACATTATAACATCACATTCCAATCAAAACAATGAATTAGGCCTTTCCAGTGTCTCATACAGAATAATCAACCGAATACGGTTGGTAGTATTAATACTGATTTGCTATCCATATACGTTCCATATGCGCCCCACGTTTTCGGCCGACCGCGCGGTGATCCATATGGACACATATAGTTTCCAACCCTCATTCTTTTTAGCCGCATATTCGCCACCGCGCGGTTCCATATGTGTTCCCCAGCGGTTCACCTGTGAAGTTGCTAGGATAGTGTCTGATAGGTTGTGGGTTCGGTTCTGCCCTTCGACAAAGTTTTTTTGCTACTTTCAATAATCATGTACGAATGTCGTATAGGCTTCCAAAGTCATTTTTTCGTGATTTTGAGTTGAGTTTTTCGAAGAGAACCCTGATTTTAAAAGTCTTCCAACTTTTTTCAAAAAAAAATTTTTTCAACTTGCTCATCAAGTGATGGGCAAATTTTCGTCAAAAAATGTTTTGCAAAAAGTTGGAAGACTTTTAAAATCAGGGTTCTCTTCGAAAAACTCAACTCAAAATCACGAAAAAATGACTTTGGAAGCCTATACGACATTCGTACATGATTATTGAAAGTAGCAAAAAAACTTTGTCGAAGGGCAGAACCGAACCCACAACCTATCAGACACTATCCTAGCAACTTACCATTGAACCAAACCTTCACGGAAATATCCCGGGATTGAGGAGGTACACTTTTTGGTACAGGCGGAAATAGCGTTAGTAGTGTTCGGTCCCAAAATTCACCACCACCATGAGTCATCATGAGATAAGATCTCCGAAAATGAAGGGATACACCGTGTCGGAGATAAGATCTGGGGGGGCATCCCGTAGCGGAGATTATAATCTCCGCGGTTATGATTGGTTATGATAAGTTATGATAAGGTATGATAAGTCATTAGTTATGATTATTAATTATATTTTTTGAACCTTATTACGAAATTTCAATTTCTGTCAAGTTTTTTCACAATTTGTTAAAATGTTTTTGATTTTCAAGTTTTGTTTTAAAATTTCAGAATTATTTGTTATTGTTTTTGTTTCAGTCTTGAAATGTTCATTCCATGTTACTCATGGTCTAGAAATCCAATTGTTATGCCGAGTGTAATTGTAGGTATAATGCCAGGTAAGTTTTTTCCAATTGCGGGTACTGTACTTTAGGAAGGAGAGACACAATGTCGAGAGAAACAGGCGGCAGAGAAATTATAGTGTACGGGTGAGCGCCAACGAGTGATTTTTGAATGTTTCTTGTTGGGGTGACCAAGATTAAAATCTGACTCTTCACCTTATGCGTTAAACAATAGACAAATCATTCAATGTCGAAAAACTTTACTTCAAAAGAAAACTAAATCAATTTAAAATTCTTGCATATCCTCTATTGAGGTCCACACATCGGTTACACATTTTAAGAATCATTCGATCTTCCTCAAACGTCCAGACCAGCTTTCCTGCACAGCACTTCATCACAGCTACATCCAGTTTTCCTTTTGATTTGTCAACAACCCTGAGTGGTGCATCTAAAAAAATATGCATGTAAAAAAAAACTTTGCATACAGGAACCAAGTACCATCAAAATTAACTTCTCCAGATTGTTCTTGCGTGACCTTCTTTGGTCTTGTTGCCCGGGTTCTCGAAACGGGTATTTTTTTGACAGGCGTCTCCAAAAGCTGTTTCCGACTCTTGAAGAGTTTCTTCACCATCGACACTGAAAAGACAATAATTTTTTGCAAACATGCGAATCGTTCGTACCTGAATCTTTTTGCGACTCTGGAATTGATTCTCCATCATTTTCAAAAGCAAACTGGCTTGGTGGAGGGGAATATTGATCTAGAGGAAGTGGAATCTGCGACAGCTGAACCGTCGGAAAGACTGTAGGACTTGGGTTCAGGAAATCCATGAGAGCAATAAAAACAGTCACCGATTTGTATCGAGGAAAAAAGCAAGAATGAAGCTTTTCATAAATTTCCAAGAAAAAAAATGCTGACGTCAGAAAAGTGGGCGGAGCCTTAGTTTTTTACTGTATACAGAGCAAAAAATGAATTCTCCAAGGCCAACGATTCTACACATACAATGTGTACAAAGCCGTCAAGAAGATTCATATTTGAATATCGAACGGGCATGTCATTCATAACCTCATGTATCATTCATTGTCATTAAAGTTCTCGTTATAAAAAATTTATTATTTTACTATGAAAACACTCAATCAGCACAAGTGACATATGAGGAAGCAGATTCAAAGGAGAAAACATACAAAGAGTGATGTATTAGAACACATCTACTCATAGAGCTACTTTTGTGTCCGGTGACGTTTTTTCTCTATCAAATAACAATTTCATCTGATTGTCATTCACATGTACATGTCCTCCACTTGTTTTATTCTTTCAATACTTGCTTTGACCCCATTGCGGTTTTCAATGTAGATGGTCTTCATTCGGTATAGTGGCCTGCAATATTGTAAAACGGTTACTCTAGCAATTGTCTACTCATACGTTATTGGGATCCTACACTCGTAATCTTCGTACACTGGCATACCGGCCAAAAGTTTTTGCAATCGTAGTTTGACGTAAAACTCTATTCTACGTAGTTTGTCAAAGCAACCATCATGCCACCTCCTCAAGAACTGATTCATATCTTCAATGTTCCTGGTATGATGATTTCATCCAAATCAAACACCCTCTCATAAACCAACTCATCTAGCGTCTCCATGTCTACAGATAATGCTTTTGAGACTTGAACACTCTCCAAAAATCGAGTCACACTGGAGCTTTTAACAGGATTCTTTGTAGAGATTGAACATCTCTCAACGTGTATGTTGGATAACCAATTGATTACGAATTCAACTTCTTCTCGTTTTTCAAGATTGAGATCCAGTCTTCCAATACTTTGTACAGAACACAATTCCATCAATTGATTTGTAATTTGGAATCCATCAAATAGGACATTATTCGACCAGCGACAAAAACTGTTCTTTCTAGATCTTTCGCTCATTGCACCAACGTTTATGATAGCCTTTACTTCTGGACACGTGTTGCGGTAAATGGTTATATCGAATTCATTATCGCTATCAAACTCTATTGACAACGAGTATTGTTGTCTTATTGCACTTTTGACATAGACTGATGCTTTCTTTGAGCAAAATGACAATGCAACCCTACAAAAACATCAAGTTTTTTTTCTGCTAAAAAATACAAACTTACATGTCATGTGGACTCATCTGCAGCAGAATATTTTTCAATACGAGATATGGGAAACACAAAAGTGGGAGAGGCATCGGATTGGTGTAAGATGTTGAACTCCACATGAAAAATCAAAAAAAAAAATCAAAGTCACAGACGTAAATGTGTTGTGGAACTGCTAAATGGCTAAAAATACATCTTTGACATCAGAGGTATATGGAAGATGACAGTATCATGTTTAAATAATTTGAATAAATGTTTCACCTATCTCAGATCAGATCTATAGATATCATCACATGCGCCCTCATTAAGGCGCAAAAGAACGCTACGCACATGTCAATGATTGACACATCCCTCCTCCCACCTCAAGGACAATTAGGTCGCTTAAAAGGGCGCTAATCTGCTAAATCTTCATTTGTCCGTCAAGAAACCAGCAATGGAACCCGTTCCAAATAACTCTGCCTTTTCTTCCGATTTTACTTTTGATAGTCCACAAGACTGGTTTTTTGATCTCGACTGCCTTGATGAAGAGTTGCCATTCCCCTCGTCTCCAATCAACTATGAATTCTGGGGTCCACAAGACTACAGTTTTGATCAGTGTAAGTTTTTTTTAACTAGTTGGTTTTTAATAATTGTTCCGTGTTTAGATGGAGCTGGCCCTTCCAACATCACTAGTCCTGCTCCTCCACCACGGAGAAGCGTCAAGAGCACAAAGTTCCCTTCTGATGAAGAGTTGACATTCCTCAGGAAGTATGCACAAGTGGCAGAGGATTTCAACTTTAAGAGGCTGAATTTGGATGTGGTAAAGATGCCTCCACAGCGTCTACAGTTCAAAAATCTGGATGATCTCCCTCAAGGTGTATCCCTCAACGAACACATGGCCAAAGTATTTGATATTTTCATTCGGAAAACAATTCAAAAAGCAGGAGGAAACCTCACCAGTACAAAATACTGGCTAAAGTAAGTAATTTTTATTTAACAGAGAAGACATGTTTCCATTTTTAGCTTGCGCAATCCAGGCTATCGAGCCAATGATGGGTTCTGGATCATGCACCAAACTTATGCGATTGCCGACGGTCATTTCCTCTGCAACACGATTGCAAACCACATGCAATCAAACAAGAACATTAAGCTGGATGATGCAATGACCATCTCAATGAAGATTTTCGAACGAGATAAGAAGGCGATGACGGGGCGCGGAAAAAGTATGCCAAAAGAGTCGCTGGGATCAAAAATTTTGGTAAGTTGAATTATCGACACAATCTATTGTAAAACGCCATTTTTTAGACAAAGTTTGGTATCAAATGGGGACTCATCGCTGGAAAAGGACATTGTCTTCCCAAGGCGTTGGCAGTTGGCATCGTGTGGAGTGATTACAAGAATGAAAAAGATCCAGTCAAAAAAGAAAAGTTGCACCGTCGCTACATTAGTCTCACCCGGATAGATGTAAGTTGTTTACATGAAAACTTCATCCAAGTTTTGTTCAGATAAGTGCTGAAGGCAGAGCAAAAAGACAACTCGAAGCAGCCAAGAAACTATTGACAGAAGCAGGAATGGATCCCGAGTGCGAGGAACACTCGCTTGATGATTTTGATAAACTTGCCGCACATTTATCGAAATACCGCATTCGTTTGTGGTCAAACGAAGGTGATACAATCGTCCCCAAGGACGACAAAAACATTAATACTGACGGAGATGGGTTCATTGGGTTATTCTTTGCTGACAACCATTATGAATTCTTCAAGCCTACCATTGATGACTGGGGGTTGAGGTAAGTGTTTAAATTATGTATTTGAATAAAAAGTTGGAAATTCCACTAGGTTCTGCCACAAATGTTCAACACTAGTCAACGTGAAACACTCGAAAAAATGCAAAACGAGGTGCCAGCGCTGCGGTAACTACAACTGTCGGGCTTCTCGAGGACCTACATCATTTTACTGTGACGATTGCAACATTTATTTTCTTGACCAGAAGTGTTTCAACGCTCACAAACTCCCAAGTTCAAAGGGTTCTCTGCCCCACTGTAAAAAATATCAAAAGTAAGTTACTAATACACGTCTTCACTACCATGTAGGGTTTTACAGATGCAACACTTGTCAAAAAATTCATCAGCGTCCAGAATATTCGAAAAAAGAACACGAATGCCATGCAACTCATTATTGTCCAGTTTGTTCCCAGTTTCGAACGACGAAACACGAGTGTACTCATTCTCTACCCACAGAACCAGAAAGAAGAAAGGCTCTAGAGAAGCAGAAAAAGTGGACAATGGTGATTTACGATTTCGAGTGCGTTGTGACCGATTCAGTACAAGATCGTGAAGGTAACTTGATGCATTCACTTTGTTAGTACCTCTCGTTTTTCTAGATGAAATTTTATTCCCTCACAAAGTCAATGCGGTGGCGTATCGTCTTGTGTGCGAATCATGTTTCGGAGATTCTTGTCAGCACTGTGGACCCGTCCAATACATTTCCTTTGAAAATACAGAGTCTGTGGTTGATGCGTTCATTGACGTCTTATCAAGTGATGTCCGTTTGAAAAACGCCTACATTGTCGCACACAATGGAGGAGGGTATGTACAAAACACTTTAAAAAAACACGTTTTTTATATTTAGATATGACCACATCTTTTTGCTCAAGGCAATGACGAAACGATTTTCCTCAACCCCCGATTTCATCTCAAATGGATCAACCATTCTCAACGCGACTGTCAAGGTAGCCCCGGGAAACGTGCTAACGTTTCGAGATTCGCTTCGATTCATGCCAATGAGACTCGCTGACATGCCCAAAGCTTTTGGACTTGCGATCGCAGACAAGGGCCATTTTCCGTACCTATTCAACACGCCGGAAAACTACAACAAGGTGCTGCCCACTCTGCCTCCGTTAGAGTTTTATGACCCAAAATTCAAGTCGGAAAAGGAAAAGAAGAAACTGGAGGCATGGTACGAGGAAAATTATGGCCAGGAATTCGACTTTAATAAGGAAATTCGAGAGTACTGCATCAATGATGTAGAAATCCTAACAGCCTCTGTCTGTCGATACATGAAGGTAACGCTTGTTTCTTTTCAAAATGTACAAACTCTTTTTTTTTTCAGCTATGTCAAGAAATGTTCAATGGGTGGTCTCCTTTCATCCAGTCTTGTACGTTGGCAAGTTTTATTCTCTTTGTTCTCAAACACGAGCACATCAAAAAGGGCGTAGTTGGGTACATACCAGAGAATGGTTTTGTTGGGCGCAACAATTCGGAAATTGCGCTCAAATACATTCGATGGTTAGAACACCTCGACCCTGATTTGAAACTCGTGCATGCTCTGAGAGGAGGAGAGGAAAAGATCACAGTGCAGGGACATGACTATTATGTGGACGCATATAATACGGAAACACGGGAAATTTTCGAGGTAATGAGGAAATGTAAATTCTTTCTACTTTCAAATTTTAGGTGTATGGATGCATGTGGCACGGGTGCAAATTTTGTTATCCAGCTCGTGAAGCAAAGTGTCCAAAAAGGATCGACGTTACTATGGAAGAACTGTATGAAACAACAATGGCAAGAAAAGCTTTACTTGAGCAGGAAGGCTTCACAGTGTCATCAATTTGGGAGTGTGAAATCAAGTCCGAGCTGAAAAAGAATAGAGAAATGAACAAGTTTTTCAAAAATGTAAGTTTTTTACTACTACTTTTTTACTACTTACTAACCCTACTATATCCCAACACCACCGACCGGTAAATGAGTCGCCGCGGTGAGCGATGACGAATGTCCGCTCTACCTAAAATTTTGTGAGTAAAACGAACCCTCCCTGCAAAAATATTTTAACACGAAAGCAAAGCATTGAGAATTTTTTGAATCTCGATTCAAAAATCTAAAGTATGGAGATGTGGCACGGTTATTTCAATTTTTACATGTTTAGTGTCGCCACGCTCACAATCTCATTCCCCGTAATGCCATGTATGGTGGAAGAACACAGCCATTCCAATCCATTGCCGAAGCGGATGACGCGAGTACACTCGAGTACTATGACTATTGTTCTGTATACCCGTGGGTCAATATTATGGGTGCCATGTATCCAGAAGGCCAGCCGATCCGAATCACTAAAGATTTTGAATCAGTCTTTTCCGCCGTATTACCGTATCGAGGTTTGTAATTTTACATGTTACCATGGTTTGTAATTTGAAAAACATTTAGGGATCGTGTTTTGTAGTGCTCTAGCACCCAAAGATTTGGCTACTCCCGTGCTTCCATACCGTGATGAGGGAAAACTCGTGTTCCCGCTATGTCGGACTTGTGTGGAGACCAAAAACACTGCAAAGTGCTGCCATGACTCTGTTTCTGACCGCTACTTGACTGGAGTATGGTGTAGCGACGAACTTCAACTGGCTTTGGATAAAGGATACAAAATTCTCCGTTACCACGAAGTGTGGCACTGGCCAGATGAAAAGTGGTTCCGTGGTGGATTCTTTGCCAGTTTCATGAAGCCTCTTCTCAAGCAAAAGCACGAAGCCTCTGGATGGCCGCGTCCAGACATGACTGACGAGGAAAAGGATGCCCACATTGAAAACATTTATTTGAATGATGGAGTACGAATTGATGGCTGTAAGATTGCACTGAATCCTGCGCTTCGAAGTCTTGCCAAGCTATTTCTCAACAGCACTTGGGGTAATTTTACAAGTGTATTAGAAAAAAAAACAATTGTATATTTTACAGGCAAATTTGCGCAAAGACCCGGAAAGGTAGAAGTCAAAATCATCAAGACCAAGGATCACATTGCCATCGGCAACTTTTTCAACGAACCGGGATATGAACCAAAGCGATTTGATGAATGGGACGAAGATCATGTTCTCGTCGCTAGAAAGGCTACCAATAGCGCTGTGAAAACTGGACAAATGACAAATGTCGTTTACGGGGCACTCACCACATCCGCAGCACGAATTCGACTCTACACTGCTCTCGAAAGAATTGGTTCTGACCGTCTCATTTATTGTGGTAACGTGTATTTTTATAAAAAGGGAGAAAATGAACATTTTTCAGACACGGATTCTGTTATTTTCCGACAGGACAGAGGAACAGATCTACTCGGAGATTTGAAAGGAGAGAGTCTCGGAATGATGACCAACGAGATTGCATCGGGTTGTGAATTGGTAAAAGTGATCACGGTAGCATCAAAAGTGTATGGAACACTGGTTAGAAGAACTGCCACAGGAGAAGAAGACTATTTCGTCAAGGCAAAAGGAGTGACGCTAAACTCTGAAACGGCCAAAAAAGTGAACTTTGATGCATTGGAAACAATGGTAAGAAAAAACAATTGAACATATTCACTTGAACACAAACTGTTTTCAGATGAGAGAGTACATTACTAATCGTTCTGTGGAGCCATTGATCGCCTCGCAGCTTCGATTCAAGAGGGGACCAGGAATTTTGGATGACATTACCACCATTCACCAAAAGAAGCGTCTGAGACCTGTCACGGACAAGGGATTCTTCTCTTCAGAGGGACGCTACGAACCATTTGGCTTTGATGATGAAAATACAAATCTCATTGACGATTACGAGTATTAACACAATTACGAGTATTAATAAATTTATTTTTTAAATCTTTGTCTTCACTGTGAATAATTGCTGCTTTATAAAAACTGTATGTGCCTAAACTTTCAACTATGCACTCCCTACCAGAACAGAAACTTGGGATTACAACATATTTAGCTCGCACAAACTGTATGCAATTCAATACACAATTCAATGTAATTCATTGCAAAATTGTGAACAAACTGTAAACACTACAAAACTTGTATCATTTTCAAGAAAAATCATGGCACGGTCCTTCATTTTAAAACAAAGTATCTCTATTTTCATACACCACACATGTATTTTGTTCAATCTCATCAAATATCTCTACATCAAATGAATAAACTACCTATTGAATATAATAATTGTTGGCACGTTCAGAGCATATTTACGAGTGTCGTAGTAATACTTTTGAATGAAAAAACAACTGTTATGTTCATCATTTGTATCTAACAAGTTATAAGTTCATCATTTGTGTTTTAGCAAGTTATAAGCTACAGCTGGATACCAGGGAACAACTATTCTTCACGACATTCTATTGCCCAACCTTGTTCATAACCCTTGCCAATGTGTCTTTTTTGTGGAAATTCACACATGATCTCCCATTTCGATCTTCGCCGACCCGGAGGTCGGCATGTTTTATCGTAAAATCTCCGTGTCTTACATCACTGGACTTCTTTTCGATTCCTCTATTGACTATTTTTTTTTGGTCTGGGACACTACACTTTGCAAAAACATTTTTTAACAGTGAATGTATTTTTTTAACCAAGTTCTTCTGGTTCTCTCGCACATTTCAAGTCACTTTTTAGGACAGGCTAAAGTAATGTTTATCGAGTAGTGATTTGACTTCAGAGTTGTAAAAATTTTCACCATCGTCACTAAAAATATTGACTAGTGGGTACCCTTTTCTCAAACACTTGAGACAATGTCAACGTAACATCCTTTCATTTTTGACATTAAGGGTATAACAAAAAGTCTCCTGAATGTTGGCCAAATCAATTTGAAAATCACTAAATAGTCAGCTTTCCATGTTTTTAATAGACCAAACTCTTCCATGTTAGTCGATGAAGGGTAAAAATTACTACAAGTATTCCAAAGTTTCGTTCCGCAGTTCCATACTTAGATTTTTGAAATCGAGATTCAAAAAATTCTCAATGCTACGTCTTTGTATTATGAAATTTTTGCAGAGAGAGTTCGTTTTACTCACAACATTTTAGGTAGACCGGACATTCGTCATCGCTCACCGCGGCGACTCATTTACCGGTCGGTGGTGTTGGGATGTGGTAGGGTTAGTAAGGTAGGTAATCGTTTTCTTCTTTTTTCTTTTTTTTTTTTCGTTTTCAACACTTGTTAGGTAAAAACAGTAATCACACACTGTGTAAATCTATCATCGAATCATTGAAACAAATGTGTATTGTTAATTATTAATGAGTCGTGAACAGAAATTAGAGAAGTTTAGGTGACGTAGTATGGAAAATTCGTTTATACTTCACACCGATAGCTTCCCCACATATTGAAATGGTAGTATGTGGGTGATTATTGGAATCTTGTCAGTAGAAGCCTCAGAATTATTGAAAACATACCTTAATTTGATGCAACCCCCTCAGTGACTGAGTATCACAGTTCTATACTTCTTGATTATGTTCTTGTACTATTTCTGTTCACGACTCATTAATAATTAACAATACACATTTGTTTCAATGATTCGATAATAGATTTACACAGTGTGTGATTACTGTTTTTACCTAACAAGTGTTGAAAACGAAAAAAAAAAAAGAAAAAAGAAGAAAACGATTACCTACCTTACTAACCCTACCACATCCCAACACCACCGACCGGTAAATGAGTCGCCGCGGTGAGCGATGACGAATGTCCGGTCTACCTAAAATGTTGTGAGTAAAACGAACTCTCTCTGCAAAAATTTCATAATACAAAGACGTAGCATTGAGAATTTTTTGAATCTCGATTTCAAAAATCTAAGTATGGAACTGCGGAACGAAACTTTGGAATACTTGTAGTAATTTTTACCCTTCATCGACTAACATGGAAGAGTTTGGTCTATTAAAAACATGGAAAGCTGACTATTTAGTGATTTTCAAATTGATTTGGCCAACATTCAGGAGACTTTTTGTTATACCCTTAATGTCAAAAATGAAAGGATGTTACGTTGACATTGTCTCAAGTGTTTGAGAAAAGGGTACCCACTAGTCAATATTTTTAGTGACGATGGTGAAAATTTTTACAACTCTGAAGTCAAATCACTACTCGATAAACATTACTTTAGCCTGTCCTAAAAAGTGACTTGAAATGTGCGAGAGAACCAGAAGAACTTGGTTAAAAAAATACATTCACTGTTAAAAAATGTTTTTGCAAAGTGTAGTGTCCCAGACCAAAAAAAAATAGTCAATAGAGGAATCGAAAAGAAGTCCAGTGATGTAAGACACGGAGATTTTACGATAAAACATGCCGACCTCCGGGTCGGCGAAGATCGAAATGGGAGATCATGTGTGAATTTCCACAAAAAAGACACATTGGCAAGGGTTATGAACAAGGTTGGGCAATAGAATGTCGTGAAGAATAGTTGTTCCCTGGTATCCAGCTGTAGCTTATAACTTGCTAAAACACAAATGATGAACTTATAACTTGTTAGATACAAATGATGAACATAACAGTTGTTTTTTCATTCAAAAGTATTACTACGACACTCGTAAATATGCTCTGAACGTGCCAACAATTATTATATTCAATAGGTAGTTTATTCATTTGATGTAGAGATATTTGATGAGATTGAACAAAATACATGTGTGGTGTATGAAAATAGAGATACTTTGTTTTAAAATGAAGGACCGTGCCATGATTTTTCTTGAAAATGATACAAGTTTTGTAGTGTTTACAGTTTGTTCACAATTTTGCAATGAATTACATTGAATTGTGTATTGAATTGCATACAGTTTGTGCGAGCTAAATATGTTGTAATCCCAAGTTTCTGTTCTGGTAGGGAGTGCATAGTTGAAAGTTTAGGCACATACAGTTTTTATAAAGCAGCAATTATTCACAGTGAAGACAAAGATTTAAAAAATAAATTTATTAATACTCGTAATTGTGTTAATACTCGTAATCGTCAATGAGATTTGTATTTTCATCATCAAAGCCAAATGGTTCGTAGCGTCCCTCTGAAGAGAAGAATCCCTTGTCCGTGACAGGTCTCAGACGCTTCTTTTGGTGAATGGTGGTAATGTCATCCAAAATTCCTGGTCCCCTCTTGAATCGAAGCTGCGAGGCGATCAATGGCTCCACAGAACGATTAGTAATGTACTCTCTCATCTGAAAACAGTTTGTGTTCAAGTGAATATGTTCAATTGTTTTTTCTTACCATTGTTTCCAATGCATCAAAGTTCACTTTTTTGGCCGTTTCAGAGTTTAGCGTCACTCCTTTTGCCTTGACGAAATAGTCTTCTTCTCCTGTGGCAGTTCTTCTAACCAGTGTTCCATACACTTTTGATGCTACCGTGATCACTTTTACCAATTCACAACCCGATGCAATCTCGTTGGTCATCATTCCGAGACTCTCTCCTTTCAAATCTCCGAGTAGATCTGTTCCTCTGTCCTGTCGGAAAATAACAGAATCCGTGTCTGAAAAATGTTCATTTTCTCCTTTTTATAAAAATACACGTTACCACAATAAATGAGACGGTCAGAACCAATTCTTTCGAGAGCAGTGTAGAGTCGAATTCGTGCTGCGGATGTGGTGAGTGCCCCGTAAACGACATTTGTCATTTGTCCAGTTTTCACAGCGCTATTGGTAGCCTTTCTAGCGACGAGAACATGATCTTCGTCCCATTCATCAAATCGCTTTGGTTCATATCCCGGTTCGTTGAAAAAGTTGCCGATGGCAATGTGATCCTTGGTCTTGATGATTTTGACTTCTACCTTTCCGGGTCTTTGCGCAAATTTGCCTGTAAAATATACAATTGTTTTTTTTTCTAATACACTTGTAAAATTACCCCAAGTGCTGTTGAGAAATAGCTTGGCAAGACTTCGAAGCGCAGGATTCAGTGCAATCTTACAGCCATCAATTCGTACTCCATCATTCAAATAAATGTTTTCAATGTGGGCATCCTTTTCCTCGTCAGTCATGTCTGGACGCGGCCATCCAGAGGCTTCGTGCTTTTGCTTGAGAAGAGGCTTCATGAAACTGGCAAAGAATCCACCACGGAACCACTTTTCATCTGGCCAGTGCCACACTTCGTGGTAACGGAGAATTTTGTATCCTTTATCCAAAGCCAGTTGAAGTTCGTCGCTACACCATACTCCAGTCAAGTAGCGGTCAGAAACAGAGTCATGGCAGCACTTTGCAGTGTTTTTGGTCTCCACACAAGTCCGACATAGCGGGAACACGAGTTTTCCCTCATCACGGTATGGAAGCACGGGAGTAGCCAAATCTTTGGGTGCTAGAGCACTACAAAACACGATCCCTAAATGTTTTTCAAATTACAAACCATGGTAACATGTAAAATTACAAACCTCGATACGGTAATACGGCGGAAAAGACTGATTCAAAATCTTTAGTGATTCGGATCGGCTGGCCTTCTGGATACATGGCACCCATAATATTGACCCACGGGTATACAGAACAATAGTCATAGTACTCGAGTGTACTCGCGTCATCCGCTTCGGCAATGGATTGGAATGGCTGTGTTCTTCCACCATACATGGCATTACGGGGAATGAGATTGTGAGCGTGGCGACACTAAACATGTAAAAATTGAAATAACCGTGCCACATCTCCATACTTTAGATTTTTGAATCGAGATTCAAAAAATTCTCAATGCTTTGCTTTCGTGTTAAAATATTTTTGCAGGGAGGGTTCGTTTTACTCACAAAATTTTAGGTAGAGCGGACATTCGTCATCGCTCACCGCGGCGACTCATTTACCGGTCGGTGGTGTTGGGATATAGTAGGGTTAGTAAGTAGTAAAAAAGTAGTAGTAAAAAACTTACATTTTTGAAAAACTTGTTCATTTCTCTATTCTTTTTCAGCTCGGACTTGATTTCACACTCCCAAATTGATGACACTGTGAAGCCTTCCTGCTCAAGTAAAGCTTTTCTTGCCATTGTTGTTTCATACAGTTCTTCCATAGTAACGTCGATCCTTTTTGGACACTTTGCTTCACGAGCTGGATAACAAAATTTGCACCCGTGCCACATGCATCCATACACCTAAAATTTGAAAGTAGAAAGAATTTACATTTCCTCATTACCTCGAAAATTTCCCGTGTTTCCGTATTATATGCGTCCACATAATAGTCATGTCCCTGCACTGTGATCTTTTCCTCTCCTCCTCTCAGAGCATGCACGAGTTTCAAATCAGGGTCGAGGTGTTCTAACCATCGAATGTATTTGAGCGCAATTTCCGAATTGTTGCGCCCAACAAAACCATTCTCTGGTATGTACCCAACTACGCCCTTTTTGATGTGCTCGTGTTTGAGAACAAAGAGAATAAAACTTGCCAACGTACAAGACTGGATGAAAGGAGACCACCCATTGAACATTTCTTGACATAGCTGAAAAAAAAAAGAGTTTGTACATTTTGAAAAGAAACAAGCGTTACCTTCATGTATCGACAGACAGAGGCTGTTAGGATTTCTACATCATTGATGCAGTACTCTCGAATTTCCTTATTAAAGTCGAATTCCTGGCCATAATTTTCCTCGTACCATGCCTCCAGTTTCTTCTTTTCCTTTTCCGACTTGAATTTTGGGTCATAAAACTCTAACGGAGGCAGAGTGGGCAGCACCTTGTTGTAGTTTTCCGGCGTGTTGAATAGGTACGGAAAATGGCCCTTGTCTGCGATCGCAAGTCCAAAAGCTTTGGGCATGTCAGCGAGTCTCATTGGCATGAATCGAAGCGAATCTCGAAACGTTAGCACGTTTCCCGGGGCTACCTTGACAGTCGCGTTGAGAATGGTTGATCCATTTGAGATGAAATCGGGGGTTGAGGAAAATCGTTTCGTCATTGCCTTGAGCAAAAAGATGTGGTCATATCTAAATATAAAAAACGTGTTTTTTTAAAGTGTTTTGTACATACCCTCCTCCATTGTGTGCGACAATGTAGGCGTTTTTCAAACGGACATCACTTGATAAGACGTCAATGAACGCATCAACCACAGACTCTGTATTTTCAAAGGAAATGTATTGGACGGGTCCACAGTGCTGACAAGAATCTCCGAAACATGATTCGCACACAAGACGATACGCCACCGCATTGACTTTGTGAGGGAATAAAATTTCATCTAGAAAAACGAGAGGTACTAACAAAGTGAATGCATCAAGTTACCTTCACGATCTTGTACTGAATCGGTCACAACGCACTCGAAATCGTAAATCACCATTGTCCACTTTTTCTGCTTCTCTAGAGCCTTTCTTCTTTCTGGTTCTGTGGGTAGAGAATGAGTACACTCGTGTTTCGTCGTTCGAAACTGGGAACAAACTGGACAATAATGAGTTGCATGGCATTCGTGTTCTTTTTTCGAATATTCTGGACGCTGATGAATTTTTTGACAAGTGTTGCATCTGTAAAACCCTACATGGTAGTGAAGACGTGTATTAGTAACTTACTTTTGATATTTTTTACAGTGGGGCAGAGAACCCTTTGAACTTGGGAGTTTGTGAGCGTTGAAACACTTCTGGTCAAGAAAATAAATGTTGCAATCGTCACAGTAAAATGATGTAGGTCCTCGAGAAGCCCGACAGTTGTAGTTACCGCAGCGCTGGCACCTCGTTTTGCATTTTTTCGAGTGTTTCACGTTGACTAGTGTTGAACATTTGTGGCAGAACCTAGTGGAATTTCCAACTTTTTATTCAAATACATAATTTAAACACTTACCTCAACCCCCAGTCATCAATGGTAGGCTTGAAGAATTCATAATGGTTGTCAGCAAAGAATAACCCAATGAACCCATCTCCGTCAGTATTAATGTTTTTGTCGTCCTTGGGGACGATTGTATCACCTTCGTTTGACCACAAACGAATGCGGTATTTCGATAAATGTGCGGCAAGTTTATCAAAATCATCAAGCGAGTGTTCCTCGCACTCGGGATCCATTCCTGCTTCTGTCAATAGTTTCTTGGCTGCTTCGAGTTGTCTTTTTGCTCTGCCTTCAGCACTTATCTGAACAAAACTTGGATGAAGTTTTCATGTAAACAACTTACATCTATCCGGGTGAGACTAATGTAGCGACGGTGCAACTTTTCTTTTTTGACTGGATCTTTTTCATTCTTGTAATCACTCCACACGATGCCAACTGCCAACGCCTTGGGAAGACAATGTCCTTTTCCAGCGATGAGTCCCCATTTGATACCAAACTTTGTCTAAAAAATGGCGTTTTACAATAGATTGTGTCGATAATTCAACTTACCAAAATTTTTGATCCCAGCGACTCTTTTGGCATACTTTTTCCGCGCCCCGTCATCGCCTTCTTATCTCGTTCGAAAATCTTCATTGAGATGGTCATTGCATCATCCAGCTTAATGTTCTTGTTTGATTGCATGTGGTTTGCAATCGTGTTGCAGAGGAAATGACCGTCGGCAATCGCATAAGTTTGGTGCATGATCCAGAACCCATCATTGGCTCGATAGCCTGGATTGCGCAAGCTAAAAATGGAAACATGTCTTCTCTGTTAAATAAAAATTACTTACTTTAGCCAGTATTTTGTACTGGTGAGGTTTCCTCCTGCTTTTTGAATTGTTTTCCGAATGAAAATATCAAATACTTTGGCCATGTGTTCGTTGAGGGATACACCTTGAGGGAGATCATCCAGATTTTTGAACTGTAGACGCTGTGGAGGCATCTTTACCACATCCAAATTCAGCCTCTTAAAGTTGAAATCCTCTGCCACTTGTGCATACTTCCTGAGGAATGTCAACTCTTCATCAGAAGGGAACTTTGTGCTCTTGACGCTTCTCCGTGGTGGAGGAGCAGGACTAGTGATGTTGGAAGGGCCAGCTCCATCTAAACACGGAACAATTATTAAAAACCAACTAGTTAAAAAAAACTTACACTGATCAAAACTGTAGTCTTGTGGACCCCAGAATTCATAGTTGATTGGAGACGAGGGGAATGGCAACTCTTCATCAAGGCAGTCGAGATCAAAAAACCAGTCTTGTGGACTATCAAAAGTAAAATCGGAAGAAAAGGCAGAGTTATTTGGAACGGGTTCCATTGCTGGTTTCTTGACGGACAAATGAAGATTTAGCAGATTAGCGCCCTTTTAAGCGACCTAATTGTCCTTGAGGTGGGAGGAGGGATGTGTCAATCATTGACATGTGCGTAGCGTTCTTTTGCGCCTTAATGAGGGCGCATGTGATGATATCTATAGATCTGATCTGAGATAGGTGAAACATTTATTCAAATTATTTAAACATGATACTGTCATCTTCCATATACCTCTGATGTCAAAGATGTATTTTTAGCCATTTAGCAGTTCCACAACACATTTACGTCTGTGACTTTGATTTTTTTTTTTGATTTTTCATGTGGAGTTCAACATCTTACACCAATCCGATGCCTCTCCCACTTTTGTGTTTCCCATATCTCGTATTGAAAAATATTCTGCTGCAGATGAGTCCACATGACATGTAAGTTTGTATTTTTTAGCAGAAAAAAAACTTGATGTTTTTGTAGGGTTGCATTGTCATTTTGCTCAAAGAAAGCATCAGTCTATGTCAAAAGTGCAATAAGACAACAATACTCGTTGTCAATAGAGTTTGATAGCGATAATGAATTCGATATAACCATTTACCGCAACACGTGTCCAGAAGTAAAGGCTATCATAAACGTTGGTGCAATGAGCGAAAGATCTAGAAAGAACAGTTTTTGTCGCTGGTCGAATAATGTCCTATTTGATGGATTCCAAATTACAAATCAATTGATGGAATTGTGTTCTGTACAAAGTATTGGAAGACTGGATCTCAATCTTGAAAAACGAGAAGAAGTTGAATTCGTAATCAATTGGTTATCCAACATACACGTTGAGAGATGTTCAATCTCTACAAAGAATCCTGTTAAAAGCTCCAGTGTGACTCGATTTTTGGAGAGTGTTCAAGTCTCAAAAGCATTATCTGTAGACATGGAGACGCTAGATGAGTTGGTTTATGAGAGGGTGTTTGATTTGGATGAAATCATCATACCAGGAACATTGAAGATATGAATCAGTTCTTGAGGAGGTGGCATGATGGTTGCTTTGACAAACTACGTAGAATAGAGTTTTACGTCAAACTACGATTGCAAAAACTTTTGGCCGGTATGCCAGTGTACGAAGATTACGAGTGTAGGATCCCAATAACGTATGAGTAGACAATTGCTAGAGTAACCGTTTTACAATATTGCAGGCCACTATACCGAATGAAGACCATCTACATTGAAAACCGCAATGGGGTCAAAGCAAGTATTGAAAGAATAAAACAAGTGGAGGACATGTACATGTGAATGACAATCAGATGAAATTGTTATTTGATAGAGAAAAAACGTCACCGGACACAAAAGTAGCTCTATGAGTAGATGTGTTCTAATACATCACTCTTTGTATGTTTTCTCCTTTGAATCTGCTTCCTCATATGTCACTTGTGCTGATTGAGTGTTTTCATAGTAAAATAATAAATTTTTTATAACGAGAACTTTAATGACAATGAATGATACATGAGGTTATGAATGACATGCCCGTTCGATATTCAAATATGAATCTTCTTGACGGCTTTGTACACATTGTATGTGTAGAATCGTTGGCCTTGGAGAATTCATTTTTTGCTCTGTATACAGTAAAAAACTAAGGCTCCGCCCACTTTTCTGACGTCAGCATTTTTTTTCTTGGAAATTTATGAAAAGCTTCATTCTTGCTTTTTTCCTCGATACAAATCGGTGACTGTTTTTATTGCTCTCATGGATTTCCTGAACCCAAGTCCTACAGTCTTTCCGACGGTTCAGCTGTCGCAGATTCCACTTCCTCTAGATCAATATTCCCCTCCACCAAGCCAGTTTGCTTTTGAAAATGATGGAGAATCAATTCCAGAGTCGCAAAAAGATTCAGGTACGAACGATTCGCATGTTTGCAAAAAATTATTGTCTTTTCAGTGTCGATGGTGAAGAAACTCTTCAAGAGTCGGAAACAGCTTTTGGAGACGCCTGTCAAAAAAATACCCGTTTCGAGAACCCGGGCAACAAGACCAAAGAAGGTCACGCAAGAACAATCTGGAGAAGTTAATTTTGATGGTACTTGGTTCCTGTATGCAAAGTTTTTTTTTACATGCATATTTTTTTAGATGCACCACTCAGGGTTGTTGACAAATCAAAAGGAAAACTGGATGTAGCTGTGATGAAGTGCTGTGCAGGAAAGCTGGTCTGGACGTTTGAGGAAGATCGAATGATTCTTAAAATGTGTAACCGATGTGTGGACCTCAATAGAGGATATGCAAGAATTTTAAATTGATTTAGTTTTCTTTTGAAGTAAAGTTTTTCGACATTGAATGATTTGTCTATTGTTTAACGCATAAGGTGAAGAGTCAGATTTTAATCTTGGTCACCCCAACAAGAAACATTCAAAAATCACTCGTTGGCGCTCACCCGTACACTATAATTTCTCTGCCGCCTGTTTCTCTCGACATTGTGTCTCTCCTTCCTAAAGTACAGTACCCGCAATTGGAAAAAACTTACCTGGCATTATACCTACAATTACACTCGGCATAACAATTGGATTTCTAGACCATGAGTAACATGGAATGAACATTTCAAGACTGAAACAAAAACAATAACAAATAATTCTGAAATTTTAAAACAAAACTTGAAAATCAAAAACATTTTAACAAATTGTGAAAAAACTTGACAGAAATTGAAATTTCGTAATAAGGTTCAAAAAATATAATTAATAATCATAACTAATGACTTATCATACCTTATCATAACTTATCATAACCAATCATAACCGCGGAGATTATAATCTCCGCTACGGGGATGCCCCCCCAGATCTTATCTCCGACACGGTGTATCCCTTCATTTTCGGAGATCTTATCTCATGATGACTCATGGTGGTGGTGAATTTTGGGACCGAACACTACTAGCGTTTCAATAGTAAAAGTTTGACGGCTCATAACTCGGTTCACGTGAGCATTTCGCTGATTTTTCTTGCAGGTTTGGAATCAGCAGGGTCGAAAGTATCTATGGTCCAATTTACAGAAAAAGTTCAACCCGCCTCGTCATGAACTTCCCTTGTGAGATACATCAAAACCTGATTTTGAGATAAAATTCTGATTTTGAGATACAGTAAGAAGTGGCCTTTCTAGTTTTCTGAAAATATAAGCAATTTTTTGAAAAATTGAAATGTACTTCGGAGTTTGATCATCCCGCTAAACAAAACTTACTGAAAACGACTAAATTTCAAAGTTCAGATGTTGAGTAACCGCGTAATTTCAATATTTCTGACAATTCAGTTTTAAGCATACTTGTCAACCTGTCCGTGACTTACTACGGGTCGGATCATTACTCGTAAATGTGCCGAGGGCTGGGATAAAGTTCCGAAAAACGGGCCAGAAAGATATTATTGCCCGGCTCGCGGTCTACTAACGCTCTGCCACCGGTACCGTAGTATGTCATAGAACTCGCTGAGATCTACATTTTGGTATATTTTTCAGCTCATGATATTGCGTTTGAAACGAGTTACGCGCCGGTTTACTAACGACTAAACTTTTAATTTAACAAACAAAAATTTTCCGATCGACTTAAAGATAGTTTGCTCAAACAGGAAGTAAAGAAACATTCAAGAATAGGAGATCAAAAAATCTCATTTGAAAAAAAGCGCAAAAATAGAAATGCAAAGATCCAAATCTGTTCGCACTTCAAAGAGCAGGAGACGAGAGGCGTGTCCTCATCTTCTTCATCCACTTGAGAAAATGATTGAAAATCGAAAAGAAAGTGGAAAAGATTGAGAACTTGAGATAGAAATAATGTGTAGGAGCGAATTTGTGGCCTAGAATCCAATATCACCCTGAAAAATATATTCGCCGACTCGAATTCTTTTATATTTTTTGAGGTTTTTGCAGCAAATCTATCAGTTTTCGCCAAAATATGAAATTTAACATAACCTTTTTACAACAGTCAAAATCATCTTCTAAAAATTTCCTGCCGAAAAGTTGGTCAGTGTCACTGACTTGCACTGCCAAAACTTACAGTGACCAACTCTGAATCCGATTCTAGACCACGCCCATTTCCCAATCCATCTTTTTCTAGGTACGTCAGCGTAATGCAATCCAAGGGTCGATCCATCCACGTCTTCGACGTCGCCGCCAATTGTCGTAAAGTCGAAGTGATCGCCTGTCCAAGAGACCCAAAAATCGAGATGAGCAGGACGCGATGGATTACGGTAGGACCGCGTGGTCACCTGTTTATGACTTCTGGAGATAATATCAAAAGTGCACTGTGGACGTATATAAGGAGTAAGAAGGCGTGGAAACTTCTGAAGGAATCGAGAAAGTCGAGATACCAGTATTTGACGGTGGCAGAGGATCAGGCGGATTATAAGTGAGAATTTTTTTTTAATTCTAGAAAATTATGAGAAATTTTCAGAGCGGTGGTGTTACTGACTTGTGATGCTGCTAACAATCGTCTATTGTTATTTGTGATTGACCATTCCATGAGTCTTATAAATGAATATGACCTTAGTAAGACATATCGATTGAATGAACATGTTCATTCGCCGGCGTCGGCTATTGTTGATAAAGTGAGTTGAGACAGGATTTTTGAGTGTTTGGTAACTGAGCCAAAACTAGCCGTAGCTCGCTCGAAACGCAATGTTATGGGCAGAAAAATATACCAAAATGAAGATCTCGACGAGTTCTATCTTTCTAACTTACTACCGGTTGGCGGATTGTTAAAGTGTCGCGAGCCGGGCAAGATTAGCTTTTTAGCCACTTGGACACTTTTTCATTTTCGTCACTTTTTTCTGATCAAACATCTGGAAAGATCCAATTTTAAGTGTGAATATCTAATGTTCTCATTTTTGACCGAACTGAGTATTAAACGCTCAAAAGTTGATCAATATATTAAAAACCACTTTTTTGTCGCTTTTTACTTGATTTTAACCGAGTTTGTGTTGAAAACAACATGCAACTTGTGTCATTTCCAAACCAGTAACGTAGAACTCGCCGAGATCTACATTTTGGTATATTTTTCATTTCATAAAGCCCAGTTTGAAGGGAATTACGCGCCGGTCCGTTGCAAGTCTGGTTTTTGGTGCTACCTATAATCAGAACTGCTCAAACTAAGAACCACCCCGTTTTGAAACTAGTACAGATTAGAACCGTCTTATCTATGTAAGAAGAATGGCTCTAATAAAGCATGTTTTAGCCGGTTCCGAATCGTACCAGTTCTACTACGGTGGGTTCTAAATCGAACAGTACTGGTATGTATTATGTTCAAAAATAATATTTTTTTTTCAAAATCTTTTAAAACCTAAATAGCTACCCATCCAGCTACATATCTGTTCGACGCGTTTTGAAACCAGCCGTTCTTGAACAATGACATAAAACTGAAATCCCCCTATGACTCCATATTTTTGCAGAACGGAAACCTCCTGATCCTCGACTACGCCAGTGGCAAACTATGGATCCTCCTATCCGGTGTCAAAGGTGTCCGTCGTTTGAAACAAGTCGCTCTCCCAGATATTGTACGACCTCAAGAAGCACTCGGAATTTGTTCAAGGGTAACAAATTATATTCAATTACCTGACCAAAATTCTTGTATTCCAGGGCGACGTTCTCTACCTAGCCCTTTTCAATCGTCGTGAAATCTTGTGTACCCGGTATCTAGAAGACGGTGTCTTCAAATCTGCACCCGCCACGTCATCACCGATTCAACAGAGACGCAGTTCGAGTCTTCCGAGAACTTAATTGGGGGAACATCTAATTAGTCTATAATTAAAGAGCTTGTATTAGGCATCATATTGTTTGTCTCAACGGGGAAAGTATTGAAATTTTCAATTTTCAAAGTTTTTTATTAAAATGATATTATTGTTAATCACTTTTTATGTGCCTTTTCTGGAAAAAATAAATTATGGAATCTTTTTTATTTTTGAAGAACGCATTAACGCTAAAGGGTGTAAGAAAAAATGTTGACTACGAAAACTGTAAATTTGATTTTTGTGTGATCTACACAACCAAACGACTCAAGAATTCGGCTCCTGATACTTTCAAGTCCGTAGATTCCAAATCTGAAATAAAATTCTGCAAAATCCGTCTATGAGCCGAGTTATGAGCGGTCGAAATTCCCCTCTGAAAACTTGACATAAGCTCGTTTTCTCGTAAACCGACACCCCGCAAACACCGTCCCGACAAAATGCACAGAAATCTTTCTATCGTAGTCTACTCGATGAAAACTGTTTATTACACACAAAAAATTGATAAAAAATCGATAAATTCACTGAAACTTAAAATTTCATCAAAATAAACGCGTGGCCTAAAAATTATTTTCAAAACTTTTTAAAATTTCGTTTCTTCAATTTTCCAAAAAAATCAATTATTCCTATTCTTATACTTGGTCTATCTTCGTGAAAAATGGCTAATAAAGAAAAGTAAGGTCCCCCGTAAGCTCCGCCCCCTCTAAGCCCCGCCCTCTTTCAGACTTCCAGAAGAAGACATTAACCTACCGTACTATCATGGAGCACTAATGAATCAAGATGCCGATCAACTTCTTGTGGTATTGTACTTTTTCGATTATCGATTGATTTTATCGATTTTTTGTTGATTTTTGTAGAACGACGGTGACTACATGATAGTGATGAAAATGAGTCCAGAGTTGAACAAAATGCAATTATTCCTGGCGGTACGGCTGAAAAAGGGCATCAGGAGGTACGAGATCAAGCGGACACCGTCGAGCGCCAAATTTGCGGTAGGTCAAATTCAAAATTTCAGCTCTTTAGACAATTTTTTCGAAATTTTCAGAACAAAAGTGCTTCAAACATTGGTAAACTGGTGGATATGTTGATAAAGGAGACAGTGGAAGTGAAGGGGGAACGGGTTATACTGAAACGGGCGATTCCGAAAGGCAAATTTCAGCTTATGCATAAGGATGTCGACTTTAAAAAGAAGGTAAACCAGCGCGCCGCGCCCCGCGAGGTGAGGTGTCGCTTTTATCGCCACCCCCGCACCACCTTTTCTACAGCGACTGTGTGGCGCAATGCCTGCGCTTTTGCATGGTGCGCGCACCTACCCGGGTTCGACCCCGTCCCATGTCAAATCTTTTTTTTTCTTTTTTGCATTCAATATTTTGAATGGCGTTCCGTAGTCAAAACATGCGCACGAAAACTTTCGAAATTGTTTGACATTTTCATCAAAAATAGTCAAAAATCCTGTGTACGCTTGAGTTTTACCGATATCTAAAAACATAGTCGAAAATTCTACTTTTTCGCAAAAGAAACTGAAGAAAATGTTCAAAAAAATTCAAAAATTCAAATTTTTGTACTGTGACCCGGGCCGTCCGGGCCTGTGGAAATTTGCAAATCGGCCCGGCCCGTTGCAACCCTGCTCGCATTTATCACCACCTCCGCACCTCCTCTCTCTCAGCGGCCATGTAGCGCAATGCCTGCGCTTTTGCCCGGCACGCGCACCTACACAGGTGGTTCGCGATGGAAGTTATGTGCGTTCGCGCGGTGTGAAATATGCGACTAATAGGAATTGTAGGGACGAGTTATATGCCTGGTATATGGAAGCATACCGCAGCGGCAAGCATATATGATCCACGCGCGATCCGTGTTTCTCTTGCTGTTTATCATGTCTACCCACACCTCGTACGTGCCCTCGCCCACTAATTCCACCCATTATACTGTGTTGCTATTTTGCCATTCCATTCCGAGTTTGTTCACCTCTAATGTTTAGGACATTTTCATTTTCTCCGTTTTCAGTTTTGATTGAAAACAAATTACGACTATCTTTTCAGAAACAAAACCACGAATAGTTTTCGAGAAGCACAGAAAGCTATAACTTATGTTTTCGTTCCTTTTTCTTTCATTTCATTTTTTACTAAAGAAAAGAAATCAATCAATCAATCAATCACAAAAAATTTAAATTAGTTTATCAATAAAATGAATATGTATTCCCAAAGCCGTCTGGCACAATGATGAGCTTCTTACTTTTCTTACTTCGTCTTGACAAAAACTCACCGTCTTACCTTTTTCCATCTAAAATTAATTATTATAGCCAATTCGAAGTAAGAAAAATAAAGAAGCTCATTACTTTCATGTACGTAACAAAAGAACTTTGCCATTTTATTTCTTTGCGCTTCTCCTAAAAAATCGCGATTTCGCTTGAAAATGGAAATTATACTTTTCGAAATTCAATTAAAAATTAATTTTTATTTAGTCGTAATTTGTTTGCAGCAAAATTTGATAGAAAAGAGCATGAAACTCTTCAAAAACGGAGAAAACGATGAAAAAGTCATTGAAAAAAATGTCTCGTCGATTTACGGTAAACAACACGCCCAGGTGTAACGGCGGAGTGTCGTTGCGGGTTTTAAGTTTAAGGTGAAAACATGGATCCTATACGCGAGCTATATGGACGTACGGCGAGATCCGTGACATAAGCACCATGCCTCAAAGTATATCACTTCCCCGCGCGAACCACACAGTTTTATGCGAGCACATAGAAGGTTATATGCTTCCATTTTGAATATGCCCCATATAGCATCCATCGCGAACCACCTGTGTACCCGGGTTCGACACCCCGCTCCCCTCATTTTCTTTTTTGCATTCTTTTTCTTTTTCCAGCTCGGCTCCGGAGCGTATGGTACAGTCTACCGGGGTCGATTGACCAAGACCAACACAAAAATCGCTGTGAAAAAGTTGGATACGGAGGGAAACGACGAGGAGATGTTGGCGGAAATGATGAAGGAGGCGAGAGTGATGCAGTTGTACGACCATCCGAATATTGTGAAATTCTATGGATACATTTTGGATGATATCCCTTATTTATTGGTGTTGGAGTACTGTAACGGTGGTTCTGTGGAGGATCGACTCGTGGAGAAGGGAGCCAAGTTGAACACACAGACCCGGTCCCTGTATACATACCATGCGGCGTGTGGAATCGATTATTTGCATAAGAAGAAGTGGGTTTTGTTTTTTTCACTAGGAATTATTCTATCTGAATAGTACCTAAAATTCCCTATAATTTGAAACAAAAATCGTAAAAAATGATTGAAAACTCGCAAAGTTACAGATTTTCGAAAAATTTCGAAAATTATAAAAAGAGGTATCTCGCTCAGTTTTGACTGTATTCTTTTGAAAACTAACTTTTTGAACTCAGCTCGCCGAGAGCTTTTAGAAAAGTATAATCATGCCCCGATTCGGAGTTATGGCTGGGTTACTGTAGTTTTCGTGGCGAGACCCGAATTTTTCAGATCTAGGCATGATTATACTTTTCTGAAAGCTCTCGGCGAGCTGAGTTCAAAAATGTTGTTTTTGAGAGAATATAGTCAAAGCTGAGCGAGAAACATGTAGTTTGGGATTTTCGAAACTTTTCGAAAATCTGTAACTTTGTTATTTCCTGTCCGTTTTTTCTTGTTTTTAGGTCAAAAGTCTTTTCAAAATTTTCAGATGCATCCACCGTGACATCGCGGCGCGCAACTGTCTCATCCACAAGGATATCGTGAAAATCGCGGATTTTGGTATGTGCCGTGCGACGTCGATCTACAAAGTGGACCTGAACAAGCCCACCAATATCCGTTGGTTGGCTCCAGAAGTGTGGGACAACGGAGAGACACGAGCCAACACTGACATCTACGCGTTCGCCGTGATGATGTGGGAGTTCTACGAGGTACCGTATGACACACCGTACAGCGCGTGGAAGGGTTACGTGGTGAAGGTAAGCGACGTGGCCTAGGAATCCGCCGAGATGAGTTTTCTCTTCCAGCAAAAAACTCGTGGCGGTTACCGTCTCCCGACGCCTACCGGCATGCCACCAGAGATTGAGGAGATTATGAAGGAGTGTTGGCATGTGGATCCCAATAAGCGTCCGACGGCTTCTGAATTGAAACAGAAGCTAGAGGAAGCTATCACCAAAGGAGAGGGCTCGGCGGCAACTGGGCTGGAGAAGAGCAAGAGTCAGACGAGCAATCAGAATTAGAAAACTCAGTTAGAAGATTTTTGTGGAGGAATGAAAACATTTTTAGTCGTTTTTTCATTTTTGTAGTTGTACAAACTCGCAAAAGAAGAGTAGCTGAAATTGCCTATAATTAAAACCGAAACTTAAAAGAAAAACCCTTGAAAACTCGAAAAGATACGGATTTTCGAAAAATTTCACATTTTTTCGAAAAGTTTTGAAAAGTTTGAATTGGCGTACATCTCTAAGAATTACTCTGATTTTAGTGAAAATTACAGTTTTGAATTCAGCGCGCCGAGAGCTTTCAGAAAAGTTTAATCATGCCCCGATTCGGAGTTATGACTGGGTTACTGTAGTTTTTGTGTCGAGACCCGAATTTAATAAAATCTAGGCATGATTATACTTTTCTGAAAGCTCTCGGCGAGCTAAATTCAAAAATGTAAATTTTCAAGTGAATAGAGTCAAACCCAAGCTAGAAACGCTACTCCCGATTTTTTCCACAAAAATATCGTGTAGTGCTTGGGAAGGAAAAGTTTTGTGTTAATCAATAGTTTTATTAACAACAACACCAAAAATGATGCAGTAATGAAGGGGGTGTTTCTAAATGAAGAAAAAAAACTTGAATTCTTCACAATACTCGAAAATACTGCCTTTGTTGTGGTAGTGAATTGAGAAATTACTTTTCAACTCGTTAAGATTATATGATGAGACATAATGATCGAGTTCGGGACAATGACGATAAGACCATTCACGGGAAATAGCCCAACCATGGAAGTTGTCTTCCGAAAGAAATTCATCTCCAAATTTCGTCTCCAGAGTTTCAGCCACCGCCTTTATATCATCCACGGCATACATGTCGCTGTAACACATTTATTTTTATTTTTACAATAATATTTAGTGAAGAACTTACTCCATTGCGGGCTTAATTATATTGTCCAACTTCTTAACGTATTTTTCCAGGCGAGATATCTTTTCCTTAATTTCGCCTGCAAAAACAAAATATTTTTTCTCTACATTGTTTTAAGATCGTTACGTTTTCTTGTATCATCTGTTGCGTTGTAAGAAATTCGTCCAATCACAAAGTCAAAGCCTTCCTCGTTTTGTTTGGAATAGCAATGATCAGTATCTCCAGAGGAATTAAAGTAGAATTGGTACTTTTCATCACGATGGAACATTGCTATTTCGTATTCATAACTGAAAAAATGTTACACACTTTTAACGAATATTTTTATCATTTTGATTTCTCAGTCTAGGGGACCTTTTCCTGAAAATCAAAAATCTGGTAGAACGATAAACACTGACTTGGGTATTCCTATGTGGAGGAGTGTTGAACGTGTATTATTAGTCACTTGTTTCATTATCTCTTGTTTTGTAAATTTGGGGTTGTCATGCATCGTCCGGACAATATTATTTGATAATACTCCTTGATGGACTATCGGCCAAGCAACAACCTATAAAAACATGTTGAAATTGAAATGCTTAACCAAACGTACGAGAGACTCGTTGATGTAATTTAATGCGAATGTGACAATTTGATTCACATCCTCAATAATTCCCTCAGTATAGACTTCGATGGAACGAGCGTCTCCATCATATAAAACATCCGCGCAAATCGCCGCATAGTATGCCTAAATATCGAAATGAACAGATTTTACGGGAGAAAATTTAACTTGCCAGGTCCGTTATTTCATTGATCAGTCTGGATAAAAACGCCTCAACCGAGACATAATTAAAATTGGATACGGCGATCAACGCGTGGAGAAGGCATCTGAAAATGTTTCGAAAAAAAATTTTGGAACCACTGAATGAACTACAGCTTACTGTTCTTCATAGGTGTAATGAAAAACCGAAGTGCGATGCCTTATCTCTTGAAGGAAAACAGCCATTGCATCATCATATGTCATGAAAAAACCACCGAAGGCGTCAAATTTCTCATTAAGAACAGTTTTGTTAAGGAGCTGTTCGTAAAGAGACGAAAATTCTGCAATTCGACACATTATGTTTGATTTCATTTCCGAGTACCTGTCATGTAACGGCCGGGGTCTGGAAAACTACCATAGCCCTTGCGAAACTTAAGAAGCACCTTCGTTAGGTATGCACGATGATCTGTTAGAATTTTGGCCTCTTCTGACGTGACAGGGGCTCCACAGCTGGTGACCAATCGATAAGTTATATGCTAAAACGTGTTTTACAATAATAATTCAGAAAGGGTCTTGTACTCAAACTCATACCTTCAACATCCTTTTTGGGGCCCTGAAAAATTGTATTCCATGAGAAGAATTGCGTAGCAACCACTTACGTATCACTGGTGAGACAAGCTTTTTTGTAGTTTCTAATGTCCCCGTCTTCCTTGAACCACTCGGGATCAAGGTATTTCTCTGTCCAGAACTCCATCTCTGCTAAAGGATGTGTCACTTCCTGAAATGAGAGATTTCAACAACGGTTCAAAGAATTGGAGGAACGGAGCTTACTTCTGTATAATTCCATTTAAAAACTCCTCTTCCAATATGTTTTGCGGATGGCTGCCACGTTAGCGAGAAATTTCGCCCTCCCTCAGTTGTCCCTCTGTTATTGCGTTCTTGGAAGATTGCTTTCGTTCGGCTTTGTAAATCCATAAAAACTTTATATTCTTGGCTTGATGGCTGCAATATCATTTTTAAATGTGGCATTCCAAGTACAATTTGAGTGCAATTTTTTATCTCTTAAAATATTGTCGCAACAAAAAAGGTCCGACAGTTTTTACCGACGCGTGTTTGCGGACTTAGTGCAAAATTATTTAAGTTTGCACTAACTAGGGAAGGTCCTCGAGTCAAAGTGGAATTATGGGACGTGACCTATATCATTGGAAAGCTGAGAACACGCTGTCTTGTGGTCAGTTATGATATTTTTGTATCATAATATATGTGTTTCGACAAGTTTATTTCATGCTTCAAGAATTTTTTAATTCTGTGCTCAACCCGCAGGAAGAGAGAGCCGGAAAGTTTAGTCAGTTAGAAAGTACCCTTCGGTAAAGTTGATTTTTCAAATTTTTACGATATTTTCAATATTTTTTGCTGTATATTCTATAGAAATAGAATAAGTTCTATAGAATACCGGGAACATTGATAGAAAAATGTCAAAAACTATCAAAAATAATGTCAAAAATAAAAAATAAAACCAGTTTCACCGAAGTGAAATTTCTATAACATTCTCACTGACGAAACTTTCAAGCGCTTGCTCTCAGCGGGTTGTGCAGCGAATTAAACAATTCTTGAAGTGTGGAGATGAATGTCATCACTGACCACAGTACGCCTTTAAATAATGTTTTAAAGGAGGTGAGAAAAGATTAAAAACCGAAACTGGCTCAAAACTCTAAATATAGGAGATCTGAGTGAGTCAAATTCACGACCCAGCGAATAGAATTTGCTCACCTCTAGCGTAGTATTTACATTTCCCATAGCCCCTATTGGAACAGCGACTTTCATCAAATGAGCCAATTGTTGTGGGAGCTGTTTGAATGCCAGCAACTTGTCATCGCTTCTCGTAGTCACTGCCACAAGGGCTTTCAGGAATTCTTCTACATGTTCCTCTGCAAAAAAGTCTTTTCTGGATTTGAAAACTACTTAAAAAAATCTGAATCAGTGTGATGAATTACCGGTGAATGAGTTACGGAAATTCACACCAGTTTTGTCGGGAATTCCGTCATCCGACTTTCGACTTCCAGATAAGAAAAGTTACTTTCGACTCACGTCATTCTTGAACTGTGGAATTTACGAAGAGTAAATATTGCAGAAAAATGAAATAAAACGACAGAAAATGAGATTTTCTTCAGCCAAAAACAATTTTTCTACCGATTTTCGCGAATTTCACGATCTTTTCTCTCGGAGTTTTTGAAATTTAACGAAAAAAAATCTACTTCCGACTTCCGACTTCCGGATAAGAAAAAATTCACTTCCCGACACCTCTGATTCACCCTGATCAAAAATAAAGAAGCAATGTTATAATGAAATTCGAAATATTTCAGATGAATTACCGGTAAATGAGCGTTTCGGCAAATTATTTCGATAAAAAACCCCCAAAACTTTACAGAAATTCACACTGATCGAGAATAAAAGGAACAATACCATATTGTCAATGCTCATACCTATCTCTTTGGATGTTGCTGACTGCGTGAGTAGCAAAATAAGTATCGAAAGTTTCAGAAGCATAGACGACACGCTGAAACGATCATGTTTCATATTTAAATCAAATCGTTGAGAAAAATGAGATAACAACAAACTTTCAACAATACTTTTTTATTTTTCTTCTAAAAAAAGAAAAAAAGAAGCTAACAAATGGGTTTCAAAGTCACATGTGTGTCTTCTTACCCTGCGTCTTCTGTGTCTCTCGAGTCTGCATTCATTACACTAAAAATTCTGCCATCCCCCAGGTGGTCCTATCAATCTTGTGGCGGGAGCTACAACCGGGGAGAACTCGTCCTGAAGGTCAACTATGAAAAGAAGAGGAACCACAAAAAGGAAGAACGGATATTCGAGAACCCACGATGTTCCTGCTACAAGATAGAAGGAAACACATGTTGTCCAAGTAGAAGAGGGCATGTCGAGGGATACAGGATGGGTGGCATAGTTATCAGTGTAATAAATTAATTCTTGAGAAACGAAGACGCAGGTTAAGAAGGCACACATGTGACCAAAGGACCAATCTCAATAGTGGTATGGCCCGGGTTCCCACTTTGAGAGCTTGTTTTTTCTTTTTTTTTTTGAAGAAAATGAACAAATATTGTTGAAAGTTTGATATTTATCACATTTTTTTCAACGATTCGACGAAAATATGAAACATGATTGATTGTTTCAGCGCATGATTCTGAAACTTTCGATATTTCTTCTGCTACTCACGCCGTCAGCAACATCTAAAGAGAAAGGTATGCGTATTAACAATATGGTATTGTTACCTTTATTTTTGACCAATAACGATTTGATAAATTTTATCGAAATGATTTGCCGAAACGCTCATTCACCGGTAATTCATCTTAAATATCTTTCGAATTTTGTCATAACTCTTATGAGGTAGCTCTGTGTTCCGAAACTTTGAACCAACAAGTGCATCTACTGTGGAAAAATAAAGTTTGGCCAAGAATGTTTGTATCTCAAAGAAAAACCATCCCTCATTTATGTTTATGAAACGGAAAACTTATAAAATGCCCATTATGTTGTACTGAACTTCGTTTCCACTTTTTGATGTTTGTAGATGTCACCGTGATGTGTGAAAAAGAACGTCAGACACTCTGACCAACGCACCAGAAATTGGACAAAAACCGAAAATGATGACCTCTTTCGTTTCACACACTGATTTCGACTTTTTTAGTAGTTTTCAAACAAAGAAATGACCTATTGCAGAGGAACATGTAGAAGATTTCCTGAAAGCTCTTGTGGCAGTGACTACGATAAGCGATGACGTGTTGCTGGCATTCAAACAACTCCCAGATCAATTGGCTCATTTGATGAAAGTCGCTGTTCCAATAGGGGCTATAATATCTGAAAACAATAAGTCTAATTGGCAGGTGAGCTCACATCTGTTAGAAATTTTTGTTAAAAATTATAGAGAAATTGTTTTAAAAATGTATTTTGTTACGGAAAATACAGTTGCGCTTATGAGCTTTGTACTTCTGGGGCATAAGCCGTCAAAAATAATGTGAAAATTTCATATATGCAAATTTACGGCCCGGTAGAGAATTTCCAAGGCCCGGCTTCAAAAAATAGGTACCTATTTTTTACCAAACTTTTTGAATTTTTTTGAAATTTCACATTAAAAATTTCAATGTTTTGATGCATAACTAGCTTTTGATTGAATTCTGAAGAATTGTTTTGGGAAACAATTAAAAAAATATCAAATTTTCGTCCAAAATTTAAGTTGAAATTTTTTCAGCCGGCCCGGTCCGTTGCAAGTATGGAAAATTTAGGCAAGCTTTGAATTGCACTCACCGGAATCCCACGCTAAACAATGATATTGCAGCCATCTAGCCGAGAATATGAAGTTCTTATGGATTTACAAACTCGAACAAAAGAAATCTTCGAACAACGCAATGGCGAAATTAATACTACTGGAGCGGTACACTCGTATGTCTGGCCAGGATGGCAGCCATCCGCAAAAGAAGTTGGAAGAAGAGTTTTCGGAAGGGACTATACAAATGTAAGCTCGGTCATTTCGAAACTTTGAACCTAGTTGAAATCTCTCATTTCAGGAAGTGACCCTTCGTTTAAGACAGATGAAGTGGTTAACCGACGATTACCTAAATCCCGAAATGCTCAAAAATGACTTTCATATTAATTTCTACTATAAAACTTGTCTCTTTAGTGAATAGTAAGTGAAAATTACTTAATTCGTCCCATAAAATGCAATTTTCAGTACTCCGAATTCGATATTGTTGGTATGACTTTGAGTACAAAACTGTTTCTGACTGGTGCGCGGCATTCCAGTCCACTAAAAAGCGCCACCTCTCGGTTCCTCTTTTACAAGTTGAAGAAAGCCGGAATTTAAAAAAATCTAGTCTGAAAAAAGGAGTGTGAAAACAACCAAAAGTGGGAGAAGAAAAATCAGTGACTTCGGCCATCGGTACCTCAAGCATCGCAAACTTTGCGGAGTGAAGAAAAAAAATTTGGTCGTTATTGTAGAATTTTTTGTTGGTAGTTCGTTGAAAATCAATGAATCATAACAGATAACCTAATATTGTGCAGAATTTGCTCTATTTCAAGCTGAGAATAGTTGTTGGAAAAGCAAAAATCACTCCGAGACGTCGTCAGTCGAGTGAGATTTGTAGAAATATGCTAAAACTCTCCGATTGAACCTTTCGCGTTTCAAGAAAACGAAAACGCCTAAAAACAATCGAAAAAAAAATCATTTTTTCGGAATCCGGAATCCGGAATGATTTGATAAATTTGCAAGGCCAAGTCATTTTTTTGAGTATTGCAGTTGTCTCTAAAACTCAAAAAAAACTAAAATTTCTACTTCAGGATTCCGGGAAAAAATTCAAAAAACCGGATTGAAATTTTTCATCTTCCGGACTCCGGAAGATGGAACGTCAAAAACACCGGATTTCCGGAATTTCCGGTATCCGGATTCCGGACAACGCTGGTATATGTCCTCAGTTTCGAGATAATCCAAAAAACGACTAAAGACAACAAAAATGGATCTTCTCAAAAATGCTCTCCTCGAATTTCAAATGAATTTACTAAAAGTTTCGCTTTAGTACGTTTTGAAATGTTCAAAATTTGGTGTTCATGACTTCGTTTTCTAAAAAAAAAAGAAAAGTGTCAAAAATCGACTTAACATTTTTGAAAAATACTTTTCAGCAAATGAAATATCGATTGGTCACCTACTGTAAAGAATCTTTCACGTCAGAAGAGGCCAAAACTCTAACAGAGCATCGAGCATACCTAACGAAGGTGCTTCTTAAGTTTCGCGTGGCTTATGGTAGTATTCCAGACCCCGGCCGTTACATGACAGGTACTCGGAAATGCAAATATGCATGATGTTACGAAATACTATTTTTCAGAATTCTCGTCGCTTTACAATCTGATCCTCCAAAGGAAAGGACTCTACGTTTTGAACAAAACCCTCAAAACTGTTCTCAATGAAAAACGTGACGTCTTCGACAGATATTTCATGAGATATGATGAAGCAATGGAAGTTTTCTTTAACGAGATAAGGCAACGCGAATCGATTGAGAATTCACTAAACGATGAAGAATCGTAAGCTGTAGTCCTTTCGGTGTTACCAATTCTTTTTTCAAAACATTTTCAGATGCCTTCTCCACGCGTTGATCGCCGTATCCAATTTCAATTATGTCTCGGTTGAGGCGTTTGTATCCAGATTGATGGAGGAACTAACGGACCTGGCAAGTTAACTAGGGAAGGCCTCCAGGTGACCGTGGAGTTACGGGACGTGACCTATATCATTGGAAAGCTGAAATCACGCTGATTCCAAATATATATTCAGTTTTTGCCCTCGAGGCCTGGTATTCGAGAAAAACGAGGTCAAAGTTTGGACCTCTAACAAGTCATTGCCTTACCGACGTGTTAAAAATATCGGCAGCGTGGCGCAAGTGGTAGTGGAGCGGTAAGGCATGGGGAATGGTGTGGGTTCGGTCCCCGGTCACGCCAAACTTTTTTTGCATTTCTTTTAATGAACTTTTCAGACTCTCCGACCAGGTCTGTCTCACTTTTTCAAGATTTGGATAATGTTTCATTGATTTTCTCGTAAAAATGACTATATTTGAACAATTTATTTTTAAAAAATTTGTCCATCATTTGATGGTCGAAAAGTGATGAAGTACTCGAAAAAGTTTTCTCATCTTTTTTGTTCAAAAATAGTCATTTTTACATGAAAATCAATGAAACATTATCCAAATCTTGAAAAAGTGAGACAGACCTGGTCGGAGAGTCTGAAAAGTTCATTACAAGAAATGCAAAAAAAGTTTGGCGTGACCGGGGACCGAACCCACACCCTTCCCCATGCCACACCGCTCCACTACCACTTGCGCCACGCTGCCGATATTTTTAACACGTCGGTAAGGCAATGACTTGTTAGAGGTCCAAACTTTGACCTCGTTTTTCTCGAATACCAGGCCTCGAGGGCAAAAACTGAATATATATTTGGAATCAGCGTGATTTCAGCTTTCCAATGATATAGGTCACGTCCCGTAACTCCACGGTCACCTGGAGGCCTTCCCTAGTAAGTTTTCATTTTTTTGGATCTCATAATTTCGGCATTCAGACGTACATAGCGTCATTTTGCACATATGTGAGATGTAATGGAGACGCTCAAGTCATCGAGGAATATTCTGAGAAAATCATTTGGCAAGTAAATCGAATTGCCACATTCGCATTAAATTACATCAACAAGTCTCTTGTACGTTTGTTTAAGCATTTCAAGGTTTCAACATGTTTTTGTAGGCTGTTGCTTGGCCGGAAGTGCATCAAGGAATATTATCAAATAATATTGTCCGGGCGGTGCATGACAATCCCAAATTCACAAAACAAGAGATAATGAAACAAGTGACTAATAATACACGTTCAACACTCCTCCAAACAGGAATACCCAAGTCAGTGTTCATTTTTCATACTTGATGATTTACTATTTTGAATTTATATTCATCAAGTGAATCAAGTTTAGCTCTCCATTCTTGTAGTTGACATATTTTTGATAGCTATCCACGCTTTTAAAACAAACAAGCGCTCTCCTGAGCCAACGGGGAAAAAAGAACTCACATCTATTGCGCATCGCAGTAAAAATTTTGTAACCTCTGTATTCTTTCAGTTATGAATACGAAATAGCAATGTTCCATCGTGATGAAAAGTACCAATTCTACTTTAATTCCACGGAAAATACTGATCATTTCTATTCCAAACAAAACGAGGAAGGCTTTGACTTTGTGATTGGACGAATTTCATACAACACAACAGATGACACAGAAAAACGTAATCTTAAAACATTGTATAGAAAAAAGTATTTTGTTTTTGCAGGTGAAGTTAAAAATAGGGTATCTCGTCTGGAGAGATACTTCGAGAAACTGCACGATGTCATTAAGCCCGCAATGGAGTAAGTTCTTCACTAACTATTATTGAAAAGTTAAAAAAAATGAGTTGCAGCGACATGTATGCCGTCAAAGATATTAATGCGGTGGCCGATGCTCTGCAGACGATATTTGGAGATGAATTTCTTTCGAAAGATAACTTCCATGGTTGGGCTATTTCCCGTGAATGGTCTTATCGTCCTTGTCCCGAAATTGATTATTATGTGTCTCCCTACGATCTTAACGAGTTAAAAAATAATTTCTCAATTCACTACCACAACAAAGGCAATATTTTCAAGGATTGTGAAGAATTCAAGTTTTTCTTTTTCATTTAGAAACATCGCCACCTTCCTACTTCTTTACTGTATCATTTTTTGGAGTTGTTGTTAACCAGTCGGTTCATGTCGCCTACCGGCGACTTAACCTCCTTTTCTACACCACCCTTCTACTTGTTACCATGCTTCCCACGTATTTTTCTAGACAATTTGTTGAAATTAATTCAGTTGAAGAATGAAAAAATTCTATAATTATTTCCCCCGTGAACTCCTATTTCCCTATTTCGGAAACGAAAGCCACTGAAAGGCTTGAAAACCACGTTTTTTTCACCTAGTGAGCTAGTCGAGACCTATTCTAACTAAAAAAATAGACGTGCATCATTAAGAGAAAATTTCTGATCTTTTGGTCCAAGTTTAAAGAAAATCGGTTCAGTAGGAAGGGCGGTAGGATCGGCGACAGACACACAAACATACAGCCGTTTGCGTTTGTTAATAGTAAAGATAAAGCTGCACGTTAAGAAAGGGGAAACAATTTTATTGATAGAAAGACTTTGAAAAGATTGTTTTAATGTTGTAAGAGTATTCACTCATAAACTTAATCACCGGATCATTCAGTATCACCGTGTGGATGTAATCATCGCGAATTGTGCGTGTAGAACTGACTCCTAGACGCATGGAACAGTAGACTGCAAGGAGCCACTGATCCGGAGTAGTCCTCATCACCACGCGTGCGAAGAACTACCGGGGGTTCTCCGACTTGAAAAAGCTAGAGTGCCTGTTGTATACACTCATCGTGGCTTTTTCCTTCCAAGCTTCCGAGAACTATTTGGCGTCGGTTCTGAAAAATGCGAATTTTGTAAGAGAATTTGACATGAAACAACAAGAATTCTAAGAAAACAAGAGAGACAGTGATGTTGAGCATAAAAAGAAAGGAAGCAAGCGCAAAAAAGTAGCGAAAACGGATTCCAGCAGAAAAATATGTCATTAAAAACGAATAAACTTTTGGATAAGTAGCCAATCGAAGTTCGGCAGATTATTAAACCATAACACAACGATACAGCTAGCAAGAATAGCCATTTGACAAAAAACTGGAAACTGTAGAAAACGTTAAAAGTTGTTGTTAAACAACCGGCATTCGGACGAAAACTCGAAAGACAAGAAACGGTCGAAAAAAAGTTTTGAATCGGGTAAACGAGATGACACTGGAGCGCAATTGCATTACTCCTTCAAAATTGGGAAAATGCGTGTAACATTTTCAGAAAAAGAGGTTTCCGCGAGGAACTTTAATAAGAACTGCGCGAATGACTGCTGCGTTTTGTGCTTGAAAAAAACTTTTCTGGAAACCAGGAGAATGAGCGATGAGAAGCCGAAACGAGAAAATATTTCTATAAATGCCATCAAGAAAATTCACAAAAATTCGATTTCAAACATATAATTTTTGAAAAAAAACAGGAAACTGATCAAAAATTATCGATTATGCAGAAAACCGAAGTAATTTTGCTGGAAATGAAGTGAAATGTGCATGAAGCCAATGAGAAATGAGCAGAAACTAAACCTGGCAATAGAACTAGAGAAACCAACTATGTTTCGCCAAAATCTAGTCCAGTAGTCGGAATATCTGTGAAAATGAGTCGATGACGAATGGAATAGAAAATTAAATCACTAAAAATTATGTTTTCAAGTGAAAACACAGAAAAACGGTTGGAAAATCCCTATTTCTCCCTGTAATTGTTGCTGAAAAAATGAAGAAACAGCGGATATCAAAACGTGTCGTTTTTGGATCGAAGTATGCGGGAAACCAGATGATTGAGCGATGAGTAGCCGAAACAAGATAGTATTCAAAGATTTACAACAAAAAATCGCGAAAATATCGACTTTCTCAAAAATCAAAAAAAAACTGCTGAAAATGAAAGAAAAACCGAGCGAACTGATGAGGAATTGAGCAAAAACTCTAGTGTTCACAAGATTTCTCAACAATTTTAAGCTCAGATGAAGAAATACTTGCGAAAATATGTCGACAACAGCTGGAATATGACATAGGACTTAAAAAATGTAATTTCAATAACAGTTTTTTTTGTTGTAAAAACGATAGAAAACTCACTATTTCCAACATTTTTTTTCGTAAAAAACAAGAAAAATTGATTAATTATTTTAGTGGAAAATTCTAAAATATCGATTTTCGCAGGAAAACCAAAGAGATTTTGCTGAAAACGGAAGAAAAACGGAACGAAGAGGTGAAATAATAGCGAAAATGAGCAGAAAACAGATAATATAGAGAATTAAAGCTATAAAATGATATCTTTAACGTAAAATCCAGAAAAAATCGCCGAAAATCACTATTTTAAGCATTTCCTCGAAAAAATCTCATTCAAATGCACCGCCCTTCAAAAAGTCTGCATTATTACGTGACGGTGTTTGCGGTCAATACACCAAACCTGACGACATGGTCATTACAGACAAATCCAAGCGAAGAAAATCAAATTTTGCAATGATTTTCATAGAATTTCAATTTTTTTCAATTGTTCAAGCAATTTCTAATCTAATTTTTAGCATTTTCAGCCGATTTTCTCTTCTTCGACTACGGTAGAAATTTTTCTGTGCATTCTGACGTGACGGTGTTTGCGTCGTGTCGATTTACGGGGAGACTTGGAAATTGAGAATTCTTTTTTTCAGTGATTTCCCAAAGAAAAATGGCGTCGACAGTGATTTCAGTGGCGAGTTTCGATATAAAAAAGCTGAAAACTTATTATTTGAAGGTTTTTCCACCAAAAAATCGATAAAAAAGACAAATTTTCCTTCAGGTCGACATGGAATTCGACAATCGGAAGAACGCAGCGCTGGCGATTCTCAATAAGTTATGCAGAGACTTTTTGAAGGTCTGCGAGCAATTCGGCGGGTGTCTAGCCCTCCCCCGACGCGATTTTTGCACAATTTTGGTGATTTTATCGCCGGAATTTATGAAAAATGAGAAAATTATCGATTTTCTGGAAAAACAGCACATGACAGTGAGGAAAACCAGTTCTGAAAGGAAAAAATCGATAAATGATTGCAGATTGAGCTGGAATGCGAGTGTGACTCATCGGTTATCGAAGAATCGCTTCCATTCGCTGTTTTTTGGTTTATGGAGAGAGTAAAATGGTTTCGGGTACAGAATTTTAGGCCAAAAATAGCAAAAAATTGAATTTTTTTGTTCAGATCGGCGACTGCTTCGTTCAGGACGGTTTTCTATGGTGGAAACAGACAAATTTGCCGAGAATTCGTAATAAAATTTTCTTTTTTTTTTGACATTTTTCAAAAAAATTTTATCGATTTTTTCTAGAAATCAAGACGCATTGCTCTGAATCTGGCAATATATACATAAAATTCACCGCTGAACACATCAGAATCCACCCGTTCGAGCACTGGATTCTCGATGCCGATGAACGGTTTTCCGATTTGACCAGCGGTCCGATTACCCGCCAAATCCGGCCGAGACGGGTGGCTTGTCTGCCGAAATTAGGAAAAGGACAGATCGTGAGAATTCATCGGAAAATTCCGGAAGACGCGCCGTTTGAGAATTATGAACAGATGATGTCGTATTGGAAGAAATCGGTAGGTGGTGCAAGTGCGCTCTACCGAATATATTGGCAGGGCACACTTCTGACAACCGCGCTCTACCGAAACCTGAGAAAATTGTGGGCGAAATCGAGAGACGCAGAGAAAAAGAGATATTTCAAGAGGATTTCGGTGGAGCGCGGGTGTAACGTTGTAACAACCGCGCTCTACCAAACGGTGTCGTGTACTCCTCGTGAACAAGTTGAGAATGAGGTTTTTGAGATTTTGAGTAGGCTTTTTTGTCGAAAATCGATCAAAAACAGGCCAAAATCGAGTTTTTGTCAATTTTCACTAAATTTTTATGGTTTTGAACACGATAATACGATTTTCGGGCTGAAAATCGACAATTTGATGTGAATTTTCAGACAAAAATCGAAAAAATACCTCCAAAACTAAACATGCTCCGTGTAGTCCTCGTGGACAAGTTTTTTTCAGTTTTTGCGGATTTTTTCAAAACGATTCCGCATCAAACTGTGTGAAATGATGAGAAAATGTTTAATTTTTGAACCAAAAGTCTGAAAAAATGCATAAAAATGGTCTGAAATGGTGAAAAAGTCATTTTTCCTACGTTTTTTTCTCCAATAAAAACGATTTTTTGTAATAATACCGATTTTTGATAGGAAAACTGGTAAAAATCACATCAAATGGTCGATTTTCTGCTTGAAATTCGTGTTTTTATGACCAAAACCATAAGATTTGGTGAAAATTGACCTCAAATATCAAAAAACTCGATGTTGGCTTGTTTTTGATCGACTTTCGACAAAAATCGACTCGAAATTTCAAAATCTTCATTCTCAACTTGTCCACGAGTAGTACACGAGACAGTTCAGTAGAGCGCGTTTGTTATTTTCATTTTTCAGTACGGCTACGACCTTCCCCCCGCAGAACCAGAAGTCTACTACGATATTCTATTCCATAATGGTCAAACAATGCTCTATCCGTTGTATTGTGTCCTGACGGGCACTCCGGACGTCCTTCCACTTCGATCCAATTCGAAAGTCACCAAAGAGTCGTTGGAAACGTTTTTGAAGGCGTTTAGAGAGGCGGATATTGTGATTTTGGGGCAGAAATTTAATGGTGAGGCTGGAAAATTGAGGAAAATTGTGTTATTAGCTCGGCACGCGTCTTACAACCGCGCTCTACTGGAACAAAAGAAAATAGTCTGCGAAATTGAGAGACGCAGAGAAAAAAAGCATTTTTCGAGGGTATTCCGGTGGAGCGCATTTGTGAGAGTTGTGCCAGCACAGCATCGCGAGACGTAAGGCTGCGGAAACGCGCTCCGTTGCACATTGGTTGGCACGGTGCCAAGGATCATTCTTATATATAAAACGCATGTGGAGTCTGTCCATCTGTCCCAATGTCCGCAAATTTTGAGTAATGAGAAAGAAAGGCGGCCGGGCCCAAAATCGAACTTGCGCTCATTGCGCAGCGAGCACCGCCTTGGACCACCCGGCCATGCGGACACGTTTGGGTGAAGGTGGCCACGTAAATAAAGAGAGGACAGCCGGATGAAGCGCCGAAGGCGCGGCAGCCAGGCTGGTTTTCAATATATAAACCGCGACGCGCACGCAACGCGACTCAAAGAAAAAACAATTCTGTTTGTTGCGAACTTTAGGCTTCGTACTGCTGTGGAAAAGCTGGAAAAGTGTATTTTTTAAGTTTTCATAGAAAATGTTTGTTCAATATGTTTTTTTACCGAGAAAAATGCCCCAAAACTTATTAAAAACACGAATTTTAATCAAAAAATTGTCGAAATTTGCATTTTTCTGTCAAAAGTTCACATTTTATGTGAAATTTGACTAAGAAATTCATGAAACCCCTCATTTTGTAGCGGAAAAACTAAAAGATAGCGGAAAAGTGACCATAAATGTAACTTTTTGTAGAAAAGTTGAAATTTTAGAAGGAATCTTAAAAACCTGAGATTATGCTTCAAAATGTGTAGAAAAATATGAACATTTCTCGAAAAAGCTTCGAAAAAACGCTAAAAACTCAAATTTTCAGTCCGAAAAATGCGGTCAGTGATGGCCGAACTTTTTCTTTTGAGGTTCTAGGCCAGCGGTCTCAAGGTGTGAAGTTCTTCTGATGGTGGAAGAACTATCCATCTTGAGACCGCTGGCCTAGGAACCCAAACGGAGAAAGTTCGGCCATGAACACACTGTCGGCATTTTTTCGGACTGAAAATTTGCATTTTTCGGTTTTTCTTTGAGTTTCAAAAAATTCGACTTTTTCACCTAAAAATTGGAGTTTTTCACCCGAAAAAGTCGAGGTTTTCATCTAAAAAATCAAAATTTTCACCTAAAAATCCAGTTTAAAAAAAATTCAAATTTTCTCCCAGCCGGCACCGAACAAGACTGCCAAGCGGCCAAATGTTATATGGATGTGATGTCAATGCGTCCGAATTCAAAACTTCCAAAACAGGAGAAGGTCCTTCGAAAGAATTCCGAAGAAATCCCACAAATTCGAAAAATTTATCCGAAAATTCCGATCGGAGTGAAGAGATCCATCTCCTCCTCATCTGAAGCACCCGTTAAGAAAGAACGACGCGGTTTCTCGATTCCTGTTGAATAAATTCAATTTCTGTGTATTTGATGGCCTAGAATTTTCAAAAATTCGAAAATTTGGCCATCACCTGTATTTTGTTGTATTAATTAATAATTGTTGTAGTTATAGTTAATTATAGCTTTTATTGTATTCTCTTGTTCCATTAAGTAAATTGTTTGCTAATTTTAACCCGTAATTAGCCAATTAGACACTAATTGGATTCGCCGATAGGTTAGCCGGTCGGTACTGTAGATCGATGGGACTTCGCGTGTCGTAGAGCGTGGGAGCCTGGAAATGCGCATTATTGATTTTTTTTGTATATTTTTCGTTTTTTTTTTTTCAAAAAATCGGATTTTTTTGCCGATTTTAACAATAATGATTCCAGCGTTCAAAACGCGCTCTACTTGACTTTGAAAACAAATTTCGGTGGCCATGGCCTAGGAATTTCTCGGCCACCGACACTCTGGGTAAGCGGCCCGAGCTTAGGGTGGCCGAGAAGTGTTTCCTAGGCCACAGAAAAATTCGAAAAGGATTTTCAAAATTTTTTGAAAAATTTGCTTAAAAATTGAGTTACACGTTTAAAATGCCAATTTCTGCGTTTTTTTGTCAGTTTCAGCTCAAAAAATTTGATTTTTAACCGGAAAAAGTTAATTTTCGACCCAAAAAAGTGATTTTTACGTAATAACTCGAAAAATCACTAATTTTGGGTCCAAAAACGATGTTTTCACACATTTTTCGAAATATCTGCAAACTGTCGTACGGTGTTTGCACACAATCGAGACTACAGTAACCCGGAGCCGATTTTCTGGCTAAAAAGCTGGAATTAGTCGGTTTGGACCAATTTTACCCATTTTTGATAGTTTCAAACGCGCTCTATCGGATTTTACACAGCATTTTCGGGAAAATCGGGACAACGACCAGTTTCGGTGGCCGAGAACTGCCAAATTTATGGTTTTTTGAATAAATTTCCGTTAGGGCGCGTTTGGAACCAATAAAAAATTGGAAAATTGGTTAAAATCGGTCAAAATCCACTAATTTGAGTTTTTTAGCCAGAAAATCGGCTCGGGGTTACTGTAGTCCCAATTGTGTGCTAACGCCGTACGACAATTTGCAGAAATTTTGAAAATTGAGTGAAAACATCGATTTTGAATATTGGGAGGTTCTTTGGGGGCGGGGCTGAAATTCGAGTAAAAATTTGATGTCCGCAAACGCGCTCTAACGGAAATTTTGAATCACTTTTCGCGCTCCACTGCAATCAAGCCCACGCCGTTTTACAACTGCGCCCCATCGCAAACGAGAGAGTATCGGTGGGAGAGACGCAGAGTTTTTTTTTCTCGCGCCGACACAGATTTTCACTGTTATGACGTATTTTCGCATTTTGTCATAGTATTCTGTGTCGGCACGAGAAAAATCTCTGCGTCTCTCTCCGATACTCTCTCGTTTGCGATGGGGCGCAGTTGTGATAAGTATGCTCGGCTAACACTTACCCTCAACAAAATGATAACGGTTCCCACGAAACAAGCGATTGAAAAAATCAATAAAAACAGTCGATCCAACACCATTGCCACGTATTTCCAGTCCTCATCAATCTTATCGTCTCGATCCTTCTTTTTCAGTAATTCGGCGATAAAACAGATATTTTCGAACGCTTTAACCACTGGCGGCGAGTAGTACATCTTCTGAATAGTGTCATCGATCGTCGCGTTCTTCAACTTTTGTCCGACGTCTTTCGACACTCGATGCGCGTGGACATTCAACGCGATTTTCCCGTCTTTCGGCTTCTTTTTCTCGTCGAATTTCTCCTCGTAGTCATCGATTGGTCGCCGCATGAACAGGAGCTTAGGGAGCCACTTCAGGAACACCTTCTTCACCCAATTTGGCATCAAATGGGTTGTTGGTGTACGGAAATGCAAGTTGAGAGCTGGAAAAATGGAGTTTTCAGGTGGAAAAACACTAAAAAAAGTGAAACATTTCGTAATCGTCTCATCCACGAGGAGTACACGGAGAGATTTCGGTACTTTGAGAAAGTTTTGATTTCGTCTCGTCCACGAGATGTACAAGAGATTTAAGGGAAAAAACTCGAAAAATCATTATTTTTACTCGAAATCGTCTTGTCCACGAGGAGTACACGGAGAGATTTCGGGTTTTTTGAGTTTTCCGGTGCAAAAACACGAAAAACTGTAGAATTTTGAAAATTTTGAATTAGTCTTCTCCACGAGAAGTACACGAGACTTTTAAGGAAAAAAACTCGAAAAATCACATTTTTCAAACAACTCGAAATCCCCTTGTCCACGAGGAGTACACGACGGCTTTGGAAAAATTTCGGGTTTTTTGAGTTTTCCGGTGGAAAAACACAGAAAACTGTGAAATTTTGAAATTTTTGAGTTAGTCTCGTCCACGAGGAGTACACGAGACATTTAAGGAAAAAACTTGAAATCGTCTTATCCACGAGGAGTACACGACGGCTTTGCAGATTTTTGTGAATTTTTTGTATTTTTCAACAATTCAACACAAAAAACGATATGATTCACAAAAATTCAAAAAATAAATTTAACTTCTCCACGAGGAGTACACGGAGAGATTTCGGGTTTTCTGAGTTTTTCGATGGTTTCAATGGTTTTTTCTCGATTTTTTTTGGAAATATAGTTTTTTCCGATTTTTCCCACGGTACATCAAAAAAAAATGGTGCGAAAAATCGAGAAAAACCATTGAAACCATCGAAAAACTCAAAAAACCCGAAATCTCTCCGTGTACTCCTCGTGGAAACGTTAAAATTAATTTTTTTTTGAATTAAAAAAAATCTTATCGTTCTTTGTGTTCAAATGTTTGAAAAATACGAAAATTCACAAAAATCTGCAAAGCCGTCGTGTACTCCTCGAGGACAAGACGATTTCAAATTTTTCAAAAAATGGGATTTTTCGAGTTTTTTTTCCTTGAAAGTACTCGTGGACAAGGCAATTCATAATTTTTGAAATTATGCAGTTTCTTGTGCGTTTTTACCCTAAAATTGAAAAAAAAACCGAAATCTCTCCGTGTACTCCTCGAGGACAAGACGATTTTAAAATTTTGAAGAAATGTTATTTTTGAGGTTTTTTTCTGAAAAGTCTTTAGTAATGCTATTTTTGAACCCTTTTCCCAAAATTTCAAAAAAAGAAAAACTTACAAACTACAGTAACCACGACAGACAGTGTCACCATGACCATAGTGAACAGTAGGTACTTCCCGATGAGTGGCAAAGTGATAGAAGTGGCCGGAATGATTTCAGTGAGAAGCAAGAAGAAGATAGTTAGGGCGACAAGAATCGAGATACACAGAGTGACTTTCTCCCCGGAATCCGATGGAAGGTAGAATACGAGAATTGTTAGGAATGAGATTCCGACGCATGGGAAGACGAGGTTGACGGTGTAGAATAGGGGCTTGCGGCGGAGTTGTAGGTAGTACTGTAATGTAGATTAAGTTTAGGACTACATTTTTGTAGTTGACAACTTTTTGATAGCTCCGCCCACTTTTGAGATATGCGCCTTTAAACCTTAGGAGGTAGCTTCTCTACTTCAACGGCGCATATCTCAAAAGTGGGCGGAGCTTTCAAAAAGTTGTCAATTACAAAAATGGAGCCCTATTTTTAATGTACCGATATATTATAAATTTAAAATTGTACGTCTTTGTGACAAGCTCATAAAATATGTCAAATTTCAGCAAATTTTAAAATTTTTGAAAACTTTGAAGAGGTGCCACAGAGTTATTTGTAGTTCAATTTTTTCAAATTTACATTGATTGTGTAGATCAAATCTGGATCTTCATTTTTGTTGTTGACAACGTTTTGATAGCTCCGCCCACTTTTGAGATATGCGCCTTTGAAGTTTAGTAGGTAGATTCACTACTTCAAATGTGCGTATCTCAAAAGTGTGTAGCGCTATCAAAACGCTGTCTACTAAAAAATAAAGAGCTGTGTTTGATCTACCAAACCAATATAAAATTCAAAAAATTGAACCACAATTAACACTGTGACACCTCTCCAAAGTTCTAAACAGTTTGAAGCTTCAGTTAAATTGTGGCAAATTTCAAAGACTTGCTACGGTGTTAGTTTTTGTCCAATTTATGAAAATTTTACATAATTGGACAGACAAAATCTAGGGCTACATTTTTGTAGTTGACAATTTTTTTATAGCTATTCACGCTTTTGAGATATGCACCTTTAAAGATAGCCTATTTCCAAGGCGCGAGAAGAGAGAGGAGGAGACGCAGAGAAACGAGATGCCCTCTTCTTTTCGCACGCTCTGTCTTTAAAGGCGCATATCTCAAAAACGTGGATAGCTATCAAAAAGTTGTCAACTACAAAAATGAAGATCTAGATTTGGTCTACCTAACAATAGTAAAATCTTTAAAACTGAATTATTCTGGAGATCGTGACGAGATCTCAAAGATTACTCTCGATTCTAGTTAAAAGAAAAACCCACCGTCACATCAATATAAGCGTTCTGCGGACAGCAACTCGGATAATTCTTGGCTCGTCTCTTGGCGACTCTCGACATAATATCCCATTCCACAGACGGATAGTAGTCAGATAAATCGATACCGTCATCAGCAACAGTCACATTATCCACTATTCCCTTATCATCAATCTCTTCCTCGAATCGGAGCGATGGTTCGTTGAGTTCCACGGATAGCAAGTTTTCAGAGAATGTCCAGGAGCCGAACTGCAAAAATTTGGGTTATGAAGCTCAAATACTTAATGAGGATCTGGCGATCTGGCGCGCCTCCGGCGCGCTGCCCACTTTTGAAAATCACCACCTTTATCACCACCCCCACACACTTCTTCCTTTGGAGCGCGCGCGGCGCAGCTGGGTGTGCACTCGCCGCCACCCAAACGGTCAAGGGTTTGAGTTTTGCCCCCAACCACAACTTTTTTTGATTTTATATTTTTCGAATTTTTTCACAAAGTAAGCAAACCAACCTTCAAATGACACTGTTGCTCGTCGAACGGGAACCATCTAACATCGATTTGACACATACTCTTAAAAATCGCTGGCGGCTCCCAAGTGACCTCTCCGGTATAGTGAAGTGTGGCCTTGGTGGAGATGGTGATGTTGTAGTTGCTGTCGGCGCTGGAAATTTTTTTGAATTTTTCGGTTAGATATTTTTGGAAACGTACTTGTTATAAAGGACAATATCGGGCACCCAAATCATTTCATATGGTACGTAGAGCACATTTACGCCACCGTAGTTCACCGGGTCCCATGAGAGCTTACGATCGATCCATGTCTGTTTAAGCCATACGGAGCATGTCATGATTTGGTCGATTTCGTGCTGGAAATGAGAAAAATATTTGCAGAAAAATTTTCAAATTTTTTTTTCAAAAATTAAAAAAAAATACTTACCACATCAATAATCTGACTGAGACGAAGCTTTAACTTGATCGTCAACGGCTTGTTTGGTGAGGTGGAGGGTCTGAATTTTTTAAAAAATTTTAGAAGTTAAAAAAAAATCCCGGTTCGCCCAGAAGTTCAGTACTGAAATAAATTCAAATTTTTGTTTTAAAAAAAATTATTGTGTACGATTTTTGTAGGTTTCAAAGGTTTTTAAGGAATGTACTTGGGGAAAATCATGGAAAATTTTCAGAAAATAAAGTTTTACATTTTTCCCTGAAAACAAAAAAAAACTCGGTATCGTTTTTCAATGTTTAAAAAATTGGCTGTGTAGCGACTCCACCATACTTGTCCCGGGAAATTGGCGCCAAAGTTAAAAACGCAACATTTTTTGAATTTTTTTTTCGAATTTTTGAAATTTTTCAGCGAAAAAGTAAAATTTTTGTCAATCACTCAGAACTTAAAGAAATTCTGAAAAATCAACAAAAATAGTCACATTTTCGATAGAACATTGAAATAATTTCTGAAAAAAATATGAAAAAAGGGTCATTTTTTGAAGCCGGAGCTTGAAAATTTGATTTTTTTTATAACATTTTGCCAGTTTTTCATGGAAAATGTGAACATTTTCGATGATTTTTCAGAATTTCGTACAATAGTCAAACAGTTGACTTTTTCTCAAAAAAAAATTCTAATTTTTTCAAAAAGTCAAAAAACTTCAAAAAATTGAAAATCGGTGCCAAGTATCCGGACATTCGGGCCGGGTTTGAGGCCCGGGCCTTGTCAAGCTTGCATTTTTTTGCTAGTCTGGAAAAAACCGAATTCCTCACCTCCTATGCCGATTATAATTAACCATAAGGTCATCGTATAACCTCTTCGCATCCTCATTCGACTCCACAAATTGAATAAATGAAGTATATGTCGATATGAATAAAAGGACGGCGGAATATATAAGAGTTTTCATATTTCTAGGGGCCCAGGGGGTCCAGTGCACAAGGAAGAAAAAGAAGAGAAGAAGGGAAAAGAGTGTGTAAAATAAAAGATCGATAAGAAGAGAGGAAGAAGAAGAAAGAGTATTTCTTCTTTTCTTTCTCCTCAAGAATGTTCCCCTCACTGGGGACCAAATACTTTTTCACTGAGGGATGGGGGGGGACCCCGAGAGACGCAGAAGAGGGGGATTAGAAATTGAGGAGGAGCAGGAGAGAGGAGACGAATACGCAATTATAAATATCATTTCATATTCTTGGGGAATAGAAGAGGAATTGGGAGAAGAAGAAAAAGTTTGGTCTGAAAATTTTCAGCCTTCTTTTTTTAAGAGTAATTAATGAAAGTAATTGAAGAGGAGAACTGAGGTGCCACTTTTCATATTGCAGGTTCAGATTTTTTTTCTGAGTCGCTTCGCAGTCAAATATGAGGAGAAAATGCATATGGAAATGATTTTTTCGTTGTTATCCTGAAAACAGCAGAAATTTGAAGCAACTTTGAGAGCCCCGCTACGTTGTTACTCGGTTATCGATTGATTTCAAAATCATATTGGTTGTGTAGATCAAATTGTGGGCTACATTTTTGCAGTTGACAATTTTTTGATAGCTATTCACGTTTTCGAGATATGCGCTTTTAATATTGGAAGGCGAGAGAGCGTGTGGAAAGAGGAGGGCATCTCGCTTCTCTGCGCCTCCTCCCCTCTCTCACCTATTGCGCCTTGAAGCTAGGCTATCTTTAAAGGCGCATATCTCAAGAGTGAGCAGAGCTATCAAAAAGTTGTCAACTACAAAAATGTAGCCCTTAATTTGATCTACAAGAAAAATATAAATTTGGAACATTTGGGACAAAAAGTGACACCAAGGTGACATGTCAAAGTTGACCAATTTTAACTGTCGCTTCTTCTCAAATGCTATCTTCAGAGGCACGTATCTCAAAAGTGGACGGAGCTATCAAAAAGTAGTCAACTACAAAAATGTAGCCCTCAATTTGATCTACCGAACGATAGTAAATTCAACAAAATATAACTATGCTGGAGGTCGTGACGGGATCTCAAAGATGACCGATAATCTGGAGCCTAGTTAAGAATCCTTTTCAGGTGGACAGCTAAAATGTAGCCCTATTTTTGATCTACAAGAAACATACAAATTTGGGAAATTCGGGACAAAAAGTGACACCAAGGGGACATTGACTAATTTTTAGGCGTTTTTTTTCAAACATGATTTTTTGAACGTGAATTTCAGAAATCCCACATTTTCCGCCACGTGGCTTTTTTCCGCCTGAAAAAAACACAAGATTTGAAATCCAAATAAATTTTTTTTCGTCATTTTCACAGAAAGGCGATTCGTTTATTGAACGAGAAAGGAGAAATCGAAATAGAAAAATTATGAGCGGCACTACTGGCGATGAGCATAAAAAGGTAAGCCCAGTGATCTACTAGCAATTGCGCTCCACCGAAATGCCGCCTCTTTTTCTCTGCGTCTCTCAATTTCGCACACTATTTTCTTGGGTTTCGGTGGAGCGCGGTTGTAACAAGCGTGCCGTACAAATATATAATTTCCAGTTGAACACATGGCTCGAGTCGATTATCTTCCGCTATTTTCATATTTGGTCACCGGTCAATTGTCAGGAATTGATTAAGAGATACGAGATTTATGAGCTGTGCCTTCGAGCCAGAGAGCTCTTCTGGTCACAGCCACTTTATCGTCATGTAGGTCAAAATTTTGATTCTTGAAATTATATCGGTTGTGTAGATCAAATCGTGGGCTACATTTTTGTAGTTGACAACTTTTTGATAGCTCCTCCCACTTTTGAGATATGCGCCTTTAAAGATCTCTGCGTCTCTCACCCTCCCCCCTCCGGTCTCTCGCCGCTCTAGGTACCTATCTTAAAAGGCGCGTATCTCAAAAGTGGGCGGAGCTATCAAAAAGTTGTCAACTACAAAAATATAGCTCTAGACTTGTTCTACAAGAAAAATGTAAATTTAAAACACCTGGGACAAAAAGTGACATCAAGGGGACATGTCAAAGTTGATCAACTTTCACTAGCAATTTTTCTAGGGTGCCATCTTTAAAGGCGCATATCTCAAAAGTGGGAGGAGCTATCAAAAAATGATAAAGTACAAAAATGTTGCCTTAGATTTGATCTACAAGAATAATATAAATTTGGGACATTTGGGACAAAACGGGACACCAAGGGGACACGTCAAAGTTGACAAATTTTCACTAGCAATTTTTCTAGTGTGTCATCTTTAAAGGCGCGTATCTCGAACGTGGGAGGAGCTATCGAAAAATGGTCAACTTCAAAAATGTAGCGCTAGATTTGATCTACCAAACGAAATCTCAAAATTTGCAGGTAGAAGTACCGGTGACCATAGTCGGCGACATCCACGGTCAATTCGAGGATCTGAAAATGATGATGGACATGAACGGATGGCCATTCAGTGAGGACGAGGCGAAAGAGATGTGTCGAAATATGTTGACAAAAAACGGGAAAGATATGAAAGTGACACTTCCGGCCACCCTCGGATCGGGTACCGATCGTCAGAAGGGGCCGAAAAACTATCTTTTCTTGGGGGACTATGTCGACAGAGGTTCTCATTCGATTGAGGTCGTGTTGATGTTATTCGCAATGCACCTGAGATGGCCTGACCGCGTGACACTTCTCCGCGGGAATCATGAGTCACGGCCGGTTAATAGGGCGTATGGGTTCTATGGAGAGTGCTCGAGAAGATATAGTGATAAGTGAGTGGGTGGGGAGGCGGTCAAGGCGGTCGGAGTGGTCGGGGCGGTCGGGGCGGTCAATGAGATATGGACGGTCAATGCGGTCGGAGCGGTGGTAGCTGTCTTAGCTCTCAGAGCGGTCTGGGCGGTCAGAGCGGTCAACGCGGTCGGGGCGTTCTGAAAGCGGTTGGACCGTGCTTTGCGGTCGGGGCCCTCGGGGCTATCGGGGGCGGTCTGAGCGCGCTGAGCGGTCAGAGTGATCAAAGCGGTCGAAGCGGGAGGAGCGATCAAAGCGGTCGGAGCGGTCGGGGCGGTCGAAACTCTCGGAGCGGTCAGAAAAGGTCGGGACGGTTGGGGTGGCCAAAGCGGTCGAGGCTGGCGGAGCGATCGACGCGGTCTGAGATTCGCGGTCAGACCGTGCTTCGCGGTCGGGGGGTCCGCGGTCGACGCGGTCTGACCTTCGTCGGTGGTCAACGTGGTCTGCGGCGGTCGGCGGTCTGAAAGCGGATAGACCGTGCGGGTCGGACTGATCATCCATCCCACCGATCTCGATGCGATCTGAGGTTACGGGCGTCCTAGTCAGACCTTGGCGGTCGGCGGTCGGCGGTCGACGCGGTCAAAGATCACTGGACCAAGCCCAGGAAAAGTTTCGAAAAAATTTGGACACTTTTTCAAGTTTTCATCGACATTTTGGATGAGTTTGCAGAATTTTTTCTAATTCTGAGTCATAGTCAAAAGTCAAAAATATCACTTTTCGAGAAAAAATACAAAAATTCGAATTCTTTAATTTTCGAATTTTTTCGCCAATTATCCAGCCTTAACCTATTATCGAACAAAAATGTTAATTTTGACCGCTGGAACCTTTAAATTTCTGTGAATTTATGTAAATTTGCCCTGAAATCATGAAAATCATGAAACCAAAAAAAGCAAAAAACGATTCTCCCCGGCCGGGAATTGAACCCGGGTCTCGCATGTGACAGACGCGGATACTCACCACTATACTACCGAGGACACACCGGAGAGACGGCGGGGAGGGCGTATAAGAAAGCGGCGGGGAGACGGGAAGGGAGGGAAGAGCGGGCGGCGAGGATAGTTACGATGGGGGACTAGTTTTTTCGAAATTTGGTTTTCTAGGCCACCAATTTTTCTTCTAGAATCTACGAGGTCTTTCAATTGGCATTCAACACGATGCCACTCACTGCCATCGTTAACAAACGTATCATGTGTATGCATGGAGGGATTTCAGAGGAACTTTATGATTTGAAGCAGGTACGGCGCCGGACAAACCGACACACAGACAGACAATCTTTTCAGCTCGACTCGATAAAACGTCCCATCGACACTCCGGATATCGGAATCATCGCCGATTTGACATGGGCGGACCCGGAGACCGATATCGATTTGTACAAGGAGTCGCCACGTGGCGCCGGAAAGATTTTTGGCGCGAAAGCGGTCGAAGACTTCTGCAAACACTTTGGCTTAGACCTGATCGTGAGAGCGCATCAAGTCGTCCAGGAGGGATATGAGTTCTTTGCTGATCGCCGATTGGTCACTATCTTCTCGGCGCCCTTCTATTGTGGACAGACGAATAATGTGGCGTCGATGCTGAATATTGATAGTGATATGGTGGGGTTTCAGATTTTCCAAAAAACATTTTTTCGAAAATTTTCAACATTTTGAATTCGATGTTTCTCTCTCAGTTTTGACTTTATCCTCCTGAAAGTTACATTTTTGAATTCAGCTCGTCGAGAGCTTTCAGAAAAGTATAATCATGCCATGGTTTGCGGTAAGTTGGGTCTCGCCGCGAAAACTACAGTAACCCAAGAGTCGACCGATTTCGTGGCGAGACCCAACTTACCGCAAACCATGTCATGATTATACTTTTCTGAAAGCTCTCGACGAGCTGATTTCGAATATGCAAACAAAATTCTATAAAAACTCTTTTCTCATAGCAAAATTTCAAATTTTTTGAAAAAATGACAAACTTTTTGTCAAAACCCGATTTTGCTGCAATTTCATTATTACAGTCAGACTCAGCTCGTTGAGAGCTTTTAGAAAAGTATAATCACGGCATGGTTTGCTGTAAGTTGGGTCTCGCCGCGAAAACTACAGTAATCCGAGGGTCGACAGATTTCGCGGCGAGACCCAACTTGCTTCAAACCATGGCATGATTATACTTTTCTGAAAGCTCTCGACGAGCTGAATTCAAAAATTTAAGTTTCCAATATTCAAAATCAAAACTATCCAATTTTACAGGTCGCCTCCTTCATGCTCGTCAGACCAGTGTCGGAAATCAATCGGGAGATGAATGTGGGAGAGAAGGCCGAGGAAGAGTGAATCTGATTGAATATGGATTTTTGTGTGGTAGTAGTAATAAAGAGGATTTAGAATGTAAAAGTGTTTATTATTTTCTCAAAAATCTTCTGAATTGTTTTGGCGACGTCGATGAATCTGGAAGTTCCCAAGTCTCGCAACTCGTCCTTTTCGACTTTTTGGCTGGTGGTGATGGTGACGAAGAATCTGAAAAATGTTCAAATTGTTCCAAACCTAACAGCTCGTCACACGTGGGACAGAGTAGTGGGTCCCTGTCCATCATCTTCTTGATGACCCTTTGAAGTGCCAGCGATTTTCCCTCAAAAAATCTCGATGGGGTACGTCCGGCAATCAATAAATCCCTATTGACGCCCCCAGTTGGTAACCGTAGGCCAGTGGTGGTTCTTTGTATTTTGTGAGGATTAACTTGGTAGATCAAATGAACTCACACATTTCATCGAACGTACCTAGAAAGATCACAAAAGTACGGATAATCTGGAGTTAGTTATGTATATGTTTACCACTTTTTTCTCTTTTTTGAAAAAAAAATTTGAAACAAGCAAAAAATTGTGTAAAAATTGAATGATTCGCCTACTGCTACTCACCATTCTTATACTTACCCTCAAGTCATCACTAATCCATGCTCAGTATGTTCTGGTGAAGGTAAGCTAGCCTACAGTAATCCTACAGTAATCCCTGAGACCCAAATTTTGCAGCCCGGTGAGAACGCCACCATCCCATTACCTGCTGTTGCCAGTTATTGGAGGACTGTCAAGAATGCGGATAACAAAAACGAGTGGCACTTGTATCGTGTGTGTAGAGGGAAGAATAACGACACGTGTGGATATTGGGAGGATAAGAAGGTAGGTCAAAAAAATTCGAAAAAAAGTTGATTAAAATAGTCTTTGGATCTTACGGTTAGTTGTAGGATACTCAGGACAGTTTGCAAAAAATATTTGGCCCCCGTGGGAATTGAACCCGGGACCCTTAGAACGACAGGCAAAAGTTCTACCACTGAGCTATTGATGCACGGGATGGAAGGCAGAGGCGGCGGCAGCGCGCTTATCACCACCCTCGCCGCAGCGCCGGATCTCTCCCCTTGTAGTCTACCTGGTAACAAGCCGGGTCGTCAAAATTGCATCCAGGGTTCGATACCCACCTCCACCAAATCTTTTTTGCTTTTTGTTCTGAGCATTCTAATATATCCCTTATCATGTCTGGCCACTTAAATAAGTTTTCAGACCAAAAAGAAAATCGCATCAGGAGTCACAACTTACAACAAACTCGACTATGCCCTGAATATAGAGAATGTTCGAGACACCGATTATGGAATCTATATGACCGAGAATAAGAAGTGGCAAATGACACTTCTTAAGTTGGACAACTCCTCCTCATCCCAAGAAAATCTTCGTAATGCCAAAAGTATTTGGGTGAAGGTAACTTAGCCTACAGTAATCCCATGGACACAATTTTGCAGCTCGGCGCGAACGCTACTCTCCCGTTACCCCCTGCTGCCAATTATCGGAGAAGCATCAGAATTCCATATGTTGGTTATATGTTTGAAGAGCACTTGTATCGAGTGTGTAATGGGAAGAATAACAAGACGTGTGGGTATTGGGAGAATGTGAAGGTAGGTCAAACTTTTTTTTTCAAAAAAAAACCGGTTAAAATAATCCTTGGCTCTTTTAATTAGTCATAGGATACTCAGAACGACGTGCAAAAAATATTTTGCCTCTGTGGGGTTTGAACCCGGGACCCTTAGAACGAGAGACTAACCTGTTACCACTGAGCTATTGGTGCATCGGGAAGGAAGGCAACGGCTGCGGCGCGCTTATCATCACCCTCGCCGCCGCGCCGTCTCTCTCCCCCTGTAGTCTACCTGGTAACAATGTGGGCCACCAAAATTGCATCCAGGGTTCGACACCCACCTCCACCAATTCTTTTTTGCTTCCTGTTCCGACCATTCTGACATATCACATATAGTTTCTAGCCACTAAAATTTGATTTTTTGGTTTTCAGACCAAGAAGAGGATGCAATCCGGCGCCACCATATACGACAAAGACATGGAGACACTTGTTGTGCATAATGTCCAGAAGAGAGATTACGGATACTATATGACAGGGGACAAGAAGACTCAAGTGACACTTGTGGAACCGCTTTGGAAAGGATGAAAAGTTTATTTTTAATATGTGAAATGAAGACTTTGAATTTTCAATTAAACAACATAAGAGAGTTATTTCAGCAGATACTAATTATATTTAAAAAAAACTGATAACTAATAAAAATAACTCAATTTGGACACCACTGCATAATTCGGCTCCCTTCCTCCCTTGGCTTATCACAAATACCCAAATTTTCAGAATTCCCAATGTTCAAATGGTTACAAGATGGTCCGTTAGCAGAATGTGGATAATGTTGTATATGATCACCGATAAATAAATTCTTTATTTTATAAACCGAACCACAAAAAACTCAACAAAAATCAACGATTTCACCCCTTCACAATCAACTTATGAAGATTCACTTTAGTCTTCTTATTCCCGGTCATATAGTCTCCGAAATCGGTTTCCCGGACCTTCTTCACAATCAACGCCTTCTTGTTTTTGTTGTACGTGGTGGCGCCGGACGGGACTTTTTTCTTGGTCTGAAAACTTTGGTTTTTAGTGGCTAGAAATGATAAGGATGGTCGGTACAACAAGCAAAAAAGATTTGGTGGAGGTGGGTGTCGAACCCTGGATGCAATTTCGGTGGCCTGCGCTGTTACCAGGTAGACCACAGGGGGAGAGAGGCGGCGCGACTGCGAGGGTGGTGATAAGCGCGTAGTGCGCGCCACCGCCGCCGCTGTCGCCTCCTTCCTTCCCATGCATCAATAGCTCAGTGGTAACAAGTTAGTCTCTCGTTCTGAGGGTCCCGGGTTCAATTCCCACAGAAGCCAAATATTTTTTGCAAGTTGTTCTGAGTATCCTATGAGTAACCAAAAGGGTCAAGGACTCTTTTAATCCATTTTTTACAAAAAAATGTTTTGATCTACCTTCACATTCTCCCAAAATCCACAGGTCTTCTTATTCTTGCCATTACACACTCGATATAAGTGCTCCTCGTCCTCATAATCTGCGTTCTTGACGATTCTCCGGTAATTAGCAGAAGCAGGTAATGGGAGGGTAGCGTTCCCATCGAGCTGAAAAACAAAATTCAAAATTTATTTAACTACAGTAACCTACAGGGGATCAAGTTACCTTTACAAGAACAAAATTATCCTCTTGGGCTGAAAATGAAGAGTTGAGGAAAATGAGAAGAACGGCGAGTACCAATAGGCGAATCATTTTTACACAATTTTGTGTTCAAATGAGAGAAAAAATGTAACGAATTGTGGGAAAAAAGTACAAAAATCGAAAAACTAATAGGGATTATCTCATGTTCTTTGTATAGGGTGTTTGAAGAGATGTGAGAGTTCAAAAGAATCGGATTTCGAAAAATTAAAAAAAAATCGCTCTGTCTAACACTATTAATGTTGAAAAAAGTGAGAAAACAAGAAATTGAGCAAAAAATCTTGTCCGAGAGGACTACACGATGAATTTTTTGCAAGAAAGTCGAATTTTACACTGTGTTTTTAGTTATCGAGAAAAACCTACAAGTACGTAAGATCTTAAATTTAAAAAAAAAATTTTCGAAAAAATTTTCCAAAAAAAATATTTTTGACTCCAGGCCCACCCGGGCACCGAAACGCTAAGCGATTCAAAATCTGTTTTTTACAACTATTACAAAATGAGACATAGAGATACTACGCCTCTTATCACATCACACTTTACACAGCCATCCCTAGCGACTGATAAGCCTAAGGTGTAATCCATGAAAAAAAAAATGCAAAAAATCTGCCTTTTATCCAGTTTCTTCTAACCCTTAAACCACTACTTAAACCCCCTCCAACCCCCGTAATTTTCAGTTTCCACTCTTTTTCACTATGACAGGTAACACAACCACCATCCTATATGGTTGTACCATTTTCTCCTCAATAGCCATTTTGGCTTCTCTTCTATTCACCACCTTCATGTACAACGATTTGTACGATTTTCATAGTGAGGTCGAAGTCGAGCTTTATGGGTTTAAGGTGAGTGAATTTTGCTTCCGAAACGCGCCCAAGGCGCCCCAACCAAAAAATTTGGAAAGAATAGCAAAAAATTGACCAAGGTGGCCTCTCTAAGACTAAAGTTACACCATTTTGAAAATTTCTTGAACGCGTCAAAGGCGCCCCAACCAACATTTTACATTTTCTGAAAGATGCAACAATGTTTTGCCTAAACCTTGACTTTTTACAAAAAATTCGAAAAACTCTGAATTTTGAATTTGGCGCCAATTATCCGGGTCTTAATTTTTCTATCAATAATGAAAGAAGGATATTGTACAAAACGCGCCTAAGGCGCCCCAACCAAAAAAATTTCAAAAATTCCACCAGAATTAGTCTTGGTGGCGGCGGTCAGGCTCCTTTCCCTAAGTGCGCTGGCGCGCCTTTGGCGCGTTTAGAAAAATTTTCAACGGCTGTAACTACCGTAGTTTTAGAGGAAATGACCTGATTTTTTGTGGGGGCACCAATTTTGAAATGGGAATCAGTATAATAAAAGTATGGGAGGTTTTTTTCAAAAAGTTTTTCGAAGTTTTTTCCTTAAAGTGGGCGGAGCCTAAAATCACACATTCCCAGTTAAGCTCATTTTTCAAATCTTTTTCTTGTCTGTCTGTACTTCTGTGCATCCGGATGTCCATCAGAGCCGTTTTTTAAAAATTATGTGTTTTTGCTTCCCCGAGTACCAAACCTAACGACGTGAGCAAAAACCGTCGAGCTCGAAAAGTGGGCGGAGCCTCAAGTACCTTTTTTTCCATTCAAGCTCAGTCTGTGCGTCTAGGCGTCCGAATGTCTACCAGAATCTCAATTTTGAGCAAAAAAGGATATCTTGGCACGTTCCAGGACCTCTCCCAAAAAAAGAGCAGAAAAAAAATCCGCAAAAAAGTGGGCGGAGCCTAAAATTCCCGATATTTCCAGGATATCTACAACGACGCGTGGTTTCTGATGACCGCCTCATCCTCCAACAAATTCTCCTCGTCCCCCGACGTAAACCGTATCTTCAAACGACAATCCGACTCTTGCAACTGCGGTCAAAAGGCCGCGAATTGCCCGCGCGGACCACCAGGACCACCCGGCCACCCTGGAGAGGACGGTGAAAACGGTCAAGCCGGCCCAGACGGTCGTGACGGTCACACCCCGTCAGACGAGTACGGTAGCTCCACGGATAGCGTTGTGTCGTCGTGTCCAGCTGGACCGCCCGGGGAGCCTGGACCGGACGGACGGCCCGGAGAGCCAGGAAGAGATGGAAATCCAGGAATGGATGGCCAGGCGGGTAACGAGGGACCGACTGGACCCCGTGGACCACTTGGAAATAAGGGACGTGATGGGACACCGGGAAGAGATGGGAATCCAGGCAGACCTGGACGGGATGGACAACGTGGAGTCGGTCAGCCGGGAAGTCCGGGACCTATGGGATCCAGAGGACCCGAGGGACCACGTGGAGCACCTGGAAATAATGGAAGACCTGGAGATCATGGAGATTCGGGACCGGCTGGACAACCGGGAATGGATGGGGAGCAGGGACCAGATGGAGTCGTGGGAATGTGAGTTTTAGTGAAAAAATTTGAAGTGCGCTCTACCAAACCTAAAATTTGACTTTTCGCAAAAAAAAATTCAAATTTTTTTTTTAAAACTCGAAAAACCATGAATTTTGAATTTTGGCGCCAATTGCCTGGGTTCTAATTTTGGTGACAAGTATGAAAAAAGGACATTGAACAAAACGCGCCCAAGGCGCCCCAACCAAAAAAAATTGAAAATTCCAACAAAATTGGCCAAGGTAGGCTCCTTTCCTCAAGATGCGCTGGCGCGCCATCGGCGCGTTTTCAAAAATTTGAAAGCGCTGTAACTACCGTAGTTTGGGAGGAAATGAGCTGATTTTTAATGGAGATACCAATTTTGAGATAAGAATTAGTGTTATGGAGGTATTTGGGAAAAAATTGTGGAGTTTTTTTTTTAAACACCAGGGTCAGTGTGCTCCACCGGTGAAGAAACCGGCGAAAACCCGGTTTTTTTTCACCGGTGAAAACTGTAATACTCACCGGTGAAATTTTTCTCGGTTTTATAAAAACAAAAACCGGAGTCAAGTTTGGCAAAAACCGGTGTTCACCGAAATTCCCCGGTTTTCAAAATCAAAAAAACCGGGTTTCCCCGGGGAAAACCCCGGTTTTCACCGGTTTTTTGATGACGCAAACACCACAATTTGAAAGAGCAGGACAACAACCGGACTTTTCGAAACTGGAATTATTTAGTTTCTGCTACATTTGTCAAGGCCCGGCCTGGGCCGGCCCGAAAGCCCGGGAAATTGGCGCCAAAGTTCAAAATTCAAATTTTTTCGAATTTTTTCAATTTTTTTTGATAATTTAGAATTAGAAAAAAAATTCAAAAAAACAATAAAAATAGTCACATTTTCGACGAAAATTTGAAAAAAAATTTTGTAAAAATTTGGACACTTAGAAACAGGAAATTTCGCAACCGGACGTTTCGCAACATGAATTATTTAGTTTCGAAGTGTTATCCGGTTTGGAAATGTCCGGTTGCGAAACGTCCAGTTTTGAAATATCTGGTTGTGTGATATTTCAAAAAACTCCGGTGAAAACCGGTGAAAACCGGTGAAAACACCGGGGTTTTCACCGGTGTTTCCCCAGTGTTTCCCCGGTGATTTTAGGTGAAAACCGGTGAATATTTTCACCGGTTTTTTCATGAAAACCCGGTTATTGCTAGTTTTAAAATCCCGGTGGAGCACACTGACCAGGGTTACTGGAGTGAGGCTTCAGGGATTCGTTCGGATTTAAGGACCAATGAAGATTTTTGTCAAAAATTACAAATTTTGTGTTTTTGAACGTTTTTAAAAGTTTTCCAGGGTTCTTTGAGACGGGCTTTTACGACAGAAATTTTTTTGACGGCGTACAACACATTCAAACAATTTTTCATTCTCCCTGTCTGTCTGTGTGTCTGTGAATATCCGGATGTTCACCAAGTTTTTTGTCAAAAATTCAAAAGTTCGAGTTTTCAAGCGTTTGTACATATTTTACTGGTATTTTCAAGACGGGCTTTAAAATTTGGAAAAAATTCCAAAAACTGTCTTTTTTCAAAAATTCTGAACTTTCAGGCCAAAAAAAATGCTACCGGTCTTGTTTCAGACCATACAAAAAAGTTTTACCCCATAAAAATTTATTGAGCCGTGTTTTTAAGACGTACCTTCAATTTTTTCTAAAATCTAGGTTTTTTGGTGTTGCAAATGCGCTCCAAACCCAAACTTTCCCCATCAAAGTTTTCCTATTTCAGCCCCGGAGAGCCAGGTCTCCCAGGTAGTGACGCCGCTTACTGTCAATGCCCCGACCGTACCCCGACCGCCACCGAAACGCCCGCCGGTGGCTACAAAGTTGTCCGAAGACGTCTTATGGTCAAACATGCAAACTGATATTGAGATTCTTTTTTCCGGAGAAATAAATGTTCTTTGTCTTCTTCTCTTCTTCGTGTGTTTCAATGTGTTGATTGGCTCCAGATGTGTCCTCCGGAGAGAAGGAGGAGGAGAATAATGGGATGTGGAATGGGGAAGGGAAATGTAACAAGAAGAATCATGTTTTAATTTTATATAAATGCACACTGAGAATTCTATGGTGGTCTAGGAATCGATAGTCCATTTGTATGTTCCTGTGGCCTTATTTTTGTTTTGGAAGTTTCTGACACCCACTTCTGACAAGAAATGTGTATGTCTATTTTTTTTGTTATTTAATATAGTTACTTATCGCAAGTTTAAAACAAATAGTCATTTTCAGTAAGAAAATTCCTTTTGTGAGCCCAAATCTCTCAACTATTTAAAAATGTATGTTTTGGAAACAATTATTTATAGGTACATATTTTTGAAACGCTAATTCTGACCTAATCAGCAAGAATTGAGCTTTTTCGGTTTTAAGATAACTTTTCTGAAAACTTTGAGCATATTGTGAACTATTAAAACACAAATGGCTTAGAAAATTACATGGAAGGAGAAATAGTCCCTTGGTTAGTGTCATAGCTATCCTATATCTAAAATGTGAGATATCACAAACGGTACTCTCTTTTTTTTAACATAAAGACTTTTCAAAAGAAACTTGTTATTCCATTTAAAAAATCTAAAAACTGACACAGTTTTTGGAAAATTAAAAAACAACCGGCTATTTAGCCTTTGATTTTCAAAAATTAAAGAAATGGCGGCCTGGAAACTTCATTTTTTAGACTAGTCCCTTTTTTGAAGTTCCTAAAGCATTTAAGATGAGGTAAGTTTGAATTTCATTTTTTATTGCAATGTTTTGTCAAACACGTTATTGTTCAAACCAGAAATTGAAATTTTTCAAAAATGTTTTAAAAAATGCATAGGGGGTCTTAGATACGGGTAATTAGCGAGAAAGTTCAACAGGGTATTTCCTAAATGTTTCTCTGGGTTCTCAGGTCAGGACGCTCAGACCAGGACGTTTTATTTGGTCGAGAAAAAGAATCATGGACTTTTTTCAATCTATTAAACAACCTGGTCAAACTTCCTTTGATTCTTGTGTTTTTCGGGCTAGAATGGTTTTTTGGAACCCGGCCCGCAGCTTGTTAACGACTAGCTATACGGCCCTTAGTAGGTGACAGTAATAAAACTCGTCGAGATCTACATTTTGGTACATTTTTCAGCTCATTATATTCAGTTTTAAGCGAGTTACGTTATTTGCAAGTATGCAATGTTTCTTTGAAACAAATTCAATTTCATACGACAATCATTCCCATACCATTTCAACTTTGTAGTGTCAAACTTATGATCGATTTGCCGCCTGTAAACGGAACTACTTACCTCTCTTTGTTGTTACCTTTACACCTTCAAAATCAAGATAACATTTCTCTCTTTTCACTTTCTTCTCTGTCTGTTTTTTGTATTCTCTAACAACGTCTTCTTGTTTCATTTCTTACCCGTCAGGATCAAAACACTCCGTCTGATTATATGTATTGCAATGCTATTAAAACTATATGTGTGTCTATAAATGATCCAGATCCAGATCCAGAAGACGTCGTCAACGCCTTCTGAAGATTCAGTTTTTATTCTCTTTTCTTGGTCTGTCTAAATCTATTCTCTCTCTCTTTTTGTCATTGGTGACTAATTAAATTCAGTACGTATGTACGTAGGGGTGTTGAAATTAGATTCTGATAGAGGGATACCAAATTTGCTTTTGAAAATTAGATAGAGATTTGTTTATTCACCAAAGGAGGCATTAGGGAGATTGGGATTTTGGATTTTTTTTGGATTTTTTCATTGAATTTTAGTCTTTACAGTTCTTACAACTGCGCTACACCAAAATCCCTCTTGAAAAATGTCTCTTTTTCTCTGAATCTCACAATTTCGCACACAGTTTTCTCAGGTTTCGCAAGAGCGCGGATGTAAGAAGCGTGCAGAGCCAAAAATGTTGAATAATTGAAAACATATACTAAAGGTGTGCTTTATGATTTGTTTGTTTTCAAAGATTTTGTCAATTTTCTGAAAATGCAATCCAGAGGTGTGCGGAATTCTTTCCTTCGACTTTCGACTTCTGTTTAAAATATTCAGACCATTTTTGAATTTTCAACGAGAAATTTTTTCAGTGAGTTTTAGTATCTGATTAGATTTCCTGGTAGTTGTAATTGTACGTAACATAAGTTAAATGACAAAAACTTGCTGAAGATGTGAGGAATCTGATTAAATTTTCAAAATCGGGCTAGTACTAAACCGAGCTACAACTCAAAGCGTTATAATTTTTCGTTATCTTATTGAAATGAAGGAAGTCTGCAATCACGCGTGAGAAAAAATGTCGGAACTTTTTTATTTCGAGAATTCTACTGGCCATTAATGTACAAAAATAATCAAAAAGCCAGTTTTGTCCGGCCCGAGGCACATTAACGATTAGCCATCCGGCCCGTGGTAGGTCACACACATAGAACTCGTCGAGATCTACATTTTGGTATATTTTCCAGCTCATAATATTCATTTTGAAGCGAGTTATTTTTCTTATCACTTGATGATAGGGACACATATTATCATAATTTTTTCTCAGTATAAATTATACGAATTTTTTTGTTTTTGGTTGTTGGCAAACACCAACAAAAAACACAAGTACATTTGTTATATATAACTAGTAATTATTGGACATTTCTTTTTTTATTGGACATTTCTTTTGTTAGTTTTGCAGTTTTTCGTATACATCTTTAAGATGATCAAACTTAGTTCTTCGTAAGCATTTCAGAATGGTCTATGCAAATGCGCTCTGTAGACAATCTGAGAAAAGTGGATATGGGAGGTTATCAATAGAGCGTGTTTACCAAAATTATTTTTCCCATGTGTCTCAAAATTATAAATATATAGTATAGTCAAAAAGATTGAAATCTCAGAATAACAAAAACAGGCATAAAGGGGGGAGAGCATAAGTGAAAAACAAGAAATTACGCTTCGATATTTTTTTAAACCAAAAATTTTTCAGCCTCATTTTTGTGAGATTTTCATGTCCAAATGTCATGGTTTCAAAACGTCCTGGAGTCATTTTTCCTCATACACCTCCCCTCATACCCCATCAATCTATCATCCCCCCACCCCACCCATCATGTACCTACAAATTTCTTCTCCTCTTTGCCCATTGCTACTTCTTCTTTTTCACTTTTCCCCCATCTCGATCTAAATCATAATGTTTTGAGTCAGCTGTCAAAGTATTACCTTTCTTCATCTTCTCAGGGGGCCACCGCCCTGAGAGACAGCGGAGGAAGTGGGTGAGAATGTGATGAATGGATTTTGAAATTTGAAATATAAACTGGAGAGCTCATTTTGAGCATTTTTGAGGATGCACTTTTATATTAGTTTGAAAAAAAAAAGCGTTAGCCGGAAAATTCTAAAAAAAACTGTATTTTCCGTTTTTTTTTTGAAATATTTCAATTTGTTGAAGGTAAAATTTTGGGCACAGATTTTAGGCTTAAAACTTGAAAGGTCCAAAATTGTAATGTTTAGCATAGTTGTACGGAATGCCATTTTCCGAAAAACCGGTATCCGGAATTCGGAACCGGAATGTCGAAAAAACCCGGAATTCCGGAATTTCGGAATCCGGAATCCGGAATGATTCGATAAATTTGCAAGGCCAAGTCATTTTTTCGAGTGTTTTTAATGATATATAAAGTTTAAAACTACTTTTGAAGTTCAAAACCGAAAAAGAAGTAATGCAGCTGTTTCTAAAACTCAAAAAAATTTTAAAATTTCAACTTCAGGATTCCGGAAAAATAAATTCAAAAAACCGGAATCCGGGACCCGGAACCAGAATAAAAAATTTTATTTTCCGGAATCCGGAACCCGGAACCGGAATGTCAAAAAAACTCGGAATTCCGGAATCCGGAATTTCCGGAATCCGGAGTTTCCGGAATCCGGATTCCGGACAACTATGATGTTTAGGTGGTTTTGTGTCTAAATAAACTCAAAAAGAAGTTTATCTTTCTTATTTCTCTGATAAACGATGTAATTTACTTATTTATGAAAAATGAAATTTTTGAAAAAAAAAATCGCTCTACATTTTTTTTAGCTGAAATGTTTCGATATTTTGAAAAACCCCTTCAAAATTACCTTTTGATTGAACAAAAACCTTTTTACCCAAAACTTAGAACCCAAAGCACTTTTTTAGAATCTGAAATTCCGGAAGCCTTACTCACGGTGTATTGTCCCTAAGAATACGCTGAAAAAATCATCTCAAAATTTTTAAAAACAATCCCCCTAAAACTTTAATAATCGGATTTCCTACTCTCCAAATAATCTTTCCACAAAACATCAGGTCTTTCCCTCCATAATTACGCTAGTTCCAACGTCTTGATTTTGAGCTTCTTAAGCGCGTCGAAGGCACCCCAGCCCAATAAAATTTGAAATAGTACTTGTCACAGGCGTCCCCAAACTTTTTAAAACAAAAAATGGAAAATTTAAAAACTTCTAAAATGCGTTAAAGGTGTGCCAGCGCTTCAAAATTTATATTGAGCTCAAAGTCTGTTTTCGCTGCCTTTTTGGTGACCTACGTCAAATTTTCGAGATTTGAGGCTGGCGTGCCTTATGCGCCCTTCTTTAAAGTCCACACACAAAACTATCTAAATGAAAGGAACAAGTGTCCCCTCATCATAAATGATTCCGATTTGGTTGGTTTGTTCCTTTTTATTCTTCTGCCTCCAATTAAAAGTTACGCTTCAATTGGTAACACCAATCTGTTCATCTGTTCATCGTTTAACAGAGATACATATGTCACTTTTGACTGTCTGTCTGTATGTCGGTGTCCGGATGTCCCATTTCTGTAGTTGACAACTTTTTGATAGCTCCGCCCACTTCTGAGATATGCGCCTTTTAATTTGACCGCTTATTGACGCCACCCTTCAAAAGTGGAAAAAAAGCTTGCCTATCTTTAAAGACGCATATCTCAAAAGTGGGTGGAGCTATCAAAAAGTTGTGAACTATTATAAAATATATAGATCTGGATGTGGTCTACTTAAAAACGTAAATCAATTGATTCTGAGATTTGGGTCTTTATACCAGCAATAACTTTCAAATTGCAAAAAAAAACATTTTTGAAAAAATTTTTGTTCCACCTTTTAAATCCCCTCACGCTGTAATTTTTAGTACCAGTGTTTTGAACTTTTGGTATGTTATAGACTAATATGTGATCTTTATTTTTACAGTTGACAACTTTTTGATAGCTCCGCCCACTTTTGAGATATGCGCCTTTAAAGATGACGGTGTTCGTGACGCGCTCCTTTGAAAGTCGGCTATCTTTAAAGGCGCATATATCAATAGTCGGCGGAGCTATCAAAAAGTTGTTAACTACAAAACAAAGCCCTTAGTTTGATGTACAAGAAAAATTTAAGAGACGATGTCAGTAATTCTCAAACAGCCCATGGAACACATCGGCCAAACGCAATCAGCCCATTTGGTTTTTTGATATTATGGGTCCATGTGATGATGTTATGAGAAAACCGTACAGCTTTTTAGGCTCCGCCCCTTTTGACATATAGAAAAAAATCGTGGAAGTGAAAAAATGAATTTTTCCCTTCCACTTATATTTGAAAAAAAGTTTAGAAATGAGTTTTAAGAGTATTTTTGAACATTTTTTGTGTTGACAACTTTTGAAAAATCTTTTGGCATCAATCAAAAAAATTGATTTTTTGAATTTTTTTAGTTTTTTGCTTACCCCAACAATTTTTCCACGGGATGTAAAAAGTTTTTTATTGCAGTTTGATTGTCTTTGGACTGTCCAACTTTGTGCCAATTTTCATTTTGAAATTCGGGCACCTTTTTTTCTATAAGCAAAAATGTGTGTTTTTTCACGAAATTTTCACGTACCCCCTCCATGGTGAAAAAGTGAAAGTCTCAAAATTTCAAGAAACTTTGTCTATGAGTTTATCTAACAGTAATTGAAATGTTCACAAAGTTTGAAAACCTGTAAAACATTTCCTCTGAAGTTGTGAGACCTCAAAAATCAATGGCGCGTTTTTCAGAGGCTTTCTGTGAAAAACAGATTTTTACAAACTTTCATCAGTTTATTCTCTTATTTTTTATCGAAAACGTTTTTAATTCCTAAGTACCTCCTTTTTCCGCTTCTTTTCCTCTTCTCTAAACTCTTGTATATCCAAAAAAATTGGTTTGACAAAAATTCCCTTTTTTTCAATTTCATGGAAAATTCGACCAACTTTGAAACTTTGTCACGAGATTCCCTGTCATCCAATTAAAAAAAAATTTTAGTAATCATGTAGATCAGACCTAGCTCTACAGTTTTATAGTTGACTACTTTTTTGTACGGGCGGTCCCTAGCGAGATATGATGTGGCGGAGTATGTATACCTTCATTTCTTCAGATAAACGGGCTGTACACCTACCTTACTTCGGATGGTTATATCTCTCTACGGTGGGACCGTACAAAAAAGTAGTCAACTATAACAATGTAGAGCTAGGTTTGTTCTACATGACCACCAAAATTTTTTTTAATTGGATGACAGGGAATCTCGTGACAAAGTTTCAAAGTTGGTCGAATTTTCCATGAAATTGAAAAAATGAAATTTTTGTCAAACCAATATTTTTTGGAAAAACAAGAGTTTAGAGAAGAGGAAAAAACGGAAAGAAGAGGTTCTTAAAAATTAAAAACGTTTTTAATAAAAAATAATAGAATAAACTGATGATAGTTTGTAAAAAATCTGTTTTTCACAGAGAGCATCTGAAAAACGCGACATTGATTTTTGAGGTCTCACAACTTCAGAGGAAATGTTTTACAGGTTTTCAAACTTTGTGAACATTTCAATTACTGTTAGATAAACTCATAGACAAAGTTTCTTGAAATTTTGAGACTTTCACTTTTTTCACCATGGAGGGCGGTACGTGAAAATTTCGTGAAAAAACACACATTTTTGCTTATAGAAAAAAAAGGTGCCCGAATTTCAAAATGAAAATTGGCACAAAGTTGGACAGTCCAAAGACAATCAAACTGCAATAAAAAACTTTTTACATCCCGTGGAAAAATTGTTGGGGGTAAGCAAAAAACTAAAAAATTCAAAAAATCAATTTTTTTGATTGATGCCAAAAGATTTTTCAAAAGTTGTCAACACAAAAAATATTCAAAAATACTCTTAAAACTCATTTCTAAACTTTTTTTCAAGTATAAGTGGAAGGGAAAAATTCATTTTTTCACTTCCACGATTTTTTTCTATATGTCAAAAGGGGCGGAGCCTAAAAAGCTGTACGGTTTTCTCATAACATCATCACATGGACCCATAATATCAAAAAACCAAATGGGCTGATTGCGTTTGGCCGATGTGTTCCATGGGCTGTTGGCTTAGGTCGATCACTAGAGAAAGTGTCTCTTAAATTGGTAGTTTTGCACACTTTTGAGATCTCTTTAAAAAATGTAAAATTGCGAAAAAAAACAATTTTTGAACATTTTTTTCCCAACTCTCTCAATTTTGGTACCAGGGTTTTGAATGTTTGGTATGTTAGAGAATAATATGTGATCTTTATTTTTACAGTTGACATCTTTTTGATAGCTCCACCCACTTTTGAGATATGCGCCTTCAAAGGTGACGGCTTCGTGACACCCCTCTTTGAAAAGTGGCTATCTTTAAAGACGCATATCTCAAAAGTGGGCGGAGCTACAAAAAAGATGTACAAAAATGGAGATCTTGATGTGGTTCATCTAAAAAATATTAAAAATATTATTTTGACCTTTACAGTGTCTTGGGAGATCCATTAGCATGTTCTACTTTTTTTTCTTTTTTCTTCTAAGGATCCGGTTCTGACTAAACCTATTTTATGGATCTGTATATGATCTTTTTATATTATGTTCCTCTTTCACTTTTTTTCTTCCCTCAATACACTATAAACATTTGGAAAGGCAGAAAGAACCCTCGATTTGTTTATTTTTTTGTATATAGCAGACGTCCTCCCCCCCCCCCTCCAGGCAGGCAGGGAGGGTAGGGGGCTTCTCGGATTCCTCTCACTTTTTTGTACTTTTAATAGGAAATGAGTCATTATATGAAGAACTTATAACAGAAAATTCACTCTTTTTTGAGTTTCAAAATATATGAGATTTTTGAGGTGAAATTTTTGGGCACTGCTTTTAAGCTGAAAACTTACAAGTGTCCAAAATTGCTAGCTTTGGGTGGTTTTGGGCTTAAATAAACTTAAAAATGCATTTATTCCTCTTTTTTCTCAGTTTTTTACTAGAACTATATAATTGACCTTTTTCTGAAAAAAAAGGAATTAAATTTTTTTTTGCTAGAATTTTTTCGAAATTTTTATAACCTGCTTCGAAATTACTTTTTTGATCGAAAAGAGTCTTTATTAAGCCAAAATTCGGTCCCCCAAGCGTCTTTTTTCAAATCTGAAACACCGGAAGCCTCACTCACGGTATACTGTGAACCTTTTCCCTTGAAAAAAAATAACCTCAAATTTTTTTTCTCCAAAAACTCTAAAGCTATATTTTTTTCAATTTCCTACCTTTCAAATAATTTTCCCACAAAAATTCAGCTTATTCCCTCTTAAATTAGGCTAGTTACAATGTTTTGAGGTTTTTCAATACGCGTCGAAGGCGCGCCAGCCTAACAAAAACTTTTAAATTTTGGCAAAAAAATGACACAGGGGTACCTCAATTTTTTACAGAAAGTGTCCCCACAAAAAATCAGTCCCCAATAACATTCTGAAATTTTGAAAAACGCGCCAAAGGCGCGCCAGCTCTAGAGTCTGTAATCTAGAAGATTCTAGAGAAGCCTTTTTGAAGTGACCTTTGCCACTTTTTTTCGTTTTTTTATTGCGATGACACGTAACTTTTTTCCCACGCTTTTTTTTATTCCATCAATTAAAAAATCGATTTTTCTGCCTCCAGATGGTCCGATTAAAAGGAGTGGTGCCGGGTGTTCTCACCTACTGTACCCTCGTCATATTCCTTTATCTATTCGTGGTGAAACCACTGCTTCCGAAACTTCAAGACCACTTGGCGCCACTAGTCGTACCTGTGGTAGATCAAAAAGATTTGTTGGATGAGATGGATATCGATTGTGAGGTGAGACTTGTTGCAACTGCGCTCTACCGAAATCGACGGCATTTCGGTGGAGCGCAGTTGCAATATTTTATTTTTGTAGTACGTGAAAAACGGGACTAAACCTCCGAATTTGCTGAAATTTATGGAAATGCGGAATGTGGAAGATCAGCTATTGTATTCCAAGGATAGGTAGGTAACTTTTTTATTTTTGAACTTTTCTCGCAAAATTTTTTAATGTACATTTTTTGAAAACCTTTGAAAGGGCAGTTTTAAGAAGTTTTTGTCAAAAAATCTGAAACTTTTCGAAACATTTTTTTGAATTTTTTCAATACTGAACTACGGGCCGGCCCGTTTCAAGTCCATTTTTTTTAGTCTCAACCAAATTTTTTTTTGCAAATTTTTTTCTGAACATTTTCTTTTTTTTACTTAAGTATAGTCTTTAAAAACTTTTAAAATGGCAGTCCTAAGAAAGTTTTTCCGAAAAGTCTGAAAATTTTCGGAAAATTTTTTTGATATTTTTCAGTACTCAGCTTTGGACCGGCCCGTTGCAAGTCTGCTTTTTTTAGTTCCAACAAAAAAAACTCTAGACATTTTACATCTATAGTCAAATATGTATTCCTCAAAAACCTTCAAAAATGCTGACCTAAATAGTTTTTTTTCCAAAAAATTTTTGAAAAGTTTCAAAAAAATTATTTCAAATTTTTTTAGTACTGAACATGGGGCCGGCCCGTTGCAAGTCTGCTTTTTTTAGTCCCAACAAATATTTTTTTTCATTTTTCATCGAAAATTTGATAGTTTTTGATGATTTTTCAGAATTTCTTCTAATTTTTTATGTTTGTCAAAAATCTGACTTTTTCGAGAAAAAAAATCGAAAAATTCGAAAAAATTAACTTTCGAGTTTAGGGGCCAATTTTCTTTGAAAGCTACAGAAAAACTGTCTTAAGAAGTTTTTTCCCTAAAAAATTGGAAAATTTTTGAAAAATAATTTTCCAGTACTGAATTTCGGGCCGGCCCGTTGCAAGTCTGTTTTGTAGTCCCACCAAAAAAAAATTTTGAACTTTTTTCCAGATGTCAATCCCTCAAAACCTTATACCGATTCAACCCGAAATCCTTATCCCTCGAGGAATCCAACTTCCCCCTGGCCTACGGTATGCTAGTCTACAAGGATTTACCACAGGTACCTATTAGTACGATGCTCCGATATTCCGCACCCAAAAATAATAAAATTTTTGTTCAGGTACTATTCATGCTCTCCTCAATCTACCACCCACAAAACGAGTACTGTATGGCTGTCGGGGAGAATGCGCCGGAACTTTTTCAGCACCTCCTGAAAGAGTTGGCCACATGCTTTCCTAATGTGCATTTTATGGTAGGTCAAAAAAATTTTTTTGATCTACCAAATTTTTTTCTCAGAAACGCCCTCCAATCAGTTGGGGAAGTCATGAAATCATAAACTCCGCGTACGAGTGTCTCCAATTCTTGAGCCACCTCAAAACCGACTGGAAATATTTTCAATATCTATCAGGTGTAGACGTCCCGCTGAAAACGAATCTGGAAATGGTACGGATATTCAAAGCGATGAATGGGACCGCAAATGTGGAGGTGAAGAGCTATCAGAGTGGCAGGTTACGAGGGAAGAATGTGAGTTTATTTTGATTTTGGGGTTTCTAGGCCACGGCCATTTAAAAAAACGCTTTAAAAATTTTTGAGTGAAAAACTATTTTCCGCATAACTTTTTCAAATCTCACCCAATTTTTGTGATATATAGCTTAAAATGACCGCCTTGAAATTCTCTACAAGACTAGTTCAAAAAAAAAATGAAATTTTGAATAACAAAATTTTTTCGAGCATTTCGATTTTTCAAATATGGCTTTTCAGACATTTACATAACTTTTTAAATTCTTATAAAATTCTTACCCAATTCATGTGGTTTATAGCTTAAAATGACCGCCTCAAATATCTCTACAAGCCTGATTCAAAATTTTTACCATTAAACGTTTTTCGAAAATTTGGATTTCTGAAAAATGACTTAACAGACACTTTAAAGCAATTACAAACTCATCACCTTACTCGTTACAAAAAGCAAAAAATAATAGCATCACTTGGGAATCGAACCCGGGTCGCTAGATTACTGGTCAGACTCCTTACCAGGTAGACTATAGGTGTGAGAGGCGCGGCGCAGAGGCGAGGGTGGTGATAAGGGCGCGCTTCCCTCTTCTCCTCGGGCGACACCCTTATTACCGCCCTCGCCGCCGCGCCACCTTCCCCACCCACTTGGTGTACCCGGTAACGATTCTGCGCGCCAAAAAATGCATCGAAGGTTCGAACCCCACCTAGGCCAATTCTTTTTTGCTTTTTTTGTAGTGCATTTCGGAGGGTTAAATTTCAATTTCAGCACACCGAATCCCCACTTCCACTATTCAAGTCATCTCTATCTGCACTTATACCAAGGGAAGCGTCGAATGAGTTGGTGGGTGTTAGGGCCCTTAAAATCAAAAAATCAAGCTTTCAGGCGTCCTCCCTGATGCCCCGGGAGCTCCTCGAATTCCTCGAGGACACTGGAATCGCTGACGAAGGATTCTGGGGGACACTTCTCGGAAACCGCAAGAAATTTCCCATTCCGGGAAGTCTCGATTTCCAAGAATGGATCGATTATCGAGAGAATCAGACCGCCTCGTTGAAATGGCCAACCGATGGATGGCGATATTATATATCGAGAGATCAAGTGTGGACGAAATCCGAGTGTCGGAATTATATGACGTCGGGCTCTTGTGTGTTTGGAATTGGTGATGTTCCACGGCTATTGACGTCGAAGAAACTTGTGGCACACAAGTTTTACTTGAAGTCCGAGCCGGAAGCCTATTTTTGTTTGTTGAAGGTTAGTATCTCAGTAAGCATACATTTTGGAGAAAAGGTGTCTACAAGTAAAATAATCTACTTAATATTTCACACATTTTTGTAGTTGACAACTTTTCGATAGCTCCGCCCACTTTTGAGATATGCGCCTTTAAAATTGCAAGATCCAGTAAAAAAATATTTCAAAAAGAGTCCCAACTTTGAGATCCCTTCACGCTGTCCATTTCAGTACCAGTGTTTAGATTTTTTTGTGTGTTGTAGATTTAATCTAGCTTTCCATTTTTGTAGTTGGCAATTTTTCGATAGCTCCTCCCACTTTTGAGATATGCGTCTTTAAAGTGTCCAGGCGCCACCAAAGAGGGTGGGAGACGCAGAGAAGCGAGAGTGTCTGTTTCTCTGTATCTCTGCGTTTTCTCTGTATCTCTCTCTCTCTCTCTCGCTTTGTTGTTTTGAGTTGCTAGAGCGCATTTCATTGAGATTTTCCAAATTTTAAGTTTTTTTCATGAAAAAACGATTCTGAAAAAAACGATTTTTAGTCAAAACACGCCAAACTTTGAAGGCCTGCTACATGCTTAAAACGTGAAAACTTTTAAAAATATTTTATATCACTACGTAAATCAAATCTTGATCTCCATTTTTATAGCTGACATCTTTTTGATAGCTCCCCCCACTTTTGTGATAATCGCCTTGAAATCATAGCTTCTCTGCACCCTCTCTCCCTCTCTATCCTAAAGACACTATCTTTAAAGATGCATATCTCAAAAGTGGGCGGAGTTATCAAAAAGTTGTCAAGTACAAAAATAGAGATCACATCTTAATCTGTAACACACCAAAATTTCAAAACACTAGTGCTGAAATGCACAGCGTGACGGGGTTTCAAAGTTGGGTCATTTTTCAAAAAAAAAAGTTTATAGGAAATCCGTCGCCGCTCCGCAAACCCTGATCCCGAGTTCAGCGCCTCCATGTACTCTGAACTACCGCAAGTGGAATTGTCTCGTGGTTTCAATATGTCTCAATTAACACATCAAAATTGGATTCTATGATCTTTTTTCTTCTTCCAACGGGTTCCCTCGGTCTACTTGATCTTTTTCTTATCTTGTTTCCGTTTTTGTTGATTTTTCCTTTTTCTCTTCTTTTTTTATATCAGGGACTTAATAATAATGCATTTCTATTAATAAACACGTGTTTTTTCTTAAACGTTCTTTGGATTTTGATACGATCAAAGACTAATCAGGACTAACTTTTTTGCAAAATTCTTTTTATCAACATGTAGATCAAATGACGGGCTACATTTTTGTAGTTGACAAATTTTTAATAGCTCCGCCCACTTTTGAGATATGAACATTTTCCATTAGCTTCAGTGCCACCTGTCTTTAAAGGCGCATATCTCAAAAATCGGCGGAGCTATCGAAAAGTTGTCAACTACAAAAATAAAGCTTTAGACAAGTTCTATAACATATCTCCACCATTTTCAGAAAATCCGTCAATGTGCAAACCAATTCTGGTCCCTTAGGGATAGTACAGTTTGTTCTAGGGCACCAGATATTCAAACATCAGTTACATAATAACAAAGTATCACATAGATACTCATCAGAAATCTCGGTAATCGTTCAAAATTTGAAACACCAAGACAAAATGTCCAAACACGGTTTCCTGTCTTGCAAGAGATCAGAAAGGTGTTTAAACACAAAAACAAAAAAGAAAAAAAAGCATCTTCCGTTAAAATAGTACCAGATAGAATATCTAGTCCTTTTGGGATGCAGATGGTTCAATAGACGATGCTCTTTCAATAATAGATTTATTGACGACTTTTAACAGTTGAATACAATTGAAGGGGGGACGAATCGTGTGTAGCACGATTCGGTAGGGTGCAAGATGAAGAGTGAGGAAAAAAGCGGGAAAGGGTGAAGGTGAGAAATAGGGGCGTGATTAGAGGGGTGAGGGAACTTAAGAACAATGTTACACTAACAAGAATGGCACCCAGTGGTGCGGGTGCCGCAAAGGTCATATAAACAGAACATGACATGACTCATGTCACAAGTTACGAAAGCATACATTGAATGAATTTGAATTAGAAAGAAGAAAATATAAAACAAAGAGTAAAGGAAATAGGACTTACAAAATAATAACAATAATCAACAGGTTGAGTACTCGAATCGAGTACATTCCGGGGGGAGAGAGAGAGAGTGAGAGAGAGAGAAATAGAGAGAGAGATAGAAAAAGAGGAGATCTGAAAGGGTGGATGAGAATGAAATAAGAAAGGGGGGATTGAAATTATATAATGATAAGAAGGAAAAACAGAAAGGGAGGTGTGGGGGGGGGATACAGAAAAACGGGGAAAGGGGGATTTGAATCCAAGGGAAGTCCGGTCGTTGTCGTCGGTCCATCGACGAGTCCTCATTCGACGTCGACTGTCGTCTCTGGTCGAGTGCATATGGCCTTGTTATGTCCGTATTGTTGACAATAGAAACATTTCCTGGATGGGCAGTTGTGTCCTGGCTGGCGAACGAGTAGACATCTCCAGCAGCGATTCTTTTCGGTGAGGATCCTTTTTCTCTCTTCCATTTCGACGTGGTTTCCGCATCGGTCACTGAAGTGACGTTGAGAGCAGAAACTGCACGGAGTTCTGGTCTCTTCTTCCGTGTCCCTTTCGAGCACGAACCGATGCGTGACAGGCATATTGGTTCTTTCCGTCTCATGTCTTTGGGGACGGTTCTGTGTCCGTGGCGGGGAGATCCGGCGTCTCTGAGCGGAAGTCTTGGCTTGAGGCGTTGATCTCTGATGGTGCCGAGGAGATTCCTCGGTCTTGGGTGGAGAGATGCGGCGTCTCTTCAGTGTTTCTCTGGCTCTTGGTTGAGAGGTTCGGTCTCTTGGTGGGGCATGTCTCGTTGTTTCCTTGGTGGATTCACTTCTTGGGGCATGTCCCTTCGATTCCTTGGTGGATTCACGTCTTGGGGCATGTCCATTTGATTCCTTGGTGGAGTCACTTCTTGAAGCGTGTCCATGTGGATCCTTGGTGGAATGGCTGCTTGTTTCATGTCCTTGGGATGATGTTGAACGTCTCTCTGGAGTCCTTTTCGCTGAAGAAGCCGATGATGATCGTGAAGAGGGAGACACTGAAGAAGATGAGTTTCTTCTTCTTCTTTTCTCTGATGGTGGCTGAGACGAAAGTCCGCTCGATACCTTTTGATCAGGTTCTTCAACCGGAATTGAGTCTTCGGTTTGAATTGTGGTTTCTTCTTTCCGGTCTACCGGACCTCCTTCGTCCTCTTTTGGTGGATGAACGGAGGTGGCTGCCGGCCTTTCGATGAGCTTGGCCGTGATTTCGGGCTCTTCCTGAAGAATGTCCTGAGATGGCAGAGTCTGATTGATCTGTACTTCGTCGACCTTCTTCTCAATACGTTGGATTGCTTCCATTAGTTGTTTCATCATTGGAAGTACTTGTAGAAGCACATCGTTGTTCCTTTTCTTTATCGGTCTGATTCTCTTGATAATGTCCGAGTACACCGTTCTGGCATACTGTCTCCACTGGTCGATCCAGGTGAAGAACTGGTACTTTTCGATGTCCGCGTTCTTCTTCAAGTACTCCTCCACAGCTCTGGTCTCCCAGAACCCGTACTTCGCCGTGTCGAACAACTGGTTTATTGTCCTTTCGGTTTGTTGGGCTTCCGCCTCGAACATGTGCAGGTGTTTGAGGGAGTACTCGGCGATTTCTTCCAATTCGGTTAGGAGGTTGAGTTTCTGTCTGGTGAGAGCTCCGGTGGCATCGTCTTCGAGAAGTTCAATTCTGTCGAGTTTTGTGATCTTCTCAGCTTTGATCAAGGCCATCTTCTTGATCTCTTCGACATATTTCTCCATGTTCTCATGTCCGTGGTCGATTTGTTTGGTCAAATCTGGGAGCATGTATTCCCAGATTTCTTGCCTTGATTTCACAGCTGCCATGGTGTCAGCTGTAATTATCGAAAAGTCTTTTTGGACAAAGATGGGACATGGACATATAGCTGGACATGCAAAAATCATGCAGAGAAGGACGTGAAGGTGTGCATGGCGACGTGCTCTTTGCACAATTCGAACAGGTAACCAAAGAATAGTGATTACTGCTCGGAAAATGGAGCGGATAATGGCGAGTCCAGTTCGAGTGATGATTGAGTAGGTGAACAAAACCGCAACTCCTACGATCAGAATGACGATGAAGACAGTTTTCATGTAGGTCAGATAGCTGTCGAACAGATGTCCAATGTCTGGTAGGTTGATCTCGTTGTATACGGTTGTGTTTCCATCGAGGAGACGATAGAAAGATGTCCAGAGCGATCCGGAGTATTTTAAAATTCCAGTTATTTCAAAATACTCTTTTGTCTTTCCGCCGCAGTCTAGAGAACAGTGTCGTTGGAATTTCGCGTAATTCCCGTGGAAGTTTATGATTGTCCTGGAGCCTTTTGCAGAACATCGGACGTTGAAAACTTCTTCGCCACATTCTACATTAGCTACAGTTTCTTCCGAGGTGGAGTGACATGTGATTTCAGCACTGGCGCCTTTTTCACAGCTGTAGCATCCTTGAGCATGTGAGTTGGTCACTGTACACGCTTCTGTTGTCTTGACGATGGTCGTTTTCCACTTGTCAGTTAGTTTGAGAGCCAATGTAGTGGAAGAGGCTGACTTGATTCTTCCTATGACAGAGTCCTGGTCGACTTCAAATCGTAAATGTCCTGATTGAACTGGAAGGCGTTTGTCTGTCTGCATGAAGTGTTCGCGAATGTCAATGTCCTTGCATGTGCATTGCATCCGGTCTTCTGCTGGAGAGCATTGGCATTGTTCGTCCAGGTAGCACTTCTTGAGATCTCTGTCGCAGATATAGTTTGGCATCAAGTTCTCAGTCCATGTGGCCATCGTAGATTCGTTCTTGATGAACCAGGAGTTCAGAGCTGGTACTGGAGGAGTTTGGATGGTTTCGACGGTAACGGCAATGTCCATGAATGACGTTGTTCGTCCAATTGGGCTCAACATTTCCAGAGTTTCAGCTTTGTTTTTCCAGGAATTGTGCGTTGTGACAGTCAATAGTAGTTTGGCTACTGGTTGATAGTCCATGCAACTGAAGATTTCCAACGGTTCTGGTGAGAGTGGAAAGGCGTAGGTTCGGTAGAACAAGCATCCGGAGCTCACATAAAAGCATCCACATCCTGGTCCTCCGCATGATTCCGAACATCCTGTGTTGCCGACGAAATGATTGACAGCTTGAAGTTCGGGAAGAAGTGAGTTTCTGGTGACGTTGGCACATTTGTCACCTTGGCAAGATCCCATTCTGGGGCATCTTTTGGAACTCCATACTTTCGTGACAATGTTCTGAGTGAAAGTTATTGTCCTTTTGACGCAATGAAGTTCTACTTCCATCAGTTGGATTCTGATGTCTCGGAGAGTGGTTCCATTTTTCTCAATGCGAAGACAGCCTTCGTTGTGAAATTGATTGAGATGCATAATCTCTTCGGTGAATGTGTCGCACTTTCCGTCAGTATTGCATACTGTCTCGAATTGTGTGACGATATCAATTTCTTGGCATGCTTTTGTTGCTCCAATCAATGTCACCATTACCAGAATCTCTCTCCACTTTGTCCTTCGGATGCGGTGTCTTCTGAATTTCTCCCGAATCCACACGAGTGTTTTGACAAGTAGAATAGTGATGAATCTGATTGTGGTCCAGGCGAATTGTAATACATCTCCAAGTTTGAATGATGCATTACAAATGAGATGAAGTAGGAGAAATGCAATGAATGCTGCTGCTCCAAGTCCAACGATTGCAAAAATCATGTGACATTCAGGGTTTGTGATGTTTGACGCGCAGAATGTACAGTCGATGGTTTCACAGAAAGGAACTGCTGGGCAGTCCATTTCCCAAGTTTTGATATCTGTCCCATCGTTGATTTTTGTAGTGACATGGTGAGGATGAATGTTGATAGCTGGTGGAAACCATACATCCTTTTTCTCCTCATTTGTCCATTGGAATCGGGCTTTGCTGGTGCAGTAGTTCTCCGAGCATGCTTCAAATGATTTGAAGGGTCCTCTGATCTGGATTCCTTGCTGGTTACATTTGACTGAAATAGTTTCAGCGCTCGTTCCTGTGAGGAGAGCTATCAAACATAGTAGCATAAGGAAAGTCGGATTGACGAAGTTCTGGATGATTGAGAAGTTCCTGTGATTTCTACTGTCCTCCTCGTTGGATTGATCTTCGTCGTAGCAAATCTTCTTTCTTGAACGAAGATTGTAGCGTTGTTCACCAATGTCCTGTTGAATTGGAGTGGTTGGTTCCGTAGAATCTGTGTTGGTATCTTCTTCGAGATCATCGTCATCCAGTTCCATTGGAATCAATTGGTTTATGGACCGATTTAGAGTTCTCCCGTTCTCTGTTTTCAAGTCCACGTCTCTGATGACTCCATCTTTGGAAACGTTCAGTGTTGTGATCCTTCCGAGTTTCCACACATTTCTGGGTTGGTTTTCATCTTGGATGATCACCACTTGTCCAACTTTGGGTAGTTGGTGAGTACCACGTTTTGAGTCCATTCTCAATTTGTGGTGTTCTCTGAGCTCCGCAAGATACTTGTTACGCCACTGGTTCCATATCTTTGAAGTCGCTTGGATCGATGATTTCATGGCTTCAATCGTTCCCAACTTCGTTTCCATGGAGTTCTTTTCGGTTGGCGGCAAGTAGGCTTCCTTAATGTCCAAAGTGTTTTCGAGTGGAAGAGTGGTTCTCATCTTTTGGTAGACAAAATCCATGGGACGCAGTGGATATCTGGAGTCCACATCGTCTTCCACGAACGTCAATGGTCTGCTGTTTATTGAAGCCGAAACTTCGTAAAACACAGTGTGGAGTTCTTCGAACGAAAGTTTGGACTTTCTGGTGTTCTTCTGGAACGCATGTTTGACGGAACGGACCATCCTCTCGTAGAATCCTCCTTTCCATGGTGAATAAGGAGTGATGAACTTCCATTGAATTGGTTGAAGTTCTGTTGGGCTGAGGTCCATTGCATCTTGAACGATTTTCTGACCCAGGATGAAGTTGGTTCCATTGTCAGAGATCATACGTTCAGGTGTTCCTCTCATTGCGATGAATCTTCTCAAAGCTTGAAGAAATTGTAGAGCACTCATGTTGGAGACTATCTCTACATGTACAAGTCTTGTGACTGCACAAGTGAAGATTGTACCGTACGCGGTTCCATCGGTTCCATCCTCTTTCTTGATAGTCAATGGTCCGAAGTTGTCGACTCCAGTGACGGCGAATGGTCTGGTCATCGTGACTCTGGCTGATGGAACGTTCTGCATGTCCGGATACTGGAACGGCTGTTTGATCATTCTTTGGCATGGTGGACATTTCCCAAGAATCTGTTTCGTTTGTTTTCGCAGACTTGGTATCCAGAATTGTCTTCTGACTTTGTCCATTGTGTGGTCGAGAGCACAGTGGAATCGTCCATGTGCTGATCTGATGATCTGAGCGGCAAGTTCTGAATTTGGCTGAATCAGAATTGGTTCCTTTGCGGCATCTTGAAGATCTGAGAGTCCTAGTCGTCCTTTGCAAACGATGAGTCCTTTCGAATTCTTAGATAGTCCCAAGTTTTGGAATTTTTTGAGGAATTTATTCGAGAAACTTTTCTGATGGTCTGTGAGGAGAACTAGTTCTGCTTCTCTGATCTGGTTTGGAGTGATCCGTCCAGGGATGTTTTCCAATTGTAGAAATGGGATGGTTTCAGCCATTTTCTTCTTCCTCTCATCGGAGAAGTTTCGAGTAGTGATCTTGATGAACTTCAGGACATACGATGAGATTCTCTTCATGACCTCATATGAGTTTGTAGATCTGAGGTTGAAGACGAGCTGTGAATCATCTTGTGGATGTAGGATCGTGGACATCTGGTTCTTGACATCACTGTTTGACAGTGAGAAGAATTTTTGGTTGATTGTCCACTCGTTTTCTGGTTTTTGAAGGAATGTTGGACCTTTCCACCAGATCGATCTTGAGAGTTCGGATTTTGTGCATCCACGTGTACCGAGGTCCGCTGGATTCTGATCGGTCGGAACATGTCCAAAGGTGACGGAGATGGTGTCTTCTTCCATTTCCCAGACTGCTTGGCGGATGGATTTTAGTCTGTTGGTGATGAAGACTCCAGTTTCCTTTTTTCCAGGGTCGGATTTGAGCCAGTCGAGTGCAATGGAGCTGTCTGTCAAGATTATGACTTTTTCGACTGGTATTTTTCCTTGTTGGAGTGCTTTCCAGATGGTCAATGTCCTTTCGGTGCCCATCTTTAAGGCTTGGGTCTCGAGCTTCGGGATCGTCCAGGATTCTTTCAGTGGCTTGATTTTTGATTTGGCAAAAATCAGATGAGCTCCGAGCTCATTCACCACATAGGTGCAGCATGCAGTGGCTTCTTTGCTGGCGTCTGTGAATGTCACCAGTGAGTTCTTCCCTGATTTGAGGACGATGTTCCTTGGAAGTTCATGGTGGAATCCATTAACTTCTTCAGCGATTTGCTTCCATAGCTCGTTGTGTTTCTCCGAGATTTTGGTGTCCCACTTGTAGGTTTCATTCCACAAGTGATCTCTTTGAAACAATTTGGCTGGTAGAAGCAGTGGAACCAGGTTCCCCATCGGATCATAGATGGAAGCCAGGGCACTTGAAATCGATCTTCTTGAATTCTTCGTGCATTCTTCAATTTCAGATGTTGCGAAGATGGTATCATTTTTGGATGACCATGGGATTCCGAGGATTTTCATGAATTCTTCAGAGCAACGGTCCGATTCGTCGAGCATTTCGTTGAATTTTGGACAATTCGAAAGAAATTCTCTCATGTTCATGCCCATCTCGGAGAAGTTGTCCTTGATCTTGTGATACTTCTGAATGGCAGCACTTGGATCTTCATCGGTCGATATGACCAAATTATCCACATAGAGATTGTGGATAATCTCGTTGGCGAGTTCTTGGTCAGCAGATTTGGTCAGATGGTGACGTATTGTCGCGGCAAGAAGAAATGGAGAGACGTTCAAACCAAACAATACACGGGTGAAACGGTATACTACCACATTGTCGATTGTCGCTGGTTTGGAGAAGTCTTTGAGCCACAATACACGAGTGAGATCTCTGTCCTCTTCGTGTAATCGAACTTGGAGAAAGGCCTTTTCGACATCTGCCACCATGAGTGTCTTCCCGGCTCTGAAGCGAGTCAACATGTCCGTGATTTCCGGTAGAATCGAAGGTCCTTTCTTGATGATGTCGTTCAAGGAGACACTGTTCCTTGTGTGACTTGATCCGTCCACCACAACTCGGCATTTTGTAGTAGTCTTGTGTGGGGTGATCACAGGTTGACAGGGATTGTAGTGGATGGTTCCTGTCTTGTCTCTTGAGAATTCGACTCTCTCAATGATTCCTTTCTCTTCTTGTTCTTGGAATACTTTGTGCATTTGTTGAAGCACTTCCTTGGATGAATGAGATTGAATTTGTTGGAGTCGGCTGATAGAAGGTCCGAAGTTGTCCGGTAGGATTGGGCGATCTTCTCTCAATGGAAGTCTGGTATAATAACCATCTTCTCTCAGTTCGATAGTCCTATCGAAATGTTCTTGAGTTTCCTTTTCCATTTGAGACTGTTCTTCGGTTAATGGACCAGTGAATTCTGACGGTGTTTTCATCTGCATGTCCATTTTTTGCTCATCTTCGATGACACGTTCTGGATCCGAGTCTTTGATGACCATGAGAAGATGTTGTTCTTCATTCTTGATGTTACTGGCTGAACGTCCCATCGTTGTGAATCCACAAGCGGTTCCCAGAGCACTGATTCCCGAAGGAAGTGTGATGAATTCTCCGGTCATGATTTGGCTCATGTAGTCACATCCAAGAATTATCTGTGGTTGACACGAAGATTTCATGGCATCTTGATTCATTACCAATGCATTTTGAATAATGAATTTCATGTCCTCCATCGGTAGCTTGCTCTTTGGAATTCTTCCAACCAGATGATCAGATACGAAAATGTCCATGTCGAGAATTCCTTGTCCGAGTTGGATCCGGACTGCAGTTTTCTGGTACGTGTTGACTGTAGACTGGGCGGATCCAAACACACGGTTCCAAACAGTCTTTTGTCCTTTGTCTGGGAGATTCCATTCTTTGAACATCTTCATGTCGGCATAAGTCTGGCTAGCTCCACTGTCTAGCATCAACGACATTGTTTCCCAACAATTTTTCTTCGGGTTGAAAGCTTTCACTTGAATTGTTGGAATGAATGTCTCAAGATCGTCCTTGTTGACAGAAGAGGCGGTCGGCACGACGCTTTGATCGTCCTTCTTCTTCTCTGAGCGCATGCAATTTTCCTTTGTTTCACATCGAGATGAATCATGGAAGCTACCATCGTCTTGCAATGTTTGAACAAACACTGCTTGGACTTTTGGTTTGTAGCTTCCATTTGATGATTGCGTCTTGGCCTTTTGCTCTGATTGCTTTCTGTGTAAAGCTGAATCATCGTTCTTACTGTTGCAGATTGAAAAATGATGATTTTTCTGACAGTTTGAACAAGGTTTGGCGCGACAAGCATCTATGGAATGTCCATATCGAGTGCAAAGGAAGCAGCGATTTTCAGATTTCAGAATTTCCATCCGTTCTTTTGGTGAAGAATGGATTTTGCAGTTGCTTCCCCAATGTCCTTCTTGTTTGCAGAATGTGCACTTTTTGGAGCTCGTTTTCCTGGAATCAGATTCATCCTTCTTCGAGTCCTTTTTGAACGATTGGGTCTTCGGTTTGTTCTGGTGTTCGGAGTCCGAGCTTTTCATGAGTTTGTAGTGCTCTTCCTCCATGGAGATGATGTTTTCCAAATCTTTCATGATTTGGTCGAATGTCCATTCGGTACTGTCCGTTTCGATCTTCTTCTTGTAGAGTTCGCTTCGGATTGACTTCGAAAACTTTTGGACGATTTGGTTTTTGAACATCCTTGTATCGATGTTTTCTTGATAGTCCTTGAGTTGAGCTGTCATTATGAATAGTTTCTCAAACAACTTTCTTTGATCAGCTATGGCTCCAGATGGTGCGGTTTCTTTTTGGACTTGATCCGTCAAATCCGAGATGATCTCTTCTCTGTTGTTGTACTTCTTTTTGAGCATCTCTACCGCCAGAGGGTAGTTCTCATCGTTTACTTTGTAACGTGAGATGTATTCCTTCGGTTCTCCTTCCAGACAATTGAGGAGATGGTTGAACTTCAATGTGTTGCTCTTCCCGGAATTTTCCACTGTAGCCGAGTACAGAGTCCAGAAGTTCTCGAATTCCCACCTGTTTCCTTTGAAACGAGGTGGTTTAGGGTCCAGTCGACTCTCCGAATGGATGATCACTGGTTGGAGTTGATGGGAAAGTGATGGTGTTTCTGACGTGGTCCTTTTTTGGTTGGCTGCGGCGATACGCTTGACTTGTACAAGGATCTGGTCCAGTACCTTGTTGGCTTCGTCGACGGCTTCGATGACCTTCGTAGAGGATTCATCAATTTTTCCCATGGCTATTTGGTCGCTGTCATCGATCTTGTCAGCTTCCAATAAAAACTTGTCCATTGCTGTGTCGAGTGTTGACAACTTGGATTCCATGAGTGATTGGGCTCCGAGAATGTCCTTTTGATTGGACATCAGGTCTTCTTCTTCCATGTCTCTCCAAGAGTCGATTTTCTCGTTTGCAATCTCGCGGACTTCGCTTAGTGCCTTTATGGCCATTTTGACTCTTCCTTGTCGATATGCGAGACTCATGATGGATTAGAGTGTGCAGTGAGACAAGCAAAGCGTGAGTGTGGGTGTTAGTAAAAAACTGTCCGAGTCGAAATAAACTTACTATTGGCCACGCGGGAATGTCCGATCGTTGTCGATGCACCATAAAATAGTACCAGATAGAATATCTAGTCCTTTTGGGATGCAGATGGTTCAATAGACGATGCTCTTTCAATAATAGATTTATTGACGACTTTTAACAGTTGAATACAATTGAAGGGGGGACGAATCGTGTGTAGCACGATTCGGTAGGGTGCAAGATGAAGAGTGAGGAAAAAAGCGGGAAAGGGTGAAGGTGAGAAATAGGGGCGTGATTAGAGGGGTGAGGGAACTTAAGAACAATGTTACACTAACAAGAATGGCACCCAGTGGTGCGGGTGCCGCAAAGGTCATATAAACAGAACATGACATGACTCATGTCACAAGTTACGAAAGCATACATTGAATGAATTTGAATTAGAAAGAAGAAAATATAAAACAAAGAGTAAAGGAAATAGGACTTACAAAATAATAACAATAATCAACAGGTTGAGTACTCGAATCGAGTACATCCGTTGCGGGGAATCGAACCCCGGCCTTATGGGTGAGAGCCATAAATCCTAACCACTAGACCACACAGGTAAAACGGGGAAGCCGAGAGATGGGGTGATCGGCAGCCCGGGGGAGACCTGCCGGGGAACAACCAGCAGTTCAAACCCCGGGCCGCCGGCAGCCTGCCTTTGAGCTGCTGGCGGTTCAAAATTTGGGCAGCACCTACCCCCCATTATTGGTATTATACTTCGTTCTGAATACGATTTCTACCTAATTAGTCCTATATTTAGTTAACAATGTGTTTAAATGTAATATTGTAATTCCTTCATCGTTCATTTTCCCATTTTTCTCCGGACTTGTGATTTTTCCGATTTTCACTCAATCTTTTTCACATGAAAACAAGTTACGGCAACGGATATGCAAAGTAAAAGTGATAAACAGAGTTGTTTTTGGCTAATTTCATTTTTGAAACGATAACTTACCGACTTACCTCATTTCCAACTGAAAAATATTAACTTCGTTTCAATAAAATTAGCGAAACAACCCCATTTTCATTTTGAGTGTTTGAAAAGCGACTTCCGCCACAGACCAAAAAAAAAAGAATTTTTAACCGATTTCCATTTCGGAGCAGTTCAAACTTACTTACTTACCTTTTTATCCACCTGAAGTTATATATTAGACTGTTCCGAAATGAAAATCAGAGGGAAAATCTATATGATTTTCGAAAAGCCGATTTTCGTAGTCAAAGACCAGACTTGTCAAAACCCGGGCCGGCCCGGCCCGGCCCGGGTCGGGCCGGGCCGGGCCTGGCCGGGCCGGACCGGGCCGGGCCGTAATTTTGCTCGGCCCGGCCCGGCCCGTCGGGTACCCATTTTTTACCGATTTTTTTTTGAAATTTTTCGAAAAAATAAAGTAAAAATGCTTAAATTATTGTACAAATTCACATTTTTATTCAATTTTGAATTTTTATTCAAAAGCTATACTTTTTTCGAAAAATTTCAAAAAAATTCCAAAAAAATTCAAAAATTCAAAATTTTTTCGACAAATGTTTCAAACCGGGCCGAGCGGGCCGGGCCGGGCCGGGCCGGGCCGAGATTTTTCCTGATTTTGGCCCGGCCCGGCCCGTGACAAGTCTGCAAAGACCAATTTTTGTTTCGGAAACAGCTTTTGCCAGTTTTCAATGGGTACATTAAATTTTTCTCTACATTTTGCAACTTGTTTTCAGGGAAAAATCTCGAGTTTAAGCGAAATACGCTTCGAAAATCGGAAATAAAGGCTGCCGGCAAATAAAATAAATGTGGCGTGGATTTACGGTAAACAACACGCTCGGGCGGGATATCGGAGTGTCGTTGCGCTTCACAGTAGAGACTAGAGTGACGTGTCGATTGCTGTTATCATCGATAGAGTCGACGATAATCGAGAAAATCATTTCGATTTGATCAAAATTTAGTTGAGTCGATGACCAGAAAATGAATCGAGACTCGACGATAATCAAAAAGTCATGATTGTCATCTCAAAATTATCGATGACTATCGACGATCATGATCACTCATGATTATCGATAATTTATCGACCGGCGATTATCGATAGTCGGTCGACGATTAATCGTCGATTATCGACGATTATCGACGATTATCGACGATAATGAGCAAAAATAAAACCCTCCGGAAACGGTTTTAAATGGCTCAAACTGGTTAAAAATAGTGTTTTGATAGTTTTGTAAGAGTCCTCTATTGATTTCATCAAAAAAATTTGAAAAATGAAAAAAAATTTTTTCGAATTTTTCAAAAAAATGAAAAAAAATTTTTGTTTTAAAAATGTTTTTTCTTGGTTTAAATTGTTAGAGGGGCTTCAGAAGTCTACCAAAACACCATTTTGGACTAGTTTGAGCCATTTAAAACTGTTTCGGAGGGTTTTATTTTTGCTCATAATCGTCGATAATCGTCGATAATCGCCGGTCGATAAATTATCGATAATCATGAGTGATCATGATCGTCGATAGTCATCGATAATTTTGAGATGATTATCATGACTTTTTCATTATCGTCGAGTCGCGATTTTTTTTCTGGTCATCGACTCGACCACCTATCGATTATGTTCCTTTGACTATCGATTCAAAAATCATCGAAAATTTGGTCGACACGTTACTCTAGTAGAGACTCCACTGCTCGCATGGCAGTTATTCTATCACTTATAACAGAGGAGATTTTAAAGCGAATTTTTCACAGAAAACACCAAAAATTAGAGAAACGAACAAAACATTTCGAAAAAAAAACATTTGTCTTCAAATGTCGGAAATCAAGAGTCCTGTACTCTAACTGGAGACATTAGATTGGTTCATGAATCAGTTAGTAATTTGGACAAAATCTTCAAATATCAAGAATTTGGCAAAACTAAATAGAATTGTAACTCACAGTGTATAATTTACCGTAACCCCTCTAATAGAGGTGGCCAGAGAGAAGTATGTTCAACGCGGTATATCTTTTTTTTTTGAAGGAGATATCAAAAAGTTGTCGACAGACAAAAAATAGCTGAACCCTCATTAAACATTTCTTCCGTTGAAAAACACGTGATAACTCATGACAGAGTTGCGATATTGTGCTCCGAACTTTTGCTACTGGGAGCTCCTCTATTAGAGATTTTATGGTATTTAACCTTGTTATTATGATCTTCATTCTCTCAAAAACATGTTTTTCATATTTCTTTTCCTCACTCTCCATCTAAAACCTGATTACAAGAACTTGTTGAAATCACTAGAGACACACATTGAACCACCATTCGGCCACCATTGGCCTGCCGACGAACCACCACTGACCAACCCCCAGTTCTTCAGCCGCCGTTCAGCCGCCAATCAGCCACTTCATCAAAATCGTTAAATTTTTAGAAATAAAGACTACCACTAGACTAGAAAGGATTCTGAGGTATCGTACACAAATTTGTTTCCACAAAAGTTGCGAGTTTCTATAGAATTCTAACCATTTTTGATTTGAACCACTTTTGGGCTGTTTGCGGGCTGCCGGCTACCAGTCGGCCACCCTTCAGCAATCCGCGGCTTTTCGACTGCCGACCGGCTATTCTTCGCCTGTTTGCGGTTCTCAAGCCGCCGTTCACCCCATTTCTCGGCATCCCCGTTTTACCTGTGCACAACGGAGCGGTGAGAGAGGAGACACCACGGGGCGGTGATATTACGGCGGAAAACGGGGAGACGCGGGGGCGAGGGAGTGATTGCCAAGGAGAGATATAACATGTGAGGGGGGAGAAAATTTTTTATTTGAGTTTTTTTCATTGAAATTTTTGTTTAATAAATAAAAAGAGTTTAAAGTTTATCTACGTCTATAGTTTCGTGCTGTTATTGTTTTCCCCCCGGAATGTTGCAAGTATTTTTGGTGTATATTCCTGTATTCACCGAGATTAAGTCATGTGATGGCACCTGAATCGCATTACCAGTTTGAAATTTGGAATTTCATGGAAAAAGTGACAAGTATTACAAGTGTACAACTATTCGCCCTCCGTGATTTGAAAGTCAATGAGACAGAAAGAAAGAGTTTGGTCAACATGTTATGTGGTTGATGTTTTCAGGTAATCGGTTTCATCATAATCAGAGAAAAATAATAGAATTAAAAGAAAAAAAGTTAGAAATTAGAGAAAAATTGAGAAATTAAAAATGGAAAAAAAAACATTGCAATTTGAAAAGTAGGAGAAAAACAACTAAAAATTAGTGAAAAATTAGGTAAATTCTGAAGTTTTGAGTGATAATATGTAATATTTTCGAAAGAAAAACAAAAAAAATTGAGAAAAAAACTTTTCAGCTCACCATTTTTAATTTCAAAAATCGCTTCGCCACAAAGCGTGCCGCCGCCCGCACCTATACCGCCTGGTGTGCCACATCTCCTGTGTCCACCGTGGTGCACAGGTAGTTGGCGTGCGGGCCGCATGCGGATTCAGTCCTAATTTCCGCCCGTATAGAGTCCGCGGCGGAATTATGGCCCGCTACGGACTGTAGATGGACGCAGTGTGGACTTCGGGAAAAGAGGAGGAAGTGGGCGGCAGGCGTCCGCGCGCGGACTCAGCGCGGACCGTATATGGATTGGCGAAATAGTCCGTATGGACTGGCCGTGGCTGCCGCTTGCAGCAGCTCTTCCGAAGCTCTCGGACTCCTCTCGGATAATGATTATTTTTTAATCATTTACAGAGCTTTTTACGTTTCTTTCCCTATTTTTCGAAAGTTTCGCCTTTCTTTATGTTTTTTATATTGAAATTTCTTTAAATTAATTTTTTTCGTGAAAAATTCTCGCATTTAACTGTGAATGATCTAAAAATTAGTATGTTTTCAGTCAGTCCGATGATCCCAAAAAGAGAAACAGCGGCGATAGCTGAAATGGAACCAATTCTTCGATTTCCTCAAAGGTTTGTGATAGTATTCAGCATTTTCTATTCAAAATAAAGTTTTTTTCAGTGAGGAAATTCGATAAATTTCGCCTGCACTACTTCTCAAGCACAACATTGTATTTTTCCGGAAGGAGGAACCTATTTTCGAAAGTAAGTTAACTTAACAATTATTTTTTATTCCGCAATTAATGGATTTTTTTCAGAAATACAAAAGGAAACACGGAAATCAACAACTGAAAATTGCTTCTACGACGATTGGATTTCGATGGATTTCAAGGAAACGACCGCCCGACAAACTTGTGATTTCTATGTCTATTTTGCTATGTTTTCTTCTTATTTTCATTATTTTTAATGTTCCTTTTTTCTTTCTTTAAATAAAATAGTAATTTTATCACTAATCTTCCTTGTTAAATGACGAGCTGAACCGGGGAACAAAGTAGGGAGGGGGCTGGCGGTGGGAGGGAGAGGAGCGACTTTTTGGGCGCGCGGACTCGAAATGGACCGTATATGACGCACACATATCGTCCTTAGCTACTTCTTTTTGAGTCCGTCGCGGACGCGTATATGGTCCGTATTTCGTCGCTGACCAACTACCTGTGTGTCACCGTTAGCGATTTTGCTCCACGCGTCAAGGGTCGCGGGTTCGTTTCCCCCTGAAACCTTTTTCTTTTTTTTCTTTTTCCTTTTGTCTTCACTACTCATACTTGTTCACGTGTTGTCTATCCCCCTCCCCCTATCTTCAAAAGATCATCTCCCTCTCCCCCTTACTCTCTCTGTCTCTCTTTCCCTCTCGGCGTCCTCCGACCATCTGATACAGAGAGAAGACAACATAGAAGACGTCGAGGCAGAATCGAGGCATGTCGGCGACAGATCCAACCTGTTCTCTCCGCTCTCTCTGTCCCCCACACTATCTCCGAGCCCTCCCCCAATTCGCAGTATAAATAGAGGGGTACCAGCGGCCAGAATTCTGTAGAGACTCACTCCCTCAGCCTAAATTTTTGCAATTCTGAAAAATGTTGCTCACCGGCTCAGTGCTCCGTGGACTCATCGCTACCATCTACCTGATCACCCTCTCCACTTCGGCAACCCTTACTATGATCTACTACTCCGAACCCGTCCTATTCGCTTTTGTCATCACCGCCGTCTGCCTGTTGGTCCTTTCCTACCCGATACTCTGCTTATTCACAGTATCCAGACAGTATGACTTGGAGATTCGCGGGTTGTGCTGTGGTGGACTCCAATGGATTCCAAATTCCCAATTTTTGGCGGGAAATCAGAAGATAAAAGTGTTGGAGGAGAAGCCGACGAAACTCGACGAAGCTTTTATTTATGCTTATATGTAACCGTATTGTTTCAACTATTCTCCTATTTTGTTTGTACATTTCGATCCCCACTACTTGACACAGGTTGCTATATTGATTGCTTTAAAGAGAAATCAAAATAAAAATTCATTTTTTGAAAGTTTTGATAAGAACGGAACCGGTTTCAAAGGCGCACAAAGTAGATCATACGAATACTGTGACCAAACTAACAAGGAACTGTCAAAAACTTCCTTGTTAAGAACTTGTTATCAAAGTTTGAGAGAATTTGAGTCTTTTTGTGTTTCTAGGCCGCGGCCATAAAAACGCTTTCAAAAATTTACTTTATTTTCCACATAACTTTCTTAATTCTAATTCAATTTTTGTGATTTATAGTTTAAAATGACCGCCTTAAAATTCTCTACAAGCCCAGTTTAAAAAAAATTCTATATTTTTAAAAACCTACAAATTTTGAAAACTTCGATTACTCAAAAATGACATTCCAGACACTTAAAAGTAATTACTAACCCATCACCTTACTCCTTACAAAAAGAAAAAAATGATAGCGCCACCTGGGAATCGAACCCGGGTCGCTAGATTACTGGTCAGACTCCTTACCAGGTAGACTAAAGGCGCGCCGGGCGACGCGCACCCTTCAAGGCTGTGATAAAGCTGCCTCTTGCCGCCGTTCCATGGCTCAGTGGTAGATAAGCTAGCATATAGATCAAGTGACCAGATTTCGATTCCCATGGGGTCAAACTGTTTTTGCTTCCTTATTTTGTATATGAAACGTGATAGATAATACAAGGAAGTGTTTTAATCCGCAACTTCCGCGTTTTATATCTCAGAAAACCATTGTTTAGTTTTACAAGTTCTTCTTCTGAGGAAAATCGAGAATAAAGGAATCGGGAAACACAGTGAAACCAAAAAATAAGAAAATAAGCCGCTTGACATCGTGCCAAGGCCATTGAATTCCAAATGAGACGGGTTAAGCGTTTTTCCATGACATTCGGCGTGTTCGACTGGAATATAGTTTCGTAATCGTATTTGAGTATTCTGTTTCTATTTCAAAGATGACACACATGACATTCTCGGGGGGAATAGAGTTGTTACAAGAATATACCGAACTTATGCGATGTGTGGTGTTGTTAGCTAAACAATAGTAACAGCACAAAACTGTAGACGTAGATAAACTTTAAACTCTAAAAGTAAAATAATCTTATTTTTTTTCTGAAAAAAATCTCAAATAAAAATTTTCTCCTCCCTCACTGCACACATTTCTAATCTCTCCTCGGCAATCACTCCCTCGCCCACCGTCTCCCCGTTTTCCGCCGTAATATCACCGCCCCGTGGTGTCTCCTCTCTCACCGCTCCGTTGTGGTCTAGTGGTTAGGATTTATGGCTCTCACCCATAAGGCCGGGGTTCGATTCCCCGCAACGGAAGATGCTTTTTTTCTTTTTTGTTTTTGTGTTAATACATCTTTCTGATCTCTTGTTAACTTGTTTGCATAGTTTTGATGCATCAGGATATACTTATTGTCTCAAAATTTGAGGGATTAGTGGGGAAGGTCATTGTAATTGATGTTTGAATTTCTGGTGGAATAGAATTAATTCGAATTCTAGGCCACCTCCTCTCAAAAAAAGTTGTGCCGAAATTTAGTGATCGTCATAAAGTCAGTATCTCACCAAATCAGAAACTAAAGAACTATCAAGAAATCACAAGTTTTTCGTTGAAAAATGTGATTAAGACACCACGTGACAATTCTACTGGCGGTAGATCAGAGTACTTTGAAATCGGAAACAGAATTTTCGGGGATACCAAAGGATTTTGTGAAAATTAAAAAGATATGTGATAGAACACCTCTAAAGCTTCGTTTTTGTAGTTGACAACTTTTTGATAGCTCCGCCCACTTTTGAGATATGCGCCTTTAAAGACAGGTGACACGGAAGCTTACGGAAAACGGTCATATCTCAAAAGTGGGCGGAGCTATCAAAAAGTTGTCAATCACAAAAATGTAGATCTAGTTTTGATCTACAAAAAATATAAATATGTGCCAAAATCCTTGAATTTGGTGGCATGGCGTCTTTAGGTATTTTTTTTTTGAAAAACTTTGACCTGCAAAATTTTAAAGCAGTTCTTTGTTGTTCCAAAGTTATTTTTGTACATTAAATTTATAATGGTTGTGTAGATCAAACTCAGAACTTCATTTTTGTAGTTGGCAGTTTTTTGATAGCTCCGCACACATAGTGCCTTGAGAATAGACGAGCGTTTCCAACTACCAATCTTCAAAGCCGCCTATCTCAAAAGCGTGAATTTCTATCAAAAAGTTGTCAACTACAAAAATGTAGCCCCGTTTTTGATCTATCAAAAAAATAAAAATTTGGGACAGCTGGGACAGAAGATGACACCAAGGGGGCATGTCAAAGTTGATCAATTTTCACCGGGTTGCAATCTTTAAAAGCGTATATCTCAACACCGTGAATAGCTATCAAGAAGTTGTCAACCACAAAAATAAAGATCTAAATTTGATCTACAAGAAAAACCAAACTTCATTAAGAGATCACAAAATGAGTCGTCTCGGATCCCTCCTCCTTTTATCCTTCTCATCAAGTATATCTCCAATAATCTGCTCCATATAGTCCTCTAACGTAATGATACCCATCACACGATAATTCTCATCAGGCCTCTCCTTACGATCGGGAAATACGTACTCTCCGGCGACCAGTTTGTTAAATTCCATTGGTTTTTTCAATTCCTTGTTACCAGGCTCCGCCCCCTTCTGCTCCTCCTCCTCCGACGTGGAAGAAGAAGCGGATTCCTCTTCCACCGCAGTTTTTAGGCTATCATCGATTGCGGTCATCAAACTTTGATCTACATCGCTCCCCTTTGCTTCTTCTCTTTTTATCTCGACTTTTTTCTCGTCCTCATCCCCTAAATATTTTACGACTATAGCCATCGGGCAGCCTTGTTGAAGTTCAGACATGAATCGCTCCACTGGCATAGTATTCAACACGTAACAATGCTGGAAGAGGAAAAAATTAGGCCATGCAAAAAAAACTCGGCCACTCACTTTTTTACGTCTTTCTAAAACTCCTAACAACGTGCCGGCTGTCAAATCGGTGTCGAGTCCTCGAGCGCCGTCATCCATGAGCAGCATTACGTCGGTTACGTGAAGGATACCGAGGATCTAAAAATGTAGATCAAATTTAGTTCTGGAAAATTTGACTTTGGTAACATCCAACTTTGGTGTTTTTTTACAAAAAAATTTTTTGAAAAATTTTGAGTTGCGATTTTTCGAAGCAATATTTTGTTGCTTCAAAATAAGTTTTGTGCATTAAATGTTTATTATTTGTGTAGATCAAAAATAGGGCTTTGATTTTGTAGTTGACAGCTTTTTGATAGCTCCGCCCACTTTTGAGATATGCGCCTTTAAAGATGGTCTGCTACTGGTGCAAGCGAGGGAGGCGCAGAGAAGCTAGCGAGTTTAAAGGCGCATATCTCAAAAGTGGGCGGAGCTATCAAAAAGTTGTCAACTACAAAAATGTAGCCATATTTAAGCCCTACAAGATCCATATAATTTCAAACTCTTTATAAAAGTGCAACCCACCCTATTACAATCATCCCTCGCGTGAACCGGCAATCTGGAGTATCCCTTATTGTGCTGGTGATTGAGGAAGGTGCTTGCCACCGGCTGATCCTCACTTATCATCTTCACATTTTCGATAGATGTCATTACTTCGTCCGCATGTTTCTTGGGTAGATCAAGGGCTTTTTTGATCACATCCATCATCTGGAAGAGAGTCTCGCGGTGAGCACTTACTAAGGAAGGCCTCCAGGTGACCGTGGAGATAAGGGACGTGGCCTATATCATTGGAAAGATGAGAAAACGCTGATTCCAAATATATATTCAGTTTTTGTCTTCGAGGCCCGGTATTCGAGAAAAACCAGCTTAAAGTTAGTAAAAAGACAAATTATTGCTTTTCTGAGACGCGAAAAAATGATTGCAAGTTATTTTTTCGAACTCGGACCTCATTTTTCTCGAATACCAGACTTCAAGGGCAAAAACTGAATATATATTTGGAATCAGCGTTTTCTCAGCTTTCCAATGATATAAGCCACGTCCCATAACTCCACGGTCACCTGGAGGCCTTCCCTAGTTAGTGCTTGCGCCAAACTCGTTGTGAGATCAAGAGCTCGCAGTGATGCAAAATTTCCATACTTGCAACGGGGCCGAGTCCGGGCCCCAGAATAACTTGTTTACAAATAAAAATGATGAGTCGATCAACCTGTCAATTTGTAGATCTCCTTTTGGAGCAACATGAGCAGTTGAGGAAGGTGAGCTGTACCGTGTAGATCGCGCTAGAATCGGCTGGGGTGCCTGCGGCGCAAAGATCGTCAGGGGTGCCTGCGGCGCTAGAATCGGCTGGTGTGCCTGCGGCGCTAGAATCGCTGGGGTGCCTGCGGCGCTAGAATCGGCTGGTGTGCCTGCGGCGCTGAAATCGGCAAAAAAACTGTTGCTATCTTCAAAGACGCATATCGGAATTGTGGCCGGAGTTAGAAAAAAACAAATTATCACAAAATTATAGATCAAAACAAGAGCTTCATTTTTGTAGTTGACAATCGTGAACAGCCGGGTCTTGAATCAATCTCGCAGTGAGCGAAATTTCCAAATGTTTTAAATCGCATAAAACTCGCAATGAGCTCCCTCCCTCCTCGCAGCGAGCACACTCACCCCCCGATCATCATCGAATTCCTCATCGAGCAACGCATCCAAGTGAACCGAATCGATCTCGATTGGTGAAGCCATGTCAGCTAGAGAATATCGGTTTTTCAATTTTTTCAATAAACACTTTTTTTTAAATCTCACCATTCTCCTTGCCCAAAACACAATCCAACATCTTGGAGAGTGGGAAACTAATCGGCAACGTGACGACCATCGCGAAAATCACAAAATATTGCATACCGGACGCGATTGTCAGAGCGTTTCTGTAAAATTTGGGAATTTTGACGCAGCCGGTGAGCTCGCAGCGAGTAAACTCACTTCGTACAAATCAGCGATGGCAGAATTTCGGTGAAAATCAGCAGGCAACACGTGGCAGTGAATTCCACGTATCCGAATCCGGAATATCCATAGAACTCGCCGAAATAATTGAGTAGGAGGGTGATTGACACGTTGCAGAAGCAATTTCCAAAAATGATAGTCACCAGGACGAGGTTGCTTTGACGCCGGAGTCGAAGCACGTCGCCGGCGCGTTTTTGGTTGCGGAGGTTGGTATCGCTGCCTTGGATTAGCTGGAATTATTCGAATTTTACGAGAAGTTATAGAAAAAGTCTTGATCTACATTTTTGTAGTTGACAACTTTTTTGTGGGACCTCACCCTAGTGAGATATGACGCACGCTCAACAAAAATTCGACTCAAAAAACAAAATTTAGAGAAAAAAGTTGGTTAAATTTGAAATAACTTAACTCTTTTAGTTCTAGCCCAAAATTTTCAAATTTACGTTTTTCCAGTAGATCAAAACTAGTTCTATATTTTTGTAGTTGAGCACTTTTTTCTATTTCTCCTCCCCTTTGAGATATGCGCCTTCAAAAATAGCCTATTTCCAAATCACGCGCAGGAGAGAGAGGAGGAGACGCAGAGAAGCGAGACGCCGTCTCACCTCACCGACTTTAAGCCTCCGTATCTCCTCAGCTTTTTGTGCTATCAAAAAGTTGTCAACTAGAAAAATGTAGTCCTTGACATTCTCTACAACATACATATAAAATTTTTGATCTCAGACTTTATCGGACCCCACTAGACCCTTTCAAACTTGACCCACCTTCAAGTCATTGATACTAAACGACATAATCGCTAGATTCAAGCCGGAGAACGTTGCAGACAGAATAAGACTAAGTGCAAAGAGTGGCATCATGAAGTACACCGCTTGGTAGTCTGAAATGCCCAACGGTGAGAGAGACGCAGAGAAGCAGACACTCTCGTCTGTCTGCGTCTCTCCTCTAATGGCTTTTTTTGAACGCTCATAACTTGACGGGATGAAGAGCTATAAAAAGCTGTCAACTACAAAAATGTGTAGAATTTTATGATCTACATTTTTGTAGTTGACAACTTTTTTCTAGCTTTTCATCAAGCCAACCTTTTCCCTCCGGAATCGTAACCATTTGCCCGAAAACGATGCCACGTGGATAAGTGCAGAAGAAAAAGTCGGTATTCTTATCAGCCGATTGCATTCGTCCATCCTTGCTATCCATCCCAAAAGTCACTATTCTTTTCCATTCTTTCATTCTCTTGCTAACCGCTGGCCGGCGCTTCAATTTGTACGCCAGAATCTGGCATGCGGCGTCGTCGGCTAGCCACGCGTATCTGATGCGAGTCGCTTCTCCACCGAACACTTGGAACAAGGTGTCTTCGTTTAGCACGAGGGGTTTTCTGGAAATTTTTTTCAAAACCCGAGTTTTGGAAATGGAAAAGTGGGTTAGGAGCGTCCAAATTCAAAAAAATTTATACCATTGTGATCGTTACAAAATGCAAAAAATAATAGCAAGGAGAAAAAATCGAACCCGGGTCGTATTTTTACTGGCCAGACTCCTTACCAGGTAGACCACACGGGCGGGCCGGCGGCGCGAAACAGAGGGCGGTGATAAAGGTGGCAGGCGCCGGCATTATCACCACGTCCGTCTTCGCGCCGCCAGCCGACCCACATGGTGTACCCGGTAAGGGGTCTGGCCAGTAAAAATACGACCCGGGTTCGATTTTTTCTGCTTGCTATTATTTTTTGCATTTTTTAATGATCACAATGGTATCAAATTTTTTGAATTTAGACGCTCCTAACCCACTTTTTCCTTTTACTTACTTGGTGAACCCATCCAACGCGTACAATTCAGTTGTCCCATTCTCATAACACGGTTCTGGTTTGTTGGGAGCCTTTGATAATAACGACTGTGATAATGTGATGATTATAAATATTTTAAATGTTTTGAGATGTGAGACCATTTTGTTATCTTTAAGAACTGAATTTCTTGGATTTTTGTTTTTCAAGTACGCCACGTAGTTGTGAATTTCAAATGCAATTAAAAAAGAGTTCACGGTGAAATATAATCAAAAACAATTTATTTCGAAAATTCAAAAATTCAAAAATTCCAAAAATAAATAAAACGTGATAATTCGTTCTTCTGCGTGTAGTTCCTACTCAGCCTTCACTACTCTCCGCTTCTTTGGCTTATCATCAGAATCCAGAATTTGTCGGACTTCTTCGTTGGATATCCTCATGCCATCAATATGATCTTCTGCAAATTGAAAAAATTAAACTACCTAGAATCACGCGACAATAAGAAAGAGTGACGTTGTTTTTGTCTTGACCCTATCTAGACGATCGATCTCTTGGCGTATAAACAACAACAGTTTGAAAAATAAACGGTTTTCGAAAGTTTTGGAAATAAAAAACTGGGTTAGGAGCGTCTAAATTCCAAAAAATTTATACCATTATGATCGTTACAAAATGCAAAAAATAATAGAAGGCAGAAAAAGTTGAACCCGGGTCGTATTTTTATTGGCCGGAATTGTTAACAGGTACACCACGAGGGCGGGCCGGCGGCGCGAAACAGAGAGCGGTTATAAGCTTGCCGCCGGCTTCATCATCACCTTCGGCTTCGCGCCGCGGGCCAACACTCATGGTGTAACCCGTAAGGAATCTGGCCAGTAATCTGACATCCAGGGTTCGATTTTTCTTTTTGCTATTCTTTTTTGTTTTTTGTAAGGATCATAATGGTATAAATATTGTTGATTTTAAGCCACTCTAACAGTGTCAAAGCGTTATTTTTCCGGCCAAATTAGTTTTTTTTAATTCCTCAAATTTCAATTATAAAAGCCAAAGCCATGCACATACCAGTGACCTCTTCAATGGTCGGTCCATCTCCACCGCGTAACGCCGCCAACCATCTCCGTTGGAACGGGCGGATCAGAAGAGGGAGTAGAAGGACAATGGCTCCCCACAGGCCGTTGAATAGAAGACGTCCGAAAGCGTCGCCGGTGTACTTGCTGATAGTTTCTGACCAAGTACGGGGACCATCGAATTTACGGAGGTAGTCCTCGTGTTTTTCTCTGGAATTTGAGACTTTTTTGAAAAACTTTTTTTCGAAATTTTTTTAAATCCAAACTTTTAAAAAAATTCAAACTCACAATAATCTCGAGTGATCGTCTTTCGTTGCTTTTAACTCCTTTTCAATCTCTGCAATTCTCTTTTTATAATCCATTTCGTCCTCTCCATTCTCTTTCTTTTCATTCGCTAGCTTCATCATTTCCACCGCTTTCAGAAGGACTTCCTCGTGATTTTTCAGGTCGGCCAGGTTGTGGATAAACTTGTCTTCGAGTTCTTTTCTGAAAAAATGAACACTTGGAACAAGGTGTCTTCTTTTCTATTTGAAAAGCACTTTTTTAACATTTTGGAAATGAAAACTAGCTTATGAGCGTCTAAATTCCAAAAAATGTATATCATTGTGATCGTTACAAAAAGCAAAAAATACTAGCAAGGAGAAAAAACCGAACCCGGGTCGTATTTTTACTAGCAGGAGATGTTACCAGGTAGACCACAAGGGTGGACCGGCTGCGCGGAAAAGAGGGCGCTGATAAACGCGTGGTAGCAGCTCACCGCCGCCAACTTTATCACCACCCTCTGTTTCACGCCGCGGCCCACTTACGTGGTGTACTCGGTAAGGAGTCTGACCAGTAATCTGACATCCAGGGTTCGATTTTTTCTTCTTGCTATTCTGTTTTGTTTTTTGTAACGAACACAATGGTATAAAAATTGTTGATTTTAAGCCACTTTAACAGTGTCAAACTTCACAAAAAACTTAAGATTTGATTTACGGGAATTCAGGGCGATTTACGGAGATTACTGTAGCTACCGGACATCCGGACTCTTCCGGACACACAGACAGACAAACTCACCTTCTATGATGATCCTTCTCGAACTTGACATCTGGAGAGCACCCGTAGACATTTGTAGCCAAAAAACTGAATTTTTGAAAATTTTGAAATTCAGAAAACGTTAAAAAACGACAAAATTAAATATTCTTACCTCAAAAAAATCAATAAATTCGTCGTTTTCATTCTTCTTCGCAACGTCTCCTATCTGTCGATCTTCTTCTTTGGGAGAGAAGAAGACGTCGAGAGAGAAGAGAGCGGAGAGAAAAAAAGAAAGAAAAGAATCCTGTTTTGATGTAATCTCGAGAAGAAGGGGTGGACGGGATGGTTTAGTTTATTATATGATACAATAATAAGAATATAAATACAAAAAATTGTTGTAAGGCTGAAAATGAGAAAGGAAAATTAATTTTTGCAAAAAAAAGTTTTAAGAGAGGATAGAGACCATTTGAAAAGGGGATGGGGGAAGACACGAGAATAAAAATAAGTGAAAAAATGTTACAATTAAACAGAAAAAGGAATAAATTATGATAATTGGGGTGAGATAATTGGTAATTGATTTTTGGCTATTTTTGAGTGGTTCTTGGGGGGAAACACGAATTTTGGGGTACAAAAATTAGAAAATTTCAGATTTTCAGGAAAAAAATAAGGTCAAGGGCAAAAATCGCAATTTAGAAATGCTTTCAGGGGTTTTCCCTACAAATTTGGCGAATTTCAGTTAAAAATCGACCATTATCAGCCAAAATTTGGTGATTTTCAGCTAAAAGTTGACCATTTATGAAAAATGGCACAAAAACCATTTTTTAAAACCTTTTTCGGTCTGAAAATAACGTTTTTCAGCCTATTTTTACCAAAAAGTACAAAAATTGCCGAGTTTGAGCCTTTTTAAGAATTTTCAACATTCGAGACCGTTTTCAGACAAAATTTTGATTTTTTTCCCTGAAAAAAATGTGAAAAATACGGGTTTCAGCGCCCTGGAATCGTTTTTCTCCGAAAATTTCAGCATTTTAATCACAATTTGTCTGAAAACGTTCTCAAATAATGGAAATTTTTTAAAACAGACTCAAAATCTGCCATTTTTCAACCAGAAAACCGCAGAAATTAGCAATTTTCAGACCCAAAATAAGGAAATTCCCGCTTAAAAATTGTAATTAAAAAAAAATGAAAAAGTGTAAATAAATAAATTAAATTATGCAATCCATCCAATCACTGCGTCACAAAGAACTCGCTGAACAGATCTCCGTCATCCATATCCACTCCGATGGCGTCGTGAAGTGCCGCATCGGTGACGAACGCCTCCGGAATCGTGTGTGTCGCCATCTGATGAGCCAAGTGTTGCTGCACATTCTCCGCCAATTTCTGCTCAATCGGCGACGGTTCGGGTACGGTAAGCAGCATTTGTGGCGGCGGTTGACAGAGACGATCCTGTTGGAGATGGGCGAGATCTTTGATCTCTTGACCAATGTGATCGAGTTGTTGTTGAACATTCATATGGTTCATATCCATCATGTACTCTGGAAGAGGCTCCGACGCTGGTGGCTCGGATTCCTGGAAAAAACAGAATTAAATTAAGTTTTCAGGCAAAAATTGGCTGTTTTCAGAAAAAAGAAGCGTTTTCAGCCGAAATTTAACCTTTTTGCAGCAAAAAATGACAATTTTAAGTCAGAAGTTGATCATTTTCATACAGAAATTGATCAGTTTCAGCCAAATATTGACCATTTATTAAAAATGGTTGAAAAAAAACACTATTTTTGAAATTTTCGGTCTAAGAATGCCATTTTCAGCCTATTTCCACCAAAAAGTACGAAAATTACCGATTTTGAGCAGAAAAACTCACAGATTTTAGAATTTTCAATATTTGAGACCGTTTTCAGACATAAATTTGATTATTTCCGGAAAAATCCGAAAAAAAACCGTAATTTCACACTTAGCCTCCCGTAAATCGATATTTGGAGACTCTGTAAATCGAGATAAAGCTCGGCTCGTAAATCGACACAAAGCACAGTAAATCGACTAAAGCTCCTGTAAACCGGTTCCCACGAATCTTGTAAATCCACACAAACTCCGTAAATCGACATTACAATTTGCCTCCTTTTTACTTCACGTAAATCGAGACTGCATCATTTGAAAAAAAGCTCCGTAAATCGACATGAAAGTATTGTAAATATACAAAATGTCGATTTACGGAGCTTTTTTCAAATAATGTAGTGTTGATTTACGTGAAAGGGGTAATTGTAATGTCGATTTACGGAGTTCGAGTGGATTTACGGGATTAGTGCCGACCGGTTTACAGCGAGCTTTTGTCGATTTACGAATTTCGTTTAGATTTACAGTGCTATGTGTCGATATACGGGTGACTAAGTGTGAAATAATGGGTTAGAAGTCGAATTTTTCTAGATTTTCCAGCGAAATAATCAAAATTTTGTCTGAAAACTGTCTCGAATATTAAAAACTCTAAGATCTGTGAGCATTTCTGCTCAAAATCGGTCATTTCCGTTTTTTTTTTTGGTTGAAATTGGCTGAAAACGTCATTATCAGACCAAACAAACTTCAAAAATGGTTTTTTGCCTCTTTTCACGGTTTACTGCGAGCTTATGTCGATTTACGAAGCTCGTGTAGATCTACTGCGCGTTGTGTCGATTTACGAGGGGCTAAGTGTGAAATTACGGGCTAATTACTGGCCAATGACTGGCTAATTTCATATTTCTAGTGTACTCACCGGTGCTGGAACAAGAATCTCCTGTCTAATATCCTTCAAGAATCCAACGTCAATTCCGAAATTCGAGATACTGGTAACATCGTTGAGGAGTGACAGGACGGTCTGATTCTGAATTTGAAATTATTTTTTTCAATTCTGAAGACGTGCGACGAGGATTCAGAATCTCCTCCGTACGTACCCTATACTCCTCGTTTTCCATCATTAAATCGTCGATTTCATCTTTCTCTTGATTCAGATTCTTTATCGTTTTCGAGTGCTCATCATCCGTCAATCCGTTCAGCTTCTTTTCGACGATCTGGAATTCGGGGGACTAGTTTTTCCTTGGTTTTTGGGTTTCTAGGCCATTCTATGAAAATTTGAGAATATTTCTCAAAATGTGTAGAAAAATATGAAAATTCCAATGAAAATGCTCAAAAACCCTCAAAAAAAGCGCGAATTTTCCACCCGAAATGGTCAAGATTGGTCACTTTTTGTATATGGTGTTTCTAGGCCACGGAAAGTTCTTCCACGTTCTAGAAACACCAAAAACAAAAAGTTCGGCCAGCATAGTGACCAATTTTGACCATTTTCGAATGGAAAATTCGCGCTTTTTCAAGGATTTTTTGCGTATTTTCATTGGAATTTTCATTTTTTCTACACATTTCGAAATATACTCTCTAATCGCTTAAAAATCATGTAAAAATAGGAAAAAACTCTTGAATTTTCGAAAAAATGTCATCTTAAGAGTCTTTTTTAGCCAATTTCAGACATTTTCAACTCAAAATCAGGAATGTCTAATTGCGCCCCATTGCAAACGAGAGAACATCGTCGAGAGAGACGCAGAGTTTTTTCTTTTTTTCCTCGCGCTATCTGCGTCTCTCGCCAACACTCTCTCGATTGCGGTGGCGCGCAGTTGTAAGGAAGCACGACTGCCAATAACGAAAAACCATAAAAATCGCGATTTTTCAGCAATTTTGAATCGATTTTTCATGAGAAAATGTCTTTTTGGCTCTGAAATCTGTTTTTTAGCCAATTTCAGCCAATTTCAACTCTAAAAATCCTCATTTTTACCTCCGCAAACTCTGGACAATTTTCCACAAAACTGCGCATCGAAACGGCCGCCGCCGCATTCGACTTCTCTCCATAAACCCTCAAAAACATGTCAGTATCCGTTTTGGTCATAGTCGACCACGTCGAGTCGTACATCGGGGCGAACGACGAGAACGGACCGTAATTCAGATAGTTGACAGGCGCTTGTGAGAACAGACGGTGATCTGCCATCTGAATCATTCCAGTGGTTCCTTCTTCAAGTGGTCCGACGATGTCACCGAGAGTCACTCGTCGTGGAGCACTATTCTCTGACGTCATCTGATGTCCCTTATCAGAATCCCCAGAATCCCCTCCAGCCACCACATTCAACACCACCGTCCCATTTTTCTCGGATAAGAACCCAAGTTTCGCCATTTTCTGCGACGCTGATTTCAAATCCGGCAATTTCGCGGAAAGGCGATCTCGAATCTTGGCATCCGCGCTCTGTAGACAATCCTCTGACGTCATTCCGTCTTTGAGGAATGCCTTGCGCCGATTTACGGGCTTATCGTGGGCTACGGTAGCTAGGGGACGGATTCCGACGAGTTCGAATGGGATCTTGTTGGCGGATGGGAGAGAATGGAAGAGGAATCGGAGGTATTGCTCGCCGAAATAATAGGCGATGAGGTTGGAGAGACGTTTCGCGGCTAGATAGAATACGGTAGTTGGTTGATTGTATTGGAGAGCGTTCGTCACGATTAGTTGAGCGTCTTCTTTCATTAATGGCAGCGATGGGTAGAGTCCATCCTCGATTTTTTCGCTGAAAAATTGCAAATTCAGAATTTTAGCAGAGGGGCGCGTTTGCAATCAATCCTATGTTTTTCCACTCATAGCTTTACAAAATGCGGGATTTTCGTGCCAAGACCCAAAACAATACTTGGCCGGCTCGCAGCTCGCTTCAAAATTGAAATACTGAGTAGAAAACTACACCAAAATGTAGATCACAGCGAGGTCTAGATCTGTGACCGTCTCCGGGCTGGATATCGAATCGTTAGTGTGCCGCGGACCGGGCTAAAGTACAGTTTAGCTCGGTCTGCGGAACATCTTCGATCCTATATTCGGTCCGGAGTAGCCCAGAGACATGAAACTCGCTGAGATCTTTATTTTCCTACAATTTTCAGTTCATAACATTGAGTTTGAAGCGAGTTACAAACTGGTCCGAGTTCCACGTTATAAAGCTTTAAAGGTTCTAAAACGAGATCAATTATTGCATAAAAGTGGTCTCGCACTATCAACCGATGAGGTGATACACTATATTGTCTTGGATATAAGTATTAGAAACCGGTTTTTGTTCTATTTCGGTCAAAATCGATTAGTTCTCCCTTTCTATTATCATTACTTTCTTTTTTATCGATAAAAATCCTTTCTAGTTTATGGATTTTTTTCAAAGATCCGTCAATGTTTGTCACTGAAACTCCTTGCCACAAATCAGAACCATCATTCATAGGCTTTGATTCACTAAAATTTTGAAACGGGCGGTACGGAATAAGGGCACTTGTAATTCGCTTCAAAATGAATATTATGAGCTGAAAAGTATACCAAAATGTAGATCGGCATCATACTTTCTGTAAGTAGACTCAAGATTAGATGAAAGATTTGTGAAGGAAACATGTTATTTTACAACTAAAATCCATCACAAATTGCGTTTTTCGCTGAAAATACCAAATTTTTACAAATCCAATTTGGCACGAAAATCCCGTATTTTGCAGTTCGGCAAACTGCAAATTACGGGGTTTTCGTGGCTTTCTTGAGAATGAAGCGTTTTTCACGGGTAAAACGCTTCGAAAAATCCCGATTCATCTAATTCCAATGAATCTACTAACCGAATCGTCTGCATATCCATCGGCTTGGTAATAATCTGGCTATACCCCGGTGCCATTGCTTCTGTAACCGGAAACGAGAAATACTGATCCGGATCTTTCTCGACAAGTTTCCGAATAATATGATCCTGCATCAACTGAATCGGTGTATAACTCGAGAACGCGGGGGGCTTGCGTGGTGGGGGCGGAGTCGGTTCCTTCTCCACTTCCTCCACTTCCATCTCTGCTTCTCTCTCTTTTTCAGCTTCTCTCGCCGCTTTTCTCGCCAGAATCTTCTTCTTCTTCAAATGATAATCTGTGAGTGGAACTCTTTTCTTCTTTCCTTTCCCGCTTGGAGTCTTTCCCCTTGACGGCGTCGTCATTTCGTCTCCAGAATCCTCTGATTCCACTTCTTCTTCACTCTTCTCCTGATCACTCGTCTTGTATTCCTCCTCTTCTGGCTCCTCTTTTTTCACTCGTTTTGCGGCGCGAGCTGACGAGCGAGGAGCGGAAGGAGTCGAGGATGAAGCTGCTGGGGTGTTGCCTCCGCCTGCAAGTTTTCGAGGTGGAAATGTGGAAAAAATAGTGTTTTGGCTGAAAAATGAGGACTTTGAGCTGGAAAATGGGGATTTTTAGCTGAGAAGTCAAGTTTTTGACTGAAAAATGAAGGTTTTCAGCTGGAAAATAGAGATTTTGGCTACAAAATGGGGTTTTTGGCTGGAAAATAAGGGTTTTGGCTGGAAAATCGCGTTTTTGACTGGAAAATCGATTGTTTGACTAGAAACTGAGTTTTTGGCTGAAAAATCAAGTTTTCGACTGGAAATTGATGGTTTTGGCTAGAAAAATCGAGTTTTCTAGATGACAAACCGTCTTATGAAGCTTAAAAGTGAGTTTTTACCTCAATATTGATAGATTTTAGGCGATTTTCACAGGAATTCGTGTAATTTCGCACGGAATTTGCAGTAAAACTTTCAAACATTGACGTTTTTTGAACAGAAAATAGAAAAATTTCCGGGAAAATCGATTAACAAGAATTTCAACTGAAAATCTATGATTTTTGAACGAATCTCGTCGGGTTTTAGCATGAAATTGTCGAAAGTAGCAAGAAAATGCAATGTTAACAACCGAAAATGAGTTTAGCTTGGTCATTTTGTGCAAAATTTTTATTTTTTGAAAAAATCGATTTTTTTTCAATTCTCGACCGATTTTTGGTGAAAATAATGAATTTTGAGCGGTTTTCGCAGGTTTGGAGCATTAAATCAATGAAAATAGCGAGAAAATGCAATAAAATTGACCAAAAATGACTTTCACCCGTTCATTTTATGCAAAAAAAATGTTTGTTGAAAAAATCGATTTTTCTCAATTTTCCGCCGATTTTGGTCAATTTTAAGTGAAATTTCTCGATTTTAACTGCATTTTTCTCTTAAAACCGCAATTTCTATCCCAAAACCTTGCTTTTCCTCTAAACTCACGAGCTCTTCTCGTCGGCGGTACTCCAACCATCGATCGTCTCGGCGGCTCGTCGTCTGGCATCGTTTTTCGAGTAGAATTTCACTAAAACACTAATTTTTACTTGATTTAATCGTTTAGAATGAAAAAATTCAATAGAAAACACAGAGAAAACCGTTAAAATCGATCCATTTGGCACCGCTGTCGCGATTTGAATGGGTGTTCGGTGGAGCGCGTTTGCATTTTTCCTTCTTTTTTGCTTTTTTTTCTATTTTCTTCGCGAAAAAAACCCGGAAAAAGTATTAAAAAGATGGCAATCTTGTGAAATAAACATATTAAAAATTACACTGACAAATAATTTATCATATCACTGAGAAAAAATCGGCAGAGAATGTTGTGGAAAAGAGATTATATGTAACACGACAAGTGGGAGGGGAAAGATGTATTGGGACAGAGGAAGATTTGTAAGAAAAGAACCGAGAGAATGTAATAAATTAAAGTGTGTTTTTCACAACAAAGAAATACACAAAAAATGGGGTAAGTGTGGTTTTTTAAAATCTTTTTAAAGCACAGACACTGGAATGGTGTGGAAGCGAGTTGTATGGTAAAAAGGGGGAAAGGGGCGGGGCTTCGAATAAATTAATATTATTATTAATTACTGGGGGACCCGTTTACATTAATTGATCACAAAACATTGAAAAAAGGCGGTTGGGACCTGAATTTTGGGGAAAAAAACGATTTTTGCACACGATAACACACAGGGTTATGTAAAAAGGGGAAAAAACAAGTTGAATGTTGGGATGCATTTTAAAAATGAAACAGACGAGTACTATTATCTCTAATAATTCTTTCGCGGGTAAAACTGATCACAGACATTGTTAAAAAAAGGGGCGTGGTTTAGTGGGGGGCGGGACTTTGGTCTACTCTTATTATACAAATAACCGGACAAACGGGGTAATCGAGATTCATGTGTAGAAAGGGGGAAAGGAATGGATAAAACGTTTTTTTGGGACAAAAATCAATACATATTTTGGTCTTCTAGGGCCGGTCGATTGTGAACAACTCTTTGTACAAATCCGGCAGTTTTTCAGATGCGTGGGGATCAGACAGTCGGAAGTTTTGGAGAGCCTGGAAATGGGTTTACTTGAAAATCTTTGTTCTACGTGCCAAATGACCCCCAAATTCCGAATTTTCAAGTTTTTTAAACCCAAAAATCGCGAACTTTCGAAAATTTATGTTTCCGGCCGAGTGGTTAAGGTAACGATGCCTTATCACTCAAAGGGTCGGGGGTTCGATCCCCGTGGTGGTCAAAATGTTAGGAATCTTTTTTTGCTTGTTTTTTTCAACTTCTATGGGCCAAATAACCCCGAAATTCCAAATTTTCGAGTTTTTTCACCCAAAAATCATGCTTTTTCGGAAATTTTTCAGAAATTTTATAAAAGTGGGCGTGGCTTAGGTCCGCTTCAGAATCCAAAACGTAGTAAAGTTCGCATTTTTAACGAAAAATCGGTCAGAGAATGTGCAGAAAACGACCAAAATTCAAAATAAAATGCGTCAAAGGCGCGCCAGACACATTTTTCATTTTGACAAAATTAGAGTCTGGTGCGCCTTTGACGCGCCACGATTTTATGACTTTCGCCTGATTTAAAGTCCGATGAGCACTCTGAGCAAGTGGGCGTGGCTTATTAGGCTCCGCCCACTTTTCAGGTTTCCAAATTTGACGGAAACTCATTTTAAATTTTTGGAATAGACGAGTTTTTAAAATGATTTTCTTGCCATTTAGGGGAAAAAATGATGAAAATCGTAAAAAACTACAGTTTTTCAGCTAAAACACTGCATTTTAAAATGAAAAATTAAATTTTTGAGCCATTTTTTCAGTATTTTCTCAAAATTTTGCTTTTTTTCGGCTTATCACAACCACTCACCTCCTGATGCAACCGAGCGGTTTGTCGAATTCTCGACTCGACGGTTTGAAGTCGATTCAACGTCGTCTCCATACATCCGAGTCTCGATGCGACTGTCTGATGAAGGGCTGTCTTCAGAACTTCCGCAGTGGCGATTGTCGTCGGATCGATGAGTCCACTGATTCCATTTGAAGAAGACGTCGACGCTTGTTCGAGAAGAAGTCCCGCGGCGAGGAGTGCCAGTTCGGAGGTATTTGGTTGGAGAGCGACGATCTCGTGGAGTGTTTGGTGCACTTCACTGATCAGGTGCATCTGGAATACGATTTTTGAGGAAAAAAGTCGATTTTGGAGTCAAAAATCTAGATTTTCAGTCAAAATGGCCCCGCCCACATTGACTCTAGCTGCCCAGGAATGCGCCCAAGTTGCCAAAAAGGGGGCGGAGCCTAGTTATGTGCCGTTCTCTCTTTAAAATTCGTGTCGTAAAAATGGTGTTCTACAGCGTTTTCAATTAAATTTTTGGAACTTTTCGTTTTTTTTTGCGGCAAAAAGTCAGTTTTGGAGTCAAAAATCTAGAAAAAGTTCAGATTTTGGCCCAAAAACACATAAATGACTCTACCCACTTTGACAAGCTTGGCGCACATTACTCTACCAGTCTGGGACTCGAACATTTTCAGAATTAGTCGCAATTTCTGTCAAAAATTGACGTTTCTGAACGGAAAACAAAAAATATTTCGGGAAAATCGATTTACAAGAATTAGAACTGGAAATCTATGAATTTTGAGCGATTTTCGCCAATTTTCAGCATGAAAATTATCGAAAATAGCGGGAAAATGCGATGTTATCGCTTAAAAATGAGCTTAGTGGTATTTTCACGCAAAAAAAAAGTGAATTAGCCTAGCTACGAGCCATTTTTGCCGAAATTTTTGAAAAAAAATGCTATATTTTGTGTCAAAATCGTGAAAATGGTGACCTATAGTGTTTTTGGATGAAAATTTCTGAATCTTTAGTTTTTTATGCAGAAAAAGTCAAATGTGTGATCAAAAATCTCAATTTTCACATTTTTTTGCCGAAAACACTGAAACAATGGTTCCCAAAACGCCGTTTTCGCTGAAATCTCTGCGAGAAAACGCAAATTTTTGCACAAACCTCTGCAGCGTCCTCAGTAATGAAGCATGAGAATGGGATGGTGTATCTCTCTCCACACACGGCTTGCGTATCCATATTATAATACATCGCAGCGAAGATGAGACACAACTCGAATACACTTCCTTTCAGCAACTGTATCTGCGTCTCCTGGGGGAGATTCATGAATCCATCGACACATTTCGCGAACTCAATGATCGTCTTAACAAGTGGATCCAACTGATTCGAGAACAACTCCCATCCGGTGACACGTGTCAGATGGCACAATGACTCCGGATCGACATCACACACGACGTTCTGGGTACGGTAGTCATGGTGTTGTTGGTCGAATGCGGTGATCACACGGGACACGACATCCTCTTCAGGCACTTGTGGAGACGGGAAACTTCCGCCAGTCGCTTGATGAGCTACGTAGTGAGGGCCGGGGGCTCCTGGAGGGGCTCCGGTTGCTGATGGTGTCGCTCCGTACATATTTTGAGGCATTGGCGTGACAGGAGCAGCGGGAACTTGGATTGGATAGCCGTTGACTGGTGTCGAGGTGCCCGATGGATAGTGGGCGTACATACTTTGGTCGAAGCTGGAAAATTATAGAAGTTGGTGATGCAATTGCGCTCTATAGAAAAATTTAGCGGCAAATTTGAATTTTTCGGCTGAAAAAGTGTGAAAATGCGCCAGAGGTGCGCCAGACTCCAATTTTATCAAATGAAAATGTGACTGGCGCGCCTTTGATGCATTTGTTCAATTTTGATCATTTTCTGCATTTTTCCGACTAATTTTTTGTGAAAAATGCGAAATTCAGTCGTTTTTGGATTCTGAAGTGGGCGGAGCCTAATAAGCCACGCCCCCTAACTGTGGGAGCGCGCTCTGTTAGGAATTCAGCGGGAATTCGGAAAAAATCAAGTAAAAACGGTTTTTTTTGCCGAATTTCGCGAAAAAATCAAATTTTTGCACAAAAACTCGATAAACTAAAGAAAAAATAGCGGAAAATGTGAAATTTCCAGGTAGAATGGTGTGCTAGCGCACGATGATTCAATCTTAACCTATGCAAACGTGCTTTGTTGAGACTACATTTTGGTAATATTATTTGACGCCTAAATTGCAATTTTTCAATATTTTTTGTTTTTCCAAAAAATTGGCCTTTCTCGATTATATATCTCCTGAAACCTATTTTTTGTCAAAGTTTTTCAGTTTGAACAAAAAAATTTAGGTAAGCGATTTTTCTCAATAGAGCGCGTTCGCATAGGTTCACTTTGAATTACCGTGCTAGCGCGCTCTACTGCACAATTCGGACTTTTGAGCCAAAGGGGCCCGCTCTATTGAAAATTCAGTGTTCGTGAGTTAAAAATCGGATTTTTTACCCGATTTTGGCTGAAAACACCGTAACTTTGGCGAAAAATTCAACTTTTGGAGTGAAAAAATCACATTTTTTAGCTAAAATTATCGTAAATTTAGTGGGAAATTCAATTTTTTCAATTTTCTATAAACCTACCAATAGCTGTGTGATGGTGGCGGTGAGTAGTCACCATAGACGTGATACCCTCCGAGTCCGCTGGCTTCGGCGAGCTGTTTGTGCATTCGAACCTGGAAAATCGCGAAAATTTGAATTTGTTTTAATTACTGAGTCAACAAGGTTCGAGTACTAGGGTTCGGAATCTGAATCGAGTAAAAAACTTGACAGAAAACCCCATTCGGTGTCGATTTACGGGCGTAAATCCACCCCAAAACCTCAAAATTTTCGTTTTTTCACTTTTTTTCACGGAAAACAACCATTTTTCTGCAATTTTTTCTATCTAAAACCTTCAAATTACTACCCAACCACCAAAAAAAAGAAAAAAGTGCAACCTGTTGCAGTGATAGTGAGCGAACCTTTTCACCTGTTTTCCATTTGCGATCTCTGCTCGGCAGCGTGAAAGAGAACGGCTAAAAAGTGCGTTAAAATTAGGAAAAAGACAGTTAGAGGCGGGACATACAGACACACAGACAGACATTAATTGAAAAAAAAATGGTTAGAAGCCATGAAAATGGACAAAAACATGCGCGGAACACACGGAAAAACACAAATTTTTTAGTTTTTTGAACGAAAAATTTGAAAAAAGCACAATTTTTACAACTGCGCTCCACCGAAATCTCTGAGTCTCTCAATTTCGCACACAGTTCTCTTTGGTGTTCGGTAGAGCGCGGTTGTAAGAAGCGTGATAGCAAAAGACACAAATTTTTAACGAAAAATTTGAAAAAAACGACAAAAAACACAAAAAATCGACAATTTCGAGGAACAAAACCAACCTCGTCCTCGACTTTTTCCCTCTGCTTTTTCGACATTCTGCCGAATTTCACGGCGTCTCGAGACATTCCCAACTCGATGCACTTTTTCAGACGACAGTATTGGCAGCGGTTACGGTTTACTCTGCAAAATTTCAGACTGAAAAGTGAGAATTTTCGATGAAAAAGAGCCGTTTTTTGGGAGTTTTTGGTAAAAAATTAGCGAAAAATCGCATTTTTTGGATAGAAAAACCTCGTTTCGATCGATTTTTGGGGTTTTCAGGTGGAAAATCATATTTCAATAAGGAAAAACCGTCAATTTTCAGCCAAAAACACTTCTAGTAAAATGTCTGCAACTGTGGGCGTGGCTTATTAGGCTCCGCCCACTTCAGAATCCAAAATTTGATAAATTTCGAGTTTTTCACGGAAAATCGGTCAAAACAGCGCAGAAAACAAGTGAAATTCAAAATAAAACGCGTCAAAGGCGCGCCAGACAATTTTTTCATTTGACAAAATTGGAGTCTGGCGCACCTTTGACGCGCCACGATTTTATGACTTTAGCTTCATTATGAATTTCAAAGTCCGACGAGCACTCTGAGCAAGTGGGCGTGGCTTATTAGGCTCCGCCCACTTTTCAGCTTTTGACGGAAATTTTCGCTTTTCTTCAATTTTTTGTCGAAAAACTGGATTTTTGGGATAAAAAATGATGAAAATCCCATATTTTCTATTGAAAAATCGTGAAAAATTACGGTTTTTAAGCCAAAAATGGAAAATGTTATCATTTTTCGTTTTTTTACCTGTCAACAATACAATTCTTCTGTCGCGGACACTGATAATTGACAATCGATGATTGACTGCGACGGAAGAAGCCCTGGAAACTCGTTAATTACTCCCTAATTACCTCCCTAATTACCCCTATTTAATTACCTTGCATCCTTCACACGTGATAACTCCATAATGAACACCGGACGACTTGTCACCGCACACTTTACACGGTATCACTTCTATCTGTGCTGAAACTGAAAACACGAGAGAATTAGGGGGTCTTGGGACGGTTTAGTCGGTTTTTGGGGGGATTTTTGAGTATTTTTTGTTGAAAAAGCTGAAAATATCAACATTTTGAGTTTTCGAGACAAAAAATTTGGGTAAAAATAACGATTTTTGAGTGGAAAAATCGATTTTTGGTGATTTTTGGGTATTTTTGGCTGAAAAAGTTGAAAAATATATCAAAATTTTGTACGAAAAACACTGAAAAATGAGGATTTTCGGATATTGATTAAAAGTAAAAACACTGTTTTTCGACAAAAATTGTGATTTTTTACATTTTTCGGGTTGAAAATATAATTTTTAAACTTTTTTCCTGTTTTTGCGTGGAAAACGCCAAAAATTAATTCAAAAAATCGATTTTCGGTGGTGTACGAGTTTTTTTTGGTTGGAAAAGTTGATAAAACTGGAAAATATCAATAGTCTGAGATTTTGAGACGAAGAATTATGTAAAAATAATAAATTTCAAAGTTTTCTGTTTAAAAAAGTGCAAAAAATGTGGATTTTAAGCATTTTTCCTGTTGAAAGTGATATTTTCAAGTTTTTTTAAACTTAAAATCAGCGATTTTAAGGGGTTTTTCTGTGTTTTTGTCTGGAAAACGCTAGAAAAATGAATTTTCGGATTGAGAAAGCGCAAAAATTTGCGCTTTTCTGTCGAAAATTGAAAAAAGTGTGAAAAACGCTTTAAAGAAAGCAAATTTTTGGTCGAAAATGCAAAAAAAAAAATCCATTTTCTATCGAAAAATCGGGTTTTTATCAGTTTTTATCTATCTCCACATACAAAACTCGGTTCAAATCCACGTGAATTTTGAATTTTTTCGGCAAAAAAAGAAAAAAATCCACGTGGAGACCCAAGACTTCATAGAAGCTTCCAGAAAGGGATCTAAGCCAGAGTTAGCGGGGGAAAGCGGGACAAACGGACACACAGACAGACACAAAAACATCAAAAAGGGGGTTTTTAAGGGATTTTTGGTGTTTTTTTTTTCAAATTTTTGTGAGTTGTTTTGCATTTTCCGTACCCAACAACGGTTTCGACTCTTGTTGCATCTGCTGATGATGCTGCTGCATTTGTTGTTGATGATGCATTGCCTGTTGAAACGCGTTCATATGCACCATTCCGTGCATATTCCCAATCTGATTGGGGTCAACGACACAAGTGAGCAACTTGGCGTACGGCACATCGCCACAGCTCGCCCCGCCCTTCGGTGGCTCCGGCGAATAACGGAAATCGACTTCGGACTTGATGTGGCGGAGTGGTGGTTGTAGTGGTGGCGCTGGTTGTGGTGATGGCGAGGACTCGTTATTCTCCTTGCTCTTTCCATCGGGAGACGACAAAGAGGTGGATTCAACGTGCTGGAAGCTGTGAAGCTGCGTTGGATCCACTATCTTTCGCTCGACAGCTTGCATTGGATAACTGTGAGCTTGTTGAAGAGCGCGAGACCAGCTAAAACGAGGAGTTTTTGTGGGTTTACTAGTAAAAGCTTGGGTAGATTTACGAGTAGACGAGTATCGCAAAAAAACGGACCTAAATTCGGCTGGCGAGGTGATGTGGAAATTGAAGAGAAATGAATTATTTTCCAACCCGATTTCCCCCTTTTTTTCACCCTAATCGATAAGAAACGTGGCTCTCAACGAATATTCCGCGTGATTTGTTGTGATTTCTACACACAATTCCCCACTAATTTTTAATTTTCCCGCCATTCGAAAAATGAGAAAAAAACGTGGCAGAGTACGGTAAGCGACCGAGAAGTGTACTTTTGTACGCAAACACCGCGAGCTACCGTAGTCTTTGAATTTGCGCGGCGCGCCAAAATTGGAAATTCAAAAGTGTCGAGGAGCGGATTCAGTGGGTTTTCAGCGGGTTTTCGAGGTTTTTAGGTCGAAAAATGGTAGGAAAATCGATTTTCAGGTATATTTATGCTTTAAAATGTGAAAATTGATCTTAAAATCTTGAAAATTCGCTACCGGATTTTCAAAAATTTCGAGAAGTTGATTTTCTGGTTTTTTGCGAGTTTTTCGACGGGTTTGTGAGGTTTTTAGGTCGAAAAATGATGAGAAAATCGATTTTCACGTATATTTTTGCTTTAAAATTTAGAAATTGGCCTTTAAATCTTGAAAATTCGCTACCGGAATTTCGAGAATGTTGAGGAGCGGATTTTTTTGGTTTTTTGAGCGGTTTCAGCGGATTTTCAAGGTTTTTAGGTCGAAAAATAGTAGGAAAATCGATTTTCTGGTATATTTCTTCTTTAAAATTTGAAAATTGACCACCGAAAAAGATTCATACGTAATTTTGGCCGTTAAAAGAGTTTTAGGTGTAGAAATGGAACGGAAAATCGATTTTCAGGTGAATTTTACTGCTAGAAAGTAAGTTTATTGCGTTTTTTGTCCAAAAGCAGTGTCGGCGGCTAATTTCTGTTCGAAAAATCCCAAAAATTAGCTGAAAACTTGGTTTTTCAGCAATTTCAGCCACTTTTCTTGAAAAAAACATGCCGTGAGCTCAATTTTGATGTCAAATTCGAAATTTTCCACTAAAGACTAATTTTTCCACTAATTTACTGTTATTTTTCGCTAAAAACCTCGAAAAAACCGCAAACCACGAGATCCCAGGTAAAAAGAGCAGATAAAGAGTAAGGAAGTGACAAAAAGTGAAGAAAAGGAACTTATCGAACACCCATCTCTTATTTTCAGATAAGCATCTCTCTATGTCGCTCATCACTCTTTCATTATTTACGTCTCCCACCCTTCTCGACCGTGCCAACGATCATCATCACCCCCCCTTTTCGTGTACATAATAATAATAATAAATCCTACAATTTTTCCCGTTGCCTGTCATCTCTCCCCCCTCTCCTCAACTTTATCCCCCATTCCGAAACCACCACCACCGCTCTTCTCATAACAATTACAGTGTTTTGAAGGGAAGATGGACGGGTGTGGAAAAGAGAATGAGAATAAAGAAGACGTAGAAGAGTAAGAAGATGTTGTGTGCGGTGTGTCTGTGTGTACGTCTTCTTCTCCATCTTCATCTTCTCGAGAAGACGAAGAAGTGACCTCGGTACCTGTGCACGGTGTATTGCGCATCTCGCGCGAACGGTACGGTATGCCTCCCGGTGACACTCTGGGGAGGACCCCCCGACGGCGGCGCGGTGGTGGTTGACGTCGTCGCCGCCACTATGGGGGGTTGCAATTTCGCAAATTGTACTTTCCGCTGATCATGCGAATCGAAACATCGCAAAATAGGAGGGATGAGGAGAGACAGAGACGTGAAAACAGCAAGTACGTGATGGTACCAGTGATGGGCAAGAGAACACCTATGGGATGGGCGAATCTCTGGGAATCTTTGGCGCCGCCGCGGGAGGGATTCCCTGAATTCTGAACGGGGAATCGCAGCCGATCCGAATGGCAGGTCAACAAATTGTCAAAATTCAAAAAATTCGAGCAAAAAACCGAATTTTCAGGTGAAAACTGCTGCCACGTGGCAAAATTTGCCGAAATTAAGATTTCCAGCTCAAAGCTTGGCAAAAATGATCAAAAATCTAGATTTTCAGCCACTGGACATCGAAAATGGTGCAAAATCCACCGCCACGTGGAAAAAATCGCGAAAATTTTAGTTTTTGACCTGAAAAACCTAATTTTCTGTGCAAATACCCAGTTTTTGCTTAAAAAACTGAAAATCGTTCGCCACGTGGCGAAAATCGCGGAGAGACGACTTTTCAGGGAAAATATGAATTTTTGACCTGAAAAACTCAATTTTCTGTGCAAAAATCCGGTTTTTGTTCAAAAAATCGTCGCCACGAAAATGGCGGAGAGCCCAGTTTTCAGCGAAAATGCAGGTTTTCGGGTCGAAAAAATGCTGTAAATCATCGTCAAACGCCAATTTCTGCTTTAAAACTTTGAAATCGCGCTGAAAATCTTCGATTTTGTGAATTTCGGCTGGAAAATTTCAATTTTTTTTAGCTTTAAAACCTTGCCACGAGTCAAAAACCAGATTTGCGCTCGAAAAGTCCGATGCCACGCTGGCATTCACTTTTCTGCTCAAAAATGTTCAAGTTTCAGTCAAAAACTGCAATTTTCAGCTTAAAAAACTCTTTTGCCCCTAAAACAAATCTTTTTCTTGAAATTCCGTCTAGAAAATGCCCAATTTAGACGATTTACAGCTGAAAACGGCTGAAAACCATTGCCACGTGGCGAAAACTCCCCCGGTGCCCAAAAATCGTTCTAGAATCCCGCGCCACGTGGAAAAATTAGAAAATTTGCAAAATTTGCGCCGGCACCCTGGAAATGTCCGATGCCACGTTGGCAAATACCCTCGGGGTGGAAATTCTCGTTGGCACGGTCAGGGGCTATCAAACAGTGCGCGGGGCGCCAAAAACGGCCGGTGCCACGTTGGCAGAGAGGGGGTAAAACTCACTAGAGAAAAGCTGGCGACATTTCAAGAACTGGAGTGCCAAACTGAGGCCGATGACCTCTGGGCTCTCGCCTCCAACTGTATTGGGTGCCCTAGTGGCCGGTGAAGGTCGCTAGAGGTCATGTCATGCACTCCGGTGCACTAGGGCACCAATCTTTTTTTCGTCGTTCTTTTTGGAATTTTTTTGTTGAAAATTCTCGAAATCTATTGACCAGTCGGGGAATGTTGCATTGAAAACCAATGAAGCGAGACCCCAGTGATGCACCTGGCACCGACAGTGACCACTCTCCTAATGGCTGGGGTGACGGGGGTGAATAACCGGTTTTCTCCCCCTCATTGCGGTTGCCCCCCATGTCGAAAAATTAGAGAATTAGTCATTGATAAAAATAGAAGTTCGCTTTTTTAATATTGGACTTTGAAAATTGTGCAAAATGCACCGCCACGTGGCAGAGCCGAGTTTTCAGCGAAATTTAGGATTTTTAAGCTAAAAAACTCCAGTTTCTGTGCAAAATCCAGATTTTGCTCGAAAAAATGCTGAAAATCGCGGAAAAATTGACGAAAAAAGAAATTCAATAATTTCCGGCGAAGGTTCCAAGGTCAACAAGGATGGTAAACTTAATTGAGAATAATAAGGAGGAGAAGACCCCTTCGTCCACTACACACCATTAATACCTATATTATAACTGCAAGTACGGATCATAAAGACGGTTCTCTCGCCGATTTTAGGAGGAGAAGATGGATTAGAAATGAAAATTGACGGGAAGAATTTTCTCTTGGGAAGGAACAAGAATATCGATTGATCCTAGATTTAAGGAAAAAATTGCAACATTTTTCCATCAAAACTCAAAAATCGAGATTTTTTAGTTTTCTACAAAAATAGTACGTACTGGGGGCCCTGCGGCTTAAAATGTGGGACTGTTGGTGTATAAAAGTGGGCGGAGTCAGTTTGTAGGGGGAGGAATGCAAAAGTAGCGAAGTCAAGGATTTCTAGCAAAATATGTGATTTTTCCGAAATAAGGGGATAAAAGTGCATCGGGAGGGCAAAAAAGACGGGTCAGGACTAAGAAATCGGAAAAGTCAGAAAAAAAGGTCTCGAGTGGAAAATTTACGAAAAAACCAATAGGCGGGTTCTGGGAATTCTGGAGTATACAGTTTCCTGATATTGTGTCGATTTACGCCGTAAATCCACAGAAGGCCATACTACGGTAGAAAATATGAAAAATACGAAAAGTCTATGGAACGATATCTTGATCACACGTAGACACACGATATGCGAGAAACACGAAAAAAATTCGTCGCGGTGGGTCTTTCTCTGTTTCGATTCCAAAAATTGCGGGGTGTTGCCTTCAAATCTTCAATTTGTCGCCCGTTTCCATTCGTTCTTCATTTTTGCGGTCGTAGTCATCGTCGTCGGTGGTTAAAAAGGGCATTCTTCAAGTATTACGGTAGGAAGATCTTTCGTCTTATTAGAAATATTTAGAAAGAGATAAGGAACATAGATAGGGACAGAACATGCAGGACGGTACTGGTTAGGTATTAGGGATAGGGATCTGGCTAGAATTTTTTCTGGAAGCTTCTAATGACTCGGGATCGGATCGAGAGTATGTCGGATAGGAAAAATGAGTGTAGTATGAAGAAAACCCCGAAAACGGGGTGACCGGGTTAGCGGGTCCCGAAGGGGCCAATGCCCTTCTTTTCTCGGTGTCCGCCTTCTGAAGCGGTGACCTACCTCGCATCGTCGTCGTGTCCGAACGCAAGTGACCCGGCGGCGTGGTCAGTAGTAGTCGTCGTCGGAGGGATGCGTCGGTCTTCGTTGTCTCGGATGGGGCGAACTGTCTCTGCGTCTCTCGTCGGGGCGGCGCCCCCTGGCCAATACCATATACTCTTTGAGATTCTAACTCTCGTACTATCTCCTGGGTATTCAGAAGATCTGTGAAGGAGATGCAAACGACGCAACTTTCTTCTCTTTCTATGGGGTTTTTCGGGATTCGATAAATAAGGGGGAAAAGGAAAAGGGATGAACAAAAAACCCGCCGCCGATCACTAATCACTCTTCCTTATCCCTTTTGAGATATTGTGACAACGCCTTACTTGTTTTGGGTACTGTAGCGGGGAGGACTAAGGAGAAGTTAGGCCATCTGGCTCAGTGGTTACTGTAGTTTTCCCACCTTTTTCGTTTTGACGCAGTTTCGATATTTTCTGGAAAAAAGTGTTTTTTTTCCAAAATTTCTGAGTTTTTGTTGTCTTGGATCCGACTCCCCAAAAAGCTAGGCCGGGGCTCTTCTGGATGTCCGGATGTCCGATTTCCCACATTGTCGGCTTTTCTATCCAGAAATTTTTTCCCGAGTCCAAAGTCAGTTTTTTTGGTATGTCTGCAAGTCGCTACTCAGTGAATTCTCAATTTTTAAGTACCCCTCGTTTCTCCTTCCTTTTGCCACCGCAAAAACCGCGATTTTCGAAAATTAGTGGCAGGCAATTCATCTAGTAATTTGACATGTGCAGATGGCACGAAATTTGAAAAAAACGGCACCGGGATTACGGTGGATCCTGGCAAAACAACACCTGTCTGATCTAGATGATGTTCGATCCGCTTTGACCCCTGACTAAGCTTTTCCGGAGGCATCACATGCTTCACGTGATCCCTCTGGATAGCTTACATGATGTCATGTACGGTGTTTCCCGAAGTGGGCGGAGGTTCGGAAATGTTGCTTATTGAGTGTCGAAACTTCGGCCGGAGGGAAATAATCCGAGACCTTGGTGCCATGCTCGGATAAACAAGAGACGCTTCCTTCTCGCAAAGAAGAAAAGAAGTATAGTCAAATTCTCGAAAATCTCGTCGTTGTCTCCTCTTCTTCCCGACGACGAAATGACCTTCAAGACAGATATATTGTAACGATTTGCGTCTCCTGCCTTGATCTCTTCTCTTCCTTCTATTGGCTACGATTGAAAATCTCCGAAATCTTTTGACACCTTTTGGCGGATCTGCTCCCCCTCGCGGTGTTCAATGTTGTTATTGGATGTGGTAGGAAGATTTTTTAGAGATATCTGGTGATGTCGTTTGGAGGGAAAAGTACACTCTATGGAAAATCCAAGGGATTCCTAGGATAATTTTTCTTTCAAAATGGTTTCACCATTAACGAGAGTACTGTAGCTCCATAAAAATAACTTTTCGGATCCCTGGGCTGTTGTAGCTCAGGGGCGCACGACTGTCTAACCGTCTTCTAGCTCCAGTCCGGAGAGCTACAGTAACCTAGCAAAGTGTCCTGATAAAAAGTTGTCAGGTGTAAAAAAACATGAAATTGAATTTCAGAAAAACAATTTGTTGAAAAAACGGGAATTTTGAAACTAACAAATTATTTTTTTTAACGTGCTCTTGCTCAAGAATATACACGAATCTTTCCAGAACCACTTGGGAGTAAAAAAACAAATTCGAGCAAAAAATCTGTTCCGAATAGAGACAGGTGTGGAGACCACCTGTCTACCATAGGATCAAAAAGAGAGAAACAGACAGAAATATGTCTGAAAAATCCCAAAAATCCGTTTCGATCAGAAAAAACCCGGTCGTCTAACTTTCTGATCGGTTGCCTAGAAAATGCAAAAGATCGGCTACCTGGTTTTTTGGCCATTTTTTGATTTTTTTTTTCACTTTTTTCGTGTGAAAAATCGACAGGGCCTAATTTTTGCAAAATCTCGGTCACCGATTTCAAATTTTCGCTTTTTCAAGATAACTTCAAATAATCCAATTTATTTCTAACTTAAAAAACACAGTTTTCAGACAAAATCATTTTTAGATGGGCTTTTAGATGCCCACCACCCTAAAATCGGTCTCATCCTTATTCATCTCGAAATTCACCATCTTATATCCAATCACATTTTTCTTCCTCTCCGACATGATATAACAATACAATTTGCGGATCGTCTCCATATAACTCCACTCCTCGAAACCGCCCATCTCAGCCAACTCCTTCATATAATCCCATTGTTCTTCGATAAGAATGTGGAAGGCCGCAGGATTCTGGAGACCCTGAAGACGTTCCGCTTCGAAATTCTGAATCTTTAAGGTATCCGATGGCAATTTTCCGGTTCCTGAGACAAGGGACAACGCGTATTTCGCCTGCACCTCGAATAAAGGGAATGTGATGGTGCCGAGCGGTAATCCTGAAAAAAATCAATTTAAGAAAATTGAGGAAGGGGCGGGGCTTACCTATAAAAAATAAAGAATCCGGATAATCCACGTGACACAGATGTTGATAGAGAGGGGATACCATTAGATCGTTGTGCTTGAGTTGGATTAGGGAGGAGTCCAGAAAGGGGAACTGAAAGTGGGCGGAGCTTGAGATTGGGATTAAAATCAAAAAATTTGGGAAAAACCCTCTACAACTGGAAAAAGTGAAATTTTCAAAAAATCGGGATTTTTTTGAAATTTGGTCAACTTTGAGAGGGTGGCTTGGCCCACAAACCTTAAATGTTTACATTTATTGTGTAGATCACACCTAGGACTCCATTTTTGTAGTTGACAACTTTTTGATAGCTCCGCTCACTTTTGAGATATGCGCCTTTAAAGATAGGTTGCTGGTTCTCTTCTCGTCATCTGAAATCGACTATCTCTAAACGCGCATATCTCAAATGTGGGCGGAGCTATCAAAAAGTGACCGACTACAAAAATGAAGATCTAGATCAAATATCTATGTAAAATTGATTCAAATCGTTAAAAACGTGATTCCAAGTTGTCTGATTTTAGAAACTCACCTTAAACACATATCCAGTACACACAATAATCACATCCGCATATACACGTTCACCCTCGTCGGTAATGACACCGTGCCTATCGACACTTTTGACATGTGACGCAATTTGTCTAACGGTTTTTGGAAGGACCGGATGGACCGCTTTCTTGCTGATAAGAGTTACCTGAAATTGATTTTTTTAGCGAAAAAAAATCACAAAAAATCCAGTTCTAGTAGTGTAAAATGCAAAATCGATGTATTACCGTAATCAGAATGAAAAGCAAAAAATAATGGCGCTAGGTGGGAATCGAACCCTGGATGCAAGATTGATGCCCTGACTCCTTGCCAGTTGCGCCACAGGTGTCGGCCGGCGGCGCGGAACCGAAGGTGGTGATAAAGGTGGTGCTATACCCAGGTGGACACCCTTATCACAAACCCTCGCCGCCGCGCCGCCTTCTCGCCCCTGTGGTCTATCTGGTAAGGAGTCGGGCCACCAAACTCATATCGGGGGTTCGATTCCCACTGAGTGCTATCATTTTTTACTTTTTTTAATGAGCACACTGATATAAAAATCGTTGAATTTGGGCTATTTCTCACCTGAAAAGCGGTCAACGCCACCTGCAACGTGATATCTATCCCTGACGGTCCTGCTCCAACGATCACAACCGTCTTCCCCTCAAAATGCTCAGCTCTTCGATAGTCATGACTATGTATCATTTCTCCCTCGAATTCTGAATTCTCATAAGGATTCAGAGGCTCGAAAAAGTGTCCATTGCACACAAAAACGACATCGTAGAAGTGGGAAACCGGTTGGTTGGAGTTGGTAGAAGTGGTGACCTTCCACTTCTCCCCATCCCTTCTCACGTCGGTTACTGTAGTGTTGAACTGAATCGGAAAATGTTTCGAATAATCATCCAGATACTCCAAAACATCCTCATGACTCATAAAAGATGGAAGATCCTCTCGAAACGGCTCATCTTGGAATAGCATTGCCTCCTTGGGCAGGTTGGTTCTGGAAGAGGAAAAGCTAGGCCAATTGGGTTTTTAGGCCACGGCCACTTACTTCATAATCTTATACATACTCGAGTGGCAACCAGTCTTCTCCGAATAGACCCACGTCCCGCCGACACTTTCTGTTTGCTCGAATATTTCGACCTGAATTTTTTTACTGCTAAATGTTGCGACTGGAGCGCACATACCTCATGACCGTCCTTAATAGCGTGTTTCGCTGTGACAAGACCTGCAGCTCCTGCACCGATGATACAGATTTTTGAGGAAGGCATTTTTTCTGGAAATTGAAGGTTTTTTGATTTAGGCATGCATTTTAGGCTCGGGACGTTATCACCTCAGCCTAATTGTTAGTAAGGCTTATAGATCACACTGAGAGCTTTATTTTTGTAGTTTACAACTTTTTGATAGCTCCACCCACTTTTGAGATATGCGCCTTTAAAGATAGCCGATTTCAGATGACGAGGAAAAAGCCAGCTACCTATCTTTAAAGGCGCATATCTCAAAAGTGGGCGGAGTTATCAAAAAGTTGCCAACTACAAAAATGAAGTCCTGATTATGATCTGTAAAATGCATGTAAATAGAAAATTGTGTGTTGAAAATTGAGACTGTGGTAGTTTCAAAAATGGCCAACTTTGAAAAAATTTCAAAATTATGTAAAAAAAAAGATTTTTAATTTGAGTCACATCTCAAAACCCTGCAAAGCTATCAAAAAGTTGTCGATTACAAAAATGGAGAGCTAGATTAGATCTACATAAAAAATACTAAAAATTGTCACTTTGCACTATCCAAAGCTCTGTGACACCAGGTCGAAAATAGCCTAAATTTCAAAAAATCACATTTTTCAAAATTTTGTTTTAGACAGTTTTTGATCAATTTTATAATAAGAAGAGTGAAAACTTGAAAATTTTCAAGTAAAATTGAATTCATATAAAGCAATAAAAATATGGAGAATTGGCTGATGAAATGTTTGGTTTCTTATCATTATTGCCATCTTTTTATCGTGTAAAAGGAGAGACTGGTAGTGAGAGAGAAGAGAAGTAGACAGATAGAGAGAATTGACGAAAATTGGTGACGATTCAGACAGCACAGGTGCAAAAAATTATTAAATGCTAAGAATTTCCATATTTTCTGGAAAAATGTGACAACCTTTTCACCTGTGAAAAGCTTTCCAAAATAGCTGATTTTCTCGATTCTGACAATCAGACCTTGTTTTTCTCGAATACCAGGACTCAAGGGCAAAAACTGAATATATATTTGAAATCAGCGGTTTTTCAGCTTTCCAATGATATAGGTCACGTCCCATAACTCCACACTGACTCGGTGACCTTCCCTACTCGGCAGAGACCCGCATCAGGCGCGCAACATTCAGAGCTTGAGCATCAAGCTAGCAGCAGGCACGCAGCAGGCACGCAACGATTAGCCATCAATGAAAGAGGGTGGCAGAACTGCTACACATCCGCAACACATTAGCAACAGTACGGCAACACTGCAGCAACATCTGCCGTTTCCAGATAGCTGTGACGCACACGCAACACGACAGCCACACCTGAGCAGCATTCTCGCATCACTTCGGCAACACTTCCATTACGTTTAAATAATGAAAAAAGTGTGCTTCAGTTTGAATTATTTTTGCTCCCAATTATTTATATTTTTAATGTTTTTTCTTATGATATGTTTTCGATGTGTGGTTGACATATATTTTATAGAGTCAGAATGAAAAGGAATGGCATCAACTGGAATAATGAGAAAGAAAGATTCTCTCGATATACTTCGAAGAGAAAAGGAAGTAAGTGAAAAGAGTCTCATACTGATAAACTAAAATCCACTTTCAGGAGAAATGTGGGATAAAGCTCAGAAACAAAATGAAGAAGAAACATCCGATTCTGGTATGGAAAATTTCAGGGAGGCCAGTGATAGTAGAAGTGAGAGTTATTTCGATTTTGATGACGGCGTCTTCAATATATACCGCCTTCCAAATGTCTTCACTTCTTGTTCAAATATTGAAAAAGGTGCATTATTCTGAATCGAAACAACTTTAATTTTGCTACTTCAGAGCACATATCCAGGATTTCAAGTTTGGAAGTACACGTTCTACCCGAAAAGCTCAAAATCTGCAGACGTCCATTTTCACAAAATACCGGAGGATATCGTGGAATCTTTAAAAGGTTTGAAATGACAAGAAATTCAAACAAAAACTATTCGATAATTGCAGATTTCTGCTTCGACGTCACTGGTTGTTATCTCCCAGATGATTTTCTTGGAGATCCCATCGACGAGTCTCATTGGTGAGAAACCGCCTGATTATTCGTATTTAGCAAAACATGTTACGTTTCAGGTTTATGGAGAAGCTTCCTTTTAATGATGCTAGGAACGAGATCAACAGACGCCGGAAAATGCGACAGCCCGTTCTTGAAACGTTTACGATGGCACTCTGGCAAGCACTGTACGCCGTAAAACAAACTATTCCGGTCATTGACCTTAACTTATTTCAGTAGAACTCTTCGTAACTATCACTACGATATTTCTTCTCGTCAACTTCTGAACTGCACAAGCCGAGGAGATTGCACTGCTCACCTCAAATGGGAGCATCTGAAGAATTTCAGAGAGAAGTGCCGAAACGAAGGTATCGATCAAGACGAATACACGGAGCAACAGTTACAAGACTAGTGAGTTATCTCAGACTAAATATGTTACCAATACTCTTCTTTTCCAGTGCAATGATAGCCGGTTCATCAGCTCTTCGTAATTCATCGTCTCTTCTCAATGGTTCCCGAGTTCAGCAATGATTCCCGAGTTCAGTCCCTCCGATTCCAGTATAATTTTGCTTTAAATGTTTTTACAGTGTTCCTCACTTTTTTCTGTTTTGTTAGTTACAATAAATATATAAAAATTATATCCAATGCAATTCATCTAAAACGACCAAAGCCAAATTTAATTTTAATATTGAACGCCAACAACTACGCAGCCCTTCCGCAACACGTACGCTACAGTGCCGCAACACCACCGCATCAGGCACGCACTCTACGCTTGCCTGCTGCTGGACTGCTGCGCGCCTGATGCGAGTTTCTGCCGAGTAGTGAGTTCCCGGTTTTTAATCAAAGGTTGATTACCATAGTTGCTGGGAATGTGTAGAAAAATTTCTAGAAAAATTTGAAAATTTCTAAGGTTGACACTTAAGAACCCTTCCAAATCGCGAATTTTCATCTTGAAATGGTCAAAGTTGGTCACTGCAGGCCGAGTTTCTGGTTTTTGTGTTTCTAGGCCACTTAAAGTTCTTCCACTTTCACAGTTTTTTTCATAACATTTTCTTCAACTGCTTCCTTTAGGCTGACAACACCAAATGGCAAAACGGACGGGTGGAAGTACTTTCCGTGGCCTAGAAACATCAAAAACTAAAAGTTTGGCCAAAAAATTTGCGATTCGGAGAGGTTTTTGAATTTTATCATTGGAATGTCCATATTTTTCTTCTACACATTTTGAAACATTTTCTCAATTTTCTCGAAATCTTCATTTTGGCAACGGAGCGCATTTGCATAGATCGTAATCAAGCGTAGACGGACCGAGATCAAAGTCCAAACCAGCAACTGAATTTCAAAAAACCAAAAATTCAAAACATGACGCTCCCCGCTATAATTAGTGGTATGAGAGAGCCTGATCAAACATCCAAAAACTTGTTTTTCTTGGAATTTCATTTCTGTTACATTTCTTTGTCCAAATCATAGCTCACCGTTTATTTTTGTCTGCTCTGGGTGCTCTGGGTACCCTTTTTTGGAGATCCGCCAGGCAGAGCATACGTGTTTTTCTTTCAATCTTTCACCGCCATCTCCCAAAATTCACCTGTGCGGTCGAGTGACTGGCTTAGAATGACTGAGATAATTGCCAAAAGACGAAATTCCGTTTTTTCCGGTTTCAAAAAGAACGACTCTTACAATAATTACAGTAATGACCATACATAGTTCTATAAGTTTTCAGTCGAAACTAATATCCAACTTTGAGTTTTTGTAGTTGACAATTTTTCGATAGCATTTCAGGCTTTGGAGATATGCGTCTTTAAAGAAAGAGGGCGAGAGAGCAAAGCTCTGAAATTGGTAAACTTTAAAACGCCATCACGGTTTCAGTTCTTGTTAAAATTCCAAAAAATTATATTTTTCTAATAGATCGAATTTAGCTCTCTATTTTTGCAATTGACAACTTTTTTCTATCTCTCCACCCCTTTGAGATATGTGCCTTTAAAGATTGAGGCTTGAGAGCAGCGCGAGGGAAAGAGAGAGAGGAGACGCAGAGAAGCGAGACGCACTCTTCTTTCCACACGCTCTCTCGCCTTCTTTCAGGACTATAATTTTGAAGCTTCGTATCTCAAGAACGTGAATAGCTATCAAAAAGTTGTCAACTACAAAAATGTAGAGCAAAAACAGGTATATACAACAAATGTTAAGTTTTCAAAAAATATCTAGAAATACAAAAGTTACATCTTGTAAACTTGGTCAGTTTTGTTTCTTCTTCTGCAATCTTTATGGTTATTTTCAAGCAACACCTAATCATTTCTTCTCATCGTTAAAACTGTTCAATGAACCAACTTTGTTATTTTGATCATTCCTACATAGTGCACAGCTATAATTACTGTTTCCAAAGTTTCAAGACTCTCTCAAATTCCTTAAAAGGGGAATTCCGACGGAAATTAAATCAGTTTTTCGATTTACGCCCGTAAATCTACACCGCAATCGGTTTTTTGGAAAAATGCAGGCAAGTGTAGATTTACGGGCGTAAATCGTGAATCTTGTGCAAATTTTCAGATTTACAAGATCATAGGAATTCCCTTTTTTTCTACACATTTTAAAACCTATTCTCAAATTTTCTGATTTCCCCCAAACGTCTAACGCCTACATTCCTTCTGATTCCATTTTCTCAGCATTGACTTGTTTCCCTTGTTGTTAATCCCCTTATCACGCTCTTTCTCTAATCCTCTCCCCTCCCCACACTCTCTCTCCTAGTAACGGCTCTGTCTATGGGCTCCAGACGTCGACGTGTGAGCCCCCCCCTCTTTTATAAACTCTGCGCCTCTCACTCCCTCTCTCTCTCACGCAGTGAACATCTTCTATTCTTCGCCTCGTCTCACGACACTCCATTCACTCAAAAATTCATGAAAAATTAGACTGACTCTTCCTTCCCCTCCTGAGAAAGTTTCTACGGTTTTGGACATTTTTTTTCTTCAAAAAATCGAAAAAATGCCAACGTTTTTGGAGTGTCCCCACTGTCAACGCTTGTATTCTAGACACTCTCTTGTGATACATGAGAAGAATTGTGTTGAGTCGATGCACAAAATTTTGGAGCAAGAGAAGTTGAAGATGATGCAGGTAGGCGGCTTAGATAGTGAAAATTTTAAGAACGCAAAAAAAAGGAAATTTTTAAAAATCGAAATTTTTTTAACTTTTCGACCAGCTTTGACATGATGTTCCGGCATGCAAACCTCAAATTTGTACACTCATTGTGTAGATCACACTTAGGGCTACATTTTTGTAGTTGACAATTTTTTGATAACACTTCACGCTTTTAAGATATATTAAGAAAAAAGACCAACTTCAGAACGTTGTAAAATTGTCAGTTTTCGCCAGACAGGGTTTTAAGTATATTCATTTTATTAATCTAAAATAGCGCTTCATTTTTGTAGTTGTCAACTTTTTGATAGCTCCGCCCACTTTTGAGATATGCACCTTTGAAGATTGGCACCTGTTGCGCGGTTTCGAAGGAGAGGGGGAGAGGGCGCAGACAGCGAGACACTCTCGTTGTCTGCGTCTATCTCATATTCTCTGACATGTAGATTAGTAATAAGAGACGCAAGAAACACTCTTTTCCATACATTTTCAATAGAGAACATTTACAAAATGTTTTCTTTAAATTGAAAAAACAACTTTTTTAAAAATGCTTTCGAAAAAATGTTCCTGTATTCAAAGACGCATATCTCAAAAGTGGGCGGAGCTATCAAAAAGTTGTCAACTACAAAAATTGAGATCTAGTTTAGACCTACACAAAAAATATAGTTTTGAAAAACCAATTTTTCATTAAAAAGTCAAAAACATTTTAAAAATAATTTTCTCTCAAAAATTCCAGAACAATCAAAAACGCGGTCGCTCAAAATCAGGTCGTCGCAAGAAAATTCGTCCCGCCGCTGAAGTTGTCGTGGAGAGGCCACGGACAAAGTCCTTGTCAAGATATAATCATGAGAATAGTAAGTGATGGCCTAGAAAATCCATTCAGAGGGAAAACTAGTCCCTAGGCCACCTTCTCCCCATAACTACCTATTTCCCCCTTGAGGACACCCAGAGGGGGGGCTAAATGACCTTCCGGAAATAATAATTTCCATTCATCCTGCCCGTTAGCCATATATTATTTTCCAGACGGACTCCGAATTTGTTTTGTTTGCGGTGAGCAATACGACGACCAAGTCATCGAAGAGCACAAAGAGAAGTGTTATGTTGGTGAGTATTTCGTGGGAAGACCGGAGGGAAAATTTTGAAAAAATGGGAAAAAAAGAGATGAAATGAGCAAGAATTGAGATGAAAAATATGCACTTGAGATAGAGAGAAGTGGGGATTTAGAGAGATAGAGAGAGATTCCCACATTTTCCCAAGTTTGACACCTCAAAACTTTTAGGCATGAAACTCAATGTTTTTGAACTTTTGATATGTTATAGAGCAAGTCAAGAGCTTCATTTTTGTAGTTGACAACTTTTTCATAGCTCCGCCCACTTTTGAGATATGCGCCTTTGAAGATTGGCGCCTCAGAAAAGGGGGGACAGCGGAGGGGGAGGAGACGCAGAGTGTTTGAAGATTGTGCAATATTGAAGAAGCCGATTGAAAAAAGAAATATGATGTCATCTCAGAAAAAAAATTGGAAAATATATTAAGAATGTGGTTTTTTCAACAACAAAAAAAATGCTCTAAAGGCAAAACATTAAAAAAAGGAACAGTGCTAGTAGCTGAAAGAAATTTGGTCAACTTTGAAGCGTTTTCACGGGTTTCCTTGTTATCAAGATGCGGCTAATGTACAATATTCTTGTAAATCGAAATTAAATCTTCATTTTTGCAGCTGACAACTTTTTGATAGCTCCGCCCACTTTTGAGATATGCGCCATTAAAGATAGCATCCGAGAAGGAGCGCCAGTGAAAACTAGTCAACTTTGGCATGTTGTCATGGTGTCATTGTTTGTTTCAAATTTTTTAAATATATATTTTTCTTGTAGATCAGGAATCGGACCTTATTTTTGTAGCTAACAACTTTTTTATAGCTGTTCACACTTTTGAGATACGCGCCTTTAAAGATAGACAAGTTTCAAAGCACAGGAGGAGAAAGAGGGAGGAGACGCTCTCCTCTTTTTGCACGCTCTATCTTTAAAAACGCATATCTCAAAAGTGGGCGGAGTTATCAAAAAGTTGTCAGCTACAAAAATGGAGAGCTAGATTTGATCTACCAAACAAGTGTAAAAGTAAAGAGCTTGAACATAAGAGGAGCTCTGTGATGCGTTCTGAAAGTTGGTCAATTTTCACACCGTTATAATAAAAAGCCTAATTTCCAGACTGGTCGGACCTTGCAAAACCTCTGACCATCCGTTTCCACATCCATCAACCCAAAACTCTCAACACTCCGAGTATCGACGGGACGATCGATGTGGCACGAGAGAATATGCGGGCGGTACAAAGTGCTCATAACTGTCAAATAGTCCGGTGCCGGTACTGCAACGCCCGTATTTCGATTCAACACGCGATGGGACATCAATGCGTCCGATTCGAGCCGACTATCGAGTTTTATTGCTGATCTCCTTGATCTACCTGGCGGAATATTTTTTCAAATCTCATTAACTTTCGTGTAATGTGGCACTAAAATCGCTAATAAACTTTTAAACCTATTTTGAAGATTATCAAAATGAAGAAAACTAAAAGAAAAACAAAAAATTTACTTCAAGAAAAATGAAAAAATTGGTCAACTTTGAAACACTATCATGGTTTCAGTTTTTGTCCAATTCGGCCAAATTTACATTTTTCTGATAGATCGAATCTAGTTCTCCACTTTTGTAGTTGACAACTTTTTTCTATCTCTCCATCCTTTCGAGATACGCGTCTTTAAAGATAGGCAAGCTTCAAGGCGCGCGCGGCGAGAGGGGTGGAGACGCAGAGAAGCGAGACACCCTCCACTTTCCGCACGCTCTCTAGCCCCCTTTTAGGACACAAACTTTGAAGCTTCGTATCTCAAAAACGTGAAGAGATATCAAAAAGTTGTCAACCACAAAAATGTAGAACGAGACTTGTTCTATAACTTATAACATTTTTAAGAAATATAAGAAATTTGGAGATCTTGCTCCTTCATCGGACCATAGGGTTGATGTTTTCGCACGAAAGGTTGTAAGAAAGAGTTTGTCAAAAATCGGTGACACCAGGGTGGAATCGAACCACCGTCTAACTCTTTCTTACAACCTTTCGTGCGAAAACATCAACCCTATGGTCCGATGAAGGAGCAAGATCTCCAAATTTCTTATATGAATACATCTACGATACGCACTAAAAAAACAAGGATTCCAACCTTTCTGAATTATTTTTAAGAAAATTGAGTAATACGGCAAAAAGTTGCGAGGTGTCAAACTTGGGGGTATTTTATAGAATATTTTTTCTTCATAAAGTACAAAAAATCGGTATTACTATACATAAGTATCTATTTTCTTCTTCCGTGTACTTTCTCCTCTCCCCATCCTCTCCATCATCTCATTATCACTGCGCATCATCGTTTTCAAACAGGATTCTGCGGCGCGTATCTTTTTTCTCTTTTCCATTATTCCCCCCTTTTTTATCAGTTTTATATTGATTTCTACTCGTTTTCTGGGTCAATTTTGTCAAAAAACCCCAAAAATTTCAATAAAAATTGGAAAATTTTAAGGAATGAGCGGAGCGGCGGCGGATGGTATCGATGATAGGGATATACCGAAGCAAGAGTTGCTGGAGGCCGCGTTTAATGGGGATATTGAAAAAGTGAGTCTTTTTTTTGAAATCGCGCTCTACTGCACTATGAGCAATAGAGCACGTTTGCTGAGTTTGATGACAACGGCCTAGAAAAAAGTTAGGCCCCCAACGTTTTAGGTCATAAATTAAATTTTTGAAAAAATTCCAGATAGATTCTCTAATCCTGGGAGAAAAAGTGCATATCGACTCGGTGGATGATGATCATGTGACTGCTTTACATATTGCTGCGGCGATGGGGAATAATAAATTGGTGAGTTTTTTGATTGGGATAATTAGTTTGGTAATTCGCAAAGTATCAACAAAAAAATTGAAAAACATATGCGATTTTTACCAGATTAAAATATTGAAAAAAGTGAAAAATATACAGAGTTTAAGCTGCTATGACAGACTCAATATTGGTCCCACTGTTTCATATTTATGTTATTTGTGTAGATAGAAAACAGAGCTTTAATTTTGTAGTTGACAACTTTTTAATAGCTCCGCCCACTTTTAAGATATGCATCTTTGAAGATAGCATCCGAGAAGGAGCGCCAATAAAAATTGACCAACTTTGCCATGTCTCCTTGGTGTTACACTATGTCCCAAATGTTTCAAACTTACATTTTTCTTGTAGAACAAGTCAAGAGCTATATTTTTGTAGTTGACAACTTTTTTATAGCTCCACCCACTTTTGAGATATGCACCTTTGAAAATAGTGTCTTGAGAAAAGTGGCCCCCGGGATGCGGCACCCTTATCACAACCTTCGCCGCCGCGCCGCCTCCTCACCCATTTGGTGTATCCGGTAAGGTGTCTGCCCGGTAAACCAACCATCGGGGGTTCAATTCCCACTGAGTGCTATCATTTTTTGCTTTTTGTAAGGAGTACACTGATATAAAAATCTTTGAGTTTGAGCTGAAAATAGCGAGTTTTCAGCTGAAAAATTTTGAAAATCCAAATTTATTGATTTTTAAGACAAAAAAAAGCAAGAATACAATTTTTATCAACAAAACAAGAAGGTGCGGAAGCGGAAAGTTAGCGTCTTGTGAGGAGGCGAGAGAGTGTGTGGAAAGAAGAGGGCGTCTCGCTTCTCTGCGTCTCCCTCCCTCTCTCCCCCGCCCTGATCTCATGCTACATACTTTAAAGGCGCATATCTCAAAAGTGGGCGGAGCTATCAAAAAATGTTCAACTACAAAAATGGAGATCTAGATTTGATCTACATAGTCCATGTACTTTGAAAACTTTTGGACTGAATTTGAGCCGGTGACAATGGCTCAAAGTTGAACATTTTTTCGGAAATATTTTTATCCCTGAGGTTTTAAGGCTTTTAAGGTAAATTTTATAAAATTTATGTGAAAAGTTGTGTGAAAAAAACCAATTATAATTATTAATAACAAGACTTCTTAGCAGTTGCGTCATTGGTATCCTTATCCTCAGGGTGTCCTCTTGCTCGTTTTTTCGTCTCCATCTGATTCCAAACATATACCCTTACAACCCAGTCGAGCAAAACAACACTGCACTTTACACCATCCTTCCTTCTCACAAAATCAAAAGTGTCCCTCAGCTCAATTCCATTTTCATCCAATCCAAACGGCAAAAACGTGTCCATTCTCATTTTCTCATCGAAATCTTTCAACTTGTAAATTTTCCTCTCTTGACATCTTACTGTACCCAATCCACTCAGAATTTCTTGACTATTCCATCCGGATTGTTTCCTGAATTGAATTAACGAGAGGTTCGGTTGATCGATGGCTCCATCACGGATATCTAGAAGATATCGATTGATTTGAGGCTCTGTGATAGTGGAGATATCCCAGAGATTGATAATTTTGTTGTAGAGCATTGAAAGGGGGATTGGAATGGAGGAGTTGCGGATTTGCAACCAATCGATATTCCAGATTTTCCACATTTTTGGAATTACTCCATTTAACGCAAGTCCTTTGCGGAAAGTCACTGAATCCGGGATAGATGATTCTAGACACTGAGAATCCCTTCCTGATATAGAACCAATCGATAAAATGGCGCAGTCCATCACATTTTTGAATTTGCCTGCTATTTTTGGATCTATCAATAGGTAATCGATATTTCCTGGCAGTAGATCTGTATGCTTTTTGAAATCCGCGTAGAATTTATCCACTGGAGTCTTGCCCTGATAGCTATACGAATATCTGCGAGACTTGATACTTATATTGAAGTGATCCCGTTGAATAGCTATATAGTATCCACTGGATTTCAGGGATTTCAAATCTTGAATAAAGTCCTTGAATAGACGAGCAGTCTGGGATAGACTGAGCAGCGACTCGACATCTAGACACTCCACAATTATAGACATTGGGAGGAGGGGAAGAGTGGTGAGAGTAGGGGCTGGTGGTGGGGAAGACATTTTTGTAAATGAACGAGTTCTTTGCTATGAGAATATAGTGAGTACGCACCCAAAGGACAATCTCATTGGAGCGCAGGGTGGGCGTGGCCTGTGGGAAAAGACGCGCAATGTGAGTATTGAGTGAGAGTCAATAATTTAGGTAATGCGGGAACAGGAAAGAGTGAAAATTTCGAATTTTTTCAAAAATCGACCAACTTTAAGGTTGTGGCACGACGCCAGTTTTGAGGACAAATTATCAAATTTATATTTTTCTTGTAGAACAAGTAAAGAGCTATATTTTTGTAGTTGACAACTTTTTGATAGCTATTCATACTTTTGAGATATGCGCCTTTAAAGTTATCTCAAGTTTTTTCAGACTTGCTACTTTACAAGCTTGTAACTTTTTAATTTCAGAAGATATTTCAAAAAAATTACATTTGCTGTATAGCCCAATTCTAGCACTACATTTTTCTAGTTGACAACTTTTTGATAGCTCTTCACGTTCTTGAGATACGGAGCCTCAAAGTTAGCGTCTTGTGAGGAGGCGAGAGAGCGTGTGGAAAGAGGAGGGTGTCTCGCTTCTCTGCGTCTCCCTCCCTCTCTCGCCCCGCGCTGCTCTCAAGCTACAAACTTTAAAGGCGCATATCTCGAAAGTGGGCGGAGCTATCAAAAAGTTGTCAACTGCAAAAATGGAGATCAATGTTTGATCTACGGAGACCATTTAATTTGAAAAATTTTGGAATAAATTTGAGCCCGTGACAATGCTTCAAAGTTGAACACTTTTTTTGAGCTGTTTTGAAGGAAATTTTTTCTATTGTGCTGGTATCCACTGTGCAAAACCCCTTGCATAACAAAACTGTTTGAATTTTATAAGATTTATTAATTGAGAAAAAAGTGAGAAAAAAACGAAAAAATTCAAAAAATATCATAATTATTATCAGCAAGACTTCTTAGCAGCTGGTCCATTGGTATCCTTGGCATGGCCTCTTTTCTTGGTGACCTTTTCCTTCTCCTGTTCCTTATCCTGATTCCAAATGTAGACTCTCACAGTCCGATACATGAATTCGACGCTGACCTTTGTTCCATCATCTCTATTGAAATCAAAAGAACGGAAAATCTTGATATCTCCATTGGCTGAGGATGTTCCAATGAACAACTCCGACTCGATTCGTTTGTCGTAATCCGCCACTTTGTAGGTTTGATCCAAAACTTGAGTTGTGTCCAATCCATTGAGCACTTGTTCCCTATCATATCGAGGCCTTCCGAATCCCGTATTGAATCCAATCACTTGAAGATTCCTATTATCGATTTTTCCACTTTTCAAGTCCTTCAAATACTCATTGATGTCCTTCTCGGTCAATGACTCAGTACCCATCAGATACACTATTTTGTTCTTCAGCTTCCTAATAAACTCTGGAGTGATCCACGTGACATTTCTGATCAGGAGCCAATCAATATTGAATATTTTCTTGTTTTCCGTGACAAGAGGTTTCGGTCCATTCAATGCGAGTCCTTTCCGAAAATTGACATTATTCAGAAGTAGATCAAGTTTTTCTGTAGGACATGTTTCTGCCTTGAATCTGCAGTACTCCATTGGGTGGGCACCAATTGATAGTACTGTACACTCTTGATGGAAGCGATCGAAGTTTCGGACCAGATTCGGGTCAATTCGGAGAAAATCAATGTTTTCCGGGAATAGACTCTGGAAATCCTTGAAGTCTTTGTTCAAGTCATCGATAAGGTAGTCATCATCCTCTTCCCAGTTACAATAACAGTAATGCTCAGCTGGGAGCTCGATCCGATATGATCCTTTTTGGATATCCACGTGGTAACCACCAGTACGGATTTTCAGATCCTGGATGAACTCCATGAATACCTTAGAGGTACACGCCAGGTTCCAGAGGGAGTCAATATCCAAATAGTCCGTGATATGTTTCACCATATCGACGGGAAGGGTGGCGAGGGTTGGGGAAGTACGGGAGACGGAAGACATGTCTGTGAGCAGAAGAGTGATTTATGGAGGCACACTTACAACCACTATATATTCCTTTTGCGGTGGGTGGGCGTGGTCTTGCGGTGGGTGGGCGTGGCCTGAGGTGACTGCGTGCGTGCGTTCTCAGATACTCATGGGGTGAGAACGCGCAGGGAGGGTAAGAGTCAATAATTAATTTGGTGTATGGATACAGGAAGGAGTGAGAGTACGAACATCGTACTAAAAACAAAAAACACTATGTACTGTTGAAAAGTTGAAGAGTCTGGCAATAACACAGTTAAAAAGAAGAATTTTGAAAAACTTACACATGGGCTCAAAACGAGCGCAAATTGGGACAATTTAAGAAAGTTAAGAAATTTTTTGATTTTTTCAAAAATTGAACAACTTTAAAATTGTGGTACGCTACCAGTTTTCAAGACAAGTTACCAAATTATTTGTTTTTTTGAAGAACAAATCACGACCTACATTTTTGTAGTTGACAACTTTTTGATAGCTCCGCCCACTTTTGAGATATGCGCATTTAAGATTGCAGAAGTGCGACTGAAAATTGGTCGAATTTGAGATGTTCCCTTGGTGTCACTTTATGTCCCAAATGTTTGAATTTTGTATTTTTCTTGTGGAAAAAATCAAGGGCTATATTTTTGTAATTGACAATTTTTCGATAGCTTTACCCAATTTTGAGATGAGCGCCTTTAAAGTTGTCTCTGGTTTCAAAACCTGCTAATAATAGAAAAAAATTGACCACCTTTGCAAGCTTGCAACTTTTTTATTTTGATAAGATTTCTGAAAAAAATACATTTTCTGTATAGACCGATTGTAGCTCTACATTTTTGTAGTTGACAAGTTTTTGATAACTCTTCACTCTTTTGAGATATGGAGCTTCAAACTTGATGTCCGAGAGAGCGTGTGGAAAGAGGAGGGCGTCTCGCTTCTCTGCGTCTCCCTCCCTTTCTCGCGCTGCTTCCAAGCTTTCATTTTTGAAGGCGCATATCTCAAAAGCGTGAATAGCTACAAAAAAGTTGTCGACTACAAAAATGGAGATCTAGATTTAATCTACATAGACAATATGAATAACAAGCGATATAATTCAACATAATAGCGTGTCAGAAGGTTGATAATGGCAGACGTTTTGCCCCATCCCGTGGAAGCGCAGTTTTAACTGTCTAATACAGTATTATAAATATGTTTTTCAAACCTAGATCATTGTTTTTGTAGTTAACAACTTTTCCAGGGCTCTTCAGGATTTTGAGATATGCGCCGTCCAAGTCTACATCTCAAGCTACGAATACAATCTTCAAAAACGCATATCCCAAAAGCGTGAAGGTTTATGAAAAAGTTGTCAACTACAAAAATGTAGCTCTTGACTTGTTCTATACGAAAATTATAAATTTGAAATCTTAGAAACAGAAAGTGACACTGAGGGGACATGTCAAAGTTGACCGATCTTTACTGAAACTTCTTCCCTGATGCTTAAAGGTGCATATCTAGAAAGTGGTCGGAGTTATCAAAAAGTTGTCAACTACAAAAATGAAGCTCTTAATTTATTTTAAAACATATCTGAATTCCAGCATTTTGTGGCAATCCAATCTTTAGTGACAATCTCTTAAAGTTTAGTTAGTCATTTGTGATTTGCACTGTATCTCCCTGGATTTTCCTAATGGCTTCGAGACCTCCCAATTCTGAGGGTTCTTTCCAATTTTCGTATTCCCACTCTTTTCTGTATCCATACACCAAATAAATTATTGACTCTCACAATTATTGACTCCCACTGCGCGTTCTCACCCCATGAGTATCTGAGAACGCGTGCACGCAGTCACCTCAGGCCACGCCCACCCACCGCAAGACCACGCCCACCCACCGCAAAAGGAATATATAGTGGTTGTAAGTGTGCCTCCATAAATCAGTCTTCTACTCACAGACATGTCTTCCATCTCCCGTACTTCCCCAACCCTCGCCACCCTTCCCGTCGATATGGTGAAACATATCACCGACTATTTGGATATTGACTCCCTCTGGAGCCTAGCCTGTTCGGCTAAGGTCTTCATGGAGTTCGTCCAGGATCTGAGAATCCGGACTGGTGGATATCAATTGGATGTTCAACAGGGTAGTTATCGGATTAATCTCCCAGCTATCCACTATTATTACTCTCACTTTGAAGAGGACGATGAGTACCTCATTGATTCTATGGACAACGACATCAAAGATTTCATAAGTCTTTTCCCTGCTAATATTGATGTTCTCCGCATTGACCCGAATCTGGTAAACCACTTCGATCGTTTCCATCAAGAATGTACTGTACTCTCAATTGGGGCGCACCCAATTGAGTACTGCCGATTCAAGGCAGAAATATGTCCTACTGAACAACTTGATCTACTCCTGAACTCTGTCAACTCTCGAAAAGGACTCGCATTGAATGGACCGAAACCTCTAGTCACTGAGAATAAGAAGATATTCAATATTGATTGGCTCCTGATCAGAAATGCCACGTGGATCACTCCAGAGTTTATTCGGAAGCTGAAGAACAAGGTTGTTTTCTTGATGGGTACGGAGGCACTGACTGAAAAGGATATCAATGAGTATTTGAAGGACTTGAAAACTGGAAAAATCGATAATTGGAATCTTCAAGTTATTGGATTCAACACAGGATTTGGTCGACCTCGTTATGATAGAGAAGCCATTCTTGCTGGATTGGATACAGTTATAGCCACGGATCAAATCTACAAAGTGGTGGATTACGACAAACGAATCGAGTCGGAGTTGTTCCTTGGAACATCCTCAGCCAATGGAGATATCAAGATTGGTCGTTCTTTTGATTTTACTGGAGATGATGGAATCAAAGTTAGCGTCGAATTCATGTGTCCGACTGTCACAGTTTATATTTGGAATCAGGAAAAGGATTTGGACAAGAAGACTAGTACCAAGAAACGAGGACACCCTGAGGATACCAATGGACCAGCTGCTAAGAAGTCTTGCTAATAATAATAATGATATTTTTTCAATACTTCGGTTTTTTTCTTTCTCACTTTTTTTTTTCAATTAATAAATCTGATAAAATTTAAAGAGTTTTGTTATTCAAGGGGCTTTGCACAGTGGATACCAGCACAATAGAAACAATTTCCCTCAAAACAGTGCAAAAAAAAGTGTTCAACTTTGAAGCATTGTCACGGGCTTAAATGTATTCCAAAATTTTTCAAAAAACATAAACTAGATAGATCAGACCTAGTTCTCCATTTTTGTAGTTGACAACTTTTTGATAGCTCAGCTCACTTTTGAGATATACACCTTTGAAGTTTGTAGCTTGAAAGCGAGCAGCGCGGGGAGAGGGAGGGAGACGCAGAGAAGCGAGACACACTCCTCTTTTCGCACACTCTCTCGCCGTCTTTTGAGACATTAACTTTGAAGCTCCGTATCTCGAAAGTGGGCGGAGTTATCAAAAAGTTGTCAACTACAGAAATATAGCTCTCGATTTGTTCTACAAGAAAAATATAAATTTGTGACATTTGGGACGTAAATTGACACCAAGGGGACTTGTCAAATATGACCGATTTTTACAAACGCTTCTTCTCGGATGATAGCTTTCAAGGCGCTTATCTCAAAACCGTGAAGAGCTATCAAAAAGTTGTCAACTACAAAAATGTAGCTTTTGACTTGGTCTACAAGAAAAGCATTAATTTAAAGCATTTGGGACATAAAGTGACACCAAGAGGACATCTCAAATTCCACCAATTTTCACTGACTCTTCTTCAAGGGTGGTTTTTTAAAGACGCATATCTCAAAAGCGTGAGGAGCTATCAAAAAATTGTCAACTACAAAAATGTAGCCCTAAATCTTATCTACCGAGCCATATATTTTTCAGGTGGTCCGCCTGCTCGACCATGGTGCCAACATCCACGCAGTCAACCAACTCGGAATGACCGCTTTCCACTACGCAGCTCGTGAGGGGAAGCTCCCAGTAATCGAGACCCTACTCCAACGTGGCGCTTCAAATCAGAAGACATTCCTTGGTGTCACTGCCTTGACGTTAGCCTGTGCAGGTGGTCATGCAGATGTTGTCAGGAGGCTTATAAGGCTCCCAAACGAGAATCAGACAGCGAAACGGTCACTGGCACCGACCTCATTGATTGTGGCGACGTGTAGCAAGTCTCCGTTGATATGTGGCTATTTGGCAGAGTAGGTTTAGCAGATTCTCAGTGGAGCGCACTTTCCTTTTTTACCTTTTTTGCAGCGCCCGTGTGAACATGGACGAAACTATGGAGCTGCTGAGAGGGCTATCCGCGTTATCCGTCGCTATCATATGCACCCCAGGGTTATATATGGTTAGAACACTTTTGGATCGTGGCGCCAGCGCCACTAAAAAAACGTTGATGAGAAGGACACCGGAGGAATTAGCCAACGACTATAATCGGAAGGATGTGTACAACTTTTTCCGGGAGAAGAGGAATCATCGCAGTCGTGAGTGTAATTTTGAGTTTATTGCTGGTATTGTTAAAGAATGCAAAAAATAATAGGGGGTAGAAGGAATCGAACCCTGGTTGCTTGTTTCGTGGCCAGACTTATTACCAGGTGCGCCATGAGGGGCCGACGGGGGGAGGCGAAGCTCCCCAAACGCCTCCGCTTATCACCATCCTCACCTCGCTATCCTTTTGTGCGCTCGTGGCGCAGCTGTATGCGCTTTTGCCCGTCACCCACAAGATCAGGGGTTCGATTCTACCTGCTGCCAAAATTTTTTTGCATTCTTATTTTGAGGTCATAGCACCTTTAGGGTTACTGTATAGCTCATTTTTAGTCGGTAGAAACTTAAAAAAATCTTATTTCAAAATTTCCAGGCATGAATACCGATTCCGACTTGCGAAAGGAGGTTAAGAAGGATCAAATCATCGAAAGAGAGTTGGGACCACCTCCTCAAAATGGATGCACTCTACTTATGTATGCAGTGACCGTAAGGAGTATCAATTCGGTGAGAGACGCAGAGAAGCTAGAGTGTCTGGGTGTCTGCGCTCTTCCTCTAACTTCTATAGCTTATATCTCAAGAGAGGGCGGAGCTTTCAAAAAATGGTCAACTACAAAATTATAGAGCGATTCTAGCTCTATAACATACTAAAAATTCATAAAATTTGCACCAGTACAGAAAAAGTTACAAAGTTTTAAAAGTTGACAAAAAAAATTTGTTTAAATTTTTTCCCAAGGCCAAACACCTAGTCCTTCACCGCGATTCTGACGTCAACATGAGAGATAACATGCACATTACTGCTCTCCAAATCGCCAGTCTGCTCCGAGTCGATGACATCATTCCGTTACTTCTCCAACGGAGCGCAGATGTTACAGTAGCCAACAAATTCGGCTGCACCGCGTACGACTTGTTTCTGATGTCTTGTGGTAAGTAGGTCAATTGTTCTCTTTTTTTCCCGCCAAAACGCTACATTAAGATTCCGTGGAACCCGGTCAAATCCGTGGGCAACTACACTGCCACCGGCCTGCAGACATGAAACTTAACCTGAGCAACTCATCGTCTAATCTCTATAAAGCATTAGGGACTAAGGTGGGATGGCCTAGAAATCCCGACTGATGGCCTAAGAAAAAATTTCAGAGTTTACTTAACAAGGTGTCCTCCCAAGTGTTCCAAGTGTCTGGAAAACCGGAAGCGATCGAGCCGAAGCAATGGTTGGAAGCGAAGGTCAAGTATCAGCCGGCGAAGTCGAGGAACGCTTATGTGAGTTTATTCAAAAATTATCAGTAGAGCGCACTTGGGTTTTTCAGAAATTCGCATCAGTCGAGGATATCTTGAGATCGGCAAGAGTTGCGAAACGACCGGAGACCAACGAGTATGATAATGAGACAGAGGCAACGAGGGAGTATATGGAGGTGGGTGAAAATGATGAAATAGGAATGCAAAAAAGGTTTGAGCCAAGGGGGAGTCGAACCAGGGACCCTTTGCGCGGGAGGCAAAAACGTAGACACCTGCGCCACAGGTGACACAAAAGGGAGGGAGGGAGGGGGTGGTGATAAGGGGGCGCGCGCCTCGCTTCGGCAGATGTGGCGGCGGCTGTGGCTCTCCACTGTGGCGCCCTGTGGCGCACCCGGTAACACAGTTGACCAGTAATCTCGCATCCCGGGTTCGATTCTTCTCCCCTCCCATTATTTTTTGCATTCTTTAACGATCACAATGATATACTTTGTTTTGGATTTGACCAATTTCCCACAAAGTTAGAAATTGTTAAAATCGTTATTTAAGCAAAACACTTTTTTTTTAGGAATGCCAATCCTTCGCGGCTCTCTGCTTCACAGACTTCTATGGTGAGCGTGACAACAAGACGCCCACTTCAGAATTCTACGATATCGCACAATACCATGCGAAACGGTCGGGAACCCTGAGAGACGACTACATACCGAAATTCAATTTCCGTCCGAGACGCAATAGTATCGAACGGCAGGACCCGAGGAAGCCGCGGAATGTGACATCCGTAGGGTCACCTCAGAATCAGATGAGGACGACGCCGCGGATGTTGAAAAAGTCGAGGGACGCGACGTCTTCTACGGCGGCGACGGGGACACCGGAGGTCTTCTCGGCGCAAGCTAGCAGGGCGAGAGCACTGGTCAATGTGCCTACTGTAATTGTGAATAGTAGGCCGAGAATGGTGGCGACACCAATGGTTACTAATGGTAAGTTTTTGAAATTTTGAAAAAAAAATTTACGAAAATGTTTTTTTCAAATTTTTCAGAACTAATCTGGAACCACTTGGCACGACGTGGAAAGATAGATTTGATGCAAGCGTTGAAAAGGGAGGAAATCGATAAGCATGTAAGTGCGCTCTATTGCGAAAAAGAAAATTTGGCGCCAAAGTTTTCAAAAAAGTTTTCAGAGTTTCTTCTCCCTCCGAAAAGCGAATCTCGAAGAGCTCAACATCTACACACCAGAGAATATGGCAGTGATTGAGGAGATTCAGCAAATGTATCCTAATTATCATTAATTACCCTGTTAATTATACATAAATTATTATATTTTTTCATGAATAAAAAATCAAAAGTTCAAAAAAATTTGCTTCAGAATTTTTTCACGGTCATTACCACCGCTAGTCATAAAACTACACTGCAATTAAGCGACTTTTTGGGAAATTACTGGTTTCGTGAAGGTCTAAGTCTACTAATTACCGCCCCGTCGTAAAATGTACTTTGTAGAATGTCTATCTGTGTGTCAAAATGTCCGGATGTCCAAAAGTGTGTTTTTGACAAATTTAGGTACTCTAACTTTGTGAGAAACGGGTCTAATTTCAAAAAAAGTATACCATTCGAATCGTTAAGAAAAGCAAAAAATAATGGGAGGGGAGAGGAATCGAACCCGGGATGCGAGATTACTGGTCAGATGTGTTACCGGGCGCCACAGTGCGCCACAGTGGAGAGAAGGTGGCGGCACTGCCACCGACCCGAGAAGGCGAGGCGAGGGCGCCGCTTATCACAACCTCCTCCCTCGATCACCTTAGTGTGTCCTGTGGCGCAGTCGTCTACACAGGTGGTTGGCCAGCGACGAAATATGGACCATATACGCGCTCGCGGGCGGATTCTATAGGAATTAGGAATGGGCGATATGTGTGATATATATACGGTCCGTTTCGAGTCCGCGCGCGAAGAAAGTTGCGTCCCTTGCTCCCACTGCCAGCCCCCTCCCTACTTTGTTTCCCGGTTGAGATCGTCATTGAACAAGAAGGATTAGTGATAAAATTACAATTTTATTTGAAGTAATATAAAAGGAATATTACAAATAATGAAAATATGAAGAAAACACAACAAATAAAACTTATAAATCAGAAGTTTGTCCGCCAATTGTGTCCTTGAAATTCATCGAAATCCAATTGTGGTAGAAGCAGTCGTTGACTTCTGTTTTCCCTTTGTATTTCTGAAAAGAAAATCAATTAATTTCGGAATAAAATATAATTGTTAAGTTAACTTACTTTCGAAAATAGTTTCCTCCATCCGGGAAAATACAATGTTGTGCGTGAGAAGTAGTGCAGTCAGATTTTATCGAATTTCCTCACTGAAAGAAGTGTATTTTGAATAGAAAATGCTGAATACTATTACAAACCTTTGAGAAAATCTATGGATTGATTCCATTTTAGCTGTCGCCGCTGCTTCTCTTTTTGAGATCATCGGACTGACTGAAAACACAATGATTGTTCGACCATTCACGGTAAAATGCGAAAATTTTTCACGAAAAAATTAATTGAAAGAAAATTCAGTAGAAAAAACATAAAGAAAAGCGAAACTTTCGAAAAATAGGGAAAGAAATTGAAAAGCTCCGCAAATGATAAAAAAATTATCATTATCCGAGAGAAGTCCGAGAGCTTCGGAAGAGCTGCTGCGTGCCGCGGCCGCGGCCAGCGCGTCCATATACGGTCCGCGCGCGGATGCCTGCCGCCGACTTCCTCCTCTTTTCCCGAAGTCCACACTGCGTCCATATAGTGTCCGTAGCGGGCCATATTGCAGCCGCGGACTCTATACGGACGGAAAATGGGACTGAATCCGCATGCGGTCCGCACGCCAACCACCTGTGCAGGCGTCTGCGCTTTTGACTGTCACCCACAAGGTCAGAGGTTCGATTCCACCTGCCGCCAAATCATTTTTGCATTCTTATTTTGAGGTTCAAGCATCTTCTAGATCATTCCCTAAACTTAAAATTAGTTTTTCAGGATCCCCCGGTAACCCTGGCTCGCCAGGAACGCCCGGATCCCGTGGTCCACCTGGAGCGGATAACCAACAAGTCTACGAGCCCATCCAATGTCCACTTCCCGAAAGAGACTGCATTCGGTGTCCTGCAGGACTTCCTGGATATCCCGGTAGAGACGGTGCGACTGGAGAACCTGGTCCAACTGGAAAACCTGGAAATCCGGGATATCGAGGAGCCGATGGCAAGCCAGGACGACCCGGAGAGCAAGGCGATTCGGGATCGCCGGGTAGACCGGGATCCGATGGAAAACCTGGATTACCTGGAAGGGATGGGAAGAAGGGAAGAGGTCTTCCAGGAAGAGAAGGAAGAATCGGGTTCCCTGGAAAGGAAGGACCGCCTGGCCTCAACGGAAAACCCGGAAGAATCGGTCTACCAGGCCCGGCGGGTCCTGAAGGCAAACCGGGGTATCCTGGGGTGCCGGGACAAGATGGATCGCCTGGAGAGGTCGGGGGACCTGGAGGACCGGGACCTGATGCTGGATACTGTCAGTGTCCGAATCGCGGCAATGTGTATAGAAATCCGTACCCGTATCGATCGAAAGCGAGACTTCATAAGCAGTGAAATTGTTGATTTGATGAGAAATAAAGAATCTGTATTTTCAATTTTTTTTACCTTGATTTTGATTTCGACCGAGTCGGCGCGAAAAATTTTGGTGAAAACTTCAAAATTCGTCTATAAAAAAATGTCTCCAAAAAATGACTGAAAATGTTCCCCGTCGCTTAAAACACATTCTGGTTCATTTCAATCCCACCGAATCCACTTTTTGGACGATTCACGTGACTTTAAAGCTTCCATTTTTAGTACTGAGAGACCTCTCACAACAACCTGCATAACTTTTTTCAAAAAAAAATTCTGCAAAATTTGAATAGATATTCGGAAAGAGCACGTTTACAGCTTTCCATCGATATATATTTTAACCCAGAACTCCAGAATACGAGGAGTACGATCTCGAAAAACAGAGTTCCACACATTTTTAAGCAAATAACTTCAACAAAAAAATTATATGACCATATTCCTTATCAAATTCTACATCTACCCTGAAAATTCCAATAAGATTGGTCAAAACCGGGGGGAGTTTTAGCGATTACAAAAAAGTCGGAGTACTCAATGGGAGTCGATCCCCGGACCCTCATATCCATAGTCGTCTACCTAACCATTCGGCCAAGCGGGGCCGCCACCACCCTCTCCTTATCACCGCCTCCGTCTCGCTGCCGACTTCGCTCCCCTGTGGCCGAGTGGATAAGGTGGTGGACCAGCGATCTGAGGGTCCGGGGTTCGAAACTTTCTGGGGTGAAAATTTTTTTGCATTCTTATTAAAGCCGTCTAGTGCTATCCAGAGATAGGAAAACGTTTTTTTTAGGTTTTATGCAGTTCACCATACCTGCGGCACCTAATCAAAGAGTTGGTAGGAGGGATGCGCCGCCGTCTTAATAGAACGTATCAATTAACGAAGACCCAATTAAAATTTTTCGTTTCCAAGTACACATAATTAAAGGTCTAAAGTGTGATGCTTACGGAGTAATTCAACTGTGAAATTATAAGAAACGCGGCTTCTTTTCAAGCAAACATTTCAAGGATGACGACCTAAGTGGTAGTTAAGTAATCAAGTAATTAAGATTTTGATTAGCTATTAATTTCATTTATCACACAAAAGATTCGGAGGGGAAAAGAGAATGGGATAGAGAGAGAGAGAGAGAGAGTTGAGAAGGTACAATTTCAGAATATTACTACTATAAGGGGCGGGGCTTAGGTAATTAATTGATTAGCAAAATAATTTAAGACCATTATATATGATTTAGAGGAAATTAAAAAATTATGCCAAATTCAAAAATTTTCAAGTTATATGAAAAAAAAATTATGGAGAGAAGGAAAATTATGAAAAAAATAAAATCACAGGACCGTAGTGTTGTTGATTGTGGTTGGAGAGAAAGGACGGTAGATCAAAATCTCAAATTATCGATTGAGTCTTAAAACCGTGGATGTCCGAATTGAGAGGCCGCCGCGTTCTCCTCAATCTTCTCCGCCTCAGTTTTTCGCTTCATTCCGACCATCGCTTTCGGATTCATGTTTCGTTGGCGGACCTGCAAAAAATAAAATGGTATTGCAATTGCGCCCGACGGACAAAATGATCTACCTGCTCTTCCAACTGGGTAATCACCGCCACCGCGTTGTGCAAGATGCCAAGTTTTGTCTGATTCCGTTCGGTATTCTGGTTGTGTTGTGTGCACATACGGCCGAGCTCTTTGAACGCCGAATTGATGTCACGCACACGGACTCTGAAAAAAATGAAGTAGAGGTAAAAATTTGTGAAAATTAAAAAAGCAAAAAAGTTTTGAACGGGGGCAAAACTCGAACCCTTGACCCTTTGGGCGGACCATTTTACCAGGTCGACCACACAGGCACAGAGGGAGAGGGAGGTCGAGTTGATAGCCGTTCGCGCGGATTTCAAGTCGTCGGCGCGCGCGCCGACGACGCCCCCGATTCAAATTTATAGCATTTCCAGGCACTTACCTCTCTCTCGCATTATTCTGCGACCGCCGATCCGTATCCTTCTCATCATTACTAACACTCTCGTTATCCGACAGTCTCGACGACGACGAGTGACGTGTGAGTGCTCCAGTCGACGGCGGTGCTCCTTGTTGTCGACGACGACTTCCCGCACGGGAGCCCGTCTTCTCGTTTCTGCTACCACCGACTCCAGACGATGAGCTCGAACCGGTTGGCATACCGGGCATGCCGGCGTAGAGGGACGAGTCAAAGTGAGGGCTCATGCCCGCCGCCTGGAATTGGTGTCCGTAGTCGGCAAGGTTCGCGTCACTTCCGAGACTGGTCTGAAAAATGAAAAAATTGGGTTAAAATTGGTTCAAAATGCTTGAAAATGGGCCTAAATCGCTTTCAGAGGAAGTGGCTGGCGTGCCTTGGACGCGGTGATGGCGACGAAACACCTCACACACCTCTACTCCCTCGACACCTTTTCTTTGGTGTGCACTCGTGGCTCACTGGTCTCGGGCGCCGCGCGCTACGCCATAGGTCAGGTGTTCGACTTTTTCGCGGGCTCAAACTTTATTTCCTTTTTTCTCAATGACCCCCACTCAATTGCGCAATCAAAAACTTTGTTCCGACTTCAATTATGCAACTTATCCATGCTTGTTTCCATGTTTACTGAAGGTCAACTCGTGCGGCGGCGCGCATCTTCTTAAGGCGGCGTAGATCAAAAGGGGCGGGCGGATTATGCATGGAGGAGACAAAAGCACTCGAGATTAACTTGCTGGGGTGGTGGTAAAATAAAAACATAAAAAGCGTCCCCCCTACTCACCGGCTGTCCAGACGGTGTCTGGTAGAACGAGAGGTCCGTCGTCGATGGATCGGCGCCGAATGGATAGGCGGTGGGGAGGGGGATGTAGGATCCGGATGCCTTCGTCTGGTCGTATGTCGGGTACGCTTGCCACTGTCCGTACATGGAAGACATGGCGTCAAGTGGGGCGACGACCGGCGGTTGCGTTGGTGGGGCTGAAGGGACGACGAGCTCTCCGGAGGTGTTCGCGGAAGACGTCTGGACAGAAGCCTTTAGTTCCAAAACGTCGGTGGTTGTAGTCGTGGATGGCGTGGTTGGAGATGTGGTGACAGATGTAGACGTGAGGGGTTTCGTGGCATCAGAAGTTTGTGGTGTTGGCGGGACGGCGGCGGTGGAGTCGGCTGGTTGTGGTGGTTGAGCCGTGGGGAGGAAGACGGAGGCGTAGTCGACTTCGGAGGGGGCCATTGTTTGGTAGGCGTTGAGTTGGTATCCGTCTAAATGTTTATGTTTTTTTAAGTGGCTTTTTACCCCGATTCCCCCGAGGGGTGGGGGATATTGGGGGGATAAACTTCATTTATGTAAACAAATTTTGACTAAAAGCGCCTAAAATCGCCCAAAATCTACTTTCCCTACCTCTAAAAAGCTTTAAGAAGAATGAAAAAAAGTTTTACCCCAAAAAGTTTCGAACCCGGGACCCTCAGATCGCTGGCCCACCACCTTATCCACTGGACCACAAGGGAGTGAAGTCGGCGGCGAGACGGAGGCGGTGATAAGGAGAGTGGCGGCGCCAGCGGTTGACCGAGTGGTTAAAGTAGACGCCCACGGATCTGAGGGTCCGGGGTTCGACTCCCATTGAGTACTCCCACTTTTTTGTAATCGCAATAACTCACCTCGATTTTGACTAATCTTACTGAAATTTTCAGGGTAGATGTAGAATTTGATAAGGAATATGGTCATGTCAAATTTATTCAAACTTTTTTGCAGAAAAACGATTAAAAACTCACTATTCCAATATTCGAGAGCATTCGCGTCCAAATTATACGGATAATCGTAGCCGGCGGGTAGCATCAATTGTGATTGAGCCAGGGCAGCGGTTGCGACAGTCGACGTGGATGTTGGGTGGCTGTTCGGGTCCGCCATAGTTTCTGGAAATAAGGGAGTATGAGGGAAACTTCTAGAAAAAGGAAAAGTGATATATACGCAAAATTTCCGAGGCAACGCAAAAGAGTAAGGAGTAAGCGTGAGAAAGAGAGAGGGCGAGCGACAGGTGAAAATGTGAAAATTGAGTTAGTCAAAATATTTTATATATAAACGTGATTAGATTTCCATCGCCCGTTATACTCGTTCTGGGGAAAAGAAGAAAATCGATTCGGCCCCACCGCCCGCGCGGGTAGATCATTATCATTACGTCACAATAAAAAGGGGTCTATGAGTTCACTTGGATAATGAAGATGTTGCGGTGTCCCCCTCTTAAGATGTTATCATATATCGTGTAGATCACAATCTACAGTAATAAAAACAATTATTGGCGGTTTTAGGGTTCTGGCATACCGGAGGTCAAAATATTTTTTTTAAAAGTTTTTGAAAAAAATTTGTGGGACCCCTGGGGCACCTAGGACGCGGTTAAGATATCCAGAAAGTTTCGCTCTAAAAATGGATCAAATTAGACGTATAAATAGACCAATTAGACGTCGAGGGTCTATGGGAAACGGGGAAAAGGGCTCTGGGAAAGTATTGCCCGCCAAATATGGTCGGTTCAAATTTCAGGAGGGTTTCAGGAAAAAAATGTCGAAAATTGAGTGTAGAGGGATCAAAAATGGGATGGTGGGGTGAAATTCTGAGAAATTTTGATTTTCAATAAAAAAATGTATAATTTTTTTTCAAAATAGCTCAAAATACCGTTAAATTTCGGAAATTTTTGTTCAAAAATTGTGCGCTACAGTCCCCTTGAGTTGATAAATCGAAGAGAGTGAGAAATTTTCAACAAAAAACCTTAAAAACCTAAAAGGACCTCAAAAACCCCTAGAATCTCCGATTTTGGCTCAAATTCCTGACTACAGTACCCCTAGGATAGCCTAAGGTACTTAAGGTACAGTAACCCTAATTAATCTACAGTTCCCCATAAGCTAACCGCTGAAAAACTGAACATTTTCAAGTTTAACAAAAAAAAACGCGAAAATTTTTTTTCGAAAAAAACGTAAAATTTTGAGCACCTTCAAAACCTTGTCTACAGCCCCACAAGTATAGCCTAAGGTACAGTAACCCACGAGCTTTCAGTTTTAAGCCGAAAAAACCGTCCTAACCAAAAAGGCATGTCCCCAGGCTATTTGGGTGGCTAAGAATGGTAAATGGTGGATAGAGAGAGAGAGAGAAAGGCCGATTGGACCTCCTCCACCCCTCCGACGGACGCACACACACACATATATACACGAAATAAATGCTAAACAGTGAGTGCGTCCGTCCCTCATTGTGTCCCGCCGAGACAGTACACCCTTCACGAGAGACGCAGACAGCGGATCTCCCGTGGAGACACTGTATAAGGGAGACGCAGAGACAAGGTCACGCCCCCTCTCCACCCAACAATCCACCCTCTTCTCCTTTTTTTGGGTGATGAGTGGAGGGGGGGATTGAATAGAATAGAAGAATAGAGGTCAGCTCTCTAGAGATCCCTAAGGGGGAGGGGGATGGACCACCCGACTGCACATGGGCAGGTGGTCGGGAGGGGGGACAAGTGACAAAAACTAAGAAAAAAGTTGGAAGAAACAGGACGGTTATGAGGGAAAATGAGTGGTAGAGCAGGTGTATGCAAAAAAAGTTCCCGCGCAAAACTTGGAACTGGTAGGTCAAAAAGTTTCCATTTTACGCGCCTTGAGAGTCCCCTTCAAAAAGATCAAAATTGGGTTCCCGCGCAAGAAAAACACAAAAATTTGGAATTTTGTAGGTAGATCACACAATTTTTCCATTTTTAAGCGTCTCTAGGTGCGAAAAACCCGGAGGACCGGGGTTTGAAACTTTCCCCCTTTTTGGGGCCTGTCGAAAAAATTCTCAAAAAATTTCCGTTTTTTTTTTGGAAAAAAACTTCTTAAGACTAATTTTTGTAGGTTTTAATGGCTTTTGAGACTTTTTTTTTGGAAATTCGCGGTAAGACCCCTGACATCAAGCCCAGGTGAAAATGACTCTCACCCCATCGACATAGAGGTCTCTGTTACGTAATCAAAGGATTGTTGGCTATGGGATACTGTCGGACCGCTTTATTGCCAGTCATTATGGTCCCTAACACACAAAGGCGGTGTCTTATGGAGATTCCTGGCTTATGGACCTTTCAGGCTTTATACAGGAAGAGGGATAGAGCAATTAAAAAGGGATTTGTAGGTTAAGCGTAGGTCAAAAGGCGGCGTTTAATTTGAGTTTTTTGGACCAAGCTATTCATAAGGTACGCTATGGGGAACGGAAAAGTGATGAGAAAGTCGTACACATGCTTGAAACAAAAATTTTGCTTGGAAAAATTAAAATGTGCAAAGAGGTCAAAAAAAGTTTTTTTTAAAGTTTCAGCAAAAAATTTTGTTTTTTGAGAAAGTGAAAATTCCTCAATCTTAGGTTCTATCTATTCAAATTTTTAGTATGTTATAGACCAAATCTAGAGGTCCATTTTTGTAGTTGACCAATTTTTGATAGCTCCACCCACTTTTGAGATATGCGTCTTTGAAGAGGTGCTACTGTAGGAGAGTGCGCGCCGAGAGATGAAAAAGTTCCTGTCTTTAAAGACGCATATCTCTAAAGTGGGTGGAGCTATCAAAAAGTTGTCAACTACAAAAATGTAGCTCTTGAGTTGTGCTATAACATACTAAAAATTTGGTAACGTGTCTAAAAACTGGTGCGGGTACCACAATCTTGAAGTTGGTCGAGTTTTGAAAAATCAAAAAATTTTGTTTAAAATTTTTTCTGTTAAAACTTCTGCGATTTGCGCTCATTCTTTGTTTTAATGTTTTAATAATTTTCTTATTCATTTTACTTAATAATTTCAAAACTTTGCCTAGAAAGTTAAGCTTTTCTCAAAAATCGTAATAAAGCAAATGACTAGACAAAACAAGGTAAATTCTGGGAAAGCCAAATTTCCGAAGAAAAAACATTTTTCACCTGCTCACATTATACACCATGTCTTTATACCTAACTAACAAGCCTAACTCGAATTCATCCACCTACAAAAACGAGCACAATCATTCCACATCACCAAATCCCCCCCTTCTCACCAAAAAACCGGGTCACACAGATATTTGCTCTGCGTCTCTCTAGTCACCACACTATTTCTCTCTTTTAGAACCTCCCCCCTAAGAACCCCTTAAACAGGGCAATTGTCAGTACAATTGGTGTCGCAGCATGATGTGTGTGTTGTATCCATCCTCTTCATCGGAATTAGGCGATTAGCATAAGAGTTAGCCCCTACGGTGATGATGAGGTGACAGGGGGAGACAGCTACTTAGCACCTATTGGATTAAAATTGCCGAAAATTTGGTGAAATTCTACAAGATTTGGATCAAAATTTGATTATCTGGTGGATCTGGCGCGCCTTTGGCGCCCTCCCATGACGACCAAGGTGGTGGAACACTTCTACTCCCTCGCCACCTACTCTTCAGTGTGCACTCGTGGCTCACTGGTCTGTGGCGCCGCGCGTCGCACAATAGGTCAGGTGCTCGATTTTGCCTGGGGACTAAACTTTTTCTGTTTTCTTTGTTTTCTTCAGAATTGCATAATTCGAGTTGCTAATGTTCGCAGGGCACACTTACACTTACTATTTGCCCAAGGTCTCCCCTACACGATTACCTAATACCGTACTTGACTTGATACGTAGTCAAATAAGCGGCACTCTAATTTCAAACCATCTTCTTAGATTCTTAGAGAATTAAACCCAAAAAAAGTGAGTCTTTACTTTTCCCGCCCCAAGGACACGAACCGGTCGGGACAGATGGGGCGAATAGGACACCCCACCGGTAGCCACCACCCGTGGATGATTTACGACGTGTTGCCAACCACCGCCATCCCCCGCGAAAGCATTTTATACATATATATCCGAAAGTTTATGAGCCCTAGAATTTTCGATGATTCCCCCTTTTATTCTTTTTTTCTTTGGTTTCCCGCCAGAAGAGTTTTATGACGGATTGGGTGTGATGGGGGATGGGAAAACGTAAACTAGGAGTCCTCAACTTGCTTAGAAAAAATTTGCTCGGAAAACTTAAAATATACAAAAATGGGGTGAAAATTCCTCGATCTTAAATCCTATCAATTCAAGATTTTGATATGTTACTGAACAAGTCTTGATCTACATTTTTGCAGTTGACAACTTTTTCGTAGGACTCCATGGTGATAAGGTGACTAACGTTCTACCGTGAAGCAAAAGCTATGTATATCTTCCCGCCGCATGTAATTTGAAGGCGCATATCTCAAAAGTGGGCGGAGTAATCAAAAAGTGATCAACTACAAAAATAGAGATCTAGACTTGCTCTATAACGTACTAAAATTTCGGTTACTTGTCTTGAAAACGGGCACCGTACCACAACCTTAAAATTGGCCAATTTTCCAAAGAAGAAGAAAAAAACGTTAGTTATTTTTTAACGAAAATTTTGGGACTATCTCGAGTTTTGGACATCGGCACAAACAGACACCCATACCTACTTCACACTCGGGTGCTAGTCCCTCACATCACCAGTGCAAATAACGGTCTAAAGAATATAGTGATGATTGGAAAAAGTGTGGAGGAAATCTAGACAGACAAACACACAGACAGATAAGATTTTGTCAGAACGTTTTGTAGGTTGTGGTTAATAGAGTCCGAATATTAGTAGGGAGGCTATGGCGAAAATGAGCATTTGACTTAGAAAATGGCTCCGTGACAACCTTTTTTACTAGTATTGAAATTTTCGCTTTTGGCGTCAAGTTTCCGGGTGATGACAACTAAAGTTTTCCCACCACATCGGTACCACCCAACTTTTGACACCTAGTTGATCCTCCAGATACAAAAAAAGTGTCAACTACAAAAATAGAGATTTAGGCAAGAGCTATGGCAAGAAAAATCCGTAAAAGTGATAAAAAGCGGCTCTGCTTTGAATTTTTTTTACTAAAATCTAAAATGTTCAGGGAGCTTTTGTGGCTGAGGTTGGAGGACGTTTAAAAAAAGGTGTCTGTTACGGTATTACTTATTGTCTTATCAAGGAACATTTTTAATGGATCACACAGTTCGAAAATAGAGTTTCATTTTTGTAGTTGACAACTTTTTGATAGCTATTCACACTTTTGAGATATGCATCTTTAAAGATAGCATCCGGGAAAAAGCGGCTGTGAACATTTGGTCAAGTTTAACATGTCCCCTTGGTGTCACTTTTTGTCCCAAATGTTTCAAATGTATATTTTTCTTGTAGATTAAAACAAAAACTACATTTTTGTAGTTCACAATTTTTCTGTACGAGCACTCCCTAGCAAGTTACGTATCGACAAAGTAATTTCTCTTTAAAATTGACCGTGCAAAAAAGACATTTTCTATTTTTCAACAAACAGCCCATTCCCTAACTCCAAGATCTTCTCTAAAAAAAATTTCAACTTTTGACACCTACCTAATCCCTCCGACCTCCTAATCCCCCCTAACCCAACAATTATGATTAAATAATTATATCGATGCTCTGTATATTTACAGAAGCCCCCTGCTCTCCCTCCTTCATACAAATACTAAGACATAATCGAATAGTGGGCATGATTGATGGAATGTCAACAAGTGACAGTAGTCCTTACCATTTGGAGGGAAAGTGACTAATGATGGGAAAATGTAGATTAGGTGTCAGTTTAGGTAAGGATATCTAAGTTTTAACCTAAGGACAACTTTAAAAGCTCGTAGCTGGCGAAGTTGGGACTCCAATTAACTAAAATTTATAATGATTGTGTAGATCAAACCCAGATCTCCATTTTTGTAGTTGACAACTTTTTGATAGCTCCGCCCACTTTTGAGATAAACGTCTTTAAAATGGATAAGGTCATGATAGGGAAAGGGCGCAGGAAAGGTAGGGTTTATAGGCGCATATCTCAAAAGTGGGTGGAGCTATCAAAAAATTGTCAACTACAAAAATAAAAAATTTTATCTACAAAATGCACATAATTTTTTGAATGAATCGGTTTAAAACTAATACCGTGACACAATCTCAAAGTTGGCCAATTTTTGAAAAAATTCGAAATATTTTATTTTCTCAAGGCTATAACTTCCCAGGAAATGTTTTTATTAAAAAGTTGTCAACTACTAAAATAAAAACCTGAATTCAAGCTACAAAACCAACATAACACTTTCCAAATCGGCCCAAAACTAATACCGTGACATGATCTCAAAGTTGGCAATTTTTTGAAAAAAGTATACATTTGTAAATTTTCTCAGAGCTATAAGTAACTTGGGGGAAACTATACCGAAAATTATTAACTTTAGAAATAAAGATCTAAATTTTATCTACAAGAAACTATACAAAAAGTTTAAAAATTGGTGGAAAACCAGCCTCGTAACAAAATCTCAAAGTTGGCCAATATTCACGCTAGAAAAAATTTCTCAAAAATAAGGGCTACAGTACCCTGAGCCTATGCCTTAACTCAGCCCAAATGGCGCAGGCAGAAGCCTGCGCCTGAGCCTCGAGCATAAGATTTACTTGTAGCCAGCATACTTATTAAACACGCCGGTCACCTTCCTACTGTACTTAGGCCCTCCTTTACAATTAGATCTTTTGTTTATCCTTCCGTCCGCCGTTCCTTTTTTCCATTTATCCTCCAAAAATTTCTATAGGCGGGATTACGTAATTCTTCCGTTGTCTTACCCAAGAATTGGTTACGTCACACAGAAATATTGAATAAAGGTCATGTAAGGAAAGGCTAAAGTTTTGTTTTACGGTGATTCAGAAAACATGGGGTACTGTAGCCGTTACTGGCCAAACTTGAGGTAGTGTTACGGTTGTTGGAAGGTCCCTGTTTCCAATTTCCCCCCAAAAAAGTGAGAAAATTTAGAAGAAGAGAAGTAGGCGATAGTAGAGCTCCTCTCTCTTCCGATATTCGGACGGGGTGCGCAGCTGGACAAACTAACTGAGAAGGGGGGAATAGAGAGGGACTATTGGATATATATATTATGTTGTAGAAAAAGAAAATCGTCATTTCGGATTGAGAGAGAGAGGAGAATGTGTTCGTAGTGATGGGGTGAGGAGGAGCATAAGAAGAGGAACATGTACTTGAATTGGGGATATAAAAAGTGTCAAATGGGATTGGGGAGGGGACTACGGTAGTTTAGAACAAAAAGTTTTGAAGATTTGGGGGTTTGAAGAACAGATAAATTGGAATTGAACGAACAGTTGTTTTGCGATTTTGATCAAAGTCATCAAAATCGGGACACCGTCGCGTAACTCGCTTCAAAATGCATATTATGAACTGAAAAATATACCAAAATGTAGATCTTGACGAGTTCTATGTCTGTGACCTGTCACGAAACGAAATGCTATTCGTTAACCCTTCGAGGGTCGGGAAAAGTGCTAAAAAACGCAAAAATTGTCAAAAAAGCCATTCTCGGGGTCTCGACGAGTTCTTTCACAGAGTTTGAGACATTTTTCAGTCAGAAATGACTTTTTCATTTCAAAATCAAATTTTTCCACAGATAAACTGAAATTTGTGAATTTAGCGGCATTTTTTAACCTGTTTTTCATGTTTGACGGCTGCTATAGTTTCAAATTAAATTTTTTGATTTTCGAGACATTTCCGAGGTTCGTGTCTCTATTGTTGATGAATGTTGAGCCAAAACCTACGTTTTCTAGTTTGAAATAGTGAATTTTGACAAAAAATGAGCGTAAAACATATAGAAACTGGTCAATTAGTAATTACCATGCTCGCAAACTAGGCCGGGGCGTAATTCTCTCAAAACTTTATGAGTTGATATTTATACCAAAATGTAGATCTCGATGTGTTCTATGACCCTGATATAATACGGACCAGATGGCCATCCGTGAATGTACCGCGAGTCCAGAAAAAGTGCGAAGAAACGTAAAAGTTGTCAAAAATCCATTCAAACCACCCAACCCGTGTTATATCAGGGACATAGGACTCAATGAGAATCATAATTTGATATATTTTTTCAGCTTATAACATTATAAAAAGACTTCAGTCGTTCGTACATCATCATACCATACAGATGTACAATAAGACTTGTCACCTGGGGCCGAAGTCAAAACCAAAAATTCAATTTTTTGATTCTTTTATCAGAAGTGTAGGTATTCGTACAATTTATATGTTCAGATGGACTCAAGATGGCCAGAAAAGTTATAACATGCAGACTACTATACACTTTCGAAAAAGTTCAAATCAATGTCCTAATATTTGTCAAACGATCCACACACATACAAACTAATAAACACCCACACAAAATGATTTTGAGTCGTTTCGATGGAGTCAAGGATTTTACAAAAATTTAAAAACGACAGGGACCCACCGGATCTCGTTGCGGAGTTTCGATTTACAGGCGATTTTATCCACAAAATGTTTTAAAAGCACGGTAGCCGCAACGAGACCCCCGGTGATAGTGGCTCTCAGAAAAAGTTGTGGTCGTCAAGCGTTACCTAATCTTATCCTAGCACAACTCGAAAACGTAAAACGGAGAATTTGATTATGGTGCTGAACTAGTACTAACTTTACGTCAGAGATCAGGGAGAGTTCATTAAATTTCTGGACTTAAAGTAAGATGCAGGTAGGGGCTCAGACAGTGAAAATTGGAAGAAATAACGGAAAAAATTGGCGGAAAACAGCGAATCGAAATTTTTTGAAATTTTGATCTCTTTTGACAGGGTGTCCCGGCACGCAAACCGTAAATTTTTCACATTGATTGTGTAAATCACATCTAGGACTACATTTTTTTTTAAAGAGGTGCTGTAGGAGAGTGCGTGCCGTGAGATGACAAAGTACCTGTCTTTAAAGGCGCATGTCTCGAAAGTGAGCGGAGCTATCAAAAAGTTGTCAACTGCAAAAATGTAGCTCTTGAGTTGTTCTATAAGAAAAATATAAATTTGAGACGTTTCGAACATAAAGTGACACCAAGGGGGCATGTTAAAGATGCCCAGTTTTCACGGTGGCTTCTTCTCGGATGCTATCTTTAAAGGCGCATATCAGAAAAGTGAGTAGAGCTATCAACAAGTTGTCAACAACAAGAATAAAGATTTCTATTCAAAAAATACAAATTTGATTAAATGTCGTGTGGTTGGGGTATCATAGTGAGGCGTCAAAGATGATGTATCCAGCAAAAAAATAAAAAATAAAAACGTTTTCTTTTAAGCCTTAAGGTTTAAGCCTCAAGAATAACCTAACATTCTAAAAAATTTTCTAAAAGTACAAAAATGAGTACACGTTTGGACTAAGCACCTGTCATGTGTACCCCCAGACCAAATGCGGTAAAGCCATGCGTGATCATCAAAAAAGAAGCCGCCTGCCCTGTCTTCTGTCCTCCCCCCACTCCAAGTGTCTACATACAAATCTTTCAAGCAAATAGAGAAGAGCTACAGTATACCCACCTTCAAAGCTTTAGAGATTTTCAATTAGGTACTGCAAATGACACTTTTTCGACACGAAAAAGAGAAATTGGAACAAATCTCTCTCTGTCTTTCACTCGATTATATATCCGAGGAGGGGAGCAATTCAATTTAGAGATTCAGAAGAGAGAAGGAGAAAGAGGGAAACGGATTTTATGAATGACAAGGGGGATGGAGTATAAAAATAACGGAAGAGGGGAAAGGGGAACTGGTAACAGACACGAAAATGTGGAAATGTGAATATACAGAAAGTAAGGGGAAACTGTGGAGAGAATTAGAAAAAAAAACAAATCTACAGGTAAGCTTCAGGTGTCAACTTGATCTTGAATGTTCTACTGGGCCATGTAAAAACGCGCCCTATCGCAATTCGGTAAAAATCGTAGAGCCTGAACTATGGGATTTCGAAAATGTGCGCTCCGAACACAACGGTTCCCGTGAAATTCTTAATTTTCAAATTTTGAATTCTGAAGTTAGGGTCACCTTTTTTTGTTTCGAAAATGCGAACAATGATTTTGCCATTAACTTTGTCCTAAACGGAACTTCGATACCGTGTATTTATGAAAACCGTGAGTGACTGCTGCAGGCTTCACAAAAATTACAAAACTAAGGGAAATTGTTCATTTTTTCCAAAAAAGCTGCTAAAAAACCAGCTGACAGGTTTTGGACTATGATGTTTCACACTCTAAATTTTGGAAATCGTATTTGCGTATTAAAAGGTCCTCTTATGAGTTTTCCCCGGGTTTTGAGAGTTATGATTCCGATAAAAAGTTGAAACATACGTGAAGCTTGCATAATAAAAGTATACCGAAAAAAATCTAACAAGGGAAGTCTTTGGAGACGCCACTTTCAAAAGACCTGTAAATTCGGTTATTGGTATTTTTGACCACGGGGAGTCCATTTCTGCAGTCAAAACCTGCTAAATGTCTCTGTGAGCCGAGTTATGAGCTCTCAAACTTTTCATATGGTGAAGCTTTTTCACGCGTAATTCCAAATCAACAAGTAGTATACACAAGGTGTTCTCATTTTTGCAAAGTACGAGCTTAGGTAAACCGCTGGAGAACACAAATGGAACCGCACGATGGCTTATATGCGGACGATTTGGAATTCCATGTGAAAAAGCTTGACCATATGAGAAGTTTGAAAGCTTATAACTCGGCTCGCAAAGACATTTAGCAGGTTTTGACTGCAGAAATGGATTCCTCGTGGTCGAAAATACCTATACCCAATTTTTATAAATTTGATTTTTTGTGAAGCAATAGTCACTCACGGTTTTCATAAATGCACGGTGTCACAATTTCGCTAGGGCTAACTGAAGCGTTTGGTGATAGTTTTTCGCATTTTCCAAACGAATAAGGTGGCAAAAACTTGAAATTTGAAAATCATGAATTCCAGGCGCACATTTTCAAAATTCTATAGTTTAGAATTGCATAGTAGTGGAAATGTAGAAAAATATGAAAAAGGGTAGTAATCCATCCGTTTTTGAATGGTAAACAGGGGGGATTGATGGAAGCATCATGCGAATTGCTTTTGTTTGCTCCCTTGATCAAGAGAAGCGAACAAACTGCAAAATATAAATCAATAACTACTGTTCTCTATTTTACTGAAATAGTTCATATTCTGGACATCCGGACGCTAAGGCGTTGGAAACACAGACAGACACAAAAAGCGCTCAAGATGGGGACGATACGGATCCAAAGTTACAAAAAATTCTCCCGTAGAAAGCGCGCTCTACCAAACGACTAGGCAGGTTCTGAGTTTGTAAGATTTCGAAACCGGAATGGGTCATGATAGCGATACGAAAAATAACAATCCTGCTCCATCGTACTTTAAAACGCGCCTGACTAATTTTTAGGGTAGGAACACACCCTAAGACAGAAAAAAACCGGCGAACCGCGTTGCTGAATCGTTTATAACTCGGTCCACAGAAGAATTTTGCAGAATTTTATTTCAGATTCGTAATCTACGGACCCAAAAGTATCAGGGGGCCAAACTCTTGAGTCGTGTGAAAAAATATGAGGGCTTCCCCTGGGAACACAGACAGGCAAAAACTCCAAACGTTACAGTTGTTGGGTCGCAGTTAGTCTGCAAACGCGCTCTATCAAAATTTCCAAAAACAAAAAAATGAAAAAGTGCTGAAGTAGCAATCGTGCTCTATTGTACTTTAGAATCGACAAAGGTAAGGAAACACCCTAAGACAAAAAAAATCACGCCCTACTCCCTCCGTTGTGCTCACCAATCGATTGCGCTTCACCATTTTTCTTCTTCCTCTTCCCTCCATTCCCCCCTATTTTCCAACCGTCCCCCCTCTCCCTCCATCTCCTCTCCCAACTAGATGCCTAGAGTCCATACGATCAGTTGAGACACCAGAGACGACAACGAAGGACAATTCGCCTCTCACTTCCGACCGCACATCTGGCATTCGTCTGAATAAAACGACTAAGGCCCCCCCCCCTTTTCGTTTTTCGACAACCTCGATGGAGGGATGTGTTTGTGTCTCACCCCACACACTCATTTCCAAATTTCCAACTAAATGTTGAAATTGTTGGGAAAACTACTAGATTCCTTTTCGAATTTCAAAAAGCGTCAATATCTGAGATCACGGAGCCCTAGGTCATAAAAGGGGCGCAGTCAAAAAATCGAGCATTTTCAAAAAGACACCCTAGGGCACCTAATATTTCAAGAATAAGAAATAATTTTGGTCCGAGAAAAAGAAAATGGGCGGAGCCAGAGACGGGGCAATGATCTTGAAGGAGTGGAGCTTGCTGACAAAAGGACCGACGTCTCAGAAGGGGGACCTTTTTCAATCGAGCAAAGAGGTGGAGCTTCTACAAAAGTTTGAAGGTTTTAGAATCCTAAAAAGCTGAAATACTTTGAAAATGCAAAAAAAAGGACAGCGCTTATGACTGAACGGATACAGAATAGGAAAAAAGAAGAATTCGTCAAAAAAAATTTTCAAAAATTCAAAAAATCACAATTTCTTTAAACCGCAAGAGCTACCACTGTATGTGTCAAGAATTGAAGATTTTGAGCACCGGGGGCAGAGTCAGAGCTTGGAAACGAAGAAATTCGCGAAATGGATCTTTCAAAGGTGTGATAGTGAAAATTAGAAAAAAAACAATGAACAAGGTCTGAAAATTTTGTTGAGATCGGTCATATGGTACCAGGTGCTATGAGTTACCAAAAAAGTGTTTTTGGCAAAAATAACTGTTTTTTCCTTGGCGGCTTCATCCGGGTCGTCACTGGCAAAAATCGCAAAAATCGTTTTTCAAAATCTTACAAAAATGTTATAACGGTTCAGAACCTCGAACACGGCCAAAAAATGCGAAAAATGCGGAAAAATTTGAACGATTAGAAAATTTTCAAAAATTTGTCACTTTTGGAAATTTCAAAAAATGACATTTTTCTGGTAACCTGCTAAAAGTCGCAAAAATCGTATTTCATAATCTGAATATTTACAAGCATGTTAAAATGGTACCAGAAACCTATAGGTATTGATGACACATCAATTTTCCCAACAACTGATTATAATTACGATTAAGAATTTTCTAATTGCTCAGACGATAGAATTTTCGAGAAATATGCTTTCACAAATGAAATCATGCCCTAATATAAAAACTAAAAACCTTGTGATGATCGTGATGACACACCTCTCCTTCTTTTCTTCCTAACGATCGCCTGAAAACTGCACCGCGTAAAAACAGAAAGAGTGGGGGACCAGCTGTGATCGGTGCCACTCTCCGTATCGAGTGTGTTGACTAGTTGAGAACTTTTTTGGAGAGTTTGAGGGAAAAAGGTCAATTTATTAGTGAAAAAGGTCAATTTATTAGTGAACTTTTTTGGACTCACTCAATTGAAAGGAAACGAGGAAGCTAGAAAAATAGTATAACATGTTTTCCTTGAAAAATGTTCTTGAGAATGCTTATTCTCGCCGAAGCTAAGCTTAGGAAGTATATTTAGAATCTTCAAGTCTTCAGATTCATAATACCGCATTGATATGAATCAAAACCGCCGATTTAAAAAGAACAGCGCATGAATCAAGATCAGGGCAGGAAAAATTCAAAAGTTTTGAATTTGTATGAAAACTGTAAGTATTAAGAGGACAGACCCACAGAAACCTGTTTTTGAGTGCGGAATCTGAAAAAAATTTGGTAAAAATTGAAAAAAGGTAATTTTCAAAATTTTCCGAACGGATTTTTGGAATCTTACTAGGAAAGGATCCCGAGTCAAGATGGATTTACAGATCGAGATATATATATCATTAGAACGCGCTGATTTCAAATCTATTCCGTTTTTGCTGAACGATTCTGTGAAAAAAGTTATCCGCGTTTTTGTGGCTCCTCAGTTCAAAAATGAGCATTTTCATGATTCCCAAAATTAATATTTTGTTCTTTCAGCAACATTTTTGCTTACCACTTCCTCATTTTAGCAAAAAATTGCCATTTTCTATATAAAAATTGCAAAAACTGCTTTAAAAACAGTTTGATGCGCGTTTCTTTACATCGAAAACTATAAAAAATGAGTTTTTACAGTTTTCCAAGTGTGTTAAAAAATCACTTTTGCACTCAAAAATGTTCGCAAGAACTGTCCAAAAAGCCATTTTTAATTCAAAAACTTCGAAACATGATTGTCGGGTTGAAACCCGGCACTTCCGCTTTTTTGGGTGGGTTTGAACGGTTTTTAGGTTTGTTAAAACGAAGCTCTGTTTCAAAAAACACCATTTTCAGACCTACAGTACCCTCTTACTCAAGAAGTCCATCAAAAACCAAACAAAGGAGGTCAAAAAATTGAGGTAAAGAAACAAAGCGAGGGAAAAAAAGGGATAGAAGAAACAAAACGAAAGAAATGAACTGTATTAAACATATATAAGATCTCCCGTAGAGAATCTTCTCCCCCTTAACTGTCACTCATCTCCCCCCCTTTTCCCGCCGGTCGAATTTCAAATTTGGCGCGTGCCACCATCAACTAGATAGTGTGGACGGATGAGAGATAGATTAGCGGCTTTGTTTAGGTGCCATTATACACGCGATTTCATTGAAGACTAAGAAGAAAAGAATTGGGTGATGGACGGAAAAGAAGAAAAATGAAATTTGAGGGAAGAGAGATGGTTAAAAACGATAGGTGGCGCGTGCGAAGGAAGATTGGTGGCTTTTTGGAAAATTTTTGTCTGTCTGTGCGCCGTAGAGAACTAATTCTGGATGTCCTTCGCGAGAAAATGAAAGCAGAGTGATAGAAAAATCAATCTTAGTGTGACTTAGGTTCTTAATGTGGTTTCTAAAGACATTTTCTTTATTCCAGAGCGTCGAGAATTCATTTTTTACACTTTGTAAAACCGCCAGCTTTTGTCAGACAGGTTACCAAATATACTCATTCACTAAATCAAAAATAGGGCTACATTTTTGCAGTTGACAATTTTTCGATAACTTCACCCACTTTTGAGATACGCGCCTCTAAAGAGATGCTACTGTAGAAGAGTGCGCGCCGAAAGGTGAAAGTACCTGTCTTTAAAGGCGCATGTCTCAAAAGTGGGCGGAGCTATCAAAAAGTCGTCAATTACAAAAATGTAGCTCTTAACTTGTTCTACAAGAAAAATATAAATTTGGGACATTTAGAACATAAAGTAACACCAAGGGGATATGTTAAACTCGACCAAGTTTTACAGACGCATTTTCTCGGATGCTATCTTTAAAGCTGCATATCTCAAATGTGGACGGAGCTATCTGAAAATTGTCAACTGACAATGGCTAAAGTCTATTACCTTTTGACCGGTATTTTATTTCACTAACCATACTTGTCAGTTACGGCTCGGATTCAAAAATTCCAATTTTTCAAATAACAGCTACAGTACCCCACAATGAAAGGCACAAATTCTGAAAAGTCTAAACAACTTATCAAAACAAAAAATAAATGTCCAAACGTGTTTATTTATAAAAATTATGTTCAATACTTCTTACAATTTTTTTTCAAAAAATCAAACAAATCAAATCTCCTCAAAAATAGCCTTTCTCACAAGTTCAATAGCATTTGGATGTTTGAGAATAGCCATATGATCCGCCTGGAATACCTCATGAACCGTCACCTTCTTCCCTCCATTATTCCCAATCCAATTCGTGCACACCGTCGCCGATTTCTTATTCACCGTCCCATCGCCGTCACCCATGAACTCGGTGGGCGGGTAATCCGGAAAGTACCCGGGCGCCCATTCGAATTTCTCCGGTGTCGGCACCCCTGTCCCATAAATACAATGGACCGGGACGCCCGGCGCCGAGATATTCCCGTTGAGACGAGCGGCCTGTTGGTATTGATCCCAGCCCGTCATGTAGTCGATATCTTGGAAAAATTCTTTGATATTTTGAACCGTATAGTTCTTCTCTGCAGTGGTCGCCAGGATTTCGTGTGGTTTCCACGCAACGGGGGATGGGAACAGGAATGCGGATGAGGTGAAGGATCTGGAAAAAATAGAGGCTTAAAAATGCGTCAAACGCGCGCCAGTAGTTTTTTGATAGGACCGATAGTTAAGGAGTTATGAGCGTTGGAAGTTTTTATTCGTTCTGAATTTTGAGCATAACAACGCGTCAAAGGCGCGCCAGTCACAGTTTTTACTTCATACGACACAAAAATTATCTCGAGAATACCGAAGAAACAGATTTTCGAAAAATTTCGAAAATCTTACTGTCATTTCTCACTAAAACCGTCATAACTCGCTTATTTTTACGTCAAATTGTTTAAAATTTGTATTTTCAAAATTAGCGTGTCAAGACACCTCGAAAGTGTATAGGCATGACTATGTTCGAATTTTCGGGTCCCGACGCGAAAACTACAGTAATCACGCTTAAAAACGCTCCTAAGGTACGCCAGTGAAAGTTTTTTATTGTTGGTAAGTGCCTTACTAGCTTAGCTACAAACGACACAAAACATTTCTCAAAAATATTACAAATTCAAAAAGTTACAGATTTTCGAAACTTTTCGAAAATCTTTTTTTTGAAGGTTGTCACTAAAATCGTCATAACTCGCTTTATTTTTTCCCAAATTTTTTGAAAATCAGATCTTCAGAATCCTCACATCTTGACGCTTCTAACAAACTCAAAAATTAATTCCAAATTCCAAATAATTACCTCTGCATAGCTCTCAACTTGCTAGGCGGCAAAATCACTCGATAATAGTTCATATTGTATCCAGAAGCGAATAGTCGGACGATTTGCATGGATCCAGCCCACGGCGCCGCGAGGCTCACGAAACTGTTGATATATTTGTCCTTCCAGGCCTGAAATGAGATTTGGTTGGAAAAAAGGGGCGGAGCTTTAAAAATTTGAAAAAGTTGGAAAAACTTAAGTGGGCGGAGTCATTTTTCCTTCACAAGTTAGGTATTACTATTTTCAACTATGCTGATACCAAAAATAGTTGTTATTCAACATGAAAAACTGTGGAAATCGAAATATTTGCGTTTGAAAATCTGAAAATTACAAAACTTCGAAACACCCGTAAGTGGGCGGAGCCTAAAAACTTTTTTCTAAAGTTTTTCTTAAAAATTGGGTATAGGTATTTATGACTATGCTGATTTCAAAAATGGAACTCATTTCCCAAGAAAACTTCTAGAAATCAAGATCTTCATGTTTGAACTTTGAGAAAAAAACCAAAATTTGAAAAATGCGTAAGTGGGCGGAGTCGAAAAATTTTTGCTCAAAAATTTTTGCTTAAAAATTGGTTATAGGTATTTTAGACCATGCTGATCTTGTAGATTATAGTTATTTTACATGGAAAACTCTAAAAATCGAGATATTTGCGTTTAAAAACTTATAAATTACCAACATTCGAAAAATGCATAAGTGGGCGGAGTCAAAAAAATGTCTTCATAAAATGATGCTTTAAAACTTGGGAATAGGTATTTTTGACCATGTTGACTCTAAAAATTCAATTTGTTTTTCATGAAAAACTTTAGAAATCGGGATTTTTTCGGTTTGAAAATTTGAAAATTTTCACCTAAAAAAGTTTTTTTCAAAAAAAATGTTTCTTCTTATTTTTCCATTGTATCCCAAAACTCACCTGATCCACATAATTATTCAAAAAGTACAATGACAACGGGTTGCCCATACTGTGCCCAACCAGCACGATCTTCCTGTTGTCATTCCAGCGATAGGTGGTCTCGATGAGGGTCTTGAGTTGGATGAGGTACTCGTTCAGCTCGTCTGGAATGATTGAGATAATTGGAGGGTAATAACGATAATTAGGCAAACAATCCCTAGTTTTTGGCGAAAAATTAAAAAAATCCGGATAAAAATGAGGAATTTTGAGGTTACTGAAAAGTTTCAAAATTTCCATTTTTCTGAAAAATTGACAAACTTTGACAAGCCCTAATAGCGCTCGGTTTAGTAATACATTATTGATTTTTTGATATGTTATAGACCTCGTTTTGATCTACAACTTTGTAGTTGACCACTTTTTTGTACTGTCACTCCCCGGGGTACTGTAGCTCACACAAGTTACCTTACTGTCACTTGTGGGGAGAACAATTAATGATGAGCCAATCGTTGCTTAAAAACGCGTCAAAAGCGCGCCAGTCACAGTTTTATCAATGTTTTTGTAGTAGCTTACTACCTTAACTACATACGGCACAAAAAGTTACTCAAAAATACCAAACATTTAAAAAGTTACAGATTTTCGAAACTTTTCAAAAATCTTTTTTCAGTTTTTACTAAAATCGTCATAACTCGCTTGTTTTTGCTCCAAATTTTTTGAAAATAAGATTTTTGGAATTAGCGGGTCAAAACGCTTCGAAAGAGTATAATCATGACTAGTTTTTACTTTTTGGAGTTTTTGGGTCCCTACGCGAAAACTACAGTAGCCCGTCTAATCTTTAAAGTCGCATATCTCAAAAGCGTGAGGAGCTATCAAAAAGTTGTCAACTACAAAACTGTAGCCCTATATTTGATCTACCAGAAAAATATAACTTTGGGGCATTTGGGACATAAACTGACACCAAGGGGACATGTCAAAAAGTGGTGAAATTTTCACTGGCGCTTCTTCCCGGATGCTACCTTTAAAGGCGCATATCTCAAAAGTGTGAAGAGCTATCAAAAAGTTGTCAACTACAAAAATGGAGCCCTAGATTTGATCTACAACAATCTATTAAAAAAATTCCAAAAAAACTCACTAGGCGATCGTCTCCAATCGAACGGCGCTCCAACCACATCCTTTCCTCGTCTATATCCCCAAGACACCATCGAATCGACAATATCGAAAAAGTATCTTCCCTGGGACGCCTTACTCTTATCGAGCCACTCCACACCTTCAGTTGCACCAAATCCAGCGACCCGAATATCGACTCCAGGCATATTATCGGATAGTCCAGTGGTCGAGTTGAAGACAAGTCTGAAAAAGAATAATAATCGATAATTTTGGACTTAAAAACGCTTCAAAGGCGCGCCAGATACTTTTTTTTTTATTTTCCCAAGTACCTTACTGCCTAAACTAAATACGACACTAAAAAGTTCTCTAAAATACCAAAAACTAAAAAAGTTACAGATTTTCGAAACATTTCGAAAATGTTATTTTTCACTAAAATCGTCATAACTCGCTTGTTTGCGGCCTAAATTTTCTGAAAATAAAATTTTTGGAATCAGCGTGTCAAGACGCTTCGAAAGAGTATAATCATGACTATATTCGATTTTTGGGATTTTGGGTCCCGCCGCGAAAACTACAGTAACCCATCTAGCAGGCTTGTCACAGATAAAACTCACTGCATATTATCCGCCCAACAATCGATAACCAGCGGTGTGAAGAGTTGAAGGTTGAGCCACAGGTCGAAATAGTCGGCTGTCTGCTTAGAGCACACGTAATGGACCACTGTTGGTTTTCCAGTTAGATTTGATTCCAGCTGGCTCCCACCGTCTCCAGGCACTGAAATTTTTTTTTAATGTTTCTTGTAGAACAAATCAAGGGCTATATTTTTGTAGTTGACAACTTTTTGATAGCTCTTGACGCTTTTGAGATATGCAGCTTTGAAAATTAGACGGGTTACTGTAGTTTTCGCGTCGGGACCCAAAAAATCGAAAGTGGTCATGATTATACTCTTTTGAAGCGTCTTGACACACTGATTCCAAAAATTTTATTTTCATAAAATGTGGGCCACAAACAAGCGAGTTATGAGGGTTTTAGTGAGAAATTGCATTTTCGAAAAGTTTCCATTTTTACTAAAATCGTCATAACTCGCTTGTTTTTGCTTCAAAATTTCTGAAAATACTATTTTTGCAATCAGCGTGTCAAGACGCTTCGAAAGAGTATGATCATGACTAGTTTTGATTTTTCGGGTCCCGACGCGAAAATTACAGTAATCACGCGCTGCGAAGCTTTAAAGACGCATACCTCGAAAACGCTGGCTCCCACCGCCTCCTTGGACTGAAAACTACCAGAATTAGCATCGCAAAACAATGTTTTAAAAATTTTGACCCCAGAAAATATCGAACCCCGGAGCCTCCAGTTGACGCGCTCACCAACAGGAGTCTACTTTTTACGCGCCAAAGGCGCGCCAGTCACAGTTAATGTACTTTTTTCATTTTCCCAAGTAGCCTACTAACTTAACTTTATACGACGCAAAAAAATTCCCAAAAATACCAAAAACTTAAAAAGTTACAGATTTTCGAAACTTTTCGAAAATGCAATTTTTCACAAAAGTTGTCATAACTCGCTTACTTTTGCCCCAAATTTATTCAAAACTAAATTTTCAGAATCAGCATGTCAAGACGCTTCGAAAGAGTATAATCATGACTAGGTTTGATTTTTGGGTCCCGACGCGAAAACTACAGTAATCATCTTTAAAGGCGCATATCTCAAAGGAGGTGCGCGCTGGCTTTGGCGTTTTTTGGCGCTTTGGTCGGAATTTTTTGTTGTTAATCCAAGACTACAAACTACAAACTACACTTTCACAACTTACCCAGTATAACAGGAAGCCCTTTCGGCTGCTGCCTTCCAAACTTTCCGAACCATCTCGCATCACATGAAGCTAATAGAAAAATAAGAACAAGAAAAAGACGGAGAGCAAGTCGCATCTCACCCCAAACCGTGGTACAAAATGAGATATAACTGACCAGGCCGATGGGGGAAAGAGGGATCTCTATCTCGTCTTCACCCTCTCTGCGTCTCCACGGAATGTTTGATCTCTCGTCTGGGATGACAACACATCCCATAAATCAAAGGAGCAAATGTTCACCTCATCACATGAGGTCACCGAGGATAAGATAAAGGAAAACGTATAAAAAACAATGAACGATTTATTGGGGGGGTGAGAGAGACGAATACAATAGGGTGTGGGTGGGAATACAATAAAACAGGGTGAGAAACAAAAGAAGAAAAAAAACGTGAAAATCTACTTGGGTGTCTTCGCAGGCGGTGTCCCTTTGTAGACCTTCGCAGAATCCGTTTTCATCTTCTTCTTCTTTTCGCGGTACCTGGAAACAAGTAGTAGAATTTTTACATGGCTGGACTCAAAATTCATTTCTGAGTATTCCCTGAAATTTTCAGCGAAAAATATCAAAAACACGGCGAGTTAAAAGAAAAACAAAAATGGAAGAGTACTCAAGGGGAGTCGAACCCCTGACCCTCGGATCCGTGGGCGTCTACCTTAACCACTCGGCCACCTGGGGTGACGGAGGGCGCCGCCACGCTCTCCTTATCACCACCTCCTTCTCGCCGCCGACTCGTCGCCCCTGTGGCCGAGTGGTCAAGGTAGACGCCTACGGATCAGAGGGTCCGGGGATCGACTCCCCTTGAGTGCTCCCTCAATTTTATAATTCTTATAACTCGCCGAGAATTCCATATTTTTTGCTGAAACTTTCAGATTATAAAGAGCATTTCCTGAAGAACACGTTCAGATAAAATTCAAACCAAAACTCACAAAGCGCACGAAGAATCACTTGGTGCCAAGTCAGGATCCGTCAATTTCGAGGAGGCCTTGCTTGTGGAGACACTGGTCGATGGTGCTTTTGGATCGACGAAATATGGGAAGATGGAAGCGGGTGGTGAGACTTTTCCCGGTGGTTTTTGGGGGTCTGGAAAGGGAAAATTTTGCGATTTTTGGTTAATCTTTGGCTAATTTGAGGCTTTGTTACACTGCATGGGGTAGGTTAGTTATTGAAAACGTTAGGTTGGTTTGGAAGATCAAAACTCGATCTCCATTTTTGTAGTTAACTTTTTGATAGCTCTGCACGCTTTTGAGATATGCGCCTTTGAAGGGTGGACGGGTTACTGTAGTTTTCGCGTCGGGACCAGAAATCCAAAAATTCAAAACTAGAAAACTAGATTATGCTCTTTTGAAGCGCTTTATCACGCTGATTTTAAAAATTCTATTTTCAAAAAATTTGGGGCAAAAACTAGCTAGTTATGACGATTTTAGGGAAAACTGGAAAAAGATTTTCGAAAAGTTTCGAAATTCAATAACTTTTGAAATTTTGCATATTTTGATTCGATTTTTGGCTTATTTTATATTTTACGTTTTGTACTACCTTCGAAAAAAATTCAACATTTTCCAGACGCCTCAAAGCCACCAGCACCCTTCAAAAACTGAGTGTCTAGGCATTTGGCGAGCCCGGTAAGAAAACGCTCATATCTCAAAAGTGGGCGGAGCTACCAAAAAATCGTCAACTACAAAAATGATGATCTGGACGTGGTCTACCAGAAAAATATAAATTTGAAACACTTGGAACAAAAAGTGACACCAAGGGGACATGTCAAAGTTGATCAATTTTCACTGGACTTTTTTCTCAGATGCTATCTTCGAAGGCGCATATCTCAAAAGTGGGCGGAGCTATCAAAAAGTTATCAACTACAAAAATAAAGAGCTATACTTGATCTACTAAACTATCACAAAAATTTCAAAAATGAGTAATTTTTCGACCACGTAATCAGTCCCTATAACTCACAGTCGCTCAAATCGCCGGGTAGTTCATAGTATTCGCTGACGACGGCATCTTTTGTCGGACTGACTCTTTTCGCGGACCCCGGTGGAGACGATCCTTTAGACGGTGCAACAGATGAAGCGAGGTCAGATCCAGAAGCCTTCCCTCCTGGTGGCGACGAGGATTTTCCAGATGAGTTGTTATCTGGAAATGTAGGAATAGATTTTTTTTTCGAAATTTTTTTACAAAAAACCCCTGAAATTTGCTACAAAATAAGCCAAAAAGCAGGTCAAAGTCCCTCTAACTCAAAAAGTTACAGAATTTCGAAACATTTCGATAATCTATTTTCAGTTTTCCCTAAAACCGTCATAACTCCCTTATTTTTGTTTCAAATTTTTTGAAAATCAAATTTTCGGAATCAGCGCGTCAAGACGCTTTGAAAGAGTATAATCATGACTAGGTTCGAATTTTTGGGTCCCGACGCGAAAACTACAGTAACCCGCGTAACTCACTAAGCTGTTCTCCAGGTTGTCCAAGGTACTGGCTGGCTACAAAACTTTTGTCCTTTCCTTTATCCGGACTTGATGTCTTCCCAGATGTACGTGGTGATGACGAAGCGACGCCAGATGATCCAGTGGAATCCTTTGAGGTTCCAGATGGCTTCGAGGCGTCTGGAAAATGTTGATATCATTTTTGAAGGTAGTACAAACCGTCAGCTTCAAAATAAGCTAAAAATCAAGTCAAAGTACTCAAAACTTGAAAAGTTACAGATTTTCGAAACTTTTCGAAAAAAACCTTTTAAACTAAAATCTTCATAACTCTCTTGTTTGTGGTTCAAATTTTTTGAGAACTACATGTTTAGAATCAGCGTGTCAAGACGCTTTGAAAAAGTATAATCATGACTAGGTTTAATTTTTTGGGTCCTGACGCGAAAACTACAGTAATCACGCCTAAAAACGCGCCAAAGGCGCGCCAGTCACAGTTTTTTATTTTCTCGAGTAGTTGACTACCTTAATTACACCCGACACAAAAAGTTTCACAAAAATACTCAACATTTCAAAAGTTACAGATTTTCGAAACTTTTCGAAAACATCATTTTTCACTAAAACCTTCATAACTTGCTCATGTTTGCCCTAAATTTTATAAAAATTAGATTTTTTGAATCAGAGTGTCAAGACGCTTCGAAAGAGTATAATCATGACCAGTTTTGATTTTTTGAGATTTTCGGGTCCCGACGCGAAAACTACAGTAACCCGTCTAATCTTCAAAAGCGCATATCTCAAAAGCGTGAATAGCTATCGAAAAGTTGTCAACTACAAAAATGGAGATCTAGGTTTGATCTACCTGCCGGATAACTTACCATTCTCCTCAGGTAGCCCAAAATATTGGCTGGCCACGTAACTTTTCCCAGGTGGTGATGGTTTCTTGGCATCATCAGGTGTTTTGGGAGTCGTCGAATGAGAAGTAGTCGGAGAGTTCGGTGTCGGGACCGTCGGAGTATCTGGGGGCGGAGCGTCATCTTCAATCGATACACGTGTCTCTTCAGATGCATATTGTTGATCGTACGCCTGTTTCTCCTCGATTTCTCTTTTTCTTCTCATATACTTCTCACTTCCCATCTCCTCCACCTCTTCCTCCTCATCCACATCAATCCGCTCACCATCTTTCTCATCGAATCCGGTCAGCCAGTCCTCGGAATTTTTCTCCTGTAACTCCATAGGCTCATGGGATAGACGACGAGGAGGCGACGTTTGGCACGCCACGTTTTTGTCGATTCGACGTGAGACAGGAGGGCTGATGGATGTTGAAGAGGAGCTAGACGAGCGGCGCACTAAAAAAATTGGATTTTTATACACTACCACATTCCTTATAAAATTCTACATCTACCCTGAAAATTTCATCAAGATTGGTCAAGATCCGAGTGAGTTATAAGAAAAACAAAAAAGTCGGAGTACTCAATGGGGGTCGATCCCGGGATCCTCAGAACGCTGGGCGTCTACCGTAACCACTCGGCCACTCGGCCGCGCGCTGGGGCGCCGCCACTCTCTCCTTATCACCGCCTTAAGTGCGCTGCAGCTCCTTGACACCTTTGGCCGAGTGGTTAAGGTAGACGCCTATGGATCTGACGGTCCGGGGTTCGAAACTTTTTGGGCTCAAATTTTTTTTGCATTATTTAGTAAGGTGTCCTGTGCTATTAAGAGGTCGGGAAAGTCAATTTTAGACGATTTTAGACTATGGATCTGAGGGTCGGGGGTTCGACTCCCATTGAGTACTCCAGCTTTTTTGTAATCGCTATAACTCACCCGGATTTCCACCAATCTTGATGAAATTTTCAGGGTAGATGTAGAATTTGATAAGGAATATGGTCATGTCAATTTTAAAATCCTCACCTCTCTTCTTCTGCTTCTTTCTCATCATTTCCACCGGCACCAACACATATTGCGGCCCTCCGTATTGCTGTTGTTGTTGGAGGTGTTGAATCTGTTGTGGTGGGAGATACGCCATTTGGGGGTCCTCTTTTCTGGGGGGATGTTGTGGTGGTGGGGGTGGTTCCTCGATGGGATTCTCGTTGACTTGACGGACGATGACTTCGTTATTTTGGATGACGTGGTTGCCGCCACATGGCGTGGTGACGATGTGGATTTTTCGTGGTTTTGACGAGCTTTTCCGTTTTATTTCGGGGTCTGAAAACTAGTAAAGTGGGTGGAGACCGTGACGAAAACGCGACGCATGGTCAAACCGCGACGCGCCGCCAAAACTTTTTTTTGAAACTCACACTCCAACTCTTGTCTCTTCAAATTCAGCTCGGTCTCCTTCCTCCGAAACTCCTCCTCCTTGTATGCATCGATCATCTCGTCGGTCTTCTGACGAAGCCGTCGCTTATACACCCATCGGACGAACAGACACGCGTACAGACACACGCCGAACAGGAATAGCGAGAAGACGAAGAAAACGATGTTTAGCCAAATGTATTGAAGGCTTGAGAAATATTCTGGAAATTGAGGTTTTTTGTTGCAAAAATGACGGAAAATCGCAAAAATTCAAACCGAGATAGTTCAAATTTGAGATTGTGACAAAAGCGCTCTATCGAAATTTGATGAAATTTGATGAAAATTTACAAAAAATTGGTTAAAAACGTGGATTTTGAAGTTTTTTTTCTAAAATCGGGCTTTCGGGGCAAATGCGCTCTACCGAAATTTCGCGAAAATTTGAAATATCCACCAGCCGGTGCGTTCTACTGAATATTTACGAAAGTTTCAAAAAGTCAATATCACATTTGAGAATGTTGCAAATGCGCTCTACCGAAATTTGCAAAAAGAAAGCGATTTTTCGAAATTTTGAAAATGTTGTGTTTTGGCTCTGGGAGAGCCGCGCGTGTGACACTGCACCCCCGGCCAAAATCCGATTTTTGTTAAATTCGAGGTTTTTGTCAGTGACTGACTCTCCAATAAGCTGAGGGTCTTCATTAAAAAAAAGAAAAAAACAATTTGGACTAGTGTGGGATCGAACCCTGGTAGTGAGATTGGTGGTGAGCGCTTTTGTCCACTAGGCCACCCGGGGCGGCGGCGAGAAGGCGGTGGGCGCTGCAGCCGCCACCTTTATCACCACCTCGGCTCCCCTTCCCTTTGTGTCACCTGTGGCGCAGTCGGTTACGCTTTTGGCAGCCGCCACACAGAACTACGGGGGTTCGACCCCCCTCTCTTCAAATGTGTTTTTTGCATTTTTGCAAATGTCCCCCTGTTTGTCCGGATGTCCACCTGTCTCACTAACCTGCTGCCATTTATGGAGATTCTGAAGGCTTTATCGTTCTTCGTCTTCGCGGCACTTATCGATTTTTCGTAATACTCAAATTTTCCACACTTTTCTTCATAATTGCCACATCCCCAGAGGTCAAATCGAAAAAAATTTCACTCTAATTTTATAAAGTTCACGGTGAAAAAAAATTTGCAATGTATAAAAAAAATAATACAGAGTGAGCAACGTGAGATCGCGTGAAGCGGCAATTAAGATAATTATCGATTATTTAATTGATTTAATTAATTTTCCAGATCAAATATCCAAGTAGCCAGCCCAATCAAGTCCGATCAACCATTTAGCGAATCCGGTCCAGTAGGTGTCCTCATTCTAAAAAAAATAGGTAGTTCAAATTTTTTTTCTCAAAAAAATTTTTACCTCATAAACCCTGGAATCTGGTGTGCTCATGATGACTGGAATGCCGGATTCAGTCGACTCGATGCATTCGATATCGCAACGGCTTACTGTAGCTGTCTTCACTTTTCCAGACGTCGTCTTGATACGAAGACGCATTCCGGATTCCATGAAACTGATTTTGAAGGCCTAAAAAATTGGATTTTGGTTTTATTTTGAAAGTCTGGGGCGCCTTGGGCGCGTTTGCAAGGTTGTGGCGACGGCCGTCATGTCTAGGTTCTTTTTTCTGGGGGTTACTGTAGTTTTCGCGTCGGGACCCAAAAATCCCAAAAATTAAAACTAGTCATGATTATACTCTTTCGAAGCGTCTTGACACGCTGATTCCAAAAATCTTATTTTCATAAAATTTAGGCTATAATCAAGCGAGTTATGACAATTTTAGTGAAAAATCAAATTTTGGCGCCAAATTTTCCTGTGACCTACCTCATCGGACACAGCAACCGGAGCAACTTTTGGGAACTCATCGAACGTCGAAATATACGACCCATCATCCATAATAACCAACACATTCGGCGTCAAATTCGTGTGAAGTCGGAACAAATTATTTTGGAATTGCTCGCTGAGCTGCAGTGCCTCGATCACAAAATTCACTTTGATCTTCAATATTTTGTCCTGTGCCGTGTTCTTCAAATAAGTGACATCGCCCACTGCCAGTGACACCATCAGATTCATCAGAAGGATTACTGTAATAATTTCGAATACCAATACAAGAATCGATGGGATCCATTGGTTGGTATCCAGGATGTCATTGGCATCCACTTCTCCAATCATCATTGTTGAGGTCTTTGTGACCGCCTGGAGGATTACTAGCATAGTTTGGACCATTGTCATGTTGGCGGCTTGTTGGTCGATGAGGGGCCAGGGTTTCACTCCGGTATCTCTCATAATGAGGAGGAACGCGAAGGAAAATGCGATAAGGGTTGGGATCCAGATGGTGGCTATCTGAAAATCTCATTTACAAAAGTGCAAAAAAGGTTTCGAGGGGTCGGGGAGTCGAACCCCGGTAGTTCGGCGTGGCGACCAAAAGCGTAACCCACTGCGCCACAGATGTCACCGAGATAGAAGGCGCGGAGGGCGGTGATGAATGCGGCGGCTGACGCGCGCCGATAGCCTAGTGGACAAAAGCGCTCACCACCAATCTCACTACCAGTGTTCGACCCCCCACTAGTCCAATTTTTTTTGCATTTTTTTATCAGGACCCTAACCTCATCGGAGTGTCCCTTGCTCACAAAAAAATCGAATTTTAAAGTTTTGGAAAAAAACATTTGACTTTTTTTTTTTCAATTTCCTCATTTTTTAGATTTTTGAGCGATATATGTATCATTCAAAGCGTCTCGACGCGCTGAGTTCGAAAAAGACACTCACATGTGCGAAACTTCTCAAAATCCGTGTCATCATGAAGATATAAATTCCAAATGGCGACTTTCTCATTATATACAACAAGTTGGCCCACGCGGAGATGATAGCGATGATTGGCAAGAACCAGGTCACGATTTTCTGAAATTTTTTGATTAAAATGCCTAAATTTAGGTATAGGGAACTTACCTTAACCTCCATATGAAAATCATCGTAGGAGAACACCGTCGGGAACCAGACGTAGGCCATTGTGGCGGCATAAGTGAACAGGTTGAAGCAGAAAGCGATTATAAACCAAGTGGAGATATTTTTGGTGACACGTGCTTTGATGGTTCCTTTCAGGACCTTTAAGGAACAAAAATTCAAAATTTTCAAAAAACTCTGAATATAGTCATGAGTATACTTTTCTGATTCGTCTTGACTCCCTGATTACAAAAATGTAACTTTCAAGTGCACTGTGCTTGAATAAAGCAAGTTACAATAAGAAATGTGAAATCTTGATATTCGAAAATTTCCGAAAATCTGTAACTTTTTGAGTTTTTGCTGGATTTTGTTCATTTTCAGCTAAAAATGTCTGGAAACAAATTGTCAAAACGTAAAAATTGTTTGGACTCTCTGACAGACACACAGACATACATGCATTATTTATATTTTTGGCCCGATTAAAAAAATTTTTCGTCAAAATTTTCCCCTAAAATTTTTTTTCTCAAAACTCACCAAGAACATAAAAAACACTCCGGTAAAGATACTAATCAAGAAATCCTTGAACAAATTCCTTGAGAACACATGCCACGCCAACAGCAGGAAGAATACCAGGAATGCTGCAAGTTTAAAAATTTCAAACTTGACTACAAACTACAAAAAAACTCACCCAGAATATGCAAGCTATAGAATAGGGCGCAGTCTATAAGCTTCTGATTTATATAGTTGAGAATATAAGGGTGACGGATTACACCCCATTTCTTGCCAGCTTTCAGTTTTCGAAGCTCCCGCCAATTGAGCGTTTCGCCTTCTTCGGGGTCTCTGAAAGATTCGCAATAGAGCACAGATGCATAGTTAATGAAGCAAAAAAAGGAAAAAAAAGTTTGGAGGGGGACTCGAACCCTGGTAGGTTGAGTGGCGGCCAAAAGTGTAACTGGTTGCGCCACTTCAAGCACTGAGAGGAAAGGTGCGGAGGGCGGTGATAAAAGCGACGCCCGACGCGCGCCGCGCGGCGCCGATAGCCTAGTGGACTAAAGCGCTCACCACAATCTTACTACCAGGGTTCGACCCCCCACTAGTCAAAAATTTTTTGCATCTTTTTACGTTCCTTTGGAATGTCACTAGAGCGCGTTTACTCACAAAAAACTCGATTTTTTCATTTTTTTCAAATTTTCAAATAAATTACCTCAAATAATTAAACATGAACGTCGTCGAGTCTTCCGCCTTGTTCCTTCTGATTCTAGACCTCTGATTACAGAATTCCAACGTGATCTCATCGTTGTCACCTCGCTCACGGAGGGGGACTTCTTCGTCTTTGGGATTCCGCATCTTTAAAAAATAATCGATTTTAGGGAATGTGATTTTAGATCTTCGAAAAAAGCTCAAAGAATTGAAAATATCGGAAAGTTGAAAAATGAGTCTGGTGACCTAGAAACCCCAAGCTAGGCCACCAAAAATGGCCTAGAAATCCAAAATCTCAAAAACTAGACCGTCGGGGTATTTTGAGACATTGTCAATGACCAAAAATCGAAAATTTTCAATTTTCAACACTGTTTAACACATATCAAATCTTGTTGGCCTAGAAACCCAGAATCTGGAAAACTAGGCCACCAAAAAAATTTTGTCGTGGTTTTTGCCTAAAAAACTGGTTTTAGGGCTCAAAATCAAAAAATAACCATTTCTAAAGGACGCAGCTTTTAACTAGGGTCTTACGGTATATAAATCGGTGGCCTAGAAACCCAAAATCTGGAAAACTGGGCCACCAAAAAAACCGTGTACATTTTTTACCAAAAAAAAGCTGTCTTTTTGGCTCAAAATTGAAAAATTACAAAGTTTTTGAGGAACTAGGGTCTTACGCTACATAAATTGGTGGCCTAGAATCCCAAAACCTGGAAAAACTAGGTTATCTGAAAAAGCTGCGGCTTCAGAATCCACTATTTTTCTAGAATTTTCGAAATTTCCCCCATGAATCATAACCTTTTTCAAAAAAATTCTCACTGTCTACGTCTCCTCTCCCTATCTATCTCTCACCGAGCATATTATTCAAAAATGAATGAAAAAAACGTATCGATTGCGCAAGAGTGGGGTGTTGAGTCATGAAGTGGACAGTGGGCAACAAAAAGAAATATATATAAAAGAAAGGAAAAAAGAGGAATAAGAAAAAGTACTTGAGAAATAGAAGAGGTGTTTACTATCTTTGTTTGTGCCAACCTTCTCTCTACGGTGAAATCGAGTAAGGGGGGCGGATAAAAGCAATTCGTCTGTCTCTTTTTCGCACCGGAAATGAGACGGGAAATTGGAAATAAGGGGGGGATTTGGTATACCGGTACCGGCTATACCGGATATATAGATTTTTGTTATCGAACTCTAAATGGGAAAAATAAAAAATTCGAAAATTTGTCAGGAAAGTCAAAACTGTGCTCCGAATAATAACCGCCGAAATGGGAACCTTCCGCATCAGAACTGTGTCCATCGCCCAATTTACGGTCCAATGGCTTAAATATAACCACCTTTTAATTTTTTCTTTATAGTACCTGTTCTGATCCGAGCGGTTCTAATTTGGGCGAAAAAACGAAAAAAACGTTACACTTACATCTACAAAGGCACAATGATTGCATATATGACTTGTATTAAAATGCTGCGGGTGTCGGCACGTTTGAAAGAGTTATTGCAAAAATTGGGATAGTGTAATGTGACTAGCCACCGTATCGAATATGACATTTGGTTAAAACTGTTATATATATCGCAAAAATATATCGCAAAAATTGTGCAGAGCGAATGAAAAGATGTCAACTACAAAAATGGGGGTCTGAATTTACATAAATAGTACACCTTAAGATACCGTCACGGAATTCCAAATTGTCCTATTTTTGAATACCTGGTTGGTGTCCAAAAACCAGGGTCTGGTGTGTAAAAGTTGAAAAAAATGAGGCTGTTATCTAAAAACCATTTGCACTCTGTGACTAAGACCTACCAATCAATTGCTGCTGAAAATTTGGAGATGTTTGTAGAAAGGGGAAGAATTAGAGAAACTTTTGAAATAGGATATCTCTCATTTAGGTTTTGAAAGACAGTAGGACATTTTCAAACTGGGGAAAGTCAAGACTGGGCTAGCGTGAGTAGATTTTACTTAGAGTTTTCAAGTGTCTCAGTTTTGAAACGTCTTGAACTCAAAAAACGCAAATTTTTGAACCGTAATGACATATAACTCGACCTACGTAAGCTGTATTCAAAAATCTCAAGATTGGCTTAACGTAAGTGAAATTGAGTTATCTAAAAACCGTCTTACTCAAAGTTTTCCGTTTTAAATCGTCCTTGGCAAAAAAATGAAAAATTCTCAGTCAACTTCTCCGTGACGTACTGAAACCGTATGCCCGACTAGGAAAAAGTTCCCATTTTCCAATTTTACTCACCGTTTCGAAACTTCCTAATGAAGTTATTCATGACATTTAGAAATGTATTTCTTAAACACATTTTTCCTACATGACATGTCGAAAAATGCAAAAAAAAGGAAAAAATGCTGTTGAACCAACGCTAAACTGAGATTTGTAAAAAATAACGCTCATTAATAAGTCAAAAATGTATTAAAATACAATTTTTACATGGCTCTGTTAGCTATTTTTTCCATTTCCCCCGTTAACAACACTAAAATCACAAAAACTGACAAAAAACGGTGTAAAACGATGGGGACGGCAAGCAGTTGCGTAAACATACATATATTTCGTGAAACAAAAATTTTGGAGGAAAAGAGACAAAAAGAAGAGAAAAGGGGGGGGCTCAAATAGATTAAAACGGGGGGAGAGATGGACGAAATGATGGCTGACCAGTTGATGATGTCCACCAACCAGTGACTAGTTTTCAGGCGGCTCAAATTGCATTTCGGACGGGCGGAATGCCTCGATAATAATACTATTTATATGTATACGGGATGCTTGTTGTCAATAAAATTGGTGGAGAGAGAGAAATGGGCATGCATGACCGTGTTTGCAGATCATTTTAGTAGAAAGAGAGGGGAGGGAGACAAGGAACGAATGTATTGCACTCTCAATAGTTATAATATTGATATTTATTTATAGTTGGGGGAGAGAGAGGGAGACGCAGAGAAAGAGAGAAATTGAGTTTTTGATTGAAGGTTAATGGGTGACTAACTTGTGGAAAGGCGGACTGAGTTTTTGGGAACTTTCAGGAATGACTAACACACCGAGTAGATATCGTTTCAAATTAAGTTTTATGAGCTGAAAAATATACCAAAATGTAGATCTCGACGAGTTCTTTAGCACCCTTTTAATGGATTTTTCATCTCAAAGACAAATTTTTTGACTGATAAATTGAAAAGCCTATTTCTAAACTTTGACGGCTATTTTTCGTGTTTTTTAGCTTTAAAATAAAATTTTAAGAGTATTGGATGCGATTCTGGATTTCTGAGTCGCAAAATGTCAAATTGCACGTTCTTATGGCTATTTTCAATAAATCTTGAGTCAAAACCGACTTTTGTAGTATAAAATATTGAAATTTGGTTAAAACAATTTATGTCAGTGACCTATTACTACGGCCCAAATGTCTATTCGTTAATGCGCCGCGGACAGGAATGGGTTTTTGACCATTTTCGCGTTTTCTGACAGTTTTTTTTTCACGACGCGCGGCATATTAACTGATTGCCATTCACCCCGTAGTAGGTTGCAGATATAGAACTCATCCAGATCTACATTTTGGTATATTTTTCAGCTTATAGCATTGATTTTGAAACGAGTTACGTGCCGGTCCGTGTGGTTGACAAGAATGGTTTGAAGTTTTTCTAGTTAAAATTTTGTTGAGGCTCAAAAAATTGAAAACTCGTGTATCTCTGCTCATACAAGGATTATACAAAATACAAACACAGATTCAGATTCCTTACATTGTCAGCTTCCAGTCATATCAAATATTTATAGGCAACTATCAATTTTATCGGAAATATGTACGAATCAGAACTTTCGTGTACTATTAGACATTTTTATTAGAAATTGTAATAATTTTTTGTTCATTAGCGTTATTATCGGAGCAAAACTTTGATAGCCTAGAAAACAACGTGGAAACGTCCTAAAAGTGCTTTATCACTACTCAGTCAATTTCTTGAACACAGTGATCATGTTCACTGTCTTGAGCTATGAAAGTCATCAGATTCCAAAAACTCCGCCCAAATCAAATCTAGACTTCCCCCAAATTTTCTACCCTCCCACTAACAAAAAAACCGAAAGTTACCGCCAAAAGAAAGTAAACTCATTTGGAAGTATTTGTTGCAAATGTTTGCCCATATAAATCGGCATGAAAAAAAGGGGGAAAAGAAAAGAAGCGGGCGTGTCAAAGGGACGGGGGGCGCCGCCCGTAGATCAACACTTTGGAATAATTAAAAAAGAAGAAGAGTAGATGGGAAAAGGCTTTCAGAAGAATAAAATAGAGATAGATGGGGACTGAGAGGATTAGAGAAAAAGAGAGAAGAGCTCAGGGAAGCCTCTTATTGTGAATGCATGAGAGGGCTTCACATCGGACTAAAAGAATTACAAGTGAGGTGTCATGGAGGGGGATGAGCTCTCGGAGCTCTAGCAGTTCTAGTAGGAAAGGAGGAGCTATTTGGAGCTCAGAGCTCCACCGAGCCCAAGGGCAAGAAGAAACACAAACGTTTTAGACGGAGTAATTGCATCTAATTTAGGGAGAAAATGGGAGAACGAAAGGAGTAGGAAGATGAGAAACGGAAAACGATGGAAACTTCAGTGAGAGATGTGAAAATGGGAGAGGAATGTAGATTTACGAAGAGTCTCTGGTAAATCTACAACATCAATGCATTCGCCAAAGAATAAAGTACCGTTCACCAAGGTGGTTTTTAATACGTAAATCGACACAAGGATGTTTTTGGAGCGGTTGACAAAGATTGGAATGGTTTAGGCTTAATTATTATAACTAGGTTGTTTTATGGCGTAATTCGACACAATCTATGAAAATATAAATTTCTATACTTAACACGCAGGTCCGCTCACAACAAGCTCTATTTTTTCAAAGATTTTCACATAGCACGCTGATACACTCAAAAGGTACACAATTCCAAGTAGATCGACAATTTTTATAGGGTTTTGATAGTGAAGCAAAGTGAATTTACATAATAAGTATGAGTTACCATAGTTTTGCAAGAAGTTAGCCTCGTTTTGAAAAGTTCTGCATTTTAGGAAAATGTATGTTTCGGTCCGCAATTCGACCCAAGGCATCAACATTTTTTTGAATAAGTAATTTTATTTACAAATATCACGGTACTGCTGTTCAGCGTTAAATCTTCAGTCGTCTTAGTAAGATGCTTAGTAAAATTTCAGTAGACCTGGTAAGCAAGCACGACAGGTGAAAATGAAATTATGGGAATTGACGGTTTTCAGTAAGTAGGATTAATACCCGATGAGAATGATGGCAGTTTACGAAACTTAAACAATCATGCATTTGAAAAAACACCTCGAAACATGACTATCCATTACAAAGTCCATATTTATTTAAATAACTTAAAGTTTATATCGATTGTGTGGATCAAATCTAATTCTTTATTTTTGTAGTTAACAACTTTTTGTTTTCATCGCGCACTTTTGAGCTATGCGCCTTTAAAGACAGAAGGTATGCATATATGGAAAAAGTTATTAGGATGTTGACAAGACAAGTTAACAATTATTAAATTTCGTGGTTTCTAAACGTCTCTAGTTGAAAAACGTCTTAGTTTCAAAACGTCCAAAGTTCATTTTTCCCAAAAACAAGCAAAATCCTAAAAAAGCTATAAAATTCCTCATAGTAATTGCTCTGCATCTCTAATTTAGCGGAAAACTATGTGCGCTATAGAAAACGAGAGTTTCCTATAAAAATGAAGGGTATTGCGGGAAACCGGGGTATGCAGATGGTGACCACCACACTATTCGAAATGCGCGAAAAATCGAGCGCCCGTTAAAACATCTGTCTTCTTCTTCTTTCTCTTCTCTATTTCCACTGGACATGTGTTTTTCGATGAAATAAAATGAAATGGAAGGGAGAGGCGAAACGAAACGGATATTCGAGGGAATGGCACCGCAGCAGCACCTCTCCTGAATTCGAGGCGGAGTATTTGTTTATAAATTCATGGAGGGGGGAGGACAATTGAGTGTGTCGGTGGTCATTTACATTTATGTATGCGTATATATGGAGAGGAAATGAGGTATTTATGGAAATCCAGGAAATTGAAAACGATAGAAAACGATAGGGATACGGCACAGACAGGTGTGAGGTATGAATCTGAAAAACAAGAAAAGCACAAATCGCTTTTTTTCACAAGATCGTTAAGCGAAAACTAAATGCAGATTTGGAATCAACGCAAAATTACCATACTAGTAATATATGTCTCGACCTGTGATTCATACTCGACCCAGGATCCTCTCCTAGTGAGTAAACCCGCAGTATTCAGATAACTAAGTAACGGTTTGATTATAAATAAGGATATCTATACAACTGTTGCCCATTCTTGTTGCGTGATCTGTAAGTTACAGTACCGCTCAAAAGTATATTAAGTTGAGCCTTTTTCAGTTGAAAAGGTCCAAACTTGAGAGTGTGTCATAGTGATTTTAATGGTCACACCGAGAACATATTCATGGATCATACAGATCAAACCTAAAGCTCCATTTTTGTAGTTGACAACTTTTTTGTGCCGGCACTTCCTAGAGAGTTATTGTCATTTTAAGACGACAGCTCAAAAATCGCACTATTTTGCACTGAAATGGGTCGATTTGAGGGAGAAATTTCTTTGTCGATATGTAACTCGCTAGGGAGTGTCCGTGCGAAAAAGTTGTCAACTACAAAAATAGAGTTCTACTTTTGGTCTGTTCGATCCCATAAAAAGTTATTTTGTAAGACATTTAGTTTTACTATGACACAAACTCAAAATTGGCCATTTTCAACTGAAAAATGCACAACGTAATTTACTTTTGAGCGGTACTGTATGTCTCGACCTGTGATTCATACTCGACCCAGGATCCTCTCCTAGTGAGTAAACCCGCAGTATTCAGATAACTAAGTAACGTTTTGATTATAAATAAGGATATCTATACAACTGTTGCCCATTCTTGTTGCGTGATCTGTAAGTGTAAATTACTGTAATGTTTCCACAATCCTGTAGAGATACGGGTTTATTATTAAAAGTTTATTATATTTAGTATATAGTTAATTGATTATTAAAAGTTAATTATTTTTACAAATACATATATTGGTTCACCAGCGGAGACTGACGCGGGTTCGGCTTGTTTTCCCGGGACTACGCCACTCGAATTTGTGTGAAAACTTCCAAATGAATCTAGTCTTTGCGCGCACGCAATTGTTTCCAGGCCAGTTTTTCAAATACTTATTGAGTTTCAGACCAATGACCCAATTCCAAAAAGTTGCACACCAGCTAACTTGAATCTGAAATGTGGATAAGTGAATTTATGATCAGTTCATATTGTACTACAATTACAGTATTAACGGCAAATTCTCTAGTTGCCCGCGTACGAATAGGGGGGTGATAGGGTCCTGATAAAATAAGACGACAAATACACAGTTTCTTACAATAAATTTACTTTATTGCAAGAAAATACAATAAGAGAACGATAAACTTACAAAACAAAGGAACAGCACCAACGCTAAAACTAGAACTAAACTCTGAAAGCCAACCGACTCCAGAAACTACTTGTTGCCACGTGGAGTACACGTGTCCACGTGAACTGACGCGCTGATGTTACGGTAGGCGCGTGAGGCTTTGGCGGAGTGTCGTTGCGTATTTATTGTGAAGACTCGGAGAACTACAGGGTTATGAGGGTACCTTGCCACCGGCATTCGTTCGATTTTGACCAACAAAGCTGATGAAACCAAAGACCCATTTCCAAAAAGCTGCCAACTGGGAAAGTTGAATCTGAAATGTGGATAAGTGAATTCATGATCATTTCAAATTGTACTACAATTACAGTATTAACGGCAAATTCTCTTGTTCGACCTACCTTATCTGGAATATTATTCCAATCCACATTTTCAAATTCGATATTTGTATATATATATGTATTGTCACTAGTCAATATCAACACATTTTGTGGCGACTTGGTGTGAAAAGAGGCTGCCAATAAAGAACATTTTTCACTTCTCCATTTCTTCTTGATAAACCAGTCTCCATAGGATTTATAAAATTGCAGAACTTCAATCAAGAACTTCACTTTGATCTCGAGAATCTCCCCCTCCGCCTTTTGCTTCAACTCCTTCACATCATCCACAGCAAGTGACAACATCAAATTCATAAAGATTATTATAGCGAACACCTCGAAGATAAGTACAAGAATCGAAACAATCCATTTTTTAGAATCCAGAATGTCATTGGCATCGACTTCCCCTAACATCATACTCGACGTCTTCACTATTGCTTGGAAAACGGCAAAAACACTTTCTAGGTGTGAAGCCTCGGTGGTGCCGTTTATGAGTTTTTGGTTGAGTGATTGCCAAGGGGTTATGGAGCCGTCAATTACAAGAAGGAAGGCAAAGGAGAATGTGATGAGCGTGGGGATCCAGATGACTAAGATCTGGAAATATAGATGGTTAAAATATCAAGGCTTTTGAGGGTGATTTACTCCATAGTTCACAAAACTGTATATCATCAACTTACATTACTAAAGCTTATAATAATCCTCTGCAACATGAGCACATATTTTCCAAATGGTGACTTTCGGAGAACATACAACAGATTCCACCAGGCTGACAAACTGGCAATAATTGGCAAAAACCAGAGCACGAATTGCTGCAATTATAAGTAATATCTCTGATTTCAGTGTCTCCTCACTTACTTTCCAAGCTGTATCCTCGTTATCATAAGAATAATAGGTATTAGCGTAGAGAAAAGCAATAGTCAAAAAATGAGTGAGTATATTGACAGTACAGGATATATAAAAGGAAAGTGGTTCACGTTTTCCAATAACCGATTTCATGCATATTTTGAAGATCTGAATACTTCCGTTTAAATTGATAAGCGAAGGAAGGATATTATACCAAAAACAAAAAACAAATCCATACAACAGCTAGCAGACAAATTTGAATCAATCGGTGACGGAAGACGACGTAGATGGAGAGAAATATAAAGATGATCAGGGCGGCTGGAAGGAGTTATGATGGGGTTTTAAAATCTTGTGGACCTGGGTCGTTTTGAAACCATTGAAAATGTTTTGACATTGTCGGTCCTGTTTGAACAGCAAGTTAACTAAACTTTAACTAAGAACCCGTACAATAAAACTACTTAACTTTACAATTTAACTATGTTTCCTAGGCCACAAGACAACCTGTCGATTCCCCTCAATTTCAGTGTTACCTTTCAAACCTGCATGGTTTGTCTTATGAAATATTATTAAGTTTTTGTACAACGTACTACCAGAACTTTACAAACCAACGCTAGCATGAAAAGTTATGATAACTGACGCTGTTTATGTAGATTCACTCCACTTTGCTAGCAGACTTAAAACATTGCTTAAAGTTTAGGCCCTGCCCTCAAAACCAAAACGGGTATGGTATGTGTCCCAACTCTTGCTTCAGAGGCGGAGCCAAACAGTTGAATATAAATATAAAGTTCGTTCATTTCTGATTTGTAGCATATTACAGTAGCCCAATTTCTTACCAACAACGTGAAGAGCATAAAACCAGGCACAGTCAAGAAGTTTCTGGTTGACATAGTTGAGAATGAACGGAGTACAGATCACGTTCATCTTCTTCGCGGTGAGAAGCTCTTCCAGAACTTCCCAAGAACTTTTCTTTTCGAAGATGCCATTTTCGAAGGCGGTGCTGGAATATTGAGTTTAGTGACGTGTTTGATCACGCTCCAGATATGTGAAAAGTAAGTGAGCGGGTACTCCTGACAACGCATACATTTAATAAGAAATAATCATAACTGACCACAATACGCCTTTAATTAGAAATTCGACTTTTTCGAAAAAACTAATGTTTTTGATAAACCCAAATAGCGTATAAAAATTCATAAGCATTTCCCGGTTCATTACATTAAATACAGTATCCTGACAAACTCACCCGGAGTAATCGAACACAAACTTCTTCGTGCCTGTATTCTCATTGACAAAACTCTTTGTTCTTTTATTACAGAATTCTAAAGTAATTTCCGGATGACCTGGATTCTCAGCTGGTTGAACATCCGGAGGGTCAGGACCGTTTCTTGGAATCAACTCCATCGCTTCCTCGGGCTCTCCAATATCTACAGTAATCGCCGACATGAAGAAAAAAAGCGCGGCGATTCAAAAAGTGTGTATATTGGCAACACTTTGTTTATTTCAAAAATGCATATATACTAGAAATTTATTGTTGCAAATAAGACCAAAGAGAGTAAATAGTTACTCACGTTAAAGATGATAGGATGCATATATATAAAAGAAATTTATTGCTGAAAATAAAACAAAAAGAGCTAACAAAGGTTTACGATTGGCATGATAAGACCTTAACGTATGCTAAACATAACATAGGGTGGGAAATATAAAAACTTTTTAAAAAGTAAAAGAAAAAACTTTCATCAATAATATCACAAGAGGTAGATAGTGGAAATAGTTGTACGAAATTATTGTAGAAAATATTTGAAAATGATTAAATATGTATGTATCAATTGAAGAAGGTGTTTCCCAAACCCATGTCAATCCTTCAAATACTCATTGAGATTCAAACCAATGAGCCAGGACCTCAATGAGTTCCAAAAACTGGAAGAGTGGCTGACGGCGATCTGAAATATAGATTACGACAAATAGATATGTGTTCCTGTTTACCCTACCTCATCTGGAATAATATCCCACTCCACATTCTCGGATTGGTCATTCGAATATCCATAATTGTTGTCAGTCGTCAATACCAACACATTTTGCGGTGACTTGGTATGAAAAGAGACTGTCAAAAAAGGAAATGTTCTACTTATCCATTTTGTCTTGATAAACCAGTCCCCCCAGGCTTCATAAATCTGCAGAACTTCAATCAGGAATTTCACTTTAATCTTGAGAATCTCCCCCTCCGCCTCTTGCATTAACTCCTTCACATCGTCCACCGCAAGTGACAACATCAAATTCATAAGTATAATTATGGTGAACACCTCGAAAATCAGTACAAGAGTCGAGGCAATCCATTTCTTAGTATCCAGAATGTCATTGGCATCCACTTCTCCTAACATCATACTCGACGTCTTTACTATTGCTTGGAAAACGGCAAAAACACTTTCTAGGTGTGAAGCCTCGACGGTGCCATTCATGATTTTTTGGTTGAGTGATAGCCAAGGGGTTATGGAGCCTTCCATCACAAGAAGGAAGGCAAAGGAGAATGTGATGAGGGTGGGGATCCAGATGACGGAGATCTGGAAGTATAAGATGTTGGTACGACCATTTAGCTCGATTTTCATTATTTTCTGTGTAACCGTCTAGAGTTGTTGTGTGAAATACTCTAAGTCAACAGTTAAGAAACCTGGTTGAGATACTATATTTGTGATTCAGACTGGGAGAAATGCCTCTTTAAGCCGATTACTCGTGCGCCTGGCGCCCACTTCAATTAGTCCAGAGGGAGAATAGAATTGTTAAGGATACTAGTGTAGCATTGGCTCAAAAATTGGCTTGCTTTTAGCTATAAATCAATTTCAGCGATAAAGATACTCAACCCTAGCTAGTTTGACCCAACAAAATATCACATCCGGTTCATCCCAACAAGACCTCATTTGACTGTATAAACCAATATATTTGAACCCTCTCTCTCGATACTATGTTACTCACACTCGGATTTAAAAGAAGAGTTACAAACCACTAACAAAGATGATAATTTGCAAGGTCTTAACTTTTCCTGTATAAAAACTCAGGTGTGTTCAAAAGGGAGCTTCCCATACTTACACTTGCAAAACTTTTGAAAATCCTTTGCATCATGAGCACATATATTCCAAATGGTGACTTCCGGAAAACATACAACAGATTCAACCAGGCTGACAAACTGGCAATAATTGGCAAAAACCAGAGCACGAATTGCTGGAATTATAAGTCATCATCCTCAATTTCAGTCTTTCCTTAATTACCTTCCAAGCTGTATCTTCGTTATCATAAGAATAATATAAAGGAGCAAGGAGGAATGCAATAGTCAAAAAATGAGTGCATATATTGACACTGTAGGACATATAAAAGGAAAATGTTTCACGTTTTCCAATAGTCGATTTTATGCATCCTTTGAATATCTGAAATTTTCTGTTAAAATTGATAAGAAAAAGGATTATAGTATACCAAAAACAAAGAACAAATCCCCACAACAAATAGAAGAAAGGTTTGGTTCCATAACTGACGAGAGATGATGTAGATGGAGAGAAAAATGAAGATGATGAGGGCGGCTGAAAAATTCTGAGGTTCTGGGACGTTTTAAAACAAGACCATTTTTCAAAAACCTTGTAAAAATGATTTCAAAACATCCTTAGGGGACTTCTGAAAATACGTACGGTCCTGTTTAAAGGCGCATTGACTTTCTGAAAAGTACTTGTCAAACCGACTAAACATCTTACTGCGCCTTTAATACGCAGTTTCAATATTCTCTGAGTATCGACTTCCAGCTATCTACATGTCAGGTTATCCCAAGTTCTTACCAAAAACATGAAGAGCATAGAACCATGCGCAATCATCCAGTTTCTGGTTGACATAGTTGAGAATGAACGGAGTACGGATTACGTTCATCTTCTTTTCAGTGAGAAGGTCTTCGAGAACTTTCCAAGAACTTTTCTTTTCGAAGATGCTATTTTTGAAGGCGGTTCTGGAATAGGTAGTCGGTTTAGTCTTCAGTAATGTAATAAAGTTCGGGTAGGCGGAGCCTCCTAACAAAAATAAGTACCGTAATCTCTAACGTTTTCTGTGTTTCAAAATCTTTTAATTACTCAGATTAAGTAGTTTTTATGGTTAAATGTTCCGATAAGAAAGTCGAAAAAATTTTGATGTTCGAACCCAGGACCGACGGTAAAAGAGGATACCTTAGCAGCTGCGCTAACGAAAAGTTCATAAAGTATTTTATTTCAAAATGATGATTTTTGAAGACGTGGCACCGAAAACACCGTTTTGAAGATTTGCAACCCCGTTGAGCGCGTCTGCGAAGAATGTCTGGGCTCCTCGTGTGCTAACAAGGGAAGTCTTTGGAGACACCACTTTCAAACGACCTATAAATATGGTCATAGGTATTTTCGTTCACGGGGAGTCCATTTCTGCAGTCAAAACCTGCTAAATGTCTCTGTGAGCCGAGTTATGAGCTCTCAAACTTTTCATGTGTATTAGCTTTTTCACGTGGAATTCCAAATCAACAAGTAGTTTACGCAAGATATTATCATTTTTGCATTGTACAAGCACAGGTAAACCGTTGGAAAACACAAACGGAGCCGTGCGGTGGCGTATAAACCACCCATTTGAAATTCCACGTGAAAAAGCTTATCCACATGAAAAGTTTGAGAGCTCATAACTAGGCTCACAGAGACATTTAGCAGGTTTTGACTGCAAAAATGGACTCCCCGTGATCGAAAATACCTATGACCATATTTATAGGTCGTTTGAAAGTGGCGTCTCCAAAGACTTCCCTTGTAAGCATTAGAAGTTTTGAAGGCAATCACTAAGAAATTCAAATTCTGTGCATTTTTTCGTCAAGATGAACTTCAGAACTTTTATTATTGAAATGACAAGTTGTTACCCCGTTATTCATAGAGCCCAATAAATACAGTACCCAGACAAACTCACCCGGTGTAATCGAACATAAACTTCTTCGTGCCTGTGTTCTCATTGACAAAACTCTTTGTTCGTTTATTGCAGAAGTCTAAAGTGATTTCCGGATGACTCGGAGGTTTGTCAACCGGAGGTATTGACCCATTTCTTGAAATCAATTCTATCGATTCCTCGGATTCTCCCATATTTACAGAAGTCTCCCCCATGAAGGACTCTTGCTGAAAAATCTAGAAACTTTAAGTTAAAAAGCGCGGCGGTTCAAAAAGTGATTGGAAAAACGTTATCTATATATACTCGAAATTTATTGCTGTGAGAATAAAACAAATAGAGTAAACAGTGCCGTACGCTAGGAATGATAAAACCTTAGACCCTTTATGTCAAAGAAAAAATAGAGCGGTAGATAGAATTCAGAGAAAAACTGAGGAACATGAGCGAAATATGTATGACAATAATATTTCAAAATTTTAAAAGTGTTTGTGACAAGTATGGTTGTGGCAAGTCATTAAACTGAAGACCATCATTTCCGGAATATTTCGAAACTATGTAATTATGAGTCATGACATTTCTTAGTTGTCTTTTCTCATCATCTCATCAGAAATTTCCAGTATATTCCAGTTTCTCAATACACTTCCGAGAAGTGCTGATAAGATAACCACAAAAAAGTGTTGATTTTAAACAAAATGGGTGGTAGTTATCAGCTTGACCGCTGGAAAAAAACTCAGACCAGAAATGAGTCATAGATACAGTATAGTCTTACAAAAGAAGTCTTCGAAGACTTAAAACCTGCTAAATGTCTATGAGAGCCGAATTAGATGCTCTCAAATTTTTCAGGTGGTTAAGCCATTTCTTATGGATTCCCGATTAGCTAGAAGGGTCAGGGTAATCTACCAATGACTGTTATCAGTGAATATTGAGCTAGGTATTTTGTCAAGGACATCTCCGGGGGCCGCAAACTTGGAATCGTTCCAAATTGCTACCAGGTATTAAGAACAACATGAATATGCATATTAGAAAAAAACTTCCCAAAGTGTCTGGTTCTGCACTGTAAAAGGCCAAGAATAGAAAACCTTCCATCTACAGGGAGGATATTTTGAAACGGTTTTTCTCAGCGGCAAGTGACGAGCACAAACGAAAGATTCGGGATATGCATATTCATGCTGCCTTTGAAGGTGGGATAATGTATGTGTACATGTGAGTTCATTTTCATATCGAAACAATTTTAAAATTCGGCCTGAAACCTGCTGAGAGCGATCGCCGGTAAGTTTGGGTATTTCGTTGGCCGGTGAAAAGTACCGTTATGGCCCAGAAATTTGACTTCGACCGTATGTTCATCTGTTAATTTCCGTGAGTTCATTATCATACCGAAAGAATTTTCTAATTTTTTTTCTAACGATTTTTTTTCGTTTTCGAAAATGTTGTTTTTTCAGGCTTTTGTCGTTTTTTTAAGATATAAAAATTACACTCAAAGTTTGTCAACTTCTTTTTGGCAGCGAGATACGGCTAGCTGTTGTCAGGCCAAAATGTTTGGTGTCATTGTGAGCTTTGTTCCAGGACGTGTTGCTTTAAATAGTACCTAAATATGTACATAATTCTAAGGATGAGCAAAGCATTTATGGAGCACAACATAGTTTGGCCATAGTTCCATTATGAAATGTTTCGAAACAAAATTCTTGAAGCTCAGACAAAGTTGTGAGGAAATTTCAAAATGTCACAATATTCCTAAGATGCAATGACACGTTTTTCACCAGAATCTCAAATCATTTCCTTTAGTTCCACAATCTTTGAAACGTGATAAGGAAAGCAGTCGTGTCTTATCACCAAGACAGAAATTAGGAAATGTTGTTTGTTCGGAAAATTTTTTTTGTTTCGAAACCAAAGAGACACATTGGAGTCGGTGGTAAATTACAATAACTAACAAGGGAAACTGTAGCATGGTCTGGAAAATTCTAGATCGGGATCCCTTGAATAGACGGTATAGCTGTTACACCGAAAACGTCTACTCTATTATTAGTAGGTGGAAGAGTTGCATTGAATTTCAACTTTCATTTTCCGGGTAAAGAAAGTGAGTTCCAGCTACCGTCATTCCATAACTGTGGAATTTAGAAATAGAACGTATCGCAGAAATTCAAAAAAAAAAGATCTAAAAGGACGGAAAATAGGGGCAAAAATAAGCGCTTTTAACAACACCCGGCAACCGTTCTTGAACCGATAATAAATATGTTTGTCAATTGTAATTCCATAAAAAAATCCAATAATCTCTAAAACTTGACAATCGCCTTCAGCTTTCCCCAGGTTTTGTACATTTCTCCTCTTTGCCGGAAAAACGGCGAAAAACGAAAAAAAAAATTAGTTTTTCCGGTAAACGAATCGAGGGAAACAACTTTTTCCGGAGGTGAATAACCCCATTAATCACCAATTATCGATCCCTAATTAATGGTTCCCTCTACAAAATCTTTCTCACCATCTCCTCTTCTATATATTCACCAATTTTCAGATCTCCAGGCTCACATCCTCCTGTCTTTTCTCTTATCTCTCAAGCCCCGCCCCTTCCCAGTTGATTTCATAGCGAACGGCGGAAGTCGGCAGGTGTCGGCTGCTCGAAATGGGTAACACCTTTCTCTCATTGTCTCTCGTGGCGCCCCCTCTCTATTCGAATACTAAAAAGAGAAAGGAGTCTCCGTTCACTTCACCCCGGCACTGACACTGCCACACTATTCATTGTGTCATTAGATGTGGCAGTGCAGTGGCAGGTGAAGAGAATGTTACTATTAGAGACTTTTTGGAAAACAGGTAAGAATTTTTGTTTTTTAAGAGAAAAAGCCTTAGTGAAGGCGTTTAGAGAATGTTCTAATTGGGACAGGTGTAGTGTGGGCCGGGTTGGTGATTTCGAGTAGGCCTTGTGGACAATTAGTACTGACGAAAAAATAAAGTTTCGACAAAGATTTTCAAAAAAAATTTCGCGGGCTGGAACACGCAAGCGCATAAAGTTGGGGGCGGAGCCTAAACTGCAAGTGGCGCGGTTCTTAATTTGAAAAAAACAACATAAATTAGAACCGCGCCGCTTATTTAAGGTTGCAGTTTAAGCTCCGCCCACAACTTTATGCGCTTGCGTGTTCCAGCCCGCGAAATTTTTTTTTGAAAATCCTTGTCGAAACTTTATTTTTTCGACAGTAACAATACTTGCGGACCGGGCGGCCGCGAAACTCGCTTAAAACGCAATTTTATGAGCTAAAAAATATACCAAAATGTAGATCTCCGCGAGTTCAGCATTTTGTTTCTAGCAAACCATCCGGCCCTTAGTAGGTCACAGTCAAAGAACTCTCCGAGATCTAAATTTTTATATTTTTTAGCTCATCATATTGCGTTTTAAGCGAGTTACATGAGTTACATGACGCTCAGGTTTGCAAGAGTGTTTTTAAATGGTAGAGTTCTGCAAAAATCCTTAATCCAATGTACCAGTAAGTCTGGAACTACTTATAACGGACAATCCTTAAATCCGGAAATATGTATCGGTGTTTCTCGTACTACTCATCCAAAGAATCCATGAAATCAAAAAAATCCAGTTTTAGAAGCGTTCCCCTATCAAAGAAACCTTCGACTCTCAATTTCAAAGTTGTCATAAACATTAGCTTTTTTGACAATTGTAGCGTTTTTTTGTTGCTTTTTCTCGCCTGACGACACGATAACAATTAGCCATCCGTCCCGTAGTATGTCACAGACATATTGCTCGTTAAGATCTACATTTTGGTATATTTTTCAGCTCATAATATTAAGGTTTAAACGAGTTACGGCGCAAGACGCAGGTATGAAATATAGTCACGAAGATTTTTTTTATTCCGGTTTTTTTCCAATCTGCCAACACTGCCGTACAAAACAGAGATTCCGAAAATTTGAGTTTTTACAATATTCATTTTAAAAATCCTGTACAACAAGCTGAAATGATTTCGCATCTGCGCTCTATTGATAAAATCAATCACTGTTTTATTGTTGAACATCAACACAAAATTATTGCAAAAGAAAAATAAAGAACACAGATAAAATTATATTGAGCAGAGAGAAAAAAAAGTCCAATACATAAAATATTTCGAATTTCAGGTAGTGAGTATAAAATCGAACTGAAAGATAACATACATATCACAGAAAAGAGGTGGAGGGTTACTTTAGGGGGACAAACAGACACACCGTCAGATCATCAGTAAAATTAGCTTAAATTCTTGAAGAAAAAAAATTTTAAATTACGCTAAAGTTTTTGAAAAAAAAGGAAGAAATGAGTGTTCATGGGGGGAGAGGATCATGGATTTTGGGATGATGGGGGAAATAAGGGATGGGGAGTACGGTAATGGCAGTATAAGAAAAATTATTTTCTGGCATTCTGTAAACTTCCTACTCATCCTCGAAATCGTACAACTGCTTGTACAACGGACAACACCAGCAACACCAGCATGACATGGCGATGAGCACTGCAAAAAATAAATTGAGGATGGGAGAGGCTGGGGTGCCTTGGGCGCGCTTGTATTGTAAAAGGGATCTGACTCACTGAGCAGCGACTCACAGTTATCATTGTTGTGTTTGCAGCGATACAAAGCTAATTGTGCTAAACTTTGAGGATATCAGAAATTAGGTCGATTTGTTTAATATCCGATTTTTGGATCAGGGACGGTTTAAAACTAGACGATTGAAAACGGTAGCACCAAGTTACCCGAATGGTCAAAATTTTTGGAAAGAGCCAAAAAGAGAGGCTTGGAAGTGTTTCAAAACCGAGACATTTCGAAACCATGCCATTTTTACATCAGCCGTGAGATAAATCACTGAACAGCGGTGTTGAAACGTCCCAGAGCCGATTTTTTGAATAATTTTGACAATTCTGGTACACACGAGCATGTATTTATGTTTTTAGATTTCATGATGTTTTGAAACTGAAACGTTTTAAAACTATAACAAACGGGAACGGGTTTTCTGAATAACTTTCAAACTTGACTATTTTTTTTTGGTATTTCTTGTGAATCTCAAAAAATATACGATTTCATCAATTTTTCTTTTGCCAATTTTCGCTTATTTTGCAAACTTCGACTTTCAAAGTCCACCCTTTTTCAAACAACTCAAAAAATTGGCCCCTGATACATTTGGGTCCGTAGATTCCGAATCTGAAATGAAAATCTGAAAGTTTGACGGGTCACAACTCGGTTCACAGAAGAATTTCTCAGAATTTTATTTCAGATTCGGAATCTACGACCTCAAAAGTATCAGGGGGCCAAATTTTTGAGTCGTTTGGAAAAGGACACTTTGAGGACTCCCATTGTAATACAACGGTAAGGAATAAAAACTAGTTTCGGTATCCTGACTTAGGGCCTGCATATCTCGTGACTCAAAAATTTATGAAAAAATCTATATGCATATTTGGAATCAGCGTAAAATTTGCGAAAAGATAAATTTAAGCGATTTGTTCTGTGGAAACCACTGAGGATCGGCGGACACTGATGTTAGTACTCAAGCTTCACACTGAAATATCTCAATTTCCGGGTGTGTTTTTCAATATCTCGGCTCACAGAAGGATTTCTCAAAATTTTATTTCAGATTTGGAATCTACGGACTCGAAAGTATCAGGGGTCAAATTTTTGAGTCCTTAAAAAAAGGACCACCTTCTAACAACCCTTACCTAACAACAACACGATGGCCGCGAGAATAATCGCGACGACAGCTCCAGTTGGGATGGCGAATTGACAGCAAGACGGTTTCCATGATCCCATGTACGGGAATGTGCAACACCAGTTATAGTTGTCCCAGTCGGTTGGTTGGGGGCAGAATGCGAGGTATCCTGAAGAAGGAAATCAGTGAAATTAGAGTTAAATTTTTAATTAAAATAACTTACCGTATCCCGATGGGCACCAGAAGATTCGTCGATTTCCCAACCTTCCTTCGATGTATTGTGTGATTGGGTCGTTTAGACCTTGCGCGTCGGCATAGTAGACTGAAAACAAAAAAAATATTATTTTGGGACTAACTGGGTCTTTAAAAACCGAAAAAGAAGAATTTTCCATTTTTTCAAAAATGACCAACTTTGAGATTCCGTCACGAACTCAAATTTTATTCGAATTTTATCTTATTTTTAGAGTTTTATAGCTCAAGTCTAGTTCTTCATTTTTATGGTTGACAAAATTTTGATAGCTCCGTCCACTTTCGAGATATGCGCCTTTAAAAAACGCGCATAGGAATAGGCAACATTAAAACGCGCCCCCTTTTTTAAAGGCGCATATCTCAAAACTGGGCGGAGCCATCGAAAAGTTGTCAACTATAAAAATGAAGAACTAGACTGGGGCTGTAATATATTCAAAGCGCAAATAATTGTTTTGAAATTTGGGGTTGAGACGCCAATCGTAATTTTTGAAAAAAAAAATTGCAAAATTTTCGATTTTGAAATTTTTACACCATTTTTTTGTTGTTTTCATAAATTTTTCAGCGTTTAAGTCATTTTGAATAGTTCAAAAGTCTTACCAACTGTGCAGAGAACGGCGGCAATAGCCAAGTGCCTTAGTCGAATTTCCACCATTAGACTCTGAAAATTATTGAGGTTGAAGTTATAAAACACCCGGAGGAAAAAAACGGAAAGAAGAAACGGGGAAAAGACGAAAATAGAAAAAATATATAGTGTTGCGATAACGAATTTTATATGTGATTCTAATCGATAGGAGAGCAGGTAAGAGTGGAGAGTGAAGAAAAAGAAAATGAAGAGGGAGACAGTGTAGAAAATGGTTAAAAATGGTTGAAACAGAAAAAGAAAACTATATAAATAAAAAACATTTGGAATTTGTGATAGTACTGGTTGGCGGAAAGTCTAGTTTTTTAGATGTTAGCCACATTTTTTCAGAATGTTTTAGTACAAACCCAGATTTCTATTTTTGTATTTGACAACTTTTTGATAGCCATTTCAATGTTAGGAATTCAACGAGAGACATTTTTCTGGGAAAGTTGGAGCAAAAAAGTTTTACGAGCTTTGTCCGAGATATAACTTGTTTTTAAACGTAAAAATAAGTTGTTATTAAGAAAATTAAAGGTTTCAGGCAAAAACTAACGCATATTAAAATTTGGAAATAGTGAAACGTCTTTGATAGCGTAACGGTCCCTCTAAATAAGCGATTTTATAATATTAAAAAAGATGTAACGAGAAAAATATAGACCTATGCTATGAATTACGATATCAAAAAGCCAACGGTTAAACTACTTTTGAAACTGGGTTGAAATTTTAAAATGACAAATTTTCACAAGCACATTTCACAAAAACCTTTGAAACCTATAAAAAATCAGTCTGAAGCAGTTTTTTTCAAAAAAAAAATCGGGTAATTTTCAACAAAAGAAACAAACCCAGGCCGGGAAAATGTTTTCGGCCCGGGCGGTTGCAAGTCTGAAAAATAGGCTTGAATTTCACCGAATCTAAAGATACATCAGCACCAAATTTGAGTTACATACCAAAATTAGCGTGAGCATGTTGAAAACTGTCTAAATATTGGCTAAATCCAGGGTTGGGAAATTCCGGGCCGGGCCGGGCCGGGCCGACAGAGAAATTTTCCTCGGCCCGGCCCGGGTCACAGTACAAAAATTTGAAAATTTGAATTTTTTGAAAATTTTTTCGATTTTTTCGCAAATATGTCGAATTTTTGAGTATGTTTTCACATATCGATAAAACTCAAGTGTACATAGGATTTTTGACTATTTTTGATGGAAATTACAAAAAAATTCAAAAAATTTTGTGAAAAAATGGTGCTCATTTTTTGACTCCGGGCCGACCGGGCCGGGCCGGGCCGGGCCGGAAGAAATTTTCCTCAGCCCGGCCCGGCCCGGCGGCTAAATCCCAGAAAATTTCAACACCAAACTTGAAATCAAAGAAAAATCGCTTTAAAAATGAAAAAAAGAACTCAAGACCAAATCAATAACACCAACAACTTTCAGAATAGAAAGAAAAAGACTATTTCCATTTCTTATCAAAAAAAAGCGTCTCTCTCGTTTTCAGATGACTCACAGACAGAGTCAACAAACTCTCTTTTTAGAAAGAAAACACCGTGTTGTACGATTATCGATTGGAAGAAAGGAGAGAGAGTGCATATGGCAAAAGTCTCTTTCTCTCCGGTGAGATGGAAACATGTATGTGCTCGAGACCTTCTTACCGGTCGACATGTATTTGTTTTAAGAGAGAGAGAGAGAGAGAAGCAAACAAAGAGGTACACACACACACACATATACAGATGACTTGACCCCCTGGGTTATGTCGGAAAATAAAAAGAAAAAGATCAGAACGGGAAGCGTGACCTGGAGAGCCGCCGCGCTTTCAAATTATTAAGTTTTACGGAACACTGATGTGTGCTTGAGCACTGAACAGATTGGGGAAGCGCGCTCTAACGCGAAATTTTGTTTTTAAATTTTGGTACTAAGGGAGTCTGCCTAAAGTGGTATTAAAAATTCGAATGAAATTTGAGTCCGTGACAGTATGACCATTTTTACCAATATTGAATAAGATGAAAAAAATTTCATTTTGCATTAATTTTGCCAATTTGAGGCCCCCTTAGTACCAACATTTTTCAGTTGACTCTGATTAGGTGGTGACTAAGGGGGAGTCCGGTAATATGATACCATTTATTTCGAAATTCGAGTCTGGAGGGCCTGAAGAGGTGTTCAGGTGTTCAGGAGGAGTTTGTGAGTTTAGAATTTGGAGGTTTTTTGTTTGATTCAGAGTGGCATCGTGTCTCATTATCATACTTGAAATATCTTATTATACGGTCAGGCTTAGATTCAAAAAATGTGCACGATTTCTCGAAATTTTCATCAAAAATATTCAAAAATCTTATGCGAATTTGTTTTTAACATCGAAATTTGAAAAAAATAGTCCAAAATCCAACTTTATTGCAACAGCCGAAAAATTTTCAAAACAATACATAATTTTTCATTTCTGTACAAAAACCCGGTCCGACCTATCTCAAGTATGCTTTTAACCTAATTAAACCGGTTCAAAACGCAAAAACTAAAAAATTATTGAAAATTTGGAACTGCTTGGGTTTTTGAACGCTACATTTTGAGCAGCTACAACGTTGTACCAAATAACCGAACGATTTTAGGGTTATAGTCCTAACCTAGACCATTATTTTTGTAATTGACAACGACAAAAGTGGCAGATTTAAGTCAGGACTATAACATATCAAAAATTTGAAATTTTGGGTACAATTTTCGAGTCCTGGTGAGTGCTTAAAGTTTAGATTATAAAATTTTAGAGGTAGTTTTGGAAGTCGATTACTGGTTGCCCTCAAAATGTGTCAGAGTATGACTCTGTAAGTTTTGTATATTGGCTAGAATAAGTGAAAATATACTAATTTATCGGAGATTTTCTAGGCCACCATCCGCCTCTGACAGGGAAAGTCCTTGAAGTCCGGCAGTCAATAAAGGCTGTGAAAAAGCTTAACCAGAGGAAAAGTTTGACGGCTAATAACTCAGTTCACAGAAAGATTTTGCAGAATTTTATTTCAGATTCGGAATCTAGGGACTCGAAAATAATAAGGGCAAATTTTTTGAGCCGTTTGAGAAAGGACACTTTGAGCACTTCACTTTCACGGTCTTTTAAAACGTTTTCGAGAAAATACTGAGTTTACTGAATGTTTTGGAAAATGAGTGGTCATGGACTGATGTATCACAAATTGTAATTTTATAGGCCACATCTAACTACAAAACCATCAAAATCAGTGGCCAAACTTATAATTTTCATTTAAGTTGAAAAGATGGCACCCGCAAGTACTAAAAAATTGTAAAAAAAACTGTGATGAAAAACTTGAAAATACCACATTCCTCCCCCTCCTTCCCATCTTACTCATACCGTTCCAATACCTACAACCCCCATGAATAACCAATGAAGGGCAAATATAGAAAACTTATTTCTTCGCCCCTTTCCGGGCCGATAGCTGAGTCACGCATCACTGCGGAGGGGGAAGGGACATAACTGTTATCACCTGAATGATGGAAAAGAGAGAGAGTGAGAGACGGAGACACATGCCACGTCATCAAAACATGGTAATGAGCAGAAGCATTCTTAAGCCTGCTTGCTTGCCGAAAATAAAACAAACAGGGTTTCGGAGGGAATGAGCAAACATCACAAAGACAATTGGTGGTGGCCGAGTTTTGGATTTCTAGGTCGCCACTTTAAAAAAATGAAAAAAGACTAGTTTTCTACTGAAAACATCAAGAAAAAACGTGGTGGCCGAGTCTTTGATTTCTAGGCCATCAATCTTTTTCGAGACTTTTCGATTTGTTTTGGAAATCTAATAAAAGCGACTTTTTTAAAAACTTTTTTGACCTTCATTATGGTTTCCCCAAAACAAAAAACTTTAAGATTTTAAGAAAAAAAAAGTTCAATTCTCGGACGATAGACACTGCATCGCTTTGAGCTTACTCAGAGCATGTGCCGGCTCCAGGAGGATCCATCTGAGGGAAAATATTGAAATACAAGGTAATACAATATATGGATGACTCACTCGCACTCGTGTTTGCGTTCTAAAAGTCGCAATCGTCGCTCGATTTTGTTCGTCTTGATTCGCTTTCTGCAACACAGAGAAATGGGGAATGGTTGTAGGTGCCCTCTATTGATAAACGTTGGATATTATTGCAGAATTTTTTTTTGTTTTAGTGATACCCCTATATTATTGAATGATCGAAAAAAATTTAGTGGCCTAGAAATCCAAAACTTCGTCAACCCAGTTTTTTGCATCACTGAAGTAATTTTCAGCGATTTTTACCAGCTAAATCTCTGATTGGCTGGTAAGATTTCTAGGCCACCAATCAGTGATTTTCAGTTTTTTAAAATGAAGTTTTACTGCGAAGAAATTTCTAAAAATGACGTGGAAACCTATCGGTGGCCGAGTTTTGGATTTCTAGGCCACTATTTCAAAAAAACTTTAAAATGACTCGTTTCCTCACAGAAACCATTGAGCTTGGTGGCCGAGTTTGGGATTTCTAGGCCACCATTTTTTTTCGAGATTTGTCGATTTTCTGAAAATTGCTGACCAGAAATTAAAATGTAAGATTTTTTTAATTTTCAGATATTGTTTTGTCTTTTTTAAAGAAAATTTCGATAAAAAAATGTTTTCCTTGAAATTCCAACACTGACAAGTTGTCCACGAGGACTACACGGACGTTCTTTGTTATTTTTCTGGGTTTCAGTCAGTTTTTTTTTTAAATTCAGGATATTTTAAAAAATTTAAATGAAAGTTTATACAACCGTAAACCGCAAAAAATTCCTTAGATTTCCCAGGAGGACTACACGGTCAAAATTGCATTTACCGTGATTTCAATCGTTTCTGCACCTATTCTAGCGTCAAAACAGCAAAATCCAATTTTCTCGGGAAAAACACAAGCGAGTTTTTCGAATTTTCAGCTAAAAAAATCTAAAAAACCTGTTGAATAAAACGAAATTTGTTATCTCAGCGTTTTTATCAATAGAGCGCACTTCCAATTCTATCAGACCTACTTCAAAAAATAGAAGATGAAGAGGAAGGCGAGTGATTGGAGGAGAAACTTATAGGTCTCATAGAGGGTTCTACTTCTCTGAAAAATAGAAAACATTTCAGGGTGTCATGATTTTCTAGACGCCTAGCTTACCACGTCAACAAACATTTTGAGAAGAGAAGGGATAACAAGTGTCGCTTTGGAATCAGAAATTGAATGGGATTTTCTGAGAAAAACGTGGTATTTTTGTTGGGAAAAAAAGATTATTAGGAAGGACACGGGAAAATAGTGAACTTTTAGAATAATGACCATTTTTCTAACAATTTTGGGCAATTTTTTGGTTGAAAATTTCTAAGAGAGTGTCATGGTATCACTTATTGCCCCACCAATAAAATGTTTTAATGAATCATACAGATCAAAAAAAACTCAAAAATCGCACTATTTTACACTGAAATAGGTCGAATTGAGAGAGAAATTACTTTGTCGATATGTAACTCTCTAGGAAGTGATTGTACAAAAAAGTTGTCAACTACAAAAATGGAGCTCTATCTTTGATCTGTATAATTCAATAAAAATCTATTTGATAGGACAATCAGTATTCCCATGACACACTCTCAAAGTTGGACAATTTCTACTGAAAACTGCCAAAGTGTAAAACCTTTTGACCGGTACTTCAATATAGAGCTTCCATCGAAATAAGAATGTTACATAAATGTTTTCACATTTTTTTCATGATATGGGTAACAAGTCAATAGTAGATGTCCAGTGGTCAAAAAAAAACAACAAGACTGTTTTTATCAGAAAACACGTATAAACACTAATTACACACTCAGTTTTTGATAGACCGGACATGTAAAGGATGATTTATCGAATTTTCGCGATTTTTCAAAATTTCTCAAAACTTGTACAACATGATTTTTCACCCAGAATGGTTATTAAATACAACAAAACTCTACAATAAACGTTTTCTCAAAGTTTCAGATTATGGCCGGCATTGTACCTAATACAAAAAACTGTGAATTACACAGAACCCAGATGAAAAACTAATGGTAAACCAAAAAAAATGGAAGAAACGATAAACTAAGACAAAAAAGAAAAACGGGTAGAAAAGTGTACAGTTGTCTCTTCTCTTTTCTCCGCTTCTTCTTCTTCCAAAATTATATTGTTGTGCTTGACTGTTGTGCGGGACGGGCGGTTGGAAAGGGAAGAGTCTCTGTGTGTATGCAAATTGAGATTTGTTTGCTTTTCGGTCTCTCTCTTCGTACCATTCCATTCAACTGTGTCTCTTTTCATCATTATGCTATTTTTATTGATTTTTCGAAAATGATAACACGGAGAGGAAAGACAGAGGGAGCATATGTACAGTGATTAGGGTAGGAGGGAGGGGAAAAGCAGGAATGTACTATTATGTTGACAAGATAGTAAAAATAGTAATACCTAGGCTGGGGTGCTATTGGCGCGTGTTATTTTGAAACCAAGACGAACTAAGTAGGGAATGTCTTGTTCGGATAATTTTATGATTTTTGACGGGAATGCCTTCAGAATCTCAAGATGGTTTTTTTCGGATGTGTAATTTTCAAAAATTCGTTTTCACAACACAATTACCAATTTTTTTCACTTTATTCTGAAAATTTGATACAATTGCACAAAGTATCCGAAAAAACGAAAAAAAGAAAGTGTGAAAGTGCTCAACTCGTTAAGATTCACATATACAGATAATTAACTGATTCTGAGAAATTTTGAGAATATCCTACTTTTTATGAGAAAAAGCCTGTCGCCGGGTGGAGTAACCTATATTATTGGAAAGCTGGAAAAACGCTGATTTCAAATATATATTTAGATTTCGACCTCGAGGCCTGGTATTTGAGAAAAATGAGGTCAAAATTCGGGAAAAAAGCAATGTATTACAATTTTAACTCTCGAAAGTTTCAGAAAAATTTCTGAACATTTTCGCGTGTCAGAAAGGTAATAATTTGTCATTTTTACTAACTCTGCGCTGGGTTTTCTTAAATACCAGGCCTCGAGGGCAAAAACTGTAAATATATTTGGAATCAGGGTTTTCTCAGCTTTCGAATGATATAAATCACATCCCATAACTCCACACTAACTTCATGACTTTCCTTGGTTAATTATACTGAAAAAAAATTAGGGAAAAAAGCTAAAATTCTGAAATACAGAAAGATAATTTTTAAATATATCAATATAAGCCCTTAGAACTATATTCATGAGATATGAGACCTCTCTAACTGCAATCACAGCGAAAATTCTATTTTGAGATACCGAGAATCCGAAAATTTGCTTTTTTAGTTGTATCCAAGGTAAATGTTTGTCCAAAAACAAAAAAATTTGTTAGAAGCAATTTTTCTAAAGTTAGTTCGAGCTGGCATTCCTCGTCGTTGACGTGTTCTGTTCCTTCTTTTATGGTTCTGATAAGAAATGTGCGGGACGAAATATTTGGGAAACTCGGTTTTTCAAGTTTTTCATAATCAATATCTATAAATATGCACTAACAACTAAACAATATTCTGAAAGTTTTGACACAGGTGTGACGTATTGGTACCGCTCACAACTGGGTTTGCATCGATTTTGTTCGATTCCGCTGACAAATTATTTATTATGATCATTTTGAAAGTAGGAATCGAAGTTTTTTCCGCAGAAATTTCTTGGAAATCGGAAATTTCTGTTTCGCTCATCTCTGGTTCTGATCTTGCTGGATTCCCTCGCTATTCAACCATTTGAATCAACAAAACCATCTTGTAGTAAAAAGCCTTCCAATCAGGCCGCATTTCAAAAAATATAAGTCTCTAGCAACCTCACTGCCTGCGCAATTCTTGCCACATCCAATCTCTTTTGGTGTGGGCAAGAAGTGAGAAGGCTGTGAGAGAGGGACTCGATGGGAATATAGACAAGTATATTACTGGGAAGAACAAGGACAGACAGCCGGTGTATGACTGTCGTGCGCCCGACATTCCCCGGGTTCCGCCGGCCACTATGCTGGGAACAGGAGGCGGGGTTCTTTGGGAATATAAGGGGGATATGTGAGAGTATTATTGGATTATTCATTATATTATTTATAAGAAATGTAGCTTTGAAACTTTGTTGAAAATAAAGGGATTTCCGGATAATGGAAAAACCAAGTGTTTTGATTAACTTAGTGAATTAGTGATATTTATTTTGAAACACAGGGAGGATATTTTAACGGGGAACACAAGTTCAGAGAATTGATTTCAGCAATTCACTGTACAAATTAACGTTTCTAGTTTGTGTAAAGAAATGGCGTTGCACTTTTCACGTCGACTAGTCGAAAGAAAATGATTATCTGCAACCTTCTCTTATTAACCCCACTAGGTATGGGGGGTGAATATTTTTAGAGGCGCATGCGTTACCATTTTTCATTTCCCACTAGCAAAAATGTCACGCTTTGTTGACCGTTAATAACTTTGTCCGTATTACACCATTTCACCTGGTTCTTTCTCTGTCAATTAGGATATGTCTGTCCCGTCAGTTCTGGAAATTTTGGTATTGATACCACTTCTGATAGCTGAGCTATGAGCCGTAGAGTAGGAGTCATTTATTTTGGCTTGAAAAGTTTTGATTTGTCAAATGTTTTTCAGTGAAAAACTTTCGTGACCTTTCAATGACCGAGGCCAAGATCAGTAACCAAGACAAATTCATTTTCATTTTTTAAACTAGGGGTAAGTAGGAGGTGATTTCGTTCCCATTTTTTGGAAAACCAGTGGAATAGGACCCGGGAACCATTACTGACGCAGGGCAACAGGGCCAAAGGCCCGGTTTTACTCCGGCCCAGGGCCGCAGGCCCTGAAACTCTTGAAGACCCGGGAAGCATAGCGAATCCCGCCGGCAGGCGGGGGGCGCTAGTCGATATAGTCAAAAAATATTTAGAAATGACAAAAACGATAGTCGATTCAGTCATCTCATGAAAACTTTAGAAAAAAAATAGTATAAACGTGAATAGCTAAAACGTTGGCATTAAGAGCAAAACAAAGGAATAATGTCAAAAGAATTCAAAATACAAACTCATTTTCTCAGTCATTACCGCTCAAAAGTATATAAAGTTTGGGGTTTTTTTTTCAGTTGAAATGGCCCAACTTTGAGAGTGTGTCTAGGTTATACTGATTTTCCCATCAGTTAGATTTTTTATGGATGGTACAGATCAAAAGTACAGCTTTATTTTTGAGGTAGACAACTTTTTTGTACGAACGCTCCCTGGAGAATTACATATCGACAAAGTAATTTATCCCTCAAATCGACCAATTTCAGTGCGATTTTTGAGCTATCTCCTTGAGATGACCATAACTCTCCAGGGAGTATTCGTACAGAAAAGTTGTCAACTATAAAAATAAAGTTCTACTCTTGGTCTGTTTGATCCCATAAAGAGTTAATTTGTTTGACAGTTATTATTACCATGACACACTCTCAAAGTTGGGCATTTTCCACTGAAAAAGACAAAACTTAGTATACTTTTGAGCGGTACTGTATATTATTGTATGAAAATATTAGAGTTGCTGTTAGTACATTTTTAAGAAAGCACCGACCGAATATATTTTGTTTAAGCCGTCATAAGTTGAAGACATCTGGGTCGTACCTACGGAGGTCATCACTTGTCTCCTATATTTTAGCAATTTCAAAATTTCGAGGGATCCATTCCGGGCTTTCCACGAGTCCCGATCCTATCTTATTCCAGAAAACAAGATCTGTTCATCCAGATGTCCGTAACAATGATTATGAATTTCGTTTTATTTCAAGAGAAGAAGCTAAAAATAGCAATACGAATTGACATCTGAATTATCATTTTTGACTGAAAATAATTGAATTTCAGTAAAAAAAAAACAAAAAGATATCGATTTTCCAAATAACGCTGGAAAGAAAGGATTGGGGATTGGGGGGAGAGAAGTGAAGAATTTGTTTTGGTTTTTTGAATACACATGTACGTGGATGGGGTGGGGAATGAGATGGCGACAGAAGAGCAAAAAAATAAACAACATAGAAAAATAATAATGATAATTAGACCTTTCCATTTCCCAACTGCACTCGGCAACAGATGAATCCGTTGTCGTTTCCAGTGTAGAGGCACGCCGAGTTGTCGGGACACGACTGAGGGGTTCCGGCCCGGGCGTATCTGGAAATGAGTACTTTTACAGAAAATTCATAAAATTTGGAACATTTAGAACTAGAAATCCTCCGAAACCGGTAGAAAATGAGAAAGTTAAGGATTTTCGAAACTTTTCGAAAATCTTGAATTTTTGAAATTGTCATATCTCGCTCGATTTCTACCAAAATCGTTTGAAAATAAGATTTTTAAAATCAGCGTGCCAAGACGCTTCGAATGAGTATAATCACGACTAGTTGTGATTTTTCGGGTCTCGACGCGAAAACTACAGTAACCCATTATCAAAACTTTCAAAGTGCTGTATCTCGCCAAGTTTCAATCCAAAGTTTTTGAAACTAAAATTTTTGGAATCAGCTTGTCAAGACGCTTCGAAAGAGTATAATCATGATTAGGTCTGAACCAGTTTGGGTCTCGCCGCGAAATCGACCCTCGAGTTACTGTAGTTTTCGCGGTGAGACCCAATCTGCTTCAAACCATGGCATGATTATACTTTTCTGAAAGCTCTCAACGAGCTGAATTTGAATATAATAATGAAATCACACAAAAACTTGTCACTTACGGATTGCACGTCCTATAATTTCCGGCCAACTCAACAGGCACCAAATTCGCCGGTTGTGGTGGGCACACGTTGGGCAATCGGACGTCTGACTCGAGTCCACAGCAGATGTATCTCTCGAGATTAGTCGAGAATTGACAGTGTCTGTTGGCACCGCATCCTTGGATAGCGTCGTTGAGTGGGGCCGATGGGGAGCAGTACTTGTATTGGGCTCCGTTCTCTCCGGGTACTGGCACCAGTTGTGGCGGACAGTCTGGAAATTTATTTTATGAAGTAGTACCTTTGATTCTCTATGTTTTGAGCTAAAAATCAGAAGAAAATATGAAAAAATACAAAAGTTACAGACTTTCGAAACATTTCGAAAATCTTGAATTTTTGAAATCGTCATATCTCGCTTTATTCAGATCCAAATCGTTTGAAATTAATATTTTCAGAATCAGCGTGTCAAGACGCTTCGAATGAGTATAATCATGGCTAAGTTTTGTTTTTTCGGGTTTTTTGGGTCCCGCCACGAAAACTACAGTAACTTACATCCAGTATCAACACTGTCTGGTGATCTACAGCAGTAGAAGGCGTTGACAGAGGTGGTTGTTGTGGAGAACCAACAGAAGAAGTTTCCTGGACAGGCACCGTCCACATTTGGAGTACATTGCATTGGTTGGAGGGAGAGGGCCGAGATGAATGGAGTTGAGGCAGCGGGGCAGAGAGCTGGAAAATGAAATTGTCGATACAAAATTGTTGACAAAACGTTGTTTTTATTGATATTTGAGTTTATTGATAATTTATCGAAAATTCAAAAAAAAAACTCGATTGTCGATAATTATCGATAAATTGTGAAAAAAAAACGTTTTATCGACAAAAGTTATCTGTCAGTTTGAAACGCGTTCGACGGAGTTTATCGATAAAATGTCGACATAAATTGTATCTGAAAATTTGTCGATAAAAAATCGATGAAAACTGAAAATTTCGTAAATCTTGCTAGCTATCGATAATTTGTCGACAAAATATAAATTTTCTGCTCAATTCTCGAAAAAAGTCCCATTATCGACTTTTCGTCGACCAAAAACTGGTTTCGAAAATTTTGTCGACAAAATTGTTTTGAAAAACACGTTATCGATAATTTATCGACAAAAACTTAAATTCTGTGTAATTCACAAAAAAAACCATTTTTGTCGACAAAAATGATTTTCGGACTTTTTAGAAAAGTTTGTCGACAAAACTTTTTAAACGGTTTTTATCGATAATTCATTGACTAGCTTCAAAATGTTCTATTTTCTGAGAAAAATCGAGATTTTTGTCGACAAACTATCGACAAAAATCGGTCGATAAACTTTAGTCGATAATTTATCGATCCCAAACTCACATTGCAACTCCGTTGACGCTCCACAACACACGTTCTGATCCAGAAGTGGTGACGAATAACACGTGTATCCATCAGGACATCCTCCAGACACTCGTCCATTTCCACCTGGATTCGAGCACTGAACAAGACGGGATCCATCTCCGTCTTTTGCGACGACAGTACCTGGCGGGCAGGCTTCCGACAGACAGTAGTTCTGACACGATTTCTGAGAAGCAAAGTTGTTTCGATTTCCCTCGCATCCGTTGTATTCAAAAGTCTGGCATGTCTTCGAGTCGGCGTTGAAGTACCATCTGGAAATTCTTGTGGATGAGCATCGGACCCCGACGTCACGTGGTTGGGAGCACACGAAATTCTTCGACGGGCAGCACAAACTCTTCGTCTGGTATACTGTACCGGTCCACGTGGTGACTGGTGTGCAGTAATGGGTGGATGGGCATTGTCTGTTGGTTGTACACGCACGCGCGGCTCCATTCTGCTCTTTCCAAACTTCTCCACCGTCTGGACACGACTCGACTCTACAGTAATCCTTGCAGTCTTGCTGTGTTGCAAAGTTGTTGGAGTTTCCGTCACAACCATTGAAAGAGTACGTTTGACAGGTTCTCGTAGTGGAGTCGTAGTACCATCTGGTGACGGCCGGTCCGCAAGATGCGCCTGATTTATAGGACAGGGAGCAGGTGTAGGCTTGAGTGGGGCAGCAGCCATAAGTGGTACCGTCATAATAGCAATAGTGGTTGGCTGGACAAGTGGTTGAGGCAGCAGACGATCCACCACAGATGATGAAGTTTCCATTGGAATCCGTAAGGGCGGTACCTTGGATACATTGTGGTTCACTTCTCGCATCTCTACAGTAATCCTGACACTCTTTATACGTCTCAAAGTTATTGGCGTTTCCTTGGCACCCGGAATAGATGAACTCCTCGCAATTGCCGGTCTTCGCGTTAAACCACCAACGATTCGAATAGGTACCACAGTTACCCTGCTCTCTTGGCAATTTGCACACGTACTGCGGACGTGGACAGCAGACTCCGCCGAATGTTGTGGAGCCGGAAGTGGATTCACAGGAGTGGGTGGAGGGACACGAGTTGGCACCGGAGCCGGTTGGGGAGCATTCCATGTTGCGTTCGCCAGAGGAGTCTTTGAGCGGTTCACCGGCGGAACAGAGGACTGAAATTTTTTGATTTAGGCAAATTTTCAAAAAGCGACCAACTTTGAGAACCCGTTACGCTTTCAAAGGTTGTCAGCTAATTGCAATTTCTTTCGTTTTGTAGATCATAACAAGAGCTACATTTTTGTAGTTGAAAACTTTTTGATAGCTCCGCCCACTTTTGAAATATCCGTCTTTAAAGTTATGAGAGCGTGCGTCTCTCACCGCGACCATTCAAGGCGCATATCTCAAAAGTGGCCGGAGCTATCAAAAAGTTGTTAACTACAAAAATGTAGCTCGTGTTTTGATCTACAAAACCAAATAAAATTGCAATTATCTGACAACATCTGAAAGCGTGATGGGATCTTAAACATTTCCCAACAAGAACATTTTCGATTTAGAGGGTTCAGTTTCAGGTGCTTATAGGTGTCCAAACTCAACGAAAGTTATACCATTCTGCTCGTTACAAAATGCAAAAAATAATAGGCTTAGCTGGGAATTGAACCCGGATCCCAAGATTACTGGTCCCCTTCTTGCCGGTTGCGCCATGGGTGCGCCACAATGCGGCAAGGGAGGCCGCCGGCAGTGGGAGTGGCAAGGATCACCTTTATCACTGCCCTCCGCGCTGCGCCGCTTCCTCGCCCTTTTAGTTTACCCGGTAAGGAGTCTGCCCAGTAAACTAACCATCGGGGGTTCAATTCTCACTGAGTGCCAATATTTTTTGTTTTTCGTAACGATCACCCTGGTACCATTCTTTTCGATCTCAGATGATTTCTAAAGGTGTTTTTACTCACTTCTCGAGCAGAACTTCTCGCAATGATCTTGCGAAAGGAAGTTGTTGAAGTTTCCTCCCTGTCCGAGATACGAGAACTGAATACATCTTCCTTCTCTCGAATCATAATAGAATCTTGGCGACGTATTGCCGGACCCGTCTGGAATTCCGACGTCGAAGTACTCGGTTGGCAGACCGCCGGCGGTGTTGTACACTTCCGATGGGATACCTCCGTTGCGGGAGCAGATGAACACTGAAAATGGTCTGTCTGTGTGTCTGGGGGTCCAGATGTCTTTTGAACTTACAGTAAGTCGGACAGCACTGTTGAAGGGTTCCCATAGTGGTGCATTGATAGTTCGGATTGTTGCATCCGTTGTCGTTTCCTTGACAGTAGACCGGCTCCTGTTTGACACCGGTGGTACGGTCACGGTAGAGTGGGAGACCACGGTTACAGGCTGCAAATGAAGAAAGTTGTATTGTTAGCCAATCAGCGCGCGGCTTGGTTTCCTCGGCCATCAAAATTTGAATTTTTTTAATTTTCCGAAAAAAAATTCAAGATTTTTTTTCAAAATCTCTCATAAGCTATGTTCAGAAATCTTTATGATACCAATGACTGTACATCAAGCGTCTAATACTCACTCTACGATGTTAGACGCATTTAAAGAGCGGCGGCCGAATTTTTTCTAGGCCACCGCCACGGCCGCCAAAACCTGAAAAGTGTGTAAAACCTGTTTAAAGTGGTTTTGAACAATAAAATTTGCACAGATAGAATCAGAAAAACAAGCCGGATCTTTTGAGATAAGATTCAAAAAATTTTGGAAAAATTTTTTTTGAATATATTTTTTCTCAACAGCTATTTCAAAAAATTCAGCTCACTGATTAGTAAGAGTTATAAGCATTTTAAGTTCTCAGTTTTCAGAAAAGCGCGCGGTGGCCGAACATTTTCTAGGCCACGGCTACGGCCGCTAAAACTTCAAACGTGGGTAAAACCACTCGTAGATAGGTTTAGGCAATGAAAATTTTATAGCTAGAATCAGAAAAACACGACGAATCTTTTGAAATAAGATTTCAAAAAATTTTGGAAATTTTTTTTTGAAGATTTTTTTCTCAAAAGCTATCTCAAAAATTTTCCGCATTTTCTCATTAAAATCATTGTATTTTCGACTTCCAACTTGCTGTTTATGAAGAGTTATAAGCGTTTAAAGTTCTCAATTTTCAGAAATGAGTGAGACGGCCGAGTTTTTTCCTAGGCCACGGCCACGACCGCCAAAACTTAAAACGCATGTAAAACCTGTTATAAATGGTTCAAAGCAATAAAAATTGCATAGATAGAATCAGCAAAACAAGGCGAATCTTTTGAAATCGAATTTGCAAAAATTTTGGAAAAATTTTTTTTGCAAAATTAAAAAAAAAATTTCGGTATTGCCCCACAACTCACTTTGTTTACAGTAGGATTCACAATGGTCCTTAGTCTGGAAGTTGTTTGCATTTCCACCGTATCCTTGATACTTGAGTTCTCTACACTCTCCAGTGATTGGGTCATGGTACCAATGGTTGAGGGTGGTGCCACCACCCGGTGGGGTGTATCCCTCATTCGGTGGTTGGATGCAGGCGAACGCACGTGACGGACAACAGAAACTGATTGGATTGTTGACTGTACAGTCATCCGAGTCACAGATACAATCGTACGCCAGGGCTCCGATGGCTTCACACGTGGCGTCGGCGCCTCCGTAGCACTGTTGAACTTGATTCTCGATACGGAACTTCGGGTTGTTCCCGTTCAACGGACAGAATCCGTAATTCAGGCAGACGAGGCCGTCACGGGTTCGGAATGGTGGCTGGTTGTTGGCACATCGACACTCTCCTGATCTACAGTACGCTCCTGGCCACACCGCTTCACACTGACGGTTCTGGGTGCATCCGGACTCTCCCGGGTTGATTTCTGGAAGAAGAAGAATTTTTGATTGAAAAAGAATGTAGTAAAATTTTTTTCTAAAAAAATTTCCCATATTTGTAACATCAAAATTTTAGGCACCGCCCCTAAAGAGACCCCTTAAAGGTCCTTCCACTCGAAAAGTGTGTACAGCTCATTTTTCAGGGGCGGGGCCTAAAAATTGGCAAAAAAATTAGAACACAGGGCATAAATTTTTTCGGTTTCTAGATTTTAAAAATTTTGAAAAAAAAATTTTTTTGAATTTTTTCTCGGATGCACCATCTTGCGGGATAATCATTTAGGTGGTTCTTTGAAAAATTTTGAACATTTTCTGCATATTTTAGGTTCAAAATACCCAGAAAATGCCCAAAAACTCAAGAAAATCCGATGAAAACTGAAAAAAAACAAAGTCCCAAACATGGTGCATCGGAAGTACGCACCTTTGTGATTTTCCAGTGGTTTACCCGAGTTTAGTGCAATTTTTGAGTTTTTTGTGATTCAGAGCCAATGTCGAAAAAAAAACCGAAATTTCAAAAAAAAATTCGATAAAACCGGAAAAATGACAAAAGTCCCGAAAATGGTGCATCGGGAGCGGATTTTATCGATTTTTATCAGTTTTCCTCATTCCACTAATTTTCTCGTTATTTATTCCGTTTTCCAAGTCCAAAAACCCCAAAAAACGCCAAAAACTGTAAAAATGACAGATGCCCCGAAAATGGTGCATCCGAATTACGAAAAATGGTATTTTCCCAGCTTTCTGACATTTTTCTCATTTTCCAGGTCCTAGAAACCCAAAAACCTAACAAAGCTCTAAAAAACCGATCAAACAAAATTCACAAAACATGGTGCATCGGAAAACTGAAATATTCAATTTTTCGAAAAAATGCGAAATTTTTTAAAATCGTCAATGCATCGGAACCCAATTTCGTCCTAAAATCCCAAAAATCCCCGATTTCTTCAAATTTCTTAATTAGCAATTAAATTTTATTAAACAATTAAACTAAACTCCTTCAAATTCTCTTTCAGCGCCAACATTCACAGAAGCAGCGAAAAAGGGAGGGGGCGGGGCTAAGAATCAATTCATAATTTATTTATGCATCAAAAAAGAAGGGGCGGGTGGTGTCAAAAAAAAAACAAAGCAAAAAAATGTTAGATATTAAAAAGGGGGCGGGGCAAAAAGAAATTCAGAATCGTTTTTAGCAAAAATTGTGTGTGAAAGATGTGGGATGGGGTGTGGTGTGTTGTTGGGAAGGGGGGAACCCGGAGAAGGCGAAAAAGAATAAAAAATTAAAATAGAAATTCTAAAAACCGGGCGGTACAAAAAACAGAGAGGGGCAATCATGTTATAATTGGGAAAAAGTAAATTATATTATCTGACAAGAGGGGGAAATTTCTGGAAATGGAAGGACCTATTGGGTTGTTGTAGACAAGAGAAAGAGTTAGGTATTATCACGGCACCCTTTTCACAACCGCGCTCTACCGAAACCGAAGAAAACAGTGTGCGAAATTGAGAGACGCAGAGAGCAATGTGAAATTGTTTAACGAGATTTCGGTGGAGCGCACTTGCAAGAACTGTGCCGAGCTAATATAACAGAAGGCTATTGGAGAAGAGAAGAGATAAAACGAATCGAAAAAAGTGTGGAAGGGGAAGTGCGCTCTACTGAGAATAGTTCGGTGGGGCGAGTTTGTAATATGCGATTTTTTGAAAATTCGAGTTTTCATGACGCTAATGATGAAAAACGCAGTTTTAGCGATGAAAAGAGCTAGAAAAGCGGTAAAATTGGTCTAAAATCTCGATTTTTAACCATTTTTACCGGATTTTCAGCTCTAAAAACGCTTCAAAACCGAATTTTCGAAAAAAAAATGCAAAAATAAAACTATGGTGCATCGAAAACCAATTTTTCGAAAATTTCGCTGAAAAATACGATTTTTGACATTCTAAAGCGCTAGCGATTTTCCGAGTTAAACCCCTAAATTTCGGAGTTTTGAGCGTTTTGGAAGGCCGAAAATCGTAATTTTCAGTAAAAATCTCGAAAATTGGCTCCCGATGCACCATATGGTGATTTTACGGGGAAAAAGTGGCAAAAATCGCATTTTCAGCCAATTTTAGCTGTTAAATGCAATCACGCTCCACCGAACACACAAGTCCACTAGAGCGCGCTTCCCCGATTAAAAGAAAACATGCAAAAAGAAACGAAACGATATGAAAAGCGAAAAAACGCAAAAAGTGCCTAAAATGAGCGTATTCAACATGAATACACACGAGCGGTGGGGGAAAAAAGGAAATATGGGTAACAATGTGTGACTTTTTTTTTTTGAAAATTTTGAAAATTTTTTTAAACTTTTCGTGGCGAGACCCCTCTCAAAAACTCACTTCTCCAACAGTACGAATCAATCTCCACATACGTCGTCAGACAAGCGCATCGCTTATTTCCAGCACAATAATTTCCGGTACCACAGTCTGTGGACACCTCACACGGGCGGCCGACAGTACCGTGTTGAGCACGGACTGCGGTGCCGGCGAGCAGCAAGAGAGCCGCTAATTTCAGCATCTCGTGTGTGTGTGCTTTCAGAGAGAGAATAGAATGTGTGGGAATATATCAAAAAGTATTGGTAGGGGGGGGAGAGAGAGAGAGTCAACTGTACTTGTGTGTGTCCTGCTCAATGTGTATAGAGGAGGAGGTGGAGCAGCTCTAGTGGGTAAAGTAATCGGTTTCGCCCCGTCTTTTGACCGTCTTCGTGTCCGCCGTGTCCGTCACCAACCGTCTTCTTCTTCGCCTTTTGCCTAGAGACCGCAAATATATATCTCAGTGTCAATAAACGGAGCGTATGCGCGTACACAAGCTTAGGCTCCGCCCACCAAAGTCTATTACTTCCTTCCCTATTACTTGGGCGGGGGGTAAATAGTGATAGAGTTGGGTCCCGCCACGAAAAAATTTTCAAAAATTTTTGGGGCAAAAATCGAATTTTCTGAAAGAAAACAAAAACAAATAAAAAAAAATGGGAAAAAAACGGGAAGGAGAATATGAAAAATGTGGAAACGAAGTTTTGGAGAGGAGGCGACTAGGAGTGATGATTCGATGAAGGCGTTCCGGGCGTCGGTGCCCCAGACGGTGATGATGACGTGGCTACAGTAGGCGATGGGGATTGAGACGAGGACTTCAGCAGGGTTACTGTAGGGGTTACTGTAGGAGTGGAGGAGGATCCGTTTTCCACGACGACTTGTTGTGGTGTTGTTGGTGGTTCCGATGAGTCGTCGGGAGGATTGGGTTCTCTGCAAATTGTTTTTTTCAATCATTTTATTTGGGGTGGCCCAGGAATCCAGGTGTGAGGAGAGTTAGGGCATGGTGGTCCGGGGACTAGTTTTTATAAAAATCGAGGTTTTCTAGGCCATCAATTTTATGACATTTTGGTGACCTAAAAAACCAGATTTCGGGGTTTCTAGGCCATCAATTTTCAAATTGTTTTCCAATGACCTAATTTCCCAAACTTGAGGTTCCTAGGCCATCCATCATACGAAGAGTTCTGATGGCCTAACTTCCCTACAATCGGGATTTTTTAGTCCATCGAATATCTGGCAATTTGGTGACCTAGATTCTATAATTCCAAGGTTTTCTAGGCCATAAATTCTTTTAGATTCGGATGGCCTAACAACCCGAAATTCGGGGTTTCTAGGCCAGCGAATTTTCTATAGCCTGATTTCCCAAATTGGGGTTTTTAGGCCATTCACTGTACGGAAAGTTCTGATGGCCTAACTTCCCAAATTTGGGGTTCCTAGGCCACAGACCATCATCTTGATTCGAGAGCCAATTCTCTATGACCTAACTTCCCAAACTTTGGGGTTCCTAGGCCATCCTTCATACGGAGAGTTCCGATGGCCTAACTTCCCTACAATCGGGATTTTCTAGTCCATCGAATTTCTGGCAATTTGGTGACCTTCATTCCCAAAATTTGGGGGCTTTTAGGCCATCCATTATACGGAAAGTTCTGATGGCCTAACTTTCCGAATTTCAGCATATTCTAGGCCATCATTCTCCTCACCTCAACGACGCATCATTCTCCTCATCGTGAATCAGTCCCTCCGCGACACGGGCGGCGCGTATATCGAACGCGGCGGAGATCGCTCGTTCGACACCCTCCGAGTCGAGCTGAAATGAATTGATGTAGGGGTTTTTTTTCGCGCGCGTCGAATGCACGCCAGTCGTGTCGCCGTTTTTCAAGCTATGTCTCTTAAATAAATGAAACTTGTGCCTTTTTTTTTCACTTTTTTGGCTCAAAACCGCGTCAAAGACACGCCAGTCGTGTCGCCCCGCGTTTTTTTGCTCCGTTCTACTCTCAAGTCTTCTATGTGTTTGTTAGCTATATGATGAGAGGTGGTGTGGAGCAACGTGTGCTCCTCGTGTTGCTCGGCGAGGCGGATAAGAGCATAATCATCATCATCAGTTATAAGACCCCCCCTTATAAGCAAAAAAGAGAGGTCAAACGGAGCGTTGCTCAGTTTATTTGTCGCAAAAGAAGACGCCTTATTTGTGTTTGGGAGACAGAGCAACTCTCTAATCTTCTTTCCGTCGCGAGCGCTCATTTTTCGGTTTGACCGTAAATGGACGGGTGGAAATGGGGGGGGTTTCGGACTTCAAATTTTAGCAAAAAGGTCGCTTTTTTTTTTGACAATTTTCGCTGTTCTTATGGAAAAATTGAGGAAAAAAAACCAATTTTTGAGAAAAATTGAGCTTTTTGGCAATTTTAGATCGTAAAATCGCTTTTTGGAACATCGATTTTCGACTGAATCACGGCATCGTGAGTCGCGAAAACGCGCTCCGTCGCACAACTGTTGGCACGGTGCCAAATTCAAATTTTGCGTTAATTTGTCGTATCTTTTAACATCGACCGCGGCGCGCACGCAACGCGAGTCAAAAATCTCAAGTTTTGTCAGTTCTAAACCGAAAAAGGCCGTTTTCGTTGAAAAATAGTCTGAAATTTTCAAATTTTCACACGAAATTTCTTACCTGACACATAAAACCGTGTGTAATCAAATTCTCTGTGAGCGACGCCGGATTGTCGTTCTTGTTGACGGCCGTGTTCAACTGTCGATGCATTTGATCTTCAAGTAACAGTACGATTGACATTTCTCTGCAAAAATGAGGAAAAATTCAAAATTTGAACTTGAACTTGTCCACGCGGACTACACGAAGCCTTGAACCTAAAAGCAGAGTGCGGTGGAGCCGTTTTGACCCGTTTTTGTCAAAAACATCAAAAAATTCGCAAAATGTTAATTTAAATTCAAAAACCGATTCCTATCTTGTCCACGGGGACTACACAACGCTCAGTTCGAATTCTGTTAAGCTAGGCGCGTTTTCAACTGTTTTTTGATGGATTCTGCTGTTTTCATGTCAAAAAACAGCGGAAAACCTACAAAAAATGGCTAAAAGTGACTAAAAATTCAAAAATTGCAGAATTCAAAGTTGTCCACACGGACTACACGACGCCCTGAACCTAAAATCAGAGTGCGGTGGAGCACACTTTCATCCGTTTTGACCCGTTTTCGCGTCAAAAACGTCCGAAAGTGCCAAAATTTGACTCGAAATTCAAAATTTGAACTCCGACTTGTCCACGCGGACTACACAACGCTCAACTCGAATTTTGTTAAGCTAGGCGCCTTTCCCTTGTTTTGTGACGTTTCAAGCTGTTTTTATGTGGAAAAAGAGCGGAGAATCCACAAAAAAACCACTGAAATTGACTAAAAATTCAAAAATTGATTTCCAACTTGTCCACGCGGACTACATGACGCCCTGAACCTAAAATCAGAGTGCGGTGGAGCGCATTATCCGTTTTGACCCGTTTTTGTGTCAAAAACATCAGAAAAGTCGCAAACTTGTCCACGAGGAGTACACGACCCCCTCTTCTCCCTCCCGCCCGCCCTCCAGTGTGCAGTGGAGCGCACTTCACAAAAACTTACTCATTCTCAATATGCACATTAATTTCCAATATATGCCTATTCTCCAGCCGCATATCTCTCTCACTCTCCGTCGTCATCGTCTCCGTCTCCTCTTCGGGCGTCGGTGAGCCGACTTCTCCAGCTGCTCCTGTTCCTGCTCCACCACTCGTTCCCTCCACTTCCGCGGCGTCCGGATTCTGAATCATCGTCGATGACGTCGGAATCGTCGTCGGAATCTGCTCCGTCACACTTTTCTGCTGCTCGGCGAGCTCTGCCGGTGTCGCCGATTTTCCGATCGACGACTGATTCGACGGTACTCCTCCGAGCGCTGCTCCAAGAAGACCTCCGGCTCCATTCACATTGACTCCAGACGGCGGATTCAGAAGTGACGCTGCTGTCGTCGTCGACGTCTCCGCAGTGATCGTCGTATTCGCCGAGGGATGCGTCGACGAAGGTGCCGACGATAGTAGATCACTCGTGATCAGTGTCGTCGGATTCGTCTGAAAACTCTGGGAAGACTTGTTAAAGGGGGCGTGGCCTCGCCTATTCACATACATTCGAATAAGCTCTCAGTGTGGTCGATGGCTGGTGCGCGAGTGGCGCGAACGCCGTCAGCGGGTAGATTCCATTGCGGACGTCGTCTAGAAACTTCTCGAGATCCACTTGAAACGCTGCCACTTGACAATAGGCCATCTCGCGGAGTTTCGATGTGGCGGCGATCTGAAAATCGTTGGAATTCGTCTATAAACGCGTCAACGTCACGCCAGATACTTAGAAACGCGGCTACGGTACCCCAGCTATTGGAATTTCAAATATTTGGGTATGTCGAGAAAGCGTCAATGTCACGCCAGCCTACCTCCTATTTTCATTTTTCACTATAATAGACGCGTCTACGGCACCCCAGTCTTTGGGATTCCGAATGTTCGAGAATAGCAAGGAAGCGCCAGCAACACGCCTGTTCTCAAAAACCTCAAAATAAGCCTGAAACGCGCCAACGACACGCCAGACACCCACAAAAAACGCGTCTACCGCACCCCAGTCTTTGGAATTTCACATGTTTGGGAAAGTCGAGAAAACGCGCCAACGAGACGCCAGATTCCCACAAAAAACGCGTTTACGACACCCCAGAATTTGGAATATCGAATACATTGGAAAGTCGAGAAAAAGCGTCAACGTCACGCCAGACTTCCACAGAAAACGCGCCTACGGCGCCCCAGTCTTTGGAATTTCGCATGTTTGGGAATGTCGAGGAAGCGTCAACGTCACGCCAGACTCTCAAAAACCTCTAAACAAGCCTAAAACGCGCCAAAGACACGCCAGACTCCACAAAAAAAGTATGGTCATGTTCATTACACATTTTCAGCACGTTTGGACTAGAAATTCGTGTTTTTGGGTGTTTTTTTAGTGTTTTCATAGAAAATTTTCCCGTTTTTTAAAGGCATTTTGGCACTGAAAACTCGCTTTTTTTCGCGTTTTCGGGGCCCTTCTTCTTTTTCTTCTATTTCTTCTCTCATCTACTTCTTCTAACCCCAAATCGGGGGGACTGAGCCGCCAAGTGAGGTGAGTGAGTTTAGAGTGACCCCCCCCCTCTGGGTCAATCAGTCCGCGCATTTCCGCCCAGTCCTTCGCTCAAATATTTACTCACTTTTTCTCAATAGATTGAGTTGAGTTAAGTCTCAACTCTGACTCTCTAATGATAGAACAACAATTGTGTGGAGTAGGGGGAGAGAAAAGAAAGAAACTATTTCTCGCTAAATACGTCGTCCATTTACGGGTGGGGCTATTTCGTTTCTGATGTACTAAAATTCAAATTCCGCTGAAAATGGCATTTTTGATGTCAAAGCTAAGAAAATTTCGATACGAATCGAGTTTCTACGTTTTCAGAAAGGGGTTTCCAGTCAGAATCGGCTCAAGCTCCATAGTAACCAAGCTATGTCGGATTCTAGAGTGATTAGAAGGGGGTTTCTAATTCCAACTTTGCTGTTAGAACAGAACTGATCATTTCTGCCGTTAGAATCGGCTTAAACTGAACGGGAAACGAGTTATGTCGGATTTTTAGATCCAAAGTCATATCTGACTCAAGAATATGCTTAAATCTAGTAAAAAACAGCTCATTTTGACGCTGAAAAAGCCAGTTTTGATATCAAAAGGGTTCCTCCTAACTCAATCAATTTCTGCTGAAAAACACGGTCCCAATATTATGTTGTTACGCTGAAAATCTCATATCTGCCATTAGAATCGGCTTAAACTGGTCGGGAAGCGAGTGATGTCGGATTTTTTGGTCCTCACTGAAAATCTGTCAAAAACAACCCAATCCGAAAATCCGAAAATCGACAATTCCTGCTGAAAATCGAAAACCTATTTTGACGACGAAAATACCATTTTTCTAGTCACAAACTGCTTTCGAAGCGAGTTATGTCGTATTTTTTGAGATAAAGTGCTATGTTTTGCGATTCTCATCAATTTAGCCAGAAATTGGGTTAAAAATACCACTTTTCAACGCTGAAAATCTCATTTTTCAAGTTAGAATCTGCTAATTAGGGTATTCTGACTCAATTTTTGCTGGAAAACCAGTGCCAAATACTGTGTCTTAACGCTACAATCCTCCCCACCTACCTGCTCATTATCCTTTATCCTGAACGCGCTCTCCGGCACATCTTCATATTTCTTCGAGTCGACTAACGTGTGGGCGGATAGAAGTTTCAGCGAGTGGACCTGCAAGAAACAAAATGAAATGTGTATTTTAGGATAATTTCCAAAAGAAATTTACAAATTTCCATATTTCAAGCTGAAATTTTGCAAATTTTCAGTCATTTTTAGTCAAAAATCTCTATTTTTCAGTCAGAAACTCTCTCAACAGATTTTCAGCCATGTTTCAGCAGAAAATACGTTGATTTCAGACATTTTCAGATTAGACACCAAAAAACACATTTTTGACAAATTTCCAATCAAAAACATGCATTTTTCATGTCAATTATAGTGGAATTCCCAATCAGATTGGAATTTTGTGATTTCTAGGCCAAAATTTCAGCCATTTTCAGCTTGAAAAGCATTAAAAAGGAGATTTTCACATAAATTGAGCGAAAAGTTCTATTTTTCCAGATTTTCAGACATTTTCAGTACAATTTTTGCCATTTTCAGACGAAAAAGAGGTATAAAACATGCTAAAAATGCCGTTTTCAGTAATTTTCAGTCAAATTTTTACCTCAAAAAGAATCTGATGGAATAAAAGCTCCCGAGCAGACGGTCGATCCGCTGGATCTTTCCTCAAACACTGCCGTATAAAGTCCTGTTGCATTGGATCTTCCAACGATCTGACGGCCTTCTCGATGACGTCTTCTGTGACGGGTCCCTCGGAACTTCCATTCTGACATCCGGATAGTCCTCCGATCACCGCAATTTCCAGCGAACAGATCCCGAACGAGTAGATGTCGGCGGCCGATGTGAGCTCCGTGTTGTCTAAAACTTGGGGGAGGGATTAGACAGGATTACTGTAAAATTTTTTTCGATAGATTTTTCCGAAATTTCCCAAAATTAAGTAAAAATAGTGATTTTACGATTTGGGATGGCCTAAAACGCGCCAACGACACGCCAGACTCCCACAAAAAACGCGCCTACGGCACCCCAGACTTTAGAAGTCCAAATGTTTAGGAATGTCGAGGAAGCGTCAACGTCACGTTAGACTCTCAAAACCCTCAAAATAGGATGAAAACGCGCCAACGACACGCCAGACACCCACAAAACCGGGCCTACGGCACCCCAGACTTTGGAATTTCGAATATTTGGGAATATCGAGGAAGCGTCAACGACACGCCAGACTCCCACAAAAACGCGCCAACGGCACCCCAGCCTTTAGAATTTCGAATATTTGGGAATGTCGAGGACGCGTCAACGTCACGCCAGACTCTCAAAAACATCAAACTAAGCCAAAATCGCGCCAACGACATGCCAGACTCTCGAAAACCTCCTCGAAAACCTGTTTTCCTGAAATTATTTTTTTCGAATTTTTCGGTCAAAATTATAATTTTTAAACAATTTTCCGATTTTTTCGATTTTTTAGACAATTTTCAGCAAAAAACTTTACTTTCATATTCCGGTGCGATGTAGTGCATATATCTCATATTCTCTCGACATGTCTTCACGTGATGATTGATCGCGTCGGGTGCCACTGCAAAAATTTTATATTAAAAAGGAAAACACCTGAAAAGGGGGCGGGGCTTGGCTCAGAAATTTGAAATTTTCACTCAAAAATTGGAATTTTCAGAGCGAAATCCTTCAAATTTCAAATTTCTGAGAGCAAGGTGTGCGATGGAGCGCGATTACAACACTGATAGATAGATTGTAGAAGCCGTTAGTGGAAAAAATGGGGAAAAGTTGGAAAAGCACACATTATTACAGACAAGACACAATATACACTAGAAATTGGTGATTTTCAACCATTTTTCAGTCATTTTCACGACCCCAACACTTTCTAGGACGGTGCAGAATGATTTTCAGCGAAAAAATCCCGATTTTTCTTATCGGGTTACTGTAGATGCACCATATCTTACGACAAAGTGCACAGCTTTTACAAAATCCCCAAAAGACTGCTTCTAGATGACAAAATCGGCTCCGAAGGGCAAAAAATTTTTTAAAAAATCGTGAAATTTCATCTCGGGATACCCGCAGATGCACCATATTTCACGAAAAAATGCAGAATTTTTCGAATCTGCCTAAAAACTTCTCTCTAGGCACAAAAAGGCACTGAAAAGCCAATTTTCCCATCAAAAACCTCTCCAGACAACATTTTCACTCTGAAAAATGCTTCCTCTCTCCAAAGCGGTAAGGCGCACATACAGTAGGCTTGAGAGATCACGGTGGAGACAATGTGAATTCCATCGAAGCTTTGTCTCGGGCCTCGTCACCGTAATAAAGTTAGGATCAGGGCGCATTTGCAACAGCCTTAGGGACACTGGACCTATGTATGAGTGGCCGAACTTTTCCATGATGCCAGTTCTAGGCCATCAGCACTCTTCTTGTCGAAGGTCTTCCTGTTGCCCCTATGGGAGATCACTCAAATCCATATGGAGCAAGGTCACCGAAGCCACATTTTCATGGCCTAACTTTCCCAACTTCAGCCATTTTCAGACAAAAATTCCAATTTTCCGATCGGAATTTCTAATAGTTTTCAGCCATATCATTCCATGACCTAACTTTCCCACAAGTCTCTGTTTCTAGGCCATCTCCTCCATCTCCTGCACTATTTCTGCACTTTTCCAGCCGGTAGCATCATAAAACCTAAATTCCTTTGCACTTTTTCTATCTCTCAATGAGATTGCCCTTCTCCCTGCTCTGCTCTGCTCGCACCAGGTACCCATTGGAACGGCAACAAATTGCTCCTCGTTGAAATCAACAAACACACCGTTTCCCCATCTGCGTCTCTCGACGATTCGGAAATAATCATCTAAAAGAGAGACGAGATCCGCGAAAACTGCGTTGAGGTTTAGATCTAATCAGCAAACAAATTCGTACCATATCACCGGGCGGTATAGGCCATTGGCATACATACCACCGCTCTCACACGCAAATAGGTGATCTGTGCTAATCGGAGAGGAGGCGAACTTTTGTGGAAAAGCGGGGGGAAAAGTACGGAATTTTTGTAGAGATGCAGGGGTCAAATGGTCATGAGGAACTAAAAATCCTCATCCGAGTGATTTTTGGTTAAGCTGTGGTGGCTACACTCCATCGGGGGATCAGAGTTTGCCCAGTAGGTAGCTGATGGCGCGGAGATTCCAGAGATTCAGAATCTGAACAAGTTTGCCTTCGAGAAAAAGTGATTTCCGTCAAATTCTTGCTCAAATGTGCTTGCAGTCGGTGAAAAATAGGCAAATCCGTTTTACAGTTTGCATATTTCCGCCATTTTCCGCCATTTTCAGCTATTTTCAGCTATTTTCACTGCCCCAACTTCTTCTAGCACAGTGCGGGATTAGCAAAAGAGAACCGCTGAAATCCCGTGTCAGCTACAGTACGATTTACGCCCTGGAGCATCGCACTTGCGTCCTAATAGGAAACGATACGTCGCCTAACTTCAGCATTGCTGGTAATTAAGACCGTTTCTAGGTCACAGTAGGGGTGCATATACATTAGCCTTGAGATCACTGGATGTGTATGGCTGAACTTTTCCATCAAAGCTCTGTCTACGCCGCGACACTTGGTCACCGTAACGAAATCCGGTAGGTTATGACTCGTTCTCAGATTCTGTCCACTGCTCATTCTGGTTTGCCTTGAGGCGCATTTTGAGTGGCCGAACTTTTCCATGTTGCCAGTTCTAGGCCATCATGCTCTCGTCAGATTCACCAGGTCTCATTATTCTATGGCTCTTTTCTCTAAGGAAAATTAGAGATAATGACGCGGAGATTCTAGAGATCAGAATCTGAACTCAACGTCGTTTGCCTTTGAGCAAAATGAGCGTCCCGTCAAACTTCGTCCGAATCTGACAGAAAAAGACCGTGTAGAGATGTACGTCAATCGAGAAGGCGAAAAATCGAAGTACCCTGAAGATTCAGACATCTACAGCGAATATCTGTTCTTTCAGAGCTAAAATTGATGAGGTCAATCGGAAATCTGCTGGAGCCGCCGGCATTTTCGTCAGGAAGCTGAATTCATCAGTTTCTGCTCACCGAGATTTAGCAATGTTTACATGTGGAAAGTCGTCGTCGCGTATTTCGTCGGGTTCAATTAGAATCCAATCAGAGTTTTGAAAAATTAAGAATCTTCATAGATTCCGCTTCTCAACTATGCCGAAATCGGCCGGTCGCTACATGAAGGGACAGATCTCTATTTCAGGATCAAAATGAGCCGAGAGTTTGCCCGAGTCGATCATAGGCAAAGAACTCGTCGAGATCTACATTTCGGTATAATTTTCAGCTCATAACATTGCGATTAAGGCAAATTGTCGATAGAAGTAATTTGATGACGGGCGCCTCCAGATTCCTAACTTCTCAAATTGCACATTTTCAGCGTTTTTCGGATCCTAAAAGCAGTTAATGACCCGGTTTCCAACCTTGACTAAAACACAAAAACATATGTTTAGGTGGATAGGAAGCCCAAACTAAAAACTACTACTACTATGAAAGAAAAATCAAAGAAAAACATACAGATAGAGTAAAGAAGCGTGCACACGGAAAGACATATAGACGGATAGAATGTATATAGAAGCACATTCTGAAGCAAACGCGCTCCATTGACAATGTGTCAAAGCTAGACAGGGGGACGAGACCACTAATATAGAGAACACACCACGAACAACGGTTATTAGCCCAAATGGGAAATGAAATAAATAATTAAAAAAGAAGAAGGGGGGGGTAATAATGGATATATTCACCCACCAAGAAGGTTTTGTCCACTGACGTCTTTACACATCGATATACCTGAACGAAAGGGAGGGAAACTGTGTGTTTTGAGGGAATAGAGAAAATGAGAAAAAAAAACACCCTATTCATTTACATTGTTCATTTCAGATTCCGATACTTTAGAAAACTTTTAAAAACTTTTCTTATTGACGAATACGGTCGCCTTCTTGACTCAAAATGAGCTTTCGGTGGAAGAGTTCCTCCGTGTAGTCCTCTCGGAAAAGATTTTTGCTCAATTCCTCGTTTCCTCACTTTTTCCAACAAGTTTTCGTGGTTTTTTCAATTTTTATCGCTAAAAAATATTAGCACCTCATCCTGTTTTACAACTGCGCTCCACCGCAAACGAGAGAGTATTGGCGGGAGAGACGCAGAGTAAATTGTCTCGCGGCAACACAGATTTTCAGTTTTTGACTCTATTTTTCCTTATTTTGGGTCAAAAAAGGCGAAAATCTGTGGAAAAAACTCTGCGTCTCTCTCACCGATACTCTCTCATTTCCAGTGGAGCGCAGTTGTAAGACGGGGCGAGTTGCTAATACTTAAATTGAAAAACCCACGAAAACTTGTTGAAAAAAGTGAAAAAAACGAGGAACTGACCAAAAATCTTGTCCGAGAGGACTACACGGCCGTGTGGGGAAAACTCTTCCATCAAGGCTCATTTCAAGCGATTTTCAGCATAAATGCGTCAAAAAAAGTTTTTTTTAAAAGAATTTTCTGAATCTTCGGAATCTGAAAAAAGCAAAATATGTCATAATTTAAAATATACAAACCGTTTTCAGATAAAATAAGAAAAACGTGGAAATGTTAAGACATATAACAAGAGGAGCTGGGGGAGATTCCTAGAGAAATTTCAATTTTAATTCGAAAATTTCAAAAATAATTAATTAAAAACCGTTAATTAACCTAATGCATGCTGCAAGTAAGAGATGTCATACATACAGTAAGATTGCCTAGAATTTTCTCAAAAAATCAAAAAACTTTAATTAGGGGTAATTAGGAGGGTAATTAACACTCACCACATCCAATTTTTATGAGTCCATTCTGTTGAATGAACACCGTATTACACGTGAGATTTCCATGAATTATCGGCGGATCCGACGAGTGGAGATAGTTGAGAGCCGAGAGTATTTGGGTTGTCCACTTCTTCCACGCCTGTAATGACTGACGGACACAGTGAGGGGCATTTTGGGGGAGATTTTTACATTTTAACATCGGAAAATATCCAAAAACACCAAAACAAATCTCAAAAAACAACGGGGATTTTCAGTGCGAAAAATGCTCGTGGCCATTTAGACGATTTTCGGCCTGAAAACCTCCAAAAACACGGAAATCAGAGTGAAAATTACGGATTTTTCATCTAAAGTCGTTCAAAAATCACTCAAAAATGCTCAAAAACACGAATTTTCAGTCCAAAAAGTGCTCGTAAGTGGTCAGTATCATGGCCCAACTTTTTCAATGAGGGGTTCCTAGGCCAGCTGTATCAAGACGGAAATGCTCTTCCTTTGTAACTGAACTTTCCGCGCATCTTGAAACCGCTGGCCTAGTAACCCAAACAGGAAAAGTTCGGCCATGATCACACTTTCAGCAGTTTTCCGACTGAAAATTCGCGTTTTTTGAGATTTTTCAGGGAATTTGAGTATTTTCCCAATGGAATATCAGTTATTTTCAGGACAGTGGCCAATTGAGAACAGTTTTGCCTAGTTTTCAAAAATCTGAGTATTCTAGGCCACCAATCTTGAAATTTGGGAGTTTTTGATTTATTTTTATATACCGTCTGGCGCGCCTTCGGCGCAGTTTTCTCTACACTATATTTCAACCAAAATGTGTTTTAAAACAGAAGCCAAAGGCGAATCAGATGAAAAAAATCTCAAAAAACACGGATTTTCAGCCCGAAAAATGCTGAAAATGTGATCATGGCCAAACTTTTTCAGTTTGGGTTTCTAGGTCAGCGGTCTCTCATTTCCAACTCAAAACCGGTGGCCTAGAAACCCCCAAACAGACGAAAGTTTGGCCATAATCACACTTTCAGCTTTTTCAGATTGAAAATTCGCACTTTTGGGATTTTTTGAATCCTATCACAAGAATTCGCAAATTTTTCAGCTGATTCGCCGGTTTTGAACAGAAAATTCTGTAGTTTTGCCATAAATCTTGCTAGATTGACTTTAACCAGTGCGAATACCAGTACAATTAGTCAAATTTCGTCGAAAATTCAGTTTTTCCGACAGAGAATTCACCGAATCTTGCCAATTTCCCGCTGATAAACCCCTGAATCGTCGATTCCACAATTCTTACCTTAATACTCAACGGCGATCCGGCTTTTCGTGTTCGTTGGAGGAATGCCGACATCGAGCCGGACGACATGTATTCTGTGATGAATATTATCTGAAAATTGAGAGAAATTTAAGGGATTACTGTAGATTTTTCGCAAAAAATCATAGTTGTCAAGGCCCGGGCCGGCCCGGTAGAAAATTTTCAAGGCCCGGCTTCAAAAAATGTCCCATTTTTTTCCGAAATTTTTTCAATTTTTCATCGAAAATGGGTCAATTTTAGACTATTTTTCTGAATTTCTTCTAATTCTGAACGATACTCGAAAATTTGACTTATTCGCGAAAAAATCAAAAATTTTCAAAAAATTTCGAAATTTTTGAAATTTTTGAATTTTTGACTTTCGCGCCAATTTGCCCGGGCCGGGCCTTGACAACTATGCAAAAAATGGCTTAAAAACCACATTTCAGAGCCGATATTAGCACTACATGCTTCCATTTTTCAAGAGCGATCATTTCAGTGGAGCGCAGTTGTAAGAACTGTGCCGAGCTGATAACTCACCCTGGGCTTTTCCGACTTCGAGTCGGTCCAATATTTGTGAAATTTGACTAAATTCGTGTGCACTAACTGCGTCAGATTGTCGAACACCGCGTTGATCTTCTCCTCTTGAGCGCGAAAATTTTTTCGCTCCGAGAATTGCACTTCGTTCCACACCACTTCATTACCTGCAAATTGAGGGCGGGTTTTGGGAAATTTTTTGATGAAAAATTGTGAAATTTTACGTAAAAATCACTGAAAAATGCTCAAAAACACGAATTTTTAGTCCAAAAAGTGCTCAAAAGTGGTCAGTATCATGGCCGAACTTTCTCTTTTGGGGATTTCTAGGCCAGCTGTTTCTGGTGGCCTAGAAACCCCCAGCAGAAAAAGTTCGGCCATGATCACACTTTCAGCATTTTTCTGACTGAAAATACGCGTTTTTGGGGTATTTTTTCGGTGTTTCACTCAATTTTCATAATTTTTGAGCTGAAAAATCCAGATTATTTATCAAAACTGATCAAAAATCACACGAATTTCCGAAAAATGAGCCTGAAACGCCGATTTAAGCGACAGGAGTGGTGAAATTTCAGTTTTCACTGGAATTCTTCTCAAAAAACACATGTTTTGGACGAAAATCGAGTCAATTTTCAGATTTTTCGCTAAAAATTAAGGAAATTTCGTATTTTTCAACGAAAAATAACGATTTTTCACAGTTTCCTACCTGAAAACCACAACTTTACTTGGTTTTCAGTTATTCCAGCCGCCAGCGGTCTCAAAGTCGAAGTAAGAGATAGCTGGCCTAGGAACCCCCAACAGAAAAAGTTCGGCCATGATACTGACCACTTTTGAGCACTTTTCGGTCTAAAAATTCGTGTTTTTAGCATTTTTGAGTGGGTTTTTGAACAATTTTAGATGAAAAGTCCGTAATTTTCACCCTAATTTTTGTGTTTTTGAAGGTTTTTAGGCTGAAATCTTCGAAATCCTTCAATTTTCAAATAACTTACCAGTTTCATTATCCATAGCGAGATAGGCGACATCTATACCGGGTACATCTCTCTGCTTCACTTGTTCTCTCCGTTTCGACCATCGTTTATCCGGCGACTCTTCTAGGATCTGCAGAAAATGAAGAATATTTGAGAATTTTATTGGAAAAAATCGGAAAATTTTGGAAAATTTGTATTAAAAACCTAAAAACTTCCTTTTTTTGTTAAATTGAGCCAGAATTCATCGAAAATCGTAGATTTTCAGATAGGAACTCAAGAAACAAGGTTTTTTTCAGTCAAAAACCTCAGTTTTCTGTCAAAAAAAAGCCTGAATCAATCCGAAACTCAAATAATCCAAAATTTGTTTTAGTTTTGGCTTTAATTTTCTGTTTAACCTTGGTTTTGAAGTGGAAAACTCTGAAAATTTCAGTTTTTTCACTTAAAATGAAGAATTTTCAGTTTTTTTCCGTAGAATCGATGATTCCGGCTCTTTAAAATTGAAGAAAAGCGCTATATTCAAGTTTTTGATGATTTTTAACACATAGCATTTTTGAGCGTTTTTTTTGTTTCAAAAATTTCAGATATTAAACTTAATTTCAGCGATTTTTCGGCCATTTTTTACTGTTTTTACCTATATATTAGCGCGGCACGCTTCTTACAACCGCGCTCCACCGAAATCCCCTTGAAAAATGTCTCTTTTTCTCTGCGTCTCTCAATTTCGCACACAATTTTCTTCAGTTTCGGTAGAGCGCAGTTGTAGGAAGCGTGTAGCTTCGGGAAAATGTACGCCAGAATATCAGCACGACACGCGTCTTACAACCGCGCTCTACCGAAAATGAAGAAAATAGTGTGGGAAATTGAGAGACTCAGAGAAAAATATACAATTCTAAAGGGCATTTCGGTGGAGCGCAGTTGCAGGAACTGTGCGGAGCCAATATCCAAAAATTTCCAATTTTCAGCTAAATTTTAGCGATTTTTTGGCATTTTTCGACATTTTTCCGGTAGTTTTCCCACTTTTTTAGTAGTTCCATCGAAAAAACTGACCTCTTCCGCTGCATCAGCATCCGAATCACTCGCCACATCATCACTCGGTCCACCCTTCCCGGCCGCCGCTCTCTCCTCACCAGAGCTGACCATTTCAGTCGGTCAAACTGATCTCAACTGATATTGTCTCCAAGTATTCCAGTTTTTTAGACGAGAATGTGTTGAAGCGACAGTCAACGACAGGAAGATTCTGAAGAAATGAGAATGAACTTTTTCGAAAATTTCGATTTTTTTGGCTGAAAAAAACACTTTTTGAACATTTTTCAGCCAAAAAATTACGTGAAAACACTAATTTTTCATTTTATAGTATTTTCCGGGTTTACACGCTTCTTTTCAGCATGAAAACGTACGGAACAAAGTTTTGAAGCGGGTGAAAAAAATCTTCAAATTAATTTTTTTCCAAAAGTTCATTTTTCAACTAATATGTGGTTTTTGGGTCTCAAAACATGAAAAATCTGAAAAAATGACGTTTTTCGAGTGGTTTTGAGGGGCTTTTGAGGTTTCTTTCGACTGAAAAGCACTGAAAAATGTGAATTTTTGATTTTCAAAACAAAATTTTTGAGTTTTGTAAAATTCTAAAAGGAAACCACTCGAAATGACGCTGAAACTGTGTTAAAATCGAGCGTTTTCACCTTGTTTTAGGAGTTTTTTGGCTAAAAACAAAAAAAAACTGAAAACTTTGAAAAAAAATTTTTTTCGAAATTTCAAAAAACCCTGGAAAGACGATAATTACACTCCATTTTATTTATATTTTCAAGCGTTTTCCTCTTATAAATATGCTAAAATGTGGAAAATTTGAAAAAAAAATTTTTGACATTTTTTAAAATTTTCAGATTTTCAGATTTTCAGCCAAATTTTTTTTTGAAAACTAGAAAAAATACTCAATTTTTACACTACTTCTTCGCTATATCATAGTTTGTCAATTCGAAAAATGGTCCCTTGACACAAAATTCTGAAATGAAAAAAAATTCAAGAAAAGTTTTTTTTCGAATTTTTTCATCCCGATTTTCAGTCAAAAAAATCCCGGTTTACAGTAATTTTCAGTCAATATTCAGCGATTTCCAGCTAGTTAGTGTCTGTGTGTCACATGAGCTCTCCGCCACTCATGATCTGAGTGGGCGGAGCCTATTGTCAGCCGGTGAGGTCGATGGGGGACGACGGCGGGGTGTCAACATTTCACAACTCGAATGACTCACCGAAATAAGGGAAAAAATGAAGAAAACTGGAAAAATATCGATTGATTTTTCTTTTCTTTCTATTCGGGGGGGATTCTGATGGTGATCTTCTAATTTTTCTTCGTTTTTAGACGTTGATTCCAATCGACCCCGATATATTTCTGCAAAAAATGGAGAAATTAGTGAATTTTGAGGAGAATTGAGGTTTAAAAGCGAAAATTTCAGAAAAACTCGAGAAAAAACGAGCAAAAACGAGCGAAAACCGTGAAAAATGAGTGATGGCCGAGAAACGATGGCCTAGAAATCCAATGGAGCAAGAACTTGTCCACAAGCCAGAAAGAGCTGAAAACCATGAATTTCAGCGGTTTTTAATGAGAAAAATTGTGCAAAAACGAGAAATGGTACCTAAAAACTCACAAGAATAAAAAATTGAACTATTTTTCGCAAAAAATCTGAGAAGAATCGAGAAAAATTGAGCTGAAACGACTGAAAACAAGCCGATGACCGAAGCAATGGCCTAGAAATGGCGGCCTAGAAACACAAATGTTTTTCAATTTTTCGGTTTTTCATTTTAAAAAAACTTTTAAAAAGGCGTTTTTGGCAGGGAAAAACATATTTTTGAAAACTTTTCGCTAGAAAAAACCAAAAAATCGCGAAATATCGATTTATATTGGTCGAAAACAGAGGAACTGTTGACCAAGACTCCCAAATTCCGATTTTTGCAATGTTTGGCATGAAAAAATCACTTTTCAGCCAAAAAATGGAGTTATCTTTACTATTAACAAACGCAAACGGCTGTATGTTTGTGTGTCTGTCGCCGATCCTACCGCCCTTCCTACTGAACCGATTTTTTTCAAATTTGGACCAAAAGATCAGAAATTTTCTCTTAATGATGCACGTCTATTTTTTTAGTTAGAATAGGTCTCGACTAGGTCACTAGGTGAAAAAACGTGGTTTTCAAGCCTTTCAGTGGCTTCCATTTCCAAAATAGGGAAATAGGAGTTCACGGGGGAAATAATTATAAAACTTTTTCATTCTGCAAATGACTTCATTTCTTTAAATTGACTCGAAGAAAGTGTGGGAAACATTGTGACAAGTAGAAGGGTGGTGTAGAAAAGGAGGTTAAGTCGCCGGTAGGCGACGTGAACCGACTGGTTAATTAAAAATCGCATCAAAAAACGCATTTTTGAGTCAAAAATTCATCAAACAAAGGAAAAATCGTGTAAAAACGAGTGATGGCCGAGGAAAGGTAACCTAGAATCACAAACTAGTCCGCCAGTGTCAACTTCCCGATTTTTCTTTTAGAAAAAGAAAAAACCGATGGCCTAGAACCCTAAATGAGGGAAAACTCGGTCAGGAAACGGAAAAAGGGCAAAAATTCGAAAAAATTTTCAAAAATAATGGTTTTTGATCGATTTTTGCGATGTTTGGTATCAAAAAATCACTTTTTTAGCCGAAAAAATGAGTTTTCAATTAAAAATCCCATCAAAAAACGCAATTTTGAGTCAAAAATTCATTGAAAACGGTGAAACAGAAGGGTTGAGTAGAAGAGACCATATGACAATATATACTTTTTTCTCTTTCTATTTTTTCATTTCTCACGCGGGACCCCCCGAGTGAGAAATAGTGTGCTCTGAGGGGAGAGAGACGGTTCTCTCTCCCTCTGGGAAGACGACGAGAGAGTGTGGAGAGTGGAGAGACGCAGGGAGAGAGTGATCAGCTGGTGGAGGGAGAGAGAGACACTGTGGGAATGGGAATGGACTGTGGGAAGAATTGAAACTCCAGGAAAATTTTTAAGTTAAAAAAATTGGCGCGAAATTCAAAAAAATTATCCGAAAATTATTATTTTTTCGAATATTAATCGAAAAATTGAAAAAAAAGAGCTTTTTTCGAATAAAAAAAGGCGATTTGGCTGAGCCGCGACTCAGCCTGCCTAGTGGTGTGCAAATGCGCTCCACTAGACTTCCGGTTTCGCGGGACACACTTCTTACAACCGCGCTCCACCGAAATCCTCTTAAAATGTCTCTTTTTCTCTAAGTCTCTCAATTTCGCACACAATTTTCTTGGGTTTCGATAGAGCGCGGTTGTAAGAAGCCTTTCCTGACAAAAAACGCGTTAAAAGCGCCCCAGACTAGTCAGGCGCGCTTTTGACGCGTTTTTCTCTCGTTAAAATTGCGGAAAATTTAGGCTGGGGTGCTTTTGGCGCATTTTTCTTGTTAAAATCGCAAGAAAATCGGATCTGGGGCGCCTTTGACGCGTTTTCCTGATCAAATGAAACAACATTTTTTGCTCCAATCGATTTTATGAGTAATAATAGTGTGTGAACACTACTTTTTTGCATTGCAAACACGATAAAAATGTGGTTTCTCTGTCTCGTTTGTGTCTCGTCGCGTAAATTTGTATATAAAATAATAAAAACGGCGGCACGATGATAATACGGTGGTCGGTCGGGGGAGACAAAAGTTCTGTTCTGTGTTGCAAAAAATCAAATACCAATTCGTTTTGATTGAACAGCTTTAGCCGATGAAAAATGAGCAGAAAATGTCGAAAAATTGAAAGAAAAATGCAAACGTGCTCTATTGGACTTGCTGAAAATTGAAAAAATTTCAGAATTTTTCAGTGATTTTCGAGGTTTTTGAGGAAAAACTGGGGTTTTTAAGTATAATTTGTATTTAAAACGATCGCAAAAGTGTCCGGAAGCCATAAAATACTTAATTTTAATAGAAATTTATTTCAGAAAGGTGAGAAATAATATTTTTCGAAACTTCGAGAAAAAAACGAATTTTCAGCGATTTTTGGGGTTTTCTGATTGATAATTCGCACAAAAACGTTCGAAAATCGTTTTGACTATCTAATTATCAATTAAAATTGTGAGAAAAAGTTGAAAATCCATGTTTTTCCCAGTAAAATTCGAAAAATTCTCGAATTTTTCGGTTTCTCAAGTTTTTCTTCAAAATTGTCAAAAAAAACCCAAATTTTTTCTAAAAAGGTTTTCAGAGTTTACAGACTGTGAAAAATCCGACTAAATGGTTGCGGAAGTCCCAAAAACTTTGTAAAACCGGTAAACATTTCAAAATTTGTCGAATTTTTAAAATTCTTTTTCGAGAAGGGAGAAATTCTGAAGAATCATCAAAAATGTTGACGTTTTCGATGAAAAACTGAAAAGTTCGTTGAAATGAAACTATTTTTCTATCGAAAATCTGATTTGCCGAAAATCGGGCCAAGCTTGGCCTAAATTTTTTGAAAATTCGGTAAAAAATTCGACGTTTTTCAAATAATTAGAAAAAAAAACTCAAATTTTGGTTCGAAACACGTTTTTTTGTTTCAAAGCGAGCCGAGAAAACTTCAATTTTGGCCAGTGAAAACCCCGGCTAAAATATAGTTCAGTTCTCTAAAAACTTGACTTTCCACCGATTTTTTGATACTTTTTCAATCAAAACTATCAGAAAACCCCTATTTTTTTCATTTTCTGCAAAAAAATCCCCCAAAAATTGGAAACCGGAAGGAGACTGAGAGAGAACATTCGGCCATTTCTCATTCTCTCCCGCCCGTCCTCTTTTTGTCTTCTCGCAACAATTTATTGAGTTTAAAGAGAGACGAAGAGGGCCAAAGCACTAAAGGGGTCCCCGAGAAGAATTGGGGGAGACGAAGAAACCGCCTCAAGAACGTTCCAGTCCAATGAACACAGTGGACACACGGGAAGACGTCTTTTTGGGAATAGGAATAGTGGTCAGGGGGTGTCCAAAAGATTACATGGCCTAGAACCCCATGATGAAAACTTCGGCCATTGTGGGTTTTTCTGGCTGAAAACTGCGTTTTTCAGGTTTTTTTTGAGTGTAAGCTCGGCACTGTTTTTTCAACTGCGCTCCACCGAAATCCCCTTGAAAATGTCTCTTTTTCTCTGAGTCTCTCAGTTTCGCACACGATTTTCTTCGGTTTCGGTAGAGCGCGGTTGTAAGCAGCATGCCGTGGTGATATATCACCTCAAAATTTGGAATAATATGATTTTTTTGAGATTCAACCAAAATTTGCTAAAAATCATCCAAAAAATGCGACTTTCAGCTCGTAAAACCACTAAAAGTCAGTGATGGCCGAGTTTTCTTATTTGGGAATTTAGGCCACATAAAATGGTGAAAAGTTGAGTGGCCTAGATTCCCAAAATGAGAAAGTTAGGCCAGTACTTCGGTTTTTGTAGTTTCAGAGTTAGAAACCGCTTTTGAATATCTTCAAAATATCTTCAAAACGTGGCCGAACTTTTTCATATTGAGTTTCTAGGCCATCGAGCTGAATTTTTCAAATCATCCGAAAAATCGACTTTTAGCAAAATCATAAAAAGCCAAACTGATGGCCGAACTTTCTCATTTTGGGGAATCTAGGTCAGCGGCCACCAAATTTTCCCAATTTTGTGTGGCCTAGAAACCCAAAATTGAAAAGTCCGGCCACCACTGCAGTTTTTGGGGTTTCAAAAATCGCATTTTATGGATGATTTTCAGTAAATTTTGAGATGATTAGTCTCGAAAACTGGAAAAAACACAGTTTCCAGCTAGAAAACTGCATGCTGGCCGAATTCGGTGTGGAGTTTCTAGGCCATTCTCCATGAAAAGGGGGAAAATTGCAGTGGCCTAGAAACCCAAAAATGAGAATTTCGGCCACAACTGCGCTCCACCGAAATCCTATTGAAAAATGTCTATTTTTCTCTGCGTCTCTCAATTTCGCACACTATTTTCTTCGGTGTTCGGTAGAGCGCGGTTGTAAGAAACGTGTCGTGCTAATAGACTCAAAATTACCATACGGGCGGTGCAGGGAAAGAGAAAAATATTAAAAATGTGTAAACTGCGCCGCCCGTTTTCTCCGTCCGTTTTTTTTTTTTTGGAAAAATTCCGAACGGCGCGGCGCTTTTCGATATTTGCTCTCTCTCTCGTTGCACCGGCAATCGTCGAAGGATGTGATAATTGACGGGGGGGAAAAGAGAGAAGACTCGAGAGAGATCAAGGTTTCTTTCTCTTTTTGTGTCTTGTCTCTTGCACCAGAAGAGACTGCGAACGTGCAAACTTGAACCGAGCGCAAACTTTCCTCCTCTGAGGTTATCAGTCTCTCTGAAGAGAGAGAGCTAATTGACAGTTTTTAGAGGGTACTCTTGGAGTGTTCTATTTGTAGTTTTAGGGGGTACAATATGGTTAGGCACGGAAGGGGAAATTTTTGAAAAAATAGTTCATGGGTTACTGTATTCTAGGGATATCACGACGTTTTAAGGTGGGCCTGTGCAAACGCGCTTCGTCAAAATTCATCATTTTTAACAAAAAAACTTAGGCTTACAATTTTTCTCAATAGGGCGCGTTTGCATAATTGAAATATCGTGGAATGTCCTTTTTTGCTTGAACTGTGTCATTTTTTGAGTTTTTTTTTTGTTTTTCCAGATAAAATTGGCTGAAAATGACATTTTTTGCTCAAAATGAGTCATTTTCAAGAAAGTTTTGAACGAAATTTCGATTTTTACCGGAAATCGAATCACACACTTCAAAATTCCATCAAAAGCTTGTTATCCATCAATAATTTGGATTTTCTTATGTAAATTCAAGAAAAATCAAAAAACTTGGTTGAAAACCTCAAAAATGCGAATTTTCAGTAGAGAGAAAATGAAAAATGCTGAAAGTGTGATAATGGCCGAACTTTTGTTTGTTTGGGTTTCTAGGCCAGCTGTATCAAGACGGAAAGTTCTTCCCCACGCATCTTGAGACTGCTGGCCTAGAAATCCAAAATAGAAAAAGTTCGGCCATGGTCACACCCTCAGCATTTTTCATTTTTTCCGACTGAAAATTCGTGTTTTCTGGGTTTTTTTTTTCGGTATCATACACAGAAATGTACAGATTTGAACCGCGATTTCGAAATGTCCGGTTGTGAAACGGGAATGTGAAAAAAGATGGTCTTAACACGAAAAACAACAAAAAAAAATGTATTTTGCAGTTTTTTTCCACAGTAATCGGACTGCAAACTACGGTTTTTTTTTGCTGTTTTAATCGGATTTTCGCTGGAATTTCACGTATAGAAACGGTTTCCAGGTGAAAAAAATAAATAATTTGATTTTGAAATTAAAATTGTCTAAGTAATTCCAAAAATGCGACAAATTCGAATTTTCAAGCTAAAAAGCATAAAAAACACACTTTTTTCAATAAAAAAGGTTTTTTAAACACGTTTTTGCAGTAAAACCAGATTTGTAACTAGCCGGGCCGAGTAAAAATTCAAAAAAGTTTCAAATTTTTAAAATTCAAAAAAAAAGTATTTTTTTAAACCAGTTTTTGCAGTTAGTAAATAGAAAAACTTAGGTTTTCTGCAAAGCCTGTGCAAACTAGAAACTAAAATTAAAATGAGATATTTGACTGGAAAAACTGAGATAGTGAATGCAAAAATGTCAATTTTTATTATAAAAAAGTGATTTTTTGCTTTTTTTGCAATATCGGTGCAAGAAAATGCAAGTCGTCGACCGCAGGGCAAAACTTAATTAAATGTGAAATAAAATAAAAAAAGCAATATATGAAAGGAATGTAATAAAATAAAAAACAAAAAAGTGATAATCCCCCTATTTCTCCCTGAAGGCTATGTGAACCAAAGGGTCAAAACCTCTTGGTATGCAGGGAATGGGCGAGAAATGGCGTCTCTCTCTTCAGAAGAAGAGAGATTCACACTCATCGTGGAGACGTCAGACGGTGCAGACGGTGAGACGAGATAGTGTGATGACGTAGACAGCAGCGGGGGGAGAAACAGTGGAAACAGAGAAAAAGAGATAACCGAGAACGCGTCAGTAAAGAAAAAGAGAGAGCAGAGAAGGGGGGGGATTGTTTCTGTTTTGCATAGTATAAAACGGTGGGGCCGATCATCGCTGATGACGTGACATTCTGAAGGGTGTTGACACGAAACATAGTAATGGAATATCGAAACAGTATTATGTATTTATACAATGAAACCAAAAAAGTTAAAAAGAGAATAATTTCAGCCTAAATCGGGAAAAAGTTCGCGGTATCTAAAAACAAGTCGAAAAACAAAAAAAAAATCCAAAAATTTAATCCAAAAAAACGTTGAGATTCGCGAGATTCCTTGGCGTCGCCATCACCTCCAGCTGACGATCCCGACGCCCCAATAGTAGGTTCTTGACGATTTCCGATATTCCGTGCACTAGTTTGTCGGATTCGATGTCTGGTCGAAGGACCAACGCGTTTTTCTGGAATTTGAGCAGTTTTTGGGTGGGAATGGCGAAAACTCATCAAAAATGTTCACATTTTTGGAGAAAATTGAAGAAAGTGGTTTTTTAAGCCAGACCTTGACAACTATGGGATTTTGGGATTTCGTGGGCAAAAATTTGGTACAAAATGACAAATTTTGAGATGGGCTTTCCTTATATAAAGAAAAATTTGAATTCACGATAACCGCTCGGAAACCGTGACACTTCGAAACCATGACTCTAACCGATAAGGATATGGGCACGCTTCTTACAACCGCGCTCTACCGAAACTGAAGAAAATTGTGTGCGAAATTGAGAAACTCGGAGAAAAAGAGACATTTTTCAAGAGGATTGCGGTGGAGCGCATTTGTAACAGCTGTGCAGAGCTAATACAGTACCGCTGAAACAGGTTATCAACTTCGGTTGTTTTCAGTGGAAAATGACCAAGTGTGTTTCGGTGTCACCTGATCGTCCGATAAACTAAATTTTGTATGGGTTCGATAGAGCAAAAATGCCACATCATTTTTGTAGTTGACCATTTTTCGATAGGGACACTACCATAAAAGTTACAGGTAGTCAAAGTGAAAAGCTCCAAAATTTCGTTAAAATGCACTGAAATTAGTCGTTTTCAGGTAGAAATGGCTTCGATTTCCGTAAAATCGGCTAATTTCAGTGCATAGTAGCAAAATTTTCGAGATTTTCACTCTGATAACCTGCAACTTTCAAGATAGTGTTACTACAAAAAAAATGCTCAACTACAAAAATGATGTGCTCTTTTTGCTCTGTCCAACCCTGAAATTTGCAAAACCTATAACTACGGTACCCGATTATTACTAAACTTACAACTGCGCTCCACCGAAATCCCATTGAAAAACGCCTCTTTTTCTCTGCGTCTCTCAACTTCGCACACACTTTTCTTTGGTTTCGGTAGAGCGCGGTCGTAAGAAGCGTGCTGGGCTATCTTTACTATTAACAAACACCAGATTCTGTATGTTTGTGTGTCTGTCGCCGATCCTACCGCCCTCCCTACTGAACCGATTTTCTTCGAACTTGGACCAAAAGATCAGAAATTTTCTCTTAATAATGCCCGTCTTTTTCTTTTTTCAAAATCATCGAATTGACGTCTTCTGAGACAGAAACACTGATAAAGCATAGGGGAATCGACAGCGGAAAAAGGGGGAGAGGCGGCCGACAAAGCGTAGTCTCTTCTTTACTCTCGCTGGCCGTCGTTTCCCCCTCCACATGGTTAAGGTCGGTGCGTCGCCGCGTCCGATCTGGCAAGTTAGGCAACGTTGACTACAGTTAGTTGGTTCGAACACAAGTCGAGACGTGAAATTTTTTTTTTGATTTGATCGAATTCAGAAAAAATAGAGGACTCCAAACGTGTAGTTCGTTTTCGGATTGATCCACGTCATGAAAAGATACGGGCTATTTTCTAAAAGTGACGACGTGAAAGATTTTTTGATATCATCGGATTCAGAAAAAATAGAGGACTCCAAACGTGTAGTTTGTTTTGATCGATCCCCGTCATAAAAAGATACGGACCGTGTTTTAAAAAATCCTTTCCGGGTCAATTACTATCCACATTAACACCTAGAAGGGTGGTGTAGAGAAGGAGGTTTAGTCGCCGTCAGGCGACGTGAACCGACTGGTTATATGAAAGTTTCGATTGTTTGGAATTCAAAATCCAGAATCCTTTACCCTTACCAAGTGCTCAACCTTCTTCGGAATCGTATAAAACGTGTCAAACGTCTCAATAACATCTGTAATCGGCACGACCGCAATTCTCGTCACTTCCGACGTCTTCTTAAACTTCTGAATCTGTGTTCCAACACCTTTCCACACCGGCAAATCGAATGAATCCCACGATGAGTAGAATCCAAGTCTCCACGGGATGACGTCACCCAATTGACTCATCGTTCGTTCACACGTCGAGTACACTGATCCGTAGTTACAGGAAAACGTCCTGGGGGCTGCGAAGACCACACCGTCGAGTTTCGGGAGCACTTCCTTGATTTTTGTCGACCAGTACTGGAAATAAAGTCTTTTTCTTCATTAAAGGCGTAAAATCGAGACTTCTGTCAATGTCCGCGATCAGATGGAGGGAAAACACTGCGACGTAATTCGACACCTGAAACGGCTCGCCCGAGAGGAGTACACGGCTGGCGGCCTAGAAACCCCCCACTCAAAGTCGCGGTAGTTTGAATTCCAATTTTTCAGAGCGATGTTATTTTTTCAAGATAAATACCATTTTCATTGAAATTTCGGAAGAAATGCATTTTTTCTGATAAAAAATCCGAATGAGGGATTATCATATAAAAATCGCTTTTTGAAAATTAAAAAAAAACTTTTTTTGGCTAGTCTAAGGATTGCGGTCTGAAGTAAATTTATGATGATGACACAGTCTCGGGATGAGTAGTAAAAATAAACGCGCTCCGCTGAAATCAGCTGAAATTCTAGCGCGAAATTCAAAATAAATTTTTTATTTTATATTTATTAAATAGAATTGATCCCGAAAAGACGCGCGACGGTCGAAAAACTGGCCAAAAATGCGGGAAAACGGACATAAATCGGCTCAAAACGTGGTCGATTAAGCTGCGTATCAAAATGCCACAGTGAAACAGCGAATTTAAAAAATTAAAATTTGAATTTGCCGCCAATGTCTAGTGGAGCGCGAACGATTTCAGTACTCACCCCTAGACCCTGTGTGATGACAAACATATTTGTGTTGGTTATTCGGAAGATTGAGTCTATCTAGAAACAACGTCAATGCAATGAAAGTGTAGCTATAATGAAGATCTATTGCAAGTAAGTATCAATCAGGCTTGGTCGGTTTCGAGACCGCTTCGAGAAATTTCTCGAGAGAGCAAAAAGATACAATTCTGTAGGAAAATTATAGGCAGTACCGAGAAAGTCATATCGATACTTACACACTGGTCGGAGAAAACTTTTCGCAGAATCGGATATCCGAAATTTTCTCCTACTTTTTTTTCTCGGAGAATCGGAGAAGTCGAATATCCGATTCTCCGACTCCGACCAAGGTTGGTATCAATCTAGATATGTGCGCCATCAATATATTGTTTTTTTGAAATATATTTCACTGTTTTCTCAAAGTTTATACTCGGGTAAATCGATGTTCATATAGCTAGAAACTCCGTTAATCTCGCTTCACTTCAGAATGATCCAGACGTATTTCGGAGATCCGGATCCAGTTATATATATCGATGAAAAGCTGAGAACGTGTTTTTTCGAATCTGCATTCCAATTTTTCAGAACGATTTCGTAAAAAAATATTCAGATTTTTGTGAGACTCCAGTATAAAGAAGTAGAAGGTTTGAAGTCACGTAAATAATCCAAAAAGTGGATTCAGATGAATGAAATGAATCAGAGTATGTTTCAAACGAAGGAGAACATTTTCAGTCGTTTTTGGAGCAAACACTTTCAGCGAATTTAGAGTTTTTGGTGGCCAAGCAACGGGAGGCGAAATTTATTTTTTGATTTTTTTTCTCAAAAATTGTTGTTGTATGAATGTTTCAAATAGGAATTTACAACACTTCATTTATCAGATTATCTGCAAATTAGGTGAATTGATCATAGGATCGCCCTTTTTACGCTTATTATTACCGAAGAACAGAGGGATACGGTTAAAATGTCAAATTTGAGATGTTTTCTACTAGCTAGATTAGCGAGATACGGATGGTGCACATATCAATATATCTAGATTGACACTCACTTGCAGTGTGAGTCCCCCGGGAAAATACCGGGAAATTTCCCGAAAATCTTCCAGGAAACTTTCGGGAAGTTCGGGAGATCAGGGCTTTCTTCCCGGGATATTTCATTGACGTTGTGTCTAGATAGACTCAATCTTCCGAATAACCAACACAAATATGTTTGTCATCATCATAAATTTACTTCAGACCGCAATCCTTAGACTAGCCAAAATTTTTTTTTTAATTTTCAAAAAGTGATTTTTATATGATAATCCCTCATTCGGAATTTTTATCAGAAAAAATGCATTTCTTCCGAAATTTCAATGAAAATGGTATTTATCTTGAAAAAATAACATCGCTCTGAAAAATTGGAATTCAAACTACCGCGACTTTGAATGGGGGGTTTCTAGGCCGCCAGCCGTGTACTCCTCTCGGGCGAGCCGTTTCAGGTGTCGAATTACGTCGCAGTAGGGAAAACCACTTTTGACAAAATATTCATAAAATGCACAAAAATCCAGTAGAGCGCGTTTTCCTTATTTCAGATTCCGATTCTTCAGAAAAGTCAAAAAAACGTTTATTATTGCCTCATATGCTAAAAATAGCCCGTTCTCTTGGCTCAAAATGAGCTTTAGTGGAAGAGTTCTCCGTGTAGTCCTCGTAGACAAGATTTTTGAGTTTTTGAAATTTCTCGTTATTTTTTCACTCTTCCCAACAAATTTTCGCGATATAAATGGAAAAAACATGGGAATTAGTTGGAAAAAGTGAAAAAAAACGAAGAATTTCAAAAACTCAAAAAAATCTTGTCCGAAAGGACTACACGGAAAAACTCTTCCACTTTTCTAAAGCTCATTTTGAGTCAGGAGAACGGGAATTGAAGCATTCGCGTCAATAATAAAAGGTTCTTAGAATTTTCTGAACTATCGGAATCCGAAATAAGGAAAATGCGCTCTACTGGATTTTTGTAAATTTTTTGAATCTTTTGTGGAAAATGAGATCTGGAGACCATTTGAACGAAAGTTCCTGAGATATGAAAGTGCGCTCTTTCGAGCTTCGCGATTTTTCCACTTTTCTGACCAAATGGTAGCAAGTGCACTCTAATAGCACATTTTGAAACTTTGTGGGCTAAAAACCGATTTTTAGCGAAATTTAGGTCATCATTTCGTTTCAACGACGCGCCCGGTGTTTCCCCTCCCTCTGATCGCGGACATTGACAATATCCCCATCGCATTTTTTTTGCCGTTTTTCCAACTACTAACATCAGCAAGAATCGAGTGATTATCCCATCTCCACACGGCGTGAACATCATACGAATAGTCGGAATTCTGCTCAATTCGACTTCCCGCCACGTTTCGATTCCCTCGAACCATTGGGGACGAAGTCTGTTCGATGAGTTTCGCCGTCTCGACAAGAAGATTCTCACTGTCCGAAGTTGAATAGTGTGGGTAGAGGGGCATGAAGATGTAGCGATGCGAGCGGTGTCTGGATAATTGGATTGTTGAGAAATTTTCAGATTTTTAGCTCAAAATTAGGCATTTTTGATCAAGAAAACCGAAAAAATCCCCAAAAACCCGAATGTTCAGTCTGAAAACTGCTAAAAGCGTGATTATGACCGAACTTTTCCTGTTCGGAGTTTCTAGGCCAGCGGTCTCAAGCGAGGAGTTCTCCACTGTCAGTACGCTGGCCTAGAAACCCGAACAGGAAACATTCGGCCATTATCACGCTTTCTGCATTTTTCTAACTGCAACTTCGCGTTTTTTGTAAATTATGAGCATTTTTTGCGATTTTCTCCAATTTTTCACATAAAATCTCATCAAATCCTTTCCAGAATCGGCCCCGGAGGCGCGCCACCACCCCTGCTCCCACCGAAACCGGAACCGCGTACCCGTCTCGTTGGCATCGGCTCCCCGACTACGAAAAATCACGTTTTCGAGATTTTTTCGGCGTTTTTGAGTATTATCCATAGGAATTTGGACATTTTTCTTCACAGTTTATAATTTAATTTTAGATATTACCGTAATTCTCATTTCAAGAAATTCCGTTCAAAAACTACCAGCTTTGAAACGTTACGGAGTCAGTTTTAAGCGAAAATTCCTGATTTTTGAGCCGAAAATTGTTTCTGGCTTTCCGCATGTCCGGATGTCCTAAAACTAGTTTTTATTGCCAGAATGTCCAAAAAACGGGAAAATTTCCATGATAACACTTGAAAAACCTGAAAAAACACTCGAAAATGCGAATTTTCAGTCCGAAAAGAATCGTGGCCGAACTTTTTGCTGTTTGGGTTTCTAGGCCAACTTCGGATAGAATGCGTAAAAAGACGCCCACGACGCGCCAGCCATTTGATTATTTGGACATACGGACAACCGTTTGCACCGACAGATAGTGAATTTTTCATGAAAACTCAAAAACGCGTCCACGGTGCGCCAGACGCGAACTCTGTGCTTTCATATCTTCAAAAACGTTATTTCTGGACATCCGGACACGCCGATTTCATTGAAAAGTCGGCATTTTTTCTCAGAACACTCACGATTTGATCTCGTGTAACTTCTGTGCAAACGGTGTCTCATCAAACTGAAAAAGTCTAGACACCCTAAATGGACCGTGTTCCGGAATCACAGTTTCCAGTGACTCCTCCAGTCTCTCCGCCAATTTATCGACTTGTGTCTCGATGCTCGGCGAATCTTTATACGCCGCAATGCACCCTTTCAACGTGTTATTCGCCATTTTTCCGTTCGCGATTGTGCTGAAAATGGGAAATTCTACAGTAACCCCGGACCGTAATTACCTATGCACAAAATGAGGCATCCGAAATCTCGAGTTGAGTGCCGATTGATTTTTGAGAAATTCCCGCGCGTGAAACTCGTTCCATGGTTGACCGGCGTGAAGGAGAACGAGCTCTGTTTGGGTGGAACGCGCGGGATCCGCAGAGAAGTGAGAGCGTGTCTGGAAATATGGAGGATTCAGGGATTTTCTGTGCTTAAACATTTTTTCCCCAATTTTTGCCAAATTCAAGGTTTTTGATGCCGAAAAAACGGAAAAATCTCTTTTCGACACTAAAAATGATCCATAACCAAGATATTATTAGCTCAGCACAGTTCTTACAACCTCGCTCTACCGAAATCCTCTTAAAAATGTCTCTTTTTCTTTGTGTCTCTCAATTTCGCACACTATTTTCTTTGGTGTTCGATAGAGCGCGGTTGTAAGACGCGTGTCGTGTGAAAAACGCGTCAAAAGCGCGCCTGACTAGGCTGGGGCGCGTTTAACGCGTTTTTTGTCAAGGAGGCGAAAAATCGAAAAATCAACACGACACGCGTCTTACAACCGCGCTCTACCGAACACCGAAGAAAATAGTGTGCGAAATTGAGAGACGCAGAGAAAAAGAGACATTTTTTAGAGGATTTCGGTAGAGCGAGATTGTAAGAACTGTGCTGAGCTAATAATATCTTGGTTATGGATCATTTTTAGTGTCGAAAAGAGATTTTTCCGTTTTTTTTTTTCATCAAAAACCTTGAATTTGTCAAAAATTGGGGATTTTTAGATTTTCGACCAAAAATATCCCGTTTTTTTGCAAGAAATTGATTAACCGAATCTAAAATTAACTTTTTTTTCTGTAAATAACGGTTTTTCAGCATTTTCTTCATTTTTTCTCAATTTTATCTTCAAAAAACTCACCGCAATCCGAAAAACGTTTGGTGAATTCCTCGAAAATAGCATTTTATCCATAATTATTCCATCTAAATAGTAGTAACTTCAGTTTTAAACAAAAAAAGAAAAATCGGCGAAAGACGACGAGAGAGTACACGAAACGAGGAGAGTGGGCAGAGAAAAAGACAGAAAAGAGAGAAATGTTGCGGGCGGTCGTTTGAGATCAACTTTTGTGTTGAATAGAAGAAAACGAGTGGGAAATAGAGAATTTGAGCTGAAAATTACCGAAAATTAGTGGAAAATATATAATTTTTAAGTAAAAAATATCGAAAACTGTTTTTTTTTGGAAAATTTTCAGTAAAATTTGCTATTTTGAGCTGAAAATAACTATTTCTAGACATTTTTCAGCTTAAAAGCCTTTTTCCAGCAGTATTTTTTTATGTTAGAAACTGTAAAAATCAGGAATTTCAGAATGTTTATGTAAAAATTGCTTTTTCAATATTTTTTCAAGTTTTTCTCTGAAATCTTGATGTTTTTATGTGTTCTACGACAATTTTTAATGCTTTTTCAACTAAAAATCAGAAAATTCTTTCGAAATTCTCTCAATGACGCTGAAAACTCGCAAAAAACCTCTCAAAAATAAAAAATTTAATTTCAAAAAATTCTAGTTTCCCTCCACTTTCGTGGTGTTCGGTGGAGCGCGTTTGCACTTTTTTACTGAAAATCGCTTTTTAACGCAAAAAAGTCCATAAAAGTTCATTTTAAAAATGAAATTCACATAGAAAACCTCGTGTTTCTCAGATGTATAATAGAAATAATAACAAAGAAAGTGAAAACAGTGTTTAAAAGACATGGGAAGTCAGAAGAAATGCTGGTTGAATACTCGCAATACATACAGGAAATATTAAAAAATTGTGATTTAGGAATATGCCGTTGAAAAATAGTGTTGTAAAGCTGAAAAAAGAAGAAAATTACAAAGAAAAATGGGTTTGTGACCGCAGTAATATAACATAGAATCCGTGTCTGAGAGAGGAGTCACAGGGAGATACAAGAATTAAAAAATACATAAATTTATGAATCATTTCTGGAATATTTTCGCCATATCGGCCACCGATCGTCGGCTATTCGCATTTTCATCGTCATCGGTGGCGCCGGTGGCTGGTGGCGTCGTCGGGGAGCCGATGCCAACGAGACGGGTACGCGGTTCCGGTTTTGGTGGGAGCAGGGGTGGTGGCGCGCCTCCGGGCCCGATTCTGGAAGGGATTTTATGAATTTCTAAGTGAAAAAACTGAAAAAATCGGCGAAAAATGCTCATGGCCGAACATTTAAGATCGCGTGGCCTAGAAACCCAAACAGAAAAAGTTTGGCCATGATCACATCGCGTTTTTGTGTTCAAAAATTCCGAAAAACACGAATTTTTCAGTCGATTTTCTACAATTTTTGGAGGATTTTGCGGACTGAAAGTTCGAGTTTTCCGCAGTTTTCGGAATTTTATTCAAAAAAAGTCGACATTTTGGCGTTTTTTGAGCGGAAATTGTGAAAAAAAACCGAGAGTTTTGCATCAGAAAATAGAGAAAACCTGATTTTTCACTATTTTGGTTGAAAAAAGTGTGAACATTTAGTTTTTTCCGTTCGAAAAACGCTGAAAGCGTAATCATGGCCGAACTTTTGCCTGTTTGGGTTTCTAGGCCAGTGGTCTTTCCGGTTGAGAACGCTGGCCTAGAAACCCAAACAGAAAAAAGTTCGGCCATGTTTACGCTTTCAGCATTTTTCGAACTGAAAATTCGCGCTTTTTAGAATTCGAATCTCAAAAACGATTGAAAATTTCAGAAAATGCAAATTTCTAGTCCGAAAAAATGATGGCCGAACTTTTTCTGTTCGCGTTTCTAGGCCAGCGAGCGCGAGCCATCAGATAGCTGGCCTAGGAACCCAAACAGGAAAAGTTCGGCCAGCGATTTCCGGAATTTTCGATTATTTTTAGATCCTTCCCTACCTATTCCTCTGCGGAAGTGGTGGTGGCGGCGAGTCGGCGGCCGCATCCAACACCTTATGCACCGTCGTCGGCGACGATTCCCCGCCACGTGGCGAGAACTCGGGCGGCGTCCGATCGGCAGACGGTCTAAGGTGTACTTGCGAGAGGACCGACGTGTCCGGTATCATTGCGATACGTCCTGTAGGCGGAGCCCGGTGTTTAGGCTCCTCCTCCTCTTCGACTTCCTCGATGAGATCCTCCATATCATCGGTTCCTCCTCCACCACTCGATTTACTCGTCATCATCACGTCATCGCCATTTTGTAAGACGGCGGTGGTGGCTCCGCCCCTTTTCCTAGGTCTCGCCTTCTGAAGATGCGAGAGCCCGGATGGCTTCGGTGGGAGGTCTAGGTTGACACCCTGTTCACTGCCTCCACCGATCGTCTCTGAAGACGTGGTAGAAGACGTCAAGTCTCCTATGATACTTCTGGGTCTATGCCCCGCCCGTTTCGGAGTAAACGGAGATGACATAGCCGGGGAGCCGGTGCCAACAGAAGAAGTTCTCCCAAGACTCGACGCATCGCCAGACCCTCCGATCGACGTGTTGCGCGAGAGCTCCGCCTCCACGTGCTCACACATCTCCCGCCACTTCCACTCGCTGAACACGTGTTTGACCTGTTCGGTAGCGACCTCTGTGAGACGCGCGACGGCGAGCTGCTCGGCTCTTCGTGACGTGGCGTTCAAGTCACCGCCGATGGTACGTGAGATGTTCTCAGCGATGAGACGCCCGCCTTCTGTCTGGAATTTCGCAACGAATTCCTCGATTATTTCCGTCATTTTTGGAGGGAACGGCTCCTGACCATAGGTTGATATAGAGTCCACAATTCCCCCTACGATATCATCACTGGCCTTCTCCATAGCCAGAAGTACACCTCCAGCGAACATTCGTTTGCAGTTCGCCTCATCCGCACCGATCGCCGTGCGATTCCTATAGAGGCAGTTCTGAATCTGACTCAACGCGGCAGTCGCACGACTTCTCTCCTGTCGTTGGAGACAGTCGAACGCGTCTTGTACGGGATACGGGAAATGAGTCAACGTATGGTTCATTTTCATTGAGGTGGCCAAGTCGACGAATCCATCCGCACCGATGTGGTTGTTATCGATGGACACCGATCGGAGGGATACGTTCACTTGAAGGGCTTTGGACAGGATACGGGCGCCAAAGTTGCCAATCTCATTTCCACTGATATCAAGTGATTTCAGGGTGGTCGTAGCGCCTAGGGTGTTAAGAAGGACACTCAAATATGCACCAAGTCGTGCCTCCGACAAATTCAGCTCTTCCAGACACCCTTCTTCACTATACAACTTCACAACGTCCAGTAGAATCTTGTTGATGACATGAGCTTGTTTATTGTTCTTTTTCAGCCCATTCATATTAGCGCCTCCTATATCAAGTCGTCGTAGACAAGTGACCATCATAAGACTCTGAAGGACGCCTTGTAGATCTCCATCCAAATTGTTATCCCGTAGACTGAGGGTCTCGCAACGAACTCCGCCGATGCACGCGTCGAGAACGTTGGCTGATCCCTTCTCACAAGTGGAGTCTAGATCCAGACGGAACGGTTGTAGCTGTTGATTTGATGCCAGACCGAGTAAGACCGCTTTGAGATATTCGGATGGCATTGAGGTGTTATTAAAGGAGATATGAGTCAGTTGAACGGCCATTGAGAAGTATTCCTTCGCTGTTTGCACACCTTCCGACTTCTTTCCCCCGAGAGTACATCCGTTTAGAAGGAGTTTCTCGATTTGGAGACCACCGAATTTCAGCGAATTCCACAGTTTGTCCAGGTGGATTCCTGTGTCGGAGAGGTCGAGGACGCGGAGGGAGGTGCAGATTGAGACGAGGTTGATGATGCCAGATATCTGAAGGAAAATGATGATTTTTGGAGTGGAAATTGTCGATTTACGCTCGTAAATCGACACCAGATATGGAAATTTGGCTCCGGGACGTTTGGAAGCCAAAGTTTCAATCAATTTGTTCGATGGAGCGCAATTACAACGCGAAAAATCGATGAAAATACTCCGAATCGAACGCTTACTCACCAGTTTTGTGGGCGGAGCCTAAAATGTGAATCTCCGGTTTTGGGACGTTTCGAAACCGAGACATTTGGCAACTATGGTATTCAAAACGTCTTGATTTCCAAATTTTCAAATCTGGTGTCGATTTACGAGCGTAAATCGACGCTTACGGCTGAAACGCAAGTGCGGCAGGGATTTGTGGGCGGAGCTTGAACTGCAAGGGAATAAAATTCCATCTGATTTTCGGCAAGCAACATTGAAAATTCAAGAGAAATTTGATTTTTTTTTCAAAATTTAAATATTTTTGATTAAATCTCGAATTTGTCATGAATTTTCAATGTTGATCGTTAAAAAATCAGCCGGAATGTTATCATTGCAGTTTAAGCTCCGCCCACAACTCCCTGCATTATCGATTTACGCTCGTAAATCGACACTAGATTCGAAAATTTTGTAAAATAACGTCCCAAAACCATTTTCACTAAAGATCGCTCAATTTCGAGTTTTTCAGTGATTTTCCACTTCATTTTCAAAAATTTCCATGTTGCAAGTGCGCTCCACCGACCAAAATCCAAAAATTCCAAACTTACATCATCTTTAATCGGATTCGACGATAGAATCAACTCGGTCAACTGCATTCCGCCACTTTTACACGATGTCATTCCGCTGAAAATTGGTTATTTTTGGAAAGTTTCAAAATGGTGGCCTAGGAATCGCAATTTGCAAAAACTCGGTCATCAGGTGACTTGGTGTCGTTTTACGGCGTAAATCCACACCAAAATGCGTTTCTTCCAAAAATGAAGCTTAATGGCCGAATTTTTGCAAAAACTCGGCCTCCAAGTCCAAAATTTTGGGTTTTTTACGATAAAAACCATAATTTTTCCCATTTTTTACCTCAAAATCGACTAAAAACTCACTTATAAAGTCCAGTACACAACAGATTAATCGATTTGTCCGTCAACTGACACTCGGCTACATTCACGTATTTCAACTGGTTGAGACGTGGCAATACGGACGAGAGAATTGTGAATCCCTTCTTATCGTCTAGGGGGTTTCTGGAGACGTCGAGATGTTCTAGACACGCATTCTGATTATTGTGGAGAGCCGAGGCGAGGAGAGTCACGAAGTCTCTGGAAACAGAAATTTTGTGAAAATGGAAATTTTCATAGTTTTTGAACTGAAATTTCAAATTTTTGTGAAAATATCGAGCTGAAAATCGGCATTTTTAGTAAAATAAGAATGTTTTTTGAAGGTTTTGGTCGAAAAAGCGAAAAAATTTGCAAAAAACATGAAATTTTCGATTTAAAACTTTGAAAATCGGCTCCGGGACAATTCGCAGCCGGACGTTTCGCAGCCGGACATTTCGCAGCTATGACTTCTACAGCCTCAATTTCCTCGTTTTTTCAGTGATAACGTGACTTTTTCGGATAATTATTAGTTCGAGAAGTCAAATAAATAATTTTTTGAAGTTTTCATAACGGGGACCACAAGAAATTTGGTCCAAAAAACCAAAAAAAAATTGTTTTTCGAAAAAAGTTGAAAAAAGTTTTTCTTGCATAGAAGTACAGGTTTTTGTCATTTTCTGAACCTTAAAATTTTGGTTGTACTACTAGTTAAAAAAAAAAAACTTTTTTCAACTTTTTTCAAAAAAATTTTTTTTTGTTTTTTGGACCAAATTTCTTGTGGTCCCCGTTATGAAAACTTCAAAAAATTATTTATTTGACTTCTCGAACTAATAATTATCCGAAAAAGTCACGTTATCACTGAAAAAACGAGGAAATTGAGGCTGTGGAACGCATAGCTGCGAAATGTCCGGCTGCGAAACGTCCGGCTGCGAAATGTCTCGCTGCGAAACGTCTCGTTGCGAATTGTCCCGGAGCCTGAAAATCGCTTACTTTGGTGGGCGGAGCCTATTTTCTGCAGTTTAAGATCTGATGGGTTGTCGGTGCCTGCACACAATTGGAATTACAGTAAACCGAAATTTGATTTTTTGATTATTAGGAGTGAAATTGGGGGTACTTGATTTTAGAACTCGGAAAAATAGAACTGCGACAAAATAAAACTGTTACAATATAGAACTGACTAAAATAGAACTGCTACAAAGTGGAACTGAACACAATGGAACTGTTACAAAATGGAACTCCACGAAATAGAACTGAACGAAATGGAACTGCTACAAAATAGAACTCTATGGTTTTCAATAGGCTATTTAGGCTTATTTAATATAATTTTTTCCAGTTTTTTGTTGACTATTAAATAGACAAAGACTTTATCTCTATAAAATAAATGTTTTTAGTCGACTTTTCTCCTTGAAAATTGGTTATAATTCTTCTAAAAAGTCACGAATGCAAACGCGCTCCAATCGAACTAGAGTTCTATTTTGTAGCAGTTCCATTTTGTAGCAGTTCCATTGTGTTCAGTTCTATTTCGTCGCAGTTCCATTTTGTTCAGTTTTATTTTTGTCAGTTTTATATTGTAACTGTTTTATTTTGTTGCAGTTCTATCTTTCCGAGTTCTAAAATCAAGTACCCCCGTGAAATTTGAGCGATAACATGGGTTTTTTTGTGAAAATTGAAATTTTCAGCTCCAAAATATGATACACATGCTAAAAATGCAGTTTTTCAGTCAGAAATCATTGAAAAATCCGATTTTTGCGTTTTTTTAGTGTAAAAATAAGCAAAAACCGGATATTTCAAGGGTTTTCGACTCAAAAACAGCAATTTTTGAACAAATTTCACTCAAAAATTCAAATTCCAGGTTACTGTAGTTTCAATTGTGTGCAAACACCGACGACCTATCAGATCTTACGACAAATTGCAGAAAAACTGGCTCCGGCCACTAAAATAGGCGATTCTCGGCGTTTTTAGTCGATTTTCAACGATTTGAACCGATATTTAACGGTTCTGATCGATTTCGGTCGGTTTTTATCCAAATTTTAGCGATTTTCAACAATTTTTTGTTGGAAATATGCCAATTTTATCGACTTTACTCACTTTGGGAGTGCACAACTCCTCAACTGCAACTTTCTCAAATTATGTGATTTCCTAATAACACTCAAAACGACGTCGATAACTTCAGAAGACACTCGGACACCGTCACAAATCAATCCGGTGAAATATGAGGAGTACTGTAGCACACCGACTATCGGCAACAAATCTTTCGGCAGCAAATGCGAGAAATCGTCAATTTTCAAATCTTTCAATTTATTCGCCGTGTATATTTTCTCCACATCCCACGACACTTCTTCCCGGTACGGTTGATCGTAGAAGTCGCACAAGGCGGCGTACGTTCGACGGAACGAGTGACATGGGCGGGGCGAAGCGGTCGGGAGCGTCGAGAATTCCGTGTACAGGGAGGTGGGGTTTACGTCGATTGATGTGGACAGGTAGGTGCCTGGAAATACGGGAAAAAATGGTTGAAAAATGAAAAAATTCGCAAAAAATCGGAAAATTTTCAAAAAGTGCCATTAGAGCGCACTTGCTATCAAAATCTCAATGGAGCGCACTTTCATATCTCGGGAACTTTCATTCAGAAGAAAAATGCACAAAAATCCAGTAGAGCACATTTTCTTTATTTGCGAATCCGATATTTCCAGAAGTATCGAAATTTGCAAATAAGGAAAACGCGCTCTACTGGATTTTTGTGTATTTTTCTTCTGAATGAAGGTTCCCGAGATATGAAAGTGCGCTCCATTGAGATTTCGATAGCAAGTGCGCTCTAATAGCACTTTTTGAAACTTTTTCGGCTAAACTGATTTTCGCAAAATTTAGGCCCAATTATCAAAAAAACGAGTGATTTTTTTCCGTATTTTTGGGTTTTCTGACTGAAAATTGGCGGATTTTCAGCCAAAAACCTCAAAAAATCGAGAAAAATACGTAAATTTTTGCGGAAAACTCGATTTTGACCTCTATTTAACTCTTTTTAGGTCAAAAACTCGCTAAAACTCAAAATTTCCACTTTCAAAAACTCAAAAATGGGAATTTCAGCATACACTCTTTCTGATATGCGGATTTCAAGAATTTGCATGAAATTTTGAAATTCGTATACCAGAAAGTACTTAAACTCAAGTGAATGCTGAAATTCTCATTTTTAAATGTTTAGAAGTGAAAATTTATCGTTTCTAGCGAGTTTTTGATCTGAATAGTGTTAAATTGCGGTCAAAATCTACGTTTTCCACAAAAATTACGTAGTTTTCACTATTTTTGGAGGTTTTGGGCTGAAAATCTGTCAATTTTCAGTCAGAAACACTGCGAAAAACCATTCTTATGCTGAAAATTTAATTTCTAACTCGTTTTTTCCGTGAAATTCCTCACCAAAATCGGGAAAATAATGTTTGATGGCTGAGAGCATTTGTCGTGCCAAATGTGTTCCGGAGTGTACTGTACACTTCATATTAATCTTCTTCTTGTGTATTCCATCGTCCAAATGAATGACCACCTCGTCGTCACTGATGACGTGGATCGCTTTGATCGTCAACACGTGGAACGATTTCTCGATTTTCAGTGAGGACGTCGTTTTACCCATTAGTAGGAATATTCTGGAAGAGGAATGTTGGAACATGGCCTAGAAATTCAGAAGTTGGGAAAATCGGCCATGGTCTAGTTTTCCCACATTTGGATTTCTAGGCCAGGAGAGTTTTTCATGGAAAAAGACGGTCATGGCCTAGTTTTCCCACTTTTGAATGCCTAGGTCATAGAAATTCAGACATTTGGAAAACTCGGCCATGGCCTAGTTTCCCAAATTCGGATTTCTAGGCCAGGACGCTTTTCCATGAAAAACACGGCCTAGTTTTCCCACTTCCGGATTTCTAGGCCACGACAGTGTTTCATGGAAAAAACACGGCCATGGCCTCGTTTTCGCACATTCGGATTTCTAGGCCAGGATAGTTTTTTCATGAAAAACACGGCCTAGTTTTCCCACTTCCGGATTTCTAGGTCAGGAGAGTTTTTCACGGAAAAACACGGTCATGGCCTAGTTTTCCCAAATTCAGGTTCTTAGGTCATAGAAATTCAAAATTTGAGAAATTCGGCAAGGGCCTAGTTTTCCCGAATTCCGATTTCTAGGTCACTACAGTTTTTCATGAAAAACAAGGTCATGGCCTAGTTTTCCTAAATACTTAAGTCAGATCAGTTTGACACGGCCGTGGCCGAGTTTCGGATTCCTAGGCCATGACAATTTTCAATGGAAAAACACGGTCATGGCCTAGTTTTCCCATTTTCGGATTCCTAGGCCAGGACAGTTCAACACGGCCATGGCCGAGTCTGGGATTCCTAGGCCAGGACAGTTTTTCATGAAAAACTCGTGGCCTAGTTTTCCCAAATTCGGATTTCTAGGCCAGGATAGTTTTTTCATGAAAAACACGGCCATGGCCTAGTTTTTTCAAATTTGGATTTCTAGGCCACAACATGAAAAACACCGTCATGGCCTAGTTTTCCCATTTTCGAATTTCTAGGTCATGGCCGAGTTTCGGACTGCTAGGCCATCTTACCTAAATTTGGAAATGATAAAAATGCGCGGCTCATATTTGTCTGCTTTGTGTGCCACGTCCACCTGTACAACGATACGAGAGTCGAAGAATTTGTTGCCGAGGATTTGGGACGGTTTGTCTGAAAAAATTGGGAAATTTTCGGGATTTTTGAGACGAAATTTGGTCATTTTCAGTCAAAAATGACTCAATATGTCATTTTTGCAATATTTTCGAGTGTTTCTGACTGAAAATCAGCCTTTTTCAGTGAAAAAAATGCTAATTGAGACAAAATTGCACTTTCTCAGCCAATTTTGGCTCCAAAATGACCAAAAACTGAGTTTTTAGGGATTTCTGACTGAAAATTTACCGATTTACAACTAAAAACCTACGAAAATACTGCAAAATGTGTGATTTTCTCGGTAAATTCGATTTTAGCTCTGTTTATATCAAAAAGTTGCGAAAAACACGAAATTTTCACTTTCAAATATTGAAAAATGAGAATTTCAGCTAGAATTTGATATGAGTTTGGTCTATTTCAGTTTAAGAACTTTCTGATATGCTGATTTCAAAAATTAGCGCCAATTCCAGTGGAAAATGACTTTAATTTTTGAAATCAGCATATCAGAAAGTTCTCAAACTGAAATAGACCGAAATTATATCAAATTAGTGCTGAAATTCTCATTTTTGAATGTTTGAAAGTGAAAAATTCGCGTTTTTAGCAACTTTTTGATATGAAAAGAGCTAAAATCGAATTTAGCGCAAAAATCACATATTTTGCAGTATTTTCGTAGGTTTTTAGTTGTAAATCGGTAAATTTTCAGTCTTTTGGTATGTTTTTGGTCATTTAAGACTAAAAATTGACTGAAAACGAGCAATTTTTGTCTGAAAACTGCTGAAATTAGCTTTTTTCACTGAAATTAGCTTTTTTCACTGAAAAAAGCCAATTTTCAGCTCAAAATTTTGTGTTTTAGCTAATTTTTGATAAGACGAGAGCTAAAAGGTTGAAAATGCACTATTTTTAGAGATTTTCCGCTGAAAATCCGTCAATTTTCAGTCAGAAATGCTGAAAAAAGGACTGAATAGACATATCACGGTTTTTAGTCATTTCAGACTGAAAATTGACTGAAAATGAGCAATTTTTGTCTCAAATCCGTGAATTTTGAGTCAGAAACTCATAAACTGCTCAGTTTTTGGCCAATTTGGAGCAAAAATTGACTGAAAAAGGTCAATTTTTGCCTCAAAATAGCGCTTTTTTCACTGAAAAAGGCCATTTTCGGCTCAACTTTCTTTAGTATAATACTCACGCTGCACAAAATCGCACAACTCCTGAATCGTACTCCTTGACATTGACATTTTGTTCTTATATTGTTAATTGTGTTATATATATTTCAGCGAACAGTCATCTACTCGAACTGCAATTTCATATCTTACATCTTATATCAGGTGTTAAAACTTTTTGTGAAAAAACGAAAAAGAAAATGAGTCATCATCGAATTGTGTGTGGAAAACCCAGAGGGGGGACACCAATGATACACAACAATGAGGGACGGCGAGAGATAGGTTAGGTGAGGAGACGCAGAGAAAACGAGGGAGAGAGAGAGAGAGAGAGAGTGGAAGAGACGACAGACACCGTCCTTTATGTCCTCAAATTGACAGATGGATGGGTGGAGAGGGGAGAGAGAATGACCGTCACAATTTATGTGTGTGTACTGATAAAGAACACTGCTGCACACTTTCACTAGAGAATGTTCCAGACGTAACTCGGCCTTTAAAATAGGCTTATAACTCATTAAATACTGCTGAACACGCTGATTCCAAATATATGATTCATTTTCTGCTGAACGCATCACTGCATCGAGATACAAGCATTTAAAGACATTTTCAGTGAAAAATTGCACTTTTCAAGAGACTCAATATCAATTTTAGACCTAATTTTTCCAATTTTTTCTGTGTAATACGTGTAAATGAACATTGAAAAAGCACATTACAACGTTTTCTGATAAAAAGTTTTCAGAAAAAAGTTTAATCACAACCGTTTACTTATAAAACATCATAAAACGTTGCTAAATGTGCTTTTTCAACTTCTATTTACACGTATTACACAGAGAAAATTGGAAAATTGAGTCTAAAACTAATTTTGAGACTGTTGAAAAATGCAATTTTTGCAGTGGAAATGACTTGAAACCCATATATCTCGATTCAGCGAAACAATCCGCAAAAATGAATCACATATTCAGAATTGGCGCGTTGAGAAGTACTAATAGAACATGAGCCAAATTGAAAGGCCGAGTTACGTCTGGAACATTCTCTAGTAAGCGCGCTCTAATGAACAACGAAGCTCCTATAATTCTACTCAAAAAAAAGGCGAAAAACGCAAATCTTGAGTCTGGAAACTGACAGTGTGATCATGGCCTACCTTGGGTTTCTATGCCACCGGTCTCACAGATGTTGCTGGCCTAGAAACCCGAGCAGAAAAAGTTCGGCCATGATCTCACTATTAGCATTTTCAGACTGAAAATTTGAGTTTTAAAGGAATTTTCAGCAGATGATCTCCAGAAAAATACGTTAAAATTGAAGTAGATCAAAAAATCATTTTGCGGTTTTGCCCTTTTTCTGAATATTGCAAGTCTAGGCTTCAAAACTAAATCAAATGGTATTGTGAGGAGTAGAAAACTCAAATTTTCTAAAACCTAGGAGCTCGCTATTATCGGTTCACGAATTCGTGCCAGATGGTGTTAAAGGCACATGGAATTTGTTCAGAGTTTCCCAAAATGGCCTTCATATTTGAAAAGATCAAATGACATGCTTTTTGAGCTGTGCACTGTGCCTTTAAAACTACCGACAAGTGTTCACGAACCGATAATAGTAACTTCATGACATCTCCGAAATACACTCAAAAATTTCCAGATTTTTCAGCCAAAACCATCTCACAACTTATCAAGTAAGCGTGAAATTCAATGTCAATATGTGTGTGTGTGTGTGTGTGCCACACACACATATATAACAATAAAACATCTGAGTCACCTATATATATATTCTCTCTACAACTTCTTCATCGTTTCGTAATATTTGATCATGAGACACCAAGCTGACACTGGGCGAATGGAATTGACCCAGTTAGTACTAGACGTGAAAAGAAGACAGAAAGTGCGCTCTGCTGGACAAAATACTGATTTTCATAAAAAGTCACAGACTGAGTAGTCAGCTAACCTGCATCGGTGGTGACATAAATTATGTCAATAGGGGACGGAGGTTGGAAAGAGTCATGTATATAGAAGTCAATATGAGTCAGGCAGTTCGATCAACAGGTATTCGGTACAGTTTTTGTTAGACTCCGCCCCCTTTTCTTAAAGTAATGGTCTCAGATTGATTTTCAGCATTAATATGCTATGGGCGTTTAAAATAAGAGGACAACTAGATCGAGATATTGTGGAATTATAGGGTCCCAGTGGGACCTCGAGATGAGGAGACATCCACACACATATGCTAATTAGGAAATTAATTGTTTTTCGGTGGAAGAGAAGAGGGGGAGAGGGAGATGAATTGTCTGTCAGTTCAGAATCGATCGGTGGCCGAACTTTTTCGAAATTTGGTTTTCTAGGCCACCATCTGAATTTTGGTGATTTCTGGAGTAAAATGGCTTATGACCTAGCTTGGAATCCTAGGCCATGGTCATTAGACCAGTGTTGATGGCCTAACTTTCCAAAAATTTGGTTTTCTAGGCCACCAGTGCCAATTTCAACGATTTTTCGCCATTTTCAGTCGATGGCCTAGTTTTGGGATTCTAGGTCATCGGAATTATGACTGAACGTTTCAGACAAAAAGCTGTGTTTTCCAGTCGCATAAATTTAAGGCTAGAATATTGGATTAAGAGAGAAAAGTATAGCCAAAATCGCTGAAAATCGTCGAAAAATGAGTTCAGAATGATTGAAAGGTCGAGAATGTTGGAAATGACTCAAAAAAAACGATGGAAATCGGCAAAAATTTATTGAAAAACGAGAAATGAGCGTATTTTCTTGAAAACTGACTAAACCGGATCCAAATTGCTTGAAAACTTCGAAAAGAAACAGTTGAGACTGTAAAACAAGCTCAAAATTTTGTAAAATTGGTTTTCAATACTGGAAAAAGCTCAAAAACGTCGAAAATAGCACGACACGCTTCTCACAACCGCGCTCTACCGAAATCAAAGAAAATTGTGTGCGAAATTGAGAGACGCAGAGAAAAATATACATTTTTCAAGGGAATTTCAGTGGAGTTGTAACAACTGCGCTCCACCGAAATGCCGTCTCTTTTTCTCTGCGTCTCTCAATTTCGCACACAATTTTCTTTGATTTCGGTAGAGCGCGGTTGTAAGAAGCGTGCCGTGCTTATAGTTCCTTAGATTGTTTCATTAAAAAAAAACAAATTTGATGTGGATTTACGGTGTAAATCGACACTAGAAACGGTTTTTAGGCGAAAAATGACTTTTTGCGCTTTTCAGACGCAGAATTTCGAAATCCGTGTTGGAGGAGGTGCGCTCTACTGAACTATGCTAAAAAAACTGTTGAAAATCGAGATTTTTGAAGAAAACCATACTTGCAACGGGCCGGGCCGGGCCGATCTGAGAATTTTCACCGGCCCGGCCTGGCCCGGCCCGGCCCGGTCGGCCCGGGTCACAGTACAAAAATTTGAAATTTTGAATGTTTTGAAAATTTTTTCGATTTTTTCGCAAAAAAGTCGAATTTTCGACTATGTTTTTACATACCGATAAAACTCAAATTTACATAGGATTTTTGACTATTTTCGATGAAAATTTTCAAAAATTTCGAAAAATTTTGCGAAAAAATTGTGCTCATTTTTTGACTCCGGGCAGACCGGGCCGAGCCGGGCCGGGCCGATATTTTGCAAGTATGAAGAAAACAGCATACTTTCGAAGGAAAATTATTTTTCCAGAACGGAAATTTATCCTAGAAACTTACATGGGCGCCAAAAAACCTGATAATGAACTCAGAAACCACGGAAAAAATTGTTCAAAAACCCCAAAAATCAGTGAAAACCTCTAAAAATGAGTGTTCTAAAAGTGAAAACCTTCAATTTTCACTCAAAATATTCCATCGCCGCCACTTCCGTCTCTCTCTCAAGCGACTTATGTGCTTACGAAGGAACAAGGAGAGAAATGTTGTTGTGTTGTGTCTCAGAGTCTCCAGAAGAGAAAACAAGGAAGACGTTGGCGAAAGGGATGATAATAGAAAACGAGGTGGTGGTCCCCCTTTTCCCGTCGCCTCTACACTCCCAACGCTCTTTTTATCGAAGAGAAGACGAACGGGCGGTGCACCGAATTGGAGCACACTCGATGCTCTCCTCGAGCACTAATTTGAATGAATCAACCCTTTTGAGGACGAAGAAAAGTAGTAACTAGTGGTGGGGGGCTCTTTCTCTCGTATAAAAGTCGAATTGAACGAACGGAGAGGAAATGTCTCTGCGTCTCTCGCTCTCTCTCTCTCTCCTTCGTTCGAAAGTAAATACTTATATGGTGGGGGTGACTTTGTTTGACGGAAACTGAGCGTTTTGTGGTTGCGGCGCTCGCATATATATGTTGATGATGATGAACACTTTGGGAGAAAATTCTAGAGAAATGTTCACATTTTTGTTGATTTACGACGTGAATCTGTGATCTACACTATATTTGACCTTGACAGCAGGATTAACAGCTTTTTACTATTTCGACACAGTTCTTACAACTGCGCTCTACCGATTTTTACCACTTTTTGAGCCAAAAATCGCTAGAGATCCCGATTTTTTCTGGTTAGAAGAATCGGGTTTTTACAGTTTTTGATGATTTTGATTTTGATCTCCAAAATTGACGATAATTCCGCATTTTCAAGAAAGTGTCAAAAAATCGGGATTTCCAGCTAAAAGATCGTTATATCGTCAAAGTTTGAGCTTTTAAAGATTTTTGACTTAAAATTGATGTCAGAATTTGAAAAAATAGTGTTTTTCAGCAGTTTTGAGACCTGAAATCGAGAAAAGTAGGTTTTTTCAAAAATTCTCAAAAACTGGTTTTATTAATTCTTCTCGTTTTTTTCTAAAAACTTCTGAAAACCGTCACAAATTTTGTTTTGATCCAAAAATATAGGATTTTATCATTCTTTATATTATCACGGAACGCGTCTTACAACCCCGCTCTGCCGAAATTGAATACAATTGTGAGCGAAAACGAGAGATTTAGAGAAAAAGAGACATTTTTCATGGGAATTTCGATGGAGCGCAGTTGTAAAAACTGTGCTGAGCTAATAGCTTGTTTTAGAAAAATAATGAATTTGGTGTGGATTTACGGCGTAAATCGACACTAGAACCGGTTTTTAAGGCACAAAAACCTCATTTTCAGGCGATTTGAAGCGAATTTCTCAGCTTTTTTGGCTCAAATTTTGCCATTTCTCGCATTTTCAGTGGATTTTCAGTGGATTTTTGAAAAGTTTCCAGCCAGATCAGCTATTTTGGGTCATTTCACTCAATTTTTGACAGTTTTGGACGTTAAAAATGTCGTTTTTAGTCTAATTTCAGTCAAAATTCAGATCTTGTCAATAGAGCGCGTCATATCATCGCGACACAGTTCTTACAACTGCGCTCCACCGAAATCCTCTTGAAAAATGTCTATTTTTCTCTGAGTCTCTCAATTTCGCACACTATTTTCTTTGATTTCGGTAGAGCGCGGTTGTAGGAAGCGTGCAGTACTAATATATTTCGGAAAATTCAAAAAAATTATGAATTATCAATGGAGCGAGATTTCACAGACAAAATTTTTTTTTCGAATTTTTGGATTTTTTTGAAAAAAATATAGTTTTTCAGCGAAAGCGATATTTTCAATTGTTCAAAAAGTGAAAAATCACTAGAGCATGGAGAAAACAAAACAAGATGAGTAGTCTCCCCGGGTAGGTGTAGAAAACGTCCCCCTTCCGATTCGTCTCTCTCTTCTCATTTTTTGTTTTGTTTGGCGCCACTAAACACACAGAGAGACACTCTCTCTCCCCCTCCAAATATAGGCAATAGACTGTATTGTGTTCAGGAGAAAATAGAGAAAATCGAGAGAGGACATGTCGAAATTTTTTTGGAAAAAAAAAATTTTGGAGGAGTGTTCTTTTCCCCGTCTTCCGGTTGAAACGAAACGAACAAAAAGTGTCAAAATCGATTCGATGGACTCTTTCTCCTCCCGCAAATCGAGGGGAATGAGTTATTACTAACGGAGATAGCCCATTTGGCCTAGATTCTCGTAGCGGAACGAATGCAATTAGATATGTCATCTTTTGTTGTATTCTATTCTACTGGTTAATCGGTGGAATTTACGAAAAAACGAGAAAAAACGGTCTAAAATCGATTAAAATGACAAGAAATTATTCGAAAAACCGCCGGAAAAACTGAAAATACCGTAAGATTCGAAGATTAAAGGCGCATCACTGAAAATTGTTCGCCGAGTCTCGACGAGAAAAACCGCGGCCGTGTACTCCTCGTGGACAAAACAAATAAAATATTTTTTGCAGAATTTTCGAAAATTCTCGTTTTCAACCGATTTTTGTGATTCTTTCGAGTTTTTCACTTCATTTTTTGTGAATTTTGTGAATTTCACGACAGAAATCAACAAAAATCAATAATTTATGCAGAAAAAATGCCGAAACGAGGCTACAATCCATCTGCCAGTGAGGAAGACAAAATTCCGATTGTTGAGAAGCTTTACAGGTGATTTTCTTGCGATTTTCAATGAGTTTCTGTTGAATTTCAGAGAGAATCAAGAGTCCGACGCTGTTGGTGGCGGTTTTTGTGACGATGACGATGAAGTGCAGGAGAGAAGAGAGCAGATCTCGGAGATGAGACAGAAACGTACGGGATTTCTTGAAAAATACAGGAAAATAGAGATTTTTGGCTGAAAAAAGCAGAAAAATTACAGAAATCACGAGAAAATGCTATAAATTTCATTGAAAATCGTAAATTTAGTGGAAAAAAGTGGTTTTGGAGGATTTTTGTTACATTTTTGGAAAACTCGCTGATTTCATCTAAAAACGAACTGAAACCATCGAAAATCTAATGAAAATTGTAATTTTCATGTTAAAAACCGGAAAATATCGTTCAATTTTGGGCAAAACTTCATTGATTACGGAAAAATTCAAAAAATCTCACATTTGAGCTGGAAAATTGTGAAAAATGTTGCTTTTTGTGTCATTTTTTCCGATTTTCGACAAAATTATCTCAAAAATACACTATATCGGCCATTTTCGAATTATTTCCCCTCCAAAACACGAATTTCCAAAGTTTCAACACAAAATTGCGATTTTTCTGTGAAAAACACCTCAAATCAGTCATTTTTGAGCCATTTTCAATAATTTTCCCTTTAAAATCGTGAGAAATGTAGATTTTTGAACTGCAAATTTGTAGTTCTCGGCTCATTTTGATTCTAGACGGAATTCGTTAACGGATTCTGAATCCTCACGTCTTCCCCTACGAATTCCAGTTTTTGAGTTGGAAAACTGCATTTGAAACACTGAAATTCCTTTGAGAATCCGGAATTCTCGCTCTAAAAATCAATTTTCCAATGAAAAAAATAACATTTCAGTATTAATTTTGAATATCCCGCTCAAAAATCACTTTTTAGCAGTGGGAATTTCAGTTTTTGACCGTAAAATCTGAGTATTCTGCCTTAAAACCCTCAAAAACCCAGCAAAATCGCTAGAAGTTCCATTTGAAACTCTAAAAAACTTGTGTAAACTCGATTTTTCGACTTTTTTTTTGAATATTTCTGTCAAAAATACCTCTAATCAGTGATTTTTGGGTCATTTTCTATCATTTTCCTCAAAATTCTAGGCGCCGACGCAATCCACAGCTCCATAAAGGCGCCGGACAATTGTGAGAAATGTGACAAATTATTGATGGACAGTTGGCTATGGGAACGATATAACTGTCCAGTTTGTGATGCGTGTCGAGATGATAAAGGAGAACATAAACTGCTGGCGAGAACTGAAGTCAAAACGACTTATTTGCTGAAAGACTGCGATTTGGACCTCCGAAAACCGCCGCTTCGTTATTGGGCGAAGAAGAATCCACATAATCCGAGATACGGAGATATGAAGTTGTATTTGAAGTGTCAAGTACGTATTGGAATCTGAAAATCATGATGAAAAAACCAGACTTGTCACGGGCCGGGCCAAAATCAGGAAAAATCTCGGCCCGGCCCGGCCCGGCCCGCTCGGCCCGGTTTGAAACATTTTTTGAAAAAATTTCGAATTTTTTTGGAATTTTTTTGAAAATTTTCGAAAAAAGTATAGTTTTCGAATAAAAATTCAAATATGAATGAAAATGTGAATTTGTACAATAATTTAAGCATTTTTACTCTATTTTTTCCAAAAAATTTCAAAAAAATCGGTAAAAAATGGGTACCCATTTTTGAATCCGGGCCGACGGGCCGGGCCGAGCAAAATTACGGCCCGGCCCGACGCGATTTTTGACAAGTCTGGAAAAAACTAATTTCTGACTGCAAAACAACAAATTTTTGCCAATTTTGCTGTTTTATGGGCATTTTAAAGTCATTTTTGTGATTTTTGCTTGAAAAAAATAGTAGAGAAACTGGGTTTTTAATGAAAACCACCAAATTTCGGTTTTTCGTCTGAAAATCCTGATGAAAAATTAATTTCTGACTGCAAAATATCAAATATCGCAATTTCGGCTGAAAAACCATCAAATTTTGCTGATTTAATTGAAAAATTCACACTTTTAAGTTAATTTTTGTGATTATAGTTCGAAAAATGATTAAAAAATGTCTATTTTCCAACCAAATCAGCAAAATTCGATGATTCTTCAGCTTAAATTGCGATATTTGATATTTTCTAGACAGAAATTAGAGAATCATCAGGATTTTCAGATTAAAAACCTGCAAAAATCAAATTTTTTCATTTTCGCTTTTTTTTCGTTTTCTCTCCAAAAATCAGTCAGAAATTGTGAATTTTGGCTCAAAGTCAGTCGGAAAAGCTGAAAAAATAGCTAAAAATCGTGTTTTTTAAACAAAAATCAATCGAAAACTCTGAATTTTTATAGAAAATCATTCAAAAATTACAACTTTCGCTCTAAATCTAGTTAGAAAAATTAACAAAAAATCTTGAAAATCGCGTTTTTTTAAACAAAAGTCACAGAAAATTCTGAATTTCAACTAAAAATCAATTGAGAAAGCTGAAATTTCTCTAAAAATCGCATTTTCCAACAAAAAACAAGCAAAAAAAATCATGAATTTCAAAAAAAAATAGCCAGAAAAGTGGGAAAACTGCAAAAAATCTCTGAAAAATTATGACTTTCAGCCTAAAATGTAAAATTTTTCAAATAAACCAGCAACATTTCAGCTCTTAAAATTGGATTTTTTAATTTCAATCTGAAATTTTCAGATCGAAAAACGAGTGATCGAAGTGCACGGTAGTTTCGAAGATCTTGAGATGAAGAAGGAGCTCCGCGAGCAAACGAAAGAAGTTCGTTCGGAGAAGAGATTCGAGAAAAAACTCAAAGATCTCCGTCAACAAATTCGAGGAAACGCCGGGATGCGAGTGGATTTCGGTAGAGCGCACATTCATGAATTCGGAAAAGAGACGTGCGTGAAGGAGGACACGTGGAAGAGGACATGCTCCACTTGTGACTATGAGGAGATCTTCGAGAAACTATAATTCATTGTGCTTTTTGTTGGATTTTTTTGTGTTTTTTTTTTTGTAGATTTTAGGCCCTGAAAACGGTATTTTCACTACTGATTTTTCTATCCAGAATGTGACCGGAAGCCGAAACATTGCTTTTAGGGCTAAAATTCACATTTTCAACTATTTGGGGCAACTTGGGACCGTTTTTTCTTGGATTTTGATGAGATTTCTGGGTTTTTGGAAGGTTTTTGACCCTGAAAACTGAATTTTTTGAGTTAAAATGTTCTCAAAAGCTCAGAAAGACGAAAAAGTTTCTTTTAGAGCCAAAATGTCACATTTTCGGCTATTTTAGGCTCCTTTAAATAACCTTTAAGCTGTTTGGGAGCAGAAAATCTTAATTTTTTTTAGATTGTTTGAAGTTTTAAGACTTTTTACTCCAAATTTTGATCCTGAAAACTGATTTTTTCGATGAAGAATGCGCCGAAAAGCTGAAAAAGTTGCTTTTAGATCCAGAAACCATTTTAAAGCTGAAATTCTGGATTTTTTAGTAAAAACTGTGCTGAATTATGATTTATGTGGTTTTTGTAGGATTTTTTGCGTTTTTTGGAGGTTTTAGGGATTTTTACAGCAATTTTGACCGTGAAAACTGAATTTTTCGATTCAAAATGTGCTTTCAGAGCCAAACTTGCACATTTTTAGCGACTTAGCCGATTGGGGAAGCCTTCTAACCCATTTTGAGCTGAAATTTCGGATTTTTCGGTAAAAACTGTGCTGAATTATTATCTATGTGGTTTTTGGTGAATTTTTATGAGAGTTTTGCGTTTTTTGAGAGTTTCAGGCTCGGAAAACTAAAATTTCAATTCAGAATGTGCTTTTAGAGCCAAAATTTCACATTTTTAGCTATTTGGGACTGAACAATAAGCTTTCTCACTCATTTTCAAGCTGAAAATCCTGTTTTTTCAGTAAAAACTGTGCTGAAGACGTGGGGATTCTGAATCTGTTCTTGGATTATTTCTAGCAGAGGAACATAGATTTTTGAACTGAAATTTCGATTCTAGACTAAATTCGTCAACGGATTCTGAATCCTTACTTCAGCATTCCGGTCGTCTAGGTTAAGGCTACAAATTTCAGTTTGAAAACTCGAAAATACCTTGAAATCCGGAATTTTCGCTCTGAAAATCTATTTTCCAGTGTCAGCTTTTGGGCGCTTCAATATTGAATTTTCCATACTTGTCAAATGACGGGCCGGCCCGGCCCGTAAAAAGCCCGGCCCGGGCCGGGCCTGAAAAGCTTCGGCCCGGGCCCGGCCCGTCAGGCCCGTTTTTTCAGGGGTATGAGATTTTTGAGAAAATTTTTCAAATTTTTTTCAATTTTCAATGTTTCATTCAGAAAAATTTTTAAAATTACCCGCTTTTTCATATCTTTTCCATCATTTTTTAGTAAATTTCTGGAAACATTGACTGAGAGTTGACCTTAGTACACTTTTGATCAAATTTGAAAAAAAAAATTCCCTCCAAAAAGACGGGCCTGACGGGCCGGGCCGGGCCGGGCCTGGCGTTTTGAAAAAAGCCCGGCCCGGCCCTTGACAAGTATGGAATTTTCTGCTCAAAAATCACTTTTTCTGAGTGAAAATCTCAGTTTTTGGTGATAAACTCTGATTATTCTGCTTATAAACCCTCAAAAACCCAGCAAATTTGCAAGAAATTCAATTTTTTCGCACTATAAATCACTTTTCAGTGTGAAAATTTCAGTTTTTGCCCAAAAAACCGCTTAAAATTCCATCATTTGTCTATTTTTTTGTTGTAAAATGTTTATTTACGGGCCCCCTCCCCATTACTACTATAATTTTAACCCCATTCATTGTCATCTCCCTCCTTTCTCGATTGATACTCTTTTTCTAAATGTACTCGAATATTCATTTCATTTATAAATACACTTGTGAATGCTTTATGTCCCCTCCTCCTGCTCTCTCCCTTAAGCCTCTTCGCTCTCTTCCGTCGTCATGGTGACAAACCAGGGGCGGCGGCTCTAGACCACCCAGACGCTTTCCTTTTAGTAAACATTAGATATTGAAATGCGCAGAAATTCGATATCGGTGGAGGATGGCATTGGTGAGCTCTTTTTGATTTCTTTTAATTGTTTTTCAGGTAAAAAAACTAGAAAATTCGATTTTTGAGCGACTTTTTAAATCTGGAATCGATTTTTCTCTTGAAAATCGTCAAAAACTCGGTTTCCCGCATTTTTCGAAAAAAAAAACGGGATTTTCATCGATTTTTAGGCTCAAACTGATAGAAAATTTGAATTTTCTGTGAAAATCGTTATATCGTCAAAGTTTGAGTTTATTAAAGATTTTTGACTTAAAATGGATGTTAGGGTTGAAAAATAGCGTTTTTCAGCGATTTTTTGACCTGAAATCGGAAAAAAATCGTCAAAAACCCATTTTTTGGGTTAAAAACTTATAAAAACCCTCAAAAATAAATGTTTTGGGCTAAAAAGTACAGGATTTTTTCTAGTTTCCATATGTGGAAACAGCGGAATCTTAAAAAATTCCAATTTTACAGCAAAAACGGGGTTTACAGCAATTTTCAGACTTTTTAAACCCGAAAAATCCACTTTCTAGACCTAAATTCCATAAAATAACAAACGCGCTCCACCGCACTACAGCGCGCGCGCGGTATTTTCCAACTTGCGCGCGCATTCTCACGCATATAAAAGGAAAGAAACGGACGGTGATTGCATCACTCTCATTCCTTCCCCTGACTACCTCCCGTCCATCTACTATTCGCCCCCTCTGTCCCCAATTACGTCTGGACTTCCACGTCGAGCCAACTAGTATAACTATTCAAGTTGTTGGCAAGATGTAGGCAGTCCATATGTATTCGGAGGACACATTAATTAGTTAATTGAGAAGTAATTTAGGTAATGAAACGAAAAAATCGATAAATTTTTTCATGCGGTTTTTTGAGTTTGGTGGGCGAAAAATCAATAATTAAAAAAAAATTCGAGCGCCAATGATAAGTAATGTTACGGGTTTAAACCCACAACTGGGTAATTCGCTATTTTCGATATCCCCCAATTCACAGGGTCTCGGGATGAGTAGTAAAAATAAACGCGCTCCGCTGAAATCAGCTGAAATTTTAGCGCGAATTTCAAAATAAATTTTTTATTTTATTTTTATTTAATAGAATTGATCCCGAAAAGATGCGCGACGGTCGAAAAACTGGCCAAAAATGCGGGAAAACGGACATAAATCGGCTCAAAACGTGATCGATTAAGCTGCGTATCAAAACGCCACAGTGAAACAGCGAATTGCAAAAATTAAAATTTGAATTTGCCGCCAATGTCTAGTGGAGCGCGAACGATTCCAGTACTCACCCCTAGACCCTGTGCCAATTCAAAGGAATTCGTGTCAAGACCACTTTTACCGAAATTCTGTGAATATCGATTTTCCGCCACGTCACCTACTCATCCCACAGAACACAACTACAGTAATATGTAGATAATTGAGTGATTAGAAGATAATTAGGGTGATTGTCATGATTTATTAATTATCGTCAATCTTCATGTTCCTCCACGTTGTCACCATTGACCGAATCATCGGCAACGATAGAAATGTGAGATAACTTGTCCGAGAGGACTACACGGTCGCTTCTTCGAAAAATGACTTCCGTATTCGTTTAAAACTGGAGCTAAACGTATTTGAAATAGTTTCGAAAAGAAAATTTGATGATCTGAAATCTGGGGGTGTGTACAGTCTGTCAGTCCCCAAGGTAGTCCCCTTTGTGTCACGTTTAGTCCCAAATGTCCCGAATTTGTATTTTTCTTGTAGAAAAAGTTAAGGGCTACATTTTTGTAGTTGACCACTTTTTGATAGCTATTCACGCTTTTGAGATATGCGCCTATAAAAATGATTTTTAGAAAAAAAGATTAAAGTTTTTGACCAATTATTCCAATTTTATATTTTTCTGGTAGATCACAACTAGCGCTACATTTTTGCAGTTGACAACTTTTTGATACGTCTGCACGCTTTTGAGATACGAGGCGTCAAAGATTGGGAGGTGTTTCGCTTCTCTGCGTCTCCTACCTCCGCCAATCTCTCACCGCTAATCTTTAAAGGCGCATATCTCAAAAGTGGGCGGGGCTATCAAAAAGTTGTCAACAGCAAAAATAGAGACCTTGACATGATCTTTCGAATGAACATAACCTCTCTCCTTCAGTCCGCCCGGAAGCCGATCAAATCCTCGCCTCGCGAAAGAAACCCGAAAAGTTGTTCCTCCGATCAGCATCCGTCGGCCTGGCACCAGGAGACGGTGAGCAGTCACCGTCGCCCGGTCCTTTCTCAAAAGATGAGAAAGAGAAAAAACAGAATCGACGGGAATCGATAAAAGAGCATTTGATGAAGTTTAAGGCGAAGGCCGGCAAGATTTTGGAAGAGAAACAACAGGTGAAACCGTTGAATGATGAACAACAGACACCGCAGATGTCTTTTGTGGTAAGTGCGCTCTAATGAGAATAGTGTCAACGGAGCGCTATTGCAGTCCCAAACTTCCGAAGGTGATATAAAAGAAGAGCTATCTTCCGGTGGTGTCATCGATGAACAGGCCAGCGAGTCGTCTATCCAACAAGACATTTCTTCGAAGAAAGAGTCAAAAGAGCAATTGAGAAATAGAATACGAAAGAGTGCGCAGAAAGCGGTGGAGAGAACACGTGGAAATGTGCAATTGAATCGGAGATTGGCTAGACGGCCTACTGTGGTTATGGAGGAACATTTGGATGAAAACGATCTCTATGCGATTGATGAGCAGGTTGAGAGGACTATTAAGGTAGGGTTATATAGATCAAAAGTAGTTCTTCATTTTTGTAGTTGACAATTTTCTTCTAGCTATTCACGTTTTTGAGATATGAGTCTTTAAAGATTCAAGGTTTTCAAATTTTTTGAAAAATGATTAACTTTGAAGCCTTATAAGTTGGTAAGCTTTCGACCAATTGTTTCAAATGTATATTTTCCTGGTAGATCAAAAACAGGGCTATATTTTTGCAGTGGAAAACATTTTGTTAACTATTCACGCTTTTGAGATATGCGCTTGTAAAGATTCAGGGTTATCAAAGTTTTAAGAAAAATGATTAAATCGTCTTGTAACTTAGTCAATTTTTGACCAAATTTTCCAATTTTATATTTTCTTGGTGGAACAAAAACACGGTTTCATTTTTGTAATTTACCACTTTTTGATAGCTATTCACGCTTTTGAGATATGCGCCTTTAGAGATAGCCGATTTCCAAAGCGCGCGGAGGAGAAAGGAGGAGACGCAGAGAAGCTAGACACCCTCCTCTTTCCGCACGCTCTCTCGTCTTCTTCCAGGACGCTAGCTTTGACGCTCCGTATCTCGACAGGGTGAATAGCTATCAAAAAACTTTCAACTACAAAAATGTAGAGTGATTTTCGATCTACCTAACCATAATAAATTTTCTGAAGTTGCATAATTTCTGGCTGCAGGGCACACTTTGAAAGTTGAACAATTTAAAGTTGAACAATTTAAATTTTCAAAAACGAAAAAACATTTGCAGATGGGCGAAAAGTATCTGGTCGCCAACGCGAACACGTCTGCCGCTGAAAAAGACATTGATGATTTCTTCTCCGCTAAACCCAAACATGTCGACGAATTCAAGAAAGAAGAGCCAAGGAAAGTGATCTACGGAAGAGTTGAGGAGGTCAAGTATCAGCATGACCTACTGGTGAAATACGTGTTAAAGGATAGGTATAGTAGTTACCGTATACCCTGCACATCTTAGACTGTTACAGTAATATCGTTTGCGGGGAGATAATACCAACGGAACAGCTGAAGAAATCGTTTGTGATTCCGACGAGACTCGAGTATAACGAGGACTCGGTTAGTATCTATACAGCGCCGGAAGCTATGGATAACGTGATAAGTCAGACTAGGTAAGTCAATTCTTAAATGTAGATCAAAACTTTTTTTAACCCTAGAAACCGGAAATACGTGCAACTCGACGTCTTCATTGACTCTATCCACTTTGACCATCACTATCTATGGTCTGAGGAGGAGGTGACGACCGCCGAGTTACGGAATGAATATATGGTTCAGTTACTGAGAGTTCATGAAATTGCGCAATTGGAGAGACATCACTTGTAAGGGGGCGTGGCCTGTCTGAAAATATCTCAAAAATCCGAAACATTTTCAGAGAAATCAACCGCCAACCGGCTATGAAGGAAGAAGTAAGAAAGGGGCGGTTGGAATTGGAACGTCTTGGAGATGTGCTCACGGAGACTAGAAGAAGTCAAGGGTTTACAGCGACTAGTTCGGATTTCGTACCTGCCAAATCGCCGTGGTACGGTATTGTATGAAAAAGAAACATGTCCCAGTGTTCTATACAAAAAAACAAAAAAGAATTGCAGAGAGAAGGAATTGAACCCGGGTCGCGAGATTACTGGCCGGGAGTGTTACCGGGTAGACTACAGGGGAGAAGAGGCGGCGCGGCGGCGAGGGTGGTGATAAACCGCGCGCCGCTAGTCTCCGCCGCCGTCACCACACCGTTCCTGGTGTTGCCCTCATAGTCTACCTGGTAACGACTCTGGCCACCAAACTGAGCAACCGGGGTTCGATTTTTTCTCCCTGCCATTATTTTTTGCGTTTTGTAACGATTACGGTGGTACACTTCTTTTGGAGTTTGGACACCTCTAAGTACCTAAAATGAGAAATCATTTTTGCAATTTTTCCAGGGATATCGATGACTGGAGCACTTATGGTCAAGTAACAAGAACCGCGAAACTCACACCAATCGGAAAGATCCCAAAAGCCGCTAGAGAGCGAATCGCCCTTATGAGACGTACCAACATCCAGTTAGTACTGTATTTCAACGAAATGGAAGTGAGCAGAACCGCCTGGATTCCGTTGAGTTGTGATGTGATGTCTGCGGTAAAGAGATTCGAATTGGAGTTGTATTCCCCGATGAAATCATTGGAATTGATGGTTTTAGAGCAGTGTAATGGGAAGATAAGGACTTTGGGGAAGGGAAATGTACCACTCCCGTCGGATGAGGACTTGGAAATCGCGCTGCATGAAGTGGTGTTTGAAAATGATCAGTTTATGAAACCGTGAGTTTTTCAACCTGCTTTTTTGTGATCTACAAAAACAATTGAGCTACAGAATCGGTGGAAGCCTTGGATCCGATATAAGCCGTAAGGAAACCGGACGAATCTTGTGCCGAACTATGTTGGAGGATGGGGAATTGAGAATAGCGGATGACAGATTGCTGGCGGAATCTATGCAGGATAGAAGGAAGAATACATTTGAGTTGATACCGAAGGAGATGGTTTTGGGAAGTTTGTATGTGGATGAGGATAAGAAACGGTGAGTGGGGAGGGTCCCTGAATATGAGAAATGTGCAAAATATTGTATTGGTTAGGTAGATCGCACCTAGACCTTTATTTTTCTAGTTAACAAGTTTTTGATAGCGATTCACGTTTTCGAGATACGACGCTTCAAATATTGCGGGACGAGAGAGCGTGTGGAAAGAGGAGGGTGTCTCGCTTCTCTGCGTCTCCTCCCTCGTTCTCCTGTTGCGCCTTGAAGCTAGGCTTTTTTAAAGATGCATATCTCAAGAGCGTGCAGAGTTATCAAAAAGTTGTCAACTACAAAAATATACGGCTTGATTTGATCTACACAGCCAATATAAATTCAAAGCGATTAAATTAACTTCAAGTCATGAGAGACCTTCAAAAAGGGCTAATCATTTATCGGGTATGGGTAAAAACGCTTATCTTCTAAACGTTGTCACAAAATAAGTTATGGCTCATTTTTTATGATTTTTATTTGATTGGAAGGATAATATTTTGGGCTTCATTTTTGTAGTTGACAACTTTTTGATAGCTCCGCCCACTTTTGAAGATATGCGCTTTTGAAGTTTATCGTCTGTCTCACCTCCTGATGTCGCCAACTTTAAATGCGCATATCTAAACAAGTTGTTCAGTTATCAAAAGAGTGTTTATTGCAAATATGAAAATTCATAAATTCTCTATATTCACAAAATTTTAATCAGAACTCGTTCCGTGGCAAGCTCTCCAAATTACTCAGAAGTTTGACAATTTTCGAAAAAGTCAAGTTTTCAAAGTTTTTTCATCACATCAGTCAATGTTTCCGTTGTTCAAATTTATATTGATTGTGTAGATCAAAAATAGAGCTACATTTTTGTAGTTGACAACTTTTTGATAGCTCTTCGCGCTTTTGAGATACGGGGCCTCAAAGTTAGTGTCCTATGAGAGGAAAACAATTGCCCAACTTTTCAAGACAGTAACTTTTTTATTTTGATGGAAAATTTGAAAAAAATAACGTTTGCTGTATAAATCAATTTTAGATCTACATTTTTGTAGTTGACAACTTTTTGATAGCTCCGTCCACTTTTGAGATACAGAGGCTCAATGTTAGCGGGCGAGAGAGCGCGTGGAGAGCGTCTGGCTTCTCTGCGTCTCCTTCGCCTCCACTTTCTCACCCCGCTCATATCGGCTATCTTTAAAGACGCTAATCTCAAGAACGTGAGTAGCTATCAGAAAGTTGTCAACTGCAAAAATGGAGATCTAGGTGTGATCTACCTAACCGTATTAAATTTTTTGTAACTTTTAAAACTTTCAGCCTTGACGAGCTCCGCGAAGAGGACCGTGCTCAACAACGCTTCGCCTACCGTAGTGCAATCGATTCCCGCCGGATTTCCGCATTACAATTCGCTAATTTGGCACGAAAACGAGTAATGGACAGAAGACAGCGTAAGGAGAAGAAGTATGAGGAGATCGTGAGGGAAGAGTCGATTCCAACGTTGTCAGTCGCGTTTTCACAGCTTTTCGGACCAGCGGATATCTCGAGACGCTTGAAACCAATGAGGAAGGAAGGTAGGGCGCATTTGCATTGAAAGGAGTTAAAAAATTAAAAATTTTTGTACCTTTTTAGAACGCGCTCGCGAAGAAGGCTGGGATAGTACAATCGTAGTGAATATCCAATCGGCTATCAACCTTCCTATCAGATCCTCCGGATTGCTCCAGCCATTTGTGGTCGTCACCTATTCCGGACGACGAATCAATACCGACGTGGCAATGGGAAGACACCCGAATTGGCAATTCACTGGGAAACTGATAATTTCAAAAGAGGACAGGGAGGCGGAGTTTATAGAGATTAAGGTTTATGATCAGGTAGGTGACCTAGAAAAACCCGCGGCCATGAGATTCTTTTTTGTAGCTAGTCGAGGGTATCGATAAAGACGAGCGTATTACCAATGTTGTTCACGAGCAATTATCCGCGAGGCTATTGGCAACACAAAGAATTCGTTTCGAGACCCTGGCTACTGTCTCAAAAATCAACACTTCGATTAAGATGGATATACCGCTTTATATTTCAAATTATCGGTGAGTTTTAGGTTTTGAAGGTTGATTTTTGAAATCCCGTCATGACTTCATTTTTATTCAAATTTTTTGAATTTTATATGTTTTGGTAGATTAGAAAAATATCTACATTTTTGTAGTTGACAACTTTTTGATAGCTATTCACGCTCTTGAGATACGGAGGGTCAAAGTTAGCGGGGCAAGAGAGCGTGCGAAACGAGGACTGCGTCCAGCTTCTCTGCGTCGCCTCCTCTCTCTCTCCCCGCGCGCATTGGAAGTAGGCAATCTTTAAAGGCGCATATCTCAAAAGCGTGCAAAGCTATCAAAAAGTTGTTAACTACAAAAATGGAGAGCAAATTATTATCTATCCAACCAAATTTAAATTATAAAAAATGAACAATGAATTATTCTGTGGCAATGTTTTGAAAATTAGCGTTTTTGAAAGTCTCTCACTCCTTCAAGTTGAACTTTATTGCTTTGAATTTATACTGACTGTGTAGCTTAAATCTAGCTCTACTTTTTTGCATCAGACAATTTTTTAATAAGTCTGCACGCTTTTGAGATATGGGCCTTTAAAGATTTGAGGTGAGAAAGCGTCCCCTTTTCAAGCGACGCTATCTTTAACGGCGCTTATCTCAAAAGTGTGAATAGCTATCAAAAAATTGTCAGCTACAAAAATGAAGATCGAAATTTGATCTACACAGCCAATACAATTTCAAAGTTGACAAATTTCCAGAATCTCTCCCGACGCGTGTTTCCTCAAAGTGCTCCTTTCCACCCAAATCGATCCAAAATCTCAAGTGGAATACACAAAAAGTTCCACAAGTTTCGAAACTCAAAAAACGATTGAAAAATGTGGACTTCTCGAGAGACAAGTAAAAGAGCAATTCCCGAAACGAGCATTCCGTCCACTGGTGACTGATCTCAATGCTCACTCGACTATCTGCACGAGATACCTCCGTCAAATAGTGCCACCGACCGTCGTAATGCAGGAGAACGCTTCGAATCTTCTGGAAATTTGTCGGCTATCCGCAAAGATTGTCGCTGGAATGCCACGGGTCGATGCGTCGTCTCACTCGGATATTTGGGGAAACGCGTTTCAGTTGACTAGTATTGCAGTCTGTGGATTGGAGGAGAGAGCCACTTTGTTAGGGTGCTGGATGCTGTATTTCAGACTACCAGTGGCTATTATATTGGGTGAGACATTTTTTGAATTTAGGTTTACCGGATAGATCACATCAAGGGCTTCATTTTTGTACTTGATAACTTTTTGATAGCTTTTCACGATTTCGAGAAAGGCGTTTTTTTGTGAAAAATTTTTGCGATTTTTGAAATCCCGTCTCACGGACACAATTTTGCACCAAATTTTCAAATTTTTATACTTTTCTGGTAGATTAAATCTAGATCTTTATTCTTGTAGTTGACAACTTTTTGAAAGCTATTCACGCTTTCGAGATACGGAGGGTCAAAGCTATCGTACTAAAAGAAGACGAAAGAGCGTTTGAAAAGAGGAGCCTGTTTCGTTTCTCTGCGTCTCTCGTTCTCTCTCCCTCGCGCTGCTTTTAAGCTTCAATCTTTAAAGGCGCATATCACGAAAGCGTGAGATCCTATCAAAAAGTTAACAATTGCAAAAATTCAGCCCTTGGTTTGATCTACATTAATCTTATAATTTCAAAAACATAGCACTACAAACAACATAGTTATAAAACGTTAAAATTCAGAATTTTCATGACATTTTCAAAATATTTTTCAGGAGAAGCCCGCGGTGAGAAAACTGGGTTCGTCCTTACTGAAATCGAAGGAAAACAATACCTAATTGACCCGGAAGATGGTCACATCTACAACGCGCTCGATTCGAATTGTGCATTGGAGAAAATCTATGGAGCGTTTGACGCAAAGAATTATTTTGCCAATATTCAGTTTTACGACCAGGCATCTCAGATTTCTTTTAATTTGACGGTAAGTGTATTGAAAACGGAAATTGTGTCGTGAGTTTCGGGGTGTTGTACGCAAACACCGTTTCGACCGATGGACAAAAAATCTAGCTTGAAATGTTCTCCTATATTGCCTACCATAATTATAGCCTACCATAATATAGCCTACCATAATTGTACGCTTTATACGCAATCAGCCTGATTACATGTACAAAAATTGAGTTAAGCGACATTTCAAGCTAAATGGCCAAAATTTTTTGGTTAAATGTACAATGTCAATTCAAAAAATACCTGTAGTACACTTTGAGAATGTATCAAACCAAAAATTCACTTGTCAAAAATTTGGGCGTGCTTTTCTTGGCACGTCAGCCGGCCAATACTGTTGAACCGGGCCAAAACGTACCAGCGCGGAACTCGCTTCAAGCTGAATATCATAGAATGGCTTTTTTAAACTCCGATCTCTTTGGTACTTTTTTGGTACTTCAACCCTGCTCTCGGTACATTAGCGACTAGTTATCTAGCCCGAAGTAGGTCACAGACATAGATCTCGTTGAGATCTACATTTTCGTATATTTTTAAGCTCATAAAATTGAGTTTGAAGCAAGTTACGCCTCAGCCCAGCTCGACTAGGGGGGCAACCATGCATCTTACAAAATTTTCAGCCGACTAACTAGGGAAGGTCTCCAGGGGACCGTGGAGATATGAGTCGTGACCTACATTATTGGAAAGCTGAGAAAACGCTGATTCCAAATATATAATCAGTTTTTGCCTTTGAGGCCTGGTATTCTAGAAAATGGTCAAAACTCCATAAGTTCACTTTCACCTGGAGGCCTTCCATAGTAAGCTAACAAAAATTGTTTTTTTTTTCAGAAAGTCTCCAACTGGAAGCCATTATTCGCCGCCAACGAAGAGCCCCTTGAAAGTGTGCAACCTGCAACAATCCGTTACTCAAAACTGCCCGAAGACTGGATAGTCGAACTGCGGATCTCTCTCGAACGCGAGATCAAACTCCGGTTCGATCAATCCCGTAAACACGCCATCCCTCAATGGCATCTCGTAGCTGCTCGCCAACTCCGTGAGCTTCTGGAAGGTCCCCGTGGTGTCACTGAAGACTCGGTGGACGAGAAGATGGCAAGACTGCGTGAAGGATACGTGGTTACTGTATGCGTGTTCCGTCTGTGCTACATATCGATGGAGGATTGTATCCAGCAGGTACTGTCGAGTCGGCTACAAGATTCATCGGATCAAAATTCACAATTCGCCTTGGCCGTTCATGTCGTCGACTTTTTCGCTCATGTTATACAGATTGATGTGGCGTTGGCGGTGCTTAAGCCGAAGAAGTAACTTAATTGACTCAATTAGCTAATTATCTTCTGTAATTTTCTGTCCTAAACCGTTTTGTTTGTAAAATATAAGCTTGTGCTAAATTCTGCTTCGTTTAACACCAGTCGTGGAAACGCGCTTCGTCGTACAACGGTTGGCACCGTGCCAAATTCAAATTCCGCGACGCGCACGCAACGCGACTCGGAAAAAATTCAAACCTGTTCGTTGCGAACCGCATACCTATATATTTCGGGTTCGTCAAATCTAGACAGTTTAAAAAAAATTCAATTTTTTCAGTTTTATAAATTTTAGGTCTCATCCCAAATGGAACCAAAAAATTTCAAGCAGTCTGACTCCTGTTTGCGAGGCGGAGCCTTATTTTGCTATCTGGAAAAAAATTTCCAAGGCAATATCAGAAAACCTTAAAAATCACTCAGGGCAAAAAAAGTTTTTCGACTTGTCCACGTGGAGTACACGGAGGACTCAAAATTTGTCTTGTCCATTTTGTGTTCAAAAATGAATGCAGGAGATACTAGGTGTTTGCGGACTTCAGAATTTTATTCAATATTTAGGCTCCGCCCCCAAAAAGTGTTTAGACCACTCAAACTGTTTGAACATGCTCTTTTATGTGAATTGTGAGGTGTTCGTTCTGTTTTGTGGGCGGAGCCTATAACTTGAATTTAAATAAATTGAAACAACTTTATCAAGATCAACCATACTAACGTTTTATCAACAAAAAACCTGCTTAGGCTGTCCACGAGGAGTACACGACGGTCGATTACAATAATGCGCGTTTAGCCTGCCAAAACGTTTTCGGAGGGAGCAAGTTCCGGAGCAAAAACGTGAGAAAACTCGATTTCTACTGAAAAAATAATCCTCACCTGCCAACCTTCGTCATTGAACTTTCAACTGATAAGAATGTTTTATAATCTTTTTCCACTTTCTTCACTCACTTCAATTTGTACAGTTTATGTATTATTTCTTATACATTTTTAATAGTAATATCCAAAAATTAATAGTAATTATCCGTAGGGCAATTATCACAGATACTTATTTCCTCCGTCTAAAGTAGGAGGCGAACGATGTCGAGTGGTGGAGGCTCGGCATTTTCTTGCGGCGACGGACCGAGGGGAGTCTGCAATATTTTGGGTGGTTAATTTTGAGATTGCTTTCTAGAAAATTGAAAAGTTCTACGGATGTCTAATGTTCAACACTCATTTCTCATTTTTCAAATTCTCCCGATTTTCAAACCTGCCATTGGAGAAGTCTCCAGAGTTTTCACTTTCAAATGGCTCAATATTTTGTCCTTCAGCATTTTCGTGTCCGTAGATTGTGAACCTGAAATAAAATTCTGCTAAATCCTTCTGTGAACCGAGTTATGAGCCATCAATTTTTTCCAATGGTTAAGCGTTTTCCGTGGTTTGCCAAAGGCCTATCCAAACTTATCACCCCAGTTTTTCAACTATCGATCGTGTAGACCAGGATAGGAAGTTATGGGTTTGCTACTAATAAAGTAGATACATTTTTGAATTTCTTTTTTGCAAGCTCGCATAACCGGCTCTTACTAGGGAAGGATCTCGAGTCAAGACGGAGTTACAGGTCGGGATGTATATCACTAGACCAGAAATTTTTCGCTGTTTTCAAATCTGTTTTATGTTTCTGTTAAACGATCTCGTGAAAAAATGCCAAAATTATCTTTACATCTGTACTCACGCACAAAACAACAAAAAAAAAACTGAAAAAAACTAACTAGGGAAGGCTCTCGAGTCAAAGTGGAGATATGGGACGTGACCTATATCGTTTGAAAGCTGAGAAAACGCTGATTTCAAATATATATTCAGTTTTTGCCCTCGAGGCCTAGTATTCGAGAAAAACGAGGTCAAAGTTTGGACCTCTAGAAAGTCATTACCTTACCGAAGTGTTAAAAATGTCGGCAGCGTAGTGTAGGCGGTAGCAGAGTGGTCAATGCGCAACCACTTTTTGGTTCAATTCCATCCGGCCACCAATTTTTTTTTGGCTTTTTGAATTAATTTTTTTTATCTATTTGAACAAAAATTAAAAAAAATAACTTCCCGATCCAAAAAACGAAACTTAAAAAACCAAAAAAAAGTTTGGTGGCCGGGTGGAATTGAACCAAAAAGTGGTTGGGCATTGATACCGCCTACACCACGCTGCCGACATCTTTAACACGTCGGTAAGGTAATCACTTGTTAGGGGTCCAAACTTTGATCCCGTTTTTCTCGAATATCAAGCCTCGAGGGCAAAAACTGAATATACATTTGAAATCAGCGTGTTCTCAGCTTTCCAATGATATAGGTCACGTTCCATATCTCCACTTTGACTCGAGGGCTTTCCCTAGTAAGGAAGAGGTTAATTTTGTGAGCATTGAAAATTCTCATTTCTGCTGTGAGAAGCCACACAAACGCGAATAATTTTTACCACGAGATCTTTCAGCAAAAACAAAACACAGATGTAAAATCAGCGCAAAATTTCCGCTCCAGTGATATATATCTCGACCTGGGATCCTTCCCTAGTAAGGTGGTTTTACTTGATTTCTTCCAGTACAAGGGAAAAAAATCATTAAAATGGTGAACATGATGTAAAGCTAGAATACTAACCCCCACACCACCGGTTTTTTGGAAAAAACGGAGATAGGCCTAATCATTTTAAAAGTTTGACGGTTCATAGCTTGGTTCACAGAAGGATTTAGTAGAATTTCAATCTAGACTCGGAATCTACGGAATTGAAAATATTAGGGGCCGAATTTTTGAGTCGTTTAAAAAAGGAAACGTTGAGCACTCCCCTTGTCCCCTTATCATCTCCCCTTACCGTTGTCTCGGCTGAAACGTAGTGCACGGTGGGAACTGCTGGAATGCCATATGGATCGGCCGATCCGGTAACTGAGGTCTTATATCCGTTGGTGGTGGTGTCAAGTGATCCCCATATATTTCCTCGTAAATCGCAAACGACGTCGAGTTTTTCAATATCGACCTGGGCACACTCTCTGTGCGAGTAAGCGATGGTCGAGGGGGCGGAGTCGCCTCGGATGTCGAGATATCGTGGTAGTAGATTTTGGAGGTGGGTTGTTCTCGAATCAGAAGACGCTTCTTTCGGGAATCATTGGAATTGGAGGAGGAGGTGCTTGGGATCTGCTCATCCACTTGCATCATATCGAACAGTCGATCCATCTCACTCTCCATTAGTTGATACGAAAATGGGAAGGAACGGAAGCTAGAGTTTCTGTATTCCCGTCTGGGGACTGGGATATCTAAAGTGATATCATCATCGTCCTCTTCGTCGTCGTCATATTCCATTGAAACCTCTTCTAGCGTCGCCACGTCATCCTCAATCTCCTCGTGTTGGGGAAGTTCTTCACTGGAACATGAACTCTCTGTCATCAGATGTTTGAGGGATGTCAGTTTTGGCATCATTGGGACTTGTCTCACGGAATTTGCGCGGATTGTGCTCGCCTCGTCGTCTTCCAGGTCGCCACCCTCGTCGTCACCGTCGGCCGCCGCGGTGTTCTGTAAAGTTTGGGTTTTATTTGGAGAGGAGTGGTTGTTAGAAGGACACGGTACCCCCTAATAGGGATGTGCGGAACTAAAATCGGAAATTCCGAAATTTCCGAAATTTCCGACTTTTTCCGGAACCTTTTTCCGTCGGAAAATTTCCGAAATGTTTTTTCGGAAATTTCGGAAATTTCCGATTTCCGAAAATAATTTCGGAAAAAGAAAACGTTTCCGAAATTTCCGAAAAAAACATTTCGGAAATTTCGAAAACAAAACTGTACTGTAGTTTTGAACGCAGATGCTGAAAAATTTACACTGGTCTCGCGAATAATTCGCGAAACATTCAAATTTTTTACATTATATTTGTTTTTAATATTCATATTTCCCAATAGAGTACAGCTTCCGCTGATCTTTCATGCGTTTTTATTGCAATAAATAGAAAATTATTGTTTTCAGCATCAAAATTTATCATACTTGTCAAATGACGGGCCCGCTAAACAATGATTTCCGGAATTTCCGAAAAAGCATTTCGGAAACTTTCCGAGTTCCGAAATTTCCAAAACGGAGAAGTCGGAAGAAAGAAACGTTTTCGAAATTTCCGAAAAAAAATTTCGGAAAATTTCCGATTTCCGAAATTTCCGAAATTTTTATTTCCGCACATCCCTGCCCCCTATCACTTCAAAATTTAAAAATGAGGTCCAGCCACAGACGAGCTCTTCATATGGCGTTACAACTTGTCGTGACGTTAATCATTAGAATTGTTGCATCATTATTTTTCTCAATAGAGCACAACTGTGGATGTAGTATGTGGTCTAATCGTGAAATCTACTTTTAATGCGTCCCTCAGTTAGGCCGTGCGGACAAACTTCGGATGACTTTGGCGAGGTAACGGAGCATCGTTGTCGGACACGGACCACAGTTACGCAATGTCGTCTGCGCCTACACTCGGAACCAAAAAAGCTTTTTTTTTAAATTTACCCAATTTCTATTTTCCTTCAAGAATGTTATAGAACAAGTCCAATTCTTGATTTTTGAACTTTACTGGTTTTCAATATCTTTTCTGAATCGTAAATATTCTGGAATACGCCAAAAAAAGTTTGAAAATTTAAAATATGGAATTTGCAAGCTCGTCAAAGAGAGTTATTCGTTATTCCAAAACTGTTGAAAATTTGTTTTTCTGATAGAGCAAGTCTTGCTCTACATTTTTGTAGTTGACAACTTTTTTCTATCACTGCACACTTTTGAGATACGGAGCCTTAAAGTTGGCGATGCGAGAGAGTGTGCAGAAAGAGGAGCGCCACTTTCGCCTTTAGGCTACCAATCTTTAAAAATGCATATCTTGAAAGCGTGTAAAGCTATCAAAAAATAGTCAGCTATAAAAATATAGAGCAAGACTTGTTCTAAAACATACCAAAAAATCAAAGAAAAATCTTCGAAACTCTCACCATTGAATGCGACTTAAAAGTAGTCGAGCTGATTGTAGAACTCCTTGAAGTGACTGTACTTCCTTTGTCTTTTCGACGACGCGAACTTTCGGTGTAGTCCAACTAAAAATGATTTTGCAATAGAGCGAGCTTGCATCATGACTCACCGCATAATAGTTAGTGCCATTTGAATAACTTGAGCTTAATAGTGCAGTGTTGGGTCGAAGAATGAATTGAGAGTCGGATAGGGCTTTGGAAACATCTGACGAGGAGCAGTAGCCCGTGGAGTCGGAGTCCCCGTAGTAGGTTCTGGAAATGTGTTTGGTGGTCGTTTACGAGGGAGGGATCTCCAACATTAGGTCTTTTGATCTTTTGGTCTTTCGGTCAGTTTAAATATGGTCACTGTACGAACGTTTTTGGTCAGTGTATTGTCAGAAGAATAAGGTTTCCTCTAGAAGTTTCACATTTTTTATCGAGGTATGAAATGGAAAAGCGGGAGGGAATCTGGAGGTTAATTATAAGTTTTTTTAACACATGCCTGTTTTTAGAAAATTTTGTACTGTATGTTATAGAAAAATGCTGGTAAGAGTCTTACATTAGACCTTTTCTTTAAGAGTCTAAGAGGTCCTGACTGTCAGTAACTGAATTCTAAAAATATATACAGTAAGATCGTTATTAAACGGTACTTCAAAGGAAGGTGAATCAAGCTATAAAGCGACATGTCTCACAGTTTCACGTTATATCCAAATCTAGGCATTAACTTATTACTTATTTTTGCATATTCTGATAAACCATAGTCAGATTAGTATCCTTGCCAATTTTCGAAAAGCTAGGATCATAAGTTTTATAGAAAATTGTATTAAAAGCTAGGCCAAACCCCTACGAAAAAAACTCACTTCTTCCTCCACGGCAACGCCGCTCGAATCCGATTCATTGCGAGTAATGAATTACTCGCGACCTCTTGATTCTGGAACTATTTGAAATGAATAATCCAAGCAGTCAGGTAGATCAAATCTGGGGCCTGGGCCTAGCACCCGAAATTTTTGTCGAATTGACAGCTCTCTTTCCCCCTGCTGCTAACGGGTGCGCGCGGATTATAGGCAAACAGAGGGGGATATCTCCTATCCTTTTCATTATATTTCAATGTGATAGCCGACCGGCCGCACGTCAAAAAGTTGGGGGAGCAACGCGCGGCAGGTTATCGGGCCGTGGTGGTTTTCACGGAGTTCACGTGATCTACGGGAGGAAGGAGGGGGTTCAAGAGAAAAAGGGAGACGATTAGGTAGAGAGAAAGATAGGGACGTTTTATAACGTTCTAAAGACAGTTTGGAACTTACTAGGGAAGGATCCCGAGTCGTAATGAAGTTATGAGTCGTGAGAAGTTATGAGTCGTCGTGATATATCACTAGAACGGAAATTTCGCACTGATTTCGATATTGTATTCCAATTTTGCAGAACGATTCTGTGAAAGAAGTTAATCAGGTTTTTGTGAGATCTTAGTGAAAAATATGCGAAAATGTAGATCTCAGCGAGTTCTATGTCCCTGACATACTACGAGCCGAATGACAATTCGTTAATGTGCCTCGGGCGGGGCTAGAATGGCCTTTTCGGCGATTCTTACGATTTTTGGCACTTTTTCCCGGCCCGCGGCACGTTGACAAATTGTCATCCGGCCCGTAGCATGTTAGCATGTCAGGAACATAGAACTCGCTGAGATCTACATTTTCGCATATTTTTCAGCTCATAATATTGAGTTTCAGGCGAGTTATGCGCCGGTCCGGTCCGGTTTGCAAGTATAGTATGTTTCAAACGACGGGGAGCATTTTCAGCCATTTTGACAAAAATTCGACCAAATTATTTTAGTTTTTTTTTTCTCAAAAACGGTTCTTGTAAAATGTTTCAAAATATGAGTTCACAGCAATTCATTTATCAGATTATCTCCTAGAGGGCTCAATTAGAAATGAGGTGAATTAATCATAGAATTGCACGATTCCTAGAAGCGTTCTGCAAAATTTGAAAACAGTTTTGAAATCCTCAGATTTCAAACCATCCAACCAAATAGGTCTTATGTCAAAAACTCCGAGTTTGTTATTTTCAGTTCGTCTACTTTCCACTCGATACATTAGTTTCCACCGGGAGTAATTTTTTACCACCACTATTTCATATCGGTTGGGTTGGAAACAGGTGTCACCAAATGGCAAAATTTTAAATCTGACAAGAAACCCTCAAGAGACAGACATCTTATATCCAAAATTCAGCATAACCATTACCCGGTGGCTAACCGGTCGCTCGACAGTTTGAAACTGGGATGCTTCGGAACAGAAACACATTGACAAAACACCGAGACGTTCGGTGAATCCCCCTTTAAAGCATTTTTGGGCTCCTTCTTTCTGCTGCCGGTAGTCATTTATAGTTTCTGTTTTCTAAACCAATAATCTTCCTAAACACACACACCATCACTTAATAGTGCATTATCATTTCCTCCCTCACTCCTTCTTATCACTGATTTTTATTCATTTTGTAAGTTTTTTTCATTCAGCAGCACCAATATGTTGCTACACACTTTTTTTTTTCATTTCATATGAAACAACACTTCTTCATTCAGATATGACACCCAGAAAACGAAAAACCGATGAACCTAACGAGATATTGGCGAGGGAGCCGTTGGCACCAGCTGTTCAGAAGAGGGTTGACGAGTTCTATGAGCAGCAGAACGACTTGTTGCAGAAGTTTCGAGAAGATCAGGAGACGATTGGTAGGCCGCAGAAGGAGAAGATGGAGGTGAGGTCTCTCAAATAGGGTTCTGACGTTAAAAAAACCGCCCAAAAAGCCCTAAAGTCGCCCTAAAGTCGCCTAACACCAAAAATCGCCCCACTACTATAATCCTAACAAAAAAACAAAAAATAATTGGCCTAGGTGGAAATCGAACCCTCGATACAAAATTACCGAGCAGACTCCTTACCAGATAGGCTATCCAGGCGAAAAACGCTTGTGCCACACTGTAACAGCGATTTCTCGAGAAGGTGCTGGCCAAAAATGGTGAAAATTGAAGGATACACTAATTGAGACATGCTTTATAAGAATATTACAAAACATTTGAAGTTAGACGCTTAGTTTTGAAGTTGTAGTGTGTCAAAGGGAAAATATCCAAAAATATGGTTTTTCAGGAGTTGAAATATCGTTTCTCTGAAAGTAGCAATTGAAAATGACTGGAAATTTTGAGAGTTCTTTAATTAAGACATGCTTTATAAGAATATTTCCAAAAGTTCAAAGTTGAAATATCAGTTTTGGAGAAAAAGTCGGTCAAACACAAAATATGTGGTGTTTTCAAGAGAAACGCTGTTTCTCAAGAACTAACAGTTGGAAAGTGCTGAAAAATGTCCGCTATACTAATTGAGACATGCTTATTAAGAGTATAACAAAAAATTTGAGGTTGAGCAAAGCGAAATAGAGCTGGCGCCTTCTTAAAGCCGCTTAAAACCGCCTAAACCAAAAATCGGACAACAAAGTTACTTGGCGTTAATTACCTGATTTCCTTATAAAATTGCAGACCAAAACTCTTGAAATTTGATGGAATATTAATTAAGAGATGCTGAATCAAAATATACAGAATTCAATACACATTGTTTGGTCAATTTCAAAGGTATTCAATGTTAAAAAGGAAATCTGAAAGAATCGAAGCTTAAATGGAAAAAAATTACTAAAATCATTCTGAAGATATAAAATTCCCGTTTTTCTAGGAAGATGACGAACGATCGGAGGATCGAAACTTAGCTCAAGCTACTTTCATTCTAAACATCGGAAGTCTTATTGGTAACCTTGCCGCCTCCATTATCTCTGGATCTCTTTCAATCATGAGGTCAGTTTTCAGCTGTTTATTGTCTAGTCACGTGTCTTTTAATGGACGTCTGAAAATTAAAATGCTGATAACAACGATGAACATTGACGTATGTGAGTGGGTGAACGGAGAAAAAGAGGATTATAAAAAAAAGGAAGTGATTTTGATAAATTTACAGATTTAACTGTTGCAATATGGTGTGGAAAATCTATGAAGTTCCGATTTGGGAGATACTGTGAATTTTAGCAAGAAAAATATTACTTTTGTGGAGGGGGCTTAAAGAGATGTAACATAAAGTTTCACAAGCTGCAATTTATATTAGTTGCGTAGATCAAATCAAGGTCTATATCTTGTAGTTGACAAATTTTTGATAGCTAGTCCCGAATTTGAGATATGCGTCTTTAAAAATAGCACCCGAGAATAAGCGTCAGTAAAAATTGGTCAACTTTGGCCTGTCCCCTTAGTGTCACTTTATGTCCCAAGTTTTCCAAATTTATGTTCATCTTGTAGAACAAACTCAGGTCGTCATTTTTGTAGTTGACAACTTTTTGTTAGCTCCGCCCACTTTTGAGATATGCGCTTTTAAAGATAGTTTCCTGAAATATATTGAAGTGCGTCTAGTCACGCGTCTCCGCTGATAAGGAAAAAACAGAAAATGTGTTCATTGACGTAATTGATAAACTCCTTGCAGACAATGAAAATACTTTTTTGTTTCATTGATCACGATTTGCAGTGGAGCGCGGTTGCAATAACTAACGAACTAAAATTGATGTTGAACTCGAAACTGGAATTACTGAAAATTAGTGTGCTACCGTATTGGGAGATAGTTTTTTTGTTATTTTTCTGTGAAAATATCTCTACTTTAGAATGTGTCACGGTGTTATCTGTAACATCGTGATTTCAAAATAACATCAAGAAAAAAAATTGGTTAACTTTGACACGTTGTCATGATCTTAGTTGTTGTTCAAATATTACAAATTTACATTTTTCTAATAGATCTAATCTAGTTCTTCATTTTTCCAGTTGACAGTTTTCTTATAGCTATTCACACTTTTGAGATATGCGTTTTTTTAAATTGGTAGCTCTGGTGGCTAGAAATAGGGTGGGGAAGAGACGCGGAGAAGCGCGACCCCCTCCTCTTTTTGCACGCTCTCCTTATATTATAGTAGGCTAAGTTTAACCCTCCGTATCTCAAGAACGTGAAAAGCTATCAAAAAGTGGACAACTACAATAATGTAGAGCTAGATTTGATCTACTCAATAAAGTTAACATTATTGTATTTGGACTGCACCTAACAACGTTAGGAAGATTCAAAGTTATACAATGTTCTTGATGGGTTTTTTTATAACAGAGTTTTTTAACCTGAAATTGTTTTTACGTTGAATATGCTAAATCTAGGCCATGGTTCAACAAAATTCGGTCACTGTATAATCCTTTATTTTTAATTATTTTTAATTTAAAGGTGCGTCTCTCAAAAGCGTTGAAAAACTATCAAAAAGTTGTCAACTACAAAAATGTAGAGCAACATTTTATTAATGCAAAAACATAATTTATGTCTTTCAGTACATTCGTCGACTCCTCCATGGACATTGCGTGCAGTTTTGTCATGAACATCTGTCTAAGCGCCATCAGTAAAACAGACGCCCAAAAATATCCACGTGGCAGGGACCGTCTAGAACTCATCGGAGTAATCCTTTGCTCTGTAATAATGGCATTTGCAAATGTCTCAATGATAATGCAATCGATAAACTCGATATTGAATGATACGGTAGACCCGAAAATGACGAATTCCACGATAGCAATTGTCGTGATTCAAACTGTTCTCAAGGCGATCATAATGTGGTTATGCTATAAGCGAGGGTCCACTTCCAGTCTAGTGATTGCTATGGATCTGAGGAATGACCTAATGACTAGAAGTCTTGCATTGGTATGTGGATACCTTGGAGACTATGTGTGGAGATTCGCCGACCCGATCGGAGCTATTTGTGTGTGCACGTGGATTGCATACTCGTGGTGTCGACATGCTGTCGATAATATCCCGCAGTTGGTGGGAATATCCGCGGAGAGGGATCAGATGGCAAGGATATTGAATATTACGTTGAAACATGATGAGAGGATTAAGTAAGTTTTATAAAGCAGTCTGAAATTGTTTAAAGTTGTCAAAAATTGCCAAAAAACGCCTAAAAATGAGTAAAATCGTATCATCGCCTCAAATCATCGCCTCAAATCGTCTAAACCCGACATCCTTACAAAAAACAAAAAAAATTTGCCTAGGTGGGAATCGAAGCCTCGATACAAGATTACCGGTCAGACTCCTTTCCAGATAGGCTATCCAGGCGAAAAACGCTTGCGCCACACTGTAACTGCGATTTCTCGAGAACGTCTCAGTCAAAAGTGCTGAAAATTTGGGGACACACTAATTGAGACATGCTTTATAAGAATTTAACAACAAATTTAAAGTTCTACCATCGGTTTTGAAGAACGAAACACAAAATATGTGGTGTTTTCGAGAGAAAAGCTGTTTCTCCCACGGTAATTGTGATTTCTAGAGAATGTGTTGGCCAAAACTACTGAAAATTTAAGTATACACTAATTTGGACATGCTTTATAAAAATATCACAAAAAATTTGGAGTTAAGAGGTTACCTTTGAAGTTGTAGTGTGTCAAAGAGAAAATAACCAAAAAAATGGTTTTTCAGGAGTTGAAAGATCGTTTGTCTAGAAGTAGTAATTGAAAATGACTGGAAATTTTAGGAATACACTAATTGAGACATGCTTTATTAGAATTTCATAAAAAATTTAAAATTAAATTATCAGTTCTAGAGAAAAAGGCGGTCAAACCCAAAATATCGAAAACTATGATGAACTTTCAATAGAAAAACCGTTTCTCAAGAACCAACAGTTGGAAAGTGCTGAAAAATGTCAGATATACTAATTGAGACATGTTCATTGAGAAAATGATAAAAAAGAATTGTTGAACAAAGCAAAATGGAGCTAGTGTCTTTTTAAACGGCCTAGATCCAAAATTTGAGCAGTTTATTGACGTTAAACCTGATTTTCTCATAAAATTAAAAGTCAACAGCGCTGAAAATTGGCAAATATATTATTTAAGACATGCTTAACAAGAATATGTTTGAAAAAATCCATCAAAAAAAGTTTTCAGATACATCGACCATTCTATGATCTACTACACCGGTCTCAACGCTCAAGTCGAACTACATATTGTGCTGGATGAGAAGTTACCGTTGAAGGTTGCCCTGATTAATATAATTACTTAATTAACTTTAAGTGTTTCAGATCACTCACGACATATCTCACGACTTGGAGAAGAACATTCAGAAATTGGATTTCGTGGAGAGGTGTTTTGTACACGTGGACTATAATTGTGATGGAGATTGAGTGTTTTTTTTTGTATATTTGTGAAATATTTTTAGTTTGTTTATAGAGTTTATAAAATATTCAACCACTATATTAGAAATGGGATCAACATTGACACCAGGGAATTCTTTCAAAGTTCAAAAATTTGTTAACTTTGAAGAACTCTCCCGGGTTCAGTTTTTGTCGAAACGTTTTGAATTTACATTTTTCTAAAAGCTAGATTCTAGCTCTTCATTTTTGTAGTTGACAACTTTTTTCTATCTCTCCACCCCTTTAAGATATGCGCCTTTAAAGATAGCCTATTTTCAAGGTGCGCAGGGGAGAGGGGAGGAGACGCAGAGAAACGAGACGCCCTCCTCTTTTCGCACGCTCTCTCACCCCGCTAACTTTGACGCTTCGTATCTCAAAAACGTGAAGAGCTATCAAAAAGTTGTCAACTACAAAATTATAGAACGAAACTTGATCTACCAGAACAAAATAAAAACTTTGAAATTGGTTCACAAATGACTTCAGGACAGTCTCTCCAACATCCAAGTTTTTTGTTCAATTTTCTGTTTTCTTTGCAAAATTTTATGTTAAAGTTTTATATTTTGCACTAAAATGTTTTCCGATTTACCCGAAGGTTACCAACACGACACGACACTAATCCATCATCATTTTCAACAAGTTGTTCCTCACTTTTTGTCATAAAATCCAGACCACCTGTCAAAAAGAGTTCTCTTGGAAAAAAGAGATCTCACAAAAACACGTAATACACCTCCTACCTGTCACTTTCAATCTCCCTCTCCGCCATTTTATGACATTGTTGTTCTTTTTTCAAACGGCCTCCCGCCGGGGTTGTTTACGTCTTAAAAATGCAAGAATTTTGAGTTGAAATATTGGGTAGATCACAATGAGGGCTACATTTTTGTAGTTGACAACTTTTTGATAGCTCCGCCCACTTTTGAGATATGCGCCTTTAAAGGCTGAGCTTCCCTCCCTTTCCATTCTCACGTTGCCCTCTTTAAAGGCGCATATCTGAAAAGTGGGCGGAGCTATCAAAAAGTAGTCAACTACAAAAATGTAGGTCTATTTTTGATCTACCAGAAGAATATAAATTTTACTTGTTTTAATTTATCAGTTCTGTAGTTACAACTCTTCAAAGTTTGTCTGTCAGAAAAAAAGTAAAAAAATATATAATAAATGCATTTTTATTATATCGTCAAAAGCAAAAAATAATACAATATAGAAATTTATCCGGGAATATAGTTTTTTCAATTATACGGTGTCGGGCTCAAAATCTTGGCAAGCTGCAGAAAAAAACTGGTTGGGGAGCAAGGAAAACAAGCTGTCTCTCATAAACCTTCTATACGAATGGATAGAAGGGGCGGGGCTTCAAAAAAGGGGCGTAACCGGGGGGCGGAGCTTGGGGTTATGTAAGGAAATCTGAGTATCTTTGTGGTGGGGGGAGGGGAAATGCCAGACTGGGGAAACGGGGGAGGGATTGACTAGAAGCATTGGAATAATTAAAGTTTTTTGTTCAAAAATCGCTCAAAAAATCAAAAAATACAGAAAAGTTTCACTGAAACAGCAAATGCTCAATGGGCACCACACCATTATTGATTTTACTCGCCGACGACGTCATCCTGACGCACCGCGCAAGTCCGCCACGTGTCGACAGTACACGCACTTTTTCTCCGTCTGATAGGGAGAAATTGGCGAGTTGGTAGGCGCCCATGACAGAAGCCACACGGATTCGTGATGATGGGGTTCGTGGAGTGGAGGTGGTGGAGGTGATGGCACTGGTACGGCTGAAAGAATACCAAAAATTCACATTTTGTATCAAAATTTTTGAAAAACCCGCTCAAAATCATCTAAATCCAAAAATAAACCTACCACTGTACTCGTTACAAAAAGCAAAACAGATTCGCACTCGGTGGGAACCGAACCCCGGACGCAAGATTACCGGCCGGACTCCTTACCAGGTACACCAAATGAGCGAGGAGGTGGCGCGGCGGCGAGGGCGGTGATAAACCGCGCTCCGCGAGTCGCCGCCGCCACCACACCGATCCTGGTGTTGCCATCATAGTCTACCTGGTAAGGAGTCTGGCCACCAAACTTGCATTCAGGGTTCGATTTTTTCTTCCTGCTATTATTTTTTGTTTCTTGTAACGATTACGATGGTATACTTCTGTTGGAGTTTGGACGGCTATAAGTCCCAAAAACGAGAGTCCTAATGAGACATTTTTGCAAATGTCGCAATATTCCAGGTTGTACCCATCAATCTGGGCTCAAAAAACATTAAATCGCAACGCACTCAAAATAAAGTGCCCTTAGGCCTTAGTTCGTCAAAATTTGAAAAATACGCGACGCGACCGCAACGCACCTCGTCGACAGCGGTATCCTCGATCTTCTCGACGGTGCAGTCGCCAATCTCGCGGGCACCGAAGAGCTCTTCGGTACCCTGGAGTCGGACGCTATTCTGGAAGCTCCGCCCCATTGTTGCATGGATTTTGTGTAGGTGTTAGACATCGAGTCACTGCGTGCTTCGATTACTGTAACAGAATTTATAGGAAGGTTCTAGGCCTTAAGGTACCCACCTGGCAAAAGTGACAAACTATCGACCATTCTCCACAAGAGGGTACGGTATTCTGCACTAGCGGATAATAGGAATGAGTTATCCGAGTATAAAGTTCTGAGCACCTTCTCCTTGAGCACAATGTAGCACAACCAGCAGTCTAGCGAGTTTTCTCTGGAAACAAAATTTTGTACATTTTTGAAAAAAAAAACAATTTTTTACCTGATAAGCTCCTCAAAGAAGATTTCCACTTTGACATTATCTGCCTTTGAGCATTCCTCCAACTGCTTCACAATCGAGTGGACGTCTTTCGTGGCGGGACCTTTCGACGTGACCGTTCGGATCATAGTCCACGCGGAGACACCTTCAAGGAGACCGTCTTCGATGAGGCATCGCATTGCGCTGTAATTTTTAAAGTTTAGGGTTAGTTGGTACCGTAACTTTAGGCTTAGACTAAGACCGGTTTAATACCGTAATCTTAGGCTTACTAAGGCTTAACCACTTCTCCCAATTTTCAATTTTAAGAATAGTTTATATCGTAACTTTAGGCTTAGGCTTAAGCCTGTTCAGTACCGTAACCTTAGGCTTACGCTCAGTTTCCCAATTACTCACATCACAAGTAGATCGCTTCCGTCACCCCGCGAAATCGTGGCGACCCCTTCGACGACATTCTCCACGAGTGTCCGTTTCGCCGCGTAAATCGGCAAACCCACAATTGAGAGCTCCTTTGCGCGCAATTGATGACGGGTTGTTGAGCTGGAAAAGAACGATTGATGAATGGGGGATTTTCATTCTTTTTTTTTCGTCGAGAAAGCTATTACTCACGTCGTTGGAGCAAACGAGAAATTGGTGTCGGTCGGGTTGGCCGCACAATCGCATAGGACTGTCTTGGTTTGTGCGGTTTGAGCCCAGATTGGTGGGTGTATCCTGGAAAATTGGCGGTTTTTGCATAAATGGTTCTTGTTTTTGGCACTTAGAGTGGTCCAAACTCCAAAAGAAGTGTACCACCGTGATCGTTACAAAACGCAAAAAAAAATAGCAGGGAGAAAATATCGAACCCCGGTTGCTCAGTTTGGTGGCCAGACTCCTTACCAGGTAAACTATGAGGGCAACACCAGGAACGGTGTGGTGGCGGCAACTCTCGGAAAGGAGGGAAGGCGGCACTCTTATCACCGCCCTCGCCGCCGCGCCGCCTCCTCGCCCATTTGGTGTACCTGGTAAGGAGTCCGGCTGGTAATCTTGCATCCGGGGTTCGATTCCCACCGAGTGCGAATCTTTTTTTGCTTTTTGTAACGAGTATCGTGGTAGGTTTGGTTTTGGTCCAAAGCTGTTTTTACAAGATTTTTTTCTATCTATTTTTGCTAGTTAGTCGTCAAGCTTGTATAATATAAAGTTAACGAGCGAACCAACTGTCTTAGGTGATAAAAAACCGACTCACCTCCGTCTCACTCGATAACATGTACGACACGCCTCGTTTGCCGATGCTGAAATTCCGGGTGCTCGGCGATCGATGCAATTGGAGAGAACGTTGGATGATTGGCTGTGTGGTTTGGAGATTGACGATGTGAGGAGTTGAGTGTTACTTTTGAAAAATGAGCAAGCTTCTGCGACGTGTCTGGAAGGAGAAAAATTCTTGATCAACTTTAAAGACTTCTATCGACGTGATTTGTGATCCAATTTCAGAAAAATTAGTTCGGTTGTGTAGATCACAATCAGGGCTACATTTTTGTAGTTGACAACTTTTTAATAGCTATTCACGCTTTTGAGATACGGAGGGCCAAAGATTGGGAGATGAGAGAACGTGCGGAAAGAGGAGGGCGTCTAGCTTCTCTGCGTCTCTCGCCCTCTCCCTCGAGGCTGTGCATCAAGTACCAATCTTTGAAGACGCATATCTCGGCGGGGTGAAGAGTTATCAGAAAGTTGTAAACTACAAAAATGTAGCCCTTAACTTTGTCTACACATTGGTTATAAATGTAAACAATTTCCATTTTAACTAAAAAAGTTACAACCCTGCAAAGTGTGCCGTTTTTGGAAAGAAATAAGACCACAGACAATTTTAAAGGTGAATATCTCAAGAGAGTGAAGAGATAGAAAAAAGTAGTAAATTGCAAATGTAGAGCTAGTTTCAATCTATAAAATCAATGTAAATTTGAAAACATTTCATTTCAAATTACGAAGTTACAGATATTCGAAAATTGTCAATTTATTATTTTTGCGTTTTTTTTTCGTTTCGATTTTTTCCAATTTTTCTTTTCAAACTTTCTCAATCTAGTTTACTCATCTCTATTTTTCTTTCCCATCTTTCCAATTTCCGTTCCCCCAACAAAAAAAGCGGCGAAAAGTTCTCCGCGCGCATCTGTTCCCCCCAATCTTCCCATCCATCTTAGAAATTTTGCGTCTCCTCGATTCCCATGCTATTTTCTATTTCTCTTTTCCATTCTTAACAAAAAAAAGGGCGCGAGAAAATAATCTCGTGAATAAGAAGAAAGAAAATACTCACTTGGGCAGAAGCACTGAGAGCGATTGCCAATCTTCAATGTGGCTTGGTCCACTGCATCCCAATCCTGAGTCCGGCGAGTCTTCCTGTAAAAATTTGAATTATAGGCTGGCGTGCCTTAGGACGCGTTGCGAAATCTCAGGATGCATAGGATTTTCTAGCCTTGGTTAGGCTATAAGCGTCAGGCAGTGGTCAAAAAGTTTTCCAAAAAAATTTCAAAAAATTTTAAAATGGTTCTTTTTCGGTGTCGCTTACCTGGAAAAAGAGAGGGAAATCATTGGTAGAGGTGATTGATGGCAGTGGTTCTCCTTTTTGGGTTTTGATGATGGCGTCACGGAATGACGCTGTGAACGACTCGCATAGGGATGGCATCTGCAAAAAAAGAACATTTGATAAGGGTGGTTAATGAGGGCTAGGATTCAAAAATATTCGAAAACTTTGAAATTTTGGGTATCTAAGGACCCAAACCTACATAACATTAATGCGTATCTACAAAAATCTCCAAATTAAAAAAAAATGGTATCAAAATTTTTTGAAAATTTGGATTTTTAGGCGCCTAAATAAAGCGTGATCGAGTATTTTTCTTGGTCCTTATACAGCTTGAACCTACAGTATACCTTTCCACAATTCTTTCTAAAACTCAAAAAAACCTAATCACCCCGCTGTCAATCAATAAAAGTGAATGGCTATATACTAAATGATAAGCGGCGGAACGACGGGTAATAAGAAGAAACATTTGACAGGGAGGTGAGGGGATAAGAAGAGAAGAAGAAGACGATATAAAAATTGGTGTCTTCTTTCTTTTTTGTGTAGCGAAGATGGTGGCCTAAGTTTTCAGAATTTTCCAAACTTGCGAAAATTTAAAACTTTGTGGTTTAAGATACCAAAATCCTTGAAAACTTGAAAACATTTAGGTACCTAACAAGAGAACCTTTTTCATATCAGGGTTGAGAATTGGCTGAAGCTTTGCACATATATACTTTCGACCCTGCTCTATCACATGCCGTTTTCGAAAACTGCGAAATACGGCTCGTTGGCGAGAAAATTGGGTCTGAACATTTCTGAAAATCGCCGTGTGCAATTACACGCGCGACGTCCCTTTCTTTATTTCACTTTTCTCTATTGAGAATATGAACATCGGTGGTCCAGTGGTAGTGGGGGGAGTCGTGGTCGGAAGGGTATGAGTTCGATCATATTCTCAATAGAGAAAAGTGAAATAAAGAAAGGGACGTCGCGCGTGTAATTTCACACGGCGATTTTCAGAAATTTTCAGACCCAATTTTCTCGCCAACGAGCCGTATTTCGCAGTTTTTGAAAACGGCATGTGATAGAGCAGGGTCGACAGTATATATGTGCAAAGTTTCAGCCAATTCTCAACCCTGATATGGAATAGGTTCCCTTGTAAGGCCCCTAACGTACAGTACATTCAAGCTTATCTGCCTGACTCATAAGTTAGTAATACCCTCAATATTCTGAATGGATTTCGTAATAAGTTCGTGTGTTTTCCCTAGTGGCGTAATAAAAACTTTGAAAAAAATTTGTTTTTTGCGAAAATAAAAAGCTGTTGACTAGAATAAACGAACTTCAGATTACCTGACCAACCATCACTAATCCTAATACTTTTCTTATCAAGAAAGTTTTTTCGATTTTTTTTTGGAAAAACTGATTTCAAAACTAAAAATCCTTAAAACTAACCGTTTAACTCCAAATTTTTCTGTAATTTACTTATAAAGCATGTCTCAATTAGTGTATTCTCAAATTTTTAGTCATTTTCAATTGCTACTTCTAGTGAGACCACATTTTTGGATATTTTCACTTCGACACTCTAAAACTTCATAACTAACCGTTTAACTTGAACACTTTTGTGAAATTCTTATAAAGCATGTTTCACTTAGTGTATCCTGAAATTTTCAGCGCTTTGGACACACCCAATCTTGAGAAATTACAGATAGAGAAAAAATATCGAGAAAAAAGTTTGCAAAAAGAAAGTAATTTTTTAAAGGTTCGCTCAAACTATCTCTAAACAAGAAAATACCTAAAGCTTATGAAAAGTTTCCAACCAACCTCATGATGCATTGCCAAAAACTCCAACTTTGGCGCCGGCTTTCCCTTCTTCTCCTCCACCAACTCCGCCGGCAACGATTCCGCCGCATTCTTCTCCAGAATATCCGCAAATGTCCGTTTCTGACCTCCCGATGAGCAACGTCTGGCGGAGTCCCTGCGCCACCGATCCTTCCGTATAATCTCCTCATTTGCTTCCCGTATCTCATTGTCATTGACATCAACGAAACGGGAAGTATCCGACACAAAGTTGGCTATCAGGGAGTTGGGGCGTTGGGGATTCGACTCCAGTTTCTTATTATTCCAAACATCTGGTGCACTAGCGGTCCGCTCATCCAACGGTTCGGAACTCCGGATCCTTCCCCACGTCGTCAAATTCTCATTAATCCCACTTTGCCAGTGTCCAGAGTCAGCAAACGCCAGTTGGAAGTCCTCCTTCTTCATTTGACACCTCTCTCGAAACTGCGTGGAATCCAGTGAATCCGTGGAGACCGATGGGTCCACCGACTCGAAAAGCATCGAATCCTCACCACAGAAATTGAGCGCCGCGATCCGCGCGTCAATGTCATCCGGCCATTGATCGTCGTCGGGCATCATATGGAGCTCGCATAGTTCCACCATGGTAGCAAGGTGGCGACGGAGCTCCGCAGAATATTCCAGAAGTAGTAGAACTCAAAATATGTGTGGGGCTTACACACGCGTCGCCTCTGTGGCGCACGCCGATCGATGAATTTGTGTCTCTAGCCCGTCGAGAGTGAGAGACTTCTAGAGAAAAAGAGAAACGAGTGTGTGTCAGCTGCCTTCTCTGCGTCTCGCCTCTCTCTAATGTCTCCTGCAACACATAACGTTGTATACTCTTGAGGCCGCTGCCTTAGATTTTGGCGGAGAGGAAAAAGGAGGGGATGGTGAGAAAAAGAAAAAGAAAAAGAGAGATGTACTTGTGCATGAATGATGATTGGCTAGCATTAGGCTCCGGCAGAGATGGAGCATCGTATTACTGTTATGTAAGAAGAAGAAAACAAAAGGAAGAAGACGGTGGCGGTAATATGATATGAATGGACTGTAGACAAAGGGACGCCTTACTAGTTGTTGTAAATAATAAGTTGAAGATGAAAACATGCCGATTTTTTTTGTGGAAGGTTCTGGAAAATTTTTTAGAAAAATGGGGAAACATGAATATTTTGATGGATATTAAGAAAAATGTGAGTTCAAAGTTCAAAAAAATAGTTGTTATTTAATTATCGAATTTTTTTCGGAATGGTCGTAATCAAGATAACTACCTCATTTTTACTGTTTTATATAGAAAAAAAAGCTGTGAAGTTTCAAAAAAGTAAAAAAAAAACAACTTTTTTGGAAAACACGAATAGTTTTTTGTTGTTGAAGTTTTCAAATATTTTTTTAAAAAGTTAATTTTTCTTCCTTTTTTCTAATTTAATTTGAGCTTTTTTCATTATTTTTTATTTAAAAATTTTCTAACAAACGTTATGAAAGTTCAAAAAGAAGCATATTGTAATTTTTCCGGCAGCTTTAAACCTTCGTACTAAACTTCTGCGTTATTCTATTGTTTTATGTTTACATTATTTGTGTAGAGCAAATCTAGAGGTCCATTTTTGTAGTTGACAACTTTTTGATAGCTCCGCCCACTTTTGAGATATGCGCATTCTACGTCATGTTTCTTGCGCGCGTTCTTTAAAGGCGCATATCTCCAAAGTGGGCGGAGCTATCAAAAAGTTGTCAACTTCAAAAATGAAGATCTAGATTTGATCAATTAGAAAAGTATAATTTTGAAACGATTGGGACAAGAAGTGACACCAAGGGGGCATGTCGAAATGACACATTTTTTGTTGCCCTATTCGAAAAAAACAAAATTTTCAAAGGTAGCACAATACCGGGATTTTCGAAAATTTGTTTATTTATAAGACATATTTATATTTAAAAAGATGGATAATATTTGGATGTTTTAACTTTTAAAGATATATGGAAATAGCATAGCGTTGATATGTAATCCTTTAAAAAAACGTTTTTCAGAAACAGGTAGCCCAAAACTCTAAAATACTAGAACACTAGTCCACAGATCCTCAGTCACGCTAAGAACCCCGCCCACCTCATTCTTTCCAACATGAAATATTTACGACTGACGGAGGTCGAAGAAATGGGGGACTAATGGATTGTGGGGGCTCATAAACTTAATGTATGTGCAGTTAATACTTTTACTATACTCAAGACATACAATTTTTACGGGCGGCTGTTAAATTTTTGATGACGGTAACACTATTCTTCCGAACATTGTGTCTTACTCGAATTCCCAAGTGTACATTAGTTATTTTCTACCAAAAAGCTACAAACATCACTTTTTGTGTCCCATTTTCCCCAAAGGGGGGGGGGGGACACTTAAGATCTCCCATACTACTTGACACGAATGATATGAGCAATGAGGGAAGAGAGAGAGAGAGATAGAAAGTGTGAGGAGCATTTATTTGAGTGTTGGGTCTGACGTGGCAATCCATCATAATTGTTCAGAAAATTTTATGAGAATTATGATTGATTAGGCGTGAGTAGTGGGTGGTTAAATTGGTGGTGCAAGTTAATTAATAACTCGGGGGCGCCTTTGACGCGGTTTGTTTGTTTGTTTGTTTATTCTTTTTAAACATTATCAATTAAAGGGCAAGAGGCTAAGATTAAGTCCCTCACGAGACCATTCAAAGGGTGGGTTGAGGTGAGAAATGCGGGGTAACAAAAATAATGAGAATGACCGGTAAGAGGGGATTAGCACAGTAAAATATGTATACTTATATATATGACTTTGAATCAAATCAAATCAAAGGAGTCAAAAGGAAAAAACACTATTGAAACAAGAAAGAGAATAGAGAGAGGACGAATGGATTTAGGATAAAAGGTGAGCTCAATAACGGGTGATACTAGACATAATATGATACTAGACATAATAAGGAAAAACATTTTTTGGTTAAGGAAAACATTTTTTGGCGTGAATTGCAGTTTTTCAGGTAAATGAAATATCTGAGTACACTTTTCTGAAGACACTTCAATAAGGCGGTTTTCGAGTCTTTTAAGCTCAAAAAATCCGAATTTGCGTTCAAATTTTTAAATTTTTTTTTTTGAAAATGTGACAATTTCTGACGGTTTTACAGAATTTCTTCCAATTCTGAATGACAAATTTTGAACTTTGGCGCCATAACACCCGGGAATTGACAAGTATTATCAAATTTTGCAAAGTATATATGTCAAAAAGCTGAAAATTGCCTGATAACACAGATTTTTAAGGGAAGACTCAAAAAACTTAAAGCATAACGAATAACGTACAAAACCAACCGTCTAACTCCAATTTTCTGTAATATGTTGTTTTAGTTAGCGAGTCTCCCAATTTTCAGCACTTTTAGTTGTTGGTTTTTGAAATCCCAAGGTTTCTCTAAAACTAATGATTCAACTTTAAATTTTCTGTAACATTATTATAAAGCATGTCTTAATTAGTTTTTCTTCAAAAGTTCAGTCATTTTCAATTACTACTACTAGACAAACGGTCTTTCAACTCCTGAGAAACCATGTTTCGGAGATTTATTCCTTTGACACACTACAACTTCAAAACTAACCGTCTCACTCAAAATTTTTTGCGATATTCTTACTAAGCATGTCTTATTTAGTGACTCCTCAGAATTTAGGCGTTATTGGCACACCCAGTCTCGGGAAATCCCAGTTACAGGTGGAGAGAAAATAGTTGTTCTCTTGAAAAAATCGCACGTTTGTGTTTGACCGACTTTTTCTCCGAAACCGATAATTCAATTTTAAACCTTTGTGAATTTCTTAAAAAGCACATTTCAATTTGTGTATTCTCAAGTTTTCAGACTTTTTGGACCGACGCATTCCAGAGATATCACAGATAAACGACGGTGATAGGTCGATTTTTGGAAATAAGCGATTTCAAAAGACGCCAGCTGAGCAAACAGCATGAAAAGAGCCGGAAAAGCTAAGAAAAGGGGAAAAAGAATGCGTTCAGTGAAATAGAAGACGTTGGGGGGACTAAAGGCAAAACGAATTACTCGCGAGGAAAAGGGGAAGATTTTCAATTAAGAAATGGAGAAAGGCAGCACACACACTTGACGGATTCGAAAATCTTTCATTAAATTTGTGTGGCCTAAAATTTCTTTCTAAAATAAAGTTAGGCCATGGAGGCCAGAAATCAAAAAAACCTCAAAAGCCAACAGCCGGAAGGGAAACCACAGAAAATGCATAAAATGCATAAAACCACTTTTAAAAAGAAGAGAAAAAGAAAAGAGGGAAGTTATGACGTCATAAGCGGGCCCTCAGGGCTATAAGGGTTTTTGAATAAAAATTTTCACACTGATACTTGAAAAAGTGGTTTCACAAAAAAAGCGTTATCTTCTGCCTAGGGGTGGTCGACAAGTGGTCAAGAAACCCGCAAGTGGTCAAGAAACCCGCGCGGCTAAAATTAGTAAGCCCTACCGTAGTTGTGATTATTTGAGACTGCGTGTGTCAAAAGCGCTGAAATTTTGAGGAGTCACTAAATAAGACATGCTTAGTAAGAATTTTACAAAAAATTTGGAGTTAAACGGTTAATTTTGAAGTTGTAGTGTGTCAAAGTGAAATTATCCCAAAACATGGTTTTTCAACAGTTGAAAGACTGTTTCTCTAGAAGTAGCAATTAATAATGACTGAAAATTTGGGGACACACTAATTGAGATATGCTTTATAGGAATATTACAGAAAATTTGGAGTTGAATCATCAGTTTCGGAGAAAAAGCCGGTCATATGTATACAAAATATGTGGTGTTTCCAAGGGAATAGTCGTTTCCCCCCATGTAATCGTTGTTTTTTGAGAATTTGTTGGTCGAAAGTGCTGAAATATTGAGGAGTCACTAAATAAGACATGCTTAATAAGAATATCACAAAAAATTTGGAGTTAAACGGTTAATTTTGAAGTTGTAGTGTGTCAAAGTGAAATTTTCTAAAAATATGATGTTTAAGGAGTTGAATGGTCGTTTCTCTAAAAGTAACAACTGAAAATGACTGTAAATTTGAGGATTTACTATTTAAGACTTGGTTTATAAGAATATTACAAAAAGTTTTGAGTTGAACCGTTAGATTTAAGGATTTTTAGCTAGGAAATCAAAAGAAACCGCGGAATTTCAAAAACTAACCATTGAAAATTGCTGAAAATTGGTAGACTCGTTAACTAAGACTTCTCAAACAAATATTACAGAAAAAAACGTTTTTTGAGAAAAAAATTTTTTGGCGATACTCAAAAACTAAACAGGCTGTCAACAGAACTGTGACAATTCTCATGCTTTTAAGAAACGCCTGTGGCCTAGAAAACTTGAATTTCAAGATTTCTAGGCCACAAGAGCACAAAAAGTTTGGATAACCTAAAAACCACAATTTCACATTTTTACATGGCCTAGAAACCCAAATTTCAGCATTTCTAGGCCACCACTAAGACAACCAACTACTACATACAACTCTTGTGACTATCTAACTTTAACTTTTCTCCTGCGAAATAGAGATTCTTCATCAATAAGAGTTCAGATTACTGGACCTAACCACATGTCTCAATTTCTCACTTTCTCTGCGCCTCTCACTTCTCCACACTCTCTCGTTGATCTCTGTTCGATAAGAGTCCCCGGGACGGAGTGTAATAATCAGTTGCGTACACCTTTCAGAAGAAGATAGGAGGGATGTTTCGAGGAGTGGACCACGGGGATGGATAATTAATTATCTTAGGTAGATAGAGATCTTTGGATAATATATACATAAAGGATACGGAGTTTTCAATGCTTCAAAAATTGCACAATTTTGAAAAATTGAAAATTTCGACATGTCCCATTGGTGTCACTTCTTGTCCCAATTGTCCCAAATTATATTCGTCTTGTAGATCAAAACTAGCTCTACATTTTTGTAGTTGACAACTTTTTGCTAGCTCCGCCCACTTTTGAGATATACGCCTTCAAAGATAACAAGGGGGAGGAGGTATCCGCATGCTCTCTCACCGCCGCAAATCTTTAAAGACGCATATCTCAAAAGTGGGCGGGGCTATCAAAAAGTTGTCAACTACAAAAATGTAGAAATAAATTTGATTTACACAGCCAATATAAACTCGAAGCAATTAAACATAACTTCAAGTCATGAGAGACCTATTATCTGAGTCGTCTTTTTATATATATTTTTGATTTTCAAAACGTTGTCGCGGAATGAGTGATTGCTCATTTGTAATAATTTTTAATTGTTTCAATAGATAATAATTGGGGCTACATTTTTGCAGTTGACAACTTTTTGATAGCTCCGCCCACTTTTGAGATATGCTCCTTTAAAGACAGGTACCTAGAGATAGGGTGGGGGAGAGAGCGCAGAGAAGCTAGAATGTCTGTTTTCTCTGCGTCTTAATCTGTATTTTTTATTTTGGATACGAACATTTTCCGATAATGAATTCTGAAATATTGTTAGTGCTCACTAATTGCCACCAATTAGTGATTAGCACTGCGCTAATTGATAGTGACATATTTTTCCTGGGGGCTTAGTTCCGTAGTTTTCTATTTATTCATTTATGGCGGCGTTTAAGTTATTTTTATTGATTTTTTCTGCTATTTTTGGTTTGGTTACCAGTTATAAAATAGGTAAGAAAATATAGGGAGAAAATCTCAAAAAAAAATGTAAAAATTGTGAAATTGATCAACTTTGAGAGGTTGCGCTGGGACCTCTAGCACAAATGTTTGAGAAAAAATTATATTGGTTAGGTAGATCAAAAATAAATCTTTATTTTTGTAGTTGACAGTTTTTAGATAGCTCCGCCCATTTTTGAGATATGCGCATTTAAAAAACTCCCGCAACAGAAATGCAGGAGAATGTTTAAAGGCGCATATCTCAAAAGTGGGCGGAGCTATCACTTTTTTTGTTTCAGCAGTGCCCGCCAATCTCATCGATGAAATAAACCCTGTTCTGGAATTTGTGGATTTCCGTGTTCAAGTCATTCCATATGAAACGAAACCGTTGTGGAGAATTAAACAGGAAAGTGAGTATACTGATATTTTAAAAAAATTTGATCTACTTTTTTCAGTCTGCAATTGCTTAGCCCTCGGAGCCTCTGCAATAATACTCCCGGAGCAATATGAAGGGCATATGGCAGCGGCGGCGATTGTGCAGGTTGGTAAAATTACGATTTTTGCAAAAAAGGACTATCAGGATTCTCGTTTTTGGCAGTTAGAGTGGTCCAAACTCCAAAAGAAGTGTACCATCGTGATCGTTGAAAAATGCAAAAAATAATAGCAGGGAGAAAAATTGAACCCCGGTTGGTCAGTTTGGTGGCCAGACTCCTTACCAGGTAGACTATGTGGGCAACACCAGGAATGGTGTGGTGGCGGCGGCGGCAACTCGCGGCGCGCGGTTTATGACCGCCCTCGCCGCCGCGCCGCCTCCTCGCCCATTTGGTGTACCTGGGAAGGAGTCCGGCCGGCAATCTTGCATCCGGGGTTCGATTCCCACCGAGTGCGAATGTTTTTTGCTTTTTGTAACGAGTATTGTGGTAGGTTTAGTTTTGGATTTAGATGATTTTTAAGCGGTTTTTTGAAAAATTTTGGTGCGAAATTGGAATTTTCTAGAGCATCGCTGACAATACGAACGTCCCCTGTGTAAGCCTCCACCTATCTCCTCCAACACGTCCGTCAACCCATCTACACCCGCATCTCAACGCGAAATCCCTGGCGGTCGCCGCATTTATCAAACGGGAAAAATGGAAGGATGTGGTGGTGGTGTTTGAGGAGGCCGATGAGTTATTGGAGGTGACGGATATGATAACCGCAGGACACTTTGATCCCGACTCGTTTTCATCCCAACTGGTACGACTGAAACATGGAGATGATTATGGGAATGAGTTGAAGCATATTAAGAATAAATTGGGTGAGCTCTTTCAAAATTTTGCGTTTTTTGACAAATTTGAATTCCCGCCAGACCGCTACCGTATCGTCATCAACATTCCACTCCCTCGAGCCATCCACTTTTTGGAGCAAGCCGCGAATATGTCTATGTGTGGGGTACTGTATCATTATGTGGTCATGGATATGGTAGGTCAAACTTTTCGAAAAAGAAAAATGTGAAAGAAAAACTTGAAAATAGACGTTTAAAACCAAAAAAAAAAGTTTTACAAAAAAACTTTGATCGAAAAATCACCAATCTTTGACTGTTCGTAACTGCTCATTGAAAAGTCAGATATTGTAAATTTTTATATATTTTGGTAGATCGAAACTAGGGCTACATTTTTGTAGTTGACAACTTTTTGATAGCAATTCACCCCACCGAGATACGGAGCGTCAAAGCTAGCGGCCTAAAAGAAGGCGAGAGAGCGTGCGGAAAGAGGAGGGCGTCTCGTTTCTCTGCGTCTCCTCCTCTCTCCCCCGCGAGCGCCTTGGAAGTAGGCTATCTTTAAAGGCGCATAACTCAGTTGGGTGGAGAGATAGAAAAAAATTGTCAACTACAAAAATGTAGCCCTATTTTTGATCTAGACAACCAGTATACAATTTCACAAATCGGTAAACAAAGGGCGTTGTTACAAAGCTTCAAAATTTACCAAATTTTTTTTCAGGACCTTGTCACTGTTGACATTGACAGTATGCGTAGCATAGAAGACTGCAATATAACCTCATTTGGAGTTCACGATGTTCATTCCGAACAAATCGAGGATATCCGACAGGAAATAGTTCACAAGTCATCGATAAGGCTCCCCAAAAAAGGGGTTCCAGTAGGAAGTGGCTAAAGTTGCGGTAGATCAAAATCTCGTTACAGTACACCACATCCATTTGGATTGATACTCTACGTCTTCTCATCCGATCGATGAAATCAATCCATATATGGGAGGAGCCTCGGTGTGGTGACGTGTGGAAAGCGGGGAGTGATATCAAGAAGAAGTTTTTCGAGACGCCGTTGAATGGGATCAGTGGAGATTTGTATTGGGCACCGTCTGGCGAGAGGTCCAATTATACGTTGCATGTTTATAGGAGAAAGTTGAGTGAGTAAGAATAAGAAAAATAGATTTTTTAGTTGAAAAAAGTTGAAAAATTGGTCAACTTCAAAACGTTCCCCTGGTCTCATTTTTGTCCAAATTCTACAAATTTATATTTTTCTAAAAGCCCAAATCTAGCTCTGCATTTTTGTAGTTGACAACTTTTTTCTATCTCTTCACCCCTTTGAGATATGAGCCTTTAAAGATAGCCTATTTTCAAGGCGCGCGCGGAGTGAGAGGAGGAGACGCAGAGAAGCGAGACGCCCTCCTCTTTTCGCACGATCTCTCGCCCTCTTCCAACGACCTAGCTTTGAAGCTCCGTATCTCGAAAGCGTGAAAAGCTATCAAAAAGTTGTCAACTACAAAAATGTAGAGCTCGTTTTGATCTACCAGAAAAATTTTATTTTCAAAAATTTCTATTTCCAGCTTTCCAAAAATTTGCCGAATGGAGTAGCCGTACCCGACGAATCGCTTCTTCGGAAGCCGTCGTCATCGCCAATTCTAGTGAAAAATTGACGCTGGAAGGGAAACATCTGAAAATCTCAGTTTATCTGGAAGCGCCGTTTGTGATGATGACGTCGAATGGGTCGTATGAGGGATACTGTATCGATTTGCTTCATGTGAGTTATTTTTGTGTCTTGAAGTTTAGTTGGTTTGGTAGATTATAAATAGGGCTACATTTTTCTAGTTGACAACTTTTTGATAGCTCCGCCCACTTTTGAGATACACTTCTTTAAAGATAGCATGACAAAAAACAGTGAAAATTGATCAACTTTGACATGTGTCCTTGGTGTCAGGTTTTGTCCCAAATGTTTCAAATTTATATTATTCTTGTAGATCAAATCTAGATCTTCATTTTTGTAGTTGACCGTTTTTAGATAGCTCTACACACTTTTGAGATATGCGCCTTTAAAGGTAGGCTATTTCCAAGGCGCGCGCGAAGAGAGAGGAGGAGACGCAGAGAAACGAGACGCCCTCCTCTTTCCGCACACTCTCTCGCCTCCCAATCTTTGACGCTCCGTATCTCGGCAGGGTGAGGAGATAGAAAAAAGTTGTCAACTGCAAAAATGTAGAACTAGATTTGATCTACACAACCAATGTAAAATTTTCAAAATCCGTCCACTCAATTTTCAGAAAATTGCCAACATCCTGAAATTCACGTACACCATTCAAAAAGTGAGAGATAACGCCTATGGATCCAAGGAATCGAATGGGAAATGGAGTGGAATGGTTGGAGAGTTGCAGAGAGGCGTAGGTCACAAAAATTATCGATTGATTTTCAAGACTCTTGATTGCAGGACGCCGATCTAGCAGTCGCATCGCTTACTATCAGTTATGGTAGATCAGAAGTTATTGATTTTACGGTACCCTATATGCATTTAGGGATATCGATTCTTTTTAAGGTATTTGATCTGAAAATTGAAAAAAAAAAGGATAATAATTCTGATTCAGAAACCCCGAATCACTGATTCCGACTGGTTTAAGTTCATGGACCCGTTGAGTACTCAAGTCTGGATTATGACTTTTGCAAGTTATTTTGTGGTGTCCATTGCGATTTGGATTATTGCAAAGTGGGTTTTACTTTGAAAAAAAACCATATTAAAAATGAATTTTTTGGAAAAATCGGTCAACTTTGAAGCTTTGTAACTATGCCCATTATTTACCGATTCTCAAAATTTTACCCGGACTGTGTAGATCAAAAATAGGGCTATATTTTTGTAGTTGACAACTTTTCTCTATCTCTTCATCCCTTTGAGATATGGGCCTTTGAAGTTCGGCGCGCCCAAAGAGCAAGAGGGGAGGAGACGCAGAGAAGCGAGACACCCTCCTCGTTTCGCACGCTCTCTCGCCTTACCAACTTTAACGCTGCGCATCTCGAGAGGGTGAAGAGATAGAAAAAAGTCGTCAACTAATAAAATGTAGCCCTTAACTTTATCTATCAGAAAAATATAAATTTTAAAAAATTCAGTAATTGGGAAAAAAGTTACAAAGTTTCAAAGATAGGAGGTTTTTTTTTCAATTTCTAATAAAAATAGACCATTTTTGAAAAATAAATGAAACATGTAATATTTTAGTGTTTTTAGCAAAGAAAATGTACCAAAACCTTTTTGACCTTGCAAAAATGTCAATTTTTGAAATGAAAATTACCAAACTTTGACACTTTCTAACTTTGTTCAAAAAACTCCAAAACTTGAAGTTCAAAAATATTCATGTAGATCAAAAATAGGGCTTCATTTTTGCAATTGACAATTTTTTTCTATCTCTCCGCCCAACTGAGTTATGCGCCTTTAAAAATAGCCATTTCCAAAGCGCGCGGGGGGAGAAAGGAGGAGACGCAGAGAAGCGAGACGCCCTCCTCCTTTCGCACACTCTCTCGCCCTTCAATCTTTGACGTTCCGTATCTCAAGAACGTGAATAGCTATCAAAAAGTTGTCAACTGAAAAAGTGTAGAGCTAGATTTAATCTACCCAACTATACCAAAATTTTTTTATTATTTTGGGTCCCGCATTTCCAGAATCAGCCCATATGAACAATTTGAGCGAGATGAAGACAGCGGGAAATACAAGCCGGTGGACAACCAGTTTTCACTCCGTAACTCTTTTTGGTTTACTGTATGTTCCCTTATGCAGCAGGTAGGTTTTCAAATATATCGTTATAAAAATTATCAATGGAGCGTGATTGCTAGGGAAGCGAACTGTGCCCTCGTGCTGCTTCCACACGACTTTTGACCGGAATTTGGTGGTTTTTCGCCCTAATCCTTATTTCGTCGTATACGGCTAACCTGGCGGCAGTGTTGACCACTCGTCGAATGGAGACACCCATTGAGAATGCGGACGACCTCGCGGCACAGACAAAAATTAAGTATGGAACGCTTGGGAGGGGATCCACAATGTCATTTTTTAATGTGAGCGTTTGAAAGTGCGCTCTACCGAATTTTCAGAAAATTTTTTTCAGGAATCCAAAATCGAGACTTATGAGAGGATGTGGCAGCTGATGTCGAGTTCACCTGGGTTGTTTGTGCAATCATCGAAGGAGGGGATAGCGAGGGTGAAAGTGAGCGGGATAGCGGAGTGTCGTAGTCGGCCCTGAGAGCCAAAGCCTAAGAGGCTAAGCCTGAAACCTTAAGCCTATGGCCCGTGAGCCTAAGGACTAGAGCCCAAGGCCTTAAACCTAAGACCTTTAGCCTAAAGTCTTAAGCCTAAGGTCCTTAAACCTGAAACCTTAAGCCTAAGACCTTAAGCCTAAGACCTTAAGCCTAAGGCCATAAGCCTAAGGCCATAAGCCTAAGGCCGTAAGCCTAAGGCCGTAAGCTTAAGCCTAAAACTTGAAAATCGAAAAAAAAAATTAATTATTTTTTTTTGAATTAAATTGTTTTCTATAATTTTCAGGAATTTTACAAAAACTAATCTCGGATTCAAATTCACCACGTCGTGAGCTTTCAGAAAAGTACCCACAAGCCTAGTTTCCAAGCAATTTGGGTCCCACCACGAAAACCGTCCGGGTTACTGTAGTTTTTGCGTTGAGACCCGAATTGCTCCAAACCTAGCCTTGTGGGTACTTTTCTAAAAGCTCACGACGTGCTGAATTTGAATATTACATTGAAATTGCGGAGAAATTTTATCGGACTAAAAAATAGAGCTCCGACTACGCGTACCTTATGGAATCGTCGATGTTGGAGTATGCGGTGGAGCGAGATTGCGAACTGATGCAAATCGGAGGTCTCATTGATCAGAAGGGTTACGGTATTGGTCTCCCTAAGGGGTCGCCGTATAGAGAACTGATTTCTACGGCGATTTTACGGCTTCAGGAGAAAACGGAGCTGACGGAATTGAAGGAGAAGTGGTGGAAGGTGAGAAAATTGTGAAACAGATTATTATGATCTTGTAGATCAAATCATGGGCTACATTTTTGCAGTTGACAACTTTTTGATAGCTCCGCCCACTTTTGAGATATGCGCCTTTAAAGATTGAAAAGCGAGAGAGCGTGCGAAACGAGGAGGGCGTCTCGCTTCTCTGCGTCTCCTTTTCTCCTCTCTCTCGCGCCGCTCAAAAAGGCCGTTTTGAAAGACGCATAACTTAGTTGGGTGAAGAGATAGAAAAAAGTTGTCAATTGCAAAAATGTAGTCCGTGATTTGATCTACGTGAATATTTTTGAATTTTTAATTTGGGAACTTTTTGAAGAAAGTTACAAGGTGTCAAAGTTTGACAATTTTTTCCTACAAACATTGATATTGTGACGATTAGCATGTTTTGAAGGATTTGGACCATTTTCTTCGCTGAAAATTTTAGAATATCAAACATTTTAGTAGAAATTTTTAAAAACGGCAATTTTTTTCTAAAAAATTGTGAAAAATTCCCTACTTTGACGCTTTGTAACTTTTTTCGCAATTACTCAATTTTCTAAAATTTAAAATTTTTCTGATAGATAAAGTTATGGGCTACATTTTTGCAGTTGACAACTTTTTGATAGCTCCGCCCACTTTTGTGATACGACGCTTCAAAGATTGAGGGGCGCGAGAGTGTGCGAAACGAGGAGGGTGTCTCGTTTCTCTGCGTCTCCTCTCACTCTGATCTCTCGCCTCACAAACTTTGAAAGCGCATATCTTGGCCGGGTGAAGCGCTATCAAAAAGTTGCAACCTGCAAAAATGTAGTCCTTGATTTGATCTACCTAGCCATATGAATTTTCCAGGATAAAAGTGTGGTATGCGAGCAGCCGAAACGTAAGGATCAAGACGACGGCGAATCGATTGGAGGCATTTTTATCATTCTGGTTGTCGGTCTGGTACTTACTGCGGTTTTGGTGATTTTCGAGTTGATCACTACCAGGAAACCATCCCCGGCACAATCTCAAGTTATACGACATGTTAATGTTATACCGACTTTTAAATTTGAGTTTTTTCGGTAGGTAGATCAAAATAAAAAAGTTTTATTTGTCAAGTAAATATCGATTAGTGAGGAAGTGCGCTCCATTGAGAATATCCTCAGTCCAGCCTCTCCACTATCCTTGGGACATTCTTTCGTTCGCGGATCTCCTGTGTCGAGAATACAAATGGAGAATTCGAGAGGAGTGGCACGAATTTTCCGGATCCTGGGACGGTTTGCAGTTTACCATTTGCCCAGACAATGCGGCCTCTGGAAAGATGAAAAATTTTGGAAAAATTCATTTTTTTGAGTAAAAAAATGACAAAAAATGACAAACTTTGAAGCTTTGCCCTGGAGCCATTTTTTATCCGATTTTGAAAATTTTTAATTTTTCTTGTAGATCAAATTTAGATCTTTATTTTTGCTGTTGACATATTTTTTCTATCTCTTCACCCAACTGAGTTATGCTCCTTTAAAGATAGCCGATTTCCAAGGCGCGCGCGGAGAGAGGGGAGGAGACGCAGAGAAGCGAGACGTCCTCCTCTTTTCGCACGCTCTCTCGTCTTCCTAGCTTTGACCCTTCGTATCTCGCGAGGGTGAAGAGATGGAAAAAAGTTGTCAACTACAAAAATGAAGATCTGGACTTGATCTACCAGGAGAATACAAAGTTTTTAAAATTGGGACAATGATTTACCTTGAAATAGTGATCTCGGCCACCCCATGACATTGAATTCCTTCGAAAATGTTAAAGTCGAGATTCTAAAAGAATTTATGAATTCAGGGACCCAGATAACAGATATTTGACCTACATGATGATGTGTATCCGCTGAAATTGTCCTTATAGCATTTGGATTAAAAATCACAATATCCGCATCGGATCCCACTGCGATCCGTCCCTTCTTTGGGTAGATATTGAAAATTTTCGCTGCTGTCGCACTTGTGATCGACACATATCTCATCGGATCAATGATTCCGGAATGAACACCCTTCTCCCAGACAACTGACATACGGTCCTCCACTCCGTTGATTCCGTTCGGGATTTTCGTGAAGTTTCCTCTGAAAATGGTCAATTTTTTATTTTTATGAGAAAAAAATGTATTGACCGTGTAGATCAAATCACGGGCTACATTTTTGCAGTTGACAACTTTTTGATAGCTCTTCACCTTGGCGAGTTATGCGCCTTTGAAGTTTGGGAAGCGAGAGAGTGTGCGGAAAGAGGAGGGCGTCTCGCTTCTCTGCGTGTCCTCCTCTCTCTCCGCGCGCGCATTGGAAATAGGCTATCTTTAAAGGCGCATAACTCAGTTGGGTGAATAGCTAGAAAAAAGTTGTTAATTGCAAAAATGAAGAACTGGATTTGATCTACCAGAATATTTTTGAATTTTTAATTTGGGAGTTTTATGAAGAAAGTTACAAAGTGTCAAAGTTTGGTGGTTTTTTGGTTAAAATTTGGTAAGATTTGGTATTTTTGAACTTATAACTCTATCAGGTATTGCCAAGTTTAAATTTTTGAAGTTTTCTAATATTTTTTGCTGAAAAAAAAACACTCAAAAATTTGTAAAACTTTTTTTCGATTTTTTTTTGAAAAAAATTCCCAACTTTGAAGCTTTGTAACTTTCTACATTTTTGTCCAAGCTGTTTCAATTTATATCTATTGTGTAGACCAGAAATAGGGCTACATTTTTGCAGTTGACACCTTTTTGATAACTCCGCGCACTTTTGAGATATGCGCCATAGGCTAGTGGCGCGCCCTCTCTCCTCGGCCCCTTTTCTTTAATCGGGTACTTTAAAGACGCATATCTCAAAAGTGGGCGGAGCTATCAAAAAGTGGTCAACTACAAAAATGTAGCCCTGGTTTTGATCTACCAAGCCAACTCACTTTCCAAGACTCTTCTGCCTGCAGTCATAGGTGCAATTGTCGGTTCCAGTCAAATGAAGTTCCCCTCTGCAATCATTTTACTAAATATAAGTATTTTAATCAAAATGACACGCTACGCGACCGCACCGCGCCGCTCAAAACCACTTACGCTGCCAACAACTTCATCAAGAGTTCCGGTGTGGTTGGATCCCTGCTTAACGGTGGTGACATGACGTATCTCGCCGCGTGGAGCCAGTCATCGTCATAGTAGTGAGACCCATCTAGAGCCAAACCCGCTGCAATGGGCTCCCCGAAGACAATGGAGCCCTGAGCACGATGGTGGGAGATGGCGGCGGCTGCTCCTTTTGTCATGACGTGGACGACGTAGAGGGGACAGTTGGCTTGAGCGGCGAGGACACAGGCACGGTTGGTCGCTTCTGCTTCGATCTGGAAATAAAAATTTCCATTTTTCAAAGCCCTATAACTTTCCCATTTTTTACCCAAGTTTTTCAAAATTCTATTTTTCTGGTAGATCAAAATTAGCGCTACATTTTTGTAGTTGAAAGTTTTTTGATAGCTCTTAACCCTGTCGAGATACAAAGCGTCAAAGATTAGGAGGCGAGAGAGTGTGCGAAAAGAGGAGGGCATCTCGCTTCTCTGCGTCTCCTCCTCTCTCCCCGCGCGCGCTCCGCAGGAACTTGTCTTTAAACGCGCATATCTCAAAGGGATCGAGAGATAGAAAAAAGTTGTCAACTACAAAAATGTAGCCCTTAATTTGATCTACCAGAAAACAATAAGTTTGTAAAATTTTTACAAAAACTGAAACTGTGGCAATGTGTCAAAGTTGAACAATTTTTCTTGTTTCCTAATGTCAATTTTATTCTGATTTTTAAATTCTTTCAATTTTTTATCATACCCACCTCCTCCGGTCTGCTCTGTGTATGTCCCTCTGGTCCGGTGACCCCTTTCGCCAACAAATCAATTTCCTTCTCCTTGATCACAGCACCGTTCTCACAGTGAACACGCGCCAGGGCTCGAAGTTTAGCACATTCCTGCATAGCCCGGTACATCTCATCGTCACGCACCATAAGGGTACCCTCATAGGCCATGTAGAATTTGAATGAGTTGACGCCTAAAAATGTCAAAATTTCTGTGAAAAATGTCCAACTTTGAAGCTTTGCAACTATGTCCTATATTACCCAATTTCTAAAATTTCACAATGGTTGTGTAGATCAAATCTAGCTCTACATTTTTGCAATTGACAACTTTTTGATAGCTCCTCACGCTCTCGAGATACGGAGGTTCAAAGTTAGGTGGCGAGAGAGCGTGCGAAACGAGGAGGGCGTCTCGCTTCTCTGCGTCTCCTCCTCTCTCCCCGCGCGCGCTCCGCAGGAACTTGTCTTTAAACGCGTATATCTCAGAGGGGTGAAGAGATAGAAAAAAGTTGTCAACTACAAAAATGTAGCCCTATTTTTGATCTACCAGGAAAATGTAAAATTGAAAAGTTTGCGCTGAAAATAAAAGAGTTAGAACGCTTTGAATTTGACCCATTTTTTCGGACTAAAAAACTCTAGATATACCTTTTTTTTTGAGCTAAACTTTTTAGCTTTTGGAGTATTTTTGCTACTTACCATACTCCGGACTAGTAATCAACGCCATTTGCTCTGCGGTTTCAGGTCTCCATTGGGTTATCGCAACGGACAGTCCGTAGTCACAACACACTTTTGGGTCCGCCCAACCTCTCCACCGGTTGTAACCAGACATAAGGGATTCACCATTCCGATGGTCCGGACAACAGAAATCGATAATCTGGAATTAGGCCACGCCCATTTATATGATCTTTGACAAAGTTTGTGGTTCTCTGAATCAAAAGATTACACTTTTGAGAGAAAGTGTAATAAAAGTTTTGATACACTGATAAGAAAAGGAGATAAGAAAATGAGTGCGTGTAAACTGACAATCAACTTATTTCCTGGTACGAAACAATAAATGTCACATTGCCCAAGATTAGAATAAAATTTCAAATTTTTAGTGAAAGTCAAGTTGGACAGGCTGTAACTTGACGTGGAGAATTGTGACAAGTAAAATTTTATATTGGATGTGTAGATCAAAACTAGGGCTACATTTTTGTAGTTTACAGTTTTGTGGTAGCTTGAAACGGTTTGGAGATAGAAAAGTTTTCTTCAAATAAAAAAATGGAAAAATGACTCAAGTTCAAAGCACTGTAACTTTTCCATTTTTAGCCCGAATTTTTCAAAATTATATTTTACTGGTAGATCAAATTCATATCTTCATTTTTGCAGTTGACAACTTTTTTCTATCTTTGCACCTCTTTGAGATATGCGCAGTTAAAGATAGCCTATTTCCAATGCGCGCGCGGGGAGAGAGGAGGAGACGCAGAGAAGCGAGACGCCCTCCTCTTTTCGCACACTCTCTCGGCCTCCAATCTTTGACCCTCCGTATCTCGACAGGGTGAGGAGATAGAAAAAAGTTGTCAACTACAAAAATGAAGATCTGAATTTGATCTACCAGAAAAATATAAAAGTTTTGAAATTGGTTGGAAAATGGCTTCAGGACATTCTTTCAAAGATCAAAGTTGATTATTTTTTGAGATTTTTTGGATTTTGGAAAAATCTTTTTGGATTTTGCAATTTCTGTCTGTTTGTTCATCCCGATGTCTTCACACTTTATACTTACCATAGTCGTCCCTCCAGCCACCGCTGCCTCTGTCCCTTTAAGAAAATCGTCCTTCGTCACTTCCCCCATATAGGGCATTTGCATATGGGTGTGTGGATCGATACCACCGGGGATAACTAGACGATCAGATGCGTCGATTAGTTCCATATCCGGAAGTGGGATGATGTTCGGGGAGACTTCGCTGAAATTTTTTTTGTTTTTGAAAAAAAAAATTTTCAGAAAATTTTTCTTGAAAAAATTGTAAATTACCAAAGTTTGAAACTTTGCCACTCCGTCAGTTTTTATCCAATCTTTTCAATCTTTAACTTTTCTTGTAGATCAAGTTTCGATCTCTAATTTTGTAACTGACAACTTTTTAATAGCTATTTACGTTTTTGAGATACAAAGGTTTTAAGTTAGTGCTTGCCTCGCATGCTGCGTTTTTTGGTTCTTCTCTTTAAAGGCGCATATCTCAAAAGTGGGCGGAGCTATTAAAAAGTTGTCAATTACAAAAATGGAGAACTAAATTTGATCTACAAGAAAAATTAAAAGTTGAGAAGATTGAACAAAAACTGATCAAGTTGCAATGTCTGAAAGTTGGGTTTAAAAAATTTTCAAAAATTTTCAAAAAATTTTTTTGTTTAATTTTGTATTTTTAATGCTTTCAAATGTTTATTTTTTATAAGTATAACATTTTCATGAATTAAATTATTCTACTGAGTAGATCAAACTCACACAATAATCCCATTCTTCACAAGCACATCCGCCTTGAACATACCATCCTCGTTGACGACTGTTCCATTCTTGATCACAAGTGGTGGAGACATGGATTACGGTTGGTACGGTAGATCAGTAGATCAAAACTGAAAAAGTTAGGTCATCTGAGGAGAGTTAGGCCAGGTTGAGCCAAAAAAAGTTTTTTGAAAAAAACAAATTTTTTCAAATTTTTTTTTAATCAGAAAAAAAATTAGGACCGAGGACAAAATGAAAAGAAAACACAAACTAGATTTTGACAAAAACCAAAGATAAAAGAAATTTGATAAGAGGCGAGAGAGTGGCGAGACGCAGAGACATGGACGGGCGGCAGAAGGCGTGTGATATTATATGATATGATAGGGGAGGACTGACGCACCCGAATACATGATATTGAAGACGTCAAAGTCACGATGGACACGCCAAAAAAAATTTGATAGACAGAGATGACAAAGAACAAGAATAAGAATCGGAAGTTATAGGAATATGGGGGGATGGCATGACTTTTTTTGACTTTTTTGGGGTTATGACACCTTGAAAACAGTCTTGACCATCACAGGGAGATCAAAATCACAAAAGAAACAAGATTCAAAAAAGAAAAAAAAGAATTTGGTGAGGAGAGGAATCGAACCCGGGACTCTTTGCGCGTGAGGCAAAAGCGCAGCCACTGCGCCACGCGGCACACAAGAGAAGGGGCGCCCCAGGGTGGTGATAAAAGGGGGAGGCGGCGCGCCTTGGTGGAAGTGCAGAAGCCGCCGCCAAGAACAATTTTTTTTCAAATTTTCATCACTGTCTGTCTGTCGGTCTATCCGGATGTCCTCACAACTATCTTTAGCACTCATATGACTTGTCTTTGGTCAATCATCAATTGTTTTCGTTTAAATTTCTGCAATTTTGGAATTTCAGCAATGAATTTGGCGAGAAAGTAAAAACCACGTGGTTAAGATTGTTTATTGAAATTTAAAAATACGAAATCGCACAAAAAAGCACCAAAAAATCGAAAAATCATTCAAAAAACCCAAAAAAACGAAGATTTTCAGGTGGTGGCCTAGAAATCCAAATTTTGGGAAAACTAGTCCCCCCTATTTTTGGCCTAAAAACATCAAAATTTTGAATAAATTTCCATACAAATGGTTGAAAATCACGTTATAAATTGATATATGAAAAAAAAAATCCAACATTTTTCTACCCAACCCCCCAAAAAACCAAAATAGTTGGTGGCCTAGAAACCCAAATTCCTGGAAATCAAAGGATTTTGACCTGTAAAACCAAAATGGCCTAGTTTTTGCATTTTCTAGGCCATTAAAAACACAAAAAAACACAAAAATCAATAAAACTCGAAATTTCTTTACACCATGCTTTAAAATTTTCAACCGAGTTCTATTTACACAGCATCGGCGATCTTTCTCAGCTCACTCGCAGACATATCCGCACAATTCTCGTATCCATCGTCACCGTCAGCCTGAAAATTCAAAAAATTTGAGGGAGAAAACACGCTCCATTGAGAAAATGTGATTTTTTAGCGTTTTGGGTGGGAAATTTTAGAATTTTTTGTGTGAGAAATGTTAAAAATGTTGTTTTCTAACATAATTAAAAAGAAGAATTGAAAAAATTCCGTTTTGAGAAAAAAACTATGGGGGACGAGTTTTGGGTTTCTAGGCCACCAAGAAAAAATTATTTTCTAGAAGTTCTAATCAGAAATTTTCAAATTTTTTTGACAGAATGATTGATAATTTGTTTATATTAAGAAAAAACAAAAAATTTTGAGATCTCGGTACAAAAAAACCAAAAAACCGTGGGGGACTAACTTTCCACTTTTCAATTTTCTAGGCCACCTCACCTGTTTCTCGCCCTTTTTCGATTTCATCGACTTTTTCGACTTTTTAATCGATTTTTTCGCCGATTTCTCCTTCTCCTTATCGTTTTCCTTCGACTTTTCCTTACTACCATCCACTTTTTTCTCCTCCTCGTCAGGCTCCTCCTCCTTCTCGGCCCTCGGTGTGTCAGGGGGCGGAGCCGGCGATTTCGGATCGGGCGATTCGGGTTTCGCGGGTTTCGTTTTGGTCTGAGATGACGTCGATTCTCGACTTCTCTCCTTACTTTTCACTTTCTTTTTTCCGCAAATTGTTAGCAAGAATAGAGAGAGAAAAATCGATATTTGAAGGATGGGCAATGGGTCCAACTGGAAAATTTGACCGAAAATTTGAATTGCCGACGTGTTGGAAGTGCGCCCTAATCGACTTACTTTCATTTTGAAATCCGCGTTCCTCAATTTTTAGAGACACTCTTCACTCGTTTTTACGATTTTTTGAAACTGAATTTTTTGTTTTTTCTACTGGAAAGATTTGGGGGAAAGATATAGAATTTTAGTGTCAGTTCACGATTTTATTTTCTGGAAACTTCCAAATTTTGAGTTTTTTGAGCCCGAAAACGTGTAATTTGCTGAAAATTTGAATTTTTCTGCTTCCCGCGCTTTTATTTTTGAAAAGTGAAGCAAACGCGCTCTGTTGAGAACTCAAATGCGCGGGAGTTTGAATTTTAACAGCTGATTCTGGAAATTGGGGTGTCAGCTGAATTTCCGCCGTTTTTGATGGAAAACTTGAGTTTTAAAAAGATTTTCAAGATATTCTGGGTTGAAAAAATCGAAATTCAGAAAGAAAATTGCATTTTTATAGAAAAAACTGAAAAATCTCCAGTTTTCGAAATTTTTGTTATTTTTTCTGAAATTATTGAAAATTATTAACTGAAAATGCTGAAAATTATTTTCTCAATTTTTTACAATCCCAATTTCACCATGATTCCGTTGAAATCTCACTCTCCGACCGCTTCGTTTCCAGCCAAACTCCCAATTTTCCCGCCCATTAAATTCAAAAAGTGCTGCAAACGCGCTCCACGGCTAACGAAAAAGCGCGGCAGTTTGAAATTTGTTCCGTTGTTTTTTATTTTTTATTAATTTTTTTGTTGAAAATTGGGTTTTTGTAGGTTTTTCGGTGGTTTTTACTGGATTTTTGCCATTTTTTATGAGTTTTGGGTGAAAAATTAAGAAAAAATGATTAAATGGCTCGAAAAATCACAAAAAAACGGGGTTTCTAGGCCTGCAAATTTATTTTTCGTTCAAAAAAATTTTCCAGTTGATCTACCCGCGAAAATCTCAATTTCTCTGCAGAAAAACAACAACAATGTCTCCGAATTCTCATTTTTCGTCACTTTTCACTCATTTACTCATCCGAATTTCACTCATTTACTCATCCATGCGTGCATCGCTCATCGTCGCTCTTCTCCTCATCGGAGGTTGGTTTTTGGCCTAAAATCGGTCATTTTTTCCCATTTTTTTGCTTAAAATCAACAAAAATCATCAATTTTCAGCATATTTCACTGTCGGTCACCCGTCTAACCCGCTTCGTGCGAAACGAGACACCGATTTGGTCGGCGACGACTTCAGCGGTGATGGATCGGGCGCTTTTGGAGAGGACGCTTCTGGAGAGGGATCGGGATCCGGTGAGGGTTCTGGAGATGGGTCTGGAGAGGGATCCGGTGAAGAGACGTCGCCAATTGTGCCGATTGATCAAGTCACACTTCTTCAACTCGAAACGCTCAATAATTATGCTCAACAGGTGCAAGCCGACGCTCAGAAGTTGATTCATCAGGCCAATTTTGTGATTACTGAGGTAATTAGGGGTAATTAAGAGGAATTTGGGGGTTTTTGGCTTGAAATTCCGGAAATTTCTTGATTTTCGGTCAATTTCCATGATTTTTGGCCTAAAATCGATCAATTTTTAGCGAAAATCATCGGTTTTCACCAATTTTTTGCTTGAAAAGCAGGTTTTTAGCTTGAAAATTCACTTTTCGGCGTAAATTTTGGGTTTTCGGCTTGAATTCTCTATTTTTAGCTGGGATTCCGAGTTTTCAGTTCGCTTAGCTGAATTCATTGATTTCTGGCCTAAAATCTTTGATTTTACTCGAATTTTGCGATTTTCAGCACATTTTTCTGCTGAAAATCCGGTTTTTGCGATTTTTAGCGAAGATTTCGAGTTTTTTGATCAATTTTGCAAATAAATTGGCTATTTTCAGCTCGCTGAGCTGAATTTATTGATTTTTGACTTAAAATCATTGGATTTGACTCTATTTCCGCGATTCTCGACATAAAATCGATTAATTTTTCCCGAAAACTTCAACTTTATCGTGAAAATTGCACATGTTCGCTTAGCTGGCGCGCCTTTAACGCGATTTTCCATGTAAAAGTCTCTTGAAATCCGTCGAAAACCCAGAAAATTTGTCTCAAAATTTGAAAAATTGGAGTCTGGCGTACTTTTGACGCGTTGGAAACATTCTGAATTTCACGATTTTTCGTGGATTTCTAGCAATTTCGGCGCCAAATTTTCCCTATTTTCGTTCTTAAATATCGATTTTAACTGAAAATGCCTGGTTTTTTACCAAATAGGTTAAATTTTCCCGATTTTCGACATAAAATCCACGATTTTTCACAAAAATATCCACAATTTTAATCTAAATTTTCCCCCTAACCCATAATTTTCTTTCCAGATGACCGCTCTCTCCGCAAACGCCCAAAACCTGGGAGCCCTCTCGAACATTGTTCTCGTCAACTCTCAACTCGTTCTCGACAGTGCCCGTCTCGCCCTGAATGAGACTGAATCCAATGACGATGGTACCAATTCGACGACTACCTCCTCCCCATCCACCTGTACCACCTCGGCCGTCTGCTATTCTGATGACGGATGTGGAAGTGGAAAGTGTATCGGAGCGTTGGCCGGAACTTGCAATTGCAACTCTTGTGTCTATGGATGGCCGTACGTTACGGGGAAAATCGGAAAAATTTCAGAAAATAGCTTGAAAATGCTGAAAATCGGGTTTTTTTGGTTGAAAATCAGATCATTTTTCAGAAAATCTAGGCGAAAATAGCCGAACATTGAAAATGTTCTCTGAAAATAACCTGAAAACGCTGAAAATAGGCTATTTTTAGTCGAAAATCCGTTCATTTGTTGAAAAATCCCACTCAGCAATCGCGCTCCATTGAACATTCGCTCTGTTTTAAAATCATTTTTCAAGTTTCTTAACAATCAACTGCGCTCTTTCGCTGAGCATCGGTAATCTCTTTTTTTCGCGTTTTTCAACCAAAAATCAAGATATTTCAACAAAAATTCATTATTTTCGCTGAAAATCGGGAATTTTTCGTCTTTTTCCAGATTTTAAGTTTTTTCAACATCTTTCGACCCTGAATCCCTCGGTTTCTCAGTAGAGCGCCCTAGCATAGATGCCACGTGGTGGAGCACGTTTCGACTTTTTTCCAGCGTGTTTTGAGTAATTTTAAGCACAAAAACCGACTGAATATCATAAATTTCTACTAAAACCCCAAATTACAACCATTTTTCACCAAAATTTGAATTTTACTGACGAAAACAGGGGAAATTCCATCAAAGTTTAAAATTTTTCGAAATTTTGATAGATTTTTCTCATCAAAGTTACATTTTTGAGTCAAAATCAATGAAATTTGAGCCAAAATTGCAAGTTTTCGCTAAAAGACCGACATTTTGCCACCAATTTCCCATATTTTCGACTGTTTTCTCGAAACTTTTTGACTCAAAAACCCCGAAAATGCTGAAATTCCAATCCGAAACTGCTCATTTTCTCAGTAGAGCGCACTTGCATATGCCACGTGGCAGAGTTCAAAAAGCGTCTAAATCCCACAAATTTCTACTAAAATCCCAAATTACCCCCCTATTTTCCAGATGCCAAGAGGACAGTGCATGCGGAGGCTTCGTCGGCGCATGCAACAACATCACCGCCACTTGCGACTGCTTCGCCGCCTACTCGAAACACAACATGACACTCAACGACGCGTTGACTCAATTCTGCAACGTCGAGAAGTGTAACGGAGCCGTCGACAACGTCGAGAACTGCCACGGTCTCCCGTGCAACTACGGATTCTGTGTCTGCTAGAAGAAGAAGGATTTCTAAATTTTTCGATTTTTCGATTTTTGTTTTATGTTTGTCTCCCCCTCTATATATAATGCCCCCACGAAATAAAATAGCTTGCCAGGATCCACACCGCCCGGTTTTTCTCGGGAAAAACGAACAATGGGTTGTGTCGTCGTCGTTAGCCCGTTAGCCGATTACGCATCGGCCGAGATAACGGGTTGATAACGACGACGGGAATTCTCGTTTCCCGTGTATTCCCCGCCGCTTTATTCCGCATTTCTCCCATTTTCCCTTGAATCCATTCGACGCTTTCTCGATGCTTCTCCTTTTCCTTTGCCTCCTGGCACCTGCCACGTCATTGGCCGAGCCAATGCTCTACATGTTCCCCACGAATCCCCAACTCCACCCCCCGGCAATGTACCCGAATCAGCAGTTTATGAGGGGAAAAGTGAGGGATTTACCCGATTCCGGTGTGATTTATTTGAATCGGATTAAGCCGATTGCGGCAGAGTTTAAGCAGAATGTTGCCGAGGTGGAGGTGGAGGTGAAGACACTGCCACGTCATCAGAATGTGAGTTTCATTGAGGGAAAAATCACTGAAATCGGCTAAAAATCATGATGGAAGAGAAATTTCGCGGTGGCAGTGGAAGAGTAACCCAAATTTTGTAGCATTATTTTGCAAATTTGAATCAATTTTCCGCATTTTTAGACATTTTTTCAACGGTTTTATCGATTGTTAATAGTTATTTTGCCTGAAAATCGAATCCTTTCATGTTTCCATTCGAAAAAAAAAACGAGAAAATCGATTGGGGAACAGCAAAAATCACTTTTTTCGCAGAATTCTGCTACAAAATTTGGGTTTCTCTTCCACGACTACTGGTGTATTTTCTCTTCCATCTTGATTTCGAAGTCGATTTTGAGTTTTCAGTCAATTTTTCAAAGGTTCTATCGATTTTCAAACTTTACTTTCATTTTATGTCTGAAAATCAATTATTTTCTTGTTTCGATGCAAAAAAACGATAAAAATCTTTTGGAAATCAGCGAAAATTCCGATTTTCCGCTAAATTTTGTTACAAATTTTGGGTTTCTCTTCCACGGCCATTGGTGTAGTTTCTCTTCCATCTTGATTTTGAAGTCGGTTTCAAATTTCCAGACTGTTTTCTAAGGTTTTATCGATTTTTGATATTCATTTTGTCTGAAAAATCAATTATTTTCTTGTTTTAATGCCGAAAACAAGAAAATCTATTAAAAAATCAGAAAAACCCAAATTTTTCCGCAAAGTTTTGCTACAAAATTTGGATTTCTCTTCCACGGTCTTCAGTCAAATTACTCTTCCATTTCTTTATTTTTCGAATTTTCAGACATTTTTACAGATGATTTTTGAGATTTTTATGAGTATTAGTTTTGAAAATCGGTAATTATATTGATTTTATGCAAGAAAATGTTCAAAATCTAATGGAAAATGACGAAAACTCTCATATTTCGAAAAAAGATGTTACAAAAATTGGATTTCTCTTCCACGGCCACTCGTGTAGTTTCTCTTCCACCATGTTTTCTGTCATTTCAACTATTTTTCAAATCAATTTTCGCAGTAGTTTCGTCTGCTTTTTTATTATAAAAAGTGTGGAAATTGAAAAAATAGAAAATAATTCATTTTTTCGACAGAAAAAACACTGATAATTGACTTAGAACAAGCAAAAATTCAGATTTTTCGCCAAAATATGTTACAAAATTTGGGTTTCTCTTCCACGGCCACCATGCTGAACTTTCAGCGTAAAAATTGATTTTCAGACGGTTTCATGAATAATTTGAAGGGGTGTTCAGCATAATTGCGTTTTGATTTATGTTTTGAATTATTCCACTAGAAATCAGGTCGAAATTAGTGAAAAAAAACGTTTTTTTTTCTCTCTTTTTTTGGGTTTCTCTTCCACGGCCACCACTCCACTTTCCAATTTAAAACGATAAATTACGATAATTTTCAATAAAAATTGTTCATAAACTTAAAGAAACTTTATTGCGACAAAAATATCTTCAGAAAAACACGTTATTTCGAAGGTAAATCAGTTCTTGTCTGATTCGTTGGCTCCGCCCATCCAATTATTGGCGGAAATTCAAAAAATGTTTTTTAAAAAAACTTAGTTTTCCAGAAAAATCCATCATCTTTCGAAAAATACAATTCCGTGGAGGAGCGCGCACCGGCTCGTCGTCCAACCACCACCACCACCACAACTACAGTAGCCCCACAACCATCATCTACCCATCAGCCAAGATATTTCGCCGAGACGGTAAGTGCGCTCTATTGGACTTATTCAATATTCTCATTAGAGCACATTTTCAGAAAATCGATGACCAAAAGTTGGCATTCCAAAAACCGGAAAAGTTGTCAGTGCCGGAGGAGGCGGAGCTTGATCGGCTTCTCGATGACTTGCTGAAAAATGACAATATTCCAAAGGTAAGTGTGCTCTATCGCGACGCGGCGTGTACTCCACGTGGACAACTTGGATTTGAATTTTGAAGTTGAGTTTACCACGAGGCGTACACGGGGTTTTTTTTCCAATTTTTCGCACAGTTGTAAGAAAAAACCCGCTAAAACTATGATTTATCACAAAAAAAAAGAGAAAAATCGTTCAAAAACAACGAAAACTCAAATTTCCTCCGTGTACTCCTCGTGGACAAATCGAAAATCGAATTTTGAATGATTTGAGTAATTTTTGTTTGATAATTTGTGAATGAGGGAGAATACACAAGTTTTCAAAAATTATAAAACCGCGCTCCACCGCACAAATTTCAAAATGCCGTCTTCCAGCAAACACTCCAACTCGCAAAAATGAAACGAAGCGGTTCGAAACGTCACGTCGGCGCCATCGCCCCAAAACTCATCGCTTTCGACGGGACCGCCCGTGTCGAAAAGCCACGTGGCAAGGCGAAGGCTTACGGTAGTCCAACTTCAGTGAGATTACAGCCAAAGTACGCCGTAGGGTGAGTAATCGGTGCAAGAGTTTTGGGTTTCTAGGCCATCTAATTTTTCAGAACATCTTCCACAAAGAATCAGGGACCTGACTTTGACCCGTGGGAGCGGATGGGGCAGTAATTATGCAATAATTAATAATTTTAATTGAATAATAATCGATATTTAATTAGTGCAATTTTGATTTGATAATAAATTCAATTTTTAAAGTTTCCCCCAGATACTCGAAAATCAGAAAAAAACCTCACTGTTTTTTAGAACTTTAAATCGATTTTTTTCCTGACGTGTTGGTGTATGCGTACAGAAGTCGTCATAGGCACGCTGGGTATTCGCTCTACAACCAACCAATGGTTCCCTGAAATAAAAAACTTTTATAAAAATCGCTCTACACCGGTAGTTACCTTCAGAAGGAATCTTTGTCTGTCCTTTGGCAGACGATTCTCACGTTACCATTCGAAAGGCACGGAGTTTTTTTTATTGCTCACCAAAAAAAAACGAGCGAGTTGGGTGTAAATACACCCAACCCATCAAGTCTTCGCCTCCACGGCCGCCAGCTACGAGCGAGTTGGATACGCTATGTATCCAACCCATCAAGTCTTCTTATACTACGAGCGAGTTGGGTGTAAATACACCCAACCCATCAAGTCTTCGCCTCCACGGCCGCTAGCTACGAGCGAGTTGGATACGCTATGTATCCAACCCATCAAGTCTTCTTATACTACGAGCGAGTTGGGTGTGAATACACCCAACCCATCAAGTCTTCGCCTCCACGGCCGCTAGCTACGAGCGAGTTGGATTCGCTATGTATCCAACCCATCAAGTCTTCTTATACTACGAGCGAGTTGGGTGTAAATACACCCAACCCATCAAGTCTTCGCCTCCACGGCCGCCAGCTACGAGCGAGTTGGATACGCTATGTATCCAACCCATCAAGTCTTCTTATACTACGAGCGAGTTGGGTGTGAATACACCCAACCCATCAAGTCTTCGCCTCCACGGCCGCTAGCTACGAGCGAGTTGGATACGCTATGTATCCAACCCATCAAGTCTTCTTATACTACGAGCGAGTTGGGTGTAAATACACCAAACCCATCAAGTCTTCGCCTCCACGGCCGCCAGCTACGAGCGAGTTGGATACGCTATGTATCCAACCCATCAAGTCTTCTTATACTACGAGCGAGTTGGGTGTAAATACACCCAACCCATCAAGTCTTCGCCTCCACGGCCGCTAGCTACGAGCGAGTTGGATACGCTATGTATCCAACCCATCAAGTCTTCTTATACTACGAGCGAGTTGGGTGTGAATACACCCAACCCATCAAGTCTTCGCCTCCACGGCCGCTAGCTACGAGCGAGTTGGATACGCTATGTATCCAACCCATCAAGTCTTCTTATACTACGAGCGAGTTGGGTGTAAATACACCCAACCCATCAAGTCTTCGCCTCCACGGCCGCCAGCTACGAGCGAGTTGGATACGCTATGTATCCAACCCATCAAGTCTTCTTATACTACGAGCGAGTTGGGTGTAAATACACCCAACCCATCAAGTCTTCGCCTCCACGGCCGCTAGCTACGAGCGAGTTGGATACGCTATGTATCCAACCCATCAAGTCTTCTTATACTACGAGCGAGTTGGGTGTAAATACACCCAACCCATCAAGTCTTCGCCTCCACGGCCGCTAGCTACGAGCGAGTTGGATACGCTATGTATCCAACCCATCAAGTCTTCTTATACTACGAGCGAGTTGGGTGTAAATACACCCAACCCATCAAGTCTTCGCCTCCACGGCCGCCAGCTACGAGCGAGTTGGATACGCTATGTATCCAACCCATCAAGTCTTCTTATACTACGAGCGAGTTGGGTGTAAATACACCCAACCCATCAAGTCTTCGCCTCCACGGCCGCTAGCTACGAGCGAGTTGGATACGCTATGTATCCAACCCATCAAGTCTTCTTATACTACGAGCGAGTTGGGTGTGAATACACCCAACCCATCAAGTCTTCGCCTCCACGGCCGCTAGCTACGAGCGAGTTGGATACGCTATGTATCCAACCCATCAAGTCTTCTTATACTACGAGCGAGTTGGGTGTAAATACACCCAACCCATCAAGTCTTCGCCTCCACGGCCGCTAGCTACGAGCGAGTTGGATACGCTATGTATCCAACCCATCAAGTCTTCTTATACTACGAGCGAGTTGGGTGTGAATACACCCAACCCATCAAGTCTTCGCCTCCACGGCCGCTAGCTACGAGCGAGTTGGATACGCTATGTATCCAACCCATCAAGTCTTCTTATACTACGAGCGAGTTGGGTGTAAATACACCAAACCCATCAAGTCTTCGCCTCCACGGCCGCCAGCTACGAGCGAGTTGGATACGCTATGTATCCAACCCATCAAGTCTTCTTATACTACGAGCGAGTTGGGTGTAAATACACCCAACCCATCAAGTCTTCGCCTCCACGGCCGCTAGCTACGAGCGAGTTGGATACGCTATGTATCCAACCCATCAAGTCTTCTTATACTACGAGCGAGTTGGGTGTGAATACACCCAACCCATCAAGTCTTCGCCTCCACGGCCGCTAGCTACGAGCGAGTTGGATACGCTATGTATCCAACCCATCAAGTCTTCTTATACTACGAGCGAGTTGGGTGTAAATACACCCAACCCATCAAGTCTTCGCCTCCACGGCCGCCAGCTACGAGCGAGTTGGATACGCTATGTATCCAACCCATCAAGTCTTCTTATACTACGAGCGAGTTGGGTGTAAATACACCCAACCCATCAAGTCTTCGCCTCCACGGCCGCTAGCTACGAGCGAGTTGGATACGCTATGTATCCAACCCATCAAGTCTTCTTATACTACGAGCGAGTTGGGTGTAAATACACCCAACCCATCAAGTCTTCGCCTCCACGGCCGCTAGCTACGAGCGAGTTGGATACGCTATGTATCCAACCCATCAAGTCTTCTTATACTACGAGCGAGTTGGGTGTAAATACACCCAACCCATCAAGTCTTCGCCTCCACGGCCGCCAGCTACGAGCGAGTTGGATACGCTATGTATCCAACCCATCAAGTCTTCTTATACTACGAGCGAGTTGGGTGTAAATACACCCAACCCATCAAGTCTTCGCCTCCACGGCCGCTAGCTACGAGCGAGTTGGATACGCTATGTATCCAACCCATCAAGTCTTCTTATACTACGAGCGAGTTGGGTGTGAATACACCCAACCCATCAAGTCTTCGCCTCCACGGCCGCTAGCTACGAGCGAGTTGGATACGCTATGTATCCAACCCATCAAGTCTTCTTATACTACGAGCGAGTTGGGTGTAAATACACCCAACCCATCAAGTCTTCGCCTCCACGGCCGCTAGCTACGAGCGAGTTGGATACGCTATGTATCCAACCCATCAAGTCTTCTTATACTACGAGCGAGTTGGGTGTGAATACACCCAACCCATCAAGTCTTCGCCTCCACGGCCGCTAGCTACGAGCGAGTTGGATACGCTATGTATCCAACCCATCAAGTCTTCTTTTTTTTCTTGACCAAAAACTACGAGCGAGTTGGGTGTGAATACACCCAACCCATCAAGTCTTCTTCTGCTTCCTCCTCCTCATTGGCCGCACTGAAAAATGAAATTTACGAATTGTCAGCAATTCAATGTTTCAAAAAAGAAATAATTTGGCGTCAAGAATGCTAAGCGATGCAAGCTTTTTAGTTAAACCCGACTTGTGTATAGGAAGTTATAATTTTTGACTAATTTCCAGTTATTTATTTCTTGAAAACTGGTTTTTTGGACAAATATTTGCCGCAAAAGCACTGGGTAACGGCAATGAACCTCTAGAAAACGCGCTCTGCGGCTAATCGGGATGGGCGCGGAGCGGTTTTCAGCCGCGACGCGACGAGCAGCATTGAGCGCTATGTGAAATCTACTTTTCTTCACTGAAAACACAATTAAAATGTGTCTGTTTCGAAGAAAAAAGTCAAAATCAACTAGACTTACATTTTCCTGTCTCCGAAAACACAAGTAACATGAGGCGTAGAAGAAGAAATCTAAAAGTTTTTATCATAAAACTACGGAAAAAACAACCTGAAAAGTTCGCCTTGAGCTGTTCGTAGATTTTGTCCATTTTCGTTGCATTAGTTGACTGAAAACATATTTTTCTCAATTCGCTAATATTATTTCAAAAGAAAAACAAATAAAATGTACGAAAAGTTGATTTTAAACGATAAAAAATGAAGAAAAACGAGCTTCGCGGCTCATCATTTGAAAGGAGCCGCGACGCGCACGCAACGCGTCTCTCTCGGTGTCGATTTACGAGATTGAATTGTGGTTCATCGCCATTAACCCGTGCAAAAGCCGATTTTTGTTGAAAATCCAAAATAGTTTTGAAAATCATTATTAGCAGCCCACCTCTTCTTACAACTGCGCTCCGTCGCAAACGAGAGAGTATCGGGGAGAGAGACGCAGAGTTTTTTTCTGGCACTAGATCGATTTTGAACATTTCTGATTAAAAAATGGTGAAAACCGATATTGTGTCAGACAAAAACTCTGCGTCTCTCGCCGATACTCTCTCGTTTGCGACGGAGCGCAGTTGTAATAAAAACGCTCTGCTAATAAAACTTTTCTGTTTCTCCAGACGTCCGGATCTTAAATTCAAGGCAAAAAACGCTGATTTTCTGCTCAAAAACGTCAAAATGTCTCAAAATTTATCAAAAAACTAGGTTTTCAGTCATTTTCGATCGATTTTCTCTTAAAAATCTCAAATTTTCCCCGATTTCCGTACCTCCGCATCGATCTTCGACTTGTTTCCACTCCTCGTCGCCACGACGTCGTCCTGGGGCATCCTTCTAAAAGGCGAGGCGTCTGAAAGTGGAAAAATTCAAAAAGGAGCGATTTTGAGTGGAAAATGAGGAGAAAATACACAATTTTCTCAATTTTGGCTCTGAAAAACCAAAAAAATCAATTTTCAGACGAAAATCCACTAAAAACGACATTTTTCAGCAAAAATCGATAAAAAACTGGGAAATCTGAGCGAATGGTGGATTCCCGCCAGCTTGGCCAATGGTGGAGGTCAAAAATCACTGTTTTATTCATAAATTGTTATTTTTTGTCCATTTTTTCACTGTAAATTCGGTGAAATGTAAGTTTTTATCTTAAAATTTAGTTTGTTCGGTTTAATACTCTTAAAATATCAAGTTTTCGTATCTTTTTTGAGCGAAAAACATTAAAAATTCAATAAAAATTGTGATCGTGGTGGGACCCATTGACAATATCGAGTCATGCGCCCAGATTTACGAGAGGTACTGTAATTAATTTTTTTCTTCGATTTTTCTTCCAAAAATCCGACAAAAACGAGGAAAAAACTCAAAAAAGGTGCAAAATGTTTAGAAAATATTCATTTTTATCGATTTTCAGCATAAAAAATCACAAAAAAACCACAAAAATTATGCAAAAAACGCGAAAAATCCATCTTCATCCATCACTTGACAATTATCGATTTTCTTGCTCATATCCAATAAATCCATCAAATTCGTGGGAATCAAATTGAAAATGGGCGGCCACTCGGGCGGCTCGTGCAGATATTTCCCATCGACGTCAAGCATATGGGAACGGTCCGATGAGAAGAGTGTCAGGTACAAAGGGGCGGGGATTACACGGAATTTTCTGGAAAAATCGATAATTTATAGGCCACGCCCACTCAAAATTTTCAAAATTATTTTGAAATGTTCGCCAAAAACATGCCACGCCCACTTTTTGAAATTAAAATTTTTTTTTTAAATTTTGAAACTTGGAACTGTGCAAACGTGCTCCACTGAATTTTCCGGATATTCCGATAGAGCGCGTTCAAAATTATCGATAAAAATGTCGAAATTCTCTGAAAAATGGAAAAATCGATAATTCATAGGCCACGCCCACTATAAAACTTTAAAAAAATGCAAAAATTCATGTTTTGCAAGTGCGCTCTATCGAATTTGTACAAAAATCACGTTTTTTTTTTGAAAATTGGCCGGAAAAACTGACCACGCCCACTTTTTAATGGAAAATTTGAAAGTTTTCGAAATTTTTTGAAGTTTCAAGCTGTGCAAACGTGCTCAACTGGATTTTTCGAATTTCCCGGTTATTCCGATAGAGCGCATTTGTAAACTGGGGAAATTTGAAAAGTTTCGAATTATAAGTGATTTTTTTCGACAAAATTATCGATTTTTGCGCTCAAACTTGAAATTTAATGCTTTTTATCGATTTTTGTCGACAATTTTATCGACATTTTCCCCAAAAATTATCGATTTTCTCACTTAATTTTGAAATATTGTAAAATTTATCGGCATTTATCGACTTGTTCCCGAAATTATCGACTATGTTATTGAAATGATCGATTTTCGCTCTGAAACTTGAAATTTTGTGAATTTTATCGACTTTTATCGACATTTTCCACAAAATTATCGACTTCCAACCAATCAAACCTTTTATATTTCTCCGGATACAGTGAACTCTCCTCCAAATTCATCGTCTCTCTCCAATACGTCGAAAAGTCGACACCCCACTCGAGTGTCGAATCCAAATCGAACACTTTCGATCTATCGTTTCCCGAATTCTTGTCGATTCCGATGACGTGGTAGTCCCAGAGACAGTAACCACTGAAAGATTATCGATTTTCGAAAAAAATCAGAGATTTATCGATTTTTGTCGATAAAACTCAAATTTTTATCGACAAATTTCCGAATTTTATCGATTTCTGAGCTGTTTCTTCGTCTTTTATCGATAAATCGGTCGATATTCGAAAAAATCCTAGATTTGTCGACTTTTTTTCGAAAATTTTCGTTTTGTCGACAAAACTCATCTTCTTCGAGATTTTTAAAAATATGATTTCCAGGTGTTTTTATCGGTTTTTATAGATTTTTGTCGATAAATTGTTCGATTATCGACAAATTTCTCAGTTTTATCGATTTTGAACCATTTTATCGACTTTTCCTAAATTTTATCGATTTTTACCGACACACTCAGTTTCTGTTCCAATTTTTGTATTTTATCGATTATTGGAACGAAATTTTGCCGTTCTGTCAATTTTTATCGACTTTATGGTGAATTTTTATCAAATTTTCAAATTTTTATCGACTTTTTTGTCGATTTTCATCAAATTTCCGGATTTTATCGACTTTTATCAACAAATTTATCGATTTTTATCGAATTTCCAGATTTTTGGTTGTTTTATCAACTTTTATCGACAAATCTGCCGATTCTTCTCAAATCTCCTGATTTTTATCAAATTCTGTCGACTTTTATCGATAAATTTATAGATTTTGAGCCATTATATCGACTTCCCATCAAAATTTTAGACTTTTCGGTCGATTTTTCGATTTTCATTGACTTTGAAACGGTTTTATCGACAAATTTTCCGATTTTTTTTCGGTTTTCCAGATTTTTGCCTGTTTATCGACTTTTATCGACAAATTTGTCGATTTCCCTCAAATTTTCTGATTTGTATAAAATTTTATCGACAAAGTTATCGATTTTTATCGATTTTGAGCCATTTTATCGACTTTTTTGTCAAATTTTCTCGTTTTCCCATCAACGCACCCCTCTTTTCTCGACGATTTCTGCCTCCACAACGGAACACATTTGATCTCATTCGAAATGAGAACCGCCCAAAAGTTCTCTCGATTCATTGGCCAGTTTTCACACAATTTGTACACATTCTCCTCACAATAACACGATTTGTACAGTGCCTCCTCTACCGGTATCATTCTTTTTCGGATATTATGCCTAAAATGTTAAAAATTGGATTTTTCGGGGAAAAATAAGGAAAAATGAGAATTTAAGGGAAAAATATCCACAAAAATGGTGAAAAATGACAAAAATACAGAAAAAGTGAAATTTATATGAAAAAAACCTGACTAAATCTAAAAATTAGGCAATTTAACACAAAAAATCGAAAAAAATTGGAGAAAATCGAAAAAATTAGACATCCAATTGAACATTTCCAGCGGATTGATCCAGATATTTGGCGATCGTCGGTTTCAGCTCGTTGTCGATGAAATTGACGGTTTGGGAGACGCAACGACCGGTGAAATTGATCGGATTGGAGACGAGACCGACGACACGATCACGCACCTGAAATTGACGAGTTATTGATTAAAAAGTCGATTTTTATCGACAAATTAATCGATTTTCGGTCAAAACATGGAATTTTTGTGATTTTTATCGACTTTTATCGACAAATTTCCAAAATATAGACTTTTATCGACAAATTCCTCTAAATTATCGACTTTTATCGATAATTTTTGAAAAATAATCGAATTTTGTTGACTACTTTCACGGTAATTCAAAGTGAACCTATGCAAACGCGCTCTATTGAGAAAAATCGCTTACCTAAATTTTTTTGTTCAAACTGAAAAACTTTGACAAAAAATAGGTTTCAGGAGATATATAATCGAGAAAGGCCAATTTTTTGGAAAAACAAAAGATATTGAAAAATTGCAATTTAGGCGTCAAATAATATTACCAAAATGAAGTCTCAACAAAGCGCGTTTGCATAGGTTAAGATTGAATCATCGTGTACTTTCTCAAAATTATCGACTATTATCGACAATTTTCTCAAAATTATCAATTTTCCCACAAAACTTGAAATAAAGAGATATCTGTCGACTTTCATCGACTTTTATCGACTACTTCATCAAAATTATCGATTTTCGCACTAAAACTTGAAATTTTGTGATTTTTTTTTTTTTAACTGGAAGTTCGATTTTCGAGGTGGTCCTAAAGATATTTCGAGGCCAAAAAAGTGACTTTTTGGTGGTACTAGCGTATGAAAAGTGATAGGTTCATGAAAATTTGTGTCCGGGGGTTATTTTGGATTGGGAATCGATTGGCATTCACAGATTTTTGATATCTCTTATGGGTTTTCCAGAACCCCCAAATTCGAGGGGGGTCCTAAAGATATTTCGCGCACTGTAGCTGGTTTTCTCCAATTTTATCGACATTTTATCGACATTTCATACCCGTACCGAATCAAAGAACGGATCAGCCATCGTCTGTCGAATATCGACTTTCCGTGTCGCCTGAAGCTGTTTCGCCTCCAACGCGGTCTTCCGAATGACAGCGTGAGCCTGTTGTCTGTCGACTCCCTCCTCAGTCAACATCATCATCGCCTTCTCTAATCCGAGAAAAGCGATCTCATCCTCAACAATCTTCGCCACATTTTCAGTTTGGACGGTGAGTCCTTCGAAGATGTTCTGGAAAATTGGAATTTTTCGATCCAAAAATGATGAAAATCGGCTGAAATTTTTGGAATAAAATGAAAATTTGGGCATAGCTCCCGCATCTTTTACCTATTTCCGAGTGGATATTTCTGGAATTTCAGTAACTGAGCATTCTCAGCTACTATTCCAGTAATTTCCAGTCGGAAATAAGTTAAAAACTGCTCAAATTCATGATTTCCGGCGATTTTCAGCCAATTTTTTGCCTGAAAGCGGCAAAAATACTGGTTTTTCATGAACTAATCACTAAAATCACTAAAAATGTTCCAAACCTGCCAAAATTCATTATTTTTGTAGAAATTGAAGTTGGTGGCCTAGAAAACAGGAAAGTTGGGAAGTTAGGCCACGGAACCTATTTTTATCCATATGTTGCAATTTGTTCAGCTGATGGCCTAGAAAACCAAAATATGAGAAAGTTAGGCCACCACGAACTCGTCGCAGTTTTTCAACAAAAAATCTCGAAAAATGACCTAACTTTCTCATATTTTGATTTTCTAGGCCACCAAGCTCAAAAATCTTCATTTTGGCTCAAAATTTTTGGTATAAAATGAAAATTTGGGCATAGCTTCCGCATCTTTTTCCTATTTCCAAGTGGATATTTCTGGAATTTTAGTAAAATACTACTATTCCAGCAATTTCCAGTCGGAAATAAGTGTGTATACGGTAGTTTTCCTAGAAAACCAAATTTCGGGAGTTAGGTCACCAACACAATGCTCGAAAAGTACAAAACTCGAAAAAATCGAGTTTTCCGAAAAAAAATTGATGGCCTAACTTTTGCAAAACCTCGGCCACCGGTCAAATTCACGGATTCTCTGGTTTTTTTTTTGATTTTTGAGCTATTTCAGTGCGAGTAGAGTTTCCCAAGTCACTCGATTCCCTGCTTGCCGAGTTTTCGCTAAATTTGGTTTTCTAGGCCATCCACCAAAAACTTCCGTTTTTTGCTCATTTTTAAGAGAATGATGGCCTAACTTTCCGGTTTTCTAGGCCACCAACAGAAAAATGAAAATTTGGGCATAGTTTCCGCATTTTTCACCTATTTCCGAGTGGATATTTCTGGAATTTGGGTAACTGAGCATTCTCAGCTACTTTTCCAGTAATTTCCAGTCGGAAATAAGTTAAAACTGCTCAAATTCATGATTTTCCGCACAAAACCCCTCTAAATCGGCGATTTGCAGCCAATTTTCCACCTTAAATCGGCGAAACTAATGGTTTTTCATGAAAGAATCACTAAATTTCGCATTTCGTTCCAAACCTGACAAAATTCATTATTTTCGTAGAAATTGAAGTTAGTGGCCTAGAAAACCGGAAAATTGGAAAGTTAGGCCACGGATTTTGAAGTCGTTTTAGATCCGAAAGTTGCAATTTTCAACGATTTTTAGCTGATGGCCTAGAAAACCAAAATATGAGAAAGTTAGGCCACCACGAACTCGTCGCAGTTTTTCAACAAAAAATATCGAAAATTGGCCTAACTTTCTCATATTTTGGTTTTCTAGGCCACCAAGCTCAAAAATCTTCATTTTGGCTCAAAATTTTCGTATAAAATGAAAATTTGAGCATAGCTTCCGCATCTTTCACCTATTTCCGAGTGGATATTTCTGGAATTTGGGTAACTGAGCATTCTCAGCTACTTTTCCAGTAATTTCCAGTCGGAAATAAGTGTTGATATGGTAGTTTTGATCATTTTTTACCAAAATGGTGGCCTAACTTTTCAACTTTCCAGTTTTCTAGGCCACCATCTCAAAATCCATCAATTTTTCCACAATTTTGAGATTAAATTGGGAGGGAAATGCAGGAAATCGTGGTGGCCTAACTTTCCGGTTTTCTAGGCCACTTTGGCTCAAATTTTCTGTGCTACCTGAAGCGTAGTCAACAACGCCTCGGCCGTCAGCAGCACATCGGGAATCAACATTCTCCTGCCCGCCGAATCATCCAACGTTCTCTCCAACCCCTGATCCGCGAGAATCGTCAACGCCTCCTGCGGAGCATTGATGAGTTTCCGAGCCAGTGAGCAACACCGTTCACTCTTCATCGGATTCTTCTTATAAGGCATCGCCGACGAGCCGATTTGATCTTTTTCGAACGGCTCGAGGAGCTCACCGAACGCTTGGAGAACCCGAATGTCGGTGCAAACTTTCTTAGCGGCGGCTCCCAGTAGGGATAGCGAGAATACCAATTGAGCATCCTGTTGGCGGGAGTACGTCTGCCCGGTGATCAAAAATCTATGCTTAAAATCGGCTTTTTTGGTGACCAACTTGTCCAACGCCTCCACTTTCGACTCATCCCCTCCGAAAAGTGTCAAAAATGAGTCTTGGGTTCCCGTGGCGCCCTTGATTCCCCTGAATCTCATTTGATCTCGGAATTGAGCCAACGACTGGAATGCCATGAGCAATTCTTGAGCCCAGAGGACGCCTCGCTTGCCTACAGTAACCAGAGACGCCGTTTGATAGTGAGTTCGGCCGACGGTCACCACTTCCTTGTTGGTCAACGAGAATGTGGCGAGACGATCGATGACGGTGGCGAAGCGCTGAAAATGACTCATTTGAAAATGATGAATTTTTGAAAAGTTGAGTTTGTGGTGACCTAACTTTCTCATATTTTGGTTTCCTAGGCCATCAGCTAAATTACAAAAAATGCAACTTTTGGAACAAAAACAGCAGTAATTCACATGGCCTAACTTCCCAACTTTCCGGTTTTCTAGGCCACCAAGCTCAGAAATTTTCGTTTTAGCTCAAATTTTTGGTAAAAATGAAAATTTGGGCATAGCTTCCGCATCTTTTACCTATTTCCGAGTGGATATTTCTGGGATTACAGTAACTTAAATGCTAGTGCATTTTGAAGTACTATTCCAGTGATTTCCAGTTGGAAACAAGTTAAAAACTGCTCAAATTTACGATTTTCCTTATTAAAACATTCTAAAACAACGATTTTCAGCCAGTTATTGGCCTGAAATCGGCGAAACTAATGGTTTTACATGAAACAATCACTAAGATACAGAATTTCTCGCTCAATCAATATATTTCGGCTCAAAAAGTGCACTTTTAGCGCTAAAAAAACTTGATTTTAAGCTTTTTTGAAGGTTCATGAGGCAAAAACGGCATTTTCGCTCTCTTGCATCCAAAAGTTATCAATATTGTAAAATATTGAATTTTGACTTAAAAATTTTAGTTTTCTATCAATTTCGATGAGTTTTAGCTCAAAAACTAAATTTTGAGTCATTTTCCGAAATTTGGGCATAGCTTCCGCATCTTTCTCCTATTTCCGAGTGGATATTTCTGGAATTTCAGTAACTGAGAATACTCAGCTACTATTCCAGTAAATTCCAGTCGGAAATAAGTGTTGATATGCTAGTTTTGGTCGTTTTTTCGAAAATGATGACCTAACTTTCCAACTTTCAGGGTTTCTAGGCCATCAAGTTCAAAAATCTTCGTTTTGACTCAAATTTTTGCGCTGTAAAACAGGGAAATGTCGGTTTTTAAGCTTTTTTGAAGGTTCATGAGGCAAAAACGGGATTTTCGCTTCATTACACTTAAAATGTGAACAATATTGTAAATTGTTGAATTTTGAGCTGAAAATTTCAGCTTTCAAGTGATTTTGATGAATTTTAGCTCGAAAAATTCGATTTTTGAGCCATTTTTGCAAATTTGGGCATAGCTTCCGCATCTTCTACCTATTTCCGAGTGGATATTTCTGGAATTTCAGTAACTGAGCATTCTCAGGTACTATTCCAGTAATTTCCAGTCGGAAATAAGTGTTGATATGGTAGTTTTGGTCGTTTTTTCGAAAATGATGACCTAACTTTCCAACTTTCAGGGTTTCTAGGCCATCAAGTTCAAAAATCTTCGTTTTGGCTCAAATATTCTCAATTTTCGAGCTTTTTTCGCGATTTTTCAATGGATTTTCCTCTCCCTAACCTTCAGAATATGATCAATGGAATCGCGGAAAGCGATCAAATCAGCATTATCCTGCACAAAGCAAGACGTCGCTCCCAAATGAATAATTCCAGCGGCAAGCGGACAAATCTTTCCGAACGCATGGTTATGAGCCATCACATCGTGCTTCAATTTTCTCTCCTCCGATCGAATAAACGCCCAATCGAAATGCTTAATTTCAGTCTTCATTTGATCGATGGCCTCCTGAGTCACTTGTTTCAATCCGAGCTCTTTCTCCGCCTCCGCCAACCAAATCCATAGTTGACGCCATAGTGTCGCCTTATTCGTCTCCGAGAGAATCGAAACGAGCGGACTGTTTTTACAGTAACGCGTCGAGAGCACCGACTCGAATTTGTCTTCAGAGGTCATTGTTACTGCTGCAAAAATTGAGGCTTTAGGGGAAAAATACGAAAAAATACAAGAGATTTATCGATTTTATCGATAAAACTCAAATTTTTGTCGACTTTCACCGATTCTTGGAGATTTTCAGAACGTTTTATCTACTGATATCATCTTTTTCGATAAATTTGCCGATAATCGACAAATTTCTCGGTTTTATCGAATTTTGTCGACTTTCAGAACGTTTTTTCGACTTTTATCGATTAATTGTCTGCATTTTTTCGATTTCTGAGCCGTTTCTTCGCTTTTAATCGATAAATTTGTCGATATTCGAAAAAATCCTAAATTTATCGACTTTTTCGAAAATTTTCGTTTTTTGTTTTTTTGTCGACAAAACACATCTTATTAGCGGTTCTTTAAAACTGATTTTGAGGTAGTTTTTATCGATTTTTATCGATAAATTTGTCGATTATCGATAAATTTCTGATTTTTATCGATCTTCCGGAGTTTTCAGAAGAAAAACAGCGGAAAAATAAGAAAGAAAACGGTTTTCATACAAAAAATATCAGAAAATATGAACATTTCTATCAAAAACACTCGAGTTTTCAAAACGCAGCTTTCAGCGCGAAAAATCTGAAAATTGACTCGATTTTCGTCCAAAATGAACGTTTTCTGATAAGAATTCCAGTGGAAAGCTGGAAATTTCATTTTCAACACTCCTGTCGCTTAAATCGACTTTCTAGACTCATTTTTCGTGAAATTCGAGTGATTTTCGATACGCTTTGACCAAAAAACCCTATTTTTCAGCTCAAAAATCGATAAAACACTCAAAATTCCTGGAAAACACCACGAAAACGCGAATTTTCAGTCTGAAAAAGCTGAAAGTGTCATCATGGCCGAAGTTTTTCTAGGCCAGTTCTGCTCACTCAAGATTGGTAGCCTAGAAACCCAAACAGAAAAAAGTTCGGCCATGATCACATTTTTAAGCATTTTCGGATTGAAAATACGCGTTTTCGGGTTAATTTAAGGGATTTTGAGTATTTCTTTCGATTTTTGTGCTGAAAAATAGGGTTTTCCAGCCAAAACTGATAGAAAGTCACACGAATTTTACGAAAAATGAGTCTAGAAAGCCGATTCAAGCGAAAAGAGTGGTGAAAATAAAATTTTCAGTTTTTCACTGGAATTCTTATCAAAAAACGTTCATTTTGGACGAAAATCGAGTGAATTTTCAGATTTCTCTCTAAAAAAGAATGAAATTTCGTCTTTTTTCGACGAAAAACATCAATTTTTCGCTGTTTTCCACCCGAAACCATCATTTTAACTGTTCAGAGCCACCCGCCAATCACAAAAACAATTCGCAAATTCCAAAAAAGATAAGAAAATCGGTTGATACCCATCAAACCATTAAAAAACAGTGAAAATGCAATAAAAAACAGCGAAAAAGTATATTTTTGGTGAGACAGAATTGAATCGTGAGAGAAAAAAAAGTGAAAAAGTCAGTCAAAAATGGCAGAAAATTGATATTTTACGGTATTTAGAGAGAGAAAAAGCTCGAAAATTGGATAAAAATCAGGAAAAATGCGAAAAAATTGTGAAAATTGGGGAAAAGGAAGCTATTAGACTTTCAGGTCATATGGAAGTGCGCTCTATTGATAATTAGCTAATTTTGAGCAGTTTTTCATGATTTTTGGCATAAAAATTCGCTTTTTCTTCATCTAAAAGCGATAAAAACTTCAAAAATCATCAAATTTTAACAATTATCAACAGAGCGCACTTTCACACACAGCACACAAACATAATACAAATAAAAAGATCATTTTGAGACGTTGAAAAATGAGATTTTGGTGATAAAAGCGCGTAGATCAATTAATAATTCTGTCGTTTTGGTGGTTGGAGGCTGTAGCCGTGAAGTTCGCACCATCCGACCGGAAGAATGTCGTGAGAGCTGGAAAAATTGGGGTTTTTAGGGTTTTGAGCGAAAAAATGAGTTTTTCATGGAAAATTTCAGATTTCGGTCGAAAAAGGCGACTTTTCAACGAAAAAACTCAAATTTTTGCTGAAAAACGATATTTTTTTATTAAAAATGATACTTTTTTGAGCGAAAAAGCGAGTTTTTCATAGGAAATCATCGAAATTTCTATGAAAAATCATATTTTTTGATCGGAAAATCGCTTTTTGTGGTTGAAAAACCTAAATTTCATCAATTTTTGACGAAACAATGAAGAAAATCATCAAAAAATGCAATTTTTCAACGAAAAAACTCAAATTTTCGCTGAAAAATTACACTTTTTGATTGAAAATATTGATTTTCGTGACTAAAAACCCAAATTTCATCGAAATTCTAAATAGCAACTCTACTGTAAATTTCATCAATTTTCTAATAGAAAACATCATTTTTGACGAAAAAGTTGAATGAAAGTCATATTAAAAAGCGATTTTTCACAAAAAAAACTCAAATATTTGCGAAAAATGTGAAAATTAAAGATTAAAAATTGATTTTTATCGCATTTTTAATGGAAATTTCATCAAATTTTGTTGAAAATTCTGTGAAAAATAACGAAAAATTGATGAAAATGGTCAAAAATTCTGATTTTCATTGAAAAATTTTGCTAATTTCGACGAAAAATACGTCGATTTTCATCGAAAAAACCTCATTTTCCCACCGAAAATCACATTTTTAATGAAAATTTTGTGAAAAATGGCAAAAAAACGACGAAAAAAGGCATTTTTCAACAAAAACCCTCTTTTTCCACCGAAATTTCTCATTTCTCCCTCCAAAAACGTACTCAATATCGTAAAGCTCGTCGAATTCCTCATCCCATCCGTCGAAATTCACATTTATGATTCGTCCGTGTACTCCTTTGATCGTCGCCGGACAAATGAACTGATTCTCACACATATCCGCCGCTTCGAGACGCATTCCCACCTGAAAATCGATAGAAAATGGCTGAAAATTGATAGAAATCTCGAAAATTTTGAATTTCCAACGTATTTCAACGAGGTTTTTGGGTTTTTCAGGATTTTTATGATTTTTGTGCTGAAAAATAGGGTTTTTCGGTCAAAACTGATCGAAAATCAGACGAATTTCACGAAAAATGAGTCTAGAAAGTCGGAAATTTCAGCATTCCTATCAAAAAACATGAATTTTGGACAAAAATCGAGTAAATTTTCAGATTTTTCGCTGAAAATTAATGAAATTTCGTCTTTTTTCGACGAAAAATGGCGATTTCTCACTGTTTTCCGCCTGAAAACCATAATTTTAAAGGATTTTAGCATGAATTTTTGGATTTTTGAGCTCAAAATCTCAAATTTTCAGTGATTTTCAGCCATTTCGAACCGAATTCTCTATGGCTGAAAATTTCGAAAAATCCGGAGAAAAAATGATGTAAAATCGCATTTAACTCAATTTCTGTAGATTTTCATCAATTTCGGACGAATTTTACCCAAATTTATCATATTTTGGCCGATTTGCAGCAGTTTCCAGCAAATTTCAGTCCGAAAACCACCGTTTCTTTGATTTTTCGAGCAATTTTCAGTGAATTTCAGCCATTTCCATACCTGAAACATATTCAATCTCTCCTCGGCGGGTTCGGTTCTAAACAATTCCAACGGCATTTTCTCGGCGTTCTCCTTCTCCAAATACTCGTCCCATTTGAATGTTCCCTCGAATTGATCAGGATCCGCCAGCTCCAATCCATTTTTCTCGGCGTATCCGACGGGAAACATGAATGTGTTATTGATATGAATTGGGAAACTCTCATCCAACTGATCCGGACCTAGAAATATCAATTGTTGGGAAAAGTTAGGCCATCAACACAATGCTATATGTGAAAAATTACTTTTTTTCAAGTGAAAAATGATAAAAATCGACAAAATCCGGTCAAAAACCCAGTTTTTTTGAGTTGGTGGCCTAGAAAATCAAATTTCGAGAAAAGTTAGGCCATGGACTGGTTTTCATGGCCTAGAAACCCAAAACTCGGCCATCGAGGTTTTCAACCGAAAATATGGGAAAAACGGTCAAAATTGGCTATTGGTGGCCTAGAAAATCAAATTTTTAGAAATCTAGGCCAGGGAGTAGGTTTTGGTGGCCGAATTCTAATGGCCTAGAAACCCAAAACTCGGCCATCGACTAAAAATAGCGAAACATTTTTGAAATTGGCTACTGGTGGCCTAGAAAATCAAATTTAGTGGGAAGTTAGGCCACCAACACAATACTCATGGCCTGGGATTCCAAGTTTACCCTAAAAATAGTCGAAATCAATGGATTTTAGATGGTGGCCTAGAAAACCGAATGTGGAGAAAGTTCGGCCACAGATTTTTTTTCACAATTTTTATGGGTTTTCTGTGGATTTTGGGAAAATCAGAAAATTTCGAGAAACAATTGGTGGCCGAGGTTTTGCAAAAGTTCGGCCACGCTCGAATTCCGGATTTTTTTTGATTTTCAAGCTATTTCAGTGGCCGAGTAGAGTTTCCTAGGCCACCGATCCCTTGGCGGCCGAGTTTTTGCAAAAGTTGGTTATCAACTTCCGTTTTTGACCGAATTTTATCGAATTTTCTCATTTTTTCACCTAAGAACGTAATTTTTCACATAAAAACCTCAATTTCCTCTGAGTTTCGCAAAAAAAAAAGAAAAAATCGGCTTTTCAGGAAAAACAAGTTGGTGGCCTAACTTTAGCAGAACCTCGGCCACCTTTCGCAGAATTTGGTTTTCTAGGCCATCAACTGGAAAACTTCCGTTTTCGACCGAATTTTTCTCATTTTTTCAGCTAAAGCCCCCAATTTTTCGCAAAATTTGTCTATTTACCGTCCATTCCCACTATCATATATCCATCGGTCTCGCAAAAGCTGATAATCGACGCCACATGGAGCAGTTTAAATTGTTGAGCCAACGGATCGATCAATTCGAATTTCTGTCCAACTTTAACCTGTTTCCACGCCTCCTCGTCCACTTTTTCATGCGGTAAATCGTCGAAAGTCACGTCTTCTTTCGAAAATTTCGGCGTTTTTCCAGCTTTCAAATCGGCGGCGATTCGTTTCGTATGCTCGATATAATCCTTTTTCGCCGATAGCTTGTAGCCATTGACCGCGGCGAAACCGACGGGAAATATGAAGAATGAGGCCTCGTCGATCCAATATTGTGACTCGTTACTCTGTGCTTGACGATCGGATTCACCGTCCAACGGTACTGGGGAATCGTCGTCTGAAACCAGTACACTGAGACGGCGTCCCGTGATCTCTTGGATTCGGGCGACTCGTATTTCCAGAGAATTCGCGTAATTCAGAAGTTCCAGACGTTGTCCGACGTGGAATCGAGAGTCGTGAAGACGATTCAGTTTCTCGTCGTGATCATCGTTGAGGGTGTTCTGACCGTACACTTCACACTCCAGGGCGTTCTGAAAAAACACGGTTTTAGAGCGGAAATTTGAGAATTTTTAGAGATTTCAGAGCGGAAACTTGTACTTTTCGTGGTTTTCATAGAGAAAATTCTGAATTTTCGGGGTTTTCGGAGCTAAAGGTTTCAGATTTTGGGGTTTTCAGGTGAAAAAATGGTATTTTTAGGGTTTTCAGAGCAACAACTTTTACAATTTTGGGGGTTTTCAGAACCGAAATTTTCAAATTTTTGGGTTATTCAGATCAAAAATTCTGTTTTCTTGGGGTATTTAGAGTGAAAATTCTTACATTTTGAGGTTTTCATAACGAAAATTTGCAATTTTTGATGTTTTAGAGCGAAAATTCTCAATTTTTAGCGTTTTCAGATCAAAAATACAGCATTTTTTGGGTTTTAAGGATGGAAATTCTGAATTTTTGGGGATTTTCGACCTGAATTTCGAAAATTATAAGATTTTCAGAGCGGAAACTCTTCGTTTTTGGAGTTTTCTGACCGAAAATTTGCAATTTTTGGCGGATTTTCGACTGAATTTTGGAGATTTTCGAGGTTTTCAGATCGGAAATTCTCCATTTTTGAAAGTTTTCAGCCATTTTTGAGCGATTTTGAGCTAAAAACCAAAAATTTTGAAGATTTTTGGCGTTTTCAGAACAAAAATCCTCAATATTTGGAGTTTTCAGAGCGAAAATTCTCAATTGTTGGGATTTTCAGAGTGAAAATTTTTACTTTTTGAGGTTTTCATAACGAAAATTTGCAATTTTTGAAAGATTTTCTATGGAATTTTGAAGATTTTTGAGGTTTTCGGAGCTAAAGGTTTCAGAATTTGGGGTTTTCTGGAGAAAATTGGTATTTTTAGGGTTTTCAAAGCGAAAATTTTCAAACTTTGGGGGATTTTTTGACTAAACTTTGGAGAAGTCTGTCTTTTTCAGAGGATTTTCAACATAAAATGTCAATTTTCGGGGGTTTTCCGCAATTTTTGAGCGATTTTGAGCAGAAATTGTAGTTGAAAGGTCGATTTTTGAAGGTTTTTCGACATTTTTAGAAAGTTTTTGAGCTAAAATTGCAATTTTTAGAGCGGAAATTCATAAATTTTCAAGATTTTTGTCCATTTTGAGAAGTTTCGGGTGAGATTTTGAACTTAAAATCTCAATTTTTAAAGAGGTTTTGTGCTAGAAATTCAAAATTTTGAGAAACAAAAAAAGACAATTTTCAACCGTTTTTCACTGTTTTTAGGGTCTTTTTTGTCGATTTTTGTCGATTTTGAGCTGAAAATTGCAGGCTCCGCGACAATCCGCAACCGCGACATTCCGCAACTGCGACATTTCGCAACTCGAGTGGGTTTCGCAACTGCGACACTTCGCAACTGTTCATTTCGCAACTGCGACATTCCGCAACTACGACATTCCGCAATTACGACATTTCGCAACTAGCCATTTCGCAACCATAGAACTAGCAATAGTTTAACCTAGTTTAGTCAGAAAATGGGTCAGATAACTTTTTCGTCTATTTAATTGTAATCAAATATGTTCCCAGACTTTTTGGTACACTCAACATTTTCCACTGACCCAAATATACAAACGCGGTGTGGTTGCGAAACGTCGTAGTTGCGAAACGTCGTAGTTGCGAAACGTCGCAGTTGCGAAATGACTAGTTGCGAAATGTCGCAGTTGCGAAGTGTCGCGGTTGCGAAACCTACGTGAGTTGCGAAATGTCGCAGTTGCGGAATGTCGCGGTTGCGAATTGTCGCGGAGCCAAATTGCAGTTTTTGAGAGTTTTCAGCCATATTTTCGCAATTTTGATGATTTTCAGACATTTTCTAACCTCTATATGTTGAAAATCAGCTGGAAATATACATTTTTCAGTCGAAAACTGCAAATTCCGTCTGAAAACCCAGATTTCAGTAGGAAATCTGAAAACTTCATAATTTTTTTGGTGAAAAACTCCATTTTCACTGAAAAATTCGAATTTGAGCAGTTTTCCACTAAAAAATAGTGAGAAAACCACCGTTTTTACACCAAAAACACGGATTTTCTGCGATTTTTCACCTCACTTACCCGAATAAAATTCTCCATATCATTCTCATACTCCTTGGCGACTTGAAACGGCGGAACATACGTGACCGCCTTCATTTTTGGATCTTTTAAAGCAGCGCTGAAACTTGAGAATGACTTCAGAAACCTGTTCTTTTCAGAAGAATACTCTTACTTTGCCATATTATGAATCTCTTCAGTCAGCATATTCGTCCAAAACTTCTTCTCACTGGCGATGAATTGACCCAACACTCGATAGCCGGCCACTTTATCGACACGAGCGAACCAGCGACATTGGACACCGTCTGTCACTTTGTCGTAGTCGTGGTTTATGCATTCGAACTGGAAATGGGGGCGGGGTTTAGGGGGTTATTTCAGATTCCGATAATTGGAAAATCGCCTAAAATCGGGTCAAATCGCTCAAAATTTGAATTCAAATAATCTGGGGCGCCTTCGGCGCGAAATCGCTCGAAATTCGCTAAGGCAGTCTGGGGCGCCTCCGGCGCGTCTGAAAAGGGAATTCGGTCGAAATAGGCTGAAAACCGCTCATGACTCAAAATGAGCTTTGGTGGAAGAGTTTTCCCCCACGCGGTCGTGTAGTCCTCTCGGACAAGAATTTTTACTCAATTCCTTTTTTTTTCACTTTTCCCAACTTTAAATCGTGAAAACACGAAAACTGGCTGGAAAAATTGAGAAAACGAGGAATTGAGCAAAAATCTTGTCCGAGAGGACTACACGGCCGCAGGAAAACTCTTCCACCAAAGCTCATTTTGAGTCAGGAGAACGATTATTGAAGAGATTTTCAGCATATTTCAAGCTATTTTCTTATTTACAGACGCGTCGCAGGCGCCCCAGACTGTCATAGTGAATTTCGAGCGATTTTAACCAGAATCTACTCAATCGCGCCGACGACGCCCAGATGTATTTTATACAATTTCGGCCGTTTTTGAGCGATTTTTAGATTTCTCTGAAGTATCGGAGTCTGAAATATACAAAATATGACTTCAGTCTGCGGACTAGAAATCGCTATTTGGGATTCTAGGCTATACTCGCTTTAAACTCAATATTACGAGCTGAAAATTGTACCAAAATGTAGATCTCGACGAGTTCTACTTACTCCGGACCGGAAAGTCCGACCCGGAGTAAGTCAGAGAGATAGAACTCGCTGAGATCTACATTTTGGTACAATTTTCAGCTCTTAATATTGAGTTTTTTGGGATTCTAGGCCACCAGTAGTCAGGCTACGAGTTCGGTCAAAGTACTCAAGTCCATAGACGAGTTTTCAGACCAATTCCCTGGAATATTGAGGCAGGACCTTCTAGGTCACAGACCATCAAATAGACGTTCACATCCGTGTAATGAGATCACCAGGTTGTAAATCTGGTTATCTAGAGAAAGAGTCATAAATCTTGAGCAGCGGCCGTATAACCATAATTAACCAGTCAAGCAACCCTTTGTGATCTACCGACCAAGTACAGTAACCAAGTGAGGTAGAAATCCAGCAAGATCTCCAGAATCTTCCAAATGTGGGCATGGCCTAGGATACCGAACTGGTGGCCTAGGAATCCAAGCATTGCTCAGATCTCGGATGGCCTAGGATCCCGAATTGTAGCCACGATGGCCTAGAATCCCAAATCAGAGCTGCGATGGCCTAGAATCCCAAATTGGGTCTCGGATGGCCTAGGATCCCAAATCGAAACTCGGATGGCCTAGAATCCCAAATTGGAACTACACTAGTTCGCATTTTCAGAACTACTTTCAGAACTTCTGAAAGTTAGACATGGCCTAAGATACCGAAATGGTGGCCTAGGAATTCAACCATTGCTCAGATCTCGGATGGCCTAGAATCCCAAATTGGAACTACACTGGTTCGCATTTTCAGTACGAAAAGCTTGGCCTAAGATACCGAACTGGTGGCCTAGGATCCCAAATTGGAACTCCGATGGCCTAGAATCCCCAAATCGAACTTGGGTGGCCTAGGAATCCCTTCCTTATTCCACTCACAATAAGTCCCTCTTTCAGAATATCATTAAAATCGATATTTGTATTCGTGTTGAACGCCTCCACGGGAATATACTTCTCACTCTTCGATCCGTCTTCGAACGCTCTCAAATGGGTCTCCCACGAGTACGATGAGCCGAGTCGTTTCTCTTTCGCCTTGCCGCATCTCACCACTTTCAGATAATCAGTTTTTTGAGGTTGTGTTGAGAAGGAGGAGGTGGTTGCGGCGGGGGACGGGGACATTCTGATACTGGAAAATTGGGAGGGTTTTGGGGAGGAAAATGGGACGGAAAATGAGTAAAATACGAAAATTTTAAAGAAAAACTAAGTTTTTTTGTCATTTTTCAATGCAAAACACCCAAAAATTCCAAATTTATGACATTCTTTTGCCCAAAATATCTAGTTTTCGAAGTAAACATTTGAAATTTGTCCGAGTTTCAGCGTTTCATACGCAGTGATTCGAAGCGAAACTTTTCAGATCACTGTTTTGTTCCAAATTGGTAAAATTTGGACGGAAAACGCCGATTTTTGAGTCAAAAAACTCAGAAAGAAAGGAAATGGTGAGGAAAAGAGGCGGAAAACGAGAAATTGTGAAAAATTTGAAGAAAAACACCTATTTTTCACTATTTTTCAATGCAAAAATGCAGTTTTCTATGTAAAAACCAAAATTTTTGCTCAAAAATTGTCTTTTTCACACCAAAAACATAGTTTTTCATCGAAAAACTCCCAGAATCTGTTCGATTTGGGTCAAAATGCGGCTTTCAACTATGAAAAACTTCAGAAAATGTCATTTTCCAACTAAAAAATGTGAAAAAAAAAGAAATTTTCGTTGGAGCACATTTTCAATATTTGGTGGGCGTGGTTTGTGTGTGCCCAATTTTTGCGATTTTGGATGGAAAAGGGAGAAAATTTTGCATTTTCGTGCCAAAAACCACCAGAATACACTGAAAATCTCGAATTTTCAGAGAATTGCATGAGAGCGCACTTGCATTAGTTGATGGGCGTGGCTTATCTCGAAATACCGAATTAGGTGGTTTTGGGGTCAAAAATCACCAAAAACCACAGTTTTTGGATGATTTTGGATGGAAAAGTGTGAAATTTTTGATTTTTCGTGTCAAAAACTACCAGAATACACTGAAAATCTCGAATTTTCAGAGAATTGCTCGAAATACCGAATTTTTCATGAAAATTATGATTTATTATGCCATTTTAAGAGGTTCTGTCCAAATGATTCTAGTTCTAGTTCAATCTTTCTCCCTATCCGTCAAATCCACGCTATACTCGACGTACTCCAACCCATTTACAGCAAAGAAACCTCTCCGAACAATCATTTTCGATGAAAAACGCGAGATTTCACCTCGAAAATCGGCTCAACTACCAAAATTGGTCACAAAAATGCGGTTTTTAGGAAGAAAAGACTGAGAAAATTAGTTTTTCCCGTTGGAAAACGGCAATTTTCGGCAGTCAAACTCAGGAAAATGCTCCAAAACACATCTAAACTCCCGATTTCCAGTTTACCCGTGGAAATTTTTTTCAAAAAATGCGTTAAAACTTGAAATTTTCGCAGTTTTATCCTCTAAATACTGTTAAATGTCAATTTTATGTCAAGAAATGCACAAAACACTTCAAAAATACTCAAATATTGTCGGTTTTACTCCAAAAAATCGTTTTACGGGTCGTTTTTCTGTGCCAAAAGCTACAAAATCACTCGAAATTTTCGTTGGAGCGCGTTTTCATTACAGTGGGCGTGGTTTCTGTGTTTGGATCCAAATTTTTGCGATTGTGGAATGAAAAATCACTGAAAATACAGTTTTTCAGAGAAAAAATCAATTTTCTCAGTGTTTTTATTCCTAAAAAGTGCATATTTCAGCTTCAGAGTCTCGAAATACCGAATTTTTCATGAAAATTATGATTTATTATGCCATTTTAATGAGATTCAAATGTTCAAATGATTCTTTCTAGTTCAAAGTTATTTTGAAGCTAAAAAACCTGGGAAATGCTCCAAAACCCACATAACATCCCGATTTTCAATTAAAATGCCAATAAAATGTCATTTTATACTGAAAAAATGCCTCAAACTCAGCTGAAAACCTTCAAAACTTGAGATTTTCACAATTTTTCTCACAAAACACTCATAAAGTCCGATTTTTGTCAAGAAATGGTCGAAAAACTTCAAAAACTGCTCAAATTTGTCGTTTTTATTCCAAAAACATAGTTTTTCATCGAAAAACTCCCCGAATTTGTGTGATTTCGGTGAAAATGCGGTTTTCAACTATGAAAAACCTCAGAAAATGTCATTTTCCAACTAAAAAATGTGTTTTTCTGTGTCAAAAGCTTCAAAATCGCTGAAAATCTCGAACTTTTCCTTGGAGCGCATTTCCATCACTTAGTGGGCGTGGTTTGTGTGTTTGGAGCCAAATTTTTGCGATTTTGGAATGAAAAATCACTGAAAATACAGTTTTTCGATGAAAAAACCAATTTTCTCAGTGTTTTTATTCCTAAAAAGTGCATTTTTCAGCTTTAGAGTCTCGAAAAACCGAATTTTTCATGAAAATTATGATTTATTATGCCATTTTAAGAGATTGTTCAAATGATTCTAGTTCTAGTTCAATCTTTCTCCCTATCCGTCAAATCCACTGAATACTCGACGTACTCCAACCCATGCGCCTTCTTCGTATCCCACAAATCGTGTTTATACTTGACATGTCTTCCATCACTCGTACAATTATGATAATATCTCGCGTAGAGTTCAAATTCCGCTCCACTTTCCGTCACATCTCTCCCTTTTTGATAGAAAAATAGCTTCTTATAGCCAGAAAACGATTCTCGATCGGCGATTTGGTCATCGTTATGGAACCAGAGGAACGAATCATCATCCCAATGCGATACAACCATCTCGAACACCTTGTCGTAGTCACATTTCGCTTCGATACCGAACAGGAATCGGGTCGCGGAGCAAGTGGAGAACACGAGTAGAAGCAACACGACGATGAGTATTTTACACATTTTCAATGGGAATGGAGAGGGAAACGAAGAGAAAATGTGGATTTTAAGATTGGAGATGTCACGTATTGGACATTTTTTGATATTTTTTTGGTACTTTCTCTGGCGGAAAAAAGACATTTTCTGAGGTTTATTCATAGTTAAAGAGCTCAGTTCAACCCAAATCGAACGATTCGGAGAATTTTCCGAGGAAAAACTATGTTTTTGGAGAGAAAAAGACGACTTTTGAGCAAAAATTCAAGTTTTACAAGCTTTTCTTGACTTAAAAAGGAGCAATATGATGACTATTTTGCACATTTTCAATGGGAATGGATGGAAAATGAAGAGAAAATGTGGATTTTCAGATGGGAGGGGTCACGTTTTGGACATTTTTGTAGTTTTTTGGCGGGAAAATGTTAATTTTTGAGGTTTTTTTAAATAGAGTTTAAGGATTTTTGAGCGGAAATTTAGGTTTTTACATAGAAAACTATGAAATTAGGCGCCAAATTCGGCCATTGTGGTCAGAATTGGTCACGTTTCGGGCTTTTTTGTATTTTTTGGCATTTTTTGACGGGAAAATGACAATTTTTGAGGATTTTCATAGAGCTCATAAATAGAGTTCATAGAGTTTCAGATAAGCGACGCCCACTAAATAATGCAAGTGCGCTCTAATGCAATTCTCAGAAAAATCGAGATTTTCAGTGAATTCTGCTGGTTTCTGATATTTTTTAGATGGAAAATGACTTTTTTCATAGAATTGAAGACGGTTTTCAGTATTTTGAGCAAAAATCGAACGAGTTCGACGACTTTTTTGATGAAAAGCCATGTTTTTGGAGTGAAAAAGTCGATTTTTGAGCAGTTTTTCAAGGTTTACAAGGATTTCTTGACTAAAAACGGTGGTTCTGAAGGTAATAAACTGAGTTTGAGACATTTTTCAGTCAAAAATGACAATTTGCGAGGTTTTTCATCAAATTGAGCGGGGTTTCCGAATGAAAACGATGCTTTTGGAGGAAAAAGACCATTCTTGAGCAGTTTCTGAAGTTTTTCGTGCATTTCTCGACAAAAATTGAACTTTTTGAGTGTTTGAAAGCAAAAATTGTGAAAATCTCAAGTTTATAAGTTTTTCAACAGAGTTTGAAGCATTTTTCAGTTAAAATGGCATTCTAATCTGATTTTTCATAAAAATCAAGGGTTTAATTGGAGTTTTGAGCGTTTTTCAGGTTTTTTGATGTATTTTGAGCAAAAATCGACTATTTCTAGCCTAAAATATTAAATTTTGACAGAAAATCAGCTTAAAATAAATAAAAACTCTGAAAAATAATTTTCCAAACAGAAATTCGGCAATTTCTCGATAAATTCTTTATGGGGGCCTAAATTCAACGTGGAATTCAATCAAAACAAACCATTTTCGCTATAACAAAACCAAAAATTCGAAGAAAAAAGTTCCATCGACAAAAATGAAATTTTGCGATTTTTAGGTATTTTTCAAAGATTTTTTAATGATCTTCTATTCAAAAATCAATTAAAAACTAATTTTTCAAAACAAAAACCAAAAAAAAAACATTAAAAAAGGGCAAAAACTTATATTTCCCAAAAATCGCGGCAAAAGACGCAACAGTCAGCAAACGCGCTCCACCGCACACATTCAAATTGCCCGCGAAACACGAATCAAAAATGCCGCGAAACACGCGAAATCAAATTCGAGGCGCCCGTTTTTTCTCGTTTTTCTTCGTTTTTCCTTGATTTTTGTCAATTTTTGGTGATTTTTTATACAAAAAACGCGGAAAACCCAATTGTTATCCCCAAAAATCTGCCGGAACTTCATTTTTCATCATTTTTAGGCCAAAAAAGTCAAATTCTCGTTTTTTTCTCGTTTTTCCTCGATTTCCCTCGATTTTTCTCATTTTTCCGTGATTTGGTATTGAAAAAACTCGTAAAACCCCGATTTTCCACCTCGAAAATCCATTAAAACTTCATTTTTCATGACTTTTAGGCCAAAACTGTCAGATTCTTGTTTTTCTCGATTTTTCCCTGTTTTTCTCCGGTTTTCCTCGTTTTTTCTTATTTTTCCGTGACTTTGCGTTGAAAAGCCGCGTAAAAACCCATTTTCCACTTCAAAAACCCTTATTTTCATCACTTTTCAGCCAAAAATGTCAGATTTTGACAATGCGTTCCAGCAGCTCCAACGCAATCCCACGCCAGAGCAATTGGAGGTTTTTACCTCGTAAGTTAACGCATTTTAGGATAAAAACCCCAATTTTCCATTCCAGACAAGTGGAAACCCTGTCAAAAATGCTGAAATTCGACCAAATGAAGCGAAAACTCCAGGATTGTCTCTCGTCAATCCTCAGAGAGCAACGATTCGACGGGATTCGCCTGAGCGAGCACATGCTCCGCCTCTACAAACTTCTCGGCTCGTACAGTCGGAGCCTCGGAGGACGCGGTGTCTACGAGCAACTCTATCGGAAAGGTCACTTCAACGAAAGTCTGAAATTCTATCTGCAATGGGCGGAACAGTGTGCGAAGGAGCGAGTTTTAGAGCAATTCAAGGAGGTTCTCCAGAAGGCGAGAGACTCATTGTCAGCTACGATGTCAATGTCTTCTATCGAATCGGGATTCCGAGATCTCGTCGACGAGTTTTTCGATGGGAAACAGAGCGATCTGTTCTTTAGTCCTGATGACACTATGGATTTGTTCAGAGATCATTCTGTGTTGAAGCCGGGCAAACGGAACAAGAGACGATCGTCCGTATGCTTCCTTCGTCAAGTTGCGCCGATTAATAACGATAAGGAGCCACTGTTTGGACGTGGAAGTACGTAAAACCGCAGTAAAAATGTCGCTTTTACCCGAAAAATCATTGAAATCGTGACATTTAGCCGATTTTGTGCATTTTGAGCGAAAAATCGGTCGAAATCCCGTATTTTTATTTGAAAATCGTGAAATTTAGCCGATTTTTGTGTATTTCGAGCGAAGAATCGGTCGGAATCGCGGTCTTTTCCCCTGAAAGTCCATTGAAAACCATCAATTTTTGGTTTTGCCACTTGGTAGCGCCGATAAGAGTGTTCAGAGTGTGAGAGACGCAGAGAAACGGGTCTATGATGACATGACAGCTTCTGGTTACTGAAATAGCAAAAAATTGTCAGTTTTCCGTGGTTTTCAAGCCAGAATTCATCATTTTTCGCGGTTTTTAGTACCATAACTGAAAATTTCTTAATTTTCAGCCAAAACACTCATTCGCTCGGAGTTCGTCGACACGGCAGCCGTCTACGGTGTCTCCATCGAGGAGTTCCGTCTCGCCAACTACAAAGACACGTTCGGCGAAGATGTCGAGCACCTACAACGTCGTGATTCAGGCATCGTTCACATGCAACCAGTCTCCGAAGAGACGCGAAAGGCTCGTGACGTCGTCGACGCTCGAATGGCGTCGAATCTCAACTCGAGACGTCGTCCACTACCAGCTCTCGTAGAGGGGAACGCCGATGAGGAGGAGGAGAAGAGAAGTCGCTTCAACTCTCCTGTGATTCCAACTAGAGACGCCCATCGGCCACCACTTCGAGCCTCATCTGTCAAGGAGAATGTTCAGAAGACGTCGGAAACGATCACATTGTCGTCGGATACGAAATCGGTGAAGGACGTCAGCTATAACTTGGATGATAGTGTGGAGAATGAGAAATTGAAAATTATGGCAGCTGGAAGAGAGAATACACGTCCAGTGGATCGTACCAGCAACTACTCGACCGCCAGTTCGTCTATGAGAACCGCGAAAAGTTCCGGAGGACTCGATCTTCAAGCTGAAAATAACTGTCTGGAAGCGCATGCGATGTTCTCTGAAACTCTGCATCTGGGAACCACTGAGAAGACTATTCCAGTCATGGAGGAGCCCCGCGAGAAGACTGCCACCACTCAAATCTACACAGATTTCTCTGTACTCTGTGATCCGGATCCGACGATGACACTGGATCGTCCTCCACCGCCTGGTAAGAAGACGTCCGGAGGCTTGAATGTGGTTTTCGATGAGCAAGCACCGCCCGTAGAGGAGACACCGGTAGAGGAGGAAAAGGAAGAGACGAAGGTCTCGGAGCTCAAACCAATGCTTCGAGAGAAGATGATCACGAAGATAGAGGAGGAGTCGAGAAGCTCACTCCAGACGCCGCCGACGTTCTCGTCGTCGCTTGACGATGAAGACGACGTCTTTTCGGATGAGTTGGTCCACGGATTCGGGCGAAAGACACGTGGCGGAATTGTGACGTCTACACCGGCTGCTGGGATTCCATTCATTGATATCGACTCGTATTTCGGGAATAAGTCGGATGAAAACGCACGACAAGTGTCAGACGAGCCACCACAGCCGACTTTCGCGGTGCCACAAGGAAGCGCGTTCAATAAAATGGTAAGTTTCGAACCAAAAATTGATGGTTTTTGACTAACAATCGATAGTTTTTGATCAAAACTTGGATGATTTCACCAAAACTTGAACGATTTTGAGCAAAAATCGATGGTTTTTGACTAAAAATTGATGGGTTTTGTTGAAAAATTGATGGTTTTTGACCAAAAATGGAGAGTTTTGACCAAAAACTGATGGTTTTGATCAAAACTTGAATGATTTTGACCAAAAATTGATAGTTTTGACCAAAATTTTATGGATTTTATCGACTTTTTTAAATTCCTAAATTCCAGCTCCGCCGAAAGTCTCAAGCACCAGTTGCTCTCGCTCCACCACCAGCTCCTGCTGCGCCAGCACTCAAAATCGAGCCCAACTCCTCTATGGACTGCCTCTCTGAAAATCTGGGACGTCGTCTTTCGATCGGAGCCGAGGAGATCAAGGCGCTCGACGAGGATACCACCGCCGAAATGACCGGATGCATTCAACGTCGTCGTAGTGAAATCATCCGAAAAGGCGATATCAATCCGTGGGATGAATCCCTCCGTCGCAAACTAATGGCCACTGTCCGGAGCCCGGTGAACATGCACGAATTCCAGGAGCGCGCTGCGAAGATTCAAGCGAATCGTGACTATGAGGTGGGCGGTGAGACACTCCACATTCAGACGGTCATCGGACAAGGAGGATACGCGAAAGTGTACAAAGCGGTCAATGAGGAGCGGAAGACGGTGGCGGTGAAGTTCGAGGTCCCATCGTGCTCGTGGGAAGTCTACATTTGTGATCAGATGAGGAATCGGTTGATCAAAGACGGTGATGAGCGGCGTGTGAAGATGGCGGACTGGTGTATCATGCAAGTCATGGATGCATATGTCTTCTCCACGGCGTCCCTTCTCGTCAACGAGTACCACGAATACGGGAACTTGTTGGAGTGTGTCAACAAGATGAAGGACCCGAATTGGCACATCTCGTGCTTCTTGATCGCCCAAATCGCGCGGATTCTGAAGGAGGTGCACGAGTGTAAGATCATTCATGGAGATATCAAGCCCGACAATTGTATGATTACTAGAAAGTGAGTTATTGAAGAGATTTTTCACCGAAAATCTGCAAAATCTCTGATTTTTCATTGAAAATCGTGGATTTTAGCCGATTTTTCGTGCATTTTGAGCGAAAAATCGATAATTGCCACGTGGCAACGCCAGCGAGAGAGTATACAAGGTGTAAGAGACGCAGAGAGACGAGAGCACTGAAAATCATCGAAATCGTCGATTTTTCAGTGAAAATTGTGAGATTTTACACGTTTTTCGTGATTTTCAGCCGATTTTTACTGGTTTTCGTAGATTTTGATGGAAAATTGCTCCAAAATCATCAATTTTTGGTTTGGCCACGATGAGAGAGTGTACGAGTGTGAGAGACGCAGGAAGTCAGCAAAATCTGCGATTTTTAGCGATTTTCGTCTTTTTCCGCGAAAATTACGATTTTCTGCTTCCAGAATCGACGCGAACTGGGATCGCGAGGCGCTCATGTCCGCCGACACGTTCGTCATCAAACTGATCGATTGGGGACGTGCGATCGACATGATGCAACTCAAGGATCAGAAGTTCAAGGGACGCGCCGGTACCGACGGATTCGACTCGCCCGAGATGATTGACGGACGCTCGTGGACGTACCAAGCGGATTTCTACGGATTCGCCGTCTCGATGGCTGTGCTCGTCTCGGTGAAATACCCGAAACTCACCGGCTCTGTTGGATCCTACTCGCTGAGCTGTGACATCAAACGACGCAACGTGCTCCGTGATACTGTCAACGAGATTGCCACGAAGTTGGTGAATATTCCGTCGTGTGACGAGTTGCCTGATTGGAATGAGATCATCGCCAAGTTGTCCGACTTTTGGGAGGAGAATTTTGACGCGTCGGCGTGGAGACAATCGGTTGCGAAGTTCAACGAGGCGTGCGACATGGCCGCTGGCAATAACAAATAAATATTGTCTTTATTTCCTAATCCTGTAATATATATAACTCGTTTTCTCGTATTTCAAGCTCCCCCATCGCCTTCTTCTCTCTTTTGTTTCGCCGCCCTTTTGGTGCGAAAATTTCAAATTTTCTGTGGATAAATAGATAAAAATGGGGAGCAATAAATTTTTACGCAATTAATTCTGCGATTTTTCTGTCAATTTATTGAAGTTTTCGAGGTGATTCTACTTCTTTTTCGGCAAAAAATAATTCAAATTCGCTCATTTCTGTAGATCGTGTCGAGACCCACACCACTCGAAAAGTCTATGCGCCTTTAATTTTTCAAGTCAAAATCTGAAATTTTAAGTCATTTTCGACTGTTTTCCATCGATTTTCGCGGATTTTTCGAGGAAAAAGAAGGTTTAAAGACGAAATAATTGATTTTCAGGCGGAAAATCACAAAAAATCACCTATAAACCACTCGAAAATGTCAGATCCAGGCCCATCGGAGGTAACCGGCGAGAAATCCACGTGGCATGATGAAATTTCGACGTTTTTTAGGTTTCCGATGATCAAAAATGCGATAAAAACGAGGAAATCGTCAGAATCTACTCAGAAATGACAGATGACGCAATATTGGCACATATAAAAGCGATTTTGGATGAAGTAGCGACTCGACCAGCACTGGTTTTTAGCATTTTTCGAAAATTTTTGAATTTTTTTTTGGTTTTTTTTGCAGAATAAATCGATTCCATCGCTGGCGTCACAGATAACTGAAGAGATGGCGGCGGTGACGATGATTGACCCGAAGACGGAGTCGTTGGATGAAGAATATCTAGTGTTGCATGAGAAATCGTCTGGAATTGAATACAATCATTTGAATGGATCGTTCGCGTGCAATTCGAGATTTAGTGATGTACGGAGAGATGGAGTTTTTGTTCATTTTTTATTGAAAATAAAGAGTTTTTTGGGGGTTTTGGGGAGGGAAAATCGTGATTTTTGTGATTTTTAGGGGAAAAATGTCGATTTTTCCATCAAAAATGACGAAAAGTCAACTGAATTGTCACGATTTTTGCGAATTTTTGTCATTTTTCGTGATTTTTTTTGAGAGAACTGAAAATTTCGAGGGAAATGGAGTTTCCAGCTCAAAACTCAAAAAAAGAATCAAAATTCACAAATGGAGGCGTTTTCAGAGCGAAAATTCTGAATTTTTGGGATTTTCAGAGAGAAAGCGAGCTGAAATTCTAATTTCCCAGTTTCTCTTGCCAATTGTCGCCTCAAAAGTATGATTTTCGACAGTTTTCGACCGTTTTTTGTGCGAGAACTCCTGGAAAACTAAAATTTTCAGTCAAAATCGTCATTTTTCGGTCAAAAGTAATATTTCCTAAGGATTTTCTAGTTTTTGATTGCGATTCGGTCAGTTTTACCATGAAAATGACAGATTTTCACCGATTTTTCGCTTCAAAAACTAATAAAAATTAGTTAGCTCATTTTCAGCATTTTTTCAGCCAAAAACCTCATTTTTCTATGCAAAAATTGGATTCTTCGAATTTCGGAGGGTCAAAATAGAGAAAAGTGTAGCTTCTGACAGAGAAACTGCCGAAAATGAGACAATTTTGCTGAAAACTATCATTCCTGTTAGTTTTTGAAACGAAAAAGTGGTAAAAACTGGGTTTTTTTGAAAATCGGTAGGTTTCATGGCAAAAATGACCGAGTTGCTGTGAAAAGCTTCAAAAAACCAGTGGAAAACTCGATTTTTGCAGTTTTTGACCAAAACTTGAGTGAAAAACATCAATTTTGAGTCATTTTGTCACCAGTTTTCAAAAAAAAATTCTTTCAGAACAACGACATTCGACGGACAAACGAATTGAATAACTACGGACGTCATCTTCACATCGCCCCGCCCCCCAATGAGCTCAAATCCCCGGCTGAGAGCCGGAGTCTCCTCTCGACAACGCCCCGCCCACCATCAACTCGTTTGACTCCTTTGACAACTAAACCATCAGCAAAATATTGGAGTAAAAAGGGTGGGGATCCACCAGTCGATTGTGAGGTGAGTGCCGATTGAAATAACCGAGAAAACTCGCGCTTTTGACTGCAATTTTGTCATTTTTATAAGGAAAACTACTTATTTTCATTCAAAAAACCCGTTTTTACCCATTTTCTGATTCTGAAACTAAATAATAGAAATTATAGTTTTCAGCAAAAATTGACTCATTTTTGGCTGTTTTTCAGCCAAAATCCACATTTTTCTATGCAAAGAATTGAATTTTTTGAATTTCGGAGCATAAATGAAATTTTTGGCTAAAAATGCCGAAAATGAGTCAATTTTTGCTTAAAACTATCAATTTTATTAGTTTTTGAAGCGAAAGTTTGGCAAGAATGAGGTTTTTTCATTGAAAATTGCTCGTTTTTATGAGAAAACTGATCGTATTACAGTCAAAAGACATAAAATATCCGTAGAAAATTTGATTTTCGATCGAAAAATGACGGTTTTTGAACTGAATAAAACTGAAAATCGATTAAACTTGATTTTCAGCGTTTCCAGGTTGAAATCCACTGTTTTTCACAATTTTTCAGCTTTTTCACTGCTGAAACTGCAAAAAGTGGGCGGAGCGTACAGCTTTTTCGGATCGAAACCGATTTTTTCGCTGAATTTTGCTAGCTTCCAGCCGATTTTCAGCCAAATTTCTTGAAAATACTCCGTCTTCCAACTCAAAATGGATTCTATGTCTTAAAATGAGTGAAAATGAACATTCCCTAGATAATCCTCGAAATCCTTGAAAAAATGGGGTTTTACTACATTTTTCTCTCCAAAAAATGGCATAAAAGTCGAAAATTGGTGGTTTTTGACGGATTTTCAGTCTCTTTTTCCCCTAAAACACCCCGAAATTCCCGTATTTCAGTGCTCAATATGCCACAAGAAGTTCTCGGCCCTGCGTGCTCTACTCGACCATCGTCTCGAAGGACACTCAGAAGAGGCGATGCTGACATGTGGATTCTGCCAGAAGACGTTCTCCACTCGAACTCATATGTATCTCCATTTGAGTCAAGAATACAAACTACACCATTGCACCGTCTGTAACATCTCATTCTCCAGTAATTGGCACAAAGAGCGACACAATTGTTGTGACGTCACCCTGGTTCCCACCAAAAAATCGATAATCGACAAATTTTCGATCGATAATTCGGCGGAGGTGGTGAAAGAGGAAATCGACGATGCGGGCTATGGGGATACTGTAGGCTCTGTCCTGTCGTTGAAGAGAGGATTCTCGTGTGATTTATGTGGAAAACAGTACTTTCATGAGCATTGGAAGATTAAGCATCGAGAAAAGTGTGCCGCCCGAAGTGTGAAGAGACAGGAGACATTGGATGCGAAAGTGGTAAGGAAATGGAGGGAAAATGAGAGAAATCACGAAAATTTGAACCTAGACATTTCAAATTTGGGATTGTTGCAAATGCGCTCCACCGAAATCTGCGAAAAAACACGATTTTTCGAGATTTTGAGCTGTAGAAATTAGAAATTTAGGTTGTTGCAAACGCGCTCTACTGAAACTTAAAAAAACCAACATTTGAAACGTGATTTTTGGAAATTTTGAGCTCAGCAAGCTTGAAAGTCAGGTAGTTGCAAATGCGCTCTACTGTAAAATGCTTTAAAAAAAATGCGAAAAATCGCGAAAATTCGAGCCTACACGGTCAAAATTTAAGATTGTTGCAAATGCGCTCCACTGAAATTTGATGAAAATTCAGAAAAAATCGGCTCAAAACGCGAATTTTCGAATTTTGAAGATGTTGCAATTGCGCTCCACCGAAAATTCATGAAAATTCAGAAAAAGTCGATGAAAATCGCGGATTTTGAAGTTTCTCTACTAAAGTCGGGATTTGGGCAAACGCGCTCTACCGAATCTCGCGAGAATTTGAAAAATTCCCCAAAAACTTGGAGTTTTAGTTGTGAAAAACGCGCTTCACTGAAAATTGCGGAAAAAATGATTGAAAAATGATGAAAATCTCAAAAAAACCAAACCTAGAGAGTTCAAATTTGAGGTTGTCGCAAATGCGCCCCACCGAAATCTGCAAAAAAACGCGATTTTCGATATTTTGAGCCTCTTAAATTTGAAATTTAAGTAACTGCAAATACGCTCTACTGAAAAATCCCTAAAATTCGAACCTAGACAGTTCAAACTTTGAAGATGTTGTAAATGCGCTCCACCGAAATTCGATGAAAATTCACAAAAAAAACGGTTAAAAACGCGGATTTTTGCCGTTTTTTTAAAACCAAATTCGGGATTTGGGCAGATGCGCTCTACGGAGAATCTGCAAAAAAGCTGATTTCGGTAGAGCGCACTTGCTGAAAATCAATAATTTTCCCAATTTTTTTCTCATTTTCAGCAAGAATTCAAATGCACCATCTGCCAGCGTCAATACAATACCCAATACTGGTTCGATTGTCACTGGAAGAAATGCTCGAGGATGGCCACGCCCACATATACCGTAACCATACCGTATGACGACACGAAGCCGACGGTACGATGCGAGTTGTGCGGAAAGATGTTTCAACACGAACGATCGCTGGAATACCATTTGAGACATTGCCGCGCGAAACAGAAGAGAATGGAGGCCGCGACGCAACACGCGACGCAACACGCGACGCAACACGCGACGCAGCACGCGACGCAACACGCAACGCACCACTTCGATATGCCAGTTCTGGAGGATAATTCGAGCACATCGATTATTAAAAAACGACGGATTCTGGAGGATTCTGATGACGTCGTCCCCCCGGTTGTCGCCATGTTTGGAGAGGAGGCGGAGCTTACGGAGGGGGCGGAGCCTCAGGAGAAGGCGGAGTCAATGGAGACTAGGGAGGAGGACGAGGAGTATGAAGGAACGAATCCGTTTACTGTCCCGATGAAGGTAAAATGGGCGGAGCTCAGGGGAAACGCGCTCCATTGAGAAAGGAAGAGTTCGGTGGAGCGCGATTGCAATTTTTGACAATTTTTTGTCATTTTTTGCTCAAAAATCGAATTTTTTCGGATTTTCTTGGTTTTGACTGTAATTCGGTCAGTTTTACCATGAAAACTACAGATTTTCACTCAAAAACCCATTTTTACCGATTTTTGCTTTAAAAACAAATAAAAATGAAAGTTTTCAGCAAAATTGGCACATTTTCGGCTTTTTTTAAAGCAGAAAACCACGTTTTGACCAAATTTTGACTGAAAACGTCGAAAAATTTGAAAAAATTGCAATCGCGCTCCACCGAACTCCTCCTTTCTCAATGGAGCGCGTTTTGACTGAAAACATCTGCACAGTTGTTACAACTGCGCTCTATCGAAATCCCCTTGAAAAATGTTCATTTTTCTCTGAGTCTCTCAATTTCGCACACTATTTTCTTCGGTTTCAGTAGAGCGCGGTTGTAAGATGGGTGTCGTGCTGATATAGTCGTCACCCCAAACCCAACGCGCTCCACCGAAATCTTTCTTTTCTCAATGGAGCGCGTTTTGACTGAAAACTTCAAAAATCAATTATTGTGCCTAAAAACATGAATTGTACTACTGATTTTGACCAAAAACCTCAATTTTCGCCCCAAAAACTGTCATTCTCAGCCAGAAAACTCTCAAAAAAAAAGAAAAAGTTACTATTTTCATAGTTTTTGCTCAAATTTTGACCAAAAACCTCAATTTTTAAGCCTAAAAGTCTAATTTTCAGTGCTCCCTGTGTTCCCACATCTGCACTGGCGTCTCCCACCTGCTCACCCACCGCAAAAACCACCACGGCACTCAATCAATGCTCACTTGCGGTCGCTGCGAGACCCATTTCAATTCGATTTCCTCAATTCGTCGTCACATGAATCAAGAGTATTCTCTCTACGTCTGTCAGAAATGCGGTCGAAATTGCAAGGACTCTTCGGACCGTCGCGATCATCTCTGTCCGCCGGGACGCCATCTCGCAACTAAGACGGTTTCGAGACGGCGGTTGCAATCCGTCCTCTCCACCGCCACGACGTCTTCTTCTGCCAGAAAATGTGTGAAATGTCCGACGTGTTTCGAGTCGTTCGCCACGTCGACAGTCATGTTTAATCATCGGATGACGTGTGATCCACGTAGAGTATCGATTAGTGATGAGAAGAGGGCGGAGCTTACGGTGGAGGCGGTGGAGGAAGAGAGCTCGATGAGGGGTAGTGAGGAGGCAGAGGAGGAGGAGACACAGATTTTGCAGGTATTAGCGGTGGAGCACATTTTCATCCGGGTTGTCAAAGGAGCGCGTTTTCTGAAGGGATTAATAATAGATCGCATTTTCATGAATTTAGCAGTAGAGCGAGTTTGCATGGGGCGCGTTTTCAAAAAAGGAAAAGAAATAATGATGGGATTAGCAGTAGAGCGCGTTCTGATAGTTTTTGCGGTAGAGCGAGTTTACACAGGATGTGCAATGGAGCGCATTTTCATAAACTTAGCGGTAGAGCGAATTTGCATCGGGTTGTCAATGGAGCGCGTTTTCTAGTAATTCAGAATGGAAAGTAAGTTTTGAAGGGATTAGCAATAGAGCGCATTTTCATTCATGAACTTATTAATGAAGCGAAGTTGCATTGTCAATGGAGCGCGTTTTCGAAATGGAAAGGAAATTCTGTGGGGATTAGCAATAGAGCGCGTTTGGACAGTTTTTGCGATAGAGCGAGTTTACAGCAGCTCGCCAATGGAGCGTAGATGCAGAGGGAATGAGAAAATCGTCATTTTTCGACTAAAAATTCGAATTTTCGACGGATTTTCTAGTTTTTGACTGTTTTTGACTGCACTCACTTCGATCAGTTTTACATTGAAAACTGCAGATTTTCACTAAAAACAGCGTTTTTACCGAAGTTTTGAGAGAAAATCTGCAGTTTTCATAGTAAACCTGACCGAATTGCAGTCAAATGCTAGAAAATCCGTAGAAAATTCAATTTTTTAACCGAAAAATTACGGTTTTCGTAGTTTTTGGACAAAAACTAAATAGTTAGCGGTGGAGCGAGTTTGCATAGGATGGAGGGATAACCAATAGAGCACACATCCTCAATTTGTCATTAGAGCGCAGTTAAGTTTAGCAGAAATTCACCAAAATTTCAATAGAGCACGTTTGAATTGAGTTTGTCAATGGAGCGCATTTCCTCAATTTTCCAAGAAATGCGCAGTTTTTTGTATATACTACCTCGACACGCGCCTTACAACCACGCTCTACCGAAACCGAAGGAAATAGTTTGCGAAAATGAGAGACGCAGAGAAAAATAGACATTTTCACAGGATTTCGGTGGAGCGCAGCTGTAAGAACTGTGCTAATAGCAATGGAGCGCACTTTCCCAGTAATTAGGGATTGAAATACATGAAAACTCCGCGATTTCCCTATAATTTCGAAATTATCAATAGAGCGTACTTTCAGTGCCCCGAATGCCCATCGCAATTCAATTTTCTCTGCGACATCGTCCGCCATCGACACGAATCACACGGAAAAGAGCGTTTCGAGTGTCTATTCTGTCCGAGACACTTTGCAATTCTCCGCACTCTTCAGGATCATCATAATCTGGTTCGTCAGGAATTTCAGAATTTCCTCCGTGTACTACTCGTGGACAAGTCGGAATTGTTTCGGTTTTTTCGGGTTTTTGAGGAATTTTTGGCTTTTTTTCACTTTTTCACATCAATAGCTCGCAGAAAATGCATAACTTCCACAAAAAATCGTCAAAAACTCGAAAATTTGGAAATTTCTTCCGTGTACTCCTCGTGGACAAGTCGGGGAAGTGCAAAATTTCGCACTTTTTTCCAATTTTTATTGTTTTTCTTGGTATTTTAGTAGCTTTCGAACTGAAAATAGTGAAAAATGCCTCCAAAAAGCGAATTTTCGAAGAAATTGGTCGTGTAGTCCTCGTGGACAACTCCAATTTATTTTTAAAACCCTTTTTTTAATTTTCAAATCGAATTTTATGTTTCATTTTGATTAAAACACCGTCAAAATACGAGAAAAATGAGAAACAACTAGAAAAAAAAGGTGAAATTTTTAAATTTTGAGCCGTGTAGTCCTCGTGGACAACCTAAATTTCAGACAGAAATTTTCATAAAAATTTCGAATTTTTCCAGGAAACCAAACGATGGACATGCCAAAAATGCGACCGCCCATTCTCCCGTCGCTATCAATCCGAGTATCACGAGGCGTACTGTAGCGTTCTCCGAGCTCCGCCCATTAGGAAATTCCCAAATCAATAATTAATATGACGCCTCCTTTACACACCGCTTTAATTGTTCTGTTTTCTTTTTTTCTCTTTTTAAAAGTGTTTAATCAAAAATTGTGACTATTGCACAGTTATGGGGTCAGCAGCCTCTTGGCGCGATCCTCGCGCGCTTTTTTCAGATTTTTTGAATTCCCGGGAAATTTGAATTCTTTGGAAAAAAAGTTTTCTATGTTTTTCGAGTTAGACGTTTGGCTAAATAAACAAACGAAATCGTGGAATTAAATGATGAGTGTGAAATTTATTTTGAGATCAAGAGAGAATATAATTAACATAAAAAATAGTAATTTTCTGTAAGTTTCTAGAAGATTCTGGAAATTTTCGGGAAAGATTTGGGAAGAGGAACCATTGTTCCCGAAATATCCAGAATCTTCTAGAAACGTCTAGGAATTTCTTTAAAAAAACACAAATTTTTTCGAACAAATACTTTTGAAAAGAAAAATAGTGAAATAAATGAATTAAGCAAATGATATTAAATATTCATTTTCGGCAGTTGTATCTTCTTCGAGTTTCTGTCGAGCATTTCTCCAGAAGACCCTCTGTCCACAACAAGAAAATCGCCTCCTTCCCATCGATTGTGACTGTAGCTCGACTTCCGTGGTTGTTGAACACGTCCATAGTGAATCCATCGAGAATACGTCTTGGAAGTCTTTCCGCTATTTTCAGATCATCTACTCCCGGAATAATTCTCGGAGCATTCGGCTGCATTCGGCGCCTTCCCTCCGCCTCACGTCTTCTTTTCCTGCAAATAACCACCAGGGATGTGCGGAACGGAAATCAGAAATTCCGAAATTTCCGAAATTTCCGACTATTTTCAGAACGGTTTTCCGTCGGAAAATTTCCGAATTTTTTTCGGAATTTTCGGAAATTTCCGATTTCCGAGAAATTTTTCCGGAAAAACTTTTTTCCGAAATTTTCGAAATTCCATATATTTTCACGATGGTAAAAAAAGGATTTTCTGCGGAATCGGAAGAAATTGCTGCAAAATTAACGTGAACGGTGACAAAACGTCATACTTGAGTCAAAATTTACAAAATTTTCAGTTTTTACAGCATATTTATTGATTTTGACTATAAAAAAAATTGAAAAACCGAGTTTCCGAAATTTTCGGAATTTCCGAAAAGATTAATTCGGAAAATTTCCGATTTCCGAAATTTCCTAAATTTTTATTTCCGCACATCCCTGATAACCACATTACTTCCCATCTTTAAACACAACTTACTCCTTCAGATAGGCTACCCAAGTGGCGAACACAAGCCTAAGAACGAAAAGGAGCAGCGCCAATATACTCTTCAGATCCTCAGAGACTTAATTTCCGGAGGACTTCCGTGCCAGAATTTCTGCGCCTCGTTCGAGACATTCAATCCGTCGATATCGTGTCTCTCAGCGATCATTACGTTCTCTTTGATCAACTGTGCTACTTTATATTGGTCGCACGCCATTTCAACCCTAAAAAAAACAATTTTTTGACGAATTTCACGTAAAAAAACAATTTTTCGAATAAATTTACAATTTTCGAGTATTTAATTTAATTTATGGCTAAAACTACGCTTTTCCTATTTTAACACTTTTTTGTAACCAAAATGATGTAAAACGTAGGTTTTCGGCTAAAATAACACGAAAACAACGAAAACATTTTCAAATCCCGCTTTACGCGCCTTTTCCACCTGTGTCCAATAGGGCGCACTTGCATTATTTCCTGTTTTTTGTTGATTTCCTTCTTTTAGTCAAATTTTCAAAATTTTCCCCTATTTTCTGGCTAATTTACGATTTTTTTGCTCCCCAAATTTTTCGAAATTTTGGACCTACCACTTGTCGGTTTTCAAAAACCACTTGTCGGTTTTCAAAAACCACTTGTCGCTCTGACCCCCCCTCGGACCCATTCGAAGGGACTGTTTCAGATGCACTGAAAAAAGAAGAGGCTTGAAGATGAAAAGAGCGTGATTTGAACAGAGAAAACTTACGAAAAGATTGTTTCTGCACATTCAACATCCTCTGGAGTATTAATGGTACCGTCAGAACTGATCAGAATGTCTCCCATAAACTTGATCTCTTGGAACGAAACTTCAGTCTCTTCACATTTCTGCCATGCACGAACGTGCTCCCAAAGCGCGGAATGAGCAGATTTTCTTGGAAATATGAGAGTCCCGTTTTTGCAACTCCACCGTAATAAACTTTCCGCAGCAATCCATGTGGGCTTGGTCAAAATTATCGATTTTCCGTTGAATTTGTCTTGAATTTTTTCTTTTGGAGAAATTCGGACCGATAAGTTTAGGCTCGTAGCTCCCCATTTGTTGATGATTTTCGAAAGCTCTTGAGCGCTGACTTGTACCATTGCACGACGAGATCCTCCAATGATGACGAAGAATGTCGACTTTTGACTTTTATAGAAGAAGTCGGTACTGTCGAAATAAAGTTTGGCCAAGGATTTTCAAAAAAAAATTTTCGCGCCCAAAACACTTTAGTTCACAAATGCACTAAAGTGTTTTGGGCGCGAAATTTTTTTTTGAAAATCCTTGGCCAAACTTTATTTTTTCACAGTATTCTTCATAACCGCACGGCGGGGCTAAAGCGACGCGTGGATTAGAAAATTTCCTCATTAAATACTCAGTTGTGTACACTTCCCACGGTGATTGCGGACTAGTGTGTACAGTAACCCGAAAATCATTTGCAAATGTTTTTATGTGCAGAAAACCAGGGTTGGGAAATTCCGGGCCGGACCGGGCCGACTGAAGAATTTTCCTCGGCCCGGCTCCTGTAGAAATTTGAAATATTTTCAAAAAAATAGAATTTTTTCCAAAAAAGTCAAATTTTCGACTATTTTTTGGAATATCGATAAAATTGAAGTGTACGAGAATATTGGAGAATTTTAACTATTTTTTGATGAAAATTTCAAAAAAATTGAGAAAAAATTGTGCACATTTTTGAATCCGGGCCGGCCCGGAATTTCCCAACCCTGTAGAAAACCACGTTAAAAATTAGAAAGTGATTTTTTTGTGAGAAAAAGAATCTGTTGGCAAAAAATTGCTTTGAAAAAACTAAAAGAACAAATTCAGAGAAAATATGTGGAAAATTAAGTGTGAGGGCTTAGAGATTTATGTTGCTGTGAGAAATGAACTGAAAAGGCCTCCAAAATGTTTCAATAGACTGAAACTAATGATTTTATTGAATTTTATAGCCTGCTTTTACTATAGGGAACTGTTTCATCGAAAAATCCAGTCCAGTTTTTGAAAAAAAATGAATAAATAAATAGTTTTTCCATATTTTTTCGACATTTTCAAGGAAAAACGGCCTTCAAAACGTTTCAATGGACTGAAACTGTTGTTTTCATTAAATTTCACTGCCTGATTTTACTTTAGGGAACAGTTTCGGCAAAAATCCAGTCCAGTTTTTTAGAAAACGTCTTTTCTTTTACAAAATAGTCGTTTTCTGTGATAAAAACCATACTTGCAAACCGGGCCGACACGGGCCGGCCCGTAACTCGCTTCAAACTCAAAATTATGAGCTGAAAAATATACCAAAATGTGGATCTCGGCGAGTTCTATGTCCTTGACCTACTACGGGCCGGGAAAAAGTGCCAAAAAACACGAAAATGGCCAAAAAAGCCATTCTAGCCCGGTCCGCGGCACATTAACGAATAGCCATCCGGCCCGTAGTAGGTCAGGGACGTAGAACTCGCTGAGATCTAAATTTTGGTATATTTTTCAGCTCATAATGTTGAGTTTGAAGCGAGTTACGCCCCGGCCCGTGTCGGCCCGTTTCGGCCCGGTTTGCAAGTATGGTAAAAACGTGATAATAAACGAGATTTTGAGTTTTCCACAATTGGCAACAATGAAAAATGGTTTGTTTCAGTAAATATCACCATTAATGTGTTATATGTCTGTCTCCTATAAGTGGAATAGCCTGTCGGCGCTGAGTGGTAATAATTGGCGTTTGAATTTCGCGCGCCGCCGCTCCGGGGCCGAGGAATTTGGCTGCGGAGTCCGCGCGTCGCTTTAGCCCCGCCGTGCATTGTGAATGAAGGGAACACTGACGAGCAGGATCAATAGTGTCTTCCCACCCTTCTATCGATGGGGCGCGTTTGCAACATTGGTCTCTGGGAATTCTCGTTGTCGACACGCACGCAGCGCGTCGCGGTCTCTGGGAAAGAGCGTTTTCCCATCCATTCCTATTTCCATCTCATTCCTTCCATTTTCCCATTCCCAGACACCCCGTCCCATTCTCTATCTCCCGTACTCTCAAGAAATGCCCAAATACTACTGTGACTACTGTGACGCGTTCCTGACGCACGACTCGTTGAAAGGACGAAAGACGCATAACGAGGGACGGAAGCATAAGGACGCCGTACGTGGATTCTATCAGAAATGGTTGGAAGCACAGGCACAGAAGATGGTCGATCAGACCGCCCAGGCGTTTCAGCAGAATAGAGTGAGTTCTTTCGTTTTCTGATGAGAAACTATATATATAAGAATAATTTCCAGATGCACGGAGCGATTCCACGTACCACACTTGGTATGCCACCACCACCACTGATGATGTGTCCTCCGATGATGATGGGCGGGGCTCCGATGCCACCAACAAACTATGGATACCCTGGAGCACCACCAATGGCTCCTTCTGGACCGAATTCTGGAGCACTTCCACCACCAAACCGCCATCAATCTCGTTTCAACCCTTATTGATTCTTTGGTTTTAAGTGAATAAAGTTTTCGATTCAATTTGCACAAATGTAGGGGTAAAAAAAACGCTCCATGGCTAGGGCATCACTAGCCTACCCAAACCTCGCTATCCTCCTCCTCACGTTCGGCACCGCGGATTACTGTATCAAGAGGAAAGAGGCGCCGCTGGGCGTTTTCCCAAACATTTCAACTCGATTTTAAGCTCCGCCCCTGACATAGAGCTCCTAGAGTGTAATGTGGTGTGGTTTCATACTGTCATTTATCGATTTGACTGCGTTGCGTGTGCCGCGACGCGTCACGTCTTCTTTGACATTCTTTCCATTACTCCGATGAAATTTCCCCTGCTAAAACTACCTTGCAGCCTGGTATTTCAGCTACAAATCTAAGTTTCCCATTGGGATGCTTGGTGCACAGGGTTGCATATTTATTCAACAAAAATATGATTCCGTGAGAGGTATTTTTGATAACGAAAATCAGAACAATCTATTCCAACAAAATCATTGTGAACTCCTTCCCATCATACTCCAACAATGCGACCGCTTTGTCGGTATCTCGATCGATGTAGCCTATGTTTCCGATTGATTCACGTTGTCTGAAATCGATAATCGATTTTTAGTTTTTGTCGAAATGAACACTCGCCTTATGCCGAGACTCCTTGCTTTCTCAAAAAATGCTGTCTTGTCTTCCTCGTGTCCTTCTCTGCTCCAATCGTCTCTTTCGAATTTCAACCTTTTCAAATTCTTCAACTTTTCTCCAGTCTTCCAGGTGCTGACCGTTTTTACCAGATCATCCGCGTTTAATCTATCCGGGAATGTTATTTCAATTTCCTCGCACTTTGCATCCAGCACGTCGTCAAATGACAAAAATTTGGAATTCTTGAGGGTCAGCTTTTTGGAATTCAAATTCAATCCATGAATTGGTTCACAATCACTACCGAGCTTCAAATACAGATCGTCCACTTCTAATTCATTGAATATCATCTTCATCTGATCCTCGTTGCATTTCATACCACCCAAATATGGATCGATATGAAGTTTGCCAAACTTATTTCCGCGATAATTCCAGATAAATAATCCAAAAAAATCAAAGTAACCCGAAGCGTTGTGTATTACATTGTAAGCGTCAATGTAGAAAATACTGTGGAAGTGTTGAGTGAGATCTTCCATGAACTTCATATCAGCTGCACTTGTGGTACCACCAATCTCGAATTCCCCTGGATTCCTCCTCTTTCTCATTGCTAACGACGCCTTCACCCCATTGATAGTCCTCACATAGTCTTGTTCGACAACACCATCGTAGTCGTGCTTGACACTTACGTTTTCCAAAATGTAAAAAATGAAATTTTCCTCTTCCTTATCATTGCCAAATGTCAATGTTACTGTCATGTAAGTTCTGCGTGGACGGGAGATCCCTTTGACAAAACGGATTGGTCTACTTCTCTCGTGAAAATAACTGAATTTCCAGGTTAGTTGAATTGGGTGCGTTTTGTAAGCGGTCAGGAATCTCTTGACAGGGCGGGATGTCATGGAAAGATCTATTCTGCAAAATTCGGTTGGTTCGTGTTGGAAAAATTTTCATATACTGGTACCTCCAACCATGTTATTTACCGTATATTTTCTATACACGGCGCCTAATAAGGTTATGACCGTTTTAATATTGTCAGTGTAACTATGCCAGTGCATTTAGTCCTCTCATGTCAGTACATATTAATTTGACGACAATGGCAACTTAACCACGGATATTTGGCTAGTCTGTGTCTAAAATTTTCTTTTTCTATAATTCTGACTTCAGTATGAACCTAACAATTATAGCCATCAATGTCAGTGTACCGACGATTTGTGTAGGGGAAAAATTATTATACTCCTACAAATTAGGCTTATTTTAAATAACCGTTTCTCCATTATAAATTTGAAACTACAAAAAAACTTACAAATCACTTCTATCCATCTGTTGAAACACAAGCTTCCGTGCAAGACCTGGAAGTTTCCATAGGGGGAACGTCTCTTCCTTCTCTTCATCATTCTTTTTCATTGCCATTCTGAAATATCACAATGTTGAACTATAGATAGACTGATAAGCAAGAAAATGTAAAAGAGAACAATACAGAACAATTAATAGCGGGGGGACTATTCGAAAGAGAAGAGAAGAGGAAAGAGGGAACGCTTCGCAGCCGCAACGCCCCTAAATTCAAATCCAGAGAGAGAGGGGGGCACCTGCACATCTAACTAACAGAGGGGGGAGGGGTTATTTGAAAACAGCTGCATGTATGTAACCTTCCCCTTTCCTCTTCTTTTCGAATAGTCATATTTTATTTGCTTATTCATCAGCCTGTCAAGCTTTTAACATTGTTATTTTCCAGAATGACAAGAAATAAGAAGCAGAAGGGGATGGAGACATTTCCAATGTGGAAACTACCTCCTCTGACACGCAAGCTGGTGTTTCAGCAAATGGATAAAAGGGATTTGTGAGTTTTTCTGTTGTTTAAAATCTAAAATAAAAAAGTTTTATTATAGCAACAACCAGAAGAGACTCACAATCAGTTCAAAAATTCTGTGTAAAATAATGTTTTAATTACATGTACCGGGTCGCGTAGGATCTAAACCTGAACTTTCCAGGAATTTAGTTGGAGTGACCGAGCTACTCTGGCTGTAATTGGCGCCAAAATTCAGATTTCAATTTTCAAGTTTTTTGTAGTTATTTTAATTTTTTCGCGAAAAAGTCAACTTTTTTTTGAAAAATTATAAAAATGATCAGATTTTCGATAAAAAGAAGTTGAAAGAATGCCAAAAGAATTGATTAAATCATGTTCTTTTTTAAAGCCGGGTGTAGAGAAGTATGCATAGTGCCAAGTTCTAAGTTTCAAGACTGACCGACCAGGAGTTTTGCATGTTTGGAACATATAGTACTTTGAAATGGTTATCTTGACATAATCACATAGACCCTTTGTTAAACACGGATTGTTGAAAATAGTTAATACGGGTAGTTGCAGACTTGAAATTTTGATGTGAGATTTGGGCCCCTCCACCAATATAGATTAGAGAAGACCATACGATAATTCATGACCTTATTGTAACTAAATGACTAACTTTTTCCAGAATAGACCTTTCCATGACATCCCGTCCTGTCAAAAGACTCCTGACCGCCTACAAAACCCACACAATTCAATTAACCTGGGATTTCAATCAAACGAAAGACGCCAAAAGTTTAGAAAGTTTTGGCAAAGAGCTGGCTCGTTTACTCAGTGCTTACATGACAGTAACATTGACATTCGATAATGATGATGAAGACCAGAATCTTCTTTTTTGCATTTTGGAAAACCATGGTGTCAAACAGGACTATGAGAGGACTATCAATGGTGTGAGAGCACCGTTAGCGATGAGAAAACGGAAGAAAAGAATGTTATTCGAGATTGCTGGAGGAGAAGACAGAGAGGTTGACTTGAAATTTATGGAAGATCTCACTGAACACATAAAAAGTATCTTCTACATTGACACCTACAATGTTTCATACGACCTTATATCAAACTTTGATTTTTTCGGAGCCTTTTTCTGGAAGTATAGCGGAAAGAAGTTTGGAAAACTTGATATCTCTCCACCAAGTGATGTGGAATTCAACGAGGATCAGATAAGAATGATATTCAATGAATTGGAAGTGGATGATCTATGTTTGGAGATCGAGTCTGATTGCGAACTGATTCAAGGATTGAATCTGAACTCCAAAAAGCTCAAGATTTGGAATACCGGATATTTGTCAATAGAGGACGTGCAGGAATCAAAATGCGAGAAAATTGAGATAACATTCCCGGGGAGATTGAATGTGGATCGTTATCTGATCAAGACGATTAATCTCTGGAAGACTGGCAAAAAATTGTCAAATTTGAAAAGGTTGAAATTTAAAAGAGGCGGTTGGAGCGAAGAAGAACACGAGGAAGACAAGAAGGCATTTTTTGAGAAAGCAGGAAATCTTGGCATAAGGTGAGTTCATTCCGATAAGAAATAAAATCGATTATCGATTTCAGACGACATGAATCTGCCAAAAACAAATGCTACATCAATCGAGATACCGACAAAGCGGTCGCATTGTTGGCGTATAATGGAGACATATTTAAAATGATTGTGCAGAATGATAATGATGAGGCGGAGGAGAAGGATGATGATGACTCAGATGACTCAGATGAAGAAGAGGAGTCTGAGGATGAGGAGGAATAATCAAGCGTATTGCTTATGGAGCCGTTCTCTTCCCAGTTCTTTTCAGTATTTTTGTAAATGAATGGTCTTCACTGCTCCAAAAAATGTGATCATGATAAAATAATAATCCTAAAAGACCCCCCTGTGTGCGAACGACAAGACAAGTACACAAGTTCCCAATAAGCCATTTATTCATCGAAGAGTTTGATACAAAAATAAGAGGAAACCAGGGAAAGGACAGGTGTGACGGAGCCGATTTCTCGTCAACAATTGTAGAGTTTCGTCAAATATTTGAGGAGGATAAAGAAAGGTAAGAGAATAGAAACGGGGGATAAAATCTGTAAACAACGGACCGCAACATAGCGAGAGTGCAGGAACAAGGTGCACGCGCAATTTGGTCTTGTAACGACCGGGGTACTGTAGACAAAAGCGCACGCCAATAAATTGGTAGAATTCGGTAGAATTGATATCGTTTTGAGTAGAACAAAATGGGTGGGAGAGTGTCTTACGGCGTGTCTTCTTCCTTCTGAATCTTCATGGAAAAGCGGTTTCCGTTCATAAGAGTCAGAGTTGCGATGATTCCGTCAGTGATTCGTTGAACGGAACACGTGAAGTTATTCTTTTCGATGGAAGGTCTGTAAAAGTGTTTAATTTCATTTCAAACGAGCTTTGGTTTTATGTCAAAGCAAGGGTAAACCGAATTCCGCTTTCTGCTTTCCAAGATATTTTCCCCCTAACTTTTTCGCTCAGGGGCTTTTAACATCAAAATGATGAAAGTTTATTTCCCGTTTTGCACTTTTTGACACTTTTCCCTTGACGCTCAAATCTACTTGGAACTCACCGCAGAACAAGATTCTTCACTTTTTCCATAAACTCTTTTTGGAGTTTTTCGTTTTCGTCGTTCTCCTCATTGTCGTCTTCGCCGTCGTTTATTTCTTCTTCCACCTCCTCATCTTCGACTTCATCAACGTCTTCTTCTGCTTCCCCTTCTTCTTCATCGTCGTCGTCGTCGTCGTCGTCGTTGTCATCATCTTCTTCTTCCTCCTCCTCTATCGTCATTAGAATCAAAACGTTCATATTCTTCAACTTTTCTCCAGATTTCCACAGTTTGACCAAATTGATCAACTCATCCACTTCAATAATTCTTGTGAAGTGAACATGGATTTTTTGACTTGTCGAATTGATGACATCATTCATGTCTAACCAGTTGCATGAATAATAGAGATTGAGATATTTCTGATTCAAGACTAGTCCAGGAATAATTCTCGACAAAGCATTTTTGACCTGCAGCCTCATACAAGTAACATTAAGCTTATTGAACAGAAATTTTATGTTTTCCTCATCAATTTTCAATATAGAAACTTCAGCATATTCTTTCTCGATGGACAACTCCCCGAATGTTTTGGTGATGTTCCAGATGAAAGAGTCGAAAAGGTTGAAATCTTTCATAGACGCATAATATCGTAGGATGTATTCATTTATGAAGAAGATATCCTTGACATGCTTACTCAAGTTCTCCATAAATCTGATATCAGGCGCTCCCGGGTCACTTTCATTCCGATTCTCCCTTCCGGCCACAATGAATCCCTCCTTGTTGTGCCGCCGATTCATCCGAAGCGCCCTCTCACCATTCACCGTTCTCTCAATGCCTTTCCCAACATTTCGCGACTCCACAAAGAAGAAGTTGAAAATTCCATAAATCTTTCTGTTATTAACCGCCACATTAAGAAAATGCAAACTGAGACGCATATATTTGGTGGGCGGGTCGTCGAGTGACTCCACCATCAGTGCAAGTCGGGACCGTCGACGGTTTTCTCCGAATTCCCAAAATAATTGAATTGTGTGGGTTTTGTAGACGGTCAGAAATCGTTTGACAGGACGGGATGTCATGGAGAGGTCCAGTCTGGAAAATGAGTTAATTCATGTTGGAACAAATTCAGAATGTGATTGCGAGCTACGCGGCGGCCCGATCGATACATAAAACAAACACTTACAAGTCTTGGATATCCATTTTCTGGAATACTAGCTTGCGGGGGACGTCGGGAAGCTTCCAGAGGGGGAACGTCTTTAAGACATCCATTATTCTGGGAGAACTAATGGAAGGAGTGAGATGAGATGGATGGGGAGATGCGAACAATAGGAAATGTGTGTACGCTACGCGTACGCAACGCGTCGCGGTCTATTTCTTCCCAGAGACCGGGGCACTCCGCGCGCGCGTTTTCACATCACTCCATCTCATTTATCCCTTCTTCTCATTATCAGACACCCCATTTCTCAAGAATGCTCAAATACTACTGTGACGAGCCAAGTAATTTACCCGTAGAGTCGCGTTGTCTGTGAGACTATACGCGTCGCGGCACACGCAACGCAGCCAAATCAATAAAGATGGAAACCGGACACGTCGAGTTAGAGTCAGGGACGGAGCAACACTGGGGGACGCTCCAATCACCCTTCAGTTGACTCAACCTTTATCCTATTTCTTGGACTCGAAGGTTATGGTAGAATAGCGCTCGAAATGGGACGAGTTGGGACGTCCCGCGCGTCCCGGACTGTCATAAAACGGTTAAGACTGAACCTACATTTTTGAAACTTAGGGAATCGCGTCCCAAGCTATGTCTTCAGACCCTGTGAAAATTTCACTATTCGCCGACCGAAATTGACCGTTTTCCAAAATGACCGGAAAAAAGCGGGACGCCCCATTTCGAGCGCTACGGTAGAAGTTTGGGATCTCATATCTGGATAGAACTGCTCTGGTAATTGTGTCAGTGTAACTATGTCCTTATATTTAGGAGTATGGGAGAATTTGCATTAGCCAAAAATGTCTTATTATTTCAAAGATCATTCTAACTCATCATACTTCTCCCGCATCTGTGGAAGATCATCATTATTTTCATGCACAGTCATTTCGAATGTTCTTCCATTATACGCCAACAATGCGACAGCTTTGTCGGCATCTCGATGGACGTCCTGTATCCAAATAGCCTCTCTACTAGTTAGATGTGCAGGTGTCCCCTCCTCTCTTGATTTGAACTCAGACGCGTCGCAGCCGCAACGCCCCTCTTCTGTCTATCTTTTCGAATAGTCCCTCCGCTATTAATTGTTCTGTATTGTTCTCTTTTACATTTTCTTGCTTATTCATCAGTCTGTCAATAATTCAACATTGTGATATTTCAGAATGGCAACGAAAAAGAAAGAGAAGGTGGAGACATTCCCCCTATGGAAACTACCGGATCTTGCACGGAAACTAGTATTCCAGCAAATGGATGTCCAAGACTTGTAAGTGTTTGTTTTATGTATATTAGAAATAGTTCCTCATACTTGTCGAGATTTACATTTTGGAATATTTCCCAGATCCAAATATTGAATTTTAAGCGAGATACACCTCTGTCGGCCCGGCTTGTAACACTTATCCTGATTAAATTTTCAGACTGGACCTGTCCATGACATCCCGTCCCGTCAAAAGATTCTTGACCGCCTACAAAGCGCACAAGATTCAATTATACTGGCAGTTTGGAGAAATCCGTCCACGATCTCTACCTGGACTGTTGGTGATGCCCTGCAACGACCCGCACACCAGGTACATGCGTCTCAGTTTGTATTTTCCCAATGTGACGGATGAAAACGGAAAGGGTTGCCGAATACCTTTCTTTTTTGTGGAGTCAAGGATGGTTGGGAAGGACTATGAGAGAACTGTGAATGGAGAGAGAGCCCTTCGGATGAATCGGCGGCACAACAAAAAAGGATACGAAGTGGCCGGAAGGGAGAATCGTTATAAAAGTGACCCGGGTGCGACTGATATGAGATTTATGGAGAACTTGAGTAAGCATGTCAAGGATATCTTCTTCATAAATGAATACATCCTACGATATTATTCTATGAAAGATTTCAACATTTTCGACTCCTTCATTTGGAACATAACCAAAACATTCGGGGAGTTGTCCATCGAGAAAGAGTATGCTGAAGCACCAATCACGCAAGTTGAAGAGGAGAACATAAAGTTTCTGTTCAATGAGCTTGATGTTACTTGTATGAGGCTGCAGGTCAAAAGTGCTTCGTCTAGAATCATCCCTGGACTAGTCTTAAATCAGAAATATCTCGATATCTATTATTCGTGCAACTATCTGGGAATGAATGATGTTATCAATTCGACGAGTGAAGATATCCGTATTTACTTCACAAAAAACATTGAAGTGGATGAGTTGATCAATTTGGTCAAGCAGTGGAAATCTGGAGAAAAGTTGAAGAATATGAAAGATTTGACGCTAGATACGGATATAGAGGAGGAGGTAGAAGAAGAAGAGGATGATGAGGACAACGACGATGAAGATGATGAAGACGACAAAGGCGACGAAAACGGTGAAGATGAGGAGGGTGAAGAAGAAGAAGAAAACGAAGTAGAAGAACAAGACGAAGACGAAGATGAGAAAGCGGAGAAACGCCAAAAAGAGTTTATTGAAAAAGTGAAAAATCTGGTTTTCAGGTGAGCTCCTACATACTGTTAAAAATAGAGTTTCGACAAAGATTTTCAAAATAAAAATCTCGGGGCCCAAACACAAGTGCGGCAGAGGATCGTGGGCGGCGCTTAAACTGCAAACGGAGCGAATGGAATTCCAGCTGGTTTTTTAACGGGCGACATTGAATTTCAAGAGAAATTCGTGTGTTAGTCGATCCAGCTTTAGAAATGCATTTATACAGCAAAAAAGGTTTCTAACATCAATTAAAATACAAAAAATATGCTGGAATTGTATCCGCTTACAGTTTAAGCTCGGCACACGATTCCCTGTCGCACTTGCCTTTTAGCCCGCAATTTTTTTTGAAAATTCTTTTTGAAACTTCATTTTTTCACAGTAAAGCGCTTGTTCAGAATGAAAAAAAAAACAATTTTACAGACCATCCATCAAAAATGATTGCTTCGAGTGCTCCGCTCAGCGAACCACTGACGGAATCATCGCATCTCTGACTTTTATAAGCGGAACCAGTTTTTATATGGAAATTCAAAAGGAAGAGGACACGTTGCCAACTTGACGAGCCCATTCAACATTTTTTTTTGCCTTTTTAGTCCAGAGCTCGGCTTTCCTACATTCTCACTATGTTGTAGTCCGTTGCTTTCGGATTTTATCCCCCGTTATCTGTTATCTTTTTCTTCCTTCATCCTCCTCGTACCGCTCAACAAATAAATGGAAAAAAACAACTAAAAGGTGATTTGGCTCCTCCACTCCCGACCGTGGGTTTTCCCTTCTTTTTTTTTCAAACTCTTCAATCAATAAATGACATTTTGGGAACTTGTGCACTATCTTGTCCGCTTATCCGATGGTTCTGCACAGTTATGTTTGCTACAAGAGCTTGTGTCGAATTACGCCGTAAATCCTAGTCAAGTCGATTTGCGGCAGCCTAAACCACTCAAATCTATATTAACTACCGTACTCGCTCACAAAACTTTGGACGAGTTTCTTGTACGCCTTACAGTCTTTTCCTACTGGTATACGGTCCTTCACGCATTTTCAACTTCAAGTCTACTGTCGAAAAAATAACGTTTCGACAAGGATTTCAAAAAAAAAATTTCGCGGGCTGGAACACGCAAGCGCATAAAGTTGTGGGCGGAGCTTAAACTGCAACCTTAAATAAGCGGCGCGGTTCTAATTCCAGTTGTTTTTTTCCAAATTAAGAACCGCGCCGCTTGCAGTTTAAGCTCCGCCCACAACTTTATGCGCTTGCGTGTTCCAGTCCGAGAAATTTTTTCTGAAAATCCTTGTCGAAACTTTATTTTTCGACAGTATCATGAAAGACAGTGTAGATTCGCGCTACTCCTCGTAAATCTACAAGTGTGATTTGTTCAAGAGGGACTGTTGTACAGACACAGAGCATCTTTTAGGGATATGACTCTGTCCTGATAACATTTTTCGGGAGCAGCGACGACAATTCATTTACAAAAAAACAATCATAATCTTTTTAATTCAAAAATTGTCCTCCTCATCTGAGTCATCATCCCAATCCCAATCAAAAAACAATCGTAATCGTTTTTATTCAATAATTGAAAAAAACGCGAAAGACTTGATTATTACTCGTCATCTTCAGACTCATCTTCTTCATCTGAGTCATCTGAGATTTTGAATTCCTTTCCATCATACTCCAACAATGCAACCGCTTCGTCGGTATCTCGATCGACGTACCCTTTGTTTTCAATAGACTCGTGTCGTCTGAAATTGATATTTAATTTTGTTCTTATTGAAATGAACTCACATTATGCCGAGACTCCTTACTTTCTCAAAGAATGCTGTCTTGTCTTCCTCGTGTCCTTCTCCGTTCCAATCGCCGCTTTCAAATTTCAACCTTTTCAAATTCTTCAATTTTTCTCCAGTCTTCCAGGCGCTGACCGTTTTTACCAGATGATCATCCGCGTTTAATCTATGAGGGAATGTTATCTCAATTTCCTCACACTTTGCATCCAGCACGTCGTCAAATGACAAAAATTTGGAATTCTTGAGGGTGAGCTTTCTGGAATTCAGGTTCAATCCATGAATAGGTTCACAATTACTACGAAGCTTCAAATACAGATCGTCCACTTCCACCTCATTGAATATCATTTTCATCTGATCCTCGTTGCATTTCATACCACGCATATATGGATCGATATGAAGTTTGCCAAACTTATTTCCGCGATAATTCCAGATAAATGATTGGAAAAAATCAGAGATAAATGATCCAGTATGTATAACATTGTATGCGTCAATATAGAAGATACTTTTGAAGTGCTCAGTGAGAGATTCCAGGAATTTCAGGTCAGTTGCCGTCGATTCACCACCAATCTCAAATTCCACTGGATTCTTTCGTTTTCTCATTGCTAACGACGCCTTTACCCCATTGATAGTCCTCACGTAGTCCTGCTTGACAACACCGTCGTAGGGGTCCTCGATATCAGTGTGTTTCAAAATGTAAAAATGGAAGTTCTCCACTTCTTCTTTTTTCTCATATTCCTCTTCCTCTTCCTCTTCCTTATCATTGCCAAATGTCAATGTTAGAGTCATATAAGTTCTTTGTGGACGAGTGATGTCTTTGACAAATCGGTTTGGTTTACTTCTGCGGTCAACATAACTGAATTCCCAGGATAGTTGAATCGCGTGGGTTTTGTAGGCGGACAGGAATCTCTTGACAGGACGGGATGTCATGGAGAGGTCCATTCTGGAAAAGGGAATCAAGAATATGGTAGTGATACTAGGTGTTATTGAATTTTTTATGGTGCTTCTTGGCTTAAGAACTGCGCGATAAAGAACTGGGTCTTTTAAGAACTCGTTTAGCAATCGAGCGTGTTTACATCAAAAATTGAATTTTGAAGCGTAACTCTCTTTAAACTCAACATTATGAGCTGAAAAAAATACCAAAATGTAGATCTCGGCGAGTGCTATGTCCGTGACCTTCTACGGGCCGGATGGCTATTCGTTAATACGTTGCGGGCCGGGCTAGAATGGCTTTGGCAATTTTTCCCGGCCCGCGACGTATTAACGAAGAGCCATCCGGCCCGTAGTAGGTCAGGGACATAGAACACGCCGAGATCTACATTTTGGTATATTTTTCAGCTCATAATATTCACTTTGACGCGAGTTACGCGCCGTCCCGTGTCGGCCCGTTTCGGCGTATGCAAATGTGCTGTATTGCAAAAATTGTTCTTATGAAACTCAGCTCTTATTCGTGCAGTTCTGGAGCAAAGTAGCTTTGTTTTTATTCAACGTTTAGCCTCCGTCTTCAAAACAAGCGTTATTAACAGGCTCTATGTACTTAGATCATGCAAAAACGGCCAACGGTCTTTTCGCATCTTTGTTGGGAGAGGGGTCTGAATTCCAAATCAAAATTTAAGGTCCGCAAACACCGGATCACTTTTTATTCGTACAAAAAACATTTTCAACATAACGTGTTTAACAACGGGTCATGTCATTGTATTTATGTCAAGATAACTATGTCAGCATGCCACTATGTTTAGCATAGACTCATTCGGTCTTACTAAATTCCAGCAAAAATCAGATATCGGGTTTTAGACTTTAATTAAAACAATTGTTAAAAAATTTTGAGCTGAAAACTTTCTGGTTTTTGCTGATATATTTTTCTCCATTTTTAACTTGAAACAACAAAAAAACTCACAAATCCCTTTTATTCATTAGCTGGAACACTAGCTTCCGTGCAAGACCCGGTAGTTTCCATAGAGGGAATGTCTCCATCACCTTCTGCTTTTTCTTCTTATTTCTTGCCATTCTGAATTATAACAATTATTATTATTATCATTTATAAACGCATTCTAGATACGTGAAGGTTCAATTATTATCACGACACACGTCTTACAACTTCGCTATACCAAAATCCCCTTGAGAAATTTCTCATTTCCTCTGAATCTCTCGATTTCTCGCGAAATTTTCTTTGTTTTCGGTAGAGCGCGGTTGGAAGACGCGTCTCGTGCATATAAATACAAAAAGAACAATACAGAGCAAGTAAGACTGGGGGGCCTATTCGAAGACAAGAGAGGAGAGGGGGGAATGATACGCGTCGCAGCCGCAACGCCTCCCCCCCCTCTCTTCTCTTCTTTTCGAATAGGCCCCTAGTCTTACCTGCTCTGTATTGTTCTCTTTTACTATTTCTTGTTTATTTATCCGTCTGCCAAGTGTTCAAAATGATTATATTTCAGAATGTCAACGAAAAGAGAAGAGAAGGTGGAGACATTCCCCCTATGGAAACTCCCGGCTCTTGCACGGAGGCTAGTGTTCCAGCAAATGGATAAAAGGGATTTGTAAGTTGTTCTGTTGTTTCAAATTTCAAATGAAAAAAAGTGACTTAAAAGACCCCATTAATATGATTTTTCACTACTAGAGCAAAGTTAGAAAGCCGTCCTATTTTGTTTTTGATTTTTAGTCGAAATTTCTACTTTTATGAAAAAAATTCAATTTTTTACGGAAACAATAAATTGTGTGGACTTAAGTAGCTATAGCCGTCCAAATTTTATGTACCGAGAGGACTCAATGCATAAGTAGTTGCACTGACAAAATTGAACCAGAAAATTTGGTAATTGGTAATGAAATTTTTCTAATGTGAACCAACTCATTTTCCAGAATGGACCTTTCCATGACATCCCGCCCTGTCAAGAAGTTCCTGACTGCCTATAAACCCCACGCGGTTCAACTTACTTGGTTGTTTGATGGAAGCTATGCGACAACAGCAAGAAGATCAAAATATGCTGAAGGACATGTATATCAGTACTTGACTGTGACACTAACATTCGGGAATGATGAGGAATCGGAAGAGGAAGATGAGGAAGATGAGGAAGAGGAGGAGAAAGCGGAGAAAGTGGAGAATTTCAATTTTTACATTTTGCGCGACCCTTCTGTGAAGCGGGACTATGTGAGGACTATCAATGGAGTGAAGGCGCCGTTAGCAATGAGAAAACGAAAGAATCCGAAGGAATTCGAAATTGCTGGTGGAAAAGAGAGGGTGGTCGACCTGAAATTTATGGAGGATCTCACTCAACACTTCAAAAGTATCTTCTACATTGACATCTACAACGTCACGCTCAGAGCTATACGAGAATTTGATTTTTTCGGATCGTTTTTTTGGAAATATAGCGGAAAGAAATTTGGCAAATTTTGTACCTTCAACAAGAATGTTAAATTCAATGAGGAGCAGATGAAAATGATATGCAATGAATTGGAAGTGGACTATCTGCGTTTGAGTGTCGTGACTGATTGCGAACTGATTCATGGATTGAATCTGAACTCCAAAGTTCTCAAAATTTGGAATACCGGTTACTTGACAATAGAGGACGTGCTGGAATCAAAGTGCGAGAAAATTGAGATAATATTCCCAGAAGGATTAAATGTGGATCTTCATCTAATAAAGACGGTTACCTACTGGAAGACTGGCAAAAAATTGAAGAATTTGAAACGGTTGAATTTAGAAACAGGCACTTTCAACAGTGAAACACGGGACGAAGAACAGAACTCATTCTTTGAGAAAGCAAGAAGTCTTGGCATCAGGTGAGTTCATTTCGATAATTTGAAGAAATAAAATAATTTATCGATTTCAGAAGACATGAGTGGGACGAAAAAAAGTGCTACATCAATCGAGATACTGACAATACGGTCGCATTGTTGGAGTTTGATGGATGGGAATTCAACATGGCTGTGCAGGAAAAAAGGTGAACGAGGAATAATCTAGTCTATTGTGTTTTTTTTAACTTTTGAATAAAAAATATTTTGATTACTAATTGACAGTTTTTTCTCTTGCAAGGAGTTGAAAATGCTTGAACGACCGCATACCAGTAGGAAAGGATTGTAAGGCGTGAATAGAAAAAAGGAATTCGCACTACAAAAAAAGATGAGATCTCCGACAGTGATTAGAAATTCCTTCATAAGGAAGCCTTCTTTCTCCCTGATTCTTTGTGAATTCTAATAACCTCCACCAGCATTCCGTCAACGTTATTCCTATCTATTCTCCTATCGATTTGTTGCTCTTCAATGCTATCGATTCCTGACCGCCTACAGAATCCACGTGGCTCTACTAACCTGGACATTCGATGACGCGTTTCCCTGGAAAAAAATCAGTCCGTTTTATACCTACATGAGTCTTACTGTATCTTTTGAAGACGCCAGTGGTCATCTCAAATACTATTTTATTGGGAACATGAAGGTGATGGAGAAGTTGACTAAACACTTCTCAGATATATTCTATATCGACGGATACAATCAGAATTATGCATAATTTTGATATATATTTTTGTTTTACTTTTTGTTCAATTTTTGAGTACATTTTTTTTCAATAAAATTTTGTGGTTGATACAAAACTGTTCGTGTTACTTTCTTTCGTTGCGAGGCCTCACCGTCTTGCTCAGAACTTATCGATTTGACTGCGTTGCGTGTGCCGCGTCGCGTATTGTGTATGCACGTTCTTAGCAACTCATCGCTCTATTCAAACATCAGTCTTACCGCGGGCCTTGGACATTTCCACCGTTAAAACTTTTAGATTATGTACTACAGTAATCCTTGAAACATTTCCGGTATCCGGTTGATTTCTACAAAAATTCTGTAAAAATATGAAAATCAGGTGCTTCCAGGCTCTTTTGGCCTTCGATTGTCGATTTTTCTCAAAAATTCGGTTCAAATTACCCGAAAATCAATGTAAAAACTTCGAAAAAGTCTGAATTTGATTTAAATTTAATTTCGGAGGCATACGGTCGGCAATACGCACAACAGTGTACGCAAACACCGATTGCGTACAATGCGCACTTGGTTGTTCACCGTAACCACTACGATAAGTGCGCGCCGACGCACAAGAGGAGCGTGTTGTGCGCGAGGTGTACGCCGTACACTCCGCACGCACCCTTGCTCACTCTAAAATTGTTTCCGATTTTTTTCCGAAAAATCCACGTTTTTATCGATTTTCCCGTTTTTCCCCCCCAAAAATTCGATGGAAAATCATATATTTGAGTTGAAAAATACTCAAAATCCGACGAAAATCCCCCGCATTTACTTGTCTTGTACGCTCTCTTTCACTTTTTTCATTGCTCTCCGCCCTTATTTTTACATTGTGATATTTCAGAATGTCTACGAAAAAGGATGAGAAAGTGGAGACATTCCCAATGTGGAAACTGCCGGATCTTGCACGGAAACTAGTGTTCCAGCAAATGGATAAAAGGGATTTGTGAGTTTTTTCTGTTGTTTCAAAAGTAAAATCTGAAAAAGTATTAGTTGAAGCTAGAAAAGTTTCAAATTCTCAAAAATTCTGAGAAAAATATAAAAATATTTTAAAGCTACACTGACATAATTGGGGCCAAAATTCAGGATTCAAATTTTTTGAGTTTTTCTCGCAAAAAAGCATACTTGCAAAATATCGGCCCTGCCCGTCGGCCCGGCTCGGCCCGGAGTCAAAAAATGAGCACAATTTTTTCACAAAATTTTTCGAAATTTTTGAAAATTTTCATAAAAAATAGTCAAAAATCCTATGTAAACTTGAGTTTTATCGGTATGTAGAAACATAGTCGAAAATCCGACTTTTTTGCGAAAAAATCGAAAAAAATTTCAAAAAAATTCAAATTTTCAAATTTTTGTACTGTGACCCGGGCCGACCGGGCCGGGCCGGACCGGTGAAAATTCTCAAATCGACGCGGCCCGGCCCGGTCCGGCCCGTTGCAAGTATGCAAAAAACTCATTCTACTTTGATTCAAAGTTAGGCGGAATTCTGAACAATCAGCACAAATTTTCGTCTTTCGATGAAAAGTGAAAAAATTGGTTCATTTTTTGATGCCGTACTGGGCCGGGGCCTGACAGTATGCATAGTGAAACGTTTTAACTTTCTAGCTAGGAATTTTGCAAAATAGAAATTTAGTACCTAGACATAGTTATCTTAACATAATTGCACTGACATGACCCATTGGAATGCTGAAAAATGTTATTTTGTCCGAATAAAGAAGTGATCCGATGGTGGCGGACTTTGAATTTTGATTTGAGATTCTGACCCCATCGCCAATATAGATCTGAAAATACCATATAATTGTTCATAATTTATTGTAACTTAAAGATTTCCCTTTTCCAGAATGGACCTCTCCATGACATCCCGTCCTGTCAAAAGATTCCTGACCGCTTACAAAATCCATGCGAATCAACTAACTTGGAAATTCAGTTATGTTGACCCCCGCACTAGCCCAAACCGATTTGTCAAAGGCATCACTCGTCCACAAAGAACTTATATGACTCTAACATTGACATTCAAAAATAAGGTAGTTGAGGAAGATGAGGAAGATGACGAATATTGGGAATATGAGGAAGAGGAAGACATCCATTTTTACATTTTGGAGAACACTCAAGTCGAGAGGGACTACGACGGTGTTATTGAGCAGGACTATGTGAGGACAATCAATGAGGTGAAAGCGCCGTTGGCAATGAGAAAACGGGAGAATCCGAAGGAATTCGAGATCGGTGGTGATTCGATGGATGTGGACCTGAAATTTCTGGAAGATCTCACTCAACACTTCAAAAGTATCTTCTACATTGACACCTACAACGTTGCGCACAAAACTACAGGTTTCTTTGATTTTTTTGGATCATTCATCTGGAAAAATGGCGGAAAGAAGTTTGGCAAACTTCATATCGATCCACTATGGGGTGTCCACTTCAACGAGGAGCAGATAAGAATGATATTCAATGAGTTGGAAGTGGATGATCTGTATTTGAGTGTCCACACGGATAACAAACTGATTCCTGGATTGAATCTGAATTCCAAAAAGCTCACCCTCAAGAGTACCGAATTTTTGTCATTTGACGACGTGCTGGAATCAAAGTGCGAGGAAATGGAAATCACATTCCCTGGAAAAGTAAATGTGGAGCATCATCTGGTAAAGGCGGTTACCAACTGGAAGACTGGCGAAAAATTGAAGAATTTGAAAAAGATGACACTCAAAAGTAGATATATGACAGAAAGAGACGAAGAAGACAAGAAAGCATTCTTTGAGAAGGCAAGGAGTCTTGGCATAAGGTGAGTTCATTTCGATAATAGAAAAAAAGGAAGAAAATTGATTTCAGAAGACATGAGTCTGCTGAAAACAAAGGGTACATCAATCGAGATACCGACAAAGCGGTCGCAATGTTGGCGTATAATGGAAGAACATTCCAAATGACTGTGTATGAGAATACTGATGATCTTCCAAAGTCGAAGGAGGAGTTTGATGACTCAGAAGACGATTATGTTCCTTTTTAGTGGCTCTCTGCTCTTCATCTTGAACCAAATTTACGTTTTTGACTTCTGTTTCTTCTACTTTACTCTATATTTAATCACCTGAGATAAACTTTTATACAACCAAGAACGAAATGCTCACATTTCTATCCTACCGTAACCTTCTAGTCCGAGGAATGGGAGGATTCCCCCTTCTCATATGTGTTGTTCCGTCTTTGATCTTGTCTACGAACATCCGATAGGATTTTTACAATTCAAACAGGAAAGGCTCGACGTCCAGTTCTTTGATGCCATCTTCATTGATTTGGCTGCGTTGCGTGTACCGCGATGCGTAAAGTCTTCCAGTTTCCCACACAACGCGACCGCAGCTGTGTTATACGCGATAAGGCGTTGCGATCGCGTCGCATGTCGATATATTTGAATTAGAAGCACCACCCTCAAGGTAGTTAGAGGCGGGGCTCAAAAACTACTGCAGCTCTGTGAGAAACCGTGAAAGAGAAAGATAGTGTTCTCCTCTTTCTGTTATTCTCACAATCTAAGTTTAACACCGTTCCCACCATGCGTCAAATCATGGAGTGAACGAGATCTGAACTTCAGTTATACTGATAGTGAGAAGGAGTGAATGAGATGTGTGAAAAGACAAACGCGTTAACAGGTGGTTTGTACGCTACGCGGACACGCAACACAGAAAAATTGCGTGTGCATCCTTCTAGTGGAACCGATAACATAACACGCTTACCGTTTAGACGGTCTCTTTTTTATCGATTTTCCGAAGGGAAAAAAATCTTGGTTTCTGGTGAAAAATAACTGGAACCTAATAACTAACAATAACTTTTTCAGAAGATTTGAGAAGAGAATGCTCAGCCTAAAGTACTGCATCAATCGGACTGCTGATGACGTCATGACGGTTTTGGAGTATAATGGGCGGTTTTGAAAAGTGGTTATCAAGGATAGATCAAATAAGAATTTTCTTATTTTTTCATCCAACAAACGTTAATAAATCGATGTTTGAATGGCACCTCGCTTCTCTGCGTCTCCTCCCCTGCCTATCTCTCACTTACCAATGTTTAAAGGGGCATATCTCAAAAATGGGCGGAGCTATCAAAAAGTGGTCAACTACAAAAATAAAGTCCTGTTTTTAATCTACACAACCAATATAAATTTGTCCTGGAAAAACAATTCAGGACACCGTGATTACTACTCAAAACTGGCTAATTTAACCCCAAATTACGAATCAAGCAAAAAATCTCACATTTGAAGCCATCACCACGACGTCAGTTTTTTTCCAGTTTTTTCAAATTTACATTTTTCTAATAGATAAACTTAAGGCCTCTATTTTTGCAGTCGACAACTTTTTGATAGCTTAGCAAGCTTTCGAGATACGAAGGCTCAAAGTAAACGGGGCGAGAAAGCGTGCGGAAAGGGGAGGGCGTCTCGCTTCTCTGCTTCTCCTTTCCCTCCCTCCTAATCTTTGAAGGCGCATAACTCAAAAGCCTTAATAGCTATCGGAAAGTGGTCAACTACAAATTCAACGTCTTGTCTTGATCTACACAACCAATATAAATTTGTCCTGGAAAAACAATTCAGGACACCGTGATTACTAGTCAAAACAAGATAATTTGCAGCAAAAGAGAAAATCTTTGAATCTTTTAAAACGCATAACTCAAAAGTGCTCATAGCTATCAAAAAGTGATCAACTACAAAAATGTAGAGCTAGATTTGATCTACAACATCAAAAATTTGGAACAAATGGTTGAGTTGTGAGATTATATCAATGTGTCAAAAATCACTATTAGAGTTTACATTGAAAAATAAAAAAAAAAGCTTCTGTTTTTTTCTGTTTGTCCGGATGTTTTTTTGTTATTTCCTTATTATGTTTGTTTTTTTTGTTTTCTTAACACATTCCATCAAAACTGGTCTTAAAAGATGGAGGCGTTCCACCCCACCACTATCAACAACAAAAAAATTACAACGGAAGAAAAAAATTTTTTTTTGATAACTTTTTTCATCAGTTCTTTATCACTTTATCACTTCCAATAAGTACTGAAAATGAGAAAAATATTAATTTTTTCTTTATTTCTCTTATATTTTATCCCTGACATCACTGCCCAACTGGATTGCTCCAAAGCGCCCACCGCAGCTATCCGTATTATGTGTAACCAGATTCAACGATGGGATCAGAAAGCAAGGGTAAGCAAATGCGCTCCATCGCACTCTCCTTTATCATTAGAGCGCGTTTGCAGGCCACCCCGTCCCTGTCAGCGGACGTGATGACGCCTGGAATCGCTGGAAAAGCGATGGCTGCAGAATTCTCACCGATTGCGAGTAACGTGTTTCAGTGTATGGATATCGCGTGTTTATGTGTGTTTTTTAGAGGTAAGATTGATAAAAGAGTGACGCGACGCGGACGCGTCGCGTGCGTTTTAAGGAAAATACTTTTTTGGTGGTTTTTATTGGTTTAAATTGAATTTTAGTGGTTTTTAGTGGATTCTAGGCAAAAAACACTCAAAAAACTCCCAAAAAATTTGATTTTGCTTTTTTGCTGGTTTATGATGGTTTTGAATGATTTTTAATAATAAATTTGATTTGAAATCATCATTTTCAACCAAAGACTGAAAATCTAAAAACCGCGCCGTGTACTCCTCGTGGACAAGTGGACATTTTTTTGTTGCGGTTTTCGAATTTTTTAAAAAGATTTTCGTCTATTTTCATATGGTTTTCTGTAGGTTTTTCATGAGTTAAAGACAGAATAATCTTTTTGAATAGCCAAATGCCGAAAAATTGGAAAAAAAACTTTTAATTTAAAAAATCGGGAATTTTTTTGTCATTTTTTAAAAACTATTTTTTATACTTTTTTGAAAGTTTTTCTTTAGAAAAAGTCAAAATAGTCTCAAAATCAGTTAGTTCAAACAAAAATTGAGGAAAAAATAAGCAAAACCCTATAGAAAGTCTGATTTCTAAAATTTCAACTTGTCCACGAGGAGTACACGACGCGATTCTCAGATTTTGCTCGATTTTTGTTTTTTTTTGCAATTTCTAACTTAAGAATGTAGAAATTTTTCCGAATAGTCGTATTCCATTGAGAAAGCTCAAAAAAGCTATTGAAAATTCAATTTTCAAGTTTTGACTTGTCCACGAGGAGTACACGGCGCGATTTTTGGATTTTCAGTTTTTTGATTGAATGATGATTTTCAATCCAATTTATTAGTTAAAATCAGTCAAAATCAACATAAACCAGCAAAGAACCCTAGAAAATCAGCAAAATAGAAAATTCAAAAGTTTTGTTAAATTTACATTTTCAAAAAAAAAATTTCAACTTGTACTCGAGGAGTACACAATCTCAAAAACTTCAGGAACGGGCGGTTCGAACTGTGTTGTCCAAGGTCGTCCCCTTGGAAAAGTTGTCCGTAAAGAGTACCGTATGCTGTCGGAAGACGAACGGAATCGTCTTCATCAAGCACTCCGAACCCTCAAAACGAATGGAGAGTACGATAGACTGTCCCGAGTACACGCACAGTACGCAGAGAGTGGGGCCGCCCATTCTGGACCCGCCTTCTTGCCATGGCATAGGGAATTTGTGAAGAGAATGGAGTTTTTGATTCGACAGGTATGCCCACTTTGACATGTCCCCTTGGTGTCAATTATTGTCCCAGGTGTCTCAAATTTATATTCATCTTGTAGATCAAAACAAGGGCTTCATTTTTGCAGTTGACAACTTTTTGATAGCTTTTCACGCTTTTGAGTTATGCGCTTTTAAAGGTTGAGAGGCGCGAGACCTAAGAGGGAGGAGACGCAGAGAAGCGAGACACCCTCCTCGTTTTGCACGCTCTCTTGCCTTCTTTTAGGCTTTGATGCTCCGTATCTCAAAAACCTGAGGAGTTAGCAAAAAGTTGTCAACTACGAAAATGTAGCCCTATTTTTGATCTACAAGAAAAATGTAAAATTGAAAAGATTCGATAAAAACTGACTTCGTCGCGATGTCACAAAGTTCGACACTTTTTTGTTGGTTGGTGGCCTAGAAAAAAATCTGCATTTCCTAGGCCACCACCCCTCAAATTTCTCTTCCAGGTCGACCCATCCCTCCATTTACCCTACTGGGACTCCACACTCGATCAGAATCTTCCAGATTCTAAGGACTCGATTTTGTAAGTGTCTAACTATCTGTCTGTCTGTTTGTCCCAATATCCGAATGTCCACTTTTTTCAGGTGGACCAACGAGTTCATGGGCGATCCCACCGGTTCCGTCACCAATGGCCCATTCAGAAGTTGGCGGACTATTGAGGTGATCTAAAAAATTCAAAAAAAAATTTTTTTTTGAAATCCTTTTTTGCAGAACAAGGCTACCATAACCCGGGCGGTTGCCGCGCAGGGGAAAGGATACTCGGAGGATGAGATCAATACAATGATGGGACAGACGGATATCGCCCAGGTGTTAGCCTTCTCGGCGCCACAAAGGGTATGTTGTGTAGATCAAAAAAGTTTAGACTTGTCCACGAGGAGTACACGGCGAGATTTTTGGATTTTAGTTATTTCTGAACGGTTTCTATGGAAAGAGTAAGAATCTGTCATAAAATTTCACGTTTTATCAGAAAATTACAAAAAAAAACTAGGAAAATCCCAATCTTCAAGTTTTGACTTGTCCACGAGGAGTACACGGCGAGATTTTCGGATTTTGAGTTTTTTTGTTGAAAATACCCATTAAGTGCTCATTTTCAATCAATTTGTTAGTAAAACTCATTAAAAAACTAATATAAACCAACAAAAAACTATAGAATTTGGAAAAATCAAATTTTCAAAAAAAAAATCCACTTGTCCACGAGGAGTACACGGCTCACTTTTTTTAGTTGGTTTTAAGCGGTTTTTTTCCTGAAAACAGTGAGAATCTGCCTCAAAAATTACTTTTAATGGGTCAAATTACAAAAAAAAACCCGATGAAAATCCAATTTTCCAGTTTTGCCTTGTCCTCGAGGAGTACACGGCGCGGTTTTTGGTTTTATGAGTTTTTAATGTTTTTTATTCAGATTTGTTAGTAAAAATCATTAAAAACTGGTCTAGATCAGCGAAAAGTCATAGAAAATTTGTAAAAAAAATTCGGATTTTCAAAAAAAAATCTAAAATTTTTTTACTTGTCCACGAGGAGTACACGGCGAGATTTTCGGATTTTTGAGTTGTTCTGTTAAAAATGGTTATTTGAATCAACTTTCCCATTCAAAATCAGCAAAATAATATAAAAATTGGGAAATCCCCTCAAAACCCTCAAAACTGACCGAAATCGAGTAAAAAAAGTTAAAAAAAACATTTTTGAAGTTTTTTGCAGGGCTGTCCCTACCAACCGAACTTCAACGTGCCCGAGTACACACATGGTAACCCGCATATTTATGTGGGCGGGGACATGCTGGAGACGTCGACCGCCGCCAACGACCCGATATTCTGGATGCATCACTCATTCGTCGACTTGTTATGGGAACAGTACCGACAGACTAAACAGGTAGATCACAGTGAAATTTGTAGATCACAAAATATCCATATTTGTCAAGACACGGGCCTTAAAGGTCCGGGTACTTGGCTCCAAACTTCAAAATTTCAAAATTTTCAAATTTTGGTGACCTAGGTTTATACCACTTTTGGATTTCTAGGCCATCAACTTCTGACCGTCATAACTCATCTGAAACTCAACATTTCCAAAATTTGAGAATACCATTAGAATCGCCGAATTTCACTCTTTCAAATGAATACGGATTTGATGGCCTAGAAATCCAGATTGTAAGAAAACTAGGCCACCAACTGTCAGAACTCCCGCAACACTTTAAACACATTCAAAAACTATAAGCATCCTCTAAACTTGCTCTTTAAGATAAATATAATAATTATCAATCGATATTCAGACCCGAGCCACTCGGGAGACCGCGTACCCGGCTGACAACAAGCTGTGTAGCAGTGAGCACCACTTCCGAGCAGCCTTCATGCGACCATTCACACCGATGAGAAACGCGGATGGGCTGAGTAACATGTACACCGATAACCTCTACACATTCGCGCCGAGACCCAGTTGTAACGCGGGTCCAAATTGTGGATCGCCGTAAGCTACAGTACACCTACAGTACTCCTCAAAAACATGTTCAGATACCTCTTCTGCGACAAATCACACGGCGCCCCAAGATGTGCTGCACGGCTGAAGCCTGGTGGGAACTGTGCCAGTTTTAAGAGTGGAGAACCGGCGTGTTATGAGGGTAGCTGTCAGGGGGGAAAGTGTGTCGCCGTGTCACCTACCGTCACACCACCACCCACGATTCAACCGACGAAGCCGGTGGTTACCGTGCAGGTAGGGTTTGAAAAAATAAATCAAAATTGACTTCAGGAAAATCTTTCAAAGATGAAAAATCGGTCAACTTTGAAACGTTGCCATGGACTTAGTTTTTGTCCAAGTGTTACAAATTTATAATTTTCTTGTAGAATGAAAACAGTGCTACATTTTTGTAGTTGACAACTTTTTTCTTTCTTTTTACGCTTTTGAGATACGGAAGCTTAAAGTTAGTGCACCGGGAGATGGCGAGAGAGCGTGCGAAACGAGGAGGGCGTCTCGCTTCTCTGCGTCTCCTCCCCCTCGCCCCGCGCCCCGCGCGCACTCTGGAAGTAGGTTATTTTCAAAGGTGCATATCTCAGAAGCGTGAGTAGCTATCAAAAAGTTGTCAACTACAAAAATAAAGATCTAGAATTGATCTACAAGAAAAATATAATTTTGGGGAAATTGGATGAAAAATGAGGCCAGGGAGACGTGTCAAAGTCGACCAATTTTTCCTGGAATTTTTTCTCAGAAGGCGCATATCTCAAAAGCGTGAATAGCTATCAAAAAGTTGTCAACTACAAAAATGAAGCCCTAAATTTGATCTACCAAATAATTTAAACTTTCCAGACCTCCTGCTTCAACGAAAACGAGTGTTGCGGTCCATGGGCGGCCAAAGGAGAATGTCGAAAGAATCCAGTCTACATGAATGTTTGGTGCAAGGCGTCCTGCAATCAGTGCACACCAAATTATAATATTAATGAGGGTAATTAATTATGATTTTTCAAAATTTTCACCAAAAAAACTATTCCAGAATGCTCTGACCGTCACACCAACTGTGCGCAATGGTCACGTTCCGGGGAATGCAACAAAAATCCGTTGTGGATGTCTGAAAATTGCAGAAAATCTTGCCAGAAATGCGGGCGGTCTCGAGCGGCGACGTGTGGTGGTGGAGCTGATAATATTAGTAACCGTATGCGCCTTTAAAATTTTGTGATCTACAAAATTTTTCATTTTCAGCGGTCACCCAACCGCCAGCCACCCAGAACACTCCATGTGACTCCCCGATGTGTTATAATGAGGACCAGTGTTGCCCAATCTGGGCACAACGTGGACAGTGTCAGGTATGGCCTAGAAAATTCTGGAAAATCCTAGGCCACCAAATTTTTTTCAGTCCAACCCAACTTACATGACGTGTCAATGCAAAGTGAGCTGTGGAGTGTGCCGCCCGAATTATGTATATGGACGTGAGTCGCTGGCCTAGAAAATTCTAGGCCACCATATTTTTTTCTTCCAGCCTGCGCGGATTACCACACTGACTGTGCGGCATGGGCGAGACGTGGAGAATGTGGGAAGAATAAGTGGATGCCGGAGAATTGTAGACGGTCGTGTAATACCTGTGTCACGCTGTAAGTTTTGATGCAAAATGGTCGGATTTAATTTTTTCTTGTAGATCAAGAATAGTGCTTCATTTTTGTAGTTGAAAGTTTTTTGATAGCTATTGACGCTTTTGAGATACGGAGCTTTCAAAGATAGATTCTCAGTATTTGTGTGAAAATTTTTAGCGATATTTGAAATCCCGTCACAACTTCATTTTTCATCGAAGTTTTTGAATTTTACATTTTTATTGTAAATCAAAACCAGGGCTACATTTTTGTAGTTGGAAGTTTTTTGATAGCTATTCACGCTTTTGAGATACGAAGCGTCAAAGTTAGCGCGCAGGGAGACAGCGAGAGAGCGTGCGAAACGAGGATGGCGTCTAGCTTCTCTGCGTCTCCCTTCTCTCGGCATATCTCAACAACGTGAAGAGATAGAAAAAAGTTGTCAACTGCAAAAATGAAGATCTGGATTTCATCTTCCAGATGAGCTAAAAATTGTAAAAATTAGATGAAAACTGATTTTGTGATGATGGGTTAAAGTTTGACTTCTTTCTTCGCTTGATTTGTCTTTTTGGTGTAAATCAGTCGAGTTTTACCGTGACAAATTTATATTTGTCTTGTAGATCTAGAATAGAACTTTATTTTTGTAGTTGACAGCTTGTTGATAGCTTCGCCCTCTTTTGAGATATGCGCCTTTAAAGATGCAAGCCCGCCCCCTCGTTTCACACACTCTCTCGTCTCGCAAACGTTGAGCTTCTGTATCTCAAAAGGGTGAATGAATAGAAAAAAGTTGTCAACTACAAAAATGTTGAGCAAAATTTGATCTACAAGAAAAATGTAAATTAAAAAAAATTGAATGACAACTGAGTTAGTGGTGATGTGTCAAAGTTTGCTTAAATTTTTTGAGTATTTTGAATTTTTCATGAGTTGTCCACGTGAAGTACACAACATTTTCAATGGAGCGCACATTCTCTCCTTCTAAAAACCCTTTTTCAGACAACAGCTGGCGGCCAGATGTTCCCGACGAATCGTCCGAGACAGCACATTTTTGGAAATGATTCGAATGAAGTAAAGCATGTTTTCCGTTTTTTTTTTCAATTTCTATGATAAATATAAATCCATTTTTCTAATCGTTCTCACCTCCCCCTCCTTTAGAATTTCCGGTTTTCAGAAAAAGAATTTCAGAAAAAAAGAAATGCATTACACACCTCACTGACCATACCGTTTCTTCTTTTGTCTGAATTTCTGTTTCTCTATCAGATGACGTCATTCACGCCTTCTTCTTTTATCAATGACACTTCTCGAGATTTTGAATTTAATTCGATGTGACACCACACCAAATGACCTGGAAAATTGATTGGCGCGTTGTTGTGTTATTTTTTCTGTTTCAAAACGAAAAAAACGTATGATTTTCGAAAATGTTGATAGTTTTTTTGCTGCTGAGTCATCGTGGGGGCTTTTGTAGTTTGATCGGTATTTCTTATTTTGTGGCGAGAACAGATGTTTCGTTTTAACAAGGGAAGTTCATGACGAGGCGAGTTGAAATTTTTCTAAAAATTGGACCTCTGGGTCCTTCGACCCTGCTGATTCCAAAACTGCAGGAAAAATCAGCCAAATGCTTACGAGAACCGAGTTATGGCCCATCGAACTTGCAATTTTACAGCGAAATTTTTGATAGACTATTCGGTGAATTGAAAGTTTTTAACCACATTTTAACCACAAAATATTGAAAAGTTTGATGGGTCATAACTCCGTTCGCGTGAACATTTGGCTTATTTTTCTTGCAGTTTTGGACTCAGCAGGGTCGAAAGTACCAGAGGTCCAATTCTTTAAAAAAAAGTTCAACCCACCTCGTCATGCACTTACCTTGTAAGAGAGACAGAAATTTAGACCATATGTTCTAACTAGGGAATGACCTAGACAAAAGTTGGAGTTATTATAGTGATTTTTTCCGTACTTGCAAACCGGATCGTAACTCTCTTTAAACGCCATATTATGAGCTGAAAAATATACCAAAATGTAGATCTCGGCGAGTTCTATGTCACTGATATAACACGGACCGGATAGCCATTCGTTAATTTACCGCGGGCCGGGATTATGACTTTTTTGGTCATTTTCGTGTTTTTTTTTTGCACTTTTTTTTCTCAACTTTATATTTATCATTTATACTTCCAATGTAACCTGATATGGTGTCAAAAATAACACTAGAAGGCCAGCCTCAGTTTTATAAACAAAATTTGTACACTTGGAACCTTCTCGTTTTTGTCTGCCTCAAGATTGGAAATATATGGAAAAATATTTTCAGAGCTGCGCAGAAGTAAAAGGACGGGAGTGAAATTACATTCGATAGTATGAAATTGAAAAGACAAAGTTAATTACCTGCATTGGAGGTATAACTACCCTTCGAGCATAAAACATCCCTTTATGTGATACCAGTGCACCTGAAAAGTCTCCACTTCCGACTTCCGTGTGCCGAAAGGTCCACTGGTACCGCATAAGGAGATTTTTTATGCTAGTTATACTTTTAATACAACCAATTACCTTTGTATGTCAGTTTCATACTGACAGAACACATTTCATTTCCGTCTTACTCCCAGCTATTCTTCAAAGTAATCATTTTCAAAAAAAACCTCCATCTGACCTCCAAAATGAACTGATCATTTCGAAGTATGTTTTGTCTAGACACCACAAATGGTGCACAGACAGTCACTTCAAGGACAGGACACATATGTACATATGTCTCAGTTAGCTGTCCAGGCAGGTGTTCATTGTGGAAGCGTCTAATTTTTTTTCGATTCCTTTTCCTTTTCCATCAAATCGTTTCATTCTCATAGTTATATGTATGCTTATGAATGTGTCGGTGAGCTTTGATGAGTGCATTTTCTTTGGGAACCTGTATTCATAGGGTTCAGTAGAGTACATTTGCATCACATCGGAATGGTCACGCACCAAACATCATTCCGTACGGTTCCCACACTTTATGATATTCTTTGTGGTGCATAGCAATTTTTTCGACTTTTTCTGTTTTTTCGACTTTATTTTATACCAATTTTTAGCCCTGTGCTCCATAAAAACGAGCATAACTCAGGCAGGTTTGCGCCAAGCTCTTTAAAATTAAAAAACTAAAATCAGCGCGTCAAGACGGTTTGAAAAAGTATAATCATAATCCATTTCTGAAAATTTTTCAGTTTTACCCATTTTCGACCATTTTTCGAAATTTTACCGAACCTAGTCATGATTATACTTATTTGAAAGCTCTTTATTTGCTGATTCTAAATATATAAGTTTGGTGGCGAAATTTTGGGTTTCTAGGCCACATATGACAAGATCTCAATATCTCAAAAACTCAAACTCCACTATTTTCAATGTTTTCAAAAAAAATCGCATTATTTTTAAAATGTTTTTTTTCGGTTTTTTGTCATTTTTGGTAATAAAAAAGTACAAATGTCAATTTTTCTCATTAAAATAGTATATTAATCATAACTACCTTTGTCCCTTCCCTTCCCCTTCCTCTCTGATTCTCTGCGTCTCTCTCTCTCTCTCCACCCTAACAAAACCGTCTAAAACCGTTTCTTTTGCATTTTTCTCTCGTTTTCTTCAATAATTCTCTCTATTAATCTTTTTTCTCTAGTTTGGGGCTATATTTAGCATCCCCTTCTCACTTTTTGATTCGGAAGTGGGGGGGAGGAGAGACGGTGTCCGATGATAAAGTGTCAAAAGATATCGAAACTTGTCTTTATCTTCATCTTTTGCAGAATTATTTTCGTATTCTTGTGTTCGATTACTTTTTTGGCGCCGAAAAGAATTTTTTGGATTTTTTTTTTTTTTGAAATTCTTATTGAGTGTTTTTTTTCAGGTGCCGCCTTCTTCAGGTACTGTACTTCAGAGACGTTCTGTCAGGAGATTCATTAGAAAACAAAAAATAAGCAAATGCAGGTATGTTTTTCTTATAATATTGAGTTCAGTCGTTACTGTAAAATTGAAATTTGAAAAATTTCGAACAAAAAAAAATTCAAAAAAAAATTTTTTTTGGAATTTTTTTTGCCCAACAATTTTTCTTGATGTTTTACAAATCAAAGTCTTTCAAATTTTTATTTTTCTGATAGACCTCACCTCGATCTTTATTTTTGTAGTTGACAACTTTTAGATAGCTCCGCCCACTTTTGAGTTATGCGCCCTTAAAGTGAGGATACTGCTTAAGTAGGCTATCTTTAAAGGCGCATATCTCAAAAGTGGGAGGAGCTATCAAAAAATTGTCAACGACAAAAATGTGGAACTAGGTTTGATCTACCTATCCAAACTAAATTTAATTTTGTTTGACAGCAGTTGCACAGTTTCAAACATTCGAAAAGTTTTGAAAAATTACAAAAAATTCCATGTAGGTAGGAACATTTGACTAATTAATTGAACAAGTTTCATGTGATGAAAACAAAATTAATTGAAGTTGTGCTAATTCGCTGTCTGGCCACTAATTAAATGGCCCTACCAGGAAGAACATGGAAAAAAAACTGAAATCCGATTAGAACAGTGCGACCACTTGATAATATGAGGCTGTCTGTCTGTGTGTTTGTGCGTCCAGATGTTCATCCATAACAAGTTTTTACTAAGTTTTGAATATTAAAACCTTAGAAGCAAATATTTTTTTGAAAAAAATTATCATTGAAAAATAGCTATACTTTAACAAGTCCCCTTGGTGTCACATTTTGTCCCAGGTGTCCCAAATTTATATTTTTCTTGTAGATCAAATTTAGATCTTCATTTTTGCAGTTGACAACTTTTTTCTATCTCTTCACGCTTTCGAGATACGGTAGCTCAAAGATTGGGCACTGGGAGATGGCGAGAGAGCGTGCGAAACGAGGAGGGTGTCTCGCTTCTCTGCGTCTTCTCGCCCTCTCTCCGCGCGCACTCTGAAAGTTGGCTATCTTCAAAGACGCATAACTCAAAAGTGTGAATAGCTAGAAAAAAGTTGTTAACTACAAAAATGAAGCCCTGCTTTTGGTCTACAAGAATAATATAATTTTAAAGAATTTGGATGAAAATTGATACGAGAGGGAGGTGTTAAAAAAGGAGTATAGATATTTGAAAAACAAAGTTTTTTTTGAATATAAATATCGATTTTTTCGAATTTTTTTTACAAAGTAACTATTTTGCCTTGACCGTCCCTCCTCCTTGACCTCCCACGTGGTATTTCTTGTATTTCTTATCATCGCCGCCCCGTGGCGTCTCGAACTTTCTCCCCGATCAAATCCCATTAGCCATATGGAAAGTACATCACACATTTTTCTTTTCTTCACACTTTCTGAATAGAAAAAAAGAAAAAAACCAGTTCTTATATTGTCTGCGTCTCTCGGATTCACTACTCTCTACTCTAACTAATTACTGGTCGTTTTTTGTATTGGGATGACTAGTTAAAACCCTAAATTTCTGATTTTTTGACAATTTTTTGGAGGAGGAGGAGGGAGGGGTCAAAAAGACATTTGTACATGTTTGGACATGGGCAAACACTCTTTTTAGTATCAATTCTTCGAAATTTCGCCCTTTTTTATGATCCTGATCTAGTTTGTTGTACCTTTCTACCTATTTTTGGTGTCTACATTTCAATTTTTTTGAATTTTGCAGGTAACATGAGTTCACACGACGAGGGAGTGTCCAACGATAAGAATTATTTGAATCCGGAAGAAATCGAGCCGGAAAAATCCGAAAAGTGCGATGAAATTATTGTAGAGGAGGAAAAATGCGGGTTGATTCGGAAGAACGGACGAAGGGTTACGGTGGATAGTGAGAAGGTGAGGTAAATCATAAAATGAAGATAATTTTTGTACTTGACAGTTTTTGGATAGCTATAAAGGCGACGGAGATATGAGGCTTCAAAAATTTTTTTTTGAAATTTTGTTCTTGAAAAATTTCAAACTTTAAACCAAAATTGAGCAGATTTTAGGTTATCAAAACATCTTACATTTGCATTTTTCTTGTAGATCACATTAAGGGGTTCATTTTTGTAGTTAAGAGTTTTTTGATAGCTCCACCCACTTTTGAGATATGCGCCTTTAAAATTAGTAATTTTTCGACTTTTTTCCGCATTTTTGACAGGAAAAATGACTATAACTTCTGTAGTCTCATCTGAAACTTCCTAAAACCTAAAAATTTGATTTTAACTCGTCAAGACACTTCAAATGACTATAATCACGACACATTTCTAAAATTTCAAATTTTATCTTTTTTAGCCCTGTTCTCCATAAAAACGACCATAACTCAGCCAGATTTGTGTCAAACTTCTTGAAATTTAAAAATTTGTAATCAGCGCGTTAAAACGGTTTGAAAAAGTATAATCATGGCCTATTTCTGAAAATTTTCAGTTTTACCCTTTTTTGCCCATTTTTTACGCATTTTTCGAAATTTTTCAAACCTAGTCATGATTATACTCATTTAAAAGCTCTTGACCTGCTGATTCTAAAAATATAAGTTTGGTGGCCGAATTTTGGATTTCTGGACCACAAAAGACGTATGACCATGTTCTGACCATGTTCCATTGTTTAATAAACAATGCTTATACATAGAGTGAAAGAAAGTGAGTAATCAATAACCATTCTATAAATATATTCTATTAGTGATCATACTTCACATGACCATTAGTTTGATAGGTCAATTCTCCAAAAACTAATAAATCTTCGCGCGCGCGTTGCCCATTACAATCTGTAGCCTGTAAAAGGAAACAAGTTCAACGAAACCATTACAGAAACGAACATTACCCAACTGGTTGGACCGTCCGTATCACATTTGGAGAGACCAGTTCCAACAAGACAAGTGTTGTCCCAAAAAACGGGTTAAGCAGGAGGTCAGTCGGAAATTTGAGGGGTTTTAAGGGAAGTGTCATATACCGTTGTGCTCAGAAAAGAATGCAAAAAAGAATGGGGCCACGTGGGGTTCGAACCCCGGTAGTGAGATTTCTGGTCAGACTCCTTACCAGTTGAGCTATGCGTGTCAGTGGTGGAGGTGGCGTCGGCGGCGGCGGCGAGGAGGGAACAACCGACCAGAGGGCGGCGACCGCCACTCTTATGACAACCCTCGCCGCCGCGCCGCCTTTCCGCACCTATAGCTCAGCTGGGTAGACTGCTGGCCAGTAATCTCACTACCAGGGTTCGACCCCCCGACCCCTCCAATATTTTTTACATTCTTTTCTAAGCCTCCTAACATCATTCCAGGCCATCTCCTCATTCATCATCACCTGTCTCATCAATTCCGCCTTGCTTTCTTTCATCATTTTCGGAAGCCATCTTTTCCAACTCAAGAACTCGGCGAGCAACGAAGAACCGTCTTATCTAGATGGATTACTGTTTTGTATCACTACTCTATCGACGATAGGTAGGTTTTTTTGAAATTTAAAAACTTTTAAGAAAACAATTTTGTAGGTTACGGTAACTTGGTACCCGCCGAGACTCAAGGAAAATGGATTTGTCTTGGGTATTGTGCTGTCGGAATTCCGTTGTTCTTCATGACTATCGCAAGGAATACTATGCTGGTGACGGATGCGTGCAATGTGATTCATAGGAGTTTTAGTAAGAAGGTACGTACCAAAAGTTTGTTTTAGGTGAAAAACGTCTAGAAACGCAAAAGTCGGCTACGAAATTCATATTTTTGAAATCAGCAAGTTAAGAGCTTTTAGATGAGTATAATCATGACTATATTTGGTGAATTTTGAAAAATGGGCAAAAATGGGTAAAAAAGGGTAAAACTGAAAATTTTCAGATATAGGTCATGATTATACTTTTTCAAACCGGGTTGACACGATGATTTCAAATTTCATAATTTCAAGCAGTTTGACTCAAATCTGGCTGAGTTATGCTCGTTTTGTCAGAATATGGGCAAAGGGATAGCCCTCTTTTCCCTGATATGGCCTAGAAACCCAAAATTCGGCCACCAAATGTATATTTTTAGAATCAGCAAGTGAAGAGCTTCAAAATGAGTATAATCACGACTAGGTTTGAACAATTTTAAAAAATAGGAAAAAATGGTCAAAAAAGGGTAAATTTTCAGAAATTTCAGAAATAGGCCATGATTATACTCATTCGGACCGTCTTGACGCGAAGATTTCAGATTTTTAAAATTCAAAAAGTTTGAACCAAATCTGGCTGAGTTATGCTCGTTTTTCTGGAGCTCAGGGCAAAAATTGGTAAAATTAAAAATTTCAAAATTTCAATTTTTCGCCCATTTTTCAAAATTTTCAGACAAAGGTCATGAGTATACTCTTCTAAACCGTCTTGACACGCTGAATTCAAATTTCTAGGTTTTAATTTGTTTCAGCCCGACCCCAACCCAGATTTCCGATGGTCCACCTCAGCAATCCTTCTAGCTCTTCACTGTCTCATCGGTGCTCTAATATTCTCATTTTGGATCGACGAGCTCCCCTTCCTCGACGCCTTCTACTTCAGTTTCATCTCCATCACCACAATTGGCTACGGGGATTACTCACCGACTCCCGATGGGGTATTTCAATATCTCGTTGTCATAGTATACCTATGCACCGGGGTGGCCACCATGCTCATGTTCTTCGCCCCATTGCAACGTGGCATTCAATGGATTCACTATTACGGTAGGAAGATGTCCGACTCGGAAGAGGCCGAGATTTGGTATGGCGGACAAATGATGACGGTCAAGGAGTTGGTGAAGTTGGTGGCGGAGAAATTCGGATCGACACCTGAGAAACTTCGAGAAGTGCTGCACGATTTGGACAAAATTCTGGAGGTAGCGATTCAAGAAGCGGAGGAAGATGACGATGAGGATGATGAGGAGTGCCAGTTGACCAAGAACTCGGCAGGCACCCTGTCCCCACCGGCACCACGGAAAAAGACAATTTTCTTGTCTGGAAGCTCCCAAGACGGGGAGGATTACCAGAATACGGTGCACTCATTCACAAGCTCGAATCAGAGAAGTATTCCGAAGGATACCGAGTTGGTAAGTCCTGATTTTAGGTTTAAAAGCACTCCAATGCAATAAATGTTATACCAAAATACTCGCAAAAGAATGCAAAAAATAATAGGACCACTTGGGGGTCGAACCCTGGTAGTGAGATTACTGGCCACCAGTCTACCCAGCTGAGCTACAAGGGCGAGAAGACGGCGCGGCGGCGAGGGTTGTGATAAGAGTGGCGGCTGCCACCTACAGGTAGCCGCCTCTCGCCGCGCGGCAGCTCTCCAAACGTGGAGCCGCATGGCCTACCTGGTAACGAGTCTGGCCACCAAACTGACCAACCGGGGTTCGAATCCTTCTCCCTCCTATTATTTTTTGCATTCTTTTCTGAGCATTTTGGTATACTTTTCGCTAGATTCGAGTTGTTCTAAGGGGGAGAAACTCAGTTTTTCAATTTTTTTGGTTTGAAAAACGCGTCCCAGGCGCCCCCGACTCTAATGTTTTTGTTCTCCAGGCCATCCTTGCCCTCGGTACCATCCAACATCATCTTCGAAAACCGTCGGTACGAGCCGGCTCCCACCACTTCAAAGTTCAAATGCCGAAACCCGCATCGGTAGGTCAAATCAAATTTTTTGATTTTTTTTTTGTATTTTTTGAGTGCCATGGAGCTTGTTTTTCAGGACACAACAATCGAGGCGAGAATGCACGCGACATCGCTCGATTTAAGGAAAAAGGCGCATCGCGTGAATAGTGACGGGCGATTTTTGGTACAACAGGAGGTCTAGCTGGAGCGCACCTGCATTATTACGGTTTTTGGACACTTTGTATTCATTACTACTTGACAATGACAATGGCTTTAACTTTATTCTCTTTTTTCGAAAAACTCGTCGAAAAATTTTCCTGGTGGTGCAAAAATGTGCAAAAATGTAGTTTGTAGTGTATACAAACTTTTAATAAATGATTGGAATTAGTTAAGTTACAGCTAATTTATGGCATCCTCTCATCATGCAAAAACCGGGATTGACTACAGAATATCACAAAACGTTTCGAATTACGGCCGAAAATAAAAACTTTTGAAATTTGACCCTTCTTATATCATCGAAAATAACCCGTTTTGTCAGTTTTGATTTTGGTTTCATTGAAGTATTTGGGATTTTCGATTCGAATTTGATTTATTTCTAACCCGGGAGGAATCAAACCCGCGTCTACTGGAGTATCCCCCAGCCCGGATAAGTATAGACTATTACAGCGCCATGCTCGATCAGTCTAACCGGAACCGACACAGATAAGAATGGTGGGGGAAGTCAATCACTTACCAATTTTGGAGTCTCCTTTGTACTGCTGGCGACTCTCCTCGCCGGGGCATTCATCGGTCCGTCTTTGTCACTATAGTCTTCCATCTGTCGATGCGCAGGTCGTTTTCATATCAGCTTCAAGGAGATCGTGACACGCGTGGCTGAAAGAAATAGTTGATTTAAACGTGAATGATATAACGTGTTGTGAGAAACTATAAGCAATTAAATAAACGTGGAGAAGATTGAAGGACCTCCTTCTAGGCCGGAGTGAGGGGAGAATGACTGAGTAGTGGTCTACTAACAGATATGTGCAGAGGGCAGGGACTATTACCCGGTATGATTTTCCAAGGAGATAAGGTGGCAGATGGTAATACGTGAAGAAAAATGTCCGAGACAGCATACCGAGAGTGACAATGTGTGAATTAGTTGTCATGTTTACATGGGAAAAAAACATCTGCCATTTCCTCTTTTCTCGAATTACCGCAGGAGGTATGAATAATTGGGGTCAGAGAAAAAGTAACTTTTCGAAAAACTAAGACATTAATCAAAAGATAACTGATAAGATCGATTAGTTTTGAAATTTAGTATTTCCTCAAAAAGTGTAGAAACTGGCCGAGATAGTGATGAGAAGGGCTGTCAAAACGGCCGTGGGCATCAATACATGCTCGAAGAGTATATATCAAACTACTGATAAGTGATAGTATGAAGGTTTTGGATAGGTAATACTACAGTAACTGTCTTGTTGGGAAAAGCTACTGGAAAACGAAGAGAATCTCACATAAAAGCTTGTAACTGTACTCTAGCTCAAAATGGAAAAAAATTCAAAAATGGGTGGAGATTTACTCTAGTATGAACATTGAAATCATGAATCAAAAAGAAAGAAACCAAGAAATTTAGCATGAAGATGTAACTTAAGCGAGAAATAAAAGGGATGAAAACCCGAGAGCTCAAAAAGAGAGGACTGCTCGGTGCGAGAGTGAAAGAAAGACTGACTGTATTCCAAATGTCTATTCTCATATGGTCATGGGGGCGTGTCCTATTTGCTGTCATCTGTCAGATTTCCCAGTAAGATAAGTGACAGGTGGGAGAGAATAACAACAAGAACACAGGCCGACATCTTCACACTCATTGTCATTGATTTGTAGTTTTATGGTTTCACCTGTCGACGTGAGATATCTACCAACTAGTACAATTTGGAAAATATATATCAAATAACTGAAGGAATTCAAAACTTCAAAGTTGAGGTTCCAACTTTCAAACCTTGAAAAAAATGTACATTTCTTTCGAGTCGCTTGAGTTTCTAGACTCACTCCTTATGTCAATGTGTGCCGCGGTAATGACATTTGCACGGCACCCTGCGCCTCCTACTTACCCAACAGATTTCTGACGCATTGACAGTGCGATTTCTTACTGCAGCTTAACGGCGCATAGCAAAACAAAATGTATACAAAAGTTACTCATTCAGCCATTTTTAGTGAAGTTCTGGTGTTTTATTGCTATAAAATTTCGAAAGCCCTTTAAATAAGTCTTAATCTCCAAAAGTTGGATTTTTCGAAAACAAATATTCCCTTATTCGCACAGTACACTTCTGGCGCTATTTCTCAAGTAGATTTTAAAAGATAGGGTGCCGTGATTAGCAACTCTTTTTTCAGTTTTGAAAGTTGGAACCTCAACTTTGAAGATTTGAATTCCTTTAGTTATTTGATACATTTCCCTAAAACAGTAGTTGTACAAGTTGATAGTTGGTAGATATCTCGACAGGTGCAACCATAAAACAACAAATCAATGAGTGTGAAGATGTCGGCCTGTGTTCTTGTTGTTATTCTCTCCCACCTGTCACTTATCTTACTGGGAAATCTGACAGATGACAGCAAATAGGACACGCCCCCATGACCATATGAGAATAGACATTTGGAATACAGTCAGTCTTTCTTTCACTCTCGCACCGAGCACTCCTCTCTTTTTGAGCTCTCTGGTTTTACTTCTATTAAGCATTTATGTTACTTCTTCATGCTAAATTTCTTGGTTTCTTTCATGATTTCAATGTTCATACTAGAGTAAATCTCCACCCATTTTTGAATTTTTTTCCATTTTGAGCTAGAGTACAGTTACAAGCTTTTATGTGAGATTCTCTTCGTTTTCCAGTAGCTTTTCCCAACAAGACAGTTACTGTAGTATTACCTATCCAAAACCTTCATACTATCACTTATCAGTAGTTTGATATATACTCTTCGAGCATGTATTGATGCCCACGGCCGTTTTGACAGCCCTTCTCATCACTATCTCGGCCAGTTTCTACACTTTTTGAGGAAATACTAAATTTCAAAACTAATCGATCTTATCAGTTATCTTTTGATTAATGTCTTAGTTTTTCGAAAAGTTACTTTTTCTCTGACCCCAATTATTCATACCTCCTGCGGTAATTCGAGAAAAGAGGAAATGGCAGATGTTTTTTTCCCATGTAAACATGACAACTAATTCACACATTGTCACTCTCGGTATGCTGTCTCGGACATTTTTCTTCACGTATTACCATCTGCCACCTTATCTCCTTGGAAAATCATACCGGATATAGGCCCCGCCCTCTGCACATATCTGTTAGTAGACCACTACTCAGTCATTCTCCCCTCACTCCGGCCTAGAAGGAGGTCTTTCAATCTTCTCCACGTTTATTCAATTGCTTACAGTTTCTCACAACACGTTATATCATTCACGTTTAAATCAACTATTTCTTTCAGCCACGCGTGTCACGATCTCCTTGAAGCTGATATGAAAACGACCTGCGCATCGACAGATGGAAGACTATAGTGACAAAGACGGACCGATGAATGCCCCGACGAGGAGAGTCGCCAGCAACACAAAGGAGACTCCAAAATTGGTAAGTGATTGACTTCCCCCACCATTCTTATCTGTGTCGGTTCCGGTTAGACTGATCGAGCATGGCGCTGTAATAGTCTATACTTATCCGGGCTGGGGGATACTCCAGTAGACGCGGGTTTGAATCCTCCCGGGTTAGAAATAAATCAAATTCGAATCGAAACTCCCAAAAACGGGATATTTTCAATGAAATCCAAACCAAAACTCAAAAGAACGGGTTATTTTCGATGATATTGACTTCCCCCTCCTTCCTTCTCTTTACTCTCGTTTCTCGTAAGTCCGTCGTCGAGACCTGGTCTCTTTGGCGGCCAAGAAACACCTCTACATAACAAGAACTATTTCAGTTCGAAAAAGCCTTTTGTTCGAGTTTTTTCTAAATTTCAATCCGGTGAAGAAAAAGAGAGTACGAAAAAGATTGTTTGAGCCAATTCGTCCTGGGGAATATTTTCAACATTTTTCAAAATCCGAAGAAGATCTAGAATTCGAGATTTACAGTGTTTATGTCTGTCATAACCAAAACTTTGTTCAGAAAATGTTTAGTCCCAATGGATATCCAAGATATCTCAGAAACAGTGAAAAGTTTTCGGGAGGGGGCATATACACTTTTACGCACACAGTGCGCCGCCGCAATAAACAAATATTACGGGATAAAAAAAAGGTAAAAAGGGGGGGGGGATGCGCAGAAGTATCCGAGTGTGGGAGGAAGGGGGAAAAAGTGGAGAGATTCGGTGAAACAACTCCCACCTTCTTGGTTGGTCTCTCATCATTATTACAACGGAATTGGCGGGAAAAAGAGGTAGTGATTTTTGACCTGGAATTTAGACACTGAACATATACCGACGAAGCGAGTTACAGACAGATTTCTGGGTTTTTCAAAAATTTGTAGATCTGGGCAAATAAAGACGATATTTATAGGTTTTTTAAAAATTTCTGATTTGGATGTCCGAATTCCAAATACAAAAAACACAAAATCATCCCGAAAATTCATCCCCCCGTCCTCCTGTTTGTCCGGATGTCCGTGCGCTCTGTCGGTGTGTGGGTTCGTCCGGATGTCTGTCATAGCCAAAACTATCCGTTGAATACAAAAAATTGTAGGAAGGGTTTGTGATTTTTGACCTGGAAGGAAAGCTGACTTTTATTATTGATGTATATGCCTTAAAATTGCTTAAATAATCGTTTTCTTGACTCAAAAATATGTTTGGTGGAAGAGTTTCACGTGTAGTCTTTTCGGACAAGATTTCTGTTCAATTCAATTTGTTTTATTGTTTTTTCAACAAAGTTCTGGTGTTTCTTTCTATTTTTTGGTTTAAATGTTGGAAAATGTAAGAAAACAAGGCCCGCGCTGATAAACTTTTTTTAGACTTAAAACCCAAATTATCTGGAAATTTGGAAAAGTATTATAAGATTAACAGCCATAAAAGTGTGGGAACAACTTTTTTCACTCTTCTCTCGATATCTCAAGTTGTATTGAACAGAGAGTTTTGAAATTTGATACATGTATGAAGTTGGGCATGAGAAAGTTGACCAAAAAATCAAATTTGAAAAAAAAATCAGATGGCATCAAGCTACACCCGAAAAACCGTCAAAAAATCAGCCATACAGTTAAAATTTGGGATTTGAATTAAGGTATTTTTCATGGTTTTTTTTGTGTTCAGGACAAACTGACACAGCGATAGATTTGGACATCCGGACAAACAGGAGGAACAGACAGACTTTGGATGTTTGAAAAACTGAATAAATTTTGATTTTGGACATCCGGACAAAACAGGCGAATCAATAAAAAAAGGCATATTTCGAGAAAAAATCTATTTTGGACATCCGGACAAACAGGAAACACATACAGACATCCGGACAAACCAGACACACCGACAGACTTGGACATCCGGACTAACATGACGGACAGACTGACAGACTCTCTAACTCTTAATTTCCGGTCGTTTTTCTGCAGTTTCTGGTTGAATTTTTGAGATTTAAAAAAAAACGAAAAAAAAATGTTGATTTTGGACATCCGGACAAGACAGACACACCGACAGACTTAGGCATTCGGTGAAACAAGAAAAACAGACAGACTGACTCAAACTCTACTAGATTTTCAGGCGTTTTTCTGAAGTTTCCGGGCTCAATTTTTGATTTTTTGAAAAAAACGAAGAAAATGTTGATTTTGGACATCCGGACAAGACAGACACACCGACAGACTTGGACATCCGGACCAACTGGAAATACAGACAGACTCTATGATTCTGGATTTGCTGACGTTTTTCTAAAGTTTCTGATTGCATTTTTAAGATTTATTGAAAAAAAACAACAAATTTCGATTTTGGACATCCGGACACACCGGCAGACCGATATTAATTAAAATTAGGGTCCAGAAGGTTCCGAAACCGGGCCAGTACGGGCCTTGAAAAATTTTCGAAGGCCCGGTCCGGCACGGCACGAAAGCCCCGCTTCAAAAAATGCACCTATTTTTTCAAATTTTTTTAAAATTTTCATGATTTTTAAGAATTTCTTCTTATTCTGGATGATCTTTTCAAGAATAGTTCAAAAATTCGAAAACATTCAAATTTTGTTTTGAATTTGGCGCCAAGTATGATTTTGACCCTTTTTTGCCCCTCAAAACAACTATTTTTTTGAAATTTTTTTTGATCTACCGCTTCCCTCCAGTACGTCCCTCTTCAAACCCTTCCCCTAAGTTCCAAGTTCTGAGCTCTTACGTCGGTGCTCCTCTCACAAAAATCCCCCCAATAAAATCAAATGTGTGCTCAAAAAATCCCCACCTCACTTTTCAACAAGTTCTACAGTAATCTCTGCGTCTCTTATGATCTCTATACTCTCTCTCTCTCTTCGAAAGAGATAAAGTACTTGGGGCGAGGCTCCGCCCATTTGCCGTGGAGCCTCGAAAAGAGTGTGTGTGTGCCAAACTATTATCTCCTCCTCCTTCCCCTTCTCCATTCTTTTGCAAGTGCACAATAGTGTGGAGCTGTGTGTGCATTTTCTCTTGCAATCACTTATATTTTTACGTTAATTACTATCCCCCAATTAATTAGTTGAATCTCTGAGTCAATCATGTCGCTCGAATACGAGAAGGATCCAGGATGGCAATACTTGAAGAGATCCAGAGAGCAACAGCTCGCCGTGAGTTCATTATCTGATTTGGGTTACTGTAGCAATTTGGGTACTGTTGTAACCTTGAGAGTACTGTAGAAAGTACAGTACCACCTGTCAAAAATTCAATATAAAATCGCTGTAAACTCCTGGCTACAATAGCTTTTATGGGAGTACTGTAGGAATTTAGATAATGTGGTAGACTTGACTGTAGCAGCGATTACTGTAGTGAGCTTCTGTTTTGGATTACTGTAGTCCGGTTTAGGAACTTGGGGTACTGTAGAAAGTACAGTACCTGTCAATTTTTCAATTTTTCCACCACATTTTCAATTTTAGTAACTGGCTAGAGTGTCGCCTTGCGAGACGAAACTCGCAAAATTCCCGATTTCCCGGTTTCGGCTCGACTCGGTTCGTCCCGGTTCGTCTCGCACTCTGTCTCGGTTCGGTTCGGTTCGTCTCGGTTCGGTTCGTCTCGGTTCGGTTTGTCTCGCATTCGGTTTGTCTCGATTCGCAAAAAGTTCGGAAAGTTCATTTCCCGCAAATTACTCGCAAAGTTCGCAAGACAAAGTGAACTTTTCGCATGCCACGCGTTGGTCATTTCTACCGTTGATATTCTGAAAATAAAAATTTGGTTATTAAAATCGTGAACTTTTCCAAAATAATAAAATTATCAATTTAGAAAAATAAATGAAAATGAGAGTAGAAAAAGTTCACGATTTTAATAACCAAATTTTTATTTTCAGAATATCAACGGTAGAAATGACCAACGCGTGGCATGCGAAAAGTTCACTTTGTCTTGCGAACTTTGCGAGTAATTTGCGAGAAATGAACTTTCCGAACTTTTTGCGAATCGAGACAAACCGAATGCGAGACAAACCGAACCGAGACGAACCGAACCGAACCGAGACAGAGTGCGAGGCGAACCGGGACGAACCGAGACCGAATTCCCGCGGGACTCGCATGAACTCTCGCTACCCGCGGGACAGGGTGTCTTGCGAGGCGACACTCTATAACTGGCCTTCCTTATATCAAATTTTTTTGCTGTTTTTACATATAGGTCCTGTAGTATTTAAAATTCTGAGCAACTTTAGTTACAGTAAGCTCGTTTTAGTTAGCTACAGTAAGAATTTAAACTTTATAAGAAATCATTAAGTCAAGACGGTTCGAATGAATATAAACATGACATATTTTAGATAATTTTTGAAGTTTTTTTTTTTTGATTTTCGGGTCTCGCAACGAAAATTGAAAAATTGAAACATCCACTATATCAACCGAGCCTACAGAATACCTATTTACTATAGTAATTAAAAATGTTCACTGATTTTTTTGACTTTAGATACAGTACTCCTAACGGTAATGCAATTTTAACGTTAATAGGTACAGTAATCTTCAATCGGGTACTGTAAGATTTTGAACTTCATAAGCACACACTTTTCTGTTTACAGTAAGAGCGGGGTTGGATTAATGTACAGTAGACAAGGTTACGGTATACTTGTGGATCTTACCGTAGTCCACAACCGTAGGATTTACAAATTTTGGAAAACGGGTACAGTACTCAGCAATATTTCCAAAAATTAGTTTTTCTTTCAAAATTTTAGTGCATTTTGGTAATTTCTTCAATGCTTATACTCAATTTCCCCCTCATTCCAGGATCAATCGCGTCCATATGACTCGAAGAAGAACGTGTGGGTCCCCGACCCGGAGGAAGGATACATTGAGGGAGAGATCAAGGGTCCCGGACCAAAAGCCGACACCGTCATCGTCACCGCCGGCGGAAAAGATGTGACGCTGAAGAAGGACTTGGTCCAAGAGATGAATCCACCAAAATTCGAGAAGACCGAGGACATGTCCAATCTGACTTTCCTCAACGACGCCTCCGTGTTGGCCAACTTGCGTTCCCGTTACGCCGCCATGCTTATCTACGTTAGTTTTCTACCTTTTTTTTGTTGCTTTCTTGAAAGTTAGGAGGTTTTCGGGGAAAGGGATTTGAGTGTTGCGTAAGACAAATAGTGTGTCTCAGTGTGTGTGTGCGCCCACGCAGGAGCTATCTGAAGTGGATATGAGGGATCTAGGGATATAAGGATACAGGGGAGAGAGAGAAGAGAGACGGGCGGTGCATTTGGATAGGCGACAAAGATCGGCGGGTAATTGGGGCACAATGGCGAGCAGAAGTTCAGAAGTATGATGATTAAAGGCAATAGAATATTGGGATTCTAGGCCAACACCATATACAGTACATATACAGTAAGATATACAATGTCGCCAATTTTAGTTGAAAATGACCAACTTTGAGAGGGTGTCATGGGATTACTGATTGTCCCACATTAAAAACTTCAAATGGATCATACAGAACAAAAGTAGAGCTTTATTTTTGTAGTTGACAACTTTTCTGTACAGACGGTCCCTAGAGAGTTATGGTCATTTCAAGGGGACCGTACTAAAAAGTTCTCAACTACAAAAATGAAGCTCTATTTGTGATTAATGCACTCCCTAAAGAATCGATATTGTTAAACCATCATGGAGGCCGTGCCACAGTCACAAACTGGACCATTTTTAACTAAAAACTGCAAGATTCGCATTCTTTACGGCCAATACTGTACAGTGCCTACCATTAAGATATATGTCCAATTTGGCCTTTTTAGTGGAAAATGTCCAACTTTGAGAGGGTGTCATGGTATCAAGGATTGTCTCACCATAAAAAATGTTTAATGGATCATACAGACCAAAAGTAAAGCTCCATTTTTGTAGTTGACCACTTTTTTGTACGGACACTCCCTAGAGAGTTATGGTCATTTTAGGGAGACAACTCAAAAATCGCACAATTTTGCACTGGACGATTTGAAGGAAAATATACTTTGTCGATATGTAACTCTCTAGGGAGTGACCGTACGAAAAAGTTGTCAACTACAAAAATGAAGCTCTACTTGTAATCTGTATAATCCATAAGCAATCAATATTGTGAGACTATCAGGGAGGCCGTGCCACAGTCACAAAGTTGACCATTTTTAGCAGAAAATTGCAAGATTTGCATTCTTTACGGCCAGTACTGTACAGTACCGTGCAGTAAGATATACAATTTGGCCTTTTCCGTTGAAAATATCCAACTTTTGAGAGGGTGTCATGGTATCAAGGATTGTCCCACAAAGTCAAATTTTTATGGATCATACAGAACAAAAGTAGAGCTCCATTTTTGTAGTTGACAACTTTTTTGTACGGGCGCTCCCTAGAGAGTTATGGTCATTTTAGGGAGACAACTCAAAAATTGCACTGAAATGGGTCTAGATATCATTTTGTTGATATGTAACTTGCTAGGGAGTGTCTGTACAAAAAAGTTGTCAACTACAAAAATGAATCTCTATTGGTGATTAATGCACTCCATAAAGAATCGATATTGTTAAACTATCAGAAAGGCCGTGCCACAGTCACAAGGTTGACAATTTTCAACTAAAAACTGCAAGATTCGCATTCTTTACGGCCAGTACAGTACCTTGCAGTAAGATATGCAATACTGCCATTTTTTAGTTGCTAATGTCCAGAGGGTGTCATGGTATCACTAATTGTCCCACCAACTAAAATTTTTATGGATCATACATAACTAAGGTAGAGCTTCATTTTTGTAGTTGACAACTTTTTTGTACAGACGGTCCCTAGAGAGTTCTGAACATTTCAAGGGGACGGCTCAAAAATCGCACTGAAATTGGTCGATTTGAGGAAGAAATTACTGTAACTCTCTAGGGAGTGTCCGTACAAAAAAGTTGTCAACTACCAAATTGAAGCTCTGTTTTTGTTTTGTATGATCCATAAAACATTTTCTTAGTGGGACCATACCGTAACACACTCTCAAAGTTGGACAATTTCAACTGAAAACGGTCAAAGTTTACAACTTTTTGATCGGTACTGTAGGTCATGAAACTGGAAAATTCGACACTTCCAAACATTCTCAAATAATGAAAACCACAGACATACCAACTTCCCAGGATTTGGGATTCTAAGGCCAGCACCTTTGAGACGCAAAATTTCAAAAAATATGAAATTTTCAGCCTTTGGGTATATATCAACTTCAAAATTATATAACTCTGCAGAATTTCACTACTTTAGCCTTTGAGGTCAATCCTTAGTAGCATTAAAACCTCATCATTGTTTTGGTGCAATAATATTGTGGCCTAACTTTTCTAGGTTTGGGATTCTAGGCCACCAACTTCAAACTGGCATGACAAGCCTTAAAATCGACATTTTGAGAATTTTTAACATTGCCTTATCAAGAATGTGGTCAGTTGTGTGCCCTGAAATTACAACACTTGGTTTCCAAGGTTTCCAAATCTCAAATTTTGGATTTCTAGGCCACCAACTTCAAGCTGTCATGACTACTCTCAAAATCAACAGATTTAAAGATTAAATTTAAGAAGTTGTGTAGCCTAAAATGTCAACTCTTGGTTTCCAAGGCCACGACTTTTAAACTGTTATAACTATGTAACTTGCTTGACAAATAGTTCGGTGGCCTAACTCAGGGTTTCTAGCCCAAAAATTTCCAACTGCAGCAATAAAAACAGTATCAATAGAAAGCGCACATTTTCAGCTACATTTTGGTGTACTCAAAACTTGAAAATATGAGTTTTCAGCTGAGTTAGGACACTTTGAAGGGAAGGCTCTAGTGTAAATTAGAAACGCGCCGCTCCGCATCTGAACAGCAGTGAACATATGAACAATTTCAGACCTACTCCGGACTCTTCTGCGTCGTCATCAACCCCTACAAACGTCTTCCAATCTACACGGACTCTGTCGCCCGTATGTTCATGGGAAAGCGTCGTACCGAGATGCCGCCTCACTTGTTCGCCGTCTCCGACGAGGCCTACCGTAACATGCTTCAAGACCACGAGAATCAGTCTATGCTGATTACCGGAGAATCTGGAGCCGGAAAGACTGAAAACACCAAAAAGGTTATCGCCTACTTCGCCACCGTCGGAGCATCCCAAAAGGCTCCACCAAAGGATGGAGAGAAGGAGGTCACACTTGAAGACCAAATCGTTCAGACCAATCCGGTATTGGAGGCCTTCGGTAACGCCAAGACCGTCCGTAACAACAATTCTTCCCGTTTCGGAAAGTTCATCCGTATCATGTTCAACAAGCACGGAAAACTCGCTTCTTGCGATATTGAACACTGTAGGTTACTGTAGCCAAGGAACCCTAAAACCCCAAAAAACTGTTGCAGATCTTCTCGAGAAGTCTCGTGTCATCCGTCAAGCGCCAGGAGAGCGTTGCTACCATATCTTCTACCAAATCTTCTCCGAGTTCAAGCCAAAACTTCGTGAGGAGCTTCTTCTCAATAAGCCAATCGGAGAATATTGGTTCGTCGCTCAAGCCGAGTTGATGATTGATGGTAAGTGTGGGCGTTTTAGTTGTTTTGGGCCTTTCTGGAAAATCGTTAAGCCTAAGCCTAAGATCCATAAACCTAATATCTTTACTCCTGAGTGTCTTGAGCCCGAACCGGAAACCTTTAAGCATAAGAATTTTGAGCCGAAGATCGTCTATCCGGAGCCTGAAAGTCTTGAGCCAAATTCTGAAATGGTTAAGCCTAACACCCTGGACCCAGAAACCTTTAAGCCTAAGCCAATGATCCATAAGCCTAAGATCATTTATCCTGAGCCTAAATGTCTTGTCTAAGTGTCTTGAGCCCAAACCAGAAATCTTTAACCCTAAGCCAAAGGTTCTCTAGTCCTAGACTTGTAAGGCTGAGCCTAAACTCCTTCAGCCTAACAAGGAAACCTTTTGGGGTCACAAGTTTGGAATCGTTCCAAATTGCTACCAGGTATTAAGGACAGCTTGAATAGGCATATCTCAAAATTTTGTTTTGTGCTCGTCACTAGCCGCTGAGATAAACGGTCCCAAAGTGTCTGATTTAGCACTGTAAAAGCCAAAGAATGACTTTCAAGTACAGGGGTGAAACTTTGGGACCGTTTATCTCAGCGGCTAGTGACGAGCACAACACAAAAATTTGGGATATGCCTAATCAAGCTGTCCTTAATACCTGGTAGCAATTTGGAACGATTCCAAACTTGTGACCCCTTGAGGTTCCCTTGTAAGATTATTAAGCCTAAGCCTGAAATCCTGATCATTAAACCTAAGCCTAAGGTTCTCTAGTCCTAGATCTGTAAGTCTGAAGGTCGGACCTAATGTTTTTAAGCCCAATTCTAAAAGTATTAACATCAGGGCCTAAAACTCGTAACCTTGACGCTAAGACCCTTAAGCCTAAGCCTGAAATCCTTGAGCCTGAGACCCTTAAGCCTGAGACTAAAATCTAAGATTCTGAAGCCTAAGCCTAAGATCCATAACCTGAGACCCTTAAGCCTAAGCTTGAAATCCTTGAGTCTGAAATTCTTAAGCCTAAGCCTAAAATCTTGACCCTGAGATCGTTAAGCCTAAGCCTAAGATCCTTAGACTGAGATCACCAAGCTCTCTACAACCGCCCCGCCCCGCTACCAAACCTCATCTCCTCATTTTCTCACTTTCCAGGAATCGACGACACCGAAGAATTCCAGCTGACCGACGAGGCATTCGACGTCCTGAAATTCTCGGAAACCGAGAAGATGGATTGTTACCGACTCATGTCGGGTCACATGCACATGGGTAACATGAAGTTCAAGCAACGTCCACGCGAGGAGCAAGCCGAGCCAGACGGTCAAGACGAGGCGGAACGCGCGTGCAACATGTACGGCGTCGACGTCGATCAATTCTTGAAGGCGCTGGTGTCGCCAAGAGTGAAGGTCGGAACCGAGTGGGTGTCCAAGGGACAGAACGTCGAACAAGTCCACTGGGCGATCGGAGCCATGGCCAAGGGACTCTACGCCAGAGTCTTCAACTGGCTCGTCAAGAAGTGTAACCTCACCCTTGACCAGAAGGGAATCGACCGTGACTTCTTCATCGGAGTGTTGGATATCGCCGGATTCGAAATCTTCGACTTCAACTCGTTCGAACAGTTGTGGATCAACTTTGTCAATGAGAAACTCCAACAATTCTTCAACCATCACATGTTCGTGTTGGAGCAGGAGGAGTACGCCCGTGAGGGTATCCAATGGACCTTCATCGATTTCGGTTTGGATCTCCAGGCGTGTATCGAGTTGATTGAGAAACCACTTGGAATCATCTCCATGTTGGATGAAGAGTGTATCGTACCAAAGGCTACCGACTTGACTTTGGCTCAGAAGCTCACCGACCAGCATCTCGGCAAACATCCAAACTTCGAGAAGCCAAAACCACCAAAGGGAAAGCAAGGAGACGCTCACTTCGCCATGCGGCACTACGCCGGAACTGTCAGATACAACGTGCTCAACTGGCTCGAGAAGAACAAGGACCCCCTCAACGACACCGTTGTCTCTGTCATGAAGGCTACCAAGAAGAACGAATTGCTCAACGAGATCTGGCAAGACTACACCACTCAGGAGGAGGCCGCCGTCGCTGCCAAGTCCGGTGGAGGACGTAAGGGAGGAAAGTCGGGATCTTTCATGACTGTCTCCATGATGTACAGAGAGTCGCTCAACAAGTTGATGACTATGCTCCACAAGACTCACCCTCACTTCATCCGTTGTATCATTCCTAACGAGAAGAAGCAGTCGGGTATGATCGACGCGGGACTTGTGCTCAACCAGCTGACATGTAACGGAGTGTTGGAAGGAATCAGAATTTGTAGAAAGGGATTCCCGAACAGAACTCTCCATCCAGATTTCGTCCATCGTTACGCTATTCTTGCTGCCAAGGAAGCAAAGTCATCTGATGACCCGAAGACCGCCGCTGGAGCCATCCTTCAATCTCTCATCAACTCCAAGAAGTTGAACGATGAGCAATTCAGAATCGGTCACACCAAGGTCTTCTTCAAGGCCGGAGTCGTCGCCCACATCGAAGACTTGAGAGACGAGAAGTTGAACCAGATCATCACCGGATTCCAATCGGCGATCCGTTGGTACACCGCCTCCGCTGACGCCGGAGCAAGACGCAAGCAGCTCAACTCCTACATCATCCTTCAACGCAACATCAGATCGTGGTGCGTTCTCCGCACCTGGGATTGGTTCTTGTTGTTCGGAAAGCTTCGTCCACAACTTAAATGCGGAAAGATGGCTGAGGAGATGGCAAAGATGGCCGAGGAGCAGAAGATTCTCGAGGCAGAAGCCAAGAAGGCAGAGGCTGCTAGAAAGATCCAAGAGGAGGCGTACACCAAGTTGTCCGCTGAACGATCCAAGTTGTTGGAGGCTCTTGAGCTCACTCAAGGAGGATCCGCAGCTGTCGAGGAGAAGCTCACAAGACTCAATAGTGCAAGACAAGAAGTTGAGAAATCGTTGAACGACGCTAACGACAGACTTTCGGAGCACGAGGAGAAGAATGCTGATTTGGAGAAGCAGCGTAGAAAGGCCCAACAAGAAGTTGAGAACTTGAAGAAGTCTATCGAAGCAGTCGACGGTAACCTCAACAAGTCTCTCGAGGAGAAAGCCGCCAAGGAGAACCAGATCCGTTCCCTTCAAGACGAGATGAACTCTCAGGATGAGACGATTGGAAAGATCAACAAGGAGAAGAAGTTGTTGGAGGAGAACAACCGTCAACTCATCGACGATCTCCAGGCCGAGGAAGCAAAGCAAGCTCAGGCCAACAGACTTCGTGGCAAGCTCGAGCAGACATTGGATGAGATGGAGGAGGCTGTGGAGAGAGAGAAGAGAATCCGTGCGGAGACGGAGAAGTCGAAGAGAAAGGTGGAGGGAGAGCTCAAGGGAGCTCAGGAGTCGATCGATGAGCTCTCGGCTATCAAGTTGGAGGCGGATGCATCGCTTAAGAAGAAGGAGGCTGATATCCATGCTTTGGGAGTCCGTATTGAGGATGAGCAGGCGTTGGCTAACAGACTTACCCGTCAATCCAAGGAAAATGCGCAGAGAATCATTGAGATCGAGGATGAGCTCGAGCATGAGAGACAGTCGAGATCCAAGGCTGACCGCGCCCGTGCAGAGCTTCAACGTGAGTTGGATGAGCTCAACGAGAGACTCGACGAGCAGAACAAGCAGTTGGAGGCTCAACAGGACAATAATAAGAAGAAGGACTCGGAGATCATCAAGTTCAGAAGAGACCTCGACGAGAAGAACATGGCCAACGAAGACCAGATGGCGATGATCCGCAGAAAAAACAACGACCAGATCCAGGACCTTACCAATACCTTGGACGCTCTTCAGAAGGGTAAGGCCAAGATTGAGAAGGAGAAGGGAGTCCTTCAGAAGGAGTTGGATGATATCAACGCTCAAGTCGACCAGGAGACCAAGTCACGTGTCGAGCAAGAGAGACTCGCTAAGCAGTACGAGATCCAAGTCGCCGAGCTCCAACAGAAGGTTGACGAGCAATCCAGACAGATCGGAGAGTTCACTTCTACCAAGGGACGCTTGTCGAATGACAATTCCGATCTTGCAAGACAAGTCGAGGAGTTGGAGATCCACTTGGCTACCATCAACAGAGCCAAGACCGCTTTCAGCTCTCAATTGGTTGAGGCTAAGAAGGCCGCCGAGGACGAGCTTCACGAGAGACAAGAATTCCACGCCGCCTGCAAGAACTTGGAGCATGAACTCGACCAGTGCCATGAGCTCTTGGAGGAACAGATCAATGGAAAGGATGATATCCAGAGACAATTGTCTCGTATCAACTCGGAGATCTCTCAATGGAAGGCGAGATATGAGGGCGAGGGATTGGTTGGATCCGAGGAGTTGGAGGAGTTGAAGAGAAAGCAGATGAACAGAGTCATGGACTTGCAGGAGGCTCTCAGTGCCGCTCAGAATAAGGTGATCTCGTTGGAGAAGGCGAAGGGAAAACTGTTGGCTGAGACTGAGGACGCGAGATCTGATGTGGATCGTCATTTGACGGTTATTGCGTCGTTGGAGAAGAAGCAGAGAGCATTCGACAAGATTGTGGATGACTGGAAGAGGAAGGTTGATGATATCCAGAAGGAGATCGATGCGACTACCAGAGACAGTAGAAATACCTCTACCGAGGTCTTCAAACTCCGCTCGTCCATGGACAACCTCAGCGAGCAAATCGAGACGCTAAGAAGAGAGAACAAGATCTACTCCCAAGAGATCCGCGACATCAACGAGCAAATCAGTCAGGGAGGAAGAACTTACCAAGAGGTGCACAAGTCGGTCAGACGATTGGAGCAAGAGAAGGACGAGCTCCAACACGCGCTCGACGAGGCAGAAGCCGCGCTTGAAGCCGAGGAGAGCAAGGTGCTCCGACTCCAGATCGAGGTTCAACAGATCCGATCGGAGATTGAGAAGAGGATTCAGGAGAAGGAGGAGGAGTTCGAGAATACTAGAAAGAACCATCAACGTGCGCTTGAATCCATCCAAGCTTCCCTTGAGACCGAGGCGAAGAGCAAGGCGGAGTTGGCCAGAGCCAAGAAGAAGTTGGAGACTGATATCAACCAGTTGGAGATCGCTTTGGATCACGCCAACAAGGCCAACGTCGACGCCCAGAAGAACTTGAAGAAACTCTTCGACCAAGTCAAGGAGCTTCAAGGAGTCGTCGATGATGAGCAGAGAAGACGTGAGGAGATCCGTGAGAACTACTTGGCCGCCGAGAAGAGATTGGCTGTCGCCTTGTCCGAGTCGGAGGACCTCGCCCATAGAATCGATGCGTCTGAGAAGCATAAGAAGCAGTTGGAGATCGAGCAGGCCGAGTTGAAGTCGTCGAACACTGAGTTGATCGGAAACAACGCCGCCTTGTCCGCCATGAAGAGAAAGGTCGAGAACGAGGTTCAAATCGCTAGAGTGAGTTTTTGGGACTTTTTTTGAAGCTAAGGCTACCCGCTCAAATCGCTAAAAAACTGAAAAATCGATTTGACTTGTCCACGTGGAGTACACGGCGTGTTAATGGGGGTTTTGGGTGTTTTTTTTTTTTCAATTTTCAATTTTTTTTAGAAGCCGTAAGTGGGCGGGGCTGAGTAATGTAGATTTCAGGCTAACCGCCTTTTAGGTAGTGAACAACGGTTGAAACTCGCTAGAAAACTGAAAAAAAATCGGTTTTTGACTTGTCCACGTGGAGTACACGGCGTATTAACGGGTTTTTGGGGTTTTTAGGCGTTTTTCACTATATTTTTGTGATTTTTGAAGCCGTAAGTGTGCGGGGCTAAGGAATATAGATTGTAGGCTATCCGCCAACCACGCTCTACCGAACAATGATGACCTAGAAGTTTGAGATCCGTGTACTCCACGTGAACAAGTTTATTTTCATGGTTGTTTGGGTTTTATCCAAATTTTTGCATTTTCAAACTAGAAAGCTATGGAAATTATTTTTTGTATGAGCAGATAGTGATAAACTGTCAAAATTCTCCAGAAAAACTGCAAAATTCAGAGTTTTGAGTTTTACACGTGAAGTACACAGCGTGTAGACAATTTTTGCGGTTTTTAGGTGTTTTTACTGAGTTTTTTGCAGTTTTTTGGTCAAAATTGTGTTGAGCCGTAGTAACTTACAACTTAATGGTGAAAAAATGCATAATTTTCGATAAAAAATCGACAAAAACAACTCCGCCAACTGTTGTGTGTCGGAGCGCATATGCTTCGCACTGTTGTTAGTAATCGTGCTTATCCACGTGAACTACACGGCGGAAAATAGGTTTATACGGTTTTCAAGCTGAAAAATGTTTAAAACTATCTACAACACTGTTAATTAAATTTTTTGGGGGACGGTTTTTTAAGCTCCGCCTCCCATAAATATGAAAGCACAGAAAACGTTAAATCACCAAAATTATTGATTTTATACCCCAATTCTTACCGATTTCCAGAACGAATTGGACGAGTACTTGAACGAGTTGAAGGCATCCGAAGAGCGTGCCCGTAAGGCCGCCGCCGACGCCGACCGTCTCGCCGAAGAGGTCCGTCAGGAGCAAGAGCACGCCGTGCACGTCGACAGACAACGCAAGTCGCTCGAGTTGAACGCCAAGGAGCTCCAGGCTAAGATCGATGACGCCGAGCGTGCCATGATTCAGTGTAAGTTTTGCCGAAAAATCTTAAAATTTTATATCTAAAAATTCCAAATTTTTCAGTCGGAGCGAAGGCGCTTGCCAAGGTCGAGGAACGTGTGCGTAGCATCGAAGCCGAGTTGCACTCGGAGACCCGTAGACACCAGGAGGCCGTGAAGGGCTTCACCAAACAGGAGAGACGTGCTCGTGAACTTCAATTCCAGGTTGAGGAGGACAAGAAGGCGTTCGACAGACTTCAGGAGAACGTCGAGAAACTTCAACAGAAGATTCGCGTCCAGAAGAGACAAATCGAAGAGGCTGTGAGTTTTAGAGGAGTCTAGTAGAGCGTACTTGCATAGCACTGGAATATAACCGGTGGTCTAGTTTGCATACCACTTGGCAAGCTGAGTCGCCGCTCAGCCAAATAGCACAAAAAATTGCAAAACTTTGACTTTAAAGTTTTTGTACCTTTCTCAGCATGTACTCAACCAAATTTTGTCATTTTTATTTCAAACGATAGCTCTGGAAACGCGCTATGAAAAATGTACAAAAAATGTTGCAATATGCTTATTTTTAATGCTGAAATATAGAGTTGAAGAACTGAAATTTTCAAATAACTACCAAAAAATGACTTTTTTTGAAACCGCGCGTTTTCAGTCTATATGAAGCCAATTTTTATGATTTTTATACCAAAATAAAGCTTTTAAAATGGGCTACAAGATATGGAAAACGTTTTTTTAAAAATTTCAATGAGGGCGCTGAAAATCCAGGTCAAAAACTCGAAAATCTGAAATTGGGAAAACATTTATACTACATATTGTACAGGCCTGGATTTGACCAAATTTTTCGATTTTTATACGAAATTATAGCTCTTAAAGCTATACCGAATATTACACCCAAAATTTGCATAAGTAAATTTTTTGAGGATTTCACCTGGTCAAAAAATTGAACACCTAAAAAAGTGGGTTAAAAAACTAAAATTTTCTATGTAGCCTAATTTTATCATTTTAATAGTCACTATCAAGCCGATTTTTGTCAGTTTCATATCTAAAAATGGTTTTTTGAATTTTCTATAAGATGAATGCACAGTTTTGAGACCATCGAACCAAAACTTAATGTAGTCCTCGTGGACAACTGGCAAAAAACCCAAAAATTCAAAATATTGAGATTCCCCACTTCAAACTTCAATTTCTCATCCAAATCTAGACCAATTTTTCAAATTTTTGCATAAACAGATAGTCCTTGAAATTTCCTACTTTATTTCATCAAAAAATCTATTTCCAGGAAGAGGTCGCCACCCAGAATCTGTCCAAATTCCGACAGATCCAACTCGCTCTCGAGAATGCCGAAGAGCGTGCCGAGGTCGCCGAGAACTCGCTTGTCCGTATGCGCGGACAGGTCGTTCGTTCCGCTACCGCCAAGTAATTCCCCCGTCTGAAACTTCACTTCAAAATGCCCCGCCCCCTTTGACCATCTGAATCCTCTTTCGATTTTTCTCCCCCTTCACCACATTTTCTCATAGTTTTGTAATTTCCATTTTTTCATATAAAATTTCTTTTTTTGTTGTTACATTTACATTTCCCCCCTTCTACCAGTGAACGATTCTCCGTGTCATCTGAATCCCCCTTACGCTCCACACGTGAGGGAATTCAGAAGACGTCTAGCGATCGACCCCCCATCCCCCGCCCCCTTGTTCTTCCTTTTTTAATGATTAGCCAGTAGTCAAAACCAAATAAAATTCCTTCTACATAAAAAAAAAATTTTGAAAACCCAAAAAAAAGTGTATCTTAAAAAAACGGTGTACCAGAAATAAAGATGTAATTAAGCCATTTCTCTCTCTGTGTAAATACACTTTTTGTCTGTTTGCTCTCGATATGATAAGAGCTCTGAAGTATCCCCACCACTGATTTTTATTTCTTAAGGGTTTCGCGCGGGGAAGGTTTTCCAGGAATTGCTCTGAGATTAGCAAAGAAACAATAAAAAACTTTAGTTTACTTTGAGCACGAAAAAATCGACTTTTGGTGCGTCACGGGAAAAGCGCCGATAAAAATGTTATTAAAATAATGAGTTTAGTTTAAAAAAATTGATCCTGTCGCACCTTTGCCGCGTTTTGAGAGTCTACAAGGAATTTCAAACAGTTTTCAAAAAAAGCAACACTCTCGCATATTTCAGTACCCCGATCCGAGAACTCTCAAGATTCCTTTATCTACAGTAATCTCACTATTCTCTACAGTAGTCAAATTTCTACAGAAGCCGGGCCCGGAAATTCCCAACCCCGAAATTTGAAGAAATACTGTATAGTCATCGAAAATGTTCACATTTTCAAGGAAAATTTTTTTAAAGGCTTTAAAAATTGCTTAAACTGGTTTTTTTACCGCTTTTATTTATTTTCAATCTCATGGCTAAGTTTCCAGTTAGTACGTCATGTCCTTGACCGAAATAAATAAGAACATGAATAACCATACTTGCAACGGGCCTTGCCGTGACAAGAACTTCCACAGCTGAAAAAGTTTGATTTTTTCTGTATTTTTTCCCGAAAACGTGACTATACTTTAGAATGCAATCAAAAGCTAGTTATGTATCAAATAACCCCTCTTTCAACATCCCCAAGACAAAACTTTGGCGAAACTAGAGCCCTTGAGCTCTCCCCTCTAATTAATATCCGCTCGCTCACCCTGAGAAAGGGGGGATTGCTAATCCGGGGGTCTCTATGGAACACCGATAATGGCAGGTGTACCGCTTTAGAATAGGAGTCCCTGTTCCCCCTAGTTATCACTATATGCCACCTGCCATCTCATTTCCGGACGCAAAGGGGGATTGATAATGAGACCTCATTAGCATACTGGGCTTGCTCTATGAATTTGAGATCAAAAGATCGGTTATCATAGAGGATATATGTATCTCAGGTTATGGGTATGGAGATAGTGCGCTCTAATCGCGATCATTAGGGTGACGGTAAGGGGTAGGCAAAATTCTAAGAATCGGTCATATATCTCGGTTCAGTGAACCGTTCTGCAACAATGAATTACATATTAGGAATCAGCGCGTTGAAAAGTACTTAATATGCTATAAACTAAATAGATAGTAAAAGTTACGTCTGTGTCAAATAGCTCTGGAAACAAGTACCGTCAGAAAAAAAAGCTGATTTTTATATGAAAGTTTACTATATGAAAGATTACTATGACAACCAGATACCAGATGTGCATACTTGCAAACCGGGCCGAAACGGGCCGACACGGGCCGGCGAATAACTCGCTTCAAAATGAATATTATGAGCTGAAAATTATACCAAAATGTAGATCTCGACGATTTCTATCTCCGTGACCTACTACGGGCCGGGTGGCTTATCGTTATTGTGCCGCGGGCCGGGCTAGAATGGCTTTTTTGGCCATTTTCGCGTTTTTTGGCACTTTTTCCCGGCCCGCGGCACAATAACGAATAGCCATCCGGCCCGTAGTAGGTCACGGAGATAGAAATCGTCGAGATCTACATTTTGGTATATTTTTCAGCTCATAATATTGCGTTTGAAGCCAGTTACGAGCCGGGCCCGGGTCGGCCCGTTTTGGCCCGGTTTGCAAGTATGCAGATGAGAGAAACTCCGAACGATCCGATGGCCTTACTCAGCGCCTCACTCAGCGCCTCACTCAGATCTCTCGCGCCTAACCAACTTAAGGTGATGACAGGACATGAGTACTGATAGACTGCAATTCTATGGTTTATATATAAAACCCATTTATTAACTTATTGTCTATTTTGAACCCATATTAAAATTTAAGAACCGATATGGAATTGCAGGAAGTAAAGGCAGTCGTGATGATTATTATTATAAGTTGGGATTAGCGAAGCGGAGATTATCTGAAAATACTCTCTTTCAGCATTGTTCTTGTTTTATGATGACTTACTGTGCCAATCAAGAAGAGACCCGTTTCCGTGAATAGCGTGATGCAGAACAATGACCATATTCCTGCTACAGAATTGACTAAGTTTCCAATGACCATGTGGAAGTAGGGAGTTCTGTAAATTCAGAAATCATATTACAGGAAATGTTGGCATTTCATTTAAAGATGCACACGGCTCCACCCTATCAGTCCAAAACTATATTTGCTAACTAGGGAAGGCCTCCAGGTGACCGTGGAGTTAGGGAACGTGGCCTATATCATTGGAAAGCTGAGGAAACGCTGATTCCGAATATATATTCAGTTTTTGCCCTCGAGGCCTGGTATTCGAGAAAATCAAGGTCAAAGTTTGGAAAAACAGTGGATTATTGCCTTTTTAACACGCAAAAATTGCAAAAAATTGCAAAACAATTTTTCGCGTGGTAAAAAGGCAATAATTCACTGTTTTTCCGAACTTTGACCTTGATTTCCTCGAATACCAGGCCTCGAGGGCAAAAACTGAATATATATGGCGCCAAAGTTCGAATATTTTGAATTTTTCACGAAAAAGTCAAATTTTCGACTATCATTCAGCATTAAAAGAAATTCTGAACAATCATCAAATTTGTTCACATTTTCTATGAAAAACTGGAAAAAATTCGAAAAAAAAACTGGTTCATTTTTTGAAGCCGGCCCTTTGGGTCTTTCCGGGCATTGCCGGTCCGGGCCGGGCCTTGATAAGTATGTTCAAAATCTATTATTAATGTTTTCCCGCGCCAGGAAAAGCGTCAAAAGTCTACTGGGAGCATAAGACGATATAAATGTTTTGAAAATGCGTTCACCGGGAAAGAACCTTTTTTTGAGATTTTTTATTGCTATAAAACACCAAAATTTCACTGAATTCGGTAGTTTTATCACTCTTACTTCACGTTTTTTCTACAGTTTCATTATCTACAGTACTCTCGCATATTACAATACCTCGATCCTAGAATTCTCAAGATTCCTGTGTCTACAGTAATCTCCTGGACAACTCCCCTTGGCAATAGACGAAAACCTACAGTACTCTTCCCAGTAATCTCACGATCATATACAGTAGCTGTACAGTTTTTTGCTATGCGCCTTTAAGCTACAGTAAGAATTCGCATTGCTAGTAATCCCTTGGGTCATCATGGGGCCGTGATAAACTGAAAAGTGAGAACTCACAAAAATATGTCTTGGATCCAATACTTTTGGTTCAACCAAAACCATTCTGATGCCATGAAGTAGTATCTGAAACAATATTTGCTTTGATTTTACTGTTCAAAACTTTTGAAATATGTACTCACCTCTGGGCTTTCCTTGTTCGCCATTTTCTTTTCTTCCATTCTCATCAAAGGTATTGGATCCAATACATTTGGTTTAACCGAATTCATTTTGGGACATCGAGTAGAATCTGAAACAACATTTGCTTTAATTTTGTTGTATTAATTACTTTTATAACTAGTCCCCGAATTTTTGAAATATGTACTCACTCTCCTTCCGTTCCATTTTCTTCGATCTTCTCTTCCATTCTCTTCAATTTTCTTAGCCAATGATGTTGTGATCAGGGCAAGCTCTTTGAAGCAAGATTGATTTCCTGGCATTGCTCCTGAACGGAAAACTGTTAATAAGAAAAAAAACCTTTAACATGTAGACAATATGAACAAGCAAGGCCGAACATTTTGTATGGAAAAACCGGATGTTCTCGTCTCTTTGGATGTTACTGGAGTCTCTGGCCCTTGTTGGTATGCTGGATTCTTAAAATAAATTAGTCATTTGAATAATTATGGACTTTCAGAGAGAAAGTTGTGAAAAAAATGTCAAAATGTTCCTAAGGTAAAGTTTCCTGCCTAAGGTAAGGTAAGGTACCGAAAGTCGATTAACTTCGTTGAACCGTATGTTTGATTTCGCTGAGTATCGACTAGGATACAATGAATTCGCTTATTAGGGAATGTCAGTCTGGAGTTAAAAAACGTGACCTATATCATTGGAAAGCTGAGAAAACGCTGACTCCAAATATATATTCAGTTTTTGCCCTCGAGGTTTGGTATTCGAGAAAAACGAGGTTAAATTTCTAAGAAGAAGGCCAATTCTGGCATCCACAACTTTTTTTGCGATTTTCGCTTGTCAGAAACGTAAAAAATTTGTCATTTTTCAGAACTTTGACCTCATTTTTCTTGAATACCAGACCTCGAGTGCAAAAATTGAATATATATTTGAAATCAGCGTTTTCTCAGTTTTCCAATGATATAAGTCATATCCTTTAACTCCAAATTGGCTTCATGATCTTCCCTAGTGTATCGACTAGGATACAAAAAATTCGCTTACTAGGGAACTTCTGTGTGGAGATATGGGACATGACTTATATCATTGAAAAGCTGAAATTTTACTGATTCCAAATATATATTCAGTTTTTGCCCTGGAGGTCTGGTATTTAAGAAAAACGATGTAACATTTCTGAAAAATGGCCTGACATCCGCAACATTTTTTTTGCAATGTTCGATTGTCAGAAAGGTAAAAAATTTGTCATTTTCCAGAACTTTGACAATATTTTTCTTGGATACCAGACCTCGATGGCAAAAACTGAATATACATCTGGAATCAGCGTTTTCTCAGTTTTTCAATGATATAAGTCATGTCCCATAACTCCAAATTGGCTTCATGATCTTCCCTCGAGACCTGGTATTCGAGAAAAACGAGCTCAAAGTTCTGGAAAATTACAAATTTTTTACCTTTCAGGCATTTCGCTTGTCAGAAAAGTAATAATTTGTCATTTTTCTGAACTTTGACCTGATGTTTCTTGAATGCCAGACCTCGTGGGCAAAAACTTGCGTCTCTACAATTCAACATTTTAAAAGCCCTGGCCTGGTCCCTTCTGTAACCCTAATAGTCGTGTAAATCAGTAGAGCGCACTAACTCCTAAGCCTACAGTAGTACGAGCATACCGTAACCTTAAAAGTTTCGGTTATCAGTGGAGCACACTTACCACGCCATTGTTCTCCTTGTCCTTGAGTGCTTCCTTCCACATCTTCTTTTTATTTGATAGAAGAGGGAGATGCAAAAATCTATAAATGTTTTTTATGAATACTGAAAAATGCTCATTAAAAAACTCACTGAGAAGAGGAATGGTCCAAAGTCATGTTTGGAAAGTCGATCGGGATATTCTCCATCATTTTTCATGGACTTTTCGAATAAGAAATTCATTGTTCCACATTGTACAGGAATTCTTGATTTCCTTACATCATCATATCCTTGTTCTGGGCCGGAGTTCTGCAAAAAATATGATTATAACAACTTTTTTTTCAAATTCGCTGAGTAGCGACCATGTTAACACCGATATGAAGTTAGTAGGTAGTAGAATGAGTTACTACTCAAAATTAAACTCACTATGGGTTTCTTTGATTTCACAAAGTAGCAATTTGGAATTTATCACAATGTTGTGGTTCGTCGCTGATGAATTAATTTAGGTTAGCCACTCCCGTCGGAAATCATGTTCATAACATCTTTATCTGCCTTATTAAGCTGAAAATCAGTAGAATCTTACCGTAGTAGTCCTACCGTACCCCTAACATCGACAGTTATCAGTGGAGCACACTTACCTTGTTAAGGACCCGAATTAAGAACCCGAATTATCGATATAAGTATAGAGAATAAATATATTTATATTAAAATTTTAAAAGAATAGGCACCGATACATTGCTGGGACGACACCTGCACATAGTGTCTAAGGATAGTGGAAGCTATCACTCCGCTTCCTTTTATACACGCTATCTAGGCTCCGCCCACTTATCACTGGTACCTCTAGACTCCGCCCACTGATATGTAGTTTGGAACACGAATTCGGTCATGCTTGAGTGGGTACCTTAGTTATCAGTATATGCCACCTGCTGCTCCATATCCTGGTCGGTAATCTTCTAAAGAGAACGGGGGGAAAAGGGGGATTGGTGATAATCCGGGGACTCCTGATTAGCATATTTGGTCTGTTGAGATTGCTCATGCATGAATACGAATTTGAGATCGAAAGATCAGTTATAAGGCTTGTGGAATACTTGGGAAATGCGCTTTATTGATAAAAATTATGTTATTTAAATAAACATTTTCAAATTTTTTGTACTATTTCATTGTGTAGTAGACTGGAACTTCACTTCGATCGTAATGAAAACTTTCGAAACATTTCCTTAATTGCCGATCGATATGGTTTATGAACAATAAGCATAGTTATAGTAGTCACTGATCCATGCAACGTTATAGACAATATAACAAAATTATTAACTCCTTGATTATAGTAATTTTTGATAATTGAAGTTAATACGGAGATAGCTGGGCCGATAAGAGTACAAAATGGAATAACCAGTTGAATCACTAATGCGGTGATAAAGATTCGTTGTGTTTTATAGGTTTGAGGGGACATCCGATGGTTCTTCATTTGTTGTTTAATATAACAGTTGATGTAGAACAAAAGAACGATTAGTCCGTTGAACCAGATAAGTACCCACACTATAATTACAGTGAGATGGTAGGTGATATCTTCGACCAGTACTAATATAGGAGCATTGTAGATGTAGGAAGGGAGGCAGGGTAGTCGCTGTAACCGGATTAAAGAAGGACTGAAGTCGTGTTTTGCATATTGCAGATTCCGATACTTTAGAAAATTCTGAGAAACTTACTAGGGAAGGACTTCAGGTGACCGTGGAGTTATGGGACGTGACCTATTTCATTGGAAAGCTGAGAACACGCTGATTCCAAATATATATTCAGTTTTTGCCCTCGAGGCCTGGTGTTCGAGAGAAACGGGGTCAACGTTTGGACCACTAACAAGTCATTACCTTTCCGAAGTGTTAAAAATGTCGGCAGCGTGGTGTAGGCGGTAGCAGAGTGGTTACTCCGCAATCACTTTTTGGTTCAATTCCGTCCGGCCACCAAAGGTTTTTTAAGTTTCATTTTTTTGGATCGGGAAGGCGTTTTTTCCAAAGCTCTGTTCAAAGAGATTAGGTCCAAACTTTGACCCCATTTTTCTCGGATACCAGGCTTCGAGGGCAAAAACTGAGTATATATTTGGAATCAGCGTTTTCTCAGGTTACGTTCCATAACTCCAGACCGAGTCGAGGCCCTTCTCTAGTTCACTCCAAAGTTTGCAAAAGAGTAAAAGCTATAAGAGTTTGATATATTGTAGCAATTCCATAATACTGTAATAAACACAATGGATCCCAGCAAACGCTTGTACATAGATTTATGAAAACTCAAACTGCGTGCACCTTTTCAAATATTGATCTCCAATAGTAATTCCGTAACTAATCAAACCATGACTTAAAGTGACATTAACTAAAACTTTGGCAGAAAAATATTTTATGATCGATTTACAGCTGTCATTTGTCATCGTAGTTTGAAGTGAGTTTATAAAAATCTAAGTTTAGACCAAAAGGTGAATAAAATAATAGAAAATATCGTTTTGCACATGTTTTGAGAATTCAACTTCCGCCGTCGCCGCCTTCATATTTATTTATTTATTTGTATTTGCTGTGTCAGTATATTTCTGAGCAATGAACAGATCCTGCATCCCTGTGGTCAACTTCTTCGATACCCCTCAATTCTTGACCATAGCATTGCATACAAATACGGTATTATCCACACCAATTTATTTCTTTGGACTTTATATAATTCTTACAAAAACACCGATACAAATGAAAGAAGTGAAGTGGTATTTAGTCAATTTACATGTTAATATCATCCTATTCGATTACACCGTTGGTTTATTGACTATGCCGTTTGTACTGTTACCAGCGTTTGCTGGGTATCCATTAGGTGTATTGAGGCATTATGGGGTGTCTACGATAGATCAAACGTGTATAGGTTTTACTCTTATTGGGTGTAAGGTTAAGAATATTCTAGAAAACTGTGGTGCTCCAAATTTTTCAGTCATGATAACCGCGATAATAGTGTTATTCGAAAGTCGATTCTTCATAGTCTGCGAATTCCGTGGTAAACGCTATTGGGCAATGATTCGAAGGAAATGGATAGTTGCTCTTTACCTTATTGTAATCCTTTATGTACTACCCTTCAAATACTTGTGTCCCGATCAGGAACCGGCGAAGCAACGTCTTTTTGAGGTAAGTCGCCTCATTGTGCATACGGTAGATCAGCCATAAAGTTTTCCGGTTACAGCGACTACCGTGTCTCCCTTCGTACATCTACAATGCTCCTATATTAGTACTTGTCGAGGACCTCACCTACCATCTCGGTGTAATTATAGTATGGATATCTGTCTGTTTCATCGGACTCATCTGTCTTCTAATCTACATTCACTGGAATACTGTACAACAACTGAAGACCCAACGGATGTCCCGTAAAACTTATCTAATGCAGAGAAACTTTTTCTTCGCATTAGTGATTCAGTTGGCTTTTTCTTCGCATTAGTGATTTCAGTTGGCTTTTCAGTTGGCTATCCCATTGTGTACTCTTATTGGCCCAGCGTTAACCGCTTTATTCTCAATTATCACTAATTACTATAATCAAGGAATGATTAATTTCGCTGTACTGTCTATAACTTTGCATGGATCAGTGACTACTATTTCTATGCTTATTGTTCGTAAACCGTATCGATTGGCCATTAAAGAAATGTTTCAAAAATTTTCATTGCAATCGACGGAAGTGCGTCTTATAATAATGTATACAAATCACGTTGCGCGGATGGAGTCTACCGAACATTTAAGATTAAAAATGACAGCTGGATTTCGATCGTAAAATATTTCGTGCGAAAGTTTCAGCTAATGTCACTCAATAGTGGAGATCAATATTTGAAAATGTGCACGTAGTTTGTGTTTATAAAAATCTATGTTTAAAACAAAAAAGGTGAAACAAAAAAGGTGAATAAAATAACGGATAATATCGTTTTGCACATGTTTTGAGAATTCAACTTTCACTCGCGCCGCCTCCATATTTATTTATTTATTTGTATTTGCTGTGTCAGTATATTTCAGCACAATGAACAATTCCTGTATCCCTGTGGTCAACTTCTTCGATACCCCTCAATTCTTGACCATAGCATTGCATACAAATACGGTATTATCCACACCAATTTATTTCTTTGGACTTTATATAATTCTTACAAAAACACCGATACAAATGAAAGAAGTGAAGGGTATTTAGTGAATTTACATGTTACCATTATTCTATCAGGCTGATGCATAAGTTTCTTTCTTTTTTTGGGTAACTTTTGAACTGAATTTTCTAGAAGACTTATAATTCCCATAATGAGAATAATAGTTGGTTAGTACCTATAACTCATTGTGATTATACCTGTGACTTGACGTCCGCCATCTGCTTAACCTCAGCCGTAAACACGTCAAAACACATAAGGAACCCTTTTTTGGTACCATTCTTCGTCTCCTTTTTTTTTCTAGAAAATGTTGACAAGAAAGGGTGAATTTTTTAAATTGAAACAAGCAAGAAAAGGTATGTATGAAAAACAAATAAAAACATTCCAACTGAGAAACGATAGTTCAGTGCCCGCCTCTGAAGAAAGGTGAGGATCACCTATTTTGGGATGTGCGAGTATTTTCGATTTTTCATTAACGCTAGATAGGGAAATTGATGGAAATGTTTAGTTTTTAGTAGAGTAGACATTGATGTTTTTAAATTCACTTTGTTTTAGATATTCACGCAATTTGTCTTGATTCGCAAGAAGAGTGAAGGCAACTTCATCAAATTCACATGATTTTTGAGTTTGGTGAAGCCTACAGCTCGTACCTCTGAAGCAATTCACTAGATCTTTTGCACAATTACAGAGCAATGTATCTACTGTTAAATATTAATAACAAAATAATTCAGACTTGTTTGTGAGGGTTGAGAAGAGACCTTGACTTCACTCAGGTCTAGTACACAAAATTTTTCAAAAGCGCAAATACCATTGCAAACATATCACCCAAGTTTTATCAATTAATTTGATGGCTTTGTCGTAAATTTTTTTGTGGTATAACTTACTCATGTTACCCTCTATCTTTTACAAATAGTTTGGTATAAGTGCGCTCTCAAATATTTCTGTAATCTGTTTGAACCTAGATCAACAATGATTTCTCGTTGTTGTCGAGAGTCTGATTGTAACTTTTTTGTTTTTAACATTCCGACCGAAAACTAAAATGCGAAAACAAGATAAAGTATTTTTCTATGAATTTTATACAACTTCCCGTAAAGATCTTCAAATTTTGATATCAATGCGGCTAGAACCAAAAAAACTTTCCAAAATAGGCATTTGGTTGGCCACCGAAAAAACGTTCGTTTTCACGAGCGGACTGTCCATGCACTAACTTGAAACACTATGTGTTAGTCACTAAAGAGGTCATAAAAATGCAAAAAAGTTTGGGTTGAAAAACAATCTCACTGCTGAGAAACAGAAGACCAAAGTCACACCTTCAAAAAAGAAAGAAACTTATGCATCAGCCTAATATTTGATTACACCGTTGGTTTATTGATTATGCCGTTCGTACTGATGCCAGCGTTTGCTGGGTATCCATTAGGTGTATTGAGGCATTATGGGGTGTCTACGATAGATCAAACGTGTATAGGTTTTACTCTTATTGGGTGTAAGGTTAAGAATATTCTAGAAAACTGTGATGCTCCAACTTTTGCAGTCATGATAACCGCGATAATAGTGTTATTCGAAAGTCGATTCTTCATAGTCTGCGAATTCCGTGGTAAACGCTATTGGTCAATGATTCGAAGGAAATGGATAGTAGCTCTTTACCTTATTGTAATTTTTTATGTACTACCCTTCAAATACTTGTGTCCCGGTCAGGAACCGGCGAAGCAACGTCTTTTTGAGGTAAGTCGCCTAATTGTGCATACGGTAGATCAGCCATAAAGTTTTCCGGTTTCAGCGACTACCATGTCTCCCTTCTTACATCTACAATGCTCCTATATTAGTACTTGTCGAGGACCTCACCTACCATCTCGGTATAATAATAGTATGGCTATTTGTCTGTTTCAACGGACTCATCGCTCTTTTAGTCTACATCTACAGGAACACTGCAACACTACTGAAGAATCATCGGATGTCTCCTCAAACCTATCAAATTCATAGAGTCTTTATCACCGCATTAGTGATTCAACTGGTTATTCCATTTTGTACTCTTATCGGCCCTGGTGTCGTCGTATTAACTTCAATTATCACTGATTACTATAATCAAGGAGTGACTAATGTTAGTGTACTGTCTATAACTTTGCATGGATCAGTGACTACTATAGCGATGCTTATTGTTCATAAACCGTATCGATTGGCAATTAAGGAAATGTTTCGAAAATTTTCATTGTAATCGACGGGTGTGACTCGAAGGGAAATGTATGCTAATCACGTTGCGCGGATGATGTCTACTACACAATAAAGTAGTTTGAAAAGTTTCAATAAAGCGCACTTTCTTCACATTATTCCACAACCCTCACAACTATTCTTTTGATCTCGAATCCGTGTTCATGCATCTCAACAGCCAAGATAGGCTTATAAGGTGTTCACCTGCAATGTGTTCCTTAGAGGACACCCGGATTATTATCAATCCCCCCTTTTCCCCATGAAGATTATAGAACGGGACCGAAAATGGAAGGTGGCATATACTGATAACCAAAGAGCTCTACTCATGCATGCACGCACTATGATAACTGATCATTCAATCTCAAACTCAGTGAAGACCAATATTTGTAAAAGTGCATGTAGTATAAATCTACGTTCAGACAAAAAGATTCATAAAATTTGTTGGATAATATCGTTTTGCACATGTTTTCAGAATTCCACTGCCTGCACATTTATGCACATTGATTCGTCATTCAATTGAGAGCAAGAAAGAGTTGTTCTGCTATTTTAAACTCTTTTTTGCACATGTGTAAGTGATCTACGCTTTCGAGTCGTTCATCTTCATGGCCGCCTTTGAGCACCAAACCATATCAAATACCGCAAAGTTTTTCACCAGAAAATGAACATGTACTTCAAGCTGTAATGGATTTGATGATATGGCATCGACTCTATGAGATGTCTTGGAGCTTCTGAAAGTAGAGAAGTCATCGGAACTGTAATTCTCCCTGTTTATCTTTAGCTAGAATGATTTATCCCACCATTGAACATCGGTCCCCCACCGATGGATTATTAGGCCCCCATCGTTGAATATCACTCCCCCGTTAATGACTTTAAAACCCCCATCATAGAACATCAGGCCCCCAATATTGAACCCCACACTGTGAATGAAACAAATGGAATCCCGTTTTCAGACTATAAGCTTGAATATCATAAATGTAAACTATGACGAAAACATCTTTCCGGGTTTTTTTCCTAAGCCTGAAGATTAGGGTATAGTTTAATTTAAGTAGGACTAAATGGTTCAGGAGTATAAGCGAAAAAAGAGAAAAAAAGGCTTTTCCCAGGTCCGTTTTGGGCGGTCATTCCTCAATATAGGGGGGACGAAAAGTAAATATTCCCAAACGGAGTTCTAGACTTGGTCTGTTCGATCCCATAAAAATCTACTTGATAAGATGCTTATATCTCAGAAGCGTAAATAGCTATCAAAAAACTGTCAACTACAAAAATGTAGCCCTATTTTTGATCTACCAGAAAAATGTAAATTTGGAACGCCTCGGACAGGAAGTAACATCAAGGGGACATGTCAAAGTTGTAGCAACTTTTCACTTTTTTTGTAATTGAAAAAATCTTTATTTCTAAACTCATTTCAACAAAAAAATTGCAAACAACAACCCATATAAAATCAAATAAAACTCCGTTGCTCTTCATACAACTGCACTGATTTCAGACTTGACGACTTCGTCTCGATATTGTGATCGTTGTCTACGAACCGTTGAAGCACTAGTTTTGCGTCACGTTTTCTGAAAATTGATTTTCTGACTACAGTAAGAATATTTGAAAAAAACCTACAAAAATTCATTCCACATTCTGCCAACAATCTCGGTGCAGACAATGTCTCCGGTGTGGTTGTTAATCATTTTTAGAAGCTGAAAAAGCAAGAAAAAAATGATGGCCTAGAAATCCAAAAATTGGATTTCTAGGCCATCACCACCTACAATTATAATATCCGGTGTGAACTTGTGCAAACAAAACTCTGAAAGCAAAATCGCGTGTTGCTCTTTTCGATACACTTTCTTCTTCTCCTCGTCCGGCTTCTTCTCCTCATTCTCATCCACTTCTTGATTGTCAAGAAATCTGAATATTGTATTGTACTTGTAGATCAAAATAAGGGCTTCATTTTTGTAGTTGACCACTTTTGAATAGCTCCGCCCACTTTTGAGATATGCGCATTTAAAGTTGGTGCGCCCTGAGAGTGAAGGGAGGAGACGCAGAGAAACTAAAGGCGCATATCTCAAAAGTGGGCGGAGCTATGGGAAAACTGTCAACTACAAAAATGTAGCCCTGGATTTGATCTACCAGAAAACCATAAATTTGGAAAAATTGAAATCCAGGGAAGCGAGTTACAAGGCTCCAAAGTTCAAAAATATATAAAAATTTAACTCACTGTTGCAAAAACTCGACAATTTTATGGCTGCTGAACATGTTATAAATCAGGAAGCACGAATCGAAAAATGTGACGAAAAACACCAAGAGGAACCTGTAATTACTCTAATTTATTATAATTAGCGGGGTGGCCTAGAAATCCAAAACTTGGATTTCTAGGCCATCGAAAAAATTTCATTGCTTGGTGCTCAAAACTCGGTTTTCGACCTTCCTGACGATTTTCACGTCGGTGGCCGAGTTTTGGGTCTCTAGGCCACCAGGTGGAAAACTAGGCCATCACCCTAAAATCATTAAAATCTTGAGTTTAAGCGATTTTAATGATTTGAGCACAAATCTTGTTGGTTTTAAGCGTGGTGGCCGAATTTTGGGTTTCTAGGCCACCAAGTGAAATTCAAGGCCATCACCCCAATATTGCTTAAAACTTGGTTTTCGACTGAGTTTTAGTGGTTTTAATGGCTTTTTGACGATTTAAAGGATGGTGGCCGAGTTTTGGGTTTCTAGGCCACCAGATGGAAAACTAGGCCATCACCCTGAAATCGTTGAAATTTTGGTTTTGAGCGATTTTAATGATTTGGGCACAAATTTTGTTGGTTTTCAGCGTGGTGGCCGAATTTTGGGCTTCTAGGCCACCGAGTGAACTTCTAGGCCATCACTTACCAAATATACAAAAACAAGAAGATCTTCTCGTTGAACATGTTCAATGTGAGCACACATTGAATTGAGTGCCTCTGCAGGTTACCGAGGACTCGGACCTGAAAAAAATTTTGAAAAATTAGCGTTCGGGCGCACTTTCTCACCTGAAAATCACACATAGCGATTCGGGGAAAATTTCCCGAGTGTTCCCAATCCGTGCCATGCAGAATATCGTCTAGAATACGCATCCCCCAGTACGGATCATTTTGTCCGAGGAATTTGTTGGTCGAGTAGAATTGGAGGAACGAGTTGAGCATGTAGATGAACTTGGTTACTAAGTAGACACTGGAATCGGGGTTTTTCAGAATATGAGTTTCATTTTTGTAGTTTGTAGTTTTTCAGTAGCCGTGCAGGGTAAGGAGATATGCATCTTTTAAATCACAAATTTGAGATCCCGTCACGGTACCTTCTTTAGCGTCACAAATTTGAAATTATATGTATTTTTCTAAAAAAAACAAGTTAAGGGCTACATTTTCGTAGTTGACCACTTTTTGATAGCTCCACCCACTTTTGAGATATGCGCCTTTAAAGATAACATTCAAAAATAAGTGCTAGAACAAATTAGTCAACTTTGACATGTCCTCTTGGTGTCACAGTTTGTCACTAGTACCCCAAATTTATATTCATCTCATAGAACAAGTTAAGGGCTTCATTTTTGTAGTTGACGACTTTTTGATAGCTCCGCCCATTTTTGAGATATGCGCCTTTGAAGCTCATTGGCCGAGTGGTCCTGGCTCCCCACCCAGACCATCCCAGGTTCAATTCCTCTCCCCGTCAAACATTTTTAGGTTTGGATTTTTTTTTTGCGATTTTCAAGAAGTCCATGTCTTTAGCTCCAATTTAAGCTATTTTTGAGTTTTGACGCCCTCGGATAAGCAGAGTAACTAAAGGTTTGAAAATTTCAAGTTTTGTTAAATTTTTGAAAAAAATTTGCAAATTTCGAGAGCTTGCAATTTTTTAGCCTGCATTTCCATTTTTTCATATTTATATTTTTCTTGTAGACAAAAACCTGGGCTATATTTTTGTAGTTAACAATTTTTTGATAGCTCCGCCCACTTTTGAGGTATGCGTATTCCCTGTAAAGTACCCTGTAAAGTAAGACATTTTTGATGCCCTTACTTTATGTCTCTTCACTAAAAAATTTGAGTTTTCAGAGGGTGAAATTATTTTTAGAATCAGTACAGAACGTAAGCTATAATATAAGCTAAAAATCGACTCAAAATACTAGAAACTCAAAAAGTTACAGATTTTCGAAAATGTTCGAAAATCTGTAACTCATTTTCACTAAACCCTTGTAACTCCTCTATTTTTGATACAAACTTTTTGAAATTAAGTTTTTTGAAATCAGCGTGTCAAGACGCGTCGAAAGAGTGTAATCATGACTAGTTTTGATTTTTTGGGTCCCGACGCGAAAACTACAGTAAGGATCTTTAAAGGCGCATATCTCAAAAGTGGGCGGAGCAATCGAAAAGTTGTCAACTACAAAAATGTAGAGCTTGACCTGATCTATCAGAAAAATATGCATTATACGCCAAAAGTTTTTTCTATTTTCAGCATTTTCAGCAAAAATTGCGACGCTAAACAAAAAGTGCTATTTTTGCGGCCTCAAGCGCACTTTTTAGGCCATGACCTAGAAAAGCCTCGGCCACCATCTCCTCTTCCTCCTTACTTTGTGATAAATTTGCCGTGTTGCATTCCGAAAATCCTCTGAATCTTGGCCATCTTCGTCGTCTCCTCCTCGGTACGACGTTTTCGAAGATTGTTGGAAATGTGGCGACAGATGATGTCGATTTGTTTCTTCCGGTCTTCTGACTGGAATTAATCTGGTTTTTGATTGATTTTTGAGCTTCAAACTCTATTTTAAGAGGGAAATTTTGAAACAAAATTTTGGGGAAAAAAATTATCAAACTTTGGAGCTTTGTAACTCGCTTCCCACTAATTCAATTTTCTCAAATTTAAATTTGTCTTGTAGATCAAGAATAGAACTACATTTTTGTTGTTGACAACTTTTTGATAGCTATTCACGCTTTTGAGATACGAGGCGTCAAAGATAAGAGGGCGAGAGAGTGTGCGAAAGGAGGAGGGCGTCTCGCTTCTCTGCGTCTCTTCCCCACTCCCCTCTCTCGGCGCGCAAACTCTGGAAGTAGGCTATCTTTAAAGGCGCATAACTCAGTTGGGTGGAGAAATAGAAAAAAGTTGTCGACTACAAAAATTGAGATCAAGACTTGATCTACCAGGAAAATATAAATTGGAGATACATGGGACAAAAAGTAACACCAAGGGGACATGTCAAAGTTGATCAATTTTCAAAGGGGCTTCTTTTTGAATGCTATCTTTAAAGGCGCATATCTGAAAATCGTAGATAGCTATCAAAAAACATTCAACTAAAAAAATGTAGCCCTTGTCTTGATCCATCAAAAAATATAAAATTGGAACACTTGGGACAAGAAGTGACACCAAGGGGACATGTCAAAGTTGAGTTCAGGGAAGCGAGATACAAGGCAATTTTTCATTTTAAAAACATTTCAAACTTTGAGGTTTTCCCCCGAAATTGAAAATCTTACCTCTGCTCCCTCTGCTTTCTGCGCTGTCTCCACCAACTTGATAATATTGATTCCAGACTTTGTCGATAACATACTCCAAAAAATCACAGGCAAATAGAAGAACGCCGCCTCGATAGCCATAATAAAAGGTGCCCATTGGTAGTAGATGAGTTGTTGGGAGACACGTTCCTCGACTGTCAGTGGGACCTTGTCATTGGGTTTGACCCAATACGTGTTGTACACAAAACAGTAGTCCTCCGCATACTGTTCCCACGCTTTGGTGAACTGGAAATTTGAAATTATTGTAGATAAAGTTGAGGACTACATTTTTGTAGTTGACAACTTTTTGATAGCTCCACCCACTTTTGAGATATGCGCTTTTAAACATCCTTACAGTAGTTTTCGCGTCAGGACCCAAGACCCAAGATCCAAAAAAACAATTCCCGACATGATTATACTCTTTCAGAGCGTTTTGACACGCTGATTTCAAAAATGTTAGTTTCAAGAAATTTAAACCAAAAATGGATGAGTTACAACGATTTTAGGAAAAACTGAGAAATACATTTTCGAAAAGTTTCGAAAATCTGTACTGATGCCTGTATCTAATGTTCGAAAGCGCATATCTCAAAAGTGGGCGGAGCTATCAAAAATTGTCAACTACAAAAATATAGCCCTGGTTTTTGTCTACAAGAAAAATATAAATATGAAAAAATGGAAATGCAGGCTAAAAAATTGCAAGCTCTTGAAATTTGCAATTTTTTTTCAAAAATTTAACAAAACTTGAAATTTTCAAACCTTTAGTTACTCTGCTTATCCGAGGGCGGCAAAACTCAAAAATAGCTTAAATTGGAGCTAAAGACATGGTCTACTTGAAAATCGCAAAAAAAAATCCAAACCTAAAAATGTTTGACGGGGAGAGGAATTGAACCTGGGATGGTCTGGGTGGGGAGCCAGGACCACTCGGCCAGTGAGCTTCAAAGGCGCTTATCTCAAAAGTGGGCGGAGCTATCAAAAAGTTGTCAACTACAAAAATGTAGCCCTTAACTTGTTCTATAAGGTGAATATAAATTTAGGGTACTAGTGACAAACTGTGACACCAAGAGGACATGTCAAAGTTGACCAATTTGTTCTAGCACTTATTTTTGAATGCTATCTTTAAAGGCGCATATCTCAAAAGTGGGCGGAGCTATCAAAAAACTACAAACTACAAAAATATAGCCCATAACTTTTTCTATCTATCTAGCTTTTCCCCGGGTGTGTGGGGACGGGGAATGGGTAGATCACGAACCTGCGCTGGCACCCAACACTGCAAGGGCGATCCGACATACTGTCTCGCGGTGATCGTCAACGACATTCCCATAATAATAAGTGTCGAATAGTAATAATTGAGACGGTCCGTGCCGAGATCATCCAATCTCGGCTTGACCGTCGAAAACATGCTTCCCAACATATTCATGCTGCCACCACCAATAGAAGTGCCCTTCGCACGTGGATTCAGATGGTGACGATGGATTCTAGAGGGGGTCTACTACGTAAAGAGTGATAGGGGGGACTGCCACTGAGCAATGTTTCTCGAGAGGCTTTTCTCGACGACACAATCACTAAAATCAACACAAGACACTGATACTCCCCTCCTGTGATACCTGGACAAATAGTGTAGTGAAGAGGAGTTCGCGCTTAGATTAGTAGTTGGAGAGGAGGCGGGGGGACCGCGCAAAAATTTTTTTCGAGAGCAAAGGCTAACTATGTTAAGGAGACATTCGGAAAGTGCGCTCTATTGCGAAATTTTTTAAAAATGCGAAAAAAAATTTTTAGCTAAAAATTTTTTTTTGAAAAGTTATGTTTTTATCGATTTTTCACCATTTTTAACATTTAACACTACTGAAAACCACTAAAAACCCGCCAAAAACCAACGTTTTAAAGTGGAGAATGATGCAAACGCGCTCTGTTGAGAAGTCCGGCGTGTACTCCGAGTGGACAACCGGAACTTGCGGTTTTGAACATGATAGATGGAATTGAGACGTTTGGAACTGGATAATAACGAAAAATACAGAAAAATGCAGAAAAAACGGAAAAAAGGGAAAAAAACACTAAAAATATGAATATTTGGGTGTTGTTCAGAGGTTTTTTTGTCGAATGTAATTAAACAGTGATTGAAACAGTATTTTACATAATAAAACGGCTTAAAATCCCTATAATAGCCCGAAAATTTCAAAATCCCCGCATCCGCTTGTCCACGTGGAGTACACGACGTAAAAGTGGAGATTTGCGATGAAACCTGGGGTTTTTGAGTTATTTTCTTTGTAAACTTGAAAGCAGAGGTTCTGGCCTTTTTCTTGGTATAAAATTCGTAGAAATTGGCTCAGTAACCATGGAGACAATTTAAAGTGAAAATCTTTTGTAACTCGAAGCTGTTTTTTTCGAAATTTCAGGCTTAAACTCGATCATATTTTAATATGAATCATATAGTAGGATAGCCCGTGAAATTTGCTACAATTCCATATATAAAACATCCACTATAAGTCTGGAAACCAGCCTCAAAACGTTTTGAAAAAACCTTAAACGAAAAAATCCCTTTTTAAACTTCCGCCAAAATCCATTAACGCGCCAGCCATTTTACTGACGCATGTTTCGTGTCGCTGACGCATAACTCGTTTTTTCGCGAATTTCTTTTTTTTTTCGGCTCAATTTCAAGAGTTTTCCATCGTAAAAAAGCGAAAATGGCCGATATGCAGAAGTTCGAAGAGGAAGTTAACAAGCTCAAGACCCTTGAAAAAGGTAATTTATCGATTTTTATCGCCAAAAAATGCATTTTACGCTTTCAGACCGCGAAAAGTACTTCTCAAGTCGCCAAGAGATGGAAATGAGATTGACGGAGAGCAGAAATGTGAAAGCGGTAAGAAAACGGCTGAAATTATCGATTTTTCACTCATTTTTTGTGAATTTAGGAGCTCGATTTGATGGACACCGACTCGAAAGTCTACAAACTCATCGGCGCCGTCCTCGTCCGTCAGGATTTGGAAGAGGCGCGGTCCACTGTCGAGAAACGTCTCGAATTCATTGAATCTGAGATGTAAGGAGGCGGGAAATTGAGAAAATTTGGAGTTTTTCCGAAAAATTCCCTGAAAAATCGATTTTTAGCTTTCTTTGCGAAATTCAGACGTTGTAGACCCGGTTTTTCATCTGAAAACGGCAAATTTACGCACAGAAACTGAATTTTGCACCAAAAATCAGGAAATTCGGAGGTTTTTTGAAAAATTCCAGAAAATTCCGTGGAACATGGAATTTTTGATTGAAAAATCGATTTTCAGAGGTTTCACACTGGAAAAACGAGATTTTTCAGCTGAAGTTGTTCAATTTAGTTGCAGAATCTCGGAAAGTCGATAATCAGCCGATTTTCATCAGATTTCCACTCTAAAAACTGAAAAATGCGAAGAAAATCTGTTTTTTAGTGCAATTTTCATCGAATAATCTCATTTTCCTCCCATTTTTATGTGAAAATCGCAATTTTCAGAGATTTTTGATATAAAACTCCTATTTTTGGAACTTCTGCGGGTTTTTTTCACTGAAAAATCCGGATTTTTAATGGTTTTTTGTTGAGAAAATGGCATTTTTACACAGTTTTCTTCAGATAATATATTTTTTACTCCCATTTCCATCTGAAAATCCCATTTTTCAAAGGTTTTTGATACAAAACTCTAATTTCGGAAGCTTTTCCTTCAAAGAATCCGTATTTTTAATGTTTTTCTCGAAAAAATAGCATTTTTCCATCTGAAAATCGTAATTTTCCTGATTCCAGAAAACGAGTCGAGGCTTCCATCGCAGACGTCACCAAGAAGTCGTCGGATCAACGTGACAAAGTGATGAATATCCAGAAGACGTTCCAAATGATGGCCCAACAGGCACAACAAGCCGCCGCACAGAAAAAATAATCTCTTTTTGACCGATTCTCATCCAATTTCTCTCCATTTTTTGTCCTTTTTTCACTGATTTTGCCTCCGAAATTGTTATTTTTCCCCAATTTTTGCCCATTTTTCTACTATAAAACCGCTTTTTCATTTTATTTTATCTCTCCGAACCGGTTTTTCTTTCGTTTTTTTTTCCGTTTGTTTGTGTGAACGACCGATCACTTTTCATATCGATTTATATATTTTGAGTGGAAAATTTGAGGTATTTTTCAGGAAAAAAACTCGAAAAATTAAAAACTTTTGACGGAAAAGGTGGAAATTGAAAGAAAATATTATTTTTCAGGTCCAAAAATGTCAAAATTGTTTACAAATCTAGTAAAAATCTCGTTTTTTTGCTGTTTTCTATGGAAAACTTGGCTTTTTTATGAATTATTTTAAGCAAGAAAATATCGATTTTTAGACAAACGTTGATTCTTCGAGTTCAATCGACAATTCAATTGAAAAATACTGAAATTCCAACCAAAATCACTGAAAAATTCCATGTTTTGGGTTATCTGAAGCATGCGATTACCATTTTTTCCAAACTTGCAACCGGCTCGATCCGGTCGGCCGGATATCAGTAGAAAAATTCAAATCTCACTGAAAAATCATATATATTTTTTTGAATTTTTTTGCAAAAATTTGAGATGCGGTCTATTTTTGAAGAGAATTTCAAAAAAAAATATTGTGAAAAAATGGTTTTTTTTTCGAATTCAGGCCGAGATTTCGCATGGAAAATCACTGAAAAAACGCTCCGGGCCGGGCGAAATTTGACCAATTTGAAAACTACATTTTATTTCTATAAATGCAAAATGTTGCCAGTTTTTCTTGAAAGTTTACTAGCACCACACGCGCCTTACAACCGCGCTCTACTGAAACCCAATAAAATAGTTCGCGAAGTTGAGAGACTCACAGAAAAAGAGGCATTTTTCAAGGGCATTTCGATGGAGCGCAGTTGTAACAACTGTGTCGAGCTAATACTCGAAAAAATGTTCAATCCCACGGCTGGTTCTCTCCGGCAGGTGTGTTGATCAGTGAGCAACAAACCAACATATATAATTTTCACTCTCGCCGCCGAGAAAATGAGAAAATGCGACGTAGTGGTGTCCATGGTGACGAGTTTACGGCGGGGAGTCGATAGTTGAGAGCTATTGCTTTTTTTTCCGGCGAGGGGCTATTAGTATTCGATTAAAAAGAGACATTCTCTTCAATTTTTTTATTGAAAAAACCACATTTGAGCTAGAAAAAACGCTATTTTCACTTTGAGAAAGTAGATTTTGACATGATGACTGGGTTTTTTAATGAATTTCTTGGCTCAAAACTGAATTTTCCGAGCAAAAATCTCATTTTTCCCACCTTTTTCATTCAAAACTTAGTTTCTACCGAATAATCATAGTTTTCCCTTAGAAAATGTGGTTTTATTTGGAATTTTTGACCTGAAAAAGATTGAATTTATAAAAATTCTCGAAAAAAAACCTAGAATCTGGGGTTTTGAGCGAAAATTGCGATTTTCCCACTTTTAAACCGTTTCTTAGACAGAAAATGTAAATTTTTCGCCGATTTTTACTGTAAAAATCTGATTTTCTCACTATTTTTATCTGAAAAATGCGATTTTTCCAGACGTTTTAGTCGAAAACCTAATTTTTCACAATTTTCAGTTAAAAATACTAGATTTTCCTTCAATTCAACCTCAAAATCTCTATTTTTCACTATTTCCAACTGAAAAACATGAATTTTTCCAATTTCCACTTCAAATATCCCAATTTTTCAGTATTTTTTATCTGAAAATACCAATTTTCACACTTTTTGGTCGAAAAACTCCAATTTTTTCCTCAATTTCACCAAAAATCTCAATTTTCGCTATTTTCACTCAAAATTTTTCTATTTTCAGAATCTGAAATTTCAGATGTACGGTGCCGGTGGTGGCGGTGGTTATTACTACGTTCCTCAACAATACGCTCCGCCCCTTCAACAACAACAACAGTTACAGTACCCTCAACAACTACAGTACCCCCAACAATACGCTCAATATGCTCCCCAACCACTACAGTACGCCTACGTCGCCCCGCCCCCTTCGACTCCGCCTCCTATTCGACCAGAACTACAGTACCCCGCACAGGAACAGTATCGGCCACCGCCCTCGCCGACTCCCGTGAATTGTACACGGATATTTGGAATTATAATTGGATTGTCGAAAGACGGACAATCGAATTATTTATTCTATTCACAAGAAGTCGGTGGATTGGCTTATATTGATAAGAATGTCAAGGAGTTGCATATCGGCAGATGGCTTATGTACGATTTTCGGATTTATGGCGGAAAAAGAGCCAAAAACCGTGAAAAATGGCTTAAAATGAGCTAAAAATTGCGAAAAAACTCGGAAAAATGACCTTAAAATGAGATTTTTCTGGGTTTTTCTGTCCAAAATCATGGTTTTATGCTGAAACTACCGGTTTTCAGCCTGAAAATCCGAATAAAACGACTAAAAAACGATAAATGCGTTTTTGTGCTCAAAATGCGATTTCAAGCTCAAAAACCAAGAAATTTGGAGACGAAAAAATGTGAATTTCAGACTGAACAATTTGAACACTCAATGTTTGAAAATCTTGTAATTTTCAGCAAAAACCACTCAAATTTTTCCAAAGTTTGTCGAATAAAGGCTGAAAATTGGTTACCATTTGTCCACGAGGAGTACACTAGTAATTTATGAGTTTCGGGACATTCTGAAACTATAAATGCAGAACATTGCGGTCTTAAAAGCCCAAAAATATCAATTTTAAAGTCAAAATTGATATTTTCTGCTTTTATGGTTTCAGAATGCCCCGAAACTCAAAAATTACAAGTGTACTCCTCGTGGACAAGTGAAAATCACTAAGTCAGAAGTTTGCTTTTTCTAAAGAAAAAAAAACGGTTAAAAATCTTCTTTTGCAACGTGAAAGCACGATTTTCAGCCTAAAAATCACGAAAAATAAGTCTAAACCCCGCCTACTACACACTACAAATCACATTTTCCAGACTCGTAGTACAATCGCCCAACTTTCACGGTGAATTCATATTGGATTACACGAATTGTGTGGGATTCGAGACCAGAGATACACTGCCCGATCCGTTGTACGCGTCGGCAAAGTTCTATCCGTCGAGACACGATCCGAATAATGGAGAACTTATTGTAAGGGAAATGGGACAGGAAAGTGCGCTCCATTGAGAAAAATCGACGAAAATCGACTCAAAATTGATAAAAATCGATTTTGAGTCGGTTTTAAGTTGATTTCGATTGAATTTTATCGATTTTCAGTCGATTTTGATTCGAATTTTATCGATTTTCTTCGATTTGAAGTTGACCTTTATCGATTTTGATCGATTTTAATTGATTTTGAGTCGATTTTGATTGAATTTTATAGATTTCCATAGATTTTGAGTCAATTTTTATCGATTTCGAGTCGATCTTCATCGACTTCGAGTCGATTTTCTTCTGTATGATTGATTTTGAGTCGAATTTTATGGATTTTCATTGATTTTCACAAATTTTAAGTCGATTCTTGTCGATTTTGAATTGATCTTTATTGATTTTTAGTCGATTTGAGTCGATTTTTATCGATTTTTATCGAATGTGAGTCGAATTTTATCGATTTTCAGTAGATTTTTATCGATTTCGAGTCGATGTCTGTTGCTTTTGAGTTAATTTTCATAGATTTTGAGCAGATTTTTATCGATTTTGAGTGAATTTTCATCGATTTTGAGTCTATTCTTGTCGATTTTTATCGAATTTGAGTATTTTTTTACCAAAAAATTCAATGGAGCGCACTTCCTATCGCGGACATCCGGACACCCCGACACACAAACTTAGCTCTATTTTCCAGATGACAGCCCGATTCAGTGTGCACGCGAATCACCAAACGATGAAGTTCGAAGTGACGAGTTACGATATCCAATTCTCGCATGTAATCGATGATTTTCAAATGATCAAAGGATCCGATCAGTTCTATGATGGACGCAGTTTCATTGTCGAGGTAGCTGAATATGAAGAAAAATGACTGAACAGACGAAAAATAGGTCCAAAATGAGCATTTTTCAACAAAAATCAGAGTTTTTCCACTTTTTCTGCTCAGAAAACACCAAAAAACAGATTTTTGAACTTTCGGGACATTCTGAAATCAAAAAATCACCTTTTCCCAATCAAGAATAGTGAAAAATCGAGATTTCTCCATTTTCTAATTAAAAAAAATCTTGGTTTTTCCACAAAAAATGTGCTAAATACGAGTAAAAATGACGAAAAAAACGTCAAAAACTGATAAAAATGGGAAAAGATAGCAAATTTTACAAATTTTATCCACAAATATAGGCATCGGGGCGGGGGTTTTCAACTACCAACATCATCAAAGTTAATCAAAATGAATTCGAATGCAAACGCGCTCCACCGGACTCTTGCGACGGCGGGAAATTCAAATTTCACCGCGAAATTTGAAATTTCGGTGGAGCGCGTTTGCATACTCTAAGTGAATGGAATTCCGCGGGAAGATAGAAAGTTAGTGGATAAACTCAATTTTGACACTTTTTTCAATCAAAAATGATTAAAAATTGAGATTTTTCGATTTTCTAATGCAAAATAATACTTTTTTTCACGTTTTTCGATCAAAAACTGACGAAACTTCGATTTTTGATATAAATCCCGATTTTAACCTAATTTCAATAGATTTAGACCTGAAACATCCCAATTTTCAGCCAATAAATCGAAATTTTCAGGCGCAAGCATCACTCGGCGGTTGGTTGGTTCTGAGAGTACACGAAGATCCGAATCGTCAATTCAGTTGTGATGCTGTAAGCATTAAACCAGGAAAACGTCGAGTATGTGACTGAAATCATGGCTAATCATGGAAAATTGTCATTTTTTCACGAAAAATCTCGGTTTTTAGCTTGAAAATTGAGATTTTCCGCGATTTTTGCGTATAAAAAGTCGAAAAAATGTCGATTTTCAGCCAGAAAATTGAGTTTTTGAAAGTTCTGAGCCACGTTTTCAGCCGCCTACTCTACTATTTTCTATATAATGAAGTCCCCAATATTTTCAGCTATTGTATCCAATCATCGACTTCAACATTCAGTTTTTGGAGGATTGCTGTCCGGCACTGATTCCGGTAAGGAAATTTCGGATTTTCAGCGATTTTTAGCGAAAAAATTGCGAAAAATCCACTGTTTCATAGTCAAAATTGGGATTTTCCCAGAATCCGTCAACAGATTCTGAATCCTTCCGTCTTCATCTTTCTAACCATATCAAAATTTTAGTTTTCAGAAAAAGGGGCGTGGCCAAAACAGGCTCCGCCCCCATTTTTCCATTTTTTGTTGAAAATCAATGAAAAACGCGGTTTCAATGAGAAAAAAGGGGAATTTGGCCTGGGAAGTGGGCGGAGCCTTCTAAGCCACGCCCCCTTTTTAGCATACAATTTTCAGATTATGACTGGCGACGGATGGCCGCATCCACCACAAGGCGCACCACAACGACCGGTTCAACAACCGGTTTTTCATGAGGAGGCGGGTAGTTACGGGCAAATGTAAGTGTGGAATTTTTAGGGGGCGTGGCCTAGAACACAGGCCACGCCCACTTCAAAATTGAAAAAAAAACTTGAAAAATGATCGACTTTGAGCTACTTTTCGAAAAATGGGCGGAACTTGCCAAGCCATGCCCTTTTTTCCTATATTTTGGAGGCGGGGCTTAACACACTGGCCACGCCCACTTTTTTTTTTGAAAATACTGGAAAAGTGCTCGAAAATTGATCGATCTTGAGCAATTTTTCGAACAATGGGCGGAGCTTGTCAAGCCACGCCCCTTTTCGCCTTGAATTTGGGGGGCGGGGCCTAGCACTCAGACCATGCCCACTTTTTTAAATATTAGAAAAAAGAAGGAAAATTGATCGATTTTGAGCAGGAAATCGCATTTTTTGACATAAAAATGGGCGGAGCTTGCCAAGCCACGCCCATGTTTCTTGGATTTTGGGGGCGGAGTCCAACACCTAGCACACAGGCCACGCCCACTTTTTTTGAAATTTGAAAAATCTCGAAAAAACCTCGATTTTGAGCAAAAAATCGCATTTTTCGAAAAAAAAAAGGCGGAGCTTGCCAAGCGACGCCATTTTTCTCGAATTTTGAAAGCGAAGCCTAGCACTCAGACCACGCCCACATTTATTAAAATTGATCGATTCTGAGAAATATTTCGAAAAATGGGCGGAGCTTGTAAAGCCACGCCCATTTTCGTCTTGAAGTTTGGGGGCGGGGACAAGCACACTGGCCACGCCCACTTTTTTTTTGAAAATACTGAAAAAGTGCTCGAAAATTGATCGATCTTGAGCAATTTTCCGAACAATGGGCGGAGCTTGCCAAGCCACGCCCCTTTCATCTTTAATTTTTGGTTCCGAGCGAGTGTAAGATGAATTGTCACGCAAAAGTGGGCGGAGCCTAGCACTAAGGCTCTCTTTTTCCACTTTTTATTGCTAAGCCACGCCCCTTTTACCTGGAATTTTGTGTTTTCAGCCACCCATCATCCTCCACCAACTCTCATCTCGCCCCATCTCAAATTGAGCTCCGAGAAATCACTGAAAGCATGAGTGCCACGTCGATTTCACAGCAAGCTCCGCCCACCGCTCAAGAGGCTCCGCCTCCTCCTCCACAACCAACTGTTGACGACGGAGATTCAGATGAGGAGATAGACGACGAGGATTCTGAAGGAACGATGGGAACGTCGAGGGGACTTCCGGCGAAAGAATACATGAAAGACGTCGCTGGAAAGATGTATCAACGGTTGATTGATGAGAGACCGTTGACTGGGCAAAAGGTAGGTGGGGTTTGGAGTGGAAATGGGCTAAAAATGAGCCAAAATTGATGAAAATCAGACGAAAGAGGTCTGAAAATGACCCAAAACCGTGAAAAATGGCCGAAAAATGTCCAAACTTAGCTGAAAATGACCATAATCGGTGGAGCTTGAGTGGACATCTGGACTCACCTGTCACACAGATAGACCCACAGTTTCAGCCGCAAAGATCGGCAATTGCGCTGAAAATGAGCCAAAATTGTAGAAAAATTACCTAGTTTAAGCTGAAAATGGCGAGAAATTACTGAAAATTGGCTGAAAATAGACTGAAAATGATGGAAGTTAATCCAAAATGGGCGGAGCTTAAGTGGACATCTGGACACACCTGTCACACAGATGGACTAATAATAATTTCACCCGTAATCCGCTTCTGAGTCGTCATCCAAAAGATCGACAATTGCGCTGAAAATGACCCGAAACTGCTGAAAGCGGGAGAAAAATTACTGAAAATGACCCGAAAACCGTGAAAAATTACTGAAATTAGGCAGAAAATTGGCTGAAAATGACGAAATGGGCGGAGCTTAAATGGACATCTGGACACGCAGCTCCGCTCTTTTCAGCCAATTTTCAGCTTATTTTAGGCTATTTTTCACGGTTTTCGGCTTATTTTCAGCAGTTTTGGGTCAGTTTCAGTGCAATTATCGATCGTTTGGACTATTATGAGTCTCTCAAGCTCCGCCCATTTTGGATGTATTTTGGTAATTTTCAGCATATTTTCAGCATATTTCGGGTAGTTTTTCACAGTTTTTGGTAATTTCCAGCCATTTTTCTCTCATTTTCAGCAATTTTGGCTCATTTGGCTCATTTGACTCAACTAATTTCAGCCACAATCGGCCCTGTGTGTCGTCGTTCAACGAATCGACAAATGCGCTCTACTGTACACAGCGAAACGAGACATCCAAAATGTGTTGTTATACGAGAAGAAGTGTGAGGGACTCGATAAGGGATCCCTTGAACTCGGATCGATTGCATTCTTCGAGATTTCGCCACGTTTAATGGAGACGCAGGACGAGTTGTTGCCGAGGGCACCGTATTCACATATTGCTGGTGAGGAGGAGGAATTAGTGAAAATTCCAGGAAAATAGGCCAAAAACTGTGGAAAATCACTAAATTCGCGATTTTTCTACCCAAAAACTTGATTCTAGTGTGGAAAATGGCCCAGAAACATTCCCAGGGACTAGTCTTCCGAAATTTCGCGGTTTTAGGCCACCCGAGGTTATTTTGCACTTTTTTAGTGAAAATTTTATGATTTTTTCCAGAATTTCAGCTGAAAATGAGTGTTATGACCACAATTTTTGTAAGGAACTGACCGAAATTCTGAAAAATTCAATCTGAAACTGATTTTTATCGTTTCCATTCAGAATTGTTAGATATTTTCGATATTTTTGGTTCCACAATCTATTTTTTTCGTCTTAATCCGATTTCCCGCTGTAATCCATTTTTCCCTTGGGAAATTGCTCAAATGTATGAAAAACCCCTATTTTTCAACCAAAATTTGTGAATTTCAGTCAAAAACGTATATTTTCTGTTTTTGCTCATTCTCGACTGTTCTAGCGCAAAAATGCACTTTTTGAGCCCAAATTTGTGATTTTCTGAGCTAAAAAATCTCATTTCTCTGTAAAAATGACAAAAACTACCATGTCAACACTTATTTCCGCCTGGAAATTACTGGAATAGTAGCTGAGAGTGCTCAGTTACTGAAATTCCAGAAATATCCACTCGGAAATAGGAGAAAGATGCGGAAGCTATGCCCAAATTTTCATATTTCTTTAATTTTCAAATGAGTTTTTAGTCATTTTCAGCTTCGTGTAGTTTTTCCCGTCCAGAACCTCCTTTTCCACTGTAAATACCCTCTGAACCATAAGACACTCCTTAATTTCCAATTTTCGCTTACAATTACTCAATTACTTTAAAAATTTCTGTTTTTTGACCGAAATCTGTGAAAACTTGGATTTTTCCTGCTTTTTTAGTCGAAAATTGCTTATTTTTTTACGAAATTTTAGCGCACTTTCTCCACGAATACGCAAGTGCGCTCCACCGAAATTTTAAAAATTCCATCCGATGGAGCGCTTTTGCATTTGAATTGTGATAAGCATTTTGGTAGTTGAAAACCCCGCTGAAAAACGTTCATTTCGAGTAATTCCTCAAAAATCCACATTTCTGAGCCGAAATCTGTGAATTTCAGTGAAATTTCCACTGAAAACCCCACAAAACTGTCTAAAAACTTAGTGTTTCCACTAAAAATTGCTTGTTTTCCTTGAAATATCCTCATTTTTGAGCTGAAAACTCTGATTTTTTCTGCATTTTTGTGTAATTTTTGATTCCAGAAGCTCCTTTTCCACCATGAATAATCTTCTTGATTTCCAATTTTCGCTTACAACTACTCAAAAATTGAAAATGATTATTTTTAGTGAAATTTTCGCGTTAAAAAGCATATTTTCCACCATAAATACCCTCCAAAACTTCAAATTTTCAGTCCGAATGAAGCCATCATCGTCTCCGGAATACCTCCAAAAAATCGCTCGTTTCCGTCAAAAAGTTCGTTGTTTCGGTGGTCTAATTGAGATGAAAGTGAGAATTCCTCTGACTCAACCGAATACTGTCTCGATATATCATCCAAAAGACGAGGAATTAGTCAGTGGAGACGATAAAACATTCTATTATCTGAAAGCGACGAACGGAGTACTCGTATCGATTCCATCCGAACGATTGGAACCGTATTTGGACGCGAATTTCCAGGCGGAATTCGATTTGATCGCGTGGGTCACTTATCGGAAAGCAATTGGAAAGGTTCAGATGCATATCGGACGGAATGGAGAGGCATTCAGGAAATGGCCAGGAAGTGGACAGATCGACGAGTTGCCACCGCTTTCAGCTAACAATTATTTGATGAATGGTACGGAAAGCTGAAAAAGCTGAAAATCCAGGCTTTTTTTGAGCTAAAAACCCCAATTTTCCATCAAAATTACCCAAAAATCATCGGTTTTTTAAAGTAAAAATTCGCGATAACTGAGGAAAACTTGAATTTTCAGACCGAAAAACACACAAAATGTTCAAAAATTGTGGAAAACCGCAATTTTTTTTGGATTTTTTCGGAGAATCGAAATTTTTGAGCGAAAAACCCCCAATTTTCGAGCAAAATTACCATTTTTAAGTGGCAAAATTGATAGTTTTGCCTTCAACTTGTCCACGAGGAGTAAACGTCCGTTTTGGGTTTTGGGACATTCTGAAACCATAAATGCAGAAAATATTAATTTTGAATCAAAAAACTCAATTTTCAACTTTTTCTCAATCAAAAATTGTTTTAAAATTGTGGTTTTTCGATTTTCAGATGTAAAAAATCTCGGATTTTCCACATTTTCCGCTCAAAAACTGCCGAAAATCCGGATTTTTGGATTAAAATCTCGAAAACTGCCGAAAATCCGGATTTTCTGTCGGAAAAATGCTAAAATTGTGATCATGACCGAACTTTTACTATGTGGCCTAGAAATCCAAACGTTTTTTGGACTGAAAATTCGAGTTTCTGGCGTAAAATGTGTTACTCAATTTCACACTTTATTCAATCAAAAATTGTGAAAAATCAATAGCGATTTTCATTTGTCCACGAGGAGTACACCCAAAAACATCAATTTTAAGTAAAAAAAAACTCAAAAATTTCGCATTTTTTCAGTGACAAAACGCCGATAAACGCCGCCCATCTTCTTCTTCTTCGTCACCCGACACCGTCTTCTTGTGTATATTTTAATTCTCTTTATTCTCTTAGTACATTCCTTATTATTTCTCACTATGCCCCTAATTCTTGTCTATTTTCCCGCTGAATTCCATTTATTTCGAGTATGCAAACGCGCTCCACCGAAATCCCGTCGAAATTTGAATTTCCCGCCGATAAATTCAAATTCATTTTGATTAACTTTGATGATATTGGTAGTTGAAAACCCCCGCCCCGATGCCTATATTTGTGGATTAAATTTGTAAAATTTGCTATTTTTGTACATTTTTTCAAATTTTTGACGTATTTTTCGTCAATTTTATTGATTTTTCCTCAAATTTTTTGTATTTTTTGTCATTTTTACTCTCAGGAATGACTTCTACACTCTCTTGCGCTGTTTTCCGCCGCCTTCTTACAGCCTACCGTAATCCCAGTGGATTACTGTAGGACCACGCCCACTTTGACCTCTAAACTCCGCCCACTTTTCAGGTTAAACACGAGAAAAATGTCGGAAGTCGATAAGGCTCAACTGGCTGCAATCAACAAAGACGTGCAGGCGAATGACACGATTTTTGGGAAAATTATAAGAAAAGAGATTCCGGCGAAAGTGATTTTCGAGGATGACGAGGTGTGCAGAAATCGGCGATTTTTATGGGGAAAAAAGCAATTTTTCGGCGTTTTTTGAGTGGAAAAGTGTGAAAATTGAGATTTTTCACTTTTTTTGGTTGGAAAAAGTCCAAAAATGCTGAAAATGTGATCATGGCCGAACTTTTTCTCTTCTGGGTTTCTAGGCGAGCGATCTCATGGCGATCTGCAAGATTCGAACATGATCACTCTTTCAGAATTTTTCCTGCTGTAAATACGTATTTTCTGCAGTTTTTTAGATTTTCATTTGAAAAAACCAATTTTTTTGGCGTTTTTTGAGTGGAAAATACGGAAAAACGGATATTTTTGCATTTGAAAATCGAGAAAAAAGGAATTTTTCACAGTTTTCTATTGAAAAAGTGTGAAAATTGACTTTATCCACTGAAAAATCCAAAAAAAAAACAGATTTTGTGCCAAAAACTTGAATTTTCAGTCCGAAAAATGCTGAAAGTGTGATCATGATCGAACTTTCTCTCTGTTTGGGTTTCTAGGCCAGCGGTCTCTTAATTCCACTTAGACGGGTGGCCTAGAAACCCAAAAATGCAAAAGCTCGGCCACCACTTGAAAACAGCGTTTTTGAACTATTTTTGAGCTGAAAATCCAAAAATTTGATGAATCCCCTCAATTTGCAGGCGCTCGCGTTCCACGACGTGACCCCACAGGCACCGATTCACTTCTTGGTGATTCCGAAACGTCGTATCGATATGCTCGAGAATGCGGTCGACTCGGATGCGGCACTCATCGGAAAACTTATGGTCACTGCTGCAAAGGTAAAAATGACGATACAATTGTCGAAAATCGATAAATTTTGCGAAAAATTGACAAAAATCGGCTGAAATCGACAATTTTCGTCGATTTTTCCGCTAAAACACCGAAATTTCATTAGAGCGCACTTACATCACTCTGAGATTCAAAATTCTCGAAAAGGATTCAAATTTCCCGCCAAAAGTCCCATTATTTGCAGTAGAGCGCATTTTCCACTTTCAAAATCCAAATTTTTCATAAAATTAGACTTTTATCGAAAAAGTCCATTGGAGCGCATTTGCATCACGCAAATATTCAAAATCACCTTTCGAGTCGATAAAATGTCGTAAAAAATCACTTTTTATCGATTTTTTCACTTGAATTTTGCATTTTTCGACAAAAGTTCATTAGAGCGCGTTCACATTCTCCTTGTTTTTGAATTTTTCAAATTTTCAGCTGAAAAGTTGCATTAGAGCGCATCTGCATTTCAGAAAACCTAAATTTCTCATAAATGTCGACCTTTACGCTCAAATTCGTCACTTTTTATTGAAACGTCCATTGGAGCGCATTTGCATCACGCAAATTTTCAAATTTGTCGATAAGAGTCGATAAAAACCGTTTTTATCGACTTTTTCACTCGAATTTCGTTTTTTCACCCAGATTTCATTAGAGCGCGTTAACGCCCTTCATGAATTTAAAATTTTTAAGTGTTTCGCAGAAAAGCTCCGTTAGAGCACATTTGCATCACCCGAATATTCAAGTTTACCTTTCGAGTCGATAAACAGGCTAAAAATCGATAAAACCTTATCGACTTTTTACTGAAAATTCATTAGAGCGCGTTTACATCCTCCCTGAATTTGAATTTCTCATTTTCCAGGTCGCCAAATCGCTCAATATGGCCGACGGCTACCGCGTCGTCGTCAACAACGGAAAAGACGGCTGTCAATCGGTGTTCCATCTTCATCTCCACGTTTTGGGCGGTCGTCAACTTCAATGGCCACCAGGATAACTCATTTCGACTCGAAACTTCCCCCAGATTTTGTTTTTTTTCGTGAAAAATTGCTCCAATAAACTATTTTTGCTCTATTTTTTGTCATTTTTCATCATTTTTCCCCCAATTTTTCCCATTTCTCGTCTCAAAAATGGCACTAATCGATAGAGTGTTGTCGATTATCTCGATTCCTGACAAAAATACAAACGATTCGACTGGAAACGCGACGGATTTATACGAAGAATGGGCGCGGGGTGATGGACAATGTGAGTCGCGGTAGCTGCCGCCGGCGGCGAAAGGGTTTATCACTGCCCTCCACCCCTGTCTCTCTCGGCCGCCCGGTTAGCTCAGTCGGTAGAGCACCAGACTCTTAATCTGGTTGTCGCGGGTTCGAGCCCCGCATTGGGCTGAAGTTTTTTTGCGTTTTTTGCTTTTAATGAAAACTTATTATAGAGTGCGAAAATGAGGTTTTGGGAGGAAAAACTCGCTTTTTTAATCAAAATTACGGTTAGAAATGATAAATGCGTTTTAAAATGTTTAACGTTTCGAAGCCGATGACATTTCAAAATTGAGACATATTAAAACCGAAAAATCCTTAAAATTTCTTAAAATCCGAAGAAAAATGCAATTTTTCTACTTCTTTAATAGATTTACGGTAGAAACGTCCCGAGATGTTATCACCCCAAAACCATTGATTTTGGAGTTTGAAATGCAAAAAAAATGCAAAAATCGACCTACTTTGACATGTCCCCTTGGTGTCCCATTTGTCCCAGCGATACCAAATTTATATTTTTCTGGTAGATCAAAAATAGGGCTACATTTTTGTAGTTGACCACTTTTCGATAGCTGTTCACGCTTTTGAGATATGCGCCTTCAAAGATAGCTTATTTTCATGAATTCTAAATTATCGATTTTTTGCAGTGCTGCTCCCCCTCATGCTCATCATGATCTTCCTGTTCTGCGCGATATGCGCTCTAATCCAAATATCGATTTTCGTGATTTTCCTGTGTATCCGTCAACTATTGGGCGACAACGACGTCGTGGAGGAGGCGTTCTCAGAGAGACCGATGAGTTCCCGGCGAGACTTATCCGAGAGAAGTGAGAAGTTGGTAAGTGATTGATGGGGGACGGGGGACTAGTTTTGGTTTTCTAGGCCGCCAGGCGTTACGTTTTTCAGATGGGAACAGACGCCGACTCGAGCACACCGTTGGGAGGTGATGGGACACCGAGGAGCCGGAAATCACAAGTCTCGTCCCCGTCTGCTACTGGAACTCAATCTGTATAGAGAGCATAATAAATATAATTGGATTAGATTGACACCTTCAAAAACTGAAAAAACAGATTATTGTTCAGAAAAAGTTGAAAAAAATCGCCTTACTTTGACATGTCCCGTTGGTGTCATTTTTGTTTCCAATCCTTCAAATTTATGTTTTTCTGGTAGATCAAAAATCGGGCTACATTTTTGTAGTTGACAACTTTTTGATAGCTATTCACACTTTTGAGATATGCGTCTTTAAAGCTAGCCTACTTCCTATGAGAGCGCGGGGAAAGAGGGAGAGACGCAGAGAAACGAGACGCCCTCCTCGTTTCGCATGCTCTCTCGCCCTCTATGCAAGCTAACTTTGAGCTTTCGTATCTCAAAAGCATAAAGAGATAGAAAAAAGTTGTCAACTACAAAAATGTAGCCCTATTTTTGATCTACCAGAAAATATAAATTTGAGACATCTGGGACACAATGTGACACCAAGGGGACATGTCAAAGTTGAGCTATTTTTCCATTTTTTGAAAAAAAAAACTCAGTTTTTCGTTAAAAACATTTTTTTCATAGTTAAAAAAAATAATTCCTCAATTATCTTAAAACCGCGAACTACTTTATTTCCATAATATTAATCTCTAGAACAAGAGAAAAAATCACTAAATCTCAATACAAAAATCTCCACAACCGAGTATACCAACTTTGGTTCAAGTCACGTATGTAGTCGTCGCGGATCTGAAATCGATATTTTCAGTCATTTCTTAAAATCTGAACAAAGCGGTACCTGTTTAGTCTTCTCCAGCTCCCCCTCCATTTTGAACAGCTGGATTTCAGAGGATCGGATTCGGTCGGCCGCCGCGGAGAATTGCTGAAAACTTGGTTTTTTCGCGGTTGGTGGTCTAATAGGGTCTTACAAAGTGTTGAATAAGAATGCAAAAAAGGATTGGAGTAGGGAGGAATCGAACCCGCGACCCTTTGGGTGTGGGGCAAAAGCACAGCCACTGCGCCATGCGGGACACAAAGAGAGGGCGCCACAGGGTGGTGATAAGCGCGCCCTTCGGCGGCCCCGCCGCAACCAGTGTTGCCACCAGAGCCACCAAAACGCGTCAAAGGCACACCAGATCTTTAGTGTTCTGAGTGCGCGCTGAAGGCACGCCAGCACTATAAGAATCTGGAAATCTCGTGGTTTTCTTCTTTAAAAAAAGCTTAAAATTTTCTATTCGAAACACGCCAATGGTACGCCAGATTCCCCAAAAAAACCGCATTTTTGAACAATTCTTGTTGAAAAATTGGGATTTTCTTGTCAAAATTCGTATATTTTCTGATCAAGAATGCGATCCAAAGACCCCATGCCCAAAAATTGTGGAATAATATACATATGACAAGTGCGCTCTATTGCTAATTCAGTGCCAAAAAAGCGGAAGCTAGGCTCGAATAATTTATTGAAACAACACAAATATATAACAGATCAGTCCCAAACCATGAAATAAAGAGTGTCCGGAGTCCTGACGATCGTCGCTTTCTTCCCATCATCTCTCTGGATATCGAACCCGTCCTCGAAACTGAGCACACTTCCCAAATGCTTCGTCTCGAATCGTCCTTCTCCTCTAACTTGAAAATCCAAATTGCATAGAAGATGGTCCATTCCCAAGTTATCGTCTTCGAACAACTTCCACTCATCCGCCAGTTTGAGTTCCAAGTAACGGAGACTCTCTCCGTGAGCTATCCAGTTTTTGATGATTAGACAGGCTCCGGTATCCCCGATTCTGCTGGATTCTACCAAAATCTCCTCGGCCTCGAGTAACATTATCTCGGTATCTGCCAAGAGATCGCCGTTTGTCACTGTCACTGCCAAAGCGGGATCAAGGTTCTCTGGGAGTTCTTCCATTGAGACATCGATGAACATCTCATTGATAGTTTTCAACTGTTTCGTGATATCCATAATCGCCTCTTTCTTCAATACGACTCCTTCTTCAACCGACTGAATCATGAGATAGTTGCAGGAGGTGAATTTGCAATATTTCAGCAAACTGAGCAGTCGGAGACACGATTTTCGCTTGAATTTATTGCTGACCACGATTTTGAGACAATCCAATTCGATCCACTTGAACACCTTCATCACTTTCCTATAGTATCCGAATGGAAGTTCCGACTGAATCCCAGCAGAAGCAGTGGTGACGAGGATGAAAGGGTCTTTGTTGTAATAGTTAACGGAAACGGAGACCGACATGGCAGGAAGAAGTTTGATGGAGCTTTTGTTGGTACGGATGAAGTTGACGCTGAAAATTAATGGGGAAATTGGAGAGAATTCCGCTAGTTTTCAACTCACAGTGACTCCGGATCCATTTGGTTGAAGATCTCTCGAAGGACTGGATAGGGGAGACGGCGGATCGGAATAGTCATAGCGGAAAGCAAAAATGAGTAAATGAATGAGTCGTTGCCACACTCACACGTTCTAAGCCACGCCCACAAGTGACCCAGGCTGTCAGTTACTGGAAATGTGAAGATGGCGGGAGCCGTCATAGGTGGTCTCTGAGATAATTGGGTGTGATATGGTGTCACACGTCCCAAGTTACGTCTATTTTTCACAAAAAGACAAAAGGATTGTGACACAGATGTGACCTTGATAGGGACTGTAAACATGCCAGTTTACAAGACAGCGTGAGAATCTGAGTTCAGGCGGTCCGATGGGAAAACATGATTAGAAGACAAAGGTGTGAGCACCAATGACAATCAATTTCCCATTGTCTAACACGTCCCAAGTAGGCTTCATTGACTGCATCTGGAGAAGCGGTTGGTATTACCAGTGTTCCTAGTCCGACAAACAGACAGACAGACAGAGTGTCTTTGACATAAATCGAGTTTTTCATGCAGAAATCATTGGAAAAATTAATTTTTTAATGCATATTTTCTGAAATAGATAGGGTTTATCTGTCATAAAGGTGTTCAGGCAGACATCCGGACAGAAGCGTTTTATTCTAGTAACTGTGCTCAGTTTAACTTGAAATACCAGAAACAAGAATTCAAAAAAAGGTTTGCGTATTTGGGAGTCGAACCCGCGACCCTTTGGACGTGGGGCAAAAGCGCAGCCACTGCGCCATGCGCGACACAAAAGTGAAGGCGTCACAAGGTGGTGATAAGCGCGCCTAGTTGCGGCGCAGCTACCCCACCCCCAGGTTGCCACCAGTTGCGTCACCATGGCGCAACTGGTAAGGAGTCTGGCCGCCAATCTCGCGACCCGGGTTCGATTCTTTTGCGCCGTCTTAATTTTTTGTTTTCTTTTCTGAGCACCATGGTATATCAGGTTTAGCGAATAAGTCGTTGTTTCAAAGCCTACCGTATTCTCAATCTGTTGTGTCGCAATAAAATCGTTGGACTCGAATTGCACTTTAATCTTGAAGTGATTCTTCGCCTTCCGGTAGTCACTTAGCACAGTCTCCACCTCTTTTTGAAGGGATTCCGAGTCTTGGAGGGAGCGCTCGAACTCTTCGTACGCCTTCTTGAACACCTTCTTTTGCTCCTCGGTTTTTCTGGAAATAACACATTTTTCGTTTCAAATATCTTTTTTTTAATCCGTGCGAATTTCAAAGTTTTGTGCAAAATAAACAACAACATTCTTCCAGCACCCAATTATCCAATAATTCCATTTTCACCTGCCTCGCGCCTACCTCCTCAATTGCTCCGCCTCCTCCTGAATCCTCTTCTCCTCCAGTCTTTTCAGCTCCATCTCACGTCGATGTTTCCGCCATTTTGTGCGTTCTCGAATACCACGACTACTGGCTTCCGAGGATCTGAGAAGAATTTCGATTATCAGGAGGGATTCAGGACACAAAATAAAATGAACAAAAATGATTAGCGTGGAGAAAGAATCGAACCCGGGATGTGAGATTGGTGGCCGGTCTCCTTACCAGTTGCGCCATGGGAGGCGGAGGTAGCGGCGCCACCAAAGCGCGCCTTTATCACCGCCTTGGGATGCCTTCCCCTTGTGTGCCGCACGGCGCAGTGGTTGCGCTTTTGCCCCGTGCGCAAAGGGTCCCGGGTTCGATTCCTTCCATGGTCAAACTTTTTTTGCATTCTTTTTTTCGAGTCCCCCAGCTCCCTAAAACCCTCTAAACACCGGCTCCGTCGTTTTCGAGGAGTCTCTCTTTTCTCTTTTTGTGTTGTGTTTGGTTGAAACGATAATTGGAGTGGTTTTTCTTTTTTTCGTCTCAATTTTTTGAACATCTGCCGTTCAGTCACACAGCCAACGGGCACCAATTAGAATGGCGCCGACCTTTAAACGTGGGTTCCCCTTTAACGGTGGCTTCTTACCTCGTCAGCTCCTCCTTTTTCTTCTTTTTAATTATTCCTGCCTTTTTTGGTTTTCTTGAGCCACCAGACGGCATTTTATTTCGATTTTTGTAGATATTGTTAGAAATGATGATGGATTTGTGGATTTTTAAGGAAAAAAGGAAACATTGACCCTCGCGTAAAAAATTTTTTTTTTGAAAATTTTCAAATTTTGAAGATATTCCGTGAAGTCGCATTTTGCTTAAACTGGTTCAAATTTATATTTTTCTTGTAGATCAAACCTAGATCTTCATTTTTGTAATTGACAACTTTTTTCTAGAACCGCTCCCTGGGGTACTGTAGCACTTCTTAAACTGGTTGGCTGACGGCGCGCGCACAAAATCGCTAGGATTTCGAGAGCTACAGTAACCCAGGGTGCGGTCCTAGAAAAAAGTTGTCAACTACAAAAATGGAGATCTAGTTTCGATCTACCAGAAAAATATAAATTTGAAATATTTGAGCAATAGGTAAGCCCACGGCACTATTTCGAAGTTTGACTTTTTTTCTATTTTTCCAAAGTTTTGGAAAAAAATTTATATGAAAAATTAGTCATTTTGTGTTGAAAGTTTGAAACATTTTAGCATGATTATTGTTTGATCTACACCTGAAAAACTAAAAAGTTTCAAAAACAGGAACTCATGTTAATTTCCTAATGAATGTGCTTGAAGTTGTTTTTTTTTCACCTGGACACTTTTTTTTTCAATTTTTTCCATATTGCTTGAAACTTTTATCAGAGATCATAGGGAAGTACGCTTTGATGCAAAATACCCTGGTAAAAGAAAAGTTTCCATTCCCAACTGATCACTACGTAAAAAATAAATATTTTCAACTGGAAACCGTTTTTCCAAATTATTTGTTTAGCCGCCCGGTTTCGGATAGTTTCGGATAGTTTTGTGTCAAACACACACAGAAAACTTTTATTTTTGATCACAAATCGACAGATCTAGTTAATTTTAGTTTCTAATTATTTGGAAAAAAGTTATAAATAAAGTAAGTTTTGACCTAGAAAACCTTAAAACAACGGATTATTCACTAAACCTGATATGTCACCGTGCTCAAAAAAGAAAACAAAAAATATTGGCGTGGAGAGAAAATCGAACCCGGGATGCGAGATTGGTGGCCAGACTCTTTACCAGTTGCGCCATAGGTGATGGGGGCAAGGGCGGTGGCGACTCCACCAAAGGGCGCGCTTATCACCACCCTGTGGCAAGTTCTCTTTTGTGTGTCGCATGGCGCAGTGGCTGCGCTTTTGCCCCACACCCAAAAGGTCCCGGGTTCGATTCCTTCCTACTCCAAACTTTTTTTGCATCTTTTTTCCCAATACATCTGCGACAGATTTATCACTATTCCTCATTTCTCTTTCTGCAAAACCTACAATACACAATATTTCGAAACCAGTTAACCCTCTCCAAGGCCTAGAAACCACTTTACGTCACGTGTAATGAGTCAATATGTACACACGGACGGTGGTTTCGTGGCATCTCGGGGAGAAAGAGAAGATTCGAGATGGTATCTAAACCGTTGTGAGGAAATATTGTTGATGTTTGTTAGGTTCTGGTACTTACCTTTCTTTTCTTCCAAAAAATCCATTTTGTGACTAGAAATAAGTGTTTATTCTAGTGTCTGTGTGCTCAGTTTAACTTGAAATGCCAGAAAAAGGAATGCAAAAAAGGTTTGGCGTGGGAGTCGAACCCTGGACCTTTTGTGTGTGGGGCAAAAGCGCAACCACTGCGCCAAGCCGCACACAAGGAAGAAGGCACACCAAGGTGGTGATAAGCGCGCCCTTTGAAGGCGCCGCCGCCGCCTCCACCCTTGCCACTATGGCGCAACTGGTAAGGAGTCCGGCCACCAATCTCACGTCCCGGGTTCGATTCTTTTCCGCCGCCATTATTTTTTGTTTTCTTTTCTGAGCACGATAACATATCTCTTTTTTCTCAAAAGTTCGATTTTCGACCATTTCCCTTTGATCTACCCCAACCAATCACATGAAACACCACAATATCTAATACATATGACCCTTCTCCCCAAAAAATTGACCAACTGCTGTCTGACTCATGTCACCTGAACCTTGGTGAGAAGGGAGAAGATATCTTTATTATTGGTTTTTTGTGTGCAGTTTGGTCTTCAGGCTGTTTTTAGGCTTTTTAGGCTTTTTAGGCTTTTTTAGGTCGTTTTTTTCAGTTTTTCGTCCCCTTTTACCTTCTCAACTACTTTTTCCACCCCAACCGCGCAAAACTTTTTTTTTGGGAAAGTTTCGAAAAAAGTTGCAATAGTGCATGCACTTTTTTGCGCCGTCCCGCTTACGCAAAAGTTCCCGAAAAAGTTTTTGTGTGCCAGTTACCCCGTTACCCCCCTCTATACAAAAAAACCCGTTCGTGAACCCCGATGGCATATTTGTTCAGTACATATATAATAGTGCAGAGCTGCGTCTCCAGTCGCTTTCTGCCAATTTTTTTTTCTTTTTTCGTGTGTTGCGTCGTCTATTTGGAGGAGCACACACTGCTGCACTGTGCCAGTAGACTGTGAGACGGTGCCACCCGGTGACCATGCACTTTCACACCGCGGGAGAACAAACAGAGCCAGCTCCGGCGCCTGGCGGAGCACTTGGGCAGCGGAAACGAAACGGTTTCAAGTTCATGATAACTGGAGAAGAGGTGATAAGAAGTAGTTTTTGAACTAATGGACATTGAGAAAAAAGATGCAAAAAAGGTTTGGAGTAGGGAGGAATCGAACCCGCGACCCTTTGGGTGTAGGGCAAAAGCGCAGCCACTGCGCCATGCGGCACACAGAAGAGAGGGCGCCTCAGGGTGGTGATGAGCGCACCTTTTGGCGGCGTCGCCTCTTCACGCCCTCCACCATGGCGCAATGGGTAAGGACACCGGCCACCAATCTCGCATCCTGGGTTCGATTCTTTCTTCCCTCCATTATTTTTTGTTTTCTTTTTTGAGCACGGTGATTTATCAGGTTTAGTGAATAACAAGTTGTTTTGAAGTTTTCCAGGTCAAAACTTACTTTTTTTCGAGGCAAGCCCTAAGTTTGAGGCCACGTAACGCTTTAGCCTACATCCCTATTTTTTTAAAATTATACTATTCTGGTAGATCGAACCTTGATCTCCATTTTTGTAGTTGCCAACTTTTTTGTAGAACCGCACCCTGGGGTACTGTAGCCTTCCCAAGCTGCGAAAGTTGAGAGCACAATTCACTTGTAGTAAAAGTGCGGCAACTTCGCGAAGCTACAGTACCCCAGGGTGAGGTCTTACAAAAAAGTTGCTAACTACAAAAATGAAGATCTAGATTTGATCTACCAGAAAAATATAGATTTGAAACAATTGAACTATATGAAAGCCCGCGCCACTCTGTTGAAATTTGTCTATTTTGCAATTTTTCCAAATTTTTGGAAAAAAATTTTTCACACCTACCCTTTCCAAAAGTGCTGCTCTTTGCTCTATTACTATTACAGTATCACAGTGTAGACACCAAAACCGCTGCCACTTATTCAATAACTCTCGAAACACAAAAAAATCTGCCCCGACGAAAATTCGAGCCAATTAGTTATTCGAGTCGATTGTTGCCATTGCACATTCATTCAGTCCCCCCCCCTTTGTATCATCATTCACGTAAGTATCATTTCTATTGAAAAGAGCATGCGCCCCCCTATCGCCCCCTGATAAGGAAACTGGTACCTCCTGGAACCGAGCTGACTCGACGCATTTTTTGTGGCGGCGGCGGAGAGAGAGAGAGCAAGGGCATGCACTTTGTTAAGAGAGCATTTTCACTTTTCATAATTATTTTTGATCTACAGTCCCTGGAGCCCAAGTCCTCTGGACCTTAGGACCCTAAGCGTCCAAAATGGGCAGGTGTTCCTGGCGGTGGCCCACACAAACCGTCCCAGGTTTGATTTCCTCAAACTTTTTGCAAGACGTAGATAGACAATGTTTTTAGCTTTAATTCAAACTATTTTTAAACTTTCACGCTCTCGGATAGGAGGAGTTACAGAAGTTTGAAAATTCTAATTTTGAGTAGATTTTTGAATTTTTGATAAGTTTCGAAAGCTTCCCGTGCTTCCGCCTACACACCGATTGGTTTGAATTTGTAATAATCTGGTAGATCAAAACCAGGGCTACATTTTTGTAGTTGACAACTTTTCAATAGCTATTCACGCTTTTGAGATATGCGTCTTCTAAGAGTGTGGCCTCGTGGTCCTTGGCGCCGGCGCTCCCTCCCCACCTTACGCTACACAGGTTCGATTCTTCTCCCTGCAAGTTTTTAATGAAATTTTTGTAATTTATAAGTAGACCATGTCTTAAGCTTTAATTTAGGGTATATTTGAGTTCTCACACCCTCAAATAGGCGGAGCTACAAAGGTTTGAAAATTCCAAAAAAATTTTTTTTTGAAATTTAAAAGTAAAAAAATTGAATAATTTCAGAGCTTTGTATTGCTAATTTAACATTTTCTGTTTAGTACATGTCTTTAACTTTAACTTAAGGTATTTTTGGGTGTATAAAACCTCAAGTAGTCAAAGTTACAAAGTTTTGAAAATTCCAAGGTTTAGAGAAAAATCGAACTTTTGATAAATTTCAAAAGCTTCTCGTGCTCTAGCCTACACCCCGATTAATTCAAATTTACATTATTCTGGTAGATCGAAACTAGGGCTACATTTTTGTAGTTGACACATTTTTCATAGCTCCGCCCACTTTCGAGATATGCGCCTTTAACCAGGGGGCGCCCGCATAGCCTAGTGGTCCGAGCCGCCCTCATCGAGACAATCCCAGGTTCGAGTCCTCTCCCCGCCAATCTTTTTTTGGAAGGGTTTTAACCGCTTATTCTTCAAAACGGTTTACTTCCTTCTATAACTTATAAGACTTGTCATATGTTTGCGGTCCCCCCGGGCGGCGCCGACCCCACCGCGTACCAGGCGTACGGTTCCTATTTGGATTTCCACAAAAAGGGGAAGAAGTTGACGAGAGAAAGAGAGATGGCCTCCTGGCGGTTACGCAAACTTTTTGCGTGTCTTGAGCAAATATTAGAAAAAAAAAGAAATCGAGAGAGAGAGACGACCCCGAAGTGTCGTCTGAATTCAAGATGATCTAAGATGGTATTGAAAGGAGAAGACGTTGTTGGAGGTCATGTTTACACTTTGGAATTGGAAAAGAAGGTTTTTGGACAAAAAAACGAAAAAATTTTTAGGTCAAAAATTCAAAAAAAATTTGCTAAAAATTTTTTTGCCAATTTTGACATGGTGCCCTGGGCTATTCTACCCAGCAGATCTCAAAAATTTTATAATGGCTGTGTAGATCAAACCTAGATCTCCATTTTTGTAGTTGACCACTTTTTTCTAGGACTCCTTCCTGGGTTACTGTACCTCCGTGAAGTTGGCGCTATTCTACATCAAGTGCGTTCACCTTCCGCAGCTTAGAAAGGCTACAGTAACCCAGGGAGGGGTTCTAGAGAGAAGTTGTTAACTACAAAAATGGAGGTTTAGGTTTGATCTACCAAATAAATATAAATTTATAGCGGTTTGACAAAATTTGGTAGTATTGACACAACGAGAAAGTTAGAAAAATAGTTTTCGAAAAAAAAAAATTTCAAAATTTTTTAAATGAATTTTTTAAAATATTTTTTATTTAGTACGATAGTTTTTTTTTCTGATTTTCCAGAACAGTTTTTATACTGTAGTACCGTATGTCATACTGTAGGCACTAGCATACTGTAGTTCTTCCTTCCACCAGGAAGTGCCGAGAAGCCCTGACCTCAAGTTGGTCAATAGTGAGAGCGCCCCGGGGCGGCTTAGACTGTTTTGTTGTGCGTTGTGGACATCTGGACATCAGGAAAAGTTGCGGACACACAGACAGACAAATTGCGGGAAACTGTGGAAACCACGTGGAAACATGTTGGTCATTTGCGCTCTCTCTTTGTGTTTGTTCATTCTTCCGATAGGTTAGTGCGGACATCCGGATGTGGGGATGGACAGATGGACTAGAAATTTTTCATTGACTATGGTAGTTAAAAAACTTAAATGGGAACTTTGAAAATTTCAAAAATTTTAATCTCAAAAAGTTTCAAAAAAATTTTCAAAAAAAATTTTCAAAAAAAAAAATTTTTTGCCCATTTTGACATGGTGACCTGCCTAGCAGATGTCCCAAATTTGTATTGATTGTGTAGATCAAATCTAGATCTCCATTTTTGTAGTTGACAACTTTTCTCTAGAGATGTTCCCTGGGTTACTGTAGCCTCCCTAAGCTGAGGAAGGTGAGAAACCACTCTTCACGTGGCGTAAAAGTGCTGCAACTTCCGCTGGCTACAGTACCCCAGGGATGGGTCCTAGAAAAAAGTTGTCAACTACAAAAACGAAGGTCTAGATTTGATCTACAAGGGGAATATAAAGTTGGAGCGGTTTGACTAAGCCTGCCACCATCATAATGACAAAATGAGAAAAAAAAATTTTCGAAATTTTTTTTTTCAAAAATTGTTCTTTTGATTTTTTTTTACATTTTCTTATATGTACTGTAGTTCGGTACAGCATGCAAAAGCTACCAGAGTCTTCAATTTCGGTAGTTTTGTGAAAAATCCAACTTAAACCCTGAAAGTGCCCTAACTCAGTCTGCCTAAGCTCCGGACTCGAAGCCACAGGCATTTTCTAGAATATGCTACAGTACTCCCACACACACACACGCTAACCATATACATATCTACCAGGTGAGCCAACACACCGGCTCCTCAGTTTCACTCGATTCCCACAAACTACGCGCCGGTGACCCCAACTCTTCACGTACTTTCCAAACGCGCAAGAAGAAAACGAGTTACCGCTTTGAGAAAACTGACCGCCCATGTTTGTCCTCCTCGAAGAAGACATTCTCTCTGTGATATCTATTTTGTAAAAGAGTAAACCAATCCCCCCTTCCAAAAAGTCAGCCCCGGAAGTGAACAGTTCGCGACCCCCCCCCCCTCTCTCTTCTTCCAACAAAACTTGTGTCAACATACAGTGGTAGGAGCGAAAAGGTACCGCCGGCGGGGCCGCGGGAGGCGCCAGCCCCAACACAAAAAAAACCATCCGAAACTCTCTTCCTACTCCCCGAAGCCCATCCCCCACCTGCCATATCCATCCTGGACGACGCTTCCTGGTGGTGACCTCCCGGGAGTCTTTTGGTGATCTGGTAGGGGCAAGAGCGGGTCCTGGAGTCTGGGAGCTTAAGTTGCTTAAGCCTAAACCTAAGAACCTTAATCCTGAATCTAAGATCATGTTGTCTAAGCCTAAGGTTAGCTTCCATTTTAACCCAATGATCTTTCTCACAGTGTTTTTTAAAGCTTAAGCCTCAGAACTTGAATCCTGACTTTAAGATTCTGTAGCCTCAGCCTAAAGTTCTCCAACTCATTTTAACCCAATTTTTTCTTAAGCCTAAGCCTAAGAGATCTTACTTATAGCCTAAGGTGCTTAAGCCTGACCCTGACTTTGACCTTTAGGGATAAGGTTGCTTAAGCCTAAGCCTAAGGTTCTGAATCCTTGGTAGTCTAAGCCTAAGATCTTGAAGTTTGGCGCTAATGACTTTTCGCCTAAGCCTAAGAAACTTTAACCTAAGCCAGATGGTTCTGCTTTCTATTTGGACCAAAGCCTAAGCCTAACCTCCTTTTTGTGCTCGACAACTTGCTCCTCTAGCCTAAGTGTCTCGGTTAAGCCTAAGCCTAAGACATTTCTTACAAAGTTTGGTTAAGCTTAAGCCTAAGGACCTGTAGCCTAAGCCTAAGCTTCTCATCCTTAAGCCTAACGCATTTTAACCCAATTTTTTCTAAGCCTAAGCCTAAGGTTTTGAAATTTAGGTCCGAGGTCCTTCCAGAGGGTCTTGGTTATGCCTAAACCTCAAATCTTGCAGTTTTGATTTTAAAAAGTCCTTAAGCCTAAATACCTAAAAAATCCTCAATTTCCTCTAACTCTACTCCCCTTATCTACCTGTCCTCTCTGTATACCTATTGCCCTTTTCCTTATCAACCAATTTTTTGTCTCTCTCGTGATAAAATTTTCGCTTTTCTTCTGGAGGCGGGGAAAAGTGCATTACTTATATTCACACGGTTTCTTTCTCTGTTTCCTTGGTCATTGGATTTTTCTGAAAATGCTTTTTTTTGTGAAGCTTGAGTCTTAAGGTCTTGTCTAGGCTCAAAATATTAACAAAATCTGAGCTTAACAGTAAAATTCTGTGCTGTAGCCCAACCTCCTAGTCCATTTAACCCAAAACACTGAGTATTTCTGTTAAACCTAAGCCTAAAGGACTGCTAGTCTCAAAAATTCTTAAATAAGGAATCTGAATGTTTAAAAAGGGGTTTTAAGGTTTAGGCTTAGGCAACGGGGTCTTTGACTCCGGGATTTTAGCCTAAGACTTCTAAGGCTCATGCTTTTGGAAAATTGCCATAAACTAACGTTTCAGGACCTTAGGCTTAAGCTTATCCAAGCTTTGTAGAAAAGATCTTAGGCTTAGGCTAAACCAAGACCTTTAAGTTAGAAGAGTAGATTTTAAAGCTCCAGAAGGTCCTTGGGTTTAGGCTCAGACTCATGTAAGTTGTTGGTCATCTAGAACTGTCTGGCTAAGGCTACATGACTTTGGGGCTGTTACATCGTAAGGACTTGAAAAAGCTGAAAATGTTAGCTCTGCATAATTACAAGCACTCGATTAAATCTAGAGCGGATCCTGAATCCTTTAAAGTTTTGCTTTTTTTATTTCCTCATCGTTTCTGACCGATGTTTTACCCAATTTCCACTCATTTTATTATATTTTTCAGAAAGAAATGAATTGCGAATCGCTGCTCACCGCACTCGACGTGTCCACACTCCTCTCCTCACTCTCCTCACCGGATAAAGAGCTTCGACGTAAGCGAAGACGTGGCGAGGTGGCGAATCCATCGAACACCCTCGACGCCTTGGTTGCCAGGAAAGCCGACGATCAACCATTCGAGAAGAGATATCTGAGTGAACAAGAGGCGATCGAGGGACCGGATGACGAGATCGAGATGAAGAAGATGGAGTTGGATCCAGATGTTTCGACGAGGACCTGTTCGACGTGTGGATATCAGGGAAAATGGGTGTCTGAGATGATTCGTCATAAGAGAGTTCACACGTCGGAGAGACCGTTCAAGTGTAGATATTGCTCGAGGACAAGCAAGTGGAAGGCAGACTTGATTAGACATGTTGCAAGTAAGTTGTTGAGCCTAAGGACCTCAAGCCTAAGCTTTAGATCCTATAGTAAGCAATAACTCGTTAAGCCTAAGCTTAAAATTTGTCATAGCATAAGCCTAAGGACTCCGCCTCCGAAAAATTAGGTTAAGCCTAAGCTCAGAGACTTCCAATTGCTTAAGCCAAAGCCCTTTTTGACACACATCCTTTTTTGAAAATCCTAGACAGGTTAGACCTCAAAACACTTTGAAGGCTTAACCTAGGCTTAAGGGCCTCACCAAGCTCAAAAGGGTTTAAAAAGTTTCCCTTTTGGAATGTCGGAAACTGCCTTTAGCCTTAAGCCTAAGCCTAACTGAAATTTCGGTCTTCTTAAGCCTAAGAACTTGTTCATACCTAATCTTTAGTTTTCGAAATATTCGGATCTTATTTAAGCCTAAGCCTAAGGACCTTTTCAACTTTATGGCTAAGCCTAACAAACATTTTGGTATAGTTTAAGCCTAAGGACCCTTCTATAGCCCTAATACCAACCTCCATCCTTCCAGAAACCCACGGAATCCGCGTTGTCTCCAAATACAGTCGCTCCAAAGTGTTCGACACCAACAACACCTCCATCGACTCCTCGTGCTCATCAGACTCCGATCGTTGCTCCATCCCCGAGAAGCGCCAAGTCTTCTATCGCTGCCAATTGTGTTCGTTTGAAGACGAGCGGGTTTCCGTCTTGACTCATCACATCACTCACGTCCACAACACGTCTCCATGCGTATGTCGGTGTGGAGCAAAGTTTGAGGATGTGCAGGGAGCACTGGCACATTCGAATGGAAATGGCACATGTGGACATGTCGATATGATTTATAATGTCATGCCCACTTATGAGAAAGGTAAGCATCCCGAGGGCGTTTTGTAGAAAAGTTTAGTTTTTGAAGCGGCTCGGCCAATGGTCAATTTCCGCCAGAGAACCAGTTAGGACTGAACCTAAAAAGTCTTTTGAGATTCAAACCTACATTTTGAGCACCTAAACTTTTTAAAATCAATTTTTGACTAGAGTTAAGCTTAAAGATCATATTAAAGGTGGTCGTTAAGCCTAAACCTTAAATACTAGCCAATAGGACTGACCTATCTATAAAACAGTTTTACCTTAAGCCTAAGGGTCCTGAAATTCTTGAACCTGTTAAATTTACTAAGCCTAAGCCTAAGAGAATAGAAATGCAATGAGTCACTAAATTCGGCTAAGCCTAAGCCTAAGATCCTTCTTCCGGGGTTTGGATAAGCCTAAGGATCGGTAGCCTACCCTTAAAGCTTCTTTCCTTTAAGCCTAGTAAGCCTAAAGTTTATGAATTTAGGTCTATGGTGCTTCCTAAGACTCTTAGTTCTGCCGAAACCTCAGATTTTGCAGTTTTGAGCAAAAATCCTAGAGCCTCAGACCCTGTAGCCTAAGCCAAAGCTTTATAACCCGTTTTTAAACACTTCATCATTTTTATTCCAAATTTTTTCAGCCTCCCCACTATCTCCATGCCGAAGCGAGTCCTCCTCCGACTCTGGCATCCAAACCGACCCAGAAGAGGAGCTCCAAACCATTCCATCATCTCTCCCAACCCCACAACTCGGTGCATCTCCACTTCTTCTTTCGCCAACTCTTCCAGTCCTTTCATCCCCTCAATCCTTCCTTCCAGACATCCATACCGCCCTTTTAAGTCTCCAACCCAATCCGCTGATGTCACTTTATTTGGCCTCGCTGCTCCAATCCTCACTTTTAAGTGGGCCCCCGGCTCTTCAGTTCCCCCCGATGGTACCTATGGTCCCACAGGAGGAGGTGATTGATGTGGAGATGTGAATTCGGGAATCTAAGCCGTGGCCTAGAAACCCAAACTCTTCCATTTTTTTGTTTTAAGTTAACTCAGGTCCTAAATAAGCATTATGAACCATTTTTTGGCGACAAATTTGAAAATTTAAAAAAAATTGAATTTTTTAATTGTCCCCCCAACCTACTTAGCCCCTGTCACCCCGTTCCAACCAAATCTTAGGTATCTACTCACTACTGAATCTCGTCCCCCCTCCTCTCTCAGCTTTTCCTGGTGAATTTTTTATTTTTTACCCAAAAAAACTTTTTTGCTAATATTATTTTTCTAAGCATATATGTTGTACTATACGAGTCATACGTTTATCACATTTCTCTCTCTCTTCCGCTTCTAAAATTTATTTATTGGTGTATACCCGGTGGCCTAGAATCAGATTCTAGGCCACCAACGTTATTTGGTTTCCTTTATTGTCAAGTATTAACTGAACTGTGAAAGCATAAATTTGTGATTTTTTGAATTATGAGTGAAAAGTGCAGATCAACAAGCTCACATTCCCATGACACCTAATTAATGTCTGGAACTAAAAAAAACGTTCAGAAAATGAAAAAATGTGGCCTTGAAAACTGAAAATAAGGACTTACTCGAAGAAAGTTATGTAGCACTATACTCAGAATAAAAAACAAAAAATATTGGCGGGGTGAAAGAATCGAACCCTGGTTGGTCGGATTACCGGCCAGACTCCCTACCAGTTGAGCTACATGAGAGCGCCGGCGGCGCGGAACAGATGGTTGTGATAAGGGTGGCGCTGCCGCCGCCCTTTCCGCATCGCTGCTGCCACCCTAGCGCGTCCATGTAGCTCAGGTGGTTAGGAATCTGACCGGGAAAAAATGCATTGGGGGTTCGATTCCCATCGAGTCAGAATATTTTTTGTTTTTTGTGAGGAGTACGGTGGTAGGTCTGATTTTGGTTAGAAGTGACGAGAAACTGGTTTTTGATAGTTTTGGTTAGTTGGATTCGGAACACTTTCAGACAAAAACGTTTATCTGAGATCAAAGCACATTATATATAACGTTTCTATAAATAAAACTGGCTTAAAATTGGAATTTACAATTTTCTGATAATGCCTCTGCTTCACCAACTTTTAGAGATCAGGCATAGAATTTTTTCGAATTTTATGATTCTACTCAAAAATTATTTCAGGGATCGTACAATTTGACTGAGCAGTCAAAAAAAATAGTGTGAGAGAACGAGAGAGTGCAGAGAAATCAGACGCTCTAGCCTCTCTGCACCCTCTCCGTCTCTCGTCCTCTTTTCCTTAAGGAGTTGCAATCTTTAAAGGCGCATATCTCAAAAGTGGGCGGAGTTATCAAAAAGTTTTCAATTACAAAAATGAAGATCAGAAGATGATCTATCAGAATAATATAAATAAAAAATGGTTCGACTAAAGGGAGAGCCATGACGGGATCTTAAAACTTTTCATTTTTTTCAAAAAAAATTCTACAAGGTTTTTTTCAGACGCTTATATCTCAAAAATGGGCGGAGCTATCAAAAAGTTGTCAACTACAAAAATGAAGCCTAAAACTTGTTTTACCAGAAAAATACAATTTTGAGACAACTGCCACAAAACCTGACTCCAAAGCACAGCGTCAAAGTCCTTTACGTTTTGATCCCTCCGTTTTTCAGGGACCCAACATTTTTTTTTGAATTTACGTCAGAGAAATAGCTAATGACCAAAGTACGCGTGCTCACCAAAACAAAAGTAATCAGACTAATATAGCCGAGAAGATTCTCTGAATTCACGTATCACTGATTTCGAGAGAGTTCCGCCCGATTCGTACGTGATTTTCACATGAAAATATAATTTTTCGAATAATTTTTTTTTTAAACTTAAAACTTTTCAAAAAAGTTCCGTTTTTCTCCAAAAGGACAATGGCCTAACTATCTCTGGGGGACTAATTCGAGTTTCTAGGCCACCATTTTTCTCAAATTTTCACTATCTGATCCTCTGGGACCCTTTGAGTAGTACACCTGACATTTTTCGTATAATTTTTCGTGTTTTGTGATTCCAGCAGACCAGTCTGGTCATCAATTAAGTGTCACGTCTTTGGTTATGCTGATGACTTAATTAGTTGATTAGAGCTGAGCACAGAGGGAAGTCACAAGGTAAGGGCTGTATATAAAAAAGGGAAAAATTTTGAAAATTTTTGGAGCTTGTGTTTTTTTTTCAACAACTTGTGTTTTTTGAAAAACTGATTCTTTTCTGTGTGTGTTTTGTTATCTCTAATCACTATTAAACTGGAAAAAAACGAGAGAGAGAGAGAGAGAGAGACGCAGACGACGAGAGGGCCTCGCTGTCTGCGCCCTCTTCCCCTTCCCTCTCAGGCACCTCTCTTCAAAGGCGCTTATCTCAAAAGTGGGCAGAGCTATCAAAAAGTTGTCAACTACAAAAATGTAGACCTTGACTGGACCTACAATATATCCAAAACCTGGATCCTTAACTTTTAACCTCACTCCACACTACCATCTTAAAGTTGAGTATCAATTTTTTTTGTTTTTGCTGGAAATCGTTTGTTTTTCCTCCCAAAACTTGTGTTTTTTTCCAATTTTCTTTATTTTTCAGATGGACTCTTTATCCAATTCGAACCGATTCGTTGCCCTCATCAACACCTACTTCCATATCTACCTCATCTGCGGTATCTTCTTCCAACTCTTTCTCCTCCTACTCATTTTCAAAAAATCGCCCTCAAATCTAAGCGATCTCAAAATATTTCTATATAATACAACGTGTTGTCAGATCCTAAACATACTCACCGCCTACTTTATTCAGTACAGGTTAGTCATTTTTGATTTTTTCCTCAATTTTTTAAAATGTTAAAAAAAATTTCACAGCGTTACCCAACTCGACGACAATGGCGGTGCTGGCAAATGGTTTGTGCAGAAAGTTTGGACCGGATGTGTGTTTTGCAAGTTATCACGTTTTTGTGGTAAGAGTGTAGTAAAAATTGGAAAAAAAATGAAGAAAATTGACCAAATTTGAGATCCTGTCCCCTAGGTGTCACATTTTGTCCCACGTGTCCCAAATTTATATTCTTCCGGTAGATCAAAAATCGGGCTACATGTTTGTAATTGACAACTTTCTGATAGCTCTTCACGCTTTAGAGATATGCGCCTCCAAAGTTTGGTATCTAAAAGCGCGAGGGGGAGGAGACGCAGAGAAGCGAAACGCCCTCCTTGTTTCGCACGCTCTCTCGCTCTCGCTCAGCGCCCTAACTTTGACCCTCCGTATCTCAAAAGCGTGAATAGCTACCAAAAAGTTGTCAACTACAAAAATGTAGCCCGATTTTTAATCTACCAGAAAACAATAATTTGGAACAATGGGGACAAAATGTGACACCAAGGGGACATGTCAAAGCTTGGCAAAAATTTAGAAAAAAGTTCAAAAATTTTGGTTTAGCTAGTTTTTAACCGATTTCTCCAGATTTTTTCAATTTTTTACTAGATTTTCTACTTAATTTTAATATTTTATGTGTTTTCAGGGTATCAGTTCAAGTGTCGCTATGTCTATCACGGCTACAGTGGTCTTCCGATATTCGCTAATCAAAAATTGGCGGCTCCGACGGAATTCATTGGTAGCGTTGGTACTCGGAAGTCATATTCCGCCGCTCATAGCTACAGTAACCCGTTTTTCTGATTTTCCTGGCCTAACTTTCCCTCTTCCAGCTCACACCCTTCACGGCCGTCTGGAATTTCGAAATAGTGCGTGCACAGTCCATCCGAGAGCATCCCTCCCACGACCTATCGATTTATACCCCATTTTCGGGGTTCGCCGACACCAAATCGTTCCAATTCTTATCAGTGACAGGTGCGGTGGCCATTGGCGCCTACGGTATCCCCCTGGTATCAGTTTTTATTATTCACAAAATTCTGGAACTCACCAAGACCCACTCGAAGTTATCCAATAATACGAAGAGGCATACCAGGACTTTGATGAAGGTATGAGGGCGGGGACTAAGATATTTCTAGGCCATCGTTATTTCAGGGACTCGCCTGCCAAGCAATGCTTCCACTTATATCATATTTTCCTATAATGACGTTATACCTCATAACACAATTCACTGCCGAGGAGTTTTTGATTACTGGTGGGTTTTGAAGGGTTGAGATGTCCCCTTGGTGTCACATTTTGTCCCAGGTGTCCCAAGTTTATATTTGTTTGGTAGATCAAAAACAGGGCTACATTTTTGTTGTTGACAACTTTTTGATAGCTCCGCCCACTTTTGAGATATGCGTCTTTAAAGAATGGTACATCAGAGTTAAGAGCGCGCTATCTTCAAAGGCACACAACTCAAAAGTGGGCGGAGCTATTAAGAAGTTGTCCACTACAAAAATGTAGCCCTTGTTTTGATCTACCAGATAAATATAAATGTATTATATTTAAGACAAAATGTGACACCTAGGGGACATGTCAAAGGTTGGGAACATATTGAAAAATCGGGAAAAAGAGAGAGAAACACACATTTGTTAACGCAACAATGGTTGAACCAAAGTGTGGCCGCCATAGCTCACACAGGTGGTTGGCGTGCGGACCGCATGCGGATTCAGTCCCATTTTCCGTCCGTATAGAGTCCGCGGCGGCAATATGACCCGCAACGGACTCTATATGGACGCAGTGTGGTCTTCGGGAAAAGAGAGGGAAGTCGGCGGCAGGCATCCGCGCGCGGACCGTATATGGACGCGCTGGCCGCGGCCGCGGCACGCAGCAGCTCTTCCGAAACTCTCGGACTTCTCTCGGATAATGATAATTTTTTTATCATTTACGGAGCTTTTACGTTTCTTTCCCTATTTTTCGAAAGTTTCGCATTTCTTTATGTTTTTTCTACCGAATTTTCTCTTAATTAATTTTTTCGTGAAAAATTCTCACATTTTACCGTGAATGATCAAACAATTATTGTGTTTTCAGTCAGTCCGATAATCTCAAAAAGAGAAGCAGCGGCGACAGCTACAATGGAATCAATCCATCCATTTTCTCAAAGGTTTGTAATAGTATTCAGCATTTTCTATTCAAAATAAAGTTTTTCAGTGAGGAGATTCGATAAAATCTGCCTGCACTACTTCTCAAGCACAACATTGTATTTTTCCGGAGGGAGGAACCTATTTTCGAAGGTAAGTTAACTTAACAATTATATTTTATTCCGCAATTAATTGATTTTCTTTTCAGAAATACAAAGGGAAAACAGAAGTCAACGACTGAAAATGCTTCTACCACAATTGGATTTCGATGGATTTCAAGGACATGACTGCCGGACAAACTTGTGATTTATAAGTTTTATTTGTTATGTTTCATTATTCATAGTTTCATTATTTGTAATATTCCTTTTATATTACTTCAAATAAAATTGTAAGTTCATCACTACTTCTTCTTGTTCAATAACGATCTCAACCGGGAAACAAAGTAGGGAGGGGGCTGGCAGTGGGAGCAAGGGACGCAACTTTGTTCGCGCGCGGACTCGAGACGGACCGTATATGACGCACACATATCGCCCATTCCTAATTCCTATAGAATCCGCGCGCGAGCGCGTATATGGTCCGTATTTCGTCGCTGGCCAACCACCTGTGCAGTCGGTTAGAGCGTGGGTCTAATAAGCCCAAGGTCGCAGGTTCGACCCCTGCTGGCGGCAAATTCTTTTTTTGGTTTTTTTAAACCATAGCCTTTTGATACCATCAGTATATTTTTATATAAATTGACTTTGAAAAAAAATTCCTGATGTGTAAACATAAAAAAATATTGTTGACCTAGTTTTTGCAAATTTTGGGATTTTAGGCCATCAATTTGTATACCGTAAACGCATAGCGTGTTAAGCTCCTCAAAAATTTCTAAATTTTTAATTTTGCGCCCGTTCATTTTGACATTTGGGGGGGACCTAGTTTTACCGTGTTTTGAGATTCCAGGCCACATTTTTTGGTTATTTCCCAGTTTTTCAGTTTCAAATAATCGCAAAATATGAAACTCGTTGAGATCTACATTTTGGTATATTTTTCCAGCCCATAATATTGAGTTTTAAACGAGTTACTCACAGGCCCGGGTTAGTACATCAACCTTTTGAGAAACCTTGCCTTAAAGGCGCATATCTCAAAAGTGGGCGGAGCTTTCCAAAAACTTTTGACTATCAATTTATAGCCCTAATTTTGATTAACCGGATAACAAAAAAGTTTCAAATTTTGAGCAAAAACTGCCTGTGTAGCAAGGTTTTAAAAAAGTTGTTTTCTTTAATTTCCAGAAATAACTCAACTTTCGCATGTCCCCTTGGTGTCATATTTTGTTCCCACTATCCTAAATATTATTTTTTCCGGTAGATCAAAACTTGATCTTCATTTTTGTAGTTGACAGCTTTTTGATAGCTCCGCCCACTTTCGAGATATACCTTTCTAAAGGAACGCTCTTTTTAGGCTGCAAGTGGAGGAAGCTGATCTTTAAAAGCGCATATCTCAAAAGTGGGCGGTGCTATCAAAAAGCTGTCAACTACAAAAATGAAGATCAAGTTTTGATCTACCAGATAAATATAAATTTGAAAAAAGCGGAGCAGAAATAGGTTCCGAGAATTACTCATTAGATAAAATGTTAAGTTTTCCAGAACACCTGCTGAACATAATGACCTGTCTACCAGCCCTCATCGACCCGTTCATCTCCTTCTACTTCATCGTCCCATATCGTCACGCAATCCTTCGTGTCGTCGGAAAAAAAGCGAATTCAACAATTGTCGACGTGTCAACAGCACATTTTCACCATGCGACGAGGAGCCACGAGTGATTTAATGGGTTTCGACAGTTGGCGTCTCGACTCTTAGTACCCCCCTATGCCATGTTATATTATATAAAAATGTTTCTCAAAATTCTCTTATTTCTCTTCTCATTTCTCACTATAACCCACTCCAAACCGTTCGAGCAACACGTCATCCGAGACCGGGTGTTCGTTGAAATCGAGGCCGTTCACTCGATCGGTTTGGGTGCTGAAATTCAGATAGTCCATGCCGTAGTCCCCCTCTCCACGGTCCCCGTGGAAGAGGCACTTGGCTCGGAGAGTGTTTGGTACATACCCGAGCAACAGGAGTTTCCCAAATTGGTGAGATTAGTTTTAAAAATTGACCTACTTTGACATGTCCCCTTGGTGTCACGTGTTGTCCCAGATGTTTCAAATTTTTATTTTTCTGGTAGATCACAACGCGGGCTTTATTTTTGCAGTTGACAACTTTTCTCTATCTCTCCACCCAACTGAGTTATGCGTCTTTTAAGATTGGGCGACGAGAGAGCGTGCGAAACGAGGAGGGCGTCTCGCTTCTCTGCGTCTTCTCCCTCTCTCTCCGCGGGCGCATTGGAAGAAGGTTATCTTTAAAGACGTATATCTCAAAAGCATGAAGAGCTACAATAAAAGTGTCAACTACAAAAATGTAGCCCGATTTTTGATCTACCAGAAAAATATAAAATTGGGACATGTGAGACCAAATGTGACACCAAGGGGACATGTCAAAAATTTGGAATTTTATGGTCAAAATGCAAAAATTGACTTTTTTATGCAGATTTTTTTTCAAAATGAAATAGATTCATAAAAACAAAATTGATTTACAACAATATTGATACAAAAAAATTTCTGCATGATAGTCTGTGTACTCCTCGTGGACAAGTAGGAAAAAACAGAAACTTTGGTTTTGAATATTGGATTAATGGGATTTCGGGAGCTTTCACATTTTTTAGTATTGCTATGTAAAATACAAAAAATTGAAAAAAAAAATGATTAAAATGGCAAAATTTTTTTTTCAAAAAATATTAAACTTTTTTAAAAGTTCGAAATTTGGTCGCACGTCAAGTCCAACTTTGCTAAATTTATATTTTTCTAGTAGATCAAAAATCGGGCTACATTTTTGTAGTTGACAACTTTTTGATAGCTTCGCCCACTTGAGATATGCGCCTTTAAATACAGCTATGATAGGCACTGTGATAGGGCGCAGAGAAGCTAGATATCTTTAAAGGTGCATATCTCAAAAGTGGGCGGAGCTATCAAAAAGTTGTCAACTACAAAAATGAAGAACTATTTTTGATCTACCAGAAAAATATAAAAGTGGGACATCTGGGGACGAAATATGTCACCAAGGGGACATGTCAAACTTGCAGGCCTACCTAACCTCTCACGGATGGTTCTTCCTTCAAGAGCATCAATTCAGTCAAATCAAAAAACGAGCATTCGCAAAGCCAGCTCCCAAAAATGCTCAATTAGATGTGACGAGTCTGGTAAGACTGGTACCATCCACATTTGAAAATGTGCAGTTTATTAAGAAAGGTAGGTGTAGATCAAATTGATGGAGCATAATTGCATTTTTTGAACTTCAGGACCAATGGGTGCGTATATCTACAGTGACGGTGGAAAGTTGCAGAAAAACTCGCGATTTGAGGTTAGAATTGACGATGTCCCCTTGGTGTCACATTTTGTCCCTAATGGCCCAAGTTATATTTTTCTGAGTAGATCAAAAGCAGGGCTACATTTTTGTAATTGACAACTTTTTGATAACTATTCACGCCTTTGAGATATGCGCATTTAAAGATGTGAAGGTGAGAGGGAGGAGCGAGAGACGCAGACAGTTAGCCGCTCTCGTTTCTCTGCGTCTCTCCTTTGAAAGTTGGCTATCTTTGAAGATGCATATCTCGACAGGGTGGGTAGATATCAAAAAGTTGTCAACTGCAAAAATGTAGCCCGAGATTTGATCTACCAAAAAATATAAAATTGGAACATTTGGGACAGAATGTGACACCAAGGGGACATGTCAAAGTTGAGCCATTTTTGGAAAAATAAATAAATTCAACATTTGTTTTGTAAATGCGCTCTACCGAAAATTTTTGCAAATTTGACAGCGTACGTCTTCAAGCGTTCTATTATACTTGTGAGACAGAGCGAGAGAGCGTGAGACGCAGACGACGAGAGTGTCTCGCTGTCTGCGTCCCTCCCCCTATCCCTCGAGACCGCGCACCTAGTGCCTATCTTTAAACGCGCATATCTCAAAAGTGGGCGGAGCTATCAAAAAGTTGTCAACTGCAAAAATGTAGCCCGAGATTTGATCTACAAGAAAAATGTAAATTTAAAACAGTTGGGACACAGTGTGATACCAAGGGAACATGTTAAAGATTGGCAATTTTTCAAACATTTTGAAACAAAAACGCTTATATCTCAAAAGTGGGCGGAGCTATCGAAAAGTAGTCAATTACAAAAATGTTGCTCACTTTTTTTTCTATCTATTGACATTAATTTTAATACGGTATTTCCAAAAATGGCTCCAAAACGGGTTCTCAAATTCAAAAAACTCAAAATTTTCACTTCCAGGCGGTCCCATCGACTCTCACCCGTACCACCGACACTCAAATCGTGAAAACCGGCAATTTGGCGGCGTATATCTACACCGAGGTGCCTGAACCTCAAGCCTACGTCCCTGGCGACGAATCCCTGTACTGGCTGATTCGGGCGGTCCCATCTCAGACCAAGGGCTCCAGAAGTTTCACGACACGCCTCCATGATGGATCACTTTTGTTGTATCACGGAATGCCAAGACTTATTAAATTGAAAAATTGAATTTATTGATTGATTTTTGTAAAAAAAAGTTTCGATCTACACTTGACACCCGTCGTCGTTTAATGCGAAATCTGAATTCTCGGCGAAATGAATATTGATTAGTTTTCCGTTTCGTGTTGAGTGGTACTCGCCGACACTGTTCCAGCAGCGCGTTTTGTGGGCGGAGATCTGAAAAAAAAACAAAATTTCAACAAGTTGTGTTTTTTTCAACAAGTTGTGTTTTTTTCAACAAGTTGTGTTTTTTCAACAAGTTGTGTTTTTTTCAACAAGTTGCGTTTTTTTTCAACAAGTTGTGTTTTGTTTCAACAAATTGTGTTTTTTCAACAAGTTGTGTTTTTTTTTCAACAACTTGTGTTTTTTTCAACAAGTTGTGTTTTTTCAACAAGTTGTGTTTTTTTCAACAAGTTGCGTTTTTTTTCAACAAGTTGTGTTTTTTCAACACCTTGTGTTTTTTTCAACAAGTTGTGTTTTTCCACAACTTGTGTTTTGTTTCAACAAATTGTGTTTTTTCAACAAGTTGTGTTTTTTCAACAAGTTGTGTTTTTTTCTACACCTTGTGTTTTTTCAACAAGCTGTGTGTTTTTTTTTTCAAAAACTTGTGTTTTTCAACAAGTTGTGTTTTTTCCCAAAATTGTGTTTTTTTCCACAACTTGTGTTTTGTTTCAACAAGTTGTGTTTTTTTTTCAACAACTTGTGTTTTTCCACAACTTGTGTTTTTCAACAACTTGTGTTTTTGTCAACAACTTGTGTTTTTTCAACAAGTTGTGTTTTTTTCAACAACTTGTGTTTTTTTCAACAAGTTGTGTTTTTTCAACAAGTTGTGTTTTTTTCAACAAGTTGCGTTTTTTTCAACAAGTTGTGTTTTTTCAACACCTTGTGTTTTTTTCAACAACTTGTGTTTTTTTCAACAAGTTGTGTTTTTTTCAACAAGTTGTGTTTTCTTCAACAATTTGTGTTTTTTTTCAAAAACTTGTGTTTTTTTCAACAACTTGTGTTTTTTTTTCAACAACTTGTGTTTTTTTCAACAAGTTGTGTTTTTCCCACAAGTTGTGTTTTTCAACAAGCTGTGTGTTTTTTTTCAACAACTTGTGTTTTTTTTCAACAAGTTGTGTTTTTTTCAGCAACTTGTGTTTTCTACAACAATTTGTGTTTTTTTTCAAAAACTTGTGTTTTTTTTCAACAACTTGTGTTTTTTTTTCAACAACTTGTGTTTTTTTTTCAACAAGTTGCGTTTTTTTCAACAAGTTGTGTTTTCTTCAACAATTTGTGTTTTTTTCAAAAACTTGTGTTTTTTTTCAACAACTTGTGTTTTTTTTCAACAACTTGTGTTTTTTTTCAACAAGTTGTGTTTTTTTTTCAACAAGTTGTGTTTTTTCAACAAGTTGTGTTTTCTACAACAATTTGTGTTTTTTTTCAAAAACTTGTGTTTTTTTTCAACAAGTTGTGTTTTTTCAACAAGTTGTGTTTTCTACAACAATTTGTGTTTTTTTCAAAAACTTGTGTTTTTTTTCAACAACTTGTGTTTTTTTTTCAACAACTTGTGTTTTTTTTTCAACAAGTTGTGTTTTTTTTTCAACAAGTTGTGTTTTTTCAACAAGTTGTGTTTTCTACAACAATTTGTGTTTTTTTTCAAAAACTTGTGTTTTTTTTTCAACAAGTTGTGTTTTTTCAACAAGTTGTGTTTTCTACAACAATTTGTGTTTTTTTTCAAAAACTTGTGTTTTTTTTCAACAAGTTGTGTTTTTTTCAACAAGTTGTGTTTTCTTCAACAATTTGTGTTTTTTTTCAAAAACTTGTGTTTTTTTCAACAACTTGTGTTTTTTTTTCAACAACTTGTGTTTTTTTCAACAAGTTGTGTTTTTCCCACAAGTTGTGTTTTTCAACAAGCTGTGTGTTTTTTTTCAACAACTTGTGTTTTTTTTCAACAAGTTGTGTTTTTTTCAGCAACTTGTGTTTTTTTTTCAACAACTTGTGTTTTTTTTTCAACAAGTTGCGTTTTTTTCAACAAGTTGTGTTTTCTTCAACAATTTGTGTTTTTTTTCAAAAACTTGTGTTTTTTTTCAACAACTTGTGTTTTTTTTTCAACAACTTGTGTTTTTTTTTCAACAAGTTGTGTTTTTTTTTCAACAAGTTGTGTTTTTTCAACAAGTTGTGTTTTCTACAACAATTTGTGTTTTTTTTCAAAAACTTGTGTTTTTTTTCAACAAGTTGTGTTTTTTCAACAAGTTGTGTTTTCTACAACAATTTGTGTTTTTTTTCAAAAACTTGTGTTTTTTTCAACAAGTTGTGTTTTTTCAACAAGTTGTGTTTTCTACAACAATTTGTGTTTTTTTTCAAAAACTTGTGTTTTTTTTCAACAAGTTGTGTTTTTTCAACAAGTTGTGTTTTCTACAACAATTTGTGTTTTTTTTCAAAAACTTGTGTTTTTTTTCAACAACTTGTGTTTTTTTTTCAACAACTTGTGTTTTTTTTTCAACAAGTTGCGTTTTTTTCAACAAGTTGTGTTTTCTTCAACAATTTGTGTTTTTTTTCAAAAACTTGTGTTTTTTTTCAACAACTTGTGTTTTTTTTCAACAACTTGTGTTTTTTTTCAACAACTTGTGTTTTTTTCAACAAGTTGTGTTTTTTCAACAAGTTGTGTTTTCTACAACAATTTGTGTTTTTTTTCAACAACTTGTGTTTTTTTTTCAACAACTTGTGTTTTTTTTCAACAAGTTGTGTTTTCTACAACAACTTGTGTTTTTTTTCAACAATTTGTGTTTTTTTTTCAACAACTTGTGTTTTTTTTTCAACAACTTGTGTTTTTTTTTCAACAAGTTGTGTTTTTTCAACAAGTTGTGTTTTCTACAACAACTTGTGTTTTTTTTCAACAACTTGTGTTTTTTTTTCAACAACTTGTGTTTTTTTTCAACAAGTTGTGTTTTTTTCAACAAGTTGTGTTTTCTTCAACAATTTGTGTTTTTTTCAACAAGTTGTGTTTTTCCACAACTTGTGTTTTGTTTCAACAAATTGTGTTTTTTCAACAAGTTGTGTTTTTTCAACAACTTGTGTTTTTTTTTCAACAACTTGTGTTTTTTTCAACAAGTTGTGTTTTCTTCAACAAGTTGTGTTTTTCAACAAGCTGTGTGTTTTTTTTCAACAACTTGTGTTTTTTTTCAACAAGTTGTGTTTTTTTTCAGCAACTTGTGTTTTCTACAACAATTTGTGTTTTTTTTCAAAAACTTGTGTTTTTTTTTCAACAACTTGTGTTTTTTTTTCAACAAGTTGTGTTTTTTTCAACAAGTTGTGTTTTCTTCAACAATTTGTGTTTTTTTCAAAAACTTGTGTTTTTTTCAACAACTTGTGTTTTTTTTTCAACAACTTGTGTTTTTTTCAACAAGTTGTGTTTTCTTCAACAAGTTGTGTTTTTCAACAAGCTGTGTGTTTTTTTTCAACAACTTGTGTTTTTTTTCAACAAGTTGTGTTTTTTTTCAGCAACTTGTGTTTTCTACAACAATTTGTGTTTTTTTTCAAAAACTTGTGTTTTTTTTCAACAACTTGTGTTTTTTTTCAACAACTTGTGTTTTTTTTTCAACAAGTTGCGTTTTTTTCAACAAGTTGTGTTTTTTTTTCAACAACTTGTGTTTTTTTCAACAAGTTGTGTTTTTCCACAACTTGTGTTTTGTTTCAACAAATTGTGTTTTTTCAACAAGTTGTGTTTTTTCAACAAGTTGTGTTTTTTTCTACAAGTTGTGTTTTTTTCAACAAGTTGTGTTTTTTCAACAAGTTGTGTTTTTTTCAACAAGTTGCGTTTTTTTTCAACAAGTTGTGTTTTGTTTCAACAAATTGTGTTTTTTCAACAAGTTGTGTTTTTTTTTCAACAACTTGTGTTTTTTTCAACAAGTTGTGTTTTTTCAACAAGTTGTGTTTTTTCAACAAGTTGCGTTTTTTTTCAACAAGTTGTGTTTTTTCAACACCTTGTGTTTTTTTCAACAAGTTGTGTTTTTTCAACAAGTTGCGTTTTTTTTCAACAAGTTGTGTTTTTTCAACACCTTGTGTTTTTTTCAACAAGTTGTGTTTTTCCACAACTTGTGTTTTGTTTCAACAAATTGTGTTTTTTCAACAAGTTGTGTTTTTTCAACAAGTTGTGTTTTTTTCTACACCTTGTGTTTTTTCAACAAGCTGTGTGTTTTTTTTTTCCAAAAACTTGTGTTTTTTCAACAAGTTGTGTTTTTTTCAACAAGTTGCGTTTTTTTTCAACAAGTTGTGTTTTTTCAACACCTTGTGTTTTTTTCAACAACTTGTGTTTTTTTCAACAAGTTGTGTTTTTTCAACAAGTTGTGTTTTTTTCAACAAGTTGCGTTTTTTTTCAACAAGTTGTGTTTTTTTCAACAAGTTGTGTTTTTTCAACAAGTTGTGTTTTTTTCAACAAGTTGCGTTTTTTTTCAACAAGTTGTGTTTTGTTTCAACAAATTGTGTTTTTTCAACAAGTTGTGTTTTTTTTTCAACAACTTGTGTTTTTTTCAACAAGTTGTGTTTTTTCAACAAGTTGTGTTTTTTTCAACAAGTTGCGTTTTTTTTCAACAAGTTGTGTTTTTTCAACACCTTGTGTTTTTTTCAACAAGTTGTGTTTTTCCACAACTTGTGTTTTGTTTCAACAAATTGTGTTTTTTCAACAAGTTGTGTTTTTTCAACAAGTTGTGTTTTTTTCTACACCTTGTGTTTTTTCAACAAGCTGTGTGTTTTTTTTTTCCAAAAACTTGTGTTTTTCAACAAGTTGTGTTTTTTCCCAAAATTGTGTTTTTTTCCACAACTTGTGTTTTGTTTCAACAAGTTGTGTTTTTTTTTCAACAACTTGTGTTTTTTTCAACAAGTTGTGTTTTTTCAACAAGTTGTGTTTTTTCAACAAGTTGCGTTTTTTTTCAACAAGTTGTGTTTTTTTTTCAACAACTTGTGTTTTTTTCAACAAGTTGTGTTTTTTCAACAAGTTGTGTTTTTTCAACAAGTTGCGTTTTTTTTCAACAAGTTGTGTTTTTTCAACACCTTGTGTTTTTTTCAACAAGTTGTGTTTTTCCACAACTTGTGTTTTGTTTCAACAAATTGTGTTTTTTCAACAAGTTGTGTTTTTTCAACAAGTTGTGTTTTTTCTACACCTTGTGTTTTTTCAACAAGCTGTGTGTTTTTTTTTCCAAAAACTTGTGTTTTTTCAACAAGTTGTGTTTTTTTCAACAAGTTGCGTTTTTTTCAACAAGTTGTGTTTTTTCAACACCTTGTGTTTTTTTCAACAACTTGTGTTTTTTTCAACAAGTTGTGTTTTTTCAACAAGTTGTGTTTTTTTCAACAAGTTGCGTTTTTTTTCAACAAGTTGTGTTTTTTTCAACAAGTTGTGTTTTTTCAACAAGTTGTGTTTTTTTCAACAAGTTGCGTTTTTTTCAACAAGTTGTGTTTTGTTTCAACAAATTGTGTTTTTTCAACAAGTTGTGTTTTTTTTTCAACAACTTGTGTTTTTTTCAACAAGTTGTGTTTTTTCAACAAGTTGTGTTTTTTTCAACAAGTTGCGTTTTTTTTCAACAAGTTGTGTTTTTTCAACACCTTGTGTTTTTTTCAACAAGTTGTGTTTTTCCACAACTTGTGTTTTGTTTCAACAAATTGTGTTTTTTCAACAAGTTGTGTTTTTTCAACAAGTTGTGTTTTTTCTACACCTTGTGTTTTTTCAACAAGCTGTGTGTTTTTTTTTTCAAAAACTTGTGTTTTTCAACAAGTTGTGTTTTTTCCCAAAATTGTGTTTTTTTCCACAACTTGTGTTTTGTTTCAACAAGTTGTGTTTTTTTTCAACAACTTGTGTTTTTTTCAACAAGTTGTGTTTTTTCAACAAGTTGTGTTTTTTCAACAAGTTGCGTTTTTTTCAACAAGTTGTGTTTTTTTCAACAACTTGTGTTTTTTTCAACAAGTTGTGTTTTTTCAACAAGTTGTGTTTTTTCAACAAGTTGCGTTTTTTTTCAACAAGTTGTGTTTTTTCAACACCTTGTGTTTTTTTCAACAAGTTGTGTTTTTCCACAACTTGTGTTTTGTTTCAACAAATTGTGTTTTTTCAACAAGTTGTGTTTTTTCAACAAGTTGTGTTTTTTTCTACACCTTGTGTTTTTTCAACAAGCTGTGTGTTTTTTTTTTCCAAAAACTTGTGTTTTTTCAACAAGTTGTGTTTTTTTCAACAAGTTGCGTTTTTTTCAACAAGTTGTGTTTTTTCAACACCTTGTGTTTTTTTCAACAACTTGTGTTTTTTTCAACAAGTTGTGTTTTTTCAACAAGTTGTGTTTTTTTCAACAAGTTGCGTTTTTTTCAACAAGTTGTGTTTTTTTCAACAAGTTGTGTTTTTTCAACAAGTTGTGTTTTTTTCAACAAGTTGCGTTTTTTTCAACAAGTTGTGTTTTGTTTCAACAAATTGTGTTTTTTCAACAAGTTGTGTTTTTTTTTCAACAACTTGTGTTTTTTTCAACAAGTTGTGTTTTTTCAACAAGTTGTGTTTTTTTCAACAAGTTGCGTTTTTTTCAACAAGTTGTGTTTTTTCAACACCTTGTGTTTTTTTCAACAAGTTGTGTTTTTCCACAACTTGTGTTTTGTTTCAACAAATTGTGTTTTTTCAACAAGTTGTGTTTTTTCAACAAGTTGTGTTTTTTCTACACCTTGTGTTTTTTCAACAAGCTGTGTGTTTTTTTTCCAAAAACTTGTGTTTTTCAACAAGTTGTGTTTTTTCCCAAAATTGTGTTTTTTTCCACAACTTGTGTTTTGTTTCAACAAGTTGTGTTTTTTTTTCAACAACTTGTGTTTTTCCACAACTTGTGTTTTTCAACAACTTGTGTTTTTGTCAACAACTTGTGTTTTTTCAACAAGTTGTGTTTTTTTTTCAACAACTTGTGTTTTTTTCAACAAGTTGTGTTTTTTCAACAAGTTGTGTTTTTTTCAACAAGTTGCGTTTTTTTTCAACAAGTTGTGTTTTTTCAACACCTTGTGTTTTTTTCAACAACTTGTGTTTTTTTCAACAAGTTGTGTTTTTTTCAACAAGTTGTGTTTTCTTCAACAATTTGTGTTTTTTTTCAAAAACTTGTGTTTTTTTCAACAACTTGTGTTTTTTTTTCAACAACTTGTGTTTTTTTCAACAAGTTGTGTTTTTCCCACAAGTTGTGTTTTTCAACAAGCTGTGTGTTTTTTTCAACAACTTGTGTTTTTTTTCAACAAGTTGTGTTTTTTTCAGCAACTTGTGTTTTCTACAACAATTTGTGTTTTTTTCAAAAACTTGTGTTTTTTTTCAACAACTTGTGTTTTTTTTCAACAACTTGTGTTTTTTTCAACAAGTTGCGTTTTTTTCAACAAGTTGTGTTTTCTTCAACAATTTGTGTTTTTTTTCAAAAACTTGTGTTTTTTTCAACAACTTGTGTTTTTTTTCAACAACTTGCGTTTTTTTTCAACAAGTTGTGTTTTTTTCAACAAGTTGTGTTTTTTCAACAAGTTGTGTTTTCTACAACAATTTGTGTTTTTTTTCAAAAACTTGTGTTTTTTTTTCAACAAGTTGTGTTTTTTCAACAAGTTGTGTTTTCTACAACAATTTGTGTTTTTTTTCAAAAACTTGTGTTTTTTTTCAACAAGTTGTGTTTTTTTCAACAAGTTGTGTTTTCTTCAACAATTTGTGTTTTTTTCAAAAACTTGTGTTTTTTTCAACAACTTGTGTTTTTTTTCAACAACTTGTGTTTTTTTCAACAACTTGTGTTTTTTTTCAACAAGTTGTGTTTTTTCAACAAGTTGTGTTTTCTACAACAATTTGTGTTTTTTTTCAAAAACTTGTGTTTTTTTTCAACAACTTGTGTTTTTTTTTCAACAACTTGTGTTTTTTTTCAACAAGTTGTGTTTTTTTCAACAAGTTGTGTTTTCTTCAACAATTTGTGTTTTTTTCAACAAGTTGTGTTTTTCCACAACTTGTGTTTTGTTTCAACAAATTGTGTTTTTTCAACAAGTTGTGTTTTTTCAACAACTTGTGTTTTTTTTTCAACAACTTGTGTTTTTTTCAACAAGTTGTGTTTTCTTCAACAAGTTGTGTTTTTCAACAAGCTGTGTGTTTTTTTTCAACAACTTGTGTTTTTTTTCAACAAGTTGTGTTTTTTTTCAGCAACTTGTGTTTTCTACAACAATTTGTGTTTTTTTTCAAAAACTTGTGTTTTTTTTTCAACAACTTGTGTTTTTTTTTCAACAAGTTGTGTTTTTTTCAACAAGTTGTGTTTTCTTCAACAATTTGTGTTTTTTTCAAAAACTTGTGTTTTTTTTCAACAACTTGTGTTTTTTTTCAACAACTTGTGTTTTTTTTTCAACAAGTTGCGTTTTTTTCAACAAGTTGTGTTTTTTTTTCAACAACTTGTGTTTTTTTCAACAAGTTGTGTTTTTCCACAACTTGTGTTTTGTTTCAACAAATTGTGTTTTTTCAACAAGTTGTGTTTTTTCAACAAGTTGTGTTTTTTTCTACACCTTGTGTTTTTTCAACAAGCTGTGTGTTTTTTTTTTCAAAAACTTGTGTTTTTCAACAAGTTGTGTTTTTTCCCAAAATTGTGTTTTTTTCCACAACTTGTGTTTTGTTTCAACAAGTTGTGTTTTTTTTCAACAAGTTGTGTTTTTTCAACAACTTGTGTCTTTTTTCAACAACTTGTGTTTTTTTTCAACAAGTTGTGTTTTTTTTTCAACAACTTGTGTTTTTTTCAACAAGTTGTGTTTTTCCCACAAGTTGTGTTTTTTTCCAGAAACTTGTGTTTTTTCAACAACTTGTGTTTTTTTCCAAAAACTAACATCACATCTCTCAGGTCCCGGACACAGCATTCCGTGATTCTCGTTTGCCGAATGGAATGTATAATATGATTCCTTATAACAATCACTGATCAGTTTTGAATATGTCATATTGATAGGAAGACTTCTTAAGTGACGTCGGATTGAAGATTTCCAGCTCATTCTGAAAAAAATTTTTTTTGAATTTTTTCAAAATTTCGCGCTTTTTTTTCAAAAAAAAAATGCGCTCTATTGACAATTTCTACGTAATGAAACTGTTTGCGGCTCTGATCACTTTTATACTAAAAAAAAGAGAGACGCAGACGACGAGAGTGTCTCGCTGTCTGCGTCTCTCTCCCTCTCCCTCGAGACCGCCCACAATGTTTAAAGGCGCATATCTCAAAAGTGGGCGGAGCTATCAAAAAACGGTCAATTACAAAAATGTAGCCCTTAATTTGATCTACAACATATCTAAAACCTGGATACCTAGCTTTCAATCTAACCCCACACGACCCTCTCAAAGTTGAGTCTCAATATTCTCAACTGAGCGCCCTTGCTGACCTGTTGAAATCCTTCTCGATCATCTTGATATTCTTATTTGAAATTAGTGGTTTTTCTGCGTCCGCGCCAGTTGTTGGGTTGTATTGCGGCACCCGTTCGTGATCTACACCCATGCCGTCGAGCTGGAATTGAAATTTTTCGAAAAAAAGTAAATTTTTTCAAAAAAATTTATAACTTTTACATGTCTCCTAAGTATCACATTTTGTCTTTAATTTATATTTTTCTGGTAGATCAAAAAACAAGCTTCATTTTTGTAATTGACAATTTTTTGATAGCTCCGCCCACTTTTGAGATATGCGCCTTAAAAGTGAGGTACCTAGTGGCACTCTCGATCTCTAGCCCTCCAATCTTTAAAGGCGCATTTCTCAAAAGTGGGCGGAGCTATCAAAAAGTTGTCAACTACAAAAATGAAGCCTTTAATTTGATCTACAAGATAAATATAAATTTAAAACACTTGGGACAAAATGTGACACCAAGGGGACATGTCAAAGTTGACCAATTTTCACTTGCGCTTCTTCTCGGATGATATCTTTAAAGGCGCATAACTCAAAAGTGGGCGGAGCTATCAAAAAACTACAAACTACAAAAATGTAGCCCGTGTTTTGATCTACTCATACCATATCAATATGTTTCAGATGAGTGATCGAATTGAACGATGCGTCGACCTCCAACTTTTTGAGACTTTTATGTGTCCAATGAATCCACGTATTGTTCACTTTCGATGGGATCGCTATCATTTTCCCAGTCTCCGTCGCCTGCTCGAATTGGATGCTCCTCAAAACGTGCTCTATTGAGAACACGTTGGCGCGCTTGTCTGGAAGAGATACGGTAGGTCAAAAACGGTAGATCAAAAAAACCAACTTACACGCTCTCGTCCTCGTATTCTCCTTCGAATACGTGAAATAGGCGACAGTCGGATTTTCGGCGGCCAGAAATCGGAACTCATTCACATAGTTATTCGCCATTCGGGGGATTATCAAGTCATCCAGGTCGACGAATGCCACGAATTCTGCGGATTCCTGGAAAACTTCCAAAATTAAAAAAAATAGCGGAAACTATCATTTTAAAATTGAAGAAAAACGGTCAAAAATGGCGATTTTTAAGTTGGTGGCCTAGAAAATCAAATTGAGAAAGTTAGGCCATGGACTAGGTTTTGGTGGCCTAGGATCCCAAAACTCGGCCATCAACTTGAAAAAGCAAAAAACGGTGATTTTGGAGTTTGTGGCCCAGAAAACCAAATTTTGGGAAAAGTTAAGCCATCGGAAGATTCGTGGCCGAGTTTTGGTGACCTAGAAACCTCCAAAAGCGGACAAAAACCACAAAAAACGTTAGTGGCCTAGAAACCCAAAACTCGGCCAGCAGGGTTTTTCTGTGGCCGAGTTTTCCGAAAATTTGGTTTTCTAGGTCACCATAGTCGTTTTTCTCATATTTTCTGCTGAGAACCTGGATGGCCGAGTTTTGGGTTCTTAGGCCACCAAAATTAAATTGTGGCCTAGTTTTCCCAAAAATTGGTTTTCTAGGCCACCACCTAAATTTTGTCAATTTTTCATAATTTTTTTTGCTATTTTTAGTCGATGGCCGAGTTTTGGATTCCTAGGCCATCAGAATTCGGCCATCGAAGCCTAGTACGTGGCCTAACTTTCTAGCATGTGGCCTAGGTTTCCAAAATTTTAGTTTTTTAGGCCATCATAGCCAATTTTGATGGTTTTTTCCATATAACCTCAATGACCGAGTTTTGGGTTTCTAGGCCATCAAAATCAGCCCGTAGCCTAACTTTCCCAAAATTTGGGTTTCTAGGCCACTATTAAAAAAATAATTTAAAATGAGAAAGAAACTTTTTTAGGTGTAAAAACTCTAAAAATTCAAATAAAAAGTTGTGGCCTAACTTTTGCAAAAGTTCGGCCACTGGTCAAATTCTCGGGTTTCTGGGCCGTCAACCCTCGGCCATCAATTCCTCGGTGGCCGAGTTTTTGATAAATTTGGTTTTCTAGGCCACCAACTCAAAATCGTCTGTTTTTAGTCGTTTTTCTTCGAATTTTTCGGTTTTTTTCAAATTTTTGAAATTTTTCTATGTGGTGGCCTAGAAAAACCGAGACGACCATCTCAAAACGCACCTTATACCGTAACAAACAATCGGTCTGTGCTGCGGCTTGACTCCTAAACTCGACGTTGAGATTCGGGTTGAAATCTCGCTCGTCTCGATTCAACAAATTAATTCGATTCCACGGTTTGAGTGTGACGTATCCCTCCTCCTCGTACACTTTCAGAATCTCGAGCATCGGTGAGACAACACTCCGAATGTAGAGGTGCATGTGGGCTCCGAATCGTTTGTAGACGTGGAGAGAGAGCAAGAGATTCTGCCAATTTTCAGCTGCGAACAGGGGGGAGATACACATGACGACGGGCAGCGGATCGGTGGACACCACTTCGAATGGGATCTGAAAAATTGAGAAATTTACAAAAATTCGGTGAAAATTGCATTTTTTAGCCGAAAAATTGAAGAAAAACGGTCAAAAACGATGAATTTCGAAATGGTGGCCTAGAAAACCAAATTTTGGGAAGCTAGGCCACGGACTTGTTTTTGTGGCCTAGAAATCCAAAACTCGGCCATCGAGGTTTTCAGCCGAAAATAAGAAAAAAACGGTCGAAATTGCTATTAGGCCACTTACCAGTTTTGGTGGCCGAATTCTAATGGCCTAGGATTCCAAAACTCGAACATCAACTAAAAATAGCGAAAATATGATGAAATTGGCACTAGTGGCCTAGAAAACCAAAATTTGGGAAAGTTAGGCCACCTATTTTTTTAATGATTTTCATGGGTTTTCTATGGTTTTTGAGAAAATCAAAGAATTCGGAAAAAAAAATGGTGGCCGAGGTTTTGCAAAAGTTCGGCCACCATTGGTTTTTGAAGTTTTTTTTTCAAAATTCATGATCATACGGTCAAACAAACCTAGGAAAGCACAAAACTCGAAAAAATCGAGTTTTCAGGGAAAAAAAGTTGGTGGCCGAACTTTTGCAAAACCTCGGCCACCTGTCAAAATCAGCAATTTTCTTATTTTTGACACTTTCAGAGCTCAAAAAACGAGTAGAACGCTTGGAACTCTCAAATAATCGAAAAAAATTCGACTTTTCAAAAAAAATTGGTGGCCGAGGTTTTGCAAAAGTTCGGCCACCAAAAAAAATTGTCGATTTTCCGGATTTTTTTCAGATTTTTTAAAAGCAATTTCATTGTAGTGGCCGAGTAGAGTTTCCTAGGCCACCCAATCCCCTGGTGGCCCAGGTTTCCCAAAATTTGGTTTTCTAGGCCATCAACTCGAAAACTTCCGTTTTTGACCAAATTTTATCGATTTTTCTCATTTTTTTCACCAAAAAAACGTAATTTTTCTCCAAAAAACTGACCGGCGCATGATTTCCTCCTAATGAAACAAATAGTAACGAAGGGTTGAGCACAACCTCCGCAGTCGCCGTCATTGCTATCCATTTGCATGCGTCGTGAATCGTTACTCTGTAATTTTGGAGGTGGCCGAACTTTTTAATTGGGTGAAGGTAGTCCCCGCGTTCAAAATTTTTTTTTTTAATTTCAAAAAAAAAATTTCAAAAAAAAATTTCAAAAAAAAATGTTCAACATTTTTTAGAGAAAAAACATTTCAAAAAAAATTTCAAAAAAAAATTTCGAAAAAATTTTTGTAAAAATTTTTCCCGACCATGCTGGCCTAACTTTTCCCCGCTCACCTCTCCAACTCGGCCACGGCCATGACTCGATTCGTGTCATTGATAACCAACAATTTCAGCTGTTTGACGTGTTCCATCACCTCAAAGTCGGCAGTCGCCAGAATGACCATCGACGAGTCGCCCAGACTCTTCGACGCGTTATAATAGAAGGCCGAGTAGACGAACATGTCATACGGGGCCGAGTGAAACACTTCTTGGTTTTCTAGGTCATCTGGGTCAAGCCGGCTGAAAAGTGGGGGCAGTTTTTGGGGAAAAATTGAAAAAAGTGAAAAATTTATCGATTTCCAGTCGTTTTCACTGAAAAACTGCGGTGGCCGAGTTTTGGGTTTCTAGGCCTCCAAAATCCAGTCCGTGACCTAAATTTCCCAAAAGTAGGTTTTCTAGGCCACCAACGTCAAAAATAGCCAGTTTCAGGAACTTTTGGCTATTTTTATCGTGGTGGCCTAGAAAACCGAATTTCTGGAAAGTTAGGCCATGAAGGGTTTTTCGAAAATTTTCGGTGGCCTAACATTTGCAAAAACTCGGCCTCCAGTCAGAGTTATCAATTTTTGATTTTGAGCCTAAAAACCTTGGTGGCCGAGTTTTGGGCTTCTAGGCCACCACACTGTTTTCTTGGTTTTTGGAGGTTTCTAGGCCACCAAAACTCGGCCACAAATATTCCAGTGACCTAGCTTTTTCAAAATTTGGTTTTCTAGGCCACCAACGTCAAAAATAGTCAGTTTCAAGAATTTTTCGCTATTTTTAGTCGATGGCCGAGCTTAGGGGACCTAGGCCATCAAAATTCGGCCATCCACTTATCGGTGGCCTAGCTTTCTCAAAGTTTGGTTTTCTAGGCCACCTTTCGAAAATCGACCGAACACCTCGATGGCCGAGTTTTGGGGTTTTTCAAAAACTAGTCCGTGGCCTAGTTTTGGCTTTCTAGGCCACCAACGTCAAAATTCACCGTTTTTGGCCGTTTTTCTTCAATTTTTCAGCTAAAAATGCGATTTTTTAAAATTTCTGCTCCTAAACTCACACAAACTGTAATAAAAGTGCGGCTACAAAAAATAGGAATGAGAAAAAGAAGACGACGGAGAGAATCGACGGAATTATTCGTGGAAGCATCTGAAGTTGTCAGGTGAAAAATCGAAAAATGAAACAACAAAAGTGGGAAAGAAGTGCGCCGCGCGCGGGTCGGTCGGATTGCCCTCACGTCTTCTAATCGCCGCCACGGATCTTCTGAAGACGGGGGATTCTGATGATGTACTGGGGGGATAGGGGGGACGTTTTCATTATTTGGCCGAAAAAAACCATCAAAAAGTGTCATAAAACAGCGAAATTATACGTCTGAAAATGGAATTTTTCAGCAATTTTTTCTGCTAAAAAGTTCCAGACGGTTAATATATAAGTTATGGGGTAAATAGAACATGATAGGGATTAAAAATCGATGATTTTCAGACAAAAAAAGAGGGAAAAAATCAATTTTAAAATAAAATCAGAGCTGGCGGAAGGCGGGGGAGGAAGAAGAACACGAATTGAGATATAAGAAACGAGAGAGAATTAGATTGCGATGGCGAAGACGTAGACGATTGCCAGCATGGTTTTCGCTTCCCATCGGTACATGTACGAGACTGAAAATATATTATAGAGTTTTTCAGATTTCTCAGCCGAAAAATTGATGAAAAACGGCCAATAATTGACGATTTTCAGGTGAAAAATGAGAAAAATGGACAAAATTCTGTCAAAAAACGGTTGATTTTCAGATGGTGGCCTAGAAAACCTATTTTTGGGAACGCTAGGCAACGGAAATTTTGAAAAAGCTACGCCACCGGAATATTTGTGGCCGAGTTTTGGTGGCCTAGAAACCTCCAAAATGCCACAAAACACGTTGGTGGCCTAGAAGCCCAAAACTCGGCCACCAAGGTTTTAAGGCTCAAAATCAAAAATTGATAACTCTGACTAGTGGCCGCGTTTTTGCAAATGTTCGGCCACCAGTTTTTTTGTTGAAAACCTTCGTGGCCGAACTTTCCCGAAATTTGGTTTTCTAGGCCACCACGGTAAAAATTGCCAAAAATTCCTGAAACTGGCTATTTTTGATATTGGTGGCCTAGAAAACCTACTTTTGGGAACGCTAGGCAACGGACTGATTTTCATGGCCTAGAAACCCAAAACTCGGCCATCAAGGTTTTCAACCGATTGTATGAAGAAAAACGACCGAAATTGACGATGATGGCCTAGAAAACCAAATTTTGGGGAATCTAGGCCACGGACTAGGTTTTGGTGGCCACTTTCCGGTGGCCTAGAAACCCAAAACTCGGCCATCGACTAAAAATAGCGAACAAATGTTGAAAGTGGCTATTTAGACGTTGGTGGCCTAGAAAACCAAATGTTGAGAAAGCTCGGCCACAGGATGAGTGCTTCAAAGCGCGAAACTTGAAAAAATCGACTTTTCAGACAAAAAAGTTGGTGGCCGAACTTTTGCAAAACCTCGGCCACCGGTCAAAATCAATAATATTTTTTGATTTTGAACACTTTCAGAGCTCAAAAACAGGTAAAAACTCCAAAAAAAACTGCTGAAAACCCGAAAAGCAAAAAAAAAAATTGGTGGCCGAACTTTTGCAAAATCTAGGCCACCAGTCAATTTCGTTAATTTTCCGGATTTTTTCGGATTTTTAGAAAACTACTTCAGTCTAGTGGCCGAGTAGAGTTTCCTAGGCCACTTATTCCGCTGATGGCCGAGTTTTCGCAAAATTTGGTTTTCTAGGCCATCAACTCAAAAACGCGGGTTTTTGATCGTTTTTCTTCGAATTTTTTCGAATTTTCTCATTTTTTCACCTAAAAACGTCTTTTTTCATCTAAAAACTTCAATTTTCCCAAGTTTCCGCCTTTAAACTCACAATCGGTGACCTTATTCCAGTAGGAAATGGTGCTAACATTCAGTCCGGAACCGCTGGAAATTTGCAAAAACGACGAGGTGACGACGTATTTGTACGGTTTGCCGGCGGCGACCAACTTCTTCGTTATCTGCTCGACGGCCTTCTGATTCCATTGGACACTGTCTTTGTGGGTGTATGTCGCATTGGCGCCAACCGTCTCGTCGAGAACCTGAAAATTTGGATTTTTTGGGGGGAAATGACACTTTTTTCGATAAAAATCAACATTTTCAGATCAAAAAACTTAAAAATTCCAGAAAATTTGAGGAAAAACGGTCAAAAACGATCAAAAACCAGCGTTTTTGGGTTGGTGGCCTAGAAAACCAAATTTTGCGAAAACTCGGCCACCAGGGGTTGGGTGGCCGAGGTTTCCACTAAATTCACTGGAAATAGCTCCAAAATCGGGCGAAAAACAGTGCGAAAACGGGAATTTTAACCAATGGCCGAGTTTTTGCAATAGCTAGGCCACCAAACTTTTTTGTTATTTTTTTTCAGTTTTTAGACTTAAAAAAAGCATTTTGCTTCTTTTTCAAATCGAAAAAGTGAAATTTTCAAGTGTTTTTTCTCGATTTTAACAGAAAAATCTGCAATTTTTCACATTTTTACCAGCAAAAATCGCAAATTCATTGATTTTACTGAATTTGCTTTTAAAAAATCTGAAAATTTAATCGATTTTGCTATTAATAATGGTGAAAAAACTGTGAAAATTGCAGTTTTCTGGCTCAAAACCATCAATTTTCAGAGTTTTTCTCGATTGAAATCGTAAAATCTGAAATTCTTCACATTTTTCGGAGTAAAAATCAATATTCCCCTAGAAACTAGAAACTACAAACCTGCTTTATAATCATATGAACATCCTCCTCGGGCAAAGCCATCTTGTAATAATTCGACCGGTGTTATAAACTAAAAATTCGCAAATTTTTCACTGAAAAAATCTGAAAAAAATGACAAAAAACAGATATTAAACCGATTTGAAACGGCAAAAATCACAAAAAAAGTTTTAAAAATTCAACATTTGGAATAAAATCAATAATTTATGGTTGTGGAAGACGGAATGAATAAATAATCGGCGGAGACTAGAGATTTCAGACAAAAATACTAATCTGGAAGAGAAAATACATTAGTGGGCGGTAGGATGTGCGCTCCAATGAGAATAGGGTGGTGTAGTCCTCGAGGACAAGAAGAAAATGGGTTTAGGACAATTTTCAAACGGAAATTTTGACGAAAAACGATGAAAAACCAAAGAAAATTTAAGATTCCAAAATTTGAGTTGTCCACGAGGACTACACGGAAAAATTTTCAACTTTTCACAGTTTTTGAGCATTTTTCGCTCATTTTTGCTCATTTTTGCTCATTTTAACGGTGTTTTGATCAAAATCGTTCTAAAATTTGATAAAAACTGTTTGAAAATTCTAAAATAGTTCAAAAAATGTTTTCTAGAGTTGTCCACGAGGACTACACGACCGATTTCCTCCAAATTTTGCTATTTTTAATAGAAATCGAACATGTTTTTGCTGTTTTTAATTTGAAATCTACTAAAAAACCTAGAAAACCAACAAGAATTGACAAAAAGTGTGAAATTTCGTAGTTCCCCAACTTGTCCACGAGGAGTACACGGAGGAATTTTCGATTGTTGCAATTTTTCATACTTGCAACGGGCCGGGCCGGGCCGATCTGAGAATTTTCACCGGCCCGGCCCGGCCCGGCCTGGCCCGGCCCGGCCCGGTCGGCCCGGGTCACAGTACAAAAATTTGAAAATTTGAATTTTTTGAAAATTTTTTCGATTTTTTCGCAAAAAAGTCGAATTTTCGACTATGTTTCTACATACCGATAAAACTCAAGTTTACATAGGATTTTTGACTATTTTTGATGAAAATTTTCAAAAATTTCGAAAAAATTTGTGAAAAAATTGTGCTCATTTTTTGACTCCGGGCCGACGGGCCGAGCCGGGCCGGGCCGATATTTTGCAAGTATGCAATTTTTCACTGTTTTCGATGATTTTTCGTGGAATTCAGGTGTTTTCTGTGGGTTTTTAGCATAAAAAACGTGAAAAACAGACAAAAATTCATCAAACCCTCAAAAAATTCAAAAAATTCCGTCTTGTCCACGAGGACTACACTGAGAAATTTTCGATTTTTCACCGTTTCTGGCGATTTTCCGTGGAATTTAGGTGTTTACAGTGTGTTTTCAGCCTAAAAAACGTAAAAAGTAGCCAAAAAAACTTCAAAAACCCAAAAAATTGAAAAAATTCCAACTTCTCCACGAGGAGTTCACGGAAAGATTTTAGATTTTTCGTCGACTTTCCTCATTTTTTCTCGTTTTTTCTCAATTTTTTGCATTTCACTTAAACTATTCTCATTAGAGCACACTTTCACATCTCTAAATTCACAAATCAACGCAGTCCCCGAACAATAGTCCGAGGTACTTTTAGTTGGACAAGTGGTTTTCAAAAGTTGGACAGGTGGTTTGGAGGTTTTTCGAAAAAAAATAACAAAATTCGTGAAAAAAGGAAAAAATTTTGAACACCTGACCACCTCCATTCTTCAAAAACTTTGATTTGGACACATGGTTAGTTCGGAGCTCCGGACTAGTTTCGGGGACTGCAAATCAACGGGTTAAAATGGGAAACGAAATCGATTATCGATCGTTTTCTTAAGCCTCCGGCTCAAAATCGACATGAGTCAGACAGTTGCTCAAATCCTTTCCGAGTTCGGCAGTGCCAGCGCACAGCACTTTTCTCGACATGACGTCGAACGGGGCGCCCGTCGGATCGGTGACCACGCCCCCTGCTTCGAGGACGATGACGGCGGGGGCGGCGACGTCCCACGCGTGGATACCGTACTCCACGTAGCCGTCACAACTGCCTTGAGCCACCATTACCATGTTGATGGCCGCCGAACCGAATGAGCGGTGGCTGAAGAGAAAAATTGATTAGAAGGGGGTGGGGCTTAAATTTTTAGCTTAAAATTGGAATTTTTGGCCAAACTAGCGGAGAACACACGTCAAAGGTGCGCCAGACAGTACAGATTTGTGAAATTCCGTCTTAGAAAACGCGCTGAAGGCGCCCCAGATAAGTCTTTCATGAATTTAAGCTTGAAAATCGCGTCAGAGGAGCGCCAGACTCCTTAGAATTTTAATTTGGAGGCGCCCCAATTCTCATCAAACATAACTAGAAAATCGCGTCTAAGGTGCGCCAGTCTCCAGTTTCTCTCCAAATCAGCGCAAAAAGCAGATTTTTCAGCCAAATTCAGCTTAAAATCTCTTAAAAATGATGAAAAACTAAGAATATCCACGTGGAGCACACGACTGGCGCGCCTTTGACGCGTTTTCTGCGCTAATGTAGAGAAAAAACTTGAGATTGGGGCGCCTACAGCGCGTTTACTAAATTCAAATTCTGAGGAGTCTGGCGCACCTTTGACGCGATTTTCTAGTTGGGGCGCCTGCAGCGCATTTTCTAAGACGGATTTCAGAGTCTGGCGCACTTTCGACGCGTTTTACACTAATTGAGCTGCGTATTATCATTAGAGCGCACTTGTGACCTAACTTTTCACCATGCGAGAAACCTAGGCCACGGCCTAACTCCGTGGCCTAGTTTTCTCTTTTCAATGATTCTTAGGCCACAAATGCTCTAAAAGTGTCAAAAATCCATAAAATGTCGAAAAAAATTGATGGCCGAGGGTTTGAAAAAGTTAGGCCACCAATTTTTCTCGAATTTTCGCGTTTTTGGCCGAATTTTCTCATTTTTTCAAATCCTAGGCCACCAGGCAGCCTCTGTGGCCTAGTTTTTTCGCTCAAATGGGATTCCTAGGCCATCAAATGTTACCCATGACACTGTTTATCGAACATCACCGCGCGATAACTGTCGACAAACGATTTCTGCATAATTGGGGATCGAATCGAGCCGAGTTGAAGGATGAGCACACTTTCCGCAATTGCTGGAACACACATCATTTTGCAGTGAAAATTTGAAATTTTAATGAAAAAAATGGTCAAAAATGATCAGAAAACGTGCAAAATCGAGTGTTCTCAACGGCGGGAAGTGTGGAAATCCAAATTTTTTCAATTTTTCAGGAAAAAAACCGTTTCTTTTTGTGTGTTAAAAACGAACCCTCGCACACCGGCCAACACTTGATTTCGCATGTTTCCTTGAGCGATGTCGAGCCAACGATCGCCGAATTGAACTCGGTTGTGAAGGCCCAGCGATTGGCAGAGGACCGCCTTCGAGAGCACTGAGAAAATAGGGAAAATATTGGGATTCTAGGTCATCGGAGAGGGTTTTCTAGGCCATCATTTCTAGGCCACAGACCACTTTTTGGAACCCTATTCCACCAAATTCGGTTTTTAGGCCATGGGGGTTTTCTAGGCCACCGAAATATGGGAGCTACGGATCACGGGTTTTCTAGGCCATCGATTTGGAATACTAGGCCACCATTTCTTAGGCCATCCTTTCTACGGCATGGACTTCATTTTGAGCTTCTAAGATACAAATTTTGGGATTCTAGGCCACCAATTTGAGATTTCTAGGCCACGGCCACCATTCTTTGAACAGATTATCGACAAAGGTTTCTAGGTTCCAAGGGAACATCGATTTGAGATTATCGGAAGCAAATTTGGATTTCTAGGCCATCATTTCTAGGCCACAGACTTAATTTCGAGCTTCTAAGGCACCACATGTTGGGACTCTAGGCCACCAATTTGGGTTTCTAGGCCACGGCCACTATTCTTTCTACAGTGAAAAATTGGAGGTTTTGGGGTGAAAAATGCCAAAATTGGAACGAAAATCCCTTTTTTTGGGGATTTGGGCCAATTTGGGATTCTAGGCCATCATTTCTAGGGCATGACCATTTTTTGGGATTCTAGGCCATCAATTTGGGTTTCTAGGCCACGACCACCATTTTGTGGTGTATGGGTCGTCATGGTGACTAAGGAGGTCATTCTACTGTGAAAAATTGAACGTTTTAGGGTGGAAAATGCCGAAATTGGAACAAAAATGAGCATTTTTCTATAGAAAAATGTCAAATTTCGCTAAAAATCGCATTTTTTGGGGGAAAATGAACCTAAAATTGGGTGTTTCGGTTAAAAATGTTCAAAAATCGTATCTCCATCGTTGAAATGCCAAATTTTCGCTCAAAATGACCTATTTTTTGCCTAAAAATCCCATTCTTCCATAAAAATGACTCAATTTTCACGAAAAACCGAGTTTTTGGAGTTAGAAATGCTAATTTTTGCTGAAAACGCATATTTTTACAGCAAAAATGAGCGTTTTCGACTGAAAATGCTCAAAAATTGGATTTATGGGTCTTTGGGGTTCTCTAGGCCACCAATTTGGAATTCTAGGCCATCATTTCTAGGTCATGACCACTTTTTGGGATCCTAGGCCACCAATTTGAGATTTCTAGGCCATCAACAAATTCTAGGCCACTGGGATTTCTAGGCCACCTATTTGTAATTTCTAGGCCACCAAATTGAGATTTCTAGGCCACCACCACAAATTCATATGATTGCAAACGCGCTCCACCGAACTTTTGCCGCGAAATTTGAAATCTTAAGTCAAATTTTAAAAATTCGCGCCTGAAAGTTTGATGGAGCGCGATTGCATCCGGAAAACTCAAAAAATGACATTTTGAGTGCAAAAAAGTGCGAAAAAGGTGAAAATGACACTCAAAAATTCAAAATTCTCGTCTACTAACATTGATTTTTGGATGCTCGAATGGGGAATCCATTCTTGAATGCTCCTTTTCCCACTTGTCCCAAATAGAGTTCATTCGTTATCGGATTGTAGACAATTCCAGCGCGAAGCTTCTTTCCAATAGCCAATCCGACGCAGATCGCGATCATTGGGATTCTGAAGAAACGGGATTATTGGGGGGAAAAATCGAGAAAAATGCAATTTTTTGAGTGAAAAATGGCTTTAAAATCCAATTTTCAAGCCAAAAATGCAATTCTTAAGTGAAAAATGGCTTAAAAAGTCGATTTTCAAGCCAAAAATGCTATTTTTCAAAGAAAAATAAATCGAAAAGTCAATTTTCAAGCTAAAAATGCAGATTTTACAGTAAAAATGGCTGAAAATCCCATTTTTTATCCCAAAAATGCACATTTTGAGCAAAAAAAAGATGAAAAAAGTCCATTTCTAAGTCAAAAACTCGTTTTTTTTTCAGTGAAAAACCGCTCGAAAAGGCAATGTTCCAGCCGAAAATGCAGTTTTTGAGAGAAAAGTCTATTTTTCAGTGAATAATGGTCTAAAAAGTCCATTTTCAAGCCAAAAGTGCACATTTCGAGCTAAAAATGGCTCTAAAAGTCAATTTTCAAGCCAAAAAATGAAATTTTTGTGTCAAAAATGACTCAAAAGCTCTATTTTATCCCAAAAACGCAACTTTTGAGTGAAAAACCGCTCGAAAAGTCCATTTTTGAGCTAAAACGTCATTTTTTCAGTAAAACAAACTCAAAAAGTCCATTTCCAGGCCAAAAATTCAATTTTTGCCCATTTCTCCCTCACCGATGCACAAAATTGGTGGTTCCATCGATCGGATCGATAATCCACGTCGGCGCATCGGTCCATTCGATTTTGGCGCCACCGGCTACGGATTCCTCGCCAATGAATCTGAAAATAATCAATTTTGGATGATGAAAACGCGTCAAAGGTGCGCCAGAATTACTTTTTTCGAGATTTTTGCTTGAAGCGCGTCAAAGGTGCGCCAGACAGTCTAGATTTTTGAAATTCTGTTTCAGAAAACGCGCTAAAGGTGCGCCAGAATTACTTTTTTCGAGATTTTTTGCTTGAAGCGCGTCAAAGGTGCGCCAGTCTAGATTTGTGAAATTCTGTTTCAGAAAACGCGCTGGAGGCACCCCAGCCAAGTTTTCATAAATTATATCTTGAAAATCACGTCAAAGACACCCCAGCCCTCAATTTCATGATTTCTAACTCGAAAAACGCGTCACAGGTGCTCCAGACATGTATAAAACGACGAAAAAAGGGGGAAATGAGCTCCAAAAGCAGGAAGAACAACATATGTATGCTGTCGGTCGCCATGGTGACTGGGGAGGTCATTTGAGTGGAAAATTGGAGAGAGAGAGGTGGAAAACGCAGGAATTAGAACAAAAAGGAAGCATTTTTGGGCTGAAAATGACAAATTTTTGCTAAAAATTGCATTTTTTGAACAAAAAAGGCCCAATTTTAAAGGAAAAATCGAATTTTTGGGCTGAAAATGCTTCTTTTATCTCGAAAAATCGCATTTTCAGTGATGAAATATCGAATTTTCGCTCAAAATGCTCTATTTTTTGCTGTAAATCGCGTTTTTTGGGCAAAAATTACCCAAAAATCAAAGTTTTAGTGAAAATGCTAAAAATTGGCTTTTCTGGCTGAAAATTCATACTTTATCTCTAAAATTCGCATTTTCAGTCCCTAGAAGTCAAATTTTCGCTCAAAATGCTTAATTTCTTGCTGAAAATCGCATTTTTAGTCAAAGATTACCCAATTTCTACGGAAAATAGGGTTTTTGGTGTTGGAAACATCAATTTTTAGCTCAAAATGCATATTTTTACTGCAAAAATCAGTTTTTCGGGTGAAAATGCTCAAAAATTGACTTTTCTGTGCTGAAAATGCTATATTTGACTTGAAATAACGAATTTTCAGCGGAGTGCTTAAATACCAACATTGCGGGTAAAATAGCTCCAATTTTTCTCAAAAAAAAAGTCAATTCTCCCTAAAAAACATCATTTTCTCACTAAAAATCCCATTTTCATGCGAAAATTGCCAATTTTCTGCACAAAATCCACAATTTTTCGCTAAAAATGCCCCATTTTCAACTAAAAAAGCCAATTTTCGTGCAAAAATTGCCATTTTTTCCCGTACCGATGCCCTTTGAATCTGTCGGATAGACCCTGAATAAGAAGTTTCTCGACAGCTTGATCCGTTTCCGTCACCAAGTCGGTATTCGACAATTTCGTCTCCACTTTACTCTCGGCCGAGTCGAATGCAGTGCGGACGAGCTGGAAATTGGGTATTTTTGACTGAAAAACGCTGAAAAATTCGATTTTTAACGTAATTTTGGTGAAAAATAGCGGAAAAATCGAGATTTTTGACTAAAATTCGATGAAAAATTCACTTTTTTGCGTAATTTTCGAGTTTTTTCGGTTGAAAATCGGATGCAATCGCGCTCCATCGAACTCCAAGGCGCGAATTTTGAAATGTTGACTAAAAATTTCGAATTTCGCGGCAGAAGTTCGTTGGAGCGCGTTTGCAATTTTACGATTGGGTGTAGGTGCCCTAGAATCTCATACTGGCGTTCCATTGACGCGATTTTCAGCTGGGGCGCCTGTAGCGTCTTTTCCAAGAATGAACTTCAAAAAGTTGAAACTGGCTGGCGCACTTTTGACGCGTTTTCAACATCAAAAATGGTTTTTAGACTCAAAAAACTGATTTTTCGTCGAAAAAATTGGAAAAATCGCCTTTTTCTCTCCATTCATCGCCCTATACTAACCGTTCCCGCCTTCTTAACCAATTCGATGGCAAAGTCGACAAAGACTTGCTCTTCCTCGTGAACCGGCTCGAATACCATCTGGAAATGGCAAAATTTGTTGAAAAATAATGAAATTTTGCGAAAAATGATAAGAAAATGACGGTTTGGGTGGGGAAAATGGACAAAAATGAGAATTTTTCGAATCGGAAAAGTGAAAAAGAGGTAGGTAGATCAAAAATTGATTATAGGTCAAATTTCAGAAAAATTCGAAGTTTTTAATGAAAAATGATGCACTTTTCCAATTTTCCTAATTTTTGGACTAAAAATTTGACATTTTTACCGTAAAATTGAGATTTTTCATGAAAATCGGGTAATTTTCGTCAAAAAAATGCGGTTTTGGGTCATTTTGAGCATAAATTTGACATTCTTGGCTCAAAAATGACCGGAAAAATGCGAAAAATCGCAAATGAAAGGTCAAAAAGTCTGGAAAACTGCAGTTTTGCCAAAAAGAGCAGTATATTGCAACCAAAAACCTGTAAAAACAAGCTAAAACTAGTTTTTTCACCTCTAACTTGCGATTTTTCGCTTTTGAGCGTGAAAAAAAACAGTTTTTGCTTTATTTTTTCAATTTTTCTTGTAGAAATTCACTTTTCTTTAGATGACTCCGAAATTTTCACCATTTTCTATCAAAAACTTGATAATTTTCGACCGAAATCTAGGAAAACACACTTTCTGACTAACAGAATGTGCATTTTCCGGGTGAAAAATGAAAAAAAAACAGCGAATTTTCTAGAAAAATTGACCTAAAACAGACATTTCCAGCTTCTAACCAGGAAAAAATAATGATTGCTAGGTAAAAAGAGCAGAAAAATGCTCCAAAAGACAAAAAAAAAACGAGCAAAAATCCATTAAGGGGGCGCGGGGGCGCCCTTGAGAGGGGAGCGACGAGAGAGTGTGGGAGAGTGGGGAGACGCAGAGAATCAGAGAGAACGAGAGACGCAGAGAGAATTCGAGAAGAATTGTGATAAGAGAAGAGAAGAGATATTTACATTTGGAATGAAATGAATCACACCAATCAGAAGAGAGAGAGGAAGGAATTATAATCGGAATAGAGAATTGTTTATTTATTTAAAATTGGAAATAAATAATTATAAATTAAATATAACAAAGATATCAATTACAGACAGAAATCCTGAGAGAAACTGAGAGAAAATGAGCAAGAAATCGTGCAAAAATGGCAAGAAATAGGATGGATTTTAATGGAAAAATGGCATTTTCGGGCATTTTTTGATAGAAAAAGTGCTGAAAATCGCGATTTTTCAGGTAAAAAATGAGATAAATCACCATTTTTACAAGAAAATTTGTGCAAAACGGCAAGAAATTAGTGTTTTCGAGGGGGAAAGTGGTAGAAAATTGCATTTTTCACCAAAAAATGCAATTTTTTGTCTTTTTTTTAATCAAAAAACTTGGAAAAATCCGGTTTTCCGGCCAAAAAACGTGGATTTCGGGCATTTTCAATAAAAAAAAAGTGCTCAAAATTGCGTTTTTCAGAAGAAAATTGGGCAAAAACGGCAAAAAATTCAAGATTTTCCACCGAAAATTATAAAAATTAGGGTTTTTGAAGGAGAAAACGGTAGAAAATTGTATTTTTCACCCAAAAAATGCGATTTTTGTCATTTTCTCATTAAGAAAACTAAAAAAAAGAAAAAGCGGAAAAGCTGAAAAAATTATTGAAAAAATTCGGTTTTCAGCTCAAAAAACATGGATTTCTATGGAAAAAATGACATTTTTGGGCATTTTTAATAGGAAAAATGCTCAAAATTGCGTTTTTTGGATGAAAAATGATCAAAATCACGATTTTTGAAAGGAAATCGTGCAAAATGGCAAAAAATGCGTTTTTAACCTAGAAATTTGGAATTTTTCACTGAAATTAATGTTAAAAAAACGTTTTTGATGGGAAAAATGATAATAAATTGCATTTTTCACCCGAAAAATGTCATTTTTTTCCAATTTTCATTGGAAAAACTCGGAAAAATCCGGTTTTTCGGTGAAAAAAACGTGGATTTTAATGGAAAAATGACATTTTTGGGCATTTTCCATAGTGGAAATCAAAAAATGTCAGGTATTTCGTATGAAAAAGTGCTCAAAATCACGATTTTGACAATGAAAAATGAGAAAATCTATCCGAAATAAACCAAATCGACGTGCTCTCTCCACTTCTTTCTCTCGATGATTCTCTCCAAATCGCCGTGTGTCAAGTCTAATTTGACACAAACGATTAGTGGAGGTTTCGCGGTTCTGGAAAACGGGCAAATAGGATTAGAGAGGAGGGGAAAATGGGATTAAGAGCCTTTTTAGTAGACAAATTGCAGAAAAATCAGAATTTTTGCCCTAAAATTATGAAAAACATGGAAGTTCGCTGGGTAAGAAGTCATTCTTGAGTTTTCTCGGCAATTTTTCTTAAATTGAAGAAGGATCCAGGTAATCTGAGACTATGTTTTGAAATGTGCCAAAAACTATGGAAATTCATTTGAATAAGAATGAAAAATTCCCAAAAAACCGAATTTTCCACCCGAAAATGGTCAATGCTGGTCGAACTTTCTGTTTTTGGGTTTCTAGGCCACCGCTAGGCTGACAACACTGAAAACAGCTCTATTGATAAAAGGAAGCAGGTGAAGAAAAAACAGACGGATGGAAGAACTTTCCGTGGCCTAGAAACACTAAATTCGTCCAGCAATTACTAATTTTGACCATTTTCCTGCTGAAACTTGAGTTTTGAGAGGGTTTTTGTGTGTTATTCATAGAAATTTCAACATTTTTCATTGAAATCACTGAAAAAAACGCTGGAAAGTACACAAGAACTATGAGTAACAATCTACATCTTCACATTTCTTTTTGTGTAGAATAGCCATAAAATCCGGCCATAAATACGTCAGAAAGGGGGATCATAAAAATTCACCGTTTTTTTTATGGTTATGGCAGTGGGAGAACAAGGGCATAATTGTCAATAATTGTCAAGACCCGGATAATTGCCGCTAAAATTCAAAATTTAAATGTTTTCTTACTGTTGAGGAATTCAGGAAAAATTTTGTCCGAGAGGACTACACCAGAATTTAGAGCGTTTAGAGCGATATTAGCGCAGCTAATTATCGCTTCATAAGGCCTAATTTTTAGCATTTTCAGCCGAAAAATTGGAATTTTCACTATTTTCAGCTTAAAATCTTTGCTAAGTTTTCATTGAATTTGATCTTGAAAATCGCGCCAGAGGAACGCCAGCCTCCCGTTTTTTTTTTCCAGGTATGTGCCCGGGTGGCGTTGTCGTCGCATTTTCAACCGAAATTTGAAAATGCGACGAGAAATAGTGTGCGAAATGTAGAGACGCAGACACACTCTCTCGATTTCACACACTATTTCTCGTCGCATTTTCGCCCACTTTGAAATCTTTCAGCGCCCAAAGCGCCTCCATAGGCACATCCCTGTTTTTTTCAATATTAGAATTTAGCAAAAAAGGTTTTCCGACATTTTCAGCATGAAAACCCGCAATTTTCATCTTCTCGAAAACCTACTCAATATTGACAATCGGCACTTTATGAGTGACAATTCTCTGTTTTTCATCAAATTCCTCATGAATTCCACGGCCGATTTTCGATTCGTCAATGTCACAAAACTCGCGAACTTTCAGCTTCTCATCATCGTCAAGACATCTGAAAACTGAGATTTTTGATCATAAAAATGCTCAAAACCCACTTAAAAAGTCGTTTCCCCTGTTTTCCAGCACTCCAAATCGTGAATTTATCCCATTTCGCTATATATTGCTCCTTGAGTCGTTTCAGACGGAAATCCCAGATAGTTTGCTCAGTGACACTATGAGATGCACACTCCGGGTGGTAACGATACATCACCACGTCTTCTGGGACCTTATCAAAAACGCATTCGTCGACATCTAAACACTTGAAGAAGAAATCTAAATCCTCTGGAAATCCATTGGAAACATCTGTCCTGAATCCACCGACACGATCAAACAGCGCTCTACTGATAAACCAAGTGGGGGCAATCAAAGGGGGTCCATGAGATGTGTACACTTGGGTCTGGAACGATGGGAAATGAGTAAAATGAAGGGTATGAGTGCAATGGGTATTCTGAAAGTGCGCCCTAATGAAGTGATTGTCGTGTAGTCCTCTCGGACAAGTCAACATCTCGAAACTGGAAGTTTAGTTTTTTCTAGCTTCCACCTTCTGGGTTTGCACTCGTTCGAGAGGAATTGATTCACAAAAAATCCTGCTTTTTATTGGGCAAAAATGACGAAAACACATACTTCCAAAATATCGGCCCGGCCCGTTGCAAGTATGCGAAAACGTTGTAATTGTCGCGGACTTGTCAACGGTTTTTCTTGAATAACTTTTTCAAAAAGATCGTAGCAGGTTGGTTGATAGCTCAAAAAATGTCAATTTAGAATACCTATCTTATGAGCTATCAACCAACTTGCTATGATCTTTTCGAAAGTTCTTCAAGAAAAGTCGGCCCGGTTGACAAATCCCCGACCATGACAACGTTTCCGTCTTTTTTCCCCAAAAAAAAAGGGAACCCAATCGTCAGAAGTGAGTAAGAATCCATTCGACACTATCCTAATTTCTGTATTTCTTACTTTTCCGTTCTAAAATCTTTCTAAATTGATAAAAATCGCTGAATTTTTTTCCTTTGTGGATCGATTTCTGTCTAACGAGTGTAAACCCAAAACACTAAATTTCCATTTCCGGATGGAGAAAAAAGAGAAAAAGCGACAAAATTCGAACAGAAACGGTTGACAATGTTTTATTAGCACGGTATGCTTCTTGCAACCGCGCTCTACCGAAACCGAAGAAAATAGTGTGCGAAATTGAGAGACGCAGAGAAAAAGAGACATTTTTAAAGGGGATTTCGGTGGAGCGCATTTGTAACAACTCCGAGTGGACTACACGCCAATTAGTTCATTATGGCGCACTTTCAGACTTTCAGAACTCAATTTAGAAGATTCCTACCTTAATCTGCTCTCCTTTTATCGAATTCGCCCATTTTGTGTAGCGACTCGTCGAATTTTCAGGAAATCGATAGAATTGACCGCCTAGAATCGTCAAATGTCAGTAATCCACCATATTCTCATTTGAGATAGATTCACCTACAAAAACGAGATCATCACTGGATTTGGATAGTCTCCTCGCCATCTCCAACTGACATCTGATTCTCTCAGGTGTACTGACGTCATCTGCGTCATTGAAACACAAATAACGGCCCCGAGACGAACGGACTGCACAATCTTTGGCCGCACCGACGCCTCCTGGAGGGGAGACATGGGAAACGACTACTTTCATTCCGAGTTCCTCGAATTCCAGACGAGAATTCTCGAGGATTCGGACGGTGTCGTCCACAGACCCGTCATCCGCTAGACAGATCTGGAAATGGGAAGGTTTTGATGGATTTTAGGCTTTTTTTGGGTGTTTTTCAGCTTTTTTGGAGTCATTTTGTCAAAAATTGTCGAAAACCATTTAAAATTGCTTCAAGTAACTCTAAAAACCCTAAAACTCATCAAAAAACCACTGAAAACCACCAAAAATCATCATTTTTCCTCTCTTTTCCAGATTCTCCTATCCTATGATCACTTTCATTAGAAATTGAAGTTTTAGACTAGAAAACTTGCAAAATACTTTGATATCACTCAAAATCTGTTTAAAAAAATGAGTAAACTCCAATGAAAACCCTGAAAACCGCCCTAAAAACGCGAATTTTCAGTCCAAAAAACTCTGAAAATGTGATCATGGCCGAACTTTTCCTGTTTGGGTTTCTAGGCCACCGATCTTGAGAGCAGACCGCTGGCCTAGAAACCCAAACAGAAAAAGTTCGGCCATGACCACACTTTCAGCACTTTGGACTGAAAATTCGCGTTTTAAGAGAAATTTTTCGAGTTTTTGAGTGTTTTTATAGAAATTTACGCATTTTTAAACAGATTTTGAGTAATTTCAAAGTTTTTAGCAAGTTTTCTGGTCTAAAACTTCAATTTCTATAAAACGTTATCATGGGATAGGGAAATGTGAAAAAAAGAGAAAAAGTGATGAGTTTTGGAGGTTTGAGGTGGTTTTTTGATATATTTTGATGATTTTTAGGGATATTTTAAGCAATTTCAGATATTATTCGGCATTTTTTCGTATTTTTACTGAATTTTTCTATTTTTTGCTTATTTTTTGCTAAATCTTATGCGTCTTTCGTCATTTCCTGCTCAAACTCATTTCAAAACTGCAAAAATCTGTCGAAAACTCACAATTTTCACCAGATTTCCTAAATTTTTGAGACAAAAATCAAATTTTGGGCAATTATATCATTTTCTGACCCAAAACCCCGTTTCCCACCAATCTTATCTCGATTTTCTCACAATTTGCCTAATCCTACCCTCCCTAGACCCATTTTTATCGATTTCTCCACCTGTTCACACCTCGATTCTCGCGTTTTCCACAGCCGTTTGTGCCAAAAGACCATTCAACGTCTCGCGCAAGAATTTCTCGGCATTCCGTGCGGGAATAATCACAGAAACGTCGTATTCATACATTTTTCCGGCTGAAAAATCGATTTTTCAAGTTTTTAGACCGAAAAAATGACGAAAAACGGCTGAAAACAAGCGGAAATTGATTTTCAGTGACGAAAAATATTCAAAATTCGTTGAAAAAATAAACTGCACGCGGTACGACACTCCGATGTTCCGTATGTCTGCGTCTCTCGCTTTCACACACTCTCTCGTCGTCTCTAGCGTCCGTTTATTCTCCGCCGTTTTCCATCGGTTTTCAAGTTTTAAAAATAATTTTTTTGTTTTTTCGATTAAAATTGAATAAATTATCGATTTATTCCTTAAAATTCTGATTTTCAGACCAAAAAATCAATAAATCTAGTCGCTGCCCCATATCGATGCTCAATCACACATTTTGCTCATTTCTGCCGTGAAAATTGTTGAAAAAGGGTCAAATTTATCGATTTAAGCAGAGGAAACTAGGAAGGTAGGTAGTTTGTGTATGAAGAATTGGAAAAAAGTTAGAAAAATTAAATTTGAAGCTAAAAAGATTGAAATTTTGAATTTAAAAAGTGATTTTTCACCAGAACAAATAGTTTTTAGGCAAATCAAAATCGAAAAAACGCTTAAAACTGTCTGAAAATGATCAAAACTGACGTTTTCCATCAGTTTTTCACACTTTTCCCTATAATATCGGAAAAATCAATTCTCAACTGAAAAATGCGATTTTTGCCTCAAATATGTGGTTTTTGGTATTTTGGAATTGAAAAAAGCGATAAAAATGGCCAAAAATCTCTCAGAAATGTGACTTTTCAATGTTTTTTTTACATACCTGTGTACTTGTTGATTTCTAAAAAATTGTGACCAAAAATTCATTTTTCACGCTAAAAATAGTGGTTTTTGTGCATTTTAAAGTCGAAAAATCATCAAAAAACACAATTTTCATGCTATACTGACCATTTCAGCTCACTTTTTCATCAAAATTGAGGTAGAATTGGAAGTTTTTCGAGATCGTATCAAAAAATTGGAAATTTCGGTTAGAAATCAGTATTTTTGATTGAAAAAACGCAGAAAATCCCTTACTTTTGGTAGAAAAATGGTCAAAAACCAAGATTTTTGATGAAAAACGAGATTTTCCTCGCTAAAAATCTGTTTTTTGATGAAAAACCTTGATTTTTCTTCTTAAAAATTGAAAAAAACAGTTATTCAGATAGCCTGGCGTTCCTTTGACGCGATTTTCAAGCTCAAATTCATGAAAAACGTACCTGGGGTGCCTGCAGCGCGTTTTCTGAAATGGAATCTCATAAATTAAGAGTCTGGCGCACCTTCGACGTGTTTTCGATTTCAACCGATTTTTCTCAAAAAACCCGATTTTTAACAGATTTTTCTCGAAAAACGTTATCAAATCCCATTTTCCATTCCAAAGACCTTTTTTAGACTCGAAATTCATTGAAAAAACTCAAAAAATAGTTGAAAATTATAATTTTTACTGATTTTTCTCAGAAAAACGCTTAAAAATCTCATTTTTTCACCATTTTCTGTCTGAAAACCGTCATAAGATGTTACAGATGGTCTCCTCTGAGATGGACACACCAATTTTAGCCTAAAATTGGTTATTTTACCCTTAATTTAGTCCAAGAATTGTTGAAAACCGTCATTTTAACCGATTTTACCCTAAAAACCGCTGAAAAACGCCGTTTTTGACCGATATTTCTTGAAAAAACGCTGAAAAATCCATTTTTCCATTATTTTTCGTTAATACTCATTTAATGAATCGCCTTGAGATGTTACAGATGGTCTCCTCCGAAATGGACACAGCAATCGAACTTTTAGCTTAAAATGGGTGGTTTTCACCCTGAGATTGCGCAAAATCGTGTTTTTCAACGGAACATGACTAGTTTAGACTGAAAAATCGCAAAAATACGGCTTGAAATTGTGTTCTTCTGATTTACTTTGTAAAGTCGTTAAAAATCCTCAATTTCACCCGATTTTTCCTGAAAAACTGGTGAAAAACCCCATTTTTAACCGATTTTTCTCGAAAAAACGCTCAAAAATTCATTTTTTCTATCATTTAAATGGGTTGTTTTACCCTGAGATCGCTCAAAATCATGGTTTTCGACGGTTAATAACTGACGAATTTAGACTGAAAAACTGCGAGTATTCCGCTGAAAATCGTGTTTGCAAATTCAAAAATACTGTAAAATCCAACTTTTTTTTACCTAATTTACCTCAAAAAACGTTAAAAATCACCGTTTTTAACCGATTTTTCTCGAAAAATCGCCCAAAATCCCTATTTTTGACTGATTTTTCCCCCAAAACCGCTCAAAAATCTCTTTTTTTTCTATCATTTTCTGTCTGAAAACCGTCTCAAGATGTTACAGATGGTCTCCTCCGAAATGGACACAGCAATCGAGGCGCGGTCTATAGCGACCTCCCCTCTCTCCTCTAAGATCTCCCCGTTATCCCAAATGCAAAAAGAGAAATTGCTGGTAATCCAATGGGAACATCTGAATCTCTACAAGTTCTATCCGATGGCTCTGTGCTCTTCGTGGACGATTCGATGTATGTTGTATCCGATGTCCGTAGTGAAGAGTCGTCTACAACTACAGAGACAGAATAACGAATATAATGGGATGAGGGACGCTTTTGTCAAGATTATCAAGCATGAGGGCATTGGGGCGTTGTATAAAGTGAGTTTTGAGGCAAATTTGGGCTGAAAATGACTGATTTTGGCTGGAAAACATCATAGTTTTAGCTTAAAATATGTTATTCTACCCTAAAACAGCAAAAAATTTACCCTAAATTGGTTTGAAGCTCAAATTGCTGTATAAAATTAGTTTTTCAAGAAATTTGACTGAAAATGTCGATTTTAGACTGAAAAATAGTAAATATTCACCCTGAAACGGTTTTAAACACAATTGTTTATATATAGTAGGTTTCTAGAGGAATTTGAGCTGGAAATCACTGATTTTGACTGGAAAAACAGCATAGTTTCAGCTTTATTTTTATTGCAAAAGTACGGCTTAGTATTTTCTTACTAAAATTAGAAGCCAGTTTTGACCAATAAAACCATCAAAATGTAATTAAAATCGGTCTTAACGTCGAAATCTCCATAGAAATCATGCTCCAACTCAGTTTTTTTTGTCTCAAAACCAGATTTTCTCTCTGAAAAGTGAGAAAAATCACTAAAACTCCTATAAAATCGTGATTTTTTAAATCGAAATTAACATTTTAAGTTGAAGATCTTAAAAATTGGTCGAAATTTAGTGTATTACCATTTTTACATGATAAATCTCAAATTCAGACCAATTTTCGAAGTCTTCTAGTGAAAATGTTCATTTCGGTTTAAAAATTACGATTTTTATGGAATTTTGGTGATTTTTTCTCAATTTTTAGTATGAAAACTTGGTTTTGAGACAAAACTCGAGTTGAAGCATGATTTCTATGTATAATTTGATTTTCAGATCGATTTTAATCACATTTTGATGGTTTTAGTGTAATTTTTTGCTCTTTTTATGCCGAAATTGATGTTTTGGTAAAAAGAAAATTCAGTTTAAAAAAATGTCAAAAATCGGTCGAAAACCGACGATTTTGAGTCGCTGGCCTAGAAACCCGAATTTCCGGGAAACTACACTGCGTCCAATAATCTTAAGGCACCCCCCTAAAATGAAGATTCCGGGAAAATGGGATGTGATCTGAAAAAACTGTGAATGCAGTTCGATTCAGAATCTTTGAAAACCCCCACAACCAAATTTCTAGAAAAAAATACCTATTTTTGAGCACGTGACCTCAAAAAAACACTTTTTTGGCCGTCCAAAAATGTTAAGGCACCCTCGATTTTTTTGATTTTTCACGCATTTGACTAAGTATGAAAGATCTCCAAAACATTATTTATTATTCAAAAACAAAAAAACAAGGCACAATTCAATAACTGGTCTCTCCTCCATTGTTCTGAATAACTTCAACCATCCTATTTTTCATGCTTCCGACCAAGTTCTTCATTTCTGTGTCGCTGATAGCATCCCATGCTGCTAATATTGCAGTTTTGAGGTCGTTGACAGAGTTATATTGCTTCCCATGCTTGTAGATACGACGGACCAGGATCCCCCACAGATTTTCTATGGGGTTGAGATCCGGGCTACGTGCAGGCCAAGCCAAGACTTTGATCTTCTTTGACTGAAACCAAGCTTTAGTCGAATTGCTTGCATGCACGCTGGCATTGTCTTGTTGAAATTGATGACTGCGACGTCTGTTTCGAAAAAATGGAACGATGGCAGTCTGAAGAACTTTTTGATATTCAGTTGAGTCCATTTTATGAGAAGTAAACTGGAGCTTCAATTTTCCATCTTTGCAAAATCCTCCCCAGACCATCAGCGATCCACCTCCAAAGTTTCGACGAAGAAAAAACACCGGATCTTTTCTGAGATCTCTCCAATAAGATCGGTTGCCATCAGGACCATCCAGATTGAATTTTTTCTCATCAGAAAACACCACCTGTAAGTATCAGAAGGTTGAGATAATGTAATAAACATAGTCATTGCTACCTTATCCCAATTTGTGCCCATGTTGTCTTTGACAAACTCCATTCGACGCTTCTTGTGGGCATCTGTCATATTCGGAGCCAAATGTTTTTTTCTGTCGCTTGAGAACACCTGATCGATGCATCGAATTGATTACGGTGTTCTTACACACGTCTAATTTCAGCTCGCCTTTGACATCCATGGCGCTTTTCGTAGTATTTGATACTGCGCGAGTTATGTTTCTCTCGTCCCTTTTTGTCAGTTTTCGGGGACGCCCAGTAGACTTTTTTGTTCCGTAACCAAGAGGATCTTTGAGGTAGTTTTGAACCACGCATCTGCTTTTTCCTATCATCTTGGCCATCTTAGTTTCAGAAACAGTTCCAATGCTTGCCCAGGCATCCAATTGGCCCTGTTGATGAGCGGTGAGAGGAGCTCCGTGTCCCATAGTAGAAGAAAAACAGATAGAATACAATAAAAACAAAAAAAAATTCAAAAATGGATGATCAGATATCCAACTCATCTCATATTCCACGACTTTGCGCAGTGAAAAATCAAAAAATCGAGGGTGCCTTAACATTTTTGGACGGCCAAAAAAGTGTTTTTTTGAGGTCACGTGCTCAAAAATAGGTATTTTTTCTAGAAATTTGGTTGTGGGGGTTTTCAAAGATTCTGAATCGAACTGCATTCACAGTTTTTTCAGATCACATCCCATTTTCCCGGAATCTTCATTTTAGGGGGGTGCCTTAAGATTATTGGACGCAGTGTAGTCCTTCGGATTCGGAAAATATAGACTAGGCCACCAAGACCGTCTTAGACAATTTTCGGATTTCAAAAACGCTAAGATATGCATTTTCACCGATTTCCAGCTCTTAAAAACTCTAAAATTATGAATTTTTCATCGATTTCCACTGAATTTTCCAGCCAGTGGCCTAGAAACCCCCAAAATTTTTTTTCTAGGCCACCAAATCAAGTTTTTGTGAAAAATCGAGCAAAAATGGTCAAAAACCAAGGAATTTGAGTCGGTGGCCTAGAAATCCAAATTCCCGGAAAACTAGTCCGCGAGTCAGAATCTACTGAAAAACAGTTCCAAACCAAAATTTCAAGCAAATTCCACTTCAAAATCGGGACAAAACAGTCAAAAACCAACAATTTTGAGTCGGTGGCCTAGAAATCCGGAAACCCGGAAAACTAGTCCGCGAGTTAGAAAACAAAAACTGGTTTCCAAGGCCACCAGGCCGTTTTTGTCAATTTTTAGATCCCAAAAACTCTCAAACCATGGAATTTTCATCGATCGATTTCCACTGAATTTTCCAGCCAGTGGCCTAGAAACCCCCAAAAATTTGGTTTTCTAGGCCACCAACCCAAATTTTTTGCTCTAACCTTACAAGGGAACCTTTTAAGTGGTCCTTAATGCCAGCAAAAACGACCTATACAGGTCGAAAGAGCATGTTTCAAAACCTATAAATCAACTTTCAAAAGTAGCTTCCGTGACCTGTAAGTGGGTGAAATCTCGACCTGAAAATTGATCAATTTTACCATAGATTTGCTGTTTCTCCTACCACGTTTGTAAAGGCTACGGCGACAATATAAAAACGTGTTCGAGTGGCGCCGGTGGTAAGCGCCTAGGAGGAGAACAATTTTGCGCTGGTTCGATCCCCTCTGGTGGCACCTTTCAACCTGGTGGCACCTTTCAACCGGAACATCTTTCTTATAATCATCAGTTCAAAGGGATTCAGATGGGAATCACGTTGATGGTGGAATCCGAAAAACTATAATATAATGATAACTTCCAAAAAACACTGAAAAAAAAGGAAAAAATATATCAAACGAAAAAAACAGTAGAAGGGATCGAACCAGCGCAAAATTGTTCTCCTCCTAGGCGCTAACCACCTGCGCCACTCGAACACGTTTTTATATTGTCGCCGTAGCCTTTACAAACGTGGTAGGAGAAACAGCAAATCTATGGTAAAATTGATTAATTTTCAGGTCGAGATTTCACCCACTTACAGGTCACGGAAGCTACTTTTGAAAGTTGATTTATAGGTTTTGAAACATGCTCTTTCGACCTGTATAGGTCGTTTTTGCTGGCATTAAGGACCACTTAAAAGGTTCCCTTGTTAGGAAAAGCTTGCGCTTTCTCATATTTTCACAATCTGAAGATGGGTTCCTAATTTCAGTGAAACACTAAATTTATACAATATCAGTCAATTTAAAAATCCTCTCTCGTTTGCAGGGTTTCTGGATGACCCTCCCCCAACTGTCTGCCTCATTCCTCTACTCATCAGCGTATGAACGTGTTCGTGATCTACTCCAAACTCATCTTCACATCACAAATCACTCCGTCGTCTCCGCTCTGGCCGGTGGTATCGCCTCTCCGTGTGCTCAACTCATCTTCGTCCCAACTGATATAGTTGCTCAGCATATGATGGTTCATAATAATCCAGCCGCGTTTGGAGGTGTCAACACCGCCCGTTTTATCTCTACAAAACTGTGATTTTCAGGTGGAAAAAAGAATATTCCAGTCGCCGACGCGATCCGGAAGGACGGTCTCGAAGGGAAACGGACGTTGGGGTTACGAGTGATTCGGGCGGTTTATAAAGTTGACGGAATTTCAGGGTTTTATAGGTGAGGGACTAGGTGTTGAAACGGAGAAAGTTAGGTCATCGAACCTGAAGAAAACCTTTTTCCAGCATTTTGAGGTTATAAAATGCTGCATTTTAACGTTTTTTTGGTCATTTTTACTCAAAAAATGACTTTTTCTCATTTTCCGATATGAAAATGACCTTTTTCCAGCATTTTGAGGCTATAAAGTGCTGTGTTTCACTGGTTTTTTGATCATTTTTACTCGAAAAATGGCTTTTTCTCAGCGGTTTTCTCATTTTCCCATCTGAAAATGACAGATTTTGAATGGTACACTAAAAGTGGCTGAAAATTCCAAAAATGCTGGAAAGTGTGATCATGGCCGAACTTTTTATGTTTGGGTTTCTAGGTCAGAAGTCTCTGTAATTGACGTGGAAGAACTTTCCAACTCTGGTCTAGAAACCAGAATAGAAAACGTTCGGCCATGAGGTCACGCTTTCTGCAATTTTTCAGCCGGAAAAAGTGCGTTTTCAGTGAATTATAAATGGTTTTTTTGTCATTTTTACACTAAAAATGGTATAAAAAGAAGTCGTGGCCTAGGATCCGACAACTCGGCCATCGTGATAAATCACCACGAAAATGACGTGATTTGACACCGTTTTAAACGAGTGTTACCGTAATGTTTTTAGAGAAATTTTTGAATTTTATCATATTTTTCGATTTTTGAGCGAACTTTTTTCTGTTTTCCAGAATAGTTTGATTTCGAAGTAAAATATCACGATGGCCGAGTTGTTGGATTGGGATTTCCTATTCATACCGATTTTAATAATACCACCAATTTGAGGTGAAAACTGGAGAAAACTGGCTGAAAATGATCCAAAAACCGTGAAAAATGACTTGAAATGAGCTGGAAATAGGCTGAAAATGTCGAAAACTGGTCCAAAATGGGTGGAGCTATGCTTCTCGTGCGATTCCCCGCGATGGCCGAGTTGTCGGATCCTAGGCCACGACATCTTTTATACCGATTAGTTTCTTTCCAGAGGCTTCCTATCAGCCATCATGTTATATATACCATCGACAATGGTCTTCTGGTCGACATACTATAATTCGTTGTCAGTGTTTCGGATGATTCGGGAAAAGGTGAGCCTGGAAATGTCTGAAAAATGTCTGAAAACTGGCTGAAAAAGGCCTAAAATGCCCAAAATCGAGCCCAAAACGGCCTGAAACCGGTCGTGAAAGGCCTAAGCGGGGCCTGAGTCAGCCTGAAATGGTAAAAAGCGGGCCTAAAACGCTTTAGATTTTCTGAAAATGAGCGTAGGCAGTGCCTGAAATGCCTAAAACCGCCTAAAACTCGAAAATCGTGTAAAGATCGGCCTAGAATGCCTAAAATACCTAAACCCTACCTAAACCCCGCCCCTTTTTCCAGGTAACCGAACTGGAATACGGTGTAAAACCGACGTCACCATCAGAAGTCGACGATCGGAATCTATTTTTGGATCAAGCGGTCAGCGGATCGATTGGGGGCGTGGCCAGTGCGATGGTCACGAATCCATTGGAAATGCTACGTATTCGGTTACAAGTTAGTCCGGATTTAGGCCCAATTTAGGCCTTTTTAGGCCCAAAAACAATCAAAATCGAGTGATTTTTAGGTCCACCGAACGACATATCGAGAAACAATCGTCAGATTGTGGAAATATGAGAAAGCGCAAGTTTTTACGAAGGTAAGAGCAAAAAATTGGGTTTGGTGGCCTAGAAAACCAAGTTTTGGAGGTTTCTAGGCCACTGGGTGGAAAATTCAGAGGGAATCGACGAAAATTCATAGTTTTTGAGGTTTTGAGATCTAAAAATTGACAAAAACGGCATGGTGGCCTTGGAACCCAGTTTTTGTTTTTCTGACTCGCGGACTAGTTTTCCAGGATTTCGGATTTCTAGGCCACCGACTCAAAATTGTTGGTTTTTGACCGTTTTGATTTTGAAGTGGAAATTGCTTGAAATTTCGGTTTGGAATTTGTTTTCAGTAGATTCTGACTCGCGGACTAGTTTTCCAAGAATTTGGATTTCTAGGCCACCGACTCAAATTCCTTGGTTTTTGACCATTTTTGCTCGATTTTTCACGAGAACCAAGTTTTTTACGTTTTCAGAGTAGTTTCCCAGTTGTTTTGCCAACTTTTTTCGTTGGGGGACTAGTTTTAAACCGAATTTTGGGTTTCTAGGCCACCAACATAAATCCGTCGGCTTTCAGTCATTCTTACCGTTTTTTCACGTTAAATAGCCATTTGACGTGTTCAGAATCGATTTTACAGTACTTTATGTGAATTTTTGGATTCTGAGGGACTATTTTTCTCAAAATTGGGGTTTCTAGGCCACCAACTCAAAAACTTCGTTTTTAGCCAATTTTTACCATTTTCAGCCTAAATGTGCTTAAAAATTGCTTCAAATGAGTTTTTCTGATCATTTTCAAGATTTTTCGAGTGGGGGACTAGTTTTTCCGAAATTTGGTTTTCTAGGCCACCGACTGAAAAACTTCATTTCCAGCCTGTTTTTAACCATTTTTTTGCTTTAATGTGCTGAGAAAACGCTGCAATTTAGTTTTTCTAGCCGTTTTCGAGATTTTTCGAGTGGGGGACTAGTTTTTCCGAAATTTGGTTTTCTAGGCCACGAAATTTTTTTTATCAAAAAACTGATTTTTGATTATTTTTTCCACATTTTCCATTTAAAAGCCTCATTTTTCTATCATTTTTATCTCAAAATCCTACTTTTTACAGGGTCTCGCCCCCCGAATGGTCAACAACGCTCTCTACTCGAGTCTCGTAATGTTGGCCTACGAGAGTGTGAAGCGGTTCTCTGTATTACCCGAATTCAAGAATAAAATTGTTTGGTGATCCCCGATTTCTGCCGATTTTCACAAAAAATTTGAGATTTTTGAGTGAAAAATTGGGATTTTCGGCCATTTTTCACCCAAAAACTCAATTTTCTCCCCGATTTTCTATTGCTCACACGTGTATCTATAAATTTCCCTCTGGTTTTGGTGGCCTAGGTTTTGCCTAACGCGAAAACTCGGCCACCAGCATGAAGCAAAAAAATTAGTCCGATTTTAGCGTTTTTTGTCCCAAAAATTGTAAATTTTGTGTGTTTTGTGTGATCATATCACTATTTTTCGCGATTTTTCTTCGTTTTTAGATTGAAAAAATGGATTTTTTGAGGTTTTTTATTCAAAAATCCCAAAAAATCAATTTTTCCCGCCCAAATCCGTTCTCATAGAACGTATACCCACTCTATTGTATATTCAAGCGCGCTCCATTGAGAATTTTAGTGATTTTCTGGTATTTATCAATGGAGCGCACTTTTTCATCGCTGTCCAACATCCACTGTCTGGTTTCTTCTCCTCTTTGTCTTTTTTCGTCTCATTCAAATTCAGAATTTTAATTTCAATCGATTTTTCGAGTATAAATTTCAGATTTTATTGATTTTTCAGGTTTTTCGGTGTTTGAAACGGTTTTTACAGCCGATTAATGTATATTTTTGTGTATTTTGTATTATGGAGATATATAAATCGCGCTCTATCGGAAATCTGAAAACTGGGAGTTCCAGTAGAGCGCGATTACATTATGACATTGTTTTTTTGTAAAAATTCGAGTTTTCAGCTGAAAATATGAATTTTTATGTGATTTTTTCCAGTTTTTGGCCAAAAATCACTCCCGTAAGTAATGCAAGTGCGCTCTAGTGGAATTCTCTGAAAATTTGAGGTTTTCAGTGTATTTCGTGGTTTTTGATCCGAAAAACGCGAAATTTTCACACTTTTCCTTTCAAAAACCGTATTTTAAGCAATTTTCGATCTCAAAACGCTTAATCTTGTGATACAAGTGCGCTCCAACGAATTTCCTGGGATTTACAGTGATTTTGAAGCTTTTAATGCGAAAAAAAACACCGAGATTCGTCGAAGTTCAGGATTTTTACACTAAAAATTGCGAAAACGCTGGTTTTTTAATGAAAAAATCCGGATTTTCCGTAAATTTGCACTCAAAAACTCTAAATTTCTGTTTTTGGAGGAAATTTCGATTTTTTGCAAAAAAATGCAATTTTTCCCTCCGAAACCACAAAATTACCTTTAGAAATCTCGAAAATCGCATTTTCACAGTATTTCAATTTTCCAGCTTTAGGCCACGCCCCCTGAGCCCCGCCCCCTTCTAGAAGATGTCATACCGCCGCGTGGCATCTCGCTTCGACCGCGTCAATCAATGGCTTCAATTCTCGAGACAATGGCATGTGATCGATGCGAATCAACAGGTAGGAGAAAGTGCGCTCTACTGGACTTTTGTGCTTTGGGGTTTGGAGGAGAACACCGTGTTGTTTTGTAGTTTAGAAATTTAAGGGGTGATTTCTCACGTAATGGTCTGTTATTGGAGAAAAAAGAGAGAAAGTGATGGACAGAGTAGTAAACAAGGGGTCTAGTCGGGGGGTTCAGTGACCAAACATTGTGAAAATAAATAGAAAACAAAAAAAGAAAATAAAGAAAAATAGAAAAAATACAAGTTTTTAGATAAGAAATGAGGGATTTACAGACATTTTTAACAGAAAAATCACGGGGAAACCTTTTTCCAGCATTTTTAGGTTATAAAATGCTGCATTTCAATGGTTTTTTGGTCATTTTTACCTGAAAAATGGCTTTTTCTCAACGGTTTTCTCATTTTCCTATCTGAAAATGACAGATTTTGAATTAGTTTTCGGTCATTTTTACTTGAAAAATGCCAAGTCGTGGCCTAGCATCCGACAATTCAGCCATCGGTATTCCACCACGATAATGACGTTTGGAGGGGAATTTTGGAAGAAAAAACATTGCATTTTATAGAATTTTTTGATTTTCAAGCGATTTTCATATATTTTACAATTTCAATCAATTCTAAACGATAAATGATTAGTTTTCTCAAAATAAATCGTTAGAAAATGGAGAAATTCAAGGAAATCACTCGTTTCCGACTGTTCCGAGTGGCGTCATTTTCGTGGTACAATTTCCACGATGGCCGAGTTTCCGTATTCTAGGCCGGGGGATTTTTATCATACTTGCAAACCGGGCCGACACGGGCCGGCTCGTAACTCTCGTCAAAATGAATATTATGAGCTGAGAAATATACCAAAATGTAGATCTCGGCGAGTTCTATGTCCGTGACCTACTACGGGCCGGATGGCTATTCGTTATTGTGCCGCGGGCCGGCAAAAAGTGCCAAAAAACGGGAAAATGGCCAAAAAAGCCATTCTAGCCCGGCCCGCGACATATTTACGAATAGCCATCCGGCCCGTAGTAGGTCACAGACATAGAACTCGCCGAGATCTACATTTTGGTATATTTTTCAGCTCATAATATTCATTTTGACGCGAGTTACGCCCCAGCCCGGTTTGCAAGTATGATTTTTATTCATTCCGATCCGTGTTATACTGAAAATACCCGGAAAATACCTAAAACCCGAATTTTCAAGCTGAAAAATACTGAAAGTGATCTCATGGCCGAACTTTTTCTGTTTGGGTTTCTAGGCCAGCGGTCTCTATGTGGAAAGTTCCTCCACTCGGCGGTTACGGCTTAGTACTTTCCGCTTTTAGAACGCTGGCCTAGAAACCCCAAACTGAAAAAAGTTCGGCCATGAGATCACACTTTCTGCAATTTTCTTACTGGAAATTCGAATTTTTGGATTTTTGCACATTTCGAAACATATTCCGTTAATCTCCCTTCAAAATCCAAACCCCCGTATTCCAGGACGCGGAACTTCTCGGCGACAAGATTGCCCGTTATCTGGCCGGCAAGCACAAGCCAATCTACCATCCGGAAACTGATTGTGGCGATCACGTCGTCGTGACGAATTGTAAAGATATCGCGATGCACGCATTCGATTGGAAACACACGGTTTACAAGTTCAATATGGAATATCCGAAGAGTAAAGCCGACATTCCCGCGTGGCAGATTCACGAATACGATCCGTGTCGTATCGCGTTTTTGAGCGTTTATAGGGTAAGAAATCAGTCGAAATTCGGGTTTTTAGCCTTAAAAAACCCGGAAACTCGCGAAAATCGAAAAAAAATTGGTGGCCGAGTTTTGGATTTCTAGGCTACCATTGGGTATTCTAAGCCATGTTTCGAAAAATGATATTTTGCGGTGGAAAACAACATTTTACCGAGTTTTTCACCGATTTTGCACTTAAAACAAACAATTTATGGCGATTTTCGATTGAAATTCACCTGATTATGGTCAATTTCCACGAATTTTTACCATTTTTGCTCAAAAAAAGGACTTTTTAGTCGCTCGGCAACAATCTGCTCCGACGTCGTCTAATCCAACGTCTTCATCTGTTTCCCGACTCGGAGATGCCAGAATTCGTCCGTCAAAACGTCGGAAGTCAACTGCGTCAAGTGCAAGAAGTGGTGAAACGTGCCGACGAATACACGCCGGAAGAACGCGCGCGCTTCCCGAAAGTCGTCAAATTCGCCGAGGGACACGTCGTCGACTGGGAGAAGAGCATTCAGAATCCGGGAAGACACTCGAAACCGGTGCCCGGACAGAAGGAGAAATAAGAATATCCATTGATTAGGTCTCTTGTAGAATTGTTCCCAATTTATTCCCCTTTTTTGTTGTTTTGTTGACTCTTTTTTGATGAATTTAATCCTATTTTATTTATATTTGTCACACTTGTTTCGTATTTCTATCTGGTTAATACCTATTTCTAAACACACATTTTCAGTATTTTCATACCTGTTACGGGCCGCCGACCCGGCTCTTCAAATGACAAGTATGACTTCTCTACTTTCAGAAGATCCAAGAGATCTCATCGAGTCGATGCCATATCATCAAATCCATTACAGCTTGAAGTACATGTTCATTTTCTGGTGAAAAACTTTGCGGTATTTGATATGGTTTGGTGCTCAAAGGCGGCCATGAAGACGAACGACTCGAAAGCGTAGATCACTTACACATGTGCAAAAAAGAGTTTAAACAGCAGAACAACTCTTTCTTGCTCATTTGGATGACGAATCAATGTGCATAAATGTGCAGGCAGTGGAATTCTGAAAACATGTGCAAAACGATATTATCCAACGAATTTTATGAATCTTTTTGTCTGAACGTAGATTTATACGAACATGCACTTTTACAAATATTGGTCTTCACTGAGTTTGAGATTGAATGATCAGTTATCATAGTGCGTGCATGCATGAGTAGAGCTCTTTGGTTATCAGTATATGCCACCTTCCATTTTCGGTCCCGTTCTATAATCTTTCTGGGGGAAAAGGGGGGATTGATAATAATCCGGGTGTCCTCTAATGAACACATTGCAGGTGAACACCTTATTAGCATATCTTGGCTGTTGAGATTGCTCGTGTATGAACACGGATTCGAGATCAAAAGAATAGTTGTGAGGGTTGTGGAATAATGTGAAGAAAGTGCGCTTTATTGAAAAACGTGATAGTAAGAACTACGGTAAGTAGAGGAGAAAGTCAAAAATGTTTTTTCTCAATAAAAAGTATAAATTCAATATGTAGTAGACTGCATCGCCGCAACGTCATTTGTATACATTCCGATTCGAGGCACTTCCGTCGATTGACATGAAAATTTTCGGAACATTTCCTTAATTGCCAATCGATAAGGTGTATGAACAATAAGCATAGATATAGTGGTCACTGATCCATGAAGAGTTAGAAACAGTATAACGAAATTAATCATTCCTTGATTATAGTAATTAGTGATAATTGAAGTTAATACTGAGATAGCTGGGCCGATAAGGGTACAAAATGGGATAGCCAGTTGAATCACTAATGCGGTGATGAAGATTCGTTGAATTTTATAGGTTTCAGGGAACATCCGATGGTTCTTCATTTGTTGTTTAATATACCAGTAGATGTAGAACAAAAGAGCAAGGAGCCCGCTGAACCAGACAAGTACCCATACTAAAATTACACCGAGATGGTAGGTGATGTCTTCGACCAGTACTAATATAGGAGCATTGTAGATGTAAGAAGGGAGACATGGTAGTCGCTGTAACCGGAAAACTTTATGGCTGATCTACCGTATGCACAATTAGGCGACTTACCTCAAAAAGACGTTGCTTCGCCGGTTCCTGATCGGGAAGCAAGTATTTAAAGGGTAGTACATAAAAGATAACAATCACGTAAAGAAAAGCTATCCATTTCCTTCGAATCATTGACCAATAGCGTTTACCACGGAATTCGCAGACTATGAAGAATCGGCTTTCGAATAACACTATTATACCGGTTATCAAGACTGAAAAACTCGGAGTTTATAGTAAATGGTACCGTCTGTCGCGCCACCAGCGTAGATATCTCGAATATTCTGAAACTTACACCCTATGAGAACAAATACCATCAGAGTTTGATCTATCGTAGCGACTCCATAATGCCTCAATACACCTAATGGATACCCAACAAACGCTGGTAACAGTACAAACGGCATAGTTAATAAACCAACGGTGTAATCGAATAGAATAATGTTGACATGTAAATTCACTAAATACCACTTCACTTCTTTCATTTGTATCGGTGTTTTTGTAAGAATTATATAAAGTCCAAAGAAATAAATTGGTGTGGATAATACCGTATTTGTATGCAATGCGATGGTCAAGAACTGAGGGGTATCGATGAAGTTGACCACAGGGATACAGGAATTGTTCATTGTGCTGAAATATACTGACACAGCAAATACAAATAAATAAATAAATATGGAGGCGGCGCGAGTGAAAGTTGAGTTCTCAAAACATGTGCAAAACGATATCATCCGTTATTTTATTCACCTTTTGGTCTAAACATAGATTTTTATAAACTTACTTCAAACTACGATCAGAAATGACAGCTGTAAATCGATCATAAAAATCTTTTTCTGCCAAAGTTTCAGTTAATGTCACTTTAAGTCATGGTTTGATTAGCTACGGAGTTACTATTGGAGATCAATATTTTTTTAAAAAAAAGTGCACGCAGTTTGAGTTTTTATAAATCTAAGTTTACGCAAAAAGGTGCATAAAAGTTACTGGGTAATATCGTTTTGCACATGTTTTGAGAATTCAACTTCCGCCGTCGCCGCCTCCATATTAATTTATTTTCACTTATTGTGCCAGCATTTTCCTGAACAATGAACAATTCCTGTACTATGCCGTTTGTACTGTTACCATCGTTTGCTGGGTCCATTGGGTGTATTGAGACATTATGGGGTTTTTACGATAGATCGAACTCTTAGCTTTTGCTCTTTTAGGATGTATGTTTTGAAATAATCTGGAAATGATGGACTTTCGGATGTTTAAACAGTGACCAAAAACGTAAAAACCAGAATGGCGCTACGGTTATGTCAATTGATCAAGAGGTTTTCAGCAGAAGAAAGACAAACACTATCTTATTGGAAATTTCAGGCTATGTTCAAACATGTATTCAGTTATTTTCAGACATGATAACCGGTATAATAGTGTTATTCGAAAGTCGATTCTTCATAGTCTGCGAATTCCGTGGTAAACGCTATTGGTCAATGATTCGAAGGAAATGGATAGTTGCTCTTTACCTTATTGTAATCCTGTATTTTGTACCATTCAAATACTTGCTTCCCGATCAGGAACCGGCGAAGCAACGTCTTTTTGAGGTAAGTCGCTTAATTGAATCAATAATGAGCAGATGAAGATTCTATGAATTTGATAGGTTTGAGAAGTTTTTGAGGAGTTTTTCACATCCTCATACCCTCTGGGAAGATTTTGGCCCTTGAGGCAGTTTGACCCCCAGAGGTATGTTAAACCCCGGTGTTTTTCCTAAGGGAAGAAAACTCGTTAGGTAGATATAAGCATTCCTGCTTATTTTCCTTAAGGGGCTTACAACAAAGTGGGGACCTTTGTATCGCCAAATTTTAAGGCTTCCTGATAGCCGGTAATATCAGATGCTCAACCTGCCACGATCTGATCTGGCATAGTATTTGGATGGTCTTTGTCTCTCGATCTGAAAGAGAGTTCTGGCCTGTAGAATACACGAGTGGCGGGTTGAATGCCGACTGGCGCCGGAGGGGTCAAACCCGAAGGTAAGGCCGTGAGGCTCCTGGCGGGAAACTCCGTCATAGTCCGTGGTGTGTCAACACCCGATGATTATGACAAAGTTGGAGGAATCCTGTGGTGTTAAATTTTGGAAGTGCGAAGGTTAAGTCGGATCCTGAGTCCACTGTGAGCAGCTATACCTGACCAAATAGTGATGCCGGTGGAATCAACTAGGGTGATGATGTTCCCTTAGCTCGATATGCAGGCTCGCCGATGATTCTTCAGTAGTTTTGCAGTGTTTTGGTAAATGTAGACTAACAGAGCGATGAGTCCGTTGAACCAGACAAGTACCCATACTAAATTACACCGAGATGGTAGGTGAGGTCCTCGACAAGTACTAATATAGGAGCACTGTAGATGTACGAAGGGAGACATGGTAGTCGCTGAAACCGGAAAACTTTATGGCTGATCTACCGTATGCACAATTAGGCGACTTACCTCAAAAAGACGTTGCTTAGCTGGTTCCTGATCGGGACACAAGTATTTAAAGGGTAGTACATAAAAGATAACAGTCCAGTAAAGAACAACTATTCATTTCCTTCGAATCATTGACCAATAGCGTTTACCACGGATTTACCACGGATAAACTCAATCTGCGCGCACATTTTCAAATATTGATATCCAATTGTAGTTCCGTAGCTAATCAAACCATGACTTAAAGTGACATTAACTAAAACTTTGGCAGAAAAAGATTTTATGATCGATTTCCAGCTGTCATTTCTGATCGTAGTTTGAAGTAAGTTTATAAAAATCTATGTTTAGCAAAAAAGGTGAATAAAATAATGGAAAATATCGTTTTGCACATGTTTTGAGAATTCAACTTCCGCCGTCGCCGCCTCCATATTTATTTATTTATTTTCACTTATTGTGTCAGTATATTTCTGCACAATGAACAGATCCTGCATCCCTGTGGTCAACTTCATCGATACCCCTCAGTTCTTGACCATAGCATTGCATACAAATACGGTATTATCCACACCAATTTATTTCTTTGGACTTTATATAATTCTTACAAAAACACCGATACAAATGAAAGAAGTGAAGTGGTATTTAGTGAATTTACATGTCAACATTATTCTATTCGATTACACCGTTGGTTTATTAACTATGCCGATTTTATTGTTCCCAAATTTTGCTGGGTATCCATTAGGTGTATTGAGACATTATGGAGTTTCTACGATAGATCAAACTCTGATAGCATTTATTCTCATAGGGTGTAAGTTTCAGAATATTCGAGATATCTACGCTGGTGGCGCGACAGACGGTACCATTTACTATAAACTCCGAGTTTTTCAGTCTTGATAACCGGTATAATAGTGTTATTCGAAAGCCGATTCTTCATAGTCTGCGAATTCCGTGGTAAACGCTATTGGTCAATGATTCGAAGGAAATGGATAGCTTTTCTTTACGTGATTGTTATCTTTTATGTACTACCCTGGAAATACTTGCTTCCCGATCAGGAACCGGCGAAGCAACGTCTTTTTGAGGTAAGTCGCCTAATTGTGCATACGGTAGATCAGCCATAAAGTTTTCTGGTTTCAGCGACTACCATGTCTTCCTTCGTACATCTACAGTGCTCCTATATTAGTACTTGTCGAGGACCTCACCTACCATCTCGGTGTAATTTTAGTATGGGTACTTGTCTGGTTCAACGGGCTACTTGCTCTTTTGTTCTACATCTACTGGTATATTAAAAAACAAATGAAGAACCATCGGATGTCCCCTCAAACCTATCAAATTCAACGAATCTTCATCACCGCATTAGTGATTCAACTGGTTATCCCATCTTGTACACTTGTCGGTCCCGGTATCTCCGTATTAACTTCAGTTATCAATAATTACTATAATCAAGGAATTAATAATTTCGTTATACTGTCTATAACTCTTCATGGATCAGTGACCACTATTTCTATGCTTGTTGTTCATACACCTTATCGATTGGCAATTAAGGAAATGTTTCGAAAATTTTCATGTCGATCGACGGAAGTGCCTCGGATCGGAATGTATACAAATCACGTTGCGGCGATGCAGTCTACTACATATTGAATTTATACTTTTTATTGAGAAAAATAAAATTGTCTAACATTTTATCTTACTTTTTCCTCAAATTTCAAACAATTCAAACAAATCGTCAACTTTCAGATCGTAACCCTAACTCTCGCGTTTATCAATAGAGCTCACTATCTTATCAAATGTTCCACAAGCCTGATAACTGATCTTTTGGTCTCAAATTCGTGATTATGCAAGTGCAAGCACAGTATGCTAATCAGGTTTCCACCTGGACACCCGGATTATTATCAATCCCCCTTTCCCTTCCCGTTCCCCAAGAAGATTTAGAGCGGGACTGGAGAATGGCAGGTGGTGGCATATACTGATAACTAAGGTTATCTACTCATGCATGACCGAATTCGTGTTCCAAACTACATATCAGTGGGCGGAGTCTAGAGGTACCAGTGATAAGTGGGCGGAGCCTAGATAACGTGTATAAAAGGAAGCGGAGTGATAGCTTCCACTATCGTTAGACACTATGTGTAGGTGTCGTCCCAGCGGTGTATCGGTGCTTATTCTTTTAAAATTCTAAAATAAATATATTTATTCTCTATACTTATATCATTACTACGGGTTGTTAACAAGGTAAGTGTGCTCCATTCAATGTTAGGGTTACTACGGTAGAGCTCTAAGAGGAACAATACTGCGATACGCTTAGGAATTAGTGCGCATATGTAATATGCATAAGTGTCTGTCTATCCCGATGAACACTTTAGAACTATGAGTTGTTGAAACCCAAAAGGCGCTATCCGATGCTTCCGGACCCAAAATGCACTTTCCATAAATTGGAAGTGAACCTTTTATATTTCTAGACGTTAGGTAGGCTACCGAGCTTTTTGAAATTCTGGGCAAAAAACTCATCTTTATGTCTGACAAAGCAATAAGTAAGCCTTTCGTCTCTTTGACTTTTCACATCAAATCAAATTAACAAAATGATGAACTTTTCTCTGATAAGAGCGACAGTCGCCGTTGATTGTGAATGTGCCGCGAACCGGGAAACAGTGCCAAACAACGCAAAAATTATCGAAAAATCTATTCTAGCCGGCCCGCACGAACAGCCTTCTAGAAATTTCTCATCTTTCTGATTATTTTCAAATTTATTTCCATGAGCTGAACAAAAACGGAGACCCTTACTGGTAGAAAGCTGAAGTCGATGGCAACGAGGGATTCACTCCATCCAACTACATCCGTATGGCAGGTAAGTCACAAAATTTTCATTTTTTTGCTAAAATCATTCATTTTTTATTGAATTTCATTAAAAATCATAATTTTCTTATAAGAACTGCAAAATTATATTACTTCCAGTTAAATTTTCAAAATTTCCGATTATTTTCATCTAACAACACTCATTTTCACTGAACAATTTTTTAAATTTCGAAATTATAGCATTTCCCTGCAAATTTTGTGGTTTGTTTTGGCAAATTTCAATTAAAAACACTCATTTTTCAATAATGCGGATTGCTCTTTTATCGTTGAGCAGTTAGAGAGAATTTTCAGAAAATAATGAAATGAGAGATTTTTTCGGAAACAAAGGAAGTAGAATTCTAGCTCCTGCTTATACCGCAATTATCCCACCTTCAACTATCACTTCTCATTTTTTTCAGTTTTATAGAAACACTGATATCTACAGTAACCTTCACCACGATCGAAGATGTGTAAAATGGTCTTCCATTCAGTACTATTTGCACTTGGTTTGGTTCTCTGGTACCGAATGATTGTCAATGTTTGGTATGCTTCAAAGCATTTCCCATATCTCTCCTCAGAAAAAGTGAGTTCAGAAGTTTTATTGTTCTGAACATTCCGAATGTTCTAAAATTCCCCCGGTCTGAACATATCAAACCTGAATTACAGCATATATCCACATATGCGTTGGGGCATTCCTGGTGAAAATGGAAAACTAGCGGAGGAAACCAACAATGCTGCCTTCAATTACACAAAGAATTGGATCTTCATTTTTCCTGGGGCATGCTTGCATTAAAACCTAAATACTTAGATTCCGATAAACTTTAGTTACTGGGGTGGTCGAGGCGGATAACGTTAGTTCTTCGATTTTTGTAGTTTTCGTAGTTTAGCCCCATTCCTTACATAAATACACGTTACTGGTCAAAAACTATGGCTTTTTTCCAAAACCCACTTTTTCTGACCAATCACCGCGTTTCTGGGCTAACTTGTAGATTTTGAGAAATACCCCGTTGCTCATCGTTTTCTGAGCGTTTCCTGGCGTTGCTTAGTGTCACTAAGGGTTCAGTTTTTCTTTAAAAAAAAAACATTTTTTCTTAAGGAAATCTTAATTTTCAAAGTTTTTTTTCAAAATTGGCCAAGATTCGGAAAACCTGTTATCATCGTCAATCTCAACAAGAACTTGTTGATTTTGAGACTTTTTTTAGTCGTAAATCATATTTTAGATCTTTCTGAGCTGAAACTACTGGTCAAAAACAGGAATCTTTTCGATAACCGTTTCACTGACCGTGTTTCTAGACTAAGAAAAGCTTTCGTGCTTCAGGTTTTGTCTATTTTTGACAAATAACGTAAAGAACGTGCAAAAAAAAACGAAAGGACTAACTTTCTCCACCTCGGCTACCCCAGCTGACTCCCCTTATTTTGAGAAATCAAAGCGAAAGAACTGCAGTGATTGTGAGATGATGGGGCTGTGCAAATCCGACGAAGAACAACTAGCAGTGACTCCGAAAACGACAATGGGCTCAACTTGTGCCACTCCAACAAAGTAAGTTTCGAAATGTGAAGAATGTCACAAAAACAGTTTCAGACAACGAGGCTACTTGAACTAAAGTTCGAGTGAAAAAGTGAACAATTTGAAAAATGGAAGAGAGACGCAACTCAACAAACGGACAACTCCAAATCTACATCAAGTAAGTCGATAGGTTGAAATAGGCTTGCTTAGGAAATAGTGCGCTCTACTGATAAACGTGACCATTAGGGTTACGGTAACGCCTCTAGCAAAAAATATGTTGTCTTTCCAGATCGTGGAGATTTTCATCAGTCAACGTTTGGGATTGGGAAAAATTCGGCTCAATCGGGTAAGTAGAATGCATTTTGCAACCTTCGTATCGCGGCAGTGATACCGGGGAGTCGATACTCAGCGAATTTTTAATTTTTGCAGACTATCAACAAGATCCACCTGTCTACTCGTAACCCAAGATCTCCGCTCTGTAAGTCAATAATTTGAGTGATTATTTCATTTTCTGAATTTACAGATGAACATTTCAACATTGTCTGTGACTGCAGTCCAGAATCAAGATATTTTAAGCTTGGATAACCGGACGTCGCTCAGGAGGCATCACCATTTATACGATTATTGAGAAGACAGAAAATGAGTAAGTAATCAAAACTAAAGCAGTTTTATCAATTTTATATTTCAGCGAAGAATTCCGATTGCACGCATTCTTTACCACTTTCATAAGCTACTTGAGAGTACAGAAGAACAGCGATCGAAAAGTTATCGAAGGTGAGAAGTGTGTGTGTGCTCACTAGTCGTCAGGAATATGACCTGTTAGGCCTAGGACATTTTGAAACTGATATCTTATGCCCTCGTTTAAATTTTATCTTCCATCTGACTAATATAGATAAATTTCAGAAAAAGACCACGATGGATGTTAGAGCTAACAAGAAGAAGAAGAAGCAAAGAAGACAACTGCTGTGAGAGGAAGTGAGTTTGGGGTCAATAGTTTTAATTTAATTTATTGACTCAAAGAAAAAAATCAATAGTTAACACTTGAGACCTGATCACGCCCCTCACGAGGCAAAAGACCGGGTAGGGGTGGGGGAACAATGGATAAATTAAAGATAATAATGGCAAGGTAGTGTTGGGGGTAGATAAATTAAAAACCGAATAAGACTGACAGTTAAAATGGAATGGGGCAAGTGGGAGGGGGGCGATATAACACATGGGGGTGAGAAAGCTCATAATAAATAGTTCGGGGCACTTGGTTAGTAAATGAGTAGTTTAGTTGATAAGTTTCTACGTTCTGAAGTTGGGACGTTTTGAAACCTGTCATAGGTTGTAGTCGGTACTCCGCGTATTTGAAGGATATCATGTTGACCATTTTCGATAAAAATGGAATTTTGATGCATCCAATTCGATTCTTCCTATTGGACTTTTCAAAACTTTTATCAATGTCCAAAATTTCATAAATTGCAGAGACCACCGAGTGCGAAAAGGAAGGCAATATGAAAGATGAGGAGTTATTCTCATGGAGATTTTGGCTGTTTTGTTGGAGTTGGCGATAGTTACTCAAATCAAATTAATAAATGTATTTTATGAGTCATATCATACCAGTTTTTAAGTTCACGTGTATTGTCATCCACTTGAGTTGGTTTGGTGCAAGAGAGACGCTGTCGTCGCGTCGCGGAGCTATTTGACACAACGCAAAGACAGCCGGAAGGAACCTATTCTTGTTAGGCAAGGAGAGGTGTTTAAGCGTAGAATCCTGCCTACCGTAACCTTAATGACCGTGATTAGAGCGCACTATTTCCCTACCGATAACCTGAGAAACTAAATCTACTTTGATAACCGATCTTCTGATCTCAAGTTCACAGAGCAAGCCCAGTATGCTAATGAGGTGTCCACCTGCTCTTATCCCCGCAGCCCCGAATCATTATCAATCCCGGAAATGGAACGGCAGGTGGCATATCCTGATAACTAAGAGGGGATTCCTATTCTAATAAGGTATTCTACTCCCCACCTGCCATTATCGGTGTTCCACAGAGACCCGGATTAGCAATCCCCCCTTTTTCAGAGTCAGAAATCCCAATAAGCATACAAATAGTAGTCACTGATCCATGCAAAGTACACGACAGTACAGCGAAATTAACCATTCCTCGATTATAGTAATTAGTGATAATTGAAGACAATACGGATATAGCTGGGCCGATAAAAGTACAAAATGGGATAAATAACTAATTCGGTAATAAAGATTCTATGAATTTTATAGGTTTGAGGTGACATCCGATGGTTCTTCAGTAGTTTTGCAGTGTTCCAGTAGATGTAGATCGAAAAAAGGGTGAATATATGTTCAAATATGTATTTAGTTTCTCGCAGACATGATAACCGCTATAATAGTGCTATTCAAAAGCCACGTCTGCGAATTCCGTGGTAAACGCTATTGGTCTATGATTTGAAAGAAATGGATAGATTTTCTTAACGTGGTTTTTATAATTTGTATGCTATCCTTAAAATACATGAGTCCCGATAAGCAACCGGCTAAGCAACGTCTTTTTACTGTAAATGAGTCGCTGGAGATGTATTTGGAATATAGTTGTTGGCTTGCGTTCTTACCCGATGTTTTTTGAAAATCCTTGTCGGAACTTTATTTTTTCACAGTACCCCAAATTTCAAACAATAAAAATGATCAAACAAACAATTTGGCCATCTCCCTATCATAACCCTATCTCTCTTGTTCATCAATTGAGCGCACTATTTTTACAAGTACTCCAAAAGTCTGATAACTAATCTTTCGATTTCAAATTTGCGTTTATGCATGAGCAATCTCAACAGACAGAATATGTTAATCAGGTGTCCATCTGCTCAGTTTCCCTTGGAGACCCGGATTATTATCAATCCCCCCTTTCCCTTCCCGTTCTCCAAGAAGATTATAGAGCGGGGACTGGAGAATGGTAGGTGGTGGCATATACTGATAACTAAGGTTATCTAATCATGCATGAACGAATTCGTGTTCCAAACTACATATCAGTGGGCGGAGTCTAGAGGTACCAGTGATAAGTGGGAGGAGCCTAGATAACGTGTATAAAAAGAAGGGGAGTGATATCTTCCACTATCCTTAGACACTATGTGCAGGTGTCGTCCCAGCAATGTATCGGTGATTATTCTTTTAAAATTCTAATATAAATATATTTATTCTCTATTTTTATCTATTTTTATATCGTTACTTCGAGTGGTTGACAAGGTAAGTGTGTGTGTGTGCTTCACCGATTACTGTGGTTATTAGGGTTACGGTAGGGATTCAAGAGGTCCAATACTACGATAAGCTTAGGATTTAGTGCGCGTATTCATAGGTGTCTGTCTGTCTGTCCATCCCGATGTCCACGAGACTGCCAACACTTTAGCAATGTGAGTTAGAGAAACGCAAAAGGCGTTGCCCGATGCTTCGGGACTAACAAGCTTTTCAAAAATCAGGACTGGAAACAGAGCCAAAAAATGCACAAATTATCGAAAAGTCCATTCTAGCCGGCTCGCAACACATTCACGAATAGCCTTCTAGGAATTTCTAATCTTTCTGGCTATTTCCAAAAGACAAATCTAGTTTTTGAATTTTTTTTCAAATTTGTTTTCCATGAGCTGAACAAAGACGGAGACTCTCACTGGTACAAAGCTGAAGTCGATGGCAACGAGGGATCCGTTCCAACCAACTACATCCGGATGACAGACTGCAACAGGTATGTAAGTTTAAAACAACTAGAGTTTTTTCCTGAGGGTACTACATTTGATTGAAAACTACAATTTTCTGCTTAAAAACCGACAATTATATTATTTCCAACCAAATTTTGTGTTTTTTGCACATTTTCATTTAAAAACACTTAGTTTAGTTAGAGAGAACTTTTAGAAAATCATGAAATGTGCGATGCTAGGAATTCAAAAAAATTGCAATTTTGGAACAGAAAAGTATTCTAGCTCCTATTTTTTCAGTTCTGCAGTGTTCCAAACACGTATGCTTTCCATGTTCAATGGAGTATATCAGCTTTGTTGGGTATTGAAAGAGTAATAACAGTTGTTTGCTACCTCAACCCAGAAAAAGTAAGTTCCATTTTTCGTTCTGAACATTCCGAATGTTCTGAAATTCCACCGGTCTAAACATATCCAGCCTAAATTACAGTTCATGTGGATATGCGTTAGCGCATTCGTGGTGCTTCCTTTCTACTGTGCAAGTGCTAGTGCGTAGAAAATGGAAAACCAGTGGAGGAAACCAACAATGCATGGTCTTCCATCTAGTACTATTTGCATTTGGTTTGATTCTCTGGTGCCGAATGATTGTCAATCTTCGGTATGCTTCAAAGCAACTCTTTCAGTCGCTTTGGCCCTGTCCTCAATGGTCTCCAACTGTACGTTTTTTATGGTTAATATACATATTACATTGTACAACTTCAGAATACATTGGTTAGGTTCAAGACTCTTCCGGACCATCACACAAATGCATCATGGAGAAATAGAAATATAGTAAGTCTCTTAGGTTGGTGTTAAAGGCGCATGGAATCAGTTCGGGGATCAGTCTCCTATAAGTTGTGTAGCACTTTTTGGTTTTGTAGTCTTAAAAAACTAGAAAAAACAGTGCAAAATCCATAAGGATGCGCTTTTAGTACCTACCGTAGAAATTCCACACGGAATTCGGAATTTTTTGAGTCATTTCATTCGGATTTTTTGGCTGAAAATCGGCAGTTTCAGCATAAAGTGTGAAAATGCTAAATTTCCGCAATTCTGGGCTGATAAATAGGATTTCTGGGTGAAACCAGACCGTTTCAGCGTTATAACGTAATTTTTGACTGAAAAATTCATTTTTGGAGCAAATTTAGGCTAGAAAATCGTACTGTAACTACCGTTCGATATGGAACTCCGTGACATTTTTATCAATATAATCTAGCCTATGTGGAAGCCATGGGATATAAAAGTCTCTTATCCAAATTTCGGACCTAATTTTTAAGTGTCCGTTTCAGTTTTGAAAAATTGTTTCTTCTCCAACTTTTGCTACTCTCTTCGTATCGCGACAGTGATACCGAGGAGTCGATACTCAGCGAATTTTTAAATTTTTGCAGGAACTATCAACAAAGTGATTCTGGATATCAACAAGCATCTACCTGTGTACTCCACCCAACCAAAGCAGAACTGAAAAAGTCCAGTTGCTATCAGGTACGTGACTTGTTAGACATTTTGAAAACGGAAGTTTGCGTATTCTTTGTATCCTAGTCGATACTCAGCAAATTTAAATGTTTTTTTTTACTTTTTTCTGAATTTACAGATAAAAAATGCGAACTACACCATCGTCTGTGAATGCTGTGTCCTTCATCACTTCTCAAAATCAATCAAAGTCTCGATACCATTGATATCACCAGGGAGAACATCAGGTACGACTTAATTTTCATTTTCGCTACCTACTAGAAGTGATATCGTCGATAGTTTTAATAAAAATTATAAATTTTTGCAGGAGCCATCAAAAAGATCACAAGGAGGGCACAATCGGATATTTCAACAGCAGATGAATATAAATGATATAAAGACTTGTGGGAATTGGAACTCCTAGAATTAAAAGGAGCGATAAGTGAGAAGACAGAAAATGAGTAAGAAACTAAAGCTAAAACAGTTTTATCAATATTTGTATTTCAGCAAAGAACTCCGATACGCATTCTTTACTACATTCATCAGCTACTTGAAAGCAGAAAAGAACAACGATCAAAAGGTTATCGAAGGTGAGAAAAAAAACTGAAAATTTCATAGGACTTTTTGAAACTGATATCTTTTGTCCTCGCTTGAATCTTATCTGCCATCTGACTAAATATAAATCAATTTCAGAAAAAGACCACGATGGATGTTATAGCTAACAAGAAGAAGGAGAAGAAAAGCCAATGGTGTGAGAGAAAGTGAGTTTGGGATCAGTAGTTCGGGGCCCTTGGTTAGTAATGGGTAGTTTAATTGCTAAGCGTCTACGTTTCGAAATTGGGACGTTTTGAAACAATTCATAGTTACTAAGTGTCTCAGTTTCCAGTCGATCAGCTAATTTTAATGAAATCATGTCTTAACTTGAAGCTGCATCATCCAGAAATGTTTTGCTTTTGAAACTGAAACTGAAACTGTTTATCCCTCAGGCACTTTGGATTTTTAGCGCAGAATATCTGGATTCTGGAGGCCTATCAGCAATTTTTGAAAACTGCATCACTATTAGATTGACTTTCGATAGTGCTATTTTAGACCATTCAATAGCGAGGACAGTTTCTTCCTTCCAAACGTCCCGAATCTATGCCCTAGTTGATGTCGATGCTCAGCGAATTTAAAGGGGATCATGTCTAGACTTTGATCATTTTTGATAAAAGTGACATTTTGATGAAACCTGATTTTCTATTTCTGATTTTGCGTGATTAATATTTTTTCAGACATATAGTGTGAAGACCTCCGAGATCTGAACAAAGGCGTCCACTATATCAACAAGAACACAACAAACATTTATCAAAACCCTCAAGGATATCAGGTATGTAATGACTCGAAACTTTTATCAGTTTCATAATGTCACAGTTCCCAAAGGTCCTGAATCCCCCTATAACATTTCGCAACTTGCAGAGACCACCAAGTGCGAAAGGAAAGGCAGAAGAAAAGATTTGGACGGGCACCGAGGCTTCAATATGGTTGCATGTGGACTTAAAAATTGATTTGGCGATTGTTTTTCAATCAAGTTAATAAATGTATTTTATGAGTTATATCATTCCAGTCTTTCAGTAAACGTGTACTGTCATCAACTTGAGTTGGTTTGGCGCAAGAGAGGCGCTGCGGTCGCGTCGCGGAGCTATTCGACAAAGCGCTGCGTCGCGTACGACAGAAATAATTAAGCAGGCGGGGACCTATTCTTGTCTTAGAATCTTGCCTACCGTAACCCTAATGATCTTGAGATTAAAGCGCACTATCTCTATACAGATAACCTGAGATACATATATCTAGTATGATAACCGATCTTCTGATCTCAAATTCATAGAGTATGCTAATGAGTATGCTAATGAGGTGTCCACCTGCCTGTTCCCTCGGACCCCCGGTCATTATCAATCTCGGAAATGGAATGACAGGTGGCATATGCTGATAACGAAGGGGGGATTCCTATTTTAAGGAAGGTATTCTACTCCCCACCTGCCATTATCGGTGTACCCGGATTAGCATTTCCCCCTTTCTCGGGGTTAGCAAGCGGATATTAATTAGAGGGGAGAGCTCTAGGGAGGTTTCGCAAAATTATTGTCTGGATTAGTGGTTTTGCCTTAAAGGGGGACTGCGCTATTCGAAATGAAAATTTCTTTTTACATGAATCGACGCAGAATTTAGGCTGGACAATAAAATTCTCTTGGAGGTAGGTCAGATAATTTGATTCAAGAGAGTTATGAGCTGCCAAAGTTGTCAAATCGCACCTTTATGGTACACTTTTTCGTTGAATTTTTCATTGAATTTTCCCATGGTGCACGTGAAAAAATAATAAATTTCTAGTAAAAGCGTCATTCTTTTATATAAATATTGTTTTATTGGCGAAACTGAAAAATCTAAATGTGTTTACTTGATATTTGACCTGGATGTCACCTTCTGAGAAATGCTTACCAGTTTGATTTACTGTGAGGCTCCAGAGATTATGAAGTAGAAAGCATGAAATCTCGATACTCTCAATTTTTTCGGTTTTCTTTTTTTCCTAACTTTTTCATTCGATTGTGACCCACTAATTTGTATACAAAAGAATATGGTCGATGAATTGAAGAAAACACGTGTTAGGAAAAAAAGAAAACCGAAAAAATTGAGAGTATCGAGATTTCATGCTTTCTACTTCATAATCTCTGGAGCCTCACAGTAAATCAAACTGGTAAGCATTTCTCAGAAGGTGACATCCAGGTCAAATATCAAGTAAACACATTTAGATTTTTCAGTTTCGCCAATAAAACAATATTTATATAAAAGAATGACGCTTTTACTAGAAATTTATTATTTTTTCACGTGCACCATGGGAAAATTCAATGAAAAATTCAACGAAAAAGTGTACCATAAAGGTGCGATTTGACAACTTTGGCAGCTCATAACTCTCTTGAATCAAATTATCTGACCTACCTCCAAGAGAATTTTATTGTCCAGCCTAAATTCTGCGTCGATTCATGTAAAAAGAAATTTTCATTTCGAATAGCGCAGTCCCCCTTTAAGGATACCAAAAGAGGGGTTATTCATGTTCTCATTTATTTTGCCGAATGGTAAGCCTGTTATACGGTAGCTGGGAATAAGTTATCATGGGATGTACAAATGATAGGGTGATGCAGTTTATTCAATAGTTATGACAATTTAGAAAATAAAGAAATTTGGTAATTGAACAGCGGAGCTCAAACATTCTCACAATTGTTCCTGAATTCCCACCGACTGACGCATAAGGGTATTGCATAAAATGATGTCGCTGAATGTTTACCTACAGTATGACACCTACAGTTTAAAGCAAAAATTAAAGCTTGTTTGTTAATAATCACGACTAGAGAATGTGTTATGAATAAAACAAATGTTTCCTATTTTATTATTGATCTAATTTAAATTATCTTACATTGTTCTTGCCGTAAATTCTTACAATTTCAAATTTAAGTAAAGGGGCTCTAGAAAATGTGCTCAATCTACGGGTCCACTTAGTAGAGGTCTTTATTCCTTATTGTATTTGCATACAGTAAACCCTACAATTGCACCCACCCTTGCCGATACCCCATCTTCCCATATGCTCCACTCTCCTCCTCATCGACTACTTCTTCCATTGCATACGACGATAGTGACTGTCCCGCTCGGCTGCGTCACGTCTCCTATTATCGATTCTTCCCGCTATTTTTGCCTTTTTTACGATGGAACTGAGTAAGCCGTTTCCACTGAGAAAGTTGCCAACACTTATGTTCAGAAAAGTGTTATCCTACTTGCCGCCGCATGAATTGTGAGTTTTTCTGTCGAGAAACTATTTCGTATTTCTATTCTCTTCAGAATCCTTCTGGCTCAGTGCTCAAAGATAACTAAATCTTTCGTCCGAGCTTATTATCCGAGGAAATTGTCGATGACAATGTCCTTCAGTCATTTCGAGATTCAAATCTTTGAAGATGGTCAATGTTATGAATATTCTGCCACTTCTCCTGATCCTTTCCGCCATCCAACAGTCTATTGTCGTTATCCAACGGAGGAATCGGTAAAAAGAACACTCGAGTTGATGGATACATTTTATAATACACTCGGTGCTACATTGGCAATGATCAAGTTATATTCTCTTGGAGAAGTCGATGTTTCAATTATTATCGATCGGGTACACAGGAATCAACCAGAGTTGCAAAGACTCAAGTGGAAAGTGGTGCAAGTATCTGAAAGTACTAAACATTGCATTTTGGAGAAGTTGAAGCTCAGAGAGCTTATTATTGAATTCTCCAAATGGTTCAAGCTCTCCGATTTGTTGTCATTGTCATCCACGTGTGCCAAATTCGCATTGGAACGATCTACATGGACTGGAGAAGATTTGAACGCTCTCTTGAAAGAATGGGTCAAGGGTCGACTTCCCAACTTATCGTTTTTCTGGATAGAAAGTCAGCGCTTTGATGAAGAGACGGCAAAAAATGGATTGGAGCTGTTGGATTCAAATCTGTAAGTCGGATGTTGCCTACTAACCAACAAATCGACATTTTCAGATTTGTTCAGCCTGCCGGTTGGGCAGTCCAGTGGAAATTCATCCGGAATGTAAATGGAAGTTTCGCCGCATTCCATTTCAATTCATTTGGGGATTGGCTTTCATATTTCAAGTTTGTTTTACTTCCGTGTCCGAGAAACACGAAAACGGAAAATTCGGCCATTAGTGACTACTTTGACCATTTTCGGACTGAAACTTCGTTGTTTTTAAAAGAATATTTATAGGAATGCCCATTTTTATCCATACTTGTCAACGGGCCGAAACGGGCCAAAACGGGCCGGCATATTATGAGCTGAAAAACATGCCAAAATGTAGATCTCGACGAGTTCTATGTCCGTGACCTCTTACGGGCCGGATGGCTATTCGTTAATGTGCCGCGGGCCGGGAAAAAGTGCCAAAAAACGCGAAAATGGCCAAAAAAGCCAGTCTAGCCCGGCCCGCGACATATTAAAGAATAGCCATCCGGCCCGTAGTAGATCACGGACATAGAACTCGTCGAGATCTACATTTTGGTATATTTTTCAGCTCATAATATTCATTTTGACGCGAGTTACGAGCCGGCCCGTGTCGGCCCGTTTCGGCCCGTTGACAAGTATGCTTTTTCTGTAAATTTTGAAACATATTCCCAATTGTTCCCGAAATCCCCCTTTGCACTCGCCAAATTGTTTTTTTTTCTGAAAAACGCAAAATTTTGCTCCTCCTACTTTTGCAGTTTGTCGCAGGTTTTTCAAACGGCAACATTGCAAAACTGGGAGGAGCGAAAAATTGCGTTCTTATTTACAAAAAAACTGATAAAATAAAATAATTCGGAATATTCAACTGCTTTGATGAAACTCGTCGCTCATATTATCATTTCTTCTTTATTATGTCATTTTATGAAACCACAACCGTTGTGCGGCGGAGCGCGGTTCTCCCGCACTGTTGTGTTAAACTAATTACAAAAGATGTACAAAATGCGTCAATATTATCCAAATAGAGCCGAAAAAAGACAGGGAATGCGTATAGAAAGTGAATATTCAGAAGACCCTCTAGATATACTTAAGGAATTGAAGGATGAAGAATGAGAGAGCAATCGAGAGAAGTCCAATAATATACATCGCCTTATCTCTGCTAATAACCGGGCGGTTCTCAGCAAGAACGTGTCCATTGAATCCAATGAGTTCCGGGCTCAACGATCGATAATTGATCAGAACGGAGTCGCCGTCGAAGGAGAGTTCCTCATGGAGAAATTCGCAAATGGCGACGGTGTACTCCTCGGTGAGAACCGGTGTCAACGGAGTCGATGTGGTGACTTCGAGAACGGCGTGAGAGTCGGTGAGACGGCCACGTGTCATACGGCATTTGGTGTCAATCTGGAGAGAGGGAATTGGATTTTGAGAGATCTATTGGAGGGGTCTTACCGCCACAAAAATCTGACTTTCCGGTCTTTTCATCACTTTGGCCATGTGGACGGCAAAGCGGACCTGGAAATGGGGGTTTTAGTATGCTTTAATCGAGAAATTGTGAATTCGGACAGTTTTTGTCAAAAAAAAAAGACTTTCTGCTCGAAATTTCACTTATATCACTTTTTCTTTAAAAAAAACGCATTGTTTGACCAGAAAAACTGGATTTTTACCAAGTAAGAGCGAGTTTTCAGTGACAGTCAATTTAACTGAAAACAACTAATTTTTCGATCAAGCAGCTGGTTTTACTTCAACTTTCATCGTAAAATCATAATTTCCATTCAAATTAAGCTCGGAATCTTCGAATTCAAACTAATTCGCCTGATTTTAACCCAATAACTCAGTTTTTACTTGAAATAACCAGTCTCTGTGGCTTAATTGTGTTTTTCAGACTACCAAACATTAATATTCATAGTTTTCGCTATGAAAAACAGCTGAACGTTGTAAAAATTATTTTTTCTGTCTCAAAAACTGTTAACTTTGATTCAAAAACATACATTTTAGTATTAAAGACAGTGTTTTTAATCGAAATTCACCAATTTTGAGAAAGAAAATCTAATTTTAACAAAATTTATCTGCTTTTCATAGCGCAAACTATGAATATTAATGTTTGATAGTCTGAAAAACAAATGAAGCCGCAGAAACAAGTTGTTTCAAGTAAAATAAAAGAAATTTCAGCAGAAAAATCAGTTTTTCTCCGATAAAACACACATTTTCTAATAAAAAATCAACATTTTAGGCTGAATTGCTAGTTCCTAGCTTAATTTAGGTAGAAATTGTGATTTAAAGATGAAAATTGAGGTGAAAACAGCAGCTTGATCGATAAATCAGCAGTTTTCAGTAAAATTGAGTATTTTTCACATAAGATTCACCCTGTTTTGTAAAAAAAACCAGTTTTTCTGGTCAAACAATGTTTTTTTTGGAGAAAATTGCAATTTTTGAGCTAAAAGCGCATATTTTTAGTCAAAAAACTGTCCAAGTGGTCAATTTCTCAGTTAGAACCAACTTTCATGGTAAACATTCAGTTATTCTGGTAAAACAATGCATTTTTCGGACTAAAAATACCGATTTTCGTCAATGAATCAGAGTTTTAAGCAGCATTTTGCATTTTTAGGTCAAAATCGCAATTTCTCGATCTTTTCGCTTTTTTGCTCTCCTCCTCACTTCAAAATCATCCGGCACATTTTTGTGCGTCGTTTGCATTTTGATGACGGGCATTCTGTAATTGTTTCTTGAAAATCTGGAAAAAATTTGGGCAAAAAACAGATATTTTCATGCGGTTTTTACCAAAAAAGCTCTAAAAACTTGGAAAATCCACTAAAAACTCAAGAATTCTTCATTCTACTGGCAAAAACACAAATAAATCAATAGAAATTAAAGTCCACAGAGAGATCTCAACGCCTCCCCGACGTCTCCGTTGGTGTCGATGAGTTTAGCGCGTACGGTGGCCTCCGGAAGCTCCAATTCGTTCATTATCAACTGCAAATCCTCCTTTTTGATATTGATTTTCGGGCGAGCCGGTGCGGACGCGTTGAACAGATTTCCCAGCGCGTCGGTGTTCAATTTGAGGTCGTCGCCGTCCTCTTTTGTGTCGGAAACCTGGAAAATTGCGGTTTTTTTGCTTAGAAATTGAAAATTTTTGCTTGAATCCTTACTTCCGGAATGTAATGCTCGTCAAAGTCACTTTCCTCGCCACTTGAGCTCATTCTCTAGGTGAAAATTCGATTTTTTCAATTTTCAAGGCTCTGAACTCATTTTTTCGTCGTTTTCTTCTGAAAAACCACACAAAAACCCCAAAAAACACAGTTTTCTGACGTAAAATCTTGATTTTTATGTCAAAACCACAGATTTTGTCAAAAATGGCAATTCCCAACTGTAAACTCGAATTTCCCAGCGATATACTCAACTTCTCGCCGAAAAATGCGGTTTTCAGGCGATTTTTGTCTGACAATTAGAAATTATTTGCCAAAAACACGATTTTCTGCGTGTGAACCATGAAAAATGTCGTTTTCAGTCGTTTCCTTCTCAAAAACCAACCAAAACTGCATAAGACACGCCTCTTAAGACTTCCAAACCTAGATTTTCTCACGAACTCTTGATTTTTGGCAAAAAACTCGTTTTTTTTATTAGATTTTGAGGGAAAATTGGGTTTTTCAGCTTAAAATCCGTGTTTTTGAGCTGGAAATGAGCTAAAACCCTATTTTCCCTCAAAATTCAATAAAAAAGCGAGTTTTTCAACCAAAATAACGATTTTGGTAGAAAAACTAGGATTGGAGGTCTTGAACGGGATGTTTTATGTAGCTTTGGGTGTTTTGAAAAAAAAACGATAAAAAACGGCATTTCTCATGATTTACGCGTTGAAAATCGTGTTTTTGGCAGATAATTTTGAATTTTCAGATGGAAATCGACTGGAAATCGTATTTTTCAGCTCTAAATTGAGCATCTCGCTGGAAAATTCGCGTTTGCAGCTGGGAATTGTCTTTTTTCGGAGAAATCTGGGGTTTTGACTAAAAAATCAAGATTTTATATCAAAATCCGTGTTTTTCAGCCAAAAATGATGATTCCATTCTGTTTTAACCAGTTTTGGGTGGTTTTGAGAGGAAAAAGATTAAAAAATTAACTCGGAGCCCAGAAACTTCCAAATTTCTCGAGAGAAAAATGGGGAAAAGTGAGAAAAGAGATTGTTACACTACTCGGCGCCGGCTATTTGCTCTCAGTGCTCTCTCGGCAACACCAATAGGTCAAAACGCGCTGACTCACTTTCGACAACTCCTCGCTTCCCCAGTTGTGCTTGTCCACTTGCTGTTTCTCTTCTTCATCGGCCATTTTCTGAATTAAAACTTGATTATTTTTGAAAAATTCTTAGATTTATCGATTTTTCAGCTTTTCTGCTAGCGATTCATACAAAAATTATTCAAAAAACGATGAAAAATAAGAAAGAAAACTTGATTTGAAAAAATTTTTCCGCAAAAAATAAATATTTTCTGGCAACGACACTCCGAAATCACGTGGCGCGTGTTGTTTATCACGTGGTGTTAAACGCGCGCGAACTTTGAATTCTAGTTTTTGGCGCTAAACTATAAGCGCGCGTAAAAACGGAGCATCGTTGGGCACCTTTTAATTATTAATGGTCCCATTTCTGGGGACCACCGGGGGCGGTTTTCATCAATTTTTTTTGTTTTCGGGTTGTTTTTTGGTGAAAAGAATAAAAAATTAGGTAAAAATAGACAAAAATGCTATAGAATAGGAGAAAATTTTGGTTTTAGGATACTGTTATGGAAAATTGAAGGTAAAAACATGATTTTTTGAGTTTAAGGTCATTTTTCGTGATCAAGTGACTAAAAATGTGCCCATTTTCTATTAAAATTGTGAGGGGTAAAAACAACACGTTTCAGTTTTTCTTTCGAAAAAACCGCGAAAAACTGGTTTTTGGTTCTTTTTTCCGCGGTTTTTCTCGAAAACCGCTGATTTTTAGTGCAAAGTGATTATTTTTGCCTGAAAAACACGGTTTTTGCGGTAAAATCTTGATTTTTATGTCGAAACTTCAGATTTTTCTGAAAAAAGACGATTCACGATTTCAAGCTTAAAAATGCGCAAAATGACGATTTTTCCCCCAAACGGTCGCTTCTCACCTTCCTTTTGCATTCGTCACCTCTCAAATGTTTTGATTCAAAAGAGAAGACAAAAAATGCATTTCGTCATGCTTCTCCCCCTGAAAAACCACATACAAGTGACGATTTTGATGGTTTTATGCAGTTTTTGGTATGAAAACTAGAGTTTTTCTTTGGGTTTTTAGTCGGAAAGGTTAGTTTTAGACTTTGCAATCGAGATTTTACGCCAGAAACTGTGTTTTTCAGCCGAAAATGATGATTTTGCCCTGAAAATTAGAAATTTTGAAAATCCTTTAATCTTTTAATAGAAAATGAGCACTTTTTTGGTTTTTTCAAAACTTTTTTGAGCCATTTCCCCGCAGTTTCCCTTTGGAAACTACAATCTATCCCCGAATCTCCTCCCCCGCCTCCTGCATATTATGCAATCAGAATTTTCACTTTTCACGAAAAAAATTTCGAAACCTTTCCGTTTCACACTTCAAATTTCCCCTTGAAATGCTTCCAACCACTTAAATGGTGTAATAATGAGTCAGTTGCCGTCGCCCTAACGTCATCTGAATCCTCCTTCCGAATCGATTCGAATCGGTCGTGACCAGTTAGGGGGGAGGAGGACAGGTTCTCTTGTGTCTGTGGGTTATTCCATTCCCCTGGCTGTGTCCACCCTGCGGTTTTAACGTTCCTCCTTCTCCTAGTCGTTTTATAGTTGTCTAGCCATGAGATTTCCACTATTAATAGTCCAAAAACCACATGTTTTTTTAAAGTTTTAGCGATTTTTTAGGGGGTTTCAGCGAAAAACTAGCGAGAGAGGTCATTTTTAAGCATTTTAGATCGGTTTTGGCTGAAAAACGCTGCATGAATCAGAAAAATTGAAGCAAATTGAGACTTTTTGATCGAAAATGACGGTTTGACGATTCTTTCATGATTAATCCGATTCTAAGCAGTTCTTAACCAGGCAGATCTGATTTGAGCGAAATTCAGATCTCTATGGTTCTATATCAGACGGTTACTAGTCTGACGGTGACAGTTCTGAAACGGACTGTTCTGAAACGGACGGTTCTTATCCAGGTGGTTCGGAAACGAACTGTTCTAGAACTGACAGTTCTGAAACGGACGGCTTCTACTCTAGTCAGTTCTAATTGGAACGTTGTTCTAACCCGGGTTTCGATCAAAGTTCTTACTGTCGAAAAAATAAAGTTTGGCCAAGGATTTTCAAAAAAAATTTTCGCGGGCAAAACACTTTAGTGCATTTGTGAACTATTTGGAAATTCTGTGATCACCATCAATCTAAACTGGAAATTGTTGCTTTTGAGACTGTTTTCAGTCGCAAACCCGCTGATTTTCAGTTTGAGCTGAAAATTACAGTTTTCCTCGATTTTTGAGCCCAAAAACCTCAGATTCTGAGGCTTTTTCCTTCGAAATCGGTCAAGATTCGGAAATTCTGCGATCATCATCAATCTCAACTGGAAATTTTTGGTTTTTTGTGGTCTGACGCACATTTTCCACAACTAGAAAGGGCTACTGTAGCATTTCTTTGTTGCTGTAACTTTCTAATCAACAGATAGAGAAAAGAAGAGAAATGTTGTGAAAACATTGCTTAGCCTTCACAAAATTGCATTTTTTGTGAAGTTTTCTCGCGAAAAATTGGCTGAAAATGTCTATTTTCAGACAGAAAAGTTGGTTTTTGCTCATTTTCGCAGTTTCAGTTACTCAGGGTTAGTTTCCAGCACTTTTCAGTTGGATTTTCATGATTTGGTCTGATGGTAGTCTTATGAAGACGGTTTTGAAACGGATATTTGCCCAAATGAGACGACTTATACTCGTATTGCTCCAAATGAGACCACCCAATATATACTAATCCGCTGTGACATCTGTCCCCCCGCACACATTACATACATATTGTTCTATTCGGTTTCCCCTCACTGAACGGATTCCACACATCTGTTGCATTATCTGAGTCTCTCAGTCTGTGAGTCTCAGACCATAAAATTGTCAAATTCTGTCAGAAAAACGGCTGTGTTTTTCGATTTTTTGATGATTTACATCGTGGCGAACAGAGATAATCAATAAATGAGGTCTCTCTGATGACCATTCTCTCCCCCTCTGTCAAGGACGTTCTTTCGCTCTTAGTCACCTCCATCCCCCCCCACCGCTCTCAAGTACACAAGGCGGTCTCCTCTTTTTTATCAACATTGCCCTTCCCACCCCATTCGATTTGCGCGGTCCATTCACCACCCGCCGATCGATTGGTCCGTAATGTTGGTTTGCACAGTTTTTCCACAAGTTGGAGACGCAGATCCTTGGATCATCGTGGAAAATTCTGGAAGATTCCATCGATGATGGCGTCCAAAATCGCGTTATCACTGAATAATCTCGATTTTCTGCTTAAATATCGGCGGAAAATAAGGAATAGCCGGTACTTTTGTAGTCTTTTCTGAGTAATCAGTTTGCAAACTTCGGTTATGAAGGATCGAGACTTTTTGAAGTGACCGAAAACGTCTAATTGATCAAAATCGCTCAAAATTGGTGATAAAATTTGAAAATTTGACAAAAATTGGTGAAAATCGCTCAAAATTGGATAAATGGTCGAATTTTGAGCGATTTTCATCGATTTTCGGTCAAATTTTTAAGTTTTGCCACCAATTTTGAGCGATTTTGATCAATTAGACGTTTCCGGTCACTTCTAAAGTCCTTGATTCTTGATAACCGGAGATTGCAAACTGAATACTGGGAAAAAGGATGCAAAAGTAGCGGATTTACCTCATTTTTAACTGTTTTTAGACAGAAAATCGAGAGTTTTGAGTGAAAACGCAATTTTCTACGATTTTTCGCCGAAAAACTTGAGATTTTCACGATTTCTCTCTCCTGACAGTTTATTTCCCCAGAAAATCGGTTGAACCTCAATAGAGCACAGTTTCCTCGCTTTAGACTACATTTTTTTTTGAAAAACCTGTGATTCTCCGCTTTTTTGTCAATGGAGCATGTTTTCATTCTTTATAAATTTTAATTTTTCTCTGAAATCACTCAATTCCTCATCTTTCACGGCGGGTTTCAATGAAAATCACTCTAAATCTCTCATTTCTATCATTTCTAGGCCACCAACTCCAAAATCGTGGCCTAGGAAACCAAAACTCGGCCATCAACAACTTTTTTACCGTTTTCAGCTTATTTTTCTATCGAAAAGCTTCAAATTTTGATTAAAATCGTAGCTTTTTGATAGAAAATTGAGCTGAAAACGGTTAAAAGTGGAATCTTCTTGATGGTCGAGTTTTGGTTTTCTAGGCCATGATTTCCGGAGTTTGACAGGAAAAAGTTGGGTTTTTGAATCCATTTTTGAGCCGAAACCGACTGAAATCGCTAGATGGCCGAGTTTCGGATTCCTAGGCCACCAAAGTTTAGACAACAAAAAACCACTCAATTGATTAACACTGTCCCCCGTATCTCTACACTGATAGAGTCAATATATCAGTTGTTTGTCTTCTCTCCACATGACAATAGCCCTTCCTTCCTTCCCCTTCTTCATCATCATTACAAAAACGTTCGGCAGTTTTTTGTATCGGAAGGGTGTGCCCCCAATCTTTCGACACACACTATCTTGATTTTCGTCTCCATCCCCGCTAGAGGCGGTAGGTCAAAAAACCTTATTTTGACTTGACTAACGCGAAAAACATATAGAACATCCATCTGTCAGTTATGCATCAGTAATCTGACATTTTCGGGTGTCGTTTTTCCGTTTTTTAGCGGTTTTTAGCGGTTTTTTCGGCTATTTTCCTCCTAAATTATAGGAGAAATAACTCGGAGGAGGCTAAATTATCGGAGAAACAGTGTAAAAGTGAGAAGAATGGGTGATTAACCGATTCTTTCAGGTCACCTTTCGCTTTCTCTCATGATAACCTCCTTTTACGGGAGAATCGCTCAGTTGGAGACGGTCGGAAAATGAGAAAAAGAAAAATTGAGAGAAGATGAAGCCGCCGCGGTGACGGATGACCGGCTACATCTTCTCCTTTTTCTTCTTCTCATAGACGATGCCTTATTTGCATTTATACGGCCAACCGACTACTGTCCCGGTCTCTAATATAGCGATTTTTCTCCAGAAAACTCAAGAATTTGAGGTTTTTCCCGTTCAAAAATCGCATTTTTGAAGCAATTTTTGAGACAGTTACCTTCATCTCCCCCAGAAAACTCGAGAATTTGAGGGTTTTTTCGTCCGAAAATCGCATTTTGAGTCAAATACCTCTGCGATTCTGGAAATCAGCGAATCGGTTTTTTTTTGACCCTGGAAATCCAGAGAGTTGGATTCAGAATTCTGACGACGTCAGTTTATGAATTTTATGAGTTTTTACCTCAGAAACCTGATCTGTGTGCAAAATCGCCGCTGAAATTGAGCAGAATTCGATCAACCGACTCATTTGAGCCATTTTCTCCAGAAAACTCGAGAATTTGAGAGTTTTTTCGTCCAAAAATCGCATTTTTAAAGCGATTTTTGAGTCAATTACCTCATATGATTCTGGAAATCAGCAAAATGAAAGTGTCTTTTGATGGAATTATAGAGAATTCCACCATCCAAAGTATCACTGGCGATCTAGGCCTGAAATTCTGGAAAAAGCTTGAAAAGAAGTTTCAGCATGTGTTTCAGCTAGAACATTTGAGTTTTTGAGTGATTTTGAGCTCAAAAACCCGCATTTTTGCTGAAAAAAAATCCTTCAAGTTCAAGGAATTCTCACTATTTCACTCATTTTCGTCATTTTTAGTCCTAAATTGGCCAGTTTGGGTCCGACTACTGTCCCGGACGGCTTGTCGCCCGATTTCCCATATTTTTCTCGTTTTGTGTAACTTTTGCGTTGGAAAGTTCACACAATTTTCGGTCTGACAGTAAAGTTCAGCTAGCAGAGTAGCTACTGTAGCATTTCTTTGTGTTGCTGTAACTTTCTGGCCGACAGATAGATAGAAGGAGAGAAATGTTGTGAAAACATTGCTCAGCTTTCACAAAATTGCTTTTTTTTGTAAAGTTCTCTTGCGAAAGATGCATTTTCAGAGCAAAAATTGGCTGAAAATGCCTATTTTTGACACTTTTTTGGTCAAAATCAGCTGATTTGTGGCTTTTTTCGGCTGAAAATACCGTAAAACCTCATTCCAGGAGTTCTAGAAACTCGGAATTGCTTGAATAGAAGTTTCAGTATCGGTTTCTGCTAGAAAACTCGAGTTTTCGAGTGATTTTGAGGCTAAAACCCTCGATTTATGCTGAAAAAAAGCTTCTAAACTAACAAAATGTTGATTTTGAGACTGTTTTCAGACATAAACCCGCCGATTTTCAATTCGAGCTGAAAATTACAGTTTTTCTTGATTTTCGAGCCAAAAAACCTCAGATTCTGGGGCTTCCGCCTCCGCTATACCTCACTTCTAAAAAATTCTGGAAAATCGTGTTTTCTGAATTCAGAATGCTCAGAAAATAACATTTTTGAGAGATTCTGGTAGGAAAAACCTTTATTTTCCAAGTTTTTCTGTCGAAATCGGTCGAGATCTTGTTCCGAGATCTGGAAGCTTCTCGCTATGAGCGATTTTCTAATAAAAAGTAGAAATCTCGAAATCCTGCAGGTTTTCCGTTTTTTTTTCTCCTTCGATTTAGCTAATAGCCATTGTTCTCTTCTCTCCCCATCTCTCCCAGCCCCAGCAACCCTCCAATTTCACCTTCAAACCAACATCGAAACGTAACAATCTCTTTTCATCATGAATTTGACCTTCTGACTGTGTGTGTCCACTCCCACCACTCTCATTCCAACAGTCACTTTCTAATCGGTTTTCGAAATGAAACCAACCGATTTCCTCTCTTTTTTTGGACAAAGAGAGAATCGATTTGTTTTTTTCCTTTTGGAATACCATTTGGGTCATTTGGACCCAAGGATTCTGAAAAAAGAAAAACTGAGAACCGGTTCGGTGGAAGAACTTTACGCCTTGTGGCCTAGAAATCCAAATTGGAAAAAAATCGGCCAGCAATGACTAATTTCTCTCAAAAAAAACCCGATTTTTCCGCTCAAAATTGCAAAATTAGGCATTGCTGGCCGAATTTTGGGTTCCTAGGCCACTAGTAGGAATGCTCTTCCACGGTTCATAGCTTCAAATGACAAGAACTTTGGAGGTGGAAGAGCTTTCCGTCTTGTGGCCTAGAAACCGAAATTTGAAAAAAATCGGCCAGCAATGACGGTTTTTGGCTAACATTGAGGTTTTGACCGTTTTTCGGCTCCCGTTTCGAAATGAGAAGTAAGCGCAAGGGCGCTCCATTGAGAAAATGGTCCGAAAACGGAGCGATAGTTCTTAAACGTAACAATTTAAGAATGTGCATCAAAATGTGCAGAAAATATGAACATTCTCATGGATAATCGTCAAAAATCCTGGAAAATTCGTAAAAACGCTGTTTTTCAGCGTTTTTTACAGAATTTTTTCGGTGGTACACACTCTCAAATTGTTACGTTTAAGAACTGTCGCCCCGTTTTAGAACCGCTCTCTCTATGGAGCGCACTTGCACTTACTTCTGATTTCGAGACGGGAGCCGAAAAACGTTCAAAACCTCAATGTTTCATTGCTGGCCGATTTTTTTCAAGTTTTGGATCCTAGGCCACGAGACGGAGAGCTCTTCCACACCGCTTCTCATCATTTGAAGCTACTAGTCGTGGAAGAGCATTCCCACTCGTGGCCTAGAAACCCAAAATTCGGCCAAAAATGTCAAATTTCGGGGTTTTTGAGCTGAAAATAGGAGTTTTCAGAAGAATTAGTCATTGCTGGCCGATCTTTTCGAATTTGAGTTCCTAGGCCACGAGACGGACTCCGCTTCCTATGACTTTTAACCTATTCCGTCACAATTACTTCATCCATTCATTCAATCTCATTGCATAACGGTAAATCGTAAACCAGTTATCCGAATGTTACATAATTGTGGAACCCCCTCCCCACTCGTTATGACGAATAATCGAGAAGTAGCTAAACTCTCTTCTCTCGTTGGTGACGACGACGACAGCGTCAAGTAATCGGATTCCATTTCCAATTTTCTACTATTTTCCCTTATCCTATTCCATTCCACACACCGCCCATCTTCTTCGTCGTCTTCAATTTCTTCTTCGTTTCCATCCATCTACTACACTTTCGGTAGAGCGCATCTGCATTCGGACTCTGAAAATCTGGAAATTTCACTCAAAAACTCAATTTCAGGCATTGCTGGCCGAATTTTGGGTTTCTAGGCCACTAGTGGGAATGCTCTTCCACGGGTTCAAATGACGAGAACTGCTGGAATGTGGCCTAGGAACCCATATTTGAAAAACATCGGCCAGCAATGGCTCATTTTGGGTTTTATGGAGGTTTTGAACGTTTTTCGGCTCCCGTTTCGAAATCGGAAATGAGAGTAAGTGCGCTCTATTGAGAAAATGGTTCTAAAACGGGGCGACAGTTCTTAAACGTAACAATTTGAGAATGTATATCAAATGGAGTCGAAGATATGAACAATTCTCATGGATAATCGTCGAAAACCCTGGAAAATCCTTCAAAAACACGAAATTTCAGTTAGAAAACAGCTGAAAATCCGCGTTTTTGAAGAATTTTCTAGGGTTTTTTTGACGATTATCAATGAAAATGTTCATATTTTCGACACATTTTGAAACAAATTCTTAAATTGTTATGTTTAATAACTGTCACCCCGTTTTAGAACCATTTTCTCAATAGAGCGCACTTACGCTTACTTCTGATTTCGAAAAGGGAGCTGAAAATGTTCAAAACCTCAAAATCAGTCCTTGCTGGCCGAAGTTTTTCAAATTTGGGTTCCTAGGCCACAAAACGGAAAGCTCTTCCACCTCAACACGAAAGAGCATTCCCAGTCGTGGCCTAGAAACCCAAAATTCGGCGAGCAATGCCTATTTGTGATTTTTTGAGCTGAAAATCTGGTTTTTTTGAGTGAATTTTTCAGTTTTTTCTTTTCTCAGTAGAGCGCGGTTTCGTACTGATGTGAAGGTGGAGGTAGAACAGCTTTCCGTCTCGTGGCCTAGAAACCCGAATTTGGAAGTTCGGCCATAAGACCCTTTTTTGCATTTTTCTGTCTGAAAATTCGCGATTTGAGTGGATTTTCAGGTTTTTGAGTGGCCATGGCCGAACTTTTTTAAATTTGGGTACCTAGGCCACCAGGCGGAAAGGTCTTCCACCGATTTCCACGCGTCTTCGAACGGTTTCTCAGTAGAGCGCGGTTGCATTTTTTCAGTTTTTTGCTCTTTGTGACTCTTCAAATCGTCATTTTCCTGTATTTTTCCTCGAAATGAACAGAAAAAATTCTAGAAAATTGCAGAAATGTCGTCGTACACGTTGTTCGTCCTCCTCGCCGCCACCGTCGCCCTTCTCGCCTTTACACCGACGGTTTCAGCCGAAGGAGACGATCTTCTCGACTACGTCAAATCGATCGAGCCATTGACCATTCGCCGGAGTCCACTCGCGTGCCCACTTCCAGTCGTCGGATCCGCGTGTCCTGAGGAGAACGTCTTCTGGTATTTCAAGTGTTGTGGACAGATTGCCGATCAGTGCTGTTTCCGTCTTCAGGTAGGAGAAAATTAATGAAAAATAGCGATTTTCTATCGAAAAAACCGAAAAATTGGAATTTTTTGAGCCAAAAATGATGAAAGTCGGCTAAAATTGCCATTTTCAGCCTTTTTAGCGGTTAAAAAGTACCCAAATTCATGGTATTTCGTACTAAAATCCTCGAATTTTTTGGTGGCCGAGTTTTTGAAAAAGTTAGGCCACCGATTTTTTTTCTATTTCCACAAGAATTTTCCTTTTTTTTTCTGAAAAGTCATAATTTTTGGATCCAAAGATGATGAAAATCGGCTTTTCAGCTTTTCAGCGGTTAAAAAGAACCCAAATTCATGATTTTCCGCACCAAAACCCTCAAAAACGGCAAATTTTTTTCGGTGGCCGAGTTTTTGCAAAAGTTAGGCCACCGATGTTTTTTTTTGAAAATTTCAAAAAGTAGCTGAAAATCACTGAGAAAACACGGTTTTTGGCTGAAAATTTCGTGAATTTTTATGGAAAATATAGCAAATTGGCGATTGTCAGCCAATTCTCATTCAAAAACTACCGAAATTCGAGATTTTTTGGGAAAAATTTACAAAAATTGCGATTTTCTAGATGTTTTTGGCATGAAATCTACGAAAAACCACGAAAATCAGCCAAAAATCATGTATTTCAGTGATTTTCAGCTAGTTTTCTTAAATTTTCAAAAAAAAAATCGGTGGCCTAACTTTTGGAAAATCTCGGCCACCAAAAACTCAACTTTTTTGTTGATTTTCCGATGTTTCTACGTCACCAAAACCTTGGCCACCTCTTTTAAAGTTTCTAGGCCACCAAAATGAATCGGTGGCCTCTTTTTTGCAAAAACTCGGCCACCAAAAAATTAATTTTTTTGATTTTCTGAGACTTCTTAGTCACCAAAACCTCGGCCAGCTGTTTTTGAGGTGTTTTGTAATCCTAGGTCATAAAATTGACCGTGGCCTAACTTTTTCAAAAACTCGGCCAGCGAGAAATTTTCATTTTTCCGGTTCTCCGGATATTAAAGGCTATGTAAACCCCGGCCACTCATTTTTTAGACAAAAATTGCAATCCTAGGCCATCAAATTGTCAGTGGCCGAGTTTTTTGCAAAAAACTCGGCCACCGAAAAACTTTTTTTTTCGAAAATCTATCATTTCCTTTTCCAGGACTGGGTGACCGTACTCCTCCTCTTCCTCGCCGTCTGCACCATCCTCTCGATCATCATCAACTGCGTCCGATGCTTCTGTTGCGCCTAAATCCTCTTCTCCTCCTTTTAAATTTTCCAATTTTCTATGTAATTTCACTTTTTTCTCCTCAAAAATCACATTTCATTTGCATTTTTATGTATTTTTTCTGATAATTTCCCATTTTTTTGTCTGAAAATCTCTCAAAATTTTGTAAAATTTCAGCCAATTGCCATAAGTTGCTCATTTTTCATTCATTTTCAGTATAATCCAACTCTCCTACAGTATTCCCCTCTTGCCTCTCTCTCTCTCATTTATTATCGATTATTACTATATACAATGAAAAAAGATGACGAGTAGGGTAATTAGCATAATTAATTAATTAGGTATCTCCAATTAAGTCCCCTCCAATTAAGCCCAAATTCGAATTGTACAATCCCAACTGGCGGAGCAAACGGCGGTTCCGTCTGGAGACGTTCGGAGGCAACTGATGCGGTTCTCGTGACCGTAGAGCACAGAGTGACGGACGCATTTCAGCGAATCCCACACGCCGACACGGTAGTCACCGTAACCGGCGAATAGAATGCGACCTGGAAATTTGGAAATTTGAAAAGAAAATTTTTTTTTGGTGGCCGAGTTTTTGCGAAAGTTCGGCCACCGATTTATTTTGGTGGCCTAGGATTCGAAAACACCTCAAAACCAGATGGCCGAGGTTTTGTTGGCCTAGAAACAACAGAAAATCGAAAAATTATTGGTGGCCGAGTTTTTGCAAAAGTTAGGCCACCGATTCATTTTGGTGGCCTAGGATAACAAAACACCTCAAAACCAGATGGCCGAGGTTTTGGTGACCTAGAAACATCGGGAAATCAACAAAAATCGAAATTTTCTGGTGGCCGAATTTTCGCAAAAGTTAGGCCACGGTCAATTTTATGACCTAGGATTACAAAACACCTCAAAAACAGCTGGCCGAGGTTTTGGTGTCCTAGAAACATCGGAAAATCGAAAAAAAAATTAATTTTTTTGGTGGCCGAGTTTTTGCAAAAGTTAGGCCACGGTCAATTTGATGGTCTAGAAGCTCTAAAAGTGATGGCCGAGGATTGAGTGGCCTTGAAACATCGGAAAATCGAGAAAAATTGAAATTTATTGATGGCCGAGTTTTTGCAAAAGTTAGGCCACGGTCAATTTGATGGTCTAGAAGCTCTAAAAGTGATGGCCGAGGATTGAGTGGCCTTGAAACATCGGAAAATCGAGAAAAATTGAAATTTATTGATGGCCGAGTTTTTGCAAAAGTTAGGCCACCGATTCATTTTGATGGCCTAGGATACCTAAACACCTCAAAACCTGATGGCCGAGGTTTTGGTGGTCTAGAAGTATTAGAAAATCGAAAAAAAAAACAAGTTTTTTTGGTGGCCGAGTTTTTGCAAAAGTTAGGCCATCGATTTATTTTCTAGTCCCCCACTGACTTACCACTCAAACTGAAATCCACTCCGTTAACCGGGAACAATATCGACTCCTTCTCGTAGACACAAACTTGGCGATCGGCGCGTAGATCAAACAGGCGGCACTGAAAATTAGGAAGTGCGCTCCGTTGAGAATTAGAAAAAGTGGTTTGGCGGGAATTCAAAAATTCAATTTTTTTTTTGAATTTTTTGAATTTCCCGGGAGTGTAGATCAAATTTAAAACAAATTTTTGACCTACCGTCGCATCATCCGACCCTGTGGCAAACGCATCGCCATTCGGATGGAATCGAACCGTATTGATGTCAGCTTCGTGTCCTTCGAACGATTGGACACACTGTCCCGAACGAATGTCCCAGACTAAAGAGTGCTTATCGGCACCCGCTGAGATGAACGTGTTGCCCGTGTCGCATTTGGGCACGTCGATCGCGAAGACGTCGCCGGTGTGGCCGTGGAAGTTCTGGAATCGGTTTAATAGGGATGCAAAAATGGTTTAGAGGGAGGTGGGGTCGAACCAAAAACCCTCGGAGCGTGGCGCGCCGCCCTTGACCACTCGGCCACCCGTGTATACTTCTGGGCAGGAGCGGAGGGCGTAGATAAAGGTGGCGGCGGCGGCCGCCGCCGGTGGACGAAGAGGGAGACAACTGGGCAGAGGCGCCACCTACCAATCTAGCGACCCAGGTTCGACCCTACCACCCCCTCTAAACAGGGTTTTCCAGCGTTTTTTATTTTTTTGCCTTTTCTTATCCTTGAAACCAAGCCGTACCTGAATCAACTGTCCACTCTCCACATCCCAAATGGCGCAAGTCGAATCGCCGGATCCGGTCAAAATGAGATTATCAGAGCGGAGGAATGTGCAGCACGACATGTACGAGGTGTGGGTGGCCACTTGACGCTTCTTTTGGATGATGTCGTCCTCGAAGGATAATGGGACCACGCTGCACTTGTTGTCGAGGCCTCTGCAAAAATAGTAAAAATTTGGGTCCCAAAATTTTTTCAAAAAAAAATTTTTTTTTTGAAAATTTTTGAAAATACCAAAATAAAATTGTCCACGCAGAGTTCACGTTTTTGTGTCCGTTAGAGCGCGCTTACTCACCCGCAAGCGATCATTTGACTCGACGGAGAGAAGGCGCACGCCATCACCCAGGTGGTTGGCATCGTCAACGCGTGCTCCTTGTTCGTCGTGAATCCGTCCCAGACGATCACTTTTCCGTCCTGAAAATTGGGCAATTAGGTATAATTAAATGTAATCAACTTTTATCAAAACCAATTTTTAAAAAAAACTTTTGGCTGAAAAATAGTGTTTGACTTTTTAGGTCAACTTTAAAACGTCGCCAAACGCTCCCCTGTGCACCAATCTTAGAAATTTTAATATAATTGGGTAGATCAAATCTTGACCTTCATTTTTGTAGTTGACAACTTTCTGATAGCTCCGCCCACTTTTGAGATATGCGCCTTTAAAGATTAGAAAGAGGGAGAGAGACGCAGAGAAGCAAGAGATCTTTAAAGGCGCATATCTCAAAAGTGGGCGGAGCTATCAAAAAGTTTTTAACTGCAAAAATACAGAACTGGTTTTGATCTACAAAACTGTCAAAGAATTTTTTAATTTGGATAAAAAATAAAAAAGTTACAGCGTTTCAAAGTTGATGGAAAAAAATTTTCAAAATTTTTTTTTTAATTCAAATTTTTTTAATGAAAGACCCTTTACCTGAGAAGACGACACAATATGTCTCTTATCCAACGACCAATCCATACATAGCACCTTTCCAACGTGTCCCTTCAGAATCCGGCGTTGCTTAACACCAAGGATTCCCATCACGTCGAGCCGTTCGGCGGCTTGTTGGACTGAAAAAGAAATTGTCTGTCTGTGTGTCTGTTTGTCCATTTTCTCACTTGGAATGTCATTAAGCTTATGTCTCTCCTGATCCAACTTCTTTCGAAGCTCCTCGGCTTCATTCGCCAGTTGTTCCAAGTATTCCGAGCTGTAAAATCACATTTTATAGTAGGGCACGCCCCAAAAAAATTGTATTGGTTGTGTAGATCAAAACAAGGGCTACATTTTTGTAGTTGGAAATTTTTTGATAGCTATTCACACTTCTGAGATACGAAGGCTCGAAGTTAGCGGGGCGAGAGAGCGTGCGAAACGAGGAGGGCGTCTCGTTTCTCTGCGTCTCCTCCCCTCTCCCCGCGCGCGCCCTGGAAGTAGGCTATCTTTAAAGGCGCGTATCTCAGAAACGTGAAGAGCTATCAAAAAACTTTCAACTACAAAAATGTAGCTCGATTTTTGATCTACCAGAACAATATAAATTTGGAACAATTGAGACAGCGAATGACACCAAGGAGGCATGTCAAACTTACCCCTTCTCAGTGGTCGTTGGCTGCGAATTCTCGACCATTTTCGACGAGGAAGACGATTCGCCGGCGTTTCCACTCATTTTAGTCAGTTTTTCGGTTGTTTTAATTCAAAGTGAGATCGGTTTGAAGAGATTATGCAAAAATTTGAAGGGGATGTGACACCAGAATTGGATGAGACGGGGGATTGTGGACGGTTTGTTGCAGGTTTAGAGGCTCATTCCCTGAAAAACAAGAAAAAATTGAAGAAAATTGGATTGAAAACCGTAAAAAAGGAGAAAAAAGAAAGAAAAACCGATTTTAAGGGGAAACACAAAAAGAGAGAAATTGTCCAACTTTGAGCCAGTGCCACATAAACCGTTTTGAGTAAAATCCTACAAATTTATATGTGTTTGGTAGATCAAAAATAGGGCAACATTTTTGTAGTTGACAACTTTTTGATAGCTCCGCCCACTTTTGAGATATGCGTCTTCGAAGCTGACCGCTTGACGCAGAGACGTCGCCCCTTGAAAGTTGGCTATCTTTTTTTAAAGCGCATGTCTCAAAAGTGGGCGGAGCTATCAAAAAGTTGTCAACAACAAAAATGTAGCCCTATATTTGTTCTATAAGAATAATATAAAATTGGAATGGCTGGGACAAAAAGTGACACTAAGGGGACATGTCAAAGTTGACGGATCTCGAGTGCAAATCAACGTAAGAGGAATGTGCTTTTTTGGGGTAAAAGTTACTCAAAAACGACGAAAAACATGTAAAAATGATAAAACAAGCCATATTAATTACAAATTTAAAAAAAATTATGACGCTTTACGTTTTAGGGGCTCGACCCTTCAAATAAAACTGAAGTGCTCACAAAAAAGTTTGAAAATTTTTCTCCGGTTGAAAATTTTGCGATTTTTAGCATATACCTTTATATTTTAGCTCAGTTAAATACCCTTTAAGACAGTCTAAGCCCAAAAAAGCAAAAAAAGGGGCCGCCGCCTCGGTGCCAATCGAAATATCTCCCTTTCCTCTTGGTGCATCCATGTTTCTCCGTCTCTTTCTTCTCTCACTCTCTAACTCTCTCCGTCTCTCACTATCTCTCTCTCTTCCCTTTTCATTTGTTGCTTCGGCTGTATGTATGTGTGTATTCCCCCTTTCTTTTCTCCTTTGCTGCCTCTGCGGCGACGGCCCGGTGACGAGAGAGTGAGAGACGGAGAGAGAGGGGCGACGCGGTCGCGTCGCGGCTCTTGAGATGAGTCGCTGGCTCGGAGCTTTAAGAAAGGGGGAGGAGTGGGTATTGGGGGGAAATTATGGGAAGACTATTCACGTCATCAATGGGTGCGTTCTGAAAAAATCGAAAAAAACGTAACATAAAAAATGGAAATAAAAAAAAATTAGAAAAATGAAAAGTTTTAAGGTTTTTAACAAAAGTTTTCAGCGTTCTGTTTTAATCCTGCTAACCCAAATTTATATTTTTCTGATAGACCAGACATCGGGCTACATTTTTGTAGTTAACAACTTTTTAATAGCTCCGCCCACTTTTGAGATATGCGTCTTTAAAGAGAGCTAACTTTCAAGAGGCGACGTCCTGGGTCAAGCGGTCATCTTAAAAGGCGCATATCTCAAAAGTGGGCGGAGCTAACAAAAAGTTGTCAACTACAAAAATATAGAGCTTGACTTGATCTACAAGACTGTTTTAAAATTTTTTATTTTGGACAAAAGACATAAAATTTACAATGTTTCAAAGTTGATCAAAAGGTTTTTCAATTTTTTTCAAATTGTTTACTGTAGCAACCTATACGCTTACTGTAGTCGTTTAGGTCCTTATAGGAATGCAATTCAATAAAGATTTTATTTAAAAAATAACTCATTTTGTTTAAAAAGCTGCAATTGTGAAAAAAAATGTGAGCTACTGTCTTTACTGTAACATTGAAAGTCCCCTGGGAAGCACCAGGCCTAAATTTCAATAATACCCGATTTTGACACGTCTCTTTGCTATTATTCTGTATTTCAATGTCTTAAAATTGGTGTTTTTCTTAAAGATGAAAACTAGAGTTACATTTTTGTTGTTGACAACTTTTTAATAGCTCCGCCCACTTTTGAGATGCGCTCCTTTAAAGATAGCCTGCTTAGGCAAGATATGCCTCACATTGAAGGCGCATATCTCAAAAGTGGGCGGAGCATTCAAAAAGTTGTCAACTACAAAAATAGAGACCTTGACTTGATCTACAAAAGCATTTCAAAAAATAATGGTTTTTTTTTCAAAAAGGAAAGTTTTATTGCGGAATATACAAGCAGATAGAAAAAAGGAAAAAAGAAAGAAAATGAAAGACACAATAAAAGTTAGTACCTCGAGACATTATACGCGTCGGGTCGATGGGCGGTCGCCGGAGCCGTCGACGACGTATAATATCGGTCTTCGGCAGAATAGATGACCTGGTCACCAGGTACCATGACACGCGAAATTTCAGAATCTCTTGGTGACGAGTCGACGTGGATTACTTGACGAGGAGGAGGAGCTTGACGAGTTGTTGGAATATAATTAGCGTTGCCAGGGACATCGGGATAATTAGAAGAAGAAGCGATAGGAGGTTGCGGGTATTGGGATGGTTGGGTGGCGATGATTGGAGAGGAGACTAAACTGAAATTTCAAATTACAATGGGATTACATATTTTACTGGAAAAATTGTATTGGCTGTGTAGATCAAAACAAGAGCTACATTTTTGCAGTTGGAAGCTTTTTGATAGCTATTCACGTTCTTGAGATACGGTAGCTCAAAGATTGGGAGCTGAAAGAGGGCGAGAGAGCGTGCGAAAAGAGGAGGGCGTCTCGCTTCTCTGCGTCTCCTCAGTCTCTCCCTGCGCGCGCACTGGAGGTAGGCTATGTTTAAAGGCGCATATCTCAAAAGGGGGAAGAGCTATCAAAAAACTTTCAATTACAAAAATGTAGCCCGATTTTTGATCTACCAGAAAAATATAAATTTGGGTTATTTGAATAAAAACTGACAAAAAGGGGACACGCCAAAGTTAAGACAATTTTTTCCCAAAAAAAGCCAAAAATCGGGATTGTGTTTACCTTGTTGCACATTCTTCTTCTGATTCCGGTTTCTCAGCCCAAACCATCCGGCAAACCAGATTCCCGCGATACAGACACACGGGAGGCAGCAACAAAAGAGGAGGAGACAGATGCCCACAATGATTCCAATAATCCGTCCGGCATACCAGAAGTCGTCACTGCAACAAGACCCACTACAACAAACGTTGCTCGGGGGATGCGCGGGAGCCTTTGGGACGGTTTTTGGGACCGTGCATCATCATGGCTAGACCATGTGTCTTAGTTAGTTTAGTCCAGCCCACAGTAGGTCACAGATACATTTCTCGCCGAGATCTACATTGTGGTATATGTTTCAGCTCATAATATTGAGTTTTGAGCGAGTTACGCGCTATTCAAGACTAAGGTTTTTTTTTTGAAAAGTTCGACCCGAGTCAAATTAGTACAGACAGTTAGTGGTTGTACCAGTCGCTTGAGTTTCTAGACCCACTTATACATATCATTGCGTTGCCGCATTGACCTACGGGTAAGAGCGCGCGCACTTTCTCTGATGACGGCACGTTTGGTACGTCGTTACTTCTTTTTATAGATTTTCATCTTTTTCTTTGGTTTTGAACGGTTTTGCGCAGTTTTGGAGCTCTAACCGTGTCAAGTCTTGCAGCTTTTCTGGTTTTTGAAAATTTGACAATTCGAGACTTAACGCTAGGGCTTGACAGGTTTTAAATACGAGAAAAACAAATAACACAGTTAGGCGTATCATCTTGATTGTCAGTGACTTTTTCAAAATTAGTTTTTTAGGCTTTGGCTTGAGGATTTTAGGCTTGAGGTCTTTAGGCTTAAACTTAAGGATTTCAGCTCCAAACTGCAAAATCTGATAGTTCCTAGGAAAGGGATTCAGGTGACCGTGGAGTTATGGGACCTGTACCAATGGGAAGCTGGGAAAACGCTTACTTCAAATATATATTCAGTTTTTGATCTCGAGGTCTGATATTCGAGAAAAACGAGGCCAAAATTAGGACTGCTGGCAAAGGTAATGACTTGTCAGCAGTTCTAATTTTGGCCTCGTTTTTCTCGAATACCAGGAGTCAAGGGCAAATGCTGGACATATATTTGGAATCAGCGTTTCCTCAGCTCTCCATTGGTATAGGTCACGCCCCATATCTCCAGACCGACTCAATGACTTTCCCTAGTTAGGCTAAAGGTCCTACAGGTGTGGCGGAATAAAAATGACAATTTTGATCTTATTTTGTTGGAAAACCCCCCTGCAAAATCTGAGGTTTCGGCAGATCCAAGAGCCTTAGGAAGCATCTAATTTCATAAACCTTATAAACCTTAAGCAAAATAACTTTAGGCTTAGGCTGCATGCCCTACAGGTGTGGCGAAATAAAAAAAGTGACAATTTTGGCCTCATTTTGATGTAAAACACCCCTAAAAATGATTGTTATTACCCCGACTTACCCATACATATCATAACCTCCATAATAGCTTCTTTTCGATCGTCCCCCAACCATTTCTCCTTCTTCCGTACTGTACTGTCCGGCTACTGTTGCCACCAACACCAATAATAATAGCAGAACGGAGGATTTTGCCGAGGAGAAATGCATTTTTTGAGAATTCTTCTCTCTGAAAAAGAGAATATTTGAGAAGTGAGGTTGTGTCATATTTGTTTGGCCTCTTCTCTTTTATAGCTTTTTGGTAACAAGGTGTGGTACCTATTTCAGTCAACATACTATACGCTCAATTGCATTTTCTCCCTGAAGTTCGGAGTAAAGTTAAAAGGGCGGAAGCGACAGGTCATCCTGTTTTTTGGCGAATGGTTTCGGGTCACTGAAGTTATGACTATCTTCTTCACTTTTTGCATTTTTAGACACAAAAAATCGTATGAAAAATGATTCAAAAACTTTAAAGCTATCAAAGACCAGTTTTCAAGACTTTTACAATTTTGTATAATTGAAAAAAGTGCTCAAGTCTCCTTCATGTCACTTTTATCCATACTTGCAAACCGGGCCGAAACAGGCCGACACGGGCCGGCGCATAACTCGCTTCAAACTGAGTTTTATGAGCTGAAAAATATACCAAAATGTAGATCTCGACGATTTCTATCTCCGTGACCCACTACGGGCCGGATGACTATTCGTTATTGTGCCGTGCACGGTCTCCCAGACTCCGAGAAAGAACTGCAAGGAAATTTTTGATCTACCCTCATGAAACGAAAAATTTGAGAAATTAGCAGGTCTAGAATAGTATTTCTTTAATTTTTAGCTTAGAGCTCAAGGTCAGAAGTAAGAAAATTTCAGTTTTAGAATTATTCTGAGAGCATTATCCACCCATTCAATCCAAAAAATCCTGGTTTTATATATTATTTCAGGTCGAAATGGTTATTTTTCATTTTGATTCCGGCAAAATCTACGGGATTTTTTCATTTCTCAACATTATCCAACGAATGATATCTCAAAACGTGCTCCGGAGATTTGTACACATTTCTGTAGGACGGTTTTTCAAGTTGCTTATTAGTTTTTGAGAAATCGATCAAATTCCGAACTTTTTTCAATTTTTTGTTATTTTCTCGAGAACTAATGAACAAATTACAAAACCGTCCTACAGAAATGTGTACAAATCTCCGGAGCACGTTTTGAGCTATCAATCGTTGAATAATGTTGAGAAATGAAAAAATCCCGTAGATTTTCCCGAAATCAAAATGAAAAACTACCATTTCGACCTGAAATAATATCTGAAATCATGATTTTTTGGATTGAATGGTTGGATAATGCTCTCAGAATAATTCTAAAACTGAAATTTTCTTACTTCTGACCTTGAGCTCTAAGCTAAAAATTAAAGAAATACTATTCTAGACCTGCTAATTTCTCAAATTTTTCGTTTCATGGGGGTAGATCAAAAATTTCCTTGCAGTTCTTTCTCGGAGTCTGGGAGACCGTGCCGTGGGCCGGGCTAGAATGGCTTTTTTGGCCATTTTCCCGTTTTTTGGCACTTTTTGCCGGCCCGCGGCACAATAACAAATAGCCATCCGGCCCGTAGTAGGTCACGGACATAGAACTCGTCGAGATCTTAATTTTGGTATATTTTTCAGCTCATAATATTGCGTTTGAAGCCAGTTACGAGCCGGCCCGGGTCGGCCCGTTTCGGCCCGGTTTGCAAGTATGCTTTTATCCCCAATTGTTCCAAAACTATATTTTTTGCTTAGATAAACCTTAAACAGAAAATCGAGGCTCGAAAGACGCAAATTTCAAAAATTTTGAATTTCAAAATTTAATTGTTATTGACAATGGTTTTCAGCATTCTTTTTTGACCCATTTTTTCCAAAATTACATTTTTCTAATAGTGCAAACCTAAATAAACATTGTTGCAGTTGACAACTTTTTGATAGCTCCGCCCACTTTCGAGCTATGCGCTTTTAATAAGAGGATACGGTAGCTTGCTTGCAAAAGTGGCCTATTTTTAAAGCTGCGTATCCCAAACGTATGAGGAGTTATCAAAAAGTTACTAATTACAAAAATTTAGCCCCAGATTTAACCCAAAAGAATTGAAACAGTTGGGACAGATAATGACACCAAGGAGACATGTCAAAGTTAGCTATAAAATTTGGAAATGTTTTGAAGCATATAAGTCTTTAAAAGCGCTTATCTCAAATGTGTAAATAGTTATCAAAAAGTTGTCAACTACACAAATATAGCTCTTGACTTGTGCTACAAGAAAAATATAAATTGATATGTCTTTATTTTTTCCAAGTTGGTCAAAAAATGCAACAAACTCACCTTTAGACAGAAAACGGATAATTGACGTGGACTATGAGGGTGTCAACTATAATGAAAATGTTTCGATTTCGGCTTTTCCACAATCTGCTCCTCCATTCTGGTAGGCGTGTCCTTTTTTCTCTCTAGAATCCGGAATTCTCTCTTTCCACTGTTTGAATACACCCCTACAAGCTCTGGCCGCCAGTGTGCTACTGTATTCACAAAGGAGGTGAAGGGCTCTTGAAGTTGACGGGGGGACGGGGAGAGAATTCCGATGAACCTGTTGCTCACTCTGTTTGTGTCTAATAGATGGAGCAAGCTATTCAGAATACAGAAAATGTTGGTAGAAATCGGGTGACGTAGAAGTTTTGAAGTGGTGGTGGTAGCGGTTTTTTCGGTACACGTGGAGACGGATGAGCTGGATTTTTTTGGTGGAAAATGTCGAGTTGGGATCTGAAAAATGAGTTGAAAAACTATGACACAGGGACGCTATTGATACGTTGTACGATAAGGCGTTTTACTGATAATCGGGGGTAACATTGGTTACGGTAGTTATGAGCTCCGTGAAAAAATTTTAACTGAAAATTCAAGAATGTCCCCTTGGTGTCATATTTTGTCCCAACTGTCCCACATTTATATTTTTCTTATAGATTAAAAACAGGTCTACATTTTTGTAATTGACACCTTTTTGATAGCTCCGCCCCCTTTTGAGATGTGCGCCTTTAAAGATAGCCTACTTCGGCAAGCCAAGCTACAGTATCGTCGCATTGAAGGCGCATATCTCAAAAGTGGGCGGAGCTATCGAAAAGTTGTCAACTACAAAAATGAAGATCTAACTTTGATCTACAAGAAAAATATAAATTCAAACAATTTTAAAACGGGTAAGACATTGTGACGGGCTCTAAAACCAAATTTTCATGATTTCTCGTTTTTTTTCAAAATTTTTGTTTTTTTGTTGATTTTTATGAAAACTGACTGAGTCACGTGATTTAGCTTTATAAGAAAGAAATGGAATCAATTTTCAAGAATATGTGAAAATGAGAAGGAAATCTGATACATGGGGGGTGAAGCGTCCCCCCCCCCCTGTGGCACATATTCATCAGAAGTTTTTTTTCCAATTTTTTTAATTCAGGAGCCTAAGAAGACGTCACTCTCGCTTTCAGGAAGACCTATCCATCCCCAGTCATTTTCCAAAAAGGACTCTTTTTTTTTCTTTTTGCGACCGCACCACCAAAAGAATGGACGATAAATTTAATTTAGGAAGGAGGGGGGGAGGACTCTAAGAAAGAAGAAAAGGGGGAGAAGAAGCTTTTCAAACTAGACTCATCTACATTTGAGATTTTCTCCTTTTTTTGAGGAATAGTGAGGAGAGTTCCAAGAATGATGAGAGTTTTGTGTTTTGTTGGCGTAAGTGGCTCTGTAGAAAAATGCGTTTCCGTGGAGGGACACTTTTTGGGATGGATTTTCGGGAAATTTTGGTCCTGGTACAAAATAAGAACGTTTTTGTCAAAATATATTTTTCGCTTGAGTTTCTAGACCCACTTCTGTGTGTCACTGTGTTAATGCGTTGACCTATTTTCTCGTCGTGGCGAATTTTGAGACTTGGGCTCTTGCTATACTCGTTATTTCCGTTCGTTTCTATTGCCTTTCTTGCTTTTTTCTTGTAGCTAATAAGTATACGACACAATCTTTTTGAACTTGCAGAATTTATTTTGAGTGGACCGTTGTAGAGTTAAGATTGTAGAGAGCGAGTTATTTGACTACGGTTCAAGGCTGTCGTACGGCCGGCTGCGGCTTTTTCTTGAAAACCTCAAACAGACGGCCCAAAAAAGTGCTGGCACCAGTGGGGGTCGAACCCTGGTTGTCAAAAGTATATCAAGTTATGTTTTCCCTTGAAACCCTAGAAAACCGCGGCTGTTTGAAAATTTCAAGAAAAAGCCGCGGCCGGCCTTAGACCAACCGCTCCAACTTGACTACGGGTTCAGGTTAGGTGTCGCGAACATGTTACCCGGTTCAAACAAGTTTTATACAAACCTTGTCTAAAAACCATTTTTGGACGACAAAACTAGTCAAAAATAAGTATTAGATTTAGCGTGACGGACTATGTTGCCGCGTTGACCTATGCATTTTGCAAAATATAGAATTTCGGGTCTCTTGGGATCTGACAACGGGACTTTAGGGGATTTTTACTGCTAGATTTGATTTTAGACAGTTTTGGATAGTTCTGAAATTCTAAACGGGTCAGGTCATCGCTTTTGTTTCGATTTACTTTTTCCTCTGGGTTTTGGACCGGTTTTGATCATTTTGAGTCGTCATAAATAGTTTTTTACGTGTTCTCTTAGTTTTATTGTTTTAGTTGTGCAAGTTTGCTATGAGAGCTACTTGTAAATTGCCATTCGGAGTTTTCACTCGTTTTTGTGGCCATTTTTGTTGTTTGGCCAGTAAATACGGCAGATTCTCTTCTGGTCTTTATAATTTGTTACTAAAGTTTGAGCCGATGCGCAGTAAAATTATTTTTCACAGTTGATGATCGAAGATACAGAGAATTGTTACAGGCGACGTTTCTAAACTAACACTTTTTGAAACCAAACAGAAATGTTATCTTAAATTTCCCTCCCTTAGGTTTTTCGAGATATCTAAAAATTTCCGTTCGTTTTGTCAAAATAGTGTGACCGCCTGCCTATTCAAGATGTTTTTTTCCCGTTTTTTTTCAGCTAAAAAATGTTATTCATGAATAAATAAAGAATAATAAGACTTCATTAAAACCTTATTCATTATTCAAAATAAAAACGAAATAAACAAAATAAGCATTTTTTTGGAAGACTGCTTGTTCAACTGCCCATTTTTTTCTCCGAAACTGAATGTGTGTCGGTTTGTCCGGATGTCCAAATACCGCAAAAACGGACATTTCCCCACAAATAGGGTTCCTTCCCATCTAACTATATATATATATATATTCTGGTCTAATTTTCGTACTGAAATCTCACAAAAACCGGCATAACTTTTTTCATGAAACCGTTCTTCAAAATATGAATTCATATTCAAAAAGAGCACGTTCTCAGCTTTTCATCAATATGTAATTCGACACAGATCTCCAAAATACAGTACTGGCCATAAAGAATGCGACACTTGCTGTTTTTAGTTGAAAATAGTCAACTTTGTGAGTGTGACACGGCATTCCTGATAGTCTCACAATGATGATTTTTATGGAGTGTGTAGATCACAAGTTTAGCTACATTTTTGTAGTTGACAACTTTTCTGTACGAGCACATCCTAAGAAGTTACAGGCCGTCAATATAAAAAACTCAAAAATGTCTCCATTTAGCACTGAAAAAGGGTTAAAAATGCGAAAAAATTCTTTGACTGTCTGTAACTTCTTAGGATGTGCCCGTACAAAAATGTTGTCAACTACAAAAATGAAGCTCTATTTGTGATCTATACACTCCATAAACAATCAATATTGTGAAACTATCAGGGAGGCCGTGTCACACTCACAAAGTTGGCCATTTTCAACTAAAAACAGCAAGTGTCGCATCCTTTATGGCCAGTACTGTACGTCTGGATCATTCCCATCTCAGAAATTAAACTTTATCTCAATGTTTTTTACGTAAACGTCTTGTCTGTCTGCTGACCCGTCTCATCCTCCCACTCTCCTAAATTGAAACTCCCCCCCTTTCCCCCAATCCCTCCAGAATCCACTTCTTCATTTCTCCAGTTCCTTGACGTCTTCTGCTGCTTCTCGATGATTTCTGAATCTTTTCATTGTCCCCGCAAGCTCCGCCCACTTTTCTCTAGAACTGCACAAAGTGCATTGTGCACACCGTGTGAAACAATGGGTTTTGTTCTCTTTTTCTCCCAATTTTTTGGGTTTTTGAAAAATTTTCTCATGGATTTTTTGGTTTGTTGCGTCAGTAGAGTACGAAAATTTTTTGAGGGATAGCACATGTTCGTTATTATTATTTTGCTGGAGCAGGGAGCTAACAGCTGACTAACCTAGCGGTGTAAATTTACACTTAAAAAAACACTAGAGTTAAAAGTTATTCGAAAAAAATAGCAATAAATTTTCTTCCGCAGTTTTTTTTATTGAAAATCTGAAGTCTGATAGCGTTCTACAAGGATAACGTTTATGTCGATTAGATTTCGTAAATGATGAACTTTTTTTGAAATGAAAGAGACGCAGAGAAGTCAGACGCTCTACCTTCTCTGCGCTTTCCTCCTTCCCCATACTCGCCTCGAGCCTCGTTATGTAACTTTGACATGTCCCCTTGGAATCAATTTTGTTTCAGGTGTTCCAAGTTTATACTTTTCTTGTAGATCAAAAATCGGGCTATAATTCTGTAGTTGAAAGTTTTTTGATAGCTATTCACGCTTTTGAGATATGCGCTTTCAAAGGTTAGAGACGAGAGAACGTGTTCATGAAAAATAATCAGGTTTGACATGTCTTCTTGGTGTTCCTTTTTGTTTCAATTGTTTCAAAATTATATTTTTCTTGTAGAGCAAAACAAGGGCTAAATTTTTGTAGTTGACCACTTTTTGATAGCTGCGCTCACTTTTGAGATACGCGTCTTCAAAGATAGCCAACTTTCAAATTGCGCGTGGGGAGAGAGAGGAGGAGACGCAGAGAAGCGAGACGCCCTCCTCGTTTCGCACACTCTCTCGCCTCCCAATCTTTAAAGGTGCATATCTCAAAAAGGTGGAGAGATAGAGAACAGTTGTCAACTACAGAATCGTAGATCAAAATTTGATCTACCAGAAAAATATAAATTTGAGACAAGTGGTACAAAATTTGACAGTTATGGGACAAGTCAAAGTTGACCAATTTTTGACTTTTTTTTCAAATTTTTCTGGTATTTTTGGGTCCCGCAACGAAAAAAGTAAGTCTGTTATTTGTTTTTCATAGTTTTTAATTTTTTTAATCTCTTATTTCACTATTTTCAACAAAAAGAAGATCTCTGAAATAAATTAAAAGTGTCCCATAAGAAAACTTTAAGGAGAACACTCGGTGTGTGGTTTTTGAAACAGAAAATAGTTGAGAATTGTTTATATTTTTGCTCTTGAGACGGGTTTTTGAGCTCTTCAATTTAGAGTTTATGAAAAATAGCAGAGGGGGAGGAGCAAGTGTCTCTGAGCTTAACTAGTCTCATCTCGTTTTACTTGTTTGTTTTCCTTTTTAAATAGGTTTTTGCTATTTTCAGCATTTTTAGAATGGTTACCATTTCTTTTTTGTAAAGAAGCTCTTTTTTTTGAGTCAAAACATTTTTTTGTGAAAAATCGGGCAACTTTGACATTTCCGCTTGCTGTCACTTTTGTCCCAGGTGTCCCAAATTTATATTTTTCTTGTAGATCAAAAATCGGGCTACATTTTTGTAGTTGAAAGTTTTTTGATAACTATTCATGTTTTTGAGATATGCGCCATCAAAGATAGCAACCTTAATGGCTGTGCGGCAGGAGAGGGGAGAGGAGACGCAGAGAAGCGAGACACACTCCTCGTTTCGTACGCTCTCTCGCCTCCCATCTTTAAAGGCGCATAACTCGACAGGATGAAGAGATAGAGAAAAGGTTTTAACTACAAAAATGAAGATCTAGATTTGATCTACCAGAAAAATACAAATTTGGAACATTTTGATCAAAACCGGATGCTTCAAAAACGATAAGTTTTAAAAAATGTCTTAATTTACAAAAGCCGTCATATCTCAAAACCCTGAAGTGTTATCTGAAAGCTGTCAACTGCAGAAATGAAGATCTAAATTTGATCTACCTAATCACTCACTCACCTTCTAGAACATTCTGTTTTCTGCTCACTTTTCTGCTCACTTTTCTAAGATCAAACAATTATTTCTCGCAGTTTTCATCAAATTTAATTTGCAAGCTCTACAACTATACGACCACTAAAAAATAAATTGGTCTCGTGCTGTCTCTCCACCAACTGATCATAATCGTTTAGTCCCCGACGTAATTTAACCCAATTTCGACTCAACTCGTTTTGTTTTCCGACGGGTGGCCACCCCCCGCCCGTGATTTCTAGAAATTGGATATATTGGAGTGTGTCGTGTGTCATAAGGAATCAGTCATCACTATATATTACGTTGTAGCACTAGGTATCAACTTTCAGAGAATCTGAAAAGTTGGTGAACTTTGACATGTCCCCTTGGAGTCAGTTTTTGTCCCACTGGTCTCAAGTTTATATTTTTCTGGTAGATCAAAACTAGAACTACATTTTTGTAGTTGGAAGTTTTTTGATAGCTATTCACGCTTTCGAGATATTCGCTTTTAAAGATTGGGAAGCGAGAGAGCGTGCGAAACGAGGAGGGCGTCTCGTTTCTCTGCGTCTCCTCCGCTCCGCGCTCTCACTCCGGTGAAGTAGGCTATCTTTAAAGCCGCATATCTCAAAAGCGTGAATAGCTATCAAAAAACTTTCAACTACAAAAATGTAGCCCAATTTTTGATCTACCAGAAAAATATAAATTTGGGACAGCTGGGACAAAAAGTGACACCAAGGGGACATGCCAAAGTTGGAAAACTTTCAAATTTTCGAATTTCACAATTTTCAACTTTCTGCTAGTTTCAACTACCTTTCTCAACTACAATCAGCTAGATTTTTGATGTACAACCGCGTTGAGTTTTGAGCGATCTCCTGTAGATCAAAAAAGCATTTCTATGTTTACTGAAAGATCTTTGTAACAGCATCCCTTTGCAAAGATCAGTTCTCCCTCCAAACCACGTGGTCGCTGCTTCTTCCTTCAGACATTCTGATCATTTTGTAAATCCTATTATCTATAGGTAACCCAACTTCCGTCTAGAATCGCTTAGAATCACATAAAACCAAAACGTGACCCACCACTATACTCGTTACAAAAAGCAAAAAAGAATTGGAGGGCATGGGAATCGAACCCCCGATGCTCAGATTACTGGCCGGGGTCGTTACCGGGTACACCACGGGTGTAGGCCGGCGCGGCGACACCAGAGGTTGTGATGAGGCGGCAGTTTCCGCGAGGCGCCGCCGCCACCGCCGCCTTTATCACAACCCTCGGAGTCGCGGCCAACCCGGCGCACCTTTGGTGTACCCGGGAACGACTCTGATCAGTAATCTAGTCATCGCGGGTTCGATTCTTTCTTCTTGCTATTCTTTTTTGTTTTTTGTAACGAGTATTGTGGTAGCACTAGTTTTGATTCTAAGTGATTCTGAAGGAAGTTACAGTACCCCCAGAAGTCAAAAATCATAAATTGAATAAAACATTCTGGTTCCCATAATGCACTTCTCCCTTAATTAGTTAATTAGTCATCGTTTTTTCCTTCTACTTCTCTAAGTCTCCATGCCTCTCAGCTCTCGTCACTTGTCAATGGGCGTTGACTACTTTAATTTGAAGGGAACTGCTCTCGAAAAGAAAAAAACACTTCACTTCTTTTTTTTCTCTTTTTTTGTGAGAGGAGGATTAGGCCAATTCCATTTCCAATTCCAGCGAACGGAAATTTTCCTATTTTGCGTTGTTTCGAGAAGACCAAAACAGATTAGCGAAACGGGCATTTTTTTCAATTCCTAAAAAAATCACAGCTTGAAAGGTTACTGTAGCTGCGAATACGCTCTATTGACCAGTGCCACTGGGATTCTGTAAAATCCAACAAAACTCTATGATATTATGCTAAAAATCGGTGTTTTTTCGATTTTGAAAAAAAGTGTATCAACTTTGACATGTTTTCTTGATGTCACATTTTGTCCAAAAATTTTCAATTTTATATTCATCTTGTAGATCAAAAACCGGGCTACATTTTTGTAGTTGACAACTTTTTGATAGCTCCGTCCACTTTTGAGTTACGCGCCTTTAAAGATAGCAACTCTGAAGTACACGCGCGGGGAGGGGGAGAGAGACGCCAGACGACGAGATTGTCTGGCCGTCTGCGTCTAGGCGCGTAAAATGGAAATTTTGATGGTAGATCAAAACTCAGACCTCCAATCCAATTGTCTCGCTATATTTTTGGTCATAAGTTTTCAGCCACTTACCTGGAATATAATAGAAAATTTTATTAAATTATCTTTTATTTCTTATTTTCAGTGTCACATGATTTTACATAATTATGCACATAATTGACGTTCTGATTGTCTGATTTATTTTTCCGGGTTCTAGAACATTCTGGAGAATTGGGGAGGGTATTTAGGCGGTGCGTAATACCCTGAGTGGTTAGTTTTTTGGCTCAACTTTGACATGTGTTCTCTGTGTCACATTTCATCCCAAATGTCCCAAGTTTATATTTTTCTGATAGATGAAACCATGGGCTACATTTTTGTAGTTGACAACTTCTTGATAGCTCTTCACGCTTTTGAGATATGCGCCTTTAAAAATAGCATACTTCCAGAGCGCGCGCGGGGAGAGGGGGAGGAGACGCAGAGAAGCGAGACACCCTCCTCTTTTCACACGCTCTCTCATTGTCGCGCTGTGACCAAACTTTGAACGCTCATATCTCAAAAGCGTGAACTGCTATCAGAAACTTGTCAACTACAAAAATGTAGCCCTAGTTTTGATCTACCAGAAACATATAAATTTTGGACGATTAGAACAAAACTGACACCAAGGAGACATTCCAAACTTGACAATTTTTTTTTTGAAAAAAAAACTTAAATTTTTTCGTTTGTTTCTCATTCCAGTTATAAAACATCCCATATTCTGTTTGTCCCAATGAGTTCCTTTTACATCAATTCATATAAAGCACAAAATTGTTAGACCGAAGAAAGAAAATTTTCAATTTTTCTCAAAGCGTGCTCGATGTTTTGAGTAACACACCCGCTATATTTTTGAACTTCTGAAAAATTTTAATATCGTGAATCGCACATTTTAACATATTTTCAAGTTCCAAAGTTTCCCATTGCATTTACAGCTTGATCTTTCTTTGGTTTCTTGGTTTTTCCAAAAAAAAATTGTTGAAGAAAAATGTTTCCAACTTTTCCTTCAGGACGTTTCGTTTATACTCAAATTGAGTTTTCCTTGAAAACGCGCTGACTTCGGCTACCGTATCCCTAGATAACCATGTAAATGCGCTCCAATGATAACCTGATATACCTCATGCAATAGAAGCAAATGCGCTCCATCGACACCAAGAAAACAATTTCTGCAAAAGCTACCGTACCCCTCAAATGTCATTTGTTCCCGTTTAATTGGTTTCATTTGATGATTGCTCTCATTTCCTATCTTCTTTTTTCTTTGCCCGCTCGTTAACCCGCCTTTTTCCTACTCATCTCATTTTCTTATTTTTTTTTGCAAGGAATTCTCAAAAACTTTTTTCTCAAGAAAAGTGAAAAAAAAAAACGAGAACTCCAAAATTATCGACCTATTTTTCCGTTTAAACAGCAACCGACGCATCAGAGTCTGTCTGTGTGTCTGTCTGTGTGTCCGGATGTCCGAATATCCATTTGTCCATCTGTGTGTCTTTATTGGTTTTGGACTGTCCGGATGTCCAGTCTAACACTCTTCAAAACTACTCTGAAGGATGGGATTGGATGTTAACGGGTATGACTGTTGCCTATCTGTCTGTATGTCCAAATGTCCAGATGTCGACGTGTCCGAATACTTACCCAGCCACCTATTACCTTCATAACTACCCTATAACTAACCAAATCACCAAGTTCCTGGAAAAAACCCCGTTTCTTAAAAACAAAAAGTGCAACCTTAGTACCTATGGACACCCGTCTCGGTAATTCGACTTTCGTGAAAAACGTGACATTGTTACGGTGTTGGGTCCAGTCTGAAGTTATTTAGTTTTATATTTTTCTTGTAGATCACACTAAAGGCTTCATTTTTGCAGTTGATAACTTTTTTATAGCTTTGCCCACTTTTGAGATATGCGCCTTTAAAGATAGCCTACTTTCAGGGGGTGACGTCACTACGGTCACCTTTAAATGCGCATATCTCAAAAGTGGGCGGAGCTATCAAAAAGTGGTCAACTACAAAAATGTAGCTCTAGATGTGGTTTTTCAGGAAAACAAAATATTTATTTGAAAAACTTCTAGTTTACAACGTTATACACTCTTGAGACAGACAGCATTTCAGCTTCCGAGTATTTTATCCGTTCTCTAACATCATGATTTTATAGGCGTCAGGACATTGCGGAATCAGTAATTTTGGCATATCAAAGAATGTTAGTTGAGAAATGTCTTAAAGCCGTTTCATACCAATTCTTATTTAGGTTTTTAATAAACTACAGGAGACAATTTTTTTCAAAGAAAATGTTTTTAATGTTAATAAAATTCGTCTCATAAATCATCGACCACATGTGTCATCCTCAGTGTCCTTGTGATTTTTATTGGATTTTTAATTCTTTTTTTCTCATATTGCAATTCCAGTTGTCGTTTTCAGAGTCCCCTTACAATTTTTTGGTACACCAGACAGAAAATTTTTTTCAAAATTTCTCTAGTCTCTAGTTCAAGACAAGCCATATATGCTCAAAACCATCAAAAATTTTGATTTCAAAACGCGTCATGGGTGCACCAGACTGTAATTTCTAGAGCAGCTTCTAACATGAGCTATCTCTGCTCTTGAGAGAATGCGTCCACGGTGCGCCAGCCGCTATTTTGCCCGCTTCGTCCGTTCTTCCCACGCCTTTCTTCAACCTGAAAACTAAAAATCTTTAAAAATCAAAAAACCTCCACCACCCACTCTCTATTTTTGTTGTTGTCTCGAAAATTTTTAAAATTTTGAGCCTAGTCAGAATTTTTGTTCAATTCTTACGCTCCACTTCTCATCATCTTCTGATTATCTCCCATTTCACACGTCCGACTTGACTCTATTCTGAAAATTCTGAAAACTCCTCTCTTCCTTCCCACAACTATGCTCCAAAATTGGATGTCTAACTTGGTAATGACACTTTTTTATCCGTTTTTTTACGGCCCTGATCCCTGAATTTCCATCCTACACCCTTATCTTGCAGCCCGTCTTCAATTCAATCAACCAAATTGGAAGTGCTGAAAAAATGGTGTCTCCGATGGATTCGCACGAGCCGAGACGTCGACGCGGATGTGCACGCATCTTTTGTTGTTGGTTAGTTTTGGGAATCGGGGGACTGACCATTAAATCGGTCTAAAATCAAAGATAAGTATACCCCCATGATCGTTACAAAAGGCAAAAAAGAATTGGAGGGCAAAAGAATCGAACCCCCGATGGTCAGATTACTGGTCAGACTCGTTCCCGGGTACACCACGGGTGTCGGCTGGCGGCGCGAAACCGAAGGTGGTGATAGAGGCGGCGCTTCCGCAAGGTGCCGCCGCCATTGGAGTCGCGCCTCCGGCCGCCACCCGTGGTGTACCCGTTAAGAAGTCTGGCCGCCAAAAAACCAACCGGGGTTCAATTCCTTCACCCTGCCATTATTTTTTGCATTTTTCGACGAGTATGCTGGTAGGTTGCTTTTCCAGAATAGACATCTGGAAACCTGAAAAACTAGCGCCAATATCACTTTCCGCGTAAAGACCCCTGTACAACTCCTGTTTTAGGGGGCGGCGCCTGGAATTTTTCACTATTTTTTAAAAAGACAACTGGACAGACAGACCACCATGAAAATTCTAGACACCCCCGTTTTTCCGACCACCCAGAATATATCTTCCTGCAATTACTCAGTTCATCCATTTTTTATATTTTTTATTATATTCAAAAAGCCTAAAGATCACACTCTTCATATATGTGGGAAACTAGAAACAAGAAAAATCGAAAATAAAGAAATTCTTAGAAATCTCACGTGCATCATCTTCATCACCAGAGAAAATAACGTAACTTGAAAAACAAGAGTCATCTGGCGTGACGTCGACGCGTTTTGAGTTTGAGGGTACTGTAGTTAAGAACGGTAGACTGGATTCCCTAAGATACCAAAATATGGCTGGCGCGACTTTTTTTCAGTTTTTTTTTTGAAAAAAAATTTTGGACTCAAATTTTTTTTGTTCAAAAAAATTTTTTCCAAAAAAAGTGCCCATTTTAAAATTCTAATCCATTGCACTTTTTAGCCACCCTCTTTCGTCTTTTTTTTTTCAAAAAGTGCCCCCTTCCCACCCATTGACTCTACTTCCTGCTGTCTCCTCTAATTCTCCAAATGTCCTTGCACTTTTTTGCTCTTTTTGAGCAATTGTCTTCCGGTAAATCCTCCAAAAGACTGGAGACAATTTGGAGACGCAAAAATTAAAGAAAAGCTATAAAGAGAATGATGGGGTGGCTTAACTTGGAATACTTAAAAAATGAAAAAATTTGGTTGATTTTGACATGTCCCCTTGATGTCACGTTTTGTCCCAGGCGTCCCAAATTTATATTTTTCTGATAGATCAAAACTAGTGCTTTATTTTTGCAATTAACAACTTTTTGATAGCTCCGCCCACTTTTGAGATATGCGCCTTTGAAGATAGGTAGCTCGCAGCAACTCGGCGCGCACGCTCCTCTATAGCACCGCTTTAAACGCACATATCTGAAAAGTGGGCGGAGCTATCTAAACATTGTCAACTACAAAAATTTAGCTTTATTTGTGATCTACAAAAATAATACAAATTTGAGGCAAAAGGGACAAAGTGTGACACCAAGGGGACATGTCAAAGGTTGGCTAAAATTAGAAAGTGAAAATGTAAAAAATGTTTAAAGACGCATATCTCAAACGCGTGCACAGCTATCAAAAAATTGTCAACAAAAAAAATAAAGTCCTATTTGTGCTCTACAAGAATATTAAGAATTTGAAACAAGTGGGACAAAGTGTGACACCAAGGGGACATGTCAAAGATTGCCTGAAATTCAAATATCCAAAAAAACTGATCTTTGTCGCCGCTTGATGAGGATGAGCACAGGGGAATTAATTTGCAAACATATAGCATTTTTTAGTTTTCAAATGACAAGAAAAAGACATACAAAATGTTCAGAATGGTGTCTGTCTGTGATCTCATGGAAAAAATTTCAAGAAAAATTTCGAAAAAAAATTTTTTGCTCAAAATTTTTTTGGCTTAAAAAGGTTTTGCTTTATGAAAGCTGGCCTAGAATCCCAAACCCAAAATTTCTTCTTCCACCAAATCCAATTACGCCGCCGGAGCCCCCTCTACTATATATAAATAGAGGGTCCCCCTCTCTATTCTGTCAACTATTTCTAATTCCGGGCATTTAGAGCGGAGGGGGCGGAGCTTCGGAGCCTTCTGGGGCATTGAGAGAATTCTTCTTTTTTCTTTTTTCTCCGCTTTCTCTCTCTTTTTTCTATACAACACACGGAGCAGGGACACACACACACACGCGACCAATTCAATTTTGGATCCCCCCTTACCTAGCCTAGCAGAAGAAAAAGTTTCGATTTATTTCTCAACAATGAGCACTGAAAAGGTGGACCCTCAAGAGCCGGGACCCTCTATCCACGCGGCGTTCGTTTTTGACCAGTTTACGAATGGAGTTGAGATGATGTAAGTGTTTAAAACCAATAAAAAGTATACCCCAATGATCGTTACAAAAAGTAAAAAGGAATTGGAGGGCAAAAGAATCGAACCCGCGATGGTCAGATTACTGGTCAGACTCCTTACCGGGTACACCACGGGTGTCGGCCGGCGGCGCAAAAGCGAAGGTGGTGATAAAGGCGGCGCTTCCGCAAGGCGGCGCCGCCACCACCACCTTTATCACCACCTCCGGCGTCGCGCCATCGGCCGCCACCCGTGGTGTACCCGGTAACAATTCTGACTAGTAATCTGACCATCCCGGGTTCAATTCCTTCACCCTGCCATTATTTTTTGCATATTTTAACAAGTACGGTGGTATGTTAATTTTCCAGAATAGACATCTGGAAACCTGAAAAACAAGTGAATGGAATTAGGTTAATCACATTTTTCCCCTTTTTCTTTTTTTTCTTTTTCCCCAGAATTTTGAACAACCTCAGCTCCTCACCGGAACGAATTCTAAAACAAGCGGAAGAGTGCTCGCGGAGCATTTTTTCCTCTTTTTTGCGAAATTTTTTTTCGAGGGTACTACCAGATGTTTGAAGAATTGCGTGCAGATTTTAGTCTCCGAATCCGAAAAAAAAGGAAAAATGCGGTGAAATGAGTAATAATAACCGATATTGCAACACTCGCTTGTTTATTTTACTACTCGTGCTTTAGTTTTTTAGTTTTTTTTTTGAAAAAAAATTTTGCACTAAAAAATTTTTTTTTGTCTAGAATTTTTAGGCCCTTTTTTTTAGTCATGTGAACGCCTACCTAAATTGAATAATGGGAGACAGGTGAAAAATGAAAAAAAATAAAATTGTAGATCAAAAATCTCAAAGGTTCACAGAAATCTGAAAAAAAAACTTTTTTTGACTAAAATCACAAAAAATAAATGTTCTTACGTTATTTTTATCATTTTAACGTAAAAAAAACGGCGTAGATCAAATTTTCACGCCGTGACCGCTACGCGACCGCGTGCGGTCGAAATTTGAAAACTCTGTAACTTTGCTCAAAATGTTCGTAGAAGTCTGAAATTTTTTTACAGTTCTATCCTAATTATCTAATTTGGCTCCGTATCAATTTTTCATTGACAAAATCATTTTTTTGAAAATGAGCCGCGACTCGACCGCAGGCGGTCGAATTTTGAAGTCGCTGTAACTTTGCTCTAAATAACCGTAGCGCCATGAAATTTTGCCAAATCACTAATTAAGTCCTAATTATTCGAAAAATTCAATAATTTTTAGTTTTTACCTATGCGACGCGGTCGCGACGCGGTCGCGACGCGGCTTCCTTGCAATTTAGGTCCAAAACAGGCCAATTTTTTCGAAAAAATATAATTTTTTGTTGCTTTTTTTTCTCTCAAATAACTCATTTTCCCTCTATTTCCATATATTTTTATCTTTCCTCCAAATCATACACTTCCAAGTGTCCCAGGGGACAATTCCTTCATTTTTACCCGATTTTACTCGATTTTTACTGGATTTTTGGCACCAAAACTCCCAAAACTTCCTCTAACGTCTTCTGAATTCTGAATCCTTCATCCACGTCAATTCGGCTTCTCCTCCCGCCAGAATACATCCAATTGAATCAACTCTGCGCTCCCGCTTCAACGCGCTCCTTACACTTTTAACTTTGAGAGAGCGGACATTTTTTTTTCGAAAAAAAATTTTTTGGCGCGTTTTTTTCTGGGAGACACACATAAAGTGTACATATAAAAGAAACAAGATGACGACTTTTAAAAGATGGGCGCCACTAAATTTTTGCATTTTTCTACATTTTTCCACATTCAACATCAAAAATCTAACGAAATTGGATTTTGCGCTTTGTTTTTAGGGTTTAGGGTTTAGGGGTGGTGCTCTAGATTTTGCGGAAAAAATCTTCTGGAATCTTTGAAAATTGGGGATTCAAGATTAATGGTTAGGAAATGCTTAGGGAGCCGTGAAACAGAAAGAAATGTTGTTAAAAAAATTTCAATTTTTTTTTGGACTTTTCAAAATTTAGGGACACCTTATTTACACCTATTATTTGAGACTTTTAGGTGTTAATTAATACATTTCATGTTAGACTAAGTCCTTCCTCCAAAAAACGCTACGCGACCGCAACGCGTAGTCGAAAAACTCAAAAAAACTGAAATCGCACAAAATTTTTAAAAAAACGGTTTTTGTTCGAATTTGACGCAGAGGTCTGAAATTCTTAAAATGGCTTAAGCAGCCTATGTTAAGTTCATAAAAATCATAAAAATTCCTTTTTTTCACGAAAAACGGAAAAATGGTCAAAAAAATTTCTGTCAAAAATGTTTTTACCACCTTTTTTTTAAATTTAGGACACCTAGGACAATTTTTATTTTTTAATGGTCAAATCAAATTTTCCCGCCAAAATATTCAAAAAACGCAAGAAAATGGTCGTAGGGTCTTCAAATTTTGAAAATAGCAACTTTACCCAACCCAAAACATGTAAAATTCAAAAAATCCCAAAAACCGCTACGCAAACCGCGTCGCATGTTCGAAAAACCCAAAAATTTGAATTCTAGGCGCGCACTTCATTTAAAAAAACCAAAAACATCACTTTTTCCATTTTAACCCAAAGATCCATTTCCTACATTCCCCATGTCTCTTTGGCTCCGCCCACTTTCTCTGTCCCCCGTCCGCCGCCGCATCTTCATAATTATGGCAATTTGATTGTCCTCTCTCTCCCACACTCTTTGTGCTCAATTCTCTCTTTTGCTCCTCCGAGTGAAACAAGAAATAAATGATCGACTATAAAGTGGGGGGAGTGGTTGAAATCCGATTCGTCATCATCTATTCTCTTATTTCGAGTTCTTCCGGTTTTGGTGGGAATTTGAATTTGAATTTAACTCAAGAATCTTTGTGCTTTGGGGATCTGAAATTGAAGTTTTTAGGCTGAAAACCCGGGAAGTGCTTTAAGAACCCGTTGCTACCCGCGGTTAAATTCAACTTGCTTTAATTTTATATTTATCTTGTAGATCAAAAATTGGGGCTCATTTTTGTAGTTGATAACTTTTTGATAGCTATTCCCGCTTTTGAGATATACTGGTTTTTAAGTTAAAATTTTTATTATTTTTTGTCGAAAAATGACCAACTTTGAAAGTCCCACACACACCCAATTTTCAACCAAACTTTAAAATTTTATATTTTTCTTGTAGATCAAAAATCGGGCTGCATTTTTGTAGTTGACAACTTTTTGATAGCTATTCCCGCTTTTGAGATATGCGCCTTTAAAGATAGCCAACTTCAATGGCGTGCGCGGAGAGAGGAATGAGACGCAGAGAAGCGAAACGCACTCCTCGTTTCGCACGTTCTCTCGCCTCTAACCTTTGAAAACGCGTATCTCAAAAGCGTGAAAAGCTATCAAAAAGTTGCCAACTACAAAAATGTAGCCCTGGTTTTGATCTACCAAAAAAATATAAATTTGGGACATTTTTTTAAACTAATAAACTGTGAAAACATAAAAAAGAACCAGAGATCTTATTTTGTGTTTTTATAGCTGTTCCTTTCTTCTCGGCTTCATTTTTCTTTATTTTTTTGTTCTCATCTCCAAAAAAATAAGAAAAGAAAACAAAGACGAGAGTCTCCCCTGTTAATTGTCCACCTATCACTGGCTATAAAAATAAGGAATAAAGCAAAAATAGAACAAAAAAACACACAAAATAGCTGAAAATATTAGGTGTGGCTGGCTGTGAATAGAATATATCCACAAAAAATTTAGCTGAAAAAAAACACATTAAAGTTACCTACCTACAGAAGCTAGACGCCCTCCACGCTTTCTCGCCTCCTAATCTTTAAAGGCGCATATCTCAAAAGTGGGCGGAGCTATCAAAAAGTTGTCAACTACAAAAATGTAGCCCTGTTTTTGATCTACCAGAAAAACATAAACAAAAACAATTTGGTTGTAAATTACGGTCCGTGACGGGATCTCAAAGTTTGTCATTTTTTCACCAAAAAATCGAAAAAGTTACAAGTTTTAAACTAGTATATCTCAAAGGTGTGAACAGCTATCGGAATGTTGTCAAGTAGAAAAATGTAGCCCGATTTTTGATCATGCTACAAATGTGCAAAATTATAGTGGCCTAGCTTTCCCCCCTCGGCCACCAAGTTTTTTTTTCAAATTTCCCATTTTCTGACCTCCCATTGCTATCCTTAGCCTCCCCCCTGACTCATTCATGACCGACTAAGAAATAATTATTTCCGTTTCTATTTCCATATGCTTATATTTACCCCTTTCCGGACCGCCACTATTAACTTGACGTCCCCCTTTTCTAAATACCACTTCCATTTTCCCTTTTATTTTTCAAAAAAAAAAACAATTACGTCATTTTCTGACTGGACCTCTGCAGGACACCGCTATATACTTATAAGTTAGTCGGCGTAAATTAAATTTTGGCCTCGATATTTTTGTTTTTGTTTTAACTGAGAAACTAAGAGTCTAGTAAGTAACACTTTTTGTGAGATCTTTCTTTGTGAATTTTTTTGTAAAAATCCTGTTTTTTCAAAGTGCCATAACTCGGTTGATACTGACGCTAGACAAATTTTGAGAAGAGATTCGGAATCCTCATAACTTCAGCTTTTTGATCGTATGAATTTTGTCAAAAAATGTTTGCTTGAGTAGGTCAAACCAGGGCGGGAAAGCGTTATACCAAGGAATTTTTAAGTTTTCCCAGCCAATTTTTAAGTTTTCCCAGCTTGTATGCAGAAAAATAGCTGATTTTCGAAAATTTTCGGATTCTAGGCCATTTTTTAAAACTCTATTTTTTCTAAATTTTAGGCCATCACTTATGCCAAAAAACCAACCAATCATTTTCTCCCATCTTCAAAAGTAACCTCCTAATTGCCTTCAATTCACCAAGGGCTACATTTGTCCTATAGTCTGAAGTACACATCCTTGCACATACTTATACCTATTTTTCAAAAATATGACAAAGAACAAGTCCTTTTTTTTGAAAGTTTCAACTTTTTTTTTGAAAAACTTGAAAAACTTCAAAAAAAAATCAATTCTCCACATGATTTCACCCAATACCATGCTCCTTACACAAAGCAAAAAATATTGAGAGGGCGAAAAATTCGAACCCCCGATGGTCAGATTACCAGCCGAACTCGTTCCCGGGTACACCACGGGTGTCAACCGGCGCGGCGACTCCTAAGGTTATGATAATGCTGCCGCCGCCGCAGCTTTATCACAGCCCCCGAAGTCGCCGCCGCGCCGGCGCACCTTTGGTGTACCCGGGAACGAGTCCGGCCGGTAATCTGAGTGTCCGGGGTTCGATTCTTTTGCCCTCCCAATATTTTTTGCTTTTTGTAAGGAGTATTGTGGTGTGTCTAGTTTTAGTTAAAAGTGGGTTTAAAGGTGGGAAATGGAAATGTCGAAGTTTTTCATTCCATAAAATAGGACACCCGGCAGAAATGAATATATCACGACAAAAAACCTGAAAATTTTTCCGCAAAAGAAGGAAACAAGTTTTTCTACACATTTTTTTCCAAAAAAGAAAAACTTTATTTTTCTGGAATTTCTGAGTATATGAGACATGAGTGTAGGGTGGGTATCCATATAATATTCCCACGCGGTTTTCATTCGAAAAGTGCTCCGGCTCCACTCATTTTCTATTCCGACACACACTACCCGTCTGTTGTCCAGTGGACACTCCTCCAGGTCCTCATGGAGAAAATTCTAGAGTGAAGTGCAAAAGATGACTTTTTTTGAAAAAAGTGTAAAAATTTTGTTTGTTTGGCCCACAAAATTAATTATTTTTTCATTTTTTACGAAAAATTTTTTTTGCAGGCGCTGCTCGATGCCATCTCTGTCAAAAATGCCGTCAGCAGCACGTCAACTTGTCTCCAACATGCTCTCCTTCTTATCGTCACCATCACCGCAGAATAGGTATGTATTTTTGAAAAAAATTACTTGAAAATGAAAAAAAAAATGTTCCAAAATTTTCAGATTTTTCTCATTACCTGAAATTTCACAAAGCCTTAATTCTATAGCCCACGCAAATTTTTGTTTCAAAATTTCCCGAAATCATGAGGTACCCCTGAGAACAGGGTGACTCACGGAGGCAGGTATTTTGAGAGAATGTAAATGCGCTCTAATGAGAAAAATGACCAGAGAAAAAGCTGATGGCCTAGAAACCCAAAACTAGGCCATTTTTTGAAAAAAAAACAAAAATTGTTGAAAATCGAAAATCAAAGTTTTTTTTTGATAGCCTAGAAAATGCACTTGAGCCCTAAAAATTCAAAACTAATTTTCATAAGTTTTTCTTGACTGCGTGGCCTAGAAATCCAAACTGTACATAATCATAGATCAAAATAGGCGGAATGTATGCCTAAGTGTAACTCTAGAAGAATCGGAAGTTCACTGAACTTTTTCTAAACTTCCTATTCTCTAAATGACTGTGTGTAAGCTGATATGAAGACAATTTTCGAAAAAAAACTGGATGCTCTTTTAGACTTTTTATTGAAGGGGGCCTACTATAGAGACACGGATGGGGGATTTGAAACAATTTTTGACCAAGAATTGTGATGTACAGTATCGTCCAAAAGGTTGTAAACTTTGATCGTTTTCAGTTGAAATTGGCCAACTTTGAGAGTATGTTACGGTAATACTAATTGTACCATCAAGTAGATTTTTATGGGATCAAACAGACCAAGTCTAGAACTCTATTTTTGTAGTTGACAACTTCTTTGTACGGACACTCCCTAGCAAGTTACACACCGACAAAGTAATTTCTCTCACAAATCCGTGAATTTCTGTGGAAAATAGTGAATTTTTTGAGCTGTCGTCTTAAAATAACCATAACTATCTAGGGAGTGTTTGTAAAAAAGAGTTGTCAACTACAAAAATGGAGCTCTACTTTTGATCTGTAAGATCCATAAAACATTTTACTATGTGGGACAATTAGTGATACCGTAACACCCTCTCAAAGTTGACCAATTTCCACTGAAAATGGCAAAAGTTTACAACCTTTTGGACGGTACTGTAGCTCGTGAACGCTTAAAAACCGGACGTTCTAGAACCAGTCATAACGGATTCAATAAAAATGCAAAACTTTCGAATTTCCCGAATTAGAGGATGATTCATTGAGCTCTTAAACCCCTTTCTAGACAAAACTTCTAAACAAACAATGTGACCGGATATTCAGACCCGGAACCTAAACCTCATTCCCCACACGACTTTGAGAGATACCACCTATCAGTGGGGTACATATTTTCCAATTTCCTGTTTTTCGGCTATTTATTTTATTCAGCTCTCGGCTCAGAACTAAACATTACTATTGTATTGTACACTATTCTCCACAAATTTGTCGTTCCAGCCTCTAAATGTTTTTCAAAATTCTGTTTTGTAGGTCATTTTTAGAGAATGGTGTTGAGGAGAGTTCCACCTAGAAGAATTTGTTGAGTTTTTCTAAAAATGTAAACTTGTTCTTTGTCGTATTCACAAATTTTACGAAAAAGTTTGAAAAAATTATGCCTCAGACTATAAGAAAACTGTAGTCCATGGAAAATTGGAGGCAATTTCGGATGATGACTTTTGGGGGAAACGGTTTTTGTTTTTTTAGCGTTAGATTGCCTAGAATTAAAAAAATAGTCTTGAACTTGAAATACTGGCCTAGTTTTCATAAATCAACGTTTTTGCTCGAAAAAATCTTTAAATTGGCGATTCAGCCCTTTCACGACTGTTTTCTTGGTATAACGTTTTCCCGTCCCCGTTTTCTCTACTCAACCTCAAAATGTTTAGGCAAAACTTATATCACTGAAAAGCTCCAATTATGAGGATTCTGAATCTACATTCAAAATTTATTTAGCTTCAATGCCAACCGAGTTATGACACTTTTAAGAAAACCCTTTTTCGGGATTTTTTAAACTAATTTTGCATGAGTTTCACAAAAAAGATCTCACAAAAAGTATAAGAATGATTAACTAGAACGCCTAATACAAATTTGTATGTTACAGAACAATCTGAGACCTCAAATTCGCGTAAAATTTTTGATTTTTTTTTCTTTTTTTTCCAAATCTTCAAAATTCTAGCTGGCTTTGAGATTTTAGGTTCTATCTAGCGCAGAGTTTTCACCGTTTTCCACCCAAACAAATACCTAAATATCCAACGCCACCTTTTACCATAGTTGTCCGGAATCCGGATTCAGGAAATTCCGGATTCCGGAATTCCGGGTTTTTTTGACATTCCGGTTCCGGGTTCCGGATTCCGGAAAATGAAATTTTTCATTCCGGTTCCGGGTTCCGGATTGATTAGTTTTTTGAAATTTTTTTCCGGAATCCTGAAGTTGAAATTTAAAATTTTTTTTGAGTTTTAAAGACAACTGCATTACTTCTTTTTCGGTTTTGAACCTCAAAAGTAGTTTTAAACTTTATATATCATTAAAAACACTCGAAAAAATGACTTGGCCTTGCAAATTTATCGAATCATTCCGAATTCCGGATTCCGAAATTCCGGTTCCGGATTCCGGAAAATTAAAAACTTGATTCCGGTTCCGGATTCCGGATTCCGGTTTTTCAGAAAATGGCATTCCGTACAACTATGCTTTATACCCCACCCCAACAACAAAAAAGTTGCCCCCCTCCAGAAGTAAGTAACTTGAAAAGGGGGTGAGCCTCAGCGCCCCCCTAGGCAAGCAGTCCCCCCCCCCTCTCAAATTTCGAATGCAAGAGATTTGTGCTCCATGAGCACAGGGGGGGAGCTCGAGGGAGCAAAAATTTTTTTTTGCTTTTTGTGTTTCACAAGCCCCTCCGGAAAGGCGCAAAAAAAACACAAACATTTTGTCTTCCTTCTCGTTTTCATTTTCACTCCTTTTCTTATGTTAGGCTCTTTTCGAAAAATGTCTCTTGGGAGATATTAGACACACACACATACATACATAGATACACAACTTCTGGAGAGAGCTTCTGCCCCCTCAATGTTTGTTTTGTGACGTTCTCTCCAATTATTTTCTTCTTATTTTCTTCTTACTCTCAAGGAAATAACCTCAAGAAACCTCTTTTTTCCGTACTACTGGAGTTTTGACTCAAGTTCCGTTTCTCCCTATCATAAAATTGTATATCCAGTGTTTTTTCCATCAAAAACCATCAAAACCATTGAATTCCAATATGTCTGGCGCACCTGCGGCGCGCCGACAGGGCTTGAAAAACACCGCGCACCTCCACGCCCTTTGCCACGTGTGCCTAGGTGTGCGCGCGTGGCCGAGTGGTTAACGAGGTAGACCGGCTGGTGGAGGGTCTGGAGTTCGGTTTTTCCTGAGCGCTTCCTTTTTTTTCTTTTTTGAAATGCATTTTTTCGATGTCTGGAACCCTTGACACACATTTTTGTTGCATTTTTCTCCTAAAAACGCCATGTTTCGTGCGAAAAGTCGAATCGGAAGTCGCCGTCGACTTCCGATTCGCGCGAAAATTCTCCCCGACTATGTTTAGATCTTATAATGCTTTGAACTTTTCGAGTCAGAGGAATTGATGACATAGTAGTGACCTGATATAAGAAATTTAGCAATAGAGCGCATTTTAGAAAATGAAAATTGAAAAAAAAAAACGAAGAAAAAAGTGCATTTGGATAATTGCGTTTTATTGGATTTCGGGCGGGAGATTTGGTTTGGTGAGGTCCGGAAAGCGCAGATCACAACTTCAAGGGCAAAAATTTTGAGCAAATACGTTTTTCCAATGGAATAGCGTAAAATTTCTTTTTTCATTTTGGATTGACAAAGAGCCTCCGATTTTGCGGAAAATTGACGTTTTTTGTCTTACATCATAATATCTTCAATTCTAACAGGTTTACGTGCAATCTTTCCATTTTTAGATTTGAAAAATTTTAAATTTTCCATTTCCCACCATTAAACCCCTTTTAGCGAAAATTAAACCTACCACAATACTCGCTACAAAAAGTAAAAAATAATGGGATGCCAAAAAAATCGAACCCCCGATGGTCAGATTACCAGCCGGACTCGTTCCCGGGTACACCACGGGTGGCGGCCGCCCTTCGCGGAACGGAAGGTGGTGATGAAGCAGCAGTGGCGGCAGCCTTATCACCACCTCTGGAGTCGCGACCAGGCCGGCGCACTTTTGGTGTACCCGGGAACAACTCCGGCCGGTAATATGACCATCGGGGGTTCGATTCTTTTGCCCTCCAAATATTTTTTACTTTTTGTAACGAGTATTGTGATAGGTTTATTACCCTATTTGGGGCTCCAGAACATGGCGTGACGTCTTCTAGAATTCTGAATTCAACTAAAACCCATTGGATATTCTCGTAGAACCCAACCACAATACACAAAAACAACATTTTCTCTCCATTTTCTTCTTTTTTTTCCTTTTTTTCATCTCTCTCACGAGTTTCCGCAGTAGCTTTCCCTTCGAGCTCTCTCTCTCAATCAGATAACATGCGTCGCTCCTCTTTTTCGAAGAATCCAATCCATTAAGCCGCAAAAGGAAAATGGGCGTGGCCTACTTTGATTCGAATTAAATGGGAGGGTACCTTCTAGAAAGTAGTTTCTTTCACTATTTCTTTTTTCTGCGTAGCTCGAAGAATTTGATCTACAAGTCGAAAAAATGCTTAAAACAAGCCGCCCGAGATTTATGATTCATCAAAGATCGCATTCCACGTCGAGGTAGGTCATAAAAAGTTTTTAAGCAAAAAAAATTTTGTAAGGTCAAAATTTTTTTTCGCGCCTAAAAAAATCTTTGTAGTATTCGGAACACCCTCTATAAGCTGTGGGGCCCTTTTTTTGACCTACTTACTCGGTTCTTCACTTTTTTTCCCTCTTCTCCCCCTATGACGTTGTCCCTCATCATAATCACATGATGGGGGCACGGACTCCTCTCCTGAAGAATTGAAGAATCTAAAAGCGGGAAAATCACGTAGAGGGCAAAATCGAAAAAAAGAACTGAAAAAAAGGTTCCAGACATCGAAATAGTGCATTTCAAGGAAAGTAAAAAAAAGAAAAAATAGAATGAGCCCAGAAAAAATCGAACTCCAGACCCTCCACCTACCGGTCTACCTCCTTAACCACTCGGCCACGCGCGCACTTCTTGAAACACGTGGCGAAGGACGTAGAGGTGCGCGGTGTTTTCCGCACCCTGTCGGCGCGCCGCAGGTGCGCCAGACTTATCGTAAAAACATGGTTTTGGGTGGTTTTTGATGGTTTTTTCCAGGGGAAAACACTGAATATATAATTTTATGAGAGGAGAAAAAAGAAATAAACATGAATATAAAGGAAAATAGTTATTTACTCCCTCGAACATTCTACTCTTTAAAAAACACCGCGTAAATAGGCGTGTCAACTGCATCTCGTTAGGCAAATGAGATTTTTTTTCATTCTTACTTTTATAAACGCGACACACTCTTAGTATTACTACTTACTACTAAAATTCCCGATGATTCTATTGAGATGGTGTGTTTTTGGTGTTTTAGAACTTTTTTCGCAGGTTTAGGCATTTTCTAGGTGTCTGGCTGTTTTGAAACTGTGAAATTTGAATTCAGCGTAAAATCTTATACTATTTAGGCTTTTAGGCGACGCTCTAGGACCCTCTGGCGGCCCAGGAAGGCTCCGTGGCCTAGAATTCCAAATTTTGGAAAACTAGTCCCCGCGCTCAAAAAACACCGTTTCATACCCAATTCAACCTCCTGAGTCTGAATTTCACATTTTCAGCCCTCAATTCTCTCACCTTACCCCTCAAACTCTTCTTTTTTTTGCAGTGTCTCCGAGAAGGGCGCCTCGTTCAGCACACCACAGGCGAATCGGAAGAACAAGGTGAATGGAAGTAGAAGGATGAGCGATTCGAATAATGTCGCCTATAGTAATGGGTCGAAGGTGAGGAGGGGGTGGCCGAACTTTCCATGGCCGAACTTTTTTCGAAATAATTTTTGTTTCTTTTAGAAATCCTTCGAGGGCAACATTGAGAAGTGGGAGCCGAATGTGTACGAGAAGGTGAGTCTGGGGTTTTCTAGGCCACTAGGCCACTAGAAATTGAAAAAAATTAGAAAAACAAAAAACAAAAAAACATTTGGTCGTGGCAAAACTCGAACCCCTGACCCTCTGTCTACATGTCTACCTCCTTAACCACTCGGCCACGCGCGCACACCTGGAAACACGTGGCGGACGGCGTAGACATGCGCGGTGTTCACCGCACCTTGTCGACGCGCCTAAGACGCGCCAGTCCCTATTTTTTCAGCGTTTAGCTCAATTTCTGCCCGTTTTTCAGGAACTTCTACGCCGTACGTGGTCCGATGAGTTTGATAATCTTTACGAGCTGGGATCCGCCATCTACTGCTACATATTTGACCATAATCCGAACTGCAAACAACTGTTCCCTTTCATCTCGAAATATCAGGGTGACGAGTGGAAAGAGTCGAAGGAGTTCCGGTCGCAGGCGTTGAAATTTGTGCAGGTAATCAAATTGTTAGTTGTGGAAGATAACAGAAAAAAAAAGAACATTTTATTTTTCAAAAAACAATTTTGAAAAATTTTTGGGTCAACTTTGACATGTCCCATTACTGTCACTTTTTGTCCCAACTGTCCCAAATTTATATTATTCTTGTAGATCAAATCATGGGCTACATTTTTGTAGTTGACAATTTTTTGATAGCTACTCACGCTTTTGAGATAGACACGTTTGAAAATTACACTTTTTTCATTTTAGAGCTAACTTTGACATGTCCCCTTGGTGTCACTTTTTGTCCCAACTGTTCCATATTTATATTCATCTTGTAGATCAAAACTAGGGCTTCATTTTTGTAATTGGAAGTTTTTTGATAGCTTTTCACGCTTTTGAGTTATGCGTCTTTAAAGAGTGGAAGGCGAGAGAGCGTGCGAAACGAGGAGGGCGTCGAGCTTCTCTGCGTCTCCCTCTCTCTCCCCGCGAGCGCATTGGAAGTAGTCTATCTTTAAAGATGCATATCTCTAAAGCGTGAATAGCTATCAAAAAACTTCCAACTACAAAAATGTAGCCCTATTTTTGATCTACCAGAATATATAATTTTGAAACACCTGGGACAAAATGTAACAGTAATGGGACATGTCAAAGTTGATCGATTTTCACTTTTTTTTTCAAAATTTTTGGTATTTTTGATAATTTTTTCCAACAAATAAACATTTTCCAGACGCTCGCCCAAGTGGTCAAAAACATCTACCATATGGAGAGGACCGAATCGTTCCTCTACATGGTCGGACAGAAACATTGCAAATTTGCGGATAGAGGATTCAAGCATGAGTATTGGGATATCTTTCAGGTAAGTATCTTATAAAAGAATGGAAAATAAAAGCGTGGCCTAGAAAACCAAGAGTTTGGAAAAGTTAGGCCACGAGGATAGAGGATGGCCTAGATAACCAAAAATGAAAAAGTTCGGTCACGCAAATTTTTTTTTCGAATAAACACTGAAAAAATCATAAACTTGAGTGCCTAGACGCCTAAAAACTCGGAAAATCCCTATGGCCTAGAAAACCCAAAAATTAAAAAGTTCGGCCATCAAATTTTTTTTCAAAAAACACTATTTTAAATTGTTTTCCCATAAGTTTGAGCCTCTAAAATCTCAAAATCTCAAAACTTTCGAAAAAATTTGATGGCCTAGAAACTCAAAAAAAAGAAAAGTTCGGCCACCGAATTTTTTCTTCGAAATGTCACTATTTAGAAGGTTTTTTTTACTTTTTCACACTGAAAATTACAATTTTGAGTTTAAAAACGCTTAAAAAACTCAAAAAATGACAAAAAAATCGCGTGGCCTAGAAAACCAACATTTGAAAAAGCTCGGCCACTGAAGTTTTTCTTCGAAATGTCACTATTTTGAAGGTTTTTTAACGTTTTCTCATAAAAAGTCACAAGTTTCAGTTTCCAGACGCCTGAAAAACTCGAAAAAATTGTGGTGGCCTAGAAATCCAAACATTTGAAAAGTTAGGCCACCAATTTTTTTTGAAAAAATGCGAATTCTTGTATTTTTGACGATTTCGAATGCAGTTTAATAACACTAAATCTCAAAATCTCGATATTTTCGAAAAAAAAGTGCGGTGGCCTAGAAAACCAACATTTGAAAAAGCTCGGCCACTGAAGTTTTTTTTTTGAAAAACCGTATTTTTCGTTGTTTTTCTGATTTTTTTAATGTACAGCATGAGCTTGAGCCTCCAAAATCCCAAAATCTCGAAATTTAAAAAACAACTTCGGTGGCCTAGAAACCCAAAAATTTGAAAAAGTTCAGCCATCAAATTTTTTTTTTGAAAAACTGCGAATTCTTTGGTTTTCGACGATTGCGAACGAAGAAAACATTTAAAAAAAAGTAAAAATTGGGAAGTTAGGCCACCAGTGAAAAAAACAATTTTTAATGAAAATTTGTTTTTTTTTTCGAATTTACCTCTAAAATTGTGCGATCATTTTCAATTTAACTATATTTTTTCTCTGCAGGACGCCATGGAATTCGCCCTGGAACACCGTCTCTCGACGATGGCCGATCTCGACGAGGCGCAGAAAAAAGACGCGGTGACGGTGTGGAGAACGTTGGCACTGTACACGACAGTACACATGAGGAATGGATTTATCGACGGTCTGAAGGGTGTTAACAAGTTCCCGCCCTTAGTCTGAATATGTCGATTATCGATTTTTTGAAAATTTTGAAAAAAATTTTTTTTTGAATTTTTTATTTTTTCCAAAAATCTATTTAATGTCTAAACGCCTCTTTTCCACTGTGATTTCCGCTGTTTTCCCCTTTTTTCTGTAATTTTTCGCTTCCGTAATGCAAACGCGCCCCACCGAACTTTGCGCGGGAAAAAAGAAATTTGAATTTTTCGATATTTTTTCGGTGGAGCGCACTTGCATACCCTCACGAGGGACCCCAGTCATCAGCTAGTCAGGGATATTTTTAAATGTTTACTTTTTTTTTTGAAAAATCAATATTGTCTTGTATATAATTAATTTTTTTTTGTATTTGGAGTGAATTTTTGGAAAAAATCGATAATTTAAAATTTTTTGAAATTTCTGCGAATTTTATCTCAAAAAATCCGCCAATTTCCCCTGATTCTAAGGATGGTATTTTCAGCGTTTAAAACGCGCTCTATCGGATTTTACAATCATTTTTCTAGTTGATGGCCGTGGTCGCGAAAATGCGAAACCTCGGCCACCAATCAGAAAAACGCTTGTAAAGTTCGATAGAGCGCGTTTTAAACGCTGAAAACACCACCATTGAAATCAGGGGAAAACGACGGATTTTTTGAGATAAAATTCGAAAAAATTTCAAAAAAATTTTTTTTCAAAAATTCACTTTTTTAAATTTTTAAATAAATCACTATTTTATAATTAACCTAAACGATGAATACCAGTACAATAAGACACAATAAGTATATTAAATACAAAAATTCTTTTAAAAAATCGATTAATGGGCGGCCTCCTCGTCCTTTTTGAACTGCTCATACTGTTGCTCGGTGAGCAATTTCTTGAGCTCATCCTCCGATTTCACTTTCAATTTGTACAGCCATCCCTTCTCGAATGGACTCTTATTGATAAGCCCCGCCTCCTCTTCCAGTTTCACGTTTTTTTGGGTTACGGTACCCGAGATTGGCGCGTAAATGTCGGATGCCGCTTTGACTGATTCGACGGCGCCCGTCGAATCGCCCTTTGAGATTTCGGTGCCCTCGTCGGGTAGTTCGATGAAGACGACATCGCCGAGTTGTTCCTGGAAAGTGCGCTCTATTGAGAATCGGTGTAGTCCTCGTGGACAAGTCAATTTTCGGAAAATAGGAAATTTGATGGATGTGCTCAATTACGGGTAAAACTACTTTAAAATCATGAAAAATCGAAGAAAAACAAAAAATCGGCCTTGTACTCCTCGTGGACAAGCGGACTTTTTCGGAAAAATGTGAATTTTGGACGGTTTTTCAAAATTTTTGGTTAATATGAGGATTTCTAGAGATTCTAGCTGATTTATCGTAAAAATTCGAAAAAAATTGACTGCAAAGCTGAAAATCATGGAATTTGGCTGTGTACTCCTCGTGGACAAGCGGATATTTTTGGAAAAATGTGAAATTTGGTCGATTTTTCACAATTTCTTGTCAAATTGAGGGTTTCTAGATGATTTATCGTAAAAATTCAAAAAAAATTGATCGAAATTCTGAAAATCATGAAATTTCGCCGTGTACTCCTCGTGGACAAGTCAGTTTTCGGTGGATTTTTGTCGATTTCAGCCAATTTTTTGGGATTTTTTGAAAATAAATTGAGTGGAATAGGTCAATTACAGTAGTAATTAATGTAAAATCAAGAAATACGTGTACTCCTCGAGGACAAGTCTGATCTTACATTCGATTTTTAGTTATTATCGCATATTTTTTTATAATTTTCAACAAAAAAAAAACTTTTTCACGATTCCACCCACTCCAAACTTGCTATTTATGGCAGAAATTGGCAAAAAAGAGCAAAAATCGACCTAAAACTCAATTTCCAGGAATTCCACTTGTCCACGAGGACTACACGGCTAAATTTCGTTAATTTCTTCGATTTTTTCGAATTTTCACGATAAATAATCAAGAAAGATTCAATTTGCCTAAAAAACAAGAAAAATCGATCAAAAACACAAATTTTCCAAAAAATGTCCTCTTGTCCACGAGGAGTACACGGCTAAATTTCAGCATTTTCGGATTTTGATGATTTTTTTTCGATTTTTCACGATTATTCATCAAGAAACATTTAATTTGACAAAAATCTGTAAAAATCGACCAAAAACCACCACGTTTTCAAAAAACTTCCTCTTGTCCACGAGGAGTACACGGCCGATTTCAATAACTTGTACCCAAATTTGATCAATTTTTGTTGTTTCACGATTAATCATCAAGAAACAGTCAATTTGGCAAAAAAATTGTGAAAAATCTATGAAAAGCGACCAAAAACCACAAATTTTCCAAAAGAAACCGCTTGTCCACGTGGAGTACACGGCTAAAATTCATGATATTCAGAATTTCCACCAATTTTTTCGAATTTTCACGAGTACTAACAGTGGCGAAGTCGGTGATGCCTACGGTGCCAACACCGTTCTCCACGACCACCCATTCGTGCTTCTTCGTGTAGAGACGGCCTGAAAATTGACATATTTTTCAAAAATTTTTAAAATATTTGAATTTTTTTGATTTGCGCGTAGAATATAATGCATTTGAACACCATGACGAAAAAATGCAGATTTCTAGTGTTAAAATTGGCGAAAATTGAAACTTTTCGTAAAAATTCAAATTTTCAAAGTCTGCAAGCGCGCTCTAATGAGAAAATGTCATTTTTGGTGATTTTTCGCCGATTTTAAGCCTAAAAACTGCGTTTTTTCTCGATTTTTCCGAATTTTCATCTGAAAAACCAACCAGAAGAAGCGAATCTCACTGCGGAACGGAGGGAAGGCGTGGAACGACGAAGAAGACTCATGCCTGAAAAAATCGATAATTTATTATTATTTTTGATGCTTTTTGGAGGAAAAAGATGGAATAAAGTGTTGCGAATTGCATGGCGTCTTCGTTATCAGTGTGTTGTGTAGATCATAAAATTTGCGGGCATCAAAGATTAGATGATACTCAGAAAAAAGGAAAAAACACCCAAAAAACGAGTTTTCAGACTGAAAATGCTGAAAATGTGATCATGGCCGAGTTTGGGGTTTCTAGGTCATGGGAAAGTTCTTCCATTGACGTGGAAGAACTTTTGGTGGCCTAGAAATTCAAAGTTCGGCCATCATCACGTTTTCAGCATTTTTCCGATGAAAAACTCGTTTTTTGGATGTTTTTTCGTGGTTTTTGAGTATTTTCATAAGGATTCAGATGTTTTTCTACTGATTTTGAGCAAAAAACGAAAGTTTTTTTTTGAAAAAATTGAAATTTCGATTTTAAGTTCAACATTTACGGTTTTTTTGGTGTCCTATGAGATTTTACGGCGAAAATAGCAAAAAATTAAAAGATTCAGCAAAAAACGATATTTTTATGAACAAAGACGGTTTTTCCAAAATACCCAAAAAAAGCTCGGTTTTCTCAAGTGTATTGTTTTTCCCGATTTTTTTTTTTTTCAGTGCGAAACCCGTTTTTTGGCAGTTTTTTTCGAAAAAAAAACACATTTTCCGGATTTTTTTTTCATTTTTCTGATATTTTCAGCCTGAATAGGCTATTTTTTCCACATTTTTTTGTCAAAAGACTAAAAAAAGTCCCATTTCTTCCAGTTTTTTGTTTTTTCCCCGATTTTTAGTACTCTTTGTTCAACGCGCCTGTTCTCCCCTATTTTCTCACATTTTTGCATTCCCGCCGGCTCAAAAAATAAATCGATAACTCACTTATTTTTTAAAAACTCAATTTTCCCAGAAAAATCCACGAAATTCGACTATTTTTTAATCTGAAAATGAGCGGAAAACACGTTGAAAAATCGTCGCAAAATGAAAAGTCCGCAAACACCGAGCCGCAGAGTCACGTCCAATGCGTGCGATTTGACGACGGATTAGTTCGCGGAAATTACTGTCGGATCGGCTGAAAAGAATTGCAGTTTTTGTGAGTTTTTATGGTGAAAAATGAGATTTTTCTGGCAGAAAATGGTAGAGAATAATCTGAAATTGTTAATAGCATATTATTTATCCTGAAAATCCATCTAAAACCGGCGAAACAAAAATTTTCAAAAAAAATTTTTTTCATGAATAAAATAAAAAATAAATGAATTTCCAATGAAAACGTTTATTGAATAGCGATGGTTGTCATCAAATACCCTTTCCCATTGTGTTTATTTCCGATTCGCCCCCATTCAATAACACATTCTCCTGCTATCAATGGTGTCGTGCGACAGCAATATTTTGAGCATTTATTATAGTTTTTTGCTGTAAAACGTTTGAAATTCAGTATTTCAAAGAGAAAAACTCTGAAAATGAGTGGGGGTAAGTTGAAAATCTAAAAAGTTTGAAAAAAAATTTCAAAAAAAATTCGAAAAATTTTTCGAAAAAAAAAATTGAAAATAGTTGAAAATGCTGAAATAGGAGTTGAAAATTGTCTTTTCAATGGTAAAACTCACTGAAAAACTGTCTAAAAATCAAATTTTACGAAAAAAAAATTTTGTCAAAAAAATTTATTTTTTTCAATTTTTTCCCAAAAAAAAATCATTTTCGACCATTTTTTTTTGTTTAAATTTCAATTTTTTGCTCAAATTTTCAATTCCGGTTCTAAAAATCGGATCTAACTTCATTTTTTATAAGAATTTCGTCATTTCCTTCAAAAAAATCGGGAAAAAAATTGATTTTTTTTTTCAAATTTTAGCTTTTCCGACCAAAATTATGCGGTTTTTCTATGTTTTTACATTGAATTCTGATTTTTCACAAGGATTCTTCTCAAAAGTCGAAAAAATAAGATAAAATCGAGTCGATTCAGCCAAAAATCGATTCTTATGGACATCCGGACACCGGGAGGTTGTGACAGACTCAATAAATGTGATTTCAAACGGATTCCTGTTAAAAAACTGTAAAAAATCAATAATTTTAATGTAAAATTTGTCAAATTTACTTCTAGAACAGCCTTTTTCGAAAAGAAATTTCAAAAAAAGTTACTCGAAAATATAGAAACTCAATGAAATCCTCCATCTCCTCTAATCCGCCCTGGAGATTAAAATCGTAAAAACCAACAAAAAAAAACATTTTTTTCAAATCCATTTCAATTCGAAAAAATGTTTTCAGAAAACTCTCGAAAGTACTCACTAGGAGTCACACCACGCGCCGCCCTTTCTCGTGTCGACGCCACGTCGACACCCTCTTTGGACGTTCCCCAGAAGGTGAGTCCATATCAGGGCTGGGCATTGTTTGAGAGGTCAAATAAATTGTTTGACCAAATAATGTTTGAAATTTTTTTCCAAACAATTTATTTGATCAAATAATATTTGAATTTCTTTATCAAATAATTTATTTGTTCAAACATTATTTGAATTTTTTTCTCAAATATTCAAACAATTTCAAATAATTTCAAATAACTTTTTCAAAAATGTTATCGCCAACATGAGCAGTAAAAAGAACAAAAAAAACTGTGAATCAATATTAAAACACGTGGAAATCAATGACAACTACTGTTTTTGGGATTTGTTCCGTCCTGAAAGACTTTCTCGAGTTCGAATTGATTATTTTACTTAACCTTTTGGCAGTTTAACGAGAAAAATTATCATAAATGCTACACAGAAATGGGTTTCAAATTATTTGAACAATTTCAAATAATTTGATCAAATAATTTTATTTGATATGAATTTGTCAAATATTATTTGATCAAACAATTTGTTTGAAAAAAAGTTCAAATAATTATTTGAAGCAATTTATTTGACTTTTACCTCAAATTTCAAATAATTCAAATAATCAAACAAATAATTTGCCCAGCCCTGGTCCATATGATAAAATAGATAACAAATGTCAAAAAATTTCAAAAATATAGATAATTTGAGAAACTTCGATAAAAACTTGAAAAAAAACGTCGGCAAAAATCACGACTAAAACCGCAAAAAAAAATTGGTGGCCGAATTTTGGGTTTCTAGGCCACCAACTGGATTTCTAGGCCATTGGCCTAAAAACTCGAATTTTCACTGAAAACCGTTGACAAACTTGCCGAATAGCCTAATAGTAAGAAAACTTGTTGTAAGAAGTGAGGAAAAGAGAAATTGAGCGAAAATCTTGTCCGAGAGGACTACACGAAAAAAATTTCCCACCAAAACTCATTTTGAGTCAGGAGAACGAGCGATTTTTAGCGTATTCGTCATTAATAAATGATTTTTTTTTGGATTTTTTGGAAATATCGGAATCTGCTACAAAAACTAGTTTTTAGCCTAAAAAAACTTTTTTTTTTCATGAGTATTGAGGCGAATCGTCTTCAGAAATATTGTGCAGATGTATATGACTCATTGGAAACAAAAAAGTGATATGAGATTGCTTTTTTGAATATATTTTTTAATCTACGGGCCCCTTTCTGTAAGCAAACATATACATAAAACGAGGGGATGGGAACCAGGAAGGTTAGATTGTTAGATTGTATTCGTGAGCTCTGTTTCCCTATCCTTCCGATATTTCTTCTGTCAAAAATGCATCGAAATTTGCACAAGAAAGAGGTGAGGCGCTTGAATTGGCTGAAAAAAGTGTCTGGAAATCCGTCTGGGGTGCCTGCGGCGCGATTGAATTAAAAATTTTGGTGAAAATTGTCCACAAATGATGAAAAACGACGGAAAACAACGAAAAAACGAGAAAAAAACATTGGTGGCCTAGAAATCCAAAACTCGGCCACCACGCTCTAAGACCACCTACTCATCAAAAACTCTGAAAACTTCATTTCTAATGGTTTTAATCCCCAAAAAAACTAAAATTCCAGTGGTGGCCGAGTTTTGGATTTCTAGGCCATGGACAATTTTCAGCGATTTTTGATGATTTTTGGGATAAAAACACTCAATTTTCACGATTTTCAGTATTTTGAACGTTCAAACACATTCAAAACAAAGAAAAACGGTAAAAACGCGAAAAAAGTTTGATGGCCGAGTTTTGGATTTCTAGGCCGCCAGTCGGAGTTTTCTAGGCCATGGTCAATTTTCAGCGTTTTTTGATGGTTTTCGGGGTAAAAAACACCCAATTTTCACGATTTTCGGACTGCGAGACGTTCAAAAACACTCAAAATGAAGAAAAACGGCAAAAATGCAAAAAAAATTTGGTGGCCGAGTTTTGGATTTCTAGGCCATACCTCATTTTCGCCATTTTCGCCCATTTTTGAACGTTTTTGGGTGAAAATTGATGGTTTTCTAGATTTCCCCACGATTTTCTACTCAAAAACAATCAAAAACTGCTATTGGCCGAGTTTTGGATTTCTAGGCCACCAGTCGAAGTTTTCTAGTCCATGGTCAATTTTCAGCGATTTTTGATGGTCTTCAGGTAGAAAACACCCAATTTTCACAATTTTTCACTCAGAAAAACACGATTTTCATAAAATTCAGCCTAAATGAAATAAAAAAAAAAGAAAATGTTCACTTTCCAGACAACAAACCGTCGGTTCTCACTCGCCGCCACCTTCCTCGACGCGACAAAATCGAATCGAAAGACATCGTTGTGTGTTGGTATGTTCAGGGAATTCGTCAAGTCGATTTCACAAAAAATTCAAAAAAAAAGAAGAAAAATCGAGAAAAATAGAGCGATAACATCGGGGAAAGAGTACTTTGAAAGGGGGAAGAGAGGAGTGGTGGGAAAAAAGGAAAAAATGGTTTTGAATAGAAAAAAATGGTCAGAAATCGAGTTTTTCGTTTAAATTTCGATAGTTCAGGCAGAAAATTTGAGAAAAAACGGGCGAAATTCGTCAAAATAGACAAAAATCAAATTTGGTGGCCTAGAAACCCAAAACTCGGCCACCACTGGAATTTCAGAGTTTTCGGTTTTAAAACCATTAGAATTGAAGTTTCTTGAGTTTTTGATGAGTAGGTGGTCTTAGAGCGCGGTGGCCGAGTTTTGGATTTCTAGGCCATCAAAGTTTTTTCGAGATTTTTTCGATTTTTCAGAAAATTTTAAAGTTTCAAGTGATTTTCAGTGTTCCAAGGCGCATATTTCACACGGCCACGTTATCTATCAGTGAAAAAAATCCAAAAATTCGATAAAAATACTTTTTCGGTGGTGGCCGAGTTTTGGATTTCTAGGCCATCAACTCGAAATTTCACTGAAAAACTTGCTTTCTACCACTCTGAAACGTTAAAAACTATTTAAAACAGAGAAAAACGGTAAAAACCGCGAAAAAAAGTTTGGTGGCCGAGTTTTGGATTTCTAGGCCACCAATAATTTTTCGAGGTTTTTTCCAATTTTTTTGGAATTTTTTGCATTTAAAGCGATTTTAGGTGTTTCTAATCACATATTTCACACGACCACGTCATCTAACAGTGAAAAAAATCCAAAAATTCGAAAAAAAAAAATTTTTCGGTGGTGGCCGAGTTTTGGATTTCTAGGCCATCAAAATTTTTCGAGATTTTTGGAATTTCAAGTGATTTTAAGCGTTTCTAAGCACACCAATCATTTTAAGCTTCATAGACTACGAATAATCGAGAAAATGCTTGGTGGCCGAGTTTTGGATTTCTAGGCCATCAAAGTTTTTTCGAAATTTTTTCGATTTTTTTCGATTTTTTGAATTTCAAGTGATTTTAGATGTTTCTAAGCACATTTTTCACATATAAACGTCATCTAAACCAACATTCCTTATCAATTTTATTACTTTTCCCCTCCCTTCTTCCCAAAATGTGTCACTCCTCTCGCTTATCGTCACCCTACTTCGTTTTCCTCCGTCTTTAATTATTATTACTGAAACTATGTCGACTAGAATGACTAACGTGAAAATCCGTCCGACTATATCGATGAAATTCAAAATGCGACCGAAAAAGTTGGAACGACCGCCGGCCGGCGACTTATCCCGACAGTTAGAGGGACTTGACTTGAATTTTCCGAATTGGAGACGAGATATGAGTGTTGACGAGGAGAATGGTGCTTTTTTGAGTCAAAAATCGTGAAAATTGGGTGTTTTTTACCCCAAAAACCATTAAAAATCGCTGAAAATTGACCATGGCCTAGAAAACTCCGACTGGTGGCCTAGAAACCCAAAACTCGGCCATTAGCAGTTTTTGATCGTTTTTGAGTGAAAAATCTTGGAAAACTCAAGGAAAACCGTATTTTTCACGCGAAAACGTTCAAAAATGGGCAAAAATGAGACATGGCCTAGAAATCCAAAACTCGGCCACCAAACTTTTTTCGCGTTTTTTTGCCGTTTTTCTTCATTTTGAGTGTTTTTGAACGTTTCAAAGTGCGACAATCGTGAAATTTGGGTGTTTTTTACCCCAAAAACCATAAAAAATCGCTGAAAATCGACTATGGCCTAGAAAACTCCACTGGTGGCCTAGAAATCCAAAACTAGGCCACTTGCTAGTTTTTGATCGTTTTTGAGTGGAAAATTGTGGGAAAATCGGAAAAAAACTGTGTTTTTCCCCCAAAACGGTCAAAATTGGTGAAAATGGCAAAAATGAGGCATGGCCTAGAAATCCAAAACTCGGCCACCAAGTTTTTTTTGCGTTTTATACCGTTTTTCTCTGTTTTGAGTGTTTTTGAACGTTTCAGAAGTGCGAGAAAACGCGTTTTCAGTCAAATTTGAGCTGATGGCCTAGAAATCCGAAATTCAAAAACTAGTCCCCCTCGAAAAAGTTAATTTTTTCGGAATTTTTTGATTTTTTTTCACTATGAAACGCTATTTGCTGCAATTTTCATAGCCCAAACCCGCCAAAACCCGTGAAAATCGCTGAAAAAGCTCAAAAATTACATTTTGGATTTGGTGGCCGAGTTTCGGTTTTCTAGGTCACGACAGAAAAAAGATGTTAGAAACCTTCGATATGCTTCTGAAACTGTTAGAAACATCGTAAATATGTCAAAATCGCGAAAATTCGGTGGTGGCCGAGTATTGGATTTCTAGGCCACCATTTTTGGTTTTCTAGGCCATGTAAAATTTTCGATTTTTTGACTGGATAGGGGTAAAATTAGTGGTTTAAAAGGGTTTTTGATAGTTTTGAAGCCTAAAAATGTCAATTTTAACCGATTTTAACCGATTTCTTGCAGAAAAAGACTATCTCAACCACAATCGAGTGGTGCGCCCGGCGTCGGCCGCCATCGTCGACACCGACCACCTGAATCGTCCGCTATTCTTTGAGCGAAACGAGGAGAAGGCGAGCTTTCGAAGCGTCCGCAGCGATTCCATCAAACCCCAGGCGAAGAGCCGTCGAATGGGACGAGCGATGAGGGTGATTGTGGTCGGAGGTAAAAAAGTCGGAAAGACCGCCATTTTGAGACAAGTCGCGTGTGTTGAGGATATTACGAATAAGGTAGGCGGAGAATACAAAAAATTCCAGAAAAAATGACCAAAAAATTCGAAAAATTCACGAAATTTGGCGTCGGTGGCCTAGAAATCCGTTTGCTGGCCTAGAAACCCAAACTTCGGCCACATCCGTTAAAATCGTCCAAAAGCCATAAAAAGAGCCCAAATTTGCTCAAAACCAAGTTTTAAGCGATTTTCGAGTGATGGCCTAGAAATCCGTTTGGTGGCCTAGAAATCCGTTTGGTGGCCTAGAAACCCAAAACTCGGCCACCACCTGGGAAATGATAAAAATTCGTGTTTCTAGGCCTCCAGATAGCGAGAGACCTCAAAATTTGCGTCGATGGCCTAGAAATTCACCTGGTGGCCTAGAAACCCAAAACTCGGCCATTAATTTTTTTCGCGATTTTCTTCGTTTTGAGTGTTTTTGAACGTTCCAAAGTGCGAAAAAACGCGTTTCCAGTGAAATTTGAGTTGATGGCCTAGAAAACCAAAACTAGGCCACCACCGAAAAAGTTAATTTTTCCCACATTTTTGGGATTTTTTCCAGTTTTTAGCAGTTTTTATAGCCGAAAACCCCTAAAAACCTAAAAATTGGGATTCTAGGCCACCAAATCGCAAAAAAACATCGGTGGCCTAGAAACCCAAAATATTGATTTCCTAGGCCAGCAGTGAAAAAAGTTGTTAGAAACCTTCGATATGCTTCTAAAACTGTTAAAAACATCATTAATAGCGAAAACTGGGTGGTGGCCGAGTTTTGGATTTCTAGGCCATGCAATTTTTTCGATTTTTTAACTGTCTAGGGGTTCAATTAGTGATTTTAAAGAGTTCCTCCCTGATGGCCTAGAAACCCAAATTCCTGGATTTCTAGGCCACCAAAACCTCTTCCATCATTTTCAGCCATACGAAGCGACAATCGAAGACACGTATCAAGTGTTGCTCGAGGAGCCGGATAAAGCGCGTGAAATTCTGATACTCCACGATACGGCGGGCGTCTCGAATTACGGTCCAATCGAGCTGAAGAAAGCGTACGTTCAGGCGGCCGACGCGTTTGTGCTGGTCTATTCGTCGGCTGATTATGAGTCATTTAATCGAGTCGATTTGTTGAAGAAATGGATTGATCGACAGTTTGGAAAGGATAAGAAAGAGGTGAGAAATAGCGAGAAATTCGGCTTAAAATCGGCTAAAATCGCTCAATAATTCACCAAAATAGGGTAAAACTCGTCTGGGGCGCCTTTGACGTGCTGAAAGACGTCGAAAATGACTAAAAATCTGGTAAAATTGAGAAATTTGGATGAAAATGCTTGAAAAATGAGCTAAAATCGCAGAAAATGCACTAAAATTGAGTCTGGGGCGCCTTCGGCGCAAAATCGCTCATAAATCGCTAAGACAGCTGGGGCGCCTCCGGCGCGATTCTAGTTGAAATCGCTCAATATTCACCGAAAATGAGTAAGGCTGGGGCGCCTGCGACGCGACGGAATGTGAAAAATTCGGTGAAAATGGTCCAAAAATGCTGAAAAATTCCATTAGAATGGATTTGTCAACGTCAGAGGTGTCTCAAACGAAAACAAAAAGAAATTAACTGAATTTCAAATGAAATTTGAGAAAATCAGGGGAAAAATTAGCTAAAAATAGACCTTCAACTCATTTAGCAACCCGCCAAAATGTGACCTTCGCTAGACAAACGACCAGCTGACAATTTCTCAAAAACAGGAGTCCTCTGAGAGGACACTAACTTGTTATTGTACACACATGAACGCAGGAAATTCCGTTTAGAAAACGTTTGAGAAATTGCTGAAAATTGACTTATAAGTCCGTGGTTCGACCCTCTCCTCCGACAATTTGTTTTTTTTTCTGAACAGAGCTGTGCGGAAGTAAAGACAGAAGTAAGACCGTATGAAACTGACGGCAATTAGACAAAGTTAATTAGTTGTATTGAAGGTATAACTACTCTTAAAACATAAAAATCCACTATTTTACTTATTTGGTACCATTGAACCTGAAAAAGGCTCCACTTCCGACATCTGGGTGGCAAATTCAGCTGCTTTTTCATGTCCACTGGTATTATGAATTCAATTTTTTCTGTGCATGAGAAGACCGCGCCGCACTCACGCGGCGGCCACGCCCACTCCAATTTTAACGCTGCGTTCCATTTTCGAACACTGTCGCAAAAAATGGGCGTGGTCGCCGCGTGTGTGCGGCGCGGTCATGCACAGAAAAAATTGAATTCATAATAGCAGATAAGTAAAATAACCAAATTTTTAGCTTTTACTGCATTTTCATTGATTTTGACTTGAAAAACCGAGTTACCGAAATTTCAAGAAAGAATGATTTTGAAAATTTTTGATTTCCGCAATTTTTCGTCCACACATCCCTGCTGGCATTCCTGTGCAGGGTCATCACTATATGTCAGAAATAGGGTGAAAAAATATTGTACAATCCATAGACCCCTCTACAACGTTTTGAGAACTTCTAATTCTCCTATCTCATCAGACTACTAACCCATAATATTTCCAGGTGCCCATCGTGGTTTTGGCGAATATGAGAGACCGGCCGGCGACTGTGGACAGTGCATTCGCCCACAGTTGGGCGGCACGCGAGAAAGTGAAATTGTTCGAAGTGACGGCGAAAGACAGACAGAGTCTTGTCGATTTCATTCATTATGTCGGACATCGACACTTTCATCCAACTAGTCAGTGTTTCAGACGACATTCTGAATCATATAACTCCCTTTTTTCAGAAGAATCGAAATTCTCGCTCTCGAAAAAGCTCAAATCGGAAAAGTCGACAAATCCGGCGATTCTAATGGACTTTTGATTCTTTTTTTCCTTTTTTGTGATATTTTTCTGAAAAATTTTCAAAATAATTTTTTTCTGTGATTTCCTCCATTGGCCATAATTATCGATTTGTGCCTTCTTTGTTCCCCAATTATTGATTTTTTTCGCATAATTTGTGTACCCAATTATCTATTTAGGCACCCATTTTCACAGTATTCCAGTCAAAATTTAAGTCCCGCCCCCAAAAAAATTAAATTATGCACTATTCAGGTCCCCTGTATGATATATATAATAATGAAATTGAGTAATAACAATTAAAGAAAAATGTGGGCGGAGACAATAGAACAATAATTATGAGTGAGAAGAAGAAAATTCGAGATTCCTGTAGTTTGTATTCGACACCTTCAGATTTTGTGTTGTTGCGGGTGATCGTAGTAGTTGAGTTCTGGAATTTTTTTTTAAACTAATAATTTTTTTTTCTTCAATTTCTTACCAGAATAACCTCCGGTTCGTGGACTCGTCGAGTGATCCGGCGCACTCTGAAACTGGTGGGGGCTTGGTGGTTATTAGTGGTGGCCTAGAAACCCGAAACTCGGCCACTAGCAGTTTTTGAGTGGAAAATAGTGAGAAAATCGAGAAAATCAGTATTTTCACCCGGAAACCTTCAAAAATGGTTTTTTTGAGTGAAAAATCGTGAAAATTGAGTGTTTTTTACTCAAAAATCTTTGGAAATCACCGAAAACTGAACATGGCCTAGAAAACTCCGACTGGTGGCCTAGAAATTCAAAACTCGGCCAACATCCTAATTAGACAGTTTTTGGGGCTTAAAACATTAAAATACGGGTCGCTTTATTCCAAAAATAAAAAATCGGTAAAAATTGACCATGGCCTAGAAAACTCCGACTGGTGGCCTAGAAATTCAAAACTCGGCCACAGGCAGTTTTTGACCGTTTTTAAGAGAAAAATTGTCGAAAAATCGAGAAAAAAAACAGTATTTTCCACCCGAAAACCTTCAAAAAGGGCAAAAAAGAGCCATGGCCTAGAAAATTCACTTGGTGGCCTAGAAACCCAAAACTCGGCCATCATCTCAATATCCGTGAAAAATTGGGTTTTCGCATCAATTTTTAATCTGAAATCGCCTAAAATTGCTGGATGGCCGAGGTCCGGATTCCTAGGCCACGATTTCCAGAGATTGGTGGCCTAGAAACCCAAAACTAGGCCATCATAGCTATATTTCGAGGTTTTGCATGGATTTTAGTGCTGAAAACTCTCTAAATCGCGGAATATTGATGAAAAATCCAGTTTTTTTGTTAAAATCCAAAAAAATCGAGATTCTGAGGCAAGAAATCGCGTCGCAGGCGCCCCTGACAATTCCATAACCATTTTAATGGAATTTTGAGCGATTTTGAGCGAATTTTTTTATATCCTAGCGCGTCGCAGGCGCCCCAGCCAGTACTGGATCAGTTTTGGCTCATTTTAGCCGAGTTTTCAGCCTTTTTCAGGCAATTTCTTATCAATTTCTACTCAAACGCGCTAAAGGCGCCCCAGGCGGTTTTTACTCAATTTTAGAGCGTTTTTGAGCGATTTTAGCTGCTAAATCGCGTCAAAGGCGCCCCAGAATCACTCATTTTCAGTAAAAATTTAGCGATTTTCAACCTATTTCAAGGAATTTCGCGCTGCAGGCGCCCCAGACTTCCTTAGCAATTTTTGAACGATTTTGAGCAAAATCGCGCCAACGGTGCCCCCGACTCAATTTTAGTGCGTTTTTGAGCGATCTGAGCCGATTTTAAGCGATTTTAGCTCATTTTGAGCCATTTTTCACTATTTCAAACGGTTTCAGATGGAAAAATCCCGTTTTTCAACGATTTTTGAGCGATCTGAGCCGATTTTAAGCAATTTCAGCTGCTAAATCGCGTTGCAGGCGCCCCAGCCTCACTCATTTTCGGTGAATTTTGAGCAATTTTCAGCCTATTTCAAGGAATTTTCCTATTTACAAAAATGCAGACGCGTCAAAGGCACCCCAGCCTGTTTTAGCGATTTTGAGCAAAATCGCGCCGTAGGCGCCCCAGACTCAATTTTAGCGCATTTTAGAGCGATCTGAGCCAATTTTACGCGATTTTAGCTGCTAAATCGCGTTGCAGGCGCCCCAGCCTCACTCACTTTCAGTAAAAATTTAGCGATTTTCAGCCTATTTCAAGGAATTTCGCGCCCCAGACTGTCTTAGCAATTTTTGAGCGATTTTGACCAAAATCGCGCCAACGGCGCCCCCGACTCAATTTTAGCGCGTTTTTGAGCGATTTCAGCCGATTTTAAGCAATTTAGATTCATTTTAAGCCATTTTTCAACCGATTTTTCCGTATTTTTCTTGAAAAAACGTATTTTTTATCCATTTTCCTCCCTACCAACCGGCAAAGCGGCGGCTTCCGATACATATTTATCGAAAAGAGCTCCGATGACCTCCTCGGTCTTCAAGAATCCGTTGGTATCCATCATGAAATAAATGAGAAGAATTCCGTCGGCACACAAATAGTGATGGACGAAATTGTAGCGATGATCCTGGAGACGACTGTCGAGTGGCTCGTTTTCCAACTTCTTCTTGATCAATTTGTAGATCATAACTTCGTTTAGTTTACGACTTCTGATACGGAATATCCATTTGATTGTTCCGATCACTGAGAGAGAGGCGAGCTGAAGGAAAAATTGCAAAATTTGGGAGTTTTTAGGCCAAAAAAGTGATAAATATAAGGTTTTTGAGCGAAAAATTGTGATTTTTGATGTTTTTATCCAAAAATCGATATTTTTCGGGTGAATTTGACCAAAAATCGCAAGAATTGTGGGTTTTTGGATTTCTAGGCCACCAAAATCCATAAATCGATATTTCTTGACGCAAAAATCGATAAAAATCACTAAAAACCGACAGTTTTGAGGTCGAAAGTCGAAAATATGCTTAACTTGAAAAACTAGATCTCGGTGGCCTAGTTTTTCGAGTTTTACGATTTCTAGGCCACAATCCGGAACCAGGTGGCCTAGAAACCTTTAGTGCCTCGCATTATTTCTGTAATTTTGAGATAAAACTGCTGAAAAATGGTGGCCTAGAAAACGCTGGTCTCGGGTTTTTAGATCACCCACACTCAGAGGTCGTTCCGCTGGCCTAAAAACCCAAATTTTTGGAAAAGTGATAAAAATGAGATTTTTAAGCGAAGTTTTCAGAGGAAAACTGAGATTGCTCAAGGTTTTTTGCCCAAAAAACCAACCTTCTCGGGTACATTTAAGCAAAAAACGGATTTTCGAGATCGGTGGCCTAGAAACCCAAATCTAGGCCACCAATGACAATTTTTGGCCATTTTTCATCGATTTTCGCGTCAAAAAGCATTGATTTATGAATTTTTTATGCTTTTTTGATTGAAAAATCGTTATTGGGTGTTTTTCACCCCAAAAATCAACAATAATCGCTGAAGATTGACCATGGCCTAGAAAACTCCGACTGGTGGCCTAGAAACCCAAAACTCGGTCAAAAGCAGTTTTTGATAGTTTTTGAGCGTAAAATAATGGGAAAATCGAGAAAAAACAGTATTTTTCACCAGAAAACTCTCAAAAATCGCTGAGAATTGGTCATGGCCTAGAAAACTCCACTGGTGGCCTAGAAACCCAAAACTAGGCCACCAAGCTCAAAAATGACGATTTTGGTTATTTTTCATGGATTTTGGGTCATTTTACTTCAAAATTGTTGGTTTTTCATCAATTTTCGCGTCAAAAAGTCGATTTTTCGCCGTTTTTTGAGTTAAAAATCGACTTTTGATGTAATTTCCTTACCACAAGAAGCCAGAAATACAATCCGATGAAGATTTTCTCGTTGATCACATTCATCGGAATAATGCATTGCGCTTTGTGATTGACAAACTTGTTCACCGACTCTTGTAACTGATATTCACAACCGACGAGAATCGGAAAATACTGGAAACGATTGTAGGCGTTCTCCGTCAGAATCGCCGCGAACTTCTGCTTATCGGTGAATGAATAGAATTCTGGAGGCGTACGGATGGGCGGGGTGATGAACTTCTCCAGGAGCTGCAAATTTTAGAAATTGGGAGAAGCTCCGCCCACTTTTTTGGGGAAAAATCGGATGAAATCGGTAGTTTTTCAGCGATTTTGAGCAATTTGAAGCAATTTTCATATTTTTTCTTTGAAATCGGCAGTTTTTGATCGGATTCAGACTATTTTTCAGCATTTTCAGCAACGAAATAGGGAGAGGCTTCACCCACTTTCAGGCAAAAAAAAAATGACTGAAATAGGCAGTTTTCCAGCAATTTTCAAGCAATTTGAAGCCACTTTTTTGAAACTCCGCCCACTTTTTGGGAAAATTTGGTTAAAATCGGCTATTTTTGATCGGTTTCAGACGATTTCTAGCATTTTTCAGCAGCTTGACGACGTTCTTTTATAAGTTTCAGACTGTTTTCACTGATTTCAAACTTCACGGGAAGCTGCGAATTTGGGAAGAATTGGGAGAGGCTCCGCCCACTTTTTAAAGGAAAAATTGACTGAAGTCGGCAATTTTTCAACCGATTTCAGCCGATTTTCCGGATCTGAGTCAATTTCGACCTAGTTTTTAGTCAAATACCGCACATTTTGAGCGATTTCAGCCAATTTCAGTCGATTTCAGTCACTTTTGACCGATTTTCAGCCATTTTCAGTCAATTTCTGCTATTTTCAGCCATTCTTGACCGATTTTGGCCAATTTTAATGAATTTTCAGCCATTTTCAACCGATTTTCAGCCAATTTCAAGCCATTTTCCAGTAATTTTCCACCAGATTTCCCTTACATCAAATCCCCAAGTCCACGAGTCGACATCCAAGAACTTGCAGACCAAATTGATTTGAACAATGACATTTTGTGTCGATTTTCCGTCAATTTCTGCTACTTTTCAGCCGATTTTCGGGATCTGGGTCAATTTAGACCGATTTCCAGTGAAATCCAGTCAAAGTTTCCGCCAATTCGACTAAAACTGATATTAGTCGATTTTCAATTAAATACAGCAATATCAGCCGTTTTTAATCAAACTGAACCGATCTATGACCAATTTTCAGCCAATTTCTACCGATTTCAGCCATTTTCAGTCAATTTCTGGTATTTCTAGCGATTTTCCAAATCTGGGTCAATTTAGACCGATTTCCACTCAAATCCCGTCAAAGTTTCAGCCAATTTCAGCCGATTTCAGCACTTTAAAGTTAATACTAGTCGATTTCCAATAAAATACAGCAATTTCAGCCGTTTTTAATCGATCTGAACCGATCATTGACCGATTTTCAGCCAATTTCTACCGATTTCCGCCAATTTTCCGCGCTTTAAAACTCATTTTAACCGATTTTAATCGATTTTTGACCAATTCTCAGCAATTTCAGCCATTTTTAACCAATTTTCAGTCATTCTTGACTGATTTTAACCGATTTCAGCCTATTTTCTACCAGTTACACCTGATTTCAGCTGATTTCGAGCCGGACGAAACTGACTCGATTAATGACATTTCCGGCCATTTTCAGTCAATTTCTGCTATTTTCAGCCATTCTTGACCGATTTTGGCCAATTTTAACCAATTTTCAGCCATTTTCAACCGATTTTCGATCGATTTTCAGCCATTTTTCAGCCGTTTTCAGCCGGATTTCCCTTACATCAAATCCCCAAGTCCACGAATCGACATCCAAGAATTTGCAGACCAAATTGATTTGAACAATGACATTTGTAATGAAGAACAACTTGGTGATACTATAAAGAACACTCGGAAATGCCGAATTGAATGTAATCCACGAGAAATATCCCATCTTGTGAGCACGTCGATATTTGAAGTGATCATGCATATAACTGACGAGTCGATCCACTTTCTCTTTCGTCTTATCGAACGTCTTCTCACTGTTGATCTTTCCGGCGTAGTCCACGATGAACGCCATGTCTATGTCTGAAAATTTGTGGAATTTTCGAGTTTTCAGGTGAAAAATTGAGTTTTTTTGTGCTGAAAATGATGGAAATTTGGTGAAAATGGAATTTTTTTTTCATATTTCTCGAGTCTAAAAACGGAAAAATTGGATTTTGGACTATTTTTTGGGGAAAAATAGCTGAAAAACTCGGAATTGGCCAAAATTTCGAGATTTTTGAGGTTTCAGACGCTTTTTTGGGCTGAAAATGATGGAAATAAGGTGAAAATCCGCGGAAAACTATTTTTTTCGAGGTGAAAATGTCTATGCCTGCAAATTTTCAGGTTTTCAAAGGTTTTTGGGCTGAAATTGACAAAAATCTCGTAAAAATGATTTCAAAAACAATTTTTAAAGTATTTTGACTGAGAAACTCGGTGAAAACACGTAATTGAGCTAAAAAATGAATTTTTTGATGTAAAACTAACAAAAACCGAAAATTTTAAAGATTTTTGAGATTTTTGAGCTGAAAATGACAAAAATCTCGTAAAAATCACCAATTTTCAAGCAGTTTCAGGATGTTTTTGTTGATTTCAGACAATTTCAGCGAATTTCAGTTGATCTGGACTCATTTTCACGATTCCAGCAGAGTTTCCGCCAATTTTCAGCCGATTTCCAGTGAAATACCGCGTTTTCAGCCATCTTCCAATTCCAGCTGATTGTTACCGATTTTGCACCTAAATTTCTGCTCAAAAACACGATTTTTCGTGAAAAAACACGAAAAAAACCCTTTTAGTGCTGGAAATTTTGGAAAACTGGTAAAAATAGTGTGAAATAACGATTTTCGAGCTAAAAACTAGATTTTTTGAGTAAAATCTACAGCATTTTTTCTCTTGGGCCAAAAACGAAACAATTTTGACTAGTTCAAGCCGATTTTGTACCTAAATTTAGCGGAAAACGCGATTTTCCATGATAAAACTAGGAAAAACCGGCACTTGGCCCAAAAACTTGAAATCCTTCTTCAGCCAAATTTAATCGCCACTTTCCAGATATTTTCAAGCAGTTTGTTCCTGAATTTCAGCCCAAAATCGCGATTTTTCATGCAAAAACTTGAAAACACGATCATTTTGGACAATTTTGCCGATCTTTCACCGGATTTTCTTCGTATTTTCAGCCGATTTTTACCCGAAAAACGCTAAAAACCCTGGAATTTCACCGGATTTTCCCTCGTTTTCCATAATTTTCAGCCCGTTTTCTCTACTTTCACAACTAACAAATCAACTTCTGCATATAAGCCCAACACCAGAATGGAAGAAGAAAACAGCAGACTTGGAAGGCGAAGAAGAACGGAACCCATTGATAGTAATTGACTGATCCATCATCTGAATACGATCCGAATTCCGACGTTCCGTTCTTCACTTCGTATCGGAATGTTCCGTAGAATAGGCAGAAGTTGTGGATGTATTCACGCCATGATTTCAGATCTGAAAATGGAGAAAATTGCGATTTTAAGGGATTTAGCAGTGGAAAATGTGAATTTTGACAGAAAAATCGTTGAAAAACTATGATTTTAGTACAAAAATAGTTGAAAATCGACATTTTTGCTTAGAAATGGAGTAAAATCGGTGAAAAATGAAGAAATTTTGACATTTTCCGGGAAAAACCCGGTCAAAAATGAATTTTTCGAACAGAAATCGGCTGAAAAATCTGAAAATGAGGATTTAGAGAGAGTTCGCAGTGAAAAATGTGAAATTTGACTGAAAAATTGTTTTAAAATGGTGTTTCAGTACAAAAATAGTTGAAAAACGGCGTTTTTTGAATAGAAACGCCTCAAAATCAGTGAAAAATGACATTTTTCCAATAAAAATCTCTCAAAAATGGATTTTTCGGCACAGAAATCGGCTGAAAGATCTGAAAAAGGGGATTTTAAAGGAGTTTGCAGTTAAAAATATGAATTTTGACTGAAAAATCACTCTAAAAAGCTATTTTTAGTACAAAAATAGCTGAAAAACGACATTTTTGCTCTAAAATCGTTCAGTATAGGGTTTTTTGGGATTAGGGTGAGAAATATGAAATTTATACAAAAAATTGGAATTTTAAGGGATTTGAAGGTGGAAATGGGAAAATTAACTAAAAAATCGCCTAGAAATGCTATTTTTAGTACGAAAATAGTTGGAAAACAACGTTTTTTGCCTAGAAATTACTTGAAATCGGTGAAAAATACAGAAATTTTGAAGTTTTCCGGAAAAAATCGCTAAAAATCGGAGTTTTCCTGCGATAAAATCTGAGAATCGTGAAATTTTGTCAAAAAATCATTAAAAATCGGAATTTTCACTCAAAAATCGGTTGATATTCGAAAAATGATAAATAGGACAAAGATGTGCATAATTTTATCGAAAACCCATTCCAAAATGGCAGTTTTCAATCAAAAAATCGCTCGTAAGGAGATTTTTCGAACAGAAACCGGCTGAAAAATCTGAAAATGAGGACTTTAAGGGGGTTTGAGAGATTTGTAGACGGAAGATGTGAAATTTGAATAGAAAATCGCTCAAAAACGCTATTTTTAGTAAGAAAATAGGTGAAAAACGACATTTTTTGATCAAAAGAGGGTTTGGATATTTGAAAAATGGGGGAAAAACGTGATTTTTCAGAAATTTCAGAGCGAAAAAGTGAGTTTTCTAGCAGTTTTACAGGTGGAAACCATAATTTTCAGGTTCAGGAGGTTCGAACGCGTTAAAACACCGATTTTTAGAAAAAAATTGAAAAAAAAACAAATTTTTTTCGAATTTTAAAGTATTTTTCGATAAAAACTCCATTTTCAGCCATTTTTCAGCAATTTTGAATCATTTCCCTGCATATTTCTTGATTCAGAAGGTTCGAAAGTGTTAGAAAACCGATTTTCTGAAAAAAAATTGAAAAAAATCACAATTTTTTTCAAAATTTTGAGTATTTTTCGATGAAAAACTTAATTTTCTGCAATTTTTCACCGATTTTTCCGCAATTTACACCGATTTTTCTCTATTTTCCACCCAAAAATCGACAATTTTTATCAAAAAAATTTTCCAAAAAAATCCAAAAATTGACCATCATGTTGCTTGGGAAGCATGCAATCGATGGGATTCCCGAAATGTTGTTTCGCCCCGGTGAGCAACACAAAGAATCCGAGCAAATAGACGGTGAACAGGTGCAGACGATCGTAGAATTCGTAGAGTTTCGCCGCTTTGAACGGTTTCGTGATGAAATCGCCGATTATCGGTATTTCCCAAATCATTTCGAGTGGGAAACTGCAAAAAATCGATCATTTGGAGGGTTTTTAGGGTATTTTCAAAAAAAAAATTGCAAAAAATCTCACTTTTTGACCGAAAATCGGTGAAAAGTGAGTAGCGAACGAAAATTGGCGCGGGGTACAGTAACCCGTTTAAAGGCGCATAGTGTGTCTTGGGGAGATGGGTCTCGCAGCGAATTGAGGTTTTTACTGTAGTTTTGAAGTTTTTCGGTGTTTTTTCGCCGGTTTTTCGAGTTAAAAACTGGAAAAAAAGCGGAAAAAAATTGTTAAAAATTGAAAAAAATTCAAAAATGACCTGTGTGCAATCGCGCTCTATTAAAGAATCAGGTAAATTGCTGGTTTTTATCCAATTTCCTGTGGAAAAAGTGAAAAAAAAACAGTTTCAGACATAAAAAAATGCCTAAACTCTCTAAAACATGAAAAGAGCGTAATTTTAAATTTGATGACATGTGCAAGTGCGCTCTAATGCAAACTTTTTGAAAAACTTACCTATTCTGGAATTCTTTGCATAATGAACATGTTTTCTATGTATTCCAGTTGTCTCTCGTTGTTGTGTCGTCGCATTGGTTGAATTTTTGAAAAAAAAAGCGTTAAAAAATTTAAGAGACAATCTCTGACTGGCTCGAGCATAGGCCTACAGGCCATTTTACACATGCGCCAAGTTGATCCGTTTTGGCTGATTTTTTGATATGTTAGTACCCTAGTAATTCTAAGAATTTTATACCATACCAGATTAGGCTCCGCCCCCTTTGACCTACCGAAACAATCGATTGAAGTTGAAAAATGAAAATTTTTCTTTCGAAAGATAGGATTAAAGTCTCTTCAGAAATGAATTGCCGGTCTCATTTTGTGCATTTTACAAGATACACACTTTTTTCTAGCTCGCCTGCATGATAGAGAAAAAATCACTTATTTGAAAAAATTGTCAATTTTTTCATGTTTTTTGAGTTTTTCGGGTGGTCGAAGTACTGTGGTCCGAAGCAAATTTATGATGATAAGATACATATTTGTGTTGGCTATTTTTAAATACAAAGACTTTCCCCAGATTCCACTGTCTAGGTGAGTTATGATCAAAAAAGTGACGAAATTCGATGCATTTCAACGTACCCCCTCCATGGTAAAAAACGGCTGGGTGACGAAAATCAAAAATATTTCTGATTTTAGTCAAACAGAGCTAAAATAGTACTCACACAACTTTTCAGACAATTCTGGCCATGTTCCAGTGAGTTACAGACACCTCCTCCATTTTTTCGACTCAAAAAGTTTGAGCTCTCGTAACTTTCCAGATTATTGCTCAAAATCTAAGAAACTTCTGGAAACCATTGGAATATACTTCAAAAACACAAATAAACAATTAAAAGTTGATTATAAATAAGAATTCTGGTTTTTCATGCGCCAGAACATCTCAGTATCGTAGACCCATGAAGCTATCAGATATGAAATGAAACGAAAGTTGAACAAAACTACAAAATTTGACAGTTATATACTTATTTGTGTTTTTGAAGTATATTCCAATGGTTTCCAGAAGTTTCTTAGATTTTGAGCAATAATCGGGAAAGTTACGAGAGCTCAAACTTTTTGAGTCGAAAAAATGGAGGAGGTGTCTGTAACTCACTGGAACATGGCCAGAATTGTCTGAAAAGTTGTGTGAGTACTATTTTAGCTCTGTTTGACTAAAATCAGAAATATTTTTGATTTTCGTCACCCAGCCGTTTTTTACCATGGAGGGGGTACGTTGAAATGCATCGAATTTCGTCACTTTTTTGATCATAACTCACCTAGACAGTGGAATCTGGGGAAAGTCTTTGTATTTAAAAATAGCCAACACAAATATGTATCTTATCATCATAAATTTGCTTCGGACCACAGTACTTCGACCACCCGAAAAACTCAAAAAACATGAAAAAATTGACAATTTTTTCAAATAAGTGATTTTTTCTCTATCATGCAGGCGAGCTAGAAAAAAGTGTGTATCTTGTAAAATGCACAAAATGAGACCGGCAATTCATTTCTGAAGAGATTTTGGTCCTATCTTTCGAAAGAAAAATTTTCGTTTTTCAACTTCAATCGATTGTTTCGGTAGGTCAAAGGGGGCGGAGCCTAATCTGGTATGGTATAAAATTCTTAGAATTACAAGGGTACTAACATATCAAAAAATCAGCCAAAACGGATCACTTTCGTTTTTGTGTAACATGGCCTGGTAGCTTGAGCGAGACATTGTCTCTTAAATGGCAATATTAGTGAAAAGAAATTATCCCATTTTTAGATCATTTTTAATGAAATTCTGATATATTCTAGACCGGGAGGATTCAAACCCGCGTCTACCGTGAGTAAACCCACAGCCCGGATGAATATAGACCTCACGCAGCGTAACTGACCGTGTCTAACCGGAACCGACACAGATAAGAATGGTTGGGGAAGTCAGTTGAAAAGAGCGAGAAATTATCTTAATTCTGGTGGTTTTAACTCACGTCCATCAAAAATGTCGTCAAAAAAGGGAAGGTAGTAGAGTCATCATCCAGTACGAAGAGATGGTTGAGCCAAGAAGATCAGGGAAGGAGATTGGGGAGTTATGTCTTGCTTCTCGTTTACACTGAAAAAGAAAGCATTGATTTTCAAACAAATGAAGATTATGAGAACGAGATAAATTACAGTTAAAGGGGCATCTCAAAGATGGCCAAAAAGAAGAGAGTCACCATCCAGTACGGAAAGATGATGGACGACTGAGCCAAGAAAATGAAGTGAGGAGACTGGGGGGGGCCTGTGGGCGGAGTCTAGTAGACAGCAGCCATCTGGATAAGTCAGCAGATGGTTTGTGTTAACAGTAATGAGAAAATACGAAAATTCAAACAAATGGGAAATAGGATAAAATGAGACGACAGTCATCTGGGGAAGGACAGGTGCGTCCTCTGATCCAATCGTTTAAGGTTCCAAATTTTCCACGGTTATGCATTTGGACCGATGTCCCAAGGAGATAAGGTGGCAGATGGTAATATGTGAAGAAACGTGTCCCAGACAATAAACCGAGAGAGGCAATGTGAGAATTATGATTTAGAATATAGACTAAATGTGAAATTTGATACTTTCTTGAAATTGGTTGAAAATGGGGTTGAGACTAGAATGTACGAATACCTATAAAGCGCTAACACAACCCAAAACACTGTTTTTTGGAGGAATGGCTAAAAAGTGCACTACAAACTTAAGAAAACAATAAAAATGGTCTAAAAATCCTAGAAAAAAAGCAAAATTCATTAACGAGAACAACGGTGGACCTCTTTCTCCATTTCAGAGCAAAATTGGCGAAAATAGCGACGAGAGATGTCTATCTCTCTCTCTCCCTCGGTCTATTGTCTGGGACACGTTTCTTCACATTTTACCATCTGCCACCTCATCTCCTTGGGATATCGGGACGAACGTATGATTTTGTGGGAAACTTGGAACCTTGTTAAACGATCGGATCAGAGGACGCACCTGTCCTTCCCCATTCGTTTGAATTTTCGTTTTGTCTCATTGCTGTTAACACAAACCATCTGCTCACTTATCTCCATGAGAAATCATTTTTTTTGACATATACCAACAGATGGGTGCTGTCTACTAGACTCCGCCCACTGGCCCCCCAGTCTCCTCACTTCATTTTCTTGGCTCAGTCGTCCACCATCTTTCCGTACTGGATGGTGACTTTTCTATCTCTTCTTTTTGGCCATCATTTGAGATGTCCCCATAACCGTGATTTATCTCGTTCTCATAATCTTCATTTGTTTGAAAATCAATGCTTTCTTTTTCAGTGTAAACGTGAAGCAACTCTCAATCTCCTTCCCTGATCTTCTTGGCGCAACGATCTCTGCGTACTGGATGAAGACTCTACTACCTTCTCTTTTTTGGTCATGGCGACAGTTTTGGCGGACGTGAGTTAAAACCACTAAAATCAAGATATTTTAACTTTGAATTCCCCCAACCATTCTTATCTGTGTCGGTTCCGGTTAGACACGGTCAGTTACGCTGCGTGAGGTCTATATTCATCCGGGCTGTGGGTTTACTCACGGTAGACGCGGGTTTGAATCCTTCCGATCTAGAATAAGTTCTTGCTGTGTTTTAACACGGATTTAACCGTTAGCGGGACACAGTGCTTCTGAGGGACACCATTCACTCGGAGACTTCCAAATTCAAACCCTATATTCGACGTCTTCTTGCGGATTTGATGTGTCGATTGGAGGAAGGTTTGCAAGCTATTTCTCTTGTATTCCTTTTATATTTTCATGTAGTTTCTGGGAAACATTCTCTATTCATTTTCTTTCTCTCATCTCATTCTGAGATGATGGAGATATTTATTCGACAAGGATCCAACTTGAGTACTGACAACTTCTTCTGAATCTTTGAAAACATAGGTAAGAGCCGGTAGTACCCTTGTTTTTAAAGATTGCGCTCTGAAATCTAACGGTTTTTATCTTTTTTCGATATCTCTTCTAGGAAAAAGTTGCAAAGTCTGCCAACACCAAGTAACCGTTCCACTATACAACTTTCAGCCATTTTTTCCGTGTTGTCCGCCCCAAAACCATAGATCAAATGATCAAGTTGTGTTTCTTCTATTCTTTTTCCTAATAAATGATGACAATTATTGTCTAGTCCCCCTTCTCCTATATATCATCATTTCTCCCTGCTTTTCCCCCCGCAGAACCCGTTCCCCCCTTCATCGAAAATCTTCTATTAATTGGATATTTTTGTTTTTTATTTATTTATTGTTGTCTCTATAATCTGGTCTATTCCGTTTGCTAAATTTAAAAAAAAAACAAAAATGAACAAGGATACAGCGAAAACCAGTGACGGCAGGGTACTGCGGTGGTGTAAGAAGTATTTGTTGGAAGGTGAGTCGCTACGCAGTGAATTCTTGTGTTTTTTTACGGCAGTTTTGAGGTAGAACGTGCTTACTTTCGTTTTAAAGGTTATTTTTCATCCAATTTCAGAAATTTTCAAAAAAATCGTTTCAGGCCAACAACTCGACGAGAAACATGCTGAGAAGGTCAACAATTTCCCTGCAAATCCCACAATCGCTGACTATTTTTTTATCAAGTACCGGAAGTTTGTCGCAGTGTTGATACCATTCTGTTTTGTCCATGTAAGTGGGGAAATGGATGGGTTACTGTAGGAAGCGAAATGCTAGCAGAAAATGAAAGAAATAGTTTGAGAACGCGTCATTATTATTGGTTTTCATCGGGTTTTATAAAATTTTGGCATGTTTAGGTAGGTCTTATGTTAATCTACATAGTCATATTAATTTTTTTGCGTTTTGGATTTATATAAGGCCGCTAGATGTTGTCAAATTTGAGTTCATTTTCAAAGAATTTTTTTTCAAAAATGAATTTTTTCCGTTGATTTTTTCAAAACCTCGCATTTATCCAATTGTCTTGAAATTTAGTTTTTTGAATATATCAAATTAAGATCTTTATTTTTGTAGTTGACAACTTTTCGATAGCTCCGCCCACTGTTGAGGTATGCGCTTTTAAAAATAGTGGACTTAAGATGCGTACACAGGGAGATGGGCTCTAACATTTAACGACGCACATCTCAAAAGTGGGAGGAGCTATCAAAAAGTTGTCAACTACAAAAATAGAGGTCTATTCTGGGGCTACCAGAAAATATAAATTTCAAAAATTTCAAATAAAAAATGAAGTCGTGACGGGATCTCAAAAATCGTCAAAAAAATTTCAATAAAAATTTTGAAAATCAAAAATTGTCACCTTTCAAGGTTCTGCAATATTTCAGAGGATCTGGACATCCGGGCTTTTAGAAAGTAATGGAAAATAAACGTGGCCTAGGTTTTACGATGATGGCCTAAAAGTTCTGAAAATTTGGAAAGTGACCTAGAACCCTGAATTTCGGGGTTTCTAGGCCATCAACCAAAAAACGAACGGTTGCTTGGAAGACTACGGCATAGCTCTTCATGTTTTGGGATCCTAGGCCACACCACTTGAAAATTTTCTTCCAGACCCTCTGGTGGTGCACCGCCATCCGCTACAACTTCTTCCCCCTCTACCAATCCTACTGGCATATGCCGGTCACCATGATATTTGGAGCCCTGGTAGCCGGGATGACAGCCGAGGGAGCCGGTGCAGTCGCGTTCCCTGTAATGACCCTAGTCCTCCACCTGGACCCCACAATAGCCAGAGATTTCTCACTGATGGGACAGTCGATAGGTGAGTGACCTTACATACAGTACCGTGCAGTAAGATATGACCTTTTTAGCTGAAAATAACCATACGGTATCACTGATTTATCATGAATTAAAAAAAAATCATTGAAACCCTTAAAGTCATAAAATTTCGCCGTGTACTCCTCGTGGACAAGGGGAAATTTTTTTTTGGAGAAAATGTGAATTTGATCCATTTTTCACAATTTTTTTTGTTGAATTGAGTGTATCTAGAGATTTAAGATGATGTATCGTAAAAATTCAAAAACAATTTATCGAAATCCCGAAAATCATAAAATTTCGCCGTGTACTCCTCGTGGACAAGAGGAAATGTTTTGGAGAAAATGCGAATTTGATCGATTTTTGTAGATATTTTTCAATTTTTTATCAAATTAAAGGTTTTCAGATGATTTATCTCAAAAATTCAAGAAAAAACTATCGAAATGCTGAAAATCACGAATTTGGGCCGTGTACTCCTCGTGGACTAGATTTTTGGAGACTTGTGGCTTTTGGTCTATTTTTCTAGACTTTTCTTGTTTTTTCAACAAATAAAATATTTCACACACCGTCAAAATTTGCTACTTATAGCTGAAAAACAAAAAATTGGCAAACATCGACGTAAAAACCCGATTTCCACTGAATTCCACAAATTTGCTCTTGTCCACGAGGAGTACACAGAGAAATTTTTCGAATTTTTGTGATAAATCATCTTAAATCTCTAGAAACACTAAATTCAACAAAAAAATTGTAAAAAATCGCACAAATTCATATTTTCTCCAAAAAATTTCCCCTTGTCCACGAGGAGTACACGGCGAAATTTTTTGATTTTTGGGATTTCGATGATTTTTTTTGATTTTTCATGATAAATCACTTTCGCTCTGTATGGTTTACACATAATTTACTTTATCAGACAATTTGTATCTTTTTGCACGGTACTGTACATAGGTGGCCTAGAATTTTCACGGCCGCCATTTTTCAGGGATGATGTCTTCGCTGGTGTGCGTTGTTTTTATGAAAGTGAAGTTTGAGTCGATGGCAGTGATATTTGGCGTACTTGGCGCAATTCCAGGCTTTATTTTTGGTGTTCATTATGTAAGTTTTCCAGAATATTCTGGAAACGTCCAGAAACTTCCAGAAACTTTCAGTTCGACCCTCTCTTCACCGGTGCCCAAAAAAAGATGATGTTTGTCTCCATCTGGACTTCATTCGCATTCGCCTTAGGCCTTTTAAACGCTCAAAAAAAACGACCGACTTTCGTGAAAATCCCCGATTTCTCTGTCTGGAAGGCGGGCGTTCTCTTTCTCACTGGAATTGTCGGGGGCGTCTTTGACGCGTTTGCCGGCAGCGGAATAGACATTTGTATGTTCTCGATAGTGACGTTGTTGTTTAGGGTTAGTGAGAAGACCGCCACACCGACGACGATGATTTTGAAGGGTAAATTTTGAATGGTGGCCGAGGATTTTTCTAGGCCATGAATTTTTGAATTTCAGGAGTGGTGTCAGTTTTCGGATTTTGGTACCGTGGAGTCATGATGGGCGATATTTCGGAGACGGCATGGAGGTACTTCGCGGTGACAATTCCGGTGGTAGCGACGATGGGTGAGGAGGGATTCGCTGAGTAGCGACTCGGTAGCGATACGTAGCCAAAACAAGAGGCGCAACACATTAGAAGTCTCAAAATCCTTGTACTTGAATACTCGGCTACTTTCCGCTACAGTTGCGCAGCTTTTACAACGTTTGCAACAGTTACGCGACAAGAATGCTACAGTTCCACAGCAATAACGATAAATCAGCTCACATGCAACAGTTATGCAGCATTCACTATATTGCGACTGATGCCTCCCTTGTTTTTGGGGCGCGCACCAGTTCTGAAACAATCTCACAACAGTTGCGCAGCAACTGTATATTCGCTCCAATGCAAATTGGACTTTGGCTGCATTTTTCATTTTTTCCAATGATTATTTCTTGTCTATTTGACAAGTTTTATTACTTTTTCGACTTGTTTTCACTCTATTTTTGAAAAAATATTTTTTCAGAAAAAGGATTTGTATCTGGATGGCGAAAACGAGTCACAGAAAGCCAAATTGGAAGTTAAACGAAAGGTTGGGAGTTTTGACTGAAACCCTTTATCTTTATTTTTGTTCTTAACTTTCAGACCACCGGAAAAAATTCAACAATGTAGCTGATCAACAAAAATTCGACTGTTCGATTAAAAATTTGACTTTTTGAAACTACAAACAATGGGAACTTGGAGACATTCACCGATTGTTGGTCACCATGGAGTTTAAATGATGTTTCTAAACTTTTTTGTTTTTGCATTTACTTTTTAAAACTTTACTTTTTCATAATAAATATCATAAGTTCTTTCTGTTATTCTGTTCACATATTAACTATACTGATTAGAAACGAGAAGCAATGAGCGTATGCAGCACGACGGCAGCACTAATGCAGCAACTATGCAGCTTTCATGCAACACTTGTACGCCTCTGACGCAGCAGGCGAGCGGTCCACGAATGACTGCTGCGTTAGTGCTGCGCAACTGTAGCGAAAAGTAGCCGAGTAGCTGGAAAGTTTTATCAATTTAACTCCGTAAATTTACACTGACTCTTCGTAAATCTACACAAATGAAAAAATCCGAAACTATACTGCCTCGTAAATCCACACGCCTTGCCCCGTAAATCCACACAAAAACGTAAAATCTAACGAATCGAAAATCTGTTGCTCAAAAAAAAACCGTCCTTTTGTAAATCCACACTGATTGCTCCGTAAATCTACACAAATCAGAAAATCCAAAGATACGTTCTTGTAAATCGACACAAGACACGTAAATCTACAAAAAAAATCTATCGACACGTTTGAAAACCGCGGATTTTCAATTTCCATTTAAATTTTGGTCACTGTAACTTAGAAAAATGGTCAGTGTAAAAGTGTCAGTGTAGCTTCACTTGTCTCAATTTCGCTGAGCACCGGTTTTCGATACGGAGCAAACACGTGGCTAGTCGAATTGACTTGGCTAGTCACAACTTGTGAAAAGGCTCCGTATCGAAAGCCGGTGCTCAGCGAAATTAAGAAAAAAAACAATGAAAAGCTACACTGACATTTTTACAGTGACAATTTTTCAAACGTCTCCGATAGTTTTTTTTGTAGATTTACGTATCTTGTGTCGATTTATGAGATTTTACGTTTTTGTGGGTTCAAAGAGCAGTTGACACGGTCTGTGTTGATTTACGAGAGGAAGAAAGCTACAGTAAACTCAGTGTCGATTTACTGAGCGTCCGCCTGTTTTCAAGTTGAAATGACTACTCGTGTCGATTTACTATACTTGTGTGGATTTACAAGCTTTTCATGTTTCTCAGAAGGTCTATTATCCACTCGTGTAGATTTACGGTAGATTAGTGACGATTTACGAGAGTTCAGGTTTTTGAGTTATGTGGATTTACAGTGCTTGTGTTGGTTTACCAGACGATTCAAATTTTACAACTTTTATAGATTTACGGAATAGGCTGTGTCGATTTACGGAGCCGAAACTTTTATAACTTCCTTGAATCTTAAACTCCGCCCACACAGCAGAATTACGAATTAAAACGTCAGTGTAACATAGAAAAATGGTCAGTGTAAAAATGTCTGTGTAGCTTTTCACTGTCTTGCCTCAAATTCGCTGAGCACCAACTTTCGATACGGAGCTAACACGTGGCTAGAATTGACGTGGCTAGTGACAAGCTGTGAAGAAACGCAAGGCTCCGTATCGAAAAATGGTGCTCAGCGAAATTGAGGCAAGAAGCTACACTGACATTTTTACACTGACCATTTTTCAAAGTTACAGTGACAAAAATTCAAATGAAAATTAAAAATCCGCTGTTTTCAAACGTCCTAGAGGTATGTCCTACGGGTTTTTAGTAGAATTACGTATGTCGATTTACGAGACCGTATTTTTTTTGGTTTTCTGATTTGTGTCGATTTACGGAACAGCTATGGGTTCACCGTATATCCCGTTCACAACACTTTTAACCATACTTGTCAACCGGGCCGAGCCGGGCCGACCGTTTTTCTTGAATAACTTTTTTCAAAAAAATCGTACAAGGTTGGTTGATAGCTCAAAAGATAGGTATTTTGATTTTTCATCTATTGAATATAAAATCAATTTCCCAAATGAATCACGCCGGCTACAATTGCTCTTAGCCCGGTTTCGGCCCGGACGGGCCGAAGGCTGTATGTGCTCGCGTGATTTATTTGGGAAATTGATTTTATATTTAATGGATGACAAATCAAAATACCTATCTTTTGAGCTATCAACCAACCTTGTACGATTTTTTTGAAAAAAATTATTCAAGATAAACCGTCGGCCCGGCTCGGCCCGGTTGACAAGTATGCTTTTGACTACGTGTCGCCCATTTTTTTTTTGGATGATACACTGACATTTTTACAGTGACAATTTTTCAAAACTACACTGACAAAAACTTCACTGACCAAACTTCCCTGTCACCAATTTGTCCCCTTCCACCCCATCTATACCCATCATCTTTGCAGCACCAATTGGCTCATTCCTCGGCTCTCATCTCCATCGACAAGTCATCGCCGGCCTCATTTACGCGTTGGAATTGGCCTCCCTGATTGGTTTTCTGCTCACTAATCCCTCGTGGGCACTCATTGCAATTGCAGGTACTAGTAGTTCAGAGAAAATAGATGGAAAAAATGTTTCAGTGTCAATAATCCTGTTGGGTTTCGCGTTTTTCACACTCATCGCCAAGTCCGGAGAGGTGTTGATGAGGGGATTGGAGGAGCGAGAGAGTGTGGAGAAACGAGAGAGTTTCGAGATGAAGGCTTGAATAATTTATCTCTTTTTTTCTTATTTATGAATCTTTTTTTTCACATTTTTAAGTGTAAACTACATAAAAACTAAAAACTGATAGATATCTATGTGTCTGTGCATCCGGATGTCTATAGGCTTCTTTTTTTTCTTTTTTCAGCCTAAAAGTCCTCAAAATTTTTGAAATCCTGTTTTGAGGGCGGAGCCTGAAATTTGAACAAAAGTTTGAAGACAGGCAGAAAGGGCGTCCTTTAAAGTCTCAACTCCGTAAATCGACACGGACTCCCGTAAATCTACAAAAGTGGTAAATTTTGAGCCGATCTGTTAAACCACCACAAGCTCTGTAAATCCACATAAAACCTCAAAAACCTGAACTCGCGTAAATCGTCACTAATCTCCCGTAAATCTACACGATTGGATGTTAAAACTTTTGGCTCGTAAACCCACATGAGTGCTCCGTAAATCGACACAGCTACATATTCCGTAAATCCTCAAAATTATAGTAAATCGACACGAGTAGTCATTTCAACTTGAAAACAGGCGGATGCTCAGTAAATCGACACTGATTTTACTGTAGCTCTCCCACCTCAAGTAAATCCCGATCTCTTTCGATTGAAAACAGCATTTTTGATTTAATTTCAGTGTGAAAACTCAATTTTCAGCGATTTTTTCTTATTTTCTCATTGAAAACCGTCGAAATTTCAAGTTTTCGCCCTGAAAATCATCCGGAATCCATATAAATGCATTTCAAAGAAACGCGTCTCAGGTGCGCCAGACACTTGTTCTCCGTTTTTTTCGGCTTTTCTGAAACAGCCCGTTTTAACTGGGCTTGCTTCGTAAATCCACTCAAAATCTGAAAGTACCGTCTTCCTGTAAATCCACACTGACTGCTCCGTAAATCGACACAAATCAACACAAATCGGATAATCCAAAACGATACGGTCTCGTAAATCGACACAAGATACGTAAATCTACAAAAAAACCTTCGGAGACATTTGAAAACCGCGGATTTTCAGATTTCATTTGAAAAATGGTCACTGTAACTTTGAAAAATGGTCTGTGTAAAATTGCCAGTGTAGCTTCTTGCCTCAATTTTGCTGAGCACCGACTTTCGATACGGAGCCTTGTTTTTTCACAGATTGTGACTAGCCAAGTAAATTTCACAAGCCACGCGTTAGCTCCGTATCGAAAGCCGGTGCTCAGCGAATTTGAGAAAAAACAACTGTGAAAAGTTACACTGACATTTTTACACTGACCAATTTTCAAAGTTACAGTGACCAAAATTCGAATAAAAATTAAAAATCCGCGGTTTTGAAACGTCCATGTCCGGTTTTTTTGTTGATTTACTCTTGTGTCGATTTACGGAGCAGTTAGTGTGGATTTACAAACTCAAATTTGTGAAACTTTTTAGCTCTGTCAGTGTCAAATTGTCAGTGTAACAGGTTCCCGTTCTCAACACTTTTAACTACGTACCGCCCATTTTTTTTGGGAAAAAACCACAAAAAGCTTCCGCCTCCTCCTCCAAAAAGTCGAAAGTATGCAATTATCCGTTTTCTCACTTCCCCCCACTCCACGACTCCTTCTAAGCCTCTTTTTACTACTACTACTCGTATTTTTCAATTCTTTTTCTAGTTTTCCCACGTACTTATTTATCAGAGTACCCTTGACATCTACAACTACAACTACTCGTCTTCTTTTTCTTTTTTTTTCCTTCCGGCGGGTACAACCCAAAAGCCGTCAACATTCATGATCCCCTCTATTCAACGCCTCTTTTTTGACACTAAACTAATTTGGGCGGTGCGTAATCCGGAGGGGATGGATAGGGGGATGGGGCTCATTCAGAATATAAAAATGTAATTTAGTTTTGGGTTTCGTTCCATATTTTGACACACTTTTTGAGTTTTTATATAGTTGGGTTACTGTAGGAAGCCAAATTTTTGACAATAAAAAAGGAAATAGTTTGGGATCCCGTTATGAAGTCATTTTTCATTCATTTTTATTATATTTGCTATGGTTAGAAAGGTCTTATTTTAATCTACATGACCATATAATTTTTTTTTGCGTTTGGGGTTTATATCAGACCGTTAGAAGATGTTAAAATTGACTACATTGGCAAAAAATAGAAAAAATAATTTTCTCGAATTTTTTCAAATACTCGAGTTTTTTATAAGCCATATTTATATTTATGTGGTAGATTAGATTCCGCCCTTTATTTTTGCAATTGACAACTTTTTGATAGCTCCTCCCACTTTTGAGATATGCGCCTTTAAAGATAGCCTATCTTTAAGGCGCCATAGGAGAGAGACCCAGAGAATCTATACTTTAAAGGCGCATATCTCAAAAGTGGGCGGAGCTATCAAAAAGTTGTCAACTGCAAAAATGAAGCGCTAAATTTTATCTACTAGAAAAATATAAATTTGGAACATTTGGACTGTACATTGAGTCGTGATAAATCATCAAAACTTAAGATTTTTCAAAAAAAAATCCAACCTTTTTTTTTGAAAACTTTTTTCAGTCGCCTATTTTTTCCAGTTTTTAGTTATTATGACTAGAATGTATGGTTACCTAATAATCTGTCAATTTATCGGTCTGTGTATCCGGATGTCCGGATGTCCGTCTGCCCCAAAACCCACCCAGTTGTGTCCTTTTGGACTTGGCTGACCCTAAAAAACGTAAAAACTTTAAATTTTCACAGTTTTATCTTGTTTTAAGTTGAAAAAACGCATTTTTGTGTTTGATGGCCTAGAAAAAACCGGGAAACCTAGGCCACTATCTTTCTAATGACCTGGTTTCCCAGTCGGTGGCCTAGAATCCCAAATTTCGAGATTTCTAGGCCACCAACCCAAAAACTTGCGGTTTCTTGGAAGATTGTGGCCTAGCTCTTCATGTTTTGGGATCCTAGGCCACTTTTTGTAGTGGTGGCCTAACTTTGGGTTTCTAGGCCATGGGGAAAAATTTGGATTCCTAGGCCACACCACTTGAAAATTTCGGAATGTTCTAAAAAAGAAAAGTGTGTGCACTACTAATTCATTGAAAACGCGTCCCGCTTTTCAATTTCTCTGCGTCTCTCAATTCTTCACACACTCTCTCACTTCCTTAAGACATCCCCCCATTACAAAGGCCTCCTCCTCGAAAGTTCCCAAAGTGGGCGGAGCCTATTTTGAAGACGTCGTGTCGCACATAGAGGGGCCCATCGGCGGGCGGGTGGGTCGTCATTTTTAGCACTTCTTTTTTTTTGAGGAGGAGGAGGACGTCTTCTTGTTTTTTTTGTTGTGCGGAGGAGAAAAAAAGTGTCGAGGTCCATTCGGCAACCACTATATCACTTTTTCACATCTTCACTTTTTTTTTGAGTGAGTGACTTTTGACTTCTGGCTTTTTGCTAGGGAGGGAAAGTATGATTGGTGGGTTTTGGGACGGTGGCCTAGGAATCCAAAATCCAAAATTTTGGTTTTCTAGGTCATTGCCAGAAACCCAAGGAAAGTTATGCCATAACTTTATAGCTCAAGTTGCGGGTTTCTAGGCCGTCAAATTTTGACCAGTTTTGGGTTTCTAGGCCACCAGATAGGTTTTGAGCTCCTGATTTTTGTAGAGTGGTGGCCTAGAAACCTCAAATTGTTGGTTTTCTAGGCCATCTGGTTGCTGGGAGCTAGTTTTCCCAAAATTTGGGTTGCTTACGCTGTTTTCAGTCCACGAAAACGTGGTCTAGAGTTTTTTTAAACGATTTTTTAGATTTTACGGAAATTCCAAAAATGGCTATTTTCTCAGGTTTTAGGGGAGAATGATGCTTTTTGAGTAAAAAATCGTGAAAATTGGGCGTTTTTTTACCCAAAAACCATCAAAAATCGCTGAAAATTGACCATGGCCTAGAAAACTCAGACTGGTGGCCTAGAAACCCAAAACTCGGCCACAAGCAGTTTTTGATGGCTTTTGAGTGAAAAATCGTGGAAACTCAAGAAAAACCGTATTTTTCACTCAAAAACGTTCAAAAAATGGGCGAAAATGAGGCATGGCCTAGAAATCCAAAACTCGGCCACCAAAAAATTTTTGCGTTTTTCCCAATTTTTTTTCGTTTTGAGTGTTTTTGAACGTTTCAAAGTCTGAAAAAACACGTAATCAGTAAAATGTTGAGTTCAAGGCCTAGAAATCCAAAAAAAGTAGGTTTGGTGGCAGAGTTTTGGATTTCTAGGCCACGACTCATTTTTGCCCATTTTTGAACGTTTTTGGGTGGAAAATACGGTTTTCCTGGAGTTTTCCGTGATTTTTTACTTAAACTCGATCAAAAACTGCTAATTAGGGTTTCTAGGCCACCAGTGGAGTTTTCTAGGCCATGGTCAATTTTCAGCGATTTTAGAAGGTTTTTGGGGTAAAAAACACCCAATTTTCACGATTTTTCACATAAAAAACACTATTTTCCTCTTAAAACTTACGAAAAACCTACAATTTTTCAAAGAGGGCCTAGATTTGAGTAGGCGTGGCTTAATAAGTTGTTATAAACTTGAATTTTTTCGACGTTAGGGTTTTGCCTTGGCCTTACTTTTCCATGGCCTAACTTTTTCCTGATTTTGGGTTCCTAGGCCATCCTACTAATCCCCCCTTCCCATCATTTTCATGTACTTCTTCTTCTCCCATTCCTCCACCCCGTTTCTTCTTGCAACATTTGAGCCCTTATGACACTTGTCCCCCCCCCCCCTTCTCCCATCTTTTCAAAAGAGAGTACTTCTTCTCCGTCTCGTAGTGTTCTTTCTATCAAAATCATCGTACACATAAATACGAGAAGACATTTTGTCACATAGATTTCTTTTTTTTTTTTGCTGTTTTTTGACAGCTGACTGACGGGAAAAAGATGATCAGAGTGAACAAGAAATGTGTTCGTTCTTCTTTTTTATTGCCTCAGTCTATTCTTCAATAGATATCTCATAAAAATGTTTGCGTTTTTATGTGCTTTTTTTTTTTTTGAAAATCTGATTTGGGACGTTTTGTAGTGCAGTTGAGATAAAAGATGGAAGTGCGCTCTATTGATAACCACATTTGTAGTTAGCGATAAAGCACATTTGCTCATGTTTGCAATTTGGTACTTCTATATTGGTAAACATTTTCATTTTTTAACGACTTTATCGTGAAAAAATGAAAATCGAAAAAAAAAATTTGCAATTTTTTTTGCCATTTTTGAGATCCCGTCACGGCCTAATTTTTTATTCATATTTTTTGAATTTTACATTTTTCTTGTAGATCAAGTCAAGGACTACATTTTTGTAGTTGACAACTTTTTGATAGCTCCGCCCACTTTTGAGATATGCGTCGTTGAAGTGTAGCTTCTCTGCGTCTCTCTCCTCGCGCGCCCGTTGAAAGTTGGCTGTCTTTAAAGGTGCATATCTCAAAATTGGGCGGAGTTATCAAAAAGTTGTCAACTACAAAAATGTAGCTCTTGACTTGATCTATAAGAAAAATGTAAATTTGAAAATTTTGGGTTATATGGGATATCGTGACGGGCTCTCAAAAATGGTCATTTTTCACGAAAATTAATTTTTTCCAAAAAAAATTCTAGTTTTTTCGTTACTAACTTTAGTTTTTTCTAGTTTTTAAAGATAAGTTCGTTAATTGTAGAACTGAAAATGCTCAAAATTATTGGTAATGCAAGTGCGCTCCAAACGCACAAACACATTTCCCAATAGAGCGCGTTTGTCACAGCAAAAAGTTCAAAACCCTAATTTTTCGACTAAAATTCCAAATCATTTCCCCGTAAATCCCCTACCAAATTCCCCGTAAATCTACATATCTAAACTATTTTTCGAGACGGTATGGCCTAGCAAAAGCTCGGCCACCAAAAAATTTTAATTTTCCTAAAATTATGTACTTAAATTGTGTTTTTCAGCCTTTACGCCCAATTTTTTCGTGTTTTTGTTGGTGGCCGAGTTTTTTCACGGCCATGGCTCCAGTCCCCCTTCCAACTAATTCCTCCATTTACTTCATTATCCCCCTTCTTGTCTTGTTTGCATTCCTAATCCCCCCCCCCCTTCTCTCATTTCAACTTTTCCAATTTCCGGAAAATAAAATTAGTCATCCCCTATTATTCCAGGTTTCGGTCTCCCGGAATGAGATGACTTCTTTGTCTTCTTCCACTGCTTCTCCAGAATGCGACGTCGAGAACATCTTCACGTCTTCCACTACCTTCTACTTTTAATCTACATCTCCTCAAAAAATGGTTACTGTGCATCGGAGCATGAATGCAAATGTATTCTGTTCAATGTGACGAGTGGCGGCTTTCAGAGTCCCGAGTTTCCGGCGCCGCTGGAAAACGTGCCATGTCTGTTTTATCATTTTCAGGTAAATCTATACTTAGAATTCGGAAAATAGGTTAAAATCGGCTGAAATAGGCTTAAAAATAGGCTATTTTTGAGATCCCGTCACACCTTCCCCTTATGTCCAACTGATTCAAATTTATATTTTCCAGGTAGATCAAGTCAAATGCTACATTTTTGTAGTTGACAACTTTTTCATAGCTCTTCACGCTTTTAAGATATGCGCCTTTAAAGATTCCCTACTTCCAGAGTGTGCGCGTGGAAAGAGGGGAGGAGACGCAGAGAAACGAGACACCCTCCTCGTTTCGCACGCTCTCTCGCCTTCTTTTAGGACGTTAACTTTGACCCTTTGTATCTCCAAAACGTGAAAAGCTATCAAAAAACTTCCAACTGCAAAAATGTAGCCCTGGTTTTAATCTACAAGAAAAATATAAAATTCAAAAAATTTGAATAAAAAATGAGGTCATGACAGGGTCTCAAAAACTGCAAAAAATTGTCACCTTTTCAAGGACGAGCCAGCTGGAATATTTCAAAACAAAGACATTCGAATTTTTAGGAAATACAGAGCAATATTTCTATACCAAAGTGACAAGCTATTGACATTTTCTGAAATTTTGAAATTTCAATTTTGGTAGCCCCGTCAGGACCTTATTTTTTAACTATTTTTTTTCAATTTTATATTATTCTCGTAGATCAAAAATAGAGCTACATTTTTGTAGTTGACAACTTTTTGATAGCTTTTCACGTTCTTGAGATATGCGCATTTAAAAATAGTCTACCTCCAGAGCGGGCGAGGGGAGAGAGGTGAAGACGCAGAGAAGCGAGACGCCCTCCTCGTTTCGCACGCTCTCTCGCCTCCTTTCAGGACCCTAACTTTGGCCTTTTGTATCTCAAAAGCGTGAATAGCAATCAAAAAACTTTCAACTACAAAAATGTAGCCCTGGTTTTGATATATCAGAATAATATAAAATTTTTAAAATTCGAATGAAAATAAGGTCGTGACGGGATCTCAAACAATTTAAATTTTTCACTAAAAATCGATTCCTCAAGGCCCCACCAGACCACATAATTCGTCTAACCTTCGATGTCTTTCAACTACCGCCCCGGATCGGAGTGTAAGTCTTCAAAAAAACTTTTTAAAAAATCACAAAACCCTATTCAGCTGCTCGTCGTCAATTATGCTCTTCGACCATTCGCTCGACGGACTCATCGAGTTCGGCGAGCGTGCCGATTTTGAGTTTTGCGGAAAAGAAATCGCGTCGGGCCGACAATTCTTTTCAAAGTTAGTCCCCCCCTTTTTTTTGTAAAAAAAAAACCCAAAAAAAACCGAAAAAACGCTTCAGAGAGCAGCACTTTCTATTGCAAATTAGCAGTGGCGGGAAGGAGACGTCTCGGGGATTTCGCGGCACGTTTTTGGCGATTCCGAAGGCGAATTTCACGAGTGACGCCGTCGAGATGGCCGAGTGTAGTTATCGGGTCGAGAAGCAGAAGGTATGGGGGACATGGACATCGGGACATTTGGATACACAGATGGACAAAAACATATAGTCATACACTTTAATCATAATAACTGAAAAATGACAAAAAAAATTTTTTGGAAAAATTTTATTTCAAATTTTTGTAAACGGTTGCAACGGTTGCAAAGAGACACCGGGACATTTGGACAACCATATGGACATCCGGATGCACATACAGACAGCCAGACCGACAGACAGACAGACAGATACCATAGTTGTCCGGAATCCGGATTCCGGAAAATGAAATTTTTCATTCCGGTTCCGGATTCCGGATTCCGGTGTTTTGAATTTTTTTTCCGGAATCCTGAAGTTGAAATTTTAAATTTTTTTTTGAGTTTTAAAGACAACTGCATTACTTCTTTTTCGGTTTTGAACCTCAAAAGTAGTTTTAAACTTTATATATCATTAAAAACACTCGTAAAAATGACTTGGCCTTGCAAATTTATCGAATCATTCCGAATTCCGGATTCCGAAATTTCGGAATTCCGGGTTTTTTCGTCATTCCGGTTCCGGATTCCGGATTCCGGTTTTTCGGAAAATGGCATTCCGTACAACTATGACAGATACCACACAGACTGGAAACACCTTAGGTTCATGATAAGAGATACCAGTAGCGCTCTATTCTTAGTGGGCGTGGCTCATGTGGGCATCCGGACCAACAGACACACAGACGGATATCCGGACATCCGGATACACAGACACTCATACAGACAGAGAGGGAAAAATTGGCTATGAACTCTATGAAACCTGATTGAGGTGTCCAAGCATCCTGGCCGGTGTTGGGACAGACGGACATCCGGATATTTGGATGCACAGATGCACAGAAAAACAAATTACCGTCTAACTATATATTTTAATCATGACACCTAAAAACTGAAAAAATAGGGAACTGGAAAAAAATTTCAAAAATTTTTTTTGACATTTTTTGAGAAAAATCCCTAGATTTGAAGTTGTGTCACGATTCAATGTACGGTCTAAACGTCCCAAATGTATACTTTTCTAGTAGATCACATCCAGATCTTCATTTTTGTAGTTGAGAACTTTTTGATAACTCCGCCCACTTTTGAGATATGCACTTTTAAAGGCACTGAACGAGAGGACCGCTCTTAATAGTACTCTATCTTTAAAGGCTCATATCTCAAAAGTGGGCGGAGCTATCAAAAAGTTGTCAACTACAAAAATGGAGATCCAGTTTTAATCTACCTGAAAAGTGTAATTTCAAAAAAACTAAAATTAAGTAGAGTTTCAAATCTTCAAAAAACTGAAATTTTTCACTCTAAAAAAAAATTGTAAAAATTTTTTTTCATAATTTTTCTCTTCAAATTCTCAGATTTTCAAAATCTTAATTTCTTTATATTCCAGGCAATAATCTACTCTCCCCAGTACCCCTACTACTACCCGTCTAAAGTCAATTGCACATACCATGTGCCACAAAGGAAAGGGTTTCAGGTAAGTGGATGGCCTAGGAAACCAAAACTTTGGTGGCCTAACCTCCCGCCAAGTAACTTGGGGGAAGTTAGGCCACCAAAGTTAGGTCATTGAACTCAACAATATTGTTAGTATGGAAAAACCGTCAGTTTTGATGATTTACAGACGGAAAAATTGTTCAAAAAAATTTCAAAAAAAATATTTTTTTTGGAATTTTTTTCTTAAAATTTTCAGGTCATTTTTTTCCGCAAATTTCGAATTTTGATACCTAAATCTTTCTGAAAACATTATTAACCTAGAAAAACAGTGAGTTTTGACTTAAAATCGGTTAGAAAATTTTATAAAAATTTTGCGTTTTTTCGGTCCAAAATTTTTTTCAGAATTTTTTTCTTCCACTTCTTTTGCCCATTTTTTTCCGAAAATTTCGAATTTTGATACCCCAAACCATCCCAACCCCTATTTTTCCAGATAATCATAAACTCCATCGTAATGGACATCGGCCGCGACGCGATCCTTCAAATTTTCGAGTCCGTCGAGGGTAAATTCGAGAAACGTCTCATCGAGATGGTGACGTCCGTGCAGAAATCAATTTACGTCTCGTCGACCGCCTCGCTTCTGATTTATTTCTCCGCCGGGAATAACGACGTCGAACGGGTGAGCATCCACTTTTGCACTTTTTTGGCAAAAAAATTTCGGGTGACAAGAGACAGATGGCTGGGATCTGGGATCCTTAGAAGGGGAGGGGGAAAGTACAATTTTATGGAAAAGTTAAAGGGGACCACATTCCCCGTAAATCCACACAAGCAGTCCCGTAAATCTAAAAAAGATAAATATCTGATTTTATCATTTTGAGAATTGCGTATAGGCCTAGAAAAAACTCGGCCCCCGAAAATCGCAAAAATTTTTTTTTTAATTTGCTAAAAATTGCATTATACACCTGTATTATCACCGAATATCACATTTTTAACTCTGCAACACTCGAAAAAATGTCGATATGAATCTGTGTAGTCCTCGTGTACAACAGGGTCTTCTTGGCAAAAACCCTCTATAAGTCAATTAATTCAGGTGCTAAGACATTTTTGAAAACCGATTCAGAATCCTTACGTTTTCAGCTTTCTAGTTATATAGATTATGTTTTCAGAACTTGTTTTTTGATACCGTGCAATTGAGCGCGGTTGCAGTGCTTTTCCTAAACCATTGTGATTAACTTATTGAGCGCAAAATTAATTTTACGCCATTTTTGGGATTTTTAGCGATTTCTATGCAAATTTTCACCATTCGCCACTAAAATCATCTAAAATCTACTTCAAATCAAAATCCCCTCAAAACCAAAAAACGAAAAACAATCTGCGTTCGGGGGGAATCGAACCCCCGTCGAATGCTTGGAAGGCATCCATGCTGACCATTACACCACGAACGCGCACACCGACCCTTCCTCTAGAGGGCGGTGAGGAGAGTGTGGCGGCAGCAAGCTAGCGGCTGTCGCGCCTGCGACGCACTTTCTCAAGGTTAGTCACTTTTCTAGCTTCTCAAGTCCCTAGAAAACCTTAAAACCCATAGTTGTCAAGGCCCGGGCCGGCCCGGCAAGGCCCGGCAAGGCCCGAAGGCCCGGGCCGGGCCGGGCCGGGCCGGGCCGGGCCGGTAGAAAATTTTCAAGGCCCGGCCCGGCCCGAAGGCCCGGCTTCAAAAATGACCCTTTTTTTTCCACATTTTTTTCCGAAATTTTTTCAATTTTTCATCGAAAATGGGTCAATTTTAGACTATTTTTCTGAATTTCTTCTAATTCTGAACGATGCTCAAAAATTTGACTTTTTCGCGAAAAAATTCAAAAAATTTCAAAAAATTTCAAAAAATTTGAAAAAATTTGAATTTTTGACTTTCGCGCCAATTTGCCCGGGCCTTCGGGCCGGGCCTTAAGCCCGGCCCGGCCCGGGCCGGCCCGGGCCGGGCCGGGCCGGGCCCTGATTTCGCCGACAAGGCCCGGCCCGGCCCGGCCCGGGCCGGGCCTTGACAACTATGTTAAAACCCCAAAAATCATCGACTTTGACCACTAAACCACTGAATCACTCCAAAAGAAAGAGAAATGACATCAAACAAGAGGAGAAACATGGGTAGCGTGAGAGTCTGTGTTTATTTTATTTACACAAAGATTCAAAGTCAATTTGTGGGAAAAAGATGGAATTAGAATAACATTGAATGACGAAGGAGACATCATAAAAGAAAAAAAAGAGGCAAAACACAAAAATTACTCAAAAAAAAGTGATTGTTTAATGCAACAAAAAACATTTTAAAGGAGAAATGTCTATCCAGATGTCCGGTTTGGAATATTCCGTCTGTGTATCTGTCTGTCCAGATGTCCATCAAGATGTCCACTAGAATCTCGTTCGTCCAGACTAGACACTAGACACCCCCTAATTGAAAAATGTGTCCGCCCATCACTTGAAGTGTGTCATACTGATGAGTCAGGAGGGGGTGAACACAGGGTGTTTTTCAAAGATCTGAAAACGCGCTCCACAGGACATCAAATTTTGCCGCCAAATTTTAGCTTGAAAAAGGCAAAATTACGTTATACTTGAGAAAATGCGTCGCAGGCGCGACAGCCGTTAGCTTGCTGCCGCCGCACTCTCCTCATCGCCCTCTAGTGGCGATAGCGGTGTGCGCGTTCGTGGTGTAATGGTCAGCATGGATGCCTTCCAAGCATTCGACGGGGGTTCGATTCCCCCCGAACGCATAAACTTTTTTGGTTTTTTTGATTTTTAAGGAATTTTGATTTGTAGGGGATTTGAGATGGTTTTGATGGGAAATTAACAGGAAATGTTGAGTTTTTGCACAGAAATGGTAGAAAAATCCCAAAAATAGCAAAAAGCAGGTTTTCGTTGGAATTAGGCCCAAAACATTAATCATGGTGATTTTAAACGTGGAGTGTTTTAAAGCTTTTTAAGATGTGTTTAGCAGTTTCAAGCGCTTTTAAGCAATTGTAAGAGATTTTTAGCGATTTTGCGATTTTGAGCAGTTTAAATCATTTTGAGCGATTTTAAGCAAATTTATGCGATTTTGCGCAATTTTAGGCTATTTCAAACTTTTTAAGCCATTTAATGCGATTTTAACCTATTCTAAGCAATTTTAATCTTCTAAAAATTTTAAGTGATTTTAAACGATTTTAACCAAATTTAAGGATTTTAAGCATTTTCAAGCGATTTTATGCGATTTTGAGTGATTTTAAGCATTTTTAAGAATTTTGAGAGGCTTTGAGCTATTTGAGCTATTTAGGCGCTTCTAAGCCGTTTAGGAGATGATAAGCCTTTTTAAGCTTTTTAAACAATTTTAATCAATTTTAGGCGATTTCAAACTTTTTGAGCGATTTTAAGAGATTTCCAGCTATTTTCTGCTTCTCAAGCTTCTCAAACTATTTTAACCGATTTTAAGCAATTTTAGGTGATTTCAATCATTTTCAGCAAGTTTAAGCGATTTTACAGATTTTGATCAATATTAAAGATATAAAGATTTTTAAGCAATTTTAGACAATTTCAAGCTTTTTTAGCCATTTAATGCAATTTTAAGACATTTTTACCGATTTAAAGCGATTTTAACCTATTCTGAGCAATTTTAATGTTCTAAAAAATTTTAAGTGATTTTTAGCGATTTTAACCAAATTTAAGGATTTTAGGCATTTTCAAGCGATTTCAAGCGATTTTAAGCTTTTTGAGTGAATTTGGGCTTTTTCAGCGATTTTAGGTTCTTTTAAGCAATTTTTTCAACTTTAATAGATTCTAGCGATTTTAACCAAATTTAAGGATTTTAAGCATTTTCAACCGATTTTAAGAAAATTTGAACAATCTGGGGTGCCTCACGCGCTTTTAGGTTTTTCTTCCCAAAAAATGTTTCAATGTCCCCCCCCTCTTTCGAAATCCATCTGTCTGCCTAAACCCATTAAACGTAAAACCCCCATTTTTTCCCAAATGGGTTTTTTCCCCTTCCCCCCCTCACGTCCACAAAGTAAGAAAAAAGAAGAAAAAGAAGAAAAAAGGGGGAAAAAGTTGTTGTGTTGCAGGCAGTTGGCTTCGTAATCGAATTGCAGTACTCGAATGCGGTTTGGAGCCAATCTCCGGGTGAGTAGTCCCCTTCGTCTTCACCCGCCGTCCAAAAGGGGGCGGAGCCTCCCTTTTTCGTGCTCAGAAGAGCCCTTTAGTCTCTCTTCCCCACTGCATTTTAGTGTTCATTTTATTCTACGTATTTTACGGAAAATTTCTATTAAAAAAGAGTTCCCAACCAGGGTCGAACATTTTTATGCTAAAAATATTTCATGTGATTTTTATCATACTTCTCGAACATGTTCACGGTAAGACGAAAATTGAGAGGGGGAGATGTGTGGCCTAGGGAAATCTAGGCCATGGCCTAGAAATCCAAAATTTGGGAACCTAGTCTCCTTAAAGTCATTTTCAATGTTATATCAATTACGCTCTACCATTTTAAGTGTAAAAACGCAAAAAAAAAAGTTCAGGGACTAGGAATCCAAATTCTCAAAAAACTAGTCCACCGAACAAAATTTCGTGCATATAAGCACGTAGACAAGATTTTTGACCTCCTAGAAAGTTTTTTTTCCAAAAATTTGCATACGGCACTCTTCTTTACCCGTAAAAACCTCCGAGGACTAGAATTTACCATATTTGGGTTTCTAGGCCACCGACACCAAAATCTTACCAAAATCGTGTTTTTCAGCGCACAGTAGCAAACGCCTCCATGGGAGTGTCAAAAAACCAAAAAACATAACATTTTTTCAGAAAATTTGCAAAAAAAATTTTGAGCATTTTTTAACGCAAAAATTTTTTTCGCCTATTTTGTGATTTTTAGCGATTTTTACTCATTTTCTTGCGATTTCTATGCAAAAACGCAAAATTTTCCGACTTTTTAGCCTCGGGGACTAGATTTAGCGATATTTGGGTTTCTAGGCCACGAGAACAAAAACCTAGGCCATGGACTAAAATTATCGTAAAAACGTTTTTAAGCTGCCTATAGCATGTGCGCTCTACTGAAAAATCATTTTTTGAGTTTTTAGGTCACAAATCATGGAAAAATTGCAATTTAAAGCAAATTTTTTGTCAGGGACTAGTTTTCTCACTTTCTGGTTTTCCTAGGCCACCTCCCCCTGAACATTCCACATCCCACCCGCCTAATAGTTTTACACACCGCAGAAGCGTCAACGGACTGCCAGCTGAACGTGAACTCGGAGAATTTCAAAGAGGGCCAACTCTCCTCAGATAAAATCGGCCGTTTCACGTCCTCATCGCTACCGACGAAATGTCAAATTGTGCTACAAGGCTATCCGAATGAGAAGATTAGTGTCAAGTTCACGCACTTCAACTTGTATGTCCCGGATAATAAGAATGTGACGAAGCGGTGAGTTTTGGGAGAAGTTTGGAGTAGAAAAATTGAAAAAATAGGTTAACTTTTGCTTAAAACGATGAAAGCTCTTAAAAAATGCGTTAAAATTTTTTTTTCAAAAACTTCAAAATTGGACTTGTACACATCTCTAACGAGTAAAAAACGGTTCTAACACGTTTGAGTCGCTACGCAGCGTATTTGGAATCTTTTGACATGAGAGTGGGATACGGAGTATAAAGTTTTTGAGATTTTTGGAACAACTTTCGAACTATCGCTGTTCTGAGTCGCTACTCAGTGAATTTGGAAATTTTAATGGAGAAAAACGATACAGAGCATTCTTTTTTCGTTGCTGTTAAATCGGATGGTGTTTTTGAGTTAATGAGTCGCTACGCAGGGAATTTGAAATTTTTAACATTGAAGAATGATACGGGCTTTTGAGTTTTACGTTTTTTGTTATTTCAGTGTACTCCATGCATTTCTTGCGAATTCTATGCAACAACCCGATAATTTTTGTCCATTTTCCACTGAAATCATCTCAAAACCCCTTCAAATCAAAATTCCCTAAAAATCAAAAAAAAACAAAAAACAATCTGCGTTCGGGGGGAATCGAACCCCCGTCGAATGCTTGGAAGGCATCCATGCTGACCATTACACCACGAACGCGCACACTTTCCACTCCACTAGAGGGCGGTGAGGAGAGTGCGGCGGCAGCAAGCCACCGGCTGTCGCGCCTGCGACGCATTTTCTCAATGCATTATTTTTCTCTTTTCCAGGTGCACGGAAGTGGACAACCTGTCAGCAGATGTACGTGTCGGGTCCCGTCTTTCGAGAATCGATGAGTGGTGTGGGAAACGGACGCCCCCGAATCTGATGAGCAGTTCTAACCTGTTACAGTTGGAGTATAATACTAAAGTTTGTGAATTTTACAAAAAAAAAGCTGAAAAAATCCATAAAATTCAAATTTTTTAGTCCTCTAAAGCAATCCGTGAGAGCACAAATGACAACATTGGCTTCCAGCTAGAATACAAATTTCATACGGATTGGAATATGGGAAACATGAAAGCAAAGGTGGATAAGAGAAAAGGTAAGCATATATGGCCTAGCATTTTCTAGTCCCCACAACATTCAAATTTTGAATAAAAAACATAAAAAATTTCCAGAATGCCGCTTCTCATTCAACTCATCGGAGCACACAAACGGCAAACTTTGGTCTGCAAACTATCCGGGCTTGTACCCGCGGAATGTTTATTGTGAATATATATTCCATGGGCGGAACGATCAAGTTGTGCACATTCATTTCGAGTATTTCGATATTGAGGGGTTTAATCAGTGAGTTGGAAAAAAAATGACAAAAAAAATGACGCTTAAAAATTTTTTTTTCTTCTTTAAAAACACCTATTTTTAACTCAAAAATCATTAAAAAATCATTTTAGAGCTATAAAAACCCCCAAAACCCCCGAAAACCCCATTTTCAAAAAAGAAAAAAAACTTTGACCGGAGGCAAAACTCGAACCTTAGACCCTCAGCGCGACAGCCCAACGTCTTAACCACGAGACCACGCAGCCAACTAAAGAACACAGGGCGAAGGGCGTAGAGGTGGCGGCGGTCGCTTGGAATCCGAAGGCGCCGGAGGTGCGCCAGATTGCAGAATTTTGCTGAAAATCCAAAATAGAGCTGAAAATCCCTAAAAACTCACAAAAATTTTGCAGATGCGACGAAGCCACCCAAAGCGACTACATCCTCTTCTCCAACTACCAAACCCACGACCGAACCAACCGTCGATTCTGTGGAAAAACGGCGCCAAAAGGGCCGATTCTGTCGGAATCCAACTATTTCCGAATGATTTTCTCGACGAACGACATCTTCGACGCCACCGGATTCTACGCTCACTACCAATTCATCACTCAAGAGAAATCTCAAATCAGCCGGGTCAAGCTAACGATATCTTCTAGCCACACTCCGTTCTCAACCATCTTTTTTTATGTGATATGTTCGATATTATTGATTTTTTAGTCTATTTTTTAAAAATATTTATTAAATTATTTAGCATCTAATTTCAAATTTTAGTCTGCGCTCATCTATCTCATCTTTTAGTCCATAAATGATAACCTCAATTTTTTTCTTAGATTTTTGCGATTTTTCAGATCCCGTCACAACTTCAATTTTCATTCGAATTTTTTGAATTTTATATTTTTCTGGTAGACCAAATCTAGCTCTACATTTTTGTGGTTGACAACTTTTTGATATCTCTTCACGCTTTTGAGATACGCGCCTTTTAATGGTAGCGACCATAAAGAAGTGCCAGAAAAAAAAGGTAAAACTTGACATGTCCCCTTGGCGTCACATTTTGTCCCAGCTGTCCCAAATTTATATTATTCTGGTAGATTAAGTCAAAGGCTATATTTTTATAGTTAACAGCTTTTGGATAGCTCCGCCCACTTTTGAGATATGCGCCTTTAAAGATAGCTTACTTTCAAGGCGCGTGCAGGGAGAGAAGGAGAGAAGAGGAGACGCAGAGAAGCCAGAAATATTTAAAGGTGCTTATCTCAAAAGCGTGAATAGCTATCAGAGAAGTGTCAACTACAAAAATAAAGATCTAGGTGTGATCTACAAAATGAATCATGAAAAATTTATTGCGGTCCAGGAATATAAAAGTTACGAGGTTTCAAAGTTTTTGAGTTTTCAACGACTGTCCTACTGTAACTGCTATAACAGTCAAAACTGGTACAAGTCGTTCTACAAGTACGGCTACAAGTACGTCATAAAAGATGGATATCTCTCGATGAAAACATCGAAAACAGAAAAAACACAAAACCCGACCCCGATAAAGATCGCAACTAGTATAAAACCATCTCCCTCCACCCTCCAAACTTCACATTTCTCAAATCTCCAATGTCTTACAGTACCTCCTACTATTTCATACTGTCGTCGACGATCGGCTGCTCGCTGATCGTCGTCGCCTCGCTGCTCACCCTCTACTCGATCTCCCTGGACATCCAACAACTCGAGATCGACATCAACAGCGACATGATTCATTTCAAGACTCGTGCAAATGATGTGTGGGATCGTATGGTTAAAGGTGGATCGGGACCATCCAACCAATCTCCATCGTTCGGACGGTTGATCCTTGCCAAGAGAGCCGCTGGGTATGCCACTGGCGATTCTGCGCAATGCAACTGTGCCGCACAGTCGACCGGTTGCCCCGCAGGACCTCCAGGAGCACCAGGACAAGATGGATCACCAGGAGAACCTGGAGAGCCTGGAAAGGATGGTGAAGCAGGAAGTGCGGGACAAGCGGACTCCTTCCTTGGCGCTGAAGGAAACTGTATCAAGTGCCCTGCAGGACCACCAGGACCACCTGGACCCGATGGAAATGCTGGGCCTGAAGGACCAACAGGACCCGCTGGCGCTGACGGAGAAGCTGCTGGACCAGGACTTGCAGGACCACCCGGAGAGCCTGGACCAGCCGGACCAGATGGTCAACCTGGAGCACCTGGACCTGACGGAGCGCCTGGAGCAGCTGGAACAAAGAGCACGAATCAACCGGGACCACCTGGACCACCAGGACCCCCAGGACCTGCAGGACCAGCTGGAGAAGATGCGGCGGCGCCAGTGTCACCACCAGGACCCGCTGGACCACCTGGACCACCTGGAAAGGATGGAGGACCGGGAGCACCTGGAGCGCCGGGGGGACCGGGAACTGATGGAGCCCCTGGAGCGGATGCAGCATACTGTCCATGCCCACCGAGAACACCTGGATTGGGAGAGGACCCGGTGGCTGCGCCAGATTCTGGAGCATCCGCTGGATCAGGAGCTGATGGAGCCAAGGGAACATACAGTGGAAGCGCAGTCGTTCGCCGTCGTGCTCGCTACTAATTTGTGCATTTTTATCGACTTCTTGAGATTTTCTTTTGTAATGAACATTTTACCGGCATTTTATTGGCTTGGTTATCAATATTTTCAGGTGTATTTAGGATTGTGTCAAAGAAACAAGCTCCGCCCACCTGTTTGGTGAGAATTTAATTGAAATTGGTTCATTTTTTGTGAAATTTTACATTTTAAACACGACACATTAATACAGAACACTTATGGTTCAGTAATTGGTACAGAAGTCGTTGTATCTCAACACATATTTTAATTAAAAAGTAATAAAAACGGTGAATACATACAAAAGTTACGACTATTGCAACTCGTATATAACAACTCTTCGTTGACAAGTGATCTGAATGAAGTACATTTGAAAGTAGGATTATTTCAGATATTTATTGTCTATAAACTGATATCACAGGTGAACCGCTGGGAATCCTATATGTGAAAGTGGTGGTATAGCATCCTATATGTGTCCATAAATGAGAAGTGGATCGCGCGTGTGGCGGATATGTGTGGTCGTCTTTTCTGTGTACTGGCCGCGCGTGGACCCATATAGCTCCCAGATACGTTCCACACATTTTGAGGCTGGCGGCCGGCCGCCGCAACGACACTCCGGAATTACACCTGGGCGTGTTGTTTACCGTAAATCGACGCAACAATTTTTTCTATATGTCCGGGCCACGGCCTTCAATCAGTGCCATCTCGAGAAAAAGTGATGCAAGCGCGCTCCGCGCCACTTTGGCGCGAAGCACAAAAATTCAAATTTAATTAATTTTCAGACCAAGGTTTTTTACTTGTAAAATACCGTTTTGCGATGGGAAAGAAAGATTTCAATCATAATTCTAACAGTATAATCATAAGAAATACTTTTCGAATAGAAAACTGCAAAAAAAAGTGTTTTCCGGTATAATTTGGAATAAAAAGACGCAAGTGGTTCATTTGTGAAGCGAAAAGTGCTATTCCCGTGCAAATTTCGTTTAATTTCGGAGCATTGTGCTTGATTACAAAGCCGGTGTCATCCAAATGTATATTTTCTCGGTAATTGTAAAAGAAAATGAAGAATAATCAATTTTATTATGAAAAATAGAAGAAGAAGCACAGGGTCGAGCGGCGAGTAGTGAAATCGTATGCGCTCCACTAGACATTGGCGGCAAATTCAAATTTTAATTTTTGCAATTCGCTGTTTCACTGTGGCGTTTTGATACGCAGCTTAATCGACCACGTTTTGAGCCGATTTATGTCCGTTTTCCCGCATTTTTGGCCAGTTTTTCGACCGTCGCGCGTGTTTTCGGGATCAACTCTATTTAATAAACATAAAATAAAAAATTTATTTTGAATTAAAAAAAAAAAAATTTTAAGCTAAAATTTCAGCAGATTTCAGCGGAGCGCGTTTATTTTTACTACTCATCCCGAGACCCTGTGAAGAAGAAGAAAGAAACGTAGATGTTGGGCGCCCAGAGGTGCTGGTTCGGAAGAATTGATCCTTTCTGACTTGTTCCGGTGAGCGAATTGTTCCTGAAAAATGTTCATCCTCAACTACGAATTTAGAATAAACGGAAAGACACATAATGGAAAAATGGACCTGTCGGAAAAAACATGAAGAGTCCGTCAAAATTGGGCTTCTCGTGTCGCTGGCGAGCTGATCGTATGTTTGCCTTCGTTTCTTACCTTTTCATGCATTTTTAGTCATCGCAGTAGTCGCCATAGCTCGTCATTTGAGTGAAATGTTCTTTTTTCTGTGAAACTTTGATGTTCTGGCCCGTATATCGCAGATTTTTAAAAAATTCATAGCGGAATAAAGAAAAATAGAAATAGTTATCCCATATAATCATTATTTTGTGAAAAAAATTGAAAAAAAAGTTGCATTAAAACACATAATTCATTGTTAAAACGATGAGAAAATTAAAAATTGAGGCTGAAAGCGCAAATGCGCTCCACTGAAAATCACGTTTTCCCGCTTTTTTTTTGAATCGAGATGGCACTGATTGAAGGCCGTGCCGGGCCCATTTTCTCCGTTTCTCGAAGTTTTTCACCGAGTTTCTTCATTATTTTTGCAGAAAACAGATAATGGCTAACTTCAAAAATAAAAATAAAGCTATTTAAATATGCGGAGACTCATTTTTCCATTAGAAAACCTGTTGTTTTCTCAAGAAACTTTGAGATTTTCTTTATGTTGAGAAATTCGAGTCTTATGTTTTTCTTTACTTTGGTATGATAAGAAATAATATTTTCAGGTGGATTAAAAGGTAAGAAGGTAAGAATTTGTCATACTGAAGTAAAGTGAAAATAACGGACTTCGAATTTCATTGACGAGTATAATTTTCTGTTAGAGTTCAAAGAGAAGCTCGAGCATCAAAAATTGTTTTATAACCGCCAAGCAAATCCGAGCCTCTTCCACCGCCACCTGCTCGCTCTGCTGAATACATTCCGGACGTGGCTGAGTACGAAAACGAAGAAGAAGAACTCGTCAACTTGGGCGTGTTTCAGTTCAATGGAGCTTCGTGTAGGGAAAAATCTCAGTTTCTGACACTACAAAAATTCTTGTTTTCAGACCGTATCAAGAAGATGCTCGGCGAAGGCACGTATGGAAAAGTTGCTCTCGTTGCTGCGGAGGTGAACCCTGTCTTTGTGGCAAAAACTAATTAAATTTTTCAGAGTCGAAAGCTGTTTGCAGCAAAGTTTTTTTATGAAAAAGAATAATGAAGCTGAGGACAACGATGAAGCGATAGGAGTCGAAGAACGCGTAAGTTGAGATATTTTACAAGAAGTCATATGAGATTATACTATTCAAGTGTCAAAAAATCTAAAAAATTCAAGACTAAAACAGTCTTCGTTCAATTTTTTTTATCGTTTTTGTGTGTTTTTCATAGGGTTTTTAAAACATTAGTAACTCATAAAACTGAAAAAAGAATACTACTTCTCTTACAGTACCTTTTGAATCATTTAGTTTGTTTCAAACTAATTTTTAAAATTTCAGGTGTATAAACATTTGGGATCTTCGGTTCACGACTGTGTTGCAAAAATAATCGGAATTGGAAATGTTGATTGGGCTCCAGACGGCTGCAATAAGAAAATAATGCTGATGCCGCTCTTGGGTATCTCGATCGGAGATATGGTTGAACGTGAGTTTCTAGTGTCTTTGATTTATTTAAATTTTATTATGGTTTTCAGAGGCTCAACAGATGGATTCGGAAAACCGAGCTTTGCTCGGAGAAGATGCATCAATCCCAAAGGTTTCGTTCCGAATCAAAAAGATACAGGAAATTGGGAGAAACATTTTACACGGGCTCAAGTTCCTGATCGACCACAATGTTAACCATCTTGATTTGAAGCCGGACAACGTGCTATTTGCCGCCCAAAGTACATTCAGAGTGATTTTGAAGGGAGGAATGCACTCAATCATCGTTCCAAACAACACGAAAGTTCAGATAACTGACATGGGTCTGGCGAAAGTTGTCTCGGATTTGGGAGAAAACTCTGAAATCTTTCAGTCCCCGATGTATAGAGCACCTGAAATTTTTTCAGGTGAGTGGGAAATATTTTTTTAGAAGGGGGTGACAGAAGATTGATTTATTCATAACATACATGCCTTTCAGGTGGAGTTCCCAACAAAAAGACTGATCTGTGGTCATTCTGTATCATGCTGCTCCAATTATACACCTGTGAAGACGAGTTTTGGCCAATGCACGCCGATCACCCTCAAGTGCAATACTTCAGAAACCTGCAGCAAGCGCTCGGTCAACGAATGACAACAGAATTGTGGGGAGAGGTCGCGAAAATCAAAGGGTGAGTGAATACAAACAAAAAAACCAATAATTAAAACACTGAAATCAATTGTGTTTGCTCATCGTTTTGACAAAATACACACTTTTGTGACTATAAAATAAAACTAAACTTGTTTTTCCAGAGGCAAGAAGACTCGTGGCGCTCTCAAACTCTATGATAAAGGACAGGCAGACCCAGATACTCCAACTCTGATGTCCCTCAAACGTTCATATCACGCTGATCTCTTGTTTGATTTCTTGAAGTTCTCTCTCGTTGTTGATTGGAACGTCAGGCCAACGGTTGAAGATCCCCTCAACCACGCTTTTTTCCAGAAAAAGTAGATTTTCATTCTCTAAAATCATTCCAGTATTCAGTATTCGGTAACCGTATTCATTCATAATCCACCTTTTTTTTTAAATATTTCTTTTTTCCAATTCTATTCCGTTCGAGATTAATATATTCATGATAATTTGTAGATCCAACTCGTTCCATCATCTTTTTCTGAATTTTTCTTTTCTGTAATTCTGTATTCCTCTTTCCCTTGCCTTTTTGATTATTCAAACTTAAATTTCTATCCACTCTCTTTCAGAGTTTACTCGGTTCTTATTTCAAATGACTATTATCATGTACCATAATCATCGCCATCATATCATCGCCATCATAGAATCATCCATCATCATGTACCATTACACAATCACATTTCAATAAATAGAATTCCTGGTATACCCAGATGAGAATAAATATCTATCATTTTTTCAGCTTCTCAAAACATATTCAGATGCTTAGAACAGTTCGCGCCTTGAAAACAGATGATTTCATCACTTCTTTGAAGAAATACTGTTTTCTTTTACCTCCGAAACCGCTGGGGACCGCAATTTCGACACGAGTCGCAACTGTTGAAGTGACGAGGAAAAAACCGTACTATAAACTGCTTTTCTCCTACAGGTCCCGCGATTCATGAAAAAAACGATTTTTTTCCTTTTTTTAAATTCACAAGGGTATGGATTTGATACATCAATCAGCGCCTATGGAACGCCAGCGCGTCTTCTTTTTGAGAAGGTTGGGGCAGTGTTTTTCGGCTGATTGGAAAAGGACAAGAACGTTCGTAACAGATAAAATAATCCGTGAAGTGAGATCTACATTTTTATAGTTGACAATTTCTCGATTGGTAAGCAATCTTTGGGCAAGCAATCTATGGCAGTGAGAAACGGAAAAAAACGCGTTTATACGACCTCAGCGCGTCTCCTCATTGAGGAGGTTAGTGCAGTGTATCTCGGCTATTTGGAGACGGACACAAAAGTTGATAACAGTTGAAAAAATCCGTGCTGAGGCTAACTTTTTTGCTGAGACTAACTGAGATTTTGCTGAGGCTAACTTTTTTGCGGAGGCTAACTGAGATTTTAGGCCAAGGCCAAGAAAGTATATTCCCGTCCATTTCGCTATTATCCCCATTTTTTCAAACAACTTTTCGTTTAATTCATATTTTTATTCATTATTGATGGACTGAAAACAAGGGACGAGAGGAATGTAAGAAAACAATACAAAAAGTTTGGCCAGCACAGACCACTTTGGAATTTCAAACTGTTTCGAGCAGAAAATGTGGGACCTGGGAATTTTTTCGTAGCTTGTGAGTATTATCATATTAATATTCCAATTTTTAATCACGTTTTGGATTTTATTTTCAAATTCTTTCGATTCGCTCTATACCTTCTATTTTTTCCTATCTCTTATTTGTTTTCTTACTTCTTTCTCTCTCTTTCTCTTTTCTCTGTGAAAATTATAATTTTTTAGAATCAATTTTCAGATCGATCTCTGAGTCAATTGGGAAGTGAACAAGTTGAAAAAAAGAAAAGTAAAACAACATTATAACATTACATTTTAATCACAACAATGAATTAGGCCTTTCTAGTGTTTCATACAGAATAATCAACCGAATACGGTTGGTAGTATTAATACTGATTTGCTATCCATATACGTTCCATATGCGCCCCACGTTTTCGGCCGACCGCGCGGTGATCCATATGGACACATATAGTTTCCAACCCTCATTCTTTTTAGCCACATATTCGCCACCGCGCGGTTCCATATGTGTTCCCCAGCGGTTCACCTGTGATAACATTTGTCACCATCGGTTGAGAAATCACAAACATGCAACTCTACAAACTCCACAGTTCGATCCAAGACTAAAATATATACTGGAATATGCTGGAAATCGAGGTTTTTCTATTGCATTCATTGCTGATAATGCGTACTGATTAGTCATATCCTTCAAATACTTCGTTGTTTGTCGATTGGTAGAAAATCTGTTTAAGCAGGATAATTATGAAAGATATGATGTCCCAAAACTCAAATTTGCATGTATTCACAATATTTTTGTCCAGAACGATAGCATGCAACAAGAACTTTCAAATTTCTATCGATCAGTTCAACGTTCTTTGAAATCCGTTCAGAAATGACAGTTCGAAGTGGTTCAAAGCACGCAACAACGCAAACTTTACAATTTTTTCGATTTTTTCAGGTATTTCATTTCAGATGATTGAAACACTAAAACCATATAAATCGACTCAGTTGTTTCCGATTCACTTTTGATTTGTGTAAATCTCGTTCGCATTGACATAGAATCATACTACATAGTAACTATTCAGATTCCAAAACGCTCGCTGAAAATATAAACAATACAATTATTTCCAAATTATTCCATTCAAAACAGTCAAGGCGACTTTGTCGCACATGAGCAAGCACTTCACTCTGCCCATTTTCTACATCAAAAGCTTGTATCAGTGATCAATAGGTTATTCGTACTTCGCCATTTCATTTCAATCCCAGATTCTCACATTCAGATTCAGATTTCAGTTTCAGATTTAAACTTCAAACAGCGTCCATACCCTTTCTTCGATTTGCCCAATGCTCAAGAGACTCCCGAAGCTCTAAACTCTATTGAGTAGTGCGATCAATTCGTGAACTATTCGCTTCACATCAACAATTGATGAGTGAACAAAACCTAGATCCTGTGAATCAATAGTTTACAATAGTAAACTGATCAAACCTACAGTTATAGAAATCGATGAAAACAGGCAAAACTGACGGCGACTTCATGCTCAAAACCAATGATGATTTGCCTTCTTGCTCTTCTGACATGTTTCATATCGGAAGTTGAGTTTATCTAAACTATTCTAACAAATTCTATACATAGAAGCTTTTCGGTATGATCAAACTAATTGCTCATTGGAATTTTCTTGTTTCATGCGTTTACAGAACTCCCGCATTCTTTGTTAATCTTCTTTTTCAATCAGAGAGAGTATCGTCTTGTGAAACATTTGTTGAGATCATTCGACAAATAAGGTTCTGACCTGCCGACCCTTAAAATGAGATAATCGAACAGAAATGGTTCAATTCTCTATCGATCGGACCATCTTTCACGAGAAGGAGGCTGCTCTAAGCCCGAAACAAAGACATTTCGTTGATTTTCATTGATTTTTCATGGTTTTCAGATGTTGGAGACACCAAAACTGTATAGTCTTTGATTCTCTTTTGTGTGGAACAATGAAGGAAACCGTGCCGCACACTAGCTGGCGCTTTGATTCTCTCATTTTCTTCACCAGGTGACTGTGGGCACATCCATCATATATTCAGAAGCATAATACTCAGATTTCAAATCCAAAACCAGCACTTTCAATTGTTTGCAGATTACTAAAACTGTTAATCATTTGCTTAGCTGGAGTTTCTGTAGTTTCTCTGTGATCATAATATCCCAATTGAACAATTTGATCAATTTGATTAAATCGATTAGCACTTGTTTCCTTTCGGTAGTCGTTGATTATTGGAACATCCCCCAAAGTTATGACTCTCCGAAGAATGAAACGAACAGCATTGGAATCACTTTAGCCGGTTCAAATTTCAACTGATCGATCCACATTTCACCAAAATCAATTGAGAAATAGGAATGCGACGAGGGTTCGAAGGATACAATGAAGCATATTCTACAGCTTACATAGATTTTAATGCTTTTTGGATGTTCAGAGCATCGAAACTATCTGATTTTCTTCAGAATTGCCATAAATATCTAAAAGTTGTGGCTCATTGGAGGCCAAAACTAGCAAATGTTGAAGAAAACAGTTGTTTTCTCTCTGAATTGTCTTGTTTCAGAACTGTTATTCACTGTCTAGCTTTCGAATCCTTACTTCCTTTTGAACAGAACAAGAATTCAAGAGAAGAATCTGCGTTTTATCAAGCCATATCTTGTTTAGAGGTGAAAATTCATTGATTTCTAATGAAAAATTGGATTCTTGGAGGTTATTTCAGGTTTTCTACGCCCAATAAGCTTCTTTGAGATGCTTATTCAGCGCGAAATTCCAAAATCTGACGATGAACATCAGAGAGGGTGCAAATTCGATAAGTACTCACCCTCGATTATTATATAAACAACAAATTTTCAAGAATAGTGCAGATTTCGCAGATCAATTACATCAATTTTCACCAAAAACTACGAAGAAATCGGTGAATTTTTCATTGTTTTCTAGAGGAACAATGATTTTCAGCTGCCTATTTTGTCTCGCCGATTTCTCAGTATTTCTTCAAAATTTTCTGATTTTAAATTTATTTTAACATTTTTGAGTTCTCAAATAACTGATTTCTACAGAAAAATCCCCGAAAAAACCAATAAAAATGAGTGAAAAAGGCGCACAATAAATGTGAAAAATAGAAATCTTGAAAAATTGCAATCGCGCTCCACTGACACACACTATGGGAGGGAATTCAAATTTCATTGTTTTGCTTTTTTCTTCATTTAATTTTCCGTGTTATTTCGCGGTTTTTGCATATTTTCTGGCTTTTATGAGTTCAAAAAGTACCTATACATTCCAAAAAATTATTAACTTCTTCTGAAATAATGAAAATTCAATTATTTTTGAAAAAACGAGAAAAACATGAAAAAAACGAGAAAAATAAATTTTTTTGAAATTTTTATTTTAAAAATGTTCTAATTTTTGTTCCACTCACTGCACAATCCACAAAACACTGAAATTTTATTGGAAAGTTAACAAAAAATGGAGAAATAACTGGAAAAAATCGAATGTTGCAAACCTGCTCCACTGGGCCACGCCTATTTTTTACAGAAGAGGCGGAGATATACCGTCTCTCCAGTGATTTCCGCTCGTTTCCCGTTATTTTTCCATTATTTTTGTTGGTTTTTTTGCATTTCTAGGTAAAAAAAGCGCGAAATCTTGATGGGAAACCGTCAATTTCCGTCGAAAATCGTAGAAAAATATTTTTTTTTTCAGCCAAAAAGTCTGAAAATCATTTTTTGCAGTTTTTTGCCGTTTTCAAGTCGAATTTCTAGACTTTTTGTGTTCGAATAGGTTTACAAGTCTTTCCTATATTTATTTATGTCCAGTTTTGCGCAAAATTTGAATGCTGGCATAGATTTTACGATTTTTTCTTTCCATTTTCGATTTTCGCTGAAAATTTCTTAAATCTTTGAATTTTCTAGGCACTTTGTTGTATTTTCGCAAGAACATCTTAGAAATGAAGCTTACAGACCGAAAAATCTGGAAAATTTTTAATTTTTTCCAATAAAATTCATATTTTACGTCATTTTTCCCGTTATCAGTCCCGCTCGGCTCAAAAACAGGCCCAGTATGCTTTTCGACAGAAAAAAGCGAGAAAAACTAGCATTTTTCGTGTTTTCACAATGTTATAGAGCTTAGATTGCTATGAAGCGCTTGTTATTTCTTGAAAAATGATTTAAATTCATTAAATTGCTAATTTTCGTGTTTTTCCAGCTATTTTGACACCAAAACCGTTTCATCTGCTCTGTTTTATGATTTCTTTCGTTAATTTATTGTTCTCTCGTTATATTTTTCATTTTTCTACTCTTATCCTTCCGTTTCGTGTTTATTTCGTCGAATTTTAGCTTTTTTCCCGTTATTTTCCGTATTCCCCGTGTATTCAACTGTTTTATTTCAGAATCCCGCCTCAAACAACGACGACAACGACGACTCCCGGACGAAGAAGAAGGAAAAGAAGAAATGTTAAATTTTTTGCTTTTTTAATAAATTATTGTTATTAAAAATCGCAAAGCTGTTCTATCTATTCTTTCTAATGTCTGGTTTAACCTCCAGTCCCGATATTATCTTGTTTAATTGTATACTTTTTCAACCTGAAGCGTTGAGCCCCCTGAATTTGGGGGGTTCCGCTTAAAAACTAACTTTTATGGCCCTCTTCTGATTATCAGGAGAGGATTTCAGAATTCCAGTTGAAAATGACTGAAATCCGCGATTTCAGCCTTTTTCAACCTAAAAATTGGGAGAAAACAAAAAAATTGCTCCGAACCCCCCATGAAAGCGCCGCTAGTAAAAAAGCAGTTTTTCTGTTCGCGAACCGCCTATTCCCACAGAATGCCGGCGGAATGCGCTAAAGAGACCAAAAAGCTCACTCAGAACCCCGCGCGCAAAGCTTGCTGATCATTTTTTCGTAATTTTTAAAAAAATCGAATTTCCGACGTTTTTTTGTCGGATGTTCCAAAAAACTCCAGAAAAATTGGCTGAAATTGGTTTTTCCAGTTAAAAAAACAATCGAAACATGTAAAACACCGTAACAAACCGTCCCAGAAAGCTAAAACATGAAATTATTCCGCTTTTTCAGTTTGAATTGTGAAAAAATAGAAAAAATCAGCTGAAAATCACTTAAAACTCACCTTTCCCCTCTTTTGCACTCTCTCCAGCTGCGATAAGGTGAATTTCTGACAAAGCGATCGGAAAAACACGATTTCCCAGGGATTTTGCAGTATTTATCTTCTAAAAACAGCAAAAACCCTGAAAAATTGCATCAAGACTCGAAAAAAAGCTTAAAATATGAAAATCTGCACTACCCGCGTCTACCTAGATGTAAACGCGCTCCATCGCAACTTTTTCACCCTATTTCTCACTGTTTTTTATACATTTGCGGTGGAGCGCGTTTGCTGGCTACGAAAACTTCCCTCCAAAACGCTCTTATTGACCCTGCTATCATATAGTAAGTTCGCTCCAGCGCACTCTCCGATTTTTAGAATATATGAAAAGCGTGCGCCAACGAAACGCGAATCACGGCGAAAAAAGCTAATTTTCAGCGATTTTTAGCTGAAAATTCAGTTTGACCTACTTATTTCCCCGAAAACCTCTAAATTTTGTATAAATGAGGTCTTTCGGATGTATTTGCGCCCAACTGCGCCTTCCGACGCGCTTCTGTACATTCACTATCCGTTTCGTGCTCCCCACTCGAACTAAAAGCACATTTTTCTGCTAAAATTCTCTAAAATCTTCAAAAATTCGCATCCCACATGCTTACAGAAAGCGAGCGCGCTCCACCGGACAATCTCGCATAGATACGCGCTGAAAACCGACAATTTTGCGCGAAATTTGATAAAAACAAGCCTAAACCCACCAATTTTGACCTTCGTGGCCTAGATTTGTGTTTCTAGGCCACCAAGATCGAAAAATAAAACAAAGCCTCCACCAGAACGTTAGGAGACTAATTTTTCCTGTTTTCCATCTTTAAACTCTGAAAATTTTGACTTTCAGATGTGAAATCCGCTTGTCTCCTCAACTGCACATCTCGATACGAAGCGAAAAACGGAAGGACCGTCATTGGAGCAACATTGGATGCATCTCGGAGAGGACGTCTCGTTGTCGGCAAGTCGGTTGGGGAATGTTGAAAATTGAAAAATTTTGCTCTAAATTATAATTTTTGATTGAATTATCGATTTTTACGCGAATGTTATCAGTCTGGATGTCATAGGCAGAACTTGCACTGAAAAACTGACAAAAAACGCGAAAAAACAGCAAAAAATCGCTGAAATGCGCATCCCACATTCTCAAAAAGAAGCAAACGCGCCCCACCGCTCTCCCTCCCCCCAAACAAGTCATTTTTCTCTGCGTCTCCCGATTCCCCATGCTGTTCCACAAAAAAGTGCAGTAGGGCGCGTTTGCCGCATCAGGAGCACTACGCCATTAGTGTGGCCAGATGTATGGGCAGAAATGCCGATTTTCGCAAAAAAAATTGAAAAAATCTGTGCATCTGAATGTCCAGATGTCATTAAATCCCCCAAAAATCCACCTGTTGCAAGCGCGTTCTACCGAAATAACATATTTTTGGTATCTGCGTCTCTTCATGGTCGGTTGGGCGCATTTGCAACAATCAAAATCCTTTTCCTTCTCACTCTCACTCTAAATTCCCCCTTCCATGTGCTGCACCTCTTCGTGGTGAAGGGGATCAACGTGAGCACTTCCTCCGGGAAATGCTCCGGCTAAGACAGCACCGCTTTTGTATAGTGAGAGGGGAATAGTTGGGATAAAATCAAAAAAAAATTGACAAAAATAGAGAAAATTTTGATTTTTGGGGTAAAAATCACAAAAATTATTGTTTAGGACCGCTATCACAGTGTGGAGCATGTGCGCTCCACTGAAAAAACCCAAAAAACCGAAAACTCCCCCTCTCATTCTTCAGAAGAGGTGTTGTACAGCTACCCCGGAGGTTCGGCATATTAAGAAGGCAAAATTTTCCAACCGTATCCTTTTTTTGATGTCTAAGACTGAAAAAAACCCGAAAACTGGGTGTCCTTGTTTTGAAATGTCGAGAAACTGCGCTCCATTGAACTCCTCTCGAAATAGCATGTAAAATCGAGAGACAGAGAGAAAAGAGCGTGTTTTTGAGAGGATTCGCGTTGGAGCGCGCTTGCAGTTTTTCCTAATTCAACTTTCTTTATTCCAGATACCTCCACGCTCCATCTCCAGCCAATCTCGACTCTTCCGCGGCACAATTCGATTTGAAGGGGAGAATGGAACGATGGAACGGAGGATGCCACCGGAGCTGGACGGTCAGTGACGGGGGGATCTGTGAAAAATCACAGAAAAACTGAATTTTTCCAAGCTTTTCAAATTTCGGACCTGTTGATTCGAAATTTTTGTAAAACTTCAAAACTGTGGCCTAGAAAACCTTTGGCAGCTATTTGTGGCCTAGAAATCCCCAGTTCTTTGTTTCTAGGCCACCAGAAAACAGTTGAGATTGGTGGCCTAGAAATGTTTTTTTTTTCGAAAAACTAGTCCTTCACTCTTTCCGTATGACCCAAAATTCCCCAAAACTTCTAAAATATGCATCCCTCAGAAAGCAAATGCGCTCCACCGCACTCCCTCTCTGTAACGAGTCATTTTTCTCTGCGTCTCCCTATTTCCCACGCTATTCCGAAAAAAGTACAGTGGGGCGCGTTTGCCGTATCTGGCCCATAACGCCGTTTGTGTATCCAGATGTCCGCCCCCAAAAAATCCACCTGTTGCAAGCGCGCTCTACCGATATAACGTATTTTTGGTATCTGCGTCTCTTCATGGTCGGTTGGGCGCATTTGCAACAATCAAAATCCTTTTCCTTCTCACTCTCACTCTAAATTCCCCCTTCCATGTGCTGCACCTCTTCGTGGTGAAGGGGATCAACGTGAGCACTTCCTCCGGGAAATGCTCCGGCTAAGACAGCACCATTTTTGAATAGTGAGAAGGGCAATTTTGGGATAAAATCGGAAAAAAATTGACAAAAAATCGAAAAAATTTTGATTTTTGGGGTAAAAATAACAAAAATTATTGTTCAGGACCGCTATCACAGTGTGGTGCATGTGCGCTCCACTGGAAAACCCAAAAAACCAAAAACTCCCCTTCTCATTTTTCAGAAGTGGTGCTATACAGCTCCCCCGGAGGTTCGGCATATTGAGAAGGCAAAATTTTCCAATTGCATACTTTTTTTGATTGCTAAGACTGAAAAATCCCCGAAAACTGGGTGTTGTTATGAAATGTCGAGAAAGGGCGCTCCATTGAACTCCAATCGAAATAGCGTGTAAATTGGAGAGACACAGAGATAAAGAGCGTGTTTTCAAGGGGATTCGCGTTGGAGCGCGTTCGCACTTCCAGTAATTCAACTTTCTTTATTTCAGATTCATCCACGCGTCACCGTCACCCCATCCACCGTCTACAGTACCCCCGAAAGGTCTGGACACTGCAACGTGTCGATTTACGCCCGTAAATCGACACAAGCAGTGTCTAGGACACGGCGCGGGAAGGTTTTAAATGTTTTGTTTTGAAATTTTTTAATAAATTTGAATTCAAATTGATATCCACGTGTTCTGTTTTATTTTTCCAATTTCTCTGGTTCATTTCCAGTCTTGATATCTATGATTTATTTATTTTTGATTATTTCCTATCCCCCTCCTGCCATTCCCCCATCCCCAAATCTCTGAAAATCCCGATTTTCAGAAAAAATTCGAAAAATCCGGGTTGACAGACCCGTCCACTTTTCGAAAAAATCATTTTCAGACATTTTCAGCCAAAAATCATCATTTTTCAGCAAAATTTAGAAAGAATTTCGTGTTTTGAAGCTTATTGGTACTGTAGTCACGTCATCTCGCGATTTCTCAAGAGAAAACTCAATTTTTACTGGAAAAATACTCGAAACCCTCGAAAAATCGAGATGCGATTTCAGATTCTGTGGTTTCGAGTCTTTTTCCTGAAAAAATCGGTTTTTCGCTTGCGAAATCTCAAAAAGGGCGTGGCTACAGTACCCACGAGCTTCTAAAAACGAAATCCCCTCCAAATTTAGCTGAAAAATGGTGTTTTACGGCTGAAAATGTCGTTTTCGAAAAGTGGGCGGAGCCTGTCAACCCAGAGTTTTCGGATTTTTGGATATAATAATCAGGAATTATTTCAGAAGGTTTTCTGGTAGTTGGTGTGACGACTTGTAGAAGAATATTTCAAGCTCATAAGGTAAGTATATTTCGAGATGTCTGGGGTCCTCAAATATTGAAAACCGCAAAATTTCCCCTAGAAACTAAAAATGCACGTTTTTAACATTTCCCCGCTGAAAAATTTGGGTCCCTTGAAAAATCGGGAAGAATGGGAGATATCCCGGAGAAAAATTATCAAATTTTGATATATTTCTCCAAAAAAGGTGGGAATCCGAGTTTCGAGCTAAAAAGTCCCCAAATCGGGATGGTTTCGTCGAAAAAACGAAATTTTCCATCTTTTTCGTCTGAAAATCTGCGAAAAAGTGAGCTCCGAATGCACATTTTCGAGTTTTCAAACTTTGTGCTCTGCTTGAAATCTCGAATTTTCATCAAAAAACTCCAAAAAACTGGTACGAAATTCAAAAGTGGGCGTGGCTTATCCGTTGTGGGCGGAGCTACAGTACTCACTTGAATTTCGAAACCATGTTGGAGATGAGCACAGCCCAGAAACCACGAGAAACTTGATTGAATTCAAAAGTGGGCGGGACTATTTACAGTACCCCAAAGTTTCTGGAATTCCAGTTCACACTATATCGATGATAATTAGTGTTGAGACTGATTATTTCATGCTGAAAATTTTCTAGATTTCTGGCTGAAAATTCTGAAAATGTGGTTCTTCATTGTGATTTTCCAATCAGAACAAAAGCTGAAAATCTGAAAATGTGCGAAAAAAGAGCTCCAAATGCTCATTTTCGAGTTTTCCTACTTTTTCCTCAGTTTGAAATCTCTAATTTTCACCGAAAAACTCCAAAAGTGGCATGAAATTTGAAAAGTGGGCGTGGCCTATCCGTTAGGGGCGGAGCTACAGTACTCACTCAAATTTCGACACCATTTTGGAGATGAGCACATCCCAGAAACCACGAGAACTTGTTTAAATTCGAAAGTGGGCGGGGCTACAGTAGCCCCGGATGGAATCCTAGTGTATCGAAGACACAAAAAATCGATATTTAGACTGATGATTTTGTGCTGAAAATCATAACTTTCTGGAAATAGTTACTCAGAATTCCATCTGAAACATTCGTCTGTCTGTGTGTCTGTCATGCCGTAGTTCACCTTGAAAATTGGAGGATATTTTTGGATATCTGACCCGAATATCTCCAATTTTACTGGAAAAATCTGGATTTCTGAAAATGGGCGTGGCATATCCGTTGTGGGCGGAGCTACAGTACCCACTTGAAGTTCAAAACCATTTTGGAGATGAGCTGAACTGAAAAAATGCTCAATCTCATATTTTTTAGATCAGAAACCACGAGAAACTTGTTTAAGTTCGAAAGTGGGCGTGGCTTATCCGTTAGGGGCGGAGCTACAGTACTCACTTTAATTTCAGTGCCATTATGGAGATGAGTACACCTAAAAAGTTGTTGAAATTCGGAAATTTCAACTTCTAGAGCCCAGAAACCATCTTTCAAGTTTGGAAGTGGGCGGGGCTACAGTATCCTTGGAATTCCAGTCCTAAATGTAGTGAAAACGCGAAAAATCGATAATTACCCCTCTATAATTAGTTGACTCCAGTTAGCTCAGTCTATCCAGTTCGCGCACGATCTTCAAGTTGTCAACCAGACAGTAATCCCCCTTGAAGACGTGAGAATTCGGTACCTATCATCTGTCACTCACGGTATTTACTTAATTAGGACATACTGTGTAGTACTACCACATATCTGGTGAAAAGGATGTCCCAACAAACAGCAGATGGCGTTCACACTATCGTTCACACTACCGCTACGTGGCATGATTGATTTTTGAATAACAATTCCCATCACACGTATTTCTCCCTTTTTCTTATTCCGATTACCACCACGCCAAGTCAAATTTCATTAATTTTCTTTACGATTTTTTAAATTCCCCCCTGAAAATTTAAATGTCTCATGAAAAAACGGTCAGGATAGAATTCCCCCGAAAAAATTACCAAATTTTGACAAAATTCAACAAAATAGTGGGAATCCGAGCAGTTTCGGACTCAAAAAGCCCACAATATGAGGTGGTTTCGTAAAAAAAACGACATTCCCCGCCTTTTCCGACTGAAAATCTCGGAAAAGTGACTCCGAATGCTCATTTTCGACTTTTCAAACTTTTTTCTCAGACTGAAATCACGAATTTTGAGTGAAAACTCTAAAAAAGTGGTACGAAACTCGAAAAGTGGGCGTGGCTAATCCGTTAGGGGCGGAGCTACAGTATCCACTTGAACTTCAAAACCATTTTAGAGTCCTTAGAATTGTTAATTTTATCAATATTCTCATTGTTAGCTAATTTAGAGCACTGAAAATTACTTTGTTAGCTCAATATTAATAAGAATTTTCCATAACTTCCACAATTTCAGCCCGTCAAAATGAGCGAACCGACGCAAAATGAAGGATCTGGAAATTCTGCTGCTGCTGCAATGAAGCCAAAGGTATATAAAATCGAAATAGCCTTATCCAATATAATATTTTTCAGCTTTCTCCAGGAGAATCAGCTCTCTCACTGCTGGACTTCTTGCAGAAAATGATTAGCGAGTCAAAGGAAACCTTCACTCCCGTATTCGAATACTCCTTCGAGCTCCCGAAATCCGAAGAGGAGCAAGAGCCAAAAGCTCCAGAAGTCAAACATGAGCAAATGGAGACTGAGGCGGTGAAGTCGGAGCCGACTGAGGTGGTTACGGAGACCCAGCCAGCTGTGGAAGCTGAACGATCAGATTCTAATCAGTCGGCAAAAGAGAAGAAACGAGATGGTGAGAAGGAGATTCGCAAGCCTGATGTCCAGCAGAAAGTAACTCTGAAATTTGTGGACCAAGGAAAAGAGTACACGAAAACTGGTGTCAATCGTGCAGTTCTGGAGGATATGGTCGTTCGAGAGGCACTTCAAGATCTGTTCCAAGTGTCGCACGAGGAAATCACAATGATCGCCCGCCGTTACGCCACGAACCGACTCGGATGTGATATGAAAAATTTCGAACGTCTACAGACCATTTGCTGCATCCTGAACTGCAAAGTTACTTTCAACTGCGAAGAAACTGAAAATCACATGTTTGTGGGTAATTGCAGAATTGTCGATCTCAGTGATGGCGGAATAACATTTGAATCGAAAACAGATGCAGTCCAATCGAAAGCGCTTGCCAAGGATCATGCTGCGCAGGAGATGCTCAGAAAATACTATATAATTGATTCATGTGAACAATCTAGTATTGATGAGAAGCACGAAATTGTTAGTTTGTGGGCGGAGTTCGATTTCTCAAGCTTTCCTCTCAAAAGTCTGTTCTGAAATATTGAACTTAGCGTTTCTTAACCTTTTTTACGGATGTTGTTTCAGCAGGCTAGAATCGCGAGATTCAGATTTTTCTGAAACCTTGTCCCATTTTTCCACTTGGGAATATATTTTGAACACTGCTAGAATGGTTATTTCTTGACAAAAAAGCTCAATTTTGGGCGCGTTTTTAGAGGAAAGTAAGAATTCGATGGTCTGTTTTGAGGGCCTAATTTTTTTCTAAGTCCGGCTGAAAATCCGCAAAAAAAGAGCTCCGAATGCTCATTTTCGAGTTTTCAAACTTTTCTCTCAGACCAAAATTTCTCTTAAAATTTCTCAAAAGTGGGCGTGGCATATCCGTTGTGGGCGGAGCTACAGTACCCACTTAAATTTCAAAGCCAATTTGAAGACGAGATGATTAAATTCAGATTTTTGAGCCCTGAAACCACGAGAAATTTGGTTAAATTCGAAAGTGGGCGGGGCTACAGTATCCCCGGGTGTCTAAAATCCTAGTGTATTGAAGACAGAAAAAATCGGTAATTAGTGTAGTGACTGATGATTTTATGCTGAAAATTTTCTAGATTTCTGGCTGAAAATTCTGAAAATGTAGCCCCCTTGAATTTAAAAGTTATTTTGGAGATAAGAACACGTAAAAGGGGGGTGGAAATTCGGAAATTTCAACTTTTGTACCCCAGAAACTATTTTTCAAATTTGAAAATCGGCGGGACTACAGTATTCCTGGAGTTACAGTCGAAAATGTACCGAAAGCACTCAAAGTCGATAATTACCCGTCTAATTAGTTGACCCAAATTAGTACCGTATTTCTCCCTTTTTCTTCTTCCGATTACCACCACGCTAACTCAAATTTCATGGTTTTTCATTACAATTTTCATATTTCCCACTGAAAACTTGAGTGTCCCATGAAAAAATCGGTCAGAATTGGATTTCCCCGAAGAAAAATGATCAAAATTTGAAATTTTTCTTCAAAAAGTGATAATCCAAGCAGTTTCGGGCTCAAGAATTCCTCAATTTGGAGTGGTTTTGTCGAAAAAACGACAATTCTCTCCTTTTCCGGCTGAAAATCTCGGAAAAGTGACTCCGAATGATCATTTTCGAATTTTTCTTTTGAATTTCAAATGTTCACCAAAAAACTCAAAAATCGGGGCGATGCTCAAAAAGTGGGCGTGGCATTTACGTTAGGGGCGGAGCTACAGTATCCACTTGAACTTCAAAACTATTTTAGAGTCCTTAGAATTGTTAATTTTATCAATATTCTCATTGTTAGCTAATTTAGAGCACTGAAAATTACTTTGTTAGCTCAATATTAATAAGAATTTTCCATAACTTCCACAATTTCAGCCCGTTAAAATGACATACGATGAATTGGTTATGAGAGTGGAGACCCTCGAAGTTGAAAAAAAATGTCACTATTTGGAAGTGGAGAACCTGGCGCAAGCGGCGGAAAAGTTGAAATTGGATAAGTTGATTTTGGTGAGAATGTTTTTCTTTCACTTAGTTCTGCTCCAATATTACAATTTTTGAACCGAAATTGAGATTTTTGACCCCGTTCTGTCTTGCTGTGTGTCTGCCACTTTTGATCATGTCCAAAATTTGAAAAGTGACATAAAATTAATGCTCTTTGAAGGTTCTGGAATCAAAAAATCTCAAAATTCGGGGAAAAAATAGGTGATGGCTATTTCTAAAATGCCATAATAAATCCTCCCGGTCAGAATCGGGAAACTTGATTTTTTACAGCTCAAACTTCTGGCACTCGAAAGGGCGAAGCACAGAATGGCGTGCGATTCATACATCAAGAAGGTACGGAAAATGGTGACAATCCGAAGAAAGTTGTAGACATGTCTAAAGTCGATGAAATGACGTAGAACTAGATCCATAAGAAGCTTCTTGAAAGATATGAAAACCGGAGAAACATCACCAAATTTTGATGGGATCCAATATTTGTGGACGTCGCTCGAAAGTCTCCGCCCACTTCTCGATGGATAAAAAAGGGGCGGAGCTGTTGCTCTCGATTTCTAATTTTAAAAAAAAATCTGATTGTGGGCAAAATTTTTTTCAGTTTTTTCTCCCGTAAATTGAAAATTACCATAGACTTTTTGTACCGAAGATTTGAAAAAATTCGATTTTTACCGCAAAAACACTAAGTCATCTCAATTTGCAGATCAAGAGAATTTTGGGAAACATGCAATCGGAGTACGCTGATATGAACAAAGAAATGGAGCCACTCGTCACTCGCAGCGACCTATCGGAGTTTCAAGTGAAGGTAGCGATTAGCAGTTTAGTGGGAAAAATGGGAGAATTGTACACTGGGAAATAGATATAATTGGTAGGCTTGAAATTGAAATGTCTTTAGAAGGACAAGAAAAACTATCCAGATATTGAGCAGAAAAATAATCGTGCTTTCATCCTTTTCTATTTTTCAGATGTCTAATAAAATCTGAAAATCAGGAATTTTATCTGAAAACCGCTGAAAAGTGACTCTGAATATGTTATTTGTCAAATAGACTCAGTTTTTCTCATTTTCTAGTACCTTGGAGTTTTTTTTAAAATTAAACATTAGGCATTTCTATATAGATCGAGGAAAATAGCAGTTTTCTGACTTTTCAACCAAGTTTTAGGCTAATTCCTCTAATTAGTCGTGTTAAACTTTAGTGGAAGAGTTTTGGGTTTCTAGGCCACCGACCCAAATTTCTTGAATTTTTCGAATTTTCCTTTCATTTTTTCCGAAACTTTTTCCTTTTTCGGACATACCTTATTCGTAATATCCTCAACACACGCGACTTGTCTCAAAATGGCGATCTTTCCGACTTTTTTACCTCCGACCACGAAAAGCTGACGATTCAGGTGGTCGGTGTCGACGATGGCGGCCGACGACTCGATTGTGGTTGAGCTAGTCTTTTTCTGCAAAAATCGGATTAAATAGGCGTTTTTGGTCTTTAAAACTATCAAAAACCCTTTTAAACCCCTAATTTTACTTCTAAACAGTGAGAAAATCAAAAAAAAAGTCATGGCCTAGAAAACCAGAAATGGTGGCCTAGAAACCCAAAACTCGGCCACCACCAGGTTCTTGCGGTTTCGACCAATTTACGATGTTTTTAGCAGTTTTAAAAGCATATTGAAGGTTTTTAACTTCTTTTTTTCAATGGTGACCTAGAAATCCAAAACTCGGCCATCAAATTTCAAATGTTTCCGATTTTTACGGTTTTTGAGCGGTTCAAGCTATAAAAATGCTGAAAACTGTTGGAATCGGTGATAAATGACGTTTTACAGTGGATAAAATTATGAAATTCTGAAAAATAACTTTTTCGGAAGGGGGACTAGTTTGGATTTCTAGGCCACCAACTCGAAATTTCACTAAAACCCGTTTTCTAGCTCTTTGATATCGCTAAAAACACTCAGAACGCAGATAAAACAGGAAATTACACGAATAAAAGTTTGGTGGCCGAGTTTTGGATTTCTAGGCCACCAGTTTGCCGTTTTTGATCGTCTGTTGATTTTAAAAAAGAACCAATTACTTTTACGAAAATTGTTCGGTTTTAAAAGAGAAATACTACTCTGAAGTAGTTCACAAAATCTAACAAAAATTCTGAAAACGCTTAATTTCTTCACTATGTCGAGTCGGAATCGCTCTTCTTGTTTTCTCAAATTTCCGACGATTTTTGACAGAAAATTGCCATTTCTATTTGATTTTTGGCTCCCAGACTTAAAATATATGATTTTTCGCTACTTTTATATCTGAAAACTCAGATTTTGATGTTAAAACAGTAAAAACAGTCAGTGCTTATAACCCGATTTTTGACTGAAATGGATTTTTGGCTTCCAGACTCGAAATTCATGTTTTTAGTTATTTAGTGCAAAAACATTCAAAAAACCTTCAAATTTTCAGGAGACTGATATCGATGTCGCTGAAACTGCTGGATATGCCACTCGTGAGTTTTTGGGGGCTAATTTGAGCGAAAAATCGACAAGTTTTGTCTAAAATAGCGGAATTTGGCACTGAAGTGATGGATTTTAGTTCAAAATCATGAATTTCATGAAAAAATCTGAAAAAAACTGATTTTCAGTCTGAAAATTTCAGAACAAATTCCCACGGCTTCCACTGCTACGGTCTCCTCAACTTCACAGCCACCATTGCAACAGATGACGTTGTCTTCTGGATCCAGCTCACCAACTCAACACAAGGCATCGGTAATTATCTCAATTAATCAATTTTCATGAAAAATGGAAAAAATCTCGATTTCCAGGTTCCCTCACCGAAGGCATCGAATACCGCAAATACGAAGAAGGCGATGTCGAGTCAACAGACGAGTGAGATGATGACTCAAATGGTGAGAAATTGGATGGATACGGACATCCGGGCATACAGATAGACGCCATGAGAACCAGGAAATTCGAAAATTCCAAACAGATTTGAGCCGAAAAACCGTGAAGATAGAGTTTTGGACTCCCAGACACACAGACAGACATTTAGAAAGTTGAATTTTGCAAAAATGTGGACATCCGAACACACAGACACACAGATATCGGACTTCTGGGGTCCAGATTTCATGGAAATCAACTCACAATTCACAATCTGGACATCCGACCTCACAGACACACATACAAACATCTAAAGAGTGAATTCTGGACATCCGGATGCTCTGACTTACATAAATATGGAAATAGCAATTTCCAGACGCCTAGAATCTTTACAGACAGACATCTGGACTCTCAGACGTACAGAAAGTCAACAATTCCGCATTCTGGACATCCAGACACACAGACAGACACCTAGAAAAATGATGTTTGCAAAAATCTAGGGATTCAGAATCCCAGACGTGAAGAATCTCGAAAATTCCGCTTTCTGGACTCCCAGACACACAGACAGACATCTGAAGAGCTAGATCTCGCTGAATTCTGGATATCCGGTTCATGGCTGTGCGAAAAATTCTTTCGGTTTTTTTCGGTGGTTTTCGAGAATTTTTGAAGCGAAAAACTTTTCGGTCGTTCTGTGAAGAGAACCCGATTTTGAACTGAATTCATGAATTCATGAAAGAAGGATGTTGATGGCGAGAAAACTGAAAATAAGACGGTGATTCAAAAATTTTCCCAAAAATCACATTGACATTCGGTCACAAAAACACACCGCGAAAATGATACCTATTCTTTTGTAGATCAAAAATTTTTTGATTTTGACCCTTCATTTTTTCGCGATTCTCCGGTTTCAAAACGGGAGGTCTAATCCGAGACACCTCGGAACCAGATTTTTCTGCACGAAAACTAGACGGGATAGGATCAGTGAAGAAATGCAATTTCATTTCAATTTTTGTTTAAAAAAAACAGCAGAACCGTAAATTTAGTTTAAAACGTATGATATAACTTATTTTGGGAGTTTCCTCTTGAGTTTTCAATTTTTTCTCAAAACACCCAGAAATCGAAGAGAAAATGATTAGAAAACTGAAAAAATCACATTTCGAGCATTCAACAGAATTAGGTTTATTCGAATCATTCTGGGAATCTATCGTTCCAAACCAGAAAATCCAGGAATTCCGAATGAAAGACTACTGTAGCCAGTTGTCCATCTTTGTTCCTGAAATCTTTTCCGTCCTCACAATCGATAGTTTCCACTTCATGAGTGTATTTCGATCTAAAAAATAGAGAAACTAGGAGTTGAGTATTTGAGGTGACAACTCACTTGTAATATCTCCCTCTCCCTTTTGGATTCCATTCCGTATAAACGATGTCTTTCAACAAGATATCCCAATCTGGTGCTTCATTGAATCCGTCTAGCTTCAGTCGTCTCAATTTTTTATTATTTCCCTCTATCCAGTGATGGAGAAATTCATTGATATCAGATTCTGTGAACTGGTGATTCCCCAGATTCGCGACTACACTATCCAACGCCTTTAAGTCTTCCAGTGGCATCTTTCCTAGGTTTGGTACACGAAGGCGGGAGAAGTGAAGAATCTGGAAGTTGATTTGAATAGTAGATTCTGTCTCGAAAACCTTACTCACCTTTTTATAGTCAAAGTCAGGACTCAATTTGCTGAATATTGTAATTCCAGTGGTTGGTTGAGTCTTTTCCAATAGATATTCACAGTCCTCATTCGATAGTGTCTCGTTTTCTCCACGAAACTGTAGATAACTACATTTGCTGAATATTGGATGACACAGTAACCCTCTCATTGCATTCAATGTGTTGAGTTCTATTCCGAGTGCAATATCAATCCGATAGAATATCTTGTCCAGATGTGTCAATATATGAACAACACCGTACCCGAATTGGTTGGAATTGCAATGAATGACTTTCTGACTTGCGTTCTTTTCACTGTAATACACTTTTTTATAAGAGATTCAAACTGAACTATTTTCCAACTAACCAAACATTTATGCGAACATTGTTCACTTTTATCTGATCAACCACTGGTCGAGGTGTTTGAACGAAATGAATCATGAAATTTTCGCCTAAAGGGCTATCTGTTTCACGTATACATATGACAGCAGGAAATCTCGCTACTTGAACAGTTTGAACCCGAATTCTTGAAAGATGCAAACAATTGAGTACGCGACGAGACACTTGAGACAACTCGAATCTAAAAATTAAAATTGAATGATATAGTGAAATCTATTTTTCCTGATTCTTCACTTGCTTGACTTACATTTCCATTAACCCCATTGAACGAATGATTTCTGAGAATATCAGAAAAGGGAACGATAGTAACTTTATAGAACTCATCGAGCCTGACAGAAGAAAAATCAATAGACAAATACGGTCGAACAGTTAGTTCTAACGTGATGACTACGGCCAACGGGCACTCTGCGTCTGCAAACACTCCGTACACAGAATTTCCCGATTCTAGAGATACTGACACACTCGTTCAATATTCCAGCTTTATTGATTTTTGAACTTGTCAGGACTGAGACTGTTGTAGCGCTCTTACATCTGTGAAAATATTGAAACTGTCTTTAGTTTTTAATTATGAATTATCTTTTTGCAGAAACCTGGAGATCCAAAGATGGATAAATGATCCTCTCAAGAAGGCAGCCGTCAACACGAAGAAATCCGTCGATTCTCGCTAAACAAATTGTTTTCCTTTCAGTTTATTTTCTCTGACTTATATTCCAGAGCTGTGCGGAATTCCTTCGTTCTTCCTTCCTTCTTCCTTCTTCCGGGCTTTTTTCACTTTTTTATTCCTTCTTCCTTCTTCCCTTTTGAAAAATTTACTTCCTTCTTCCTTCTTCCTTCTTCCCTTTTGAGAAGTTTACTTCCTTCTTCCTTCTTCCTTCTTCCCTTTTGAAAAGTTTACTAAAATTTTGTAATTTTCGACGGAATTTTGGCGGAATTTTGGGGTTTTCGATGGAATTTTGTATGAAACAACATCAAAATTCGTTTTCAGAGATGACTAGAAAAAAGTTTCCTCAAATTTGTCATTTTCAAAATTAACTTCCGATTTCCCGGTTCGGAACCCAACTTCTTTCTTCCTTCCTTCTTCCTTCCTTCTTCCTTCTTCCGGGATTTTTTCACTTTTTTCTTCCTTCTTCCTTCTTCCTTTTTGAAAATTTCAGTTCCTTCTTCCTTCTTCCTTCTTCCTTTTCAAAAAATTCTACTTCCGCACAGCTCTGTTATATTCATTCTCAAATTTTTGGTATTTAATTGATTTCAAACGTATATTTGTGTTGTTTCTCACGTTTCTTATAATTTGATTGTTAGTATTTTCAGCTGACATGCATTACAATCTTTTTCACGAGTGTTTAGTTTACGAGATCGAAAATAAATGTCTCAAAAACGTAAATTTTATCTTTTTATATCATCTCTACTCAAATTCTGTAACCGCGCTCCACTGAAACCCGAGAAGAGAGTGTGAGGGGAGAAGAGACGCAGAGAGCGAGAGCGATAGGTTTCAGTGGCGACCGGCTAGCCAAAAAGATCCTATTTCCAAGTTTTCCTCATTTTTCAGTGCAAAATTATCATATTTTTCGAATATTTCCCTCAAAAAATAGCTAAAAATCAATATTTTAATCTGAAAACTCTATTTTTCAGTCTGAAAATTGACATTTTCCATCAAAAAAGTGAATATTTCCAACCGGAAATCTGAAAAATGTCTCCGTCTCTCATTTCCACACACTCTTTTCTCACTGTCTCAATGGAGCGCACTTGCAATTCTCATCAATTTTCAGATTTTTCAAGAAAAAGAGCCGGCAGTGAGGACGATTTCGAGGTAATTTGTAGTAAAATTGGCTGAAATTTTATATATTTTTTCAGTCGGATGGACAATTCAGTTGGTTTCGAATGGAATGAAGTGTCGAAAAGGGTTTCTCCGATTAAAAAGTTGATAAAAATGATCATTTTTTATTATTTCAGAAGCGATGGATCGATTGAGGAGACGGAGGCGACGAAGTGCCGGGAAAATAGCAGAAAAACTGAAAATTCAGAGATTTGACGGCAATTTGAGGGTTTTTAGAGCGGAAAAATCAAAAATTTATCACTTTTTTGACAGGAAAAACTGGAAAATTGGGTTTTCTGGCAACTCGATGACTGTTTTGTGTTTTTTTGAGAAATTTCGCATTGAATTGTCAAAAAATTCCAATTTTCCGGTTGTTCCAGTCAAAAATATCAATGAATTTTCAATTTTCCGGTCTAAAAACCTCAAATTGCCGTCAAATCTCTGAAATTCCAGTTTGTTTATTATTTTCCGGCATTCCGATCCCTCAATCATCGTCGCCGTCTCCAAATCCGTCTTCTCCTAGCATTCATTCGAATCAAATCGCTTATTCGATCTTCATCAACGTCATCTGAAACTCAATTTTCAATTTTCGAACTGAAAAAGTGTCGAATCTAACATTTCTTGTCCAGATTTATACTCTTTTTGACAATTTTCCACTCAAAAACCCATAAAAGTGGTTTTCTGATAATTTTTCGTGTGAAAACCCAGTTTTTGAGAAGAAAAACGGTCGAAAAATGTATAATTCAGTGAAAAAATGTTAGATTCCACACTTTTTCAGCTCGAAAACTGGGAATTTGAGTTTCAGATGATACTGACGATGATCGGTTGAGCTCTGCGATTCGAATGGATTCAGGAGAAGACAGATTTGACGATGGAGACGATGATCGAGGAATCGGGTTGCCGGGAAAAGGAGAAAAAATCTGAAAATTCAGAGATTTGACGGCAATTTGAGGGTTTTTAGAGCGGAAAAATAAAAAATTTCTCACTTTTTTGACTGGAAAAACTGATAAAATTGCAATTTTTAGCTTTTGATGACTTTTTTGGTGGATTCTGAGAAATTTTTCATCGAATCGTCAAAAATTCCAATTTCCCGGTTTTTTCAGTCAAAATATCGATGAATTTTCAATTTTCCGCTCTAAAAACACTTCAAATTGCATTCAATTCTCGGAATTTCCAGTTTTTTTCTATTTCCCGGCAGTCCGATCCCTCGAATATCGTCTTCATCGTCGAATCCGTCTTCTCATTGAATCCATTAAAATGGAATCACTCACCAAGTCATCGCCGTCACTTGAAATTCAAAAATCTTCGAAAAATGTGTTTCCGCTCAAAAGAGTGACTATGAATTCCTAAAATTCGATGACAAAACTGATGTTTCGATACGAAAATTCAGAGAAAATGTGACTTTTGGCAGAATTTTAATGGATTTTGTGTCGGAGAAGCTGATTTTCTAGCTGAAAACTTTCAAAACGCTTTCTTTTGTGATAAATCAGTTTTTAACCTGAAAATCAGCTTTTCCGATCGAAAATCCATGGAAATTCTGCTAAAAGTCACATTTCTTCTGAATTTTCATATCCAAAAATCAGTTTTCTCATCGAATTTTCGGAATTCCAAGTCATTTTTCAGAGCGGAAACTCATTTTTCGAAGATTTCTGAATTCGGAGTGACGGCGATGACTCGGTGAGAGATCCGATTAGAGAGGATTCAATGAGGAGGAGATGGAGGCGATAAGAGGTGATTCGTAATGGAAAATGACTGAAATTTATGATATTTTTTTCAGAAGATCCAACGATACGGATGGTTTCGGATGGAGGACGTCGGGAAGCGGTGGAACGGGGAGTCGATGGATTCGATGCGATTGGAGAGGGCGACTGGGATAGCGGGATGCTGGAAAAATAGGGAAAAACAGCTGAAATTCCAGAGTTTTATAGCGGAATTTGATATTTTAATCATTTTTTGACCGGGAATAGCTGGAAAATGGGGTTTTTGTGACGATTGGAATAAAAATTGCTTGAAAAAACACTCAAATCATCATAAAAATGCGATTTTCCAGCTATTTCTATCAAAAATTGATTAATTTTCAATTTTCCGCTCTGAAATCTCACAAATTGTCACCAAATCTCTGAAATTCCTGCTTCTTTTTCAATTTCAGACGATCGAGCATCTACCGATTATCGATTTTTATCGAAAATCGATTGATACGAATGGCTCAGTCGGTTCATGGAAAACTTCACGCGCCGAGAGCGCGCCAGACTCATTTCTCGCCGGATTCAGTTTCTTTAGAAACGCGTCGACGGTGCCCCAGCCGACTTCCGGCTCGGACGGCATCGTTACAGTAACCGTATTCTGGGCGGCCAACAGCGCCCCCGATTCTATGATTTCCAGAAAGGAAGATTTGGGGTTCAAAATTCCATTTTTTGACGGGAAAAGTGACTGTTGGAGAGTGTCTGGCGCACCTGTGACGCCTTAATTCGAGAACTGTGAAACGATAACAGAAATTAGACACATTAGAAATGGAGTTTTCTTTGCTTTTTTTCGAGAAAATTTTTGAAAATTTTGTTCGGAGAACTGCAGTGTCTCTGGCGTGACTTTGACGCGTTTTTTCATTGATTTTGAGACGAAATTGCAGTATTGAAGGAGCTGAAAAGTTCGATTTGCTGATTACGAAATTTCGCTGGCGTACCTTTGGCGCCTTTTTCGACTCAAGGTTTGAAAATTTGACCATTTTTTGCCGAAAATGATAATTCGGATGGTGTCTGGCGTGCCTTTGACGCGAAATTTCAGTTTGTAGCTGACAGTTTGATTTCCGAATCAAATAGTTTTTTCTGGCGCACCTTCGGCGCGTTTTTTTTCAACTCAAAAAAGAATAAATTGTGAAAAATTAGTCCGCCGCTTGAAAAAAAGGAGAATTTTCTGGATTTATGGCCTAAAAATCTTAAAATTTCAATTTCTGTCCGCCACCCCAATTGCGCTCTACTGAAATACACATGTTTTCTAGTTTCGGTAGAGCGCGCTTACTATTCTTTCTGATTATTTTTTTTTGTCATTTTATCGACTATTTTATCTACATAATCAGTAAAAACCAAAAAAAAATTTTTTTCGAAATTCCTCCTTCTTATTATGCTGAACCTCTACGTGGTGAAGGAGATCAACAGATTGGTTCGAAGTTCGAACCAGTCTGGCTAATACAGCATATCTTTTTTGGTGAAAAAATGAGAGATGGGGATAAAAAAATTATAGAAAAATTGGGTTTTTCAGTGAAAAACTTCTGAAAATCATAAAATCGGGGGCGCTGTTGGCGCGTTTTTAACCGAGACGACTATTAGCTCGGCACGCTTCTTACAACCGCGCTCTATCGAAACTGGAGAAAACAGTGTGCGAAATTGAGAGACTCAGAGAAAAAGAGACATTTTTCAAGGGAAGTTCGGTGGAGCGCGGTTGTAAGAACTGTGCCAAGCTAATAGAATAGGGTTTTGACAGCTGGACTCGAAACGCGCCGACAACGCGCCAGCTCGTTTTTCGGAAATTCATCTCAGATTCTGCGCTGGCATAGTAACCCTTCAGTAGGATTCTGATGCCTAGATTCTTTTCAATTCAAACGCGCCGAGAGCGCGCCAGACTCATTTTTCGCCGGATTCAGTTTCTTTAGAAGTCGACGGTGCCCCAGCCGACTTCCGGCTCGGACGGCATCGTTACAGTAACCGTATTCTAGGCGCCCGATTGGCAAGGCGCCAACAGCGCCCCCGATTCTATGATTTCCAGAAATTTAGAGTCTCTTTCTGAAAATCGTTTTTCATAAATTTTTCATTGAAAAAAACCATTTTTTTCTTTCATCTCCATCCCATTTTCAACCAAAAAGATATGCTGTATCAGCCTGAAAAATGATGAGAATTGCAAGTGCGCTCCATTGAGACAGCGAGAAAAGAGTGTGTGAAAATGAGAGACGGAGACATTTTTCAGATTTTCGGTTGAAAATATTCACTTTTTCGATGGAAAATATCAATTTTCAGACTGAAAAATAGAGTTTTCACAATAAAATATCTATTTTTAGCTATTTTTTGAGGGAAATATTCGAAAAATATGATATTTTTGCGCTAAAAACTGAGGTGAGCTTGGAATTTAGCGTTTCCTCGCTACCGAGACCCATTTTTCTCCTTCTCTGCGTCTCTTCGCCCCTCACACTCTCTTCTCGGGTTTCGGTGGAGCGCGGTTACAGAATTTGAGTCAAGATGATAGGAAAATACCGAAAACTGATGTTTTTGAGTTGTTTTTTCAGGGAAAAAATTCAGAAATGTCTAAAAATCTTGATTTTCAGCTAAGAATTCTGATTTTTGAGTTGAAAATTGTCAGAATTTAGTTTTTCACACAAAAAATGCAACTTTTCACTCAAGAACCACATTTTTTCGTTCGAATTCTCAGTATAAAGTGATTTTTTGAAATAGAAATTATTAAAAATGATTCTCAGCAAAACATTTCAAATGTGAGCTGATTTTCAGACAGTTTTCAATGAGAAAAAGTGTTTTCCATCTCATTTTCTATCGACAATTTCAGAAAATCAGGTTTTCAGTAGTTCAAATCTCTGGCAATTTGTTTTATAAGAACTTCGAGTTGTGGAATCGAACTTTTTGCAGTTTTCGAAAGAGAATCTAGCGAAAGTTGCAGAATATGAAGTGTTCGGAGGAAAAACAACCGCTCTGGATGATTTCTAGTGAGAATTTCGAAAAAGTTATCAAATTTTTATTGATTTTGGCCATTCTCGCCTGAATTTTGAAGAAATCGACGGCGGTGGTGCTGAAATTGACGTATTCGACCTGGATAAATGGGATTTTTTTCTACTTTTTCGTAATTAGGTGAATAAATAGAGAAAGAAAAGAAAGATAGAAAAGTAAACTGAAAATGAGAAAAAGGATATAAAAAAAGCATTTTATGACAGAAAAACTAGAAAATGAATGTAATATAGAAATGAAAGTAGTGATGGGAAAGATGGATTGACGAGAAAACAACGAGATGGAATGTATGGGGAGATGGATGGAGAGGCACTGTCAACTGAGAAGGAAATTAGATGAAGGAGTCGTCGCCTTTCTGCAAAACGTATATATTTTTACTACTGAAACTTACAGATAGATTCAATATTGCCAATAATTTTTGCTTTTCAGAGGCTGGATCTCTTTGTTTTAAATTTTCAGTAATAGACTAAGGACTGAAATCAATATTGAGAAATGGTGTTTTCTCTCGGATAGTTTCGTATAGGCTTTCCACCCGACCCGCCCTAGGGCGGGCGGCGGCCCTATCGCCCCACCTTTCTTCTCGTGACACTACTTTTTGTTGGCGTGACACCCTGCTTTCTTCACCCCCCTCTCCCCTTCTTTCTTCAAGCGAAGGTTTGGCCTAGTGGCTAACAACCCTGTTTTTGAATTTGATACTCCCGAGTTCGAACTTTTTTGCTGCGAAACTTTTTTGTTTTCTTTTTTTTTAATTGAGAAGAGTGTGTGATTGGTTTTTTGACCAAATTAGATTAGATAATAAGAAAAAATATATTACGGAGAGAAATTTTGTCACGCCAGTCTACCCTAGGGCGGGCTAGAAACGCCCGTCCGGATGGAAAGTCTAGTTTCGTATATCTCGGTTCGGAACAAATCGACGTGTTTGCACACGGAGAGTGCGGGTATTTGCTCAAGAATATTACGCATTCAAACACATTCCATTATTGATTTTTCTTCTGACCTGCTGGATGAGTTCTATAAAGTTGCTATCTTTCCCGTTACTGATATTCTCAGAAATCGTTCGTTCGATGGGAATAATGGAAATGTAAGTCGTGCCGAGAAAAAATCGGTAGTTTATAGAAGATTATCTATTCCAGAAATTGAATAAATTTGAGGTACGAATTTGATGATAAAGAAAACTGAAAAAGAAAAATAATATTGTTGAATTTTATCCTTTTTGCCATTCAGATTCGAACTGTCTCAAGTGTCACGTCGGACACTGGATTACTTAAATCTTGCCAGAATTCCAAAACAGAGGGCCAATGTTGTCAATGGCGAGAGGGATGTTATTTCGTTCTTTAACGTTGATAATCCAACAGAGAAAGAGTTGACAATTCATTTTCTCAAAACATATGAACCGATAATTGGCCAAATCAAGGTGAACAATGTTGGTATCGATATTTGGTTGGTTTCACAAAATCCTGCCTGACTCTAAAGCTAAAACCCGTGTATTACAGTGAAAGAGACGGAAGTACAAAAACGATTTGTTGTAATTCCAATCAATTTGAATCCAGTCTTATTCATATATTGATACATTTAGACAAGATATTCTATCGAATGAAAATTACACTCGGAATTGAAATGAGCACCTTGAGCACTATGAGAGTGATATATTGTCATCCGATATTCAGAAAATGCCAATATATGCAGTTTCGAGGGGAAAACGAAACATTGTCAAATAAGGACTGTGAATATCTATTGGGGAAGATTCAACCAACCATTGGAATTACAGTATTCCAAAAATTAAGTCCTGACTTTGACTATAAAAAGGTGAGTACAGTTTTCGAAAGACTACTATTCACAAACTTTTCTAGATTCTTCACTTCTCCCGCCTTCGTGTAGCTAATTTAGGAAATATGCCACTGGAAGACTTGAAGGCGTTGGATAGTGAAATTGCAAATCTGGGGAATCATCAATTCAAGGAAGTCGATATCAATGAATTCCTCCATCACTGGATTGAAGGAAATAATAGAAAATTGAGACGTCTTCTGCTGGATGGATTCAAAAATGCTCCAAATTGGGAAATCTTATTGAAAGATATCTCTTTTACGGAATGGAACCCAAGGGAAAGAGAAAAGAACTACACGTAGGTTATTAACTAGAATACTCAACTCCTAGTTTCTACATATCCAGATCAAAATACACGCATACAGAGGAAACTATCGATTGTGAGGACGGAAAAGATTTCAAAAATAAGAATGGACAACGTGCGACAGTAGTTTACCATTCAGAATTCCTGGATTTTCTGGTTTGGCAGGAGAAATTCCTAGAGTAATTCCACTTATTCTAACTGGGTTAGAAACCCAAAATTTGATGCTTGCACTGTTTTTTGAACCAAATTTCTTCGGGATTTTTGGTTATTTCTGACAAAACCCCCAATTGTTTGTAATTTTTTGCTTGAAATATGATAAACTGATAAGATTGGGATTGTGCATGTACTTGGACGACTTCACCAACCTTTCCGTAGTATCGTGAGCTCGTTTCCCTCGTCTTCTGGTGGCGCAGAGTCGACTCCTACCTGAGAGCCCTGAAACAAGAAATTGTTTGAAGTGATTTCCGTTTTCTTAATATAATTTATGATGTCTTTTCTCAAATCTAAATAAGTTCAAATCAAATAAAAAATTTTATTCGCAAAATGATTTAATTCAGATGAAAATGACTTTATGACAATATAACGAAAAGCGATTGGAATGAGAGATTTGTATAATTGTTGATTGACGGCATGACGAAGACGGGGAGGGCAGGCGGTATCTACTCGAACGGCAAGGCATCCTGAAAATGTTTGGATATAGGATTGAATCTAGTTCCGTATTTTCACAAGTTTGTGTGTTTTTCGATTTATATCGAGTTATAAACTACAAAATAGAAATCTAATCGAATATTTCTTGGAGCCGAAGAAATCGATAAATTGCATGTTTGCAGACGGTGAGTGTGTGTCGTCGCTCAAGAATAATACACATTCGAACGCACCCGGCTATTGATTCTCTTTTTTGACTTTCTAGATGAATTCTATGAAGTTGTTATCGTTTCCTGTGCTGATTTTCTCAGAAATCGTTCGTTCGATGGGAATAATGGAAGTGTAAGTAATGTCGAGTGAAATCAATAATTTCTAGGTATCAAACATTTCGAGTATTTGAGAAATTGAGTACCAGTAGTCAATCAATTATAGCCATGTTGCCTTTCAGATTCGAATTGTCTCAGGTGTCTCGTCGGATGCTGAATCGCATTGTTCTAGCTAGAATTCCGGTTAGATGGATCGGTGTTTTGTGTGGAGAACTCGATCAGATTGGGTTCTATGAAGGACATAGTTTGACAGAAAAAGAGTTCGCGATTAAATTTGTCAAAACACCTCGACCAGTAGTAGGTCAGATAAAAGTGAACAATGTTCATCTGTATGTTTGGTCAGTATCTTAGAATTTCTTTCCGTCATAAAAGCTATGTATTACAGTGAAAAAGATACAGATGAAAGAACAATTTATTGCAATTCCAACCAATTTGGATATGGACTTTTGCATGTGTTGGCTCATTTAGATAAGATATTCTATCGAATGGATATTGCACTTGGATTTCATCTGAGTACACTGAGTACTATGAGAGGGATACTGTGTCATCCGATATTCAGAAAATGTCATTATGTGCAGTTTCGAGGAGACGGAGATATCTTATCAAATGATGCCTGCGAGTATCTATTGGAGAAGATTCAACCAACCATTGGAATTACAGTATTCAACAAATTAAGTCCTGACTTTGACTATAAACAGGTGAGTAAGGTTCTCGAGAGACTCTACTACTCAAATCCTATTCCAGATTCTTCACTTCTCCCGTCTCCGTGTACCAAACCTAGGAAAGATGCCTTTGGAAGACTTGAAAGCGTTGGATAGTGAAATTGCGAATCTGGGGAATCACCAGTTCACAGAAACTGATATCAATGAATTCTTCCATCACTGGATTAAGGGAAACAATAGGAAACTAAGACGCCTTAAGTTAGACGGATTCAAGGAAGCGCCAGACTGGGATATCTTATTGAAAGGCATAGTTTATACAGAATGGAATCCAAAACAGAGAGGAAGATATTACAAGTAGGTTATCAACTAAATTACATAATCAATATCTCAGTTCTCAGATCTAAATACACGCATACAGAGGAAACTATCGATTGTGAGAATGGAATGGATTTCAGGGACAAGGATGGACAACTGGCTACTGTAGTTCATCATTCGGAATTCCTGGATTTTCTGGTTTGGCAGGAAAAAGTCCTGAAGTTATCCCACCGATTAAACCTGGGTTAAAACCCCGAAGTTTGTTATTTCTGACGGGATCTGATTTTTGGGCATTTTTGTTTGAAATATAATAAATTATTAAGTTGGGACTGTACATGTATTTCGACGACTTCGCCAACCTCACCAATTTCAATTTTTCCTTAAGTTTGGGAGCAATTCATACAGTAAAGCAATGGAAGTGATCTCATCTTCCAGTTCAGATTTTAATTATCTCAATTTTCTCATCGAATGTTGATCTGCTTGAGGTTAGCCTTTTTGGCAACGAAACATAGAATCTATTAATTGCAGTGAACATACATACGATTGAATACGTATTATTCTTGAGCAAGGATACACAATCTACGTGTTCAAACACGCATATTTTTCGATCTCTCTCATTCCCAGAAGCCCAGTCGCAACGAGAGAACAACAGTTTTTCATGACCAACACACATTGAGAGTGCGTCTCTGCACCAGAAATATACGTATTCAAACGAATATTGATTTTCCTTCTGATTCTTGCCCAATGAGTTCTATAAAGTTGTTATCGTTCCCTTTGCTAATATTCTCAGAAATTGTTCGTTCAATGGAGATAATGGAGATGTAAGCGATTTCAAGAAAAATCAACGAGGAATTCTTGAACGATTTCAGAAATAAAGTACATTTCCTTTCAGATTCGAATTGTCTCAAGTGTCTCGTCGCACACTGAATTACCTGAATCTAGCCAGAATATCGGTTGAAACGGTTAATGTGGCAAATGGGATGTAATAATGTTTTTCAATAGAAGCTACTTAGAAAGAGTGTTTCTTATTGAATTCCTCAAAACACCTCAACCAGTAGTAGGTCAGATGAAGGTTAACAATGTTTGCATTGATGTTTGGTCAGTTTCGAATAATTTCTTCTCAAAAAAGTTTATTACAGTGGGAAGTATCCATTTCAACAAATTATTGATTGCAATTCTAATCAATTCAAAAGTAGTCTTATTCATATATTGACACATTTAGACACATTATTCTATCGAATGGATATTGCATTCGGAATAGAGCTGAGTACACTGAACACAATGAGAGGGATACTGTGTCATCCGATTTTCAGAAAATGTCGTTATGTGCAGATTCTAGGAGACTCGGAGACCTTATCTTATCAGGACTGTGACTTCCTATTGGATACGACTCGGCCTACTCTTGGAATCAGTATTTGTTGCAAACTGAGTCCAGATTTTGACCACAAGAAGGTGAGTACTGTTTTCGAGAGACTCTACTACTCAAACCCTCGTTCAGATTCTTCACTTCTCCCGTCTCCGTGTACCAAATCTAGGAAAGATGCCTCTTGGAGACTTGAAGGCGTTGGATAGTGAAATTGCGAATCTGGAGAATCACCAGTTCACAGAAGCTGATCTCAATGAATTCCTCCATCACTGGATTGAGGGAAATAAGAGAAAATTGAGACGACTAAAGTTAGATGGATTCAAGGAAGCACCAGATTGGGATATTCTATTGAAAGACATCGTTCATACTGACAAGGGAATGACCCTGAGTGTCCCCCGAGTTTCTCAACGGTGTTTTCACCAAAGATAGGCCTTATCGAGACTAGAACAACAATATATGTTTTAGGTGCAACAAACTCGTTTCCAGCAAATGGCGAACATTTTTCATATTTTTCGAAAATTTTTGGTCGAGTCACTTTGAGACATCGTAACTTTGTTCATTTTGGAGGATTTTATAAAATTCAAAGTGTTATAAAAAGGTGAAAATGTGGGCTACAAAAAAGCTGACTGGACCTTATTACGAAAATCAAAACCTGAAAAGATACGAGTCATAACGTGAAAATTGTCAGTTCTCATGAAATCAGAAAGTGGCCATTTTCGAAAAAAAGGTCTCGGGGGACTATGTCTATCCGATTCCCCGTGTTGAGTAAGGTACACATACATGTTCAAATATATGGCTCACCTTTCATTTTAGAGACTTATTTTCAATTTTTCAACTTTTAAAGCCATTTCCACGTATCCCTATACATGAAAATCGTTCAAAAATCTATGATCGCATTCGTTTTATTAGCGATCATATGGTTTTTAAAACATGATATTTTTTTCCAAAAACTGCGTTTTGGCATATTTTAACAACATTCCGCCATGATCCGTGTTTTTGCGTTTTCAGTAGGAAACTCGAACGTATAGGGATACGTGGAAATGGCTTTAAAAGTTGAAAAATTGAAAATAAGTCTCTAAAATGAAAGGTGAGCCATATATTTGAACATGTATGTGTACCTTACTCAACACGGGGAATCGGATAGGCATAGTCCCCCGAGACCTTTTTTTCGAAAATGGCCACTTTCTGATTTCATGAGAACTGACAATTTTCACGTTATGACTCGTATCTTTTCAGGCTTTGATTTTCGTAATAAGGTCCAGTCAGCTTTTTTGTAGCCCACATTTTCACCTTTTTATAACACTTTGAATTTTATAAAATCCTCCAAAATGAACAAAGTTACGATGTCTCAAAGTGACTCGACCAAAAATTTTCGAAAAATATGAAAAATGTTCGCCATTTGCTGGAAACGAGTTTGTTGCACCTAAAACATATATTGTTGTTCTAGTCTCGATAAGGCCTATCTTTGGTGAAAACACCGTTGAGAAACTCGGGGGACACTCAGGGTCATTCCCTTGTGAGTGGAATTCAAACGAGAGAGAAAAGAACTTCAAGTAGGTTATCAACTAAAATACCCAATAAATATCTCCATGTCCAAATCTAAATACACGCATACAGAGGAAACTATCGATTGTGAGACTGGAATGGATTTCAGGAACAAGGAGGGACAACTGGCTACTATAGTCTATAATTCGGAATTCCTGGATTTTCTTATTTGGAATGAAAGATTCCCAGAGTAATCCGGCCGATTCTATTAAACCTGTGTTAAAAACTCGAAATTTGAATTACTGTTTTTCAATCATTTTTCTTTGGGATTTTTGGTTATTTCTGACGGAATCTGGTTTTTGGGCATTTTTGTTTAAAATATAATAAATTATTAAGTTGGGACTGTACATGTATTTGGACGACTTCACCAACCTCACCAATTTCAATTTTTCCTTAAGTTTGGGAACAATTCATACAGTAAAGCAATGGAAGTGATCTCATCTTCCTATTCAGGTTTCAATTATCTCAAGTGTCTCATCGAATGTTGATCTACTTTAGTTTAGCCTTTTTGGCATCCGAACATAGAATCTATTAATTGCAGTGAAAATAACTTTTACGGTAATTTCACCCAACTCGGATATGGTCTTGTAAATGAATCAATAATTTCATCTTTTTATTACATTTTAAGCAAAAAAAAAATGAAAACGGGATTTCTTAAGAAATAATCAAAAAAGAAGAACGATTGAAAAAACTGAGCAAAAGTTAAATACCGGATTTTAAACCCAGGTAGAATCGGTGGGATAACTTTAGGATAAGATGCGAGTACTTGAAAAACTGAGTTTTTGTGAGAAAGTGATACTTGTGGGCGGAGTTAAAATTCTGGTGAAAAATAGTAAAAAGAAAATTCAAATTATTCAGAAAAATTCAGAAAATTCAAATTTTGGAGGCTTGACCCAATCCATTAGCACTTTTCGAATTATTATGGGAATCTGTCATTCCAAATTAGAAAATCCAGAAATTCCGAATGATGTACTACAGTAGCCAGTTGTCCATCCTTGTTCTTGAAATCGTTCCCATTCTCACAATCGATAGTTTCCTCTGTATGCGTGTATTTTGATCTGAACATTAGGATATAGAGATTGAGTATTTTAGTTGATAACCTACTTGTAGTATTTTCCTCTTTCTCTTGGATTCCATTCCATATAAACTATGTCTTTCAATAAGATATCCCAATCTGGAGCTTCTTTGAATCCGTCCAACTTCAGACGTCTCAATTTCCTATTATTTCCCTCAATCCAGTGATGTAGAAATAGATTTAAATCAGCTTCTGTGAACTGGTGATTTCCCAGATTCGCAATTTCACTATCCAACGCCTTCAAGTCTTCAAGGGGCATCTTTCCTAGATTCAGTACACGAAGGCGGGAAAATTGTAGGATCTGGAAGTGGGTTTGGATAGTAGAGTCTCTCGAAAACCTTACTCACCTTTTTATAGTCAAAGTCAGGACTCAATTTGCTGAAAATTGTAATTCCAATGGTTGGTTGAGTCTTCTCCAATAGATATTCACAGTCCTCATTTGACAATGTCTTATTTTCCCCTCGAAACTGTAGATAACTACACTTTTTGAATACGGAATGACACAGTACCCCTCTCATTTCCTTCAGTGTGCCCGATTCAATTCCAAGTGCAATATCCATCCGATAGAAGATTTTGTCCAGATGTGTCAATATATGGACAAGACCGTACCCAAATTGGTTGGAATTGCAATTTATGATTTTTCTGGCTGCTTCCTTGCTACTGTAATAAACGGTTTCAGTTGTTCTCGAGAAGAAATGATTCTAAACTAACCAAACATCGATGCAAATATTGTTCACCTTCACTTGACCAACTACTGGTTGAGGTGTTTTAAGAAACTCAATGAGGAACACTCTTTCTGTACAACTTCTATTGAAGAACATTATTATATCAGAACTTCCATTCGCAACATTAACCGTTTCAATCGATATTCTTGCTAGATTCATGAAATTGAGTGTGCGACGAGACACTTGAGACAGTTCGAATCTGAAAGGAAATGTACTCTACTTCTGAAATCATTCAGGAGTTCCTTGGAATTATTGATTTTTTCTCGACACGACTTACATCTCCATAATTTCCATCGAGCGAACAATTTCTGAGAATATCAGTAAAGGGAATGATAGCAATTTCATAGTATTCAGGATTCAAAAGGAAAATCAATAGTCGGATGCGTTTGAATATGGTGCAAAGACGAACTCTCCGTGGGCAAACACACTATTTATCGATCTCTCTCGGTCCCAGAACTCCAATCTCAACGCGAGAACATAATTTCTGCTTGGCCAATTCCTGTATCTAGTTCAAAACTCCGAAACAATTCAAAATGTTCTGTATAAATTGCTCCCAAACTTGAGAAAAATCGAAAATCTTCAAATTCTATAAACAAATATGTCGCGGAATTAATAGGTCTCAATTCACGACCTAACACGATCTACCAAAGCCACAACGGCACAAAACACTTACAATGGTCTCCACCGGACTACAATTTCACATGAACGAAATACTAACTAATTTACGTGGCCTTTCAACCTTCCTTCCTGGCAAAGCAACTCCTCTCGATTCTATCAAATACCCGTGACCTTGGCCTTCGATCGTGACCGCCCGACGTGCCCTGGAGATAACGATCTGCCCTACTTCCAGTGCATATAAGGAAAGAAAATCAACCAGAAGATCACTCTCAACCAGCTTCCTGCGAAGCCGCTTGCTACCAGTCTCCCTGCCATCAACATGTCATTGCCACCGCCGCCATCCGTCAAGAAGGAGTCGTCTGCGAAAGCTGAGAAGAAGGCCGTCGCGCCAGTTCCCATGGAACTCGGTGACGCTCCTGCCGTGAAGCCGACTGTTCCTCTTGCAAAAGAACTCGGTTAGTGTTGTATCAATGTTCAATAAAAGTTGTTAAACCTCTTCTTGTTTACCTCGCCAAACTAGTCTGACTTGGGTCCACTCCTATAAGTCAGAACATGGTGCATCGACCTGTGGTACACAACCCAGTGGTGGCGAGTGTGAATCTAAGAGGGGGTCCCACAAGAGCAGGACCCGCGCCACCAGCGGTCCCCGACACATCCGGGGAGCTAGAGTCAAAAATACATATGTGCCCCGCCATTCCGTCACAAGGAACGCTGCAAGGGGCAGAGCACATTTCACATTTACCCACACTGAAGGTACTCTTACAGCCCTTCCTCCAACAAAGGAGAAATCGAAGGACAGAAAGCATCAACATCTGAGCGGCGACTTGATCAACAGACTGATCGAAAAGTTGGATGCGGTTGAAGGTCGCCTCGACCTCATCAACAAGTGTCAAGAAACCAAAAAGCGGAAGTCAACAGGCCCATCCGGAGATCCTCCCGCCAAGAAGGAATCTAGATGTGTCTTCTGTTCAGCCAGTCACGCAGCCATACACTGCACCGAATACGCCTCGCCAGGAGCACGGTGGGAGCGCCTGACGGTCCTCCGCCTCTGCCCACACTGTGGCAGAGGCGGCCACTCTCCGAAGGAGTGCTTTAAAAGGCAGAGAAAATGCTTGCATTGCCAAAAGTATCACCTTACGGCACTATGTACTGAACAAGCATCCGAATCCATCAACGCCTCCAACAACCACTGATATCGCCTGACTGACATCCGCCACAACAAAAGCTCCTCGATCCTACTCGCCCTCAATGTCTTTGTATAAGTGAATTGACAATAAAACAGTTTATTGATCACCTTCTTGTTCTCACATTTTTACACAGATTATGAAGTCACAAGAATAAAATATCCACTGAACCACTCACAATTTGCTAGTTACTTACACAACAACAGTACACCTTTCAGCAAAAACATTCTCGTACTACACCACGGGACTGCATATGTACGAGTCCGCACCAAATACATAAGTCAACCAGACACACTATTCCGTTGGAAGTTACGTAGACTCATATGTCTCTCATCCTGCCAAGGGCCCAACGGCAGCCTGAGCAGGGCATCATGACACCTAGTAACTCGGTATTCCTAGACCAATGACAAGAATATACAAAAGTTCCGTAATACGCCCGATGCGAGCAGCAACAAATACTCTCGATCACTACCAGGTCTTGTCAATAAACGTTCCGGGATGTTTATCAGGAATATCGGTCTTTTTGTGACTTGAAAGCCCACGGCTTTCCGGAGATTCCGACACGTCTCTGACCCGTACCACGGAGAAACACCTCCAGGAGACGCTAATACAGTACACGGGATCGAATCAGCACGATTCGAACAAAAAATCCAGACTTCATACTCACGAGACCCTCACATTAATGGACCAATATTTCAGAGCAACCTTCGGGATCCAACCGTCGTGCACGTTCTTCTCGTCGCAACAACACTTCGAAGAAAACCGGTGGAAACCGCAAGAAAAGAAACCATCACGGGTCATCGAAGTCGACCACCGCCAAGCAATGGAAAAACCTTGCTCCGGCAAAAACACGTTTTACCAACCGAGCCAAGAAAACAGCTCGCATGATCGAGGGTATCCAACAATTCCTCGCTACCCCTGACGAACCGGAGATTGTCTCAATTCTCCAGGCGAGTTACATCAAACTTTCCGAGCAACTAACCAAGCTCGACAAATCGGACAGCGAAGCACTGTCGCTAGTTCTGCAACATCCTGCGTTGTGTTCCAGCTCGGAAGTTCGCATAAAAAACGTAAGCGAACTTTGCGAGCACCTCAAAGAACGTGAATACCCCGAGTTGATCGCAAAATGTAAAGAACTCCTTCAACAAATGGAAGTAACACTTAAAACCCTGACTGACACCCAGCCACTTGCATCCAAACGCCAAACAACGGACGAAACTGTCATCAAACGACAAGTCCAGTCAGCGCTCCAGGCACTGCCGTCCACTAGCAAGTCTGGCAATAGTCAGCATTCAGAGCACCAAAGCACTGACTCAAACATAACTGAGAAGGAGCATACTTCCTCTTCTCACTCCAACGACAATCATGATCGTACTCATAAAAGTAGTTCGACTACTTCCTCAAAGGACGAACCCGATCTGTCCGCCGCTACTGAAAGAAAACACATCTTTCCCAAATCATCGGAACCAAACGGTCCAATCTTGTCTGGCCCCCAGCCAAACAAAGGACGCCAACAAGAGATTGATAATCACACTGAGTCCAAAATTACTACGACAGCACTGCCGAAAAGTAACAACTCCAACCCAGAGTTAACGTACGATGTGTTGGAAGCACTGTTAAGCCGTTACAGCGATAAAGTGAAAGTTGAGGTCACCGAGACTCTCAACAAAGCTGTTCAAAAGGTAGACAAAAAAGTCGAAACACATGCCAAAACACAAGGCATATTTCTGCAATCCTTGCAAGCCATGAAGCACAATCTGGAGATGGTTCAAGACCAACTTGAACTACAACTACAACAACAACTATCACGTGGTGCCCACTCCCTACAAAGTGTGGAGCCTCAGTCCACTCGCGACACTCAACAGTTATGTCTCAGCAACTCACAAGATACAGGGAACTCCAACGTTGCCAGTGGAGCCAACAAAACACATGCTCCAGAATCTACCAGCCCGGTCATCGAGAGCCCGAGCCCTGTTCGCGGTTCACCAACCGGCACGCATGGCAGTCACTCAGCAGACATAAACACAATTTTTAACACGCTGAAACCGTTCTCTGGAGACACAGAACAATATTCTCTATTCATCACTCGTTTCAATTCACTTGTGCACACAAACCCATTGATCGATACCATCATGAAACAAAATATCCTGATCTCCTTGCTAGAAGGTGATGCAAAGGATCTGATCACATCTGATGAGTTATCGGATGGGGCATATGAAGATCTACGAGCAAATCTTGAAAAAGTGTACAACAGAAGAACTGATCGACGCAAACAATTGATCGAGAGCTTCAGGAACCTTCCATTCCACCAATCTGACTACGAACAGATGGATAAAGATGTGATGAAGCATATCTGTCTCACCAATTCCCTACAAAAGTGTCAGGTTTCAATAAACGACCCGTTCTTGATCGATACCTTTGTCGACAAGTTACCAACGCGCATAATGAGATCGTTCATTAAGCAGACAAGGAACTCGACTCCATCCTTTTTGGAGGCATCCACCTTGGTGCAAACACTAATATCGGAGAACCGTGCCATTGACGACGCGGAGCAAAGAAAGAAAAACCGCACGCAACTCACAGAAATTTGTACGGCGGAGGTTAACAAACTTTCAGTCTCCTCTAATCAACCTCGAAATACCGACCACCGAAACAAACAATCAAGAACTCCGAAACCATCTAAATGGCGTTCGGCTCCATGCACATTCTGCCAACAAGATCATCCGACAAACACGTGTCCGTGCTCGGCCAAAGAGAAAAGAGATGCAATCACGAAACTACAGTTGTGTTTGAACTGTCTTCGAAGCGACCACATCGTTTCGGATTGCAAATCACGATTCAGATGCAACACGTGCAACCGGAAACATCACTCAGTAATTTGTCCACAGAAAGAGAACATTGACACCTTAGTCAATTGCGTTACCACTAACGAAAATCTCAAAACATTTTTTCGGAACAACGGAGTTGATCTCTAAACAAGATCACTCCACTGCACGGTACGGTCTCTCACATAGAACCACACAAAAACCACATTCTCCTGAACAGACAACACCTGTCACTCCAGGTAACACAACACCTGTCACTATCACGTCTACATCAGACATACCTAAAACATTAGAGGATACGACACACAACACCGTATCTCTGGGTCTACAATCCAACATCACTACAATCACAATCAACTTATCAGTAGTCTCAGATCCACACTACACATTACCATTCCTCCAGCTACTGACACCATCTGGAGCAAGACTCAACGCCTTAATTGATAGCGGAGCAACAACTTCTCTCATTGCAAAACCAGCAGTGCTGAAATTCCGTTGTCCAGTACACTATCAAAAATTGGTCAACTTTCGAGGATTCATTTCATCCTCAGGCCCACAACAAGTCAATTTCTACAAATTAGAAATCGTTGACAAAACGGGAAAAACATGGAGCACAATCCTACCCAAGTACCCTCAACTTCCTACGGTTGTGAAAGCACCAACTTTCTCACCAGAAGACTTGGACTACCTAATCCAAAAGAACTTTGACCCTAAACAACTCACGGGTCTCCAGAAATTCAATGGGAAACCAATTGATCTCATTATAGGAAACAACGTCCTACCCACCTTACTGTCCACGAGCACAAGACACGTCTTACCAAGCGGTCGTATCGTGGAAGACACACAAGTAGGAGTCATAACTCACCCAAGTCCTGTGCCAAACGCATTCCAACGGGCTAGGGGAGAACAAGAGGACTCATCAGAACAGAACAATGACTACCAAGAGTCAGAAATCAACTGTGTTGACATTTATGATTACAATCTTCTAAAAGAGGCATCAATCGAAATCAGTCAGGCACATGTGACAAACGCACGTCTGGATTGGCTCCTTGAACAATCCTGGAAACTCGAAGTCCTTGGAATAGAACCGCCAACAGCTATTTTACAAAAAGAACAGCTTAATCAGGATCTCATAGCCAAGTACAAAAACACAGCCATTCTAGACAAGGACAACAAAATATATGTTCTATTTCCATTCAACGGAAAAGAAGCCACACTTCACAACAACTACTTAGTCGCTGTCAAACGTCTGATATCACTATTAGAGGTCCAACTAGCCTCTATGGCGGATCGGACACGCTACAACGACATTATTCAGCAACAATTGAATTCTGGCATAATAGAACCAGTTCCAGAGAGTGAGCAGCACATTGGCCCACACTATTACATTCCACACCGAGTGATAATTAAACCAGATGCTCAAAACACTAAACTTCGCATCGTCCTCGATGCCTCCTCACACATGAGAAACGAGCAGTCACTCAATGACTGTATACACCCTGGACCATCGATCCTAAAATCGATTCTAGGTATCCTATTCAGAGCACGGACCTCACCGTTCCTGATGATTGCAGACCTGGAGAAGGCCTTTCACCAGGTCAGACTGCAACCACAACACAGAAACTGTACCAAATTCCTTTGGTTAAAGGATATTACAAAACCGGCCACTCCAGACAATCTGGTCACATACCGGTTCACACGCCTTCCATTTGGCATCACCGCCTCTCCTTTCCTTCTGGCTATTACAATTCTTCTGTATATGGAACTGAACCCACATCCAATCCATGAAAAGATCACACAAAATCTTTATGTGGACAACGTTATGTTCACACCAGAATCCGCAGAAGAACTGCTCGCAAATTACCAGGACTCCACAGACACTTTCTCAGCCATGCATATGAGACTCAGAGACTTCCTGTGCAATAACAAGACCGTCATGGAAGCAATACCTGAACAAGACAGATCCAAAAGCTCAATCTGTAAGCTCCTCGAACACCACTGGGATGCCGAAAATGACACCTTCACTCTCAAGATTGCTCAGCCACCAGAGGGCATTCCAACGAAACGCCAACTCGCATCGTTCATGGCTTCAACATACGATCCTCAAGGACTACTCTCCCCAATCGGAGTGGCAAGTAAATCCTTGATGGCAAAAGTATGGAAAGAAAAGCTAAAATGGAATGACCCACTACCAACCTCTCTGTTACCTGACTGGGAGAAAATAAAAACAGCAATAACCGCGAACTCCTACACAGTTCCAAGGAGAATAACACCAGCTCAAGGGTTTACTCACGCATCGCTTATCATGTTTTCCGATGCCTCAAAAGACCATTATGCAACATGCGCATATCTGAGATTCGAGTGTAAAGATGGCACCACACAAGTGCAGTTACTCTTTTCAAAAACTCGAATCAGACCAATAAACAATGAGCACCTCACCATTCCACGAATGGAACTCCTAGGAGTACTCACTGCAGTCCATGCTGCATCCACAATTCATTCAGAAATGAATATTCCACTGTCGTCATTAACATTCTTTTGCGACAACACATCTGTACTCAACTGGGTAACTCACAAGAACCCTTCAGACAAATGGGTGACCAACAGAGTCAAAGCCATCACAGAACTCGAAAACGAATTCACAAAGAAACAACTTCCTCCCACATTTCGATACGTTCCAACAGATCAAAATCCAGCAGACATCGCATCACGCGGAGCCACGTTACAACAAATTAAAGAAAGCAGACTCTGGCAACACGGTCCAGAATTCCTTCTACAAGATGAGACGTACTGGCCCAAGTCCTTGGAACAATCCCCGGAGGACCCCAAAGAGTTCCACTTCTTCACTCTTGACACATCGTCACCACAATTCCCACCACACTTAGGGTTACCGTTTGAACATCCACCACACCAGTATCAATCCATCGTACCATACGATAACACAAACAGTTTGGTGAAACTAACAACTATTGTTCAAAAAGTCATGAGATGGATACACATCGTAGTTCGGAAACGCAACGAGCGATATCCACAATACCCGTACTTGTGGCAATCCCAAACTCTAAAAACCTTTGCTCTAGCACGAATGAGCAAAAACGAAGTTCAACAACGCATAGTTGCCCACAAATACATAATTCAAGACCACTATGAAGACGCAAAAAGTCTGCTCAACATTGAGATACCAAAGTCTCAACAAATCCAGAAAACTGAGGACGGACTTTACCTCTATCACAACACATATGTGAACAAGCAGCACCCCAACATGCCTAAATCGCTCATATACATCATACACAAGCATCGTCTAGCAAGACTCATAGCTTTAGACTCCCACAAAAGCCTTCTGCATCAAGGTCCCAAAGACATGGCAACTGACATCCAACAAAAGTACTGGATCAAACGGATTACCTCCTTAACACGATCCGTCAGAAAAGGGTGTACCACCTGTAAACGGCGACACGGCCAACCATACACATACCCATTCGCCACATCCTTACCGACAATCCGTACACAATCATGTAGACCATTCCAACACATTGGATTGGACTATTTCGGACCAATCGGATACAAAACCGAAAATGGGCATACAGGAAAGTTGTGGTCCATGCTTACAACTTGTCTCGTTACGAGAGCAGTCCATCTAGAAGTCGTACCAGACAATACGACAGCAAGTTTCATTCTCGCAATGAGAAGATTCATCGGCCGCAGAGGGTCCCCCAAAACCATAATATCCGACAATGCGCCATCATTCACATTGGGATACACTATGATCAACGCTGACATAAGCACACTGGTCAATTCCAGTCAAACTCTCACTTGTTTTCTCGCATCAAAAGAGATTGAAATCAAACAAATCACACCATTTGCTCCCTGGCAAGGAGGGGTGTACGAGAGAATCGTTGCGATTGTCAAAAACATGTTCTATAAATCCATCGGAAGACTCCAACTGTCATTCCTCGAAGTAGAAACACTACTAATAGAATGTGAAGGGATCATAAACAGCCGCCCAATAACGGCGAATCCCATAAGCATTTCAGACACAGAGGCCATACGGCCAGTGGATTTCATTAGTCCACAAGCTGAGTTATCCTTCCCGAACCACTCGGGATCCACCGCAGACACCCACATCGGGTTAACCGAAAAACAAACTCGAGAATACCTCAAACATCTCGATAACGTCCGACTCAAATTGTGGGACCAGTTTTACAATTCAATGTACACAGGGAACCATGCGCCCACATACAAAACCAAAGCACATTGCACAATCACTCCAGAACCTAATCAAGTAGTTCTGGTACAAACACCAAATCTTCCACGATACCGATGGCCCCTAGCACGCATCATGGAGCTATGTCCATCCAAAGATGGAAAAATTCGATCAGTGATAGTAAAGTGCAAGAACAAACTTGTCGAACGCACAATTAACCAGCTCATTCCACTGGAGCTAGCGACGCCACACGTCGAGTCCACACAAGAGACACCGCCTGTGCCTTCGGGTCAACCCACAAGTGCTCAGAGCACCTCTCGCCGCCCCCCAGTGTCGCGGAATTAATAGGTCTCAATTCACGACCTAACACGATCTACCAAAGCCACAACGGCACAAAACACTTACAATGGTCTCCACCGGACTACAACTTCACATGAACGAAATACTAACTAATTTACGTGGCCTTTCAACCTTCCTTCCTGGCAAAGCAACTCCTCTCGATTCTATCAAATACCCGTGACCTTGGCCTTCGATCGTGACCGCCCGACGTGCCCTGGAGATAACGATCTGCCCTACTTCCAGTGCATATAAGGAAAGAAAATCAACCAGAAGATCACTCTCAACCAGCTTCCTGCGAAGCCGCTTGCTACCAGTCTCCCTGCCATCAACATGTCATTGCCACCGCCGCCATCCGTCAAGAAGGAGTCGTCTGCGAAAGCTGAGAAGAAGGCCGTCGCGCCAGTTCCCATGGAACTCGGTGACGCTCCTGCCGTGAAGCCGACTGTTCCTCTTGCAAAAGAACTCGGTTAGTGTTGTATCAATGTTCAATAAAAGTTGTTAAACCTCTTCTTGTTTACCTCGCCAAACTAGTCTGACTTGGGTCCACTCCTATAAGTCAGAACAAAATACATTTTGCAGGCCGTTCGAATTGTCAAGGAATGAATCCAGCTGTCATTTCGCTCCACTCGTCACATTAAATTATCTATCCCATGGTTACTATCACATTCCTCTTTTTATATGTAGTAACAACGTAAAGACACATTTATATTTAAACTACTAATTTATTAGCGCTCTTAATGTTACATGAAAAGGGGTGAAAGCGGGCAACAGAGGGAAAACGGTAAAAGGGTACGGACCCCGTAAGAACTGCCTAGTTTCAGAGAAACGTCGGCTTATATAGGGGCGAAAAGAGGCGGGGTTAATGTATGCCAATTAGTGGCGCCGAGCCAGTAGAGCGGGATGCGGAGTGTCGTTGTGGCGGCGATGACGAGAGAGCGTTGGCGACTGAAGAGACGGCAGGCGCGACGACAGCGACAGTGACGATTGCAGGTCTAGGAATTGTGTGGGAGAGACTGTGAGCGAAAGCGAGCAGTTTCGACCTGAAAATAAAGACTTTTACAATGTCAGAGTTTGGTGTTAAAATGGGGTTTTAGCTAGAAAGCCGAGCAGGCTTAAGGTATTGACCGAATACCTTACACCTCCCCCCTTTAAAACAAAAACGACCGCCCTCGGTCGGCAATAAGACGTTTTAAACGGATTAAAAGAAACTAAAACCACATTTTAAACTTAGGTTTAGTTCTTTCGAATGCATCTTCTTATGTATTTCTACGACTTTGAAGATCTTGAATACTGGCAAAGCCATCTTTAATGAATGAGTGGTGGTAACTGTGATGGGCACGAGAATGCGTTGGTTTTGCAGCCTTCGCAAAGTTTCCCTGCCAAGGAATGACGAGAGTTGAACAGGTTTCATATAGAAGACTGGTGATCTTTCTGTTCCTGATCGCAGTGACTGGAGCAAGTGATGTTCAGCTCCTCTTTTGTCTTCTCGACTTCGACATCGGTCTTTTCGACTTCAGATGATTGCTGAGGTGCAGCACTCGTGTGTTCACACGAGACAAAACGTTCAGAAATGAGCTTTCTATTCTGCGTGAACAGCTCTTCCACTTGTTTCTGGAGAGTTTCGATCTCCCGAGTCAACTGAGAATGACTGGAGTTGATGTCCTCCCCCCTGTCAAGGATCGTGGGAGGGTATGGTCTTTGATCTTTCTTTGACGCAACCAGCTTTGACTTTTTGAGACATTCGCGAGCGAAATGTCCTTCCTTCTTACAGTAGTGACAAGTTCCTTTCCTTCTCGGAGTTGACTGGAACTTTTGACGCTTGGCAAGCTTCGACGGTTTGGACTCGACAGCTTCTTGGACTTGGGAAGATTCCATTTCCTCGGCCCAGCTATCTATGATGACAGGGTCAGTGTAGACTTCCTCGTGAGATTTCTCACCAATTGACGACTTTTGGTCCTTCAATGTCCTGTTTTCCAGCGAACGACGCTGACGTTCTTGACATTTAGTTCTCTCTCCTAACGGTAGAACGTCTTTCCCGATCGACAGTTTTGCTTGTCTGAAATCAAGACTGATTATCGGAAGACGAGAGAAAAGGTCATTTCCAAGAATGAAATCGTAGTCTTCCAACGGTGCACACGGTTCTGCTGTGAAGTGAACTCGGTGGTTGATCCTGTAGGATCCGATCGTGAATGTGATCACTCTTGAACCAGCAATCTTTACACTAATATTGCCAAAACCAATCACGGTTTTCTTCAGAGGTGGTTCCGGTTCAGGAAGACCTAACCTCGAGCACATTACTCCACTGGTGAGTGTGATGGTTGCTCCAGTGTCCACCAGTGCCAAACAAGCATAGTCGTTTGCTTCTATGGGAATACTTGCTGATGCGATGTTTGCAGGAGCTCCGAGATCTCTGTATTCAGCGTTACAGCTTGGTTCAGCTACTTGAGCATTTCCTTTCCGACACTGAAGAGTGTAGCATTCGCCTATGAAGCTGCCCTCATATTCCTGGGGTTTCAAACGCTTTAGTCTTTGTTGCAAAGCTTCAGGTTCCTTGTTTTTAGCCTTCAGAGCTTGCTGTAGCTCGTCTATTTTTGCGTTGACAAGTATGCTCCCAACTTGTGCGTGAGCCGATCCAGGCTGATGATGTCTTCTAGCCTTCTCCGGACATTGCCATGCATAGTGTCCTTCTTCTTGACAATAGTAGCATTGTTGAGAATTAACACGACTTCTCCGAACGTCGTCACTTGGTCGAAACCTGTTGTCTCTATTTGTGACTTCTTCGGCTGTTGCCGTCACTACTCTCGGATCTGAAAGAACATCCGAGTGCTTGGGAATCGTCATTACGGCTTCCACGCTCAGCGCTGTTTCTAACGCATCTTGTGGAGTCTTCGGTTTCGCAAGCTTCACGTGCATCTTCATGGTGTTATCATCGAGACCGTAAAGGAACTGTTCCAGGATCACATCCTTCGCTACTGCTGATGACGTAGAGTTATGAATCCGCTTAACCAGACGTGTCACATCTCGGAAGAATTCTTCCACAGTTTCACCAGCTCGTTTAGTCCGCGAGCGCAACTGCTGCTTGAAACGATCCTTGAGAGCTGGATTTGTAAAACGTTTCTTCAGCGATTCCACTAGTTGATCAAACGTAGCGTTTTTGTCGTTGTCCAGGACTTCTTGTACGGTGTCACGAGCATCTTCCTTCAGATAAGCCAGGAAAAACTTTCCTTTGACATCATCGTCCAGTTATTGCAAACTTGTCCTCGAACGAACGAACGAATTCCATCAGGTCCTCGTTGCCTGAACCACTGTAGCGAGACAATCTGACATCATCCTCAAGCGAGATCACCATAACGTGTGGGATTGATTGCAGATGTAAACATTGCTTTCTGTCTTTGTTTCCAGAAGACGTGGCACTACCACTTTCTGCTTCTTGCTTTGACACGATGACTGCATCATCGACCAACGAAATCGTCGTAACACGTGGGTGTGTTTCAGAATTTGAGCAAAGCTCGGTTAAAATACTTTCGTAACATCCCTTAACGTTGTCACTAGCCACCGCGTCGGTATTGCTACCTTCGAATATTGTGGACGTGACAACAGGGCTTACCTGATTTTTGATTCCAGAAGAAACACAGGAACGAACTTCAGAATTGATACCAGACGTTGTATCCGATCCTCTTGACTCATCACGATGCCAGAGATCCATATCACACGATTCCTCACGAATCGGTGAATGCCAATTGTCTGATCCTTCACGAACCAAGACGCCAGATTCTTCACGAATCCTTGACACCAAGACGCTCGATTCTTCACGAATCGATGAGACCAAAGCGATCGATTCTTCACAAATCGGCACAATCACTGCACTAGCTTCTTTTCGAATTGGCATCTCTTCACTTGTCACGGATTTTGCTGCATTGCACTGCATTGAATCTCCAGTCCTCTTGGCGTCACCACTGAATGCACGGAACTGTGGACGAGAGGCACCATTGACGACTTCGGCAAACGAACGACGTCGTACACTTGTTGTACATCCACCAATAGACACTTGTTGACTTATGACCATTGAAGTTCGACAACTGTTCTCCGATTGTCTGGAACGAGACGGATGGCCGGAGCCGGAAGTATAAAAATACGGTGAACAAGTGAATAAACCTCCACTCCGATGAAGCGCGTAGGTCTTTCGACCATCGCATCAGCTTACACCGAAAAAGGAATGGAGGGCGCAGACTTACGCCGCTTTCCCCCCGGGAAACCTAAAAACTAACACTTAACCTAGCGCACTAACTTATAATAAACGGGCCCTGTCTAAAAATAAGGGAAAATGCGGTGAGGGGTAACAAAAGAACGAGAAACGGGTTATGGTCCCGCGCCAAAGGCAAAAATCAATAAAAGAGTAGAGAAAATAAGGGTGGGAAGCGTGGGTGGGTCTTAATAGTTAATCTTAAAAGAAAAACCTAACTCGCTGCTACCAGTAACAACGTAAAGACACATTTATATTTAAACTACTAATTTATTAGCGCTCTTAATGTTACATGAAAAGGGGTGAAAGCGGGCAACAGAGGGAAAACGGTAAAGGGTACGGACCCCGTAAGAACTGCCTAGTTTCAGAGAAACGTCGGCTTATATAGGGGCGAAAAGAGGCGGGGTTAATGTATGCCAATTAGTGGCGCCGAGCCAGTAGAGCGGGATGCGGAGTGTCGTTGTGGCGGCGATGACGAGAGAGCGTTGGCGACTGAAGAGACGGCAGGCGCGACGACAGCGACAGTGACGATTGCAGGTCTAGGAATTGTGTGGGAGAGACTGTGAGCGAAAGCGAGCAGTTTCGACCTGAAAATAAAGACTTTTACAATGTCAGAGTTTGGTGTTAAAATGGGGTTTTAGCTAGAAAGCCGAGCAGGCTTAAGGTATTGACCGAATACCTTACAATGTTTCTAATTTTCGTTGTTTTGCTTGGGTTTTTTTGTTGAGTTTTTGCTCTAGCCCCTTTCGCCTCGTTTATTGTCTCTTGACCGCCACTCGATTCAATGCGTGTTCTTTCCCCGATCCATCCATAATCCTTATTATCTTTTGTTGATCTCTTTAGAACTCTATAAGTCATACCGCAATTTTCATTTTTCCATCATTTTTCCATATTGTTGCCCGTGAGGGGCGAAGAGACGCAGAGCGATGAGTTTCAGTGGAGAGCGGCTAGCCAAAAAGCGCTGATTTCCAAGTTTTCCTCATTTTTCAGTGCAAAATTATCATATTTTTCGAATAATTCACATAAAAATTAGCTGAAAATCGATATTTTTACCTGAAAACTCTATTTTTCAGTCAGAAAATCGACATTTTCCATCGAAAAAGTGAATATTTCCAAGCGGAAATCTGAAAAATGTCTCCGTCTCTCATTTCCATACACTCTTTTCTCACTGTCTCAATGGAATCAAGAAACATTGGACAATTCTCTAATTTTTCCGCGAAAAACTCGTATTTTTTTCTTATTTTGTGGATATATTCCCCCCCCCCTCCCCAATTTTTTTCGAATTTCCACAGTTTTTTCTCATAAATATCATTTTTGAATTTTTTATCTAAAAGCCATTTAATTCGTTTCTATTTCGAACAATCCTTCTATTCTAAGAATTCGAACGAAAAAATGTGGTTCTTGAGTGAAAAATTGGAAAAAAATTAATTGTTTTGAGTTAAAACCTAATTTCTGACAATTTTCATATCAAAACCCGGCGTTTCGAGCTGAAGATCAAGATTTTCAGACATTTCTGAACTTTTTACCTGAAAAAATAACTCAAAAACACCAGTTTTCGGTATTTTCCTATCATCTTGATTCAAATTCCGTAACCGCGCTCCACCGAAACCCGAGAAGAGAGTGTGAGGGGCGCAGAGACGCAGAGTGCGAGAGCGATGGGTTTCAGTGGAGAGCGGCTAGCCAAAAAGCGCTGATTTCCAAGTTTTCCTCATTTTTTAGCGCAAAATTATCATATTTTTCGAATATTTCACATAAAAATTAGCTGACAATCGATATTTTTATCTGAAAACTATTTTTTTATGTCTGAAAATCGACATTTTCCATCGAAAAAGTGAATATTTCCAACCGGAAATCTGAAAAATGTCTGGGTCTCTCATTTCCACACACTCTTTTCTCACTGTCTCAATGGAGCGCACTTGCAATTCTCATCAATTTTCAGATTTTTCAAGAAAATGCACGATAATTCAAAGTGAACCTATGCAAACGCGCTCTTTTGAGAAAAATCGCTTACCTAAATTTTTTTGTTCAAACTGAAAAACTTTGACAAGAAATAGTTTTAAGGAGAAATATAATCGAGAAAGGCCAATTTTTTGAAAAAACAAAAAATATTTAAAATTTTCAATTTAGGCGTCAAATAATATTACTAAAATGTAGTCTCAACAAAGCGCGTTTGCATAGGTTAAGATTGAATCAACGTGAAAATGAGCTGGCAGTGAGGACAATTTCGAGGTAATTTGTAGTAAGAATGACTGAAATTTATGATATTTTTTCAGTCGGATGGACAATTCAGTTGGTTTCGAATGGAATGAAGTGTCGAAAAGGGTTTCTCCGATTAAAAAGTTGATAAAAATGATCATTTTTTATTATTTCAGAAGCGATGGATCGATTGAGGAGACGGAGGCGACGAAGTGCCGGGAAAATAGCAGAAAAACTGAAAATTCAGAGATTTGACGGCAATTTGAGGGTTTTTAGAGCGGAAAAATCAAAAATTTATCACTTTTTTGACAGGAAAAACTGGAAAATTGGGTTTTCTGGCAACTCGATGACTGTTTTGTGTTTTTTTGAGAAATTTCGCATTGAATTGTCAAAAAATTCCAATTTTCCGGTTGTTCCAGTCAAAAATATCAATGAATTTTCAATTTTCCGGTCTAAAAACCTCAAATTGCCGTCAAATCTCTGAAATTCCAGTTTGTTTATTATTTTCCGGCATTCCGATCCCTCAATCATCGTCGCCGTCTCCAAATCCGTCTTCTCCTAGCATTCATTCGAATCAAATCGCTTATTCGATCTTCATCAACGTCATCTGAAACTCAATTTTCAATTTTCGAACTGAAAAAGTGTCGAATCTAACATTTCTTGTCCAGATTTATACTCTTTTTGACAATTTTCCACTCAAAAACCCATAAAAGTGGTTTTCTGATAATTTTTCGTGTGAAAACCCAGTTTTTGAGAAGAAAAACGGTCGAAAAATGTATAATTCAGTGAAAAAATGTTAGATTCCACACTTTTTCAGCTCGAAAACTGGGAATTTGAGTTTCAGATGATACTGACGATGATCGGTTGAGCTCTGCGATTCGAATGGATTCAGGAGAAGACAGATTTGACGATGGAGACGATGATCGAGGAATCGGGTTGCCGGGAAAAGGAGAAAAAATCTGAAAATTCAGAGATTTGACGGCAATTTGAGGGTTTTTAGAGCGGAAAAATAAAAAATTTATCACTTTTTGGACTGGAAAAACTGATAAAATTGCAATTTTTAGCTTTTGATGACTTTTTTGGTGGATTCTGAGAAATTTTTCATCGAATCGTCAAAAATTCCAATTTCCAGGTTTTTTCAGTCAAAATATCGATGAATTTTCAATTTTCCGCTCTAAAAACACTTCAAATTGCATTCAATTCTCGGAATTTCCAGTTTTTTTCTATTTCCCGGCAGTCCGATCCCTCGAATATCGTCTTCATCGTCGAATCCGTCTTCTCATTGAATCCATTAAAATGGAATCACTCACCAAGTCATCGCCGTCACTTGAAATTCAAAAATCTTCGAAAAATGTGTTTCCGCTCAAAAGAGTGACTATGAATTCCTAAAATTCGATGACAAAACTGATGTTTCGATACGAAAATTCAGAGAAAATGTGACTTTTGGCAGAATTTTAATGGATTTTGTGTCGGAGAAGCTGATTTTCTAGCTGAAAACTTTCAAAACGCTTTCTTTTGTGATAAATCAGTTTTTAACCTGAAAATCAGCTTTTCCGATCGAAAATCCATGGAAATTCTGCTAAAAGTCACATTTCTTCTGAATTTTCATATCCAAAAATCAGTTTTCTCATCGAATTTTCGGAATTCCAAGTCATTTTTCAGAGCGGAAACTCATTTTTCGAAGATTTCTGAATTCGGAGTGACGGCGATAACTCGGTGAGAGATCCGATTAGAGAGGATTCAATGAGGAGGATATGGCGACGATAAGAGGTATTTCTTAATGAAAATTTCTGGAATTAGGCTATTTTTTTCAGAAGATCCAACGATACGGATGGTTTCGGATGGAGGACGTCGGGAAGCGGTGGAACGGGGAGTCGATGGATTCGATGCGATTGGAGAGGGCGACTGGGATAGCGGGATGCTGGAAAAATAGGGAAAAACAGCTGAAATTCCAGAGTTTTATAGCGGAATTTGATATTTTAATCATTTTTTGACCGGGAATAGCTGGAAAATGGGGTTTTTGTGACGATTGGAATAAAAATTGCTTGAAAAAACACTCAAATCATCATAAAAATGCGATTTTCCAGCTATTTCTATCAAAAATTGATTAATTTTCAATTTTCTGCTCTGAAATCTCACAAATTGTCACCAAATCTCTGAAATTCCTGCTTCTTTTTCAATTTCAGACGATCGAGCATCTACCGATTATCGATTTTTATCGAAAATCGATTGATACGAATGGCTCAGTCGGTTCATGGAAAACTTCACGCGCCGAGAGCGCGCCAGATTCATTTCTCGCCGGATTCAGTTTCTTTGGAAACGCGTCGACGGTGCCCCAGCCGACTTCCGGCTCGGACGGCATCGTTACAGTAACCGTATTCTGGGCGGCCAACAGCGCCCCCGATTCTATGATTTCCAGAAAGGAAGATTTGGGGTTCGAAGGTCCATTTTTTGACTGGAAAAGTGACTGTTGGAGAGTGTCTGGCGCACCTGTGACGCCTTAAATTCGAGAAATCTGAAATGATAACAGAAATTAGACACACTAGAAATGGAGTTTTCTTTGCTTTTTTTCGAGAAAATTTAGAAAAATTTTGTTCGGAAAACTGCAGTGTCTCTGGCGTACCTTTGACGCGTTTTTCATTAATTTTGAGACGAAATTGCAGTATTGAAGGAGCTGAAAAGTTCGATTTGATGATTACGAAATTTCTCTGGCGTACCTTTGCCGCTTTTTTCGACTCAAAATGTTAAATAATTTAACAATTTTTCGTCGAAAATGATAATTCGGATGGTGTCTGGCGTGCCTTTGACGCGAAATTTCAGTTTTGCAGCTGACAGTTTGATTTCCGACTCAAATAGTTTTTTTCTGGCGCACCGTCGGCGCGTTTTTTTCAACTCAAAAAAGAATAAACGCTTGAAAAAAGGAGAATTTTCTGGATTTATGGCCTAAAAATCTTCAAATTTCAATTTCTGTCCGCCACCCCAATTGCGCTCTACTGAAATACACTGTTTTCTAGTTTCGGTAGAGCGCGCTTACTATTTTTTCTGATTTTTTTTTCTCAAATAGTCATTTTATCGACTATTTTATAGACATAATCAGTAAAAACCAACAAAAAATTTTTTTTCGAAATCCCATCTCACAAATCCGTCGAAATTCCTCCTTCTTACTATGCTGAACCTCTACGTGGTGAAGGAGATCAACAGATTGGTTCGAAGTTCGAACCAGTCTGGCTAATACAGCATATCTTTTTTGGTGAAAAAATGAGAGATGGGGATAAAAATTTTTTTGAGAAAAATGGTTTTTTTTCGGTGAAAAATTTCTGAAAAGCGGTTTGAGAACTCAACATTTCTTGGAATCATAAAATCGGGGGTGCTGTTTGCGCGTTTTTAGCCGGAACGACTAGAATAGGGTTACTGTAACATTGCCTCAGAGCTAGAAGTCGGCTGGGGCACCGTCGACGCGTTGGAAACTGAATCCGGCGAGATATGAGTCAGGCGCGCTCTCGGCGCCTTCGCATTGAATAATCGAGGCTTATTTTCACGATGAAAACTCAAAATTTCTGGAAATCATAAAATCGGGGGTTCTGTTGGCGCGTTTTCAGCCGGAACGACTAGAATAGCGTTTTTACTACGGTTTTTTTGTAACAAAATTTTCGATGATTTTTCTGAAATATATTCCGCAAAAACCTTTGAAATCTACAAAAAATCGGAAAATTTTCAAAAAAAAGAAGTTTTTTTCAGTTCTGAGCTGAGAATATAAAATTCTTCTCGAAACTTCAGGCCCGTTCCCTTCTATTTTGTGCGAATTCTGACTGAATTCCGTTGAACTCGAAACGCGCCGACAACGCGCCAGATCATATTTTGGAAATTCAACGTTAGCGCTCCAGAAGTTTCGATTATTCGATGCGAAAGCGCCGAGAGTGCGCCAGACTCATTTCTCGCCGGATTCAGTTTCTTTAGAAACGCGTCGACGGTGCCCCAGCCGACTTCTAGCTCTGACGGCATCGTTACAGTAACCGTATTCTAGGCGGCCCGATTGGAAGATGAATCTAGATTTTTAGAAATTAAGAGTTTCATTCTGAAAATATTTTTTTTCATTTTTTCTCAAAATTGTTTATTTTATCCCCATCTCCTTTTTAACCAAAAAAGATATGCTGTATCAGCCTGAAAAGTTGATGAGAATTGCAAGTGCGCTCCATTGAGATTGTGAGGAAAGAGTGTGTGGAAGTGAGAGACGCAGACATTTTTCAGATTTCCTGTTGGAAATACTCATTTTTTTGATGGAAAATGTCAATTTTCAGAATGAAAAATACAGTTTTCAGAATAAAATATCGATTTTTGCTAATTTTTTTGAGGTGAAATATTCGAAAAACATGACAAATTTCCGCTAAAAATAGGAAAATCTTGGAAATCAGCACTTCTTCTCTCCACCGGAACCCATCGCTCTCTGCGTCTCTTCGCCCCTCACACTCTCTTCTCGGGTTTCGGTGGAGCGCGGTTACAGAATTCGAGTCGGGATGGTATGAAAAACTGAAAATTTGAGTTTTTGAGAAATTTTTCAGAGGGAAATGTTCAGAAATGTTTCTTGATTTTCAGCTCAGAATGGTTTTTGAATTGAAAATCGTCAGAAATCAGTTTTTAACTCAAAATGTTCCTTTTTTTCCCAATTTTTCACTCAAAAACCACATTTTCTCGTTCGAATTCTTTTTTTTAAATCGATTTTGGCCACTCCCCCGTGAATTCTGAAAAAATAGACGTCGGTGTTGCTGAAATTGACGTGTCCGATCTGGATAAATGGATTTTTGGCTGCTTTCTAGAAATCATACACTGAAAATGAGAAAAAAAAGGGTAAGTGGGAAGTAAAAAATATCGATTACTGAACAATACGAAACACAAACATCTGGATATAATGAAACGCACGATAATTCAATCGTAACCTATGCAAACGCGCTTTGTTGAGACTACATTTTGGTATTAATATTTGACGCCTAAATTGCAATTTTTTGATATTTTTTGTTTTTTCAAAAAATTGGCCTTTCTCGATTATATTTATCCTTAAAACAATTTCTTGACAAAGTTTTGCAGTTTAAACAAAAAAATTTAGGTAAGCGATTTTTCTCAAAAGAGCGCGTTTACATAGGTCCACTTTGAATTATCGTGGAAACGAGAGGGAATGAAAAAGAAAGATATCAGGGAAAAAAATTAAAATCAACCAAGAAAATAGGAATCAGATATATAATTGAGAGTGTTGAGAAAGTAGTGGAGCGGCTACTTATGAGGAATATCCTTGGCATCCTGCAAATTGTATTTGTTCATAGGGCACAAAATTTCAAAAATTTAGATTTTTCTCAAGTTTGGGAGCTTACCTTTCAGTTTACTTTAAGTTTTATTGGAATTGTAAAGATAGTGGGATTGTATATTTAAAACTGCTGCTCTCTTCTTTGGATTGGTGTTCTGGGATCGATAAATAGTGTGTTTGCACACGGAGAGTGCGTCTTTCCTGATTTTAATTACAAAAAGGTGAGTTCAGTGACAAAATTTGGAAGGGCAGGAGAGATTCTGGTTCATGGATTCTGACGGTTAGCTCAGCGGGTTAGTTTTTCGTACCGATGGGAGTCTATCTATTTGTTCAAATGAATTTCAAAACAAGCATTGTCGTCTCCACGTAAGATTCCTATTCACACCCAGTTCCAGATTCTTCATTTCTCCCGTCTCCGAGTACCAAATATGGGAAAGATGCCTCTGGAAGACTTGAAGGCGTTGGATAGTGAAATTGCGAATCTGGGGAACCACCAGTTCACTGAAACTGATATAAATCTATTTCTACATCACTGGATCAAGGGAAATGATAGAAAATTGAGACGACTTAAGTTGGACGGATTCAAGGAAACTCCAGATTGGGGAGTTCTTCTGAAAGACATAGTTTATATTAAATGGAATCCAAAAGAGAGAGGGAGATACTATAAGTGAGTGGTCACCCCCAAATACTCAACTATTAGTTGTTTCATTTTTAGATCTAAATACACTTATGAAATGGAAACCATCGATTGTGAGAATGGAAGGGATTTCAGGAACAAGGATGGACAACTGGCTACTGTAGTTCATCATTCGGAATTCTTGGATTTCTTTATTTGGAGCAATCAATTCCTAGAATAGTTCGAAAAATTCTAATTGATTGAATTGAAGCCCTCAACCATTTTTTCTTCACATTCATTTTTGACGAAATCCAGTTTTTCAAGTATTTTTTGTTCAAAATTCTATTGAAAATCTAAAAAACCTAGAAAATCGCTCTAGACAAACTAAAACCCAAAGTTTCACTATGTCTTAAAATATGTGATTCATAACTTTTTCAGCCTACATTTTCGCGAATAAGTATGATTTCGAAGTAAGGGATTTTTGCCCGAAGTATTCAATTTTCTTACCTGTCCCCTAGGTGTCATATTTTTCCCAGAGGTCCCACATTTTTATTTTTTGTTAGATTAAATCTAGATCTTTATTTTTGTAGTTGACAACTTTTCGATATCTCCCCCCTTTTTGAGATATACCTTCTTGAACATGACTTGCTTGAAGACGAGAAATCTGGAATGCATCTTCAAAGACGCATATCTCAAAACCTTGCAGAGCTATTAAAAACTAGTCAACTAAAAGAATGAAGGCCTTGAGTTTATCTATTAAAAAAGTATAAATTTGAAGTCACTGGACAAATTCTAAGGGGCTTTTAAAGTCCTTCTCCACAAGCTTTAGAGTACCTGAGAAAGTTTTATTCATGAAAAATCGAAAAGAATCGATGAGTATAATAAACTATCATAAAATTGTTATCCATTCGAGTTCCACAGTCTTAAGCCTGAACATGACGTCTGACAGCGGCGACACGCTTTCTGGCGACACGCTTCTTGGCGACAACTCTCTTCTTCGCAGCGACGGCACGATGGCGGCTGACATTACGGTGACGGAGCACCGACGAGCGGGTTGGGCATGGACAGTAGGCGGCGTCCCCTCCTGGTTGTCCGTCGTTTCCTGGTGCTCCTGGCTGTCCATCGGATCCTGGGTGTCCTGGCTGTCCGTCTGGTCCTGGTGGCCCTGGTGGTCCAGCTGGTCCTGCTCCGTTTCCGGCTCCTGGCTGTCCTGGTGCTCCTGGCGCTCCTTGTGGTCCTGGTGCTCCAGCTGGTCCCGGTTGTCCTCTGGATCGCTGTCCGGATTGTCCTGGACGTCCCGGGTTTCCTGGTGCTCCAGCTTGTCCTGGTGCTCCGGCGGATCCAGGTGGTCCTGGTGGTCCTGGTGGCCCTTGCCCTCCTCCTTGAGCTGGTGCTCCTGGATTTCCATTTGGTCCCTTTGGTCCAGGGGCTCCTGCGGGTCCGGCTGGTCCTGGCGCTCCAGCTGGGCACTTGATGCACTCTTGCTTCTCGTGGTGAGCTGGTCCGGCGACTCCTGGCTGTCCTGGCTTTCCAGGTCCTCCTGGTTGTCCGTCGTGTCCAGCGTCTCCAGGAGCTCCTGGTGGTCCTGGTGGTCCCGCTGGGCAGTTAGAGGCCTGTGGTCCGCAGTTACATTGGGATTGCTTCTTGTGGCGACGGGTGAACACGCTACGGGCGGTACGAGAGGCATCGTCGTGGTTTACCATGGAGTTCCACGCGTCGTTGGCGAAGCCACGGAACTCGCCGAGCTCTCGGTGGGTGTCCTCGACGAACGAGTTGATGTCGGTGTAGATTTGGAAGACCGAGATGAGCGCGCCGAAGACGACGAGACCGGAGAGACCGGCCATGACGGATAGAAATGTTGCAGACGACATTCTCGAAGGAATTGTGAATTGGATGGGGTTTCAGACTGACTTTTATACCATTTTCTCTTTTTATTTTGGTTTTTTTCAAGAGAAGATCAAATTACGCGCGCGGTGTAAAGTTTTTTGGGAAGGGTGTAATTCATTTAGTGTCTTCTGATGAGCGGAGAGATAAGGAAAATGAAGAGACGCAGAGAAATTTGGAAAGGGGGAAAAGAAGAAGATAGGGAGAACAGTTTCAGCAGTAAACGACGGTCAATACCGTTTTGTTGTGATAGGTTCCGATGGGAAGGTCAATTATTGCGGCGGGGAAAATGACAAGGAAGTGGATTTTTTTATATTTGGAAAAAAGGTTTCAGCAATCTAATTTCGGTTTTTTGCAAAAACTAGCAAACAACAAAAATTAATGAGCTTTGGCTTGAAAAACTGAATTTTTGTGAAAACTACCGAAAAACCAAGCAGAAAAATGATGCCTGTGAAATCAAAGAGAAAAATAGAATTTTCCGAATTTTTCTGGGAATCTGTTATTCTAAATAACAAAATCTAGAAATATGATGAGCTACAGAAGCCATTACCTCATCCTTGTTTTAAAAACAAGACTGAAATGAGATGTATAAGAAAACAGCACATTTAGGACATGTGGGACAAAATGCGACAACTAGGGGACATGGGAAAGTTTGATATTTTTCAGTAGCCCTGTATCTCAAAACCCTGAAAAGCTATAAATAAGTTGTCAACTACAAAAATGAAGCTATATGTTAGATCTACCAGAACAATATAAATTTGAAAAGATGGAGCAATGTTTGACACCTGGAGGACATGTGGAAAATTATCATTTTTCGACAAAATTTCAAAAATAAAAAAATTTCAGGTCCTCTTCTTTAAACGCACATATCTCAAGACTGGGCAAAGTTATCGAAAAATTGTTAATTGTAAAAAATAAGACTGAAATGAGATCTTTCGGAAAATATAAAATTGGAACATGTGGGACATGTGGGACAAAACGTGACAGCTAGGAGACATGCCAAAAATTGATATTTTCCAATAAAACAATTCAAAGTACCGTTCTTTAAAGCTCTGCATCTCAAAATCCTGCAGAGCTATCAAACAGCTGTCAACTATAAAAATATAGCCCTAGTTTTTATTTATCAAAGAAATATAAAATTGTAACATCTGGAACAAAATGGGACACATAGGGGACATGACAAAATGTGATACTTCAACACAAAAAATTGTAATTTTACTTAACTTTTCAAAAGACTCGTATCTCAAAATCCTGTAGAGTTATCAAAAAGTTGTCAACTATAGAAATATACCCCTAGTTTTGATTTATCAGAAAAATTTAAATTTAAAACTTTTGGGACAAAATGGGACACCAAGGGGACATGTCAATTTTTTTCCAGATATGGGAAAAAAAAAACCATTTTTAACGATTTTCAATTTTCGAGTATAGTTCGACCCAAACCGCTCCCCTTTCGATCAGTGTGTTCTGCCGGGTAAAAATTATAAATGATGATGATAACGAGCAAATAGTTGTGTGTCAGTTTCGTCGTGTACGACAATATAGTTAGCTGCTGATAACGAGTGAAACATATAGGGAGCATATTTAAGTTTTGTCCGTGTATGTATGTATGTTTGCTTCTATAAATTGATTTTTAATTTCTCTAATTTTCACATAATTATCATTATTTTTATAGGGTAAAACATGAAGGTTCGGATAGGTAAGCTGGATGTTTTTATTGTGATCGCCGCTGCTATCTGTCTGGTGTTTGGGATTGTCATGTGGGCGGCGTTTTCGTCGATTTACAGTAATTTAGTGATTCAGGTAATTAACAAAAAAAGAATTTAGAAAAAAAGGGAAAATGATGTCTAAAACCAAAAATAAATATACCACCATGACCGTTACAAAAAGCAAAAAATAATGGCAGTGTGCAGGAATCGAACCCTGGTCGGTTTTTTGGCGGCCCGACTTCTTACCGGGTAGACCACATGGGCGCCAGGTGGAGGCCTCCCATGTGGGGGAGAGGGTGGCGAGAGGGTGGTGGCGCGCGGAAGATTTATCACCACCTTCAGCTTCGCGCCGCCGGCCGACACCCGTGGTGTACCCGGGAACGAGTCTGGCCAGTAATCTGAGCATCGCGGGTTCGATTCTTTTGCCCTCCGATTCTTTTTTGCTTTTTGTAACGGTCATCGGGGTATACTTATTTTTGGTTTCATACTATTTTTAAACCAAAATTTTCAACTTCCAGAACCTCCGCCTCAGTATCAACACCGACTCCAGTCTGGGATATTCTGCATTCCAATATACCAACCCTCAGGTTGATAATGTCATGAAATTTTACTTTTTCAACCTAACAAATCCGGATGAGGTGAAATATTACTCTGCAGCGCCAAGCTTGGTGGAAATTGGACCTTTCGCTGTGAAGTGAGTCTCAAGTGCGCTCTATTGAACATTCTGAAAGTCCAGTAGAGCGCAATTGCGTTCTGAATGTCAATCCGACTTTCTTTAGAGAAAGCGAACAAAAGAAGTACATTGATTTCAATGGTGACAAGTCACAAATGTTTTATCAAAACTACAAAAGGTATATACTGTCGAAGGACTACTCGTGTGATGAGTGCGATTGGGATAGGAATATTGTGTTTCCAAACCCACCGGGATTGGTGAGTTATGACAGTTGAGAGAAGTAAAAAAATCAAAAACTTTGAAAAAAAATGTGAAAAAATAGCTTTTTTCAAAAGTATATAACTCATTCCACTTTAATCCGAAATTTTCAAAATTACATTTTTCTTATAGATTAAAAATAGGGCTACATTTTTGTAATTAAAAACTTTTTAATAGCTCTTCACGCTTTCGAGATACAGACAGTCAAAGTTAGGTCCCTGGGAGAGGGCGAGAGAGCATGCGAAACGAGGAGGGCGTCTCGCTTCTCTGCGTCTCCTCCTCTCTTCCCCGCGCGCGCCTTGGAATCAGGCTATCTTTAAAGGCGCATATCTCAAAAGCGTGAATAGCTATCGAAAAGTTGTCAATTACAAAAATGTAGCCCTATATTTGATCTACAAGATGAGCACAATTTGGGACAGATGGGACAGAATATGACACCACGGGGACATGTCAAAGTTGGAGATTTTTTTCACTAAAAATAAATTTTTTCTCTCTAAAAATAATTTTTTTCACTAAAAATTTTTTTAGGGTGCCGTTGGCTCCATGATCGATCCACAATTCCAAATCACTCGTACCGGGCGGACAATCATCGCGACTGCTCTAATGATTCTTGGCGAGTACCCGTTCGTGTGAGTACAGAGGGACTAGAAATATTTCTAGGCCACCGAAAATTTCCGTTTCAGATCCCACAAAGTCCGTGAAGTACTCTTCGACGGCTATGAGGACGCTCTGTTGTCTGCAGCACATTCAGGGGTACCGTGGAGCGCGATTGCATACCAATTTTTTTTCGAATTTAGATCGTCACCATTCTTTCCGGAATTTACAAAGGAGACGGCGGGAGTATCGTACCGATCCCGATCCCCCAGATGCCAAAATTTGGATATTTTCAAGGAGTGAGTCTGCAAGCGCGCTCTATTGACAATTTTTGAACTTTCAGTATAACAACTCACGCGACGAGGAATACTGGATAGAAACTGGAAAAACGGATATAAATCAAATTGGGACAGTGAAAAAGTGGGCGGGGATTACGGAGCTGCCGGCGGCATGGTGGACGACGCCAGAGGCTAGGAGTATCAAAGGAAGTGGTACGTCTGACTGTTTGTTCATGGTTTGTATTGAAATTTTGAATTTTTCTGTGAAAAATTGCATTTTTAGGGAAAAAGTTGTAATTTTAGTAAAAAAAACCTCAACTTCGACACGTCCCCGTGGTGTCACGTTTAGTCCCACCTGTCCCAAACAATAATAATCTTGTAGATCTAAAAAAGGGCTTCATTTTTGTAGTTGACAACTTTTTTATAGCTATTCACGCTTTTGAGATATGTGTCTTTAAAAAAACGCACCTGGGAGGAGAGACGCAGAGAAACGAGAGCGGCTGACTGTCTGCGTCTCTCTCATCTAACTTCAAACGCTTAGGTCTCAAAAGTGGGCTTAGCTATCGAAAAGTTGTCAACTTCAAAAATGTAGCCCTTGATTGGATCTACCAGAAAAATATAAATTTGGGACGATTGGGACATAAGGTGATACCAAGGGGATATGTCAAAGTTGGTCATTTTTCTCTGGCAGTTCTCCTCGGTTGCTATCTTTAAAAGGGCGTATCTCAAAAGTGGGCGGCGCTATCAAAAAGTTGTCAACTACAAAAATGTAGCCCGTGATTTTTCTATCAGAAAAATATAATTTCAGACACCGGAAGTTTCACACAAATGCATCTTACCGAGTCTTCCACCGCCGACATGTTCTTCTCTTTCATGTGCCGCTCGTTTACGAAGACTTTCTATCGAAAAGAGACGATTCAGTCGATACCGACAATGGGGTTAGTAATAGGGAGGGGGACAAACCCGCCTTATAAATAATAATCCGCTTTTCAGTTATCATATTGGGTATGACGAATGGGACACGACGTCTGATAAAAATGTGGGCTTCCGTTATCGAAATGTGGAGAGGAGGAACTATTTCCCGCAGTGGCCAAAGTGTCCGCCGTGAGTTTCGGGACATCCGGACGGTCATCGGCACAAAAAGAAAGAACGTTTAAGTCTCTTCATTTTAAAGAAAAACGATTTTCTAGTGAAAATTTGGTAAACTTTGACATGTACCCTTGGTGTCACATTTTGTTTCACCTGTTCCAAATTGTATTTTTCTTGTAGATCAAAACTAGGACTACATTTTTGCAGTTGACAACTTTTTGATAGCTCCGCCCACTATTAAGATATGCGCGTTTAAAGATGGCCAACCTTCAAGGCTCAAGAGGAGAAGGAGGGAGGAGACGCAGAGAAGCGACGCCCTCTTCTTTTCGCACGCTCTCTCGCCTTCTTTTAGGACGCTGGCTTTGACTCTCTGTATCTCAAAAGCGAGAGGAGCTATCAAAAAGTAGTCAATTGCAAAAATGTAGCCCGTGATTTTTTCTACCAGAAAAATATAAAATTGAAACTAATGAACAATTCTGAAGACTGGTGGCGGGCTTTGAAAAAGTTTATTATTTTCTGTGCAAAAGGTTCATTAATGTTGCAATTTCTAGAAAATCGTAAAATAATTGTTTTTTATCAACAAAAAAATATAAAAAAATTTTATTAATATTTATTATTTAAAGGAAAAAAAACATAAATTCTGAGGTTTTGTCCATTTTTTAGTTGAAAAAAATTAGTCCTACTTGACGTGTCCCCTTGGTGTCACATTTTGTCCCAACTGCCCCAAATGTATATTTTTCTGGTAGACCAACTTTAGACCTCCACTTTTGTAGTTGACAATTTTCTAATAGCTCCGCCCACTTTTGAGATATGCGCTTTTAAACGTTATAACTTCTCTGCGTCTTCTCCCCCCTCCTTTTTACCTTTGAAGACGCATATTTCAAAAGTAGGAGGAGCTATCAAAAAGTTGTCAACTACAAAAATGTAGCCCGTAATTGTTTCTATTAGAAAAATATAAATTTGGAACAGTTTGACAATTTTTAAGGCCGTGACGCGCTTTCAAAGTCTCTGAAAAGACAAAAAATGTGAATTTTCCAGAAAAGGCCAATGCCTGCAATCGGGCTCAATCGACTGCTCCAGAAAAATCAATTTCTGTCACGCGTGTTGCGACGGCTCCCATTACAACGGTACCTACCTCCTTCCACCAGGCATGTTCCCTCTGGTCTGCTATCCGGGACGTCTTCAACCCACTCCGTTCGCCGTCGTCTATTCCCCTCCGCACTTCTTATTCTCTCCAGATGAAGTGAGGAGTACTGTAGTGGGGATGGCGCCGGACGCCGAGAAACATGAACCAATGATTTATAATCATGAGACGTATAGTGGTACGACGTTGAGAGTGATCAATAGATTGCAGGTTAATATGCCGGTGATCCAGTCACATGATGTTCCGTAAGTCGTTTTTGTTTTGTTTTGGAATCCTAGACCACCAAATCTTAGCCATTATGAATTTTCATTGTGATATTCGGAATCAGGACGTCAAGACGGTTCGAATGATTATAATCATGACTAGAATCCGACCAATGTGAAATTTTGGATCGCTATGCGCCTTTAAACTACAGTAACCCAGGAGTTTCGTGGCGGGACTCAACATGAAGCGAATCTAGTCGAGATTATTGTCATTTGAAGCGTCTTGACGAGCTGAATTCGAATATCGCATTGAAAATTTGATTGGATTGAGTTTTAAAGTTGAAAAAACTGGATTTATTTATAAATTTTGTCGATTTTTATCCTTTTTTGGGCGAAACCGGCAAAAATAGGTTAGTTTTTGAATAAAAAACGGAGTTTACGGCTCAAAAATTTGATTTTTGCGGTGAAAACTACAAAAATCGGGACAAAAACTTCCAAAACCCCTCAAAACCTTGAATTCCAGCTGATGGCCGAGTTTTGGGATCCTAGGCCACCAAAACTTGGTCATCAAGAATTTTCATTGTGATATTCGTAATCAGGACGTCAAGACGGTTTGAATGAATATAATCATGACTAGAATCCAACCAATTTGAAATTTTGGACCTCTATGCGCCTTTAAACTACAGTAACCCTGGATTTTCGTGGCGGGACTCAACATGAAACGAATCTGGTCGAGATTATAGTCATTTGAAGCGTCTCGACAAGCTGAATTCAAAAATCGCATTGAAAATTTGATTGGATTGAGCTTTGAAGTTGAAAAATTGGGTTTTTTGAAACTTTTTTCTTCCAGAAGCAGCCAAAACATGCCAAACGTGATGATTCCGTTATTCTGGCAAGAGGCTACTCCCGTTTTCCACCAATTCATTTTCAATCAAGTCTGGCTGGGATTCGTTTTGGTACCTCGACTAATGCAGGTCCTCCAATTCGTTGCCATCGGTCTGGGACTCCTTCTACTCGCTATACTATTCTTCCTGCAATTGAGGAAGGGGGATCCGGTAAAACCTGGAAGAATAAGTGTCCTGGAGACTACTAGTCATTGGTTGTCTTCTACATCGAGTAACCAGAGTGGCGGATTGAGGAGGATGTGAAAATAGAGAACTAATTTTTATTAAATAAAAAGAGATTGAGATTCTGCGTATAATAAAACATATTAATCAGTTTTTAGAATTCAAAAACAACCATTTTCAACAGAGTTATGACAATTTGAAGTTGGTGGCCTAAAAACCGAAAATTGAAAAAGTTAGGCCGTGTACCCATTTTTAATTTCAGAAGACCTACGATGTCTAAAACAGTTCTCAGAATTCAAAATTACCCATTTTGAACAGATTTATGACCATTTGAAATTGGTGGCCTAGAAAACCAAGTTTTGAAAAAGTTAGGCCACGGACCCAGTTTTGAATTCTGAGGTTTTTCTGGTCAAAACTCAGTTTTCGGATTTCAAAACGACCTGTTTTGAACCGAGTTATGACGATTTAAAGTTGATGGCCTAGAAAACCAAATTCGTGTTTCTAGGCCACTAACTTCAAATCGTAATATCTTGCTTCAAAATGGGTCTTTTTCAATTTTGAAAAATGTCTTAGACACCTTAGTTGTTTCAAAATCGAAAATGGGTAATGGTCAGAGATTTTTTTTCCGATTTTTTGGTACTGAGGTCGGCGGCCGTGGGAAAATTAGGCCAGCTTGAATTTTATAGTTTTGCTGCTATTGACGTTTGGAGAAATAGTTTTTTTTATATAATGGAGAAATAATGATAATTGAGATGAAGAATTACTGGGAATATCATTGAGAGTCCATCTTTCAAAACAAATTACAATTTAACGGTGAAATAACAATTTTTAAATTAAAAATGCATAACTTTACTGAAAATTTGTTATAAAAAGTGATTTTGATAAATTTTAGTGTATTGATTCAATTACCTTTTTCCCGTTTTTGTCTGCTATCAAAAAATGAACCCTACATTTCTTTTTTAAACTTTAAAACTATTTTTTTCTTCTTTTTCTCCAACGCCGCTATCATCTTCCTGCATCTCGTCGCTGCCCCTTGCGAAACCTTCAAAACAATAATGTGCTCATCTTGCTCTCGGCAAGTTTCAACGAAGATGAAGAAAAATGTGTAGTAGTAGATGAAAGAGTTCAGAAGAAAAAAAGAGAGCGAGAGGATAAACGGGCGATCTGGAGAGAAATCTAAAGAAAAAAAGATGAGGAGATGAAGAAGGATAAGAAGAGTTTCGTAATGATCATAGGAAATTGACACCAAGAGAAAAAGAATAATAGTGTGAAATGAAAGAAAGATGAAGTTTTTTGATAATTGAATTGTTTTACAGTACAAAAAAGTACAACCTTTAGTCTTTTTTAACTGAAAATGCCCAGAGGGTGTTACGGTATCTCTGACTTGGCCCACAAAGTAAAATACGTATAAACCAAACAGAGCAAAAGTAGATCTTCTTTTTTGTAGTTGACAACTTTTTTGTACGGACACTCTCTGAAGAGTTATGGTCATTTTAAGACAACCACACTGTTTGTAACTGAAATTGGTCGATTTGAGGGAGAAATTACTTTGTCGATATGTAACTTGCTAGGGAGTGTCCGTACAAAAAAGTTATCAACTCCAAAAATGGAGTTCTACCTTTGTTCTGTATGGTTTATATATAATTTACTTCATTTTCAACTGAAAAACGGCAAAATTGAATATTTTGGTACTGTAACGGAAGATATGTTGTTTGAAAAAGTGGTCAACTAAAAAAATAAAGATTGATGACCGCTTTATAACAAATTGCAAAATTTTCACAAAATATCAGATGTTTCAATTTGTTATTTTCAAGGAAACTCAGGAACACCCAATTTTAAGCCAAAATTCAAGAATGTTGAGCAAAAGTTGGCAAGTTTTAAGTTTTTTAGTCGTCCTGCTGGTATATTTGATTTTAATTAACTAACTTTCTTCAATTAATGTAGATCACACCTAAATCTCCATTTTTGTGGTTGACAACTTTTTTTTTTGTAAAGACCGTCTGGTCCAAGATACACCGTTGCATAGCGCGTCATGTATATGAGTCCTTGGAGACACGATGTTTCCGACTCTTCAAAATATATGCGTTCTGAAAGTTACAGTACCATTAAGGCATCCTTATGCGTCCTTCCAGGTTGGTGACACTTTAACAAGACGTACCTGTCTAGGGAAAAGTTGTAAAAAAATGTTGTCAACTACAAAATTGAAGATCTAGAGTTGTTTTATCAAATACCAAAATGTTGACAACATTGGACAGACGTGTTACAGTACCAGAAGCTTGAAGTTAGACAATATCTTAAAACCAAAGTTTTCAATCTATCTAAAAGTTTTCTATACTTTCTCTAAAATTTATCGCTCTTAAACCTTCTGGTCCCTTTTTTCCCCGACTAATTGGTGCCAGGTCAACACGAATTTTTGTCAGCTGGTGGCGCATGCCATGATACAATGGGTATCTTTTGTTTTGTTGTCTGATCGATGAGTCGTAGCAGGAAAAGAGATCTGAAAACGTATGAAGGATTTCAACATTATTTCGAAATTTCTGATACTGAGCATGCGGACCACTTGAGTCAGATGACGGAGGTTTTACAGCCGGAAGTGTGGGGTTTTGGATAATAAAATCGAAAAAACTTAAATTTAGGCACTCAAAATTTTGTAAAAATGACCAACTTTCCCAAGCTGTGACAGTTTTGCCCGTTTTTCAAACTGTTCGATATTTTGGTATACTGTAGACCAAATTTTTGTAGTTGACAACTTTTTTTTACAACCCATTCCTAGACCGGCACAGCATGTTAAAGTGTCGAAGAAAAAATGCATAGACTGGAAAGAAATCCGCCAAAATTTGGAGCCTGATAGAAAATTGTGATTTTTAGATATTGCCCGAATTCAAGCTTCTGGTACGGTAATATGTCTTACCCTATGTTGCCGAAATTTTTGGTATCTGATAAAACAAATCTAGATCTTCATTTTTGTAGTTGACCACTTTCTTCTACAACCCTTCTCTAGACAGGAACGGCTTGTCAAAGTGTCGCCAGCCTGAAAAGCTGTATCTCAGTCCAGACGGTCTGTACAAAAAAGTTGTCAACTACAAAAATGGAGGTCTAGGTTTTATCTACAAGAAAAATGTAAATTTGAAACTGCAATTCGCTGTCCCACTCTCTAAAAGGTAGCCAATTCGAACTTGGGGCAATTATTTTCCAATTATTCCATTTCCCCCTCTCTTCCATATCATCAATCCCCCATTAACCATTGTACCCTTCCCTTCCACACCCCCACACACACTTCGATACGTCCCGAAGACATTCTTCGGGACATTCGATGGCACACACTCAGTGGAAGTCACTCTCCAACTATTACAACATACATACATCTCAATTCTTAGCAGAGAAAGGAAGGAAGGCGAATAAGAAAAGAAAAAGAAGCATGAGAGGGGAGAAAAAAGTGATCAGGAGCCATTATTATTGACTGGGATTCGAATTTGAATGATTTTGGGAAAAACTGAAAATAGATAAAAATTGGAACACACACAAATAAACTGATTTTCTGCCCGTAGCTAACTTGGGACCAATTAGAGGATAAGTTTCAGAAAAAGTATATAAACTAGAAAAAAGACTACCAAAAACTTTGAGACAGATCAAAAATTGTGATTTTCAGATATTGACCAACTTCTAGCTTCTGATACGGTACCTTATGTTGTCAAACCTTTGGTATTCGATAAAACAAGTTTAGATCTCCATTTTTGTACATAGTTGACAACTTTTTTGTACAACCCTTCCCTAGATAGGTACGGCTTGTTAAAGTGTCGCCAACCTGGAAGGACTCATAAGGATGCCTCAAAGGTACTGGAACTTTCAGAGCGCATATCTTTTGAAAAGTATGGGATATCTAAAAATTGTCAACTATTAAATTGAATAACAAAATTTTTCCTACTTATCAAAAGTAAAAGATTTAAAAACGATCAATTTTCAATAAAATTACAAACAAATTTAAAAAATGTCTCTTCCTGAGTTGCACGATTTTCAGACAACTTTGAACACCTGCCACGACGTCTGGAAATATTGCCATTGTTTCCAAATTACATTTTTCCAACAGATCAAACCTAGATCTTCCTTTTTGTAGTTGACAACTTTTTTAGCCAACCTCTCTGAAAAAAGATATAAACACTTTAAAACGAGCCATATCTTTTCAGTGGCTGGTTATACAAAAAAGTTGTAAACTACAAAAATGGAGATCTAGGTTTGATAAATGACATATCAAAAATTTGGTCCCCTGCTACCGTACCATCATCTTCAATGTTGTTTATGACTGAAAAACTTCAAAAATAGGTAAAAACTACAGTAAGACTTCAACTTTCAGACTTTTTCAGCATCCTTCCTTAGAACTTAGTATAGAAGTGTATGATGTCCCAATTAAGGGTACTGTAACACTGAAAACTTTTTTTGTAATATCTATCCCTCATCTCGCGTTCATTGGCACCTTTTGGACACTACAAGGGCAAAAATTGTGAGGACAATTCTCTCTCGCCCCGTTATTTTTTGTCTCTCCAAAATATCTCTTTCCGTGCCAAAACTCTTCCTCCTGGACGACACGCAGAGCTCATCCTTTTCTTCTTCCTCCCGAACCAAACTTTCTCGGCAGATAGAGAGAGAGAGAGAGAGTGAATGTTTAAAACCCAAGTCTCTCTGGCGTCTCTCCAATCGGCCCGCTCTCTCCGATATATCGTATCCCGCCAACTCGTTGGCAAAACACAACGGCATTTATCAGATACGCAGGCCCTTCGAGTGGGAGGGAGTTGATGTGCGATAGAGAGAGGGGGGATTACACTGAGCTCTCTCCCTCCTCGGGCTCCCGGGGCACTACCTTCGTGGAAGACGGAGAAACGATGGATAAGGGGGATCGCGGAGGGTGGGATGGGGCGCGGGGATGTGTGTGTATCTCTCTATCCTCTCTCTATCTTCTTCTCTTCCCGACGGCAACAGCCTCCCCCCCCCCTCCATCCCACCGCCGATCCCGCCAAGCACAATCAGTCAGTCTCGAAGCAGCCAGCCAGCCAGCAGCACAACATACAACAAGGGGCACCATCAGTTTTTGAAATATTATTCCGACCATGTCTTTGTACCGTTCGCCATCCGCTGCTCTTCTGAAGAGCCCGTCGCAAGCCGCGTTCGGCGCCCCATTCGGCAGCATGTCCGTCGCCGATCTTGGATCGCTCACCCGTCTTGAGGTAACTTTCATTTCACTTTATATATATTTTTTATAATATTCCTTGGTATTCTCCTTATTCTGATATTTAAAAATCCTAAATTTTCATCTTTTTAATCCCAAAAAGCCTCGGTTTAAAATTTTTCGACGCTTACGGACCATTACCTTAAAACTTTCGAATCTCACCTTTTAGAGAAACTCCAAGACCCCCTAAACCCCTAAAATCAAAAATTCTATCTCCCATAGAGAAATTTTTATCCTCACCCTCAAGTACCTAAAGTAAATTTGCTAGCCGATCCAAAATCATTTCGCTTAACCAGTTTTCTTGTGTGTGCGAGTGTGTAATTGAATCTAAGGACAATTCTAGAACGTTTTGAAACTTTTTCTACATTTATGGCATACTGTAGTTTTTAGTTTTAGCCATAGCCTTAAAATGAGCCTCCTTAGTTTCCTTTGAGTCGCTTTGAGCTTTTCCAACTCAAAATATATTGATTTTTTTTGATAATTAAGAGCCCAATTAAGTATATCAATTTATTTTTGAACCCAAAAAAACTAAATGAGTCGAAACATCTTTTATCCTGCCATCCATTTGCTCATCTCTTTTTCTTCTTCTCCCTCAAAGTATGTGTGTGCCGCCACTGCCGCCACCTCTCTGCGTCTCTCCGTCTCACACACTATTTCGTGTCTTCCCGAGCCAGAGCTCCCACGCGTAGGCACCCGGGAGGGGATTGTGTAAAGTATTCGGAAATGAGGGAAAAAGAAACCTTTTGGCATATGGAGGGGGATTTACTTTTATGGAAATGAGTAGCTGGAGGTTAAGCCTAAATTAAAATTTTTATGGTTTTTAGGCTTAGGCTTAAAGTTCAGAACCTTCTACAATTTAAGCAGTTTCCTTATCTGGTATTAGCCTATAGGCTTAGGCTAAGGAACCATCCAGAAAAGTTTTTTAGACTTAAGCTACCGGCGACTACAGTAGGTTAAGCCTAAATCAAAATTGTAAGGTGCATAGGCTTAGGCTTAAAACATAGAATCTTTGAGCTATTACCTTAGGCATAGCTCAACGAATTTCAGACAAGCCTAGAGGCTTAGCCTAAGGATTCTTCCAGAAATTTGTTCTTAGGCTTAGGCTACCTGCGATCACAGTAGCCAAGGCTATAGGCTTAGGCTTAAGAACCTCTTGAACTGATTCCTTAGATTATTAAACCTGAGCTAAGCCTATAGGCTTAGGCTAAGGGACCTTCTAGAACATTTTTAGGCTTACAGTACCTAGGCTTAGTTTTAAAACCTCGTTATATCAAAAAACCAAAAAAATTGTGTTTTCAGGACAAGATCCGTCTTCTCCAAGAGGATTTGGAGTCCGAGCGTGAGCTCCGCAACAGAGTGAGTTTCCTTCCCAACGTACGGCCTCATAAACCTTAAAAAATAATTTCAGATCGAACGTGAGCGCGCCGATCTCTCCGTTCAACTCATTGCTTTGACTGACCGACTCGAGGATGCCGAGGGAACCACCGACAGTCAAGTAGGGACACCTAAATTTCAGATTTTGTCTATAAATTCTGATTCCAGATCGAATCGAACCGCAAGCGCGAGGGAGAGCTTCTCAAGCTTCGCAAGCTCCTCGAGGAGTCCCAATTGGAGTCCGAGGATGCCATGAACGTGCTCCGCAAGAAGCACCAGGACGCTTGCCTCGACTACCAAGACCAAATCGAGCAGCTCCAGAAGAAGAACGCCAAGTGAGTGTCTATACGTGTTTTTTCTTGTTTCTTTCATTTTATTCATTTCATTCATCCTCATTTCGAAATTCCTTCTCTTCTTCTTCATATCTCTATCTTCTTGACGCCGCTTCTAGGCGGAGGAGTAGCGGGGGGACCCAGTGTAAAATAACAAACGTTTCTTCTCCAAGGGGCCCCGTGTGTGTTTGTTTCGTCTTCCAGGAAGAGATAGGCGAGAGATTTTCTCTCTCTGATCTTTATGATCTTCTCTTTTCGTAATGCTTCTCCCCGTTCTTCCGCGTGAAACACACACACACACACTGCTGGTGCTACTGGTGGTGGTGGTAAAAAATAATGATATTAAAAAGAGTTGAGAAGAGATAGATGGGATGGGAACATGGAGGGAGAATATGATATGGGATCAAACTTCAGGGACTACTGTATCATAGTATAGGTTACTGTACTTGGAATCTTTGACTAGTAACTTGGAGTACTGTAGAACTCACTAAGCATGGATTTAGGCTAACCCGCTACTAAAATAAATATTTCATGTCTTTAGGCTCTAGGGTGCTACCGTAATCTCAATTTTGAAAAAAAATTTCCAATGGTAGCTAAGGTATACTGTAGTTGGCTTACATCGAAAAGATGTTTTATTCTACTGAGTCCTAAACATTCTTTTCTTTGCTAATTTTTTAGATTTTTTGAAAATTTTGGCTTTCCTAAGCAACTATACTCCTTTAACCAGTTAGTACATCCCAGATCTCAAGTTTTCCAATTTATCAAAATCCAAACATTTCGAGATACAGTAAGGCACTACCGTGAAATTCTAGAAAAAATTCCATCACTGTTTTTTACTACGGTACCTCAAAATGTTATCCTTAGATACCAATTTTTAAAGTTTTAGGATCTACATAGCTTCTAGACCATAGGGTACCGTAACCTCTTTTTTTGAAAAATTTGGTAGCTACAGTAAGCTCATATTTTCTTTTTGAACCGTGGAACCCTTTTAGCAAACATTTTGACTATTTTGACCCCTGAAACTTTCAAAAAACCGGTATTTCATATCTGTGACGCAAAGTCTATACATGTTCCTATTTCCAAAATACTTTTCACCTGTCCCGTTCTACCAGCTGCTTCCCGCGGCTCTCTCTGACATCACTGACATCACTCCCCTCTTGTTGACACAGACACCCACGCAATAAGAAAACACTGTCCTATTCCAGAATCGACCGCGAACGCCAACGTGTCCAACACGAGGTCATCGAGTTGACCGCCACCATCGACCAACTCCAGAAGGACAAGCACACCGCCGAGAAGGCCGCCGAACGTTTCGAGGCTCAGGCCAACGAGCTCGCCAACAAGGTCGAGGACTTGGGCAAGCACGTCAACGATCTCGCTCAGCAACGTCAACGCCTTCAGGCCGAGAACAACGATCTTCTTAAGGTTCGTGCTTTTAAGCGTTTAGTTTTTATCTCTCATGTGATATCTGATCCAATAGAAGAGGAAAACCGAGTAAAATATATAAAAAGAACCCCCCTTTTTTCTATTTTTTCCTACTTTTTTTGCTACGCAGAGTGTGTGTGCAAATAGAGTACTCGAGATATTAGTGAGCATCCCTTGGCTCTTCCTTCCTCCTATACGTAAAGGGGGACTTACCAGAAATCTCACAAATTTATAATTTCAGGAGGTCCACGACCAGAAGGTCCAACTCGACAACCTTCAACACGTCAAGTACACCCTCGCCCAACAACTCGAGGAGGCTAGACGCCGTCTTGAGGATGCCGAGCGCGTAAGTCACGTCAAAATGTGTCAGAGCACGGTGTCGGGTTACTTCCAAACGCTTCCCGTTAAGCGGGAAGTGAGAGGAAGTGAATTCTGCCATTCTGACGCAATATGGATGTAACAAAGATCAAATTTATAAGAATCGTTTTTCAGGAGCGCTCCCAACTCCAATCGCAACTCCACCAAGTCCAACTTGAGCTCGACTCGGTCCGCACCGCCCTTGATGAGGAGTCGGTGGCTCGCTCCGATGCTGAGCACAAGCTCAACTTGGCCAACACGGAGATCACCCAATGGAAGAGCAAGTTCGACGCCGAGGTCGCTCTTCACCACGAGGAAGTCGAGGATCTCCGCAAGAAGATGCTCCAGAAGCAAGCCGAGTACGAGGAGCAGATCGAGATCATGCTCCAGAAGATCTCTCAACTCGAGAAGGCCAAGTCTCGTCTTCAATCCGAGGTCGAGGTTCTTATCGTCGATCTTGAGAAGGCTCAGAACACCATCGCCATCTTGGAGCGTGCCAAGGAGCAACTCGAGAGACAAGTCGGAGAGCTTAAGGTCCGCATCGACGAGCTCAACGTGGAATTGGAGGCTGCTCAACGCGAGCTCCGTGCCGCCAACGCCGAGCTCCAGAAGATGAAGCATTTGTACGAGAAGGCTGTCGAGCAGAAGGAGGCTCTTGCTCGCGAGAACAAGAAGCTCCACGACGAGCTCCACGAAGCCAAGGAGGCTCTCGCCGACGCTAACCGCAAGCTTCACGAGCTCGACCTCGAGAACGCCCGTCTCGCCGGAGAGATCCGCGAGCTCCAGACCGCTCTTAAGGAGGCCGACGCTCAACGCCGTGACGCCGAGAACCGCGCTCAACGCGCCCTCGCCGAGCTCCAAGCTCTCCGCATCGAGATGGAACGCCGTCTCCAGGAGAAGGAGGAGGAGATGGAGGCTCTCCGCAAGAATCTCCAATTCGAGATCGACAGACTCATCGCCGCTTTGGCTGATGCCGAGGCCCGCATGAAGGCCGAGATCTCGAGACTGAAGAAGAAGTACCAAGCCGAGATTGCCGAGCTTGAGATGACCGTTGACAACCTCAACAGGTACAGTACCCCGCCTCACAGAGAATTAGAATGAAAAAACCAATAATTTGTATTACAGAGCCAACATCGAAGCCCAGAAGACCATCAAGAAGCAATCGGAGCAACTCAAGGTTCTCCAAGCCGCTTTGGAGGACACTCAACGTCAGTTGCAACAAGTTTTGGACCAATACGCCCTTGCCCAACGCAAGGTAACTTTTAGTTTGTGTGACTATTATTAATGTAACATTTCCAGGTCGCCGCTCTCTCTGCCGAACTCGAGGAGTGCAAGACCGCCCTCGACAACGCTATCCGCGCCCGCAAGCAAGCCGAGGTTGACTTGGAGGAGGCCAACGGAAGAATCTCCGACCTCATCTCCATCAACAACAACCTTACCTCCATCAAGAACAAGCTCGAGACCGAGCTCTCCACCGCTCAAGCCGATTTGGACGAGGTCACCAAGGAACTTCACGCCGCTGATGAGCGCGCCAACCGCGCCCTCGCCGACGCCGCCCGCGCTGTTGAGCAACTTCACGAGGAGCAAGAACACTCGATGAAGATCGACGCCTTGAGAAAGTCGCTCGAGGAGCAGGTCAAGCAACTCCAAGTCCAAATCCAGGAAGCCGAGGCCGCCGCCCTTCTCGGAGGAAAGCGAGTCATCGCCAAGTTGGAGACCAGAATTCGCGATTTGGAGACCGCTTTGGACGAGGAGACCAGAAGACACAAGGAGACCCAGAACGCTTTGAGAAAGAAGGATCGCCGCATCAAGGAGGTCCAACAGCTCGTCGACGAGGAGCACAAGAACTTCGTCATGGCTCAAGACACCGCCGACCGTCTCACCGAGAAGCTCAACATCCAGAAGAGACAACTTGCCGAGGCCGAGTCGGTGACAATGCAAAACTTGCAGAGAGTCCGCAGATACCAACACGAGCTCGAGGATGCCGAGGGTCGTGCCGATCAAGCCGAGAGCTCCCTTCACCTTATCCGTGCCAAGCATCGCTCATCGGTTGTCACCGGAAAGTCCTCCTCCAAGGTGAGTCCTTTTCACTAGAGGGTGGGGGAGGAATTTTTGTTCTACATTTGGGAATATGGTGAGATGTCACCGATGGCTTCTGCAAGAAGCTTTAGGCTTAGGCTTAGCTACCTTCGTTTGTTTAGGCTCAGCCAAACTTTAGAGTCGTCTGAACTCTTAGGCTTAGGCTTAACCGCTTCTTACTTGGGCTCACTCCCCTTAGGCTTAGGCTTAGCCAAAACCTCAATTTCAGCGAGTCCTTAGGCTAAAACTCAATCGAGACCATTTTCTTAGGCTTAGGCTTAAACAGTTTTTTTATTCGGGATTACTTCCCTTAGGCTTAAACCTAACTACATTTGAAATTTCAGCCGGTACTTAGGCTCAGGCTCTATTTCCACCACTTCCTTAGGCTTAGGCTTAAGCAGGCCTGGTTTTTCAAAGTCTTAGACTCATTCCTTACCTAAAACACCCTCGCAGTTTCCAGAATTTCCCAGCTCCTAGAATTTTATCCGTTTCTCAAAAACATTCTCGTAGACACGTCCCTCAACTCCTGAGCGCGCGCCATTTATTATCAACTCACTAATTATTCCCTTCATGTTCTATTTTCAGATTTTCGTCACGGAAGACGATTATTAAACAACATCATCATCGCCGCCACAATATATTCAAATAAAAAAGCCGTCGCCACGCAACTTTCTCTCTCCCATTAAATTTGCTAATGTGTATAATTGTTTTATTTCTTTCTTCTTTCTTTTCTCATTTTTTTATTGGCCTACCGAATTTCTTTCTCTTTTTTTCTATGCGCCCGCTTTTCCCCCTTTTTTCTCTCTATCGTCGTCCCCCCATTTCACAAAATCTTCTCGACATTATCCTTTTTGTTCTCCCCCCCCCCTTATTGTGCTTCTGACTGACTGTCCCCTTCCCCCCACTTCGAACAATTAGGTCAATCGAGCGACCCCCGTTTCCCTTTCCACCCTGCAATTTCCAAAAATCTTCCGTTTCTTTTTTGCTTTCCCCCCTGGTTGCATAAGAAATCGTCGTCAATAAAAAATTTTTGAAAAATTCTTTGAAAGTTTTATTGAGACGTTCCCTTATAAATGCAATTGAGATGATGCATAGTCCCCCCCGCCAACCAGGGTGTCACACGGTAGAGAGAAAAAAGTGTTATGCGCCTTTAATAATCGTTTCGCCTAGATGATAATTGTGTTTCCGTTCCCCCTCACCCCCATGAATGCCTTCCAAAACTTCTCTGATTTATATATAAATAATATGGAATAAATTGAGAAAAAATATGTTTACAGGTTTAATGAGAGTTAAGCGACCAACTCAATTTCCCCCACCTGCTTTGGGAAAAACAAAAATAAATGAAGTTCTCGATAACAATTGGGAATTTTCTTAATGAGCAAGGGGAAATTGTGTCTGTCTGAACATATAAAACGTATATTTTTTTTTTTTTTTTAAATTTTGGCCGAGTCTGGTAAGAAGGTGTCATGTAGTGTGATATCTTGCTCAGCCAATTTTTATCGGACCAACCTTGATTTTGACACGACCGCTTGGTGTCACGTTTTGTCCAAACTGTCTCACATTTATATTCTTCTGGTAGATCAAAAACACGGCTACATTTTTGTAGTTGACAACTTTTTGATAGCTCCGCCCACTTTTGAGATATACGCTTTAAAGATTGTTCTCCTTTGAGGCACTATTCTTTAAAGGCGCATATCTCAAAAGTGGGCGGAGCTATCAAAAATTGTTAACTACAAAAATGTAGCCCTGTTTATGATCTACCAGAAAAATATAATTTTGAAAAAATGAATCAAAAATAGCTTCGTGACGGCGTCTTAAACTTTATCAGTTTTTAAAACTGAAAACACAAAAAAGCGCATATCTTAAAGGCGCATATCTCAAAAGTGGGCGGAGCTATCAAAAAGTTGTCAACTACAAAAATGTAGCCAGATTTTCGGTTCATCAGAAAAACACACAAATTTTTAGAAAAAAGTTTTTTTTTGCGTTTTTCAATCATCTTTTTTGAAGTAATGTCACGGCTCCTCTCTTCTATTTTTCTGAATTTTTACCATGTTGTAGTCTTATAGTCTCAGTCCTTGGCTTTATTCCTTAGAATTTTCTCAATTATCGAAATCTGCAGAACATTATTTTAATCCTTCTTTAAGTGTGAGCATAAAACCCTTTAAACTTAAGCCTAAAAACTTTGTTGAGCCTAAGCCTAATGTAACTGTCAAGCCGATATCTAAGAGAAAAGAAACGTCATATTTTCGTAAAACTGTAACTCTCTTATTCTGAAAATAACCAATATTTGACATTTTCAGAATTCCAAACTCCCTGAGGCTGAAATAAATTGCTGTGTTCGTCGTCAAAACATTATTTTTCTTCTCAGAATCTGCTCTCATAATAACAACTATATAGTTGAATGAACTGGATTTCTGGAACACTTGGTTTTAAAGAGAAATTTGTCTGCATTGGAAATTACTGATTTTAAGAATTTCAGGCATGAGCTAGACTAGAAGAAAACTTAAAAAGTTTAAAAATGTTCTTCGTTTTTCTCAAATACCAGATCTCGAGGGCAAAAACTATATATATATTTAGAATCAGCGTTTTTTCAGCTTTTTAATGATATAGGTCACATCCCATATCTCCAAACTGACATTCTCTAGTTCAACAATGTTTTAGGCTTCGGCATAACCAATATACCTAACTAATTGAAAATGAGAACGTTCTTCATCTCAATTCCTCTTCTCACCACTCACAACTGCTTTCTGATTTCCGCTATTCATTTTTCCTTCTTTCTCATTCTATTTCCGGGAAAAAGGATATTTTTGATGAAAAACACATGTGCACTCTCTATGAGGCAAGAAATAGAGATTCAATTAATTGAGAGACACTTGTTTTGTGTTTTTTTCTTGTTCACGCTGCTCTCATTTATGTGTGAGAAAGAGAGTGAAACCTAGTTTAGTGGATCGAAAACTAGGGGGAAAAGCGGTCATTATTGAAATGAAACTGAGCAGAGAGAGCAGTAACCGATGATCACATTAGGGGGTGCCCGGAGGGGGGTTTGGTCTAGAATCTTGAATTCTGGAGCCTAGGTTTCTGAAAATTGAGGATTCTGAATACAAGAATCAAAATTCAAATTCGTTCAGAATTCACTAAAATCCAACGGGTTTGAAAAAATATAATTCTTGTTACTTTGGTCATTTTGTGAAAGTTTTGACGTGTGTAAAATTTTTTTTGACCACAAAGACATATAGATGTTTAGGGATGTGTCTGCATTCCAAAAATCTCTAATGGCCTAGGAACGTAGATCATGAAAAACTAGTCCCTCATTAGTTCTCTGAAAAATGAGCGAGTTTCTGAGTCCTGACGTTAAGAAATACTGAAATTGACCTAGTTTTTTCAGCAGAGCGCTTTTTTTTCTTGAAATTTCAAAATACCTTTTAAAAATGAGATATTGCGCGTTTTCATGTTTTTCTATACTTTTTAAATTCCAGAATCCAATAATTGAGAAAATTCGAGGAAATGTTTATTATTGCTAAAAATCGCTACAAAAACCGTTCTCCTGACTCAAAGTGATCTTTGGTGGAAGAATTTTACCGCGCTGCCGTGTAGTCCACTCGGACAAGAGTTTTGCTCAATTCCTCACTTTTTCCAATAAGTATTCGTGCTTTTTCAAATTATATCGAAAAAATAAGAAAAACGAAGAAAAAATCTTGCCCGAGAGGACTACACGGCTTCGCGGAAAAAATCTTCCATCAAAGAGTAGTGAGCACAGTTCTTACAACTGCGCTTAAACGAAATCCCCTCTTATTTTCTCTGAGTCTCTCAATTTCGCACACAATTTTTTTCGGTACCGGTAGAGCGCGGTTGTAACAGGCGTGACGTTACTCAGTGACAAGCATTCCGGAAATTTTTATTTTTAGTTTCTAGAGCATTACCTTTATTTTTACCATGCGTTTCTTTCAAAACGCTCAAACTTCTATACCGGACCTTATAATTCCCCTTTGAGTTCAAAATTTTCAATTTTATTCCCAAATAGATTTTAATAATTTCATCCCGGATATCCCAACCTTTCCCTTCGTATACTTCCCCAAATCCCTTTGTATATTCCCTCAAAAGCTCAAAAATTCATTATTTCAAAAATGTTAGTCACCTATATACACATACATGTATAATTTCACGCTGTCCTTTCTCATTCCACTCTGATAGAGAGATCACCGTCTTCCTCTGCTCCTCGAAGTATTAGTAAACCTGACGAAATGAAACTTTAGGCATCGATGAGCAATCTCTCTCGTCATCCCCCAGGGCATGAAATGGAAAAAATTTTGAAAATATTTCAAGCTGACTAATAATATATGAGTAAATAGTGATTTACTTGGAAGAATTTTGTTTTTCAAGTGGAGAATATTTTTGGTAGGAAATTTGATGACGAAACAGAATCTGAGATATGGGATAACAACAAATTATGCTTGATCGCTTCGAAAATAACATATTTTTTTTTGAAATTTTGAGCAAAAGTGCGTTTGACAGGCTGTATTTTTTATGGAGCACGGTAACGGCAGTTTTTTTCTCTAAAAGTGTTTGTTGTGGTTTTTTGGCCATGCGACATTACCTTTTTCAGACAAAAAATAACTTGAGTCGCTACGTAGCTAATGTATCACACGTTCAAAATGTTAATAGAGATTGAAAACGCAGAGAAGAGTCGCTACGCAGCCAATAAAATACGTTTGGAATTTATTTCGTAGAGCGCATTAGCATCATAAAGTTTTGTTTTTTTGAAATCGCAAAATTTTGAGTACAAGTTTCTAGAATCCAGTAGGGCGCGTTTTCCGCTTTTTCAATTTTCAATATTTTACTATATTTCAGAATACGGTAGAGCGGATTTACCTAATTGATTTCTTGGTAGAGCCAAAACGGTTTGAGCCGCTACGCAGCGAAAAATACAAAAAGTTTTTTGCGCGTTTTTTCACTATCGCCAATTAGATAGTCCACTAGATCGCGTTTTGCTCTTTTTTGTTCTAAAACTTAAATTTTTTGCACGAAATTGCACTTTCCTATTTTAATTTCCCTACACTTGACCTCCGCGATCTTTTGAGCCCTTAATTTTCATTCCATCTAATTAAAAACTTGAACAACTCTTGAACTAAAAAAGTAAAAAAAAGAAAAGGAATAAGTCATGCATCGTCTTCTTCTATCAGAATATTGAATAGGCGGAAGGGCAATGACAGGGAACTTTCTAGACGAGGTACACTGCACTTCCGAATTCATGTTATATCGAGAGAGATATGTCTCCTTTTTTTGCTTTTTGACCTTTTTGTTGTCTCCTTTTTTGGCCAATGACCCGTCCCCCCTTCCCAGAAAATTGTTACCTACTTCTTTTTCTCAGTCTGTTTATTGACCAGAGTGTGTGTCTAGACCTGGCTAATATGTTTGAGGTCATGATAGCTTGGGATTAAACTTTTGAATGGGGGTACCAGGGATTACCGATTAGATAAAAGAATTTTTGAGATGAGTATCAAAAATCGTGATGACACTGATGACATCAAAGTTCCGTATGAAGTTTTTTGTCTGAAAATGTTAAAACCTGGACATCCGGACAAGCAGAGACATAGACAGATTAAAAACTAGGCAGTTGTACGTCATAAGTCTTTAGGTATATATCCAGATAGCGTCTGTCGGTAAAATTACAGCAAACATAGCAATTTTTCGCTTTTCAGCGTTTGTTATGTACAGGTTGTGAATTTAATGTTTCAAATTTTAAATAGTTAAGTAGACCTAATCTAGTTCTTTATTTTTGTAGTTGACAACTTTTGGATTGCTCCGCCCACTTTTGAGATATGCGCTTTTAAAGATAACGGTTTGCAAAAACTTCAATTCTGACGAAAATCGGTTATCTTAAAGCGCTTGTCAGGATGCTTAAAAGTGTCAAACTGTTTTAAAATCATATTGATTAGGTAAAACAAATCCACATCTCCATTTTTGTTATTGATAATTTTTTCTACAGGTAGTCCTTATATTAATACGGTCATTTTTACAGAACGTTTCCATTTTAATCTCATTTTTCTTGAATTTTTTGCCTCAAGAGCAAAAATTGAAAATATATTTGGAATCAGCGTTTTCTCAGCTCTCATGGCTTTCCCCAAGGTATCCGTAATGTAAAAAAAGTAGAATTTTGCGCCTAATATAATAAAAGTTTCAAGTACACCGGAACCAAAAAGTGTCCGCTCTCCTCTAAAAAACTGATCTCCCATTTTTGGTCTCTAAATTCGATATAATGTTATAAATCGAATTATGTATATTAACAGGTTTCGTATAACCTTGTTAGATATTTTAGTGGGGAACTACTAACTACTAAAGTGGTCAAACATAGGCCTGAGCGTAACGTGGATCATACTGAGTTTTATGAACTGAAAAATATACCAAAATGTAGATCTCGACGAGTTCTATATTTGTTGGCCTGGAAAAAGGGCCAAAAAACTCATTTAGCCCGGCCCGCGACACTTCAACAAACATCCATCAGTCCCGTAATATGTCACAGGCATGGAACTCGTCGAGATCTTCATTTTGGTATATTTTTGAGCACATAATATTGAGTTTTAAGCGGTTTTTCGTTGGAACCGGTTTGTATGTTGTTTCGTTATTCCCGTCAGTCGCATTTCAAGTTCCAGAAATTCCAGTACCCAAGATTTTCCTTCCTGCAAGCTCTTTTCCTTATTCGTTTTTTTCCCACACTCGAATAATTCATCTCCTTCTGTTCAGTTTCATAACCACTCACTTGAAAACTTATTTTTACAAAATTTCTTCACATTTTGAAATTTTTGCGAAACCCGTTACCCTGGCTCTTTGAAGCTTGTTTCTCACAGAATCTAGGACCCTTCTGACCCCTGTACCGCTGAAACAACAAACAATTCGGGGTGCCGGGGCTCCGTGGAGCCCTTCCCAACTAGTAATGTGTATATTTTGTGGCGTTGTGCATACCAAATGAATCATTCTCTCATTTCCTCCATCCCACTTCTCTTTTTTCCACTTTTTTAGTACTCTTAACCTGTAGAATAACTTATTTGAGTTCGCTACCACAACTTTTCCGCTGGGCTGCACATATTTTTTTTGGAGAAAAGGGGGAGGGGGAAATAAAATTTTAAAATAGGTACTCTATTTTTTTTTTGGAATGTGAGGTCAGAGATGTCCGGATGTCCGGGTATCGGCGCTAGTCAAGCTTAAGTAAGCCATTTCTAAAAGTTCAAAGGTTTTTTGATGTCTGAATGTGTGTCTGGATATCCAAAACAACAAAGCATTTGAAAATTTCTATTTGTTCTTCAGGTTTTGATCAGATCACATCTAGATCTTCATTTTTGTAAGCGACAAGATTTTGATTAAGATGCACCTCGGGTTACTGTAGCTTATCGAAGTTTCTAGGCTCCAGAAGATTGGAGACCTACAGTAACCCGGGATGACTCAAAAATGGGCGGAGCTATCAAAAATTTGTACAACATACTGAAAAATGAAAAAGCTGAAGTATTATCTGAGACCGTTCGGTTAATTGACGAGCCGGTTCAAATTTTGGTGGAAAAACTGTCTTCACCTAGTCAAGTCTTGGTATTCTTGGGGTTTTACAATGCAACCTATCAGGGGGACTAACTTTCTCAACTAATGGTTTTCTAGGCCATCAAAAAACTCTCTATTTTCAAAACTGCGTATCTCAAAAGCTTGCACAGAGCTATCAAAAAAAACAGAGCTATCAAAAAAACTACTTAATGAAAATGTTGCTTAAATTGAATAATTTTCTAATTTCCTGTTTTCTAAGCCATCAATCACTATTTGCAACCTCCAAACATCTCCACTAATCTCATAATCATTGATCAAATCCCCAACATCCATCCATCTCATTAACCCCTTCCCCCCATATAATTTCCCCCTCTGAAACTCCGCCTCCTCTCCTTCCCCCTCTAAGCCCCGCCCTCTTTATTTTGCTCAGACTGCTCTCTGCGTGCTTCTCTCCGCAATCTCTCTCTCCGTGTGTATGTGTCGGGGGGCTAGGGCACAGCTTCTCCTTCCCTGCCCTCCTCCCGCCTTTCCATTCAGAGAGCCTTTATCTTTGTGTCTTCTCCTTACTACTCGCCCTGTCTTCTTCTTATTTTTCAGCCCACTTTACAAGTTTTGGTCACTTTTTGTTTTGTTTTTCGGCCCCACTTCTTTTACTTTTCCCCATTTTTTCTGAATACTTCTGAATACTGCACGTGACGGATTTTCCTATTCGTGTGATGATTTTATTGTTCTTTTCCCGGCAATCCCCCAATACCGCTTAATCCGTGACACCTCTTTTAAAAACTTCAAATTTTCAGCTTATCAGTTAGGCTTAGCTTCCCGAGTCGGTCAGATTATCTTATGAGCACATCACGACCCTAAAATATTTTTTTGACAGTAAAAACCTGGAATTTACCGGTTAGGCCCCTTTAGGTACCTCGACCATACCGTTAGGCAAAAAACATTTTGACGGAAACAATTTTTTGACCTAACGTCTTTTTTTACCATGTCCCCTCTAATCAAAATTTGTTTTGACCGGTTCTAACGCGTTCTTGCTATGATACCCCTCTACAAACCTGGGATTCACCGGTTAGGCCATTTTAGGCCACTTGACCTTACCCTACCTTAAGGAAAAAAAATTTGCCTTAAAATTTTTTTCGACCTAAAACTTTTTCGACCATTCTCGACCTTGCCCCCTTCAAGCATTTTGTTTTGGTTAACGTGTTTTTGCTACTAACCCAGTACGACAATTGACCTACCGTAAGAAAAACAATTTTACCGAAAATTTATTTTCGACCGTTCTCGGGCACTGCACGACCCTAAAAACCTTATTAAAAACCAGATCCTATGAAAAATTTCGCGTTTTTTCGTATTTCCCATGACCTTCTCCCCCTAAATGTGATACTTTTCAGCCACAATTTCCCAAAATCCGTTCGCTACCCCAAACCCCGGACTCGTCGACGCGTTCGCCAGCGATCACGCCGCCAATGCATCAACCGCAGCAGCGTCATCTCTCAACCTACCCGGCACTTCTGGAGCCGACGTGTCGTCGACGTCTTCCAATGCCACCGGACACCCATTTGCGACGAAGCAGCTCGCCACGAATCCTCCCGACACCACCACCATTGTCTCCAGAATACCGGTGCCCGTCCGCTGCGCCACATTTGGAAAGAAGGCCGTCGGGTAGACAGTTGCCGCGGCCACCGACTGCGGAGCTCAACAATCTGACAAGTTTGGCTCAGAATGCTCCAGGCAACACCTCCCGTTGCTCCCTATCCCCGGTATCCCTGACACCGGATCCAACACCAGATGAGCCCGAATTCTATGAAGAAGAAGAAACCGAAGAGGTCGAAGAAGACGTCGAGGAGGAGTACACACAGGAGGAAGAGGAGGTCGAGTACGAGGATACGCCTGTAGTGGTGACACCCCCTGAAGAGGTGCGACGTGTATCGCCCGAGATTCTGATCGCGCCACCGCCACCCCAGCCACGTCGTCTGTCGAAATTCTCGGTGCATTCGCCGTCGATCGAGCAGGTTAGTAGGGTTTACTCAATTAGCGTGACGGGAAATTAACGGGGAATGCTTTTTGAGCTCAGGGAGACCCATTTTTAGTTTTTGAAGGGGAAAAGAGTCTATACATAGCGTTTTCGACCGGATGTGGAGAGTCACTTCCGTCGACCAAGCAGCTCTTGGGGGGCTCACTTTTAGAGAAAGGGCGCTAACTTTTAGAGAAGAGACGTGTTCGTTTTCACTAACGAAAAACGTCACTTTGTTTATCAAAATTCTTTTTTTTCCCTATTTCTCGAGCCCCCCCCCCTATTCCATGAGCACGTGGGAATATCAAGAGTGTTGCAATGAGGGGATTCATCAGCCACCACACAACTAATCCCCAGTGTCCAGAAAGAAAGAATTTTAATCCTTGGCGGTGATTCCCCGTCTTGCTTTTTTGGTTCATCGAGTTCTCAGGAAACTAGTAGTCGCGGGGGTTCATGTGAGTCATAGTATGTGTATGTAACACGTTTATCAGTTGATCGTGACGCGGGGACGGACTTCCGGAGTCCTAGGTGGGTGGATGCTGGTTTAGGTTGAGGCTTAGGGCTTTTGGTCAGACAAGGGAAGTTCATGACGAGGCGGGTTGAACTTTTCCTACAAATTGGACCCAAGACACTTTCGACCTTGAGGATTCCAAAACTGCAATAAAAATTAGCAAAATGATGGGTTTCTTATAAGAGTTTAGGCAGTGTACAACCTTTGTCAGTGAAATGTCCAAAAAATATTCTGAGTAACATTTTTCTAACTCCGGTTTCTCAGTGGTATCTAAACCAAATTATTCAATTTTGATACCAAAAAATAGCTCTTGAAATTTTCTGTAACATTAGCGTATTTTGAAATCCCAAAATTTTGACACCGGTGTCTTAGCATAGGGTCAAACTCTTAGTGCAGGAGAGACAGGTCTGCAAGCGCGCTTCATTGAGACGAGGAGGGAAGCGTCAGAGGTCAAATGTTTAAAGTTTTTCAAATTTTGAATGAATTTTGGACAAAGTCTGCTCATTTTTGTATCAAAACGCGCGAAATTTCATGGAAAATTTGAAAAAAATGACGTTTTTTGGGAGCTTGAAGTTTTTTGGGAGCTCAAAAACGATGAACTAATTGTTTACTGGTGAAATTTGTAAATTTCCTACCAAAAAGTAACAAAAAACGCGGTTTTTTACTTATTTCTGTCATCTGTACCCAAAAACTTTTTTCAAGGCCTCAAAAACGAGCTCAAAACCAAATTTTTCACAATTTCTCCTGTACCAAATATCGCGACCGTTATACCATAAGATAGCCCTTAAAATTCTCTACAACTACCATTATTCAAAAATTTCAGAACCTCTTGAATCTCAGAGCTTCGAGCTTAGATCAAAAAACCACATACCCATATTTTTAGTCAATAACAAGTTTATTCCGCGAACGCTATAATTTTCGTAATCTGTATATGAAATCAGTTGGTCTCAGACACTCGACCTTATTCAATTACGGCGGGGGACTTGGTCTTTTTCACTCTCTCTATAATAAGAATGTCCTTTTTCCTAAAAAGGCGCCAAAACATTTGATCTGGTTGAGTGCCCCCCTTAGCAAGGAAAGCTTCTTCTCCTCCTCTCATATTTCAAAAGCCACCACCTCTTTTTGACGCCTTCTTTTCTCATCTGAATTCTCCTCTACTACTGCATGCACCTAACACGAAAAATACATGGGACACGTGACCCCGAAGTGCAATTCCAATGTGTGGTGATGAGCAGCACTACTCGACGCAACAACAACTTTTTCCCCTTTTTTTTCGAAAAAAGGGGGAAAAGGGGGGATGGAAAATTAATTCGAGTTTTATGCGAGAGCCTTTCCTTCTCCTCTCCTCTCCGCGCTTTTTTTCGTAAGACGGGGCAGTAGCTGGAGCAGTAGCACAGGGAAGCAAATGAGACGACGGGAAGCGGGTAATTTTGAGAAAAGAAGGTGCTTGAAGGGGGGAGGGGGGAAAGAGCATTGAGATGCAAGACTTATACTTCGGAAGAAGGAGAAGGAAAACAGAAATATAGAAGAGGAGGAACCAGAATTTTTGATATTGTAACTTTAAGGGGGTATCCCCTTGAAGAGGGGGGTGAGTCATCTGTGGCCTAGATTTCCGATTTGGGGTTCTAGGTCACCACCTGAATACTGTAATTCGGAAAATACAATTTTTAAACCAACTAAGTTAAAGCAATTTCAAAATATTCCTGATTTCTTGAAAAATTCGAGTTTTGAAAATTTCGAAATTTTTCGAAAACCTGTAACTTTCTTAATTTTTATCAGAATTAATCGATTTTACCTTCAAACAACAGGAAATTTTACAAGGATTCCTGCAAAAACAAACAAAATTGAAAAAGTTCAGTCAGAATACTCAAAAACGGCTCCAATAAGACCGGTGGCCGAGAAAATGCAAAAACTCGGCCACTACAGCTATTTTCCGAGTTTCTTAGTTTTTGAGCCAGATTTTTTGCGTTTGTACAATTTATTCAGTGGGAAAAACTAAAAGAGACTCGAAATCACTGAAAATCCCTAACTTTTGTACCGTGGCTGAGATTCTACACTATGAAAAAAAGTTAAGCAATTTAGTTTTTCAAACATTTTTGAAAATCTGAGGATCTAGAACCAGTAACTGAAATTTTAGGCTATTTTGGGTTCTAGTCCATCGCCTTGCCCTGGCCGAGAACCTCCACCATCTAAAATCTTACCGGATTCTAGGTCATGCATCGATTAGCCGTTTGACTCATACACCCTTTCCTATTCCATAGTACATGTACTTTGAGACCATCAAGATTTCCTTTTCTCTCTCCAATTTCTTGCCTTTGTCTATCCCCCATTGACCAGACATTGACATCACTGGAATCGAATGACCAGACGTAATTTGTCACCGAAACTTTTTTCTTTTTTGAGCTGTAAGCCTAAAAACTAAAAAACTTGATGCACTCACTCGTCATCTTTCGGACCACAACCACATTTCTTATTCATATGCATTTTTAGGGGGGCGCCCTGCCCCCTGCCAGCAGAAGAAATTCATATCCAGAGAAATTCTAAAGGGGGGGGGGGCAGAGCAAGGAAGAAAAAAAGCAAATCAAATTTCGACTCGTCAGAAGGCGGCGGTGACGATAACCCGCGGATCTCTGCGCCGGGGCTTTGTTTTCACGTTTTCAGTGTCAAAATGGGCGAAAATTGGATTTTCGCAGCTCGAAATTTTTGGAAAATAAGGAAATCTGTGAGACGGGGATGATGGCTAACGAGCCGGCGCCCCGCACAAAATTGATTCGATTTTGCTTTTGTTGTTTGTTTTCATATGGTGTGACACCTTGTGATGATGTGGTGTCAGTGGTGATGATTAGGGGATACGGTAGTTGGTCGATAGACTTTGGTGGTTTGAATGGAAATTGGTGATGAGCCAGGGAGGGGACCAGGGACCAGGGGAACTGTGGACATCCGGACAAACAGGCAGATAGACAGACAAACAGATAGGCACATAGCCGAACAGATTAATAGAGATCGAGGGTTCTCAAAGTTTTTGGGTTTTTGAGATTTTGGGACTCTCAAAACTCAAAATGTTTGAAAATTTGAGATTTCTGTAATTTTAAAAATCTTGAAATCCACGATTCAGAGAAATTCGGGAAGTTTTGAGACCAAGACATTTCGAAACTGGTCAAAAACCTGGAAAAGATGATTTTTTTCAAAAAAAAACTTTTCTCGGTTTCTAACCGTCCTGGTTTTAAAACGTCCTGTAAATATTTAAAATCCAGAAATCTGAAAATCAGAAAACCTTGAAATGTCTCACTTCCTGGCCCCTAATGCCCCAAGGCACCAAATTTTTTGACGTCCGGATAAACCGACAAACAGACAATTCCTCTTTTACGGTAACGTGGCCTAACAACTTTTCTAGGCCACGGCCGTGTACTTAGGGGTGCTGTACTCCATGGCCGCGCTTTCAAGTTGAAGGGTACTGTAGTTTGCCAGTTTATCCAAAACAACCCATTTCCTCCTCTTAACTTATTTCCGCCCTGAAAACCGAATGGTATATGTATAATTCACGCGTTCTTCCTTCCATCACAGACATGCAATCCCTTCCTCTTCACAAAAAAAACGAAAAAAATACTTGTTTTCATTTTTTTTCGTTTCTGCAGTTGTTTTTCCAGCGCCCGTTTGCGTGATGAGTTCTTTCCTGTGTGAGCCGAGAAAGAGAGAGCACGCTAAATGGGGAAAATATTCAAGTGCAGCTCACTTGATTTCTGATATTTTTAGTGGGGACTGAAAAAAAAATTCCACGAAAAACTCAAAAATTAAATAAATTTTGCAGATCACCAGCAAGTCAAACTCGGATACCGAAGCGGACCCGATTGCTCATGGCTTGGATCCATCGTTGTACTCACCGAATGCTCCGATTATTATTGAGAATAATAATGCGGTTGTGCATAAATCGGTAGGTTGGGACTATCCGAGGCTATTTTGGGTTTAAAAAATGCAGTTTTTGCAAAAATTTTTAAAAAAAACTGACTAACTTTGACCACCCATTTCCAACCTTTTTTATTACATTTTTTTTCAAATTTATATTTTTCTGGAAGATCTAACCTAGATCTCCATTTTTGTAGTTGACAATTTTTCAATAGCTACACAAGCTTTTGAGATATGCGCCTTTAAAGTTAGGTACCTGGGAGGGGAGACGCAAAGAAACGAGAGCACCTAACTGTCTGCGTCTCTCACATTTCTCTCCTGTCGCGCCCTTGAAGGTACCTATCTTTAAAGGCGCGTATCTCAAAGTCGTGAGGAGCTATAAAAAAGTTGTCAACTACAAAAATGAAGCCCTTGTTTTGATCTACTAGAAAAATATAAATTTGAGCTAATTGGACATAAAGGGGAGTTGTGACGGAATCTCAAAAATAGCCATTTTTTGCCAATTTTTAAACCGATTTTAGCCAATTTTAGACGATTTTTTTTGCAAACTTCAACATTTTTTTCAAATTTTCAATTTCCAGAGCGTCGCCTCAAGCTCGAGCCCAACACCCCAACAACCCCGCGGTCTCGGACTCCTCCACTGCTCCTTACTGTACTTTGCAGTCCGGAAACGTCTACGTGTGACAATCACCAAGATTGAGGGTGAGTTTTTAAAAAAAGTTCAAAGTTTTGATCTGGGGACTTCTAAACCTCTTTTTCAATCTTTCTTCTTTTTTTCAAATTGAATGACGTTTCTTTTTTTGTTGAAAAAGAAGAGAGATGGGAGCATCACAATAGTGTACACATACATGCAAATGACGTCTCGTCTCTTCTCCCAGTACTAAATCCATCCAGAATCTGAATCCGAATCGTTGTTGCAACAAGGGGGTCCTTCTTGTTGGTTCCTTGTGTTGGTCCTTGACCAATTATAACCCTCTAGACTACTTTTTGAAGGTGTCTGCGTCTCAACGTTTTTAAAACTTTTGAAACTTTTTTGCCATACACAACAAAAAACACGTCGAAAACCAAAGAAACCAAACAGAAACATTTTTTGAAAAGTGGAAGGGGGGGCCGGGTGCTAGATTAGAATCCCACGGGAATATATATCTGACTTCAACTCCAACCAAACCGGAAAAAGGAAAAAAAGAGTTTCAAGGGACCCGAGGAGAGTAATTTTATGCAGTTTTTTGATGTTACGAAAATGTTTTGAAGTGGTGACACACAGGGAGGAGAGACGCTTAATGAGTGGAGAGGGATGTGGAAATGCACGTATTCTTGGGGAAAACTTGTGCAGTAATTGTATTTTGTAGCGAGGAGTTTCGCACGGTTTCAAAATGTCTCGAATTTAAAACGTCTTAAATTGAGTGAAATATTTGAGAGGCTCTGATACGTGAGCAGAAATGGTCCCGTACATCCCAGGTTGGGTCTGTCTGTCTGTGTGTCTGTGTGTCAGGGTGTCCAAATGTCCATTGCAATTAAAAGAATTGGGAGTAGATATGGTCTACTTTGAGGCTTAGGAACTTAAATTTTCAAAAAAGGAAAATTTCGATGTTGGCTAATTTTCTTGAAATTAGGCTAGCTTAAACATGTCCCCCTAGAGTCCAATTTTGTCTCAGTATTTTAAATTTTAATTATTTTGATATATCAGACTTCGAGCTTTATTTTTGTAGTTGGCAGTTTTTCTCTATCTCTTCACGTTTTTAAGATACGCCAGTTTTTCCAATGATAGTATTTAGTTTTAAGAAAAAATTCACCAACTTCGAAGCTTCGCTTCAATCTCAAACTCTGATACAGTACTCCAAATTTATATTTTTTTAATAGAACAAGTTGAGGGCTACATTTCCGCAGTTGACAACTTTTTGATAGTTATTCACACTTTTGAGATATGCGTTTTCAAAAATGGGTACCTTGAAGCTCGAGGGAGCAGGAGAAGCAGAGAAGCGAGAGTGTCTAGCTTTCTGCGATCTCCTGGTTTCTTGCAAAAAATTCTGTTTTTCTATTTTCATGACCAATTTCCAATAAATCAAAAAATGTTTTAGCGGTCTCTCTCCTCAAATCCATCAAACCAGTCGTTCGGAATTCTACCATAAATCAATCGGGGGCCCTTTTCCTTCTTATTCTCCTTTTTCTCCAATAAGACATATGACTTTTCCCACCGACTCTCTCTCATTTCCCACGTGGCCTTCAGATTGTTGAAATGAAAAATGATGGAATTGACCAGAGGATCGAAGATCTTCATCTCAGCCTGATTAGAAATGCACATGCTCTTCTGATGGGCACTTTTGGTAGTGGGCTCCGCGAGCACAACCAAAACTTACTCATCTGCACTATTTAGCCTCAAGTGTATGTACACACACACAGAAAATGTGTGAGACGTCGTTTGGTTGTGTCCATCCATAAAAACCCGTTACATAGTCAATTTGTGATGCGCCAAGGGACTTTGGGCGCCGCCGGCCCGGGTTCGACGGGTACAATGGTGGGTGGGAAATGAGCGCCATGTGACTCTTGGCGAAATGCAAAAACCACGAAAAAATATGAAAATTTTGAAAACGAGAGGGGTTGAAATATAGTCGAAACGTGATAGAAGGGAAATTTTTGAACAATTTTGGGGAAAAAAATGAAATAAAAAGTTTTGAGAAAATACAGGACCCTAGAGCCCTAAATGACTGAAAACTTTGAGTTTTTAATTAACAAACTGTTAAATACTAACAAAACCCGTATCAAAAACGATCCAGGACAAAAAATCTGAATATGAAAGATTTGAAAAAAAAACCATTTTTCATTTTTTTTTTCAAATTTCGTCAAATTTGGCTGATTATGGATCAAAATATTGGAAATTTAACGAAGATAATGAATATTTTGTTAGTTTCAGCTATTAATCACAGGATTTAATATTTTTCGCTAGAAAAATAATGTGCCACGGTAGAGAGTCGAACCCCTGACCCTTTGAGCCGAAATCCTGTCTTTTTTTGAAAAAAAAACATTAAAAAAGTTTTTTTCTAATTTTGTCAAAATTGGCTAATTGGGGCTCTTAATTTGTGAAAAATTGATGCAAATTTTAAACATCAGATTACTGTATTTCGAAACATGGCTTTTTTTGAAAAAAATAACAATTTTGGACCTTGAACCTTAAATTTTGAATGCCTTTATCATTAAGCAGGTCGTTATGAGGCTCAAAACCTAGAACTTAAAACTTTGAACTTAAAACCTAAAACTTAGATGTATAAACATCAAAAAACTGTAACCTTCAAATTTCCCGGGTCTGAAATTAGAATTTTTTGAAAAACCAAAATTTTCCATTTCTAAAAAATCAGATCCATATGTTGACACTAATTGTGTTTTCCCTTTGTTTTCTTATTTATCCCCTCTCCCATGACTTTCTGCCTGTCACCCCCCTCTGCTCAAAACCTTCTTCTCCTCATAAAAAAACGACGAAGATGGAGACGTTGTTCCGGTTCGAATTAACATGCAATAGGATATTGAAAAGAGAAGAAAAGAATGGGAAAATATGAATAGCGAATTAGCGGTGGTGGTGAGGGGGGGGGACCAAATATTTTGTTGGTTTTTGCTCACTTCTTGTTAGGGGGGCTCAATCTCTCTTATGCTCCAAAGAGTTCCAATTGGCGGCACAATCAGATTATCGAGGAGGAGACAAACTGATTCAATTCTCGTTTTTCAGCACTCGCCGGGGAGCTGAAACCAGAAATGGAGATACATGCACTGTGTAAAGTGAGCATCCCCGGATTGAAGGGAGCCAAAGAGCAGACGTCGGAGACGAAGAGGGGAAGGGATCCAATGTTTAATCATGTAAGTTTGGAAGATTTGGATGAACGGAGAATTGAAAAATCAAAAAAAGTAGCCTCATTTGCTCCATCCTATTCATTTTTGGAGTTTTAAACGTTGGGAATTTTATTATTTCAGGGAAATATTAAATATTATGTTAGTTATGCTGAAAAACTGGTGTTTCCAAAAAACCATGGACCCATAACCTTAAAATTTCGAATTTCTCCAAAAAGAGCCGATATGGGTCACAAAATTCTGAACATTTCATGGAAATTCTGAATATTTTGGTAATTTTACCTGAAATTTTTCAAATTACAAGATTTAACAGTTTTTGTGTCCAGAAAAGGGTCAAAAAAACTTTTTTTCGAAAATTTTTTTCCAGTAGGTTTTTTCCCCTCAAATCACATTTACAGCCATGAAAAACTTAATGAACAAAAATTAAACGTAAAAAACGAAAAAAACGTTTTAAAAATATTCCAAAAAATATTTGCGCCACCTGAAGGAGTCGAACTCCGGACCCTCAGAACCGTAACCTCAAAATTTCAAATTTATCCAAAAAGAGGCGATATGGGGCGCAAAATTTCAGTAATTTTACGGAGATAACGAATATTTTGTTAGTTTTACCTACATTGGTTACTTTTTTTGGAAAAAATTGTGCTAGAGATGTCGAACCCATGACTGTTCGCGCATAACCTTATTTTTCAAAAAAAATGTAGATGTCCTGAAAAATTTTGTCAAAAATGTTTTTTTCTCAATTTATACTTTTTTTCTAAACCACAGATCGTTTGTCATTTTCTATTTTCGTCGCCCTCCTCGATTTTCATCAAGTGGTCCTTGTCCATATACAAGACAGCATAAATCTGAGCCCCCACCCCACGCCGCACACACATATTCAACATTCTATTTCGGCGTGTTGCATCACTAAATTAAAATTTCTCGAGTAGCAAAGAGAGAGCAAAAGATGACGTCGATGCAGCGAGATGGAGATCGGAAGATTATGGAAGGGGGTCTAGACGTAATTGAACCTGAAAATGTTGCTCTAATTAAAAAATTTCCGGGTTATAATTAGATCCGTTGTGAAGATCAAGTTAAGGGAGACATTTTTGTAGTTGACATCTTTTTGATTGCTCTTCACGTTAGAAAGATATGCGTCTCCAACGACAGCCTAGCTTCAAGGCGCAGGAGATAAATGGAGAGACGCAGACAGCTAGACACTCTCGCTTCTCTGCGTCGCTCCTCCTCTCTAGCTTAAGGGGCGCTATCTTCAAAGGTGTATATCTCAAAAGCGTGAATAGTTATCAAAAAGTTGTCAACTACAAAAATGTAGTCCTTTTTGAGATTTACAAGAATCTCAAATTCTTACAATTCCCTTCTTTCTCCCTATATCCCTGACAGAGTTACAAGAAAAACACGACTAGAACAATTAGAGGCTAATAGCCGTCTCCTCGCTCCTATTTGCATACATATGTATCTCTATTTTATTTTCCAGGAATTCTTCTTCGACAATGTGACACACGAGGAGCTGGACACGAAGATTGTCCTAATTACGGCGTGTCACGCAGGCGGCGGAATTAAGGGAAAAGACATTGTTATAGGTACGAGAGAGGCGAAATGAAGGGAAACGGATTTTTGTTATTTAGGTGAAGCGTCTGTGCCACTACGAGACATTCGAGAGATGAATACGAAGAAGGAGATCAAGTTTATCGAGGAGATCAAGGCGTTGGTTCCGAAGGTCAGTATATTTCCGAATTTATATTTTTCTGGTAGATCACATCTAGATCTTCATTTTTGTAGTTGAAAGTTTTTTCATAGCTATTCACGCTAGAGAGATATGCGCCTTTAAAACTAGAAGAGACGCAGAGAAGCTCTAGTGTCTGGTTTCTCTGCGTCTCTCTTCCCAGGTGCCTTTCTTCGTAGCCGCATATCTCAAAAGGGTGAACAGCTATCAAAAAGTTGTCAACTACAAAAATGAGTCTCTAGACTTGGTCAATTTGGATCATTTAAATTTGGGACATATGGGACATAATGTGACACCACGGGGACATGTCAAAGTTTACCAATTTTTTCACCTGAAAATGTTTTAATGGGAGTTTTTTAAAAAGCTTTTTGGAAGTTATCAGGTTCTCTCTTCTGTGAATAGTACCCTAAACTTCTAGCCATGGCCTAAGTTCCCTGAAACTGATGAGGACTAGTTTTCCCGGAGTTGAATTTCTAGGCCACCAAACAACCACTTTTCTTCCAGAAGCTCGGAAAAATCTACACCTCTTCCGTCATCGAGAAGGACTCCAAACGTTTGACAATCAATCTCAAGAAGGTCGACGCCCTGCCAAAGTGTGGTCTTATTGGTGCTCCAGGTACGTTTTTTATTTTTGCACAAAATTTTGTTATTTTGTGCTTGCCTTGACATTTCAATTCCCATTAAATTCGTATAGTCTTTTCACATTAGACCCTCCGCTGCCATGGGTGATTTCATTTCTTAATGAGGTTGAGCTGCTGACATGAGCTCTTGAATGAGGGGACAAAAGAATTGAAAGAAAAGGGGAAATTGAAGATGACAGGGGGACGAGCGATTTATGTGGGGTAGTAGCCGGATGGGTTGACGGGAAATGGATGAATGGGCTAGTTGGGGGCGAGGGACTTGGTGACAAATAGGATTTGAGGGATCTAAAATAAGGTAAATGGTGGTACAGTAAGAAAATTAGATTCTACTGTAGCTCTGGTTTGGGACACGTATATTCTTTCAAACGCCGCAAAGATTTGACGCCTGATACTGTTGAGTGCGTAGATTCCGAATCTAAAATGAAATTCTGCGAAATCCTTCTGTAAACCAAATCATGAGCCATCAAACTTTTCCTATGGATAATTCTCGGCTCACAGAAGGATTGGGCTGAATTTTTCTTCAGATTCGGAACCTAGGGACTCGAAAGTCTTTCTGCAGAGATCACATCCGTTTTGTAGCAAATTTTACGCTAAAATTTTGGTTTGCTATCAGGAATTCTGTGCTAAAAGTGTTATAATTCGGTTCATTTGGCTCGTGAAGAAATTTTAAATACAGATTCAAAATCCTCACGACGACAGCTTTCCAACACGCCTTTTGCTTGAGACATTTTTGCGTCTAGACTTTTAGAATCTTAATCGAATGGTCAGAATCGGGGTTAGCATTTCAAGTTTAGACAACAGTCATCGAAAATTTTACACTGATTCCGAATCTGTAATTAGTTTTGTAAAAGAAGTCTATAAAAAAGTTATTCACATTTTTGTGTGCATTAGGCGCAAAATTTACTTTTCACATACTTTTCCTGGAATTTTCTTCATTTGTCTTTCAAACCTTTGTCAATTTCTTACTTGCACGTTGATTAATAGCTGAATCACAGAAAAATCCCATGAAATTATCTGAAAACTCTAAAAATCCACACTTTTGCACCAAATGTTCACAACCTGACTTCCGTTGTACAAACTAAGTAGAGATTCGGAATCAGCGTAAAATTTTGTGGTATTTCGTTCTATACCTAAACAAAATGCAAGGTTGAAAAGCTGACGTCGTGAGGATTCTGAACCTGTCTTCAAAATTTCTTCACGATTAAAATGAACCGAGTTATGAGACGTTTGGTACACAATCAAAAACTTTGCGTGTTTTTTTTCTTTCCATTTTCCCACGCCACCCAAAAGTTCTGTTCCAAAAGTAGATCATGCTGCAAAGTCTCTTAATGAATATTAAATGACGCCGTTTTCAATCTCTTGGGGCCTCCCACTCAAAACCTCTGTGTACCCCACCAATTATTTGCTTTATGCGGCAAAAAAAACCGGGAGAGTCATAAATAAAAAATGAGCAGTAATAGGAAGGGACCCATTTTTTTGTATAGTCGAGGAAACGGAAGGGAGACGTCATCATCGAACATGACACGCTAACGGAGATCGCTTAAAGGCTGGAACATGAAAAAAACAAAAATCAAGGCTAGAAGACGTCAGGGACGGCATCAGAATTCAAAATTCAAAATTTCTCATTAATAACTCATCAAATCTCTTTTTGCAGACGTTTGCGTCAAAATCACGTTGACTCAAGGCGCCAAGACCCAGACGAAGTCCTCCAGAATCATTAAAAGTAGGTTATGATCTACATGGAATATCGGAGCATCGTTTGTTTGCAGGTACCTGTAGTGCGGTGTACAACGAGGCGGTGATGTTTCTTTGCGGGACGTCGAAGAACGACTTGGCGCAGACGGCGATTGTGATATCGGTGCATGACGCGCAGAGGTTGGTTGATTGAGGAAACAGGGTAGATCATATAAATTATCGATTGATTTTTAGAACATGCACCGGGGACGATACTATTGGATGTGCTTACCTTGGAGTCGGAGCTATCGATAAGTCGGAGATCGACCAGTGGAAAGGGACCACGGAACACTTGGGAAAGGAGTATAAGGTAAGGATTCTAAATTTGTATTCAGAATTTTTTAAAGGTCAAAATTAGCAGAGTTATGACTTTTAAGTTGCAGAGGCTTTAGTACGGAGCTTGAAACAGTGTATCTCGGCTCATTTTTGTTCTAGAACAGTTTTTAAAGGAGATTCAGAGTTTACATAATTTCAGCTTTTAGAAAATATATAATATGTATGCTTTGGAAAAGTTAGAAAGCGTGAATTTTCAAGATGAAACAATTTCGGAAAACTTTTGAAATTTTTTTTTTGACAAAGTGCTTTTTTGACAAGCACCAGTAACTCAAATTTTTGAGAGATTATAAAACAAGTTTAGATCTTTATTTTTGTAGTTGATAACTTTTCAATAACTCCGCCAACTTTTGAGATATGCGCCTTTATAGATTAGGAGGCGAGAGAGTGAGGAAGGGAGAGACGCAGAGAAGTGACAGTTTAAAGGCGCATATCTCCAAAGTGGGCGGAGCTATCAATAAGTTGTCAACTACAAAAATGAAGATCTAGGCGTGTACTGTAACATACATAAAAGTAATTATTGTGGGTTAATATCTGAGGCTGCATCGCGCTGTCAAAGTTAAAAAAATTAAAGAAAAATTGTTCTTTTTAGTTTTGATTTTTTCAAAACACTAAATTTTGAGCCTGGTGTGTCTGTTTATCCAGATTTTTACAAAATAAGTTTTCCGACTTTATCTAAAAGCTAGCCCTAAAGTATTGGTTTTAAAAAACTGAAAAGAAAAATTTTTTGCGAAGAAAATTTTTTCCGAAAAAAGTCAAACATCAATTTTAAGCACTCTTATTTAAGTTTTTCAGCCTATTTTAAACCAATTTATAACTCTCAAAACCTTCCAATCTTCCAGGGCAACCACACACTCAAAGCACCGCAAACGGCGCCACCCGTCCACGTGGCAGAAGCCAACGACGATGTTGCAGCGGACGACGAGGACTAACGTCTCCTTAAATTATTTGATCCATTTCATTTCCAATTTCCCGTACACCCTGTAATTTATCTAATCCCTGTCCTTCCCAAAACTTTTGTGATGTCTCATTAGCCGTCTTCGTATCTCTCACCCCCATCTCTGGACTTATGTCGAAGAACGATTTCTCTTCGTCTCCCTCCCCTAATTAACCAATTAAAATCGGCCTTGAATTAAGAAAAAGTGCCAAAAAACACCTTTTAGAATATCCTATATTCTCCGTTTACTCCTTCCTGGGAGATCTATCCATTTCATTGATACTTGTGTCCCGGCTTTCATTCCTAATTTTTATATGATTTTTCAAAATGTTCCATATCGAGATATTTTGATATTTATAAGTTTTCTCAATCCTTTTCAATCTCTCATAATTCATTATCAAATATGAACTTTTTGCGGTCAAAAACTTACAATTTTTTGGTTTTTTAGGTTCTAAAAATAATCTGAAATTCATTTAAGCAAAAACTAGATAGAAAACACTAAAAATTGCATATATTTTCCAAGAAAACAAGTCCTCCTGGGAAAATTGGGAGTTGAGATAAGGTGCAGAATACGTGCAATTTTCGAGTTTTTAGAAGACAAAGTGGAAAAAGTGGAAACAACATGTGTGAGGGGACCCTTCTTAGGATATATATGTTGTTGATGTTTAGAGGCTGTGGAGAAAACTGAAAATGAACGAGGAGTGGACTAGGGTATATGGAATAACATTTTTTATTGTCTAGACTGGGGTCATTGAGACACAAGGGAAATCTGACGGAACGATAGATATGACGGAGACTGATATAGGGATCTACTTGAAGATCTATGTCACAGTCTCAAAAAATTCGGTTTCAAAACGTCCCTAGACTATATATCCGATTTTTTGAATGACATTTTCCAGGAGAGCGGATACTGTATTGCTTTAAAAAGTCAAAGCTATCTTGTTAGAATACCAGACGCTACAGTACCTCCAGGGTTACAAAAAAAACTTCTCCAGCGTTCCAATGCCTATTTTTAGAGGCGCATATCTCAAAAGCGTACAGAGCTATCAAAAAGTTGTGAACTACAAAAATGGAAATCTCGACTTGATTTACTGAAACAATGCAATATTGGAAAAGAATTAACAGGAAGGAAGTTTATGACGCTATGTCAAAATTAATGAATTTTCAATTTTTTTTTAAATCGGAAGATGATAGTTTTTGTTTGGTACTTATGGTATTAGGACTTTATTGTAATAATATACAACTTTTTTACGCACTCTCCCCAGAGAGTTACACATACGAAGATTGGCGAAGAAAATTTCAAAAAAGTTTATGTGCTTGACATGTCCTCTTGGTGTCACACGTTGTCCCAAATTTAAATTTATACTGTAGACGAAGAATAGGACAACATTTTTCTAGTTGACAACTTTTTCATAGCTCTACACATTTTAGAGATAAGGGCGCTAAAAGCGACATATCTAACCGTATATTTGCCCTTCCTGCTTCCTATGTTTAAAGGCGCATATCTCTAAAGCGTACAGAGCTATCAAAAAGTTGTGAACTACAAATATGGAAATCTCAACTTGATTTGACAACTTTTTGTACGTACTTTCCCTAGCGAGTTATGCATACACCCTATCATTCCAAATCTAACACGACGGTTACTGTGCGTATAACGCGATTTTTTAAAAGGGTTTAGGGGAAATTTTTGAAATTTGAATGCTATAAAAAACCTTAACTGTGCTGAATTCGGTAGAAAACAGTTGATTGATTAATTTTTGTATACTGTATGAAAACTTTTTTGCTATGCGCCTTTAAGATACGGTAGAATTTTCACTGCTGAATTGTCTGGTTACATATATGTTTTAGAGTTTATACTTTTCTTTTAGATCAAAAATCGGGCTACGTTTTTGTAATTGACAATTTTTAGACAGCTGTTCAAGCTTTCGAGATATAGGTGCTTTTTGAGAAAAGTCGCTCTTCCTGCTATCTATGTTTGAAGGCGCATATATCAAAACTGTAACATATAACTATCAGAAAGTTGTCAATTAGAAAAGTTAAGCCCGATAGCTCCCAGCTGCTTATTTTTATCTGAAAACTTCACTATTGCTCCAGTACTCTACCCATGCTACTTCACTGCAATCTGACCTACTTTACTCTCACAAAACCCTCTTTTCTCCATCTTCTACATACTTCTACTACAAAATCTTAAAAACATATCAATTTCCCCTCCATAATGGGCGTAAAACTACTCATCCGTCCGGTGTCGAATGTCACACCCAAAGCTTCCTAATTTGTTTATGTGTGAAGAAAAGGACGGGCGGCTCATCTCTTTTACTCATTTTCATTTCAATTGATGGGCTCTTGTTATCCCCACTCATTACTCTTGTTGGACCACCCCTACTCTAAATCATCCTTGACCCCCCTTGTCATCCCCCAATGACCATATGCTCTTACGATATGGGCTCTTGAGAGGGTATTAGTGGGATTGACATGTTCCAATGTTTGTGTTGTTGGGTTATGTCATCTGTTGGTTTTAGGAAATTGTTTTTTGAATGTTGATGGGTTACTGTAGAATCCTTTTCTTCCAAAATCCTGGAAATCCCTTAAAATGCAAAAAATGACCGAGCAAATTGTAACATGTCTCCCAGATCCCATGTTTTGTCCCAACTGTCCCAAATTTATATTTTTCTAATGGATCAAATTACGAGCTTTATTTTTGTAGTTTACAACTTTTAAATAACTTTTCAGGGTTTTGAGATATGCGTCTTAAAAGAAACATACTTTAAACGCGAAAAATTATTTTGGAAAATATAGTTTTGGCAAATGTCCCCCAAGTGTCACTCTCTTTCCCACATGTCCCATTTTTGTATTTTTCTAGTTGATCAAATCCAGGACTACATTTTTATTGTTGACAACTTTTAAATAGCCTTTTAGGGTTTTGAGATATGAGCCTTAGAAAAAACTTAAATAAATTTTGAAAATGCAATTTTTTTCAAAAACATCGAAAATTGCCATGTCCCCTTGGTGTCACTTTTTGTCCCATATGTCCCAATTTTATATTTTTCTAGTAGATCAAGTCAAGGGCTACATTTTTGTGGTTGACAATTTTCCGATAACTCTAAAGGCTTTTAAGATACTGGCCTAAAAATTAAACTCTGAAAAAGTAGTCTGTCATTTGTTCAAAAAATGTGTTCAAAAACGTTGTATTTCCCGCCAACACCAACTACTACTCACCACTACTCACAAATATGTATATTTTTAACTTTTCATTTTTTCGACTAAGGAAAAAAAAAACTAATTCCATTTTTTGAGTCCATTTACTACCTACTCCTCTTTTTTCTTTCTTCACTTTTTATGGCTTTTTCTTCTCCTTTTTTCCAACTTTTTCTCTATTTTCTAGAAGACGTGTCGTATGAATATCCATACAGCATCGATATGAAGTTTATGGACTCTCTGAAATTTGGAGGCCCATGGGCTCTACTTATCGTGTCGATCGGTTGGATTTGTTATCAGAATGTGCAGATTCAGGAGTTGCAGGTATACTGTAGTTAAGTGGCGCTCGAAAAATGGCGTTTTCAGGCCAACCGTCATAAACGAGAGCTGAATTCGAATTGGTTGCCAAAATCCGATGATGATACCACTATCTTCATGCCGATTTATGCACAAGTGTCGGTTAGTTGAAAAGGGTGGTCTAGGATTCCAAAATAAAAATAAACTTTTTGTTGCCAAATCAGGAAAGTTCCAAACACGAATCTTTTGAAAAATTGCTATGTTTGACATGTCCCCTTGTTGTCACATTTTCTTCCACCTGTTTTAACTTTATATTTATCTTAGAGATGAAGAATAGGGCTATACTTTCATAGTTGACAACTTTTTGATAACTATTCACGCTTTTGAGATATTCATTTTTTAAGATAGCAAATTTTTAAACTTTATATCAAACTAGAGACGATGATACAAACTTAATTTAAATTGAAAACAGTTTGAATTTATTTTCATCTTGTAGAACTAAAATAGGGCTACATTTTTGCAGTTGTCAACTTTTTGATAGCTCTTTACGTTTTTGAGAAATGAGCGGTCAAAGTTAAAAAGGCGAGAGAGCGTGCGAAACGAGGAGGGCGTCTCGCTTCTCTGCGTCTCTCGCCTCTCTCCCTGCGCGCACTGTAAAACAAGGCTATCTTTAAAGGTTCACATCTTAAAAGTGTGAATAGCTGTCAAAAAGTTGTCAACTACGAAAATGTAGCCCTATATTTGATCTATAATAATAATATAATATTGAAAATTTTGGATAGAAACGGAAGAAGTTATTCAGATTTGAAAAAATCTTATTTTTCACATTTATAAGGTGGATTTTTCAGAAAAAACACATTCGAAAGGTGTGCATGGAGCACTTCCATTCCTTCAAACACTACCGTGAGCTGGAAAAACCATCAACTCGCCAACCATTCCCATCCGTGGTGAAGGAGCTTAAGAGAAGTGAGCTCAAAATTGTGATCTATCTATTCAGAAAATTCCAGAATGCTCTGCGGAGGTCTCATTCGGCCAACCTGTCCTAATCGGTGAACGTAAAAACGCGGAAGGCTGTGCGTATTTAGACGGTGGTCATTGGCACGTCTGTGAACTATCCCATGGATACACTATGCTCTCATTCAAGGGAAATCGGCGGCTGAATAGTTCGGAGACACGGGCGGTCCAGTTTCTACCGTACCCCTTTGATGGGACAGATAACATGGTGTATAATAACACAATGTGGTATAGTGAGAGTGATCGGTTGATAGCCTATAATTTGAAGACGGAGAAGGCAAGCTCGATTTATTTGAGGACTTCTTTGGTAAGTTTTAACATTTAACTGAAATATCAAATTAAAAGCTACATTTTTGTAGTTGACAGATTTTTGATAGCTCCGCCCACTTTTAAGATATAAATATCTCCCGCAATAAATATTTGCACCGACTTTGAGAGGCCCCCTTGAAATCTTGTTTTGTTCCCATTGTCCCAAATTTATATTCAACTGATAGATAAGTTTCAAATCTTCATTTTTGTAGTTTACAGATTTTCGATAGCTCCGCCCACTTTTGAGATATGCGTTTTTAAACATAGCATAGCAAAAAAATCTGAAAAATCTCGCACTAATTTTTAAAGACGCATATCTCAAAAGCTTGCAGAGCTATCAAAAAGTTGTCAACTACAAAAATGTAGCTCTGTTTTTGATCTACCAGAAAAATATAAATTTAAACAATTCCTTACAAAATTGGCTCCAATACACACTTTCAAAGTTTCAACAACGTTTTTGAGATCCAAAAAGTTAATTTTTTCAAAAAATTTTTAGGACCCCATCTACGCCAACTCCACCTCCCGCCTAGACGTTCAAGCTGAAGAACACGGAATCTGGGTTCTCTATAGACGACGTGACGAGAAGATTCTCTCGGTCAGCCGGGTGAATGTACACACAATGCAAGTGAGTGTTTCTCCTTCCCCTCCGTTTTCCCTCACTAACATCATGCACTCGCGTCTCCCCTCTCCTCGTGGGCCTCCACAGGTGGTTGGCGTGCGGACCGCATGCGGATTCAGTCTCATTTTCCGCCGGTATAGAGTCCGCGGCGGCAATATGGCCCGCTACGGACTCTATATGGACGCAGTGTGGACTTCGGGAAAAGGGGGAGATGTGGATGGTGGAACTTCGCGCGCGGACTCAGCGCGGACCGTATATGAACTAGCAATGTCGTCCACGTGGTCTGGTCGTGGACGTTGGTGGCAGCTCGCGGAGAACATTATTTCACTGAAGTTTGGTTTATTGTACTGTTTTCTATCAGAATTTATCTAAAGTTTGTAATGCCGGCGACAATCTTCAAAGATTTTCAATCAAAGCGAAAGCGGGTAAATGGTGATGATAATTTAGGCAAGTGTTTCACCTCAAAGTAGTGGTAAGATGCAAGAAAGTTTACAGAATTTAGTAGCCCTAGGTTGAATGAATTTTCCGACAATCGGCAACCGCCACGTCCGAGTCATGAAAGTGAATCAGATGAGATGTTATCAAATGCAAGTGATACGGATGACACAAATCTTACAATGGATTTGGGGGAGATGAATGTTGAAGTGGATGATCAAGGAAATTGTTTGAACTCGATGACTTCAGGTACCAATATAAATGGAGAGTGAGAAAACGGAGAAGAACTGTCATTTGTAGATTTGATGAAGGACTTGAGGGATTGTTCTGACAAAGTTCTACAATTTCTTGCCTCGGCTTGTTTGGAGCGTCTATCAGAAAATGGTTATTAAAATGATTTATATTGTTCCATATCGGTTTTGAGGATAATTTTAGGGTTTGAACGATTCTTATCTACACACGACGATGACTTTGCTGATTCCGTTAGAAAAATCTGGAGTTACAAGAAAAACAAATGCACTGTTTCGTATTACTGTAACACATGTGGGTCCAGTGCAAAAGGAGAGACGATGTGGTAGGAATTACTGTGTGTTTGCAACTTTGAGATGAACCATTCAGCTGTAACGAGTACCCGGCCAAGTTTGTGAGAAATGGTGTTATGCCCCAACTACAACAAATAATGTCTACCTATGTATCTAAAATTGTATCTATTAGACAAGATTTAAAACAAGGAAGACAACAGACTCATAATTTGGCCGCACAGTTCTTCACTCCATTGCGATGCTCGGAAGAAAGTGAGTATGAAATCAGATTGTCTGGGATATTGTCAGTGGATGGGGTCGCTGTCCCAGGGACTTCGAAGTGAGTGTTTCATTATTAATTGTAAATTAGTGGCCGTTTAACAGGAAACTGTGGCCAATTTCTATCATGCTAGTAGATCTTCCCACAAGCGATATGCAAAAGAGTAGCAATGTGATTTTGGAAGGAATGATAGAGAGCAGCAGCAATCCATCTACAACACTGTGGAACTCTGTCTTGCCGATTATATTGAGCGATTGCGAGAGCAGAGAAGGATCCATTGGAATGTATAAGTACAAACTTCATATCGTTACCGTGAGCGCGGATCAGCCGGTAATATACATATGTGAAATGAATTCGATGAACTATTCAGGCAAAACGTAGTCTCTTCGGCATGAAAGCGCATCATGGATCTCTTTCTTGCTTTTTCTGCCTCTCGGCAGGCACGTTTTACAAACTAGGAGGAGAAAGTATAATGTTTCATATATAATTCAATTGAAATTTTAATTCAGAACGAGCTGAAAAGAGACCAGACAGTCTTACCGTATTAGATTCAGAACGAGGATTGAATGGGTTTGGGAATGTTTCTGCTAAGATAGTACAATTTGTTAAACCATACGAAACACCCATAGATTGTTTGCACAATCTGGGGGAAGGAGTCTACGAGAATGTAACCAAAGGTAACAGAACCTGAAGATTAGAATAATACGGAATCTCAGAACTTTTCTCCAAAGTGAATAAGTTTACTCCGAAATCAAATTTGTTCGAATGTGACTCCAACACCTTACAAACTGCTCTAAATTCAGTTATTCTCCCTTCTTCCTACTCCGAAATTGGTAACTGTAGAAATGGATCAGACAAAATTTCAGTAAGAGTTGAAGTGTATACATTTCGAATTTAATCGTCTCATTCAGTTTTTCCGTCTACCGCTAGCACTGGTAGCTGTTCAATCTGAGTTTCTGAAGCCTCAAGCTCGATTTACAATTGTTGCTCTCTCGATGATTGCCAATAAGATATATACAACTGGAAAAGGCCCTGCATTGTTTGACGAGCAGATGTGCTCCGCTGCTCTCTGGTTTTTGAAAGAGGCCAGCGAAGAGTACTTGTCTTGCAAAACTCATGTGGGTTTAGAGGAGGAGTTAGTATCTACTGTATTGTTGATTCAGGAAGTACTGTTCCATTTGCCTGATGTTGTTCATACATTTGGGAACATTGGCCCGCTTGGCACATTTGCATTCGAATCTTCCTATCAATTTGCACTTATGGGTTACAGTACTAGAATGACACGACACTTCTCGGAGACAGCTTGTGCTAGGTGAACAATTCTCACCTCTAATTTCTATCAATTAGAGGATGTTCAGAATTCTTATACACAACGCGATCAGACGAGAAGTTTCTCGACGGTTTGCTGAAAATCCATCCCCGAGCCTCAAAAAATTTGTCACTTTCACCAAGGGGTTGACGCCACAACAAGTTTCTTACAATAACGTCATTAGCTGCCAATTGGAAAGTGTTGATGAACCGTATGGTGAAGGAAACACTCTATACGGATCACTATCTTTGCCTTGTGGGAAACTGAAATCAGAATATTACGAATCGAGCACTAAGGATGACGTCTTCTTTGCTGTGAAAGAACAAGGACACCTGGAATGTTTCAGATTTGTTGCGGCCATGGTGGATGCTGGAGAGATAAAAATAATAGCAGAGCCTTTCAATGAGATTAATGTTGCCAATCAGTTTTCCTCCCTCTCCAAGGCTCTTCAGGAACTGGATAACACTGATCTTTATTATGGACAAGAAGTGATCCGAATGCTAAAGGAATTTGAAGGAGTGAAATATTGTCAACTGTCGGAAAGAAGAGTCTTAGTTCCATTGAAATCTGTCATTTCTCTTGGTTGTTACATAGATTGTGGAGACGGACTCTGTGTGTTTGCCGCAAACGGAACAATGATTCACAATTAATACGTATTATCTGTTATTTTTCTCTTTTTTCCATTCTCAATTCCGTTTATTTCGTTTGAATTTTATTCTTTCCCTCCAAAAAATGTCGTGGCCGTCCTATGAAATGTCGGCCGTGTACTCCTCTCGGACGATTTCCTCTTGTTGTCTTTGTGGGTGGTCCGGCGCCGGATGGTTTCCGTCGGTTTCCTTTTTTTTCCCGATAAACTTCTATTTGTTTTACTCAACAATGATCTCGATGTTAACGAATTTCTAAAAAGACGTCTCCTTTCAGAAATCGTACTAATGGTCTTCACTCGACGTAAAAATTTGGAGAACTCACCCGAAAAAGCAGGTTTGAAATCTGCGAAAGTATCGAAGAATGGTGGAACCGCTCGCAAAGTCATCAGAAGTGCCTCGAAAGCCGCCTTCAAAATTGATAGAGTGTCCGAAACTGAAAGAGTGACAGAAAATGAAAGAGAAAATTCGTTGAAACCAACAAGTCCTGAGAGAGACGTGGAAACTGCTGCCTTCAACGATGACGAAATGCAAGAAAATGTCACTCCTTATTCTCTATCGAATCCGGTTTATCAAGAATTAGAAAACGTTCGCCATAACGATTTTCTATTTGCACATGTGAAAGTTTGTAACATTCGCTTTTACTAATTAGCTTGAACCTTTTTCAGGGAGAACACGCATCGACACCGAAAATTCCAAAATTAATCCCAACTCCAAGATTCGTGAAAAAAGAGAATTATTCTACTGGTTCTTTTCGTGGTCTGAATGAAGAGTCTACAAGTAACTCGTCGCCGTTCTCTAATGGATTGAAGGATTACCCTGTCGTCGTAACTCCTTCTCAACCGTGTCCAACCCCTTCATATTCCCACAGACTTACGCCTTTTTATTCTGAAACAGGAGTTCGTGAGCGACCGACTCATTTTTCAACTCAAAACAATACATGGGATCCCGTGGGTTTCGCCGCAAACAATTTGTACGATTTGACAACTGGAATTCCGTTGCCACGACTAGAATGCGAGGTTCGCTTTTCCCTTTTCCTATAATAAGTTACATATTCAAATTTCAGGAAAACCTCACAAAGTTGGCCAAGAACGTGCGTGACACTGACTACTACGTTTTCCTGCAACTAGCTCAGAGATTCCACAATGTGAACAGAGACATGGAAATGTTAGCATTGGGACAGGCTTTCAACGCCGCAATGGTATCAATGCAGGTAAGTGAAGTTGTTATGAAACCATTTTCAGCTGAACAAGATGACTTCTCGACTCCGCCAAGCCGAACAAAAGAACGAAACTCTGGAAAGAGAGGTTGACGACTAATTCACTCGTACTTCCATTACAACTTTACTGAATTACAGTCAGATATCATCAAAGGCATTGGATTTGATTTGAAGAAAGCCACAGAAGTGGAGGTACCCGTGGAACTTCCTTGCCGAAAAACCTTCAAAATATCAACAATCATTACTGCTGTGGAGGCTTCAAAATGGACTTCTTCCCGATTCTATGGTGATTCGAAGAATTTATTTCGATTCGTTTTCAAAGCAGTAAGTCTTGACAATAGATTACACCTGAATAACATTAATCCGTTTCAGATTGCGAAACGAGACGATTTCTTCGCCGGATACTCAGCCCAGGACAATTCGAACGTCGGATACGTACCATATGGGGACAAGTTCTACAAACCGATTGTCGGTACGTTGCAAGAGAAACATTTGAAATATCATTCATTGCTTTGCAGATTTCGTCCTTGCCGGTTTCAGACAGCCCAGAGACGTCAACACGTTGACAAGCCTTCACTGCGCCGCTCGAGAGTCTATGACAAATCTATTGTAAGCAACATTTCCTTCCGATTTCCATAAAACCTCAGTTTTTGCAGAGACAGATTCCGCAAGGAATACAAAGAGAAGATGCAATCAACAGCTAAAGAAGTCGCCGACTCTCTAAAAGATCACCTCTTCCACCTTTCCCTGGTTGAGGACAGTTCGTATCAGTAAGTCTCATCGTAATCTTCATAAATTTTCATTTCGTTTCTTTTCAGGGAACCTCTGGACTTCACCGACTCCTCTCCAGCTCATGCCGACTTCACCTGCTTGAAATAACCAGTTGAAGTCAACCTAATTCATTCAATTGTTACACTTTTTCTTGTTTTTTTCGATTTTCTTTCGTTTTTGTGGAAATAAATATAATTAAATAATAATCATTTGCTCTCGTTTTCATCGATTAAAGCAGGGAGCGGTATGGGGAGAGGGGAAGGGGAGGGAGGAAGGAGAGAAGCAACTTTGTTCGCGCGCGGACTCCAGACGGACCGTATATGACGCACACATATCGCCCATTCCTAATTCCTATAGAATCCACGCGCGAGCGCATATATGGTCCATATTTCGTCGCTGGCCAACCACCTGTGTCCTTAGCTCAGTTGGTAGAGCGTGAGACTTTTAATCTTAAGGTCAGGGGTTCGAGTCCCCTAGGTGGCTTGATCTTTTTTGTTTTTTTAAATTTTTTTTTGTTAAAATTAATAGAATTCTTAACTTTGTTGAATTTCAGATCGTGTCCAACTGGACTCTCCCCTCCATTGACACTTCCACTATGTGCAACGCTTTTGTCAGATGTGCTATACTGTACTCTGTGGAGTGTGATGGGACAGTTACCCCGGTCTATGATTTCTATAGTCATACGTATATTCAAGGACGGAAAACTGTCTGGGAAGGATTGAATCAACCGATTGGAAATGTGCAGTATGATCCGAATAGCAAGGCGATCGCAGTGTATGCGAATGCGAAGATTTATAAAGTTCCTGTTTTGCAATAATTTTTTGGTATCGGGGGCCGTGAAAAAGTTAGGTCACCTTTTTCCCTGATTTTTTTCTGAAATTATATTTAAAAATGATTTATTCGAAAATTTCAGTAAAAATATTCAAATTTAGAATTTTACGCATTTGGCAAAATTTTCGGTTGTAGAGGCCGTGCAAAAACTCATCCATCACAAATTTTGTCGTTTTTCACCGTTTTTTTAAATTCAGAGCCAATTTCAGACAGCAATGAAGTTCTTAATTGAGAAAAATTGAACAAATGATTTTTGAAACTATTTTCGAACATTTTTGTGGTTTCGATCAAAATCATTTTTTTCACAAAATTTTCGGGGAAAGCATGCGTTTTAGCGGAAAATTTTCATTTAACCTTGCTCACTGTAATTTTCGTTAAATTGACTTTATGTAACATTTTTTGAAAAAAAACTTTGGGTAAAAAACAGTTTTTTAGTAATAATCCTATCAATCTCAATTTTTAACAAAACTTTTATTAAAAATATGCGTTTTCAAGCAAATAGCGTCAATCTGTCGTTAAAATTTATTTCTTGAAAAATGGACTCTCAACCGTTTTATCCTAAAAAAGCGAAAAAATAAAAAACATTTAATTTTTGATTCCTAATATTAATTCATCTTAATTTTCAATTTTATAAGTACCCTGATTCTCTCAACTGGCCTAACTTTCCCACGGCCGCCGACCTCAATCTTCAGTTCATGAACTAACTTTTTAAAGTTTTTCAAATAAATTATATATTTTTTCTTCTACAACTACACATGTTTTTTTCATTTTCATCTTCGTTGAAACTTGCCAGAAAAAAAGAAATATCAAAAAAAAATGCAGTGTTCATTTTTTGATTGCAGACAAAAAAGAAGACGAGAAAAGGGTAAATGGATTAGATCAGTTTTTTCGAGTGTATATTAGCATGTCGTCTTTCTCATGCATCCCGTTATTTGTCTCCTTTCCCGTCAACTCCTTATACCTAAAACAAATTCCACAGATATTTCTCAATCAACACAATTCGATTCTCACATACTTTTCACTCAGCGATAGTGGAGTTCTATTTGGAAATCTCTCTTGGAATTCTTGTCTTCTAAAAACAAATATAGGGACATCATGCTTGAAATTAGTTCCTTCTGCGTTACGAACCAATCTGACGAGATCGTGACAATCCTCATCGGTGAATTTGCTCATGTTGCTGAAAGTAGAAATTTGGATAAATATATTTTAAACGGAGCAAGTGATTGTGGGACGCCTCGTTGGTTTTTATAGAGACTGCTGATAAGAATGGAGTGAGGAATATATGTAGAGTGACGGATGCTGTGCAATAAAAATACGGTAATAAAAGAAGGGAACTGTCGGCAGTTCTTAAACAAACGCCGGTGCTATTCTGAGTCATTTTCAGTCTTCTCTATCAGTTTACTCACAAAAAAGAACAAAATGTGCAACAGTGGAAGTATGAACCCCAGGAAACATGAAAAAATAATTTATTTGTTTTGAAACTCACAAACAGATAAATTAAAACACATAACTCAGAAACATTTTCTTCAGAATGCCAGTGTTTTTCTGGTTTGGAGAAAATTTAGTGCCTTGTTTTTATAGTTCCGTTGCTTTTTATGGATGGTTTCTAGAGAGTTAAGACTTGATCTGAAACGCACTTATTATCCAAATTGATTGGAAAGAACAGAGGGAAAGCCTCCGAGTGACCGGGGGAGTTATGGAAGGTGAATTATGAGAAAACGCTGATTCCATATACACCCTGTTTTTGCCTTCGAGGCTTGGTATTTGAGAAAGTTAAAGTTTGGTGAAATGGAGAATTAGAACCTCATAAACACGAGAAAGAAAGGTAACATTCTGTCATTTTTTAGTACTTTGGCCTTATTTTTCTCGAATACCAGATCTCGAAGACAAGAATTAAATATATATTTGAAATCATTGTTTTCTAAGCTTTCCAATGGTATAAGTTATGCCCCATAACTTCACGGTCCCCTGGAGGTCTTACCCGGTGAGAATTCGACAATGTTATGCAATCTAAAAATTGTTATCCGAGTTTAGCGTATCAATAAAAACTTGGTGTATCAGAACTTTATTCGAATATTACTGAAATCACAAGAAATATAAAGTAAATCTAGATCGAACATCAAATCAGACATTCCAGTGCCCGATCGCTCTCAATCCACCTTCGAGAAAAACACGGATTCTTTCCTCTACAGTATCCTGAAAATTTTTTGTATAAAAAACCCAAAAAGGACGCAGATTGTTACCTCGTCAGCATCTTCATTATCAAGATTGACTGATTCCATACGCTGCATATATCTTATACCGCGAGCTCCAAGATTACGAGTTATTTCCTCTAAATCAGCGAAAAAATCAACAAGTGGTTCTTCCTCTCCGTCACTGTCACTTTGCTCATTTTGAAGTTCCTCTGCACCTGGATCCACGTTGTCTTGATTTTCAGCTTCATCTGGTACGACGACGTCTGCAGCTGCTGGAGCCACAGGATCACTAAAAAATGAAAAATGGTTCAAACGACACCAAGAAAAATTATCAAAGACTAACTCTTCATATTCGAGCTGCAACTGACGATGATTTTTTTTTCTTCTTTTTTTTTTCAGTTTTGGCGTTTGGTTTGAAAACGTCCGCTGCTGGAGTCACTGGATCACTGTAAAATAAAAATTGGTGGAAACCGCATTATTAAAGAAAAATGATCAAAAACTCACTTTCCAAATTCTACTCGCAGTTCTTCTTTCGTCTTTTTTTTAACTGCCAAATCAAAGTTGTATCTGAAATTTTTTATTATTAAAGACCACTTTCACAAGCTACAGAACGGTGCAGTGAGGTATACGCTTTGACCGTTTTCAGTTAAAATTTTCCAACTTCAAGAAGGTGGTACGGTATCACTGGTTGTCCCACAAAGGTAGACCTTCATTTTTGTAGTTGACAATAATTTCTTCTATCACCCTTCCCTAGAGAGTTACATGACGACAAAGTAAATTTTCCCTCAAATCGTTTTATTTCCGTGCAAAATAGAGTGATTTTTGAGCTGTTTCCTTAAAATGACCATAACTCTCTAGGAATTGTCTGTACAAAAAAGTTGTCAACAACAAAAATGGAGTTCTACTTTTGATCTGTACGATCCATCAAAGATCTACTTGATTGGACAGTTAGAACTGCCATGACACCCTCTCAAAGTTGGACATTTTCCCCTGAAAAATGCAAAAGTGGATAGCTTTTTTTCTGGTACTGTAGCTTACGGCACGGTACTGTACTTCTTAATGAACAAGTAATTGTCCACTCAAACCATAATTCTCTTTGAACATTGTTACATCGCTAGGTGGCAGAAGAGTAGAGTATAAATAACCATTTATTTTCTTGTGGAATAACCGAAAACTACTAGTATGACCTCAGGGTTAGGCGATCACTAGGCTAGGCCATGCTAGTTCACGCCACAACAAACATACTTGGAATAAAGAACAGCCGGAGTCCTGTTAGAATTGAGTTCATCCTTTGCACCCTTAAATACATACAGAGGAACATGACGAGTTATAAAACGTCCTCCTCGATTGAGCACATAGTTCACAAGAGCTCGACTTTCCTCCACTTCAAACGGTATTCTCGTTCTTGGTTGTTGGCGATCGCCCATTTTGCTGGAATTACATTATAAACGGTCCCGGTAAAAAGCACATTTGGTTGAAAAAAACGGTTTGCAAGCATGTGATTGAATGTGAAAGTTTGGTCGGATTTTATAGGGACTGTACCATAAAAACGGTGATAAAAGAGTGAAGCAGTCTTCAGTTCTTCAACAAACGATGGGACTATGTTGAGTCATATACAAATTTGCGTACTAACAAAAAAGTTATTTTAAACACATAGATCACAGTACATATTATTGAAAGCCTTGCAGGTGCAGCAAAATTTGTTCAGATCGACCGATTTCAGTGAAAGTAACAAAATGCCTTTATTTGTATTTATAGTACCGCTCAGACTCAGGTATTTTTGGCGAAGGTTGTCTGTTATTTTCCACATTTACTGTAGATTTTTCGTTGTATATTGTATAATTGTAATTTTTACTACAAATTATTTCCTTCTCCTGTATTCTCATTCCCCATTTTAAAGTTTGTTCTAGTTATTTATATCCTATTACTTCCCATAATTACTGAAATTGTAATTGAGTTTGACAAATAAATAATATAAAAGTATAAAAATGTGTTTATTGGTTAATTCTAGTGCTTAATGGGAAGGAACGAAGGGAGGGCAATGTCGCGCGTTGTAACAAATCTCGGCACTTTGCCCTCAAAATGGGCACAAGTGCCGGGGTAGGGCAGGCGCCCTGGCCCTATTCACTCGGCCATGCGGCCCATTTCAATAAAATAAAATACCTGAGGAAGTATATTAAGTTTTGCCTTTTTCGGTGGAAAATGTCCAATTTTAAGAGTTTGTCAGAGTAAAACTAATTGTCGTACAATAATTTTTTTTACGGGATCAAACAGACAAACACTTAAACTCTATTTTTGTAGTAGAAACCTATTGTGTACGAACACTCAGTAGAGAGGTAGGTCAATTTAAAAAAAGGCAAAACTTAATATACTGTTTTGAATTCTTGTGCATCTGGTTGCATTTATTGATGCTTTTATAGTAAATATTCACTCATCTTTCAAAAAATTATATCACAATTTTTATTCGAATCAATTTAGAAAAATATAAATGAAAACCAATTAGAATCCGGTTGAAATTCAAAATTGTTAATTATCCTCCATCCATTATAGAGAAACGCTGCTATTCTCCGACGAGTGTCATTCTGAAATATTTCTTTTCAAAAATAAAAATTACAGTCGATTCATTTTGACATTTCTCCAAATCATTGTGCCAAAGTTTTAAACAAAATATATACCTCATCCATATTGTTGAGGTCCATCATATTGAAATCTCCTTGCACAAAATCAAAAATCCTTTATGACAGGACCGCGAGAACCATGTTTTGAGGTTGTCTTTCTATCTTTGTTTCTTTCCTCATTCAAATTGAGTTCCTCGTCTTCAGCAGGCTGCTTAAGCTCATAAATACCATTTCTTAAACAACTGAAATGATAAAAGTAATATCACAAGGAAATAATACTGATTTTGATCACTAACATTTTGTATTCTTTCTTCAATTCGCTTATTTTCTTCATCGCCAAACTGTTGTTGAACCTGAAAATTTTCACATCATATTCTCACTTCACATATTTTCACGTACTTGGCATACAGCGATTCTGGAGTTTTGTCGGGGAACCTCTTTCGAAATTCTGGTCTTTTAAAAACAGATGGCGGCACATTTTGGCCTGCTACATACTGGCGAGTATTGAGAACTAATCTGACAAGATCACGACACGCCTCATATTTGTAGTGGGTCATGTTGAGGAAAATGAAGGTTTGAAAAAAATCAAAGCGGAGCAAGTGATGGAATTTGAAAACCTGGTCGGATTTTATAGAGACTGTCTCATAAAAACGATAATAAAAGAATAGAACTGTTGCAAGTTCTTAAACAAACTACAGTACCTTCAATTCTAAAACAAACGATGGGACTATCTTGACTCATATCCACCTTTTTCTACATACAAGAAATAGTAAAAACACACGCTCACAAACAATGCAAGTTTGCGAACTAACAAAAAATCGCACCAGTATTATTTCTAACATATAAAGCACAGTACATAGCCCTATAAGCGACAAAGAAAAAATTCGTTCAGAACCTCAACAAACAATGGGGCTATCCCGAATCGTATCCATAATTTTCTATCAGTTTATGTTCTTACGGAGTATATGACACATTCAAAGACCACACATAAGAAATAGTGAAGCCATGCGCTCACAAACAATGCAAATTCGCGTTTTAATAAAAAATCGCAAAGTATTGTTTCAAGCAAATATAGCACTATAGTTATCAAGGTCCTTGAACTACGTAGATCACAGTACATGTTTATTATTGACAGCCCTACAGCGAAGAGATATTTTGTTCTGATCGACCGATTTCAGTGAAAGTATTGAAATTTCTTTTTTTTGTGTTTTTTTATTAAAATTTTCAAATTCTTGTACATCTTGTTGCACTTCTTGCTGCTTTCATAGTAAATGTTTACTCAGCTTCCAAAAATTATATCACAATATCTCACAAAAGAAACACTGCAAATGACACAAAATGACACCTGCACTTTATAGGTGTGTAAATCGGATAGATAATCTTCTGCAGGGAGAATAAATCATCAGGTCGAACAGTTCAGAACACACTGTTGCTTTCTATGTATAGAAAATATTGATAAAACACCAGTTTTGCAAATTAAACTATTTTTGTTATTTGTGGTTGTTTGAGAATGTTTTCCAGTAAAAATAACTCTGTTTGAGATTTTGTTCAGAACTTATAGTTAATTTTTATATTCAATAAAACAACAACGTTTTTAATACTGTTTTTAATATTGTTTTTTCGAATGACACAAGTTCACTGATAAGAAAACATAGGAACGTTTTGGTTTTCCCGCAGTTTTGTTTCATTCTTTATACGTTTTTAGGCTTAGTATAGTATCTTAGTATAGCATCTTGATCGTATTTTTTCTTAATTTTGAATTTCATAAGTATCTTACTTCTCCCAACTCGCCTAAGTTTCCCACGACCGCCTTTGGCAAAAAAAGTTTTGCCGCTCATTTTTCAGTAAAAAGTTGACTAGCTATTTCTCAATTAACACAATTTATCGTGAAAGCGCATGATGCTCAAAATGAATTCCTTCCGTCACTTTTTATAAAGAATACAGATAAAGGTTGAGCGGGAAATATAGAGTGACGTACGCTTTTTTTAAACAATAAAGAATTGCGCTGGCGGAAAAGTCTCTTGGAATTCTTGTCTTCTAAAAACGAATATAGGGACATGATGCTTGAAATTAACTCCCTCCGCGTTGCGAACCAATCTGACGAGAACATGACATTCCTCATCGGTGAAATTGTTCATGTTGCTGAAAGTAAACATTTTGATAAATGCAATGAAAGGGGAGCAATTGATTGCCTTGGTGGTTTTTATAGGGCTTGATGATAAAAATGGAGTGAGGAAAAGAGAGTGACGGACGCTTTTCAATATGAATACGGTAATAAAAGAATAGGACTGTCCTCAGTTGTTAAATAAACAAATGGTATTTTTTGAGTCATTTTCAGTCTTCCTCTATTAGTATACTCAGCCAAACAAAATGTGGCACAGTGGAAGTGTGAAAAATAAATGTATTTGTCTTGAAACTTACAACCAGAAAAATAATGGTACAATACAGTAGTACATTTAAAAACAAAATCTGATACTATGTAGTATATAATGTCACTCTTTATGTGAACTTTAGTTAATATATTTAAAATGGGGTGAAAAGAAAAATACGTTTTTTCATTCACGCATTTATTACCAGATTCAGAGAATAGTAAATTTAATAAGTTCAACTTTGTCTCGAACATGTCAGGATCCATGTTTCTCAGTCTCGATGAATGAATTCTTGATGATACGGTCTATCCTTGCCAAAATTTCTGCGACCGGATTCCAACTTGTTACTCTATCGTCAACAGAGCGATGAGCGTTCAATGCCCCGTGCGTCTCTATTTGTGTTCGTTTGCTACGTTTGTCATTTTAAGATCAAGTCCAATTTCAATTCAAAACACCATGTTTTTGTTAACAATCTTTATTCAGATACAGTTTAAACCGCAAATGAATGAAGCGAACTTCAGATTTGACTGAATTAAAGTTGCAATCCACGAGTCAGAAATTCTTTTACCTGTTTAGTCACATCTTCCTGAAATTGATATATAGTTTATGGTAGTACTGTATTTAAATAAACTACCTCCTCAGGTCCGCTGACATCAATTGCAGCGATCTTATTACTGAGAACTGCCAACTCATCATTGTCGTTTCCAAGTCGAGCAACGATTCGGGCCAAAATTGAAAAGAACGTTCTGAGAGTTGGTGTCACTCTCATCGGCTCTGCTTGTTGCGGCTCTTGTTGTTGCAGTTCTTGTTGTTGCGGTTCTTCATGCTCCGCCTCGTCATGCTTCTCCAAATCAATTTCTCTGTTTTCGTCTGGCATATATTCATAACTATAATTTCCGTCGACTCCCTCTTTGAGACTATAATAGTACAATACATTAATCAAAAATTGACAGCGTCAACAACTCACAGTCTAAAGTCATCCAACAGCTCTGTTTCAGTTACTGCCTTGAGAGCCAAAGACCTGTTAAATCTAAAAAATCAGCAGTTTTTTGTTCTATTTAGGGGTTTTCAACGTACTTGGTACTGAGACCCAATGAAGTTCTGTTTGGAAATGCTTCTTGAAATTGTTGTCCCTCAAAAACACTTTGATGCACCGAGCTATTAGGATCATACTTAATGACCGCATTAAGCGTCAATCTGACAAGTTCTCTTTCTTGCTCCCAAGTGTATTCCATGCTGCTGAGATAATACATTTTTTAGAGAGAATAAAGAAGAAAGTTAAGAAGAAAAGATCAAAGAGAAGCGGGGAGACTGGTTGAATGTTAACGCTGGGGCTAGTATCTACACGAGTTGACAAGGTAGGCGGAGAGCTGGAGACCATTGGACGACCAATTGTAATGCAATCGAGAATGTTCTTCATATGGAGTCGGGTTATAAATATATTTAATTCCAAAGATCGATGTTTTCGAAAAAGTGTCAAACCAAAAACTAATACTATCAAGTTTTTAAACGAGACAAAACGCAGGGTACGTCAAAATGATTAGAGACTATTTTGGACATCGCATGGCAGGCTTCAAATACGTTTTTGTAACATAACATTTTTTTCCAGTTTTCTACTCTTCTTTCATGTTCTCTCAAATGTTGAAATTGGATTCTCAGCTTCCTAAAAGTTATGGTCAGGTTCCTAAAGGTTCTTTGAAAACCTTTTTTATAAGTACTCAAGCACCAATGTAATCCATTGCTAATTTATAAAGCGGTAAACCAGTTCGTATCAATTGGCAAGGAACTAATTGATAAAATCAGGGATTTTTTCCAACCATAAAATATTGTGACTCAATTAATTCTCTTCCTTCTAGCAGGTATCATAACTTAAATTTCATAATATATCGATGCTAAAAATAGACATTTTGGACTATTGTCACTAACTTGAGCATTTACATACTTCACATACTGCAATTTTGGTTAAATTTCTAGGAGGAAACCTCTCTTGGAGTTCTGGTCTTTTAAAAACGAATAGAAGCTCATGGCGCCTGATTGGTTTTTAGAGGAACTGGTGATAAGGATGGAGTGTGCAAAAAGAGTGACGCCCTCTAATAAAATTACGGTAATAAAATAATAGAACTGGCGCCAGTTCTTAAACTAACAACGGTTCTTTTTTGTGTCTATTCTATAAGTTCACTCACACAAAACGTGAGACAGATAAAGTGTGAAAACCAACAAACGGTAAAAAATGAAACTAAAAAGCTGATAAACGTTTTGGTATCGGCCAATAATCATCTTTGCAAGATTTTAGGGAACTATGAATTAAGAGTGTGTCACGGGCGCCATTGGTAGTAGTAGAGCAATTTCCTACTCGGGTTTTTCTTTTCTTGTTCCTTTTTCCTTAATTCACATAATACACAAAAGTTGACTTACAGATTAATCTGCAATCAGAAGAACTGCTAACCATCTTTCAAAGCCCGCGAATGAAACACTGAAAATAACAGAAAAGGACACCTGCACTTTATACGTGTGTAAGTACGGTTGATATCATTTGCAGGGAGAAGAAATCAGCAGATCGAACAGTACAGAATACATTTTTAACCCTATTTTTGTACTATCGACATCGTTATTTCTGCAAACAGAGTTATTTTTTTGTTTGCAGTTTGTTGGAGAACGCTCTGATTTACAAACAATTGTGTTTCAAATTCAGTCCAGTACTTATTAGCACTGAAACTTTGTAATTATCTAAGTTTTTGGCTTGCCTCTCCAAAGTTATGTTTTTCTTTAATTTCAGATATCTTGCCAGGTTAGAAGTTTTTTTTCCGATTATTAAACTACATATCTCCAATCAAGATGTTCGCCTTAGTAGGCGGAGTCTATCTTCTACAGTCCGTCCTGATCCGTATCAAACGATTGTAGGTCAATGATTGGACGAAAAAAATTCCCTTGACATCCATTGTAATTTATTGTTTTTGTTGCATAGCTGATAAGAACATTCCGATTTTTTGGTTTTCCCACATTTTCTTTTCATTCTTATACTTGTTGAGGGTTAGTACAGTATGAACTAGATATCCTTTGTTGTTTGCCTATTACTTATGGTATTATCTGAGCCATGCCTGAGAATGGTACCTCCGGATGAAGTAGGAATTCAGAGTACTACGGAAGAATCAGGTGTTGGAGGACGTCCGGCTCCAGCGGGGTCTCCAGAACCATCAACTGCTGCTTCTGAAACTGATTCCACGGTATGATTAACATATATGTCACATTTTAATAAGCATGGCGCTATTTACAGACAGTCGCTGCGTCTGGAACAGATGAAGAGGCTCAGGTATAATCAATATGAAATTCTGACTAATATTGAGTTTTTTTCAGACAACTGTTGCAAGCCCCATTGTAGATACTGAAACCACGATGATGAGTGATACAGAAACAACGGCGGAGATGGTGGAGAAAGAAACAGAGATTATGGCAACAACTGAAGCGGAGATGGAAATGGCGACCACGGCAGATATAGGAGGGGATTAAAACAATATAAATTTGATGATACTTTTATCAGCTTAGCATAGTTCTTGCAACTGCGCTCCACCAAAATGCCATAAATGTATTTTTTGTTAAGATTTTCTCAATTTCGCACACAATTTTTTCCAATTTCGGTAGAGCGCGGTTGTAAGAAGAGTGCCATGCGTATTTATTCATTGCTATTGCTGAAATAACATTCAAACAATCTACTGCTTTGTTGATTCATGTTTTCAAAGTACTTTAGCGGGAACTAATTTATGAATTAAAATATCATTGTTATCTTAAATTTAATAAACTTTTGCCTCCTAATGTTCGAAAGTTTCCATAATTCTCATCTACTCAACTATGATGCACATTTGACGCTTTGCCTGGCGCGCCGTTGGCGCGTTTTTAAAAAAATGCTAGAAAGTTTCCATAATTTTTATCTGTTGAACATTATTATTGCATGAACTTTATTGATGTTATTTGAAATTTATCAACAAGAAAAAAGGATTTTGACAAACGTTTTACAATAATTCATATTTGGGACAGTTTACGTTTAAACTCAGAGAATAGAAAATCAGGAAATATAAATAAGGAAAAGAAGGAAGTAGAAAACTGATAGAATTCAAAATATTCAAGGAAAAGGGAAAATTTCGTGTGGAGTATTAGAGTTTTTCAGCAATGAATCGTGAAAAAGACATATGTGTATCAGGATATTATAGTATAGCGTCTCCCTGAAAATAATCATAGTGGAATAGGAAAAAAAAAGCAAGATCTTAAAAACAGACCGACAGAGAAAATAAAGTATCACGAAACAGTTTTTTCTTAACAGTGAGCTAGAAGATCGTAGTAAGGAAACAGAAAAAGGAAAACAATTTTTGTAAACGGGAGAGCAGAAAATGAGATTGGCAGAATCAAGAATAACAGTGAACTGGGAGATCGCAGTATGGAAAAAGATAAAGAATATGAGATATATCATTTTCAGGATATTATAGTATACGGTATCATGGTTATGTGTAGATCAAAGTTTTAAACAGTGAAACGGGGTGAGATTTTAGTTTAAAAAAGGGAAACAAAAGAGAGTGAGTTATCAGTTGTCAGGAAATGATAATATAGGTATGTCATTTGCAGGATATTATAGTGTACGGTATCATGGTTGTGTGTAGATCAAAGTTTTTCACAAGGGAAACTGGGTGATTGTACTGGGTGATATTGAACTGAGTGATATTAAAGATAGGAGAAAAAATGAGAATGAGTTATTGATATCAGGGTATGATAATATATGGTAGAACAGTATCATAGTAGAAAGATAGGTGTGTTATAGATATCTTGAAGTATTTATGGGTTACGGTATCATGGTGGAACTTGAAGAGGTGGCGCCTGGTTGGGAACTGAAAACTGAAAAATTAATGATTGAAATATACCAAAAACATACCGTCAGTAAAACTTAATCATCCTCATCGCGCAACTCTCTATTCCAATCACGTATACCAATGTGAACTTCCATGGAAGCAGGGCTAGCACGATCTGGATAGTCCACCTCATGAACGAACTCGATTTGCGGCTCATGTTGAATTTCAACAGGAGCAGCTAGACGTGCTTCCTCACGCTCTCGTCTCCATTCAAGTTCCAAATTGTCAATGTGAGCCTCCAAACTGGTATTAAGATCGGGTATTGGCACTTCATCATATGTCTTTCCGTATACAAATCGCAATTCAAAAAGACGATTTCGCTGGCGGTAGCTACCACGGAGCTCCGTCTCGAAGCGATCCTTACGACCTATTCTCATTAATTCTTCATCGGGGATCTCATATTTTATACGAGGATCATAGTTTGGGATGTCTGCGGGGCCCTCCCTCTCATCCTGATCATCCTCTTCCGGCTCGTCCGGCTCCCTATCCTGTTGTCGTCGTCGCTTTCTGGTATCTCTCAGAGTCAAATTGGTATGTCGACGCTCGACAGGGAGATTATGTTGGACAGTTTCTAAATTTAGATTAATTTCTAGTCAGAATAATTTCAAATAAGTATTACCCAACAACCCGACCACATGATGAACGCTTAACGGACTGGTTCCACGATCTTGGCGTGGTGCGTCAAAGTTGATCGGTGAGGTGCCGCGGTCGACTACATCCTGCAGAAGATGCGTGTCGTCTGGGAAACGAAGCATTTGACGGACGTTGGGAATGTAGCATTGGCGGGGAACGACGGCGTTGGAGTTGAGCTCAGCTACAGTAGGCATGTTGCGGCGGTTCATCTGGAATATTGGGGTATACAAAATAATGATGATAAGTATCCTGACGGATTCATAACCAACTACAAAAATAAAGTTTTTGAAACCACAACTTTCCAAATATCTGTCATGTTTACTTTAAAAACTCAAAAATTGAGACTAAACATTAAAATTCTGAAGTTTTACGGCTCGGTGACTTTAAAACTGCAGATTGATATATTTAAAAAATTATTATTTATTTTTTCTGACTTTCGGAGGTTCAGAGTTTCAGTTTTTGAGTTTGCCAGAAATGTCTAACTTGACTAACTTGACATAATGACTAAAGCACAGGTTAAAGTAATAAGATGAGGCCTATATACTAGATTATTTGCTAAAATTAGTTTGAACCTCTATATACCTTGGTCAGACTCTGAAAAGCTCTGAAAATTAGATAACTTTTTATTATTGTAAAAACGGATTTCATATTAAAATGTTTAAGACTCCAGTTTTCTAGCAGTCTAAGTCTCATTACTTCAGAATAAATCTCAGAATACTCACCTTTCTGTCTTTATCCTCTTGTTTTCGCGTGTTTGAATTGCCTAGCTGTTTCACAATGTCCGGTGCTTATCGATTATCTGAAAATAGATGCATCTTTCGTACATATTGTAGCATTTTAATTCACTGAGTCTCATCACAAAAGTAGTCACCTTGAAATCTCCGTTTTCTTCTTCACAATCGTTTACGGTGCTTTGTACCTGAAAATGTATGCATTTGTTGTATATATTCAGTGAGCTGTTAGCAGAAATTGAAAACAAAAAGTATATGAGCTTGGATAAGAGAGAGGAGGAGAAAGATATAGAGTAATCGTGGGCACATTACTCAGAGGGATTATTTTCGTCAATTTCTAAAGTTTTCGTCATCATCAGAAAGATTAGACTTCTTACGCACTTCACTCCTGAGAGAAATCTCCTAGCAACCCCTGAAAATGAGAGAAAGAGTGCAGTAAACAAGAGAAAAGTCACACATCACTGATTTCATCCTAGCTGACAATTTTAGGACGAGATATATAAGAGGTACTGAGTCAATAAAGTGGTAATCAAAAATAGTAATGAACCTTCTTGAAAATGCGAGAATTTTGGGCCTAAGAAGTTTGGGAGCCTGAGAATAGAAAACGTTGAGAAAAGCAAGAATTTTGGGCAAAAAAACGTGGAAATTGAAAAATTTTGGGCCTGAAAAGCGCAAAAGTTCATTAGGGTCTAAAAATTGGACATTTTGTGCCTAAAAATTGGAAAATTTTGGGCCTAAGAATGAAATAAAAAAGCTGGGCACTAATGAATGTTGCTGAATTTTTGCTAAAAACAGAACATTTTGAGACTGAGAATATGAAATTTCGAGAAAAAAGCTAACATTTTGGCCTAAAAAACGCAAAAAATAGAAAATTTTGGGCCTAAGAATGAAAAAGCTTTGTCCAATTAAACTTCGCCAAATTCGGGCATGGAACATTTTAAGTCTGAGAATTCAAAATTTTGAAAAAACAACGAGAATTTTGGGCGAAAATCGCAAAAAAAGAAAAAAAATTTTGGGCCTAAAAATGAAACATTTCGAAATAAGAACATTTGCCTACTATTAACGTTTACATGACCAAAAGCATTTTTTTCCAGCAAATTTCTAAAAAAATTCATTTTTCTTAAAATAAGCTCCTCAAAAAACCAATTACAGCTCCGATTCGCCCATTAGCGCTCAAAAACAAGCAAAATAAATTACATTTTAAAAAAGAGAAAAGAAGAGAAGAGGGGACGGAGAGGTGAATGTGTCGCGCATGTCAGCTGCCCTCTTCGGACACGAATGAGACAAAAAATGAGAGAAACAGATAATTCGAGAGACGCAGAGAAGACAGAGAAGCACAAGAGAGAGTAAGGAAGCATAGAGATGGAGCCGGTGGTCACTGATGACCGGCATGTGTGTCGGCTGGCACGAAGATGGAAAAGGGGGGAACGAGAGAATCAGATTGTTGTTGCATAATGCGCGGTGAATGTGACTTGGAGGCTCTAATTAATATCGGATAAGGTACAGAGCAGATAGCATATGTCTCCATATGTTGGGGATAAGCGGCCTAATTGGGTAGAGTAAAGAGATGTGCCACCTGCTAGCTTAACCTAAGCTTAAAAGGCGGTATCAGAAGAAAATGGGATACATGAAGGTAGGCTGGTGTCACACAATTATTTTCGGATTATAAGAACCTATGCATGAGGTTTTTTTTTAAAAAAACGTCAAACGTATAGCCCAGGGACTTGGGACACTAGGAGACAGCACTTTTTTGCCAGAAAAGTTAAAATTCACCTGAAAAATCGGGTATCGAAGCGAAAATTTTCGATTACGAGAAATCTGAACTAGACGTTGAAAATCTGAAATTCAAAGGTAATAATGGTGAAAGTTAATTTTTTCGAAAAGCTGTTAGTTTTTGAATTTTAGAAATTTTAGAGCGAAAACGAGGCTTTTATAACATTTTCAGCCGGCTTTTATCAAATTTTGAGCCGAAATGCATTTTTTTAACGGGTGAAGCAGTTTGTGTTTGTTGTACGTACCCCGCTTTATGACATTTTGCAACAAAAAAAATTCAAAAACCTCATTTCTATCATAAAAGTTCAACATTTCAAGCAATTTTATCCAGGGTCTGTCCTTATTCTGTAAAATTTAACAATTATACATAAACCCATCGAAAACTTTTTTGAATTCCCATTAATTACAAGAGTAAAAAAGATGTGCCGCCTGTTTGCTACACTCCGCCGAGGGGATATGGGATTCATGAAGGTAGATAAGTGTCACATAATTATATTCGGATTATAAGAACCTACTCATGAGGTTTGAATAAAGAAGTCAAATGTATAGCTCGGGGGTTTGAGACACTAGGAGACAGTCCTCAGTGATTTTCCGCCAGAAAAATTGAAATCAACCTGAAAAATTGGGTCTCGAAGCGAAAATTTACGATTACGAGAAATCTGAACTAGACGTTGAAAATCTGAAACTCAAGGTAATTATGGTGAAAGTTCATGTTTTCGGAAAGCTGTTAGTTTTCGACGCGTTACACTTAAAATTTTGGGAATTTAAGAGCGAAAACGAGGCTTTTATAACACTTTCAGCCGAAATGCATTTTTCTGACGAAACTTGCGTAAAACAGTTTGTGTTCAATGTATGTACCCCGCTTTAGAACATTTTGCACAAATTTCTTTGAACCTTATTTCTACCATAAAAATTAAAAAAGACTGTAAATCACAAGAAAAGGGAAAGTTCATAACAACTTGAAACCATATCCCCTTCGCTTAGCCAAAACTACAGTACCGGCCGAAAATGTATCGCCTTTTTTAGTTGGAAACGCCCAACTTTGAGAGTGTGTCATAGAAAAACTAACTTTCCCACAAAATATATTTTTATGGATCGGACAGACCAAGAATATAATTTTTGTCCTTGCACATCCTAAGAAGTTATCAATTGTCAAAGTAATTTCTCGCAATTGTTCTCATTTTTCAATGCTAAAAGAATAAATTTTTGAGCTGTTTAGATAGACTGTCTGTAACTTCTTGGGATCTGCTCGTACAAAAAAGTTGTCAACTACAAAATTAAAGCTTTACTTGTGGTCTATACACTCCATAAACAATCAACATTGTGAGACTATCAGGAAGGCCGTGTCACAGTCACAAAGTTGATCATTTTCAACTGAAAACTGCAAATGTCGCATTCTTTTCGGCCAGTACTGTACAGTTTGGTCAGCGATAATGTTCTAGAAGTTTCACTTGGATAAAGTTGTTTTCTAGTATTCTGCTATTTCTGACGTTATTTTCGATAGTTTTTAGTGTTTTTCTATCGATATTTGCCGTATTCTATTGAATTTATCGAAAATACCCTCAAAATTAAAAACTCAATAGAATTTCTAGGATTTCTAGGCCAGGGCCCCCTATTTTCTTTGGCAGTCTCAATGACCAAACTTTCCGGCGCTCGCTCTCAGCGGGTTGTGGACCGAATTAAAAAATTCGTGAACTATGAAAATGAACTCGCTGAAATGCATACTTTCCTATCGTAACAGACCACAATACGCCTTTAATTCTTTAAAAATATCAAACAATCATACATAAACTTATAGAAAATTTCACTGAAGCCATTTTTGTTCTATTCCCATTAAATATAATCAATACATACAAAACAAGATCATGCGAATGATAAATTAGTCGGCTCCAACTCCAAATGCAGCTCCTCCTTCTCCTCAACTTCATGTTTAGCGTCTTCTCCTATTTTCGGATCGATATATTTCATAAGCATCTCTCCTAACTTTGCCATCACTTGGAAGAACACAAAACCACACGCGATTATGACGACTGGAAACAAAAAAGTTCAAATTTTTTTAATTCGAGTCCAATAGAGCGCACTTACCCGACATAATAATCAAGAACCATGTCGGCTTAGTCAGCAGGAACCCAACTAGCGACGCGGCTTCCAGAATGTAGATCAAAGCGGCTATGACTTGACGATGGAGGTGAGAACCGAGGAAAGAGCCAATGGGCGCTGAAATCCAACCTTTTTGTCAATTAAAAAAAAATTCATGACGTACCCATAGTCGCCACTACTGGAATAGTACAAGTGAAATATTTCCACGCGATTTCCGAGATATCGCCCATCTGGACAGCGCGGTAGTAGAATCCGAACATGGAAACGATTCCTGGAAGGGTATGGTCGATAAATTGTCGATAAATTGTCGATAAATTAATTTTTTATTTCAGGCTCCGCCTCCAAAACAGGAATCGACGCTCAACAGACCCCGTAACCTGGTTTAACAGGCTATTTGAAAATTTTCGTTTTTTTTTTGCGATTTGGGCCTAAAATTTTGAAAAAATGAGGTCTTTCAAGTTTTTTCAGATTTTTTTAAAGTCTCAAATTCTATTAAATTTCAAAACTTTAGAGGCGTGGTTTAGACGGGGCACAATTTTTGCATCTGGCTCCATAAACTTCTTTTACAGGTTCTTGAACTTAAGCCAATTAAAAAATTTAGTTTTGTTTTGGAGGCGGGGCCTAAATTTCTAATAAAATGTAAATACCAAATGTTTGACAATATTGATATAACAATTTGGCTCCGGGACGTTTTCTGTCAAAATTCTGACAAAAAAAACCACTCACCCTTCAAAATCATAGTCGTCGGTGTGGCAGTCTTCTCACTAACTCTAAAGAACAGCGTCAGCGTGGAGAACATACAAATATCAATTCCACTCCCAGCAAACGCGTCAAAGACACCCCCGACAAATCCGGTTAACAACAGAATCCCCGCTTTCCACCCGCAGAATTCTGGAATCTTCACAAACGTCGGTCGTTTCTTCTGGGAATTAAGAATCCCTAGGGCAAATGCGAATGAAGTCCAGATCGAGACAAAGAGCATCTTTTTTTGAGCACCCGTGAAGAGGGGGTCAATCTGGAAGGGAATATGATGGTATTGAGTGTCAATAGAATGGAATTACAATATGGACTCCAAAAATGAAACCTGGTATGGCTCCGGCGATTCCAAATATCACTGCACGCTCACTAAATTTCACTTTCATAAAGACGACGCAAACGAGGGCCGCCATCATTCCTAAAAGAAGAGTTTATAAAAAATTTGAAATATTTTGACTGATTTGAGCACAGGGACCTGTACAAGCAATTTGAGTGGCCAGACTAGGCTCCACCCCCTTAACAGCCCTCCAGACGCTCCACAGGCCCTTCTTGGTTCTGAAAATCCAAAAAATCTTACCAATCGACTGAATCATCAACGCGAAATCTCTCGCTATCGATGGAGCCAGGTGAAGAACCAATGTCATCACGGGAAAAGCGACTGCACCGGCTCCCTCGGCAGTCATTCCCGAAATAAGAGCTCCAACGACCATAGTGACAGGCATATGCCAGTACTCTGGATAGTATTGGAAGAAGTCATGTCTGAATGCGGTCGCCCACCAGATGCTCTGTAAAGGAAAAACGATGAAAAAGGATGAATTTACTGTGAATTATATTTCAGATGGCTGATTAAATTAAACTTCAAAAAAATCTGATTCTGAAACATCCCGGTTCTGAAGTTTCAAAGTTTTGAAATCTATAATTCTAAAATGTCCAAGAATTAGAATTTCCTTAGGGTTCCGAAATCTCTTGTTTTGAAATATCTGAGTTTTCAGGTATCCGAATTTACATAATCAAGAACATTTTGGTTTCAAAATTACCGTTTTCGACATGGACCGGGATTGCGGTTTCAGAATGTTCCGCTTTTACAATTAGAACAATGACAGTTTCCTCATGGTTGAAAAACATCCAAGTTTCACAACGTTAGAGTGTTCCAATAATTACGAATTTCATGAGGTCAGTTTGGAGATATGGGACCAGACCTATATCATTGGGAAGCTGAAAAAACGCTGATTTCAAATATATGGTCAGTTTTTGCCCTCGATGCTTGGTATTTGAGAAAAAAGAGGTCAAGTTCAGAAAAATGACAAATTATTACCTTTCTGACACGTGAAAAGTTTTTGCAATTAGTTTTCGTCTGTCACAAAAGTAATAATTTGTCACTGGTCAAAACTTTGACCCTGTTTTTTCTCGAATACCAGACCTCCAGGTCAAAAATTAAATATTTATTTGGAATCAGCTTCTTCTCAGCTTTCTTATGATATAGGTTACATTCCATAGCTCCAAAGTGGCTCCATGACCTTCCCAAATAAGGAAATTAAAGTTTTAAAAAGACTATTCTCAAAATATGCCGATTTAAAACTTATCCGGTTTCAAAATCTCTTAGAACTACCGCTTTTTAACGGTCTGACTTTAATATAACCACATTAAAAAAAACGAAAACACTCACATGAATGATACAAAACGGAATCAAGACCGCGACGAACTTTCGATACTTGATAAGAATGTAGTCGGCAAAGGTGGCATTGACCGGGAAGTTCAACACCTTTTCAGCGTGTTTCTCGTCGAGTTGTTGGCCTAAAATTAGAACTTAAAATTAAAGAAGTACAGTATACTCACCTTCCAACAAATACTTCTTACACCAGGACACCACTCTTGACTCCTCTTTGGAACTTTGAGACATTTTCAGCCGGTTTTCGAGAATTATGGCTCATTTTTGACGAGATTATAAATGTCTAGACGCCTCTGCAGACCAGTTTGGCGAATAGGCGGGATTGAGCAAAAACTGCAGCTTCTGAACTCAAAGTTTAGGAGAAGTACGGAAAGGCGTGACGTCATGAGATCAGTCTTTTCGGTGGCTGGCGGCAGGGAGAGGTGAGAAGAGACGGTCTATGTTTTTAATAAAAGATCAAAGGTCTAGATTTTAAAAGGTGATGATATCAATTTTTTGATCTTTGCAAAGATAGTGGTGTCATATGTAATGAACCTTTTTTGTAGCGGTTTTATTTTTTTCATTTTTCCGATTTTTCTGATTTTAAGAAGTTTGGCCTACATGGTTTCTGTTTGGCCACACATGCAAAGAAACATTCAGGATGTTTGATGGTTGATTACCAAATTCATGTAATAAAGATATACTTGTTTTTGACCACACCTCCTTTGAGGACTACAGTAACCCTTCAAAATTCGAAATTTTTGGAATTTCTGACCATTTTTTTCACTTTTACCTGTGTCCACAGTTTCACAACACTAACTAGTAAATTCGGCTGACTCAGAATATGTCAGAATATGATTGTACGAGTGATACTAATACAGGTGAGTTGGGGTAGACATTCTTTAAAAAAATGTTTGAAAAAGCTTTTTGACTAGGTTCACTAGGTTCAAAATTATATTCATTATGTAAATCAAGTCTAGAGCTTCATTTTTGCAGTCGAAAGTTTTTTGATAGCTTTTCACGTTTTTGAGATATGCGTCTTTGAAGATTTGAGGTGAGAGACTGTGCGAAAAGAGGAGAGTGTCTAGCTTCTCTGCGTCTCGGGTCTCCCCAGTCTCTCGACGGTGGGTCGCCCATATTCAAAGGCGCATATCTCAAAAGCGTGATGAGATATCAAAAAATTTTCAACAGCAAAAATATAAAGCGATTTTTGATCTACATACTGCATATAATTTTGAAACTGTGGTACTACAAATAATGTTGTGGCATACTTTTGAAATTCACTTTTTTTTTTCAAAAACTGTTTTTTAGCTTCCATGACTTATTTTTGGAAGTAAAAACGAAAAAGTAAAGATGGGAAGATTTGAGTTAAGCGTCTGTGGGAATCTACAATGAATGGCTGCGAAAATTAAAGTTTTCACGTTTTATGTAAGGAATTAAAAATCAAGTTGACATCATTAAAAATTTTGAGTTGTAAAGACCAAAAAACCAAATTTGAAGAACTTTTAAAAATTTCTAACTTTGAGAGCGTGTCACAAGTTGAGGTTTTATTTTTGTTAGTGAATTTTTATACCATTTTATAGAAAAAGACTCCCTCTACATTTTTGCAGTTAAAAATTTTTGATAGCTCTGCACGCTTTGAAGATATGAGGCTTTGAAGTTATGCACCTAAGAAGAAAGACACAGAGAAACGAGAGCGGCTGACTGTCTGCGTCTCTTCACCCTCCTCCGAAGTGGGTACCTATCTTTAATGCCGCTTATCTCAAAAACGTGAAGAGTTTTCAAAAAGTTCTCAACTACAAAAATGAAAAACATGATTAGATCTACAAGAAAAATGTAAATGTAAAATTTTGGTCTCAAAAAAATTCACATAAATTTTATACCTTGTTTTGATTTTCCCGTGTTCTCAATTTCTGAACTCTATTTTTCCAATCAACACCTTAAAAATCTAGTTCTATAATCATGCCATCTTTGTTATCTTCCTTTCCATCTTATATCAAAACAAATAATACCATAGAACACAAGTTTATTATAAAGAAATAGAAATGATCGCTTCGGATAAGTCATCAAGTTGTCCTGTTGTTCCCCCTGCTATCCATAAACCTGATCCACCACAAATTTTGAGATAAAGTAGCAGAATGTTCCACAGATAACAGGTATTGGGAGAGCAGGTGTCGTGGATTCACCACTAGAAAAAACGGTAAGGGTTGCCACAAGTCCAAAGAGAATGCCTAAAGCGGAACAGGCAACCGCAAGGACACTGCCACCAGTAGCCGTCTGACCAATCAGTAGACTATAAAACACAAAATCTCCGAAGCCTAGACGGACGGTCTCTGGAAAAAGGACATTTTGAAATTAAAACGCTTCAGAACCCCAAAAGTTTTACCTCCATCATTCAACGCATCGGCGGCTGTCACTGGAACATATCTCTGATCGAACTCCGCGTACTGCTGCTGCTGCTCCATCAATTCATTCCACTCTTCTGGAGCAACCTCCTCGGCGGTGCTGATGGAGGAAGTGGTGACGTCAGAAGATGATGTGGTAGTGCTTGACTCCGTGGTGTCACTCTCATCATCGTCGGTGTGCTCTTCGTCACTATTTTTGGATTTTAGTTGGATTTGGGCATCGGATGGCTCGGTGTGCACTGCAAGAATTTATATTTTGGTAAACAGATCTTAAGCCTAAGACCCTAAGCCTGAAAAAAGACCTTAAAGCTCAGACCTTAAGCCTTAGAACTCAAACCTAAGACACCTTGACCCTGAGACCTTCAGCCTAAACCCTTTAGCCTAATCCCTGAAGCCTAAAACTTTAAACCTTAGAACTTAAACCTAAGACCTTGAGAGTAAGAACCTAAGCCTAAACCCCTTAAGCTTATACCCTTAAGCCTAAGGCCTCAAGCCCAATTCCGTAAGCCTAAGCCTCAGATCCTAATCCTAATACCCTAAGCCTAAATACTCCGCACAATTCTAGCAACCTACCTGGACTAGTCTGAGTAAGCGCTGAATCCGGATTGATCGCTGTCCGCCGTTGCCGAATTTTCCGTAGAAACTCGTCATCCTGAGCATCTTTTTTCGAGTACAACTCAATCAACTGCTTCACATCCTTCCTCAACTTCCTCTCATCGTTCAGATTCTCAGAACTGTCTTCCGCCGCATCAATCCCTGCCGTTTCACGCTTATCCTCAGCGGCGAACATTAGGAATTTTAGGATCTGAAAGTGATTATAGAAATTTGATTAAGTAGGAAAGGGATAGGGTATCTTACATTATTACTGTAGTCCGACGCTTTATCCTGCACTTTTTTGAGTGGTCCCATCGGCGCGAGCACTGCGAAGAGGTCTGGAATAAAGATAATACGTTTGAAATCGCGTCACGGGCTCAACTTTTGTTTAATTATGTAGTTAACAACATTTTGATAGAAAAAATTGACTAATTTTGACATGTCCCCTTAGTGTCAAATTTTGCTCCAACTCTTCAAAATTTACATTATTCTGGTAGATCAAATCTTGATCTCCATTTTTGTAGTGGACAACTTTTCAATATCTATTCACGCTTTTGAGATATGCGCTTTAGATTTTAGGCGATTTCAGCGGCGTCAGAGAGCGGAGGGAGAGGGAGACGCAGAGAAGCTAGACGCCCTCCTCTTTTCGCACGCTCTCTCGCCTCATATCTTCAAAGGCCCATATCTGAATAACGTGAATGGCTATCAAAAAGTTATCAACTACAAAATTGAAGAACACAATTTGATCTACCAGAAAAATGTAAATTAGAAAATTTTGGACTGAAACCAAGTCTATGAAGAGGCGTCAAAATTGGTCGACTTGCTGATTTTGCTATATCTCAAGAGCGTAGAGAGCTATAGAAAAATTGTTAACTACAAAAATGAAGCCCTAGATTTGATCTACCAGAAAATACAAATTTGGAACAATTGGGACATAACGTGACACCAAGGGAACATGATAAAGTTGAACTATTTCAAAATACTTGGACTCAAACCCAGATTTTTTTTTTCTTAAAGTCTTCAAAAATCATTCAATTTCTTATAAAAACTATGAAAAAAGCCCGATTTTCAGTTTGTTTTCGAAATTTCAGACTCAAAAAAGTGAACTTACCCCATAAAAGGACCATCCATAACACAAACCACGTAGTGTACCTTGGAAAAGCACGCAGATAAAACACAGCAATCAGTGAGCAATTAGAGATTACGAAAAATTGATGGAGAGCAAGCGATCCGTTGGCGAAAAAGGCCTAAATAAGTTTTAGAATGCAATCGCGCTCCACTGCACTTTCAAACTCACATAAATCCCCAACACTCCATAAATCGTCGTCGGTATCACTGTCAGCGCCACCGTCAGAATATACTGATTCTCGTCGTTTTGATCGAAGACTTGTGTGAATAAATCGTGGAGCGTCTGTCCGGAGACACCGAATAGGATGAGCATACAGGAGAGGGTGAGCCACGCTTTGACGACTCGTTGGAAGTCGTAGAGCACAAAAGCGAGCATCACGAAGGAGACACAACCGAGGACGAGGATGGTGGCAAAACCGTTGATCTGGAAAATTAGGTTTTTGGAGATTACAAAACTGGAACCTTGGTACCATCCTAACCCTGATAGCTAGATTGACGGCCAGGAGGGTTACCAGTTGCGCAATAAGGTGCCACCTCGCTGTAAGCGTGACTGTATTCACTGAGTAGCGACTTATTAGGGAATTTTTCTGTTTTTGGCTCTATAAGCACCGACAAATTCTATGTTATAGCAAATTTCACACTGATTCCAAATATCTAACCAGATTTTGCAACGGAAGTCTGTGAGAAAAGTTATTCACGTTTTTGTGAGCGATTTACAGATTTTATAGGATTTTCTACATTAAATGTGACAACGTTTTGTTGATTTAAAAAACCAAAATTTTGAAGAAAATTAATTGAGAACCAACTTTTTTTGGCCAGAAATGAGATTTTTACAATTTTTTTCCCCTCCTTTGCACACAAAACGTGAACAACTTTTTACACAGACATCCCTTGCAAACATTGATTACAGCTATAGAATCAGCTTAAAGTTTGCTATCGAAAGCATTTCAAAGTTTTCACTGAGCAGCGACTCAAATGCTCGAAGCCTGTTAAAACGCAAAAATTTCAATAACAATTTTTATCAAAAATCAGTTTCCCGAACTTTGACCTCATTTTTCTCAAATACCAGGGCTCGACGGGGAAAACTGGATATATATTTGGAATCACCGTTTTCTAAGCTTTCCAATGATATAGGTCACGTCTCATATCTTCACCTGTGACCTGAGTCGCTGCTCAGTGAAAACTCTGTCACAGGTTTATTAAGTGAGACGGTGAGGTGTCAAAGTCGCTACGCAGTGAAAACTGATACGTAAATTACAGAAGTGCAATCTGCACTAACTTGGTGACCTTCCTCTAGTCAGACACCCAGTCCCGAACCCAAAACACAATTTCTTTACTCACCAATCCATCCAACGTCGTATTCCCCGTAGTCCTCTCAAACGAGTCGTCCAAAAAGTAGAGTTTACTCAACTCGGAGTTCACCTGCATCTGATAGATACCAATCCATATCGAAAGGGTTAATGACATATTCACAACCACTGAAAACAGTGTCCATTGCAGTTGAGACGAACGCCGGAACTCGTGGTAGATTTGGTGGAGCATTTTGTTTGCAGCGAGGGAAGGAATAATTGAGGAGAAAAAGGAAAAAATGCTGGAGAAGGGTGAGTTGGAGGGGCACGTGGATTTTTTGATTTTAAGTTTTCGAAAGAAAGGTTAGTGGGGTGTAGGGTCACGCTCAAAAATTATTAACAGAACGTTTACACTTGGGGTCATACATTTTGAATTCTAAAAAAAAACACGTGAAAGTTCATTAGCTTACTTATGCCAGGACCCATTTAACTTGGGAAGGTAATGGAGTCATTTTGGAGTTATGGGTCGTGACCTATACCATTGGAAAGCTGGGAAAACGTAGATTCCAAATATACGTTCAGTTTTTGCCCTCAAGGCCTGGTATTCGAGAAAAACAAGGTCTAAATTCACAAAAATAGAGAATACCGTTTTTAACACGAGAAACTTGCTAAAAAGATTTCAACACATGTTTCGTATATCAGAAAGCAAAACATTCGACATTTTCCCAGCTTTGACCTCGTTTTTCTTGAATACCAGGCCTCGAGGACAAAAACTGAATATATATTTGGAATCAGCGTTTTCCCAGCTTTCCAATGGTATAGCTATCGTCCTATGACTCCACACTGGCGTCATGGGCTACTCCAATTTTTTTCCTGAAAATAGTTTGATGGTGAAGCTGTTGTAGCTTATCCGGGTTAAGATATTTATTTATTTATTTATTTATTGAATACGCACGCGAGGTACGTGGAAATTAAGAGTTGAGAGTTCAATATGTCCGTGTCCGTTATCCTTAAAAACGTGAACTTCCTTCATGTACCGTATTTCCTCTTCTTATTTCTTGCTTTGAAAAATGTTTCGAAAGTGAGAAGCAAAGTCCATACACGATAGATACCAGGTGAAACCCACAAGGTTGGCGGCCGCAATATTACTCGACTTTGAGACGCGAGCTTGTACTTCATTTCTCGGAACTTTACCCAGTGTCGATCTTTCGCTTTCTTCATCTTTCTCCTATATAACTTCCTGGCTTTTCTTTGACTCATCATCTTACGTTTCCTAGCAATTTGAAGTTCCTCTTGCACCATCTCCCATGTTTTCTTCTGTGACCTAATACGACGTTTGATCTCCTGCCTTTCTTTCCTAACCGCTCTTCTAGCAGCTCTTCTGTCGGATTCCCATCGCTCTCTGAACTCCGCTGCCAAGATAGCTGCCAGCTCACGGAAACACCCACTTTCTTTTAAATCTTGAACGATATCCATCGAATCCATGTTGACGATTCCTATTCTCTTTTTAACTTGATTCCCTCTTGCCGACCAATCATCGATGAAAAAAAATTGGGAATGAAAAAAAATTGGGAATGAAAAAAAATTGGGAATGAAAAAAAATTGGGAATAATTGAGTTTATCTTTAATATCGAGGAAACCAAGACATCAAATATTTATAAGCATTCCTTCCAACATTTTGTTCGGTTCGCCAGCACTCAGTGATACTCGGAGATGTTTGTGCTCATCGGACGTGGTGAACCAGTAGACGATTCCGTTTTGCGTGGTACCGTAGTCACTGGAAATAGTTGTTGTGGTTTTAGAATCACCTAAACTGAAGGATCCGAAAGCAGAAATATTTTGAATCGTCAGTTCTAGACTTTCGAATAGAATTCTTTAGCGTTGCTAACCAATTTACCTATTTCAGAAAGGATTTAGAAGTTTATAGTGATTTTTTTCTCAAAACTGCTAAAAATAAGTTAAAATGACAGAAAAATACCTATTTGGCAGTTTTTTTTGAGAAAAAGTGAATTTTTGGTTGATTTTTGAAGTTTTCAAGCGATTTTGATCGAGTTTCACACTGCCGATTATATCACAAGCATAGAACTCACTGAGATCTACATTATGGTATATTTTTCAACTCAAAAATTGCAGTTAAAGCGAGTTACGGGTTGGCCCGGTTTTAAACTGAATTCCATAGATTTGATAACCAAATTACCTGCGTAGCGACTCAAAAGTCAAATCCTTACAAAAAACGTTTCCCTAGCTAAACGAACGATTATTGGTCCAATGAACCGATTTGGCTGAGCAGCGACTCAAGCGGACATTTTCATGTTCACCGAACTTCGAACTTACAACGTCTCTAATTCCTGCAACTTCTCCATCAAATGCATTGTGATCTGCCCGTAGACCAAAAAGTGAGCATTTTTTCCAAAACATTCCTCTGAGAACTCCATAATCATTCTCTCCACCGGCTCCGCTTCCAGTTCTTTGAAATGTATCTCATATTTCTCCCAGCTTTTAGATTTTCCTTTCATAAAATTTGTAGACATCAGATATTTGTCGGGAAGATCTTTGAACTCCTCCATTTCAAATAACCAACTGCAGTTATCTTTGGGGAACACCATAAAGTGAATCGATTTGAGGTAAGTTATATCGAGCACTGACAGTATCACTCGACAATCTTTTTCAGTAAACTTGGAAAAGTTCCAAGTGATTTTCTTGACTTGAAGTTTGTTTTCCTTATCACTCCGGAATAGTTTCTCGAATTGCAGAAACTTTAAGATTTCACCACCAATAATCAATTCGTCCACTTTGATTTCTTGTTCCAAAAGTTGCCAAAACTTTGTGCAAGTGTCATCATAGTTTTTAGCAGTGATAACAAGAAATGAGTCAGCCTCTCGAGTTGGTTGCATTCGGAGGGAAGTTTCAGCGCCATTGGTTTCCAGCTTCACATATTCGTAGTTGATGGTCGGAGGTTTGGTTTGGTTGGGGTTGAATTCGAGGGGACTGGAAAACAGGGGAATGAAGTTTAATCCAAATTCGAATTGACAAAAACTTTGCTAACCAAATTACGTGCGTAGCGACTCAAAAGTCAAATTCTTTACTTACAGTTAGCAACCACGCTCTACTAGACTCCTTTGAGTCATAAATTTCCTTCTTTCTTTTAGATGATTTTTGGCATAAATTTACTTGAAGGCTCACAAGGGAACCTTTTAAGTGGGAGTTAACGCCAGCAAAAACGACCTATATAGGGTGAAAGAGCATGTTTGAAAACCTATAAATCAACTTTCAAAAGTTGCTTACGTGACCTGTAAGTGGCTGAAATCTCGACCTGAAAATCGACCAATTTTACCATTGATTGATTGTATCTCCTACCACGTTTATAAAGACTTCGGCGGCAGTATAAAAACGTGTTCGAGTGGCGCATGTGGTTAGCGCCTAGGAGGAGAACAATTTTGCGCTGGTTCGATCCCCTCTACTGTTTTTTTTGTTTGATTTGTTTTTTTCCTTTTTTTAATGTTTTTTTTGGCAATTATCATTATAGTTTTTCGGATTCCACCATCAACGTGATTCTTTTCAGAGTCCCTTTTAACTGTTGATTTTAAGAAAGATCTGCCGGTTGGCAGGTGCCGCGAGGTGGAATCCGAAAAACTATAATGATAATTGCCAAAAAAAACATTGAAAAAAGGAAAAAAACAAATCAAACAAAAAAAACAGTAGAGGGGATCGAACCAGCGCAAAATTGTTCTCCTCCTAGGCGCTAACCACATGCGCCACTCGAACACGTTTTTATACTGCCGCCGAAGTCTTTATAAACGTGGTAGGAGATACAATCAATCAATGGTAAAATTGGTCGATTTTCAGGTCGAGATTTCAGCCACTTACAGGTCACGTAAGCAACTTTTGAAAGTTGATTTATAGGTTTTCAAACATGCTCTTTCACCCTGTATAGGTCGTTTTTGCTGGCGTTAACTCCCACTTAAAAGGTTCCCTTGTCAATTTACAAGCAACTAACATTTTTACTTGATATTTTTATTGGAATTTTCTAAAACATAAAACTCACTCAATCGATGACATTTTGAAAAGAAAAAATAAATACAATAGAAAGTGAAAACCAACAACCAAGAGCACACCCAATCAAACTGATAAGGGGTTGAAATAAAAGTGAGCAAGTTGTTTGTTTTAGTTGTGTTATCATAATAAGGAATACTGTTTTCTCAGGGTCATATTGACTTTTCAGTGCTCGGATTTAACACGGAATATTCGTTTCCTCATTTTTTTTTAATACTTTGAGAGCCCTAACTCAGGGCAGAGTTCCTTTTTTGCATTGAAAATGCAGTAATTTTAGGTTTTCACGACTCGTAAAAACGTTCATGACTTCAGAAGTGTAGAAAATAAAATTCTCAATTTTTTGAGCCAGTAAATAGAAATTTGGGTCAGAAGTTGACTTTTTTGATAAATAAAAGCAGATTTTCTGACATTTCATCCAATATTTCTTTATTCTAAATTTTCATTTATTTATCAAAATATTACTATTAAAATAGTTTCAGAGCATCCTCAAGTACATATTAGGCAATTTTCGTCAGAAAATGTTTTCTGTTCAAAAGAGATACTAATTTATCTGAAAATCTGTTTTTCTGTATCAAAGAATTTAATTTCTGATCAAAATTCACATTTTTTAGAGAATTTTATTTCTCCAAACATTATTTGTAAGTCATTAAACTTACTAGGGAAGGGCCTCGACTCGGTCTGGAGTTATGGGACGTGACCTATATCATTGGAAAGCTGATAAAACGCTGATTCCAAATATATATCCAGTTTTTGCCCTCAGAGTCTGGTATTAGAGAAAAATGGGGTCAAAGTTAGAAAAAGTAGCAAATTATTGCCTTTTTAACACGCGAAAAATGCTTGGCAATGATTTGCTACTTTTTCTAACTTTGACCCCATTTTTCTCTAATACCAGACTCCGAGGGCAAAAACTGGATATATATTTGGAATCAACGTTTTTTCAGCTTTCCAATGATATAGATCATGTCTCATAACTCCAGACCGAGTCGAGGCCCTCCCTAGTTAGAATTGCCGGCTCTGATCAGGGCAGTTTTGATTCGGAACGATTTCGATACGGGCGATTTTATCTTGGGCGGTTCGACAGTTCTCATTTGTACCAGTTCCATTTCGGTCAGTATTGATTTGGGACACCAACCATCCGAATCTTTTCATCCAAAATTTTAAAACTAGACAATAATAACTCCGAAAAAGAACACATGACTTCAATGCCATATCAAACCGGTTCTCTTTGTGTCGAAATGTCAAAAATCATTTAGATTGATTAGATCTGCGTGCGATGAACAAATTAGAATAAAAAATGAAAGGTCATCGCATACTTTGTTCCCCCTTTTAATATGATACCACTAAGATAACAATCTTTTTTCTTTTTTGTCCGATTCTTCAATTCTCGAATCGAATTACACAACAACACAACCAGCCGGTATATAAACCAAGGCCAGATGAACCAAGGGCATCCCCCACCCCTTAAGTCTTTTAAGTCGTCGTTATGATTCAAAAACCACTCTCCGACGTCCTCAACGCGCCACGCCGTCAGGAACAGCTCCGTCAACTCGTCGCCCTGGCAGCCGATGTGCCACTCAAAGACGTCGGTATCTATTTCTCATGGAAGGATCTCGACGAAACACGCCAGAAAGAGTTTGAGGAGGAAGTCGCCGAGGGGTTGACCACGTTTTTCAAGGTTCCAACTGATGCGAAAGATATCGAGGCGACCACTCAGTTCTGGCAGATTATCAATATTCTGACATGTTATAATCCGAATAAGTGATTGTGTACTATTTTGTGAATTTTTTGTGCAAAAAGGGTTTTTTCAAATAAAATATATTCTTGACTACCTCGCAAGGACCTGAAGCGCCGAGGACATTTAATCATGTTTGAAATCGCTCAAAATCAAAATTTTCTAAAATCACTCAAGTTTTCTCCCACGTCAATCCGCTCAGGGACGTTTTGAACCTGGTATTTTTGTCAAAGTAACTTGTTCCTTATAGTTTAACCCTTTGTCATTGAAATCGATATCAAATCTTTTATTAGATTGCTGGCGCACCTGCGACGCGTTCTTAAACAAACGTTTTCCCCTCTATTAGATGGCTTAAGCGGGCGGGGTCTAATAAGTTTTTTGACATAGGCGCGTTAGAAGCACCGCAAAGTTCAAAACGTCAGGAGGCTGGCACGCCTGTGACGCGTTTTCTGAAAGAATTTATTTTACCGTAACTTAAGTTCTGACATGAAGTTGGAAAAAGTGAAAGTGTGTGCGGAGCCTAATTTTCAGGTTTTCCGGAACAAAATTTTGATCCAAGCATTTTTTCTGACTGGTTTAGGTTTAAAAATGATACTTTTTCATAAACTTTCAAATTCTCTGGCGCTCCTTGGGCGCGTTTTCACATTAGGCTTAAGTAGTGCGATATTTGCGCGTTTTCTTATAAAACGCGCCTAAGGCACCCCAGCGGCTGAAATCTTTAGAAACTTTTAAATCTTGAAACTATATCAAGCGTAAAGGTTCATAAAAATCAAAATTAAGGAAAAATTTTCTGGAAATTTTCTTCGAAATTTCAACGTGGCGTACCTTATTCGAAAAAATCTTCAAATTTTTCAAAATTTCCTCATTTCTCACCTTCTTGACAAATAATACAAAATCGATATGCAAAATTATAATGGCGGCGTCGAGCACAAATCCGGATCGGGTAAAGGGTTTCCGAGTAAGTGGCGCTTAATTTTCAGGAATGTTGCAAATGCGCTCCATCTCATTTTTCCAGAAACGCCATTCGAGATCCATCAGGGACAGGTTCGTGAAGAGTTCGAAAAGCTTCACCGTGATGGGAACGCCCTGTTGACCGCCAGTGATCTACCCGAAAACAAGTATATTGTGTTCTGTGGCCTTCTGGAGCTCACGAATCGCGCGTGTGTTCATTTCGAGTTGAAGAATCCGACGCAGAAGGTAAAAACTTTCAAAAAATTTCAAAAATTTCAAAAAAATTGATGAAAAATGGAAAAAAAAAACGGCGCCAAACTGATTTTTCAAGAATTTTTCAACGCGTCAAAGGAGCGCCAGACACTCAAGTGACTTTCAAAATCATCTGGCGTGCCTTGGACGCGTTTTTCCTTTTAAAAGGATTGAATTGTTTTTAATTCAAAACGAGTTAAAGGTGCGCCAGAGTCAGATTTTGAGTGATTTGAGTGTCAGGGGCGCCGTTGACGCGTTTCCACAAATAACGATTCAAATCCGTGAATTGGCTGGAGCGCCTTTTCCGCGGTTTTTGTTTTCGAGAAAATTCTAGGCTCCCCCTGAAAAAAGATGTTTCTGAAACTGGGTTTTAAGGAATCTGGCGCGCCCTTGACGCGTTTTCTCAATTTTTACAATAATTGCCGAAATCTGAAAACCCGCTAGCCGTTTTTTTCTGTTTTCAAGAAAGTTTTAGGCTCCTCTCCTATACTGCGTTTTCAGGGATGTGTAGAAGAAGGCTGGCGCGCCTTTGACGCGCTCTCATAAATTTTTTTTCCAGACCATCTTATTCAACATCCGAACGCCCATCTCGCACTGTTTCTTCGTGAAACCACACGTCGGAATGATCGAGGCCGGAGGGAAGGCTAAGATCTACTGTACATTCAAGGGAAAATGTCACCGCGTGCCATCGGACTACTGTATGATCTACTCCGTCTATCATATTGTGATCGACGAGAAGTCGACGGCGCTCATCAAGGAAGACGAGTTCTCGTCGTCGAATTTACGGGCGATTTGGAATAAGAGAGGGCGGGGCGTGGAGATTAAGAATATTCTACACTTGTCGTGTAAATTTGATGAGAAGAAGAAGCCGGAGCACACGTGTAAACATCATAAGATCGGGCGGATCATCGATTTGAATGATCATGGAGAAGTTGGTAAGCTAGCGGGGTCTTGAGTCGCTACGCAGCCAATTTTTCTTTTTCGAAAATGATATGACAGGAAAGCTTAGAACGTGAGGATTCTGAATCTGGCTTCAAATTTGATTTCCGTCAGAATGGACCTGAGATACAACAGTTTGAAAACAAGCAAGTTGAGACGCGGTTAATCGAACCGTTGTATCTCAATTCAATTAAATGCTGGAAAAAATCTGAAAACAGATTCAGAATCCTTGTGATTTCAGCTTTACAACAATATGGAACACTTTATTGGCGATTCTTGTCTAGACACCCGTTTAGCCAGGCAACCAAGCGCCCCGTTGTTCCCCTCCCTCTCATCGCGGACAATGACGAAATCGCTCTTTTTTTAAAGTTTTGACAAAAAATCAAGTTGCATTTGAAATCGGCTATCGGCTCTAGGCGGAAAATTTGAAAACGAATTCAGAATCCTCACGTCGTCAGCTATTCAGTCATATATGTAACATTCCCTTAAAATGTCCCCCAGCTTTTTGGAAAATGTTCCGTAGAGCGCATTAGCATAGTCCAGGACAGACTCTATCCCATAAAAGTTAATTTTCCCATTTTTTTCAGTGCAAGCCGGTCCGCTTGAAGATTCAAAGGGAGAACCATCCAACACTCCTCCATCCGCCACGGCGAAAGGCAGAAGACTTCAGAAGACACCTTCAGTGATTTCCACCGAAGAAATGCCGAAGACAGCGACGTCCGAGAAGACGAAAAAGAAGTAGATTGTGTTTTTGAGTGGAATAAAGATATTTAAATTGATTTTTTTCGGAAAAAGAAATCTCAAACCTTTTCAGAGGGTCTTGGTCCGTTCAAGAAATCGCTCGATTTCCGTTTTAAGAGTCTAAATCTTTTTTGGAAGCAAAAACGCGGAAAAGGCGCGCCAGCAGAGTAACAAATTTGGAGGATTCTTTATTCATCAACTATGAAAAAATCGGCGCGCCAGTCACTCGAGTCACTCAAATTCTGAGAATAAACCCTTTGTTTTTGGAAAACTTTTTTCAACTGGCGCTCCTCTGACGCGTTTTGTATTGAAAATTGATTATAAGGTGCGCCAGGCGCTCGATTTTTGCAAAAACCGGCAAAAATTTAAATATTGAAAAATATGAAAAACGCGTCAAAGGTGCGCCAGAAAACGGTGTAAATCATTTTGCCCCCTTTTTTTCATATTTCACCGAATTTTCAAGTTAAAATTGTGTTTTTTTGTTTAAACGCGTCAAAGGCGCGCCAGACACTCGAACATCTGACACACTATTTTTGAAAAACCCGGAAAAACGTTGTTTTTTTTGGACAAATTTTTTTGGACACTTAGGTACTATTCAGGTTCTAAGGACCCCTAGACTCAAAATTCTGTGGTGGCCTAGAAAACCGTTTCTAGGCCACCACGCGCTCCTCATGTTTATCTGCTACACCAAATCCACCAAAACATCAAATTATCCATTAACACATAGCAGCCATTTATAATTAAATTTCAGTGTTCTGTTCCCTCCCCTTTCCGAAAATTTTTGCACACCCATTCCCCCTTTTGTTTCACCACTATCCATCATTTTCACATACATTTCCCGTTTTTCTTGTGACACACTCAAAAAGGGGAAAATGGGTCCAAGGAATTCCCTGCAGACATGATTTTTCGACGTTCTCTATTCTTTTCCAACTTCTGAAGACACGTTTGAAACAAAAAAAGTGGTGAAAAAGAACAAAACGCGTTTTTTTTCTTTTCTAAAACTCTATGTGGAATACTTTGCGCTTTTATACTCAAAAAAGTCCCAAAAAATCTTATTTCCCCTATAAAATTCCTAAAATTTGCTATCCGTTATCAACAGAGCGCAGGTGCATCCTTTTCTCCTCCTATCTAACTTTTCTCTCCTCTTGTCTCCTCTCGGTGTCCTCCTCCCCAATGCGCCCGTTTTATATACACACCGCGACCCCGTCTCCTTCAACAGCCGCCATACACAGGTGGTTGGCCAGCGACGAAATACGGACCATATACGCGCTCGCGCGCGGATTCTATAGGAATTAGGAATGGGCGATATGTGTGCGTCATATACGGTCCGTCTCGAGTCCGCGCGCGAACAAAGTTGCGTCCCTTGCTCCCACTGCCAGCCCCCTCCCTACTTTGTTTCCCGGTTGAGATCGTTATTGAACAAGAAGAAGTAGTGATGAACTTACAATTTTATTTGAAGTAATATAAAAGGAATATTACAAATAATGAAACTATGAATAATGAAACATAACAAATAAAACTTATAAATCACAAGTTTGTCCGGCAGTCATGTCCTTGAAATCCATCGAAATCCAATTGTGGTAGAAGCATTTTCAGTCGTTGACTTCTGTTTTCCCTTTGTATTTCTGAAAAGAAAATCAATTAATTGCGGAATAAAATATAATTGTTAAGTTAACTTACTTTCGAAAATAGATCCCTCCCTCCGGAAAAATACAATGTTGTGCTTGAGAAGTAGTGCAGGCAGATTTTATCGAATCTCCTCACTGAAAAAAACTTTATTTTGAATAGAAAATGCTGAATACTATTACAAACCTTTGAGAAAATGGATGGATTGATTCCATTGTAGCTGTCGCCGCTGCTTCTCTTTTTGAGATTATCGGACTGACTGAAAACACAATAATTGTTTGATCATTCACGGTAAAATGTGAGAATTTTTCACGAAAAAATTAATTAAGAGAAAATTCGGTAGAAAAAACATAAAGAAATGCGAAACTTTCGAAAAATAGGGAAAGAAACGTAAAAGCTCCGTAAATGATAAAAAAATTATCATTATCCGAGAGAAGTCCGAGAGTTTCGGAAGAGCTGCTGCGTGCCGCGGCCGCGGCCAGCGCGTCCATATACGGTCCGCGCGCGGATGCCTGCCGCCGACTTCCCTCTCTTTTCCCGAAGACCACACTGCGTCCATATAGAGTCCGTTGCGGGTCATATTGCCGCCGCGGACTCTATACGGACGGAAAATGGGACTGAATCCGCATGCGGTCCGCACGCCAACCACCTGTGATAGCTCAGTCGGTTAGAGCGTGGGTCTAATAAGCCCAAGGTCGCAGGTTCGACCCCTGCTGGCGGCAAATTTTTTTGAATTTTTTAAAAATGTGAATTTTTAGTTTAAAAATATTTTTTGACCTACCATCATTTTTGACCTGTCATGGCGGGAAATTTAATTGCATAGTCTGACGAAAAATCAATAATAAGGAACAAATCTTCTCTTTCGCTATTTTTTCAAGTGTTCTTTGATTTTTCGTTACCAAGTGGCCACGCCCACTCGGTAAATGTGGCTTGCATTTTTTCTTAAAAGCAAGTGACGTAACTTCCAAAAAAACTAGATTTTTCGAAAAATTGGCCTTTCTTCTGTTTTTTTAGACGTTTTCACTGATTTTTTTGGAAAAAATCCTGTTGAGAAAACTTGAAAATTAGGCCACGCCCACTTAGGGATGCCGGAAAAATATAGGAGTGCTCCAACGTAGAGCGTAATTTTAGTCAAAAAATGGTTGTTAAATTGTCTCGAGGCCACGCCCCTTTCAGTTTTTCTTTTTTTGTCAAGAACTTGGTTTGGTTGAAAAACTTATTTTTTTGTTCATTTAAATAGGATCTTTTTTATTCATAATATTTCGAAAGTTTTTTTTTAATTCTTGACGAAAACTTAAAGGGGCGTGGTCTAGATTCGAGACGTCGTAACAGCGGTCTAAACTTTTGTCAAAATTGAAAAATCAGTGAAAAAAAAAATTTTTTCCAATTTTTTTTTTCAAATTTTTTTCCGAGCAAGTTCGCTCTGATGCGAATCTTCAAATCTTCAAAAATCACGAAAAGTGACAAAATATTTGATCCATCCCATCCGTTTCATCTCATGTTTCGTGTCATTAATTGCTCAGTCCCCCCACCCCTCCCGTCACCGCCAACTGATCTGATTTTCTCCTCTCTCCAAAGATATTTCTCGAATCAATCAAGATGTTCCTTCTCTCCCTCGTAATTCGACCTTTTTCCCCTCACTCAGACTACACACGTCAAAATGTCTCCACACGCCGTCTAAATTCTAGATATTTGATCCCAGATAGGGGCGTGAGGGGACCCGCTCTTATCTCGCTTCTTTTTTCGGCTTCTTTTCTGCCTTATAATCGACTTTTTGACCACTTTTTGTTCATCTACTTGACAGATGTTTGAAGGGGAAAAGAAGTTTATATGCACCTGCTTCAAATGTTTTTATTTCCTTCTCGGTTTTCTAAGTTTTGTGCTGAGAAATCTGCTGACTATGTTCATTTTTTGAAGAATCTGAAAGAATTTCTATTCCTAAGCTCAAATTTCCGGAATTTTTCATGTAAAAGTGCAATTTCTGCATGTTTCAACAATTTATCCGCTTTATAATTGAAAATTGCTTCAAAAACCCGTTTACTTCTGATACACCTAATTATACTTGTTTTATAATTAATTTTACGCTAAAATTGTTATGAAATGGTTGGGAAACCAATTTTTTGGGGCTCAAATCTGCAATTACTAAAGTTTTTGGTCAGAATAATGCTGAAACATGTACTCACTAGGTTCGAAAATATTCAAAAAATGTTTGGTACTGTTAGAAAGCTAAAAATGTGTAGATTCCAAATCTGTGCTCAAAATTGATCAGAGATGAAAACTGACAGAGATACAAAGTTTTTAAAAAACAAGATTCAAAGACACCCTCAAACTTCAAAGCCGTGTATCTCGGTCAGTTTTTGTCGTAGATTAATTTCAAATATAGTTTCAGAATCCTCATGATTTCAGCTTTTCTGGCATATAAATATTTATGCTGGAAATTAATTTTAAGTGTGTGTAATTATGTAATTAGTAGAGCGCGTCTGTAATGACTGAGTTTATTTTCAAAAATGAGGTTTCTGTGGTCAAATCTTCAGAATGATGAATTTAACGGTTTTTTTTTGCTGATGTTAGGCCGGCGGGAATCAGGCCACCCAAAGTTAGGCCACCAAAAGTTCGGCCATCATTTTTTCTCAAAAATTTTCGAGATCTTTTACGAATTCTTAATTTTTTGTGGTCAAAAGTCTTTTTTTTTCTTAAAACCCACAAATTTTCTTTAAAATCTTGTAAAATCTTCTTAAATTTAACACCACAACATTTTTTCATCGATTTGATCATAAATTTTCACTCACCTATATAGAATTCAAGCCACTCTTCCCAACCCAAGTACCTCAAGTTGATTATAACTTGACTTATGTAAGAAACTGTTTTTCCGTACCAAATTTTCCAATGTAAACCCCCCTTCTGTCAAAATATGTGTGTTTTTGTATCTCTCCATATCCTGATCGCCTTGTTGCAAGTTGTATCCCCCCCCCCCTGTCCCGTATCCCCTCCAGTCTCCCATCACTAATTCATGAGTCGATCGACACATGACGGGGAGGGGAAAGAAGTGTCTCCAGAGCCCCCTGTGCACTTCCTTTCTTTTTTGTGCCACTAGACACACACACCTCGAACAGCACAACTATTCTTTTAACGTCTTTTGTGTTAGTTATGCAACTCCACCCCCCAAATTTTTGCGGGGTGGACTAAACGGACCCTGTTTAGGAATTAGTGGAGGTGGTGTTGGTCGAAGTTCAGATTTCTTTTTTTTGGAAAAAATAGGAATTTAAGGTAGCTTTTATAGTTTTTTGTGCCGCTGATGATTGTGTTCTTCATTTTTTTTTGCAAGTACACCCCCGTCTCAGTTTCAAGCAGGTTGCTAACCTGACAGCTGTTCCACTTTTCATCCGAAAGGCATCCCCCTTGTCTCTTATCCGTTCATTGTGCTCACTTCAAGGAGAGACATTGCGCTATCTGTTATCACATAGTGTTTCGCAATCTCATCTTGTACATTCTAAGGTTTTCCTACTGTAGTTGGTGCGCCTAGACATTGTGACTAACGGATAGTTTTGAACGAATTATAATTTTTTGAAAATTACCATAGTATCGCTGTTTTTTGTAAAGTGGACGACAAAAACTTTCAGAACAAAAACTTAGGCATTTTTTATGCAATTTTGAGTGAATTTAGAGCCTTTTATGCAAATTTCAGCAATTTTATGCGATTTAGGCAAAAATGTGGATATTTTCCGCTGAAAACGGGTAAAAACGGAGCCGAACGGGAAATTTTTATTTGAGATAATCTCCGTAAACGCGCTCCATTGATAACATGGGTTTCAACTTGTCCTTAGAATTGTTTGAGTACTGTGACGGTACCAAATCTGCAAAATTCATAATTTTCTCATTAGAGCGCACCTGCAGAGGTAGGCTGAGCCAATCGTTCTTCAATATATGTACAATGAGCCGAGTCATACTGTTTTTTGTAAAGAATTTTTTCTCAAATTTGTGACTTTACTTTATTTTAGCTTTTCAGTTATACCCGTTTTGACTTAAAATAGGATTAAAAAAAAATATTAATTCCTTAGTCGTTTTTAGTTGGACAGGTGAAATACACAAATTTTCTTATACAATGTCCTTATAATCCTAATAGACTCATAATTGCCCAAAAAATCTATTCAAAAACGTTGAAAACGCAATGTGTGCCCTGGTAATTAGCAATTCTATGTTTCACAGAATCGAATATTATAATTTTTTTCAAGAATTTCCGATTTTTGGACATTTGAACAAAAATGACAAACTGATCCGTTTTTTCTCATTTAAAGTCTTATCTTGCTACCATCAAGTTAATTCCGTATTCACTATCCTCAGCTTGAGTCGCTACGCAGCGAATCATGGTTATAAGTGGAGTCTCATGCGTCTTGTAAATCCACATTTGAGTTTTTGTGCGTTTTATAAATATCCCCCAATCAAGTTATCCGTAAATTTTTTTCTGGAACAGGTGATTCTTTTTCCTTTTTTGAATCATTCAAATTGTTTTCCATCTCGAGTTCATACCAATTAGTTCACGCTCCTAATAACCAAAAATCATATCCAGCCCTCAATTAACAATTCAATGTACACATGTATCACAGAATAAGGAAATGAATAAGCAGTGACGTTTTTCTCAGCTTGAAATTCAGGAAATCTTGGTAGAACATTAGGGAAATTCGCTCTACTCAGAAAATTACGTTTTGGTTTTCTAGGCCCTCAAATTTCTAGGCCTCCCACCGATTTTTGGACAGCATTGAGTCACGTGACACCTCCTCCTTTTCGCCATTATCTAGATCTTCCATCTCGTTGTTTTGACCTGTGTGTTGACTCAAATGGGCTCACTCGATTCCTGCTCCTTTTCTTCTTGCTCCCCGTATAAATATATATATATATTCACACCCCTTTTTTCTTCTTTATTTACACTTAATTGGCTGCTGCTCCCCGCCAACAGAAACAGAGCTCTCCTTAGTTGAAGGCTTAAAAATTTAAGGCTTTCAAATTTGAAATTGTATTTTTTCTAGTTTTTTCGAAAAATCCTAGATCCTTATTCTTGATGGTGGGAAACTGAGAATTTTTTCCGAGTTTTCTCACATTTTTCAACACAAAAACGAATAAGTAAGGGAGGTCTAATTTATGTGGGGGTTTTCCGCAGCAATGAAAGCTTGGGGTTGATTTACGAGGGTGCACTGTGTGTAGGTTTACGGGAAAAACAAAACAAAACTGCTGTTTACTGTCTTAAATGTGGATTTGTGAGGTTCTATGTAGATTCAAAATAGTTTTGAGCACGTTTAGACAGTTTGTGTGGATTTACTGTAAAAATGAGCAGACACTTACTGAAATTTTAAGACTCTGTGTAGATTTACGAGCAGTAATGTGTCGATTTAAAAAAAAGCCTTTTAATAAATTTTCCAATGAATATCTGTCAACCAGGTGAAAAAAATCACATCACTTTTCCAGAGAGACCATAAAAACATTTTCAGACACATTGAACTTTTTTGTCACCGAAAAAAAATTGTAAAGGAAAAAAAAAAGGTTTTTGTGTAGATTTACGAGATTCTGTGTGGATTTACGGGAAGTACTGTGTAAATTCAGTTACGGTAAAATTGAGCACTTCGCATTTCACACCTACCGTAAAACGTCGAGGAACCTTAAAAAAGTTGTTCTTGTAGATTTACGAGGTTGTGTAGATTTACGAGATTTTGGGAACCCTAAAAAAGTTGCAACTTTATTTTTTATTTGTCGTCATTTCCTCCTCTAGCCATTCACTTTTGTCCCGTTTTTTTTCTCTTCCTGTCTAAGTTTTTTTTTCTTGTGTCTGCTCTTTGTTCCCAATTATATCAACGTCTACTCTCTCTTACTCTCTAACTTACTCTATTTTACTCAAATAACATCATGAAAGTTTGTGTTTGACGGGGTGGTCTAGTGGTTTTTTGAATTTTTGAATTTTTTGAAAATCGGTGACCAAGATTCTCAATTTTTTGACGGAAACGGAATGGACGGTTTTCTGTGAGGATCTTCAAATTGTTGTACCTGTGTAGATTTACAAACTGTTGTGTGTAGATTTACGGGGACTTTCATTTTTTAAAAATTTTTTCAGGTAATGTCTTTTTGGTGTGTCCTTGTATTAGGTTTCTTGTGAATTTCATTTTTACAAAAATTTTGTGTCAATTTACAAAATTCAATGTAGATTAACGTGATTACGGTGTAGATTTTCAGATCTTCGAGTGTTTTTATAAAATTTTTTGTTCTTTATGAGTGTCACGACCTCTTCTGTAAAGTTTTACTTTTCTTTCGAAAATTTTCAAGACAGCCTGATTTACGGCGTTTTTTTTTGTGCATTTACGCTGTTCCATGTAGATTTAAGAAGTTTTGTGTAGATTTACTGAGTTCTTTGTAGATTTACGGCGTCTTTTTGGCCGTTTACGCTGTTCCATGTGGATTTACGGAGTTCTGTGTAGATTTACGCCGTATTTTTCAATGTGGACAAGCTTTCTTTTTTCTTGTCAAGGATCGGGCCAAAAAATGTTTCTGTCATTTTTTCAATTTTTCATCAAAAGTGTGTAGATTTCAAAGAATAGTCGAAAATTTGACTTTTTTCGGGAAAAAAATTCGATAAAAGTCGCAAAATGTGAATTTTGAATTTGGCGCCAAAAAATGTACCGACAATTTTCAATTTGTAAGGAAAAATGTGAAAACTTTTGATGGTTTCTCAGAATTTCTTCTAATTTCATATCACAGCCGAAATTTTGATTTTCGGCGCCAATTTTACCCGGTCTCGCTTTTCTGTAAGTGCCAATATGTAGCTTTTTTGACGTTTCTAAGGTTTTCCAGATAATTTTCATTCTCCGTGTCGATTTACAAGGTGTTCTGTGTCGATTTACGGTGGCGGCAGGAGAGAAAAAATAATGAATTAAAGTAAAAGGGGCGACAAAAGAAGGGGGTTTCCGCATGCGTGCTCCTTTGACCGCTCGCTTTCTCTCTCTATTCGTTTGTTCCATTTTATTTTTGCTATTTTCACAAATTCCCCCTTCCCTTTTCTTCTCTCGCCGCAAGAAAAAAATAGCGCATTTCGTTCGGAAAGCGATAAAAAGTGAACTAGCCGTCGTTTTATTTCAAAAAAAAAGAAGAAACGGGGAGGAGCAGATGAGGAAAAAATGCGCGCAGTTTTTGGTTTACATAGTATTTTTTCTCGGAATTTTTTGTTGCAAAAGCGTCCTTGTATAGAAAAAACGCGTCACAGGCGCGCCAGACACGACTAAAATCGTCAAAAATGACTTAAAATGTGTTCCTGACACGCCAGATAAATCAAGGACTGAGAAACGCGTCTGAGGTACGCCAGACAGCTCCAAATTTGATTTCTGAGATAAAAATGCTCAATTTTTACTAGAAAATGTGATTCAGACACCCTAAATTGGTCAGAGTTTAGAAAAACGCGTGTAAGGCACGCCAGATAACTCAAAATTAGTTTCTAAGTCAATGAATTGCTAAAATCCCACAATTTCTATCAAAAAAAAAACGCGTCCCAGGCGCGCCAAACACGTCTGAAATTGTCAAAACTGACACAATTCAATTGAACAGTAACTTCAAATTGGCAGAATTTGTCGCAGTAGTATTGGACTGAGGGATGCGTCTGAGGTACGCCAGACAGCTCAAAATTTGATTTCTTCATTAAAAAAGGCTAAAATTACTCAATCTTTACTAGAAAACGTGACTCGGGGGCTCTAAATTAGTCAGAATTTAACGAAAACATCTCAGGTACGCCAGATAACTCAAATTTGGCAAAATTGGAATGAGAAACGCGCCTAAGGCACGCCAGAGAGATAGTGATAGCGAGGATAGTGATAAAGGTAACGCCCATTATTTGTTTCCATTTTTCTTATCGAGTCTAACCGATTTTGAAGCAGATTTTTGAATTTTGACATTTCATGTCACCCCAAATTAGTATAAAATATAAAATTTGTAAATATACATGTCTAGTCTCTCGGTTTTTCCCTTTTCGAGTGTTCAAAACCCAAAAGGGGAGTAAGTTATGGAGAGAAGCCGGGGAGTGGATGTTTTCATTTTAATGTACACATTTTTACGAGGAGAGAGAGAGAGAGAGAGACGCAGAGAGTATTCTCTATTTGTTATATTTCTTCTTCTTCCGGAACAACAAGGATTCTGAAATTTTCTCTTCTCATTTTTCATTTAGTATTTCTAGAATTCAGAGTTTGAATTCAAATTTTAATTGTTATTAGTATAATAGTATTAGAGAAAGGGCGCAGAGAAATCAGACACTCTTGCTTCTCTGCGTCTCACTCCCTCTCTCTCTCTCTCTCGTCGTCAGCTGCAATCTTTGAAGACGCATATCTCAAAAACGTGCAGAGCTATTGAAAAATAGTCAACTACAAAAATAGAGAACTGGTCTTTATCTACTAGAAAATGTTAAAATGTTAAAATTTATGTTGAAAATCAAAAAGTTAGAAACTGTCAAATTAAACTCACTTTTTGACTAGTTTTAGCTTAATTTCGACAATTTTTGGCCAACTTTTTATTAATTTTAATGTTTGTATAATTCGAGTTTATTTCACGTTTTTTTAATCAAAAAACCCCAAACCCCACCTGAAAAATCAGAAGAAAAACCTAATTTGAGTTGAAATTTTCGAGTTTTGTTGAAAAATTGACCAACTTGAACATGTCCCCTTCGTGTCACATTTTGTCTCACTTGTCCCAAGTTACATTTATCTGGTAGATCACAACCAGGGCTACATTTTTGCAGTTGACAACTTTTTGATAGCTCCGCCATGTTTTGAGATACGCGCCTTTAAAGATGGTTGCCTAGATGACGCATGAAGGAGAGACGCTTGTCTTTAAAGGCGCATATCTCAAAAGTGGGAGGAGCTATCAAGAAGTTGTTAACTAGAAAAATGAAGATCTAAATTTTATCTACCAATTAAGTTCAAACTGGTCAATTCAATTCAATTCAAACTAAAAATAAACCATAAGCTAGTGAAAATCTTTCGAAAAACCTTTTTTTGTATTCTGGGGAAATTTTGAACAAGTGCAAACTTCCGAATGCTTGGAATTTTGTCTCCAGGTCTGTCTGTCCATCTGTTCATCCCGATTTCCATTTTCCCTCGCCCATCAAGAAACATATCCAACATGCAATTCCGCATCATACCCTTCTCAATAATTTATCACTACTTCTCCCCGCTATCACTCAACTACACTGATCAGAAATCTTGTTGCTATAACTAAAGTATACATACATATACATACACTTGAAAAAACTGAAAAAATTTTGATAAATTTATTAACCTCCCACCTGAAACTTAATTATCTTTTGAATATATTGAAACGTCATGTCAACAAAAACACGTTGGTATAAAAGGGTGGCCTAGGTTTCAATTTTTACAAGTTAGGCCAACAAGCATGGCCTAGGAAAGTTTCTAGGCCATGACCCAAACTATTAGTATAAAAATAGTATAACTTTTATGATTCCAAAATTTTTCATGATTTTACGACGTTTTCTCTCATTTCTTTTTCCATTTTCCGTTCCATTCTTCTTTCTTTTGCCCTCCTGCTTTTATATTCCTGGCTTTTTTGCAAGATTTTTTTATATTCACCTTTTTATACTCCCCAGTACACCCCACGTTCTTTCTTATAATTCCAGATCAGGTTTTTTGATCTTCGTGAGCTCTTAGTCACTAGGTTTTAGTCATTTTTGAATAGGTAGAAAGGGACATCTGGATATCCCGGACAGGCAGAGCTTTTTCGGAGGCGAAAATGCTGAATTTGTATGGAAACTGCAAGTATTTTATGGACAGAGCCCCAGTAATTTGTATTTGAGTGCAAAATTAGACAGAATTTTAGGAAAAATTGAAAACTCACTACTTCTTTACTTAATTTTTGTAGTATTAAGCAGAAATTCCAAAGGACACCATCGCCTTTAGAAAGCGACATAAATTTGAGCATTGCCAGCAAATAACACTTTTTAATTATTGATTTTTTGGCCTGATCTAAATTAGTGAAACATTTGCCTATGTTATCCTGCTAGATCAAATCTAGATCTACTTTTTTGTAGTTGACAATTTTTTGATAGCTCTACCCACTTTTGAGATATACGAGACCGAAATATTTTTTTAAAGAAAAATACTGTACATTTCACATGTCCTCGTGGCTTCATATTTTGTCACAATTGTTTCAAATTATATTTATCTGATAGAACAAAACCAGGGCTACATTTTTGTAGTTAGTCAACTTTTTGATAGCTCCGCCCACTTTTGAGATATACGCCGTTGAAATGTCTCACCTCAAACCTTAGAGGAGTCACCCATCCGTGTTTAAAGGCACATACCTCAAAAATGGGTGGAGCTATCAAAAAGTTGTCAACTACAAAAATGTAGCCCTAGATTTGATCTATTAGAAAAATATAAATTTGAAACAGTGGGGACACAATGCGACACCAAGGGGACATCCCAAGTCAAGCCTTAAACGGGATCTCAATTTTCCCACTTTTGCTCTGGTTCCTGAATCCTAAAACTTTTTATGAGAAATATTTCCTGATATATACGTATTTTTATTTCTGACATTCTAATCAATCAACCATCACTCGTTTTTTTTTCATTCCCCCTCTCCCTATACACCCCCTCACTTTCCCATAATATGAATTTCTGATTCATTTTTTTTTCTATTTTTCGTCTTCTCTCTCTGATGTATGAATTTTCCATATATATTTTCCATATACATACTTTTGCAGGAGGAGGCCAAACCATTCCAACACACCGTTCCTCTCTCCGCTCGCTGGTTTGTTGGTTTTATCGATGTGTCGTCCGTTTCTCTCCATCTTTTTTCTCTTTTTCGTCGCTTTTCGAAAATTTCTTGAACACCCACACATTTATACTATTTATTTTTCCTTGATTCTCTAGGAAAATCTTTGATTTTTTGCCTAAAACCCTGTTTAGGAGCAAGTGCGCTCTAGTGACAATGCAGATATTGCGTAGATACCTAATGATAGAAAAGTGGGCGGAGCTTATCTAGCTAAGTTTCTCCTCAAATTGTTTAGAAATACTCACTTGAAAATTATTGAAATTCTGGAGTTCTTTGAAACTAAGGCCCCGCCCACTTTTTGCAGTAGTGCCGCACAACTATAGGGATTTTAAGATTAGCGTGCGTAGGAGGTGCAGAAAATTGGTGGAGCCTAAATTCTATGGAGTCACCCTCATTTTAGGCTACTTTTTGCCAGTTTTCAGCAAACTTTCGGCAAGTTTTAAGCATTTTTTAATGCAGTTTTTTAGGAATGACTGGATTTATAGCCGATTTGATTGTAAGTCATTTTAGGCAATTTTTAGGCAATTTTTTGACAGCTAGCCGTTTTTCAACGTTTTTGTCCGGTTTTGAAAAAATTCTTGGATGATTTTAGAAAATTTCGGCTTGGAAGGCATATAGGGCTCTTTTTGTCAATTTATTTAGAAATGTTTTACTTGTTTTAGTCACAAATTTTCGAAATTTTTCTGAAATTTCGGAAATTACTCGAATGGAGCACTGGGGTTTGTTTGGAAAATTTTGAATTTTTACTAGAAATTCCGAAAATGTTGCGTTTTTCGTTGCTTTAGCCGATCCAAGCTGCAGTTGTATTGCATTCCAACTGGCGCGTCTTAGACGATAGTTTGAGTTAGCTAGAGTCCTCAGAGCCTGCGAAAAATCACCCGCCACATGTTTCGAATAACTTTCTTACACATCGATAGTGAGAAAAAATGGAAAAAAATAGGGGAAATAGAAAAAAAAAATCATTGAAAATTCATTCGAATGACTCTTTTCTTCTCTTCTGAGATGAGCGCTCTGTCTTTTTATAACTTTTTCCCCATCTCTCCTATTTTTCTCTCTTTTGAAAGAAGAGTGCTTTTTGAAACTTCACTCCAAAAAGATGAGTAGGGGGGTCCCTGACGTCATCAGTAGGCCAAACCACGAAAGTTTTAAATTTCATAATTTGGGCATTGTATTATTATCAGGGCACGCTTTTTACAACCGCACTCTACCGAAACCCAAGAAAATTGTGTGCGAAATTAAGAGACTCAGAGAAAAAAAGCATTTTTCAAGAGCATTTCGGTGGAGCGCAGTTGTAAGAAAAATGACAAAATTTTGAGTTTTCTAGGCTATTATACACTTTTTTTTTGTTTTTTCCAGTCCAGATGGCCTAGAAATTCACGTAAGGGATCTCTAGGCCACCTATCAAATAAAATTGTTTGACCACTAACCGACCAAACAGGGCTTCCTTGCACTTTAGAGTTGTTTTCCCCTTTAATTTTTTTGTGTTTCCTTGTTTTCACGTCTTACTTTTTTTTGGGGTGAGAATGGGAGAAATTTCAGAGATCATTATGTAGCAAACAGTTCAGAATTGTTTGATTCTAGATTTTAAGGAAAATTAGACTTTTGACAACAAAAAATCATGAATTCGTCAAAAGGCACAACAATTTTCAAAAAAACTGTGGTGGCCTAACTCTTGGTGGCCTAACTTCTTGTGGCCTAACTTTTTGTGACCTAACTTTAGCAATTTTAAGCAACACATTCGTACAAATCCGGATAAACTCATAATTTTCCAAAATTCTGAAGATTTTGACCACATGAATTTCTTTTTTTGAAAATGCGCTTAGTCATGAAAGAACCGTTCTACTAATTACATAATTACACATGAATTGTCAGCATGAATTTTTATATGCCTAAAAAGCAGAAATCATGAGAATTCTAAAACTATATTCAAAATTAATCAACGACAAAAACTCATCGAGATACAGGGCTTTTAAGTTTGGGGGGGGTTTGAAACATTGTAAGTTGGTCAGTTTTTATCACTGATCAATTTTTAGTACATATTTGAAATCTATTCGTTCTCTGATTTCTAACAGTACCAAAAATAGTTTTTTAAACTTTTTCCAACCAAAAATAGTGAAAATCGGAGTTTTTCTACATTTTCCGCTCAAAAAACACCAAAAAACCGATGTTTAGAGTTTCGAGACATTCTGGAACTGTTAATGCTGAAAATAACAGTCTGATAAACCAAAAATATCAGTTTTAAGTAGAAAAACTAGGAATCTAGTGAGTACAGCGTGTTTTCTAGGTATCATTATTCGCTATCAATATTCGCTATCGCTATCGCCATCGCATTCATTCCAGTGTTTTTTATCTAGATCTGCAGCCATTGCAACCCTCTAATTACTATACTGATAGGGAGAGAATAAACCAACACACAATTTCTAAACGGAATTTCAAAAAAATAAATGAAAAGCGTAGAAATTTCGTATCTTTGTTTGTTTTGTGGTGGTGGTGGGTACCCATCCACCACCACAACTCCTCCATAGTGGGGGGGCACCGCACCGCCCATCTCCTCGCAACTCATCATCGATAAACACCCCTTCTGGCATTCGGTTTTTCCCTTTCTTCTGTCTTATTCTCGCTTTCTCTCTCTCTCTTTCTTCTCCTCGTTACCCACATAGTCTCCTTATTTTTGCATTTTTTCGAGTATTGAGAAGAGGGAGAGAGGGAATTTCAGTTTTTTCAGCATATTTTGTTGTTATTGGAGCTGTTTTCTAATGAGTAAGGTTTGGGAAGTTAGGCCACTCGACTTTTATCTGTACCTTTTGTACCCCATTTTTTTCGGTTTCGGTAGAGCGCGGTTGCAAGAAATGTGCCGTGATTATAAGGTTACAACCTAAAAACCAAATATTCCTTCTTTCTTGTTGTTTTGTCCACTTCCAGGCGCACAAACTTGTTCTGTCCTTGAATCAACTTTCCAGAGCATCTCTAAATTTTGTTTTTCCCAAAAATTAGTACCAAAATCCCAAAATTTACTTCCTTCTTTTTTTGCCTCTGCCTTAAACTAAATGACGAATAGGTCAGAATTTTCGCATTCAATTTGTAGGCTCTTCTTCTCTTCTCAAAAATACAATATATTTTATTATATCCTGTATTTTTTAGCAGTGACTGATTTCTATTTTTGATTTCTGATCGGCGAGATACGGTTCTAAGCCATTTTTTATGGTAATGAGCGAATTAGGCATGAGTAGAACTCAGACACCTTCAGAAACCGTAAACCGATCAAAGCAAACAAACAAAAGAATTCCAAGTAACAGACGTCACCTGAGAACTTTTTATCAGGTTCTCATGGTTTATGATTTCGTTTGAACGTTGACACACACAAAGGCGATAGAAATTCTTATGGAGACTGACTAGCAGAGTTGCGCGGAATTCCGACTTCCGACTTCCGGACATTTTTCACTTCCGACTTCCGGCTTCCAACTTCCGTTTTGAAAATTTTACTTCCGACTTCCGGATTTGGAATTTTACTTCCGACTTCCGTCATTTTATAAAAGTGGAGATTAGGAAAAGTTAATTTCTCAGAAATACAAGGAAAAATGGTCTAAAAGGACAGAAAATAGGTTTTTCTTCAGCCAAAAACTAGTTTTTCACTGATTTTTGCGAATTTTATGATATTTTCTTTTGAATTTTCAAATCTTTGCGGAAAAATCTACTTCCGACTTTCGGCTTCCGACTTCCGACTTCCTACTTCCGGGCATTTTTTCACTTCCGACTTCCGGCTTCCGTTTTTGGATTTTCACCTCCGACTTCCGAATTCCGACTTCCGTTTTTGAAAAAATCACTTCCGCGCAACTCTGCTGACTAGGGAAATATGTATTCAGTTGCTGCCCACGAGGCCTGGTATTCGAGAATCACGAGGTCAAAACTTGAAAAAAAAACACACGCTAATTCTCTATTTTCCAAACGTGGAACTTGTTTTTTTCTCAAATACCAGACCTCGAGGGGGCAAAAACTTTTGGGAGGATTTGTAACCGGGACGGTTCACAACCAGAAGTTTTGGACCATTCCTTAGTAAGGGAGCAGGTTTACACTGCGTACCGGCTCTGATACCTAGCCTTTCTGAGCAGCGACTCAAGCCACAGTAGGGTTGAGAAACGCGACCTTAAGGCCTGTTAAAACTCAAAAATTTGAAAAAACAATTTTCAAATTTTTGACGTATCGGAATAGCTGAACTTTGGCCTTGCTTTTCTCGAATACCAGGTCTTAAGGGAAATCAAGTATGGCTTTTAAGATATAATTTCCAAAGCTATGGCCGAAATATCGTTTTCTGACGTGGTCCTCAGTTTCAGTGTGAATTCAGAAAGTACATCTAATGTGACCTGATAACGTAACCCAACTCAAAATGAGTATAGGGAATACAATGTCTAGCCAGGGTACATTATTGGGGGATTAAATCGAAAATCAGAATGAGAGAAATTTTCATTGGGCTAGCATTTTTTTTTTGAGTTTCAGACTTTTAGAATATATTTACTGTGGTTGGCGCGTCTTTGGCGCGTTTTCTTTATTTGGCTGAAAGATCCACACCAACAAGATAAAAGTGTAGAAAATAAAAAATAAAAAATATTTTGATTAATTCATCGCGAAATGATTTCAAAACCAAAAATGCTTTTCGTAACACACGAGAAGGGCTAAAATGGCTTCTTTGAGCAAATTTTGAAATACTTTAACGAGATTTTATAAATTTCAAAAAGTTATTCAACTTTGAGCGTTTTTAATAAAAAAAACTAGTTTTTTTGTAGGTTTGAAAACGCCCAACCCGCTCTCCACTGAGAATTTGTACTTACCATTTTTTTTTCAATTTCTGTCATAAATGATGGCTCCGCCCCGAAAACAACTGGTCACCGTTTTCACAAGATACACGGACTTGTTTTATAGGCGAGGCCCTAAAGAACAAGACACCCTCAGGCTTCCAAGCTTTTCGATTAGCTTTTTGATGAGTTTTTGTCGTAGATAAATTTTGAATATAGTTTCAGAATCCTCTTGATTTCAGCTTTTAGGTATATAATTATTTGCTCTGACTATTAATTTTAAACATATGTAATTATGTAATTAGTAGAACGCATCTTTCACGTCGGAGCGTATTTTCGAAAAAAAAAAGATTCCTTTTTATAAAATTATAAATGTATCCGGACTTGTTTGAACGGGTTGATTACAATTGCATAAGTTAGGCACCACATTTTGGGTCTAAAAACCCTCAAAAACATCAGAATTTCACCATGTTTCGGCAATTCAAGATTGGCTGGCGCACTTGGGACGCGTTTTTGGGGAAAGGACGGTTCTCACCGGTTTTTGATATTTTTTCAACGCTTTGGTCACAATTTTCTACTACCTATACAGAATTCAAGCCACGCCTCCTTACTCCAAGTACCATTAAACTCTCTAAGCGCAACCTCCTCAAGCCCCGCCCCCCCCCAAATAATCATCAATCAGAAAGTGTCTGTTGTTTCAACTCCCCCTTTCTCTTTTTTCTCCATTTTTTTTTCCATTCTTCTTGTCCAATTTCTCTCTCTCTCTCTCTCTCTCTCTCTTTGCTACTACCCCTGACTCCTTCCCTCCCTACCAAATCCAATTTACTTTCCGACGGGGCAAAAGAGCCCTGGCTCCCGGAGACCCGCGCAGAAGCAGAACAAAAATTTGTTAGGGGGGCTCTCGATTTTCAATTTCACAAATATGTGTGTGTGTTTTGTTGTCGCCTTCTGTGTGTTATACATATATCCATGTCTGAAAATCGGGAGGAACCGCCGCCGTAACTGAATCAAATCCTTCTCTTTTTCTTCGTCTTTTTTTTTTGTTCCGTTCCGTTTATTTTTGATGTACCGTCCGTTTTTTTCCGTTTTTTATTCTTTTGACCAGTTGATACAGGGCATATTGTTGGAAATGTGTGGGTAATTGGATGGTAATTGAATGGTAAGTTGATTATTTTAATAAAAAAATAGAATTTGGGTTAAGGGAACTTTGCATTTTGCATTTTTCGATCAAATGTCGTTATTCTTGCAATAGAAAGTGTTCAGGCAGAGTTGAGTCTATAGTTCCAACATTTTCAAATTATTTGGTTACTGTAACTCAGGTCATCTGAAAGTTCACCGCCAAACCTATTTTGACAGTGATTTTTAGTTTTGTGACAGCCTTTTTTTGAATATTTCTGTTCAAAAGTCAGGTTTTTGGGATTTTCACAAGTCAATACTTTCGTATCATCAGGTCAGATTGTAAAAACACTGTGAAATAGGCTATCAAATAAGTTAGGCCAGTGAAACCAAGGTTACTGAACTTTTTGACTATTGTGGTTAGGCTGACTAGGATAGTGAGTTTTGAACTGTTTTGTTTAATGACAGTTAGCTCAGATTTTCCGAACCACATAGACTGTCTGGCCGCACTGTCAAAATAATCAGGCCACGGAATTAAACTTGGGTTCTTCTTTAGATTTGTTTTTCGCCGTTAGAAGTCCAGGTTAGGTCGGTGTAAAAATTACAGCTACAAAACCCGTCTAGTATGTAAAACTAGACTAACAAGGCCTCGGGCAAAACAAGATTCCAGCCTTTTTGAAATTTTGGGAAAATGTTGACTGTAAGCGTGAAGTGAGTTATAGGACGTGACCGATATTGTTGGAAAGCTAAGCTAACGCTAAATCCAAATATATACTCAGCTTTTTTTCTCGATGGACTACTGACCAGTCATTACCTATTTTTTACACGTCGGCATAGTAATGACTTGGTACAAACTTTGACCTTATTTTTTAAGAATACCAGACCTCGATGGTGAAAAACTGAATATATATTTGAGATCAGCGTTTTCTCAGCTTCCCGATGATATAGGTCCCGTCCCAGAACTTTCAGACCCATGTTACTCAAATCTAGGCTACCTCAAAAAAACCTAGGTCATCACCACCACCAGTCATCGTCCTATTTGTGTTTTAATCTTCCCTCCCTTAACACATTTCCATCCCCCGAAAGTGACCAAAAACAGCTCCCACTTCTCATTTTTGGATCAGGTTTCAGGGAAGGTAAGAGAATCAAATAGATCAGAGGGAGCCAGTGTGGTTTTTGGTGCGGCTCTCGGGTTTCCCCACTTGAATTTTAAATGTTTTTTGCTTTCCTGACCACCATTTTTGAAGTTTAAAATCGTTGTCAAGCGCCAAGAAAATATGTCTAATCCGTTTAAAACAGATTAGTCGACGGGGGTGATGTGCTGATAGATGAGATTTGTGACTTTACTGATTTCATGTTGAAATTTCTTGTTATTTTGCTCTCTTGGTCTGCAATATTTCGTGCTCCCTGTAAAAAAACTAACTTTTTAAACTTTTTTTTCTCAGCGTAATTACTAGTTTCGGGTCAAGTTTTATTGACGCGCCAAAGGTACGCCAGATGAGATGAAATTTGTGAAAGGAGCGGTGCTAATAAGCTATTTTTGAAGGTTCAGAACAAACGTTATGCGTTATTTTTTGCAGTAAAATATATATATATATTTTTTTAACGGTTATAAAAAATGTTTAAAAAATGTTTTAACATTTTTTGGTCGAAATTGCCGGATACCGGATGTTTTGACTTTTTCGGTATGTTTAAGACAATGAAATTATTTTTTTTTGTAATTTACAGCGCACTTTTAACTGTTCTGTCGAAAAAACTTGTTTCCAAGTGTAAAAAATTTTCACTTGTTTTTTTTTTTGAAAACTTTTTTTTAGTAGTCGTGTCACGGTCTCTCATAGCATTTTTTTTGGTTTGAATTTATATTTGCTGTGTAGATCAAATCTAAACCTCCATTTTTATGGTTGACAATTTTCCTCTAGCTCCGCCCACTTTTGAGATATGCGCCTTTAAGAAGAGAGAGCTAATTGATCCTGATAAGCTTAAAATCTGAAAATGGTTATATCTCAAAAGGAGGCGGAGCCATCAAAAAATTCTCAACTACAAAAATGTAGCCTTTGGTTTTATCTATTTAACCAAAAACAAAAAGACCCAGAGAAATCAGACACTCTAGCTTCTCTGCGTCTCCCTCCCTATCTCTCTCTCTCGAGTAAAGGCGCATATCTCAAAAGTGGGCGGAGCTGTCAAAAAGTTGTCAACTACAAAAATGAAGATCACGTTGTGATCTACCTGGACACATGTAAATTTTAAATGTAACACGCAATCCTACCAAGACTTCTCCGTAAACGTTCAAAAAACTGAATATTTCATGAATCCAGTCATTTTTCCGCTCAAATAAATCCCTTTTCTCTCCACAAAAAAAGGAAATAAATGATGAGATGAAACAAAAAACGTTTCCCAGTTTTTTGAGTATCTAAACTAGATTAACATTCTTCTGTGTCCATGTCCTAGTTGTCATTCTGGTGTGGATGTGCAACTAAGCTCCGCCCCCTATGAAATTTGTTGTGTGTCCAAAATTAGTTTTATCCAAAAAAGGAAGGGTTTCATACATTTTACACCTAGAAATTTGATAGAAACAGGTGATTTTTGTCCAAATTTTTTCTTATCCCCGATTTTGAAGCTTTTGGCTTACCACTGGCTGAGCCTAAACCCTTGAGTCGACCAAATCATTTTTTGAATAAGATTTATTTTTTGAGTAGAATATGGATTTCCTGAAAATTATAATACCGCGTTTTAGTACAAAGGTTGAAATTTTTCGAATTTTTCGAATATTCGACTATGTTTTCGAATTTTGAGTAAAAGTCGAATGCATATACATTTATTTTTGCTAAAAATTTTAAAAATTTTAAAAATAGCCCATAATGAGTCACAGAAACTCTTAAACTCCGTCAAAAACTGAAAATCGAGGTATCCACTTGTCCGCGAGGAGTACACGAAAAAAACAATGAGAGTTTGGCTTAAAAATAATTAAAATCTGTGAAAATTGTTTTAAAATTTTGTTTTAAACGGAAATTTTCAAAAATGTATGGTGTACTCCTTTTGGACAAGTGACTGAACCCGTTTATGCTTAAATTCTTTTACCTTGATTTTATTTTATTGCACACCTTCAAAAATTTTCCCTTTTTTGCATTTATTATCCATTAACGTCACTCACATAATAGAAAAACAACAAAATAATAATTATTATGTTCCATCCCCCCTTTTTCCTATTCATTGCATCCATCCATTCAAAAAAAATGCTAGTGGAATAACACAATGTGAGTCATGAGGAGTCTACAAAGGAAATCCTCTGAAAATAACCAAAAAATAATGTTGTTCACTTTGAACACCACTAAAATTAAATGCTCTCATAGAGGATCCCCCCCCCCCTTCTCACCCTAAGAGCCTGAGCCCAAGAGCTCCAGCCACTGAGCCGTGAGAAAAACCGAGAAACCGTCCGAGCCGCGTTTCTTATAAAGGGGAAAAGGGGGGACAGCGTCCGGTCCGTCCTATTGTCCATTCCCCTCACTAAAGGGGTCCAGAAATATCTCAGCCGTCTCTCCAAAACAGCCTCTCCTCTTCTCCACGTCTCCGTCTGCGAGCAGAATTTTTGCTCTGTGTGAGAGAGAGAGAGAGACGGGCAAAGACTCCTTCCCCCCCCCCTTTTCCCCCTCCTCACCCGTTATACATATTCTGGGATACTCTGCGTCTCCTATAACGGGATGTACTATCTCACTGCCTCCACCCCAATACACCCTCCCCAACATTTTTTCGTTTTAGTAGTAGGGAAGGGCCCCCCACCCGAATGGACCCAGAGATGTTGCTTTCTTGTCAATTTCCTTTTTTTGTTTCAAGATTTTTCTTTTTTGACCTTCCCTGCAATACCGGGACTTTTTAAAAAAGTGTTCCAATTTTTTTCGACCGACGTACATAATTGAATTTAAAATTTATATGAATTTAAAATTTATGAAGAATGATGATGATGGCCTGAATATGATATAATTTGACGTTCCAAATGTCAAGTCTAGCCATATTAGGGTTATTTTTAGTGCAAAAAATGGGTTTGCCATAATTTTTTTTTTAATTTTCAGTCGGGATGGTTCAAAATCTTTAAACCTGATTTTAAACAGTTAAGCCCCGCCTCTTTTTGCTAAAAATTTCAAAATTCCTGAAGTTCGGTTTTTAGTATGGTTGCAAATTGCAAAAAACTTTTGAAAATGTATAACAATAAAAAAAAACTTTAGACTCAAAATCTTTAAATCCACATTTTTAGTTCTTAAGCCCCGCCCCTTTTCTCTTAAACTTTTCAAATTTCTGAAATTTGGTGTTTTAAGTTAGTACGTTGCAAAAACCTTAAAATATAAACGTTTGAAAAATTAACACAACTTTTTTTTCATTTTTTGTCGTTCCGGCTCAAAATTTTTAATGTCATTTTGCTATTATCAAGCCACGCCCCTTTTTGATTAATACTAGATTTTGTACAAATAAATAATATTAAACTGATAGCAGCCTAAGAAATAATAATTTGACAAACTCAACAAACTTTTTTTTGACCATTCTCAAAAAAAAAATAATTTTTTCAAAGTTTAATTAACTTTTGGTATTGAGTCCGACCTCTTTTTAATATTTCCTGATTTTAACCTTAATCTTTTAAACAGATCCCGTATATAAGATCCTCTTAATGATCCCCGAATCTCCACCCCCCATCTCCTCTCTTGAAACTCCGCCCACTTTTTTCAAATTTTTTTTGTTGGTGGGATTTCCGTTTTTGTTTTTGTTTTTTTTTGTTTTTTTGAAAAAAAAGTACTTTTTTCTCAAAAGTTTTTACGGTATTCACTTTTTGAACATTTTAAGAAAAGTGGGCGGAGCTTAACCAAAGCAAAATTTTTTCGGAAATTGACTAAACATCACATACCATAATTCTGAGGTCTGAACTATTTCTGATAAAAAAGTAATTCTAAGAATTTTTCACTAAATTTTTTTAAAACCTTTTCTCTATTTTGAATATTTTTGGTACGCCCAACGTATTTTTCTGCGTTTTAGGGTTAAATTGTTGAGATTCGAGCTCAATACCCTGAAAATTGGCTTTTGGTGTCAAAAATTATTTTCTAGCTGCATTAAATCCTTTGAGTACCCAAATTTAATAATAATTTTCACTCAGTTTGACTTTTTGACCTCTCCTCCTCTATTTTTCCACATATTTTTTCATTAAAATATGTATGTACCTCTCCTAGCTATTCAAGGATCTGCTATCTATAGTCACATAGTAGTCACTTTTTGTTATCCTCTAAGAAAAGGAGTGAGCTTCTTTTTCTCTCTCTCTTTTTCTTAGTAGGAGCCGTCTGACTTTTCATCACTAGCAGCACGTCATCCGGAAAAAGAGTTCTCAACTTTTATATATTCTCCGAGCGAGAATTCTTGATGATAGCATAGCGGCGTCGTAGTATGTGCTCTTACCTTTCCCACGGATCGGAGAGAAAATTCTTGAGAGAATTTTAGAATTTTAGTGGCTAGGGGCAACCAACGCAGCAGTGTATATAGTCGAAGTTTTTAGAAGTCCAATTTTTTTGTACCTACCAAGTTTTTTTTCCGTTTTTGAACTGTAACTTGTTTAGTTTTTGTCCTAGACCAGTTTTGACAACAGTTTCAGAATCCTTACGATTTCAGCTTCCAGTCGTCATAAAATTTGTATCGAAAACATTCTTTTCCGGTACCTAAACCGACTTGAAGACCTAAAAACTTAAAGTATCTCGATCAGTTTTTGTCCTAGACCAGTTTAGACTACAGACTCAGAATCCTGATGAAATTTCGTTTCTTAAGCATAATTTTTTTTGTTTGAATTTGCGTTTTATGTGCTCTTCAAATTGGTCAAACTCAAATTTCTTTTTCAAAAATCCCAACTTTGCTCTTTTCAAAAATATGTACGTTGCTCAAAAACTGAAAATAAGATTAAAAATCATTACTCAATAATTGTCTTTGATTTTTATACCCCAAAACTTCCAAAACCTGGAAAAAACCGTCTCACGCAGTTTTAGGCTGTCTAAAACTACCCAAACCTTCCTTGTTTGAAAAATATGTAAATACCGTACTACCGTAATACCTTAAAAATACTGTAATACGTACTACCGTAGCAAACAAGTAGGTCAAACCAATCTCGTACAAATATTCCGTTCCGTCTCCTACCGTAACCCGTTCTTCTTCAAAACCTGATAAAACCAAAAAATCTCTCCAGGAGACCAAGTTGTTCTCGGCATTGGAGCAACTGGTCGGCGGTGCGTACCCGGGCGGTCCGTCGACCTCCGGGGACGCCTCCGCCACTCCTCAATTACCCCCACACCAACAGTATGCCACGTATCAACCGGACCACGACCCCCACGGCGTCTATGAAGACGTGGGCGGTGACAACGACTATCCTGACGATCAACTTTCAGATGGCATGAGCATGAGGTTGCTCTGCATTACCAGTGAGTTTCTTTGTTCTATTCCACTTCGAATCGTCTCCGGAAGGTCCGCGTGTCTCGAGAGCCGATTAGAACAGCAAGAGACACGAATATTATGGACGAGATGTTAACGTTGATTGTTTCAGTTAAAAAAGCACGACTACAGGGCACTGTTGGTGAGTCGATTTGTTTTATTTAGAAAGTTTTATCAAAATCGGAAAAAATGTGAAGAAAAAACCGTTTGGGCATCAAAAGTTGGAATAAATTCTTAAAATCTTCAAAAAACTCAAATTCCTGATGTGCAGTCCTTTTGGACAAGCTGAAAATAAATTTTCAGAAAAAAACTGTAAAAACACCCTTAGAACAGGTTAAACCGACTGAAAATGACTACAACAGGAATTTTGACTTTCCTCACCGTGTAGTCCTTTTGGACAAGCTGAAGTATAATTTTCAAAAAAAAACTGTGAAAATCTCTTTATATAAGGTTAAAAACGGCCGTAAATGTTATTTTTTGGATTTTTACGCCGTGTGTTCCTTTTGATAAACCGTTCACACCTTTATTCTGAAAACATTTAGTCTTTAACTCTAAAAATGCTTTAAAAAATTAGTTTTTGAAAAAATACCCGTGTAGTCCTTTTGGACAAGACGACAAACTTTTTTTTTTGAATTGTTAACACTCTAAATACTAAACAAATTAGACAATGCGGGTTTTTTAATGAAAATTGGAAATTTGAGAAGAATTTGAAATTCTGAGTGTTTTGGCCTAATTTTCCTGTGCTAGAACGTCAAAGTCATGGCTACAGTACCTCAAACCTAATCTGAAAATCTGAATTTCCTTACCAAAAAAGTCTCCTGGCGGTCTAAATTTTCCTCATTTTTTTCTAGTTTTGCTGCTAGACCCTATTTGAGCTACCGTAACCCAATCTTCAATTTTTTCTCACAATTCCAAAAATCCCCATCTTATGACCAATACCAATTTTTCAAAAAACCTCGTCCCCTCCGAATCTCAAAATTTGTCATTCCCCTCTTCCACCACCGTCGTGTGCGAAATTCATCATTCGTCGTGACACCTGTCATTTCACTCTCTCATGGTGACCCGGAATAATGAATCTCATCCGTGTCCCTGTCGCTCTCATGGCCCTGGTCCCCCCCGTTTTCTCCAAAAATAGGAAAAATTTGATGACACATCATCATCCTACATGGAAACGAGAACCGCTTAGCATTCCTTCCGCGGTTTTAATCGAATTTTTTCTGGTCTTGACTCCAAAAAAAGGAAAGGGGTCTTGTTGGAGAAAGTTTAAAAAGTTTAGAGGGGGCACCGGCGGGAAATTAAGTGGAAAAAAAAGGAAAAAAGAAAGAACTGAGGAGGGGTCCATTGGGAAAACAATATGTATGACGAATAGTTGAGAGGGCACACCGTTTTGGAAAATGTGGTGAGGGATTGGAATTAATTTTTTTATAATTGGTGAGACCAGAAAACCCTGAAAACCTGAAATTTAAGCAAAATCTGAAAATCTGAATATTATAGCTAAAAGATTAGAGCTAAAACTTATAAAAACTCTTGAGAACTTGAAAATTTGGTTTTTTTTTGGACAAGACAGTTTGATTTTTGCAGTACTAAGCTGCTTAAGCTGACAGAAAGTAGGCTAAAACCCATCAAAAACTACAATTGTAAAATTTTCCCAACGTGTAATCTTTTTGGAAAAGTCGTGAAACTTTTCTTTTGAAAACTTCAGACGAATGAACTCACAAAATGCTTAAAATTAGTTTTTGAAAAAAAAATCTGTGTAGTCCTTTTGGACAAGAAAACACGCTGTTTTTTTCAGAATTTTTGAATGTGTAGCACTTTAAAAAAGAAAACACCATTAGAACTGTTAAAAAAATCCTCAACCATAATTTTCGACTTTGTAGTCCTCTCGGACCATGAATTCGTCAAAATTAAAAAAAAGAATACTTAAACTTTGTAGTCCTTTTGGACTAGGCGGTGTATTTTTTCTGAAAAACTGAAATTTGAGAGCTGGGACGAGATTTGTTAGCGAAATTAAGACCCGATTATTTGGCGCCAAAATTAAAAATGTTCATATTTTTGATGAAAAATGGAAAAAGTCAAAAACCGGTTTTTTCACAATTTGGGTTGTATCACACTGTCAAATTTTACTGAATTTAGACGGAGACCCTAAAAACATTTTGCCTACCGTTTTGGGCCTGGTCAAGCTGTACCGGCATGCCTAAACTCCCCTAACAACAAAAATCCCTGCAATTCGGACTCCTAAAACTCAAAAAATACACTTTTCTACCGAAAAACCTAATTTTCTGAACAAAGAACATTTCTGATTCCCGATTTTTAGTCTTTTCCGCTAAAATTGAGTTATAATCTTCATTCTTCCCCATATCTTCTTGTTCGGAACGCGAAAATTTGGGCTGCGCACATTTTTTCCAGATCATCACTCCCCTGGGAGACATGAAAACCGCAATTTTTGCTCTTTTTCGAGAATTTTTTCTGGGAACTTTCTTTTGGGGGCCCGTGGCCTAGAAATTTCTGAAATTTCTAGGCTATCATCTCCGTTCCCATCCCGTCATTTTCCGTTTTTTTGAATGTATGTGAATGTATTCGTCACATCATCATCATCATCTTCTTCTCTTCTTTTCTTCCATCTCGGAGCAATTACGGGGCTCTTTTTTGGACGGAGCACACATGCACATGCACACAAACACAAAGAAATAGATAGGGGTCTTCAGAAGAAAAGAAGAAAAAAGATTTACTCTGAGAGGAATTCAATTGGAAAATTGAAGAAAGGGGGGACGGAGAAATATGACCTCTCTGGAAGGGGGGGGGGACCTAATTACTTAAAAGTACTTGGGAGTAGAAGAGGAGAAGGAATGCTAATTAAAATATTTTTGAAAACAGAAGGAAAAGGGATTTTGAGAGCAAAATTCGAAAACATCATTTGGAAAATGGACCACTTTTTCAAAAAATACAGTGCCGTACATTAAGATATACAATTTGGTCGTTTTCAGTTGAAAATGAGAGTGTTACGGTATCGCTGATTGTCTCACCAAGAAAGTTTTTGATGCATCATACAGCTCAAAAGTAAAACTTAAGTTGTTTCTAAAATGATTCTCTAGGGAGTGTCCGTACAAAAAAGTTGTCAACTATTTAAATTGATCTTGATTGGACAATTGGTGATTAAACTGAAAACTGCCAAAGGTTTTAGAACTATCGCCACTACTGTACATTTTTGAATAATTGTATTTGGACAAAGTTAAAATGTTATCGAGAATTTACCCTCTTCACAACAGTAGCTTATCCGGGGTCTACCAACACAGCAGTGCGAGGCGCGCACAATGATTGGCACGTTTCCAAAAAAACTTGTACCAAGGATATTGTTTACCTTTATTTATTTTTGAGGCGGCATCAATAGAAACCACGCATGTAACGAGACTTGGGAAAAAATTCTGTTGACCTGTTTAATGCGGAGCATCCGCCTCGCACTGTTGTGTTATCGACTTATATTTATGACTATTAGTCTGAGAATACTTTTTATTGCACTGAGAAAAGGGAGTAGTGCTTGTAGTGTCTGCTTGTACACTAACTTTACATTTTTTGATACATTTTTAAAACATGAAATAAATACCTAAAATAACACAAAAATGTTTCTCCTGAAAAATAACCGAATACTTTTGAAATACAAATTCTGCGGTCGAGTTTAGCACAGGACAACTAAGAAAAGTTTATATACATATCGGTTTAATAAACATTTTGGAAAACATATTTATAATACTTGTTTTAACTTTTTCTATACTATAAATCCAAAAACTGGTTTTGGGACGTTTCGAAACTGCTAATTCCGAAATTTCCGATTTCAAAACGTCCCAGAATCCCTTCAACCTCTCCTAAATCTCTTTTACTTGTTTCCAGATGAATTCAACTCGTACGTGACCGTAAAATTGCAAAATGTGAAGTCGACAACGGTAGCGGTTCGTGGCAATCTACCGTGCTGGGAACAGGAATTCATATTGTGAGTTTTTGTCATTTGTTTTCATACTGGGGTTTATTTTTATAAGGTATGACGCAGAAACAGCTGAATAAAACATTTATCAGAAAAAGAAAAATACCACGTTTTGCTTAACTTGTCATAACTTTTTTCAACACAGAAAAAAGTTTTTGATCTTGTGTTTCTAAAAAAAAAGAAGGTATATTTAAAATTCATTTCATGTCAATGTCAGTGACAACTTCAAAATTGTCAAATAAAAAAATTTCAGTGAAACGAATCGACCGGACGACGGGATGGTACTCGAGTTGTGGGCGAAAGGTGTTTTATGGGACAAATTGATAGGCGTTCATTATATGCCGTTGTCGGAGGTTAAGTACAGGTTGGTTTTTTGCAAAAGTGATTTTGGCTTCATCTGGAAAAAATTGATCATACTTTATTTTTATAATTTATGCTCTAAAAACTCCTACAATTATCGGGAACACGATTTTAAAGATTAACAAAAAAGAAAAAAAGAGTTTGCTGGCATGCGGACTCGAACCCTGGTCGTTTTTCTGATAGGTCACCTGTCTACCTCGACCACTCGGCCAGCACTGAATATCGCGATTTTCGAGAGTTTTCTCGCAAATTTTTTAAAATAACCGCCATTCTAGTTTAATTTAAAACTCACTGATCGCCCTCCCCCAACCGATTCTCCGATTTCCAGCAACGCCGCCGGCTCCGGTCAATGGCTCCAGATGGATCATGAACTCGAGACGCGTAACGGGCAGACAGTAGGCACCCGCGGACCAACCGGTCACAATTTGTTGGCTGATGTGAGATTCGAGTTGCCGTTTGGTGAGTTTTCAGATTTTTTTTTGGAACTTTTTTTGTTGCAATTTTTGGTGGCCGTGAGGAGTTCTAGGCCAGCTCTAAAAGTGTATACTGCACTTTTAGGACCCACCATCTCTCTTTTTCGTAGTTTCACCTGTTCTCTTCTCTATTTTTGTTTTGTTTATCTATTTCTCTCTTTCTCTCAGCCGTTTCCTCATGCATTTTGTGGTGGTCCCAATTTTTCTTTCTCGGGAATATTTGAGTTTTTGGAAGGAAACGTGTTCGTTCATTCATTTTTAGTGGAATATATACAGTTATATTGCTCTATCGACAGTTTATCGATACATTTCTGACTGGTATATCAAAATAATAGTTTTTATAACTTAGTAACATCGGGAAATTCAAAAAAATTGTGAAAAAACTTTGCAAATCGCACTTTTCAGCGCTGGCCGAATGGTCGAGGTAGACAAGTGACTTATCAGAAAAACTGCCAGGGTTCGAGTCCGCATGCCGGCAAACTGTTTTTTTGTTTTTTGTTAATCTTTAAGATTGTATAATTGAAGGAGTTTCGGAAAAATTTTGTCGATTTATCAACAAAAAAATGTCAAATTTCAAATTTGAAGGCGTAGTCGACAAAAATCTCGAATTTAACTAAAAAAATTCTAAAAAAAATTTTGTACCATTCTTTCAACATAACTGAATTTTTTCTCGTTTATCAATAATTTATCGTCATTTTTGATTCGTTCCATAAATCTGGGTAACATTTTCAATTTATGACAAGTATCGCCAAAAAATGTTGTCGATAATTAATTGACAAAAATGTCGAAATTTTTGTTTTTTGAACAAAACTAAAAAAAATGCGATTTTTTCGTTGTTTCTGACAATTTCAGTAAATAATTTATTGATTATTTCTCACAACTACAAAACATTTTTATCGACATTTATCGACAAATTTTTCTAATTTTTTACTTTGTCGATAATATGTCAATCAGTACCGCTCTAAAAACCGATCTATCAAAACTTTCCTGCTAGTTATTGTGTTTTGCTCAAAATTTGGAGCATTTTTTCTTCTTTTCTCGTTCCGCTGCTCCACCACCACCACAACCACAAAATAAGTGTCAAAGATTTCTGCATTTCTGACAACACCTCCCATGAGAGAATCACTCTTTTCCCGAAAAAAAATATTCCGCTTTTCTTTTTACAACACACGGACCCCTACTACTAGTCCTCTCTATTTCTATTTCTCTATTCTCCACTTTTTTCAATTTTCAGTCTCTCAGAAATTCCGCTTTTCCTGGATTTCCTGTGTGTGTCGAGACGACATTCTAAGAAGTTTTGCTCTCAGGATTCTATTTTTCTTGCAGCTTGGTAAAATGGTGGCCTAGAATTTTATATTTTATACCTAGGCCATCAGTTTTATGGTTCATACCTACCGTACACCCTAAAAACTAGGTTTTTTGGCTTAAAATGGTCTAAAACCGGATGTTTCCTTGAAATTGCAAAAGTGTGCGTGTAGTCCTCTCAGATTCAGATTTTGAAAGTGTTGGCAAAAAATCGGTCAAAACCGACTAAAATCGAGTGAAAATTCAAAAACCTCCGTGTAGTCCTTGTGGACAAGTCCAATCTCAGATTTTGAAATTTTTGACAAAAAGTTGGTCAAAATCGTCTGGAATCCACTGAAAATCCAACTTTTTTCTTCGTTTAAAGCCGATTTTTTAACTTGTTTCAGTTTTTTTAAACAAACACTGTTCCTGGCAAACGAAAGCTTGAGAAATTTAAAAATTTACGCCTTCTGAGATGCCTAGAGGCACTGTGAGCACAAAACCGTACAATTCCTTACCCTTTACCTCTAGTACTAGAAATTTCTGCAAGAAACACAAAAAAATTGTCAAAAATAGACAATTTGGTTAGTTTCTAGGTTTAGAAAAAATATAATTAGATTGGCGGGAAATTCAAAAAATTTGTGAAACTGCTGGCCGAAAGGTTGGTGGTAGACAGGTGACCTATCAGAAAAACAACCAGGGTTCGAGTCCCCATGCCAGCAAACGTTTTTTTTTTCAATTTTTGAAATCGTGTCCCCGATAATTGCATAGCAGCCTAAAATCCAGGCGCCACAACCCCCTCTCAATTCGTTTTCGTTCCTGCCCTCCTGTCAATCAGAAAATAAACGTATTCAGATCTTAGCTGGGCGATAAATCTTCTCAGTAACGGGCGGCACACACACACTAATTACGATTGCCCCCTTGCCCCACTCCATTTTGCTCTTTTGTGTTGCTCCCCCTTCATGAGAAGGAACAACAATTTAAGTCTCTCAGAAGAGTTTCCATTTTTTGAAAAAAATGAAATTAATCATTATTTTTTTGTACTAGTTGGGCTCTCTGTTCATATGAGGAGAGCCAGTGGCGCAAGGTTCCGAATGTATCGAATTTTTGCTGTTGGGTAATTCTCATATTACATGTTTTCGGTTTGTGAGAGAGTGAACAATTTTTTTGAATATATTGATTTGTTTTTAGGCTTAACAAAGTCTTTTATAACTCAAAAACAGTTTGTTTCCGATTTGATCAAGTTAAATTTTGACTGAAGCCTAATGTTTTTAATTGTCAAAAAAACTGATTTTTGAAGCGAAAATTGGTCAATTTTTACGTTCTCTCACGGCTCCAATTGTTCTGGTAAATCAAACCTACAGTACCGTCCAAAAGGTTGTAAACATTTGTCGTTTTCAGTTGAAATTGGTCAACTTTGAGAAGGTGTTACGGTATCACTAATTGTCCCACATAGTAAAATTTTTTATGGATCATACAAATCAAAAGTAGAGCTCCACTTTTGTAGTTGACAACTTTTTCGTACAAACACTCCCTGGATAGTTATGGTTATTTTAAGACGACAGTTCAAAAATTGCACTATTTTCCACTGAAATTGACGGATTTGTGGGAGAAATTACTTTGTCGGTGTGTAACTTGCTAGGGAGTGCCCGTACAAAAAAGTTGTCAACTACAAAAATAGAGTTCTAGACTTGGTCTGTTCGATCCCATAAAAATCTACTTGATGGGACAATTAGTTTCACCGTAACATACTCTCAAAGCTGGCCAATTTCAACTGAAAACGACCAAAGTTTACAACCTTTTGGACGATACTGTAGATCTCCATTTAATTAGTTGACAGTTTTTTGATATCTCTTCACACTTTGAAGATACAAAAGCTTGTCTCAACATCCTGCACAGCTACAAAAAAGTTTCCAACTTTTTTTTTTTCTACCAAAAAATATAAATTTAAGAATGGTGAACAATTGCAGAATTTTAAAAATGCGCCCAGTTAAAAATTTTTTAAATTTAAATACAATTTTTGAACCAAAAGACTTTTGAGCTGACATCTGGACTAACATCCTTCTAAACAGACAGACGAAATGACATTTTTGTGGTTGGCGCGCTCTTGGCGCATATTTCTGTATGTCCTCATGCCTGGCGCGCCGTTGACGCGTTTTTAATGATTCAAATCTTTGAATGATTTTCGACAAGAAAATTGACGATTCCGGCGTTCCTTTAAAGCGTTTTTTCAAGAGAGACGGTGAAAATCATGAATCAAAAATCGAAATCTTGCATGGCTGGCGTGCCTTAGACGCTCTAAGAACTGGATGTTTTTTCTCACATAATCTTCATTCGCCCTGTCTTCAAACACTGGTTTTTTAAACATTTAAACGTTTTAGAACAAAAAAAAATAGCTAAAATTGCTTCGGTGGCCTAGAAATACAAAAATGCTACCTGTCTGGCGCGCTTTTGACGCATTTTCACCCAATCTTCAAGAATAGTATTCAAGTTGCCTGTCGAGCCCTGGCGCGCTGTTGGCGCATTTTCTGGCATAAAAAATCAAGTTTTTCTTCCTTCTCCTAAGACAGGGGACTCCTCAAAAATAATCCTGCATCACACCAAAAAGAGAGTAATAAAACCACTTTTTGTTTACCCTCTCCTTCTTTTTTTGAAAGTTTTTTTTTCTCTTCTCATTTTTTCAAAAATAATGGAGCACCCGGCTGGCTTGAAGGGAGGTTATGAAGTTTCAAGTCGTTAACCCGATAATTGCATATTCTCCTTCTTTCTCTCCGCGGTTTTCTTCTCCTTTCAACTACTAACTTTCCTCATTTTTGACATATCAACGCTTTTTTTTTCTTCTCTCTGTGTCCCTTGTGCTCCAGAAGACGGGGACTCGGCTCTCTGTGCTCTGTGCTCCTAATTTGGCACACATACTTCTTCTTCTTCTTCGACGACCGACGACGTCTTCTTGCTTCTTGCTTCTTCTCCATCGGTGACAACGATGGCGCCAAGAAAACGAAAAGAAGAAGAAGAAGAAGTCGTATGTTACTTTTTTCTGCTCTATCTTCTCCCGACGTCTTCTCTCTTTGTATTCTGGAGAGAGAGGGAAGAGAGAGGCACCTGTTTTTTTCTGATGCCTTCTGATTCTCTTGTTTTCGTTTTCCCTTCTCTTCTATATACTTGAGTAATCTAGATCTGCAAATTGGAGAAGGAGGAGGAATTGAATTTTGAGCAAGTGTGCTCTACTAACGGTTTTTGATTCACAGATTGGGGTTTTTGACAATTTTAACACAGTTTTTGAGTTTTATACCATTTTTCCCGCCTGGCACAGATATTTTGGAGGCTGAGTCGGTTTTTTGAGCTTCTGATGAAATTTTATGCTTCTCAGGGAATTTAAGGTTCAAAAACGGTACCAGAGCTGAAAATTGCAGAATTTTTGAGCCTAGCACCGTTTTTCATGTCTGGCACAGTTGTTTTTTGAGCTTTCTGGAGCAAATTACATTTTTTTGAGTCCTAGTCGGTTCTTTGAGTTTTTGAAGGAATTTGACGCTTCTTAAAGAATCTTAGACTCAAAAATTAATACCGGAGCTAAAAAGTTGGGTTCAAACGTCAAAAAATTGCCCCGAAACACAAAACACTGTGTCAGGGTGTGAAAATTCCAGTTATTTCAGGCTTTTTTTGACAGTTTGCCACAATATTTTGAGTCTTATCACGTATTGTAAGCTAGACACGGTAATTTTTAAGCAATTTTTTGAGACAAGCTCAAATTTTTTGACTAGTAGGTTTTCAAAATATTTCTGGGTTTTCCTGAAGCATCTCACAGTTAATTTTTTGGAGCATCAAAAAGAGATCGAGATTTTTTTAGTCTGGCATAATTTGTTCGGATTTGACACTGGTTTCGGTCTGAAAATGGGGTAGAGGCAATAATTATTACCGTGAAAGTTTGGAATTTTTAATTTTTAAAACATTCGGAACGGCCCTGTTATTTTCAGAACAGTTCCTTTAAAACGTGAATAGTTTTGAATTGCTTGGTTGCCAAATTAGTCGGTGGCCTAGACTTCCAAATTTTGTGATTTCTAGGCCACTCTGTCTCAAAACTGGAGTTACCTTCGATGTTGTTACAAAATTTCACCACGTGCCATGCTTACTACAATTTTCCCCAAAGATTTTTCGTAGACCCAAATTGTACTTTGCCCCTCCCTCTTCCTCTCCCATCTCATATTGTTGCCAACCTATACCGGAACCCTTGGAATTTTCAATTTTGACACCCCCCCCCCGTCTCCTCAAATATTTATCTTGTCACAATCTCGTCGGATCCAACACATCCCCGAAACGTCTTCAGAGCATTTTCTGCTTCTGCTGAAAAAGGCAACACACAATTGGGGATGCACAAATTGTCTCATTCGGCTTCCGGGAAATGGGTACCCCCCTTCTCTTCTTTTTGCTCCGTTTGTGTGTGTGTGCCAATCTCTGCTTTTGACACTTCCAATATCATCTCCTCACTGTGTGTCTGGAGTGCTTAGGCGGTCTGAAGAAGATTTTTTTAGAATTTGCTCTTTTTTATTTTGAAAGGAAAAAAGACGCTATGCAGGCTAAACAACCTCAAAAATCGGCACCAGACTGAAACACTGTGCCAGGCTGAAAATTTCAAGTATTTTAAGCTTACTTTTTTTTGAAAGTTTGAGGTTTTTTGAAGCAAATCACATTCCTTTTGAGTCTGAGTCGGTTTTTTGAGCTTCTTAAAAAATTTCAGGCTCAAAAATCGGTACCAGAGCTGAAAAATTGAGTTCACACGCGAAAAAACTGTTTAAGACCCAAAACCCTGTGTTAAGCTGAAAATTTCAATTATTTTGAGTCTTTTTTTGAAAGTTTGGCGTTTTTTTTGAAGCTGGCACAGATATTTTCAAGCTTTTTAGAGCAAATCCCTTTTTTTGAATCTGAGTCGGTTTTTAAGCTTTTAAAAGAAATTTTCAGCATTCTAGTGCTTTTTAACTAGTTTTCGACGTTCGGCACAGGGTTTAAGCGTGCTACAGTACTTTTATATAAAGAAAGTTAATTTTAATCTGTAGTTTGGAGTCTAGCTTCATTTTTTTTCGATTTTTTTTACTGGCACGGTTTTTTTAAGTCAAACAAAGCATTCCAAGCTCAACCCACTGGTTTCTCAGCCTTATATGATTTTTTTGAAGTAGGACATAACATTTTATTCTTTTTTGAAACTTTTTTACTAGTTTTTAATGCTTGATACAAGTTTTAAGCCCTGGTACAGTATTTTTTTGCCTTGATTGACTTATTTCGCTATTTTTGTGCTGGCACGGTTATACCTGTTTTAGAACTGTTTTTGGTACAGTTAAACCTCAAAAACTCCATTTCTTGACCCTAATAAGGTTTTCACCAAACAAAAATGTTCTGTCATCCTAAAACTGAAATTCTCAGATCTAAGGTTACCTCCATTTCAATAAAAAAGTCAAAAAACTATAGTTTATTCATGCTGGGGGCCCCCAACATGTTTCCATGTCTCACTCTCACTCCGTTTTTTTCTCTCTCCGACAGAGTTGCCCGCCATCCCAGGAAAATCCGAAATGCATAGAAACCATCAATCACATTGAACATCTTTCTCTCTTTTTCCCTTTTTCACGGGGCAAACGGCAACGACACAAAATCATTATTCTATTTCCAGATGCGCAAGGCTGCGACGAGGACATCCAGTCGAAGTTGCTCGCGCTGAACGGACTCATCGAACACGTAAGATTTATGAAATTTACGAAATTTTGAAAAAAGATAATTTTGAATTGGAAAATTCCAAAAAACTGCGTCAAAACTCAAAAATTCAAAATAAAATCGGCTGCCAACTTTAGGAGCCGGTCCGGGTTCCTTAAAATTTTCCAATTCACATTTTTCTTGTAGATCAAATCTCAAACTCTATTTTCGTAGTTGACAACTTTTTGATAGCTCCGCCCCTTTTTGAGATAAAAGCGTATCTTTCTCTGCGTTTCCCAGTCTCTCAGCTAGTTTGACCTATCATATCTCTAGACTCCCTAATGCTACAAACTACAAAAATATATCAAAATGTAGAGAATTTTGCGTAGATTATTTTTGCAGTTGAAAGTTTTTTGATAGCCCGGCCTACTTTTGAGATATGCGCTTTTAAAGATAGACTTAGGAAAAGGAGGAAAGACGCAGAGAAGTCAGAAACGCTCGTTTCTCTGCGTCTCTCTTCGTTGGTACCTAACTTCGAGCGGGGATATCTTAAAAATGGGTAGAGCTATTAAAAAATTGTCAACTACAACAATTTTTCCCTAGATTTGATCCACAAAAAAATGTAAACTTGAAATATTTGGACTACACAAGAAGTTGTGACGGGCGGTCAAATTTCTTCAACTATTTAAATGGTTTGAAGCTATTTTTGATGAAAAAAAAGTTTTTTTGCTATTTTTTTATCAAAACCACTTTTACCTATTTTTCAGGACCAACTGGTGCCCAACAACCACCACCGAGCGCCGTTCAATCATTGTGAGTTTTTTTGGGGGCATACTTTCTAGACACTTCCAGAATTATTCCAGCGGGTTTGAGTGAAGACAGTGATTATACCTCCGACGTGTCCGTTCCAGTCAACCATCATCAGCTGCATCCGAACAGTTCGGCGCATCAATACGAATCACATCTACACCCACATCGCAGTCGACAACTGCTGCACACTCGCGAAGGCGCAGTAAGTGACGGAAATGGCTCTGTTCGGGGAGATTCGGGATTCAACATTTTCGAAAACTAAAATCGAATTCCTTATAAAATTTTCTTAAAAAAAGCAAAAATTTCCTACTTTTACCGTTATTGGCTCAAAATTTCAAATGTTCGACACCAAAATCGGACTCCGAGGCTACGCAAGATTATTACTTTTAGTTTAAAAAAATAGTTAAGTCAAAAAATTATAAAACCAAAATTTTTATGTCAAAAAATACCCTTATTTTGGCCACCCGTCACGACTCTGAATAAACTCCAAATTTTTCCAATTTACATTTTTCTTGTAGAACAAATCTAGATCTCCATTTTTGTAGTTGACAACTTTTTGATAGCTTTGCCCACTTTTGATATATCTCCTCTCAAAGTTAGGTACCAAGGAAGAGAGACGCAGAGAAACGAGAGTGGCTGACTTCTCTGCGTCTCTCCCCCTGTTTCCTATATTGGAAATATGCTATCTTTAAAGGTGCATATCTCAAAAGTGGGTGATGTTATCAGAAAGTTGTCATTTTCAAAAGGAATCTACACAAAATTCTCTACATTTTGGTATATTTTTGTAATTTGTAGCCTCGCGGATTCCAGAGATACGGTAGGTCAAACTAGCGGAGAAACTGAGAAACGCAGAGAAAGAAACAGTTTTTTCTCAAAAAGGGGTGGAGCTATCGAAAAGTTGTCAACGACAAAAATGAAGATCTAGAGTTGATCTAAAAGAAGAATATAAATTTGGGACAGTTGGGACATAACGTGACACCAAGGGGACATGTCAAAGTTCACTGACGGGATCTCAAATCCCAAACCAATGTTTTTTCCCTTATCCCACCCGAACAGAGTCAATCACACGTCCCCCACTCTAGAAATAATCCAGGAACACAATCTTAGACGTTGCAGGCGAGTTATGAGGACGAAGAAGACGCCTATCACGCGAGAAACCAAAACGAAGCCGACGTCGTTCACTATCCAGAAGACGACACCTCATATCATCAGTCCTACTACCACGACGACTACCCGAGTGGATCATCACAAATCAATCAATACACCTCCGTCTCCGGCTACCATCAAGACACGGTGACGCCGGTTCGAGAGTCGTTCGGCGAGTCGGCGCCTCCGACCGCTTCAACTTCGGGTCGTCGTGGGCAAAGTCAGCATCTCGATCAGGTCTACGGGTACGCCGCGTCTAGCAGTGAGGAGAGATATGACACGCCGAGTGGCCGAATGCCGAGAGACGAGCCAATTCTCGAGCACAGTGAGCCGGAGTACGTCTACGATCAGAATGGCTATCCGGACGATGAGAATTACGGGATTAATCCGACGTACTCGGAAGAGCACTTTGATGAGCAACAACCTCAGACAAGCTCGGATTATAGGAATGATTTCAATAGTAGTTATCAAAGGTGGGTACAGTAGGGTACTGTAGGTTTTCTAAGCAAACTTATTTTCAGAGAATATTGGAATGAGAGTGAACCACTCTCCTACAACAGTCGACCGCCAAATGGACATGTCCGAACGTAAGTAGCCGCGCCCAAACAAAAAAGTTTCGCGTTCAGAAATTGTTATTTCTGTGAACTATATGCCTACACAGGATGGGGGTTAGAATGGAGACAATGGCGATTCAGATTTATAGCAAATTTTACGCTGATTCTGAATCTGTATTCTGTTTTCGCACAGTCCCTCTGAGAAAAACTGTTATTCAGGTTTTTGTGAGCATGCAACATTTTCACGGGTCTCGAAATTGACTCTATCGATGTTTTTAAAAAAATGTTTGCGTTTTTCACCTAGAAACCAAAAAAGTTCACATTTCCTTAAAATCTCCGTTTCTGAAAAATTGAGAACTTGCAAGAAAAAATTCTAAATTCAATTCTATTTTGCCATATTCTTGTCAGCCTTCTATTTACATAAGTACGTATCGCACAAAGTTAAAAAAAACATCGGTAGAGTCAGTTTTGAAACCACACAAAAACCTGAATACATTTTTTCGCGGTGGGACTGTGCAAAAACAAAAGACAGATTCGGAATCAGCGCGAAATTTTCCATGAAATAGCATTATTCTCCACTTTAAACCCCAATCAATGTGTAGAAAATTTCCTAGTAAGGATCCAGAAACTATAAAGTGCATCAAAAATTAAGACCTGGGTAATCTACAAAAAATCGGAATAGCCTGGTTTATCAGATTCCGTTTAAGGACGCGCGAAAACATTGAATTCCAGTTAGTCGAATATTCTTAGATTAAGCTAGTGACATTGAGAGAGTTGAGCAGGCAAAACTATCGTAATAGACCATACTTGTCACAGGCCGAGCCGAGCCGATTTTCAAATTTTCACCGGCTTGGGTCAAGCAACATTTTCCAAACAAACATGTTTTTTCAGCAGTAATTTTTGAAAAAGTAGTTTTTGGGGCATTCGATGCAAAAGATCGATTGAATTGACGAATTTAATTAGTTCTACAGTGAATTTAGTAATAAAAAAGCGATTGACAATTATTTTTGGGGTGTAAAAATTCAAAAAAAAAACGTTTCCATGCGGGCCGGCCCGTCAGATGACAAGTATGTAATAGACAAGACAAACCCCATTTTCAACCAAACGGCCCTCTGCCCTCACCCTCCTAGCCTACGAGCGCTCACCAAGAATCCGCGCTTCCCACTCTCACTCTTTAAAAAATCAATTTTCAGCGGCACAAGCGCATGGCGTGAACCCGGAACCTCATCTCGCCCGACGTCCTCCCAAGCATGGAACTACACAGATGACACTCACCAGTATGATGAAGTCGATCGGGGCTCCCGCGTATCCTTCAATCGGACGCCGTCAGTAGATCGAAACGAGCGACGGAGTGATAGTGGCGGCGGGTTTTATGACGAGTTTGGTGATGGGTATGTGTAGGCGGACCTAAAAAGAAATAAACGAAATTTTTTCAGTACCCGACGACCGGACTCTCACCACAACTGGAGGTACGACTCGATTCAAGAGGAGGATACGGAGAAAGACAACTGGAAGCAACATGTGGAAGGATATGAGGAAGGGCATGACGAGGTGAGAAAGAGGATCGATAGGGGTTGCCTTGGCGATGCATACACGCAAACATTTTTGGTTAGGTTGAAAGAGAGAAAGGAGATGATAATGGGGTGCGCATGACTGCATTTATTGGGTGGATAACGGATTGTACCTTTTTTTCATAAAAAAAAAGCGCTAGAAAAATTGATTTTGGCGCTATACGTATAGGCTAGACTAAGTCAAGGTTGACATGTTAAAGAATCCTTGTACATAGTGATTAGCACGGAACGCTTTGTACAACCGCACTTTACCGAAACCGAAGAATATTGTGTGAGAGACAGTTTTCAAAGGTATTAAGTTGAAGCGCATCCGCTGAATTCCGAAAATGCAAGTTTCATCACCTTCTCAATATCTCAACTTCACCAGAAACTCAATTTTGTCCAGAAACTCAAATTTTTTTTGAGCAAAAAATCATATCTTTTTCTGATTTTCAGACTCAGACTGGTCACGGGCCGGGCCGGGCCGGGCCAAGAGAAATTTCGGCCCGGCCCGGCCCGGTCAAGAAAAATCTCGGCCCGGCCCGGGCCGGCCCGATTTTTGACAAGTCTGCTGATTTTTTAGACTAGAGTAGAATTTTTGATCAAATTTTACCCATTCTAGCTTTACCTTTTTTTTCACTTTTTGGTACTTATTTTACCACGATAAGCCTAAGAAATATATATAATTTCCAGACCACACCCAAAGACACCTCTCCATCTGTCTCCCGTCAAAAAGACCGTTCCTCAATCTCCCCTGACACCCACTATGGTCAGAAAGAACTCCGATTCGACGAGCCGCTTCCTCCACCAATCGTCCGTCAAACAATCCAAGAGGAAGAGGAGAAACGGAACTATCAAGAGCTATGGCATTCGGCGTATAAGCGAGTCTGTGCAGATTTGGGAATTAAGGTTAGTTTTGGTTTATTGGTCAGATAAAGGGGGTGTCTAAATATATGTATGTGTATAAACGGAACCCACACGTCCAATTTCCGGAATAGCGATAATTGGAGAAAGGAAAACAAGAAAATGCGAAGAAGAAGAAGACAAACGGATAACACTATACGTACTTCGGTCACTATATACCCTGTGGACTAAAGTGTCTTAAAAGAGACTTTAAGGTTCTGTGTACTGGAATTTGAACTATATACCCACATAGCACAACTTTTATAGATTTTTCTTCAAAAACATTGTCAATGTACCAAGTTTTTGAAATTCCAGCTATACCCTGTGGACCTTCTAACTTTTTTTCTGAAAGTGTCTGAGTTTCTGACTTTCATTTCATGTTTTTATACTTATACATATAATTTTTGATTACTTTAGTAATCAAAGTCTCGGGGCGCTTGGCTTATGATTAACACTTATTTTGAGGTTTTTTTTTCAGAGTGTTTGACTTTTTGGAATATTGATTTTTGTTTAGTACATAGAAACCGGTTCCAACGGGCTGAAAAATAGTGAAATTTCATATAAAATCCACTGAAAATCGGTTTAAAGAGATTTTGGATGCGTAAATTAGCGAAAAAGACAAAGTTTTTAAGCAAAAGCGGTCAAAATCGATACCCATTTTAAGCTATTTTCCTCACTATTTGGAGCCTAGAAACCCTAGAAATGACCTAGATTCCCGATTTATGACCTATCTCATTTAGAACACAAAACACGCCAAATTCTGAAAAAGAAATTCATGCGTTTTCAGGCATTTTCCCTAAATTTTTGACATTGGCTACCTATTTTCTGCTATGAAGTTTCTTGTCCCAGACTTTCTGAATTTGAACTGTGCCAGAAATAGAATCGCCCGTTATAAAACCGCCCGGATCAGAGCTGGTACAAGTTAGAACCTTCAAAACTGGGTCTAATTTTTTTGGGCATCTTTTAGTCGGCTCTAATTTTAAAATTCTCAAAAAAAATTATGGTGTTGGCCAAAAAAATCGTTTACACTGACAAAATTTTTGTGTCAGTGTAAGTTAGTAAGCAGCTACCAGAAACTTTTAGAGATCCTTAGTCATGTCCTAGAAATTACACAACAATTCTATTATTCAGGCGCTGCTTAGCTACTAACCTCTCATATTTTACCGCCCCCTTATGCTGTCAACCGAAAAAAAAGTACACTGACAAAATTTTCGTGTAGATCACACCAATTTTAAATGTTTGACCTCCTCCCCCGACCTATTCTTGTCGATTTGTAACCCATCCACTGCCCACTCCGTGACTCCGTCATAAAATCTCTCTTGGGATAGGAACGAACTCTTTTTTGGCCGATGACCCCTATCCTAAAGCGTGACTCTTCTATCTTCTCTCTTTTTTCCCTCATAATTCAAATTCCTTTTCCCGCTCGGCTCCCTTGAAACAAACTCTTTTTTCTCCCCTTAGAGCGGGACGACGCATATTTTTAGCCCCTTCTGAAGTAGAAGAAGATGCATTTCTCAACGTCAAACTTTGACGGGGAAGAGAAAGATATTCTAGAGAAGAGGGACTACAAGAACTATCTCTTTCCTTCTCCCTCACTTTTTTATTTGGCGCCGAAAAAAAATTTTGTGTCTGTCTCCTGGTACCGATATGATAGAGCAATATATGATATTTTTTGTAGTGGGGCTATAATTATTTAGAGTTGTTTATGATAATAATAATGATATTTAGTGAGAATGGCATCATTTAATGTGGAAAGTGATATATAAAGTTTGCAGAATTTTTTTTAAGTTGAAAAAAAAGTTTTTTTTGGAAATGCCAAATTTTGAGTTGCCGTCATTTTCAAAGTCTGTTGTATCTTTTCGGATTCAAACTCTTTTTAGCGAAAACATTAAAAATTTGAAGAAATTGAGAAAAAGTGACTCCCTATAGCACAATTTTAAACGATTTTTTGCCAAATATTCGGTCTGTGTCTCAAGTTTTCGAAATTTAAAAAAAAACTGGATATTGTTAGAATATTCCTATATTTTAGGTAATGATGTAAAAAATGACGGGAAATCTGTTTCTCGGGTCGAAAAGCTGAAATTTTTGGAGTCTGTTGGTCAAAATTCATATTGTGCAACACTTTGAGCTAGCAGTCTGAAAAATTGGGGGATATACGTAAAATGTTATGAAGATTTCGGTCATTGGCACAAATTTCAAAAAAAATTGATTTTCAGGTGTGTACCACAAGAATTTAGGTATCAAAACCATTTTTCACACAATTTGGCCTCACAAGCATCAGATTTGTCGTAGAAATTAAAGAATTGTCGTAAGGTAGTGTGCAGTGGACTCGAATACCATGAATAATAAATTTATCTTATTTTACGACAGTCTGTGTTTAGAATCTTGAAAATTTTCACTCAAAATCGAGCATTTCGGCTTAAAACTGAAATTCTCGGCTCAAAAGGCTCAAAATCCCAAAAAGTACAAAAACTCCTTATTTTGACCTTGACCACCCTGCAAGTTCCATTCTCATCTTCCCAGAATTTCCCCAAGAATCCTCCTAAATTGTCCTCTAAGGACCGAAAGTGTGTGCACTTTTAAGGAAATATCAATTTCTATGAATTTTTCGTTATTTTTCGAGAAAAGAATCAGAATCAGGTCCCTGTTCCCTATATTTATTTCTTATTTCCCCCCACTTCACCACCAAATTCTCGAAATATATTATAACAATGCCATTTTTTGCCTTCAATGGATGGAGAGTCTCTTCTTCTCCTCCCTCGACGGTGGACGGCGGACGACTACGATTAAAAATTCAATTCAAAACCAAAACCATAGACTCCCCTTCCCTCAGAGACTGCCTGCTTTTGCCTTTTCTTTATGAGCTATGAAAAAAATATGTGGAAAAACTGAAAAAAGAGAAGAAAACAATCAGGAAGCGCGTATCTTCTTGTTTGGTCAGTCTTGTTAAGGGAGGGCGGACTGATTTAATTAGCCAAATTATTCTTGGGCTCCTAGAGACCTAGACGCCTGGTACGGGGGAGGAGTAGCCTCTGGTCCTCCATTTGTTTCGATCTTTTGCGATTGTGCTCCAAGGTTCTATCGTTTGATTTCCTTGTCGCACTGAGATTTCTTTTCTCAAGGAGTCGGCCCATCTCATTGGCGGTCTCCCTACTGGTCTTTTCTCATTTCTGGGTATCCATTCTTGTAGCAACGTTGTCCACCGATTATCGTTTCTTCTCATAACATGTCCAGCCCATCCTAACTTTCGTTTCGTTATAAAGACGAGAGGGTCTTTCACTTGGGATAGTTTCCTTATGTCTTCTCTGTGAAGGTTCTTCTCTCGTTGTTCTGTGAGGGTGATTCCGACGAGTTTCCTTTCAAGTGCGGCATGTGTGATTCTTACTCGTTCGGATAGGGCTTTTGTGAACGTCCATGTTTCTGATCCGTATGTCAACGCTGGGAGGACCGTGGTGTCGAATAGTTGGGCTCGGGTCTTTGGGCACGATAAGGCATCTGTAGTGGTTTTGATGTTGTTGAATGCCGCCCATGCAGCTCTTCGTCTTCTGTGTATTTCTGGCTCGAGGTCGTTTTTCGTGTTGAGGAGTCTTCCCAAATAGACATATTCCTCAACATCTTCAATTGTGGTTGTGGTGTTATTGTTTCTGATGGATATTTGGTGACTTGACGCGAATTTGTTTCTTAACACTTTGGTTTTACTCGCATTGATTTCCAGACCGACTGTTTCACAACTGTTTACTAGCTCTTGTAGCATTTTCTCCGCTGTTTGTGGAGTCTTCGAGATGAGAATGATGTCGTCGGCGAATCGTAGGTGTGTTAGGTTTCTACCGTTTATTCTGATCCCGGGGAGTTATCGTAGTCTTCTTCGTCTCCTTTCAGTTGTGACCATGACATACGACTAAAAGCTGATTCGAGACAAGCAGAGAACAGATTTGGTGATATAGGGTCTCCTTGTCTGACTCCTCTGGTAATGGGGATGTTGACTGGGTTGTAGAATGGAGTGATTGTAGTGGAGCAATCTTTGTAACATTCTTTCAGTATTTTCACATATCCCGAGTCTATCCCTTGGGTCTTCAAGCTTTCCCATAAAGCCGCAGGTTCGATTGTGTCGAATGCCTTTTTGAAGTCGATGAACACCATGGTGATTGGGATTTGGTATTCTCGACCCACTTCCATCAATCTTTGCACAGAATGGATGTGGTCAATCGTAGAGAAGGATCTTCTGAATCCTGCTTGTTCGACCGGTTGTACTTCTTCCAATGATTTCCGGATTCGATTCAGAATACTTTTCGTGAAGACTTTGTATAGAACTGGAAGCAGGCAGATCGGCCGATAGTTTTCCAGATTTTGTTTGTCACCTTTCTTGAAAATTAAAGTTGTTTTCGAAGATTTCCACTTCGTTGGAACTTTTCCTTCTTTCAGGTACCGTGAGAATCTTTCTGCTAGGAGTTTATGGACAGTTGAGTGACTATTTTTTAAGAAGTCTGCTGTTATTTTGTCTTCTCCAGCTGCTTTCCCGTTATGGAATGAGTTCAGGGTGTGTTGAATCTCTTCTGGAAGGAATGCAGGTAACGTTTCCGTTTGTTGAAAGAGAGTGGTTGTAACGCTCGGCTTTTTGGTTGCAAACAGGTTTGAGTAGAACCGTCTCACTTCGATTTCCATTTTTTCTCGAGACGTGAGTTTTTCTCCTGTCTCTCCTGATATCAAGCACGGAATGTATGATTGGTATTCTTTTATGTCCCTTGCAACCTTCTTCAGACTCTTTTTCTGGTTCGCAGCATTCAGAAGTCTATCTTTCGTGAAATTTTCATGGTCTTTTTTCACTGCTCGCCTACATTCTTTGGACAGGGTCTTGAAGTTGGGGTCTGATCTATCAGTGCATCTTCTTTTTGTCAGTAGCAGTCTTGTATTGTCCGTCAATCGATTTCTAGAATGGTTACTCGGCATTGTGATTGCAGTATCTTGGGCGTTTTTCAGGACTCGTACAAGAATATCGTACTCTTTATCGATATCTTGGTCATTGCAACAGTCTAGATTTTCCGTTACAAGCAGAGCTGTTGTGGGATCCAGGATTCTTCTAGGTGGCTTTCTCCTTTTTACTTGTTCAAATTTGGATTGTTTTGCGTTTATGTAGACATTCGCTCGTAGCAGACGGTGGTCGCTGCCGTTTGTGAATGAAGGAACTACTGATACGTCGGTGACGTATTTCCCGTTTGCAAGAATGTGGTCTAACTCGTGCCTATGTTGCTTGTCAGGGCTGATGTGGGTCCATCGTCGGTGAATCGGCTTCATGAACTGAGAATTCATGTGTGTAACTCTATTGGTCTCGCAGAAAGTGGCAAGCCTTTCTCCACTGTCGTTTCTGTTTTCCATATAATGGGGACCAATATATACTTCGTTTCCTTTTCTTTGACCGATTCTGGCATTGAAGTCACCGATGATCAGTTTATATCTGGCTTTGCATGAATTGTACACGTCTTGTAGATTTTCATAAAAGTTCGAGTGTTCTTCTTCTTCGTATTCTGCGGTGGGAGCATAGACTTGAATGATCGTGCATTGACTTTTATTGATTTTCAGAGTGAGGTATCCGATACGATGGTTCACTATCTTTATTTCTTTTATCTTTGGCATAAGTGACTTGTTGATAATAAACCCTACTCCTCCTGATACAGAGGAGTCGTTCCGTTTTCCCAGTATCACGCCGGTTCCGTCCCGATTCGTTAGATGCACTTCTGTTAGCCAAATTATTCTTGGGCTCCTAGAGACCTAGACGCCTGGTACGGGGGAGGAGTAGCCTCTGGGCATCTAGGATTTGTTGAAAAATCGGATAGATATATGATTCTTAGAGGATAGACGTTCTCTTGACACCACCCTGGGAGATTTTTTCCAGGTTTTTTAATGAAGACTATTCACCGGTCAAACTTTTGTCGTTTGCTCCACGTAGAGCTTGAAAATTAGGCCATTCGACTGTTTTACTTCAAAAATTTTAAATTTTCAAGGACACCTTATGATTCATAGGATACAGCACCACATAAAATGCCGTTAGGTATGGCGGCTCGAAAATCTAGAATTTTAACTTTTAGTACCCAAATTTTAAGATTTTCAAGCTCAAAACCGGATTTCCCGTCCCATCGTAAAAACAGGAGTAGAATTTGATTTTGGTGTAAAAACTCTGAAATTTTGAGCCCCAAGTTTTTTTTTTCAGCTAAAAACTGCAAATGTGTTCAGCTATATAGATTTTTCATACTGTAGGGATTTTTTCCGTAATATCACGTTTCTTTCAGTATTTTAAAATTTGACACCAAAGTACTGCTTCACAACTATTTAAACTCAAGTTGCTCAATATTTTCCAGCCACATTTTAAATTATTGAAAATTCACCACATTTAACTTTCACGACATGCAATTCCAAATTTTTTACTTTGGTCATTGTATAATTTTTCCATTGTAGAATTTGGTGGATTTTTAAAGGTTATACATTTCCTGTCAAATTTTTTGAAGTACCGCCTTCAAGCATTGTCGTAAGGTATGACGCATTGTACGCAATCACCATTTATGCACAATGCATCATACCTTACGACACCTTGAGCCGCCATTTGAAAATTTGAGGTTTTTGGAAATTTTGAGGTTGGCATTTAAGCAAAAGGTGACTTGAAAGTGCTCACCAAAAAAAACCCTCTGGAGACCAATCTCCAGTTGCTTAATGCCCTTTAAGCACGCACGTTCACCACCTGCAAATATATTTTTTTTCTTCATTTTTTGAAATAGACATTGTCTGGTGCGCCTAAGACGCGTTTCTTTCTCACATTTTTCTGATTTCATAACTAATGTGATGTTTGATTCTCTTGTTTTCACTTTTTTGGCTTCAGGGGAGAAAAGAAAACTACAAAGATTTTGATTTCATTTAATGAACAAAAAATTTGAAAAACAAATTTTTAGTCGATTCCCCCTTTTCTAGGATTTCCAAGTAACGGAAATCTGAACTTTTTCGGCGCTCGAGCGGAAATTTTATGCCTTTTTCATACTTTTTTTGTGGAAATTCCATTTTTTATTTTGAGACTCAATTTTTCGACCTACGCAATGGGTATTTTGCAACTAGGGTAATTATGTAATTATATATGAACCCAATTAAAAAAATTATGTAGTAATTAAACATTTTGCACCTTTTAAGAAACCAACAATCATCTGAAATTATAGACTTCTTTAGAATTTTGGCATTTTGAAAATTTTGAGAATCTAAAAAGTTGTTAAGTCCAATTTCGCTGCGCAGCGACTCAGTCCCCATGAGTGCACTAGAGCGCATCTGCAGCCATGGCTTCCAAGAAAAAATTTCCGCAACTTCTCAAAGATACATCTCTAATCCTGTAGTTATAAATGACGCATAATAATTTTTGAAATGTGAGGAGAAATCCCACAAAATATGTGAAATCCGTGTTGTACACCTCCGCTTTTTAAGTCAGAAAGTTTGCTGAGTCGCTTTCTAAGGTTTTTGTGAGCTGCTAGGCCTAATTCACTACGCTAAACTCAAAAAATAATTTTGAAAATTTTTCTCGTTTTTTTTTTGGTCAGTGACCAAAATTTTACACTGACAAAGTTTTTTACACTGGCCTAATTTTTGTGTCAGTGTATCTTAGAAAACTTATCTTACAGTTTAGAGTCTTTAAACCATTTTGAAATATTTTTTGAATAATTTTTAAAAAATTAATTGACCAATAAATCATACATTGGCCAAAATTTTACATTGACTTTTGTGTCAGCTTACTGTAAGTCAGCTGACAGAACTTAGGCAGTTACCAGCAACCATTAGTGCAGTTTTCCCTAATCCCTAGCGTCTCCACTGGCCGTGTTTGAAAAAAAATTGAAAAAAAAATATGGTGTCGACACCGAATACACTGACCAAAGATACACTGACCAAAATTACACTGACAAATGCACAGTGACCAAAAATTTTTTTTGTCAGTGTAAGTTACTACCTGAAACTTCTGGAGATCCTTAGCCAAACTTCCAAAGAGCTATACAATTTTTTCACTGAGCCTTATCGTGCTGAAAATTGACCACCGACTCGAATACAGGCGTAGAGTCCGAGTTTGGCGTAAAAGCTCTGAATTTTTGAGCCAATAACTGTGAAAATCAAGAAAAAAAACACTGTTTACGTTTCTGTCAAAAATTTTCTTACCTATGTACTTTACTGCTCCCTCTGAAAGGCTTAGAGCGCTTAGTTCGCTAAGTTCAGCCTCAAAAAAAACCTATTTTCAACTTCAACTTGTTTTCCACCGCCCCATATTTAAGCACCTGCCTCATCTCAATAGGTCACAGTGTCCCCCTTTCCAGACACCCGCTAGGTTCTTGTTGTTGTAACCCGTTCTCTGCGTCTCTCACTCTCTTCCTCGTCTTTGAGAGTCACACCTCAACCACCACCACACCAACTAACTAATCAAATTATTCAACTCCTTTTTCTTCTCTTTTTTGCTCCCGACGATAAACGGGGTGTCTCTTTTGACCAGGACTGACCTTTTCCCTCCCTCTCCTCTCTTTTCCTATGATTCTATTTTTGATGACAGCTTCTGAGAGCTAGTAGGGGGCACCCCCCTTTGTATAGATGTATTATGTTTCATAATTGCCTTCTCCCAGTCTCCAACTTCAAGGGAAAAACTTGCTCTTTTTTACTAAAAGAGCGTCGTCAAACACACTTCAGAAGTGGTAGGCGCGGACACTTTTTTCTTTTCCACTTTGATTATAAATTTTTTGAGGAGAAGAGAGAAGATTTTTGATTACTCAAGAGGTCCTTTGGCGTCCTTTGGTGTATTTCAAGAAATTTTTGGTATTTTGGTGCCAAAAATTCCAAAAATTAGGGTGTCAGATGGAGAAGTTGCCAAAAACTTGTATATGGCCACAAAATCTTTGTAAGAAAAGCCGAGTTTTTTGCATTGTTTCGAGTTTTTTTCCGTTTTTGTGAAATTCCGCTCATTCTACGTTTTCCACATTTTGATTTGGACAAAAAAATCATGACTTTTTGGTGTCCCGTAAATCGACACAAGACTCCGTAAATCTACACGTAGTTGATTTTCACATTTTTTTGCGCTTACCACTTTTTAGCAAGATTGCAATCGTGATTTTCAACCGTAAAAACCTCTATTCCATCGAAATTTTTTTTTTAAAAACACGATTTTCCAAAACCTCGTAAATCGACACGAAGACCCCCGTAAATCTACACAATAGAGATTTTTGACTGATTCTGAAGGTTTTTAGTGTTCCAGTGCAAAAATTGTGTTTTTCATTTTGAAAACCTGAACCAGACCCAAATTATTCCAAAAATTTTTAACCTACAAAATGTTAGCTCTTTTTTTTAAACTTTGACATCCTATTTTGTATTCCAATTCCCAAATTTTTTTATTCGTCAAGTACATCAAATCTAGATCTCCATTTTTGTAGTTGACAACTTTTTGATAGCTCCGCCCACTTTTGAGATATGCGTCTATAAACATAGCCAATTTTTGAAGCGTGAGAGCGGATTCGGAAGAGACGCAGACAGTCAGACGCTCTCGTTTCTCTGCGTCTCTCCCCTGTTTAAAGGCGCGTATCTCAAAAGTGGACGGAGATATCAAAAAGTTGTCAACTACAAAAATGAAGAGCGATTTTTGATCTGCCAGAAAAATATAATAGTGGGAAGTCATTTTTTTGAAAAAAAAAGTTTTTTGTTCCGAACAATTCCCATTTCAATTGCAAATCGAGCCCCGTGAAAACCTAAAAATCGTTTCCAAAGTGTCAAAACAAAACCCAGCAAAAGGTGTGGTGTCTCCCGGGAGAGGGACCTCCACAATTTTCCGCCTATTCGCGCATTCCCTCTGTGTGTGTCAATAGACCTGACTCCATTCCATCCACAAATTTCTCTTTTTTTTTTGGTGTGTGCCTGCTTGCTCCTGCCTTCATAACACAATCTGGTGGAGCCTTCGGAGCTAAAAATTGTGGTTTCTTATAGGGGAGGAGGAGGAGGCGCGGGTGGTGCCAAGAAATTTGTCACTTTCTCGTTCCGATGACCAAATTTTTTCAAGGAGACTATTTACGGGTCGAAGTTTTTCAAAATTTCAAAATTCAAGGGTCCTTTTGTAAGATTCAGCGTGAGGTCAGGTATAGTCTACCCGAAAATCCAAAATTTTGAGCATTAGGTCCCAAAATTTGAGGTTTTCGAGCTCAAAAACGGATTCCCTGTCACTTTTTTCATCTACACCGAAAATTTTGAACATTTTGCCAAAGTGTCGTAAGCTATGACGCATTGTACGCAATCACTATAAATGGTGATTGCGTACAATGCGTTATACCTTACGACACTTTTTCTAATCGTGCTGAAAAATTGGTCGTCAACGTAAAAACAGACGTAGAATCCGATTTTGATGTCGAAAGTCTGAAATTTTGAGTCCATTTTCAAACTACATGAGTTCTTACATTTATTGCCAAGTTTTCAAATTTATGCGTACAATGCGCCATATTTTACGACAATTTTTGAAAGTTTGATAACATACGTTAAAAGGGGTGTGGAACTTGATTTTGATAGCAAACCGGATTTTTTCCAATTTTTTAAATAAAAATAGCGAAAAATTTGGTGTAAAACCCGATTTTGACGTCATAATCTCAGAGTTTTAAATATTTTTTCCAAAAAACCGGATTTTTTAACAGTTTTTTAACCAGAATTTGAAGGGGATCAGTACGACCAACTTTTAGAGATTCTAAGAATTCTGAAAATTTATTCAAGATCGTTTTTCACGTTTTACCAAAAGTCTTCTTTACTACTTCTTTGTTCTTCCACTCTCTCACTTTCTATTTTTGAGTTTTTAGGTTTTTTAGTAGTGAGACGACGTTCGTTAGGAAGTTTTTTTCTTTTTTCTCTCCTCTTTTACTTTTTTTTCCAACTAGCCACATAACTAGCACATCATCATACTCATCACAGAAATATTATTCACCACTCGTTTTTCCAGTCCACCCCTCCGGGCACTTTTTTGAGTAACGAGTAGAAGGAGAGGCGGATCGATGCACCAAGTGTATAATTATATGTGTACTCCTCCTCGTTTTTCTCTTTTTTTCTATTTCGTTTTTGAGAAATTTTTCGCATTTTTCTGACAAGAGGAGTATATTTCTTGGTGAGAGTGATAATGATAACGAAAATTTTATCGATAATCAAAATTTTGTCGATAACGAAAAGGTTGTCGACAATGTTGAGGAGTTAGTGGGTGGATTTACGGAGACTCAGAAAGCTTATTGTAGGTTTACGGAAGCTTTGTGTAGATTTACGGTGAGATAAGGACTTAGGTGTGGATTTACGTGAACACGTAGATTTACGCTGTTGGAGTTTTTGGTGTCGATTTACGGTGTAGATTTACGCCACTATGTAGATTTACGTAGGTTTTTTAACTTTCTTTAATTTTTGTGTCAGTTTACTAGGGGCTGTTCCTCCCCTCTATTTTTCCTCAAATTATTGTTTTTCTGATTTCAAGAATCGAAGTTTGTTCCTCGTTCTGTCTGCTATCTATCCTCTTATGAAAAACAACACAAATTTTGTACTCTCTCTCTTTCTCTTGTCTGGAAGCCCATTTTTAGTGATTCATTTCATATTTTGATTTGATTTTATTAAAAAATTGGAAAAAAAGCAACTGGTTTTTGAAAAAATTGTGAAGTTTTGCGACCAAAATCGGCTTCCTCACCCGCTTTAACGTATTTGACCACATTTTCCGCTCAACTTTGCAAAGTGTCGTAAACTATGGCGCATTGTACGCAAACACCGTAACTGGGTTTTGGTGTATTTCTTGATTTTCACTGTTATCGTCTCAAAATTTCAAAGTTTTGACACAAGAATCGAATTCTGCTCCCGTTTTTTCGTTGGTCACCAATTTTTCATCACGATTAGGAAAAGTGTCGTAAGGTATAGCGCATTGTACGCAAACACTGAAAATGGTGATTGCGTACGATGCGTCATACTTTACGACAAATTGGTAAAATATATCAAAATGTTGGGTATAGATGTAAAAAGTGACGGGGAATCTGTTTTTGATCTTAAAAACCTGAAAATTTGGGGTCTAATGGTAAAAATTTTGGATTTTCGATGTAAAATGATCTTGAAATTAATTTCTTTTGATATACTGACCACCTCTTATCTACCAAAGAGGACCGCACTAATCTGCGATCCGCTTAGAAAGTTTATCCGGTCCCATCTTTAAGAATTATGCAAGATTTAGAAAAGGGGCAGAGCAAGAGCACAGAATATCGGAAATGTGTCATTTCCTCGTCCTAACAAGCGTCATTTTTTTGCTTTTTTTGCCGTAGAAACTTTGTGTTTTCTTATTCTCAGAAAAAAGTTTTTTTCAACAACAAATTAGCTTCGTCAGTTTTCATAACTGTTTTCCTTTTTTGTTTTCGACACGTACTTTGCATTACTTTGCATATATCCAACTTGGGATAGCGTATTCCCAGAACTCGGACATTCAAAATTTTGAGCATTTTTTGTGTAAAAATTTTGAAATTTCAAGGGTACCTAACACCTAACATAAGAAGATTCAGCACCACAATAGTGTCGTTAGACGAAGCGGCTTCAAAATCCAAAGTTTTGAGCATTAGACCCCAAAATTTAAGGTGTCGTAAGCTAGGACGCATTGTACACAATTACTATTTATAGTGGGCGTGTACAATACGCCAGATTTCACGACACTTTGTCTAATCGTGCTTGAAAAATTGGTGACCAACGGAAAAACAGGCGTAGAATCCGATTTTGGTGTCAAAAGTCAAAAATTTTCACGATTTGTGTCCATTTTCAGCTTTTTAGTGAGTTTTCACATATGTTGCCTAGTTTTCAAATTTCAAGTGATAAATGTCGTAAGATCCGTTGTACTGTACGCAATTACAGAAATTTCAAGGATACCATAAAAAACAGCACCACCGAAAGTGATGCTAGGTATAATTTACCCACGTCTACCTGAAAATCCGAAATTTCGAGCATTAGCGCCCAACATTTCTAGTTTTTTATCTCTAAATCGGATTCCCCGTCACTTTTTCATCTGTACTCAAAATCTTGAAATACTTCCGCCCTATCAAACGGAAGATTTGGTTAACCATGTAAAATGATTCGCTGAATCTACTGATATTTTCAGATTTTCCAAACAAACTGGTTTTCCTTGCAATAATCTTGTTCTAAAGAGCTCTCTATTATTTGTTTTGATGTTTCTATTCCCCCCCTTTCACCGTCAAAGTCCCCCTCGTTTCTCTGAAAACACAAAAAAGAGAGAGAGAGAAAAAGAGATGGAAATAATGAAAAAACTCTTGAAATCCCCTCCGGAGCCCTTGTGTAAGTAACTAGTTAACTATTCCTCTTTTCTTCTCTCTCTACTTTTTTTTGAGGGGAAAAAAGGAAGAAGAAGGAGAAGTCAGAAGTCAGTGTCACACTCGGGGACACACATTTTTTTGTTTAACTTATTTACATGACGCTGATTTTTAGTCTTTCTGTGTTAGCTGTTAAAAAATAGTCGGAAACTACTGAAATTTCAAATTTCGCTGCGGACCCAATTTTGTAGGTCGCGAGCTCAAAGTCTTGAAAAAAAGTGTTGTAAAGTATGATGTACTGTACGCAATCACCTAGTATATCTAATTTTTGTTAAATCCCTAAATTTTGAGCAGTAGGTCCCAAATTTTCGAGTTTTCGAGCTCAAAAACGGGTTCTCCGTCACTATTTACATCTATACCTAAAATTTTGAAATATTTTAACAATGTGTCGTAAGGTATGTTGCATTGTACGCAAACACTATGAATAGTGATTGCGTACAATGCATGAAGCCTTACAACACTTTGCACAAAATCTCTAAATTTTTGGGCCTCTACGTGTCAAAATTTCAAAAATTCCACTGGAAAACCTTAAAAATCGCCTCGTAGAGTGTCAAATCCCTGAGCTCCCAGTTTGACGTCAACGCACTTTAATGCATTATTCCTAAAATCATTTTCTACGCCAAACTTTTTTAAAAATAATGAAAAATTTGACTCATTTTTTAGTAATTCCATAATTAGACACTCCAAATGCGTCAGACATCCCGTTTTTGGTGATTTTACCCTAATTTTTCGAAATTTTTTTGATATATATATATATATATATATATATATATATATATATATATATATATATATATACATAAATCACATGACTACACATGTTTGTCAATTCTCCTGAAATCCCTCTTCTTGCCAAAATCCGAAATCCGCCAGCTCAGTTAACGATCTAGGTCGCACCAGCTGAGCTACTGGGGCTAAGCACTTCTTCACAACTCTCTTGTCGCGATGACGTCAGCCGCCTCTTCTCCTTTTCTGGAAATTTTGTTGTTCTAGGATTCATCATACCGTCAGCACTACAGTAACCCAATAACACCTTCAATTAGGCCAACCGTCTTTTTATGCAACTACCCATCATGCCATATGACCCTTCGTGAAAACATTTCTGAATTTTGGTCATAGAAGTAATAACTGACGGGGAATCCGTTTTTGAGCTCGAAAACCTAAAAATTTGAGACCTAACACTCAAAATTTTGGATTTTCGGGCCCCGACGTGGATAGCTTACGATACTTTGGGGTAGCGAACTCAAAATTTGGGTACCTACATGAAAACAGTTTTTTAGAAAGATCAGACTTTTTGCTTTTTGTGTAAGTTACTCAAATATTTAAGCACAGAAATTATAGAACTTCAAATTTAAAGAAGTTTTGCTTAAAGTGTCAAAATTTTCAATTTTTGACACCAAAATCGGACTTTACGCCTGTTTTCACGTTGGTCACCAATTTTTCAGCACGATTAGGCAAATTGTCTTAAGGTATAGTGCATTGAACGCAAGCACTAGAAATGGTGATTGCGAACAATGCGGCATAACTTACGACACTTTGTTAAAGCATTTCAAAATTTTGGTTGTAGATGTAAAAAGTGACGGGAAATCCGATTTTAAGCTTGAAAACCGTGAAATTTGGGGCCTAATGCTCAAAATTTTGAATTTTCGGGTAGATGCAAATTGTCGTAAAGTACAGTAAATTGTGCGCAAACACCAAAAAGAATCTGGAAAATTTTTGTATCATACGTAAAATTGTATGAGAAATTCAGTTTTATGGTTAAAACCTTGAAATTTTGTCTTTAAAATGCACAAATCTCAGATTTCCCCAATGAATGGCAAGGAAGCTCTGAGACACTGAGCATTTTTTGACGTATACTTCAAAATTTTCTGAAAACTTAGATTTTCTTCAATGACCTCAAGACTCTGACCATTTTTTATAAAATGTGAAAACCCACCCTCATTTAGACATTTTTGACATTTAGACATTAAAAAAAACCGTAAAATATGTATCGCTCACATTTTTATTACCAAAACGTTCCGCTCTCAACTCCCCCACCCTTCATAACAAAATGAAACGAGAAATAAAAAAAAATCAAGCATCCTCCATCTTCCCTCATAAATAATTCCTGTTTCTCTCTTCCCCGACCGTTATTATACCCCTCACCCCGTTTAGCAGCCATTTTTTTCAACTAGAGGTCATGTGGGGCCGCCCGGAAAATTATTTTTTGGAATTTTTCTTCTTCGTCAAGGAATCCTTATCCCAGGAGAACAGCGTCATATGTTTTTGTTCTGAAATCAAGAAAACCACTCCCCCCCCCCCCCCTCTCCAGTGAAAATATTCAAATTTCAAAATGATTTGAATTCTGAATTCTGAATTCCGACCAAAGCAAGAAAAAGAAAAAAAAGAACCACCAAATGGTGAAATTGGAGACTTTTGAAAGCTTTTAACGAATTTTTGAGGTCTCGACGTCCCCTTTTCTGCCTTTTTTCCTTTTTTTGTTTTGTTTAGTCATTGGTTTTAACACTTTTGAGACCAAAAAAGTGACAACATAACCAAAAATGTAAACGAGATACTTGAACTCTGAGGTCTGAGGAATTTCAATGTTTATTATTGTTCTATGAGATTCGTCACCAAATTGCAATTACTAAAAATATTTTTATTCTCATAAAATTTCTCATAGATTCCATTTTCCACTCGTTTTCACTCAGACGTTCCAATTTTCGAGTTTAAAATCGACTTTTACCTAAAATCTTACATGGACTGACAAGTTTTAAAACCGTTCATGCTATCCTAGGACTATTTGACCTTACAAGGGAAGTTCATGACGAGGGGAGTTGAACTTTTTCTAAAAATTGAACCCGGTACTTTCGACCCTGCAGATTCCAAAAATGCAAGAAAAATCAGCAAAATGCTCACGTGAACCAAGTTATGACCCGTCAAACTTTCCAATTTGTTCACGTGGTTAAGCTTTTCACGTTTTCATCGACACTTGTGCTGTAGAATTGCAAGTTTGACAGCACATAACTCGGTCCACATGAGTATTTCGCTGATTTTTCTTGCATTTTTGGAATCAGCAGGGTCGAAAGTACCAGGGGTCCAATTTTTAGAAAAAGTTCAACTCGCCTCGTCATGAACTTCCCTTGTTAAATACCTAGACCCCACCCTTTCTTGCAACTACCGTAACCCATTTTCCAATTTTCTATTTTCCCGGTGACTCAAAAATCGAGGAATAAGACAAATAGGAAACCACCAATCTCAAAATTGCCGAAAATTGTCTAAAAAGTGTCATCCCTCTCATTAATCTCATGGCGAGTGACCCCTATGACAGCTGTCAAGTTTTCACCACTTTTTCCAATATCACAAAAAATGGGATTCAACTCCATAGCTTGAAGTGTCGTAGGGTATAATGTATCGTACGCAATCACCATTAATAGTGTTTGCGTACAATGCATCATACCTTACGACACTTTTTTTCGATTCAACTTGAAATTTTGTCACCGATGTAAAATTTTGCGCTGAAACTGATTGTGACCTGGTTTACTCAAATTTAGCCGTCAACCCAGAGGAAACCGATTTTCTGCATGTTAAGTTTAAATTTTACTCTTATTGAGGCCAATTTCTAGTTCTCCGTTGTAGTTTTGGGGTACCAACGCAACTTTTAATAATTTTTTGGTCCCTGAACCCAAAAAAACCGATTTCCAACAACTGAAACTCCATGGTCTATCATTTTCGGAACTGTCATCTTTCTCAAATCTTCTAAAACTTCATTTTCTTGAATTTAAACTCTTCGCGTTGTATATCTCAACCGATTTCTCTATCTAACAACTATTCTAGCCCAATCCGACGGTCAAGAACACCGGTACCTGCCACAGTGCTCGCGTCGTCCAACGTTGTTGCAAAATTTGTTTCTGTACCGGCCAAAGCTGGCGCCGGCTGGGCATGGTACCGCCGTCCAGGCCACAGCAGGCGCCAACCACTTCTATACGACCGTCCCCCCTCCTTCAACAAATAATAACAACAATAATGTGACGAAACCTGGCGTCACGACACCCCAGCCTACAGTATCACCGGGCGTTTCCAATGACATGATGACAGACGCGGACACGCGGACACAGACACCCTCCACCTTTTCCAACCTCTTGCTGCCAAGCTCCCCGGGCGGCTCCGGGTCCCTACAGTACCTACAGTACGCCGAGTGTCCACCATCCCCCGTGTCACCGAATCCACCCATCAAACGGAGTATCTATAGGATAAAGGAGGCGTACGAAGATCGAAATGGCGGGCGGGAGAGGATCTACACAACGAATCTAGTGACGGTGTATCTGGAGAAGGTGGTGCCGGATGATGAGGACGGGAAAGTCAAGACAAAGAAATCTGGAGCTTCCGACCTACAGAAGCTTCCAGAAGAGCCTTCCAGCAATGTGTTCTTCGGCGACGGGTTTTCAGCGCCGGTCCATAAATCGATAAGCTATGCAGCTACGGACCCTGCAAAGACGAGTATCACCACATCAAAAACCGCGAGTAGTCTCCCACCAAAGTACCCTCACCGGGATTCCGACCCGATGCGACAGCTACTAACATTCTCGAAATCCTTCAAAAAAGTGCGACGTGTCCGCTCAGCAATGCCACGCCGTCGGAAACGAAAGCGGGTGAAAATCAAGAAGTCTCGGAGTTGTCCGATTCTCTGGAAAACTGAAAAAATCTCAACAATTCCAATGAAAAGCAAGAGTATGACGTGTCTACGGGTACCCAAACGAGTACTGATTATGCCTAAGCCGGTTGTGAAGACAGTGAGAATGAAGATGCCGGCGGTGAGATGCGAGTCCGATTCGAAGGCGCAGCATCACAAGAAGAAACAGCTGCTGGAGGTTTATAAGGATCGAGGAAAGGTGTGGGCTCCGGTGAAAACATACGAGTAAAAAAGGAAAAAAAAACAAAAAAAAGGAAAAAACTGAAAAAAAAGTTTATGGCGCCAAAAATTTTTTGGTACAAAAAGTTTTGGCAAGGCGCTCTTAGGGTACTGCAGGTTTTTTTGCAGATTTTAAGTTTTCACAGAAAAAAAAACAAACGCGCTCCACTAATAATTGTAGAAATCAATTAATGTTAAAAAAAAACTAGCAAATCGAAAAAAAGGCAGGTCCTTAAGTGCAGGGTTTTTTGAAATTTTGAGATCCTTACGTGAGATTCCGGTAGAACGCACTTGCAAGCCTCTAAGCCTAGCTTCCCATTCTACGATTTAAAAAATTGAGCAAAACAATTTTGGCGCCAAAAATTAGGAGTTCCTAAAATTTTGCAGTTTTTAAGCTAGTCAGATGGAGCGCGCTTGCAACCTACACCTTCTAATTTTGTTTTTTTTGCAGAGCACAGTACTCGACGGCAACGGATGCTCGGCCGCCAACGCCTTCTACAAATCAATCGATGCGGCTCCCAACATGAATGTGGCTCGTACCAAAACCAGTATCCCATTGGTATCGGAACTTGTAAGTTTTTTTTTGGAAATTTTCGAGTTATAGTAGAGAAACTTCTAATATGATTGATGTATATAATTGCACCAACTACTTTGTGAACTTCTTCTCGGAAATTTCTATTAATTGTCTATTAGAAGCTTTTGATATGATTCTAATGTTAGATATTTGAGGAAAATGATAATTTAGGAAACGTTTGAAAAATTTGGGTACAGTACCTAAGCCATAGAAAAAATTTTTCCCAAATTTTTGACTCCCTGCGGTGACAGAATTTGCGTTTCTAGGCTTTCAAGCTAGGGACTAGTTTCAAAATTTTTGGATTTTTAGGCCATCACGTCAAAAAAGTTTGGAACTCAAAAAAAAATTTGGAAAAGTTAGGCCACAAACTAAAATACGCGCTTTTTTTCCATTTTTCAACACAAAATCTGTGCTTTTTTTGAACAAAAAAATGTTCATTCAACTTTTCGAGTTTTTTAATCCCAAAAAACGTGCGGAGACTAGTTTTTCACCTGGTGGCCTAGAAACCCAAAACTCGGTTATCGCCGTTAAGATTTTGAAAAAGTAGTTTTAATCACTAAAACTCGGTCAAAACAAGTTTTCAGCGATTACCGAGTGATGGCCTAGAATTTTACTTGATGGCCTAGAAACCCAAAACTCGGCCACCGCCATTAAAATTGTCAAAGATCGATCGAAACCACTCAAACTCAGTTGAAAATTAAGTTTTAAGCTATTTGCGAGTGATGGCCTAGGTTTTCACTTGGTGGCCTAGAAACCCAAAACTCGGCCACCGCCATTAAAATTGTCAAAGATCGATCAAAACCACTCAAACTCAGTTGAAAATTAAGTTTGAAGCGATTTCCGAGTGATGACCTAGAATTTCTCTTGGTGGCCTAGATACCCAAAAAACTTTTTTTTGATGTTCATTAAAAAATTTACCAAAAAGAAATGGCGTGGCCTAAAAAACCAAATTTTGGGTCCCTAAAGAATTTCGGGAGTATATAAGGATCGGAGGTACTGTACCCAAAAAATGTTTTTTTTTTCGAAAAACTTGAGTCCACTGGAGCACACTCACCCCATATCAACCTTCTTCCCGTGTGTTTTTCCTATCTATCCCCCCAAATCACTATCTTCTCCTAATTATACGAATTAATTGACTAATTATACCATTTTTGCACAATTTCAGGTTCTAAAGGTAAGAGACACCCAGCCATCAAGGGGATACCGGTAAAATACGTATTGGCTGAAAATCGAATTTTAATTTTTTTGCATCGCTTAGACCATTTTATTCTTTGAAAACGCTCTATTTTTTGGTTATATACTGCAAATTTCGAAAAAACTTTCGAAAGTTTTTTTTTCCAAAAAAAATAGTTTTTAAGTTTCTATTTTTCATTGCATGTTGCTTACTCAATACGCTGATTTTTTATTTTTCAAATTTTCATTTTTCTTCCGCTTCTCCCTTCCGCCCCCACCCTTGGTTGCTTTAACATTTACAGATTTTTAAAAGACGCGCTCTATGATTATCAACAGAGCGCGCTTGCTATACCTGATTTTGCATTATACATAACTACTGCATGAACTACAAGCTTAGCATGACAGGGGTTACTGTAGCAATTGGATAATTTTGTTTTTTTGTAGACAATGGCGACGAAAAGAGCACAAGCCGGGTTGGCGAATGCGGCGAGGACCACGTTTGCGGATACGGAACTGGTGAGTGGGTTTGACATATTTTAGGGTATCTAGACTGGTGAAAATTCAAAAAATAGGAGAAAAGTCTTAGGAAAATTTTTTTTGAAAAAAAAATTTTGCACCTAATTTTTTTCACATCGCCAAAATTTTTACTTGTTGGTTTTTTAAACCGTTTTTTTCTCTAATTCAGTAAGTTATTTTTATCTAATTTCACTAAAAACCGACTTTCCCGTTGTGTACTTCACGTGGACAAGTTGAATCGCGATTTCAGACCGGTTATTACAGTTTTGGTGATTTTCAGGCCGTTTTAACACGGTTTTTCAGGTTTTCATGACTTTTTAGTGCACATTTAAAAAAAAACAAGCGCTAGTAACGTTTTTCTGAATAAAAAAAACATTCAATAAACTAGAAAAATCGTTAAAACCGTGAATTTCAACTCGTCCACGAGGAGTACACAAGGATTGCACTTTCAAAATTTTTTTTTCGGTCACTCCACGAGGAGTACACGGCAAAACGTTTTAGGAAAATGTTAATCATGTTTGTATCAGTCACCGGTAGCATAACTAAGTGGCATTGAGAAAAAAAGAAAATTACCATATAGGAAATTTTTTGTGAGCCAAAAATGTTTTTTTGGTTACTCCACGAGGAGTACACGGCGACGCATTGTAGTAATGAACACTAACAATATTTAAACCAGATGCCATGTATAAAACTAGAAGAAAAAAATTGTGGAAAAAAAGTTTTAGGACCAAAAATTTTGGGACAAGTGTTTTTCTTTTAAGGCAGCATGTTTTCAACCACACTGAAAACCTAATCAACATCCCTTTTTTCAGAAATCGCACGTGTACAAGAAGACGCTGCAAGCTTTGATCTACCCAATCTCTGCCACAACGCCTCACAACTTCGCCACTACCACCTTCCAAACCCCTACATTCTGCAATGAATGCGAGGGATTGCTATGGGGATTGGCACGACAGGGCCTCCGATGCACTCAGTGTAACGTCAAAGTACACGATAAGTGTCGCGAGTTGCTAAGTGCTGACTGTCTCCAACGAGCCGCCGAGAAGTCGTCGAAACACGGAGAAGCGGATCGGACACAGTCGTACCAGAATGTTATCAGGGATCGGATGATTATTCAGGAGCAGAATAAGCCGGAGATATTCGACATGATCCGAAATATATTCGATGTGCAGGAGAGCGTGCAGAAGGACACGTTGAAGTCGGTGAAGGCGTCGATTCTGGAGGGAAGCAGCAAGTGGAGTGCCAAGATTACGTTGACAGGTGAGCGTGGGGATTTACGGAAGCCTGATATAGATTTACTAACATATTTTGAGTTTTCTGAGATAGTAAATTTACAAGATTTGAAAAAAACAATAAAAATTTCCAGTTTTTCGACTTTGAGAGCCCGTCTTGGGGCTGTTTTTGAAAATCTGTACCTTTGAAAATAGCTTAAACTCAACATGTCTCCTTGGTGTCTCTTTTTGTGCCAATTGTTCCGAATTCATATTTTTGTGATAGATCAAAAATAGGGCTACAATTTTGTAGTTGACAACTTTTTGATAGGTTCGCTTACTTTTGAGATATGTGCCTTCAAAGATAGTCTACTTCAAGGATGAGCGCAAGGGGAGGAGAAGAGACGCAGACAGTCAGCCGCTCTTGTTTCACTGCGTCTCTCCTCTCAGATGCCTAACTTTAAAGACGCGTATCTCAAAAGCGTGAATAGCTATCAAAAAGTTGTCAATTACAAAAATGTAGAGCTCGTTCTGATCTACCAGAAAAACATAATTTTGGAAATCCTGAATCAGAAATAACGCCATGACAGAATCTCAAACTTTGTCAATTTTTCCATAAAAGTGTCGTTTTACAAAGGTTGTGTCAATTTACGCTATTCCATGTCGATTCCCCTATCTCCAATCTCATTATTTTCAGTTCTGTGCGCACAAGGTCTCATCGCGAAAGACAAAACCGGCAAGAGTGATCCGTACGTGACGGCTCAAGTAGGAAAGACGAAACGGCGGACACGTACCATACACCAAGAGTTGAATCCCGTCTGGAACGAGAAATTTCATTTGTGAGTTTTATCCTAAAGGGAAAAAAACGGAGCCTATACTGTAATATTTCAGTGAATGTCACAACTCGACGGATCGGATCAAAGTGCGGGTGTGGGACGAGGACAACGATCTGAAATCGAAGCTCCGTCAGAAGTTGACACGGGAATCCGATGATTTCCTCGGACAAACTGTCATCGAGGTCCGAACCCTGAGTGGAGAAATGGATGTATGGTATAATCTCGAGAAGCGTACCGACAAGTCCGCGGTCTCCGGCGCCATCCGTCTCCATATCAATGTGGAGATCAAGGGAGAGGAGAAGTTGGCGCCCTATCATGTACAGTATACCTGCTTGCACGAACACTTGTTTGCTGCTCACTGCGTCGATGAGGAGGTCAAGTTGCCGAAGGTCAAAGGGGAGGATAGCTGGAAAGTGTGCTTTCAGGAGACGGGCCAAGAGATTTCGGATGAATTCGCGATGAGATATGGAATCGAGAGTATTTATCAGGTTGGTGTGCGTGTGTGTGTGTAGATTTACGAGAATAGATGTAGATTTACGGGAAACCCTAGTTCGCATTTAAGGAGACTTTGTGTAGGTTTACGGAAGTTAGCTCGGATTCCGGTGTGGATTTACAAGAATTTCGGTCTTGTGTAGATTTACAGTGATACATGTAGATTTACGGAGCTGAATATGAGCCGACATGAACAAAGGTTAGGTTTATAACTATCTAAGCGGTCTGGTGTAGATTTACGGAGCCCTGAGTAGATTTACGCATATCAAAAGTAGAAGGTGCCAATCATTCAAAAGGTAGGCGGTTCGATCTCCACAATGGTCAAAACTTTTTGAATCTCTTTTTTCTTGTTTTTCTCCGGTTTTACCTGTCAAATAACCTAAAAATTAGTTGTTTTTTTAGAGTTTTGGGTGAAAAATAAAAAAAATTCACAAGATTTGGTGTGTACATTTGCGGAGCCTCTATTTACAAGTTCTCGTGTAGATATACGGAGTTCAATAAATTTTTACAGGATTTTGTGTAGATTTACGGAGGCTATAGGTTGATTCACGGGGTTAGATGTGGATATACGGGGTAAAATTTGGATTTACAAGATTAGGTGTCGATTTACGGGGCTGACTTTAGATTCACGCCGTTTCGTGCAAGTTTGCATAGACCGATTCCTTAATTTCCCATAAATTCCTATAATTTCCAGGCGATGACCCATTTCGCGTGTCTCTGCACCAAGTACATGTGCGCAGGTGTCCCAGCAGTCTTGTCAACACTTCTTGCCAATATAAATGCGTAAGTTTCCGTTTTTTTTTTTCCTGATGAATTGTTGTATGTAATCCGATACCTTCTATCCACATGATGGAAGAAGAAGGTGACGTCTTCTGGCAATAGAATAAGAATAGACACTTTTTTGTATAGGGAGCGCCCTATTCTGCTGGACAAATAGTCGGCAGACGCGGAGAAATTTGTATTATTACTTTTATATTTTTTATAATTTTTTGTGATATTAGAAAGGATTGACGTGTTAAGAAGGCATGAGGTAAGTTTTTTAGGAAAATCAAAAATTAGAAAAATCCTAGTTTGAGTTTAACATGTCCTCTTGGTGTCACGTTTTGTCCCATTTGTCCCAAATTTATATTTTCCAGTAGATCACAATCTGGGCTTCATTTTTGTAGTTGATAACTTTTTGATAGCTATCCAGGCTTTCGAGATATAGCAGTTTTGGTAAAATGCACTATTTTCCAAGTTTTCAGAAAAATGACAATTTTCGAAGCTTTGTCATAGAGTCGGTTTTGCAAAAACGTTCTGAGATTATGTTTTTTGGTAGATCACAAGCTGGGCTTTGTTTTTGTAGTTGACAATTTTTGATTATGTCTGCAAAGTTTTAAGAAATAGCGGTTTCAAACAACATTTTATTTTTTCTAATTGACTTTCGTCCGAATTGCTACACATTTACATTTTTCTTGTAGATCACATCCAGTGCTCTATTTTTGTAGTTGACAACTTTTCTCTATCTCTTCACGCTGTTGAGATATACGTTATTAAAAATTGGGAGGTGAGAGAGCGTGCGAAACGAGGAGGGTGTCTCGCTTCTCTGCGTCTCTCCCTCTCTGCCAGCGCGCGCTCTGGAATTAGGCTATCTTTGAAGGCGCATATCTCAAAAGCCTCCAGAGTTATCAAAAAGTTGTCAACTACAAAAATGTAGGCCGGTTTTTGTTCTACCAGAAAAATAAAAATTTGAAACTGTCGGGACATGATGTGACATTAAATGGACATGTTAAAGTTCGGCGATTTTTCAATAAAATAAAAAAATTTCGACTCAAACTAGGTTTTTTCTAGTTTTTTGTGCGGTTTTTTAGGATTTTTGTCTTATTAACGCTGTCTCCAAGAACTTTTTTCAGCTACTACGCCCACACCACCGCCACATCCGCGGTCTCAGCTCCGGACAGGTTTGCCGCCTCAAACTTTGGAAAAGAGCGATTCGTGAAGCTGCTCGACCAACTGCACAACAGTCTACGGATCGACCTGTCGGCGTATAGAGTGAGTACTTGGCGTAATACGTAATTTGTTATTCTTCTTACAACACCCACGAATACAATTTCCCATGTGACCTACGTAGAGTTCCCACGACATTGCGCATATGAGTTTCAGATTTTTTAGATGTTGACAACAATTCTTTTATTATATCATTTATATTTAGTTTCTAAGCCATCTATCTGAAAAATTCCTTACGTCACCGTCTAAAGACACCCCATCTAAAAAATTTTACGAGATGGTAAGTTTCAGGTTTGAAATTTTATTTTTTGTTGAAAAAACTTTAAAATGCTCCGCGTTTTGAGAATAAACAACAAAAAACATTCGCTAGTGGCCTAACTTTCCAATTTTCTGTTTTTCTAGGTCACGATCTTCATTACTACAAAATCTTATACGTTTTCTCACAAATAATCCTCTATTGACGCAAACGAAACCCTATAAAACTCATTTTTTTTGCATAACTTTTGATGAGAATTAGTCAAGTTTTTGGAGCAAAGTTTGAGATTCCCGCCACGACGCGACTTCCGATCCTTTTTTCCCGAAACCTTAAAAATCATATAAAAATGCAAAAAATGCGTGAACTTTAACATGTCCCCTTGGTGTCACGCTATATCCCAACTGTCCCAAATTTATGTTTTTCTGGTAGATCAAAAACAGGGCTACATTTTCATAGTTGACAACTTTTTGATAGCTTTTCACGCTTTTGAGATATGCGTCTTTAAAAACTGCCTACCCTCAGAGTGCGCGCAAGTTATGAGGAGAGACGCAGAAAGTCAGCCGCTCTCGTTTCTCTGCGTCTCTCCTCTCAGGTGCCTACCTTCAAAGGCTTGTATCTCAAAAGCGTGAAGAGCTATCGAAAAGTTGTCAACTACAAAAATGTGGCCTTGGATTTGATCTACTAGAAAAATATAAATTTGGGACAGTGGGGACACAAAGTGACACCAAGGGGACATGTTAAAGTTGAGCAATTTTTTGAGAAGAATCGAAATTTCGGACACAATTAGGCTTTTGCAGATGGCTCAAAGGGGTTTTGTGATAAGATCTTACCAATTTTTTCAGCAATTTTGTTACAAAACCAACTAGACAACTAGAAAACCAACCAGAGAACACGTATTTCCTCTTCTTTTCCCACCAATAGATGCATCTCTCTCTCCTCGATTTTTGCCACATAATTCATTCACTAATCGGGGGAGAAGACACCCCTCTTCCTTCTTCAATATTAGATATATTCCCCTCTATCTCTTTTCTCAGAATACATATGTCCATCCATCCCCCCATCCCCATCCCTCCTTTTTCCACTCCTCACAGCTTAGTTGCCGGGGGAAACCGAGATGTGTCTTCCCCCCTTTTTTCTGGCTCCTCAATCCTCCCTCTTCTCGTTTTTCCCCGTTTCCCAACATGTCTTATGTCTTTTTAAATGAGATTTGACGGGAGAAAAAGGGCAATTTCGGAATTGTTTGTCAATGGGGGGAATGAGATCTCCAGAGGGGGGACAGACTGGGGATATTGAAATTTGTACCGCGTCATTTTGTTTGAGATGCCGCATGCCCCTTTTCCTTATGGTGTTCCTTGTCGCAGATTAAAATTTGTGCTAAAAAACTTAAATTACGTCTAAAACCCTGCTATGACCATTTTGATCAGTGAAATCACTACTGGTAGAATCGGCGAAAAATCCCGGTCATTTTAGAAAAATTCTTGTTGATTTTTATAGATTCTGAAGCCGTGAGAATTCTAGATTCTGAATTTCTGAAATGCAAACAGTTTTTGGTTAGGACAAAGCTGTCGTGCATCTCAATCTGTTTTTGACAGCGGTAGACACATTTTGAGTACTGATTTAAAAAAATCATAGAAACCTTTTTGAAATTTATCTTTAAAAATTTTTCGCCGTTTGTAACAGTAGTGGTTTTAATGCTTAAAGTTCTCTTAACAGGGTTTTAGACGCGATTTGAGTTTTTAAGCACAAATTTTTCTGCAATTCCAATGTTGGTGTTGTTGTTTCAGTAAAAACGGTTTGAAATCGGGTTTCTTAAGCTTTTTAACGAAAATTGATTTTCTCAACATTTTTGTATCGTTTTTCTCAACAATTTTGTATCGCGAGCAAGTTTTTTCCACTGTTTGTTTTGCCTGACATAAAAAAACTCAAAGGAAATTTATCTTAAAATGACCGCCATTTTTTGCCGTTTGTAACAGTAGTGGTTTTAATGCTCGAAGTTTTCTTAACAGGGTTTTAGACGCGATTTCAGTTTTTAAGCACAAATTTTTCTGCAGTTTCGATGTTGATAATGTATTTTCAGTAAACACGGTCTGAAATCGCGTTTCTTAAGCTTTTTAGCGAAAATTGAAGTTTTTCTCAACAATTTTGTATCGCGAGCGAGCTTTTTTCCACCGTTTGTTTTGCCTGACACGTAAAAACTCAAAGGAAATTTAACTTAAAATGACCGCCATTTTTTGGTGAGTCTACCACCAGTGATTGCAATGCTCAACGTGCTCATAACAGTGTTTCAGACAAATTTTACATTTTTAAGATTAGCAAAAAACTAAATTGTTTAGAATTAAAGGATTCAGAATTTTGAGTCTGTAGGACCAATCATAAGTCCAAGTTGTTTTAAGTACAGGTTTACGGTACGACCTTGCCAAAATTTACTGAATTGAAATTTTAAGACTTAAGGAACTATAAGCGTCCCGTAACCAGTAACGCGCTATAATTTCATGAAAATTCAACAATTTGTGTTTTTTTTGAAAATCCGGCTACATGTTGAGTATAGCCTAGAAAATTTGTCTGAGGTCTGAGGTACCTGCACAATATTTCTGAGCCTTTTTTGATAAGCCTATAGTCAAGGCACTTAAAATTTAGCTCAAAATGACCGAAATTTTTAGACGCAGTTTAAATTTTTCGGTTTAATAAAACAATTTTTGGCCGAGGCCTACATACCGTAAGACGCTACTCATTTTTAACTTCTTCTCAAAATAAATCCACGAAAATCTTCTATATCTCAGAAATCCGATGAGCTAACCTTCCTTTTGATAATCCATAATCCCCCTTTCGTCTTTTATTATAATTCTCCTCAAAGTGATCGAGTACTCAATCAAAGAGTACCGCCAGAAATAGAATACATCTTAATGCTTCCATTCAATTCTCTCTCACGTGAGAAGAATCTCTGCGTCTCCAATCTTTTCCTCTCGATAAGGATGTCGTCATTAGGCAGTAGAAAATTCTGATTCTCGATTCGAATTGACATATTTTTTCAAATTGAAAACATATTTCGTAGTTTGTCTGTTTCATTGAACTGAACACAAACACCCACTAGAAAAAAAGAAGATGTCATTGAAATTCAAAACTTTTTCTCTCTCGACTCGACCCACCACCTCCACCCACAACTTTTTGGGTCAACCCATAGTAAAATGCATAATATAAAAGAGGTGGGAAGTAAGTGGTCGGTGACTTTGGAAGCTTTTTTTTCGGAGCGTTGGTGTCTGTTTTTGCATTTTTTTGGCTGAACAGCGCCTTAGCATCTTTCTGTAGTGAAAAGAAGTACCGTCATAGTTAAGCAGTCTTCAGAGCTATATTAATCTAAGTCACACACTAAGCTCACGGGTCCGAGGGTGAGCACTAAAATGAAACGCGCTCCACTAGACTTGAAGGCAAACTTAAATTTTCAATTTTCAATTCGATGTTTTGTTATGGCGTTTTGATACGCAGTGTAATCGACCAGCCGATTCTTTGGTCAGTTTTTGAACTGTCGCGCGTCTTTTTAAGATCAATTTCACTTAAAAATGTTTTTAAATAAAACAATTACTTTGAATTTCGCGCTAAAGTTTTTACTGAATTTAGCAGAGTGAGGTTGCTTTTAGTACTCACTCCCAGACGCCGTACAAGCTGATAGTGAGTAGCTCAAGTAATTATTCAGTAAGTGTAGAGCACTAGAGCGCATTTACATAGGTGCTACTACAAAAAATTGGCAAGGTTTGAGTATAATGTTTTGTGTCACGAGTAAAAAAAAGTCCAAAATTTTTCGATGTTTTTTTTCCTGAAACGTAAAAACTCAAAATTTTTAATAATTTATCTCATAATGGCCGCCGTTTTTCGCCGATTTCAACAGTAGTGGTTTCAATGCTCAAAGTGCTCAGAACAGAGTTTTAGACGCAGTTTAAGTTTTTAGGCTTTGCAGAGAAAATGTCAAAATTTTAATAATAGCACCTCTGCAAGATCAATAAGAACTGATCATTCAAAAGAAAAAATAACAAAAAGTAAATAAATATTATCAGAAGAAGATTAATTTCCCCCCCATTCCCCCTTCCACTAACATTCGTCATATCCCCCCTGATCCACTTCTTATCCTCCACTTCTTCAACAACTAAATTCAATTTCTTCCTTCCTTTTTGCTCATTTCTTTCCTTTTTTCCCACTGCTCACTAAATCTTGTCCATCTTCTCCTCCCCCCCTTTCTGGTCAGAGACTCCATGCACTCCCCCCTTCAACTATTCTGACACATTCCAAAACACTTGACACTCTTCCTACAATTTTTTGAAAAGACAAGAGACACTTCCTGCTTTTTGGTGTCTTTTGCTTTGTTGAACTTTATGATCTACAAGCGAATCGCGATTTTTGGGTAAAAAACACTCGAAAATTCTGAATTTTGAGGTTATTTGGCACGTAGAAAGCGAAAAAAGCAAGCAAAAAAGGATTTGTAAAGTTTTGACCACCACGGGGATTGAACCTCCGACCCTTTGAGCGATAGGCATGTCTACCTTAACCACTCGGCCAGAAACAGGATTTTCGAAAAATCGCGGTTTTTTTTAGTGAAAATTGCTACTTTTAGAGAAAAAAAATCCATCACAATCGCTGAACATATGCAAGCGCGCTCTCTTGTCAAAAATGTCAAAAATAACTTTTTTTTCAAATTTCAGAATCATTTCCCGTCATCGTCACCAGCGAAACTCCAAGATCTCAAGTCGACCGTCGACCTCTTGACCTCGATCACGTTCTTTCGTATGAAAGTGAGTTTTTTATATTAATTAGGGATGTTAATAGTGGAAAATGTGAAAAAATCACCAAAAAAAATTACTTTGTATATTTTTTTTCATGAAAATCCCCCAACTTTGACATGTCCCCTTGGTGTCACATTTTGTTCCAATTGCCCCAAATTTATATTTTTCTGGTAGATAAAATTCAGGGCTACATTTGTGTAGTTGACAACTTTTTGATAGCTCTGCACGTTTCTGAGATATGCACCTTTGAAGTTAGGCATCTGGGTGGAGAGACGCAGAGAAACGAGAGCATCTGAGTGTCTACGTCTCGCCCTCTCGCCACCACTGGTACCTTTCTTTAAAGGGGCATATCTTAAAAGTGACTGGAGCTATCAAAATTTTTTCAATTAGAAAAATGTAGCCCTGTTTTTGATCTACCAGAAAAATATAAAATTGGAGCATTTGGGACACAATGTGACACTAAGGGGACATGTTAAAATTAGCCGATTTTTGACTTTTTTTTCAAAATGGTTTGTATTTTTGCTTCCTGTGACGGGAACTAATTTTTTCCAGGTTCTCGAATTGGCGAGCCCCCCGCGAGCGTCCAACGTCGTTCGCGAATGCGCAAAAGCTTGCATGCAGCAAACCTACCAGCTGATGTTCGAATCATGCGCCGAACAATTCCCGATTCTGGACACGTCCGTCCAATTCTGGTACGAATTCATCGACTACATCATGCGAGTGATCGAGGAGGATCAGAAGAACTACACCCCGGCGTTGAATCAATTCCCACAAGAATTGAATGTCGGTCAACTCTCCGCTGACACCCTCTGGACACTTTATAAGACAGATTTGAGGATGGCACTGGAAGAACATGCGCAGAAGAAGAAGTGCAAGACACCCGAGTACATGAATTTGTATTTCAAGGTGAAAGGGTTCTATTTCAAGTATGTGGCCGAGTTGCAGTCGTACAAGACGAGTATTCCCGAGTTCCCCGCCTGGTTCATTCCGTTTGTGATGGATTGGTTGAATGAGAATGATGAACACTCGATGGATATACTCAGGAATGCTTATAATGTGTAAGTTGGTACAAATATTAAACGAAAAAAGCAAGCAAAAAAAGTTTTGACCACCACGGGGATTGAACCCTCGACCCTTCGTCCAGAACAATAAGCTTAGAAAAACCACAATTTTGGGTGAAAACTCTCGACAATTCTGAATTTTGAGGTTATTTGGCACGTAGAAGTCGAAAAAATAAGCAAAAAAGATTTGTAAAGTTTTGACCACCACGGGGATTGAACCCCCGACCCTTTGAGCGATAGGCATCGTTTCCATAACGGTCAGAAACCTAATTTTTCGAAAAACTGCGATATTTTTTTGAAATAAAAAAAAATGGTTTTAACAAATAACAGTTTGAGAAAATTAGCTTGGAAAATTTGGATTTTCATTAAAAAATAGCTCAACTTTAACATGTCCCCTTGGTGTCAAATCATGTCCCAACTATCCAAAACTTATTTTTTTTTGGTAGATCAAAAACAAGGCTACATTTTTGTAGTTGACAACTTTTTGAAAGCTCTTCACGTTTTTGAGATAAACGCCTTCAAAGTTAAGAACCTGGGAGGAGAGACGCAGAGAAACGAGAGCGGCTGACTGTTTGCGTCTCCCTCCCTCTCCCTCATGGAGGTACCTATCTTTAAAGCCGCATATCTCAAAAGCATGAATAGCTATCAAAAAATTGTCAACTACAAAAATGTAGCCCGATTTTTGATCTACCAGAAAAATGATTCAGAAATAACGCCGTTACGGAGTCTAAAACTTCAATGACAATTTTTCAGCGACAAAGCGGACAACTTCCCCCAAACCTCCGAGCACACCAAGTTCTCCAACAGTGTCGTCGACGTGTTCACCCAACTCAACGCCGCCTTAAAACTCCTCAAACAAATGGACTGTCCGAATCCCGAAGTGGCAGCGGACATGATGAAACGGTTCAGCAAGACACTCAACAAAGTGCTGCTCGCTTATGCAGACATGGTCCAAAAGGATTTCCCAAAGTTCGCACATGACGAGAAGCTCGCCTGTATTCTGATGAACAACGTGCAACAACTCAGAGTACAGCTCGAAAAAATCTATGAGACCATGGGCGGTACGGAGTTAGACGAGCATATCGGACAGGTGTTGACTGTCCTTCAGAAGAAGTTGAACTCAGTACTAGACAAGTTGTCCGCAGAATTTGTGGCCACTTTGGAGCCTCATATCCACGAGCAGACGATAAAACTAGGAATGCTCCTGGTTAAGATCAAAGGACCCCAACTACAAAAGACACAAGTCCAACCGGAAGCCGATGCTGTCCTGGAACCCCTTATGGATCTTCTAGAAGGCTCTTTAAGAAGATACGCGGACCAGTGTGAGAAGACTGTGCTGAAATATATTCTGAAGGAGTTATGGAAGATAACAATTGTGAATATGGAGAAGCGAGTCGTCCTGCCACCACTATCCGACAAAGCGCTCCTCAAAGCTCTGCCCAACGCGAAAATTGGAGATGTCACGAAACTAATGTCCACGAACATCACGAGTATAAAGAATATGAACGCGGTGAAAGAGATGATGGATATAGCGAAAGAATCTGAAAAGTCGCTCACACCCAAACAATGTACGGTACTTGACTGCGCCTTGGACGCCATTAAAGACAGTTTCCACGCGTCTGGCAAGGGATTGAAGAAGTCGTTCTTCGAAAAGTCGCCCGAATTGCAATCGCTGAAGTATGCGTTGAGTTTGTACACCCAGACGACAGAGCAGCTCATCAAGACGTTTATTACGAGTCAGAGACAGCAAGGTGGGTGGTTTGAGTTGCTACGCAGCAAAATAAATATTTACCATTTTCAGATCTACCAAGCCAAGAGCAACCGGTTGGAGAGGTCAGTGTACAAGTCGACTTGTTCAGTCATCCAGGAACCGGCGAGCAGAAGGTTACCGTTAAAAGTGAGTCGCTACGCAGCCAAATGTGCCAGTTTTCAGTTCTAAACGCCCATAGTTAAAATAGCTCCGTATCTTTTTGAGTTGCTACGCAGTCAAATACTTATCTAGGCTGGTTAGGCTTAGGCTTAAGAGATTTAAGTTAATGTTAGGCTAAAAACCGATTCCGTATTTTTTGAGTCGCTACGCAGTAAAATATTGACCAGGGTACCTGTAGTTTCTTTAAACTTTTCGAGGCTGTCAAAAACGTCCAAGGCGCCCCAGCCATAGAAAAAGTCCAAAAAATCCAAAAATTGGCTCAAAAACACGATTCTTTGATTTTTCCAAAAACGCGTCAAAACCGCGCCAGACTCAATTTTTCTTGGAGTTTTTGGATGTTGAGCGCGTCAAAGGTGCGCCAGACTCAAAAAAAACCGGAGCATTCAAAAAAACTTTTAAAAAATCAATTTTTCCAACGTTTAAGTGTATATTTATGTAGCTGAGAACCGATTCCGTATTTTTTTTGAGTCGCTACGCAGGCAAAAATTGAAAATCTGGTTAGGCTTAGGCTTAAGGCATTTGAACACTGTGTTAGACTTAAAACAGATTCCGTATCTTTGTGAGTCGCTACGCAGCCAGACCTTAGGCTTAGGCTTTCAATATATTTTCGGGGAATGCGTGATTTTTTTTATTTTTGATGTTTGAGTCGCTACGTAACCAATTTTTGTCAAAATACACTTTAAAAAAAGTCCGAAAAATCCAAAAATTGGCTCAAAAACACGATTTTCTGATTTTTCCATAAACGCGTCAAAACCGCGCCAGACTCAAAAAAACCGGAGCATCCAGAAAAACTAATCAAAAGCTCAGTTTACTTTAAGATACATAAAATGACTCCTTATCTTTCTGAGTCGCTGCGCAGCCAAAAATTGAAAATCTGGTTAGGCTTAGGCTTAAGACTTTTAAACACTATGATAAACTATGAATCGATTCTGTGTTGCTTGAGTCGCTACGCAGCGGAATCGAAGAAGTATCTCACATTGGGTTTTCGTTTAGATTGATGACTCCGTATTTCTTTGAGTCGCTACGCAGCCAGACCTTAGGCTTAGGTTTGCAATATATTTTCGGGGAATGCGTGATTTTTTTTATTTTTGATGTTTGAGTCGCTACGCAGCCAACTGTAATCAATTTTTGTCAAGAACGTTCAATACATTATGTTTCTACTGAGTCGCTACGCAGTCTAGCCTTAATGTCTAACGGTTAAAACGGTTGAAAATCTAACAGAGGCCTAACTTTTCCTCGGCCACCGCCATAACTCTTATTTCCAGTTCTCGCCGCGAACGACCTCCGCTGGCAGACCTCCTCCGCCTTCAAACCGTTCGTCGAGGTCCATCTCGTCGGTCCCCATCTATCCGACAAAAAACGAAAGTGTGCGACGAAAAGTAAACCCGGCAACTGGGCTCCGAAGTTCAATGAGACATTCCATTTGTGAGTTTTTCGAGTTTTTTCAAAGTCAGGATTACTGTAACCATACATATTTCAGCTTCCTCGGAAACGAAGGAGAGCCGGAGCACTACGAGCTCATGTTCCAGGTCAAGGACTACTGTTTCGCCCGGGAAGACCGTATTGTGGGTGTCGGCGTCCTACAGTTATCGGCTGTCGTTGATCAAGGTACTGTACACACAAAAGGATTACTGTAGCTGAATAAATATAAATTTTTTGCAGCAGGATCGTGCGCGATGTGGGTCCAACTCGGCACTCGTCTTCATATCGACGAGACCGGACTCATCTTGTTGCGGATTCTATCACAACGACAGACTGATGAGGTAGGGCTTTGGAAACGTGATAAACTGTTCAAAAAACGGAAAAATTCCGTATATTAAGTCGCTACGCAGCGAAATTCAGAAACTGCGTATCTTAGAGTCGCTACGCAGCGAATTTCAGAAACTCCGTATCTTAGAGTCGCTACACAGCAAAATTTAGAAACTCCGTATCTTGAGTTGCTACGCAGTGAAATTTACCAACTCCGTATCTTAGAGTCGCTACACAGCAAAATTCAGAAACTCCGTAACTTGAGTCGCTACGCAGCGGAATTTAGAAACTCCGTATCTTGAGTCGCTACGCAGCGGAATTTAGAAACTCCGTATCTTGAGTCGCTACGCGGCGGAATTTAGAAACTCCGTATCTTGAGTCGCTACGCAGCGGAATTTAAAAACTCCGTATCTTGAGTCGCTACGCAGCGGAATTTAGAAACTCCGTATCTTGAGTCGCTACGCAGCGGAATTTAAAAACTCCGTATCTTGAGTCGCTACGCAGCGGAATTTAGGGATTCCGTATCTTAGAGTTGCTACGCAGCGGAATTTAGAAACTCCGTATCTTAAGTCGCTACGTAGTGTAATCGCTATCTTCATTATTCTCATCCATTTCTTTTCCAGATAGCCAAAGATTTCGTACGTCTAAAAACCGAATGCCGTTACGAAACGGAAACCGTGATGGCGGCGTCCGCCTCCAGCCAAAACATCAATCGATCGTGATTCAAGTGCCTTCATCCCCTCACCAAAAGCAATACATTTTTGATCTACTCCCTTGATTATCGATTACCTGTAAATTTTGACTTTTTCTTTGTCCCCAGATTTCAAATTTTAAAAATTCAAATCATTTTTCTCTTTCTCAACTTTCGACCAAAATGGGTTCCCCCTCTTTCTAATTGACCAATCATTGACATTCTAGCGAGATTTTTTATTTTAATGGTTTTTCAGGTCAAAAATGTTATCTGAAAACTCCTAAATTCCTTTTTGACCGTTGCTTTTCATGTGCCTTTTTCTTTTGAAGAGATTTTCAAGAGATGATAACCGTTTTGTAAATGGAATATACAGATTTTTAATAAAGTTTTATGGAATTATAAAACTAGTCGTTTTTATTTGTACAGTCAAGAAAACTCGATCCACCAACTTTTAATTAAATCCTTCAAAACGATCAAAAATTGAAATGACGGATGACCGAGAAATCCACCTTCCGTGGCATTGGATCTCAAAATTCGTTCACGAAACTTATATATTCAGAATCAGCTCGCCGAGACGCTTTGAATGAGTACAATCATGACTAGATTCGATGCAAATTGAGTCTCGCCACAAAAACTACAGTAATCCGAGTTTGAAGGCGCATAGACGTGATTATACTCAATCGAAGCGTCTCAACGAGCTGATTCTGAATATATAAGTTTCGTGGCAGAATTTTGAGATCCTAGGCCACGGAAGGTGGATTTCTAGGCCTTCTGCCATTTCAGACGGAGTTTTGACCGTTTTGAGGTACATATTTTAAAGGAAACATTTTAGCGTCGACGTCATCGACCACATTTACAATTGCAAATAAAAATGTAGGGAATTTTTTTTTGAAAAAAAAGGTTTCACGCTTCTCATTAAAAACTCAAGTTAATTTTCGTAAACTAATTACTTTTTTTCAAATTTTCCCATGTCCTCAATAAGAATTTATTCCCCGTCGTGCGATTCAATCAAAGCAAACGATTTTCTCGATGAAAATTCTTCTTGGTATCATTCTGCTTTGTGGTGAGATTCTGCAAATAGGAAATAAAAACTAAAGCCACGCCTATCTTGTTTCAGCTCAATTATATAAATCACAATTATTGGATTCTTGTCCCGAAGATTACCAGACGGAGCAAAAAGGTAGATTCGATTCCATGCGGAGTGAATTTGCGAAAAACTACAGTATTGCAAACATGAATGAGTTGGTGAGTACAACTAAAACGGCAGACTATTTGAAATGTCTTATAGTTGATCGATCCGAGTCTCGAAAAAATTGCTAGAACGTTCAAGTCTTGTGATGATCTGAAGGATGGGCTCAATTATCAAATAGGCATTGCTTTAGAGGAAACAAACGCAGTTTTTCAGCAATTTTTGATGGAAACTAATCAAACAGTGATACTAGGAACATTTGAAAGGACGAAAGATTTTGGGTTGTACCATCCGCTGCAAACTGGTTTTATCGCATGTGCTTTGACGAATTACTGTCCTCGAGTAGATGGTGAAATGCTTTATATATTGAGTCCTCGGTGAGCTTACGGTTTCAGATGGATGAGGGTTAGAACAAAAAAGTTCCAGCGGAGCGATCCGCAAATCTGCTATCAAATATGGAAAACCCGGATCGGCATGCACAAATGGGACGACTAGCGATCATGGATTATGTAAAGTGACAATAGATGAGGGACTTTGGCCATTTCCGTATTATGAAGATGAGGAAGCAGAAATTGATCAATTCCTGGAATCTCGGATGAATACTACTGTAGCTGAAGTTGAAACTACACCGAATGAAGCTGGAGTAGTGAACTTCTTTATTGGTTTTACTGGTTTATCGGTTGCGATTCTTTTTGGATGCTTTTTTGAGGTGTGAAGAGTGAAATAAAGTTTTGTGTGGAAGAGATTGAATTTATTATATAGGCTGAGAATGCTACTTTGGACCTTGGTTCTCGTAGCGACCAGAAAACATGTTCTACCTTCTTAAAGATTTGTCTGAAATTTTGTAAACCTTTGGATGAGTCGAACTCATGGCCCATGGTTACAAAAAATTGACGGTGTAACCCCCAACTCAAACGGATAACGGCTACCTCTTTTTTTCTCAATATGGCAGATATTTTTTGACGAGTCTCGAACAGTAGCCCACTCTTCTGTTTTTTTTCAGTAAATGCCATTGTCTCATTTCTCTGCGCCATTTCCGCACAATGCTATTTCGTCACCTCTTACTTTTACACTGTCTCTCGTTTTCGTCGTGTGAAACCATTCTTGACACATCATTTTTCTTTGGGTAGCATTCTCCTCATTCATGACAACTTAGCGGAATAGTTGTCTCCTATATTTTTACCGTATATTGCTTTCTTGTGTTGAAAACTTTATATGGTTTACGTATTTTTATGAAATTCTTGTATTTTACTATTATTCTAACTCTTATGTTTTTTGCTGTCTGGAACTTCTTGGTGGCTTAAAGGTAATATTGACTGAGTTTTGACAGTATACAAGCCTGCACGTAATGCTTGCAGGGCCCATTCTATGAAACCAACGAAACGTACCAAGGAATGAGAAATGTCTGGAGAGGTGACAAAAATGGTACCTTCCACAAGGTCTTCGAACTGAGACTTTGCAATAAATCACTTCGTGTAAGCTCTAAATCCACATATAACATTAAAAACAGTTTAGAATAGCCTAGGAATTCAATTCGTCAGCAACATGAAAGGAGATTCACCATCGACGACGCTTTGAAGCACGAATGGTTCAAAAAAGGAGTGCGAGAAGATGTGAAGGATCTCCTCGAAGCGTTTGAGGTATCTTGATCAGCTTGCTATCCTTGACCACAGTTTTCAAAACTTTCCAGAAGCCTTGTCATTCACGGATCTTCCAGGACAACAACGACGACGGTATCCAGGACAACTAAAGATTTCCAAATACATAGTGCTTGATTTCTAAGTAGAGTATATTCAACATCTCCCCAACCCTTCCTATCCGTCTTATTTTTCATTTTGCAAACCTTTTACTCATTTTCCCGTTATTTCTGCATATTACATCTATTTTACATGAATCATTTTTGTGTCGAATAAACCGTGCAATCTTCCTTGAATTTTTCATTTCACCTTTCCGTTCTCCTCTACTTTTTTTTTGATAAAGAAAAAAAAATGTGAAAGGTAGCTCTTAGACTGATCAAGTTACAGAGTTTTATTTATCTTGATTCCAGTAAGAATCTGAAAAATGCGGTGTAAAATTTTCACTACATTTAATAGTTATCGCTCTTAATGTTGACTCTAAGAACTCAAAATCCCGTCTAAAAACTAATCGAGTGACAGATTCTCGAAAAAAAATTTGAATTTCTAATTTAAGGACATCTGACGTGTCAACGGCCTATGTATTCATTTCTTATCTGTTTGATAAGAAATCTAAGTGTATCTGCAGGGGAGAAGACTAAATTCTCCACGACAGACGTGTCAACGGCCTATGTATTCTGTTACATCTACCTGGTGGGTATCTGTCTTCCAGTCTGTGGGTGCCGGGGCCTAGACCTCTGGTGGGGTCTAGGCGCGGGCTTCATATACATATTCATAACAGAACACAGTTTAAAGGAAATTATATTTATTGGAGGACTTGTTAGTAAGAGATATAATGAATAATACCAAAGACAATGACTAAAGTTTAAGATATATAATAAAGGAGTTAATAAAAGAATAAAAAGAGAATAATATGAAGAGAGGGACCGAGGAGATCTTCCCTCGGTCACCTCTCATGGTCGGCGCCCCATGCCCGACTGCCCCTTCTTCCTTATCGTCCATCTCTTCTTCTATCTCTCCCGCTCTCTAAATCTCTTCTCTCTCCTCCGTACCGCGACATCCCTCCCCTATTCGGAGGGGAATCGTCCCGATTCCTTTGAGGCTCCTCGATCCATCTCTCCACGATTGTGTTGTGGAGCCTGTCAAGGAGCTCCTCTCTGAAGTTCCTCGGCATTTGAAGCCGATAGGACGGAGGTGGTGGACGGTTCTGAGTCCTGACTGCCGTCCTTCTTCCTCTCTGATGGTTCCGATTGTGGATTCTCTTTCCTTCAAGTCTTCGTGCGACTGCGGCAGCGTTTCTCGCTTGTTCGTCTCGCTTCTCTTTGTCCTTTTTCTTCTCTTCCTCCTTCTTTCGGTCGATCGCCTCCTGGGCCTCATCGAGCTTCTTTTCGAGATCACTCCTTGGCTTCTTCTTTGGAATCCTTGGCCTTTCGACCCTGCTTGCCGGCTGTTCTTCCTCTACGTCCATGCTTATGCCGAAGGGGTCGTCGTCTTCTTCCTCTACCTCTATGATTATTCCGAGGGGGTCGTCGTCTTCTTCCTCCCTTAAGAGCTCGTCTTCTTCTTCTCTGGTTAACTTGGACATCGTTGTCTTCCTTCTGAAAAAAAATAGATTCCTATTTTTCTTGTCTTCCCTTCTCCTTTTCATTTTTCCCATGGTTTTCTCATGATGGTTTCAACGCAACTTCTGATTTTTCCTTCTTTTTCTTCTGGTTTACATCGTTTGGTTGGTTGGTGCGCGCTCTCTGTGAGCTGATACGCCCTTTTCTGGGATTTTCCCATTGCTCATCTTAAAAAAAAAATTTTGTAAACAACAACAATTCCAGATTTGTTGATTTCTCTTCTTTCATTTTCAAGTTTTCGTTGATTTCTCTTTTCTTTTCATTTTTCAGTTTTCGTTTATTCCCATCGGTTTCTTCTTTCATTTTTCAGTTTTTCCTTCTCCTTCTTCTGGAATGCCGGTCGTCGTCGTCTATCCGGATGCCTGCCCCTCCTCGTGTTCTGCTCACGGGACGTGTGTGTCGGATTCCGGTGCTTTTTGTGCGTGTGACTTCGGTTACACTGGAGCTAGTTGTGATGTTCCCGCTCCCTCCGTCACTGCTGCTTCTGTCGAAACCTCCGCACTCGGATTCTGTGATGGTAGGTTTTCTTCTTTTTTTTTCTATTCTCTTTTTCCAATTCCTTATTTTTCAGTGCTTCCTTGGCTCCTGTTCGGTCTCCTTCTCGTTTGGCTCGTCGTCTCGCATGCTCGTCGCTGGTATGCGCGCCGTCGTCGTCGTTCAGTAGCGATTCAGGCGAATCTTCTCTCGTCTCCGCCCGTCGATCCATCTGCTCCATTCTCCGAATGAACGGTGGATTTCTTGTTTCTCCTGTTTCTTTTTTCTCTTGTTATGTTGTTGTCTCTGTTGATAAAGCTCTTTTTGTTTTCCCGTGTTCCTTAATCACAAATGCAACCCGTTGATTCTGTAACCTTCTTTTCTGGAGGTTTACTGGGGATGGCTGGCTCCGGAGTTCTCCGGTTTCTGTTCGTCTTCCGTTTCTGTGATTTCCAGTTTGCAGTTGTTTTTGTGGATGACTCTTGTTCTCCTGCTGTTGGCTCTGGTTCCCATCGCTGGGATCTCCACTACGACGTTTGGTTCCTGTACTCTTATCACTTGAAATGGTCCAATGAATTGGGCATTGATCTTTCCGAATCTCTTTTCTCGTATCCAAACTTTATCTCCAACGTTAATGATGACATCGTTGATGTTTTTCCGTGTGTCGTGGAAGTCTTGCTGCTTCTGAGTCTTCTTCCTGATGTTTTCTTGGCACAACTGGTTTCGTTTCGGTTGTTCTTTTTCCATTCTGTCCGCGTATTCTAACGGGTTTTCGAGCTTTTCTTCTTCTTCTTCTGGCATTGAGTTTTTGACTGGAGAGTTGGCTTGTTGTCCATGGATCACTCGGTGTGGCTGTATTCCGGTTGTAGAGTTGACAGAGTTGTTGTAGGCATGGATGAGTGGTTGTAGTTCGGTGTCCCATTCTTCTTTGTCCTTCACTTGCCTCAGCATCATCTCAATCGTCTGGTTGGCTCTTTCGACTTGTCCGTTCGCCTCATGATGATAAGCTGTGCTGGCATTGTGTGCACAGTTTATCGACGTCAGCAGGTCTTCGAACTTCTTGCTCATGAAGTTGGTACCTCTGTCGGTTACCAGAAGTCTTGGTGCTCCGAACCTGCTGACTACTCTGTCGATAAATACATTGCATAATGTCTCAGCTGTTTGGTCCATAACTGCCTCAGCAATTATGAATTTGCTGAAAGCACAGACAAAGACAGCAATGTATTTGTTTCTTCTTGTTGTTTCTGGCAGAGGGCCGACGTAGTCCGCGTGGACCCGTTGGAACGGTGCTGATGTTTCAGGGAATTTTCCCAATTTCGCCTGGATTCGCGTTTGGATCGTGTCCTTGTTTTTCTGGCACGTTGTGCACAGTTCCACGATTCTTCTGATGTCGTTGCTCATTCCTTGCCAGACGGCAATTTCTCGAACTTTCTTTTCGGTTCTTTCTCTTCCAAGGTGAGCATTTTCGAAAATGGACGCGTGGATGTTTCTTGTGAGCGTTTTTCCGTACTTTGTTCCTGGTGGGAGTCGGATTATCCACTTGTTCTCGGGACCTTTCTCGAATAACACGTTTGACTGCACTCGGAATTTCTGAGCCATCTCTTTGCTTTCTCGGATGCGTTTCTCAGCTTCTTGTTCTTGTTGGATCTTTGCGAAGTCGATGGCGATGTCGGTGATGGCATCGATCTCTATCTCGGCAGATTCCTCTTCTTTTGGATGGAATCTTGATAGAGTGTCGCACACGATGTTCTGTTTTCCTGGTCGGTACTCGATTCGGATGTCGTATTCCTGGAGTACAATCTGGTACTTTCCCATCCTTCCGATCAGATCTTTTCTGTGTAGAAGAGATTTCAATGGTGCGTGATCCGTGATGATCAGAGTCTTTGCTCCATCGATGTATGGTCGAAACTGTTGTACTGCATACACTAGTCCCAACCCTTCCAGTTCAATGGCTGGGTATCTCTTCTCTGCTCCGTTGTATACTCTGGACGCATATGCAATGACTCGAAGATCTTTTCCTTCATCGTCCTGAGCTTGGAAGAGTACAGCTCCTACTCCTTTTCCCGAGCTGTCCACTTCGATCACGAATGGTTTTCCCAATTTCGGAGCGACCAAGATCGGATTTTTCGTCAGTGCTGCCTTTAATTCTTTGAAGGCTGCTTCGCATTCGTTCGTCCATTCAAACGGTTGATCCTTTTTGGTAAGCGCCATGATTGGTGCTGCAATCTTTGAGAAGTTTTCGATGAATCTTCGGTAAAATGACGCCATTCCAATGAATGCTCTGACTTCTTTCACTGTCTTCGGTGTTGGATACTCATCGATTGCTTTCGTCTTTTCCGGATCTGGGTGGATTCCTGATTTTGAGATTATGAATCCCAAGTATCGGATTTCCGGAAGTGCGAATTTGCACTTTTCTGGTCTCAACTTCATTCCACTTTTCTCGATCTTGTCCAGGACTTCTTCGATGTCTCGGATGTGTTGACTTGGACTTTCCGATGTCAGCACCATGTCGTCGATGTAGACAAACACTCGAGCTTGAATTTCCTTGATGAGGGTGTTCATGACCCTTTGGAAGGTTCCCGGTGATCCCTTCAGACCCATGGGCATCCTGATGTATTCGAATGCTCCCATATGGCATGCGAATGCGGTCCTTGCGCAGTGTGCTGGCTCCACTGGGATTTGGTGAAATCCTTGTTGGAAGTCCAGCGTTGTGTACAGTATCTTCCCTGCACACAAGTCCAAGATTTCGTGGATGTTTGGAATGATACTCTGCACTGGTTGTGTGAGTGCGTTCAGTGCTCTGAAGTCAACGGTGAATCTCCAACTTGTTTTGTCGGCTTTTCGAACCAGTACGATTGGCGCCGAAAAAGGCGAATCGGTTGGTCTGATGATTCCCTGCTTTATCATCTCCTTCAGTTGAGTTTCCACTTCTCTTCTTTTCTCCAATGGTACGCGGTATACCTTTCCTTGGGGAATTTTCGATTCATCAATGAGGTCAATCCGGTGTTTGATTTTTCCGTTGTATTCTCCCAGAATTCCGTCTGGTCCAACGAATGCACCCTCGTGGAAGTTGATGACGAGTATCAGATCCTCTTTTTGCTCCTTTGTGAGTTCTGATGTGGAGAAATCGACTTTGTCCGAGACTTTGAAGTTCTTCGGTCGATCTTGTGGCAGTTTCGGCAGATGTGCTTCCCAGTGCGCTTCTGGTGACACATCGGCTCCCCATATGGGTTGAACAATATCCACTTTTCCTGCTACGCCGATTTTCCGTCCTTTCTTGAACTGAAGTTTCGTCCTTGACGGGTTCAGTACTTGGATTCTCGTCTTTCCTTTCTTGTCTGTCCTGATTAGACTTCTCGCGACCACATAAATCTCGAATGAGTCTTCCTGGTTGTCTTCCACGAGAAATTCGTTTCCCATCTCGACTCTGTAGCTTTCCAGTTCTGCTGGGATGATGGCCTCTGATCTTGGATTGATCACGACATCTTCTGCGACCTTGACGTTTACCGGTTCGTTTGTTTCCTCCGTGATGAAGTTGATGTTTATAAGACATTCTCCAATTGTGAGTTTCTTTTTGTACAGGTTGATTTGTACTTCATGTCCCATCTTGTTGATCTTCTCCATCATGTCCGCTCCAATCAGCATTGCGGCCGGACAATCTCCGTCTTGTGACACGAGGAACGTGTGAGCTATCTGGTACTTTCCCATCTTGACGATTGTGTCACAGGTTCCGAGGAATCTGATTGGTGATCCATTTGCTGTTCTAGCTTGTGGCTGGCAGTCCGTGTTGATTTTGCTTTTCACTGATGACACTGGCATGTAGCTGATAGCTGCTCCTGAGTCCAGTAGGGCTTCCAATGTTCCTCCTTCCGCTTCCACATCAATGTGTGGTAGTCTTGCGGCTGCGACGGAGTTTATCCTTACTGAGTTGATGGAATGGATTGGATATTCTTCCTCAAATGTCCGTGACATTGGTCGGTGGGAGTTCATTTGCTGCATTTCGACGTTGTTGATGAGATGATGGTGTGCGTATTCCACTAGAGCGTCCGTTGCTCTCTTTGCTGATTTTCTTGCTACTCTTCCGGCACTTCTGTATGCTCTGTACTTGCAGTATCCATAAAGTATGAATAATGCTAGGGCAATCACTGCAATTGGGATTCCGATCCATACGGCGAGCATCAGAACAGAAAATACGACATCTTTTACTCCATCTTTCATTGCATCCATTGTTGATTTATACAAATTCTTGGCTGATTTTCCAGCTGCAGCCGTGGTTTCTTTCACTTTGTCGATTGTGTCTTTCAGGATTCCTTCAGTGATCAATCTTTTTTTCAATTTCTTGGAGTTCTCATCGTTGATGTTCTGCATTTCTCGGTCCGTTCCTGTGAAGACTCCTGTCTCTTCATCCAGGTTTGTGTGGAATGTTTCTGGTGCCGGCAAGATGAATTGTTCCTGTAGCTTTCCATTTGGTCTTGCTAGGAACTGTGGTAGCACTTCTTGGTTCTCTAGACCGACCCAACGGTTGTGTTCGTAACGAACCGATGGTGGTCTGTCCTCGCAAGCGATTTCGGTTGCTTCTCCGATGAGATCATCTGATCCGGGTAGTTGGAACCATAGTTTTCCTTTGACCGTTACCGGTATCAGGTTGTAGCACGTTGAGTTGACTTTTCGACCGTAGTGGATCACATCTGGTGTGACTTGTCTACACTTCGAGATTATCAGACTTTCTCCAATTATTTTCGCTGAAATGTCGTTTCTTCTCAGCAGTTGTCTGATAGCGGCGGTTGGATCAATTCTCAGTAGTGTTTGAAAGAGCGTTGTCGATTTCCATTGTTCTTGGCAGCTTGCTTCAAATCTTTCAAACGTTGGACGTTCTCTTTCTTCACTTGGTCGGTGCTCCAGTTCTTCGTAGATTGGATGTGCTGTGGTTTCGTATACCACGTTCCTGTTGACTTCTGGAACGTATGCCATCTCTCTTGTTGGAGCATGGTGTTCCCAACGGCGAGTTGTGTTTGTCGATCTCCAAGACCTTGTTGTGGTCGTCGGTGTTGGTGTGGTCCTTGGAGTTCCGGTTGTGGTGAGTTCCGGTGTTGTGTTTTGAGATGGCTCTTGTGGTTGGGTTTGTCTTGGAGTGGTTGTCGGTGATTGGGTGCTTCTTGGCATAGTCGTCGTCGACTGAGTTGTTGTTGGAATTGTTGCGGTTGTCCACGATGCCTCTTCTTCCACTGGCAGATTTCTGTATGGAGCGAGCTTTTCTTCGTCAAATCTTGGCGGCGTGAACTTGTCGTCGATGTTTCTTACATCGGGATCACTTCTTCCAAATTCTTTTTCCAACAACTTGTCGAATGTGAATGCGACTTTCCGATCGATTTCCATTTTCAACTGTTCCTCTCCTCGCGTGAGTGGTCTTTTCAGCTGTTCCATGGCTTTCTTTTGGCGTACACCATATTGTGCTACTCGAATTGCTTTCAACGCGATTATCAGCATTGGATTCAGGTGTTTCCTGTCCTTTGGGTAGAATCGGGCTCGGTCAGCCAGCAGTCTGTTGGTGACGTTGTACTTTCCGAATTCTCTGAGGATTTCTGGGTCTGTGATTGGGGACTTCAAATCGGTCAGTTCCTCGATGTTTGCGGTTGCATACAATCTTCTGATGAGAGGTGTGATGAATGGCTCTCCGATGTATACTTGGAATTGTGTTCCGGCTGGTCCGAGGCTCGTCACTGTTTCTCTTGTCCGACGAATCCATGAATTTTGGTATCCTCCGAATGTTTGAGCATCAATGTGCATGTCCGGCACCCATCCTTTTGAGTGGACTTCCGGGAACTCGATTAGGTAGCCGTCATCTGTGCGGTACCCTTGTTGTATAAAGCAACCTTCGAGGGCATCTTGCAACCTTCTGAGATCCGTGTCGAATTTTGAGAAGATGGCCATTTCTTCTATCGCAATGAACTGTTGGCTGATGATAGCCGTAGCGCTTTGAATCAGTTCAAATTGACATTCTCGACGTGTCTCTTGGGGTTGCCACACAATTGTTGAACTGTCATCTTGGCAGCTTCCTGATCCGAAGGTGCACTTTTCCAAGCTTCCCAGAGTCGATAGGACGTGGATTCCGTCCAGTGATGCAACTTGTCCGACTTCCATGGTGAATTCGAATGTTTTGAATGTCGTCGTTCCCAGGATTATGGTGGCATTTTCAGCAGCTTCACTGATCTTCTCTGATCTGTAGATTCCTGGAGCGATTTCTTTGAGTTCCATATCATTGAACTTCTTTGTGATGGATGTTTTCCGACATTCTTCAACTGGGATCGGTACTCTTTTCCCAATCTTCGCTTCGGTGGTCTTGTATATTTTCAGAAATGAATATACTTCTCCTTCAACTTCATGCTTGAAGCATTTGTGTGCTTCCATCTGGATTGCTTTGATTCGTTGTCGATAGACATTGACGGCATATGTCTGAAGTGGGAGGGACCTGTCGAAGTTGCATGGAGTGGCTGTTGGTGGGATGAAAATGTTTCCGGCTTCTCCAAATCCGCAGATTTGTTTTGTTGCTTCCGAGCTTCCGATGAGGGCCAAGCACATTATGATTCCCAGGCATGCTTTGCTGATGCTGTTGATGATGAATGGTCGTCCAGTGTTGGTGTCCCATCCGATTCGACGGTTGTCCTGGGTGTTTTGTGGTGCTTGGTTCGATGTTCCTTGTCCGGAGAAGTTGGAGTTGTAGTTTCTTTCGTCGCCTTGCTGGAGGTTGGCGTTTCCTTGGTTCCAGTTGTTTGGATTCCAATTTCCTCTTCCACGACTCCGGTAGCCTCCTCTGAATGGACTGCCTCCTCTTGGTTGGTATTCGTTTTGGTTGAATCCTCCTCTGTAGCCTCCTCTTGAGTTGAAGCCTTGGAAGTTTCCACGTGATTGGTAGCCTCCTCGTTGCTGTTGGAAATTTTGTTGCGGATATCCTTCTCTTTGCTGGGATCCTCTTCCTTTGAACGATCCGCGTCCCCGGAACCCTTTTTCTCGATTCCAATTTTCCGGATTTTTCTGGTTGATGCTCATCTGCTGAACTGCGGCGATGGTGGCTTCCAGCGTATCCTCCTCGTCTTCCATATCGAGGAGTCTTTGAATCTTCTCCGCTTCTGCTGCCATGGCGCTTAGTGTTTTCGGTATGTTCTGGAGCTGGCGCAGGCGTGTCTTTACTTTCTTTCCACATCCTGCCAGGAAGTGTGATGACATGAGCAACTCTTTGCTTTTCTCCGGGATTCCTTGGTAGCAATATTCGCCGAGCGTTTTGATGTGGCTGGCGAACTCACTGATCGTTTTCTTTCCCTGTTGAGCCGAAGTCAATTCCTGTAGCGATATCTCTCTGTCTGTCGGACAATCGTGTGCCAACATTAGTTGTTTCGTGACTTTCTCCCAGTCTTTCGCGATTTTCGGATCCAAGTTGTTGTATTTGATCAGGGCAGTTCCCGTCAGGAAGAACGGGAGCAGCTCAGTACCCACTTCTCTTGGGATCTCCATCCTGTACACGAGTTTCGCGTACTCTTTTAGCCAGCGATGGAGATCCGATGACTTCCCCTCCGAAAATTTTTTTATCCTGGGGTCCATCATCTTTGTCAGCTCCCCTTTTTCCTTCCAAGCCGGCATCTGGTTTCGGAGTGGGAGACCTTCAGTTCTTTCGGCCTTGGCTTCGGGTAGGGTCGACATTGATCCGTTTGGGGTGAAGAACGTGGAGGTTGATGAGCTTTCTTCCTCGGACGACTCTGGTTGGTTCTCAACTTGAATCAGAGTTTCTTCTTCTTCTTCTTCTTCAGAAAGTTCCTGTTCTTCTGTTTCCTCTTTCCCCACGATGGTCAGGTCCGGAAATGCTTCGTCTACTCTCGGTGTTTGGTGTCCCGGAGTAGGAGTGCTGGACCGCGGTAATCTGACGTCGATTGATTGATCGAGTATATCTGAGAGGAAGTTCCAAAATCCTCTGGGAGTTCGTACAGTGGTCGCTGTCCGAGTGTTGGTGGGAGTTTGAGCGGCGGTGAGTGTCCTGTCAGAAGCCGAGGTTTGTTGTGTGGTCAGTGTCCTGTCGGAAGCTGAAGGTTGCTTTCCGTTTGTTGTCGACGTCTCTTCTTTTTGGTTCCTGGTCCTGTGGCTTCTGAGGACTCGATCAGATGGTGCCGTCGGAAGTCTCGGGTTGTTTTTGGGTGGCAGTTTTTCCTTCCTCAGTTACTTGAGTAACTCTTATTTTTCTTTCACTTCTTCTTTTCCTTCCTTCACTTCTTCTTCCCTTCTTCTTCGATTCTTCTTCTTCCAATTCTTCTTCACTTCTTCTTCAATTCTTCTTCTTCCAATTCTTCTTCACTTCTTCTTCAAGTCTTCTTCTTCACTTCTTCTTCCAATTCTTCTTCTTCACTTCTTCTTCAATTCTTCTTCAATTCTTCTTTCTTCTTCACTTACCCTTTTTCTCACCCAAAAAAAATTTTTTCCCACTTTTCCAAGTTACTAGTAGAACTCTCGCCGTTCTTCCACGGGGGTTCTCTTTGGATCTCTCACTTCCGGTTTCCTAAAACCAGAGGGGTTCCACTCAAACTAGATAATTTGATTTACAATACAACGCTTTTTTTTTTTTTTTTTCCCGAAATTAGCTCCTTTTTTTTTCCAAAAATGTTCGTGGAGCAAGAATAATATAAATCAGACTAACTTTTGATTGTCCGGTGCTGGTGGAGTGGGAGGTGGCGAGGGCAGTGGCGAGGTGGTAGCACGGGTGGCAGCGACGGTGGTGGTCCAAGTGGCGGCAGCTGTGGCGGCACGGCGGTGGCAATGACGGTGGCGAGAGTGGTGGCGAGAGTGGTGGCGGCGACGGTGGGCACGATGGTGGCGACGAGTGGTGGCGTGGCGGTTGAGGATGGCCGCTTCTATAATCACATCAATTTATTACGGTTTTTTTTTTTTCTCTGGGGTCTTGGGAGGGGGAAGTAGCCGAAAATAAAAAAAAACTCGACACTAATCCTTTAGCGTCCTCTGACTGCGCGGGTCGGTTTCCAATTTTGGAGGCGGAGTCCTTTCTTCCTTATCTCTTGATCGTTGTCCTTGATCTAAACCGTTTTTTCCCTAGGTCGAACCTTATCTCGGTATCTTCTTCCTTTTCCGGCCCCCCGCGGCGGCATACCGATTCTCTCGTCTCTCCCTTCTTCCTTCTCTCTCGCTTATCTCCGTTTTGTTTGTTTTACACAAAAAAACTGGTTAAGGTTTTTGCGGTTATCTTTGGTGTTGGTCTTTACCGTATAACCATTTTAGATTTTTGGACTTCTCCTCAGCTCCTCCTCCTGGGTACTGTACCTTTTCTCATTGGTCGATCTGGGCGGTCTTTTGTGATTTGTGTTAGTATATTTTAGTGATTGTGTTAGATTTGTGATTTGTGTGTCCAGTCTAATACTTTCTCTGCTACCATTGCGGAGCAAAATTATAGTCCGGTGGCAAGGAGTTCGCAAAACGGTTACCTGACAAAGTCATACAAAACATTTACACTTATAATTTACACGACAGAGCTCAAATCGGTCCTTGTTTCCGATTTTTTTTTCTTCTTCATATTCTTCCTGGCGGCTAGCCCTCTTCTAGCCGATAGGTTACGTCCTACTCGATTGGTTCCAAGGAGACCAGGCCTTTTTCCAATAGTGGTGTCGTAATTTTTCTTCATATTTTCTTGGCCATTTCCACGATTTCATTATTCTTCATTTTTCTGCGGTATCCAGTCCGATCTCCGAGTTTGGTTATATGTTAGATGCTCAAAGATTTGTTTTTATTTAATTAGTGTGGATCATTAGTATTTTTTTCATCGGCTCTTTTCCTGGATTGGGGGCGAAGGACATTCGTCTCCACTGGATACAGGCTTCTCATTTGGTCCAGAATGAGATCCTTCCAGGTGTCGTATCAAAACAAAATTTTACTGACGGCTCCTGCATTAATTGTGAGGGGTGGCAAGAGGGTTAAATGTCAAACAAGCAACGAAAATTTTACATAAAGAGTGATATACAGTAATACATGGTTCCAGGTGTAGCGGTGAATTTGATACAGAAACAACATGCCTGTTCTTATCCTCTTGAAAAATGGACTTGTCGAATTGGTTCCGGCGAAACTTACCCTATACAGTATACTCTGGCCTGCTCAAATCCGAGTGATTGGTTTGAGGAGAACAGTGGTGAAAATCTCGGTTAGCTATTCCGATATTTTCTGGCGAAAAGTACCTCTGAACTACTTTCCTCCACTTGTTCTACCGCTCAGAGGCGATTTCTTAGAACTGGACACTGAGAGAAAAACATGGTGCATGAAAGTTACAAAACAAAATTTGGGTTAGTGGTTTTTCTCTCTCTAGTATGAACTGCTATGAATGTATATAGACTGGGTAGGATAAATAGCCCATTGAACTCTGGATCCTTTGACCCTTTGGATGAGTTCGGTGTGGGACCTCCATGTTACATCTACCTGGTGGGTATCTGTCTTCCAGTCTGTGGGTGCCGGGGCCTAGACCTCTGGTGGGGTCTAGGCGCGGGCTTCATATACATATTCATAACAGAACACAGTTTAAAGGAAATTATATTTATTGGAGGACTTGTTAGTAAGAGATATAATGAATAATACCAAAGACAATGACTAAAGTTTAAGATATATAATAAAGGAGTTAATAAAAGAATAAAAAGAGAATAATATGAAGAGAGGGACCGAGGAGATCTTCCCTCGGTCACCTCTCATGGTCGGCGCCCCATGCCCGACTGCCCCTTCTTCCTTATCGTCCATCTCTTCTTCTATCTCTCCCGCTCTCTAAATCTCTTCTCTCTCCTCCGTACCGCGACAATTCAATTCTTATCTGGTTGATAAGAAATCTAAGTGTATCTGCAGGGGAGAAGACTAAATTCTCCACGACAGACGTGTCAACGGCCTATGTATTCAATTCTTATCTGTTTGATAAGAAATCTAAGTGTATCTGCAGGGGAGAAGACTAAATTCTCCACGACAGACGTGTCAACGGCCTATGTATTCAATTCTTATCTGGTTGATAAGAAATCTAAGTGTATCTGCAGGGGAGAAGACTGAATTCTCCACGACAGACGTGTCAACGGCCTATGTATTCAATTCTTATCTGGTTGATAAGAAATCTAAGTGTATCTGCAGGGGAGAAGACTAAATTCTCCACGACAGACGTGTCAACGGCCTATGTATTCATTTATTATCTGTTTGATAAGAAATCTAAGTGTATCTGCAGGGGAGAAGACTAAATTCTCCACGACAGACGTGTCAACGGCCTATGTATTCATTTATTATCTGTTTGATAAGAAATCTAAGTGTATCTGCAGGGGAGAAGACTAAATTCTCCACGACAGACGTGTCAACGGCCTATGTATTCAATTCTTATCTGTTTGATAAGAAATCTAAGTGTATCTGCAGGGGAGAAGACTAAATTCTCCACGACAGACGTGTCAACGGCCTATGTATTCAATTCTTATCTGGTTGATAAGAAATCTAAGTGTATCTGCAGGGGAGAAGACTAAATTCTCCACGACAGACGTGTCAATGGCCTATGTATTCATTTATTATCTGTTTGATAAGAAATCTAAGTGTATCTGCAGGGGAGAAGACTAAATTCTCCACGACAGACGTGTCAACGGCCTATGTGTTTATTTCTTATCTGGTTGATAAGAAATCTAAGTGTATCTGCAGGGGAGAAGACTAAATTCTCCACGACAGACGTGTCAACGGCCTATGTATTCAATTCTTATCTGGTTGATAAGAAATCTAAGTGTATCTGCAGGGGAGAAGACTAAATTCTCCACGACAGACGTGTCAACGGCCTATGTATTCAATTCTTATCTGGTTGATAAGAAATCTAAGTGTATCTGCAGGGGAGAAGACTAAATTCTCCACGACAGACGTGTCAATGGCCTATGTATTCATTTATTATCTGTTTGATAAGAAATCTAAGTGTATCTGCAGGGGAGAAGACTAAATTCTCCACGACAGACGTGTCAACGGCCTATGTATTCATTTATTATCTGTTTGATAAGAAATCTAAGTGTATCTGCAGGGGAGAAGACTAAATTCTCCACGACAGACGTGTCAACGGCCTATGTATTCAATTCTTATCTGGTTGATAAGAAATCTAAGTGTATCTGCAGGGGAGAAGACTAAATTCTCCACGACAGACGTGTCAACGGCCTATGTATTCAATTCTTATCTGGTTGATAAGAAATCTAAGTGTATCTGCAGGGGAGAAGACTAAATTCTCCACGACAGACGTGTCAATGGCCTATGTATTCATTTATTATCTGTTTGATAAGAAATCTAAGTGTATCTGCAGGGGAGAAGACTAAATTCTCCACGACAGACGTGTCAACGGCCTATGTATTCAATTCTTATCTGGTTGATAAGAAATCTAAGTGTATCTGCAGGGGAGAAGACTAAATTCTCCACGACAGACGTGTCAACGGCCTATGTATTCATTTATTATCTGTTTGATAAGAAATCTAAGTGTATCTGCAGGGAGAAGACTAAATTCTCCACGACAGACGTGTCAATGGCCTATGTATTCAATTCTTATCTGTTTGATAAGAAATCTAAGTGTATCTGCAGGGGAGAAGACTAAATTCTCCACGACAGACGTGTCAATGGCCTATATATTCATTTCTTATCTGTTTGATAAGAAATCTAAGTGTATCTGCAGGGGAGAAGACTAAATTCTCCACGACAGACGTGTCAACGGCCTATGTATTCAATTCTTATCTGGTTGATAAGAAATCTAAGTGTATCTGCAGGGGAGAAGACTAAATTCTCCACGACAGACGTGTCAACGGCCTATGTATTCATTTATTATCTGTTTGATAAGAAATCTAAGTGTATCTGCAGGGGAGAAGACTAAATTCTCCACGACAGACGTGTCAACGGCCTATGTATTCAATTCTTATCTGTTTGATAAGAAATCTAAGTGTATCTGCAGGGGAGAAGACTAAATTCTCCACGACAGACGTGTCAACGGCCTATGTATTCAATTCTTATCTGGTTGATAAGAAATCTAAGTGTATCTGCAGGGGAGAAGACTAAATTCTCCACGACAGACGTGTCAACGGCCTATGTATTCAATTCTTATCTGGTTGATAAGAAATCTAAGTGTATCTGCAGGGAGAAGACTAAATTCTCCACGACAGACGTGTCAACGGCCTATGTATTCATTTATTATCTGTTTGATAAGAAATCTAAGTGTATCTGCAGGGGAGAAGACTAAATTCTCCACGACAGACGTGTCAACGGCCTATGTATTCATTTATTATCTGTTTGATAAGAAATCTAAGTGTATCTGCAGGGGAGAAGACTAAATTCTCCACGACAGACGTGTCAACGGCCTATGTATTCAATTCTTATCTGGTTGATAAGAAATCTAAGTGTATCTGCAGGGGAGAAGACTAAATTCTCCACGACAGACGTGTCAACGGCCTATGTATTCATTTATTATCTGTTTGATAAGAAATCTAAGTGTATCTGCAGGGGAGAAGACTAAATTCTCCACGACAGACGTGTCAACGGCCTATGTATTCATTTATTATCTGTTTGATAAGAAATCTAAGTGTATCTGCAGGGGAGAAGACTAAATTCTCCACGACAGACGTGTCAACGGCCTATGTATTCATTTCTTATCTGTTTGATAAGAAATCTAAGTGTATCTGCAGGGAGAAGACTAAATTCTCCACGACAGACGTGTCAACGGCCTATGTATTCAATTCTTATCTGGTTGATAAGAAATCTAAGTGTATCTGCAGGGGAGAAGACTAAATTCTCCACGACAGACGTGTCAACGGCCTATGTATTCAATTCTTATCTGTTTGATAAGAAATCTAAGTGTATCTGCAGGGGAGAAGACTAAATTCTCCACGACAGACGTGTCAACGGCCTATGTATTCAATTCTTATCTGGTTGATAAGAAATCTAAGTGTATCTGCAGGGGAGAAGACTAAATTCTCCACGACAGACGTGTCAACGGCCTATGTATTCAATTCTTATCTGGTTGATAAGAAATCTAAGTGTATCTGCAGGGGAGAAGACTAAATTCTCCACGACAGACGTGTCAACGGCCTATGTATTCAATTCTTATCTGGTTGATAAGAAATCTAAGTGTATCTGCAGGGGAGAAGACTAAATTCTCCACGACAGACGTGTCAACGGCCTATGTATTCAATTCTTATCTGTTTGATAAGAAATCTAAGTGTATCTGCAGGGGAGAAGACTAAATTCTCCACGACAGACGTGTCAACGGCCTATGTATTCAATTCTTATCTGGTTGATAAGAAATCTAAGTGTATCTGCAGGGAGAAGACTAAATTCTCCACGACAGACGTGTCAACGGCCTATGTATTCAATTCTTATCTGTTTGATAAGAAATCTAAGTGTATCTGCAGGGGAGAAGACTAAATTCTCCACGACAGACGTGTCAACGGCCTATGTATTCAATTCTTATCTGGTTGATAAGAAATCTAAGTGTATCTGCAGGGGAGAAGACTAAATTCTCCACGACAGACGTGTCAACGGCCTATGTATTCAATTCTTATCTGGTTGATAAGAAATCTAAGTGTATCTGCAGGGGAGAAGACTAAATTCTCCACGACAGACGTGTCAACGGCCTATGTATTCAATTCTTATCTGTTTGATAAGAAATCTAAGTGTATCTGCAGGGGAGAAGACTAAATTCTCCACGACAGACGTGTCAACGGCCTATGTATTCAATTCTTATCTGGTTGATAAGAAATCTAAGTGTATCTGCAGGGGAGAAGACTAAATTCTCCACGACAGACGTGTCAACGGCCTATGTATTCAATTCTTATCTGTTTGATAAGAAATCTAAGTGTATCTGCAGGGGAGAAGACTAAATTCTCCACGACAGACGTGTCAACGGCCTATGTATTCAATTCTTATCTGTTTGATAAGAAATCTAAGTGTATCTGCAGGGGAGAAGACTAAATTCTCCACGACAGACGTGTCAACGGCCTATGTATTCAATTCTTATCTGTTTGATAAGAAATCTAAGTGTATCTGCAGGGGAGAAGACTAAATTCTCCACGACAGACGTGTCAACGGCCTATGTATTCAATTCTTATCTGGTTGATAAGAAATCTAAGTGTATCTGCAGGGGAGAAGACTAAATTCTCCACGACAGACGTGTCAACGGCCTATGTATTCAATTCTTATCTGTTTGATAAGAAATCTAAGTGTATCTGCAGGGGAGAAGACTAAATTCTCCACGACAGACGTGTCAACGGCCTATGTATTCAATTCTTATCTGGTTGATAAGAAATCTAAGTGTATCTGCAGGGGAGAAGACTAAATTCTCCACGACAGACGTGTCAACGGCCTATGTATTCAATTCTTATCTGGTTGATAAGAAATCTAAGTGTATCTGCAGGGGAGAAGACTAAATTCTCCACGACAGACGTGTCAACGGCCTATGTATTCAATTCTTATCTGTTTGATAAGAAATCTAAGTGTATCTGCAGGGGAGAAGACTAAATTCTCCACGACAGACGTGTCAACGGCCTATGTATTCAATTCTTATCTGGTTGATAAGAAATCTAAGTGTATCTGCAGGGGAGAAGACTAAATTCTCCACGACAGACGTGTCAACGGCCTATGTATTCAATTCTTATCTGTTTGATAAGAAATCTAAGTGTATCTGCAGGGAGAAGACTAAATTCTCCACGACAGACGTGTCAACGGCCTATGTATTCAATTCTTATCTGGTTGATAAGAAATCTAAGTGTATCTGCAGGGGAGAAGACTAAATTCTCCACGACAGACGTGTCAACGGCCTATGTATTCAATTCTTATCTGGTTGATAAGAAATCTAAGTGTATCTGCAGGGGAGAAGACTAAATTCTCCACGACAGACGTGTCAACGGCCTATGTATTCAATTCTTATCTGGTTGATAAGAAATCTAAGTGTATCTGCAGGGGAGAAGACTAAATTCTCCACGACAGACGTGTCAACGGCCTATGTATTCAATTCTTATCTGGTTGATAAGAAATCTAAGTGTATCTGCAGGGGAGAAGACTAAATTCTCCACGACAGACGTGTCAACGGCCTATGTATTCATTTCTTATCTGTTTGATAAGAAATCTAAGTGTATCTGCAGGGGAGAAGACTAAATTCTCCACGACAGACGTGTCAACGGCCTATGTATTCAATTCTTATCTGGTTGATAAGAAATCTAAGTGTATCTGCAGGGGAGAAGACTAAATTCTCCACGACAGACGTGTCAACGGCCTATGTATTCAATTCTTATCTGGTTGATAAGAAATCTAAGTGTATCTGCAGGGGAGAAGACTAAATTCTCCACGACAGACGTGTCAACGGCCTATGTATTCAATTCTTATCTGGTTGATAAGAAATCTAAGTGTATCTGCAGGGAGAAGACTAAATTCTCCACGACAGACGTGTCAACGGCCTATGTATTCAATTCTTATCTGTTTGATAAGAAATCTAAGTGTATCTGCAGGGGAGAAGACTAAATTCTCCACGACAGACGTGTCAACGGCCTATGTATTCAATTCTTATCTGGTTGATAAGAAATCTAAGTGTATCTGCAGGGGAGAAGACTAAATTCTCCACGACAGACGTGTCAACGGCCTATGTATTCAATTCTTATCTGGTTGATAAGAAATCTAAGTGTATCTGCAGGGGAGAAGACTAAATTCTCCACGACAGACGTGTCAACGGCCTATGTATTCAATTCTTATCTGTTTGATAAGAAATCTAAGTGTATCTGCAGGGGAGAAGACTAAATTCTCCACGACAGACGTGTCAATGGCCTATGTATTCAATTCTTATCTGGTTTGATAAGAAATCTAAGTGTATCTGCAGGGAGAAGACTAAATTCTCCACGACAGACGTGTCAACGGCCTATGTATTCAATTCTTATCTGGTTTGATAAGAAATCTAAGTGTATCTGCAGGGGAGAAGACTAAATTCTCCACGACAGACGTGTCAACGGCCTATGTATTCAATTCTTATCTGGTTTGATAAGAAATCTAAGTGTATCTGCAGGGGAGAAGACTAAATTCTCCACGACAGACGTGTCAACGGCCTATGTATTCAATTCTTATCTGGTTTGATAAGAAATCTAAGTGTATCTGCAGGGGAGAAGACTAAATTCTCCACGACAGACGTGTCAATGGCCTATGTATTCATTTCTTATCTGTTTGATAAGAAATCTAAGTGTATCTGCAGGGGAGAAGACTAAATTCTCCACGACAGACGTGTCAACGGCCTATGTATTCAATTCTTATCTGGTTTGATAAGAAATCTAAGTGTATCTGCAGGGGAGAAGACTAAATTCTCCACGACAGACGTGTCAACGGCCTATGTATTCAATTCTTATCTGGTTTGATAAGAAATCTAAGTGTATCTGCAGGGGAGAAGACTAAATTCTCCACGACAGACGTGTCAACGGCCTATGTATTCAATTCTTATCTGGTTGATAAGAAATCTAAGTGTATCTGCAGGGGAGAAGACTAAATTCTCCACGACAGACGTGTCAACGGCCTATGTATTCAATTCTTATCTGGTTGATAAGAAATCTAAGTGTATCTGCAGGGGAGAAGACTAAATTCTCCACGACAGACGTGTCAATGGCCTATGTATTCATTTCTTATCTGTTTGATAAGAAATCTAAGTGTATCTGCAGGGGAGAAGACTAAATTCTCCACGACAGACGTGTCAACGGCCTATGTATTCAATTCTTATCTGGTTTGATAAGAAATCTAAGTGTATCTGCAGGGGAGAAGACTAAATTCTCCACGACAGACGTGTCAACGGCCTATGTATTCAATTCTTATCTGGTTTGATAAGAAATCTAAGTGTATCTGCAGGGGAGAAGACTAAATTCTCCACGACAGACGTGTCAACGGCCTATGTATTCAATTCTTATCTGGTTTGATAAGAAATCTAAGTGTATCTGCAGGGGAGAAGACTAAATTCTCCACGACAGACGTGTCAATGGCCTATGTATTCAATTCTTATCTGGTTGATAAGAAATCTAAGTGTATCTGCAGGGGAGAAGACTAAATTCTCCACGACAGACGTGTCAACGGCCTATGTATTCAATTCTTATCTGGTTTGATAAGAAATCTAAGTGTATCTGCAGGGGAGAAGACTAAATTCTCCACGACAGACGTGTCAACGGCCTATGTATTCAATTCTTATCTGGTTGATAAGAAATCTAAGTGTATCTGCAGGGGAGAAGACTAAATTCTCCACGACAGACGTGTCAACGGCCTATGTATTCAATTCTTATCTGGTTGATAAGAAATCTAAGTGTATCTGCAGGGGAGAAGACTAAATTCTCCACGACAGACGTGTCAACGGCCTATGTATTCAATTCTTATCTGGTTTGATAAGAAATCTAAGTGTATCTGCAGGGGAGAAGACTAAATTCTCCACGACAGACGTGTCAACGGCCTATGTATTCAATTCTTATCTGTTTGATAAGAAATCTAAGTGTATCTGCAGGGGAGAAGACTAAATTCTCCACGACAGACGTGTCAATGGCCTATGTATTCATTTCTTATCTGTTTGATAAGAAATCTAAGTGTATCTGCAGGGGAGAAGACTAAATTCTCCACGACAGACGTGTCAACGGCCTATGTATTCAATTCTTATCTGGTTGATAAGAAATCTAAGTGTATCTGCAGGGGAGAAGACTAAATTCTCCACGACAGACGTGTCAACGGCCTATGTATTCATTTCTTATCTGTTTGATAAGAAATCTAAGTGTATCTGCAGGGAGAAGACTAAATTCTCCACGACAGACGTGTCAACGGCCTATGTTTTTATTTCTTATCTGTTTGATAAGAAATCTAAGTGTATCTGCAGGGGAGAAGACTAAATTCTCCACGACAGACGTGTCAACGGCCTATGTATTCAATTCTTATCTGTTTGATAAGAAATCTAAGTGTATCTGCAGGGGAGAAGACTAAATTCTCCACGACAGACGTGTCAATGGCCTATGTATTCATTTCTTATCTGTTTGATAAGAAATCTAAGTGTATCTGCAGGGGAGAAGACTAAATTCTCCACGACAGACGTGTCAACGGCCTATGTATTCAATTCTTATCTGGTTTGATAAGAAATCTAAGTGTATCTGCAGGGGAGAAGACTAAATTCTCCACGACAGACGTGTCAACGGCCTATGTATTCATTTCTTATCTGTTTGATAAGAAATCTAAGTGTATCTGCAGGGGAGAAGACTAAATTCTCCACGACAGACGTGTCAACGGCCTATGTATTCATTTCTTATCTGTTTGATAAGAAATCTAAGTGTATCTGCAGGGGAGAAGACTAAATTCTCCACGACAGACGTGTCAACGGCCTATGTATTCAATTCTTATCTGGTTTGATAAGAAATCTAAGTGTATCTGCAGGGGAGAAGACTAAATTCTCCACGACAGACGTGTCAACGGCCTATGTATTCAATTCTTATCTGGTTGATAAGAAATCTAAGTGTATCTGCAGGGGAAAGACTAAATTCTCCACGACAGACGTGTCAACGGCCTATGTATTCATTTATTATCTGTTTGATAAGAAATCTAAGTGTATCTGCAGGGGAGAAGACTAAATTCTCCACGACAGACGTGTCAACGGCCTATGTTTTTATTTCTTATCTGTTTGATAAGAAATCTAAGTGTATCTGCAGGGGAGAAGACTAAATTCTCCACGACAGACGTGTCAATGGCCTATGTATTCAATTCTTATCTGTTTGATAAGACATCTAAGTGTATCTGCAGGGGAGAAGACTAAATTCTCCACGACAGACGTGTCAATGGCCTATGTATTCATTTATTATCTGTTTGATAAGAAATCTAAGTGTATCTGCAGGGGAGAAGACTAAATTCTCCACGACAGACGTGTCAACGGCCTATGTATTCAATTCTTATCTGGTTGATAAGAAATCTAAGTGTATCTGCAGGGGAGAAGACTAAATTCTCCACGACAGACGTGTCAACGGCCTATGTATTCATTTCTTATCTGTTTGATAAGAAATCTAAGTGTATCTGCAGGGGAGAAGACTAAATTCTCCACGACAGACGTGTCAACGGCCTATGTGTTTATTTCTTATCTGTTTGATAAGAAATCTAAGTGTATCTGCAGGGGAGAAGACTAAATTCTCCACGACAGACGTGTCAACGGCCTATGTATTCAATTCTTATCTGTTTGATAAGAAATCTAAGTGTATCTGCAGGGGAGAAGACTAAATTCTCCACGACAGACGTGTCAACGGCCTATGTATTCATTTCTTATCTGTTTGATAAGAAATCTAAGTGTATCTGCAGGGGAGAAGACTAAATTCTCCACGACAGACGTGTCAACGGCCTATGTATTCAATTCTTATCTGTTTGATAAGAAATCTAAGTGTATCTGCAGGGGAGAAGACTAAATTCTCCACGACAGACGTGTCAACGGCCTATGTATTCATTTCTTATCTGTTTGATAAGAAATCTAAGTGTATCTGCAGGGGAGAAGACTAAATTCTCCACGACAGACGTGTCAACGGCCTATGTATTTATTTCTTATCTGTTTGATAAGAAATCTAAGTGTATCTGCAGGGGAGAAGACTAAATTCTCCACGACAGACGTGTCAACGGCCTATGTATTCAATTCTTATCTGTTTGATAAGAAATCTAAGTGTATCTGCAGGGGAGAAGACTAAATTCTCCACGACAGACGTGTCAACGGCCTATGTATTCAATTCTTATCTGGTTTGATAAGAAATCTAAGTGTATCTGCAGGGGAGAAGACTAAATTCTCCACGACAGACGTGTCAACGGCCTATGTTTTTATTTCTTATCGATTTGATAAGAAATCTAAGTGTATCTGCAGGGGAGAAGACTAAATTCTCCACGACAGACGTGTCAACGGCCTATGTATTCAATTCTTATCTGGTTTGATAAGAAATCTAAGTGTATCTGCAGGGGAGAAGACTAAATTCTCCACGACAGACGTGTCAATGGCCTATGTATTCAATTCTTATCTGTTTGATAAGAAATCTAAGTGTATCTGCAGGGGAGAAGACTAAATTCTCCACGACAGACGTGTCAACGGCCTATGTATTCAATTCTTATCTGTTTGATAAGAAATCTAAGTGTATCTGCAGGGGAGAAGACTAAATTCTCCACGACAGACGTGTCAACGGCCTATGTATTCAATTCTTATCTGTTTGATAAGAAATCTAAGTGTATCTGCAGGGGAGAAGACTAAATTCTCCACGACAGACGTGTCAACGGCCTATGTATTCAATTCTTATCTGTTTGATAAGAAATCTAAGTGTATCTGCAGGGGAGAAGACTAAATTCTCCACGACAGACGTGTCAACGGCCTATGTATTCAATTCTTATCTGTTTGATAAGAAATCTAAGTGTATCTGCAGGGGAGAAGACTAAATTCTCCACGACAGACGTGTCAACGGCCTATGTATTCAATTCTTATCTGTTTGATAAGAAATCTAAGTGTATCTGCAGGGGAGAAGACTAAATTCTCCACGACAGACGTGTCAACGGCCTATGTTTTTATTTCTTATCTGGTTGATAAGAAATCTAAGTGTATCTGCAGGGGAGAAGACTAAATTCTCCACGACAGACGTGTCAACGGCCTATGTATTCAATTCTTATCTGGTTGATAAGAAATCTAAGTGTATCTGCAGGGGAGAAGACTAAATTCTCCACGACAGACGTGTCAACGGCCTATGTGTTTATTTCTTATCGGTTTGATAAGAAATCTAAGTGTATCTGCAGGGGAGAAGACTAAATTCTCCACGACAGACGTGTCAACGGCCTATGTATTCAATTCTTATCTGGTTTGATAAGAAATCTAAGTGTATCTGCAGGGGAGAAGACTAAATTCTCCACGACAGACGTGTCAACGGCCTATGTATTCAATTCTTATCTGTTTGATAAGAAATCTAAGTGTATCTGCAGGGGAGAAGACTAAATTCTCCACGACAGACGTGTCAACGGCCTATGTGTTTATTTCTTATCTGGTTGATAAGAAATCTAAGTGTATCTGCAGGGGAGAAGACTAAATTCTCCACGACAGACGTGTCAACGGCCTATGTATTCAATTCTTATCTGGTTGATAAGAAATCTAAGTGTATCTGCAGGGGAGAAGACTAAATTCTCCACGACAGACGTGTCAATGGCCTATGTATTCAATTCTTATCTGTTTGATAAGAAATCTAAGTGTATCTGCAGGGGAGAAGACTAAATTCTCCACGACAGACGTGTCAACGGCCTATGTATTCAATTCTTATCTGTTTGATAAGAAATCTAAGTGTATCTGCAGGGGAGAAGACTAAATTCTCCACGACAGACGTGTCAACGGCCTATGTATTCAATTCTTATCTGGTTGATAAGAAATCTAAGTGTATCTGCAGGGGAGAAGACTAAATTCTCCACGACAGACGTGTCAATGGCCTATGTATTCATTTCTTATCTGTTTGATAAGAAATCTAAGTGTATCTGCAGGGGAGAAGACTAAATTCTCCACGACAGACGTGTCAACGGCCTATGTATTCAATTCTTATCTGGTTGATAAGAAATCTAAGTGTATCTGCAGGGGAGAAGACTAAATTCTCCACGACAGACGTGTCAACGGCCTATGTATTCAATTCTTATCTGTTTGATAAGAAATCTAAGTGTATCTGCAGGGGAGAAGACTAAATTCTCCACGACAGACGTGTCAACGGCCTATGTATTCAATTCTTATCTGTTTGATAAGAAATCTAAGTGTATCTGCAGGGGAGAAGACTAAATTCTCCACGACAGACGTGTCAATGGCCTATGTATTCATTTCTTATCTGTTTGATAAGAAATCTAAGTGTATCTGCAGGGGAGAAGACTAAATTCTCCACGACAGACGTGTCAATGGCCTATGTATTCAATTCTTATCTGTTTGATAAGAAATCTAAGTGTATCTGCAGGGGAGAAGACTAAATTCTCCACGACAGACGTGTCAACGGCCTATGTATTCAATTCTTATCTGGTTGATAAGAAATCTAAGTGTATCTGCAGGGGAGAAGACTAAATTCTCCACGACAGACGTGTCAATGGCCTATGTATTCAATTCTTATCTGTTTGATAAGAAATCTAAGTGTATCTGCAGGGGAGAAGACTAAATTCTCCACGACAGACGTGTCAATGGCCTATGTATTCAATTCTTATCTGTTTGATAAGAAATCTAAGTGTATCTGCAGGGGAGAAGACTAAATTCTCCACGACAGACGTGTCAATGGCCTATGTATTCAATTCTTATCTGTTTGATAAGAAATCTAAGTGTATCTGCAGGGGAGAAGACTAAATTCTCCACGACAGACGTGTCAATGGCCTATGTATTCAATTCTTATCTGTTTGATAAGAAATCTAAGTGTATCTGCAGGGGAGAAGACTAAATTCTCCACGACAGACGTGTCAATGGCCTATGTATTCATTTCTTATCTGTTTGATAAGAAATCTAAGTGTATCTGCAGGGGAGAAGACTAAATTCTCCACGACAGACGTGTCAACGGCCTATGTATTCAATTCTTATCTGGTTGATAAGAAATCTAAGTGTATCTGCAGGGGAGAAGACTAAATTCTCCACGACAGACGTGTCAACGGCCTATGTATTCAATTCTTATCTGGTTGATAAGAAATCTAAGTGTATCTGCAGGGGAGAAGACTAAATTCTCCACGACAGACGTGTCAATGGCCTATGTATTCAATTCTTATCTGTTTGATAAGAAATCTAAGTGTATCTGCAGGGGAGAAGACTAAATTCTCCACGACAGACGTGTCAATGGCCTATGTATTCATTTCTTATCTGTTTGATAAGAAATCTAAGTGTATCTGCAGGGGAGAAGACTAAATTCTCCACGACAGACGTGTCAATGGCCTATGTATTCAATTCTTATCTGGTTGATAAGAAATCTAAGTGTATCTGCAGGGGAGAAGACTAAATTCTCCACGACAGACGTGTCAACGGCCTATGTATTCAATTCTTATCTGTTTGATAAGAAATCTAAGTGTATCTGCAGGGGAGAAGACTAAATTCTCCACGACAGACGTGTCAACGGCCTATGTATTCAATTCTTATCTGGTTGATAAGAAATCTAAGTGTATCTGCAGGGGAGAAGACTAAATTCTCCACGACAGACGTGTCAATGGCCTATGTATTCATTTCTTATCTGTTTGATAAGAAATCTAAGTGTATCTGCAGGGGAGAAGACTAAATTCTCCACGACAGACGTGTCAACGGCCTATGTATTCAATTCTTATCTGGTTGATAAGAAATCTAAGTGTATCTGCAGGGGAGAAGACTAAATTCTCCACGACAGACGTGTCAACGGCCTATGTATTCAATTCTTATCTGTTTGATAAGAAATCTAAGTGTATCTGCAGGGGAGAAGACTAAATTCTCCACGACAGACGTGTCAATGGCCTATGTATTCATTTCTTATCTGTTTGATAAGAAATCTAAGTGTATCTGCAGGGGAGAAGACTAAATTCTCCACGACAGACGTGTCAACGGCCTATGTATTCAATTCTTATCTGTTTGATAAGAAATCTAAGTGTATCTGCAGGGGAGAAGACTAAATTCTCCACGACAGACGTGTCAACGGCCTATGTATTCAATTCTTATCTGGTTGATAAGAAATCTAAGTGTATCTGCAGGGGAGAAGACTAAATTCTCCACGACAGACGTGTCAACGGCCTATGTATTCAATTCTTATCTGGTTGATAAGAAATCTAAGTGTATCTGCAGGGGAGAAGACTAAATTCTCCACGACAGACGTGTCAACGGCCTATGTGTTTATTTCTTATCTGGTTGATAAGAAATCTAAGTGTATCTGCAGGGGAGAAGACTAAATTCTCCACGACAGACGTGTCAACGGCCTATGTATTCAATTCTTATCTGGTTGATAAGAAATCTAAGTGTATCTGCAGGGGAGAAGACTAAATTCTCCACGACAGACGTGTCAACGGCCTATGTGTTTATTTCTTATCTGGTTGATAAGAAATCTAAGTGTATCTGCAGGGGAGAAGACTAAATTCTCCACGACAGACGTGTCAATGGCCTATGTATTCAATTCTTATCTGGTTGATAAGAAATCTAAGTGTATCTGCAGGGGAGAAGACTAAATTCTCCACGACAGACGTGTCAATGGCCTATGTATTCAATTCTTATCTGGTTGATAAGAAATCTAAGTGTATCTGCAGGGGAGAAGACTAAATTCTCCACGACAGACGTGTCAATGGCCTATGTATTCAATTCTTATCTGGTTGATAAGAAATCTAAGTGTATCTGCAGGGGAGAAGACTAAATTCTCCACGACAGACGTGTCAACGGCCTATGTATTCAATTCTTATCTGTTTGATAAGAAATCTAAGTGTATCTGCAGGGGAGAAGACTAAATTCTCCACGACAGACGTGTCAACGGCCTATGTGTTTATTTCTTATCTGGTTGATAAGAAATCTAAGTGTATCTGCAGGGGAGAAGACTAAATTCTCCACGACAGACGTGTCAATGGCCTATGTATTCAATTCTTATCTGGTTGATAAGAAATCTAAGTGTATCTGCAGGGGAGAAGACTAAATTCTCCACGACAGACGTGTCAATGGCCTATGTATTCAATTCTTATCTGGTTTGATAAGAAATCTAAGTGTATCTGCAGGGGAGAAGACTAAATTCTCCACGACAGACGTGTCAATGGCCTATGTATTCAATTCTTATCTGGTTGATAAGAAATCTAAGTGTATCTGCAGGGAGAAGACTAAATTCTCCACGACAGACGTGTCAACGGCCTATGTGTTTATTTCTTATCTGGTTGATAAGAAATCTAAGTGTATCTGCAGGGGAGAAGACTAAATTCTCCACGACAGACGTGTCAATGGCCTATGTATTCAATTCTTATCTGGTTGATAAGAAATCTAAGTGTATCTGCAGGGGAGAAGACTAAATTCTCCACGACAGACGTGTCAACGGCCTATGTGTTTATTTCTTATCTGGTTGATAAGAAATCTAAGTGTATCTGCAGGGGAGAAGACTAAATTCTCCACGACAGACGTGTCAATGGCCTATGTATTCAATTCTTATCTGGTTGATAAGAAATCTAAGTGTATCTGCAGGGGAGAAGACTAAATTCTCCACGACAGACGTGTCAATGGCCTATGTATTCAATTCTTATCTGGTTGATAAGAAATCTAAGTGTATCTGCAGGGGAGAAGACTAAATTCTCCACGACAGACGTGTCAACGGCCTATGTATTCAATTCTTATCTGGTTGATAAGAAATCTAAGTGTATCTGCAGGGGAGAAGACTAAATTCTCCACGACAGACGTGTCAACGGCCTATGTGTTTATTTCTTATCTGTTTGATAAGAAATCTAAGTGTATCTGCAGGGGAGAAGACTAAATTCTCCACGACAGACGTGTCAATGGCCTATGTATTCAATTCTTATCTGGTTGATAAGAAATCTAAGTGTATCTGCAGGGGAGAAGACTAAATTCTCCACGACAGACGTGTCAATGGCCTATGTATTCATTTCTTATCTGGTTGATAAGAAATCTAAGTGTATCTGCAGGGGAGAAGACTAAATTCTCCACGACAGACGTGTCAACGGCCTATGTGTTTATTTCTTATCTGGTTGATAAGAAATCTAAGTGTATCTGCAGGGGAGAAGACTAAATTCTCCACGACAGACGTGTCAATGGCCTATGTATTCAATTCTTATCTGGTTGATAAGAAATCTAAGTGTATCTGCAGGGGAGAAGACTAAATTCTCCACGACAGACGTGTCAATGGCCTATGTATTCATTTCTTATCTGGTTGATAAGAAATCTAAGTGTATCTGCAGGGGAGAAGACTAAATTCTCCACGACAGACGTGTCAACGGCCTATGTATTCAATTCTTATCTGTTTGATAAGAAATCTAAGTGTATCTGCAGGGGAGAAGACTAAATTCTCCACGACAGACGTGTCAATGGCCTATGTATTCAATTCTTATCTGGTTGATAAGAAATCTAAGTGTATCTGCAGGGGAGAAGACTAAATTCTCCACGACAGACGTGTCAACGGCCTATGTGTTTATTTCTTATCTGGTTGATAAGAAATCTAAGTGTATCTGCAGGGGAGAAGACTAAATTCTCCACGACAGACGTGTCAATGGCCTATGTATTCATTTCTTATCTGGTTGATAAGAAATCTAAGTGTATCTGCAGGGGAGAAGACTAAATTCTCCACGACAGACGTGTCAACGGCCTATGTGTTTATTTCTTATCTGGTTGATAAGAAATCTAAGTGTATCTGCAGGGGAGAAGACTAAATTCTCCACGACAGACGTGTCAATGGCCTATGTATTCATTTCTTATCTGGTTGATAAGAAATCTAAGTGTATCTGCAGGGGAGAAGACTAAATTCTCCACGACAGACGTGTCAATGGCCTATGTATTCAATTCTTATCTGGTTGATAAGAAATCTAAGTGTATCTGCAGGGGAGAAGACTAAATTCTCCACGACAGACGTGTCAATGGCCTATGTGTTCATTTCTTATCTGTTTGATAAGAAATCTAAGTGTATCTGCAGGGGAGAAGACTAAATTCTCCACGACAGACGTGTCAACGGCCTATGTGTTTATTTCTTATCTGGTTGATAAGAAATCTAAGTGTATCTGCAGGGGAGAAGACTAAATTCTCCACGACAGACGTGTCAACGGCCTATGTATTCATTTCTTATCTGGTTGATAAGAAATCTAAGTGTATCTGCAGGGGAGAAGACTAAATTCTCCACGACAGACGTGTCAACGGCCTATGTATTCAATTCTTATCTGTTTGATAAGAAATCTAAGTGTATCTGCAGGGGAGAAGACTAAATTCTCCACGACAGACGTGTCAACGGCCTATGTATTCAATTCTTATCTGGTTGATAAGAAATCTAAGTGTATCTGCAGGGGAGAAGACTAAATTCTCCACGACAGACGTGTCAATGGCCTATGTGTTTATTTCTTATCTGTTTGATAAGAAATCTAAGTGTATCTGCAGGGGAGAAGACTAAATTCTCCACGACAGACGTGTCAATGGCCTATGTGTTCATTTCTTATCTGTTTGATAAGAAATCTAAGTGTATCTGCAGGGGAGAAGACTAAATTCTCCACGACAGACGTGTCAATGGCCTATGTATTCATTTCTTATCTGTTTGATAAGAAATCTAAGTGTATCTGCAGGGGAGAAGACTAAATTCTCCACGACAGACGTGTCAATGGCCTATGTGTTTATTTCTTATCTGGTTGATAAGAAATCTAAGTGTATCTGCAGGGGAGAAGACTAAATTCTCCACGACAGACGTGTCAACGGCCTATGTATTCATTTCTTATCTGTTTGATAAGAAATCTAAGTGTATCTGCAGGGGAGAAGACTAAATTCTCCACGACAGACGTGTCAACGGCCTATGTATTCATTTCTTATCTGGTTGATAAGAAATCTAAGTGTATCTGCAGGGGAGAAGACTAAATTCTCCACGACAGACGTGTCAACGGCCTATGTATTCAATTCTTATCTGTTTGATAAGAAATCTAAGTGTATCTGCAGGGGAGAAGACTAAATTCTCCACGACAGACGTGTCAACGGCCTATGTATTCATTTCTTATCTGGTTGATAAGAAATCTAAGTGTATCTGCAGGGGAGAAGACTAAATTCTCCACGACAGACGTGTCAACGGCCTATGTATTCAATTCTTATCTGGTTGATAAGAAATCTAAGTGTATCTGCAGGGGAGAAGACTAAATTCTCCACGACAGACGTGTCAATGGCCTATGTGTTTATTTCTTATCTGGTTGATAAGAAATCTAAGTGTATCTGCAGGGGAGAAGACTAAATTCTCCACGACAGACGTGTCAATGGCCTATGTGTTTATTTCTTATCTGTTTGATAAGAAATCTAAGTGTATCTGCAGGGGAGAAGACTAAATTCTCCACGACAGACGTGTCAACGGCCTATGTATTCAATTCTTATCTGTTTGATAAGAAATCTAAGTGTATCTGCAGGGGAGAAGACTAAATTCTCCACGACAGACGTGTCAACGGCCTATGTATTCAATTCTTATCTGTTTGATAAGAAATCTAAGTGTATCTGCAGGGGAGAAGACTAAATTCTCCACGACAGACGTGTCAATGGCCTATGTATTTATTTCTTATCTGTTTGATAAGAAATCTAAGTGTATCTGCAGGGGAGAAGACTAAATTCTCCACGACAGACGTGTCAACGGCCTATGTATTCAATTCTTATCTGGTTGATAAGAAATCTAAGTGTATCTGCAGGGGAGAAGACTAAATTCTCCACGACAGACGTGTCAACGGCCTATGTGTTTATTTCTTATCTGGTTGATAAGAAATCTAAGTGTATCTGCAGGGGAGAAGACTAAATTCTCCACGACAGACGTGTCAACGGCCTATGTATTCATTTCTTATCTGGTTGATAAGAAATCTAAGTGTATCTGCAGGGGAGAAGACTAAATTCTCCACGACAGACGTGTCAACGGCCTATGTATTCATTTCTTATCTGGTTGATAAGAAATCTAAGTGTATCTGCAGGGGAGAAGACTAAATTCTCCACGACAGACGTGTCAATGGCCTATGTATTCATTTCTTATCTGTTTGATAAGAAATCTAAGTGTATCTGCAGGGGAGAAGACTAAATTCTCCACGACAGACGTGTCAACGGCCTATGTATTCAATTCTTATCTGTTTGATAAGAAATCTAAGTGTATCTGCAGGGGAGAAGACTAAATTCTCCACGACAGACGTGTCAACGGCCTATGTATTCATTTCTTATCTGGTTGATAAGAAATCTAAGTGTATCTGCAGGGGAGAAGACTAAATTCTCCACGACAGACGTGTCAACGGCCTATGTATTCATTTCTTATCTGGTTGATAAGAAATCTAAGTGTATCTGCAGGGGAGAAGACTAAATTCTCCACGACAGACGTGTCAACGGCCTATGTATTCATTTCTTATCTGTTTGATAAGAAATCTAAGTGTATCTGCAGGGGAGAAGACTAAATTCTCCACGACAGACGTGTCAATGGCCTATGTATTCAATTCTTATCTGTTTGATAAGAAATCTAAGTGTATCTGCAGGGGAGAAGACTAAATTCTCCACGACAGACGTGTCAATGGCCTATGTATTCATTTCTTATCTGTTTGATAAGAAATCTAAGTGTATCTGCAGGGGAGAAGACTAAATTCTCCACGACAGACGTGTCAACGGCCTATGTATTCAATTCTTATCTGTTTGATAAGAAATCTAAGTGTATCTGCAGGGGAGAAGACTAAATTCTCCACGACAGACGTGTCAACGGCCTATGTATTCAATTCTTATCTGGTTGATAAGAAATCTAAGTGTATCTGCAGGGGAGAAGACTAAATTCTCCACGACAGACGTGTCAATGGCCTATGTATTCATTTCTTATCTGTTTGATAAGAAATCTAAGTGTATCTGCAGGGGAGAAGACTAAATTCTCCACGACAGACGTGTCAACGGCCTATGTATTCATTTCTTATCTGTTTGATAAGAAATCTAAGTGTATCTGCAGGGGAGAAGACTAAATTCTCCACGACAGACGTGTCAACGGCCTATGTATTCATTTCTTATCTGTTTGATAAGAAATCTAAGTGTATCTGCAGGGGAGAAGACTAAATTCTCCACGACAGACGTGTCAATGGCCTATGTATTCATTTCTTATCTGTTTGATAAGAAATCTAAGTGTATCTGCAGGGGAGAAGACTAAATTCTCCACGACAGACGTGTCAATGGCCTATGTATTCAATTCTTATCTGTTTGATAAGAAATCTAAGTGTATCTGCAGGGGAGAAGACTAAATTCTCCACGACAGACGTGTCAACGGCCTATGTATTCAATTCTTATCTGTTTGATAAGAAATCTAAGTGTATCTGCAGGGGAGAAGACTAAATTCTCCACGACAGACGTGTCAATGGCCTATGTATTCATTTCTTATCTGTTTGATAAGAAATCTAAGTGTATCTGCAGGGGAGAAGACTAAATTCTCCACGACAGACGTGTCAACGGCCTATGTATTCAATTCTTATCTGTTTGATAAGAAATCTAAGTGTATCTGCAGGGGAGAAGACTAAATTCTCCACGACAGACGTGTCAACGGCCTATGTATTCATTTCTTATCTGTTTGATAAGAAATCTAAGTGTATCTGCAGGGGAGAAGACTAAATTCTCCACGACAGACGTGTCAACGGCCTATGTATTCAATTCTTATCTGTTTGATAAGAAATCTAAGTGTATCTGCAGGGGAGAAGACTAAATTCTCCACGACAGACGTGTCAACGGCCTATGTATTCAATTCTTATCTGTTTGATAAGAAATCTAAGTGTATCTGCAGGGGAGAAGACTAAATTCTCCACGACAGACGTGTCAACGGCCTATGTATTCATTTCTTATCTGGTTGATAAGAAATCTAAGTGTATCTGCAGGGGAGAAGACTAAATTCTCCACGACAGACGTGTCAACGGCCTATGTATTCAATTCTTATCTGTTTGATAAGAAATCTAAGTGTATCTGCAGGGGAGAAGACTAAATTCTCCACGACAGACGTGTCAACGGCCTATGTATTCATTTCTTATCTGGTTGATAAGAAATCTAAGTGTATCTGCAGGGGAGAAGACTAAATTCTCCACGACAGACGTGTCAACGGCCTATGTATTCAATTCTTATCTGTTTGATAAGAAATCTAAGTGTATCTGCAGGGGAGAAGACTAAATTCTCCACGACAGACGTGTCAACGGCCTATGTATTCATTTCTTATCTGGTTGATAAGAAATCTAAGTGTATCTGCAGGGGAGAAGACTAAATTCTCCACGACAGACGTGTCAATGGCCTATGTATTCATTTCTTATCTGGTTGATAAGAAATCTAAGTGTATCTGCAGGGGAGAAGACTAAATTCTCCACGACAGACGTGTCAACGGCCTATGTATTCAATTCTTATCTGGTTGATAAGAAATCTAAGTGTATCTGCAGGGGAGAAGACTAAATTCTCCACGACAGACGTGTCAACGGCCTATGTATTCATTTCTTATCTGGTTGATAAGAAATCTAAGTGTATCTGCAGGGGAGAAGACTAAATTCTCCACGACAGACGTGTCAATGGCCTATGTATTCATTTCTTATCTGGTTGATAAGAAATCTAAGTGTATCTGCAGGGGAGAAGACTAAATTCTCCACGACAGACGTGTCAACGGCCTATGTATTCATTTCTTATCTGGTTGATAAGAAATCTAAGTGTATCTGCAGGGGAGAAGACTAAATTCTCCACGACAGACGTGTCAATGGCCTATGTATTCATTTCTTATCTGTTTGATAAGAAATCTAAGTGTATCTGCAGGGGAGAAGACTAAATTCTCCACGACAGACGTGTCAATGGCCTATGTATTCATTTCTTATCTGGTTGATAAGAAATCTAAGTGTATCTGCAGGGGAGAAGACTAAATTCTCCACGACAGACGTGTCAATGGCCTATGTATTCATTTCTTATCTGGTTGATAAGAAATCTAAGTGTATCTGCAGGGGAGAAGACTAAATTCTCCACGACAGACGTGTCAACGGCCTATGTATTCATTTCTTATCTGGTTGATAAGAAATCTAAGTGTATCTGCAGGGGAGAAGACTAAATTCTCCACGACAGACGTGTCAATGGCCTATGTATTCAATTCTTATCTGGTTGATAAGAAATCTAAGTGTATCTGCAGGGGAGAAGACTAAATTCTCCACGACAGACGTGTCAACGGCCTATGTATTCATTTCTTATCTGTTTGATAAGAAATCTAAGTGTATCTGCAGGGGAGAAGACTAAATTCTCCACGACAGACGTGTCAACGGCCTATGTATTCATTTCTTATCTGGTTGATAAGAAATCTAAGTGTATCTGCAGGGGAGAAGACTAAATTCTCCACGACAGACGTGTCAATGGCCTATGTATTCATTTCTTATCTGTTTGATAAGAAATCTAAGTGTATCTGCAGGGGAGAAGACTAAATTCTCCACGACAGACGTGTCAACGGCCTATGTATTCATTTCTTATCTGTTTGATAAGAAATCTAAGTGTATCTGCAGGGGAGAAGACTAAATTCTCCACGACAGACGTGTCAATGGCCTATGTATTCATTTCTTATCTGTTTGATAAGAAATCTAAGTGTATCTGCAGGGGAGAAGACTAAATTCTCCACGACAGACGTGTCAATGGCCTATGTATTCATTTCTTATCTGTTTGATAAGAAATCTAAGTGTATCTGCAGGGGAGAAGACTAAATTCTCCACGACAGACGTGTCAACGGCCTATGTATTCAATTCTTATCTGTTTGATAAGAAATCTAAGTGTATCTGCAGGGGAGAAGACTAAATTCTCCACGACAGACGTGTCAATGGCCTATGTATTCATTTCTTATCTGGTTGATAAGAAATCTAAGTGTATCTGCAGGGGAGAAGACTAAATTCTCCACGACAGACGTGTCAATGGCCTATGTATTCATTTCTTATCTGGTTGATAAGAAATCTAAGTGTATCTGCAGGGGAGAAGACTAAATTCTCCACGACAGACGTGTCAACGGCCTATGTATTCAATTCTTATCTGTTTGATAAGAAATCTAAGTGTATCTGCAGGGGAGAAGACTAAATTCTCCACGACAGACGTGTCAACGGCCTATGTATTCATTTCTTATCTGTTTGATAAGAAATCTAAGTGTATCTGCAGGGGAGAAGACTAAATTCTCCACGACAGACGTGTCAACGGCCTATGTATTCATTTCTTATCTGGTTGATAAGAAATCTAAGTGTATCTGCAGGGGAGAAGACTAAATTCTCCACGACAGACGTGTCAACGGCCTATGTGTTTATTTCTTATCTGGTTGATAAGAAATCTAAGTGTATCTGCAGGGGAGAAGACTAAATTCTCCACGACAGACGTGTCAACGGCCTATGTGTTTATTTCTTATCTGGTTGATAAGAAATCTAAGTGTATCTGCAGGGGAGAAGACTAAATTCTCCACGACAGACGTGTCAACGGCCTATGTTTTTATTTCTTATCTGGTTGATAAGAAATCTAAGTGTATCTGCAGGGGAGAAGACTAAATTCTCCACGACAGACGTGTCAACGGCCTATGTGTTTATTTCTTATCTGGTTGATAAGAAATCTAAGTGTATCTGCAGGGGAGAAGACTAAATTCTCCACGACAGACGTGTCAACGGCCTATGTGTTTATTTCTTATCTGGTTGATAAGAAATCTAAGTGTATCTGCAGGGGAGAAGACTAAATTCTCCACGACAGACGTGTCAATGGCCTATGTGTTTATTTCTTATCTGGTTGATAAGAAATCTAAGTGTATCTGCAGGGGAGAAGACTAAATTCTCCACGACAGACGTGTCAATGGCCTATGTATTCAATTCTTATCTGTTTGATAAGAAATCTAAGTGTATCTGCAGGGGAGAAGACTAAATTCTCCACGACAGACGTGTCAACGGCCTATGTATTCAATTCTTATCTGTTTGATAAGAAATCTAAGTGTATCTGCAGGGGAGAAGACTAAATTCTCCACGACAGACGTGTCAATGGCCTATGTATTCAATTCTTATCTGTTTGATAAGAAATCTAAGTGTATCTGCAGGGGAGAAGACTAAATTCTCCACGACAGACGTGTCAATGGCCTATGTATTCATTTCTTATCTGTTTGATAAGAAATCTAAGTGTATCTGCAGGGGAGAAGACTAAATTCTCCACGACAGACGTGTCAATGGCCTATGTATTCATTTCTTATCTGGTTGATAAGAAATCTAAGTGTATCTGCAGGGGAGAAGACTAAATTCTCCACGACAGACGTGTCAATGGCCTATGTATTCATTTCTTATCTGTTTGATAAGAAATCTAAGTGTATCTGCAGGGGAGAAGACTAAATTCTCCACGACAGACGTGTCAATGGCCTATGTATTCATTTCTTATCTGTTTGATAAGAAATCTAAGTGTATCTGCAGGGGAGAAGACTAAATTCTCCACGACAGACGTGTCAATGGCCTATGTATTCAATTCTTATCTGGTTGATAAGAAATCTAAGTGTATCTGCAGGGGAGAAGACTAAATTCTCCACGACAGACGTGTCAATGGCCTATGTATTCATTTCTTATCTGTTTGATAAGAAATCTAAGTGTATCTGCAGGGGAGAAGACTAAATTCTCCACGACAGACGTGTCAATGGCCTATGTATTCAATTCTTATCTGGTTGATAAGAAATCTAAGTGTATCTGCAGGGGAGAAGACTAAATTCTCCACGACAGACGTGTCAATGGCCTATGTATTCATTTCTTATCTGTTTGATAAGAAATCTAAGTGTATCTGCAGGGGAGAAGACTAAATTCTCCACGACAGACGTGTCAATGGCCTATGTATTCATTTCTTATCTGGTTGATAAGAAATCTAAGTGTATCTGCAGGGGAGAAGACTAAATTCTCCACGACAGACGTGTCAATGGCCTATGTATTCAATTCTTATCTGGTTGATAAGAAATCTAAGTGTATCTGCAGGGGAGAAGACTAAATTCTCCACGACAGACGTGTCAATGGCCTATGTATTCAATTCTTATCTGGTTGATAAGAAATCTAAGTGTATCTGCAGGGGAGAAGACTAAATTCTCCACGACAGACGTGTCAATGGCCTATGTATTCAATTCTTATCTGGTTGATAAGAAATCTAAGTGTATCTGCAGGGGAGAAGACTAAATTCTCCACGACAGACGTGTCAATGGCCTATGTATTCATTTCTTATCTGGTTGATAAGAAATCTAAGTGTATCTGCAGGGGAGAAGACTAAATTCTCCACGACAGACGTGTCAATGGCCTATGTATTCATTTCTTATCTGTTTGATAAGAAATCTAAGTGTATCTGCAGGGGAGAAGACTAAATTCTCCACGACAGACGTGTCAATGGCCTATGTATTCAATTCTTATCTGGTTGATAAGAAATCTAAGTGTATCTGCAGGGGAGAAGACTAAATTCTCCACGACAGACGTGTCAATGGCCTATGTATTCAATTCTTATCTGTTTGATAAGAAATCTAAGTGTATCTGCAGGGAGAAGACTAAATTCTCCACGACAGACGTGTCAACGGCCTATGTATTCAATTCTTATCTGGTTGATAAGAAATCTAAGTGTATCTGCAGGGGAGAAGACTAAATTCTCCACGACAGACGTGTCAATGGCCTATGTATTCAATTCTTATCTGTTTGATAAGAAATCTAAGTGTATCTGCAGGGGAGAAGACTAAATTCTCCACGACAGACGTGTCAATGGCCTATGTATTCAATTCTTATCTGGTTGATAAGAAATCTAAGTGTATCTGCAGGGGAGAAGACTAAATTCTCCACGACAGACGTGTCAATGGCCTATGTATTCATTTCTTATCTGGTTGATAAGAAATCTAAGTGTATCTGCAGGGGAGAAGACTAAATTCTCCACGACAGACGTGTCAATGGCCTATGTATTCAATTCTTATCTGTTTGATAAGAAATCTAAGTGTATCTGCAGGGGAGAAGACTAAATTCTCCACGACAGACGTGTCAATGGCCTATGTATTCAATTCTTATCTGGTTGATAAGAAATCTAAGTGTATCTGCAGGGGAGAAGACTAAATTCTCCACGACAGACGTGTCAATGGCCTATGTATTCAATTCTTATCTGGTTGATAAGAAATCTAAGTGTATCTGCAGGGGAGAAGACTAAATTCTCCACGACAGACGTGTCAACGGCCTATGTATTCAATTCTTATCTGGTTGATAAGAAATCTAAGTGTATCTGCAGGGGAGAAGACTAAATTCTCCACGACAGACGTGTCAATGGCCTATGTATTCATTTCTTATCTGGTTGATAAGAAATCTAAGTGTATCTGCAGGGGAGAAGACTAAATTCTCCACGACAGACGTGTCAACGGCCTATGTATTCATTTCTTATCTGGTTGATAAGAAATCTAAGTGTATCTGCAGGGGAGAAGACTAAATTCTCCACGACAGACGTGTCAACGGCCTATGTATTCAATTCTTATCTGGTTGATAAGAAATCTAAGTGTATCTGCAGGGGAGAAGACTAAATTCTCCACGACAGACGTGTCAATGGCCTATGTATTCAATTCTTATCTGGTTGATAAGAAATCTAAGTGTATCTGCAGGGGAGAAGACTAAATTCTCCACGACAGACGTGTCAACGGCCTATGTATTCATTTCTTATCTGGTTGATAAGAAATCTAAGTGTATCTGCAGGGGAGAAGACTAAATTCTCCACGACAGACGTGTCAATGGCCTATGTATTCAATTCTTATCTGGTTGATAAGAAATCTAAGTGTATCTGCAGGGGAGAAGACTAAATTCTCCACGACAGACGTGTCAACGGCCTATGTATTCAATTCTTATCTGTTTGATAAGAAATCTAAGTGTATCTGCAGGGGAGAAGACTAAATTCTCCACGACAGACGTGTCAACGGCCTATGTATTCAATTCTTATCTGGTTGATAAGAAATCTAAGTGTATCTGCAGGGGAGAAGACTAAATTCTCCACGACAGACGTGTCAACGGCCTATGTATTCAATTCTTATCTGTTTGATAAGAAATCTAAGTGTATCTGCAGGGGAGAAGACTAAATTCTCCACGACAGACGTGTCAACGGCCTATGTATTCAATTCTTATCTGTTTGATAAGAAATCTAAGTGTATCTGCAGGGGAGAAGACTAAATTCTCCACGACAGACGTGTCAATGGCCTATGTATTCAATTCTTATCTGTTTGATAAGAAATCTAAGTGTATCTGCAGGGGAGAAGACTAAATTCTCCACGACAGACGTGTCAACGGCCTATGTTTTCATTTCTTATCTGGTTGATAAGAAATCTAAGTGTATCTGCAGGGGAGAAGACTAAATTCTCCACGACAGACGTGTCAATGGCCTATGTATTCATTTCTTATCTGGTTGATAAGAAATCTAAGTGTATCTGCAGGGGAGAAGACTAAATTCTCCACGACAGACGTGTCAACGGCCTATGTATTCATTTCTTATCTGGTTGATAAGAAATCTAAGTGTATCTGCAGGGGAGAAGACTAAATTCTCCACGACAGACGTGTCAACGGCCTATGTATTCATTTCTTATCTGTTTGATAAGAAATCTAAGTGTATCTGCAGGGGAGAAGACTAAATTCTCCACGACAGACGTGTCAATGGCCTATGTATTCATTTCTTATCTGGTTGATAAGAAATCTAAGTGTATCTGCAGGGGAGAAGACTAAATTCTCCACGACAGACGTGTCAATGGCCTATGTATTCAATTCTTATCTGTTTGATAAGAAATCTAAGTGTATCTGCAGGGGAGAAGACTAAATTCTCCACGACAGACGTGTCAATGGCCTATGTATTCATTTCTTATCTGGTTGATAAGAAATCTAAGTGTATCTGCAGGGGAGAAGACTAAATTCTCCACGACAGACGTGTCAATGGCCTATGTATTCATTTCTTATCTGTTTGATAAGAAATCTAAGTGTATCTGCAGGGGAGAAGACTAAATTCTCCACGACAGACGTGTCAATGGCCTATGTATTCAATTCTTATCTGTTTGATAAGAAATCTAAGTGTATCTGCAGGGGAGAAGACTAAATTCTCCACGACAGACGTGTCAACGGCCTATGTTTTCATTTCTTATCTGGTTGATAAGAAATCTAAGTGTATCTGCAGGGGAGAAGACTAAATTCTCCACGACAGACGTGTCAATGGCCTATGTATTCATTTCTTATCTGTTTGATAAGAAATCTAAGTGTATCTGCAGGGGAGAAGACTAAATTCTCCACGACAGACGTGTCAATGGCCTATGTATTCATTTCTTATCTGTTTGATAAGAAATCTAAGTGTATCTGCAGGGGAGAAGACTAAATTCTCCACGACAGACGTGTCAATGGCCTATGTATTCATTTCTTATCTGTTTGATAAGAAATCTAAGTGTATCTGCAGGGGAGAAGACTAAATTCTCCACGACAGACGTGTCAATGGCCTATGTATTCATTTCTTATCTGTTTGATAAGAAATCTAAGTGTATCTGCAGGGGAGAAGACTAAATTCTCCACGACAGACGTGTCAATGGCCTATGTATTCATTTCTTATCTGTTTGATAAGAAATCTAAGTGTATCTGCAGGGGAGAAGACTAAATTCTCCACGACAGACGTGTCAATGGCCTATGTATTCATTTCTTATCTGTTTGATAAGAAATCTAAGTGTATCTGCAGGGGAGAAGACTAAATTCTCCACGACAGACGTGTCAATGGCCTATGTATTCATTTCTTATCTGTTTGATAAGAAATCTAAGTGTATCTGCAGGGGAGAAGACTAAATTCTCCACGACAGACGTGTCAACGGCCTATGTATTCATTTCTTATCTGTTTGATAAGAAATCTAAGTGTATCTGCAGGGGAGAAGACTAAATTCTCCACGACAGACGTGTCAACGGCCTATGTGTTTATTTCTTATCTGTTTGATAAGAAATCTAAGTGTATCTGCAGGGGAGAAGACTAAATTCTCCACGACAGACGTGTCAATGGCCTATGTATTCATTTCTTATCTGTTTGATAAGAAATCTAAGTGTATCTGCAGGGGAGAAGACTAAATTCTCCACGACAGACGTGTCAACGGCCTATGTGTTTATTTCTTATCTGTTTGATAAGAAATCTAAGTGTATCTGCAGGGGAGAAGACTAAATTCTCCACGACAGACGTGTCAACGGCCTATGTATTCATTTCTTATCTGTTTGATAAGAAATCTAAGTGTATCTGCAGGGGAGAAGACTAAATTCTCCACGACAGACGTGTCAACGGCCTATGTATTCATTTCTTATCTGTTTGATAAGAAATCTAAGTGTATCTGCAGGGGAGAAGACTAAATTCTCCACGACAGACGTGTCAACGGCCTATGTATTCATTTCTTATCTGTTTGATAAGAAATCTAAGTGTATCTGCAGGGGAGAAGACTAAATTCTCCACGACAGACGTGTCAATGGCCTATGTATTCATTTCTTATCTGTTTGATAAGAAATCTAAGTGTATCTGCAGGGGAGAAGACTAAATTCTCCACGACAGACGTGTCAACGGCCTATGTATTCATTTCTTATCTGTTTGATAAGAAATCTAAGTGTATCTGCAGGGGAGAAGACTAAATTCTCCACGACAGACGTGTCAATGGCCTATGTATTCATTTCTTATCTGTTTGATAAGAAATCTAAGTGTATCTGCAGGGGAGAAGACTAAATTCTCCACGACAGACGTGTCAACGGCCTATGTGTTTATTTCTTATCTGTTTGATAAGAAATCTAAGTGTATCTGCAGGGGAGAAGACTAAATTCTCCACGACAGACGTGTCAACGGCCTATGTATTCATTTCTTATCTGTTTGATAAGAAATCTAAGTGTATCTGCAGGGGAGAAGACTAAATTCTCCACGACAGACGTGTCAACGGCCTATGTATTCATTTCTTATCTGTTTGATAAGAAATCTAAGTGTATCTGCAGGGGAGAAGACTAAATTCTCCACGACAGACGTGTCAACGGCCTATGTGTTTATTTCTTATCTGTTTGATAAGAAATCTAAGTGTATCTGCAGGGGAGAAGACTAAATTCTCCACGACAGACGTGTCAATGGCCTATGTATTCATTTCTTATCTGTTTGATAAGAAATCTAAGTGTATCTGCAGGGGAGAAGACTAAATTCTCCACGACAGACGTGTCAACGGCCTATGTGTTTATTTCTTATCTGTTTGATAAGAAATCTAAGTGTATCTGCAGGGGAGAAGACTAAATTCTCCACGACAGACGTGTCAACGGCCTATGTATTCATTTCTTATCTGTTTGATAAGAAATCTAAGTGTATCTGCAGGGGAGAAGACTAAATTCTCCACGACAGACGTGTCAACGGCCTATGTATTCATTTCTTATCTGTTTGATAAGAAATCTAAGTGTATCTGCAGGGGAGAAGACTAAATTCTCCACGACAGACGTGTCAATGGCCTATGTATTCATTTCTTATCTGTTTGATAAGAAATCTAAGTGTATCTGCAGGGGAGAAGACTAAATTCTCCACGACAGACGTGTCAACGGCCTATGTGTTTATTTCTTATCTGTTTGATAAGAAATCTAAGTGTATCTGCAGGGGAGAAGACTAAATTCTCCACGACAGACGTGTCAATGGCCTATGTATTCATTTCTTATCTGTTTGATAAGAAATCTAAGTGTATCTGCAGGGGAGAAGACTAAATTCTCCACGACAGACGTGTCAACGGCCTATGTATTCATTTCTTATCTGTTTGATAAGAAATCTAAGTGTATCTGCAGGGGAGAAGACTAAATTCTCCACGACAGACGTGTCAATGGCCTATGTATTCATTTCTTATCTGTTTGATAAGAAATCTAAGTGTATCTGCAGGGGAGAAGACTAAATTCTCCACGACAGACGTGTCAATGGCCTATGTGTTTATTTCTTATCTGTTTGATAAGAAATCTAAGTGTATCTGCAGGGGAGAAGACTAAATTCTCCACGACAGACGTGTCAATGGCCTATGTATTCATTTCTTATCTGTTTGATAAGAAATCTAAGTGTATCTGCAGGGGAGAAGACTAAATTCTCCACGACAGACGTGTCAATGGCCTATGTATTCATTTCTTATCTGTTTGATAAGAAATCTAAGTGTATCTGCAGGGGAGAAGACTAAATTCTCCACGACAGACGTGTCAACGGCCTATGTGTTTATTTCTTATCTGTTTGATAAGAAATCTAAGTGTATCTGCAGGGGAGAAGACTAAATTCTCCACGACAGACGTGTCAATGGCCTATGTATTCATTTCTTATCTGTTTGATAAGAAATCTAAGTGTATCTGCAGGGGAGAAGACTAAATTCTCCACGACAGACGTGTCAACGGCCTATGTATTCATTTCTTATCTGTTTGATAAGAAATCTAAGTGTATCTGCAGGGGAGAAGACTAAATTCTCCACGACAGACGTGTCAACGGCCTATGTATTCATTTCTTATCTGTTTGATAAGAAATCTAAGTGTATCTGCAGGGGAGAAGACTAAATTCTCCACGACAGACGTGTCAACGGCCTATGTGTTTATTTCTTATCTGTTTGATAAGAAATCTAAGTGTATCTGCAGGGGAGAAGACTAAATTCTCCACGACAGACGTGTCAATGGCCTATGTATTCATTTCTTATCTGTTTGATAAGAAATCTAAGTGTATCTGCAGGGGAGAAGACTAAATTCTCCACGACAGACGTGTCAACGGCCTATGTGTTTATTTCTTATCTGTTTGATAAGAAATCTAAGTGTATCTGCAGGGGAGAAGACTAAATTCTCCACGACAGACGTGTCAATGGCCTATGTATTCATTTCTTATCTGTTTGATAAGAAATCTAAGTGTATCTGCAGGGGAGAAGACTAAATTCTCCACGACAGACGTGTCAACGGCCTATGTATTCATTTCTTATCTGTTTGATAAGAAATCTAAGTGTATCTGCAGGGGAGAAGACTAAATTCTCCACGACAGACGTGTCAATGGCCTATGTATTCATTTCTTATCTGTTTGATAAGAAATCTAAGTGTATCTGCAGGGGAGAAGACTAAATTCTCCACGACAGACGTGTCAATGGCCTATGTGTTTATTTCTTATCTGTTTGATAAGAAATCTAAGTGTATCTGCAGGGGAGAAGACTAAATTCTCCACGACAGACGTGTCAATGGCCTATGTATTCATTTCTTATCTGTTTGATAAGAAATCTAAGTGTATCTGCAGGGGAGAAGACTAAATTCTCCACGACAGACGTGTCAACGGCCTATGTATTCATTTCTTATCTGTTTGATAAGAAATCTAAGTGTATCTGCAGGGGAGAAGACTAAATTCTCCACGACAGACGTGTCAATGGCCTATGTATTCATTTCTTATCTGTTTGATAAGAAATCTAAGTGTATCTGCAGGGGAGAAGACTAAATTCTCCACGACAGACGTGTCAACGGCCTATGTATTCATTTCTTATCTGTTTGATAAGAAATCTAAGTGTATCTGCAGGGGAGAAGACTAAATTCTCCACGACAGACGTGTCAACGGCCTATGTGTTTATTTCTTATCTGTTTGATAAGAAATCTAAGTGTATCTGCAGGGGAGAAGACTAAATTCTCCACGACAGACGTGTCAATGGCCTATGTGTTTATTTCTTATCTGTTTGATAAGAAATCTAAGTGTATCTGCAGGGGAGAAGACTAAATTCTCCACGACAGACGTGTCAATGGCCTATGTGTTTATTTCTTATCTGTTTGATAAGAAATCTAAGTGTATCTGCAGGGGAGAAGACTAAATTCTCCACGACAGACGTGTCAACGGCCTATGTGTTTATTTCTTATCTGTTTGATAAGAAATCTAAGTGTATCTGCAGGGGAGAAGACTAAATTCTCCACGACAGACGTGTCAACGGCCTATGTGTTTATTTCTTATCTGTTTGATAAGAAATCTAAGTGTATCTGCAGGGAGAAGACTAAATTCTCCACGACAGACGTGTCAATGGCCTATGTGTTTATTTCTTATCTGTTTGATAAGAAATCTAAGTGTATCTGCAGGGGAGAAGACTAAATTCTCCACGACAGACGTGTCAACGGCCTATGTATTCATTTCTTATCTGTTTGATAAGAAATCTAAGTGTATCTGCAGGGGAGAAGACTAAATTCTCCACGACAGACGTGTCAACGGCCTATGTGTTTATTTCTTATCTGTTTGATAAGAAATCTAAGTGTATCTGCAGGGGAGAAGACTAAATTCTCCACGACAGACGTGTCAATGGCCTATGTGTTTATTTCTTATCTGTTTGATAAGAAATCTAAGTGTATCTGCAGGGGAGAAGACTAAATTCTCCACGACAGACGTGTCAATGGCCTATGTATTCAATTCTTATCTGGTTGATAAGAAATCTAAGTGTATCTGCAGGGGAGAAGACTAAATTCTCCACGACAGACGTGTCAACGGCCTATGTGTTTATTTCTTATCTGTTTGATAAGAAATCTAAGTGTATCTGCAGGGGAGAAGACTAAATTCTCCACGACAGACGTGTCAATGGCCTATGTATTCATTTCTTATCTGTTTGATAAGAAATCTAAGTGTATCTGCAGGGGAGAAGACTAAATTCTCCACGACAGACGTGTCAATGGCCTATGTATTCGTTTCTTATCTGTTTGATAAAAAATCTAAGAGTATCTGCAGGGGAGAAGTCTGTCCCATGTTCCTCAATTTACTAACCCTATTAGAACTCACCTGTCTTTGCGTTCCTCTTTCGACTGTTCGTTTTGCTATCCCTCTGTGTCGTCCATGTTGTCCATTGGTTGCTCTGTGTCGTTGGCAGGATGTAGTGGATCGTGACTGAAAACTTATTAACATCGAAAATCTGAATCAAAGAGATAGAGGAGGAAATCAAAAGATTTAGCATGAAGTAGTACTTGAGAAAGAAATTTTAAAAATGAGTGTAAGCAACACAGGTGTGTCTTATACCATGAAAACCAGAGAGCCTAAAAAAGACGACTGCTCAGTGCGGTAGTGAAAGGAACAACTGACTGTATATATATGTCTAATCTCATGTAGTCTGGGGGCGTGTTCTGTTTGCTGTCATCAATTTGATTTCCCATGGAGATTAGAGACAGGTGCGAGCGTTTGCGGCAGAGATCAATAGTAAGAACATCAGCCGACTTCTACACATTCACACTCATTCAATTATTCTTTTGGGTGCACACCTGTCAACATGACCTCAATTGACATATCTACCAACTAATGTATTAACGGTTCTCTGGGAAATATATCTAACCTTCTACTCGTGACCTAAGAGTTTTCGAATTGAAATTCTCCACCAATAAAGCAAGGTGGGAAAGTCAATAACATAGATAGTTACCCAGTTTTGATACCACTCACCAATTTTCGAGTCTACCTTCGTGCGATAGGCATATTTCCTCGTTGGGGCATTTATCGAACCGTCTTAATCTTCCATCTTTCCACATGTCGTTGCGACGCTCGGTGCTGAGAAAAAAATTAATTTATGCATAAATGATATAACACGATGTAGGAAACTAGAAGCATTGGAAGAAAACTAAAAAAAAAAAAGACATGTTGAGCCATATGATTGATTGACTAAAAACCAAAGAAAGGAGAAGTAACTGGGGGTCATACAGATCGACGAGCCTATATACCGTTAGATTACGCTGCGTTCTTAGAATAACGATCTCGGAATAAATGCAAAAGTGAGAAGGTGTATTAAAATCAAAAATTATTTCGAATAAAAAAGTCGATAAAGAAGAAACATAAATCATTCAAGGTGAACAGTCATGCAATGAACACTTGAATGAAATGAATCAATGAATAAAGAGTTCAATTCAGGAATTCATTGATCAAGTAAAAAAAGGGGATGAGGGTGTCTATTACAAAAGAGAGAGAGAGAATTTTGAAAGTCATACTAGTAGGCCGGGAAGAAAGAAGTTTTGAAAAAATGCGGGCAAAAAAGTAAGGACTGCTCGATGAGGGAGTGAAAGGGACCACGGACTGTATTCCAATCATTTACCCTTCCTGGTCAGAGGAGCGGGTCCGAATTACTGCTTCCGGGAAGATCTCACAAGGAGATAAGGGGTGAAGATGGAATTAGGTGGAGAAAAATAAGGCCGGCAATAGGTCAAGTGACAGACAATGTGAAAATTAGTTGACATGTTAACATCGGATTCCGACATGTGAAGTTTGTTCGTTCCAACGCAATGGGAAATAATAATAATAATATTAGGGCTCAGGGAATGAAAAAAAAAATATGGAAAAACACAAAATACCGGTAACAAAATATAAAAACCTTTATAACCATCAAAATCGACACTTAACAATTCGAACTTTGTTTTGATTAAAATTTTTCATTAACTGTGAATGTATTCATAAAATATACAAAAGGCCGAATCAAGGCGATAGACCTGGCAAGAATAGAAATAAAAGATAGCAAAATAGTATGTCAGAAGGTATTAGGGGAAAAATGGAAGAATTGAAAAAGAGAATTAATTAATGAACAGAAACTGTTGGAGTCTTAGCGTAAAATGGTTTTTGTCGATGAAAATGCATGTAAAATAGATATAGACACTCTTTCAAACACATTCTTCCTTTTTCTACATATAGTTTTTATTCCCTGACGCTAGTAATATTATTATTTCCCATTGCGTTGGAACGACCAAACTTCACATGTCGGAATCCGATGTTAGCATGGCAACTAATTCTCACATTGTCTGTTACTTGGCCTATTGTCGGGCTCATTTTTATCCACCTCATTCCATCTGCCCCCCGTATCTCCTTGTGACATCTTCCCGGAGGCAGTAATTCGAACCCGTTCCTCTAACCAGGGCAGGGTAAACGATTGGAATACAGTCCGTGGTCCCTTTCACTCCCTCATCGAGCAGTCCATACTTTTGTGCCCGCATTTTTTCAAAACTTCTTTCATCCCGGCCTACTCGTATAACTTTCAAACTTTTCTCTCTCTTTTGTAATAGACACCCTCATCTCCTTTTCTAGCTTGATCAATGAATTCCTGAATTGAACTCTTTATTCATTGATTCATTTCATTCAAGTGTTCATTGCATGACTGTTCACCTTGAATGATTTATGTTTCTTCTTTATCGACTTTTTTATTCGAAATAATTTTTGATTTTAATACACCTTCTCACTTTTGCATTTATTCCGAGATCGTTATTCTAAGAACGCAGTGTAATCTAACGGTATATAGGCTCGTCGATCTGTATGACCCCCAGTTACTTCTCCTTTCTTTGGTTTTTAGTCAATCAATCATATGGCTCAACATGTCTTTTTTTTTTAGTTTTCTTCCAATGCTTCTAGTTTCCTACATCGTGTTATATCATTTATGCATAAATTAATTTTTTTCCCGAGCGTCGCAACGACATGTGGAAAGATGGAAGATTAAGACGGTTCGATAAATGCCCCAACGAGGAAATATGCCTATCGCACGAAGGTAGACTCGAAAATTGGTGAGTGGTATCAAAACTGGGTAACTATCTATGTTATTGACTTTCCCACCTTGCTTTATTGGTGGAGAATTTCAATTCGAAAACTCTTAGGTCACGAGTAGAAGGTTAGATATATTTCCCAGAGAACCGTTAATACATTAGTTGGTAGATATGTCAATTGAGGTCATGTTGACAGGTGTGCACCCAAAAGAATAATTGAATGAGTGTGAATGTGTAGAAGTCGGCTGATGTTCTTACTATTGATCTCTGCCGCAAACGCTCGCACCTGTCTCTAATCTCCATGGGAAATCAAATTGATGACAGCAAACAGAACACGCCCCCAGACTACATGAGATTAGACATATATATACAGTCAGTTGTTCCTTTCACTACCGCACTGAGCAGTCGTCTTTTTAGGCTCTCTGGTTTTCATGGTATAAGACACACCTGTGTTGCTTACACTCATTTTTAAAATTTCTTTCTCAAGTACTACTTCATGCTAAATCTTTTGATTTCCTCCTCTATCTCTTTGATTCAGATTTTCGATGTTAATAAGTTTTCAGTCACGATCCACCACATCCTGCCAACGACACAGAGCAACCAATGGACAACATGGACGACACAGAGGGATAGCAAAACGAATTGTCGAGAGAGGAACGCAAAGACAGGTGAGTTCTAATAGGGTTAGTAAATTGAGGAACATGGGACAGACTTCTCCCCTGCAGATACTCTTAGATTTTTTATCAAACAGATAAGAAACGAATACATAGGCCGTTGACACGTCTGTCGTGGAGAATTTAGTCTTCTCCCCTGCAGATACTCTTAGATTTCTTATCATACAGATAAGAAATGAATACATAGGCCGTTGACACGTCTGTCGTGGAGAATTTAGTCTTCTCCCCTGCAGATACTCTTAGATTTCTTATCAAACAGATAAGAAATGAATACATAGGCCGTTGACACGTCTGTCGTGGAGAATTTAGTCTTCTCCCCTGCAGATACACTTAGATTTCTTATCATACAGATAAGAAATGAATACATAGGCCGTTGACACGTCTGTCGTGGAGAATTTAGTCTTCTCCCCTGCAGATAATCTTAGATTTCTTATCAAACAGATAAGAAATGAATACATAGGCCGTTGACACGTCTGTCGTGGAGAATTTAGTCTTCTCCCTGCAGATACACTTAGATTTCTTATCATACAGATAAGAAATGAATACATAGGCCGTTGACACGTCTGTCGTGGAGAATTTAGTCTTCTCCCCTGCAGATACTCTTAGATTTCTTATCAAACAGATAAGAAATGAATACATAGGCCGTTGACACGTCTGTCGTGGAGAATTTAGTCTTCTCCCCTGCAGATACTCTTAGATTTCTTATCAAACAGATAAGAAATGAATACATAGGCCGTTGACACGTCTGTCGTGGAGAATTTAGTCTTCTCCCTGCAGATACTCTTAGATTTCTTATCAAACAGATAAGAAATGAATACATAGGCCATTGACACGTCTGTCGTGGAGAATTTAGTCTTCTCCCTGCAGATACACTTAGATTTCTTATCAAACAGATAAGAATTGAATACATAGGCCATTGACACGTCTGTCGTGGAGAATTTAGTCTTCTCCCTGCAGATACACTTAGATTTCTTATCAAACAGATAAGAATTGAATACATAGGCCATTGACACGTCTGTCGTGGAGAATTTAGTCTTCTCCCCTGCAGATACTCTTAGATTTCTTATCAAACAGATAAGAAATGAATACATAGGCCGTTGACACGTCTGTCGTGGAGAATTTAGTCTTCTCCCCTGCAGATACTCTTAGATTTCTTATCAAACAGATAATAAATGAATACATAGGCCATTGACACGTCTGTCGTGGAGAATTTAGTCTTCTCCCCTGCAGATACACTTAGATTTCTTATCAAACAGATAAGAATTGAATACATAGGCCGTTGACACGTCTGTCGTGGAGAATTTAGTCTTCTCCCCTGCAGATACACTTAGATTTCTTATCAAACAGATAAGAAATGAATACATAGGCCGTTGACACGTCTGTCGTGGAGAATTCAGTCTTCTCCCCTGCAGATACACTTAGATTTCTTATCAAACAGATAAGAAATGAATACATAGGCCGTTGACACGTCTGTCGTGGAGAATTCAGTCTTCTCCCCTGCAGATGTCCTTAAATTAGAAATTCAATTTTTTTTTCGAGAATCTGTCACTCGATTAGTTTTTAGACGGGATTTTGAGTTCTAAGAGTCAACATTAAGAGCGATAACTATTAAATGTAGTGAAAATTTTACACCGCATTTTTCAGATTCTTACTGGAATCAAGATAAATAAAACTCTGTAACTTGATCAGTCTAAGAGCTACCTTTCACATTTTTTTTTCTTTATCAAAAAAAAAGTAGAGGAGAACGAAAAGGTGAAATGAAAAATTCAAGGAAGAGTGCACGGTTTATTCGACACAAAAATGATTCATGTAAAATAGATGTAGTATGCAGAAATAACGGGAAAATGAGTAAAAGGTTTGCAAAATGAAAAATAAGACGGATAGGAAGGGTTGGGGAGATGTTGAATATACTCTACTTAGAAATCAAGCACTATGTATTTGGAAATCTTTAGTTGTCCTGGATACCGTCGTCGTTGTTGTCCTGGAAGATCCGTGAATGACAAGGCTTCTGGAAAGTTTTGAAAACTGTGGTCAAGGATAGCAAGCTGATCAAGATACCTCAAACGCTTTGAGGAAATCCTTCACATCTTCTCGCACTCCTTTTTTGAACCATTCGTGCTTCAAAGCGTCGTCGATGGTGAATCTCCTTTCATGTTGCTGACGAATTGAATTCCTAGGCTATTCTAAACTGTTTTTAATGTTATATGTGGATTTAGAGTTTACACGAAGTGACTTATTGCAAAGTCTCAGTTCGAAGACCTTGTGGAAGGTACCATTTTTGTCACCTCTCCAGACATTTCTCATTCCTTGGTACGTTTCGTTGGTTTCATAGAATGGGCCCTGCAAGCATTACGTGCAGGCTTGTATACTGTCAAAACTCAGTCAATATTACCTTTAAGCCACCAAGAAGTTCCAGACAGCAAAAAACATAAGAGTTAGAATAATAGTAAAATACAAGAATTTCATAAAAATACGTAAACCATATAAAGTTTTCAACACAAGAAAGCAATATACGGTAAAAATATAGGAGACAACTATTCCGCTAAGTTGTCATGAATGAGGAGAATGCTACCCAAAGAAGAATGATGTGTCAAGAATGGTTTCACACGACGAAAACGAGAGACAGTGTAAAAGTAAGAGATGACGAAATAGCATTGTACGGAAATGGCGCAGAAAAATGAGACAGTGTGCAGGTCCGAGAGACGCAGAGTGCATTCCAGTGGTCGTCCCACTGTTTGCTCAAATTGTCACGGTTGTTATCGATTCTTATAGGTCCCCCACAATTCTCTATGAGCCGTCAAACTTTTCAAGTTGTTCACGTGGTTAAGCTTTTCATGTTTTCATCGATACTTGTGCTGTAGAATTGCTAGTTTGACGGCTCATAACTCGGTCTACGTCAACATTTCGCTTATTTTTCTCGCAGTTTCGGAATCAGCAGGGTCAAAAGTATCTGAGGTCCAATTTTCAGAAAAAATTCAATTCACCTCGTTAACTTCGCTTGTCAGACGGTTATTAAATCTTTGCAACTTCTTACTGTAGTTTGTAGGCACATGGCGCAAAAGTTTCTGTGCGCACAGTAAATAGTTGGCGCATATCTCAATACGCTGACAATTCGAGTTTAGAGATAAGTTATCCGGTGGTTACGGATTCAGTGGCCTTTTTGACGAACAAAACGAGATTTTATATTAGAACACCAATAATTTATTCTTATCCAAGAATAAACGATAAAGGTACGGGAAAATAATAAAGAAACCAACACAGAGAAGCAAAAACAAAAGCAAAAACCGGAAAAATCTACCTTAAAAACCAAGAACTAACTATATTGCGTGGAGAGATGAATGGTACGCAATGTTGCCACGTGGCGGGATAGCGGAGCGTCGTTGCGAGTGTGTGTGTGGTACCGTAAGAAAGGGTGTTTGAGTCGGCGAGAATGCCCACCGGCAACTGATATCGAAAACCGTGGTTTTTCTGGTTTTCAAACTTCGCGGACTCAAAATTTCCATTCAACTGACATTCGTCCCCAATAATTTTCAAGAAATAATTATTTCATTCTACACTACTCGAAAAAGCTTCCAATAAGAATCGCAACCGCTAAACCAGTAAAACCACAAAACAAGTTCAATACTCCAGTTCCACTCTCCGTAGTTTCCACTTCAGCTACAGTAGTATTCATCTGAGATTCCAAGAATTCATTAATTTCTGCTTCCTCATCTTCATAATACGGCCACGGCCAAAGTCCCTCATCTATTGTCACTTTACATAATCCATGATCGCTAGTCGTCCCATTTGTGCATACCGAACCGGGTTTCCCATATTTGATAGCGGATTTGTGGAGTTTTCCGCTGAAATTTTTATTTGTTGGAACAATGCTACCGTAACCTCACCGTGGACTCAACATATAAAGCATTGAACCATCTGTTCGAGGACAGTTATATGTCAAAAGACATGCCATAAAACCAGTTTGCAGCGGATGTAAGAATCCAAATTCTTTCTTCTCTTCAGTTGTCAATTTCTCGGTTTGATTAGTTTCCAACAGAAATTGTTCAAAAACTGCGCCATTTTCCTTTGAATCAATGGCAACTTGATAGTTGAACCCGTTTTTCCGATCATCACAAGACTTGAACGTTCTAGCAATTTTTTCGAGACTTGGGTCGATTAACTATAACACATTTCAAACAGCCTGCCGTTTTTGTTGTATGTATTAGCACGGAACCCTACTTACAACCGCGCTCTACCGAAATCGAAGAAAATGGTGTGCGTAAGAGCATTTCGGTGGAGCGCAATTGTAAGAGCTTTGCCAAGCTGATATTTTGAACTCACCAATTCATTCATGTTTGCAATATTGTATTTTTTTGCAAAATTACTCCGCTGGACATTGTACTTATCTCTTTTACCTTGGATACCTTCGGAACAATATTTTAATAGTTGTGAGTCAGCTAGTTGAGCTGAAATAAGACAGGCGTGGTTTAGTTCTTATTATTATCACGGCACCTTTCTTACAATGGCGCTCTACCGAGCCGAAGAAAAATGTGTGCGAAATTGAGAGACTCAGAGAAAAAGAGACATTTCGAAAGGGGATTTCGGAGGAGCGCAGTTGTAAGAACTGTGCTGAGCTAATATGTATTCGCAGAAACTCACCACAAAGCAGAATGATACCAAGAAGAATTTTCATCGAGAAAATCGTTTGCTTTGATTGAATCATACGACGGGGAATGAATTCTTATTGAGGACATGTGAAAATTTGAAAAAAATAAACAAATTGGTTCACGGAGACGCGTTCTAAGAAGTTTCTGTATTTCTGGCGTGCCTTTGACGCGATTTCAACAACTTTTGCGTGAAAAAAAGCGTTGACCTCTGAAAAACGCAGAATTTCCAAATTTCCAACGTAAATTTGATAAAGAAACGGTAAAAAATTCATTTCTAGCCATTCCGATCAAATTTTTAGTTTTTATATTTTTCCTCCTTCTCAAAAACGGTTGCAGAATGGGTAACGCATGTTCTTGTGAGTTTTTTTGGGGCGGGACGTTTTATAACTGAAAAAAAAATAGTTTCAGGCAAAAAAAAGAAGAAGAACGAAATAATTGCGCCGGCAACAAAAAAGCCGACTCGAATGAATTATCAGAATAAGAAATTGAAAAAGAAATCAAAAAAGCAGATTATTGTTGAAAAAGACCGGAAAATCATTCAAAAGGAGAAAGAGTTGTATCAGGTACCTTTTAGTTTTGAAAACGCGTCAAAGGTGCGTCTGACTTTCGGGATAGCGTCAGAGGCGCGCCAACCGGATTGCATTTTCTAAAATCTGAACATTTTAGGTAATATTCGACGCAGAAGGGTTCAGTGTACACGATTTGGCATTGTTAGGACAGAAGACGTCACCGGAAACTATACTCAGACAGGATTTGGTAAGGATATTCGGGTGGCCTAGTTTTGGACAGAGGAAAGTTCGATCATCAATGAAAGACGCAAGAGCCCAGTATTGTACACTGTACATACTTGGGACGGGCCGGGCTTTAGTAATGTTTTCAAATTTCGAATAAAAATCGAATGTGCATAAGATTTCTCACTATTTTTGATGAAAATTGCAAAAAATTGTGCTCAAATAAACTGACTAGAGACTGTCATGGAGTCAGTTAGGAGTTATGGGACATAACTTATATCATTAAAAAGCTGATAAAGCACTGATTCCAAGTATATATTCAGTTTTTGTCCTCGAAGTCTGGTATTCCAAAAAAACAAGGCCAAAGTTTAGGAAAGTTGAGAATTTTTATCTTTTTAGAGTCAAGACCTTCGGAATTAATTCAATTTTTTTTAGATTTGATTAATTTTTAAGAGCGTTAGAAGGATTCGAAAAAAAAACGTATTAATACAAAAAATTTCGTTAAAAATTAGACTTTTGAGCCTAAGGCTGCACCAAAAGCTTAAATTTCGGGTTTATCTGTCTGTCGTCTGGATGTTCACAAATATCAGAATTTGGTCATTTTTTCAGAAAATTTTAAAGATTTGAAATTCGCAACAGAAAAATAGCAAATTTTTTTCGCATTTTTTTTATTTTTGCCTAACTTTGACCTAGTTTTCCTCAAATACCAGGCCACGAGGGTAAAAACTGAATATATATTTGGAATCAGCGTTTTCTTAGCTTTTCAATAGTATAGGTCTTGTCCCATAACTCCAAACTGACTCCATGACCTTTCCGCAAACATTACTCATCCTAAAAACAATGTTTGAAAAAAAAAGCAACAATTTTTGGCAGCCAAAAAATACAAAAATTCTCAGAAGCCAAGACGAATGGGACGAGTAAAACTAATCGAGGACTTGACACCCCACCTGACACCAACCAGCTCACGGACACCTGGAAAATCCACGAAAACCAACAAAAAGGAAACGGCGGAAGAGAGCGCGTCGAAAGAGGAGTTCGAAGTGGACGAGGTGCTCGATTACGTTGATGACTTGTATTTGCAGTTATGTGAGTGTTATTGAATTGCATTTTTTATTGCATAGGTAATTATTTCATAAGAAAATTTAAAAATCTTTCCAGTAGACCCTGATCGAACGGTAATGGAAGATCAGAAGGAGAACAACACATCGACGACGGAGAATGCGAGCTCGAAATGACTTTCGATTTTGGTTTCTGAACAATTGTTTCTAATAAATTTTTTTCGATTGGGGAAAGCTAAAAACACAAAAAAATTTGGATTCTTGGTATCTCAAACAGAAAAAAACGCCAAAGACGCGCCAGACTCCATCAAGGTTTTTGAAAACGCGTCAAAGGGACGCCAGACTCCACAAACCTTTTGAAATTGCGTCAAAGGCACGCCAGACATAGCAAAATATGTCAAAAACGCGCCAAAGGCTCACCTGACTTCGCAAACCATTTTGAAAACGCGTCAAAGGCGCACCAGCCACCACAAACCTTTTTGAAATCGCGTCAAAGGCGCGCCAGTCTTTGAGGATAGCGTCAGAGGCGCGCCAGCCAGGAAATTAAATAGTTAGCATTGGCTGGCGCACCTTTGACGCGCTCCAAGCAACATTTACATGTCTGGCGGGCCTTCGACGCTATTTCAATCAAAAACAGTTAATTATTAGTTTATAATAATTTATTATTATGACTATTAGGAACAGAAATTTTTGAAATTTTTGAAAAAAAAAACGAAGAAATTTTACACGTGTGTGATCAATACCACGCGGGGGGATTGGGGGGTGGGGCTTCATGAAAAAGGGGGCGGAGCTAAAATAGAGGGGGAACTAGTAAAAAGACAAAGGCACAAAACTTTTGAGAAGGGGAAAAAAACTGAAATTTTGAAAAATGTACAAATTTTCGAAAAACAGAGAATCAGAGAAGTTTTTTGGGAAAAAATGGAGAATTTAGACATCGGAAACTTCAGAATCAGGATCGTAGAGTGGATTGTCGACTCGAAGTGGGTCCTCGTTCTTCTCCTTCTTGTTGGGTCGAGCCGGCACGGGCGGTTTCGAGATTTCCGCTTTTTGGACTGAAAAAATGGTTGGAATTGGTGAAAAACCAGCTGAAATCGACTAGAATCGATGTTCTACGCAATTTTTTAGTGGTGGCCTAGGTTTTCACTCGGTGGCCTAGAAAACTGAAAAACCAAAACTCGGTCATCACTCAAGCCAAGCCCTACAAACTAGAAAACATATGATTCTGACTTTTCTTTTTCGATATTGAAGTGAAAAAACACCAAACTTTGACATGTCCCCTTGGCGTCACATTGTGTCCCCACTGTCCCAAATTTGTATTTTTCTGGTAGATCAAATCCAGGGCTACATTTTTGTAGTCGACAACATTTTGATAGCTATTCACGCTATTGAGATACGCGCCTATGAAGTTAGGCGCCTGGAAGGAGAGACGCAGAGAAACGAGAGCGGCTGACTGTCTGCGTCTCCTCGTTTTCTCTCTCGGGCCGCTCTACAGGTTTTTATGTTTAAAGGCGCATATCTCTAAAGCGTGAAGAGATAAAGAAAAGTTTTCAACTACAAAAATGTAGCCCGTGATTTGATCTACCAGAAAAATATAAATTCGGGACAGTTGGGACAAAATGTGACACCAAGGGGACATGTCAAAGTGGGCCGATTTTTTTTGTTTTTTTCTGGTTTCTATGAAAGTTGTGGCGGGATTTCAAACTCCTTACCAATAACTTGATCCGAAGTCTTGACTTCCATTTCATCTTGATTAAAAGTCGGTGGTACAAACGAGTGAGACGACGACGACGGTCCAGTTGGTGATGACATTCCGGCTGCCGACGTGGATGGCTGATCATCAGAATTATTTGATCGTGGCGATGACATATCAACGTCTTCCAGGTCGTATACTGGATTCGTGAATGTTGTGGAGTCCTCGTGCATCGATGTCATCTGTTGCATGCTGAACTCGCTTCCGGGGGCGTCCTGAATTTGGAAAAATGTTTTTAAAAGTAGGTGAAATCATGCGATTTTTGAAAAGAAAATATAATAGTTAGAAAGCTGGTAAAATTCTGAACAAGATAGTTTTTTTGAAATTTTCAAAAATGTTAAGTTGCGTCAACGGCGCGCCAGGTCTTTCCCTTTCTTCTGGCCACGAACATAGGCAAAAAGTGGTGGTAGACGGTCCAAATCAATGTTTTCGAAATTTAAAAAAATGGTATCCTATTTAGGATTTAGATTTTTGTGAGGAGTCCGAAAATGTCAATTTCAGGCATTTTCCACCTAAAATGTGATTAAAAGACCAAGATTTTCACTGAAAGTTTGCTTGAAAATTGTATTTTTAATTGGTTTTGAGGGTGTAAAATGTCTGAAATTGTCTGACTTTGGCTGAATATCGTTGTTTTTTAATCGACTTTTGAGAAAAAAATTTAAAATCCGCGATTTTCAGCCAATTTCAAACATTTTCCAATTAAAAATCGATAGAAAATCGTGATTCTCAGTTAAAAAAATCAAGATTTCCAGCCAAAAACCTCGATTTTTAGTTAAAAACCACGATTTCCAGCCTCAAAGCCAACATGTTCAGTTAAAAAACCACGATTTTCAGCCAAAAACTACACTTTTTTGCTAAAAAATATCAGAAAGGGGTTCAAACTCGATATTTTTGACAATTTCAAAACACATTCTATCAATATTTTTACGAGGATTCTGAATATCGTATTACAATTTCAACCACTTTCAACGAAAATCCTCAACTAACCTGTTTCGACTCCAACACCGGATTGCTAAACGATATCACATTTCCATGGAACGAGACACTTCCATCCGCCGCCTCATTCTTCTTAAACAACAACTGTCGCCGCCTATAAACATTGAGTCCAATGAATCCGATCAGTCCAAGTGCCGCGAGGAACGCCAAAATGTAGAGTAAAACGGTGAAGAAGTTCTCGGAAAGAGTTCCAATAATCTTTCTGCTCACACTCGACTCCTTCTCACACTGGTCACCTTCAAAGTCGCTTGTGCACTCACAGGATCCATCTAGTCGACACTTTCCACCATTCGTACATTTACATTGTTTCGGCATGACTAGAGCCTCGACATGTTGTGTCGCACAAGATCCATCCATCTGCGCGACGATTCCTTCTGGACACAGACAAGCGAATCCGGACGACGGAAGAGATACACAGATGTGAGAGCATTGTGCTCTTTCGCATCCGGAGACCATCCTCTGTGTGTCCTTCGCATATTTCTGACTCACTCTTACAGTATGCCCGTCTTCTAGATCGGAGGCTAGCACCGACACTCTGCCCCGCCCGAATTTGTCCTGGACGTAAAGAGTCTTGGATTCCCGACTGAGCCAATAAATATGATTCTCAAACACATCCACTGCATACGGGATGTTCTTGTCGTGTACTACCGTAGTTCTATCAGTTCCATCGAGGTTTATGGCGTCAACTCTTCGATATTTTGGATCCACCCAGTACAATCGGTTGTTCTTTCCTTCATCGATCGCCATTGAAGTCGGACTGAATACTAGATCCTTTACGATGATTTGACGGTGAGTTCCATCCATATCAGCACACTCAATCTTCGCGTGGAGTCCGGCGTCCGAATAGCAAATCCGTCCTGCAGTTGGTGCAGTGATAAGAGCGGTTGGTTGTTGGAGGTGTCCTGCTACAATCTTTTTGAGGTACCGCCCATCTGGCAATGCCACGAAGATAAATCCACTGTTCTGATTGTCAACCGGCTCAGACATTCTCTTCTTTCTAGCCATTCCGATCTCTATATCTTCCGATACCGCTGCCACAAAGAGATTTCCAGTGGTATAATCAACTGCGATCGCTGTAGGGACTACACCCATTCCTGCAAAGTCGATATCCAGTTTCTGTCCCTCATGACTTTGGTTTCCATTGGCAATCGCCGAGCGGTAGATGGTTCTCTCGGACCCGTCGATCCAGTACATCAGCTCTTTTCTTGGGTCAAACGCAATTCCAATGATATCATTGTCCTCGTCGTTCGCCTTTGCAGCAGCGTGTCTGTTGGTTCCAGCACCATGAAGTGATAGTTGAACAAGTGAGGAATCCGCACCAATCATAACATTTGCCGCATCGCCCTTTGCTCTACAATCCTTTCCAGTCATCGACCCGACGACCACATTGTTCTCATAATCCTCGTGACATCTGCACAAGTAGGAGCCCTTGGTGTTGAGACACAACTGAGTGCAAGTGTTGTTGCCGGCACACTCATCGATATCAATACAGTCCTTCGGGCTTTGTGGGTCCGGACGGAATCCGTCACGACAGTGACAGTAGAAACTGTCGGTGATGTCGGTGCAGATGTGTTTGCAGCCGCCGTTGTTGCCGAATGTCTCGCAGGACGTTTTGCCACCGTGTTTCGCTGGAAATAGAGGGGGGTTTAGATTGGTAAGGTTTTTTTAGAGTTGTGTTCCATAGAACGCGTTTGCAAAATTTAGGATTTATGACATTTTTTTAATGCGAAGGTCTTTCGCACACTTGTGAATCGCGTAACTCGCCTAAAACTTAATCTTATGATTTGAAAACTATACCAACATGTAGATCTCAGCAAGTTCTATGTCTGTGACTTACTACGAGCCGTATAACGGATCGTAAGTTTGCCAAAAAGCGCAAAAATTACCAAAAAGACTTTTTAGGAATGATTACAGTAACCAAACTACAGTGACAACATTACACCGCACAATCCTCTTTGTCAGTGTAACTTGGCCACTGTCATCTGGGCTAGAGTAGATTTCTGGCACTTGTTCCCGGCCCGCGTCACATTTACAAATAGCCATCTGACCCGTTGTAGGACACAAATATGTATAGAACTCGCCGAGATCTACATTTTGGTATATTTTTGAGTTCATAAGATTGAGTTAATAGGAAGTTATGCGTCTATTTGGAATCTCAGCAAATTTTCTGCGGCTTGGTTGAGTGCGTCGCGTGTTCGCGTTCGCTCTGAGCTTCAAAATATTTGGCTCCGCAGCATTTCGGAGCCGCGACACTTCGCAACTTCGACATTTCATAGTTTCATGGTTCAAAACTTTGTAGTTTTGAAATGGCGAAGTTGCCAATTGTCGCGGAGCCTAAAACTACTTATGCGCTTTTAAATATCGGAAAACTCTAAAGTTACACTTTTTGAGGCTTAAAACTAGGTAGTGCACGTTTGCTAAGCCACATTTTTTTGAGCGATCATCAAATTTTGCGTCATTCCTTTAGATGCGCGGTCTAACTTTTACGCTGCACCCTTCACTATCGCAAAAAACAAAACTCACAACATCCAATCTCATCCGACGCATCACCACAATCATCCTTCCTATCACACGCCAATGTTCCATTCACACATCTTCCATTAGCACACTTGAACTGATCCGACGTACAATCTCCGTACTCTGAGAAGCTCGAGCACATTGACAAATGCTCATCCGACAGATCATTCTGTCCACAATCATTGACACCGTTACACAACTGAAGGATGTTCAGACAGAGACGAGAATGTGCGCAACGGAAGCGAAGGGGCGGGTCGCATTGAGCACTTCGGCATTCGGTGGATGTCTCGTCCGAGTTGTCGCCACAGTCGTTGTCTCCGTCGCACATGAATTTGCGGGGGATACACACGGAGTTGGAGCACTCGAATTCGAATGGAGAGCAAGTACGACGGGACTGAAGAAAAAGATAATATGATATTTGAAATTTTTATACAATTTTAGATTGGGTTACTTTCTGAAATTTTGGAAAAAATTGAGTTTAGACCTATTAGCGGCACTTTTTGTGAATGTCCGCGATCAGATGGAGGGGAAAAGCGACGCGAGTGGTCTTTCCCCTCCCTCTGATCGCGGACATTGGCAAAAAGTGTGGTAGACGGTCTGAACTGAGAATTTTCCAAATTTTCAACTCGATATTCAAAATGGTTGTAAAATTCTCAATCGCGTAAGATTTTGAAATTTCGGAAATTATGAGTTTTAACGGTCTGACGGGAGTGTCCGCAACCAGAACTCAAAATTTCCAAAATTTTCTGAAAAAAACGCCGCTAAGGAAGCTAGCTATGCAACTTCGCTCTATCCGACTCACCACATCATCACAATGCATCTCATCGGCCGCATTCGCACAATCCTTCTTCCTATCACACCACTTGTGCTCGGCAATACACGTTCCATCATCACACTGTCGATGTCCAGGCATACATCTTCGGAGTGTACACTGACTTTCATCCAGCCCATCACTACACTGAATCGTGCCATCGCACACCTTGGAGCCAGGGATACACTTTCCATCGTTGCACCGGAATTCGGATTCGGAGCAAGGGCGTGACGTTCCACCGCAACTTGCGTCTAATTCATCCGAGTTATCACCACAATCGTTCTCCGTGTCACACATCCAACGTCTTGGAATACACTTTCCAGTTGTCGCACATCGGAACTCTCCTACATCATCGCACGACGGACACCTCTGTTTCTCCTCATCCGAATTGTCCCGACAATCATCCTGACCATTACAGAACGCCCAGTTGGGGATGCAACGGTAGGATGTGGAGCATCGAGTCCATCCCTTCTTACACTCGATTTGAGCGCATTCTGGCGTCTCGTCGGATCCATCACCACAATCGTCGTCGTTATCGCATCGCCATGCTTTAGCGATACATTTGTTGTTATTACATCTGAACTCCTCAGCGGTACAGTTTCTGTCTGCAGACATACAAAGTGTGTCCGCTTCATCCGACCGGTCTCCACAATCATCGTCTCCATCACAAGTGAACCGTCTTGGAATGCATCTTCCAGTCGCCGCACACTTAAACATCCATGGATCACACGCCTTATCACAGTTCTGTTCATCGGATCCATCTCCACAATCATCGTTTCCATCGCAAATTTGGAATGGTCTTGTACAATTGTGGTTTGTGCATTGGAACTCGCCGACCGGGCAAATTCTTTGGCCACAAATGGATTCTCCCGGCTCATCTGATCCGTCACGGCAATCGGGTTCACCGTCGCAATACCAAAGCTTCGGAATGCATTTCGCATCGTCTCCACCGCACGCGAACTGTCTTTCGGTACAATTTGGCTCACAAGTCTTCTGATCCGTCAATAGAATAAACTGATCTGGGCAGGAACAGGTATAACCATTACCTCCGGCTCCAATCAAGCAAAGATGCGAACATCCTCCGTTATTATCCCCACATGGATTAGGGTAGGCGGGTTGTTTCATCGGATGGACGATTCTCAAGTCATTCGGAAGTTGTACGGTTTTCTTGAGGACCGTCTCGTTCTTCCCAGTCCACTTGTCACAGCGAATCACTTCTCGAAGATTCCAATCCGTCCAGTACAAGTAATCATCGAATACAACCATAGAGGACACGTGACTGGTTCGTTGAGCGGGGATATGGCGCCGTCCGTTTCCGTCGAAATCCATGAATCCGATCTCGTTGAGGTGAGCGTCTCCCCAGAATAGTCTGTCGGAGAAGTAATCGATAGCGATCGCATTCGGCCAGCCGAGATCGTGCTCCGCGAGCTTGAAGATTGGGTCTTGCAACTCCGGGGAGCCGTCTAACGCCATTCTTCCGATATAAGGCTGGAGGGACCACTCGGTGAAGAACAGGTACCCCTTTCCTGGATGAACAGCTATCGCCTTCGGTTGTTGGATTCTGTCCCTTATGAGGGTCTTGCAGAACCGCCCGTCTAGTTCACAGACTCTGATGGATCTCTCTTGACGGTTGAGCATATATAGTTTCCTGGCAACCCAGTCCACTGCGATACCCTCGGTTCCATATACATTGTGCCGGAGGACGGTTTCATAGGAGGATAGTGGGGAGTCCATTTCGTCGAGATTCACTCTTAACAGCCTCAACTTTCCTTGATCGATGAGATACGCCTTCTTCTCCGTCAAATCAATGTCTAGAGAGACGACGTTGTCGAATCCTTGAGCCGCCATCTCGTATTTGTTTCCATCCATTGAAATCTTCCGGATGTAATGTTTATTTGCGAGAAGGAAGAATGGTGTGGGTTCCATATCGACTCGTTTGCAGCTATGGTCGTCGCTGGATAGTTGGTAGCCGTCGACGCATGCGCATTTGTAGGATCCGATTTTGTCGTCGCATTTTTGACTGCACCCGGAGATTCCTTCTGGAAAAATATAGGGTTTGTTGAGTTTTCACGGTTTGATGGAAATATCCGCGATTGGAAGGAGGGGAAAGACGTCGCGCGTGGTTGACGCCCTCTCTAGGTACTTTTTGACACCGTCTTTCTCACAGAAATAGTATGTTGGCTAATTTGAAAATATGATATTTGAAATCCTTGTAAAATTTAACGCCCGTTAACGTTTTGAAATTTTGGAAAATATTGAGTTTTACCCGCATAGCGACAGTTTTTGTGAATGTCCGCGACCAGAGGGAGGGCGTCAACGGCTCGTCAGGCCTTTCCCTCCCTCTGATCGCGGACATTCACAAAAAGTGTCGGTAGATGGTCTAAACTCAACGTTCTCGAAAATTTTAAAATGCTATCCTACTAAGAATTTTACAAGGATTCCGAATATTACACTTTCCTTTTAAAAATCGCATGATATCATCTTCAAAATCACGCTATTTGTGAATGTCCCCGACCAGAGGGAGGGCGTCAACCACGCGCAAAAACGTTCCCCTCCCTCTGGTCGCGGACATCCGAAATTTTCAAAACTTTTCGAAACTCACCGAAGCACTCATTAACATTGTGACAACTCTTCTGGTCCGACACATCAATCGCGAATCCTTCATAGCAGTCACATTTGTATCCGATCTTTTGGTCAATGCATTTTTGTTCGCACAGCGGTTTTTCGGCAAGTGAACACTCATCGATGACTGAAAATGTTTAAAATGTGGTAGGGAAATCTCATAAACCGAGGCTTGGTGTCAATTTACGAAGGTACAGTACCTCTTTCGTAAATCGACACCAAACTCGAATAAGTTTTACGGAATAAAAAACGCGTAAATCAACACAAGAGCTTGTGACGATTTTTTATTTCTCTGTTGTCGATTTACGGAGCCCCCTTTCAAAAAACTCACAACAAAGCGAACTCTCATCCGATCGATCCGAACAATCAAAGTTCCTGTCGCAAACCTTCGCATCATCGATACACTCTCCAGAAGTACACTGGAATTGACTCTTCGAGCACTTTGAAGACTTCTGCCCAGCCGCCGAGTTCTTCGGACACTCCTTCTCATCCGACCCATCCTCACAATCATCATTTCCATCGCATCGCCACGAATTCGGCACACATTTGTGATTGGCGCACTGCCAGAAGTCCGGTTGACACGAGGAGTAGGTGCAGTTTGCGTGCTCATCGGAGCCATCCAGACAGTCATTATCACCATCACATTCCCACGACGCGTGGATACAGTGTTGATTGCTGCATCGGAATTCTCCCTTATTACATTCCTTCTTCTCAGTCTTGCACAGATCCGTTGACTCATCCTCGCCACCAGCGCACGTCACATCTCCATCACACAGCCATGCTCTCGGGATACACTCGTATTTCGGTTGAGCGAGCTTTGCGTTCGACGCGCAGTGGAATTCTTGGTCGGTACACGTCCTATTACCACATCCATGTCTTGTATGCTCATCGGATCCATCTCCACAATCATCTTCTCCATCGCAAATGAACGCGCGGGAGATACATTTGAGATTGTCGCACTGGAATAGATAGTCGCCGACACAAATCTTCTTGCCAGACGTGTCAGTGCAGTTGGTATGAGTCTCATCCCACCCGTCACTACAATCGTTGTCACCGTCGCACTGCCAAGTCTCCGGAATACACCTTCCTGACGGGCACCGGACATAGTGTTGGGCGCATTGCTGGTTCATGCAGAACAACTGATTCTCGTCAGCCTTATCTCCACAGTCATCGTACCCATCACACAAATCGGCGGGTTGAATACAGATATTGGTATTCGGACACCGAATCTTCACTCCTCGACAATCAATCGGCAATCCAGGACAGGTCGCCAATGACTCGTCGGACACCTGCTCATCATGACAATCATTGTGCCCATCGCAAACCTTCGTCTGGTTTATACAATGACCATTGCTACACGGGAATGTACCCTCCGCACATGACACCGCGGATGGACAATCGAGCTCGTCGGATCCATCGCCACAGTCATCGATGTGATTACACTTTTTGGCTGAGTCAATGCATCTACGATTGGTGCAGAGGTGGTAGCCATCTGGGCACGCACGTGTGTTACAGTAGTTTGGATTCTCATCCGACGCATCTGGACAGTCCGGCTTAGAATCACACGTAGCTCCAAGCAATATGCATGAGCCATCTCCACACTGGAAGTTGTACGGTGGAAGACACTCCTTGGCGGGCTCCGCGCTACTTCCTCGAAGCACACATTGAGTTGGATAATCCTTTCCAGGCTCCTGCACCAGTTCGTAGGTGTCATTGCAGGAGCATTGAACCTTGCTGGCAGCTAATCCGATATCATCAGCAATTACACTACAAAGCTGGTCACATCCTCCGTTATCCGTTTTGCAGAGCTGAGCGGTCAGCGCGTTGCACACCTGGTTCCGGGTCCTGACGTCGGTTTCACTAGCAAAGACTCGAAGAGCTCCAGGGATTCTCCTATCAGCCACCACACTCTCCAACCCGCTTCCAGATTCCTTATCGATTCTGAAGACTCCGTTGCTCAGCGGGTCGCTCATGTAGAGCCAGCGATCCCAGAGGTCCAGGGACTTTGCACGATATCCTGATGCGATGATCTTCCGGTTTTCTCCGTTGTAATCCGCGACTTCGATATTTAGACGGTTGACATCTGCCCAGTAGATCATTTGGTTTCTGAAGTCTACTGTGATAGCAGCTGGCAAGGAGATGGATTCGGAGACGATAACTTTCCGGTTTCCACCTGCTAGATTACTCCTTTCGATTCTTGGCTCGTATAATCCACCGGAAGTTTTGTATCCGGAATCCGACCAGAACAAGAGTCCGGAGCACGGATCGATGGCAAGGGCGTAGGTCCAATCTCCAGATGCAATGGTTGACAGGTGCTCTCCGGCAGTGTCGATTGCCATTACCTTTCCACCTCGTCCAGTTGTGAAATAGATCTTTTGAGTAAGCCAATCCAACTTCATATCCGAGATATGACGGATCTCCTTGGCATGTGGTTGTTTCGTGGCGCCGAACACGAGTCTTGGATTTTCAGCGTTGTTCATTGAGAACCAAGAGATGTTCACTCCAACAGGGGATTCCACTACAAAGTACACTTTCCGCAAGTTGACATCAACATCGAACGTTTGGAGATTGGTGATTTCTGGGAACGGCTCTTTCAGCGGTCTCGACGCTTTCACGTCCGGCTCGATAGCAGCATCGATGATCTTATCACCATCGGAGAACATCAAGTAGGTATCCGGCTCTTCGCAAGTTCTTCCCTTGAGCACTCCTCGAGCACACGAGCAAGTTGGTGTCTGGGTGCCCGGGGTGGCGAAGCACAATTGGGTGCATGGACTCTTTCGGAGATTGTCGGTGATCTGGCAGGGACTGGAGGATCTTGGTTGATTGGTGGACGAGAAGACAGCGACGTCTCCGATATCCTTCATGGAAGCGGCGACGGTGGTTGGGGAGAGGAGAAGTGAGGTCTGGTTAGGTTTCGAGGTGGCGCGGAACAGTTTTTCCAGCCTGTTATCCGTCCAGTACATGTTCTGCCCATGCAACGCCACACCGGCTGCCGAGGCGATATCTGCGCGGACTAGTTCAGGAGATCCTCCTGTGCTTCTAACACGGAAGATTCCATCCATCTTGGCGTCCGACCAGTAGATCATACGACTCGCCACATCCACTACTAGATCCGTGGGCTCTCCGATACCAGTAGAGACGATAACTTCCCGACGAGACCCATCCAAGAAGGATCGCTGGATGCTTGGTTTCTGTCCTTGATCCGCCCAATACAGATAGCGACCGATTGGGTCTACAGCGATGGAGGATGGTGTCTCCGTCTTCGTGGTGAGAAGAATCTTCCGGTAGGTACCGTCCAGTTTCGAGACTTCGATATTCGTCCGTTCGGCGTCATGATTGATAAAGTACATGTTATAATTGATCCAGTCGATTGCGATACTCTTAATTGTCAAGGATCCAATTGAGTCACGAATCACAGCTCTTGGCGCAGATTCTCCGATTGTGTATGCAGTGATACCCTTGTTGATTCCAGAAGCTTCTGCCACGTAGATAGTCTTCGACTCGAAATCATAGTCGACTCCGGTTATCGATAATCCACCGATCGGCTCCATAGCGACTCCCTTCGATTGGACTTCATCAATCGGGTAACCGATGACTTTGGTCTTGGTGGCGACGATGACGAAGGATTCGTCGTAAAGTTTGCAGGAGGTTGGACCATCCTTGACATATCCGTTGGCACAGGTGCAGGTGTGTTGGGCGAACATTTGTGGGATACAGATGTGAGCACAGTTTCCGTTATTGATGTGACACGGATGGCTGCTTGACGAGGCTCTTGGTTGGAGCACTTTGATGTTGGCAAGATTCTCGACGTCGCGCTTGAAATGTGTCCATTGTGGTGGTTGAGAGTCGCCGTTGATTGTGGCGACCTCGATTGAGTCGAAGGCGGAGTCGGCGTAGAAGAGACGGTCGCCGTGGAAGGCGAGACCGTTCGGTTGGCGGCCGCCGTCGCTGAGCACGTAGTGACGGTCTTGGCCATCGTAGGTGACCGAGGAGATCTGGAATAGTTTAGATGATTTTGACTCGAAATTTTCCCGAATTTCAAAACATCGCCCGATTTCTAAATTTTCAAGTTAATATTCAAAATGCGCGTAAAATACTCCAACAGGTGATTTTTTGAAATTTTTCTAAAAACTGAGTTTTTAATGCAAAAATTGTCGGTTTTTAAAGATTTTTTATCAAAAAGTTGGATTTTTCAGCATTTGTCGGTGTAGAAATGAATGGAAATTAAGTTTCTGACATTTTCTCTCGTAAAAACGCGATTTTTATAACAATTCGAGTATGTGGCGCACCTGAGAAGCGTTTTATTACAGGAAAACGACTGGCGCGTGTCCTTAATGCTGAAAATCCAATTTTTAGCCTAGAAATATTGAAAAAAACGAGCCCAGACGCGTCTCAGGCGCACCAGACACTCAACATTTGGAAATAACCGCGTTTTTATGCTCAAAAATGGCAGAAAAATGCAGTTTTCGAGTCGAAAACTTGATTTTCAGTCATTTCTAGATTTGAGAATGTTGAAAAAACCAACTTTTTGCTGAGTTCGAGCCACTTTTATCTGTAAAACAAGCCAAAAGCTTGATTTTTGGAGTAAAAAGTGCTGAAAAATGCAATTTTTCGAAAAACTTCGTGTCAGCCATTTCTAGACTTCAAAGTGGTGAAAAACCGTTTCGATTAACCCCAGATTTTTGGAAATTTTGAATTCAGAGAATTTCCCGCTTCGGAAAATGAAGACAAAATAAAAACTCACTCTTCCAGCTTTGGCTTCCGAGAAGTAGACTCTCTGATTAGTTGTATCCAGAGCGATATGATCCAACTCAGCCAAATCATTACTAGCAATCACCAACGGGTTACTTCCGTCCAATCCAGCACGAGCGACCTTCGCATCCGAAGCTCCGCCCCCTCGATCCAACCAGAACACGTATCCTTTGTCAGCATCGACAGCGATAGAGACGGGCGAGACAACTGCCGTCGGGGATTGATCGTTGGAGAGAATAACCGATCGATATTGTTTTCCACGGGTGGAAATTATTTCGATGGTCTGGGACACTTTGTTTCCGACCACCAGATTCCTTCCGTTCCAATCAAAGCCGAGACAATAGGAGTCGTCGGGCACTGCCGAGGAGAACATCTTCGTCTTGTTACCACCGTTCACGGTACTACGGTAGATTGCCGAGTCGGTAGTGATCTGAGCGAGGGTCTTCGCGTGGTTCGTGTGCTCCAGAATGAAGATTTCTTCGCTGAGCGCATCGTAGGTGACGTCGAACGCGTTGCCGAGACCGGAGAGGGGAACCATACCGGCTAGGACTGGCGTCTCGTTGGCGCTGAAAATTTGTTTTTGAAAAATGAAAAAAGGAGCACGATCCTTAAGACTTACGCTGCTTGATTCATTTCCACTCCAAATACATTTGTCTTCTGAATGATCACAAGGAATGGTTTGGCGTCATCAATGCATGTCTTTCCGGATCCATCCAATTTCTGTCCCATTGGACATTTGCAGGTGTAGGACTGAAATTTGAGCGGTTTGGGATATGAATATTTGAAATCCTTGTGAAATTTCACGTCTGGTAACGTTTCGAAATTTTGGAAAATATTGAGTTTTGAGATGATTTCCTTGGTTCTAGGTGACTGTAACCAGGATCATGATTTTCTTGGATCTGGGTTACTGTACCTAGGATCAGATTTTCAAAAATGGAGATCTAGGTTACAGTACCAAAGCTACAGGATATCCGATTTTAGGATCCGAGATACTGTACCTAGGATTAGATACTTAAAAATGAGGATCTAGGTTACTGTACCAGACCTCCAGTACATATGATTTCAGGATCCGGGTTACTGTATCTAGGATCGGATTCTCAAAAATAAAGATCTGTGTTACCGTACCACATGCTTGTCAATTCTGAGTGATAGCCGAAAATTTGAGTTTTTCGCGGGGAAAATTCAAAAACTTTAAAAATTTTCAAAAAAAATATCATTTTTGAACTGTGGCGCCAATTTACCCGGGCCTTCGGGCTTTTTTTTCAATTTTTAAAAGGAAAAACTCACATTCTTATTATTCAACAAGCAAATATGACTGCACTGGTTATTGATACACGGATTATTCTTGATCTCTGGCTGCAGAGCCGGATGGACTGCAACAACACCAAGCGCCTTGCTGAACGTATGACTCGGGTACTCCGTGGCAGTCCCGTTCGGATACTTCGGGTAGACCTGTAGTTTCTGGAGTCGCCTATCCGAGTAGTACATCATATCCTCAAAGATAGCCAAGGCATGCGGGTGCTGCACAAATTTCGATGACGACAACACTTGTGTTCTTCCGGATCCATCATAATTCACAAAATCGATAAAATCAAGTTTCGAGTCCGCAAAGTAGACACGATTGGTGGTCAAGTCCAGAGCGATAGTGTTCGGCCAGTAGATCTTGGTCTTCACAATAATCTGACGATCCGTACCGTCCATGGAAGCCCTCTCGATACATGGATTCTGTCCCCAATCCGTCCAGAACATCAATCCTTTCCTGGGGTCCACAGCGATTCCACGTGGCTGACTGATATTCTGGTGGACTAGGAGGGTACGCTTCGTGGGGTCTTCTAGATTGGCAACCTCGATTGTGTTGAGTGAAGAGTCCACCCAATACAGATTCCTGCCGACCCAATCCAACGCGATTCCTTCTGTGATATCCAGCCCGTCCGCTATGAAGACAGTGGCGTTTGTACCGTTTCGATCTGCACTTAGGATCTTTTTTTCTCGAATGTCCGACCAGTAGATTCGATTTGTTAAGCTATCCCACGCCAGTGCAATCGCATTCTCCACGATTGCTCCAAACGTGTGCCAGTTCTCCAGCTTATGGTCACTATAATAGATACGATTCCGGTTTGACACGTAGATTCGGGTATCTGCCACGTTATTCGTGACTTTGCATGTCCGCTTGTTGGCGTCCAGCTCGTATCCGTCGTCACATAAACAGGTGAATCCGTGCTTCTCGTCTTTGCATCGCTGGGAGCAACTGCTTGCATCGAGACACTCGTTTTCGGGCTCGCATTTGGTTTTGTTGACGAGCTGGAAGAGGAAAGGGGTTAGATTTTCCAAGACCCAAAAATCCAAAATTTTGAAATTTAGACCTCAATATTTTGAGTTTTCAAGCTCAAAAACTGATTCCCCGTCACTTTTTACATTGTCGTAGGGTATGACGCATTGTACGCAATAGCCGTATATAGTGTTTGCGTACAATGCGCTCTACCTTACGACACTTTGCCTAATCGTGCTGAAAAATTGGTGACCACCGTAAAAACAGGAGTAGAATCCGATTTTGGGGTAAAAGTTTTAAAATGTTGAGTCTTTAGGTTCCAAATTTTCAGGTTTTCGAGCTTCTCAATATTTTTTTCTCAAAATATCGAAAAATCAATGCGATCACTCACCTGTTCACCACTCGGACAACTACAAATCGGTCCATTCGGACTGTTGTGACACTTGAACGCGCATCCAGCACGATCCGCCGAGCACAAGTCTCTCGCACACCGTCCTCCTTCATCCGTACCACCCGGACAATGTCGTTTACCGTCGCAGAGTTGGTGAAGTGGGATACAGACTTCCGGGTTGTTCTCACAGGCGACATGTTCGAATGGACATTTTCTGGCGTTCATTGGGGTCTTGCATCCACGTTCAGCGGACTCGTCGGAGCCATCACCACAATCGTTTTCGCCGTCGCATAGCCAGTTCTGGAAAACGCAAAATTTCAACAAAATGCTCAAAATTTGAATCTAGAGCCCGAAAACTGAAGATTTCGTCAAATACGTTATGCGACCGCCTCGAGCTAGAAATTTGACTCCATGGATTACTGTATTTCCAACTTTCTGCAAACACCGCACACCCAATGTATCGAACTTTAGGGTAACTTCAGAAAACAAGTGTTCTGCATTTTGTCGTTCGGTGTTTGCACAGAATCGGGATTACAGTAACCCGGAGGTTTCCACCTAAGAAGAGAATTTCAAAATTATCGCGGATTACGGTATCATTGTTTGTCTGCATACACCTGATTTTACGAAAAAATGCAGGAAATCGTGAATTTCACTTTTCTGTGCATAGTTTCGTAAAATTTTTCTTCAAAAACCGCAAAATTTTGATCAAGAGCGCTAAAAATGGAAATTTTGCCGTATGACCAAGCAAATTTTTGGCAGAAAAGTCCGGTACGGTCATAAACGCGCCGCGACCATTTTGCTATCGGTCAAAATGTTTGTCCCTGATACTTTTGAGTTTGTAGATTCCGAACCTAAAACAAAATTTCGCGAAATCCTTCTGTAAGTCGAGTTATGACCCGTCAAACTCTTCCAACAATTAAGCGTCTCAACCGATTTAGTCATAGCTCGGCTCACAGACCGATTTAGCAGAATTTGATTTCATATTCGGAATCTACGCGCTCAAAAGTATCGTGGGTCAAATTGTTGATTTTCCTGTTAGTACGACACTCCGAAAATCCGCTTAGCGACGATTTTGAGCTATTAACACGGCACGCTTCTTACAACGGCGATTCACCAAAATTTTTTGGTTTCGGAAGAGCGCAGTTGTAATCCCCCTGTGCCCTATCTGATGACTCACATTCAATATACATCTTCCATTTCCACACTTAAACTGATCCGCCTTGCACTCTCTTCCTCTGCTACATCCGAACTTTGGCTCATCCGACCCATCATCACAATCCTGCTGACCATCACACTTCCACGACGCCGGAATGCACAGACCAGACGATTGACACTTGAACTGTTCCGATGTGCAGGTTTCCGTGGAGACTGCACAGGAGTCCTCGTCGGATCCATCTTCACAATCATTCTGTCCATCGCAGTGATTTCTCAAAGGCACACACTGACGACCGTTGGCACATCGGAATTGGAGCGCCGAGCACTGCACCGGTGGGCACCGTTCCTTGTCTTCATCGGTACCATCATAGCAATCATTATCGCCGTCACACAACCAGTAGATAGGGATGCATCTTCCATTGGCACAGGAGAATTGGTTAGCGGCGCATGTCGCGTTACCACACAGCTCGATTTTCTCATCCGAGCCATCACCACAATCATTATCACTATCACACTTCCACTGCTCCGGAATGCATCTGTGATTGTCGCACTGGAATTTCTTGGCGGCGCAGACTGGTTTCTGGCCGTCCTTACAGTACTTGACGTCCTCATCGGAATAGTCACCACAATCGTTATCACCGTCGCAACCGTATTGAGCGGGGATGCACTTTTTGGTGTTGCGACATTTGATGGTGTTCTCCGCGCATTCTGTCTCGTGGAAACATTTGTCTCCTTTCTCGTCAACTTCATCGGATTCATCCAGACAATCATTCTCACCGTCGCACTTCCACTCTTTCGGAATGCATCGCCCATTCTTGCACTGGAATTGGGTGGAGTTGGAGGTGCACAACTGCTCAATCTGCTCCGACGGGTCCTTCTGACAACTGTGATTGTTGTCCTTGTTGATTTTGAAGCCTTGACGGCACGCGCATTTTGCTTCAAGTTCGTTGGGATTCGATTCGGATGGAGTGGCGAAACAGAGTTGGGTGCATTGGGAGGCGCGGCATGGGTGCTCCCGGGAGTCGTCGGGGATTGGCTGGTTTTGGTGGGAACAGGCTTTGAGGGAGAAGATTGAGCGCTCCTGGAACAAATTTAGTTTGAAAATATGATATTTGAAAACCTTGTAAAATTTAACGTCGGGTAACTTTTTAAAATTTTTAAAATTTTGATTTTGAGATGATTTCCTTGGTTCTAGGTTACTGTACCTGAGCTCTAGGAAATCCTATTTTAGGATCCGGGTTACTGTAACTAGGATCGGATTTTAAAAGCGATTTTGTGGTAAAAACTGGTTTAAAGCTTATAGGGGGATACGACTTGTGTTTGTCTGTGTGTCCAAACGTCTCGGATTACTGTATTTCCAAAATTTGGCAAACACCGCACACCCAATGCATCAGACATTACGGTAGCTTACAGAAAACTCAAAAATCGTTGATTTTAACCTTATAAGACTGAATAATATGAACCTTTCTGTGTGTCTATATGTCCGGATGTCCAAAAATGTGAGTTTTCACCAATCTGATTTCATTTTTTACCAAAAATTTGGCTAGGATTACTGTATTTTCATTATTCTGCAAACACCGCACATCGAATGCATCAGACTTTACGGTAACTTGCAGAAAAGTGTTTGCACAGAATATAAAATACAGTAATCCTTGAGGTTTCAACCTAAGAGAAAATTTTCAAAATATCGCGGATTACGGTATCTTTGTTTGTCCGCAAGCACCGAACATCTGATTTTACGAACAAATCATAAATTTCAAGTTTCTGTGCGGATTTTCGTAAGATCTGGTACATTTTTCAGATACGGTTGTTCAATTTCTGCATACACCGAACCCCAAATGTATCAGATCTTACGACAATGTGCACAATTAAAAAAAAACTCACATCAGCTCCGAACTCTCTGATAATCTTGCTGCCACCTCCATTCTTCTTATGCACTCTTCTGATGGAATACGGTCTCTGATGAACATAATAAATGTACTCGTTCATGATCGTGATAGCAACTGGAATCGGATTGTCAATATCCAGTTTAGCCACATTCTTTCCGTCAAAGTCCATGCAGGAGATGGTTTTCAGAAGGGTGTCTCCCCAGCAGAGACGGTTGTCGGCGAAGTCGATGGCCATTTCGGATGGGCGGCCGAGTGTGGTGTTACGGATCACTTGGCAGTTGGTTCCGTCGATGTGACATCTAAAATATCAAACATTTTCCATTTAAGATGCCGTCACAAGAATCAAAAAATAAAAAAATTTTGCAAAAAATGTCAAAAATCGGCTGTCTTTGACATGTCCCCTTGGTGTCACTTTTTGTTCCACTTGTCCCAAATTATATTTATCCGGTAAATCAAAATTAGCTCTACATTTTTGTAGTTGCCAACTTTTTGATAGCTCTTCACGCTTTTGAGATATGCGTCTTCAAAGTAAGGCACCTGGGAAGAAAGACGCAGAGAAACGAGAGCGGCTGACTGTCGGCGCCTCCTCTCTTTCTCTCTCGAGCCACTACAGGTACCTTTCTTCAAAAACGCATAACTCAAAAACGTGAAAAGCTATCAAAAAGTTGTCAACTGCAAAAATGAAGCCCTGAATTTGATCTACAAGAAAAATATAAAATTGAAAAGTTTCGACAGAAAATGGCATCAGGGGGGCATGTCAAAGTTGGCTCTTTTTTTCACTTTTTTTTCTAATTCTAAGTAAAGACTCACTTATAAATAGCAGCTGGTCGCATTGCCTCAGCGTAGAACAACAATCCTTTCCATGGATGAATTACAACAGAAACTGGGTCACGGAGCTCGGTGAGCAACTGACGGCGGACCAACTCATCCGGATGAACCAATCCGGTCTCTCCGATCTTTACAACTTCCAGACTGTTACGGATGTTGTCGACATAGTAGAGTTGTTTGCTGATCCAGTCGAATGACATCGAGAAGAGTCCGTCGTTATGGGTGACGAGTACCGGTGCGGCTCCTTCTCCATCAGGGCGGATTCTGGAAGGAAAAACGGGTTTTTGAAAACGATTTTAGTTGGATTGAAAGTAAAAATTGTAGTTTCTGGAATCCACTTGAAATTCTAAACCAGGCAGTTTTTTAAAATGTTCAAAAATGTTAAGTGTCCGCGATCAGAGGACAGCGCGCGCCCTCTGATCGCGGACATTGGGGAAAACGGTCGCTAGACGGTCTTAACTCAATTTTCCCACATTTTCAAGTTGATATTCGAAATGCTCGTATAATTCTACATCGGGTAAGTTTTTGAAATTTTGGGAAATTTTGAGTTTAGACCGTTTTGCAACATGTCCCCTTGGTGTCACGCTATGTCCCACTGTCCCAAAATTATATTTTTCCAAAAGACCAGAACTAGTTCTACATTTTTGTAGTTGACAACTTTTTTATAGCTCTGCCCACTTTTGAGATATGCGCCATCAAAGTTCAGAGCCGGAGAGAAGAGACGCAGAAAAACGAGAGCGGCTGACTGCCTGCGTCTCTCCTCTCCGGCTCCAAACTTCAAAGGCGCATATCTCAAAAGCGTGAGTAGCTATCAAAAAGTTGTCAACTACAAAAATGTAGCCCTAGACTTGCTCTGTGAGAAAAATATAAATTTGGGACAAGTGGGACAAAATGTGACACCAAGGGGACATGTCAAAATTTGGCTTTTTTGAAATTCTTTTTTTGATTGATTGTGGGCATTAAACGGCAAAACGGTATTTTAATTCAGTTGTTATAGGGATTCTGTTAATTACTTAATTATTTAATTTCTCAATTACTTACCTATAAATAGTGTTATCCATAATATCCGCATAAAAGAACGAGTTTCCATGCACATCACACTCCACTTCAAAGTACATTCCAATTCTTCTTTGAGAAATCGGTGAAATCGGGAGAACCGCTTCGGCCAACGCCTTTTCGTTGATCTCCGGGAAAATACCCCTGACAATCTTATTACTGGAGAACAATAAATAGTCAATCGAGTCGATGCACCGTTTTCCGTTGACCAGCTTCTGACCGATCGGACACGCGCACTTATACCCGACACCGAATCCTCCCTGATCCTTCGACAGTATACACAATCCCTCACAATCCGCGTTGGTACACGGATTCTCAATTTTCATCGCCAGGCACTCGGACTGTCCGGGCCCCGGTTGAGCCATCGGGTGGTATGCCGAGATTCCCATTGGGAACACGTTATTCTCGGTGTTTGACCAGAGAAGTTTCGTGTCGGAGCCGAATTTCTCGACTTGGATGACGCCGAGACGAGTCCAGTCCGTCCAGTAGAGGTGTTGGTCGAAGAGGGCGAGTCCGAATGGGTGTGGGACGGTGTTCATTCCTTGTGCGACGATTCGACGGTCATTTCCCTGGAAATTTGAAAATATGGTTATATTTTATATTCTTGAGCAAGCAGCCTAGCGTTCAGAGCGTTGTATTGGTATAATGCATAGTGTGCCCATTTCCACCCGAAAATCCAAAATTTTTTGCATTAGGACCCAAAATTTGAAATTTTTAAGCTCAAAAACGAATTCTCTGTCATTTTTTACATTTATACCCGAAATTTTGAATTATTTTCGCAAAGTGTCGTGAGGTATGACGCATTGTACGCAATCACCATTTTTAGTGTTTGCGTACAATGCGCTACACCTTACGACACTTTGTCTAATCATGCTGAAAAAATGGTGACCAACGTAAAAACAGGAGTAGAATCCGATTTTGGTGTCAAAAGTTTAAATTTTGAGTTTTTAACTTCAGAATCGGACTCTCCGTCGAATTTCACACATTCGACAAAATTTTGAGCCCGATAGCTCCATTTGGTGCATGGTCTGCGGTGTTTGCGTACAATGCACCATACCTTACGACAAGTTTTCCAATTGAGCTCAAAATTGAGATCCCGACGTAAATTCACATGAAAAGTATATTGGTAACCTCAGATTTTCAAGTCTTTCACATTCCAAAAACTATTTTTTCATGAAATTTAGTACATACCTGATAATCTATCGACTCGAGTCGATCAACTTTCGGATCAACCCAATAAACCCTCTTGGCAGTGATATCGACCACGATTCCAGATACTTGATGAGTGTGAGTGCTGACCAGCGTCCGACGGTTGGTACCGTCCATGGCGGCCGCCTCGATTTTCAGTTGATTCGTGAAGAACATTTCTCTGAAAACAAGAAAAGAAACTTTTTTGGAAAATTTTGTAGACCTCCTTACCCTCTCAATGGATCCAGTGCAATGTCCAGTGGAAGAGTGAGTCCGTCGGCCAACAAGACGGTCCGTCTGTCTCCGTCATAAGAGGAGACGTCGATACGTCTGGATCCGGATTCGATGATGTAAAGAGTGTTGGTGATCCAGTCGACTGCCACGCAACGTGGGTAGACGAGCGATTTTAGGCTTAGTTTTCTAGAAAAAAAAAGTGGGATTAGTGGCTTTTAGAAAAAAAAACCGGAAAATAGGTCATTTTCAACATGTCCCCTTGGTGTCACATTGTGTCCCCATTGTCCCAAATTTATATTTTTCTGGTAGATAAAAACTAGCTCTACATTTTTGTAGTTGACAACTTTTTGATAGCTCTTTACATTTTTGAGATACGCGTCTTTAAAGCTAGGCACCTGGGAGGAGAGACACAGAGAAACGAGAGCGACTGACTGTCTGCGTCTCTCTCTCTTATTGGAGGTACCTATCTTTAAAGGCGCGTATCTCAAAATCGTAAAGAGCTATTGAAAAATTGACAACTACAAAAATATAGCCCGTTTTTTGATCTACCAGAAAACTATAAATTTGGAACAGTTGGGACATAACGTGACACCAAGGGGATATGTTAAAGTTGGGCTAATTTTCAATAAAAGCCAAAATTCGCTAAAGTTCAAACACTTATATCTCAAAAGCCTGTGCAGCAATCTAAGAATCGTCAACTGCAAAAATAGAGATCTAAATGTGATCTACCAGAAAAATATAATTTGGAACAGTTGGGACATAATGTGACACCAAGGGGACATGTCAAAGTTTAGCAATTTTTCCATTTTCACTTCACAGGGATCTCAAAATCCTGCAGAGCTACCAAACTTTAGCTAATCACTTCTAATTAAGGTAAAACTCACTTAATCTGAGAAATCTCTCCCTCATCATCCACATCTGCACTGAACGCCGAATGAGCCAGCCGATCTGTCCAGAAGATTTTCCGATCCCCATAATCGAAATCAATTCCATAAATGAATTCTCCAGACGCCAACTTCTTCACTTCCTCCTCCGGATTCTTCGGATTCAAACGATAGAGACCTTCACGTCGGGCGATGAACAGTCTCATCTTATCCGCATTATTCGACACACAGTATCCGCGCATCGTCAGATTATCCTTCCCTGGTCCGTGTTCCATTTGAAGAGTGAAACAGTCGCCGAGGCAAGAGCACGTGAATCCGGGACGGTGGTTGGCGCACAGTTGGTCACAGTAACCGAACTCGGCGCATTCGTTGATGTCGGAGCAAGTTCGGTGGAAGCGGTCGTCGAGTTTGTATCCACTTGGACATGTGCATTCACCTCCGTGTGGGGATGGGTGGCATCCGGCTTGGCATCCGAGGGATGGGCAAAGGTTTTGAGCTGGAATTTGTTATTTTTGACTCCAGAATCAGATTCTCCATCAAATTTTACATAGGTGACAAAATTTTAAGCCCGATAGCGGTGGTCATGGTGTTTGCGTACAATGCACCATACCTTACGACAATCTGCTTGATCGGGCAAATTCGACACTAAAAACTTAAAATTTTGAGTTTTTGGTTTTAGAATCGAGTTCTCCATCAAATTTTACATCAGTGACAAATTTTTCAGCTTTCTATCTCATATCGTCGTAAGGTATGGTGCATCGCAGTGGTGTTTGCGTACAAAGCCCAATACCCTACGACAATTTGTCCAATTCTGCTCAAAATTGATTTCCCGGCATAACTTTTTACGTAGAGTATATTGGTGACCTCAGATTTTCAAAATTTTGTATTGGAAAAAGTTTTTTTTTCTCATTTTCTGAAAATCCTGAACTTCAAATGCTAAAAACTTGAAACGTTCAGTTTTTATTTCCAGAATCGGATTCTCCGTCAAATTTTACATGTGTGACAAAATTTTGAGCCCGATAGCTCTATTTGGTGCATCGCCGTGGTGTTTGCGTACAATGCACTATACCTTACGACAATTTGTCTAATCAAGCCCAAAATTGATATCCCGACGTAATTTTTTACGTAGAATTTCTTGGCGGTCTTAGATTTTCAAAATTTTGGGGTTCTGAATATTGAGTTTCGGAAGAATCCCAAAAGAGACATCAAAATTTTCAGGAAAAACCCAACATTTTAGAATTTTAAGCTCAAAATCGAGTTCTCCGTCAAATTTTACATTGGTGGCAAGATTTTGAGCTTCCTATCTCAAAGTGTCGTGAAATATGGTGCATCGCCGCGGTGTTTGCGTACAATGCACCATACCTTACGACAATTTGTCCAATTGGGCTCAAAATTGATTTCCCGACATAACTTTGCATGAAAAATCTTTTGGTAATCTTAGATTTTCAAAATTTTCACATTAAAAAAATTTTTTTTTTGATTTTTCCAAAATCTTCCCCCAACTCACAGCACTGTTGCTCATCGGCTCCATCGGCACAATCCTTTGCACCATCACACAAATTCAGCTGGTCAATACAGTGTCCCGTGCCAGGACAATTCCATTTTCCCGGAGGACACCGGTATTCGCCACACTCCTCCTCATCCGAGTTATCACCACAATCATCGTAATAGTCACAACGGAATTTTCGTGGTTGGCAGCGTTTGTTCTTGCATTGAAACTCGTTGGCCGTGCATTTCTTGAATTCTGGAACCAATAAACTTGACAAATACAAAAACTTTGACCGAAATCAACCGAAATTAGGCAAAAACTTGTCAAAAATACGCTTTTTTTAACAGCTTCTAACTTTTTGAATTTCAACTCAAATTCAAAAAATTTAACATTTTCTTGTAGATAAAATCTAAATCTTCATTTTCGCAGTTGACAACTTTTTGATAGCTCCGCCCACTTTTGAGATACGCGCCTTGGAAGAAAGCCTACTTCCAGGGTGCGCGCGAGGGAGAGGGAGGGAGACGCAGAGAAGCGAGACGCCCTCCTCGTTTCGCACGCTCTTTTGCCTAAATCAGCAGCGAACTTTGACGCATTGTATCTCAAAAATGGGCGGAGCTATCAAAAAGTTGTCAACTGCAAAAATAGAGGTCTAGATTTGATCTACACAACCATATTAATTTTGTAGCATTTGGGTTATTGGGAGCCGTGTTACACAGCTTTAAAGTTAGAAATTTTTGAAGCTACAAACTATAAACTACATACCACAAGTGTCCGGCTCATCGGATCCGTCGGCACAATCCTTCGAACCATCGCATACCCACGACTTCTGGATACACTGAGTCTTATCCGCGCATCGGAATTGGTATTGGAAACAGGCGGTGTGGTTTCGGGAGCACGAATCCTAAAAAATAAGTTTTCGCGTCAAAGGCACGCCAGATGTACCGTACCTTCTCATCACTCAAATCTCGACAATCATATTTTCCATCGCATTTCTTGGTCATGTCGAAACATTGACGCCCGTCGGCACACATGAAGACGTTGGGGGAACTGCAGTCCACGGTGGAGGCCGCTGTAAAAAATATACAAATTTTAGAATTTAGGAGCGTCCGGATGTCCAGACACCTTTAAAATTACATAAAAATGCAAAAAAAGCTAAATTTTTTTCAAAAAAATCTGCTAACTTTGACATGTCCCCTTGGTGTCACATTCTGTCCCCACTGTCCCAAATTTATATTTTTCTTGTAGATCAAAAATAGGGCTACATTTTTGTTGTTGACAACTTTTTGATAGCAATTCACGTTTTTGAGATATGCGTCTTTAAAGTTTGGCACTTGGGAAGAGAGACACAGAGAAACGAGAGCGGCTGACTGCCTGCGTCTCCTCTCTTTCTCTCTTGAGCCGCTCTCCAGGCACCAATGTTCAAAGGCGCGTATCTCAAAAGCGTGCAGAGCTATTGAAAAACTTTTGACTACAAAAATGTAGCCCTGTTTTTGATCTACAAGAAAAATATAAATTAGGGACAGTTGGGACACGACAATACACCAAGGAGACATGTCAAAGTTGAGTTATTTTTGAATAAAATTCGAAAAATTGCAAAAATTCAAACGTTTATATCTCGTCACCCTTTATAGTTATCAAAAAATTGTTAACTACAAAAATGTAGCCTTGGTTTTAATCTACAAGAAAAATATGGTTTTAAAAATTCGTGTTTCAGAATTCATGCCAAGACGGGCTATTAAAGTTTGGTTTTTAAAAATTTGCGATTTTTTTTCTTTTTTCCCAAAAAAACTCACGACAATCTTTTTCATCCGATCCATCCGCACAATCCGTAATATTATCGCATCGTTGGTACTCAGCAATACACGAGACACTATGCCACGTGTACGTGTCACATTGCCATTGGTCAGATTTGCAGCCGGGATGTGCTGAAAAGTGGCTGGCCTAGAAAAAGCTAGGCCATCTTTAAAAACTTACGACAATCCTTCTCGTCCTCGCCGTCCGAACAGTCACCGGACCCGTCGCACTTCCATTCGGCACGAATGCATTTGCCGTCACTACACCGGAAGTCGTTCTCGTTGCACACTGATGAGGCGGTGTTCACTGAAGCGGAGATGATACGAGAACGGACTGATGGTGGGGAGTCGACTAAAAATATCTACATATCGATTGAAAATTTGGAAAAAAAAATGTGCGAAAACCGCGTTTTCCCAGTTAAAATTGACTGAATTTCAGTGAAAATCAATTTTTTAAGTGCCAACTTTGACAGGTTGTAACTCGGCTCCCAAGAATTCAAATGCTACAAAACTAGTATGACTGAGTAGATCAAATCTAGAACTCTATTTTTGCAGTTGACAACTTTTTGATAGCTCCGCCCACTTTTGAGATATGCACTTTTAAAGGTAACCTACTTCCAGAGTGCGCACTGGTAGAGGAAGGAGACGCAGAGAAACGAGACGCCCTCCTCGTTTCGCACGCTCTCTCACCCCTTTCCCACGCCGCCTGGGTGCCTAACTTTGACTACGTGTATCTCAAAAGTGAGAGGAGCTATCAAAAAATTGTCAACTACAAAAATAAAGATCTAGATTTGATCTACAAGAAACTGTTAAAATTTATTAACTTGAGTTGAAATTGAAAAAGTTAGAAGCAGTCAAAGTATGCTTATTTTTTGATTAACTATGATTGATTTTGGTCAATTTTTTGTATTTTTTCAAGTTTTTTTCAAGTTTTTTGTTCTAAAATTGTGTTTTTGACAGTTTTTCTTCGAAAAATCTATCAGAAATTTGGAATAATTTCATTTTTCTCCAAGTTTTTTCCCTAAAAAAGTGTTTTTGCAATTTTCCACCAATCTTTTTTTCTCATCTCAGTTTTTCAATCCCTCCAAGCTAAGCAGATTCATAAGATCACACCGCCCATCTCCACTATTCTTATTCTAAACCAATTCCCATCATCCGACACGGTGTATTGATCATCTGTGGTCAGAAAAAGAAGAAAAGGAATCCAGTTTTTTTAGGCGCCAATTTGAATGATTGTTTGAAAAAAGGAATGTAAACATGTATGTCTAAACTTGTATCAATCGGTGTTGACACCCCGTTTTCTGAGATGAAAAACAAAAAAAGCATGTGAAAACACCTACATACTTTAAGAATGTGTCACAAATAAAATTCTTCAAATTTATATTTTTCTGGTAGATCAAAACCAGGGCTACATTTTTGTAGTTGACGACTTTTTGATAGCTATTCGAGCTTTCACTGATATGCGCTGTTGAAGTTAAGCGACTTGGAGGAGAGACGCAGAGAAACGAGAGCGGCTGACTGTCTGCGTCTCCCTCCCCCTCGCTATCCACTCTCGAGGTATCAATCTTCAAAGGCGTGTATCTTAAAAGCGTGAAGAGCTATCAAAAAGTTGTCAACTACAGAAATGAAGCCCTGGTTTTGACCTACAAAAAAAATATAAATTTGATTTACTTAGAACAAAATGTGACACCAAGGGACATGTCAAAGTTGAGTTATTTTTCAATAAAAATCAAAAAATTCCAAAACTTTAAACTGTTATATCTCGACACACTTAACCGGTATCAAAAAGTTGTCAACTACAAAAATGTAGGCCTAGTTTCGATCTACCAGAAAAATATAAATTTGGTACATTTGGGACATGACGTGACATCAAGGGGACATGAAGATAGTCGATTATGAGAAAACATTTTCCGACTTTTAATGAAATTTTCAGGGGTCAGGACGTATCTTTAAAAAAAATCAAGTTGTCCGGATGGTAAAAACGCTCAAAGTTAAGGAAAAAAGTCTGTAATTATTTAAAAACTGAAAAAAAACCAACTTATTTTTTAATTTTCGTTTTTACCTCAACTTGAATAGAGATTTCAAAGAAAGTGAAAAATTATCTCTGTCTGTCTGTCTGTATATCTGTCCGGATGTCCAAAAAGCCATTCTCATTCTCATTCTTCCGTCTATCCGGATGTCCGTCTATCTGTCTGTCCAGATGTCCGATCCCTCATTCCCCCTCCCCCTTCCTCAAAAGGTGTGAAAATCCCCCTCAACGAACAATGTCAATTAGTGTTTTTCTCCGTTCCCTCTCTCTGCGTCTCTCTCTCTCTCATTCTCGTCTCGAATATTATCATATTTGTTCACTTTTGTTGTTCTAACTCTGACCATTCCCCCCTCCCTTCTTCTTCAATTGAGACACTATTTGTGCTATGAGGTGTGCGGCGGAGCCGACGCGTGCAGCAGAACAAAAGTGCGCTCACGAAGAAGAAGAAGCAAGAATCTCTGAGAGAGAGAGAGAACAATTTAACAGAGAAAAAGTAGAAAAAACACAGTGGAGTGACCTTTTCTTGACAAGGAAATCAGAAAAAAGTCAGAGAATTTGAAAAGTTTGATAGATTTTACCGTCAAAAAACACAATATTCAACTAACCAACTTGAAAACAGAAAAAAAATTCAACCAAAACCAACCAAAATTAGCTAAAAACTAATAAAAACATACGTCTGTTTTGGCAATTTCTAACTTTTTGTCATTTGACCGATATTCAAAAATTTTAACATTTTCTTGTAGATTAAGTCTAGGGCTACATTTTTGTAGTTGACAACTTTTTGATAGCTATTAGCGCTTTTGAGATATAAGCGTTTGAAGTTAGGCGTCATTGGCGGAGAGAGGGAGAGAGACGCAGACAGTCAGCCACTCTCGTTTCTCTGCGTCTCTCCTCCAAGTCGTTTGTCTTTAAAGGCGCATATCTCAAAAGCGTGAATAGCTATCAAAAAGTTGTCAACTACAAAAATGTAGCCCTGTTTTTGAACTACAGGAAAAATATAAATTGGGGATATTTGAGACAAAATGTGACACCAAGGGGACATGTCAAAGTTGTGAGATTTTTACTGAAAACCAAAAATTTTATAAATTTCAAACACTAGTATCTGAAAAGTGAGCGGAGTTATCAAAAAGTTGTCAACTACAAAAATGTAGCTCTGGATAAGATCTACCAGAAAAATACAAATTTAAAAGACTTGGGACAAAACGTAACATTGAGAGGACATGTCGAAATTAATTCTTTTTTTTTTAATTTTTTCAACAAGTACAGCGCCGCTTTTTTAGATGTATTTCATGCAATTTTAACTCTTGTTTCCAATTTTTGAAACCATTTTTCCATTCAAATCCACAAAAACTCACCTTGTATCGAGTGAAACGACGATGACGCCGCTGCTGCCTGTTGCCGTGTACTCGAATTGACTTCTGCCACGGCAAGAATCGCCGTGAAAATGAGAAACCTGAGAATCATCGTCTTCTTCCTTTTCTTTGGATTTAGACTGTGTGATTCATTGGGAGATAGAAATTATATGATTAAAATAAAGAAATATAGAAATCTGGGGGGAATAAATATAGTTGTAGTTGTTGTAGTGCAGAGGAATATAGAGGCTGGGCCTGGAAAAATTGGAATTTAATTGAAAAATTAGTGAAAATTATGAAAAATTATGGAAAAGACGATAATAGTACTTTAGGAAGTGGTTACAGTAGAAAAAAATAGGAAACGAATTTCAGAAATTTTCAAAATTTTTAGCTATCAAGTAAGTTACCTTAGAAAGTGGTAAGAGTAGGAAAAAATGAAAAGAAATTGTGACATGGCCTAGAAACCCAAAACTTTAAAAGTTGCATAATAGTGATGGTACCTCGGTGGCCTAGGTTATCAAATTTTGGGTTTCGCGGCCACTAGAGACACTAGAAATGAGAAAAAGGTTTTTCCACCGAAAATTCCGAATTTTGGGGCTTCCAGGCTATCGAAATAGTAAAAATGACAAAGAAACCGGTCCAGGATGAAGTTTTAGCTTTAGGCAATACCGTACTACACGAGGAAAAAAACTGAAAGCCTAGAATCTGAAGATTTGAGTTTCTAGGCCATCCTTACGCTCAAAATTCGAAAAAACCGCTTTAAACCCCAAAAAAGCTACATATGATGCTCCTAGGTTGCCAAAATTGAATAATTCACTAAAAACTACCCTAAGCACAAGTTTATGACCTAAAAACCAAATTTTGGGTATCTTTTGGTAATCTGCGCCACGAACTCTCAAAACCAGTAAAACTTCCTTAGACACTTTACTGTTAGACACCTCAGACCTCAGGTACCTTAGACAAGTTTAGCTAGATATGGCCTAAAAAACCAAATTCATGGAAATCTAGACCACGGTAGGTTCTCGACTCCCCAAAATTTGGTTTTCTAGGCCACGAACACTTAAAAACCTTGCAAAATGTATTAAAGTGAAGAAGAAAGTAAATTTTTACCGTGTTTTAGCACCTTTTGACATTTAGAAGTGTTCGTGGCCTAGAAAACCAAATATGTAAAAAACTAGGCCTTCTCGAACGGCCTAATTCATCAAAATTTGGTTTTCTAGGTCATTAAGATACTAAGACTCTACGTAAAAATACGGTCAGAAATACGGGTTCAAAGTAAAATTCTGAAAAATGAGGTGACAAAAAATAGACAAAAAATTTCAGATAACAAGAAAGAGATCACACGATACACCTGCACCACCTATCACATCACAAGACTTCAGAATATTCTCGAAATTACAAATCAATCAATAAATAAATTTTAGGAGAATTGGTTGGAGATAAGAAATAGGGAGTGATCACGAGAGAGAATCATTTTTCCTCTTTTGGGGGTCTTCTGTTATCCTCCTCCTCCGACGGTCAACCTGTTCGGTGGGGGGGGGGACTGACATCGAATGACTGTCCATTCCCCCACCTTCAGATGGAAAGGGGGGGTGATTATGAGTGATTAATGGGTGTGTATGGATACTGATATGGTTTGATCTACAGAATTTCAGATTATACATACACACACGTCATTGTGTTATGAAATACAACGAAATGGGAAATTTGACGGAAAAAAAAACGTAAGTGGCCTTGTTGGTCAAAATTAAGGCTCATGATGAGTGAACCGTAGCAAAAATTGTATCCATAAAAAGCTTAGGTCCTAAGGAATCTAAAACTGTTTTCAGATTTTGGTTAGCGTCAAAAGTGAGCGAGTTACAAGGTTTTAAAGCTCAAAAATAGTACTTTTTGCTAGAAAAAGTCTTGAGCGCCTGGAGGGAGGAATGATCATGAATGAACCTTGGCAAAAAATTATATGTCTAGAAAGCTTAGGTTACAGAGATTTTGGAACTGTTTTCAGAAATTAGTTAGTATCAAAACTGACAGAGTTACAAGGTTCTTAATGCTCAAAAACAGCATTTTTGCTACACAAAGCCTAGTCAGTAAGGTTTTGAGCGTAGTCTTAGGATGTTTGGTCTCAGGGTCAAAAACAGAGATTACAGTTTCGGATGGGTACTCAAGACTATTGATTACGGTAACGTTCAAGAGCAAAAGATCAGAAAATTCAAAAAAGGCTAGACTGCTGTGAGCCTCTAGTTCTAAAATAGGAGGTCTGGTGAGGAAAGAAGAGGAAAAATAAACTTTGGATTAGTACGTACGTTCTTAGAGGGGAAAGGGACAGAAAACAAAAACTGGACAGTCTTGTCAAAAAATAATCGTCATGTAAAGAAATACTGATATCACTTTGAAGCTGAAAACATGTGGGGGATTCTGAATAAGTTGTCAGATTTTGGCGAAGCTTGGGACTTTTTCATGAGAGCATCAGACAGGGAGAGCGACTTGGCGTATAGCTTGTAAAATTGTTTTGAAATAGGTTAATTAGAAGTGTCGAAGCTAGGATCTGGCGGAATGGCTCATGAGTGGACCCTAGAAAATGTTACATGTCTAGAAAGCTTGTGTTACAGAGATTTTGAAACGATTTTTAGAAACGGTTAGCCTCAAAACTGGCCGAATTACTCGCCTTTAGAGTTTGAAACTTTTGGCTCATACTGCAGCCGATCAGAAGTGAGTACACTAAATTAACGTTTTTCTTATTCAGGAATGACAATTTATCCATTTTTACGGTCTCTAACCGTCCTGGTTTTTAAAAACTCAAAAATGTCTTTCAAATATCAAATTTTTAGAAAAAGCGGAAAAAAATAAGTCTCAAAACGTTGAAAACTAAATTTTTTGCTAGAAACGATAAAAACTGACGACTCACAGCCTTCTTTTCAGTGAAAAGCTCCATGGCTAAAATTTTTGAACCAGAATCCTAAAATGTTAGTTCGGGTGTTTAAAATTACCTAGAAATTAACTGGTCAGAATCAAGTTAAAACGTTTCCAGAAGGTTCTGAGCATATTAGTCTAAAAACTGAGAATATTCTGGGCGCTTTTACTACTAAATGACAATGAGAAAAAATATAAAAATCGGGTTTCAGACTAGAGACCGCATGTGTACCTACAGTACACCTCCCCCTATTTCACACTTGTCAAAATTTAACAGTACAACCATCAATTAATCACTAAAACTGTAAAAAAGTGGAAAAAGTACAAAACTTCCATCCAAAAGTGTCTTCTTCATCCCATAGATGGGGGGAAACGAGAAGACGTTATAGGCGGCCGTCGGACGGTTAGGACAAGACGGATTGAAAACAGGTTTGGGACGAAGAGAGAGAGAGTGTCCAAATAGTGAGAGGATTAGAGAAATAGAGAACAATCGAGAAGAAGATGTTAGGAGATGGGGGGATTCAGTTGTGGTGATAAGGGTAAGGGGGAATTTTGGAAAATTTCCAAATTTTCTACAAAACGAACAAAAAAATATGCTCTAAGACACTCTCACAGCCGTCTCAGGTTAACCCCTTACCCCCCAAAATGACAAAAGGACAAATAGAATGGGGTGGGAGGGGGCGCGGAGCACACTCCGCTTTTGTTCCGCAATGAGAGTTTTCGAGTGAGAGAGAGACGGATGGAGAGACGCAGACAGTGCTTAATAGTGTTAGTGAAAATGATTGGGGAAAGGGGGGGGGAGGGATAAGAGGAGTGGAGGAGGAGGTGGACAGAAAAAAAACAGTCCTTGTCGAGAAAGGGATTGGGGGATTGGGATCTGTTGTGTCTTTAGGATCCGGCATACTGTAGCCGGTGGTTGGTCCAAGAACAGCGGTGTGAATATATAGAGAGTTTATTCGGGGATAAACTAATACAGAAACAGTAGTCAATAATGGGGGTGTGAATCAGGAAGAAGCTGAACGAGGGATGTCAGTTCCTTATATAGGGAAGTCTGACCAAACTATAAACAATGTGAAAGAGAGACGCGCAGATAGACCAATGTGCGCGCTCTTACTTGAGGTAGATCAAACCTAGAACTTATGCATGCGAGCCTAGAATGTAACACCTCCCTTTTTAAGATGAAGACAATGTAACAATAAAACGGGGGAGCCTAGAGAAAACTTAACTACTGAGAAAGGGGGAATTTAACTAACGGTAAGATTTCAAAGATGGGTTGATAATAAGTTTTGAAGGGGATTTAGCATTCCTAGTCGATTTACGAAGTTGCTGCGGAGGTGGTGTTCTCGGTTTGACAGGAGTTTTCGCTTTGGGTGAAGAGTTGCCAGTGAAGTTGTCCGGGCGTGTAGTGGAGCTTGGCATAAAATCCATGAGATCCAACGTGTCCAGTGGAATATCCTTCATCGGTTCATCCCGTCTGCGAAGTTGATTTGAGTGGCGGATCCAGGTGGTGTCGTTGACCGAGACTTTGTAGAGTGTCTTTCCGATACGGCGTTGGATAGTACCTGGAATCCATGTGGTAGTATTTATGTTTCGGTAATCCTTAACATAAACCTTTTCATCCTTCTGGAAGTTGTGTGGACGAGCACCATGCTGCTTGTTGAACTGCTCTTCCATCTCTGTATCGTACGAGACGGTGAGTTGATCGTTGGGGAGTAGTTGATCCAAGTAGGTGCGGATCTTTCGACCAAGGAAGTTCTCAGCAGGTGTTGAGCCATTCAGACTGGCTGTGCAAGGTGTAGAGCGGTAACTCTGAAGGAACAAATACAAGGCGGTATCTGTAGTTCCCTCCCCTTTTAACTTGCCTAATGCCCTTTTCAGGGTATCCACAAATCGTTCCGCCTGGCCATTCGACTGAGGATGGAATGGTGGAGCTCGAGTATGACGAATTCCTCGTTGTATGCAGAATTCGGCAAACTGTGTCGATGTGAACTGAGTTCCGTTATCAGAAACCAAAGTTTCTGGATCTCCAAATTGTGCAAAGAGTTTGCGCAGGATGTTGATAGTAGCTGTGGTAGTGATTGATGAAGTTGGAACCACTTCCGGCCATTTTGAGTAGGCATCTACTATCACCAGAAAATATGTACCGTCAATGGGACCAGCGTAGTCGATGTGTACGCGTTGCCAGGGAGCAGTAGAAATTGGCCAGGAGCAGAGTGTGTTCTTGACAGGGTCTTTTGCAACTGCGGCACATTGATCACAACTTCTGACAATATTCTCGATATCCTTGTCAATGGATGGCCAGTATACGAGGGTGCGAGCCAACTGTTTCATCCTCACTATTCCTGGGTGAGCCCGATGGAGCATCTTGAGCACACGAGATCGGAGTGATGTGGGGATGACAATTCGATCATTGAACATGAGACAGTCCGACACGATTGATAGTTGGTCACGTCGATTGTGAAAAAGAAAGATTTGTGAATTTTTGTCAATGACTTTTGGCCACGAACCTGAGATCGTGTATTGGAACACGTCGACCAGAAGTTTGTCCTTTTTGGAGCAGGATCGTACCATATCTGCTGTCACTGGTAGTTGATCACACGAGCTGACCAAATTGGTCACGACTTCAGATTCGATTTGAGCAATGACACGATCCTCACACTCTTTTTGCTGAACTTGCTCTGCAATTAGCCTTGAGAAAGCGTCGGCTTGTCCGAAATCGTGAGTATTGATGTACTCAATATTGAAATCGTAGTTGAGCAAGATGATTCCCCAGCGTTGGAGCCGGTTTGCACTGTACACAGGAATCCCTTTCTTTTCGCCAAAGATGGAAAGAAGAGGTTTGTGGTCAGTTCGTAGTGTGAAGTGTCGACCATGAATGAATCGATGGAACTTGGTGACGGCAGTGATGAGTCCAAAGGCCTCCTTCTCAATCTGGCTGTAGTTACGCTGAGGAGCAGTGAGAGCCTTGCTGATGTGGTAGATGGCCTTCTCGGAGCCATCCGGAAATCGATGTGAAATAACAGCACCTATTCCGTACTGAGAAGCGTCAGCTGCGACGATGATTGGAAGCTTCGGATCGTAGTGTGTGAGCAACAGATCCGACTGGAGAATCTGCTTGATGTGATCAAAAGCATTTTGACACTGAGCCGTCCATTTGAACTCGACATCCTTTTTGGTGAGAGCATCCAGTGGAGGACGCAGTTTGAAGAGTTCCTTGACGAATGAGCCATAAAACTGAATGAGTCCGAGGAAAGATCGGACTTGACTCTCATTTTGTGGAACTGGCATGTGTCGAATTGCAGAAACTTTTTCTGGATCCGGTCGGCGTCCATCTTTGTCAATGATGAACCCAAGAAAAGTTATTTTTGGACTTAGAAAAGTGCATTTCTCTATCCTTACGCGAAATCCAAAGTCTTGAATTCGACTCATCACAGTTTTGAGTCGCTGATTGTGTTCTGCCACTGATGAACCCGTGATTATGATGTCATCGAGATAGGCTGCCACTCCATCCAACCCAGAAGTCATGGAATCCATAATCTGTTGGAAAGATCCTGGAGCTGACTTGACGCCGAATGGGAGTCTATTGTAGCGATACAGTCCACGATGTGTGTTGATGCAGAGCATCTGCTTGGCTTGCTCATCAACTTCTATCTGTAAATACGCTTCGGCGAGATCAATCTGCGAAAAGTACTTCCCACCGTTTAGAGTTGAGAAAATATCATCTGCCGTTGGTAATGGATGTTGATGCTGCTGGATGGCATCGTTCAATCCTGTGGAGAAATCTGCACACATGCGAAGTGATCCATTCTTCTTTTTGACCAGCACGATCGGAGCTGCCCATTCCGAATGATCGACTGGTGAGATGACACCTGCTTGTTGTAGACGTTCCAGTTCATCGGCTACTGTAGTTAGTGCTGCGTATGGAACAGGTCGAGCTTTCCGGAACACTGGTTGTGCCTCCGGTTTTGGTAGAAGAGACGCTTTGGTTTTGGTACAAAAACCGAGTCCTGGCTGGAAAACGGGGTTGAATTCCTTCTCCAAATCAATCTTCAGCTGTTCACGACTGTCGTCCAGGTAGTTGCATGCTGATCCGACCTCAGAACGTACTGCGTTGATTTGGTTGTTGTTGTTGAGTATTTGCCAGAGTTTTGTATCCTTAGATATCCAATCGGTTCCTAAAAGTGTACCTGTCTCCGCTACATGAGCCTCTCCAGTTGCTGAATTCCCGTTAATGATGAAATTGCACTGGAATGATCCTTTTACAGCTATCGGTTGATGGTTAGCCGATTTGACCTTGATCGAGGGTGCCCGAAGTTGTGGACGACCCAACCGATTCCAGTCCTTTATGCTGAGCAACGTGACGTCAGCACCGGTATCCAGTTGCATTTGAACCTTTTTGCCGTTGATTGTGATGGTACGGTAGATTCGACTGGATCCCGCAGTTGAAGCGGTGGAGATGACCACTGATCTGACCTTCTTGTTGAATTTAGAAGTGTCTCGCTGCTTGGATCTGCAATATTTTGCAATATGCCCGTTCTTATTACAGTGAGAGCATGTGACCTTTTTACTGCATTCCTTAGCCCAATGACTACCTCCACACTTGTAGCATGGTGAAGGTGGAGCTTTCTGTGGTTTGTCCCTTTTGATTTTGTTGTGTATGGCGTTGATCTCGTTCGACACGTCTTCCACTTTTGACACACATTTCGAGTCTGCTCGGACGTCAAGAAGGCGCTTGATGTCCTGTTCCAATTCGAGAAGTGTGCTATTTGGCTTTGTTTCCATCACTTGTAACGCTTTGGTGCGGATATCCGAGTAGGAGTTGTCCCGGAGCCCATTTATCCAGACCATGCAGCAGATCTGGTCATCCGTCATCGTTTTGAATTCTGATGACGTGAAACGACGGAGCACGAGTCCTGTGTATTCCTCTATTGCTGAACCATTGTACTCTGTTCGGAGAAAATCTTGTCGTTTCCGGAAGATCGAGCTTGTTGACTTGAACGTCTCCTTGAGTTTCGGAACAAGATCGGTGAACTCGAGTGCATTTGGGAGAGTTGGTAGAATACGATTTGCAAAATGAGAATACTCTTTTGCGTTTAGTTTAGATAGAACTAACCGTGCTTTGGCATCATCTTTGAGAGATGCTCCGTCCTTAGTGATGAAGTCCTCATAGCGGTTGTACCACGAGTCGAACGTCTTGTCCTCCTCTGGTTCATACGTGAACATCGGAATCCGGGTTGAGAGAGATTCCACAAGTTGGCTACTTGCGTTGGTGACTGATGAAGACGCTGTGGCAGTTCCCGTAGCTTGAGCCATCTTAGTGAAGACTTCGACCAGTGAAGATATCTGTCTTGTGAGATCCGCCATTGCCATAGCCTGATCGCCAGTTGTTGTGTCTTTAGGATCCGGCATACTGTAGCCGGTGGTTGGTCCAAGAACAGCGGTGTGAATATATAGAGAGTTTATTCGGGGATAAACTAATACAGAAACAGTAGTCAATAATGGGGGTGTGAATCAGGAAGAAGCTGAACGAGGGATGTCAGTTCCTTATATAGGGAAGTCTGACCAAACTATAAACAATGTGAAAGAGAGACGCGCAGATAGACCAATGTGCGCGCTCTTACTTGAGGTAGATCAAACCTAGAACTTATGCATGCGAGCCTAGAATGTAACAGGATCAAAGTCGAAAAATCAAAAAAAGGGGATAAAGTTCCAAGGATTTTTGGATGAGGTGTCTGGCGGGACTTGAAGTACAGGCATATTGGTCTTTAAAATGGTAAAATTGACTATGCCTATTTTTTGGACGCTAATGATTCGGAGATGGTCCGGACCAAAGCTGTCAGAAATCGCGGCCGGCCGTGAAGGGCCGCGGACGGCCGCGGCTTTTTCTTGAAATCTTCAAACAGCCGCGGTTTTCTATGGTTTCAAGGGAAAACATGACTTGATATACTTTTGACTTTTTCGTACCAATTTGACAACCAGCACTATTTTGGGCCGTCTGCGACTGTTTGAGATTTTCAAGAAAAAGCCGCGGCCAGCCGTACGACAGCTTTGGTCCGGACGAAGTTTTGAAAAAAAAACGGCAAAATGAGGATTTTTACGTTCTGAGCTTGTGCCGACATCGGCCGGCGCGTAATTTGCTTCAAACTCAATCTTATGAGCTGAAAAATATACCAAAGTGTAGATCTCGGCGAGTTCTGTCTTTCTGATAAAATACATGACTATTTGTTACTGTACCGCCGGCCGGGAAAACACAAAAATGGCCAAAAATATCGTTCTAGCCCGGACTGTAGCAAATCACTGACATAGGCCTCGCTGAGATACACGTTTTGGTATTTTTTTGGGCTCGATATATAAAAATGTCAACAAAAAAAACGATAAAGGAACATTTGAAAATTCAAGTTCTTTAGTGATGAGGGTTATGTAGGGTGTCTAAGGACCCAAACATCGTTTGAGTCTTCCGCTTTTAGTGGTGATTGCTTATCAGATGTTGTATTTTAATATCGGGTTAAACCTGACTAAAACCATACTTGTCATTTGACCGGGGAATTACCTAAAACTGTCAATTCACTCACTCGAATTATAGCTCAAAATGCTCCAAAAACTTCTTTTCAAAAATTACTGCTGAAAAATCATGTTTTTTGGGAAAAAAAATCGCTTCACCCGGAATGGACCGGGTTGGCAAAATCTTGAACTTCAAATTTATAGAAAATGTTGAACTTGAATTCATGGCCCTGAACTTAAATTATGTGTTGCACATTAAACAAAAAAAGAGCAAAAATTGTAGAAATTGCCAAAGACGGAAACCAAAAGAGTTCATTGATTGAAATTTACCGATGATCAGAAAAACGCTCACTACAAGTTTTACATTTTATCTTTTCCCAAAATCATAAGCTCACAATAAAAACGGACGGTTCCTAAAATATCATGTTTAAATGAAACATCAAGTTCATAGATACACATATGTTAGTGGTGACCATGTGTGTGGTCTATGGATGATTTCCCATTCTAAACCTGTTCAATTCCATTGCAACAACACAAATCAATCAGCGATAATCAAAAATTTTCGATCAAAAAATTGTTTTGAGTGATCCAAGTGGTCTGTTTCAACCTTTGACCATTTTTTTTTATTAAAACATGTCTAAACGCGCCCCAGGCGCGCCAGAAACGTTAATTTGTAGGTTTTGTGTTAACTAACCAGTTGTTTTCAGAGCATTGCTTAAAAATAACAAAAATCAGCGTACAATTTGCCAATTCGCGCCGCAGGCGCGCCAGACTGTGCCTAAACTGAAGTTTACGGGTTTTCGATCAATTTATGGGTAATTTTCAGAAAATTTCGATGTTCTTGTGGAAAATAGCTTGAAATTTACAGAAATCTGACAATTTTTTTTTAAACTTGGCACAGTGCCAAATTCAAGTACCTCAAAAAATTCGCGCCCGAGGCGCGCCTGATCGTGTTATTTCTTCCGAAAAGACGATTTGGAGTCAGTTGACCGTGAAATTCGAATGAATTAGACATATTTATAGGGAATACAAGTTTTTTGGAGGTCTTCAAAAAATTTGGAAAAATTTTAAATTTTCAAAAAATGAAAAAAAACTTTTTTTTGAAAATTAAAATTTTTGTGTGTTATTTAGTAAATCGCAAATCGTGATTCCAAATAAAGCGATTAAACACCTCACTCTTTGTCCTAAATTGTTGGAAAATCGACAGAGACGAAGACAACAAATTGGGTAATCTTGGCTAATTTGGGGAAGAAGAGACCGAAGGGAAGGTCAAATAGGCAGAAAAATAGGGAACCTTTTTTGCTTTTTTGTAGGTAGACACAAGAGGAACATGACACAAAACAATACTGTTTTTTTTTTAAATTTTGAGAAAAAAATTTCAAAAAAATTAATTGGGCCCCACTGAAAAATCCCGCTTTTCCCCCGCCACCTCTACGCCCTCGCCTCCCCTCCGTTTTAACTGTGGGCGTGGCGCAGCGGTCTAAGGCGGCGCGCTGCACCCCACGCTACCCAAGTTCGGTTTTACCCTCCGCCCCAATCATTTTTTTATTTTTTACTCCGGTAGTAAATCAATATCTCGAGGCCACCCGATAGATGATACTGTCAGATAACGCATCCCCCACACCACCACATGGATACAGGCGGTCTGCCATTGGATCTGATTGCTATCTATATGAAAACGAGTAGTGGTCGTGTGGAGAGATCTACAGACCAAATGCCCTTCGCTTCTTTTTTTTATTTGTTCGAAACGAAACGATGTGTATTGTGGAAGGAGGGGGGGATGGGGATGGATGCGATTTGGATGCGGTTTCTGTGATAATGAGCGACGGAAATAGGACAAGAACTACAAGGAGAGTGATTCAGGATTCAGAGGGGGGAAGGGTGATAAGGAGACGATTTTTTGTAAAAAAGTTGAAAGATTACAGGGATTGATAATATGTCAACAAAAACATTAACAAAAAAAGCTTTGACGAAAAAAAAATTTTCAAAAATTTTGATTTTTCAAAAAAAATGCCCTAACTTTGACTGTACCTAACTTTTGCAGAATTTATCCAAGCTTATAAATTTTATATGCATTTTGTAGATCAAAATCAGGACTCCATTTTTGTAGTTAAATGTTTACTGATAACTCTGCAGGTTCTTGAGATATGCGTTTTTAAAAATTGCTTGCAAACTCAAAACGGGAAAAAAGTTGTGTTACTAAAACTGTTATATCCCAAACCCCTGCAAACCTAATGAAAAATTGCTAACTACAAAAATATAGCCCTGGATTTGATCTACAAAATGATAGTAAAATTTTCAGAATTGAATTGAAGTTTACAAAGTTACAAATAGTCAAATTTTGTGAATTTTTAATTTTCACAAAAATATTTTTTTAAGTTTTTAAAAATATCAAATTTTTGAACTCTAAATGACTAAATAATGGTAAAAACTAATTTTGAGTGTTTTAAAGCCTAAAAACACTCAAAAACCCAATACGATTCCGCTAGAACCCTAGGAGGTACACGTGGCCTAGCTTTTTCCAGTTCCTAACTCAATTTTTTCAATTTTTCGTGTGTTTTTTGCTTATTTAAAACCTCTAACTTCCACAAAATATAAAACTTCTAAAAACTTCTAAAAAAACAACTGAAACTAAAACTAACCCACCATTCCAATTCCCCCCTCTCGAGGTCATCAGAATCCGGTTACCCCCCATTTTACACTATTATTATTATTATGGTTGTTTATTTTGTTGAAATTGAAAAGGGGCAGTATGGAACAGGTCTCAAATTCAAAAAATTTGATGATTTTACCACTAAATTGAAGAAAAAAAGAAAACAAAAAAAGTGGGTCGCGGGGGGAAAAGTCGAACCCGGGTAGCGCGGCGTGACGCGTCGCAGCGCTATCCCCTCGACCACACGGACACAATTTGAAGCGGTGGCACAGGTGGTACAGGTGCACGGGGAGCCTCGGGATTTTTCAGAGGGCCCCAAACATTTTTTAAACCAATTTTTTCAAAAAAAAAAAAGGAAAAGCGGAAGTTTTCAACACAATAGGAGATGAGGAGACACAACAAACGGTATATCGGAAGGAGAAGAGGTGACGGGAGGGCCGACGTGATATGCGCGACCCAGTTAAGGACGGATCGACCAGAGACATGAGAGGGAAGAGAGAATGAGAAGACGGGCGGTCGATTGCGCAGGAGGCAGAAGACGTCGTCCTTTATCGTTTATCGCGACGTTCTCATCAATCCATCCCGCCCTCTCTCTCATCGTTCCAGTAGACCGTACTGATGGATTGGGCAGAGAGATATGGGGGGACCCTGTCTTTGAAGACGCGCCGGAGGCACGCCAGACGAGGGTTTTGATTTTGACAGGTTTGGATAACCAGGGACCTAGAAATGATATGATATCAGTTCCTGAATCTTAACTCTGAGAAAACAAAAAAAAATCTCAAGAAATCAAAAGAAGACAAACTCGGGGGTATTTGAGATTTTGAGATCCCATCTTGGTCTTGGTATCTTGCAAATTGTCCCAAAATTATATTTTTCTGGTAGATCAAATTTTGGGCTACATTTTTGTAGTTGACAACTTTTTAATAGCTCATCAAGCTGTTGACATACATGCGTTTGAAGATTTCAAATGTTCGAGATTTGGTTAAAAATCGACTAGTTTTGACATGTCACCTTGGTGTCACATCATGTCCCACTTGTCCCAAATTTATATTGTACCGGTAGATCAAAACAAGGGCTACATTTTTGTAGTTGACAACTTTTCGATATCTATTCCCGCTTTTGAGATATGCGCCTTTAAATGTGTGTAGTTATTTATTTTCAGCCAAAAAGTTGTCTAACTTTGTCACGTCCCCTTGGTGTCACATTTTGTTCCAACCGTTCCAAATTTATATTTTTCTGGTAGATCAAATCCAGCGCTACATTTTTGTGATTGACAACTTTTTGATAGCTCCGCCGACTTTTGAGATATGTGGCTTTAAAGAAAGCTTTCTAAAAATGGTACAGCGCGCTCTATGTACTCCGGCTATCTTTAAAGGCGCATATCTCAAAAGTGCGGAACTGTCAAAAAATTGTCAATTACAAAAATAAAGCCCCTTTTTTTATCTACATAACCAATATATCTTTGTACAATAATTTCCTGAGGGGTCTTTGGCGTGATGTCAATTTTTCAAAAAATTCTCAAAAAAAAAATTTTGCTCAATTTTTTTGTAAAAACCAAAAAATGTATTTATTTAATTACATAATTAGTGTTATCACCCTAACAGCATGTGTCCCACACGATTGCGATTCCTCCTTATATAATGTTGGAGGGCTCGAATTCTCTGGTGACGTCGTGTGCGTGTCTCGATGAATTCCTTGGCGACGGCGTCTCGGCCGGCACGGTTTTTTAGGAGCTGCAAGATTTAATATTTTGATTTTTTTTGAAAAATCGCGCCAACGTCACGCCAGCTACCTGATAAAAAACATTATTCTGATCCGAGTAGTCATTCGGCAAGAGAGGAACTTGAAGCCGCTGCGTTGGCTTCTCTTCTGAAGCCTGTGGCACCGAATGGAGGCTTATGAAGCCACGCCCCACTAGACGGTCGATGAATCTGAAAAAAAGTCTGTCTGTGTGTCTGTGTGTCCTTATATACCTTTCATGATCGAAAACTGAAATTGCGAGACACGCGCCGCGCAGGAAGAAGCATTCCAGTGGGACGTGGCTGAAAAAATTTTAGGTCAATTTCAACATGTCCCCTTGGTGTCACATTTTGTCCCCACTGTCCTATATTTATATTTTTCTAGTAGATCAAAACAAGGGCTATATTTTCATAGTTGATAACTTTTTGATAACTCCGCCCACTTATGAGATATGTGCATTTAAAGATTGCTTGCTAGAAATAACAGAGAGCAATCTCGTTATCTTTAAAGGCGCATATCTCAAAAGTGGGCGGAGCTATCAAAAAGATATCAACTATGAAAATATAGCCCTTGTTTTGATCTACTAGAAAAATATAAATTTGAGACAGTGGGGACAAAATGTGACACCAAGGGGACATGTCAAAGTTTGTCAATTTTCAACTACAAAGCGATTCTAACGGTTTGATCTGATTGATGTTCAATCTGGCGATTTGGCGATTTTGATCTACAAGCAATACACATGTGACATTGATGATTAATTAACTACTAATTAATTAGTCAAAAAAAAACGAAAATGATGTCATCGATGGCTTCTGTAGGGGGGAGTACGGTATGTTGACACTTAAGGGACATGGAACATTTCGGGGACATTGGGACACCAATGGGACGCATAGGGGACACATAGGGGATACATAGGGGACATGGCACACCTAGGGAACATTGGGACCCTTAGGGGACATGGGACACATAGGAGATACCTAGAAGACACATAGGGGACATAAAGGTCACCGTTACAGTAATGGGACATTTTAACTTTTTGGGGTCTGGTGACACTTAGGGGACACCTAGGGACATTTATGGGACATGGGACACTCAGGGACATGGGACACCTATGGGACACCTAGGGGACAAACTCACATCTCAAACAACTGTTTCCACTGGGGACGTGTCGATTGTGGCATCGGATTCGTCGTCGGCGAGTCGAATTTGTTGGACGGGAACAGAATTTTCGGGAAAAGTTCGAGACGGACGAAATAGTCGACACGGTCGGAGAGCACGTCGATCCACTCGATTGGCGACATTTTTACTACTGTAATGAGGGGGGAATGTCGATAAAAATTATCGATCATTTTTTCATTGTCGACAAAAATTTCATTATCGATAAAAGTTTTAATATCGGCAGAGCATTATCGACAAAAATTGTTTTATCGACAAAAAATGGTTTTCATCGACAAAATGTTCATTATCGACCAAAAATGCTGATTGTCGACAAAAAATGGTTTTTATCGACAAAAGATAGTTTTATCGATAAAATTTTCATAATCGAAATAATGTGCACTGTCGACAAAATCTTCATTATCGACAATTACTTCATAATCGATTAAAAAAAAGGATTTATCGACAAAATTTTCATTTTCGACAATTTTTTCATTATCGACAAAATTTTTTATCGACACTCACACTTAATCTGTATCGATATCATGTCATCCTCTTCCATTTTGACATATGAGATGTGTACATCCACATGAGGTGCATTTCCGAATCTCGTTCGATCGATTTTCTCACAAAGGGAATCGTAATAAGAGAGGATGAGGTCTTTTGTGGAGAAACTGTTGAGATGGAGGTCCGAGAGGAGTTCGATGTCTTTACGGTCATCGATCTCCAAGAATTCGTAAATGTATTTTAGGGCGATCTGGAAAAAATTGGTGAAAAATCGAAGAAAAAGTGAAAAAACGGAAAAAATATTGGCCAATTTGACATGTCCCCTTGATGTCACTTCTTGTCCAACTTGTCCGAAATTGTATTTTTCTGGTAGATCAAAAACCGGGCTACATTTTTGTAGTTGAAAGTTTTTTGATAGCTCTTCACCTTTTTGAGATACGCGTCTTTGAAAATTGGTACCTAAAAAGCGGCTCGAGAGAGAAAGAGAGGAGACGCAGACATCCAGCCGCTCTCGTTTCTCTGCGTCTCTCCTCCAGGACGCTCAACTTCAAAGGCGCATATCTCAAAAGCGTGCAGAGCTATCAAAAAGTTGTCAACTACAAAAATGTAGCACTGTTTTTGATCAATCAGAAAAATATAAATTTGGGACGGTGGGGACAAAATGTGACACCAAGGGGACATGTCAAAGTTTAGCAATTGTTTTTCCTTTTTTTCTGAAAACTCACATAAATATTACTGTAGTACTCGGCCGGTTGTCTCTGTCGAATATTTTTTCGAATCTGAGTCTCCAAGGATGCAGCGAAGTGTTGTGTGGACAATTTGAAGCAACTGTAAAAAATTTTAAATCTGTCTGTGTGGATGTGTGTCCGGATGTCCTGGGGTACTCACTTTGGTAGGAGGAGGCATCTGACGTCATCAACGAGGCCGTAGCAACACTCCAGAATGCTCTCGATTCGTTCAGATGACGTCACTTCACGCATGTAGGACTTCTGAAGAAAAATAAAAAATTTTGATAATTTTCAGAGTGATGGCCGAGTTTTGGTTTTCTAGGCCACCAAGTGAAAAACTAGGCCATCACTCGAAAATCGCTTAAAACTTGATTTTTGACCGAATTTGAGTGGTTTTTAAGACTTTTTCACGATTTTAACGGCCATGGCCGAGTTTTGGATTTCTAGGCCATCAGGTGGAAAACTAGGCCACCACTCGAAAATCGCTGAAAACATGGTTTTTGACCCCTTTCAATGACTTTTTGACGATTTTAACGGTGGTTGCCGAGTTTTGGTTTTCTAGGCCACCATGTGAAATTCTAGGCCACCACTCGAAAATCTCTTTAGACTGGTTTCTGGCCGATTTTAAGTTGCTTAATGAGGTTTTTGACGATTTTCAGATTGGTGGCCGAGTTTTTGATTTCTAGGCCACCAGGTGAAATTCTAGGCCATCACTCGAAAATCGCTTAAAACTCGCTTTTCACCAAAACTGTGTGGTTTTGATGGTTTTTTGACAAATTTAACGACGGTGGCCGAGTTTTGAATTTCTAGGCCATCAGGTGGAAAACTAGGCCACCTTTCGAAAATCGCTGAAAACTCGTTTTTGACCCCTTTCAATGACTTTTTGACGATTTTAACGGTGGTGGCCGAGATTTGGATTTCTAGGCCACCATGTGAAATTCTAGGCCACCACTCGGAAATTGCTTGAAACTTGTTTTTGACACGTTTTAAGTGGTTTTACAGACTTTTTGACGATTTTAATGGTTCTGGCCGAGATTTGGATTTCCAGGCCACCACTCACCAATCCCTTATTCGACTCTTTTCCGTCGGCACACAAATTTTTGGCGATTCGAGTGACGATATCAATTTTGAGGCTAACAAAATGAGATAACAAAATCGATATTTGGGATTCACACGTCTCGCGAGTCGATTTTAGAAGACGTGTGGAAGTGGTACGCACAGCGGAGAGGTCATCGGAGTCGACGAACTGAAAAAAAAAAATTTTCGAAATTTTTTTTCCAATTTTTTCAGACACCATACCTCCTCTAATCTCTGAAATTGAGCAAACCGCCTGTAACCCTCCTCGACGAAACACATCGCTTGCTCGATTCCATTCGTCGCCCGGACGAGACGAGACGACTTCTCGATGTGGGGACGCATCGCCTCGCTGAAAAGCTTCCGCGCGTAGGTGTGGATGTTTTGGCACATTATCTGGAAAAAAAAATGATGGCCTAGAAAACCAAAACTAGGTCATCAAACCACTGGTAAAATCACTTTATTGTGAAAAAAAGTGAAAAAAACAAAAAAAAAAAAGTCCAACTTTGACATGTCCCCTTGGTGTCACATTTTGTCCCCACTGTCTCAAATTACATTTTTCTGGTAGATCAAAACTAGGGCTACATTTTTGTAGTTGACAACTTTTTGATAGCTATTTACGCTTTCGAGATACGCGTCTTTGAAAATTGGTACCTGGAGCGCGGCTCGAGAGGAGACGCAGACAGTCAGCCGCCCTCGTTTCTCTGCGTCTCTCCTCCAAGTCGCTTATGTTTAAAGACGCATATCTCGAAAGTGTGAAAGGCTATCAAAAAGTTGTCAACTACAAAAATGTAGCCCGTGATTTGATCTACCAGAAAAATATAATTCTGGAACAGTGGGGACGCAATGTGACACCAAGGGGACATGTCAAAGTTGAGCGATTTTTTTCTTACATTTACCACCGAAGCGGAGCATATCACTAGATGATGAGGTAGAGTAAACTCCAGTCGAGACATGTCATCGGATATACCTAAATGAGCACAAAATGGACATCTGGAAATCTGGAGACACAGACAGACAGACAGACCTTTCTGAATGCATAAGAATGAGTATAGACCGGCCGGAAGTGGTCGCCTTGCACCGTACTTCACAGAATCCCCGTCTTCATCTAAAGTGATGGTCCTCTCGACCATCTGTTGGGTTACCTCCCGCCAGGAGTACGTCCAGAAGACACTGATGTCTTGAAACCACTCCTCGAAATGGAAGAGTTGACATTCGGGCAGATGGAACGTCTCGACCATGTTGAGAAGGTTCCGGAGGGTGACAAATAGACGCATTGTGGTCTTGGTGAAGTTTTCGAGGTCGACGGGGTTGCGGAGATTGATTTGGGAGAGTTGCAGTTGCAGGGAGGACCGGATTGTGGCGGCGAGCTGTAGATCATAAAATTCATAAAATTTGCTATATTTTTGTAGTTGAAAGTTTTTTGATAGCTATTCACGCTTTTGAGATATGAACAATCGAAAATTTTCAAGTTTTGGTCAAAAAATTTTTCAACTTTGACATGTCCCCTTGGTGTCACATTTTGTCCCAAATGTCCCAAATTTATATGTTTCTAGTAGATCAAAAATAGGGCTACATTTTTGTGGTTGAGAATTTTTTGATAGCTATTCACACTATGTAGATACACGCCTTTGAAGTTAGGAACCTGGAAGGAGAGAAGCAGAGAAACGAGAGCGGCTGACTGTCTGCGTCTCTCCTCCAAGTCGCTAAACTTTAAAAGCGCATATCTCAAAAGCGTGAAAAGCTATTGAAAAATTTTCAACTACAAAAATGTAGCCCTATTTTTGATCTACAAGAAAAATGTAAATTTGGGACATTTGGGACAAAATGTGACACCAACGGGACATGTCAAAGATGAGTTATTTTTCGATAAAAATCAAAAAAATTGCGAATTTTCAAACTCATATATCTCGTCACTCATTATAGCTATTAAAAAGTTGTCAACTACAAAAATGTAGATCAAAAATTGATCTACCTGCTCATCCAACTTGATCATGGCTGCACCAATATAATTGATATCAAACTGATGAAAGAATATATAATACGGTTGACTCTCATTACTCAACGTCATCCAAAGCGTCTGAATCTGTCGACACAACTCGTGGAACTCCATCTTTTTGAGGGTCTCCGCGTACCGTCCGACACTCGATTCGAGAAGTTTCTTGAGTTCAGAAGACAGGAAATTCGATGGATTCAGAAGATTCTCGAATTCATCCCATACGTCGAGAACACAGATGTCGGCGATCAGTTTCAGCGAAATATTGATTGATTTTAGACGGGCGGGCGAGACGGGCGGGAAGAAGGGCTCCGTGGAATACGGTTGGAGGATGCATCGGATTGTGTTGCATGTACAGTCGTTTAGGTAGATCAACGCCGGGTTCTGGAAAAACTAGTTTTGGTTTTCTAGGACACCAAGTGAAATTCTAGGCCATCGTCTTAAAATTGTTAAAACTTGGTTTCCGACTGATTTTGAGCGGCTTTGATGACTTTTTGACAATTTTACCGGTGCTGGCCGAGTTTTGATTTTCTAGGCCACCAGGTGGAAAACTAGGCCATCACTGTTAAAATCGTTAAAAATTTATTAAAACCACTCAAACTTCGTCGAAACCATGTTTTAAGCGATTTTAGGGTGATGGCCTAGTTTTCCAAGCGGTGGCCTAGAAAACCAAAACTCGGCCAACACCGTTAAAGTCGTCAAAAAGCAGTGGAAACAACTCAAAATAGACCAAAACCACGGTTTTGACGACTTTAACGGTGGTGGCCGAGTTTTGGTTTTCTAGGCCACCTGGTGAAATTCTAGGTCACCACCTTAAAATCGCTTGAAACCTTGATTTTGACAGATTTTAAGCGGTTTTGATGACTTTTTGACAATTTTCAGAGTGGTGGCCGAGTTTTGGGTTTCTAGGCCACTTTGGTAAAACTCTAGGCCACCAGCCAAAATACGAGAATATTCCATTTTTACTCAAAAATTGTGCTATTTTTCAGATGAAAACTTTCAGAATCACCTTTCTATCCAAAATTCAAGTTTTCAAACCCTAAAAACGTGCCGGCCTAAAATTTCACTTGGTGGCCTAGAAATCCAAAAGCTCGGCCACCACCGTTAAAACCGTCAAAACGTCATTAAAACCATTCAAACATAGTCGAAAATCAAGTTTTAGCCATTTCCGAGTGGTGGCCTAGAATTTCACCTGGTGGCCTAGAAATCCAAAACTCGGCCACCACTTCTTACTCACCAATAACGGATGCTGTAAATCCACTTCCGACTCGCACGCCGTCATTTTCAGACTCACGTCGGCCAACGCCTTCTCGTCTAACTTCTGGAAACTTTTTTTTGAAATTTTTTTTTCGAAAAAAAAACGTTTTTTGGACACACCTTCATTTCATCGTCCCACACCAGGAAACATGTCATTTCTCTGAAAATTATTAATTATTTGTATTTAATTGATTAATTAATTAATTAATTAATTAATTTTCTGTGTCCCGCCCAACTCACGTCACTTTCAGCACAAACGACGGAATTTCGAAGAAGAACGCAATTGAATAGAACATTGAGAAGGTCGGGTCGCCGAGGTTGCCGTCGTATTCGGTGGCCTAGAAAACCCAAAAATTTTCTAGGCCATGACAAAAAACCTGATTGAAATCGACTGGAATCGATGTTAAACTCGATTTTTTAATTTTTTAGTGGTGGCCTAGGTTTTCACTTGGTGGCCTAGAAAACCAAAACTCGGCCACCACCATTAAAATTGTCAAAAACATCATCAAAACAACTAAAAATTTGCCGAAACGAGTTTTAAACGATTTTCGAGTAAAAACAGATCTACTTTGACATGTCCCCTTGGTGTCACATTATGTCCCAAGTGTCCCAAAATTATATTTTTCTGGTAGATCAAAAATAGGGCTACATTTTTGTAGTTGAAAGTTTTTTGATAGCTAGTCACGCTTTTGAGATACGCGCCTTTGAAGTTAGGCAACTGAAAGGAGAGACGCAGAGAAACGAGAGCGGCTGACTGTCTGCGTCTCCTCTCCTTCTCTTTCGAGCCGCTCTTCAGGTACCAATCTTTAAGAGCGCGTATCTTTTGAGCGTGAAGAGATAGAAAAAAGTTGTCAACTACAAAAATGGAGATCCAGATTTGATCTACTAGAAAAATATAGATTTGGGACATCTGAGACAACATGTGACACCAAGGGGACATGTCAAAGTTTAGCAATTTTTTCTAAAAACTAGAAAATTGCAGAAGTTCAAACGTCTCTATCTCCTCTCCTTTTATAGCTATCAAAAAACCGTCAACTACAAAAATGTAGCCCTTTTTTTGATCTACCTAAAAATCACAATTTTCCCGCTCACCTCACAAACGCCCGCCTGCCACTCATGAAAACACGTGGTCATCTCCAAAAACTCGTCGAATCCCAGTGGCTCTATCATACTCCGTCGGTCGTTCCTTTTCAGAGTCATTTCGAGAAAAACCGATTTTCCGCCATGTCCCGCCCCCAGATTTATATTCTTCCTAACGGATACATCTAGTGGGAAAATCGATATTTTCAGCTGTTCCTCCGATGACTTTTTGTCGGAAAAAGTAAGTTTTTTGAGGAGAGACGCAGACCGTGACACACTTCTTTTCGCTGAGGAATCTTTCTTTTGATTCAGTCCGAATTTCAGAGAAACATCCCTTTGACTTCCGATTTCCCTGAAAAATGGAAGAGTTTTGGGTTTCTAGGCCAACTTACAGTTTGGTCATCCCTGAAGTATGCAGTTCCTGACGTTGACAGGTTTCCGGGCTGAAAATTTTTTAAATCGTTCTGTAGATCAAAACCAGAGCTACGTTTTTGCAATTGACACTTTTTTAATAGCTCCGCCCAATTTTGAGATATGCGCCTTTAAAAGTTTTCATGTCCCCTTGGTGTCACATGATGTTCCAAACGTCTCAAATTTATATTTTTCTGGTAGATCAAAACCAGGACTACATTTTTGTAGTTGACAATTTTTTCATAGCTGCTCACACTTTCGAGATATAAGCGTTTGAAGTTAGGCGTCTAGCGACGAGAGACGCAGACAGTCAGCCGCTCTCGTTTCTCTGCGTCTCTCCTCTCAGGTGCCTAACTTCAAACGCTTATATCTGAGAAGTGGGCGGAGCTATCAAAAAACCGTCAACTACATAGCCCTGGTTTTGATCTACAAGAAAAATATGAATTTGGGACATTTGGGACAAAATGTGACACCAAGGGGACATGTCAAAGTTAATCAATTTTTTGGCAAAAAATGAAGTTTTCGACTCAAAAATATAGTTTTTTACTTTAGAAAATAATTTTAAATTTATGAGTAGTGCCCAAGATTTGATATTCTAGACCACCAAGTGAAAACCTAGGCCACCCCACAAGGTTTTCGGTAAATGGCCGAGTTTTGAAGTTTTGGGTTTCTGGGTTTTCAATTTTTTCAATTTTTTTATGACCTACCCGATAATATACGCATAAACATTGTCCGGACACGTTGCAGTCGTTCCATTACTATTAATCGGTCGGACTTCCAGAGTGTAGGTTTGCTGGAAAAATGTATTCAAAAAAAATGTTTTTGAAAAAATATTTGACCTACATATTTTTCACAACTCTTCCGTAAATGTGCAAGACGATCTTTCGCTTTGAAAATCTGAAAAATGAGAAAAATTGGGAACATTTGGGAAAAAAACGTTGGTGGCCGAGTTTTGGGTTTCTAGGCCACCAGATGAAATTCTAGGCCATCACTCGGAAGTGGCTTAAAACATGGTTTTGACCGGTTGTAAGCAGTTTTGAAGGGTTTGGACGAACATTTTGACGATTTTAACAGTGGTGGCCGAGTTTTGGATTTCTAGGCCACCAAGTGAAATTCTAGGCCATCACTCGAAAATGGCTTAAAACTTGGTTTTGACAGATTTTAAGCAGTTTTAAAGGGTTCGGACGAACATTTTTACTGTTTTAACGGTGGTGGCCGAGTTTTGGGATTCTAGGCCACCAGGTGAAAAAGTTAGGCCACCATGAAAATGATCGCATTTTTAACCATTTCTCGCGCGTTTTTTTCACAAAAAGTCCGATTTTTGACCTACCTCTGAAAATCGATCGATAATTGTCTCGAGATGAGTGGGATCATCTGAGAAACTGATGGAAAGTGCAGCACATATCGATTCGAGTGCCTCTTCCCTCATTTTGAGAAAAGGGGGACAATAAAATAAGGGGGACTGATAAGGGAAAAGAGGAAAATGACACATTTTTCAGATTACGCTCACTTTTTTTTGCGAAAAGGCGTCATAAGGGGTTAATGATGATAACGGAAATGGAATGGGGTGGCCGAGGTTTGGTGGCCTAGGAATCCAAGAAACCGAGGAGCTAGGCCAGATAGTGTTAATCAGGGTTGGGAAATTCCGGGCCAGCCCGGCCCGGGGTGACCCGGATTTAAGAAAGGTGCACAATTTTTCAAATTTTTTTTTGAAATTTCCATTGAAAAGTAGTCAACACGCTCGTATACTTCAGTTTTTATCGATGTTCCAAAACAATGTCCGAAATTCAGCCCGGCCCGTCCCGGCCCGGCCCGGAATTTCCCAACCCTGGTGTTAATGAGGGGTAGACATGGTTGGTGCTCAGATATCATTCCAACAATTCTGACCAATTCTGGAATATGAAAGGAGCTTTCACCAATCAGCTACTCTGAGCCATAGTTGTCAAGGCCCGGCAAGGCCCGAAGGCCCGGGCCGGTAGAACATTTTCAAGGCCCGGCCCGGCCCGAAAAACCGGCTTCTAAAAATTACCCTTTTTTTCCACATTTTTTTTCGAAATTTTTTCAATTTTTCATCGAAAATGGGTCATTTTTAGACTATTTTTCTGAATTTCTTCTAATTCTGAAAGATATTAGAAAATTTGACTTTTTCGCGAATAAACTCAAAAATTTTCAAAAAATTTGAAAATTTTGAATTTTTGACTTTGGCGCCAATTTGCCCGGGCCTTAAGCCCGGCCCCGGGCCTTGACAACTATGCTCTGAGCTCATTATATTCTGAAACGCGCCTAAGACGCCCCAGCGCTTGTTTCGTGCGCGAAAAAGTTCTGTATATGAAAGTGATCTTATAGTAATTCACATTTTTGATGAAAACGCGTCGCAGGCACCCCAGCGTTTTCAAACTTTCAAAAAATTGAATGGACAGATTATTTTTAGTCAGAAAACGCGATTTCATGAGCCGAAGGCGCCACACTCTGCAAAAAACGAGCCAAATGACCAACTTTAACATTATATTTCGGTGTTACCTGGTTGTACGACGAGTTCTATTTTGTATGGATTGCACAGAGCAAAAGTTCCACATTATTTCTGTAGTTGACGATTTTTCTGTAGGTACACTACCTTGAAAGATACAGGTTGTCAAAGTAATTTCTTCCTGAAATCGACTTTGACAGCCTGTAACTGTCCTGGTAGTGTCCCTACAAGAAAAAGGTCAACTACAAAAATTATGTGCTATTTTTGCTCTCTCTAACCCATACAAAATGAAGTTTGTCGGACATTCAGGTGACACCGAAATTCACTTGGTCATTTTCCACTGAAAACAGCCAAAGTTGATAATCTTTTGAGCGGTACTGAATCAATCACTCCACATCTTGTAGAACAGTTTTATGTCAGATTATTGAGCCATCCAGTTCCTAATGATAAAATTAGCTACGGCGTCTCCCAATCGGTTAGATTTGTTCCATCAGCTAGCTGACAATTTTTTAGTACGGGCGCTCCCTAACGGGCATCATTGAGTATGCATAACTCGCTAGACAGCAGTCTGTACCAAAAAATTGTGATAGCTACAAATGTTTACATATACAATTCTAAGTTAAAGTTCAGCAGCAACCAGGGAAGAACATGACACATGCTCAAAGTTGGTCATTCTCAACTGAGAGTTCCAAATCACACATTATCTCACTAGGGAAGTTCATGGAGTCAGTTTGGAGTTATGGGACATGACATATATCATTGAAAAGCTGAGAAAACGCTGATTCCAAATATGTATTCAGTTTTTTGCCCTCGATTCCTGGTATTTGAGAAAAACAATATCAAAGAAAGGAAAAATGACAAATTATCCCTATTTTTCCAAACTTTGACTCCGTTTTTCTCGAATACCAGACGTCGAGGGCAAAAACTGAATACATATTTGGAATTCAGCGTTTTCTCAGCTTTCCAATGGTATAGATATCACGTCCATTATCTCCAAACTGACACCATGACCTACCCTAGTTAGAACTGGGTACATCATGCCAAGATCTCACTTTCTACTTTTCCCCATCCCCAAGTCAAACAAAACACTTTTTGTCATTGTATTCGTATTCCATAGTCTCAGTTCAACGACCACCAAATCAGAAACCCAAGTCATAATTCGTCGCCCCTCCAACTCGATCTTGATCTTAAAGATCTTCCCCTAAAGACTTCTTCTTCTTCTTCCCCGTTTCCCCATGTCGCCTATAGACTACGCCGTACTCCGCCCTTCTCCACACTATTTCTCTCTGTTTTCTCTTTCGAATTGTCATCATTTCTCTCCCTTCCCCTCGGCACCGACCACCGAAAGCATTTTGAGAGTGTGAGAGACGCAGAGATCGGCTACGCGCGTTCTCATCGTCACCGCTGGAATTGTTTGAGTTTCTTGCTAGTTGAGAGAGTGTGTCTTTTAATTGTCATCATGTGTTGGGAGACGAAAAAAATGTGAAAAAAAATGTTATCGCAGCGACCGACGAATATCGATTTTTCGGCCTCCCCGACAGACATGCGCCATTTTTCAATGCGTCTGCGTCTAACCTGAACATATGATTGGGTACTTTTGTTTTAGGGCGAAAATATATTTATTTTTGAATCAAAAAATTGGGGATTTTTTTTTCTACCAAATAAAATTTTGTTGACGAAGAGAGACCGAAAGTTTAAAAATGATTTACACAAAAGTCACGTAAACCAGTTTTTCGACCACCCCACCTCTTCACCGTCGGAGATTTCCGTTCTGATTTTATTTTATTTTTCATTTTGGGCGGTTTGGCCTAAAATTTTGGTTTTTTCGGCCGGATTTTTGCGTGAAAAAACTGATTTTTATTGATTTTTTAACATTTTCACCCAAAAAATCCCGTTTTATTGCTTAAAATCACTTTAAAAACTCTATTTTTCAGCGGAAAATTAGTTTTTCCTTAAAAACCGTAATCGCGTCGAGACCCAAAGACAAATTTCCGTGTATGCGCCTTTAAAAATACTGTATTTTTCAGTGGGAATTTTTATATTATTTTTTCGCTTGAAAATCAATTATTTTCTGCGATTTTCAGATAGAAATGAGCTGAAATTTTCTCAAAAATCCAAAATTTTAACCTGAAATCTTAAAAAACACGTTATTTAATTCGAAAATTCTGTTTAAACTCTCTAAACACCGAGTTTTCTCGAAAATTTTCTCTTTTCTCTGATTCTTTCTTTTTTCCCACCTTCCAAATTTTATTTTCATCTTAATTCCTCTATTTTCTTCTTCAAATCTCCAAAAATGTTCGAATTCCCCAAAAATTTGCCCAAAAACCAATTTCGTGGCGAGACTCCGCCGACAATTTTCTGGCATGCGCCTTTAATGTCGATTTACGAGGGTTACTGTAATTAATTAATTTTTTCCATTTTTCTCTCATTTCTCCCTCAAAAACCGTCGAAATAATTTCTTTTTTTGAATTTTCTTCTGATAAATTGGTTCTCCACGTGATTCTCATGCTCTCCACTCGCTTATCTTCAACCAATTGTCATCAATTTCTCGTGTTTTGATGATGATTTTTCACTTTTTCTGTGTAGTTTTCTCTTTGCTGAATAAATGCTTTATAGTTTGTCCTCTTCTCTCTCTACTCGATGCTCGAATGGGCAACTGGATAACCACGACGTTCCTTCGATTCGACCATTTCTTCCACCCATCCGCCAATCGCCGTTTTTTAGAATTACCCAGAGGAGGTACAGTAGTCTCTGGACTACAAAAAGACTAAAAAATGAGTATATTTCCAGTCGAAAGTGCTTCTAACCGGGGAGCACCGCTATCTCTCGCCGTGGCCGCCGAAATTGTCGCCTATCAGAATATGAAACCGGTAAGTGCGCTCCACTGGACTGATCGATGGAGCGGTTTTGCACTAAAGTAAAATCCGGACGACCAGATACAGAGACAGACATTTACACAGCAAAAAAACCAATTTTCGGATCAACCATTGGTGAAAATCGCTAGTTTTACAGTAAAAATTCAGATTTTTCTCAAAAAATCTGAAAAATGTAGGCCCCGCCCTCAAAAATCTATAGAAATCGCGTTTTTTCTTTCAATAATACCGATTTTTTGATGTTTTTGCGGTCAAAAATGACGAAAATTTCAGGTTTTTCACCCAAAAATCGTTTTTTTTTTCACCGATTCCACTCCAGGGACTAGTTTTCCATCTTTTGGGTTTCTAGGCCACCAAAACGGTTTTTGTGTTGAAAAATCAGGATTTTCACTGAAAAATTGGGGTTTTTTGTTGATTATTTAATGAAAAAAGGTGTAAAACCCCGATTTTTTTTTCGAATTTCGCGATTTTCACCTAAAAAGGTCAAAATTCTGAAAAAATTGTGATTTTTAACTCAAAAAATCACATTTTTCCGTTAAAAATCCGTTCGAAATCATTGTTTTTACCTTTGCTGGCCTAGAAATCCAAATTTCTTAGAAAACAAGTTCTATTTGGTGGCCTAGAAACTCAAAACTCGGCCACCACCGTTAAAACCGTCAAAAACCCATTGAAACAGCTCAAAACCGAGCTTTTAGCCATTTTCGAGTGATGGCCTAGTTTTCTATCTGGTGGCCTAGAAATCCAAAACTCGGTCATCTTTCTAAAAATCCTTAAAAAGCCATCAAAACCACTCAAATTCATGACTGAACACACTTCTGACTAGAATTTGTCATCACAACACAAAGAAATCAGTTGATTTCTCTCGTCTCTCTCCTCTCTCTCTCACAGGCGGTACTCGCCCCACCGATCAATCGAAAAGACGAGAGAGTACGGGGCGAAGAGAGACGCAGACAGATTCCCGTTTCCTCTTTTTCTCTCTCTCGTTTCTCTGCGTCTCTTCACTCTCTCGTCTCTCCGTCCGCCGACAGTCATCATCATCATTCTTAACCTTTTAGGCCCTTTTTTCACTGAAATTTCTATTATTTTTATCAATTTTTATCAATTTTTTTCCTGAATGCCATTCAAACGTGGCAGCTGTTCGCCTGATCTGAAGAGGGTGAGTCGTCGATTATCGATTTTTTTGGGGGTAGATCACAAAAAAAATACAAAAAATTCGGGGTAAATATGATGCGGAACATTGAGAATAGAGTGTAGTCGGAGAGAGAGAAAGTGAGAAAATCGATTTTTTGATCTACGCATCTTTGGAATGGCGTCATGACCATCGCTGGCCTAGAAATCCGAATTTTGGGTTTCTAGGCCATCGCTCGGATTCGTAGATGGTGGCCTAGAAACCCCAAAGGGAAAACTAGTCCGTGGCCTAGTTCTCCACATTTTGGATTTCTAGGCCACCACTTGTAAATGCGCTCCACTGAGCCATTAGAACTGATGAATCCGCCAATTTTGAAGGTGATGGCCTAGAATCCTAAAGGGAGCCATTGGTGGCCTAGTTTTTGAATTTCTAGGCCACTGCGCCTTTAATGGCCTAGAAATCCAAGTTTCCGGATTTTTAGGTAATCTCTCAGATTCTTAGATTGTGGCCTAGAATTTCAAAAATTTGGATTTCTAGGCCATCGCGACTTGGATGGCCTAGAATCACAAAATCCAAGGGTGGCCTAGTTTTTCAATTCCTTGGATTTCTAGGCCACTAGAATGACCTTGAACTTTGCCAGGGACTTAAGGCTTTTTCGCAAAAAAACCGCGAAAAACGGGAATTTTCCATGATGGCCTAACTTTCCCATTTGGTGGCCTAGAATCCCAAAACTCGGCCACCAACTTTTTTTCCCCGTTTTTTCAGCCCCTCCCCCTAAAATGTGTCTGAAAGTTCATTTTTGTCATCAAAAATTGAATTTTTTGTCATCGTTTGTAGTCTTTGTAGTCTTCTTTTTGGAACAGCTGATAGAGATAACGATGAGGTGTACAAAGTTTGGGGAATGACATTTATTCATTTTATTCATCAAACTACACAGAAAAGTGGGTACTGTACTCAGAGTTCGGTAGAGCGCACTTGCTTTAGGGGGTTTAGGGAAACCCCTTTAGAGACTACAAACTACAAAAAATCGTGTTCTCTGTCAAGTGAGAGAGATGATGACAATTCGATGTTATGCTACAGTACTCTCTCTCACGCCATTCCATTCCTCTCTCTCGTTAGGCTCCGCCCACTTTCCTCTAACTGGAGCATTTTGGAGGTGGAGACATCTTGAAGGAGGAGCAGGAGGAAGTGCGCTCTGTTGATAATTAGATTGTATTCAGTTTAGAGCAAAATGCGCTCCATTGATAGTCGGTTTAGAGCACATTTTCCACATTTCGTGGTGAAAACGCGCTCTATTGATAATCGAACTTGTTTTGTCCAGTAGAGCGCATTTTCCACTTTTTGGATTTGCGGATTTCCAAAAAGGTGAAAATGCGCTCTATTGATAATCGAAGGTTTTTTTTCGTTCGGTAGAGCGTGTTTTATCGTTTTTTGAGTAGTGTTCGGTAGAGCGCATTTTCCACTTTTTGGATATTCGGATTTCAAAAAGGTATTGAAAACGCGCTCTATTGAGAATCGAGGCTATTTTGTCTAGTAGAGCGCATTTTCCACTTTTTGGATATTTGGATTTCCAAAAAGATAAAAACCGCTCTATTGAGAATTTAAGTTTTATTGTCCAGTAGAGCGTGTTTTATCTGTTCTCTTAAAGTAGTGTTCAGTAGAGCGCACTTTCTCAGAAAACTCTTGAAGTGTGGTGAAAACGCGCTCTATCGAGAATCTAGTTCTCCAGTTCAATAGAGCGCATTTTCTAAGCTTCTGGTTATGATGATGTAAATGCGCTCTATTGGCAAAAATAGGTTTTTGATGATTTTTGACCTCTCAGCTCCCATTTTTATGATATTTCAATAGAGCGCTCTTTCTGACCTCTTGATCATCATCTTAACAGAAGAAACGAAAATTCGCTCCATTGATAATTTCATTTTTTCAACGATTCTTGTCAACTAGAGCGCACTTTCAGCCAAAAATGGTGAAACTGCGCTCTATTGACAACGAAATTCCCATTTTTGACGATATTTCAGTAGAGCGCACTTTCCACTTTTTGGATATTCGAATTTCCAAAAAAGGTGAAAACGCGCTCTATTGATAATTCTCCCAATTTTAACGGTTTTCCCCCTAATTTTCTCGAATTTTCTCGTGATTTTCGTGTTTTCTCTCTCGTGTGTCCACTAGAGCGCACTTCCATCACTACCATCAGAATGGTTTCAGTTTGCTGACGCAATACGTGAATTGTCTGTCGTCACTTCTCTCTCTCTCTGTCACGTGTCAAAAAAAAAACGAAATTTGGACACTACACAACAATGCAATAACCACCAACTGAGAAGACAAACATCAAGAATATAATGATCTGTGTCCCATTTGTCTGCAAACCAGACCACGCCCCTTTTTCCATTTTCAGAGCCGACGCAATGACAGCGACACAGATTTCTCGGACGATGAGGAGGAGGGATCGACGACGTCTTCAGGTGGATGCCCTCAGATGACACCTCAAGAAGAGCAGAGAATGTTCGAGAGGGAGCAGAAGGTCGCGTTCAGTGGGCGCTGCTTCATTGGAGATCCTGAAGTGAGTCTGGAACTGAAAATCTGAAAATTTTTCAATATTTTTTTTTTGAAATTTGTTGTTTTTGCCTAAAAATTGTGTTTTTAGCATTTTATGTGTCTCAAAATAGTCAGAATCACTTGAAATCGCTATAATTTACCAGTTCTGACTTTTTTTAAAATCTGAAAAATCTGAAAATTTTCAAAAAAAATTTTTTTCGAAAATTTTTTTTGGCTGAAAATCCATATTTTCAGCATTTTAAGAGTCTGAAAATAGTCAGAATCACTTGAAATCGCTATAATTTGCCAGGTTTTTGACTTTGAACAAAATCTGAAAGTCTGAAAATTTTGAAAAAAAAAATTTTTGCTAAATTTTTTTCTTAAAAAACCATATTTTTAGCATTCTGAGGATCTCAAAATACTATCTATCACCTTATTCTGCTATAATTCACCTGTTTTCCGACTTTTTATAAAATCCGAAAATCAGAAAGAAATCAGAAAATTTTGAAAAAAAATTTTTTTGGAAATTAATTTTTTGCCTAAAAATCAACTTTTTAGCATTTAATGTGTCTGAAAATAGTCATAATCATCTTCATTTGCTATAGTTTACCAGTTTTTAGACTTTGAACAAAATCTGAAAATCTTTTTTTTTGCTCAAAAATCCAGATTTTTAGCATTCTGAGGATTTCAAAATAGCCTGAATCACCTTAGTTTGCTATAGTTTACCAGTTTTTCGACTTTGAACAAAATCTGAAAATCTGGAAATTTTCAAAAAAAAATTTGGAATTTTTTTTTTTGACAAATCAATTATCCAATTAAATAACTAATTTCGACCCAAATTCACCCTATTCATCTCTTTTTCTTGTCAAAATAACCCGACACAAATCATAGAACACGATTTATTTTGTAGTTTGTAGTTAGTGTGACTTGATGACATGACATGACGCTTCGAGAGACAGGTGTTGGGTGATTTGAGTGGGAAAAGAGGGATTTGGGGGTTTTCTAATGGTGAAAAATGGAAAAAATGGAGGATTTTGAGATAGGAAAGTGGGTTTTTACAGGTTTTTATTGAAAAAGTCAAAATTTTCGAAAAAATTTTTTTTTCAAATTTTAAACTAAAAAGCCATTTTTGTGCAAATCCAACAAAAGTGGTGTCAAAACTGTTTCTAACTCAAAAAAAGCATGAAATCCATCGAAAAATCTGAAAGAACACCGAAAATTCGCGTACTTTTTGAATAGAGCGCATTTGCACCAGTCTGGACTACTTTATGACATTTTTTTATTTTAAAAGTAGCTGAAATCGACATTTTTAGTGCCAAAAGCGGTGAAAACTTGTGTTTATCACTGAAAATCAGTCAGGATAGTCCTAGTGTCTCAATAGAGCGCGTTTGCTATATTTTGGTCCATTTTTATTATTAAAATCATGTAAAATCAGCTTGAAAATCACTTTTTCAAGCTAAAAACCATAAAAATCCCGGATGTTTCCCCCTAAAACTCGGAAAACCCAACTTTTCTCAATAGAGCGCACTTGCTCTATAAAGATTGAACGGTAAAATTCCACTTTTCTCAATAGAGCGCGTTTACCACTTTTTGGATCACTTCAATCATTAAAACTATTGAAAAATAGCTTAAAATCCTCATTTCTTACCTAAAAACCTTGAAAATCCCAAAATTTTTCCTCAAAAACCCAAAAAATCCAACTTTTCTCAATAGAGCGCGCTTTCTCCAGACGATCAGAATACCAAGATGACGTCATCTTGAAGGGTATTCTGGTTTCTTAACGCCTTCAGGGGGAAGTCAGAATCGCCACGTGGCTTCAGAATTCTTCCAACTCATCTGAAATGCCAAGTGGCTTCAGAAGCCACGTGGCGATTCAGATGAGTTGGAAGAATTCTGAATTTTCTGGAGAAATTAGAATCAGAATTTCAAAAAATCTGAAAAAACCGATTTTTAGCATTTTAAGAACCTAAAAATGGTTTGTATCACTTTTTTTTTTGAAAAAATCGATAAAAAATCGATTTTCCAGAGTTGCCAACAACTCCGCCGTGACATCAACTCTCGATGCCGCCCGTCGACGTCTTCTTGGAATAATCAGGCGAATATTCTGAATCGAGACGTCCAAAATAGGCATTCGGTGATGACGTCAACGACGAGAGCCCACCTTCTGAATACACATCTACCGAATCAGAAGAGACGAGTCGATGAGTTGAGGACCAAGAATTTCTGTGCCCAATACGTACAGAATGGACGGAAAATGGTTATTAGCAGTCAGGGTGAGTCGGGATTTCAGATTTCTAGGCTGAAATTGGAGATTTTTGGTCCAAAAACTGAAAAATTTGGGCATTTTTTGCTGAAAAATGAAGATTCTTGAGTCAAAAACTGAAATTTTTGTCATTTTTTGGCCAAAAAACTGCAAAATTTTGGTTTTTTAGCTGAAAAATGACGATTTTTGAGTAAAAACTGCGAAAAATTTCGACCGAAACCTGCAAAAATCCGGTTTTTACAGCTTTTTTCATTGAAAAATCAACAAAAACCGTCAATTTTTCGGTGAAAATCGTGATTTTTCAACGAAAAGCCGTCTTGGTGGCCTAGAAACCCAAAAGATGGAAAACTAGTCCCTGGGGTGGGAAATTAGCAAAAAAACGATTTTTGGGTTTAAAAAGGTGAAATTTTCGTCATTTTTGACCCAAAAACCTCGGAAAAGTCGTGAAAAAAAGTGGGCGGAGCTTACTGAAAGCGTGCAGGCTGAAATTTCGGATTCGATGGTCCAAAAACTGCAAAATTTGGATATTTTAGCTGAAAAAAGACGATTTTTTGGTTAAAAAACTGAGAAAATCTGAATAAAATCAATTAATTTTGTTATTTTTGACTGATTTGAGTGGAAAAATCGCAAATTTCTGTCAAAAAAGGTCAATTTTTCAGTGAAAATCGTGGTTTTTCAGCGAAAACTGTTTTGGTGGCCTAGAAATCCAAAAGATGGAAAACTAGTCCCTGGGTGGAAAATCGGTTAAAAAAACGATTTTTGGGTGCAAAAAATTCGAAAAATCAGAGAAATTTTGCATTTTTCTGAGAAAAACTGGTTTTCATTTAAAAGAACGATTTCAGAGCACTGAAACTATAAAAATCGGCCAAGAAAACGATTTTCGAGTGAAAAAACTCGAAAAACTGTAATTTTTGGTCAAAAACGGCAACATTTTGGGTTATAAAAAGAGAAAACATTGGTTTTCAAGCTTTAAACTACTTTTTTTCTATATTTTCAACGGTTTTTATAGTTTCAGCGCTCAAAAACCGTGATTTTCAGCCAAAATCCAGGTTTTCTCAACAAAAAACCGGTTTTCACTGATTTTTCGATGATTTCGGACCAAAAATAGCGAAAATATCTGGTTATTTTACCTAAAAATCGAAGTTTTTGGGCTAAAAATCGCTTTTTCGCCGATTTCTCACCCCGGGGACTAGTTTTTCACGCTTTTGGGTTTCTAGGCCACCAAGACGGTTTTTCGTTGGAAAATCACGATTTTCAGTGAAAAATCGACGGTTTTTGTTGATTTTTATCATTTTTATCGTCAAGAAACCGTTTCAAAACGAATTTTTCAACCGGAAATTGAAAAAATTGACAGAAATTTGCGATTTTTTACAGAAAATAGCTTCAAAACCTCGATTTTTCCACCTAAATCGGTCTAAAATCTTCGAATTTTGCGATTTTTAGCTCAAAAAAGCGATTTTTCCACTATTTTCAATGAGAATTTCCATTTTTCAGACGAGAAGATTCGTTTCTACCAGAAATGCCCGGAGAAATCGAAATATCGTTCGAAATACGTGCAATCGAATGAGTTGCGTGTCGACCATTGCAGTTGGTCGATTCTCGATACGGCAGTGAATCAAAATGGAGATTTGATATGCTATTGTACGTGGAAAGACGCTGTTTATATTGGACGAATGGAGCAAGAGGACACTCAGAATATTATATGGTTCCCGATCGATTGGAATGAGGATGCCGGCCAAAAGTACGAGAAAAAACGGGAAAAATTGGAATTTTGAGCCAAAAATTTGAATTTGGCGCCAAAAAAACGAGTTCGATAGAGCGCATTTGCTTAAAATTGCGATTTTTGAGATTTTGAGCCGCTACGCAGCCAAATATGATACGTAAATTCATAAAAATCAAGATTTTCCACTAAATTCTTGAATTTGCCGCCAAAAGCAACGAGTCCGATGGAGCGCGTTTGCTTCATTTTGCGATTTGAGTCGCTACGCAGCCAATTTTGATACGTAAAAGCTTTAATTTGCCACCAAATTGCCATGAGTTCAGTAGAGCGCAGTTGCATCAAACTACCGATTTTGAGATTTTGAGTCGCTACGCAGCCAATTTTGATACGTAAATCCATGAAAATAAATTTTTTGAATTTGGCGCCAAAAGCAACGAGTCCGATGGAGCGCATTTACCTCAATTTGCGATTTTCCGATTTTGAGTCGCTACGCAGTCAAATAGGATACGTAAATCTATGAAAATCAAGAAATTTTGAATTTCCCGCCAAAAAACCAAAAAATGAGTCCGGTAGAGCGCATTTGCTTCAACTTGCGATTTTTGTGGTTTTGAGTCGCTACGCAGCTGAATTTGATACGAAAAACAAATGTTTCATGTTTTCCGCATAAAATTTGGCTGCGTAGCGACTCAAAACCTCTAAAATTGCAAATTGGAGCAAGTGCGCTCTACTGGACTCATTGTTTTTGGCGCCAAATTCAAAAATTAGTGAAAAATCTTGATTTTTCATGGATTTCTCTTCTTTTCTCACCAAATTTTCAATTTTTCAGTCACTGCGCTGTGTTCTGTGTCCGTTTCTCGGCGGACAGCGAACAAATCGTCTGCGGCACCTCCGAATACAGTATCCACGTGTTCGACGTCGAACAACGTCGCCGAATCCGAACGATCGTCAACGCGCATGAGGACGACGTGAATTCTGTGTGTTTTGCGGACGTCGGATCGAATTTGATCTACAGTGCGGGAGATGATGGATTAGTGAAGGTAGGTACCGTATACCCGTGACCCTGCACATCAAACTTTGAGTTTTTGGTGTTTGGAAGATGATGACAGCTTGATTGTCATCATTTTGTCTATAAATGAGTGTTTTAAGCATGAAATTCTCTGTAGTTTGATGTGCAGGTTGTTAGGATAAGAAAGTACAGTAACCCGATCCTGGATCTAGGAGATATCGATCCTGGATTCCTTGGATCAATTACAGTAACCCGATCCAGGATCTGGAGATATGGATCCTGGATACCTAGGATCAAGTACAGTAATTCCGGATCCTATAGTCGGGATCCTAGAAAGTACAGTAACCATATCCAGGACTCTTCAGATTTAGATCCTGGATTCCCAGCCTAGGATCGAAGTACAGTAACCCAATCCTGAATCTAGGATCGATCCGGGATCCTATGGGTTACTGTAGCTCAGCTTAGGATCCAGTACAATAATCCAATCTGAGATCGCTAGGGTCAAGTACACTTATCCTAGCCATGTTGATCCTATACTCTGGATCCTCGAAAGTACAGTATCCCGATCCTGAATCCTTCAGATTTAGATCCGGGATCTCTAGGATCAAGTACAGTAACCCGATCCTGGATCCAAAAAAGTACAGCCACTCCATCCAGGATACCTAAGTACAGTAATCCAGCTGGATCCTAATCGTCTTGTTTCAGGATCTTATGGGTTACTGTAGCTCAGCTTAGTGATCCAGTACAGTAATCCAATATTGAATCCCTGGGATCAAGTACAGTAACCCGATCCTGGATTCCTAGGATCAAGTACAGTAATCCCGGATCCTATAGTCGGGATCCTAAAAAGTATAGTAACCCGATCCAGGACTCTTCAGATTTAGATCCTGGATTCCCAGCCTAGGATCGAAGTACAGTAACCCAATCCTGAATCTAGGATCGATCCGGGATCCTATGGGTTACTGTAGCTCAGCTTAGGATCCAGTACAATAATCCAATCTGAGATCGCTAGGGTCAAGTACACTTATCCTAGCCATGTTGATCCTATACTCTGGATCCTCGAAAGTACAGTATCCCGATCCTGAATCCTTCAGATTTAGATCCGGGATCTCTAGGATCAAGTACAGTAACCCGATCCTGGATCCAAAAAAGTACAGCCACTCCATCCAGGATACCTAAGTACAGTAATCCAGCTGGATCCTAATCGTCTTGTTTCAGGATCTTATGGGTTACTGTAGCTCAGCTTAGTGATCCAGTACAGTAATCCAATATTGAATCCCTGGGATCAAGTACAGTAACCCGATCCTGGATTCCTAGGATCAAGTACAGTAATCCCGGATCCTATAGTCGGGATCCTAAAAAGTATAGTAACCCGATCCAGGACCCTTCAAATTTAGATCCTGGATTCCCAGCCTAGGATCGAAGTACAGTAATCCAATCCTGAATCTAGGATCGATCCGGGATCCGATGGGTTACTGTAGCTCAGCTGATCCTGGATCCTAGTAATTTAGATCTTACAACCGGGATCCTGGAACGAGTTACTGTAGCTTATCACAGGATCAAGTACAGTAACCCGATCTAGGATCTCGGCTATAAGATCCAGATGACTAGGATCCAGGATCCGCTGGATTACTGTACTTGATCCTAGGTATCCAGGATCTAAGTCTGAAGGGTCCGAGACTACTGTAGCATAAGTTACCGATCCTACATCTTTGATCCTATAAACTACAGTAACCTGATCCAGGATCCGAAAAGTTTTGGATCCTGGATCCAAGACTCCATTGATTACGGTAATTTCCTCTCTTTTACAGGTGTGGGACAAACGTGCGTGGTCCGACGGTGACGTCATTCCAGTCGGTGTGTTCGCCGGACATCGGGACGGTGTGACATACGTGGATTCGCGGCAAGACGAACGGTATCTCCTCAGTAACAGCAAAGATCAGACGATCAAAGTTTGGGATCTACGGAAGTTCTCGAGTCAGGATGGAGTGGTGAGTATCAGAAAAAGGGGCGGGGCCTAGTCTAAAAGGGGGCGGAGCCTGCATAGACGACGTCTCATTTATAGGAAGCTACACGTGCGTGCGTTCAGAGTCAACACTGGGATTATCGATGGCAGCCGGCACCGCCCGGATTGTGTCAAGCGGTCCAAGGGGACACGTCCGTGATGACACTCAGGGGACACAGTGTCCTGCACACGCTGGTTAGAGCCAAATTCTCGCCGGAGAACACCGGAAGACGATACATTTATACGGGATGTGCGAGAGGAGAGGTTGTTGGTGAGTTTAGGCGAAAAAGGACGGGGAATTTTGAGCTACAGTAAGACGATCCTGGATCTAGGATCCAGAAAACTTCAGCTACAGTAATCTATAGGATCAGGGATCCTGGATCTAGGATCCACAGATACCTTCAGCTACAGTAACCTTTAGAACCTGGATCCTGTGGGTTACTGTACCTTATCCTGGGTCCAGGTACCGTAACCCGATCCTGGATCTAGGATCCAGAAAACTTCAGCTACAGTAATCTATAAGAACCCTGGATCTAGGATCCACAGAGACCTTCAGCTACAGTAACCTTCGGATCCTGGATCCGATGAATTATTGTGCCTTATCCTGGATCCAGCTGCCGTAACCCGATCCTGGATCTAGGATCCACTGACCTTGAGCTACAGTAATCAATAGGATCTGAAGGCTACTGTATCCTATCTAACTATGCTCTTCTAGGTACAGTAACCGATTTATCACGGATCCTGGATCCAGAATGAGTTACAGTAACCTATAAGATCCTAGATATCTAGAGAGGATCCTGGATATTGCTACAGTAACCTGATCCTGGATCTATGTGGGATGTAGGCTCTCAGATATTGGATCGGGTTACTGTACCTTATCCTAGATCAAGTTACCGTAACCCGATCCAGGATCCAGGTTACTGTACTTTATCCTATTGGATACCAAAATTTGACGATTTTTAATCGCTTTTGACCGTTTTTTACCAGTTTTTAGCCTAATTTTCCCCAAAAATCCTCATTTTTTCAGTCTACGACATCGTGACGGGTACAGTAAGCCGCCGTCTGAAAGGCCATCAATCAGTGGTGAGAGAGTGTGATTGGCATCCACAGGAGAACGAGATTGTCTCCAGTTCGGTAAGTTTGGGGACTAGAAAACCTCATTTTTGGGTTTCTAGGCCACTTTATTAAAATGTGTCCAAAAATCGTTTTTTTTCTGAAATGCTTTTTCTCGATCTCTAGTGCACTAAAACGACCAGAGACTGCGTCTTTCCTCTTATTTGTCATCATTTCCTGCAGCAGCAGGGTAGAAAAGGGGCGGAGCTTAGGGAGGAAGTGACAAAAGTTGTGTTTTGGTTGTTGTTTAGGGCGAAAACTTACGAAAAATGGGGAAAATAAGGAATTTGGGGATTGGGGGACCAGAAAATGCAGATTTTTTTGGGGTTTCTAGACCACAATAAGTTCAATTTTCGATTTTCGGGCAAAATATCCAAAAAATCGCTGGATTTTTGTCGAAAATTCACAAAAAAATCTGGCAAATTTCGGCTCCGGACTCAAAAAGCTCGCGATTTTCGTCCAAAAATACAGAATTTTCTCGTTTCCAGCAGGATTTTGACGGGTTTGAGCCAAAAATGACAAAATTTTCAAGTGTTTCACCCGAAAATCGATTTTTAAATGGATTTCCCAACCCAGGGACTAGTTTTCCACTTTTCGGGTTACTAGGCCACCAAGACGGTTTCTCGTTGAAAAATCACGATTTTCGCCGAAAAATTGACTTTTTTGTTGATTTTAATCTTTTTTTCGGATTTTTCGATGTTTTTAGGCTAAATATGACTCCGCCAAAGTTTTTTTACCCGGAAAAACGCTTTTTTCGTTGATTTCCCACTCCAGGGACTAGTTTTCCGATTCTCCAGAAGTTTCTAGGCCACCAATACAAAAGTTAGACCACCATTTTTCTTCCCCTCAATCTTCTGAGTTTTGGCCCGAAAAGTGACGAAAATTTCAAGTTTTTCACCCGAAAATCGCTTTTTAGATGGATTTACAACCCCAGGGACTAGTTTTCCTCTTTTTGGGTTTCTAGGCCACCAAGACGTTGAAAAATTGACGTTTTTTGCGATTTTTCTGATGATTTACCACCCCAGGGACTAGTTTTCCACGTCCTGCAAATCCTAGGCCACCATTTCTCTTCCATCCCCATAATTAAATATAAATTTTCCAGTGGGACGGAGTGACGACCGTCTGGACATGGGACGAACGAATGGAAGGCGTCATCGCCCCGTACGACCATCCCCAAATCTCTCAATTCGGTGACGAAGACTCGTGCGATGAACACTACAAACCGATCAAACGTCAACCGACCAAAAAATTGCGGAAATGCGACCGCAAGTGCCCGCCGCAGCCGATGACCACTGAAAATTTGTGATACATTCTATAATTTGTGCCCCAAAATCTATATTATTATATGTAATTGTTCTAATAACTTGTTTTCTTGTCTCATTCCCCCTCCCATCTTGTTTCCAATGGAAAATCTATTTGTACTACGACTCGAAGCCCCGCCCCCCCTTCCCCCTACTTGGCCATTTCTTGATTCATTTGATACGGAGTTTGTACATAATGCGGTTTCTTTTCTTTTTCCCTGAAAAATTTGAATTCTTTGAACCAATTTGATATATTTCTATATTTCCCTGTTCCCCCTTTATCCCAGTTGTTCTATTTGATCATAATATAAATTTCTAAAAAAAAAAAGAAAAGAAAAAATGTAATGAATAAATCATTAATAAAATAATTCTTGGTGTTTTTTTGTTGTTAATACAGCTGCAAAAAAGGGAAGCATATTTATTGATAGAAAGCAGAGTTGCGCGGAAGTGATTCTTTCAAAAACGGAAGTCGGAAGTCGGAAGTGAAAATCCAAAAACGGAATTCGGAAGTAAAATTTTGAAAACGGAAGTCGGAAGCCGGAAGTGAAAAAATGCCCGGAAGTAGGAAGTCGGAAGTCGGAAGCCGGAAGTCGGAAGTAGATTTTTCCGCAAAGATTTGAAAATTCGAGAGAAAATCTCATAAAATTCGCAAAAATCAGTGAGAAACTAGTTTTTGGCTGAAGAAAAACCTATTTTCTGTCCTTTTAGACCATTTTTCCTTGTATTTCTGAGAAATTTACTTTTCCTAATCTCCACTTTTATAAAATGACGGAAGTCGGAAGTCGGAAGTGAAAAAATGCCCGGAAGTCGGAAGACGGAATTCCGCGCAACTCTGCACCGGATCATTCTGTATCACCGCGTGGATGTAATCATCGCGAATTGTGCGTACAGAACCTACTCCTAATTGAATGGAACAGCAGACTACGGCATACTTTCAAACCGGGCCGACACGGGCCGGCTCGTAACTCGCGTCAAAATGAATATTATAAGCTGAAAAATATACCAAAATGTAGATCTCACTAGGGTAGGATCCCGAGTCAAGATGGAGTTACAGGTCGAGATATATATCACTAGAACTGAAATTTTGCGCTGATTTCAAATCTGTATTCTGTTTTTGCAGAACGATCTTGTGAAAAAAGTTATTTGCGTTTTTGTGGCCTCTCAGTGCAAAAATGGGCATTTTCAAGCTTCAAAAAATTAACGTTTTTCTTATTTTTTTCGAACTTTTTTGTGTTGTATGTGTATTTCCAACCATGTAGATTGTATTGTTTGTGTTAGACCTTCTGAAAATTTTCAAACAAATGTTTTGTAATTGCGTCATTTTTGAAAATTTAAGAAACTGCACAAAAATTTTTCTGAAAATAAATTCTGAGATCAAACTATGCCAAAATCCTCTTTACATTGTACTCATACGTACAACACAAAAAAAATTTGAAAAAATAAGGAAAACGTTAATTTTGAGAGGCCTGAAAATGCCAATTACAAAAACGCGAATAACTTTTTCTCAAGATCGTTCTGCAAAATTGAAATACAGATTTGAAATCAGCGTGAAATTTCCGTCCTAGTGATATATATCTCGACCTGTAACTCCATCTTGACTCGGGATCCTTCCCTAGTAAGGATACAGATGGCAGTGTGCGCAACGCGAAGCGTCGCGTATTACCCTCAGAATCGTAACTACTGCAGTTAATAGAAGATATCGATTCTGAGGGTAACACGCGACGCTTCGCATTGCGCAACGCGGTCTTCTATATCCCAGTACAAGAATCAATAGCGCAGCTCCCCTTCGTACTCTTTTTCTATTTTTGCACTCATTCTCCTCATTTCTAGAATGCCCATACAACTGCTACTCTTTCCTTATGTAATACAAAAGGAAATTTTCAAATCTATGAATTATCGCGAAGTGTTTGTATTGTCACTTTGCTCGAAACGAATGAAACACTGTGTGATTCGAGCAAGACGGAAAGCTCCCAAGATATGGTACTGTTGGAAAAATAAAATTCAGTTTTTTTTAATGCAAGACGAAGGGAGGCCGGCGGAAGTGTTCATCTTGATTGTGGATGACACACACGGAGATCGTGGAAGATCAGTGGAATTGGAGATTGGGGACGATTGCAAATCATTGAGAATGTGAGTTGTGTTAATGGGGGATAACTGCTCGGCTACTTTTCGCTACAGTTGCGCAGCACTAACGCAGCAGTCATTCGTGGACCGCTCGCCTGCTGCGTTAGTGGCGCACAAGTGTTGCATGAAAGCTGCATAAGTGCTGCATTAGTGCTGCCGGCGTGCGGCATCCTCTCATTGCTTCTCGTTCCCAATCAGTATAGTTAATTTGTGAACAGTATAACAGAAATAACTAATAATATTCATTTTGAAAAAGTAAAGTTTAAAAAAAAATTAAAAGCAAAACAAAAAACTTAGAATTATCATTTAAATTCCATGGTGGCCAACCATCGGTGAAAGTCCCCAAATTCCTTTTGTTTGTTGCTTCGAAAAGTCCAAATTTCTATCGAATAGACAAATTTTGTTGATCAGCTACATTGTTGCACTATTTCTGGTAGTCTGAAAGTTAAGAATAAAAGTAAAGATAAAGGGTTTCCTTCTAGAGTGCCAACCTTTCGTTTTACTTCCAATTTGCATTTATGTGACTCATTTTTGGTATCCTGACACATATCCTTCTTCTGAAAAACAATAATTTGAAAAATAGAGTAAAAAAGCATTTAAAAAAGGATAAAACTTGTCACATAGAAAAGAAATAAACATTGGAAAAAATGAAAAGTGCAGCCAAAGTTCAATTTGCATTGGAGCGAATATACAGTTGCTGCGCGACTGTTGTGAGATTGTTGCACAACTGGTGCATGCCCCAAAAACAACGGAACCCTCAGCCGCAACACCGTGAATGCTGCATAACTGTTGCATATGCTCTCATTTGTCGTGATTGCGGTGGAACTGTAGCGATTGTGTCGCGTAACTGTTGCAAAAGCTGTGAATGCTGCGTAACTGTTGCGGGAAGTAGCCGAGTGACTGATAAGGGAACCTCGAATGGTTGCAAGTTTAGAATCGTTCCAAATTGCTACCTTGCTACCAGGGATTAAAGGCGTATTGTGGTCTGTTGTGATGTTTTTATATCATAATGTATGAGTTTCGGCGAGTTCATTTTCATACTTCTAGAATTTTTTAATTCGGTCCACAACCCGCTGAGAGCAAGCGCCGGAAAGTTTGGTCATTGAAAGGGTCGCGGAAAATTGGTGGCCGTGGCCTAGAAATTCTACTAGAAATTCGTTGATTTTTTCAATTTTGACGGTATTTTCGACTATTTTTGTTGTGTTTCTTCAATAAATTCGATAGAATTCAATAAATTCGATAAATATTGATAGAAGAACACTAAAAAATAACAAAAATAACGCCAGAAATGGCAGAATACTGAAAAAACCAACGGAAAGTTTGGTCAGCGAGAATGTTCTAAAAATTTCACTTCGGTAAAGTTGTTTTTTCAGCATTCTGCTATTTCCGGCGTTATTTTTGTTAGTTTTTAGTGTTTTTTCTATCAATATTAGCTGTATTCTATTGAATACAACAAAAATAGTCGAAAATACCGTCAAAATTGAAAAAAATCAACAAATTTCTAGTAGAATTTCTAGGCCACGGCCCCCAATTTTCTGCGACCCTTTCAATGACCAAACTTTAAAAAGCGCTCGCTCTCAGCGGGTTGTGGACCGAATTAAAAAATTCTTGAACTATGAAAATGAACTCACCGAAACTCATAAATTATTGCCGAAATAATAAAGTTCCGACATTTTTTACCGACGCGTGTTTGCGGACTTAGTGCTAATTTTAATCATTTTGCACTAAGTCCGCAAACACGCGTCGGTAAAAAATGTCGGAACTTTATTATTTCGATAATATGATATGAAAACATCACAACAGACCACAATACGCCTTTAAGACGGTTTTTCTCAACGGCGAGTGAAAAGCACAACATATAAGTTCAGAATATACTTGTTCAAGCTGTCCTTAACACCTGGTAGCAATTTGAAAATTGCGAGCCCAATGAAGTGCTCTTGTGAAACATGATTTCAGAATAGGAAAATGGCTGTACACAGTGGATGATGACTATTGTAAAATACAAGTTCCCGAGGTTAACGGAACACTCACGAAGGCATTGTATGAACATGTCAAATCATTATATCGGTATTCAGAACCATGTGCGTTGGAAGTGTATGCCGACTCGTTCACTGAAGAAGTTCCGATTTACGAAAACGTAAATCTGATATTTGTGACCGGAGAGTCGACACAGTTGAAGGATTTGGAGAATTTTCTGAGCCAGTATCCAAAAGTGGACACTTTATTGATTGAACCATTAGTCGATGGAGAGTTAACCAGTTCATCGGAGATACTCAATATCGAAAATGTTCATTTATCTGAGTCTGGACAGTTTGGACCGAGTCTTCTGTCGCAATTTAACGGAAAAACCTTTGATACATACAACTCTGTTTTTAAGGAGGCGGAGCTTAACCTATTCATTAGGAAATGGATGAAAAGTGAAGGATATCATAATCTAGAATCCGTCAAAATCAGATTGTCCCCTAATTCTGATCTCAATAGAGAACTAATTATCGATCAGTTGGAAACAGAGGAATTTAATCCTCCTACAAAAAGTCAACAATGGTATCAATTTGATTACAAGTGAGTTTTTGGATTTCTCTGATTAAAAAATCTGAAATCTGTTTCAGATTATTAAATGTTGTTTCGTTGTCAGTCGACTTCAGCGGATACGAATGTTATGATGTGGTCAGAGAAATCGACAAAAGGAGGGCTTCCATTCTTTTCGGCGTTAATGTATTTAAATTTTTGGTTTGGAATTGATTCACAGTTTTTACAACTGCGCTCCACCGAAATCTCCTTTGTCTCTTTTTCTCTGAGTCTCTTAATTTTTAACACGATTTTCGGTAGAGCGCGGTTGTACGAAGCGTGTCGTCAACTTCTTACTGTAGTTTTAAAGGCGCATAGCAAAAAAGTTTTCATACAGTATACTGAAATTACTCAATCAGCCGTTTTCCCGTTTTCTATCGTATTCTGTGAAATTTCAGTCGGAAACATAATGATTTCTGCTGTCAATAAACCCCTGTTTGACGAAAAATCACATAAAATCCAAAAAAAACCTTGATTTTTTGTCCGAAATTCCATATTTTCGAAAGTTTCTCTATGGGAATAACATATCTTACTAATTAATTGAATAAATGTGTTTTAAAACTCTAATTCTTTTGTCTAATCATTAAAAATATAAATAAACCACTTGAATTCAAGTTTAAAGCTAAAATAATGACAAACAACGGAAAAACTCGTTTTTGAAAACCCGCGCAAAGTCGCACTAGTCCAGTGGAGCGCACTTGCGGGGTCACGTTTATTTCACAATTTTTCTTCATTTCTCACCTAAATTTCACATTTTCCACTCATTTTTCACCGTTTTTTCTCATTTTTCTCACATTTTTCACTCAAAATCTCAATTTCCAGCTCCAAAAAAGATGCAATCATTGGAGATCAAACAGACGGTCGGCCTAATCGCTTGCTGCGAATGCGGTGTGGCAATCGAGCCGAATCCGGCGAATATGTGCAGTGGATGTCTCCGTTCGCGTGTCGATATCACCGAAGGCATTCAGAGATCGTGTAGGGCCGATTATCGATAGAAAAATCCAAAAAAATCGAAAAAAAATCGATAATTTTCGAAATTTCAGGCACAATCTACATGTGCAAGTTCTGTGATAGGTACTTTGTGCCACCGAGTGCATGGATGAGAGCAGAACTCGAATCGAAGGAGCTCCTATCGATTTGTCTCAAGAAATTGAAGCCAATGCTCACAAAAGTGAGAAATTTTTCACTTTTTGAGGGAAAAAATTGATTTTTTCGAGCAAAAATTATCGAATTTGGCATTTTTAAGCTTGAAAATCTCATTTTTTGCTTAATTTTGCACGAAAAATTTAGTTTTTTCGAGTTTTTTCACTCCAAAACCATATTTTTCCCTTTTTCCAGGTCCGTCTCACTGACGCGTGCTTCGTCTGGACAGAGGCTCACTCGAAACGTATCAAAGTGAAAATTACGATTCAGAAGGAGGTCTTCACCAACACAATTCTTCAACAGGCTGTCGTCGTCGAGTTCACTGTCCACAGTCAGGTAAATGACTGGAAAATTGCTGAGAATCAGCTGAAATTCAACTTTTTTGCTTAAAAACGGTTGGGAAATGTTGAAATTTCAACAAAACTGGCTGGTTTTGAGACTGAAAACGCTCTAAAAAGTTGAAAATTAGGCAGTTTTTTCCGAAAGAAAATGGCTGTAAAATAACCCAAGTCCGTCGATTTTGAGTTGAAAATTGTCAAATGTGACTCAAATTACCTGAAAACTGGTATTTTTAGCTCAAAAATTGCCGATTTTTCATAAAAATAAGCCCAAAACCTTCTAATTTCTCACTTTTCGACCTAAAAACAACCTAAAAAGCTATAATTTTACCGATTTTCACTCAAAATTGCCTCCAAACCACCTATTTTCAGCTGTGTGACGACTGTCGTCGTGCGGAAGCGAAGGACTTCTGGCGTGCGTGTGTTCAAGTGCGTCAACGTGCCGAATTCAAGAAGACACTCTTCTATTTGGAACAACTTCTTCTCAAACACTCCGCCCATAAAGAGTGTACTGGAGTGAAGCCAGTGCCGACGGGAATCGATTTCTTCTTTGCCAAACAACAGGAGGCACGCAAATTTGTCGACTTTTTGATGACAGTCCTTCCGTGCAAGTATCATTATGCACAGGTGAGTAAGAATACATTTTCAGAGACAAAAAGCAGTTTGGGAGCTTCAAAAACGCGAAAATCTGCAGATTTTTGAGAGAAAATCGGTCTAAATCGAGCATTTTTGCTCTGAAATAGCCTAAAATGTTCGAAAATCGCCCCTTGAAGACTTCAAATTGAAGTTTGGAGCTTTTGGAGTGAGATCATTCCCTTCTGAACCATTTTCACCGATTCAGAGCGCTCAAGGCGCGCCAGACCACCTTTTTGAGTGAGAATCAGTTGAAAGCGACGAAGGCGCGCCAGTCTGGGCGCACCAGCTCCCATTTCTTTTTAAAAGTGCTAAAGGCACGCCAGCCTGGATTTCTATTCTCCAATTTCTGAAAAAACTCCAGTTTTTGAGTGAAAATGAGCCTGAAGCGCCAAAGGCACGCCAGCCTAAACGCGACAGCTCCCATTTTTATTGAGAAATTCTGCTTTTTGAGTCAAAAGCTGTGAAAAAACGCTCCAAAGACGCGCCAGCCATCCCAATATCTTATTTTCCAGGAACTCGTTTCTCACGACACGAAGAACAACACATACGACTACAAACACACATTCTGCGTTGAAATCGTTCCAATCTGCCGTGACAACATCGTGTGTCTTCCCAAGAAACAGGCTCAACAATACGGAAACATGTCACAAATCGTTCTGTGTCTCCGTGTGTCCAATGTCATCACTTTGATAGATCCCAACAATTTGCAGTTGGTCGATGTTCAGGCGTAAGTGCGGGTTCAGGGAGGAAATAGGGGTAAAATTGGAGTTTCCAGGGTTTTTTGAGCCAAAAATCGGGAAATTCCGATGAAATTGTGGCGAAAAATCGATTTTTCAATCAGAGAATGACGGATTTTGGAGGAAAACCTTGTTTTTTGCGTTTTCTAAGCTAAAAATTCGGATTTTCAACACCAAAAACCACTTTTCTGACTGAAAACGAGCTAGATTTCATAGTTTTCCGATAAATTAAGAGATTTTTTGATAGAGGCTGATTTTGACGGAATTTTCATACTTTTGACTGAAAACTGCCGATTTTTAGTGCCTTTTGAGTCAAAAATCGGTAATTTTCAATGAAAATGACTGACAGTCTGGTTTTTCGCAGTTTTTGTGACAAAAAATGGAATTTTAAACAAAACTTTCAGTGTTTCAAAGTCGAAAATTGGAAAATTTGGGTATAAATTGGATTTTTGATAAAAAAATAAGCAAAATTTCCGCATTTTTGACTAAAAATGACCATTTTTCGCTAAAAATTGCGTTTTTTCAGTGTTTCCTACCACTTTTTCTCTGAAAATCAACCAATTTCTCTTCCATTTTCAGCACAAACTTCTGGCGTGAGCCGTTCGATTCGTTGTGTGGACCGAAACAATTAACAGAGTTCTACGTGCTCGACGTGGAGCCAATCGATAATTTCGAACGGAAAGCTGGTCACGGATACATCAGTAAGAAGCACGAGTTGGCAGACGTCTGGTTGGTGAGAAGTGATCAAGTGGGAATGTCGGATGCCCAGTCACTCTCAGCCAGAACTCATTTGGGTCATTTGTTGTCGCCTGGGGACTTGGTTATGGGTGAGTGGAAAGTGGAAAATTGAGGGGTTTTAAGGCCAAAAATGAGGTTTTAGTGAGATTTTGGCTGGATTTTCATCGAAAAAACGCATTTTTTACTTCGAAAATGACGTTTTTAGACTGAAAAATTCCAAATTTTGGCGATTTTCAGTCAGAAAATTTGATTTTCAGTGAAAAAATTTGGGTTTTAGGCTAAAACTGATGTTTCAGGCTGATTTCAGCTGGATTTTCATCGAAAAAACGCATTTTTTACTTCGAAAATGATGTTTTTAGGGTGAAAATTTCGAATTTTTGGCAATTTTCAGTAATTTCTGTCTGTCTGTGTGTCCATCCATCCAATTTTCAGCGTTCGACATGAAGAATTGCAATGTGAACAACGCCACATTCGATGCGATGAGTGTCGACAATGTTCCAGATGCAATCATCGTCAGAAAGGTAAGGATTCTGATTTTCGATCGAAAATCTGAGGATTTTTGGCATTTTTTCATATAAAATCGCTGAAAAATGTTAGAAAATCTCAAAAAACGGTTGCAATGGTCTGCTGGCTTCCTTTCTGAACCATTTTCACTGATTCAAGGCGCCAAAGGCGCGCCAGACACCTAATTTTCTGCGGTTTTGCGCCGAAGGCGCGCCAGTCTAGCCCATTTCTATTGAACATTCCAGATTTTTGAGTCAAAATCTGTGGAAATAGGTTCCGGGCGGCAAAGGCACGCCAGATTTTCGAATCAGAAACTATCATAGATTCTAGGCGCCAAAGGCACGCCAGCCTGGAACTTTGCTCTGACATTTCAGTTCAAAAATTTAGGTTTTTGAGTCAAAATCTGTGGTAATTCGGAAAAAATGCTGAAAATCTTTTAATTTCCAGGTATTCGATCGTTCCCGCCGTAGCGCGAAACGTCAATGGAAGCTGAAGAGATTGGTTGTCGACGGAAATATCGTTGGAAATGAGACGGCATCAGTTGCTGATGAATTCCAAGGATTTATGGAGGATATTGAGGAGGACGCGTTGATGAGAGAGAAAATCAATATCTATAAGGTAGAAATCGATGATTTTTGAGGAAAAATACGCATTTTCAGACGGTTTTTTCCACCAAAAATCGCGAAATTTCAGTGAAAATGACGATTCTGGAGAGGAAACTTGAATTTTTACCATGTTTCACCGCCAAAATTTCAAAATTTTGATGAAAAATGCGAATTTTTGATGCTAAAAACCTTTTTTCCAATAAAAACTGATGAAAATTGACTCTCGAGCTGAGAGATAGCAGAAAATCCCGACTTTCGAGGGAAAAACTATTTTTATCGATTCCGAGCGCCCAAGGCGCGCCAGACACTCAATTTTCGGCGAATTTGGTTGTTTTTTGACGAAAAACCAGCGCAAATGCTATATTTTTGATCTTTTTTTGAGAAAATTGTACGAAAAGTGGCATTTTCAGCCACTTTTTCCCACTTTTGACCCCAAAAACTCTTTTTTCAGGACGCTGAGAAGGCAGTTGCCGTTGACGGAGACGACGACGACGCTCATCCAGAGGCACCTTCGTTGGCTGAAATGTTGGATGATCTGAAGTTTGACGATGAAGAAATGAAGGAGGAGACGGCTGATGCTGATGAGGGGGCGGAGCCTATGCAAGAGGAATAATTTCTTCGATTTTTGAAGATTTTTTGATATTTTTTCCCCTTTTTTTCGTTTTTTGATTGTTAACCGCCCATTTTTCCTACTATTTCTTTGTTTTTTCTTGTTCTTTCCTAACCTGTTATCCCCCATTTGTTATTGATTTTGATTTAATATTGTTTCGCCAAAAAAATTATTATTCCCCCTGAAGAAAAGTGCAAAATACTTTGATGTCATTATCATTTTATTGCTATTTCTCACACATTTCTTATCACTTTTTCTCGCCTCGCCGCTTTTCTTATCGAAAAGTGCGTTTTAGGGTCTCGTGGCCACGTTTTAAGTTCAGAAGAATCGGTTTTGGCCTAAAAATCTGAGTTTTAAGCTATAAAATTGCTGTTTTGGAACTTGTACTAGCTATATTCGTGTCGAGACCCAGTGACAAAGTTGAGCATGCGCCTTTGATGTAGATTTACGAAGACTACTGTAATTAATTATTTTATTTTCCGAGCAGCCGAACATTAGCGTTTTCATTCAGTTTTCCGCGGTTTTTTAGTGTTTTTCTGAAAAAATCTTGGTATATTTTACTTGATTCAATTATTCGTCAAAAAAAAATCAAATTTCTGCTCTGAAATATCCCATTTTTGTCGTTTCTCACTCTGGCTATCATTTCGTTGTTTGGGGATTTTCTGATTGTTTTCGCTTTCCGTAACAATAAAAAATTGATTAATTGCATTTATTTATGGTATATAAATCTATAAAGCTATTTTTTGCTCTAATTTCACTAGAAAATCAAAACATTTTAGTTTTAATTTAAAAAATTATTTTCGTGGCGAGACCCGATCGACAATTTTTAGGCATGAGCCTTTCGATGTGGATTTACGGAGCTACTGTAATTAATTTTTATAATGTTTATTTTCAGCTTTTTTCTTGGTTTTCTGGTTAATTTTATTGGTTTTTCGCGGTTTTTGGAAGTTAAAATTGACCTCAGATTAATTTCCCAACAGAACACTTCAAAAATCGCCACTCAGCAACACCAAAGTACCAATCGAATCCTCGTCGCCGCGCAAAGCCATCCACGCCGTTTTCACATGTCTTCGTCTCCTTCTTCTATGTTTTCTGCGTCTCTTCTCCTCTCAATCGATGTCATTTCTCTCGCCACTCTCTCCATTTCGTGTACTCTCTCGCTTTCATGTTTTTTTTTGGCTGACTAGCCGAGAGAGATAGGCGGAAGAAAAGAGTTGTTTAATATCTCCTGGCTGGCTCATCGAGAGTGGAAAAAATAGAAAATAATCAGAAATGTGCCGCCCGTTTTCTTATTTTTCCAAAAAATGTTCCGATTCTCTCCGTCGCCGTCTCCAGATGACGTCCACCATCCGCCCATCTGATTCGTTGTTTACCGTCTTCGTCCCGATTCCCCCGACCCCTCCTTTTCTCCCCGGTGTTTACCTTTTATTTTACGAACATACAACAAGTCATTTCACACGGTTTTCCTCGGGTTTCCGCGGTTTTTGAGTGGCTGGCGTGCCTTTGACGCAGTAAAATTTGAGTTTTTGCAACTTTTTGCTGTAAAAATGACCAGGTATCCACCAAGAAGCGTCTGGTGCGGCTCTGACGCGTTCTTTAGCTCCTGGCGCCCCGTCGGCGCGTTTTCAGTTTGCACAGTCATATTTATATGAAAAAATACAGTTTTCTGGCGTTTTCTAGCTCTTCCGGCGCGGTTTTCATTAGTTGAAAGTGTTTTTGTGTTCACACGGTTTTCAACAGGTTTTCCGCGGTTTTTGAGTGGCTGGCGTGTCTTTGACGCGCTGAAATTTGAGTTTTTGCACCAAAAATTGTCTTAAAAGCATCTGGTGCGCCGCTTGTGTTATTTTATAACGAATTCGGGATACTGGCGCGCCTCCAGCGCGTTTTAAGTGAAAAAGTAGTGTTTTTGTGGTTTCTAGCTCCTCCGACGCGATTTTTATTGGTTGAAACGGTTTTTTGCTCTCAAAAAGTCATATTTTGAAGATACATTACACTTTTCTGGCGTTTTCTGGCTCCTGGCGCGCCTCCGACGCGTTTTTAACTAAAAAGTGGTTTTTAAGTCTCAAAAAGTGATATTTTATCATATAAATCTCACATTTTCGATGTTTTTGTTGACATAGACGACAATTTTCAGTCCAGACCAGTTAATATAGGTTTAACCCCTCTGCAATCTGATTTTTTCTGGAAAAAATCAAAATATTAGTGATCAGGATCCCGTTTCACCTGCATTTTGCTCGAAATCTCACTTTTGACCTCGAAAATTGGCGGTTTTAGGGTATTTTTATGATCAATTCGGTGTTTTAGACGGGTTTACTATTGGAAAACGTCTTCCTGTTGATATTTACTTCATTGGAATCTCGTTGTTTTCTCAATTTTTTCATGTTGGTAATTTCTTCCATTCAGCTCATTTTCAGTCTAAAAATGCAATTTTCGAGCGATTTTTGTCCAAAAAACGTCAAAAATCTCATTTTTTGACTAAACCAGCTGAAAATCAGCTCATTTTCAACCTAAAAATGTAATTTTCGAGCGATTTTTGTCCAAAAACGTCACAAAACCAAATTTTAGACTAAAAAAGCTGAAAATCAGCTCATTTTTAGCCTTAAAATGCAAGTTTTCTTTCATTTTTCCATCAAAATCTGCAAATCCTCACCCGATGCGCATGTTCGAAGACCACTGCCAATCGTTCGAATGCCCATTTTTGGTATTTCTTGTTAGTACATATGCATATACACATGTCGTCTAGACACTCTCTCTCTTTTCTGTGTGTATATGATGCAAAATGTGTGAAAGAGATATCCGTCTATTTTAGGAGGAGAAAGGGGGAGGATTTTCGTATTTTTTTGGCTCAGTTTCCCTCTTTCTTTGTAGTTTTTGCAGTCTTTTCCTTGAATTTCTGACGTTTTTCAAAAGTTGAGCAGACTAAAGCTCTCGGTACAATTTAAGCGATTTTTGGCACTTTGAGACCTTATAACTCGTTTCAGATTGATTTTCAAACCTAGCTCGAAGACAATTTTCTATTTTCGAAGCAGAATGTTGCCTTGAATTCGCTCATGCAACTAGGATTCGCTGGCGCGCCTTCGGCGCATGAGGAGCTCTTTCCCGCAAAACTTTAAGATCTCTGGCAAAGAGTCATTAAAGTTGTAATAATTTTTCCGCAGAGCTCGATCTCTCTCTTTCTTCTTTTTACAACGAGAGCTCGGTTGCTTGAATTCCAGTCTGTAGTCTCTCTGTTATACGGAAAACAAAAAGAAAACCGAAAATTTCTACTGAAAATCGGACTTTTTTGTTCTAGAATAGAAAATGTCTAAAGGAGGACAGAAGTCGTATTTTTTTATTTCAGATTCTGATATTTCAGAAAATTCTGAACAACTTTCATCATTGGAGCATATGCTAAAAATCGCTCTAAATGCCCTAAATTCACGTTTTCCCGACTCAAAAGGAGCTTTCGTGGAAGAGTTTTCCCACGCGAATTTTCGCACCCGTGTAGTCCTCTCGGACAATATTATTTATTTTTGTTTCTCGATTTCTCGGTTTCTTGCTTTTTTTCAACAAAATTTCAAGCTTTTTCTTCTTTTTTTACGATATAAATTGAAAAAAACACGAAATTTTGTTGAAAAAAGCAAGAAAACGAGAAATCGAGAAATAAAAATAAATAATATTGTCCGAGAGGACTACACGGTGGCAAAAATTCGCGTGGGAAAACTCTTCCACGAAAGCTCATTTTCAGCCGGGAAAACGTGAATTTAGGGCATTTAGAGCGATTTTTAGCACATGCTCCAATGATGAAAGTTGTTCAGAATTTTCTGAAATATCAGAATCTGAAATAAAAAAATATGACTTCTGTCCTCCTTAATTTTTTACATTTTACCGAAATTTCTAGAAATTTGTTTTTCCAGCTTGGTCAGATGTCTTCTTTGTACATTACCCTCTGTCATTCCATCAGTGGATTTTAATCTCATTAACTGTAATTATGCCTTTTATCGGTCATTTCTATTGTCTGTTGCCTCCTCTTCCTCCTCCCACCAATGCACTTAACGGAGGACTGATGTCATATTTTCTGAAATTCCGAATTCCGATATTTTAGAAAATTCTTTTAAATAAACTTTTCTTATTAATCGACCGGTCTCCCGACTCAAAATGAACTTGGCTGGAAGAGTTTTTCCACGCGGTCGTGTAGTCCTCTCGGACAAGGTTTTTTTTGCTCAATTCCTTGTTTTCTCGTTTTTTCCACAAATTTTCGTAGTTTTTTCGATCAGAATGTTGGAAAAATTGAAGAAATTAGGAATTCAGCAGAAATCTTGTCCGAGAGGACTACACGACCGCGTGGAAAAAGTCTTCCACCAAAGCTCATTTTGAGTCAGGGGAACGGGAATCGTGGTGTTTTTTTTTCAAAAAATTAGAAATAAATTAAGTTTTTTCAATAAAAAATGAAGAAATGGATGGCCACAAATTCAATTCTTATTAGCTCGGAGCACAGTTCTTACAACTGCGCTCCACCGAAATCGCTTAGTCTCTTTTTCTCTGAGTCTCTCAATTTCGCACGCTATTTTCTTCGGTTTCGGTAGAGCGCAATTGTAAGAAGCGTGTCGTGATAATACCCACTGATCAAGGTCACAAAACCTGACATTGGCAACACAACAATGTACCTGTGAGCACATTTTTAAATATTTACTCTTCTCACTATTCTCATCTTCACGTCAAATGTGACCTTTTCTCCGCATTTTTCCATTTTTTTCCCGCCAAAAAAATCCCATTCATTTCTGAATTTCTTTCCAGACACCCCTCCAGATGTCGTGGGTGCGATTCACGAAGACGGGCGTCGCCGTCGTCGCCACGTCGGCGGCGGCGATGCTCGCGCTCGACATGACGAACGAGAAGCGATTTCAGCGGGCGTGTGTGAGTTTTGTAAATGCGCTCTATTGCATATTTTGCGAAAATCGAAGAGATTTACGGTGGAGCGCGATTGCAACACCTCTTCAAAGATCGGTTGTAAATGCGCTCTACCGAGCAATTTTCAAAAATTGAAGGGATTTGCAGTAGAGCGCGATTTCTTCATTTCTATCAGATCAGTTGTAAGTGCGCTCTATCGCACTCAAGACGGATATGCAGTGGAGCGCGATTGCAACACCTCTGTAAAGACGCTCTATTGCCCCAGTGTGCGGTAGAGCGCAATTTCAATATTTCTGTCCAATTGGTTGTAAATGCGCTCTATCGCACAGTTTGCAAAAATTGATGGGATTTGCGGTGGAGCGCGATTGCAACACCTCTTCATAGATCAGTTGTAAGTGCGCTCTATCGCACAAAAGGATGATTTGCGGTAAAGCGCGATTGTTACAAAATTTTGAAGCAAATGCGCTCCATAATGAAGTTTTTTGAGAGTCCGATAGAGCGCACTTGCTTCAAAAAAAGTCAAATTTGATGATTTTTTGGAAAAAAGGATTTTTTTCAGAAAGACCACTTCCGGACAGTTCACGCCGATCGACTCGCCGAATTGAATAAACGAGCGCCGAGTGCTCTCCCAACCCGAAAAGATATTTTGACCAGTTTGAATGTATGCATTTGATGGCCTAGAAAACCAACAATTTGGTTTTCTAGGCCATCAAAATCTCATTTTCTGCAGAAAGGCGACGAATTCGATGTTCTCATCATTGGAGGCGGAGCCACGGGCGCTGGCGTCGCCCTCGACGCTCAAACACGTGGATTGAAGACGGCACTCGTCGAGTTGGACGATTTCTCGTCGGGAACATCGTCGAGATCGACGAAATTGATTCATGGAGGTGTTAGATACCTTCAGGTGCGGAAATATACTGAAAATAGTGAAAAATTGACCGGAAAAATCCCAAAAAACGCGAATTTTCAGTCAGAAAACTGCTGAAAATGTGATCATGGCCGAACTTTGGGTTTCTAGGCCACCAAATGTTCTTCCACGTCAATGGAAGAACCTTCCCGTGGCCTAGAAACCCAAAAAGGCAGGTTTCTGACTGAAAATTCGGACCATCTATAATGCAACCACGCCCCATCGCACATGAGTGTGGACTCCTCTCGGACAAGTTGAATTCGTTTTTTTTTGACATTTTTCCCGTTTTTAAGCAATTTTATTGCGAAAAAAACCCGCAAAAATTGATGGAAAAACGGAGAAATTTCAACTTGTCCGAGAGGAATACACGAAGAAATTTACGAAAAATTCGCTGAAAACGCGAATTTTCAGAAAAAAACTCGTAAATCCACCCCCAAAGTCCCGTAAATCGACGTGTGACCTCTGTAAATCTACCTCTAACTTCCGTAAATCCACCCCTAACCCGCGTAAATCCACTCTTAACTCCCGTAAATCGACACTAGACTCCCGTAAATCCACCCCTAACTCGTAAATCGACACGTGACTCCCGTAAATCGACACATCACTCCCGTAAATCCACCCCTAGATCCCGTAAATCGACCCGAGACTCCCGTAAATCGCTAAAAATTCAATTTTTATTGTTGCAGGCAGCGATCATGAAACTCGACTTGGAACAATATCGAATGGTGAAAGAGGCGCTATTCGAGAGACATAATCTCTTGGAAATTGCTCCCCACCTGAGCAGTCCCCTTCCAATTATGTTACCCATTTACAAATTATGGCAAGTACCGTACTATTGGAGTGGAATCAAGGCATACGACTTTGTTTCTGGAAAACGGGTCCTCAAAAACTCGTTTTTCATCAGTAAATCGCAAGCGTTGGAGAGATTTCCAATGTTGAAGAATGAGTCGTTGAAGGGAGCTTTGATCTACTATGATGGGCAACACAATGATGCTCGCATGAATTTGGCAATCATTTTGACGGCGATTCGGCATGGAGCCGCGGTACGGACTGGAAAATCCCGAAAAACCAGAAAAATCGGCCAAAAATGAGCCATTTTCCATGAAAAAATGTGAAAAATGAGCCGTTTTCAGTGAAAATTCAAAATCCGACGATTTTTATAAGAAACCAACATGAAATTCGAGTTTTCCACTAAATTTCCAAAGTTTTGAGCCCCATATTGACCGATTTTGAACCATTTTGAGATTGGTGGCCTAGAAATCCAAAAATTTGGGTTCCTAGGCCACGGACATCAAAATGCTCCGAAATTGGTCAATATGGGGCTCAAAACTTTGGAAATTTAGTGGAAAATGCGAATTTCATGTTGGTTTCTTTAAAAAAACCTCGGATTTTAGATTTTCAGAAGTTTTGAAGTTTTTGAGAAAAAATGTTTTGAATAAAAACTCGAAAAATCGCCTTAAAATCCACTTTTTCCATGAAAAATGAGTCATTTTTCAGTACTTTCAGCACGAAAAATACTGAAAATGGCTCATTTTTCATGGAAAACGTGGATTTTTGGGCGATTTTTAGGGTTTTTAGCGGTTTTTCACCCAAAAAACTTCTATTTTCAATGAAAATTGTGAAAAAATGAGCCAATTCCAGTACTTTCAGATTGCAGGTCACATGGCTGTAACTCATGTGACTGTAAGCTGCTGAAAGTGCTGAAAATGGCTAGTTTTTCACATTTTTTCATGGAAAAATATGGATTTTAGGGCGATTTTTCGGGTGTTTTTTGCAATTTTGCATGAAAAATTTGGATTTTTAGCGCTTTTCCACCCAAAAAACTCGTCAATTTTCAGTGCGCCAACCACGTGCGAGTGGAGCGTCTCAACAAAGACGAGACGGGAAAAGTCACTGGAGCCCATGTCCGTGATATGGTCACCGGCGCCGAGTGGGATATCAAAGCGAAGGCGGTGATCAACGCGACCGGTCCATTCACCGACTCGATCCGTTTGATGGGTGATCCGGAGACAGCTCGCCCGATTTGTGCGCCATCTTCCGGTGTGCACATCACCCTACCCGGGTATTACAGTCCATCCAACACTGGGTTATTGGATCCGGACACCTCAGATGGGCGTGTCATCTTCTTCCTACCGTGGGAACGAATGACGATCGCCGGAACGACAGACGCCCCGTCGGAAGTCACTCTCTCGCCGCAACCCACCGATCACGATATCGAGTTTATTCTCCAAGAAATTCGAGGATACCTCTCGAAAGACGTCTCCGTTAGACGTGGAGACGTGATGAGCGCTTGGAGTGGACTCCGCCCACTTGTGCGGGACCCGAATAAGAAGGATACGAAGAGTTTGGCGAGAAATCATATCATCGAAGTGGGAAAGTCGGGATTGATAACCATCGCCGGCGGGAAATGGACGACGTACCGTCATATGGCGGAGGAGACGGTCGATAAGGTGGTTGAGGTCCATGGGCTACAGACGGTGTCCGGATGTGTCACTCCAGGGCTCCTATTAGAAGGAGCACACGACTGGAACGCATTACAGTATATCCATTTAGTGCAGGACTATGGAATGGAAGTTGATGTCGCTCAACACTTGAGTTCCACTTATGGAGACCGCGCCTTTGTTGTCGCACGGATGTGTAAAATGACCGGGAAGCGTTGGCCGATTGTTGGGCAACGTCTTCATCCGGAGTTCCCGTATCTCGACGCGGAAGTCCGATACGCGGTGAAAGAGTACGCGTGTACGGCGATCGATGTGATCGCACGGCGTATGCGTCTGGCGTTCCTCAACACCTATGCCGCTCATGAAGTCCTTCCCGACGTCGTACGCGTCATGGGGGAGGAGCTTGGATGGAGTTCGGCTGAGCAGAGAGCTCAACTCGAAAAGGCCCGTACGTTCATCGACTTGGAAATGGGACAGATGGCGAAACAGACGGCCGTGTCGAATGCGCCGTTGAATTTGACGAAGGAGGAGATGCAGAGGGCGAAGGAGCGATTCCATCAGTTGGATAAGGATCGGAAGGGACATATTACGGTTAACGATTTGAGGAAACACTTTAGGGTAAGAGCAACGGGAAATTGGAGTTTTTCCGAGTTGAAAAGCTTAAAAATCGCGTTTTTCCTGGTTTCTAAGCCCCAAAATGACAATTTTAAGCTATGGAAAGTGGAATTTTGCTGCAAACACTAGAAAAATTGGATTCGAACCGATTTTTCAGTCAGGAAACTGAAATTTTTGAGGTTTTCCGAGAAAAAAAACCAAAAGTCGGCATTTTTGAGCATTTTTTGTGGTTTAGGAGTGCCAAAACCATAATTTTCGCTCAAAACAACGGAAAACTTGGATCTGAAGCGAGAAAACATCGATTTTTTGACCCAAAAACTAAACTTTTGCGGTTTTTCGAGAAAAAAACGCCGAAAATCTGCATTTTTAAGCTTCTTTCGGGGTTTTTCGGAGTTTAGAGATGCACTTTTGTCTTAAAATCCCCCAAAAAGTTGGATTTGGAGCGAGAAAACTAAAATTTTCGCGGTTTTTTCGTGGTTTTTCAGTGTTTCTACTTTTTTATTGAAAATTACTGAAATTTTATCATTTTCACACGATTCTCCATTATTTTCTATCAAAAATTCTTTTTATTATCAATTTTGCTACTAAAAACTATTTTTTTCAGCCAGAAATCGCTATTTTTCGACGAAAACCGCCCATTTTTGAAATTAATTCGTGTCGATTTACGCTAAACATAGCGCGTTTCCAACCGTAATAACGGAGCATCGTATTGAATGTCGTGGCGAGACCACTATTTCAGATAATTCGATGCGCCTTTAAACTGGAATTTTGAAAATTGCAATTTTTCAGTTAGAAAAGTGATTTTTCGAGTGTTTCCGATCGTTTTTTTGAGGAAAAATAGATTTTGCATGGAAAAATGTATAAATATCTGAAAAATACCCATTTTTTGCAGGAACACAACCAGAAAATCGACGAACGCGTCCTTCACGAGCTGCTCAACGAAGTGGATCTTAACAAGAACGGAGAGATTGAGATTGCCGAATTCTTCCAGGTATAATACAGGAAAATTCGCTGGAAACATAATTTTTATTAATTTTGAAAAAAAAATCGAAGTTTTTTTTTTCAAAAATTTCAAAAAATCTGAAACTTGCAGCTGTACTCTGGTCTGAAAGGCGGTCAACTCACAAGCAATCGACTCGTCGGATATCTGGACGAAATTCACGGAACGCCGAGTGTCAATCGAGCATGCGGTGGTATTTAATTTGCTAATTTTCCCCCAGTTTTCACATTTTTGGCCTAAAATTTATTGATTTTTGCATTTTTTTAATGTTTTTATCGCCCCCTGAATCTTGTTTTATAAATCCCGCCCCCTCTTCCCCCTGAATCTCCCCTTTGAATTATAGTAATTCAGACAAAAAGAAGCCCGAAGGTCACTATCCTCCAGCTCCTCAAGCTCCGCCCCCTCCCGCTACAGTATTTCGTAAATAGTGAAAAGAAGGAAAACATTGAACTCTCTATGATGATGATTATCGATTTTCTTTTATTGCACCACTTTCCTATAAATTTTTTTCGGAGGATTTGGTGGAATTGGAAAAAATCATGAAAATTCGCTGAAAAAGTGTCAAAATCTCGAATTTTCAACCCTGAAAATCAGATTTTTTGTCATTTTTACCGAAATATTGACTGAAATCGGTTAAAATTAGCTAATTGGCAATTAGGCGATGAGGAAAATTCAACATGAAAATAAATAAATTACAGAAATAAATTATGGAAAAGAGCAATTTCAGAAGAGTGATACCCATATTTACACAGGAGGAAAAATTTCCATTGAACAATATTGGAAAAACCTTGAAAAATACCTAAAAAAGGAAAATTCCAGTCGGAAAAAAGCACTTTTCGCCGGTTTTTTCGCGATAAAAATAGTGAAAAAACGCAAAAATTGACGAAAAACTCAGATGGAAGAACTTTCGGCATGGTGGCCTAGAAACCCAAGGTTAATTTTTTCGCCTTTTCAGGCATTTTTCAGGGGTTTTCAAGTGTTTTCGGATGGAAAAATGAGAAAAATCGACTAGAAACCATCAAAATTAAAGTAATTAATGCCGAATGCGGAATGGATGAGCCTCCGTATTGAAAACCCATTGATCCAATGGAAGAACGTCGTCTTCACTGAAAATGAGGTACAAATATTTGAATAACTCAGCGAACAGGAACGATTGTTGGACGTCGTCTTGCTCCGGCTTCTCATCATACACATTCCTTATCCCAGAATAACCGGCGGTCCCTTTTGCGTACTTCTCGAGATTCTGCACATGATCCCACGCCCATTGACGATATTTTTCGTCTTTTGTGGCTCTCCACAAGTAGAACCACGTTTCGACGACTTCTGGACGAAGGATATAGTAGGAATCTTGACGACGTTCGGTTTTTGCCTCGATTGAAGACGTGAATTGGAACGATTCGGGACCGATACCGGTGGCTGGAAGAATAAGGAGTTTTATGAAAAAAAAAACGAATTTTCAGCCGAAAAAATGCTGAAAATGAGATCATGGCCGAATTTTTTCTGGTTTGGTTTTCTAGGCCAGGTCTGAAATTTGGACGTTTTTCAGCAATTAAAAAAACTGAGGCTTGAAGGCGTGGTTATCTAAGCTCCGCCCAACTTCGCAAAACTTATAGAAAGCTCCGCCCACTTTCAGTTTTTGAAGATTTTTAGCGAAAATTTGAAAAGTTTTTATCGAAAACTATGATATCAAATGGACGTGGTCACATAGGCTCCGCCCACTTTTTGCAAGATTGATGGGTTTTTTTAAAGCTCCGCCCACTTTTCGCAAAATTTATCGATTTTTTTGAGTTTTTGATCTAAAATGCGATCTGAAAGAGGCGTGGCTACCTAGGCTCCGCCCATTTCTTGAATTTTGTGAGTTTTCGGCTCAAAACCATGATTTTAGGTGGACTAAGCTCCGCCCACTTTTGATTGAGGTTTTCATACAAAATAGGCGGAGACTGTTTAGGCTCCGCCCACTTTTTGCGAAATTTCACGATTTTTTGAGTTTACGATCAAAAATGCGATCTGAAAGGGCTCCGCCCACTGTTTGTTGCAATTTTTCTCATTTTTTTCAAATTTTGGCACATTTTTCGCGAAATTTCTCGACTTTTTTGAGTTTGCGATCTGAAAGAGCTCCGCCCATTTTTAAAAATGTGTGGGCGTGGCTAACTAGGCTCCGCCCATTTTTTGTGAGTCAGGTTTTTTTCAAGCTCCGCCCACTTTTTAGCGAAATTTTTTTCCACATTTTCGCGCATTTTTCGGCTACTTTTTTGCATTTTTAGCCGATTTTCAGTCTGAAAACGCCATTTTTCATAGTATTGCCAGACCTGGCATAAGATTGCATCAAGTGGCCTAGTTTTCCAAAATCTGTGAATTCTAGGCCAGCTGTCTGAAATTTGGACGTTTTTGAACAATTTTGAGCTGGAAAAACCCCAAAATTAACCGATTTTCTCAAATTTGACCCAAAAATCCAATTTTCCCTCTGAAAACTCGATTTATCGTGCTCCTTACCAGATCTCGCGTAGGACTCATGACACGTGTGTCCAATCTCTTTTCCAAGTGTCAAATAGTGCTGAGCAATGGTTGAATTCTCTTCATTCATCGCGTGTAGAACAACCATTCCACCGGAGAAACAAGCCAAATGTTCGAATGAATGTTCCACTCGGTTTCCATTCATCTTTGCGAAATACCACAGATTCGATTGTTCCGATTTGAAGAGCATTCGTTTCTCCATTGCGAATATCGCCTCTTCGTATTCTCTCTTCGTTCGAGAGTCTCGTTTTCCAGTTGAGATCCATTGTTTCAGCAAGTATTCATACCAACTGTCAGCCATTGCTCCCATTGAGAACAAATCTGCAAACATTTCGTGTTTTTTGGACTGAAAACCCGAAAAAGTTCCCTTTTGATAGTTTTTTGAGGTTCTAAAACCTTTTTGTCGTCAAAAAATTGGTTTCCGGACTGAAACAGTGGCAATTTTCAGCTGAAAACTACCAATTTTGGCAGAAAAATCAGAATTTCGTACTTCAGAAATTATAAATCAAGCCGATGGCCTAGTTTCCCAACTATTTGGGTTTCTAGGCCACCAATTTTTTGGTCAAAAACTGACCAATTTCGTAAACTCGAAAATAGTCAGATTTCACCGGTTTTAAGCAATATTTCAGCGTTTTTACACTCTTTTTGAAGCAAAAACTCGGAAATTGGACATCTTTCAGTCAGGGGGACTAGTTTTCCAGAAATTGGGGTTTCTAGGCCTCGTAGCCCAGTTTTCACCGTTTTTCCGCTCATTTTGTAGCAAAAACCTCAAAAACTTCAAAAATAGGCAGTTTTTGCTGCTTTTTAAGTCATTTTTCTCACAAAACCGGCTATTTTCGGGCATTTCTGAAGAAATTGATAGTTTCTGATCATTTTTTGGTCATTTTCCGATTAAAAACCTCAAAATTTGGCAGATTTTGCTGGTTTTTGGTTATTTTTCACTGAAAACTCTGCAATTTTTGGGTCCTTACGTTGTCCCCACCGAGGCGGGTTATCCATGGACAAATAGATCGGATACAGTCCCTCTGGCTTCTCCATTTCCGTCAAAACGTCTCGAATCTTATCCGCCTTCTGTGCAAACACAGGATTTCCAGTCAAATTGGACAAATAATCGAATTCCAGTTGAATTGATCCATATTCCGATAAAATCGCTTTTCCACTCGCCCAACTATATGTTTTCGCCCGTCCCGTCTGTAGATCAATCAGGGAATACGGTATTCCAGAGGGCGTGTCGAATGCTGGTAGGAGGAGTGTCGCCACGTCTTCTGCTTTCTCCAAGAACATTTTATCGCCTGTCAGAGCATAGGCTGATAGGAGACCGCCCGTGAATCGGATATTCGTTTCGAACACCGATAGGTCGCCTTTCTGCAAAAAAAATTGGTTGAAATTTGTGAAAAATTGGCAGTTTTTGGGTCAAAACCTCGAAATTTGGGTAAGACTCCGCCCCTTTTAGCAAAAGTGGGCGGAGTCTTCTTATTTCGGATAGATAATTATAGGGTTTATGGGCGTGGTTACTTTAGCTCCGCCCACAAAAAATGGTCGAAATTTATGAAAATTCGGGCGTTTTTGGGCTAGACATGAGACAGGCTCCGCCTATTTTCGGGGATTTTTCAAAAGTGGGCGGAGTCTTAGCCTAGAACTGAGAAGTATGGGGTTCGGGGGGCGTGGCTATCTAAGCTCCGCCCACTTTTGCAGAATCGAAATCTCCGCCCACTTTTGAACACTTGTGGGCGTGGTCAAATAGGCTCCGCCCCTTTTTCACATTTTAAGCGGATTTTCCACTATAAAAACGAGTTTTTTCTCGTCGAAGCCTATATAAGCTCCGCCCACTTTTCATTGAGGTTCTCATGCGAAAGTAGGCGTGGCCTTATTAGAATCCGCCCCTTTTTTGCAATTTCAACGCATTTTTAGTCTAGTTTTTCGTGTTTTCAGCCTATTCCAAAAATATGAAAAATGCAATTTGTTCAAGCTCCACCCATTTCCTGACTTTTGTGAATTTTCGGTTCAAATACTTTTCTTCAAGCTCCGGCCACTTTTCACGAAACTCCTAAATTTTTTTGAGTTTTCGATCTGAAATGCGATCTCAACGAGGCGTGACAAACTAGGCTCCGCCCACTTTGTTACAATTTTTCCATTTTTTAGCGCATTTTTCGGCTATTTCATGGCATTTTCAGCGGATTTCCACTCTAATTCTCAAATTGCTCAATTCCCGTACCGCGGACTCTTTAAAATTGAATTGTGTAATCCATTCTCTGGCTTCTTTGTATTCCTCTTTCAATCCAACTATGAATAACGTATCGATAGCATCAATGATAGTGGCGCCCGTCTTTCCGTATCCGAATATCGATGAGGAGTGTCCCGAGAGGGAATTCGGTCTCAACTCGTTCTCTCCCCACGCGTATTTTCGATATCCATCCCACGCGAATTTGATCATTTGTTTGACGAAGATACGACGGCCTTCCGTGTCGTCTGCCGCACCGATTTCTGGTTTTGGAATGGGAATTGGGTTGGCTTCTTCGGCTTTTCGACGCAGAGCATCTTGCTCTTTTCGTCGCAATTCTTCTCTGGAAATTGGCGGAGAATTAGTGGGAAAATTGATTCAAAATGGAGAAAAATTGACTAAAATCGGTTAAAACTGGCTTAAATTGGTTTAAAATGGAAATAAATCGGTTTCTAGACATAATTCAACTGTTTTTAAGCTGAAAATCGATTCAAAACACTAAAAATTTGAATGAAACCGGTTAAAATTAGCTTAAAATGGTTAGAAATCCGTTTTCAGACATAATTTGACGGTTTTTAGGCTGAAAATCGGTTAAAAATTTCGATAAATTGGCTTGAAATCGGTTAAAATTAGCTCAAAATGAAAAAATTTCCGTTTTCAGACACAATTTGACAGTTTTTAAGCTGAAAATCTATTCGAAACAATGAAAAATTGACTGAAATCGGTTAAAATTAGCTCAAAATGAAAAAATTCCCGTTTTCAGACACATTTTGACTGTATTTATGCAATAAAAAGCTAAAAATCTCGTCTAAAATACTGATAATCGGCTGAAATCGGTTAAAATTGACTTAAAATGGCGAAATATCCGTTTTTAGACACAATTTGACAATTTTTAAGCTGAAAATCGATTCAAAACACAGAAAAATGGCTGAAATCGGTTTAAATCGTCACAAATTCATCAGGAATCAACTGGAATATGAAATTTGGAACTGAAATGTGTGAAATTGGCTCAAATTATGTAAAACAGCAGAAAAATTGTGAAAATCTCGGATTTTCAGTTCTTTTTCGTCATTTTCCACATGAAAATCGTCTAAAAGTGGTCATAAAATGTATTTTTCGGTCCAAAACAAGCTGAAAATCATCGCTGAAAATTTTGGCCAATTTTTGCAAAATTTTCATCGAAAAATTGATTTAAAGTAAAGAAAATTGGCTCAAATCGGTGAAAATAGTTTTCAGACTCATTTTTACCGTTTTGGAGCATTTAAAAGCGGAAAATCTGCTATAAAATCCTGAAAATTCATATTTTTTAACAAATCTCACTCACCTAACATAAATATCCCTGACATGAACCGAGTTCTCCTCTCTGAAATATAAATCAGTTCCGCCGGAAGGGAGGAAAAAGAAAGCGGTGATACAGACGGTGAGGAGAAACATTACTCCGACACACACGACTAGTTGCTCGTGCGATCGGAGACCCATTTTCAGATGAGATGGATATGGATCTGGAAATATATAGATATACCAGCCTGGCTGCCGCGCCTTCGGCGCTTCATCCGGCTGGCCTCTTCTTAATTTCCTAATCATCTTCTCACGGAAGTGTTCACGTGGCCGAGTGGTTAACGCTCACGCCTGTCGCTGAACGGGCGAGGGTTCGACTTTTGCCCATGGCGCGCTCTCCCCTTTATTTCTGAAAAATCTTGCGGACATCCTGAAAAACACACAGACAAATCCACAGACAGCGCCCACACGCGTTTTATATATAAGAATGATATATATAGAGGGGGTTTTAACTGAAAATATGAACATTTCCAGCTTAAAACTAGGAAAAGCCCATTAAGAGTGAGATTTTGAATAAAAATTAGAAAATTATGGATGTATCAATATGAAACAAGTCAGAGAGCGTTTCAAATTCATTTTTGGTCAATTTTTGACTAAATTTTAGACCTTTTTATCGATTTTTCGAGAATTTTCATCTTAAAACCATCAATTTTGACAGAAAAATCAGAATTTTGTACATCCAATACCATAACTAAAGTCGATGGCCTAGTTTTGAAACTATTTGGGTTTCTAGGCCCTTTGAATTCTGAGAAAAATGGGAATTTTCAGCACCAGTATCGCAAAAATTCGGATTTCTAGGCCATCATCAGTCGGGAAACTTAAAATTTCTGCTATTTTCTCAGTATTTAGCTCAATTTTATTCAAATAGAGCTTTTTATAGAGGTTTTACTGAAAATCTGAGACTTCCGGCAAAAAACTAGGAAAAACTCGTCAGAATGAGTTAGATTTTGGCATGAAACCTCAGGTTTTTGGAGAAAAACTCAAAAAAGTATGGATTTTTGATATTTTTGGTCAATTTTTGAGTAAATTCTGGAACTTTAAATCGATTTTCACCAAAATTTTATTAGAATTGATCAATTTTTCATGGAAAAGGGCAATTTTTTCGGTGAGTAAAAAGTATTTTCCAGCGATTTTGGGTTTAGAAACGCATTTTTAAATCAAAAATTGTTTTTTACATAAAAAATAAGAAAACTCACATTTACTAGCGTCCTCTTGTCGGATAATTACCCAGATACTCGATTTCTAGCTAAAATTGAATATTAGTAGGCGAAAAATGAAGGGAAACGAAGAAAAGCGGAAAATAACAAAAAAATCGCTGAAAATAACGGTTTTGTGCCCATTTAATCGCCTAAAATCACGTTTGTTAACCTTTTCCATCGTTTTCAATCATAAAAATCACAAAAAATAACTCAAACACTGCAAAGATCAATTAGAAACCACCTTCCTTTTTTCTAAGCCCATTTTCACCCATAAAACAACTTCTTTAGCTAAAATTTTTTATATTTTCAGATTCTCCGTGTCTTAAACTACATATTTCCACCAAAAATCTAAAATTTTAAGCCAGAAAAAGACTAGAAATAAATGCTGAAAGTCATTGAATAAATCCGACACGCACTCGAACAGAAGATTATCAATGGAGCGCACTTGCATCATCCATTACGCCCGTTGACTGATGAAATTCTTCATTTTATTCCGACACTTTCTCACACTTTAAATATACAATTTTCGGGGTTTTTGGTGTTTAAAATGATCGGAAAATTCAACTTTAATAAAAAAATGCAGAAAAATCGATATTAGACACGTTGGGAAGTGTTGAGAGGGGTAGATTTGGTAAGTGGGCGAGTTGGATATGGATCGGATCGGATTTTCAGAAAAAAGCTCAGAAAGTTATTAAATTTTGAAGAAAAAGCAGTTTCAAAAGGGTTTTGATGTGATTTTTATCGATTTTCATCGATTTTCACCCCAAAAACTATATTTTCTCTCAAAACTGTCGGATTTTTCAAGATAGAGCTCCCAAATTTTTTACTCCGGCTGAATTCTCGTTTTAGATTTGAAAAATGGAGCGTTTTCATGTCTAAATCCGAAAAAATCGGCATTTTTAGCCCCTTTATGGACAAACCGACACACAGGTAGAGTTTTTGTGAAAAGTCTGGAAAAATTGGGGTAATTCTCGATTTTTCAATGATTTCCATCAATTTTACCCTAAAAATGTCAAAAATAACCATAAAAATCATGAAAATCGGCATCGTTTAGTCAAAAATCAGTTATTTTTCCGGACAAACCGGCGCACAGACAGACTCAGGAGTATCGATGGGATTTTCATGGAAACGAGTCTGTCTGTGCGCCGGTTTGTCCGGAAAAATAGCGAAAAATCCCAGATTTTTTACTAAAAAGGTAGATTTTCGTGATTTTCATGGTTATTTTTGACATTTTTAGAGTAAATTCTAGTGTTTTTGAGCTATTTTCAGACAGAAAATCTAAAAATTGCTCACTTATTGCTTTCAAGACAGGTTACGACACCTCCGATGGCCTAGAAATCCCTTTTTTCCAAAAACTAGTCCCCGCCGTCTGATTTACAGTCTGGGGCGGTCCTTATGACCCTTATCGATCAATATCCTTATCATCCGACGTCATCTTTTAATTCTTGGGGGAATCCCTTTTATTATCGTTCTATTTGTTGACTGAGGGGACACTTGATGATGATGACCTAGAAATCTCATGAGAAAACTAGTCCCCTGGCATTTTTATAGTGAAAAAATGGTCAGGAGATTACCAATTTAGGGGGAGACTTATATACTGGTGACCTAGAAAACCCACCATTCGAGAAACTAGGCCACCGGGAAATTCCGTTCTGTAAGGCACCGTATAGCTGATCTTATCTATCTGATGACGTCGGATTACTGTCATTCCTGAAGGCCCCTTTCCCAGGTAATCCCATAATGGGAAACCTTGTAATCCCCAGACTTGTCACGGGCCGGGCCGGGCCAAAATCAGGAAAAATCTCGGCCCGGCCCGGCCCGGCCCGGCCCGGCCCGTAGCCCCGCTCGGCCCGGTTTGAAACATTTTTTGAAAAAATTTTGAATTTTTGAATTTTTTTGGAATTTTTTTGAAATTTTTCGAAAAAAGTATAGCTTTCGAATAAAAATTCAAAATTGAATAAAAATGTGAATTTGTACAATAATTTAAGCATTTTTACTCTATTTTTTCGAAAAATAAAAAAAAATCGGTAAAAAATGGGTACCCATTTTTGAATCCGGGCCGACGGGCCGGGCCGGGCCGAGCAAAATTACGGCCCGGCCCGGCCCGGGTTTTGACAAGTCTGCTCTGGAGGACTAGTTTTCCCAAGAATTGGATTTCTAGGCCATCAGTAGAATAGCGGTCTCTTGAATAGCTGGAACTGACCAGGTGATTATGGAGTCTGCTGGTGGCCTAGTTTTCTCAAATGGTGAGATTTCTAGGCCACCAGCGTGCTTGACTGTCTCTGATCCAAATTGAGGGATTACCAGACCAAATTCAAAAATTCAAAATTTTTTCAAAAAATGTTTCAAACCGGGCCGAGCGGGCCGGGCCGGGCTACGGGCCGGGCCGGGCCGAGATTTTTCCTGATTTTGGCCCGGCCCGGCCCGGCCCGGCCCGGCCCGTGACAAGTCTGCTCCAGAGATCCTCTAGGCGGGAAACTTCTCATCATGAGATTTTTCATCTTGGAAATCATGAAAACCGGTATTTTTCGATATTTTCCGGACAAACCGACGCACAGACAGACTCGTTTTCATGAGTCTGTCTGTGCCCCAGTTTGTCCGGAAAAATATTGAAAACTCCCAGATTTTTGACTAAAAAATGACGATTTTCATGATTTTCAAGGTGGAAAATCTCAAAAGCGACAATTCACAACGATGGCCTAGAAATCCCCTTCTATGAGAAAGCTAGTCCCTCATCTTCGGCGGTACGATCTCTTTGATAATCATCATCATCATCCTCGTGACCCCCTAATATAGTATTCCCCCTCCGATTGATATCTAATGATTGGAACGACCTTTCCCCCCTTCTTATCAACTGATGATACCCATAGAAAGAGAGTGTCACATGTCTTGAGAAAATTGGAAAGAACTGCAAAAAACAACATTTTTCGCTGTTTTTTGATGTTTTTTCATCCGGAAATGGGCATTTTTTGATGTTTAAAGCTCAAAAAAAACATTGTAAATAGCTGTTTTTCCGCGATTTTTGATGTTTTCCGGGTTTTTAAGCTCAAGAAAACATCCAGAATAGCGATTTTCCCCAGAAAATTCGCGGCTGAATTCAGTTTAGAAGTGATTTCGAAGTTTCTAGGCCATCATTGTGGTTTCTAGGCCATATAAGAGGTTTCTATGCCATCTTTGGGGTTTCTAGGCCATCTTTGAGATTTCTAGGCCATATCGGAGGTTTCTAGGTTATCTTTGAGGTTTCTAGGCGATCTTTGAGATTTCTAGGCCATCTTTGAGGTTTCTAGGCCATCATTGAGGTTTCTAGGCCATCTAAGAGGGCAATTTTTGCATATTGTTCCTGAGAAAAGGTGTCATTTCCGCGTTCAACCGATTTGATTGGTATAAAAGTGCGAATGTGCTCTACCGTAAATTGAGGCAGTTCTCGTAAATCGACACAGCTGTCGTCTTCCCGTAAATCCACACTTGACTACCAGCTGTTCCAATGCGAACTCTGACCTCTTGGTGCTCACTATTCCTCAGACTAAAGTTTTTTTTTTCAAAAAAAATTGTCTGAGTCTGAGCAAATAGAGAGCCACAAACCATAGTTCAGTGGATTTTTATGAACTTTGAATATTGAAATTCTTCTAGAGTGAAAGTGCGCTCTATCGCAAATTCAGGACATTTGCGATGAAGCGCGATGTAGATTTACGAGAGGTTTGATGTCGATTTACAAAAACTCTTGGAGCTACGTAAATCGACACAATCTGCTCGTAAATCCACATCAAGGTTTCCGTATTTCCACACGATACGCTCCGTAAATCGATACGAAGTCATAAGTCGATCGTTCGCATTTATTGTTGATTTACGAGACGTCTGAGACGGATTTACGGCGGAAGCGCTGAATTGATGTCGATTTACGCTCGTAAATCCTCAAAAAGATCCCGATTCTATCGTAAATCGACGCCGAGCTTATGTCGATTTACGAGAAATCGAGAAATCTTGGAGAGCGTGGAGTTACGAAAAGCGTCGAGCGTAAATCCACACAAGGAGCTCCGTAAATCCACATCGAGCATAACTTCCTCCGTAAATCTACACGAGGCCTACTGTAGCTTGGCATTCTCGTAAAGCTACAGTACCCCCTCTCTCTCCGCCGTAAATCTACCCCGTAAATCATTTCTTCGTCTTCTTCAAAGAAAAAGATGACACTAGTTTTTCTTTCTTTTTCTCAAAGAGGTATCTATATGTCATAGAGAAACGAGAGAGAAGAGAGACGCAGACACTATCTCTTTTTCTTTTTCTCGATTCTATTGATTGATCGAGAGAGAAAGAGAGAGAGAGAGTACTTTGGTCCCCTGGATCACGCGTAGAGGACAATGTGTTCCTCTTCGGAGGTCGCCAATAGGCTCCGCCCACTTTTGGGAGGAGAAAGGTATTTTCCCCGCAAAAAAGTGGTTGCAGTTTGGACAAACCAAACTATTTTCATGTCTTTAAAAATGCGTAAAGATGGAAATGCGCTCTACAGCAAAACTTTCTGAATTTTTGTTATTTCTTACAACTGCGCTCCACTGAAATGCCTCTTTTTCTCTGCGTCTCTCAATTTCGCACACAATTTTCTTGGGTTGCGGTAGAGCGCGGGTGTAGGAAGCATGCCGTAGAGTTTTGAGGGTGTAAATGCGCTCTAATGCTAATCCCAAGCAAATTGAGCGGAAAGTGGCGATAGAGCGCATTTGCATTATGTAGAATTACAGAGTTTTGAAAATTTCCAAGTTTTGAAGGTGTAAATACGCTCTGATGGCAATTTCAATCGGATTTTCACTGGAAATTTGACGATTTTTGCGGTTTTCAGCGATTTTTTCTGAAAAAAATCTGAAAAATTGAAATTTTTAAGCGTTTTTTTCAATTCTTCTCATAAGTAAGAATTTTGGACATCTGGACACGGACACACAGATAAAATTCTGATTTTTTAAGCTCCGCCCCTTTGGGCGTGGCCTGTGTAAACTTTAATTAAGCCCCGCCCCCTTTTGTACTCCCTTATCTCTTTTAATTCATATTTCTTTGTACTTTCGCTTTTTTTTTTAAAAAAAAAGTTTTCTTATCAATTTTTTCTGCTCTTGTACTTTGTCTCTCTCAATTTTTTATCAAATTTCGATTTTCAATTTTCCAATTAATTTCAGTATCCTCTCTCGTAATGCATCGTTCAATTGGATTCATCAGACTGCTCACAACGAAACCACCGACGACACGAGGGGCTGAAGCGTTTTTGGCCAATCGGTGAGCGTTTTTTGGCTGAAAACACGGGAAAAATCGATTTTTAGAGATAATTTTGACCCAGAAATCAAGAAATTTGACTAAAAATTGAATTTTGCTCACTTTTTATTAAAAAAAGGTGATGAATCGATATAGACGGATCGAAAATGCTGGGAATCATATTTCCTTCAAAAGGACCCAATTTTCACTCAAAAAGCAAAAATTAATTTTTAGGCTGAAAATCGATTGGAAGCTGAAATATTGAGCCGGAAAAGGCATTTTCAGACCGAAAAGCTGCTAAAATTGATGTTTCAACGAAAAAAAAACCGCGAATTTAAAGTTTTCCAGTGAAAAATCGATTTTCTAGTTTTTTTTCAGTCTGAAAGGATTTTGTTCAGCTGAATGTCAAAAACTCTGATTTTCAGACAATTCTAGACGGAAATCCGTGTTTTTATACTCATTTTCAGACAAAATCTTCATTTTTAGACGCGAAATCGTTTAGAAATCGTTCTTAGGCTTTTATTCCCAGTCTTTCAGTCAATTTTCCATCTGAAAATTCCTTTTTCCATTATTTTCAGTTCTGCACGTTTTCCCCCGTTGCAAAACCAATAAATCATAATCGTTCTTCGTAGTGTTCTCCTCTCCTATCTGTCTCTGTTTCTTCGTCTAATTTTTCCTTTTCTCTGTTTATGATTTATTTGTGTGATTAGTCAGGTGACCCTGATGTCACTTTCTGTGAAAAGTTCCCCAAACAAATCGAATCGGTACTAAAAATCCCTTGCTAGGTGTAAGTTAAGTGGTTTTCCGATCTCTCGAAAATCACAATTTCAGCCGACAAATTTTGAAGGCTGTAAGTGCGCTCCAATAACAATTAAAATCAGATTCAACTGAAATTGACGACGGGGCGCACTTGCAACACTATGCCGAAAACTAGCGATTTTTGAGGTTTTCAAGCATTATAACCGAGAATTTCGCGGACATCCGAACACACAGACATCTCCGAAGACTAGGGAATCTCCCTGAAAATCTGGGTCCAAAGAACATGGTCACACTTTCCATCTCTCTCTCTTCTAACCTGTTTACTATTCGACAGAGATTGATGAGAGTCTCATAGAGATCATGACACGTGGAATACACGTGTACCCCCTGGTCGGCTTTTAAAAAATGGAGGAAAGAGGGCAAACAGATAGAAGAAGGAGAAGAATAAGAAAACAAAGTATGACCAGAGTGAGGTTTCAAACACTAATTCATTAATTTGAACTGACTGGGATAGCGAAAACATGACGATTTGTTGGTCATCGAGAGGGAATGGTTTTGAGGGATTCCCCTGTTTCAGTAGGTGTTTAGGTACCAAATTTCTCGAATCCAGAATTGGGTAACTGTGACTTTTAGGATCTCGGCCATAGGATCTAGATTACTAGGATCCAGGATCGACTGAACTACAGTAACCGATGGGATCTGTACTTGATCCTAGGAATCCAGGATCTAAATGTGAAGGGTCCTGGATCGGGTTACTGTACTTTCAAGGATCCCATCCTCCGAGAGCTGCTTAAACAGTATCACAGCTTCTTGTCGTCTAGATTCTCATGAATCCTACTAAACCAGACCCAGTTGTGGGGAGTTGCATAGCCATAGAGCTTTTTAAAAGTCTCTTAACGTCAGATCCACTATCTCAGGCTGAGATTCTTAGATTCTTCACAGTGATCTAATCCAGATACTGTGCTATGGCGCGTTGCTCAGACAATGGCAGAATTAGGATCCCTCTACCTAACTTTAGGGATTCCCTCACAACTTGACATCGCAATGATATGATAAAGACTATTTCCCTGTTATCACCACCCCGTCACCGTCTCCGTCATTGTCTCGTGATTCTTCGTTTTATCGAATCGAGTCCTTGATAACAGAAAGTCGCACCTGAAAGACTGCAATTCCTTCTTCTTCGTCTTTTCTGTTTGTTTGTGAGAATACAAATGTTGCGAATAGATTAAAATAGAAGTGGAGAGGAGAAGGAATCAAAAAACATGAAATGAGAAAGTGACCAGTAACAGGAAAATAGTGAAATTGACGGGGTTTCTAGGCTATCCGGAGGTTTCTTGGTCACAAGAGCTCTGAGGTTGGGTTTTTTTTCTAGGCCACCAGAATACCAGTTTGGGTTCTTAGGCCATCTGGAGGTTTCTAGGCCACTAGAGCTCAAAATTTGGGTTCCTAGGTCACCAAGAAGGCTCCGACTCAATGGCCTAGAAATCCGCATTTACAAAAGCTAGGCCACCATCTCGAAAACTTGCTTTTGAGATGATTTTGATGGGATTTTCAGCCGATTTTAGTGACGGACTAGAAATCCGAAATTGGGAAATCTAGGCCACGGCCACCAAACCATCAATCCAGTCATTTTTTGCAGATGTTCGTGCGTGACAATCAGATGCTCCTCGTCGTCATCGTCTTCTGGAGGCGGTGGAAATGATAACGATGGTGGAAACAACAACAACAATAATAATAATAACGGAGAAGGAGGGGGCGGAGACTTGACGAACGCCCCGCCCAACAAGGCGATTCAATCATTCGGACAGTGTCGACACTGCTCGAAACCACTCAAGCCTCTGCCTACTTTGACGCGTAAGTTTTTGGGGATGTATGGACACACAGACAGACATTGAAAATTTAAAATCCAAAAAAAAATCAAATTTTTTGATTTTTGAAAATTTTGAAATCTGTGGACATCAGGACTCACGGACAAAACTGCGCCCTTCTAATAGAGTTTTTCATGAATTTCTGGACATCCCGACACACAGACAGCGTTAGAGAGTGGAGACGCAGAGACAACGATTGATAATAAAACTAATCGAGTCATGTGTCTTCTTTTCAGTACTTAAAATGTGTAAATGTCATTGACACTACGGTGGCCTAGGATTCTCCATTAGCGAAAGTTAGGCCATCTTCACTTTTGATGACTTTTATGCATTTTTAAGCGATTTTTTGATTTCTAGGCAACCTGGAAGCGAAAAACAACGATTTGTATAGTGTTTCCGGTTGTCCTGTGCTGTAATTTCTGACCGCTGACACGCCGCAAAAAAAGTTATTTTGACGAACGTCTAGACAACAAGAGAACACACTTTAAACATTTTGTAATTTGATATGACACCACTAGTCAACTAACTTATCTTGAAAAAAACTTTTTTCATATAGAATTTTTGGGGAAACATTTTGTTTAAGACGGATTTTCAAGCTATTTTAAGAAAAAAATTGCCAATTTTTCGCAAAATCCCAGAGAAACCCAATGAAACTGCGCTTTTTCACGATTTTAAGATAAAAATTAAAATTTTGTCATTCTCAACAGGATTTACGGTCAAAAACTACGTTTTTCCAATAAAGTTTTTCTTAATTTTCCTTTAAATTCGATTCTCAACTATGAAGTTGAAGTCGGGGGCACATTTGACGCGTTTGTGAGCACTGTATACCGAAATCCGACGGCTGGGGTGCCTTTTACGTGTTTCCGGTTCAAAATATAGAAATTCAGACGTCTGGCGCTCCTTTGACGCGTTTTTGAGCTCAAATTTCGAAATTTGTATATCTGGCGTGTCGGTGACGCGTTTTCCTCCCGAAAATTCCATTTTTTTTCAGCCTGAAAAGTCGATTTTCTTGCGTTTTTTCCATTAAAACCAGCTTAAAACCATCTTTTTTGCAGCCTCGAATCGATATATCCACTGTGACAGTTGCAACAAACTGTATTTCGCCAACTATTTCGAAGACTCGGCAAAAAATATGTTCTCCAAACAATTCATTCGAAAAACGCCGCCGTATCCCACTCAAATCGCCGAATATCTCGACAAATTCGTCGTCGGACAGAAGAAAGCGAAGAAGACGTTGGCTGTCGGTGTGTATCAACACTATCGACGACTCGAACACAATATTGAGTCAGGTGAGAGCGATTTTGAGCGAAAATTCCGAGAAAATTGCTCCAAAATCATAATTTTCAGCCTTGAAAACCTAAAATAGTGAAAAATTCCGCAAAAAATGGAACATTTTAACATTTTCAGTCTGAAATAACGTCGTTTTCGAACTTAAAACACCCTGAAACGCTTCGGGGACTAGTTTTCCAGTTGGTGGCCTAGGAAACCAATTTCCGGGAAAACTAGTCTCTCCAGCTCAGTTGGGGGAAAAAGAGCGATTTTGGGCTGAAAATTCCCAGAAAAATGGGCAAAAATCATAATTTTAAGCCTTGAATACAGCTAAAAATTGCAAAAATCGCCATTTTTATGGGTGGCCGAGTTTTGGATTTCTAGGCCATCCGTTAAAAATTGTGTTTTTGAGCTGAAAACATGCAGAAATTATAAGTTTTATGCATAGAAAACCTAGATTTTTTGACAGGCGCCACGTCAATCTATCAGACGGCACCTCAGAAGGAAGGGGGCGGAGCCTCCATGATGGGCGGAGCCTCCGATTCGTCGTCGAAAATGCCACGTGGAGTATTCTATCAGGATGAGATGAGATTGGGACAGATGGCCACTGGGGAGTTGAGGAATTCGTTGATGCAGCAGCAGGTACGAAATTTTCAGATAAAACAGTAATTTTCAGCTGAAAAAATGGCAAAATAAGCTGAAAACAGGGGTTGTAAGCCACAAAAATCGTTATTTTTCATTGGTAGCCGAGTTTTGGAGTTCTAGACTGTCAAAATTTGGAAAAATAGTGATTTTTTGTAGTTTCCGCTTCAAACATTCCCTAGTTTTCTTCCAGAATTCCCAAGTCTAGTCCCCCAGCTTCTAAAATTCGAATTTCCAAGGGATGTCTGGCAAAAATAGTGTCAATTTTCTTCAAAAACACACTGAAACACTCCCGGGACTAGTTTTCCAAATGGTGACCTAAGATTCCTTTTTTTTTTTTGAGAACATCACTATTGAAAATGTAAAAATTCGGTGTTGGTGGCCTAGAAACCCAAATTTTCTGGAAAACTAGTCCCCCAGCTCGAAATTCGTCAAAAACTACTGAGTTTTCGTTTTTTTTTTTTCAGACCAATTAGCCACCTTTTATGAAAATCGTTTTGAAAAAATTCCAGAGTTCACTCAAAAATTGATCAAAAAACTTTGAAAATGGCTTAAAACCAACAGAAACTGCCCGTTTTGAGGTTTTTAAATCGGAAAATTAGCAAAAAAAATTGCTCAAAACGTCTATAAAGGGTCTAGAAACCCAAATTTTCTGGGAAATTGAAATTCCTCGAAACTTCTCTAAAATTTCCCCCAATTTCCAGAACAACCAGCCCCCGTCGACGCATCTCCACCAACAACACCTCCAACAACAACAACAACAGACCGCCCGTCTCTCCCCCACCTCCCCACCGTCATTCCGTTCACTTCCCGAGAAAGAACCGACAGTCCGTCTCGAGAAATCAAATATCTTGTTAGTGGGACCATCCGGTGTCGGCAAGACATTCCTGACACAGACGTTGGCTCGAGTCCTCGACGTGCCCATCGCCCTGTGTGATTGTACTTCAATGACACAAGCGGGTTATGTGGGTGAAGACGTGGAGAGTGTGATTCAGAAATTGGTACAAGCCGCCGGGGGAAACGTCGAAAAAGCCCAACAGGGTATTGTATTCCTGGATGAAGTTGATAAGATCGCGGCCGCCCATGAAGGACACTCTGCGGCGTATAGAGATGTATCAGGAGAGGGTGTCCAACACGCTCTGCTGAAACTCGTCGAGGGTACTGTAGTCAATGTGAAATCTGGAAAAAAGGGAATGGGATCGCAGCAGGATCAAGTGCAAATCGACACTTCTGATATCCTATTCATCGCCTCTGGCGCGTTCTCGAATTTGGATAAAATCGTCGGACGACGACTGGATAAGAAGGCGTTGGGATTCGGCACGTCTTCGGGAAATGTACGGATTTCTGGGGATGACTCGAATTCGGAAGTGATGAGGAAGCGAGACGAGTTGTTGGGAAAAGCGGATCAAGGGGATTTGATTAGTTTTGGAATGGTACCCGAGTTGGTTGGAAGGTTCCCAGTGTTGGTGCCGTTCCATTCGTTTGATAAGCAGGTTGGTAGCTGAAAAATCGAGAAAATCTGCAAAAAATGGCCTTAAAATGCTATTTTTGAGCAATTTTGTGCTGAAAATTCTAAGAAAATGAGCCAAAATCATGAATTTTAGCATCGGTTTTGCCTATAAAAGCGGAGTTTCCAGCCTTGAGAACCTTAAAAAAAGGGAAAATTGACATTTTTTCTAATCAAAATTACTGAAAAATCCCACAAAAATGACGAATGAGCAATTTTGAGCTGAAAAATGCTCCAAAATCATGATTTCCAGCCTTGAAAACCCAAAAAAAAAGATGAGAAAATTCACATTTTTGAGCAGAGATACTGGAAAATTCCGTTTTTTTCTGAAAATGTTAACATTTTCAGTCTTAAACAACGTCATTTTTCAATTTAAAACACCCTGAAATGCTCCGTGGACTAGTTTTCCAGTTGATGGCCTAGAAAACCAGTTTCCTGGAAACCTAGTCCCCCAGTTTCATTGCTTCGAGTTATCAACCGATTTCAGTCAAAAATAATTTCAATTTTCAACAAAAACACAGTGAAATGCTCTGGGGACTAGTTTTCTCACACGGTGGCCTAAGATTCAATTTTTCGAGAAAATCACATTTTGGTGGCCTAGAAAATCCAAATTTTTGGAAAACTAGGTCCTTGTTATCCTAGAAACCCTATTTTTAACATTTTCAGCTGGAAAAGTGTCGATTTCCGAGTAGCGGACTAGTTTTCCATCTGGTGGCCTAGAAACTCAATTTTCAGGAAAGTTAGGCCACCAACTAAAATACGCGTTCTTTTTTTCATTTTTCAACGCAAAGTCTGTGATTTTTCTGACTTCAAAATTCGAGTTTTTAGACCCAAAAATCGCGGGGGACTAGTTTTCCAGATCGTGGCCTAGAAACCCAAAACTCGGCCACCACTTTAAAAACCGTCAAAAAACCATGAAAACCACTCAAACTGCGATTTTTGAGTGATAGCCTAGTTTTCCAGATGGTGGCCTAGAAATCCAAATTTTTGGGAATCTAGTCCCCCTCAATTTTTCTCATTTTTCCATCAAAAACTCCATATTTTCTTCTCATTTTCAGATGTTGGTGCGTGTGATGACAGAACCACAGAACTCTCTGCTCGCCCAGCTGAAACTTCAATTCGGAATCGACAACGTGGATCTGTCGTTCTCTGCGGAAGCTCTGGAACAGGTCGCCCAGTTGGCATTGGAGAGAAAAACGGGCGCCCGTGCACTCCGATCCATTCTAGAGGCCGCCCTTCTCGAGGCGAAATTCACTGTTCCCGGATCGGATATCGAATCGGTTCACGTTAGCAGGTACGGTTTAGAACTGGGACGGTTTGAAACCGAGAATTTTCAATTTTCTCATAGAAACTTGCATTTTGGGGGGTTTTTTACTCAAAAATCGTGAAATTTCCATATTGCGCGTGGCCGAACTTTTTTCACCGTGGCCTAGAAATCTACCAAGTGAAAAAACTAGTCCCCCGTGCGAATTTCGCTGATTTTTTTTGGTTTTCGGAGTAGAAAATTCCGATTTTTCCAGTTTTCTAGCTGAAATTAGGCTATTTTCATTGAAAAACTCGCCATTTTTTCAGAGAAGCAATTCTCGGCGAACGAGAAGTGGAATACTCGCGTCGAAATGCGGATCACCAACAAAGCGTCGAGGAAGAGGACGTCTCTGCTCCCGTCAAAAAGTCGGCTCATGCATAATTATGTCTCCTTTTATCTAATCATTTTCTATGGGTTTTCTCTCGATTTTTTCTTCTTTTTTCGCCCTTTTTCTGTACACTTTTTCACCGAAACTCAGCGGTTTAGGCTCCTCCCTCTTCTAGATTTTTGGCGGCGGTGGCACTAAGCCACGCCCCTTCCACACAATGTACATACATTATTTTGAATAATATATAAGCGATTTTTAGATCATTAGGCCAGGCCCCTAAAGCATTAAATTTAAAAAAAATAACGATTTCAGCCAGGAAAATTAAAAATTAACAATGAAACAACAAGAACAACGAAAGGAATGGTGAAAACGCGCTCTATTGAGAATCGAGTCGTGTACTCCGTGTGGACAAGATGGATTGTCAAAAGAGCGCGTTTACACTCATAAAATAACAAAATAACGAGTTAAGACATATCGAAAAGATTCAGAATATCGTCGACAGACGCTTCTCCCTCCAACAGATTCGTGGTGACGACGACGTCGCGCTTCTTCTTCTTCTTGACGACGACAGGAGTGGAGCTCTCACTGTTTTTCTTCTTTCTGGAGACTTCTGGAGTCGGCGGCGGCTCCGGTGCGTCTTCTGGCTCCATGTCCTCGACGTCAGATTCTGGAGCTTCTGGAGATTCTGGAGATTCCTCTGAATCCTCCTCCTTCTCCACTTCAATCGTCGTCTCCTCCTTGAGAATCAACGTCTTCTTCACCGTCTTCACATTCGCCAAATCAGATGTCCTCGGTCGTGACGTCACATCGCTCAGAGCTCTCAGACGATGTGAATGATGACATCTGGAATTGGTTCGGGCGACGACGTGACGAGCGATTTGAAGTGGAGACGGAACGAATTCATTGTTGAGAGCCAAGAACGCGGCGAGCAGTTGCAGATACATTGATTCGTCCGGGTGCATTATGGCGGACTGAAAATTTCGACGTTTTGGATGATTTTTAAGTGATTTTCAGAGAAATTTCGAGTGATTTTAAGCCTACATTGGCTGAAAATCACTGAAATTACATTTCAAAAATTTCAAGCTTTTCAGCAGAATATGACAGTTTTTGGCTGAAAGTCTTGAAATTTGTTGAAAAAATATATAATTTCTGCAAATTTCAGCCCAATTTCGGTGAAAACTCTTATTTTCATATAGTTTTTGAAGGATTTAAGCCTTTTAATCGGGGAAATCAAGTGAAAATGAGTTTTCTATGTGTAAAAACCTCATTTTTCCAGTTTCAGAGCAATTTCCGGATGATTTTTTTGGGGTTACGTATAAATCGGCTGAATCCATCGAAGATTTTCAGCCAAAAACTGCAATGTTCACACCAATTGAAGATTTCAGCTATTTGAGTAGCCATCTCAATGATTTTTAGCACAATTTTGCAGTTTTTGGCTGAAAATCTTGAAATTTCTGCTATTTTCAACCGATTTCGAGCCTAGAACGGGATTTTCAGCCCAAAAAGTCTCCGAATGTGATGATGGCCGAACTTTTTCTCTGTTTTGGGTTTCTAGGCCACCAGGCGGAGATCTTTGCTGGCCTAGAATCCGAAAGTAGAAAAAGTTCGGCCATCCGCGATTTTCAGCAAATTTCAGCTCAAAACCACTCAAATTTGACTGAAAATCGTGGAAAATACTTAAATTTTGAAGATTTTTATCGATTTTTACTATATTTGAAGCTATTTTTGTTATGAAAAATCGCAATTTGAATGTCAAATTTTCAGTTTTTTACCTCACAAACAGCCTTCTGAACAGTGACGAACACTTCTGGCTTGATTAAACCAGCCGACGATTCGATGATAGTCGAAAGTAGATCAGCCACGTGGCCACCGTAATCCAATTGGTGCATCGGACGTTTCAACGAGGTGAAGATGACGTAGAAATGTTTGTGAATAGTCGAAGTGACGGGCCCATATGTCTTCGCAATGAATGCCAACGTCTTCATCAAATCGACGTCTGGAGTCTCCAATTCTGAGATCAGTGTGGACACGATTCGACCGATCTGAATAACGAAGAATCATTTTTGACATTTTCAGTTCAAAAAGTGCTCAGAAAAAGGGGATTTTCGCTGGAAAATCCACATTTTTTCAGAGAAATTGCAAAAATTCAGTGAAAATCACGATTTTTGGGTAGAGAAAAGTGCTGAAAATGGGAAAATTTGAAAAAAATATGTCGATAACGGGATTTTCAGCCTGGAAATAATATTTTTTGCTGAAAAATCGACTTTTATAAGCAAATTTCAAGGCAAAAACGGCAAAAAGTGAAATTTTCGCCCGTAAATTGAAGATTTTCACTGCATTTTATCAATTTACTCTGAACATATGGCAAAAATGCCCATTTTCTACACATTTTTGAGCTGAAAATGAAAAAAAAAAATCCATAAAAATGCAGATTTTCCTTTCAAAAATCTCATTTCCAGGCTGAAAATCCCATTTTTCTACACATTTTCGAGCTGAAAATGAGAAAAAAAAACCGATTTCCAGTGATTTTCATCTCCTCTTACCATCGGAATCAATGAATATTTCGCATTGAGACAGAGAGATCTCAACGCAGTGAACGCAGCCGAACGAGTAGTCGACGGATTTCGAATTCCCATTTCAATGACTCGAATGATATCTTTCCGATCGACAGACAATCTCTTATCGACATTTTTGTCTCCGAGTTTCGGAGCACATCCGAGTGAGACTGCGAGTACTTCAAACAGAAGACACGTCAGGGAAGTACGGTGGGATGTCACACCGAGAGTTGACAGTTGGAGAACGTCTGGAATATAAGGATATTGAGTGTTTGATGCTCAAAATGGATAAAAATCACTATTTTAGACTCAAAATTGAGAATATAGGAGGATTTTAAATCAAAATTCGTTATTTGTCATCCATTTTCGGCATTTGAAGCTGAAAATCGCTGTGAACTGGCTGAAAACTGATCTGATGATTGAAATAGCAATTTTCAACCTATTTTCAGCAATTTTAAGCTTCAACTATGGGGGAAAAATTACGAGTTTTGAGTCTAAAAACGCTATTTTCAGTCAGTTTTCAGCTTGAGCCATTTTTTTCTCTATATAACTCAATTTTTCGAGTTTTCCCCCGAATTTTTGAGTTTTGTACCTGAAAATCGCCATTTTTCAACCAGTTTCAGCCAGTTTTCAGCGATTTTCTGCTTCAAACGCTGAATATGGCAGAAAAATTACAAATTTTTGAGTCTAAAATAGCGATTTTCAGCCAATTTTCAGCAGCTTAAAACGGTCAATATGGATGAAAAATTACGTATTTTGAGGGAAATTGTTTAAAGACCATTCTCAAAACTCAATTTTCAGTCTAAAATCGTTATTTTCACCCAATATTTAGCTTTCAGCGCTCGATATGGATGAAAAATCACGAACTTTCATTAAACAACATCCTTTAAACACAATTGTGACTTTAAAATCCCTATTTTCAACCAGTTTTCAGCAATTTTCAGCTAAAAATTGCCATTTCAAGCCAATTTTCAGCTTCTCCGTACCATTCGAAACATTCTTGATCTTCGTCTTCGTCGTCAACAACACATCCAACGTATTCAACAAAAGATTCAAATTCTGATTCGAAACTCTCAATCCGAATAACTCCGCCGCCAGACTTCTGACAGTCGTATCCATCGATTGGACGCCCGCATCGATAGAATTGAGAATAATCTTGAATACAGTAGTCGAATGAAGATCTCCGGCCGTCGGATTCCTCACAAGAACCTCTCGAACGAATAGAGATCCAGAGAACTGAAATTGATCAGAGATCTGGGCGAATCGATTGGCGAGACGAGTCTGAACGAGACGAAGCGACTGAGGAGATGTCTTGATAACCATTCGGGACAGAAGAGCGAATCCCAGTTCACGTTCTTTTGGAGAACGATTCGATCCGACCAGTTTCAGACAATCGATGAATGTCTGCAAATTGAGTGAATTTAGCCCAAAAAATCGGCATTTTGAGTGTTTTTCAGCCTAAAAATCTGGGTTTTTAAGTCAAAAATTACCAAAATTGTGATTTTAAGCAGTTTTTGAATCAAAAAATGCGAATTTTTGGTGAAAATAGACGTTTCGAAGTCATTATTCAACGATTTTCTGACCGAAACTATATTTTTTCGATTCAAACCGACCAGTTTCAGACAATCGATGAATGTCTGGAAATTAGTAAATTGAGGATTTCGAGAGCAATTTTGATCGATTTTAAACCAAAAATCGGAATTTTTATCATTTTCGAGCCAGAAAAAGCCCAAAATCTACTTTCTATGTCATTTTTAGCAGTTTTCGATACAAAAATGTACATTTTTGGCTGAAAAATGATGTTTCTCAGTTATTTTTTGACGATTTTCAGACTTTATCACCGATTTCGAGCCAAAAACCAAGTTGTACAGTGAGAAACCATAGGAAATCGTCATTTTTGAGTGAAAAACGCCAGTTTTTCACCGCTCTCGGGGGAAAAACTTCTTATTTTGGCAGTTTTTCAACGAAAAATCATTAAAAAAATGTCATTTTTCATGATTTTTCACATAAAATGTATCTGAAAATAGCATTTTTCATCAGTTTCCAGCTCTCACCTGCTCATCGTGCTCCGGCTTGCCAACCAACGTCGCCTGAACTATTTTCTGAATGTCTATCGACATTTCTGGAACAATTAAAAGAGTTTTCAAGTTACAAATTGTGAAAAAAAGATAAAAATATATGAAAAATACATAGAAAATGAGGTATAAATGAATAAAAACCGAAGATTTATCGAATATTCAGAGGAGATGTCACAAAAAACACTATTTTCTATCAATAAAAAACCAAAAAAATCCGAAAAATCGCTTAAAATCGTCTCTTTTCTCTCTATTTTAAGCACTGACAGCCTCCTTTCTCGCTTGTCTCTGCAACAGACGTCTCTCTCGTTCGAATTCTTTGATTCTCGAAATGTGATCCTCGTATTCACATTTGTCCCATGCGCCACGTTCTCCGTCGCACGCGTGGCCGGCGAATGGAGCGTTTTGGGTCTGGAAAATGGGAAAAATGAGTGAAAAATGCACTTTTGAAGGTGAAAATGAGTGAAAATCCGAGTTTTTAGCTTTGAAAATGCGTGTTTTTGGACTATTTTAAATCAGAAAACTGCGAAAACCCTAAAATTTCGCTATTTTTATGCTAAAAGCGGGAAAAATAGCGTATTTAGAGCTGAAACTGAGTGAAAATGGCCAATTTTTTGTTGAAAATTGATTAAAAATGCAATTCGGAGCAGAAATCGAGTGGAAATCCGGGTTTTCTGATTAAAAAAATGCATATTTTATCGTTTTTTTCGTAGCTGGGGCGCCTTCGCCGCAGAACTTCAGACTTTTCAAGTGGACATTCGGATACACGGACAGACAGACAGAACCACATTAGAATAGCTGGGGCGTCGTAGGCGCTCCTTTGAGAATTCAAGATGAAATTTGAATTCTAGTGACTTTCCGGATGGGAAATATGGTGAAAATTTGATGAAAAAATGCATTTTTGGAGGCGAAAATGAGTGAAAATCCGAGTTATTAACTCAGAAAATGAGTTTTTCGTCTAAAACGGCTGAAAAATAACCATTTTTGCTAGAAAACTACAGATTTCAAGAACTTGAAAAGGCTGGGGCGCCATCGGCGCATGTTGTGGATTAGAATTCCCAAACTTTCGAGCAGAAATCAGTGAAAATTAGATATTTATAGCAGGAATTCAACAATGTTTAGCGTCTGAAAATGAGGAATTCTGTGGTGAAAAAAGAGATTTTGAAGGTGAAAATGAGTAAAAATTTGAAAATTTCGCTATTTTATATAAAAATTGAGAAAAAAATGCATATTTGAAGGCGAAAATGAGTGAAAACTCGAGTTTTAGCTCGGAAAATGCATATTTTTGTCGACTTTTTCACAGCTGGGGCGCCATCGGCGCAGAAATTCGGTTTTTTCGAGTGGACTTTCGGATAGACAGACAGATCGAGAGAACGACATCAAAATCGCTGGGGCGTCGTTGGCGCGTGTATTCTACGCCGAAATTTCGCATTTTTGACTTCAAAAACTCTGAAAACTTGTCGTTTTACACAAAGAGTATGATATTTGACAGTGGTTTTCAGGTTTTTGAGCATGGGAAATGCTGAAAACCTAGATTTTTCAATATAAATAACCTAAAAATAAGAGAGTGAGTGGGAAAATACGGTTTTTGACTGAAATTTCACGATTTTCAAGCTAAAAATCGATATTTTCCGCCTGAATCCTTCGTTTTTCCAGTCCTACCTGACACTTCATGAGTGAAATCAAATGATGAGCACAATAGTCACGTTGAGCCGGTTTCAGCTTCCACTGCTCCATCTCTTCCCAAGTGGCCTTCATTTCGCGAACCTGGAAAAGGAAAATTCGAGTTTTTGGGCTGGAAATTGCGATTTTTGAGGTAAAAAACGCATTATTGACTCAAAAAAATGCGATTTTTCATCGAAAAAGAGAATTTTTCCGAAAAAAGGCATTTTTTAGCAGATAAATTCGATTTTTCCACAATTTTCTCGATAAAAACCTTTCTCGGTCGCTCGAATCCATATTGAGGATCGAAAGTGGGCGGTCTGTCGACACGTGGCGCAACTTCTGGACTGTTGGCTCCTTCCAAAGAGACGGACAGTTTAGTTCCCATGATAGGCTGCAAATTTGAGAGAGTTTTGAGAATTTTTGTGTGGAAACGGAGGAAACAACGAGTTCGGAGTAGAAAATGATGAAAAATTCTGAATAAAACCGGGTTTTTCTCGATAAAAGTGTAATTTCATCGATTTCAGTCGAATTTTCACATTTTGGGATCGAAATTTGGGTTTCTAGACATTAAGACACACTTTTTCAACATATTTCTCCATAAAAAACCGTCAAAAGTGTCTTTTTCATGACGAAAACATTTTTTGGAGCAGGACGACTCGCTGACATCGATTTCAAGCGATATTTTCCGTTTAAAGATCAAAATTCGGACTTTTAGACATGAAAACACGTTCATTCTACATATTTTAACAGAAAATTCAACAAAAATTGGTAGTTTTTTGCTGAAAAACATTTTTTGAAGCAAGGAATAGATTTCACCAGAATTTTCCCATTGTAGTGACGAAATCTGGATTTCTAGACATAAAAACACGCATTTTCTCCCTATTTCACTATAAAAAACCTTCAAAAGTGTCTTTTTCATGACGAAAACATTTTTTGGAGCTGGACGACTCGCTGACATCAATTTTAACCGATTTTTTCGTTTCAGGATCAAAATTTCAGTTTCTGTGCATAAAAACACGTCTTTTCTACCTATTTCTCAATAAAAAACCGTCAAAAACGCCTTTTTTGAAGAAAAAACGTTTTTTTGGAGCTGGACGACTCGCTGACATCAATTTTAACCGTTTTTTTTGTTTAAGGATCGAAATTTCAGTTTCTGTGCATAAAAACACGTCTTTTCTACCTATTTCTCTATGAAAAACCGTCAAAAGTGTCTTTTTCATGACGAAAACGTTTTTTGAAGCTGGACGACTCACTGACATCAATTTCAACCGATTTGTTTCGTTTAAGGATCAAAATTTTAGTTTCTGCGCATAAAAACACGTATTTTCTACCTATTTCTCCATAAAAAAACCGTCAAAAGTGGTTCTTTTGAAGTGAAAACGTTTTTTGGAGCTGGACGACTCGCTGACATCGATTTCAAGCGATATTTTCCGTTTAAAGATCAAAATTCGGACTTTTAGACATGAAAACACGTTCATTCTACATATTTTAACAGAAAATTCAACAAAAATTGGTAGTTTTTTGCTGAAAAACATTTTTTGAAGCAAGGCATCGATTTCAACCGATTTTTTTTCGTTTAAGGATCAAAATTTTGGTTTTTAGACATAAAACAACCATTTTTCTACCAATTTCACTAGAAAATAGCCTTCAAAAGTGCCTTTTTCATGTCGAAAACATTTTTTGAAGCTCACTTACTTTCTGACATAGATTTCAGCCGAATTTTCTCATTTTAAGATGAAAATTCGATTTTGTAGACATAAAAACACGCTTTTTCTACTTATTTCATCACAAAAAACCTTCAAAAATCTCTTTTTTACTGCAAAAATCAATTAAAAACCTTGAAAATCCAGAAAATTGCCCGAAACCCGCAATTCGCTAAACAACACGCGCCAGCGGAATATCGGAGTGTCGTTGTCAAGACGAAGAGAGAGAACGAGTGCGTGCAAAACGAGACTTTACACCCGGTGACCATTGACCACTTTCCCGTCGAAAAAATCACATTTTCTGCCGTTTTCGCCGTTGTTTATTTCATTTTTCCACTGGTTTTCATGTAAAAACCTTGATTTTTGCCCAAACTTGTCGAAAAATATTCGATTTTTTCGAAAAAATTTAAAATATTCCAGTTCTCCCCAACGATGGCATCAATCCGCTCGGTTCTTGCACTCAAAAGCCCGGCGAAACTTGCTCTTTCTGCTAGAGTAGGTCTTATTTTAAAATTCGAAAACTTTTTTTTTGATCTACCAAAAAAACATTTTCAGTCAATGTCCTCCCACCCATTGGCTGGTCTTCTCGGAAAACTGAACCACGTGGCAATCGCCACTCCGGATTTGAAGAAATCCTCCGATTTCTATAAGAATCTCGGAGCCAAAGTGTCTGAGGCTGTGGTAAGCTGGTCCCTTTGGAATTTTTTTTGATCTACAAATGTTTTGTTGATCCCAATCTATTAATTGATCAAAGCTTATCGATTAAAATGCGTTTTCGATCAAAAAATTGGGATTTTCAATAAAATAACACCGAAAATTCGAAAAACAAAGTGGATTTCTGGTTTTTGAGCAGCGACTTATGAAAAACTCCGAAAATAAGTATTTTCATTGCAGAAAAACCCTGAAAAACTCAAAAAATACTCAAATTTCCAGTCGGTTTGTCAAAAAACGTTCGAAAATCACAGAAATCCTCTTAAAACGCGCCGAAGGCGCCCCAGTGTGCTCAATTTTAAGCTTGTCGAACTCAAGATAGCTCTAGATGACAACGCGCCAAAGGCGCCCCAGCGGTTTTTTCTAGAAAACTGAAAAAACTAGCGGTCAGAACAGGCTTTACCAGCTTTTCAGAAATTTCGCGCCTCAGGCGCACCAGCGATTTTCCGGAAACGAAACGATGACACTGATAGGCATTAGGCTTGATGGAATCCGCTGAAAACGCGTTAAAGATACGCCAGAAGTTTATCTCTGGAAACTTTAAAAAACATAGGTGGCCTAGAAACCCAATCATTGGAATACTCGGCCACCACAGTTTTTAGGTCATTTTCCGGGGTCTAAGGCGATTTTTGAAGTTTTTAGGCCATCTTCTGGGCATTTTTGAAGTTTCTAGTCGATTCTTGAGGTTTCTGAGTCTATTTTAGGGTTTCTAAGTCGTCTGTTTAGAGAATTATGAAAGCGTCGAAGGCGCACCAGTGTCCAATCTATTTCGACGTCTGTCTGTGGGTCTGGGTGTCCGAATGTCCCTAAAATGCTCCTGGAACACTTCGGAACCGGACTTGACGTCTTGGTTTCACAATTTCAAAGTCTCCCCAGGGTTGGGAAATCCCGGGCCGGCCCGGCCCTGCCCGTCCCGGCCGAGAAAATGTCCGGCCCGGCCCGGATTCAAAAATCGTGCAAAATTTTTTCACATATTTTTTCGAAATTTTCATTAAAAAATGATCAAAATGCTCTAAAATTCTCATACACTTCAGTTTTTATCGATATTCCAAAACATAGTCGAAAATTCGACTTTTCTGCAAAAAAATTCAAAATTTCAAAATTTTTTTATAAAAATTTCAAATTTCTACAGTAGGCGGGCCGGGCCGGGCTGACGGGCTGACCGGGCCGGGCCGGGCCAAGGAAAATTTATCGGTCGGCCCGGCCCGGAATTTCCCAACCCTGAGTGTCCCCCCGAATCGTTCTGTCTTTTTCGACCCCCCTCTATCACAAATAAACGAAACAAAATGAATTGCATGGGGTACATAAGTAAACCGGTTCTTTTTGGTGGTTTACCTCTTTTTTGAAATTTTTGGAGATTACATTAACGCCATTCGTCAAATAGTCGAACACCAACTGAATTTACTCGAAAGTTCTGAACTTTTTGTAGTAAAAAGTGCTCAAAAATTGAAAAACTTGCTTTTTTTAACTGAAAAAAATCCCTAATTTCTCCCTAATTACCCCCTAATTTCAGCCGCAACCAGAGCACGGAGTGTACACGGTCTTCGTGGAACTCCCCAACTCAAAAATCGAGCTTCTCCATCCATTCGGCGAGAAATCTCCGATTCAAGCCTTCTTGAATAAGAATAAAGACGGTGGAATGCATCACATCTGCATCGAAGTCCGTGATATCCAAGAGGCCGTCTCAGCCGTTCGATCCAAAGGAATTCGGACACTCGGAGAGAAGACAAAGATCGGAGCACACGGAAAACACGTCATGTTCTTGCACCCGAAAGATTGTGGGGGTGTACTCATCGAGCTGGAGCAGGAATGATTGTTTTCAGTGATTTTGAGTAGGGAAATGCTGAAAAAACGGTGAAAAACCGTCAAAAATCACTAAAAACCGAAAAACATTTGGTGGCCGAGTTTTCCAAATTTTTGGTTTCCTAGGCCACCAACTTTTTTTGCTGAAATTCAACCAATTTTCGGCTAAGACGCTTTAAAATTCTGAAAATCAATGAGAAAAGATCAAAAATCACTAAAAACCGAAAAAAAAATTGGTGGCCGAGTTTTCCAAATTTTTGGTTTCCTAGGCCACGAATGTTTTTTTTGCAATTTCAGAGAATTTTCGACTGAAACTCTTCAAAATTGAACAAATATCGGTTAAAAACCGTCAAAAAACTGTGTAAAGCAGTAAAAACCGGAAAAAAATTTGGTGGCCGAGTTTTCCAAATGTTTGGATTTCTAGGCCACCAACTTTTTTTGCTGAAATTCAATCAATTTACGGCTATGACGCTTTGAAATTCTGAAAATCAATTAGAAAAGATCAAAAATCACTAAAAACCGAAAAAAAATTGGTGGCCGAGTTTTCCAAATTTAGGATTTTCTAGGCCACCAATGTTTTTTGCTGAATTTCGATCAATTTATTGCTCAAATTCTTTGAAATTCTGAAAATCAATGAGAAACCATCAAAAATCACTTAAAACCGAAAAAAATTGGTGGCAGAGTTTTCCAATTTTTGGTTTTCTAGGCCACCAATGTTTTTTTTTCGATTTCTTCAATTTTTCCGTTGATATCATTGAAAAACTGCTGAAACTTCAGTTTTTCGATTAAAATTCTCCGATGGCCGAGTTTTTGGGTTTCTAGGCCACCGATTTTTCCATTCCCGAATTTTCGCCGTTTTTCAGCATTTTCCTCCCTTTTTCTTGTCCCTCCAATTGATATTTTGACTACCTAGTTTGAGATTTTGTAGTTTGTATTCATTGTGCCATAATCATTGCCCCATCATTCTTTTATTATATGAACTTGTCATTTTATTGTAAATTTGATATGATTTTTGCAGAATTTCAGTGAGAAAATGGCTGAAAAGAGCTGAAAAAACGGAAGAAATCTCTGAAAATCATCGTTTTTCTTTTAATTTTCAGTCTGCCTGTCCATCCTCGTGTCCGGATGTCCACATCGAGATTTCAAATTTGTCTGTCTGTCCACCTATTCATCCGGATGTCCTTCTCGAAAAATTGGAAAAAAAAATCTGAAAATCTTCTCAGTGTTTCCTGTCTGTCGATCTGTCTATCCGGATGTCCAAGGATTCCTGTCTTCAAATGAAAATCTCCTATGACCGAGTTTCCCTAATTTTGGATTTTCTAGGCCACCGATTTTTTTCCGGTTTTTTCAGACTTTCGGACTGAAATTCTGTGTTTTCGAGAAGTTTCTAGTAGGCTCCGCCCCCAAAACAAGATTTTCAAGCCAAAAGTCCTGAAAAAGTGGATAAAAATCCCTAATTACCATCCCAAATTTCAGGCTCCGCCCCCAAGGCGATTTTTCAGCTAAAACTTTAAAATTTTCAAATTTTCCTGTCGATGTGTCCATCCAGATGTCCACTATACAAATACCGTCTCAACTTGTAAGCCTTTCCAAAAAAAGGCGCGAAAAGAAGAAAACCATCTTGTTATTTGCCGAAAAGCTCTGTAAACAATGCATCTCCGTCCGAATCGTCTCGAATTCTTTTTCGAATTCTCATAGATCACCACAACATCTCTCTTTCTCTGCACTCTCTCCTATTTCTCCCCCATTCAATTAGAAATAAAGTACGACCTCCAAAATCGATCGTCGAACAAGTTGAAAACAAGTCGTGACTCATTTCACACGAGGTCGTTCTCCCCTCGTCGTTTTCCCCTCATTTTCCTCTCTTTTTTATCCCAAAAACCCCCTGAAAATGCTCAACAATCTGGGCACCCGACTGTTCAAATCGGTGACCGATAAGGCTGGCGATCTGGGTGACAAGTTTGAAGAGGAGTTCTCACGGCTCTCATTTAATATTACCAGTGAGTCTTCTTTATTGAAATTTCCTCCAATTCCTTCTCATTAATTTCCAGCCGAAGTCGATTCGATCGTCACTGAAGCCATCTCGCTGTCCTCTTATATCAAAGTGGCTCTAGTTATCCTCTCGATTCTTCTCGTCCTCCTTATCATCCGTTATTCCGCCTATGGAATCCGTTGTATGTTCTTCAAAGCCCGGGATTGGATCCACTCGATGGAGGAGAAACCAGCGCCACAGGTATTCTTTTCATTCTTTTCAGAACTTCCCTTTTCAGTTGAATTCTAGATTATCTAGGTGATTCTTCTGATGCCGACGGAGGATGGAAAGTATCGGAAGAGTTCGAAAGTGTACACGGATGAACAGACACGACAGATGTTGGACAAGTTGAGAGACGATTCCATCGAGTTGTTCAACAATGAAACGAAGAGATCCAATAGTATTGTGAGTTCTAAAGAGACAATCTCTGAAAATATTGATTATACTATTCCTAGGAATCACGAAGAAACCGACCACCTCGACTATCCGAACGCGCCGCTTACAAGAATTGGAAAGTTCCAGAAGAAGCAGTATAAAATTACAAATCCTATGTAAAAATGTAATTATGTAAATACAATAAATGGGCATGCTAGATGTTTCATTACGATACAAAAGTTGTATGCAATCAAGGATCCAATTTAAATAAGAGCAATGGAGAGCTAAGCAATACAGAAATTGGACAAGACTGACAGGGTTAGGGACAATAGGGCAAGGAGCCGGGACACGAACTGTTCCTTGCCAATTGTTGTACAAATGGCACAGGCGAGTTGTTGATGCTTGTCAGGTCCAAATTCCGTGTCGTCGACGATGATGTTGTAGGAGACCGGAGTGACAGTTCCTTGATTGACAAACTGTGGCACCAAGTAGAAGTCCATTCTCTCTGGACGAGTTACGACAGTGTCAATGACCGTTCCTGGATCGGGATTGGCTAGTGACGCTCCTTGCCTGAAAAAATATAATTAAAATCAGTATTTCAGAGTGAAAACTCACTTCAAGATACGCATATTGACGCGGTTTATAACGATGATAGGGGCAGCTTGACAGACTTGTGAACCTTGCCGCTGATCTTGGTGGAACGTTCAGTGACCATGTCACAAGCATCACGAACAAGTTTCACTTTTGTATTCTTGATGTACGGGATTTGACCATCTCCGGCACCGTCTCTGTAGAGGATCAAACGACTTGGAAGAGTGTTGTTGTTCCCGTTGTAGTACTTCTTGAAAGCCTCTGAAAAATCAAATTTACACTTTGAATTCAACTTACTTTTCATGAAATGTGTCAGATTCTCATGAGGTCTGGTTTGAGAGTAGAACTTGGTGTAGTCTCCAGTAGTTGTAGAGACACATTCTCCGACCGTCTTTCCTTTCAAATTGGAGTCGTGGTAGACATCGTATCCAACGATCATGGTTTCCGTCAGCTGAAAATAGATTATTGAGATCTTTCCACTACTTTTCAGAAACTAACCGGAATGTTGACCTTCCAAAGAGCTCCTCCCGTTTTGCAAATCATTTGAAGGAAGATTTTCAGAACAATTGATCCGAAATTCTTGTTCTCTCCACCATTACTTGCTTTTCCGGCAAGAGTACGAAGATTGATGCATTGATTGGGGATTGGGCACTCGACACACAGATACTTCTTCAGACGACCAGCCTCTCCGATAAACTTCTGGATGAGCATTCCAGAATTTCCAGTATTCGGCCCAACAACGATCCAATTGTTCATGTCTGATCCACGATAGATTCCGGCGTCCTTGACTCCACGAGCCCACTCGGCGTTTTGTCCCTCATACTTCTTCGCTCCCATCTTGCGACGGCTCCGGCTTGAGAACTCGAGCATTGACGTTGGCAAGGTCTTCCGAGAGACGAATTCCCCAGTAGTTGAGGCAAGCCGGCACGTTCTCGTTGCCGTGGAACTCGTGGACCAACTATCTCGTTTCGTTCGAGCGTTGCTGGGAGCATCAGCTCGATTTCTCGCTGAAATGAAAATCAATAACTTCGGTCGAAAATTCAAACGCAAACTCACATTCTGCTGCCATTCTTCAGTCAGATAGAGAATCATTCCATCGAAGACGTGGAACCTGGCGATCTCATCAGTCACATTTTCATGGAGCAGCATAGTCTCTCTCATATGCTTCGAATCCACTTGAGGATGGAACTCGACATGAAATTGATAGATGCTGTAGTCGGCTTTCTCTATTTCTATCGGAATAAAGTTGACGAAGCATCGTTGAGCGCGTCCGGAACATCCGACTTCCGGTTCTCCAGGCTGACGGACGAAGAGATCCGGTTGGATCGTGCCATAGTATCCTTGTGTCTTTCCATCGCTGTTGTTGGATCCCGATCCTCGGCCTCTTCCGCGGTCACTTCCAGATGCCATTTTTACCTGAAAATAAGAGAAAATAGAAAGAATATTGCGAGAAAACGAGAAAAATAGCGATTTTAAGCGAAAAACTTCGGATGAAACATTGGAAATCGTCGAAAACCAAGAAATACTTCGAAGAGAACTGCTAGAAAATTCAAAAATTCATGATTTTCAGAGAAAAATTTTAGGCCAAACACAAAATGTCGAAAAACACGATTTCCGACTCAAATTGAACGAAAAAGGACTGAAAAACGCGCCGTTAGTACGCCAGAATATTTTCAGACGAAAAAACTTGACAAATTTTGGGACAACAGCAGACGAAACAGAAAAAAATGCGAAAAATGGAAACAAATTTCCCCCTTTTGCCGCGAAGAGTTAGATTTGCAGGTTGTTGGCATACTGTAAGCGCGGCGAGACCCGCCAACGGAAAAGTCTCTGCTCCTTTGAACTTTAAGAATTTTTTATCGATTTTTAAAATTAAAAATTGAACATTGAACGAAAAAAACTAAGCTGAACGGTTTGTAGGTTATTTGGGTCATTGTTGATAATTTTCAGCACAAAATTAGTCATTTCAAGCCGTTTTTAAGCAAAAACTTCTGAATTTGAGCCGTTTTCTTGTCATTTCCAGTCATTTTCCACTTAATTACCTGACTGTGAACGGTAAACTCGACGACGACAGCCTGTTGGAGAATTGTGTTGGTGAAGACCTCCTTCTGAATTGTAATCTTCACTTTGATACGTTTCGAGTGAGCTTCTGTCCAGACGAAGCACGCGTCGGTGAGACGGACCTGGAATTAGGGAAAAATATGGTTTTGGGGTGAAAAAACTCGAAAAAACTAAATTTTTCGTGCAAAATTAAGCAAAAAATGAGATTTTTAAGCTTAAAAAATGCCAAATTCAATAATTTTTGCTCGAAAAAATCAATTTTTCCCTCAAAAAAGTGAAAAATTTCTCACTTTTGTGAGCATTGGCTTCAATTTCTTGAGGCAAATCGATAGAAGCTCCTTCGATTCAAGTTCTGCTTTCATCCATGCACTCGGTGGCACAAAGTACCTATCACAGAACTTGCACATGTAGATTGTGCCTGAAATTTCGAAATTTATCGATTTTTCTATCGATAATCGGCCTTACACGATCTCTGAATGCCTTCGGTGATGTCGACACGCGAACGGAGACATCCACTGCACATATTTGCCGGATTCGGCTCGATTGCCACACCGCATTCGCAGCAAGCGATTAGGCCGACCGTCTGTTTGATCTCAAATGATTGCATCTTTTTTGGAGCTAAAAATTAAGATTTTAAGTGAAAAAAGTGAAAAAAGAATGAAAATAGGTAGAAAAAGTGGAATTTAAGTGAGAAATGGATTATTTTACATTATTTTATTTATAAATGACAACTTATGAGAAGAAATAGAAGAATGAGAAGAGATGGATGGCGGCTGGGAGATGAATGAGAACTGGGAGATGAATGAGAACCTTATCACTGGGGATTCGGGAGAAGATTCAGAAGATGGATCATTTGAATCAAGAATTGTCTTTGTTCTGGGGTCATTCTAGTGATTCTCTGGAATTCGATGTCAGTTATTCCACAGAGACGACGAAGGAGGTCTGAAAAATAGAAGTATGTGTTAGAAGCTTACAAAAACTGAAGAAACTAACCAACATAGGCAGCTCTTTGGATGATGAGAGCGGCGGACGGAGTGAAGAGAGCCAGATGTTCCCCATTGCGTTGAACATTCATATGGAATTGACCAAAATTGAATTGAAGAGCTGGGTTCAGAGTAATATTTATCGGCGTTGGGCGATGAATTCGTCGAATTGTATTCTCCGTTTCCCCAGGAAAAATCTCATCTAGAAAATATAAGTTAAAAATGAAGTGTTTAGCGCAACTAACCACGGAGAGTATCGAGACGACGGAGTTCAAAACTATGCCCGAGTCCTCTTGTTGGAACTCGATTACGAGATGCTGTCGTTGCTGGACGACCTTTCGAAGCCTGGAAATAATAGTGGTTCAATTTGTCATGTTCAACATTACAGTCCTAGAATTGAAAGAAAATACTCACTTCGACGGATTGGGATCCTTTTGGAGGACCAGGCGGTGGGGGTGGCTCCATATTCTGAACACCTAAAAGTATTTTAAGGGCTTAAAAAATCAAGCAAGTAGAAACTGGATTTAACCAGATCAAAGTAAAAATAATATTCAAGTAAAAAATAATTATAAAAAGTTGTTGGTGGACGATGCAGATGTGAAGAGTCCGGGGAACGAGTTGACGAATGAAGTTGTCGTCGGATACTTCGGGAATGCCAAATCGCTGGCCAACTGCAGAGAGCTGAACGAGTCGAACATGCTTGGGCTCAGTAGGTTGTAATCGAAGATGTTGGAGCCGAGCATTCCATTGGATCCAGCGAGAGTCGGGCTCTGAAAAGAGGAGAACTGGAAATTCATGGTAGTATTTAACGTGTTGTCAAAGTTGACACAATCAGGTCTCTAGCAACGACGGTTTTCAGCGCGTTTCTTATGAAAGAAAATACACTATTGTAACGAAAACGTGTTAAAATTAGAGTCCGCATGTGCACTCACCAAGATGGAACCTCCGAAAGTGCTTGTCGGTACTCCAGTTCCCGTTGGTGACAGCATGACCGGTCCTGGACTGCGAATTGGAGTCGGCGAGAGCAGTGGGATGGCAGTCATCATGCGAGCTGGATTCGGTGATTTCATCGGACGATACGTTCCATTGATGATGGCAAGCTCCATGAGTTGCTTTCTCTTCAACTCGTCAGTTCCTTCTGGCTGAAAAATGGGAAATATATGTGGTTCTAAAAGAAAAAGTTAATAAACTTACCGCTGGAACGAGCAACTTCTTGACCTGCTCTAAAGCAGCGTGCAACTTGAGGTGGACACGGTTCTCGGTGTCCTCGCATTGCACTAGCACGTGTAGGTCGTCCTCGAGGTGTTCCCAGTTGGCTTTTCCACGATGAGCGCTTTCCTTCAACAACTAAATTATATTTGTGGCATGATGCAAGTTGAATGGGTACCAACCTTTGACTTGTCACGCATCGATCCTTTTCCGCGAACCATTATCTTGCATCCAGTGTCTTGTTCGAGCTGCTACGCAGTCATTCCACGTGGTCCAAGGATTCTTCCGACGAAGTCGTACTGAAAAATCTGGAATTAAAATAGGAATCACAGAGAAGCTTCACTTACGTCTGGATAATCATTCTTTGGAACATAAATTTTTTCGGTGATTGACACCATGTCCCCAGCAGGCTCTGGCAAGTCGACACGTGGAAACTCGGTTTGGAACAATGCCACACGAACACGTCCGATCTCTGAAAGAAAAACAAGATTATTTTCACCGTTCTTTTCGCATTATGTTCCTTACCATCATCCAAAAGACGATCGACATTGACGAACATGTGTGGGAACAGTGTCAGATGTTTCTTCTCCTTGACAAGCTCTGCCAAATACTCGACAGTCGCTTCCGCCTCTACTGGCTCGGTGGTGGTTGGAGAGAATAGACTCTTATCCGTCGAAGACTTTCCGTAGCTCATCGGTGTAGAGGGGAGAGTTGGTGAGAAGATGCTTCGAGTCTTCGGATGAAACATTGTCGGAGAGAGAAGAGAGTTCGGTGTCTGACTGTACGCACTGGATATTGGCGATAGCATGCTTCTGTGATTGGTGTGAAGGGAGAGACGAGCTGGTGGCGGAACCGAGCTCCATCCATCTCGCCGAGGAGCTGGCGGCCAACGATCCGAAGCGCTGATATTCGTCTCAATCAGCGGGAATCTCTTTCGAGGGCTGGTCTCATCTTCCAACGACGTAGGCGTCAGAATCGAGGAACGAGACGGAGACTCCGCGTTCTGGGTTTCGAGTTGCGACGTCACACCGAAGGTTGGAGTGGTGCACGACGGCATTCTACACGCAATTTACCTGAAAAATAGAGAATTGAGTAAATGCAAGAAAAGAAGAAAATACAGTTGAAAAAGCGGAAAATAACCATTTGCGGACGGTCGCACGTTCTCTTCGAATCAACTAATTAACCTATTAGAGTGAAAATTCAATGAAATTAGCTACAAATTTGCCAAAGTCGTTCACAACAACAATTTCTTCGAAAAATCTCTATTTTCAACAGGTTTTCGCAGCGAATAGTTGATTTTTTATTAAATAATTAATTTTAAAAGCATTTTTCTGACAAAAATCTGCAAAAAATCGGCAGCAATCGACCAAAAACGAAGAAAATGAGAGCGAAAATGAAATTAAAATCCTAAATTTTCGAAACCTCTACAGTAGTACTTTCGCGTTCGCGGCGAGACCCACGAGGCGATTTGAAGAATGTTCCTTTAAAATGGTATTTTTTAAATTGATTTTCGAAACTTTCGATGATGTTTTAGAGCGATTTTGAATGATTTTTCGGGTAAATTGAGTTGAAAATACCGAAAAAAAATAAATTGGCTTATAAAATAAATGTTAAATAATTAAATTTATTGAAAAATTGAGTATCAACAGTGTTTTTACACAAAATAAATGACAGAATAATTAAAATGGTCTTCGTTGATTATTAAAACGTCTCCGATGCTTCGGCTTCGACTCTCCACTCTCCTCCAACGGCGCCGGCAATCCCGCAGCCTCCGCCGCCGATTTTTGCAACAAAAACCTCTTTTTCTTCTCCGTCTCCAAAATATTAGTGATACGAGTGCTGATACCCAAGTCGACATCTGGAATTCCAGCCAACATATGCTCCGAGAGCAGTTCTGTCTCCTTTTTCCCTTGATTCGCTCTCACTTTCGTCGCCGCCTCTTTCAGAAGTTCCACGTCACGATCGTCTGCGTTCAACGAGGAGAATTTCGATGTAGTGCTCTGAATTTTCGGCTCTTTTTCAGCTTTTTGTGTTGAATTCGATGAGTTATCCTTCGTGTAATGAGTCAATCCATCATCTATATACTTTCTCAATTCCTCATGTTCATCTCTCAGCATCGTCTCTTTCTCGAATTGATCTCGAAGTCCGTGCTCAATCGACGCCGCTTCCATCGCCGCCTTCTTCTTCGCCGTCATCATCATTCCACCACCCGTCATCTGAATTCCGTCTTCCAATGCGGCTGCTTTCGTGATTCCGACGGCGCATTCCAATTCGGTTAGACCGCTTTTACGCTCACGAGAGCGTTGTAGATCACGAATGTCGGAGACGCGCGAGGATTCTTCTGGAAAATTGATTTATAGGGAGAATGAAGGTTTTTCGCATAAAAAATACTATGTTCACTGTAAAATTGTGGTTTTTTAAATGTAATTTCGACCTTTTAAGCGATTTTGACTACTAAAATAGATAAATAAGAAAGCCAAAAACAACATTTTCGACTGGAATTTACGGGTATTTTTGAAAATAATATATATGATGCTGTCGGAATTTCGAGTATCGAGACACATCGACAGACTTTTTCAGATGTCCAGAACGCGCCAAACGCGCGCAGCAAAATTATAAAAACTTGCTCACGGCCTTCAATCAGTACAGATATCAGTGCCATCTCGAGGAAAAGTGAAGCAAACGCGCTCGACGCCACTTTTGAGGGAAACAGAAAATTTTAAATTTAATTATTTTTCTGATTTTTTTGGCTGAAACCTTCAGGATAGGTCAAAAATGATCTGAAAAGATGTTCCTGAGATTTTTGAACACTTTCAGCTGAGTTATGAGCTCTCAAAGTTTTGCTCTGATTTAACACAGGAACCCTCATTTTCTCTCTCGGAAGCAGTTCCCAAAATATCCCTGCCCTCTAGTTGCCACGTTTTCATCTGGCCGGGTGGCCGAGGGGATGTGCGCTGGGATGGTAATCAAAGTGTTGGGGGTTCGTTTCCCTTTTTGCTTTTCATTTTTCGCTTTTCTTGGAAACACTTTTACCACCTTTTTGGGTGTTTTTTGTCTTCTTTTCTTTGTTTTCTAGTTCAAAATATCACAAAAACGCATATTTAGAAGTTTCAAAAAATTTCATTTTTCGGCTCAATTGGCAAAAAATGGTCCCATCCGCAAAGAATGGTCCCAAAATTTTTGGGTACACAGTTTTGAGAATTGAATGGTCCCTACAGCAAAGAATGGTTCCAACCGCAAAGAATGGTCCCAAAAATTTGGGTGACACGAATTTCAGAATTGAATGGTCCCAACCGCAAAGAATGGTCCCTCAAAATTGATACGAAAAACTTTTCACCATTCTCTTAGGCTTAGGTTTCTTAGAAATTGGGAAAAAATTGACAAAACCGGTTATTAATCGTATCTATCAATTGTTTTCCGATCTTCTAAGAAACCTAAGCCTAAGAGAATGATGAAACGTTTATCGGATCAATTTTGAGGAGCCATTCTTTTATTTTTTGGGACCATTCTTTGCCAATTGAGCCCATGTTTCCACCAAAAACTCAAATTTGGCTACCACCTGGACGCAAAATGAAGATTTGATGGAAAAATGAAATTTTTTGAAACTTCTAAATATGCGTTTTTGTGATATTTTGAACTAGAAAACAAAGAAAAGAAGACAAAAAACACCCAAAAAGGTGGTAAAAGTGTTTCCAAGAAAAGCGAAAAATGAAAAGCAAAAAGGGAAACGAACCCCCAACACTTTGATTACCATCCCAGCGCACATTCCCTCGGCCACCCGGCCAGATGAAAACGTGGCAACTAGAGGGCAGGGATATTTTGGGAACAGCTTCCGAGAGAGAAAATGAGGGTTCCCGTGTTAAATCAGAGCAAAACTTTGAGAGCTCATAACTCGGCTGAAAGTGTTCAAAAATCTCAGGAACGTCTTTTCAGATCATTTTTAACCTATCCTGAAAGTTTCAGCCAAAAAAGCATTTGCATGGTATTGGGGTTCCCTTGTGAATAAATTTTCACAGGGTCTAGGTGTGAGTAGTGAAATTGTATGCGCTCCACTAGACATTGGCGGCAAATTCAAATTTTAATTTTTTCAATTCGCTGTTTCACTGTGGCGTTTTGATACGCAGCTTAATCGAACACTTTTTGAGCCGATTTATACCAGTTTTCCCTCATTTTTGACCAGTTTTTCGACCGTCGCGCGTATTTTCGAGATCAATTATATGAATTTAAAAAAAAATTAAGTAAAAAATTTATGCCGTGTGCTCGATTGTACTTTACACTCTCCCACTTTTCCTCTTTCTCTTTCCCGCTCCCAATCAGATGATTCATAAGATTGAGCCTTGAATCATTCCATCTTTTTCATTATTATTATTAAATTCTTCCACCCACATTTCGAGAAGGAAAGGGGTTCAGGGATCCGCCTTTCTCCTTCCTTCTCGAGAGTAAGAAGAATACGACTGGGTTAGATATAATTTATTCACCGATAGCACAGATATATATACTTTACAAAAAGAAAACATATTACGTTGATACATCCCAATTCATATATGATGATTCATCCCAAAACATAAATGACGATTCTTCCCAATGACGTCATGTTCTAAACTTCCGTCGATAGTATCGTCGATACTCCTGACGACGGAAGTAACGGCAGCAGAAACAGAAGCGACAGCAGCGAATGAGTAGCAGAATGCAGACGATTGTAATCACTATTGATAAAAGCCAGTGTTCCATAATAGAACCCATGTAGTTGATAATTTGATTCCAGATAGATGAGCAATATTCCATAATATCCGACCAAATAGTATTGGAATTGAGTAGCTCCTGAACTCGAACAAACTTCTGGGATAACGACTTGTTGAAAGTAGCCACGGTAGATAGTGAGCCATTGATAGTGAAGAAGAACTTCTTTGGACCACAAGAACTAGAGCAATTCTCGACAATGTTGACCTGGTTGGAGAATATTTGTAGTGTTGACGTTTCTCCAAGGACTGAGCAATTGGCAAATGAAGTAAATGAAGAACATTCTATAGTAGAAATTATTTGAGGAAAAGTAATGGACTTACAGAAGACCATTATTTGACCTCCTGTACTGCACGAGTGGCAACCAGTTACTACTGCTTTCTTGATTTCACAATTATCCTCCTTGACTGCACGATGGATGGTGTAATTTGCCAGTTGAAGTGATAAGAGACCAGATGAAGTTGTCCGTGTTTTGACTTTATTGTCCTCGTGTTGAAGAGTGATTGAGCCTTCTACAGCAGTATTATTGATCGCGTTCCTTATCATGATTTCCTCGATATCCAATACTAGACAGTCACATTTCAGCACAGTTCCTTGCGTAATACAATTACAGACATCTTCGTCGAAGATACAATTGAAGTTAGTGGCGTCGTCAGCAGTTGAGCATTGTACTTCACTCAGAGTACCTTTGAGTGGTCTTCCCGCCTCTGCTGGCTGAGAAAGGGAGTAGGAGATGTCAGAAGGACCATTCAAGTTGATTCGTCTCAAGAATAAGGCTCCGTGAATGGGACTCGGTGGAGTGGAAAATCCAATGATGACTAGTGACATGTTGTTTTTCAAGTTGAAGTGGGATTCCGTGGTCAATGTGATGGACTGTAGTGTTGTCGTTGATGGTGACACTAATTTCCAGTTTAGTGTTCCAGGTGGGGCACTGAAAGATCTCGTAGATCGAAAACGATACCGGTTCAGCGCTGATTCTTGAGAAGAGACAGGAAGGACTGCAAGAACCGCAATCACAGGTGATACAGCCACAACTCCGGTAGCATCTTGAAAAACCAGGACCATCCATGGCAATTGCTGGAAACTCAGCTACTCCTTCTTCTGGTTTGAGATCTTCACATTGGGATCCTTTGCAGCTACCCATACCTGCACATCGGTGAGAGTAGAAGTGGTTTATCTTGATCTTCCTTGAGAAGTGATGGCTTCTTTCGTTGCATTCCGAGACGATGGCGTTGGCCTTGATTTCGATCTTTGTTTTTACTTCGTTGATGTTGTTGGAAATAGAAAAACATCCGACTTGGGCGTTGGGGCGAATGTGCAGTGAGACAATTTTGTTTAGGTGGCAGATGTTACCGTCAGCTGAGAGTGTACAAACATCGTCTGTACTTTGAATTGAGGCGATTTCGTGTCGGTTGAGATTGGAGCGGGAGGCGAAGGTGAGTCAGTATGTTGAATGTTCGCGGTGTTTGCACTCTCCAACGGATATAGCAGCTTGAATGGATACTCCACAATTTGCTTTGTCCGTCCATTTTTGACGATTGCAGATCTCTCCTTGACTTCCAAAACTTTCGCGAGCGGCCAAGTAGTTGATTTGGTAGATGGTTGGTTGATAAGCACGATATCGCCGACTTGTGGTTGGTAGGTTGATGTCTTTCCTTGATGGTGGAAGAAGTCCTTGCGGGTTTGAAGAACGCTGATGTAATCTTGGTGCCATTTCCGTTTGAAATCTTCAGTCACGGATGAAAGACGATCCCAATCTTCGGCCAATGATCGTTTTGTCCAAGGAAGATCATCAAAGTCTTGAGGTGTCTTCAAGATAAGCAATTGATCCGTTGTCATTCGTCCACGAGGGAAGATGAAGTCCGTTGGTGTGAGCGGTTCGATGTTTTCATCGGCAGATTGATACGTCAATGGTCGCATGTTGATGACACTGACGCATTCCGTGAGGATGGTACGGAAGTCATCTAATTCAAACAAAGTTGTTGAAGATCCGGCACGAAGTAGAGCTCTTTTGATGAGTGAGACTATTCTCTCATACACGGAACCTTCCCAGGGAGAGTGAGGCGTCAGAAAGTGGATGGCAGGAAATGTTGTTGAGTCGATGTTGTTTACATTTGTAGACATCGTGTTTTTCACATTATTGAAGACGGCTCCCAATAGTTGGAACTGACTAGCATTGTCAGACAGAAGTTGTTTGGGAGTTCCAAAAAGGGCGGAAAGTCGTAGTAGGGCATTGAGATAGGCGTGTGTAGACATGTCAGTGATGACTTCAGTGACGGTGTAGCGGGAGTAGAGGCATGTGAAAACAATGATCCAGATTTTTTGTGGCGAGTTCCCAATCTTGACGAGTAGGGGTCCAGCATAGTCTGTACCACAGAATTGAAATGGTCTTGATGGAAGGGTTCGTTTGTCCGGGATTGGAGGGAACGGTGGTTGAGAGTAGGGAGTGATGTTGATACGGCGACATCCAAGGCATTGTTTGCATATGCGTTTTGTATACGACAGGGCTTTCGGAATCCAAAATTGTTGGCGGAGCTTGGATAAGGTGTAGGCTGGACTTGCATGGAAATGACGTTGGTGGATTTCCATCGTAAGAAGAGAGCAGATGTGGCCATGAGTGTCGCGCCCATAACTGGGTCGTTATTAACGCGACCTTTCTGCTCATCAACTTCGGGTTAATTCGCGCTTTATTCTAATCGAAGAGATTAGTTTTATGGTCAGAATTTACTCTATAAATTCTGTCAATATATTGTGTGCTCAACTTCCCCAGCTTCTCGCTCAAATCAATGGAAAATCCACCGGAAATCGCCTCCAATCGACTACTCGCGATTGGAAGCGATAATGCAACTGCGCTCCACGGGACAAAGTTCAAATGTCAACAGCTTGGCGCGAAACGACCGGGATTCTTCCAGAACAATTATAATTTGCCCGCGAAACTCTCTTCTTTCGTTTCGCTATTGTTCTTTACTCACTTCTCACATATTCCCCACCTATGGGACGGTGACTCGCTCACCGCTCTCTACTATCGTGTTCCCCCAGCTATGGTTTACTAAATAAACCAGTTATTCACTGATATTCTATTCTTAAACCACTGAAACACTGAACCACCACAATTCTATCGATGCACAGTCTCTTCTAACACGAGAATTCTCTGGAACCTTTCCACCCAATCCGCTTTCTATGGTGTGACGGTGCGGGCCTCACCAGCCATTCAAACCCCCGTCTCCACAGTGAGGTATAAAGATAAGGGGTCTCGATCAGGGCTGTGCGGCAACGAGTTGCCGGTTGCCGAAATTGCCGAAATTGCCGAAGTTTTAGTTGCCGAGTTGCCGTTGCCGAATTCGGCAACTCATGTTTCGGCAACATTTTGAGGTTGCCGAATTTCGGCAACAGTTTTTCGGCAATTCGGCAACAATGTTAATTTTTCTTTTCATGATGAATTTTTGCAATTTCAGAGAATAAAGCAGTGAAAAGGCTTGATCTGGTCAAGAACCGCGGAAAAAAACTCGCAATGTGCCTTTAATCAAAATTTGGCGTAACTTCAAAAAAATCTTGATTTTGACGAAAATCATTAAATTCGTGGAAAATAGTTGATTTTAGAGATTTTTCGTGTTTTCATGAATTCTCTGTATGTTTTTTTGTCTCATTTGCAGATTTTTGTTATTAGGTTTGATTGAACATCGTTTTTTGAGACTTTAGTAAAAAATACTACTGTTGCCGAAAGTTGCCGAAAGTTGCCGAATGTTGCCGAGTTAAAATTTCGGCAAGTTGCCGAGTTGCCGAAAATTGCCGAAGCATGAATTGGCTAGTTGCCGAATTACCGAGTTGCCGAAAAAAGCTGTTGCCGCACAGCCCTGGTCTCGATGGTACACGACCATCAAAAATCCACAAATCGTTGTCGTTGTCTTTTCGTAGTTGAAGGGCACTAATTGTCTCTGCGGAAGGAGGATCCGATCGTTGAGCAAGCCGGAAAATCAATCGTTTTGCTCGGGTGATTTTCTCCTGTTCTGAGTATTTGCCTCGAGTGATGAAGTGGAGCAATATCATAACCATCCGAAGAAGTTTGTGGAAGGTGCTGAATCTTTTGGTGTCGATGGCTGGGAGATGAGCGATGGTTAGTGTAGATGTCACGGGTGATGATTTGTTGGAATTCTGACGTAGTGGAAGTGGATTGATTGATTGGAAGAAGGAGGGACCATTGAACCATAGTGATGCTTGTTGTAATTCCATGAAAGTGAGTCCACGTGTGAGAAGATCGCCGGGGTTGTTGCGACCAGCAATGTGAGTGAAGATGAACTGTCCACCATGTTCGTTGATTTCTCGAATTCGATTCTTGACGAATCTGCTTCCAGATGATAATTTGCTGTAGAGACTGTCCAGATTACAAAGACTATCCGTCCAGAGGTAGGCTTGCTTGATCTGTAGTCCGAGTTGTTCAATACAGTAGTTTCCAAGACGAACTCCAGTGAGTATTCCAAGAGCCTCCAATTGGGGAATACTATACTTGGAATTGATTGGCGCAACACGTGGTTTGGAGATGAGAATCCGGGAAGCTGCTTTTCCGTCGGTGTTCAGAATTCGTAGATAGGCGACACATCCATACGCAGCTTGGCTGGCATCTGTGAACAAATGCAATTCAAGTTGATCTGAGTTGAGGTTGAAGTCTCCTGAGAATAGTTGTCGTTTGATGCGCCATTATGTTCCTTTCCATTTTTCGCAAACTTTGTTCCATGACTCATGTTGACATTGAGAGAGAGGAAGATCCCAGTTGTTTGTGGTGGCGAGTTGTTGGAAAAACAATTTCCCGTGGAGCGTCACTGGTGTTAGTAGGCCAAGGGGGTCGTAGCAAGATGCGATCGACTTCAATGATGTTCGTTTCGTGAGAACTTCGGCTTTCGGTGTCGGAAGAGTGAAGATCATTTCGTCGGTGATGGTATCCCAAGAAATTCCAAGTAATTTCTGAATGCGGTCCAGTACAGGTTTCTGTCAGTGTTGTTGGGAATTCCGACTTCCGGGTTTTTTTTCACTTTCAACTTCCGACTTCCGACTTCCGGATAAGAAATTTTACTTCCGACTTCCGACTTCCGGATAAGGAATTTTACTTCCGACTTCTGTCATAACATAACAGTGAAATTTCGGAAAAGTAAATTTCGCAGAAATATATGGAAAAATGGTCTAAAAGGACAGAAAATAGGCTTTTCTTCAGCCCAAAACAAATTTTCCACTGATTTTCGCGAATTTTATGAACTTTTTCTAGGAGTTTTTGAATCTCTGCGAAAAAATCTAATACCGACTTCCGACTTCCGACTTCCGACTTCCGACTTCCGACTTCCGACTTCCGACTTCCGGGTGTTTTTTACTTCCGACTTCCGACTTCCGGCTTCCGGATAAGAACATTTTCACTTCCCAACATCTCTGGTTTCTGTTCGTTTTCGGCAAAAAATTCGTTGACTTCGGGAGAGTTGGAGACAAATTGGCAGATGTTCATCTGAGCATCTGCAAACAGCTGTTTGACGAAGACGTAGAACTGCTTAGCATCTTCAATGGAGTCCAAGCCCATAAAGACGTTGTCGACATAAAACGAGTTGACCATGATCTGGGCCCATGGATGGTCATATGATTCCAGATGAGTTCTGACGGTCTTGTTCAGAAGAAAGGGAGATGGCTTGAGGCCGAACGGAACTCGGCAGTAGCGATAGCAGATGAGACGTCCATTTGTCGGGTCCTTCCAGAGAAAGCGGGTGGCGTCACGATCAGATAAATGGAGAGATAATTGCAAGAATGCCTTCTCTATGTCTCCTGAGATGAGGATACTGTGTTGTTGGATTCGAAGCAAGATAGCGGAAATATCGGGGAGGAGTCGCTCGCCAGTTTGCAAGTGGTCGTTGAGACTTTGATTGGACTTGTTCGAACGGGCTGAACCATCAAAGACTATACGGACTTTTGTAGTACTTGAAGATTCTTTTATCACAGGGTGGTGAGGCAAGTATGACACAACTGGACCGTCTGATATAGCTTCGTTGACAACTTCTTCAATGAATCCTAGTGCAAGCTGTTCCGTAAAGATTGCGGCATACTTTTGAAGCATCTCTGGGTTCTTCTCGAGTTGTCGGTATGCGCTCTGTAGTCGTCCATACCAGGGCTGTGCGGCAACAGCTTTTTTCGGCAACTCGGCAACTCGGCAACTAGCCAATTCATGATTCGGCAATTTTCGGCAACTCGGCAACTTGCCGAAATTTTAACTCGGCAACATTCGGCAACTTTCGGCAACTTTCGGCAACAGTAGTATTTTTTACTAAAGTCTCAAAAAAAGCTATGTTCAATCAAACCTAATAACAAAAATCAGCAAATGAGACAAAAAATCATAAAGAGAATTCGTGAAAACATGAAAAATCTCTAAAATCAACTGTTTTCCACGAATTTAATGATTTTCGTCATAATCGAGATTTTTTTGAAGTTACGCCAAATGTTGATTACTGTGCGTTAAAGGCACATTGTGTGGCGACGCCGTTTGTTGGAGTATAACTATTTATCCCCGCCGACTCCCCTCTTCGGGTAGAGCTGAGATAAATAGGCATCGGTGGTGATAGAAGGTTGTTGAAGACAAGTTGTGGTTCAGTGGTGGTGGTTTGTGGTTCAGTGGTGGTAGAGAAAGATAAGAGTAAGGGAACAATCATTTATTGGTGTGAGCCAACAGCTGGGGTTACAATTCATTGGAGAGAGAGGTGAGAACTCACCTCTCCTCGAGAAGGGAGAAAAGTAAGTCAAAAAGTAAAAGGAAAAGTGAAAAGTGAGTAGAACTGAGGGAAATTGTTTAGGCCAGAGAAAAGTTCCAGAAGGAATGTGAAAATTGCCGCGGAAACATTGTTTTCCCGCTGGTCCGGTAGGGCGCGTTTCCTTTGTGCTTTCCTCGGCCACTGTTCCTCGTCCCTCGGCCGCGAGGCGTAGATTATTGATTGGGACGATGAAGCTTGGGGAATTGAGCAAGTATAGGCTTGGGAACTGAGCGGAGCGGTTATTGTGAACATCGTGAGGTGACGATTCGTAGAAGAGTCACCGAAAGGGTCGCGGTTGTAATAAAACCTATTACGGGCGCGACATTCCGGGGGTGGAATGAACCTACTTTTCGGGTGAAACGAAGAAAAGTAGGTTGGACCGCTTGGTTTTGCGAAATTCCCCGACCGTCTTCGGGCCTGAAGGAATCTCACTCTTGGTTGGTGCTCTTCTGAGTCCGGGTCTGGATCGCCGAAATGGGTCGAGCTAATAACCAATAGGTTTTCAGCAAGACATTTCGGGGGGAAGAGGAACCGCCTTCCGGGGAAGAGGGACCTGCTTTCCGGGTGAAAGAGTTTCAGACCAAGACCCTCTTCGGGCCGTATTGGACTTTGACCAAGCTGTCCTGGTGCTCTTCTCGTGTCGTCCCGACTGGGTGGATGTCTCGGTGAGTTGAGAAGGGATGTTTGGAGGTGACTATCCTTGTGGAAGAAGCCGATGAGTGGTGCATCTGTTGAGTGAAGATGCTGGGGATTTGACCACTCTCCTTCCATCGTTATCTCCTCCGAGACTCCTTGTGTTGTTCCGCTTTTGTGCTTTGCTCTTCGCTTAGCTCTGGTTTCAACTTCCCAGGAGAGTCTTCCTCTGCCTAGAAAGTCTTCGTCTTCCAGTTTCCTTCAGATCCTCGTTGTTCCTTGAGGACTGTTGGTTGGGTCCTTCACTTGTGGCGATTCACTTGCTGGGCAGTTGTGGCGGTTCACCATGATTGTAGTTGTATGGGAGTGGGAATGGGTAATGAAGTTGGGGATTAGAAGTGGGGAAATAGGAAACTGGGGCTACAAAATTGGGGAAATGACTAACAAGGGTAAATAAAACGAAAGAGAAGAAACAAATGAAGAAATGTTAGATTTGTTCCTTCCTAGTGGCATCAGGTTGTCCTAGACGGGCATTGTGTCCTGAAGCTGGGGGATGTTGCTGGACAAGCTGTGGATGGGCAGATTTGACCAGTCGTGTTGTCGGGTGCTGACAATGGTCCACAAACGATGTTGATGACTGCGAGCCTGGATGGCTGAATGTAGACTTCTGTCGACGTGTGCCGAGCCTGTCTTCCGAACTCTTCGTTCGTAGACTCATCTCCAGTTCCTGTTGTTGTTGCTGGCAACTTGCTGGTTGCTTCTTGAGCTTTGTTCCAGTCAAGCACTTGCTGCTTGGGTTTCCGCTCTTCACGGAAACTTTCAGCTTCAAGTACTGACCTTCTAGTTTGGTTGTTTGAAGCTGATGCTGGCCAAGCTGGGGTGTTTCCTGGGAAATGGAGAGTTGGGTTGGAGCAGTATGTTGGTGAGCTAGTGGTCGGAGGTTTCAGCTCCTTCGACTCGAAACAACTGATGTTCCTGGCTCTTCTTGTCGGCTCGTGTTTTGACCATCACTGAGTGCTTGATGAAGTACTTGGTGAAAGAATCATCCTCCGGTTCAAGTGTTGAAGTCTTTGGCTCCACCTCTTCGGTGATTCCAGAATCCTTTTGTTGGGCGATGATACTTTGGCAAGCTTCTTCAGTTTCCTTCTCCTGAAGGTGCCTTAGAAGCGACGACAGTCTCTGTTTCGCGACGACAGAGCTGCCTACCAGTTCTCCTTGTCGACCAGTGTGTGGTATACCAATATGGATTCTTCTTTCACCATCTGGGGTGGATGACTTCTTGAACTCCTTGATGAGCTTGTTGGGGAGAGCCTTCTCGTCGACATCTTCTTGCTTCAGATCAGTTTGAACTCTTCGTTCATACCGATTGTTGAGTTGTTGCTCGACGTCTTGTTGTGACCATCTTTGTAGGCTTTCTACGTACTTGAAGAATTGAATCCTTTCGTGAGTGACTTCCATCAACTCATTGAATGGCAGATTCTTCTTTTTCCAGATGATCTTGGCTACTTCCACTACTTCCAGTTGTATGTCTCCTTTCAGCTTCCAGACGAATACATGCTTGATGAATTCGTCATCTGGGTCGCATCCAAGTGTCTTCAGCTGTCCCATGTATATGTCTAACATGTGAACAGAGCCTGTCAACAAGTCGTAGTCGTTGCTGGGGAACTCCAAGTTCTTTATCTCCTCCATCAGAGCAATCCCTTGAGCTTGGGGACTATAGCGCTGACTCCAGCGTCTCCGAAGCAAAGTTTGATCTTGCTCCGAGAACTCCGCTGGGCAAAGATCTTCTGCTAGTCTTGTCGGCAAGAGTTTGACCAGTATGGATTGCTTCAGCTCGGGCTTCATTTCGTTGACTTTGTCGACAAGTTGGTCGAACAGAGCGATGAAGGCTCCGTAGTTGATCATCTTCCCATCGAACGGTAGGATCAGCTGAGTTGTAGCTTCCAGCCATCGCGTTGTTTCGAGCTCAGACTGGTGGTTGGTATCGTCGGAATCATCTTCTGATTCTGACGAATCGTCCTTTGTCTTTGAGTTCGATTCGATCCGACTAGCTTTGTTGTCTTTTCCAGCTTGGGATGTAGACGTCTTTTGTGCTCCTGATCCTCGTTGGTACGTGGAGTTGTGCTAGGGTCTCTGTCCTGAAGCAGTGAGATGTAGCTACTGGCTGCTTTCGGGAGCAAGCTGTCCTGATCTCCTTGAGCTGCCGTCACGAGCTGCTTGAAGAGAAGATTCAGCTCTTCGCTGTTTTCCTCAATTTGAAGGAATTCCTCCTTCTCCTTGAGCTGGGGCGAGTTTGTTGTCTCTCCTTGACATGCTGCTCGAGTCCGTGAATCGTTCCTTGACCATCTTCAAGTGATGACTGTTGAGTTGACGGTTTGATTGGGAAGAATTTGTTGCAATTTGTTGGTGGATCCATCGAATTGATTTTGATCCATTCGATGTTGAGATCCACTTTGGCCCGACGGTTTTGCTGTGAGGAGGCTGATTAGCAGGAAAGGATTTTGATTCTTTCCTTTTCTCGCAGCCGCCGAGCATATTGTTCCGAATTGCAGTAATTTCTGCCGATCAAATCATCAATACTCGTTCCCTCTTCGGGAAGAGCTTGAAGATTGGCGATGTCCGATTCCTCGCTCTTGTCCTAATCCGAATTGCTGCGGATTCTGGAGTTTGTTCTTTGATGGTCGTTCCAGACCACTTCGTTTCAGAATTGGGAGTATTACGCTTCTTAGGCTCTAGGCTTTCTCGAAGTCGTAATAAGCAATTTCTAGGTCTTCTCTAGAACTGCTAGACAGATGTCTAGATCTTATCTAAATTACTTCTTCGGTAATTCCAGACAAGATCTTCTCCACCGTTACATCCACGTGCTGCTTCATGAGCTGAGAGCATGTTGCTGGGACTGGGACAGGTTGCTGGGTCGAACACAGATGCAGATTGTCGTTCTGTGATGACTTCACTGAAAGTGTCGTTGCTCAGACTAGCCAAGATTGGAGTGAAGGGTTTCATTGTGGACGACTTTGGATGACTGGACCTCAGTTGTTATCAACCAATCAGGTGACGAGTTCAGTTAGAGTTAGAACTTTCATCCTCCTTCTTCCGTGACAACTGATCTTGATATCTTGTCATCCTAGACGTCGCTGGGGCTTCCGAATCCTTCCTTCCTTTGTCAAGTCTGGATGATGTCCTCTGAAGTGACCTTTCGTGCTCGTTGGAACTATTGACTGGAATCTTTCGCAGTTTCAGATCTTCTCTGAATTTGCTGGGGATTCCTGTTTGGACGATTTGAATCCTTCGAGCTTCAGATGTTTCTGTACTGACAGGTACGACTCCATGATCTTTTGGACTGATGGTTGGTGCAGAGTGTCTTCTTCAGAGCTCAGGCTGTCAACTGGTGTATGTCCTTCTTTTAGCAATATCTGCAGATTGTCATTCTGCTCGTCGTTGTGGACGTAGAGCTTCTAGGATCTCCGACTTGCAGACGTTTTGAGCTTGGGACTCCGGGGTCTCGGCTTGTTGACGACTCGAGAATCGCTCCGTTGGTTGATGAGGAGTGTTATGCTTCTCTGGCTTCAGCCGTCTAGAAGCAATAACGCTTAGCTGCTCCACTGCTCACTCCCTTGCTGGATTCCTTTCTGCACCATGTCAATGAACTGGGTGACTGTTGATTGGGCAGTTCGCTGCTTCAGATCTCCTCTGAAGTAGCTGGGGAATCTTGTTCGGAAGCTGTGACTCCTTCGACCTCCAGATGCATTGATCTCGTGAGTGACTGCTTTCGGCAGATACTCTTTTGCCAGAAGCTTGTTTCCGTTGTTTTGAAACCGAGAGCTTCACTTCTGACGTTGATGATCCGGAGATGCAATGTTGCTGTGTCTGGAGCTGGGGAATCACAGTAGACGGGTCTCATCAGCACGGAATGAGTCTTCTTTGCAATTCCTGTGTTGCTTCTGAGGTGAGCAGTATCACTTCTCGACGCCAGTTGTCGACCAGTTTGTAGTTGTGAGTTGGGCGTTCTTAATCAAGTGATACCTCTCCGGTATCTCCTGAAAGAACGTGTTTGACAACTATTTCCTTGGCTTGAAGAGCGACCGATGTCTTCCTTGCTGTTGCGGTTGACATGACGTTGTTCCACATCCTTCTTCTGTGCTCCTGACGAAGCATTAGGCGAGCAGTGATGCTTTTCGACATCCGTTGTCGACCAGATCGTAGTTGTGAACTTGACGTTCTTAATCAAGCGGTACCTCTCCGGTATCTCCTGAAAGAACGTGTTCGACAACTATTTCCTTTGCTTGAAGAGCGACAAATGTCCTCCTTGCTGTTGTGGTCGACACGACGTTGTCCAACATACTCTTTGTGCTTCAGAAGATGCTTTAGGTGAGCAATACTGCTTTTCGACACCTTGTTGTTGATACTACGCGTTGCGAAGCGAGAGTGTTCCTATCAAGGATACCTCTTCAGTATCCCTGATCGAAACGTCGTCTCGACTGTATCATCATCTCGGTCTGTCCTGTCTGGTGTTGTGACTGACGTAACGTTATCCAACATCTTCTTTTTGTGCTCCAGAAGAAGTCTCTGCTGAGCAGTGATGCATGTCGACTCCTATTGTTGACACTTTGAGTTGTGAAGGAAGTGTGTTCCTTTCAAGAGTACCTCTTCAGTACTCCTGACCGAAACGTCTTCACAACTGTTCCGCTGTCTCGGACTGTTCTGCCTGATGTTGTGGCATACTAAGCTTCGTGGGCCGGATGTTTGAATGCTGGGGAGAAGAGTCGGTGGCAAGATTCTTGTTTCTTCCTCCTTGTAGAGTGTTGAAATGTCTTCTTGACCATCCTTGATTCTCTCTCCTTGGCCTTTGATGCTACTTTCGAGAACAAACTTTTCCGAAAGTTTCTTCATTTGGTTAGCAACCAATTGATGTGTTGGTTCCTCCTGCTTTGTCTAACAAGTAGACTCCTTTGTCCACTGTCCTCATGAGTCGTATGTCTTGGAATCGGAAACCGCTTTCCTTGACTTGATTCATGAGGCTGGATTTTTCGGGCTTGGGTAGACTTCATTTCCGTCCTGTGGACGATCAGGGACAGTTACATCTCCTCTTCAGAGACATTACTGATTTCGTGGATGCCGTTTTGTTCTTCTGGCTTTGTATTGGACGACGGATGAAGACGTTGTTTTCCTTGAATGGGATTCCGAGTACTTGTGGTCTTCATGCTCCGTTCCAATGCTCGTAGAAGTTTGAACTCCGGTTGAATCGCTTCATCTCCGGTGGACTATTGACTAGCTGGTCATGTACGAGATAAGACTATCTCACACATAAGTAATTGAAACTTCTTCGGTTTCTGATCACTTTGACCTGGGCTTGTCGGTCCAATTTGCTTCTTTCGTAGTTGCTGATCGTTGGTGAAGACGTCCATGGGTTGGTTGACTCGGCTTTAGTCATGTGGATGGTTAGAGTGTACCGTTCTAACCATCTTGTACCCGCTGGGGGCGAATTCCTTCCTTGGTGTCTTCTGGGCAACGATTTGTGTAAGCAGTCTTCGTGTAGAAGTGAATCGGACAGATGAGTGGATGAAGCTGTGGTTATCCTTCTTCTACAAGATGTTTCTCGTCTTTAAACTACCTCTTCGGTAGCTCTCATTCGAGATATCTTGTGTGAAGATCTTCCTGAGCCTTCGTACTTCTTTGAGGTAACTTTGTTTGCCTTCTTTGAGTTACATTCCTTGTAGTGGGGTGGGGATGTTTCGGTCTTTGTGAACTGGTTTCGTCCTCGAGATGCCTCTTCGGCAACTCTAGAACGAAGAGTTCTTGCTGGGGCGACCATGTGATCTTGAATTGATTCACGACCCAGGGTAACGTTGCATTGTGTTGGGTTACCATCCTTTGTAGTGGGGACGTTGTGGTCTTCGTGAACTTGCTTCATACTCGAGGTACCTTTTTGGGGCAGCTAGGACGAAGTTTGCTGTTGGAGACCACGGGGGGTGGGCTGGGGAAGGGATCACCGGTTTCAGATTATTGAAGTGTTTGGCACCTCCCTAGTGCCAAAATTTGAAGCGAATGGCACGCTAATGCCATAATATAATGAGGTGGCGCCGCGGGTGGCACCGATCTCCTCATCCTTGGGTAGTGACTTCATAATGTCACCAATAACGTCCTGACATAGACGTCTTTTATTTCTAGTGCAGCATGTTGCACCAATAATTCCAGAATAATGTTTTTAGTTATGGTTGTCTCAACTCTTCCTCATCTCTGCAGCTGGGGTACCAAATTGTTCTATATCTTTGTTAGAAGTGGGGCGAGTGGCGCCACTAATCCAGATGTAGAGGTAGACGTTCCTCAGGTGCATTGATGGCTTCAAGTTGATCCGGTCGAGAGCAGTGTTGTGAGCAGTTTGATAGCTATCATGGTCCTTGATCGAACCATCCCAAAACTTCCTGCATGTGTAGCTAGGCAGGTTTTTGCCACCTCGGCGTACTGATTAGCTTTAGGCGCCGGCTAATCAGCAGCTTTGATGTTGTTCCGGTAGGACTCAGGGCGGAGGTTCAGGCTCTTCGCCATCCCGTCATCTAGCCTTTGGGACCCTGTTCCATTTTTCTTCATCCCTACTTCCGGGAGCGATGAGTCAACACATTGGATTGTAGAATCGATCCTTCCTCACATTGTCTTCTTGTAGCTTCGAGTTCCAGTTCCGTATCCCTTTGGCCGAAGGGAAGGCTCCAGAATCAGTCGCTGTTGATGTGATAGAGGCTTCAGAATCTTGATGACACTTTGAGATTGATGTCCGCCTAGTCTCGACGTCCTCCAATCCTCCATGCCAATGTTGAATCGTTGTCCTTTGATCCGTTGACTTTTCGCTGGGGTACAATGTACGTCTCTATTCATGTGGTCTGGCTTCTCGTCTTCCTAAGTCATCTTCTGACCTGTCGGAGTAAACCAAAGCACCTGGGGCTTAAGGCAAGAAGTCCTTTGACCCTCGGATCTCTTCAGATAGTAATAGAGAGTTGCTGGTAAAGTAACCGACTATTTAAACAGAACTTCTAGTTAAGCTGATAATTGTGCTCTTCGCACTGTCTAGCCTCTCTGTTTCAATCAGTTACTCACCTAACAAACTGGTACAAGGTTGTTGAGCTCCTCTAGTATAGCCTTTCTAGTACGCTTTGTCCTGCGTCGGGACATCACGTAGTATTCCAGCAGGGGACTTTATATAGTAGAGGGGCCAGCTGCTCTTGGTGCGTCGGGTGCCACGCTGCTCCTGGCTGAAGGGAGCCCACGACGACTTCTTCTTATGCATCACTCTCCTCTGCTTCATGCTGTCGGGCGCGAAACTTCCACGGGATATCCTCTTCGGATTTCCCTTACTGATCCTGTGGAATTCGCTGCTCGGTGTTGTTCCGACGAGCTGCTTCCCTAATCCTTCCGGTACCGAATTCGATTGCTCGCCGGTGCCCCAAGAAGGCAGCGTTGTCGCTGTAGCTCAGGAAAGCTGGGGAGGCAGAGGTAGTGGACTGTGTGATGATAAGGTGACTTTTCACTCGCCCAGCTTCCATATCTCTGATAATAATAGATTATCGTACTTGAAGACATGAATGATCGCACGAGGCGACGCATTCTCCTCCGTTTCCGCGAGATATGGGTGCTGGCTCGCTTCCAGTAAATGATTTCGTTTGTTCCAGCACGAAATATAGAATCTTCCGACAGAAATCAATAATTTTAGCGAATTTTCGCTACAAATGACACAGCTCTTCACTGCGAAACCTGTAGCAACGCTACGCGAGACTTCCTCGGTTCTTCGCCGTGGAATAATGCCTCGGCTCTTCGCCGGGGACTCATCGCAAGCTTTCGCTGTCGCCTCATCCTTATCGGTTGATTTGTCACTGCTGTGAGGTGTTCTTCGCTCCGAATCGACGAAATGGGTGTCCAGCGAGTAATGTTTACTTGTCCGATAATTGATGACAGGTGGGAGTGACATGATGTTGTGCGATAATGCTCCGAGATTCTTCATCTCGAAACATACCGCTGGGTTTCCTCCTATTGCATCATTATCGATCGATTATCTCGCTGGGGAATTTGTCCGCATTTCGTAATCGAGGCGTCCTGTTCTTCTTGTTCTTCCGAAAAAAAAAAAATTCGGCTTTTCTCTTCGAAAAGCTAAAGATTCTTCAGCGCGAATCGGCGTCCGAATTCTTCGAGTTCTCCTTGGAAAAAAAAATCTTTTCCTTTTCCGGTCGATGTACCATGTGGCGACGCCGTTTGTTGGAGTATAACTATTTATCCCCGCCGACTCCCCTCTTCGGGTAGAGCTGAGATAAATAGGCATCGGTGGTGATAGAAGGTTGTTGAAGACAAGTTGTGGTTCAGTGGTGGTGGTTTGTGGTTCAGTGGTGGTAGAGAAAGATAAGAGTAAGGGAACAATCATTTATTGGTGTGAGCCAACAGCTGGGGTTACAATTCATTGGAGAGAGAGGTGAGAACTCACCTCTCCTCGAGAAGGGAGAAAAGTAAGTCAAAAAGTAAAAGGAAAAGTGAAAAGTGAGTAGAACTGAGGGAAATTGTTTAGGCCAGAGAAAAGTTCCAGAAGGAATGTGAAAATTGCCGCGGAAACATTGTTTTCCCGCTGGTCCGGTAGGGCGCGTTTCCTTTGTGCTTTCCTCGGCCACTGTTCCTCGTCCCTCGGCCGCGAGGCGTAGATTATTGATTGGGACGATGAAGCTTGGGGAATTGAGCAAGTATAGGCTTGGGAACTGAGCGGAGCGGTTATTGTGAACATCGTGAGGTGACGATTCGTAGAAGAGTCACCGAAAGGGTCGCGGTTGTAATAAAACCTATTACGGGCGCGACACATTGCGAGTTTTTTTTCCGCGGGTCTTGACCAGATTAAGCCTTTTCACTGCTTTTTTCTCTGAAATTGCAAAAATTCATCTCGAAAAGAAAAATTAACGTTGTTGCCGAATTGCCGAAAAACTGTTGCCGAAATTCGGCAACCTCAAAATGTTGCCGAAACATGAGTTGCCGAATTCGGCAACGGCAACTCGGCAACTAAAACTTCGGCAATTTCGGCAATTTCGGCAATCGGCAACTCGTTGCCGCACAGCCCTGGTCCATACGATAGGGCACGGTTTGGTAGTATTTGCAGTTGGTCGGCGTATGGTAGTCGTACGAAGTAGCGTCCATCGGATTGCCGTGTTGTCGTTCTCCGGAAGAATTCGTTTGTCTCCTCTTCAGCTTTGCAATGAGGATTGTTGTCGAGAATCCCGATCGATTCGAGTAGCCAAAATTGTTGTAGTTGTAGAACCAAATCGTCCTTGGTGGTTGGATGTTAATTGTCGATGACGGAGAAGGTGTTGTTGTCCTCTTGATATTGTTCTTTGCCAGAAAGAATTTGTCCACAATCCGTCATATGTAGTTGAAGTCCAGAAGATAATCGAAGAGTTTTCATCTGTCCGAGAAGTTCCAATGAATTGTCGAGTCCAATGAGAACGTCTATGTCCTTGAGTTGACGATTGAGTTGAACTTGTTCTCCTTTGAGCAGTTTGTCGCAAGTGATTTGGTCTGCATCGACTGTGATGATGTTGTTGGCAATGTAAGGGACTTCGCACAAATTGATTGATGTAGTTGATGTCTTCGTTTTGACCAATACGTGGAAGATGTTTGCATGTAGAGACTGTGCTGTAGATGATCCGAACGTATTGATACGCAGTTTCTTTGATCCGATTGGAGTGAGTTGAAGTTTTTCAGCGAACTCGGAGGAGATGCAGCTTGTGTTGGAGCCGGTATCAATAAACACTGTACCAAGGTGTTCGTTGCCGTCCTTATCCGTAAATGGCAAGTCGATTGTCATCATGATGACTGGAGGCGGTTTCTTTTCCGTAGAGTCCGAGGTCTTGTAATCCATATCCGAAGTATTGTCCGTATTTGATTCCTTGTTGCATGTGGGGGCACGATGTCGAGTTGTATTTTGGTCTCCGCTTGTTGACTTTCCGAGTTGTTGATGTGAGTCACGGCTTGAATGTCGTCCGATGTGTCGTCAGCTGATGTGATGAGGGTTTGTTGATGTTGTTTGTAGTGACGTTGAGGCTGGTTCTGCTGATACTGCCGTCTTTGATAACGTTGATATCCTTGCGAAGAAGAATTTCCTTGAGAAGATGAGTTTCCTTGAGAAGAGGAGTTTCCTTGCGAACTTCCGAGTCCGTCTTTGGTGAATGATTGTACCGTTTGAAGATGTTGTGCATTTTTAGAGTGATGATGTCGTTGTTTACTGTTGAATGAAGTTGGTCCGGTTGAGGCAGGTGGGCGATTGTTGTTTCGATTTTGCAGTCCCGTGCAAATTGCCAAATGATGTTTTCCGTTGCATCGTGAGCAGGTGTGGTAGCAGTTGAGTGAGGTGTGATTGTTTTCGAGGCATCGATAGCACAATTGTAGATCATATGCTTGTTTCTTCCGTTGGGCGGTGGTTGGGAATTTTCGGCACAAGTGTGGGTGGTGAAGCATCCGTGCTTCGACGCAGAAGGGACAAGGTTTGGTGACTGGTTCTCTTCCTGATTGTTGATGTTGTCCGGTGATGTTCGTCACTTGTCCTCTTTGATTTCCTTGTCCGCTTTTCCGATTGTTGTGGTGAGTCATCGTCGACATTGTTGTGGCATGGCTTCTGCGGTCCGAAGAGTGGTGAATTTCGGACACAAGAAGTTCGGTTCTGGCGATTTCTTTAATTCTCTGGAGTAGTTGTTTCGTAGTCTTGGGGCAGTTCTTTTCTCCAGATCCACACAGTTTGTGGATGACTCTCTTCGGCAGTTTTGATTGGATGAGCTCACAAGTAGACAAGTTGTCGACGTCCGAGTGCATATTGTGAAGTTGTTCGAAGAGCATACTTGCCTGGATAGCGTAGCTTTGTAGATCCGCAGGACTCTTGTTGTTGGACAGATCCGGTAGTTGACGAATCTTTAGCAGCAGAGAGTGTTTGATCCGGAACTCTCCTCCATACATGTCTTCGAGACTTTTCCAAGCCACTTGTAGATTCGATGGGATGATTGGGATACTTCTGAGTAGATCGGCTGCTTCTCCGGAAACGGATGTCTTGAGATACTTCAGCTTAGTGACGTCATCTACATTGAGGTGATTCATGATCGAATTGAACTGCTCTTTGAACTCGAGATAGGTGTCAATATTTCCATTGAAGGATGGCATAGTCATTTGAGGAAGAGTCACTTTCATCGGGGCCCATTGGAGTGGTTGTCCCATGGAGAGAGGAACAGTTGGCTTGATTTCCTCAGATGATTGAATGGTCACGGTGTCGTCATCTTGTTTTGTTGTTGCCGGGATGATGATGTTGTCGATGAGTTCATCAGCTTCTGGCAATGTTTTTGCTTGTTTCGGATCGATCTTCGATAGACGGTTTTTTCCGAAGATGTATAGCTGGGTAATTTCGTTCAACTTAGCTGGAACTGATTGAAATAGAGGGAGGTAGTCACCATATTTTTCAATGTAGTCTCGTTTCACTTTTGTCTCTTTTGGATCTTGTGCTTCCAATTCTGACCATTCAAGATGACTTCTTTGTAGTTTTTGGAATTGGATGTGAAGTTGTTCGTGATAGTCCAGTAGGTCGAGGACGGCTTCGTGTACTTCTTCCTTAGTAAAGGAAGACAGGTCTGCTTCGGTGACGATTTCCTCTGTGAGTTTCTCAGTGATGCGTCTTCGAATCTGCCCAATGGTTCTTCGTAGTTTTCCTGAGTTGGTGGTCGCCATTTCGAGAAGGAAAGGGGTTCAGGGATCCGCCTTTCTCCTTCCTTCTCGAGAGTAAGAAGAATACGACTGGGTTAGATATAATTTATTCACCGATAGCACAGATATATATACTTTACAAAAAGAAAACATATTACGTTGATACATCCCAATTCATATATGATGATTCATCCCAAAACATAAATGACGATTCTTCCCAATGACGTCATGTTCTAAACTTCCGTCGATAGTATCGTCGATACCACACACCTATGTTCAAGCTCCGCCTCTGGTCAGTATAAAAGCCGAGGCGAGCGTATATATTTTATCACAGGGTCTAGGGGTGAGTGAAATCGTATGCGCTCCACTAGACATTGGCGGCAAATTCAAATTTTAATTTTTTCAATTCGCTGTTTCACTGTGGCATTTTGATACGCAGCTTAATCGACCGCTTTTTGAGCTGATCTATGCCAGTTTTTGCGCATTTTTGGCTAATTTTTCGACTGTCCCGTATCTTTTCAAAATCAATTCTATTAAATAAATAAATAAAATTTTTAAATAAAAAATTTATTTTGAATTTCGCGCTAAAATTTTAGCTGATTTCAGCGGAGCGCGTTTATTTTCACTACTCATCCCGAGACCCTGTGTTTTATCATTCTTATATATAAAAGACAATTGGGCGTTGTCTGCTTGTCTGAGGCGATGTCCGCAGCGGTTTTTGAAAGAGGAGAGAAACTGAGCCAGCGGGCAAAACCGAACTGGCGTGCATTGGACAAGACCGCCGCTTTAGACCACTCAGCCATGCGGGCACGATTGAGAGTAGGTGGCCACGTAAATGAGGAGATACCAGCCGACTGAATCGCCGAAGGCGAGGCAGATAGGCTGGTCTTCAATAAATATTATTACCACAGCCAGTTTAACACATTTCGCGCTATAATTTTCGCTGATCTCACCAGAGCGTATCCACTTGTACTCACCCCGAGACCCTGTGTCGAAGAGGACAAAAGGGTGTTGGCTCGATTCGGGATTTTTCGACAAACATAACAATTGGTTTTCATCATTTCAGTATTATTGGAGTAGTGAAAAAGAAGAGAAGTCGGAGGAAAGCAAGGAAATGAAAGTTTTATTTCAGAAAATAGAAAAGAAAGATAATTTAAAGCTTCAAATATGGGTCATCAGTTGTTCTATGAGAAGAGACGTTACGCAGCCTAATCGTTGTCGGAAGTGAGAATGATCGAGTATTGTTCCTGAAAAAAGTTCAACCTCAACTGCGTTATTAATACAAACGGAAATACACATTAAAGAAAAACTGACCTAGAAAAAAAGAAGATTGGTGTCTCGAGAAAAAATGAAAATCGAAGTAAGACGGTTCTACTCAAACCTGTCTGCAACCAAAAAGCCGAGCGTTACAACCACTCTCTCTCTCAACAAACAGAAACGGTACCCCCATTCCTTCCAGAAGAGATTCAACACACCCTGATCTCACTCCAAAACGGGAAAGCAGCAGGAGAAGACAAAAAAACATCAGACTTCTTAAAAAATAGTCACTCCACTGTTCATAAACACCTAGCAGAGAGATTCTCACGGTACCTGAAAGAAGGAAAAGTTCCAACGAAATGGAAATCTTCAAAAACAACTTTGATATTCAAGAAAGGTGATAAACAAAATCTGGAAAACTATCGGCCGATCTGCCTGCTTCCTGTTTTATACAAGGTCTTCACGAAAAGTATTTTGAATCGAATCCGGAAACCATTGGAAGAAGTACAACCGGTCAAACAAGCAGGATTCAGAAGATCCTTCTCGACGATTGACCACATCCATTCAGTGCAAAGACTGATGGAAGTGGGTCGATAATATCAAATTCCAATCACCTTTCATTGACTTCAAACAGGTGTTCATTGACTTTGACACAATTGAACCTGCTGCTTTATGAGAAAGCTTGAAGACCCAAGGGATAGACTCGGGATATGTGAAACTACTGAAAGAATGTTACAACAATTGCTCCACTACAATCACACTATTCTACTCCCCCGGCCAACATGCCCATTACCAGAGGGGTCAGACAAGGAGACCCAATTTCACCAAATCTATTCTCTGCTTGTCTCGAATCAGCATTTAGCCGAATGTCATGGTTTCAACTTTGATATTTAATATTTATGTAACCATTTAAATATACAGTAAGAATCACTGGAGGTCAGGTGAAGTCCCTCACGAGACAAAACCTGAGAAAAAGAGACCGGGAAGAAGGAAATTATAAAAGTAGGAGATGGGCAAGGGGGGAGAGAGAATAACGGAATCGGTTATCAAAATCAAAATCGGACAATATTAATCACAAGAAGAGACTTGCATTCTGAAGGGCAAAGGGAATGAGGGACATTATTAGTTAAGGCATTCCAAATAGGTATTACAGTTGAGAAAAAATAAGAGCAATTAGGATTTACACAGATAAGAGACATGGGGCGACGGGAGGAGGAGCTTAACCTGTCATGGGTCTCAAGGCAAGGAAAATATGAGGCGCCGATAATGAAATTGTGTCAGAGAAGAAGTTGCGCTTTGAGTCTGGCGCATAGAAAATAGATCAAGTTGGGAGAGGCGATCAGAGTAAGGTCGATAAGGCGTGTTACAGCGTTGAAGAATTTTCCGCGAAAATGAATCTGAGAGGAGTTTCAAGCTTGTGCGCTAGTTTAGATGAAGGGGGAGGAGAGTAAACGACGGAGCAGTATTCAACTAAAGGGAGAACGTAAGTTTTGAACAGGAAGATATATAATTGAGGAGAGTTGGTTTTGAAAGATTTCAGAAGTTGTCTTGAACGGAGTAAGGCGAGAGCAACAGCCCGGTTAATGTGTCTAGTGAACTTGAGATTAGTTTCAATTAATAAACCTAATTCCTTGACGGAATCGACGGTATCAATGAGGGTACCTCCAATGGTGAATGGGTGAGAAGAGTTTCGAGGTCCGAGACGAAGAAGGGCAGTCTTAGAGTGGGCCAGAGGTAAAGAGTTGTCAGAAGCCCAAGACTCTACCAAGTCTATTCCTATTTGAATTGCTAGAGGATCATGAGAGTACAGCTTAATATCGTCAGCGAATGCTGCGATACGTGGCGATGAAATTTCAGCAAGTTTGAGCAGGAGATCATTTTTGTTTGTTTGTTTATTCTTTTTAAAACATTATCAATTTAAAGGGCAAGAGGCTAAGATTAAGTCCCTCACGAGACCGTTTAAGGGTGGATTGAGGTGAGAAATGCGGGGCAACAAAAATAATGAGAATGACCGGCAAGAGGGGATTAGCACAGTAAAATATGAATACTTATATAAATGAATTTGAATCAAATCAAAGGGCTCAAAAGAAAAAAAAACAATATTGAAACAAGAAAGAGAGTAGAGCGAGGAAGACTGGATTTAGGACTGAGGCAGTGGAACATTCTAGAACTTTTTCGAAAATGTTGTTTTTTTCGAGTTTTCTTCGTTTTTTCTACAATTTTTGTAATAATTCTATCAATTTTTGCCGTTTACTTTCGAAATTACTGAAAGAAAACAACAAAAATGACCGAAAATAGCGATAAAATTTGAAAAAATCAAGATGGCCGAAGTCGAATTTCTAGGCCACCGAAATGCCCAAACTGACCGGCGATCGCTCTCAGCGGGTTCCAGACCGATTTTTAAAATTTTTTCGATATGAAAATGAACTCACAGGTACTCATACATTATTCTATGAAAATATCAGAGTTGACCTTAGTCCACCTTTAAAACGTCGTAGGCAGTCAATATGGACCGGAAAAGCTTCAAAAACCTATTTATGACACATTGTGATGACCATGGGACCCAAAAACGATGATTACAAAAAATAAAAAAAAGAAGAAAAATGGAAGGACTCGAACCATAGAGTGTCCACCTTCTACCCCACATGTTCCCACCTACACAGGCAAACCGCTCCGGATGAAATTTGGTCCAAACGCGGATGAAAACTCGGTGTCAAAACGATACCAAAAAAGACATCAAATTTGGTCCTAATTTGGACCAATTTTCATCCTCGGCGGTCGACAGCGGAAAATTTGGGCAGGGGTTCCCCGGATCAGAATTTTCTGGTTCTTTCTATTTGTAAATAGTTATGAAGCAACAAACAATTGTACTAATATGTATATTTATTTTATTCGAACTTAAGAAAAAACATAGAAAAATTTAGAAAATTTGAGGCAAATTCGAAGATTCGACAGTTTTGATTTTGATGTTGCTTCTTGGTTTGCTTCCGGGGCACGATCCAGAAGTTGAAGATAATCTGAAAAATGAGTTTATAGTTATGTATTATTCAAGATGATACTCGTAAAGTGACATTTTTCAGTACAATTGCCAAGATTATTGAAAAGAATTTTAAAAACAAAAGATGGTTACTTCGATTTTGTAGAGCAAAGAATTTTGAATTTTGAAACGTCTTTTTTGCTCAAAATAGAAGTATGAACACAAAAAATACAAAGTTTTACAATTTTGATTGAAATTTCCGAAAACTTACAAAAAATTCGGAATGTTTCATTCAAATTTTCTGTGTTTCAATTTCCATTAAAACCAAAAACGTTGATTCAAAATTTCGGAGTTTTTGTGTTACGCAAGAGAACTTACAGTTATTGAAATGCTGCGTTAACACTTGAAAACCGGAATCCAATCATCGAAAACTCTTCTGAAAAGAAAATTGTTCAATTTTTCCAATTTTCGAAACAAAACTAACCTCTTTGCTTTTTGAAAAAGAAGTTCCACTATTTAGTCCAACTGGTAGACCTCTATTGAATGTAGTTGACTGAAATGAACTTATTTTCGATGAAAAAGCGAAAATCTTACACGAAAACGAGAAAATAGAAATAAACCAGTCGGTTCACGTCGCCTAGCGGCGACTTAACCTCCTTCTCAACACCACCCTTCTAAGTGTTACTGCGCCTGCGGCGCTTCTCACACTGTCTAAACGGTCGGGGTATCAGAATTCTCATTTTCTTCTGGTCCTATAACCGATAAATTACTTTAGAATGACTGGAACTTGGTAACTCTATTTTCCCCTCATCAAAAGGCTGGAGATCCTCTAAATATTGGGTTTTACCTTTTGACTAATCGGCGGCGACGCCGCCTCCCTCCTCTGAGTATGGCAAACTAAGGCCATATCTAGACAAATTCTTATTCTATGATCAATTTCTTTTTTGAAGGTAACCGAGCTACGACCAAGTTTCTTATTCAGAAATCACCATCTCTTTTTGAGTGGTGTTATTTCATTCTCTCTACTCCTAGTCAGGAACTTGGTAACTCTATTTTCCCCTCTCAAAAGGTTGGTGATTCATTCTCTGTACTCCTAGTCGCTTATTTAATGGTTGAGACATCCGGGTCTCAGAATTAATTGTACTAAATACAGGGAATCTGTTTTTTACCCTTTACCAAAAGAGAATTTCATATTCACATCTTCAAAGGATGCGCTTAAAGTATTCTTTTGAAGTTTTTGACTTATCGGCGGCGATGCCGCCTCCCTCCCCCAAACTTTTTCAAGATTTTTTTTTTCATTTACACGGAAATCTTCTTTTTAGTTTGGTTTGATCCAAAACGTTCTGCTTCCTAAACTTTTGACTGTTCGGCGGCGATGCCGCCTCTCTTCTCTGAATACTTTAAAACTAAAACTGTTGTACATATTTCTGAGTTCAAAAGTTAAAGAAGCCCTTTATTCAGTCTATTTTGATTTCAATCCTTTTCATTCGTACCTGAAAGTACTTCACAAAAAATTCTCTTTTTAAGTACTCTCGACTAAGGCTTCCATTCGGTCCAGTCGGGTTCGGTCCGACCCCCGACCGACCGCCGACCCGACCGACTCTGTGAAAAACGCGCTGACAATTGTGTGAAAACATAATTCACTTTGAAAAATTTGACGAAGTTCGAGTGATTTTTGAAAAAAATCGAAATAATAAACCCGTGCTTTTTAAAAATTGCACTATGACCGATAATTGGATTTAAAAATTGTTGCAAGTACTAATTCTGTTAAAATTATTCCTAATTTTTTTCATTTTCGCAGTTTTCAGTCGCTTCTTTCTTCAAAAATTGTCGTCAAATATAGCGCATGCACACAGAAAAAATTGCGTAGGTCGGTCAGGTCGGTCAAAAATTGGACCGAATGGAAGCCTTACTCTCGACTATAGTCACAACTTTCATATACTGGCTATCTATGTTCTTATCAGAACAAAAAACCAAAAAGCTTTTCCGACCTAGCGGGAACGAACTCACTACCCCATGGGTGAGAGTCATCTGCGCAGACCGCTACACCAAAAACGCGCGGCCGGGGCGCTCTCTAGAATGCAGTCAAGAAACACCGAGTTGATGTATTGAGCTTTCTACCACCCTGTCGGGACACACCTTTTCTCAACGCTTTCTACTGTTGAAATCTGTATCGTCTCCAGAAGACGTCAAATTTGATTATTTTGGAAAAAGAAAAGTTCGGGCATCATCTAAGGGAAATTTCCAATCTATCTATCTAGGTTTCATAGAAATCGGTCCACTACGGAGGGAGTTATGATCGGCGACAAATAAACGGACACACGGATCTGTTGAATATTATTAGTAAAGATAAAGATAAAATAAAATTTGAAAATGAATGAGTGCCAACTCATCCACATTTCATCCTCATTTCATCCTCGGCGCTTCTGACAATGAGATCCCCCAAAAATGAGGACGACCGCATCTCACCCGCGTTTCATCCTCAAAACGGCTTTCAGCCGCGTAGGATGAAATCAGGGCCACGTTTGGTTCTAATTTCGTCCTTCGCCCGCATTTGACCCGCGTTTCATCATCAGCGGTTTGCCTGTGTAGACCATTCGACCGCTGATTTATCTTTCCCCCAAATGGATTCACGTGTTGGGGCAACACGCGGGCTGAGAACTTGAGTTAGAGCACTAAAATTTATCCAGACTTCGGAGCTGAATTTCTCAAAACTGAGAGCTCCGTTGCAAAAACTGAATACAGATTCGGAATCAGGGAAGCGTCAGCTTTTCAGCGATATATATCATGTTGTGTATCTCCGAACATTGTGTAAGTCATTCCCTAGTCAGCTGTGGAGTCCCGACAGTTTTTTATATGATATAGAAGACAACGCCCAGAGCAAAGTTTTACCCGAGTCTTCACATATAGCGTTTGTGCTTTCGACTTTTGTTGTGAGTTTTATTCTTATTTTCTTGCAATAAATAATATTAATTGTAAGAAACGGTATCATTGTCGCCTTATTTCATCAGAACCCGAACACCCCGTATTCATACGTAAGAAAATCTTTATGGTTCAATTATTATGATCATTGAATAGCAAATTTAGAACAGAAACAGTTGAGTTAAAGATGTACTAATAGTAAGGTCAACTCTGATACATTTTATACAATAATGTATGTGTGGCTGTGAGTTCATTTTCATATTAAAAGAGTTTGTTTATTCCGTTCAAACCCCGTTGATTGTGAGAACAAGCGGCGAAACAGTTTGGGCGTTTCTGTGGCCGTGGATTCTAAAAATCACACTTCGAGCATATTAGTTGATCAGGTTTTCGTCCTTTTTTCTACCATTTCTGTAGTTTTCTTATCATTTTTTGTCGTTTACTTTTAAATTCATTGAAGAACACAATGAGTTTGACAGTAAACAACAAAAATTGAAAAAAAAAAAACAACATGGCCGAAAATGAGCACACAGACTCAACTACACTATTCTATAAATAACAAAGTTGGCCTTATTATCAAAAAAAAAAGTTACGACATTTTTTCTCACGTCAGAATGCCGAATCATAATCAGTGCAAATTCACTACTGAGTGTTCATTCTGACGTGAGGAAAAATGACGGAACGTTTTTAATTTGACATTAGTACACTTTTAAAGTAGGAATGAAGTCATAGTTCGTTTATTCCAAATTCCAACCATTCAGAAAAGTCTCAGAAACTTTTTATTGACTCATATGCTATGAATCGCAACAATCGTTTTCTTCTGATTCAAAATGAGCTTTGGTAGAAGAGTTTTTTCACGCGGACGTGTAGTCCTCTTGGGCAAGATTTCTGCTCAATAACTCGTTTTTTAAAAAACATATTTCTAACGAAATTTCGTAGGTTTGTTTTGCAATAAAAATTACGAATAGTTGTTGGAATAAGTGAGAAAACAAGGAATCGAGCAAAAATCTTGTCCGAGAGGACTACGCGGCCGCACGGAAAAACTCTTTCAAGAAGGCTCATTTTGAGTCAAGAGAATGGGAATTGTGGCGTTTAGAGCCGATTTTCGCATACTCTGAAAGTTTCTTAGCATTTTTTGAAGCATCGGGATCTGAAATTAGCAAAATATGATAGTCCTTTTTTAAAGGTGTATTGTGGTCAGCTATGATATTTTCACAATGTATGCGTTTCGGCGACTTCAAAAATTTTTTAATTTGGTGCACAACCCACTGAAAGCGAGCGCCGAAAATATTGGTCAGCGAAATGACCGAAGAAATTTGGACGCGGTGGTCTAGAAATTCGAGTTCGGCTGCTTTGATTTTTTTAAAGTTTTTACTATATTTTTGATAATTTTTTTTATGTATTCGGGAAGGATCCCGTGTCGAGATGGAGTTACGGGTCGAGATAGGTATCGCTAGAATGGGAATTTTGCGCTGATTTCAAATCTGTATTCTGATTTTGCAGAACGATCTTGTGAAAAAAGTTATTTGCGTTTTTGTGGCTTCTCAGTGAAAAAATAAGCATTTTCAAGACTCACAAAAATAATGTTTCTCTTATTTTTTCCAAATTAGTTTGAGCTTTACATGTATTTCCGATCACGTAAATTGTATTCTATATGTTAGATCTTTTGAAAGTTTATAGACAGATACATCACTTTTGAAAATTAAAGAAACCGCACAATTTTTTCTTAAAGTAAATACTGATATCAAACTTTACGAAAATTGTCTCCACTTGAAAACTTTGGGAAAAATATAAAAAACGTTAATTTTGTGAGTCTTGAAATGTCTCATTTTTGCACTGACAAGCCACAAAACGCGAATAACTTTTTTTCAGGAAAACATTCTGCAAAAATAGATCACAGATTTGAAATCAGCGCGAAATTTCCGTTCTAGAGATATATGTCTCGACTCGTAATTTCATCTCGACTTGATGCCCCCCCTCCCCACTCCCTAGTGGAAAGCGAAATAGAGTTTCTAGAACTTTTTCACTGACCAAACTTTCCCGCGTTCGCTTTCAGATATCATAACTGACCACAATACGCTTTTAAAAGAAGAAAATACAGAAGGTGGTCAATTCCAAACCAAAAATGTGAATACAATGGTACCGGACAGAATCGATGCTCTCTTTCCATCACTTTCTCTGATCACATCAAAACAGTTGTCACCACTGAAGTCGATAGGCGAAAATACCATATTAAACAGTCTGAAAAAAACAAACGAATTTTGAAAGTTGGAGTACAACTGAGGAATTAACCAGCTTGTCTAGAAGACAACCTACTTGTTACTGAATTGATACGATTGTGGCCGTTTTGTTGGATCGAATTCCTCTGTTTTCAACTGATCAATTATATGACCTCTATTGAGAACACAATCAGGGGCCAATTTGATATAGATGGATTCCAAACAATGATATGCTTCATTTCTTATCCACTTTCCTATAAATTGGTTAAGCTCCGCCTCCGTGATGACCGCATCAAAGAGACTAATGTTTCGACCCGTGAATTTCGATAGAAGACTTGCTCCAAACTGGTCAGCATACGATAAATGAACATTTTCAATTTTAAGTATTTTCGATGTATCCATTAACTCCAAATTGATATCTGGTTCAATCATTAAATTATTCGCATTAGGATACTTAGTCAATAGAGTGTCCAAATCATTCTTATCTTGGAATGTCTCTCCTCTCACATATATCTTATTCACGTTTTCGTATATAGGAACTTCTTCAGAAAGTGAGCTGACATCAATTTCCAAACCGCATGGTTCTGTATACCGATATAATGATTTGATATGTTCATACAATTCCTTCGTTAGCGTTCCGTCAATCTTTGGCAGATGTATCAAACAGGGTTCTCGAACGAACTTGTTCAGTATGATTTCAATTCTGAAAAAAAAATTGGCTATCGTTTTTAATCTGGTATTTCTAAATAATTATTCACTCAAAAACGTGAAGAGATATGTTACAATGAGCTACCAGCTGATAAAATTGAACGCTGAACTTCATCAACTCAATTAATTCAATATTTTATAACCAGCCTATCCTCCCCCGCCTTTGGCGCATCACCCGGCAGGTCTCTCCTCCTTTACGTGGACACCACTAACAATTAGTTCCATCTTTCCCATAATGGAAAAAAGGTTGGTAGTAATATTTGCTTTAGCACCCTCACCCAAGTTCCATCAAATTCCAAACTTGCAAGTGCTTAGGGTTCCCTTGTTGGAATGTTTTCATTGACTTTTTCCTCAAATCAAAAAAATAACTAGACGGGAATAAGTTGAGAATAATCTTCCTTCCATTTTGTGGTGGTGTCCACGTAAAGGAGGAGAGACCTGCCGGGTGATGCGCCAAAGGCGGGGGAAGATATGCTGGTTATAAAATATTGAATTAATTGAGTAGTGGTAGTACATAAGGTAGTATAATGAGTAAAGTAGTACAAGATCGGGTAGTACATGAGTATTTACCAACCCCAAGCCCTTGCAAGTTTGGAATTTGGTGAAACTTTGGTGGGAGGTCAAGGACCAGTCCAATGGATCTCCCACAAAATTTTGGAATACGCTCGACACTCAGCTCCGAGTTTTGGGCTCTCAAAGTTTGGCTCAGATTTAACACAGTAAACCTCATTTCCTCACTTCTCAACAGTTCTCAAAATCTCACTTCCCTCCCTTTGCCACGTTTTCGACTGGCCGAGTGGCCGAAGGTATGTGTGTTGAGTTACTGCTGGAAAGGGTAAGGGATCGACCCCATGCAAGGCGTTTTGGCTTATTTTGTTTTTTGGTTTTCCTAGTTGGACAGTTTCATCATTATTTAAACGCTTTTCGATGATTTTTATATTGTCCTGTACTTATTGTACCATGAAATTTCATTATTCGAAGTTTTGGAAAAATTATTTTTTCGCCGAAATTTTCATAGTTGCTTACCACTTGGGTGCAAATTTTTTACAAAAAAATTTTCATTGAAATGACACTTGAAAATTGTCTAGGACAGTACCCATGAACACATAATCATTAGAGAAGTATGAGAAGTGAACTTTTCATCAGTTTTCGGCAAAAGTTTTGGTTATACTTGCAAACTTGGATCGAAAAATCACCACAAATCAGCTTCAAGGCTGGATATTTCATGTCTCTAATGATTATGTGTTCATGGGTACTGTCCTAGACAATTTTCAAGTGTCATTTCAATGAAAATTTTTTTGTAAAAAATTTGCACCCAAGTGGTAAGCAACTATGAAAATTTCGGCGAAAAAATAATTTTTCCAAAACTTCGAATAATGAAATTTCATGGTAAAATAAGTACAGGACAATATAAAAATCATCGAAAAGCGTTTAAATAATGATGAAACTGTCCAACTAGGAAAACCAAAAAATAAAATAGGATCCATTGGGCTGGACCTGTATTTATTGAGCCATTTTTAAAAATTAAATGGTTAGTAAGCCAAACTTTGAGAGCCCATAACTCAGAGCAGAGTGTCGGGCGGATTCCAATATTTAGAGCTCTATTGGGCTGGTCCTTGACCTCAAACCAAAGTTTCATCAAATTCCAAACTTAAAAGTGCTTGGGGTTCCCTTTTAAATAACAACGGATTGAACAGATATAACAAAAAGTGGAGTTATTGTCGAAATAATAAAGTTCCGACATTTTTTACCGACGCGTGTTTGCGGACTTAGTGCTAATTTTAATAATTTTGCACTAAGTCCGCAAACACGCGTCGGTAAAAAATGTCGGAACTTTATTATTTCGATAATAGAAAAGAATTAACAGTTGATATGAATACCAACACCAAGCGATTCAATTTTATGACAACTCACGTTCCGTAGCCTTTGAACTCTTCTCCAATCTTCAATTCCATTGTTGATTTCATCTCATTCAGCTCCGGCTTCTCAACAATCTCGATAACCGTTTCCACCTGACCCTCCTCTTCCTCGACTGCAATACGCATGTCGTGAGGAAACACAACATACCATATTTTGGGTACTTTCCGTTTTGCTCGAAACACACAATATTTCATTCTTTTCGAGCAAAGTGACATTACGAATACTTCGGAACATTTCATTGATTTAAATATTTCCTTTTGGACTATATACGGAAAGTGTAGGAATGGTATGGACATTCTGAAAAAATATATGCTCTCGTCAATACAGGATCAAAGAATCGTGAAAAAAGAAATCATTTTGGATAATACCGTATTGAGAGTACTTAAAACATAAAATTGTATTTTTCTAACAGTGAAGTCTGTGTAAAAGCCACTTTCAAACGACTTGTAAATTAGGTTATAGATACTTTCAACCATAGGGGTCCATTTCTACAGTCAAAACCTGCTAAATGTCTCTGCGAGCCGAGTTATGAGATCTCAAACTTCTCATGTGGATAAGCTTCTTCACGTTGAATTCCAAATCGACAAGTAGTAAACGCAGGATATTCCCATTTTTGTAACGTACGAGAACAGGTACACTGCTGGGCAGGCTTGGTCGGAAAATCGAAATTCTCTCCGAAAAAAAACGTCGGAGAATCGGATATCCGAAATTTTCTCCGACTTTTTTTCTCCCTTATTAGTGGCCCACCTCTTCTTACAACTGCGCCCCACCGCAAACGAGAGAGTATCGGTGACAGACGCAGAATTTTTTCTCGCGAACAAATATTTTTACCATTTTTGACCTATTTTCGCTGTTTATAAGAACAAATTACATAAAAACTTTCGAAAAATAGTGAAAATAGGTCAAAAACTGTGAAAATAATTGTTGGCGCGAGAAAAAATCTGCGTCTCTCGCCGATACTCTCTCGTTTGCGGCGGGGCGCAGTTGTAAGGAATTTGCTCGGTTACTGTCGAAAAAATAAAGTTTCGACAAGGATTTTCAAAAAAAATTTCGCGGGCTGGAACACGCGAGCGCATAAAGTTGTGGGCGGAGCTTAAACTGCAAGCTTAATTAAGCGGCGCAGTTTTAATTCCAGTTGTTTTTTCCAAATTAAGAACCGTGCCGCTTGCAGTTTAAGCTCCGCCCACAACTTTATGCGCTTGCGTGTTCCAGCCCGCAAAATTTTTTTTCAAAATCCTTGTCGAAACTTTATTTTTTCGACAGTAATAACCATATGAAAAGTTTGAGAGCTCATAACTAGGCTCGCAGAGATATTTAGCAGGTGGTTACTCCAGAAACGAACTCCTCTTGGTCGAAAATACTTATAACCAAATTTATAGGACGTTTGAAAGTGGCGTCTCCAAAGACTTCTCTTGTCAGGTTTTTTCACAATTTAAACAAGAATTCCTAAAAATCAGTAGATAAGGTGCGCCGCTATTTTTCAAAGGACTGTTTCGAATGTGCATCTATTACAGGATCCTCTGAAAAAATCACGATTCTATTGCAGTTTTTACGGTAGTTATATCATGAATATGCAATTAAATTTGATACACGAAAACAACTACAACACGTGGGACAGGATGTTAAGCTCAAGAGAATGGGTTGTACAACAGAGCATACTGGGAAAAAAATACAGAAACAAAATTGTACGAGTAATGATGGTAATTGAGAGTTTAGACTTATTAGATCAAGAGTACACGGGGTCTGATGGTGAATGAAAGCTTACATTCAGAATTTGAATATAGCAGCGTTCTGTTAATGAGAAAATGGCTTGTGAGATATATTTAAGCTGCTATATTCAAATTCTGAATGCATGTTCTTAGTTCTAGATATCTTCATTTTCCTATTTTCCGAGATTTTAAATAGCTCTGACATGGTTTTCTTGTTGGTAGAAAAAAATTGATTTTTTCCTTTGCACTCGAGCAACGTCAGCCCTCATAGTAAGGTGAGCCTCAAAAATTATCATTCTACTTTAATTGTTCTGCATGCCAACTGGGTGTTATCAAAACAAAGAAGTTCCGACAATACGTCGGCTCGTGAGGGGCTTGATCTGATTTCCAAAGTACACGAACGTTTTTTTTCCTGATAAATAACCAAATTGAATCAAATCAAGGTTCTGAAGCAGATTGATCGTTCAAGGCATAAAAAGTTATAAGATACAAGACGGTTGAAATTTGTACTGAAAATACAATTTCCGTCTGCACTGACTATGAGAATACAATATTGAAAGGTTTTGCAATAAACTGGCAATTGCTAGAAAAAGTTGCACGTGAAACACAGAATTTTCCACTTTTATCTTTTCACGTCATTTTCTGTTCTTTTTTCAAAGTTTATTTATCGGTATGCATCACGTGAAAAAATGTTTTCCTCCAAGTTTATTCAAAAGTTCAGAATAGGTATCAATACCCATTTTGTACCATTACAAATTCTGTATAAAAGGTCACGTAAAAGATTGAAATCCACGATTTCAAAGTATGCATACCGATTCTGTACTTTGGAATAAACTTTGAAAAAAGAACAGAAAATGACGTGAAAAGATAAAAGTGAAGCAGATTTGTGTCTACATGATATTTTTCACAAGTATTTGAAAGTAATCTGAAACTAAAAAATTAATATGTACTAGTACGGAATTTCTCAATTTTTAAGAAAATATATCCGTGAGCAAAAAATTTTGAAATTTCGAGCGTCTTATAGTATAAATAAATCGAGTTGTTCAGAAAAAAAGCAGAAGGTGAGTGAGGAGCAACCGCACGCGAAAGGAAGACTGAGAGAAAAGACTATCGATTCTATGAGATGAGACCATATGCGTTGCGGTCCGGCGTCGCGTGTTTGCGTTACTGGACCGTGTTGCGGAGTTCTGGGAAACGGCAAACAGTAAGAAATTGGCGGTGTCACGTCAACTCCTGGTAAATAAAAGAACGATAAGACAATAAATCAATTTAAAAAAAACAATTTTTCTCGAGATCATTACTAATTTATTTAGTACCCACAATTTGTATATAGCCACAACATGGCGGGGCTAAAGCGACGCGCGGACTCCGCAGCCAAATTCCTCGGCCCCGGAGCGGCGGCGCGCGAAATTCAAACACCAATTATTACCACTCAGCGCCGACAGGGATTGCACTTATATGGGGACAGACATATAACACATTATTGGTGATATTAACTGAAACAAACCATTTTTCATTGTTGGCAATTGTGGGAAACTCGAAATCTCGATTATTATTACGTTTTTATCACAGAAAACGACTGTTTTGAAAAAGAAAAGACGTTTTCTAAAAAACTGGACTGGATTTTTTGGCGAAGCTGTTCCCTAAAGTAAAATCAGGCAGTAAAATTCAATAAAAACAACAAAATTCAGTCCACTGAAATGTTTTGAAGAAAAAGCAGGGACGTGTCACTTGAGAAAAGAGTCAGATAATATGATGGATAACGGAATAGCGAGGGTGGTAACGCAGTTTCGAATGATGTAGAAGTTGGCGTGATGAGTAGTGAAACCGCAACGGGAGGGACTTTACGAAGCGTGTTCTTGATGATCCAGGGAAGAAAAAGCTCAGAAGGGGAGATATTATTGCTAGAATTGTTCGACATTTGAATAAGCGAGCTGGAAGGGGAGCAGTTGTAGTTACTAAAAATACAGATGAGAATATGGATGATTTAGCTGCGTTGGAGGATATCAGCTGATTATTGACGTGAAGAGGACGTATTTTAGGGGAGGTTCTAGTACGGTTCGTGATGAGTAGTCGGGCGGAGCGGGAGTTTGGTGCCGATAAAACTTTACGCTTCTCACTAATCATGTTGCACTTGATTCTTTTGGAGGTAGAAGCAATGAGGCTACGAAGTTGTAAGATTTTGTCAGTCGGAGGTCTGGGGAGTTTTAAAAGTTTTGAGTATTTTTGACGAGCACGTTTGACGAAAAATTACTTCTCTCCTCCCAGAATGGATTGAAACCCTTCGTCAACTTCCCTATTCTTCCAGAAACCCTCTAATGGACAACAGAAAACCGATACGATTTCACAATTCCACCACTCAAGAAATGGAAACAGCTCCGTGCGTTCGAACACTCTGAATGATTGGGATTTCAAGAGAGAAAGAGCCTTTACGAGGACGATATTGTGGACTATAAAGATAACAAATGTTCTTTTGATTGCGTGTTCTGTAATTACTGCACCACGTTTGCAGCTATTTTTCGCGATTACGGTTAATAATCTAATAATAATATTAACTTATTTTTAAGCTAATCTGTGGTATTCGGGTTTTAAAAAACTTCCAAAGCTCATAGTTCACTTTTTATAGTGACTCCTCCTGCTCGATTTCTGTGAGTGCCGAAAACCAATTCTGAAATTGCACCCGCCTTTGGACGAGTGACCGTTTTCGTGATTTTCGCTAACTTTCGCAACAAAAACTCAATTTTCGAAGGCTTCGGGAGACGTAAAATCTGAAAAATCCCTGAAAAATCACTAAAATCTCAACATTTTATAAAAAATACAAAATTTATTTACAGAAGAACATTTTCAAAAATTGTACATTAATTAAGTCAGCAATCCTCCTCCTCCTCATCATCTCCAAACGATAGCAATCCTTTTTTGACTGTCGGCGTCGGTACGTTCTTCTTTTTCTTCTTCTCAGCCTCCTCATCAGCCGAATCTCCGTCCACCGTTCGTTTCACGGGTTTCTTAAACGTGATCTTTCCTTCGGCGATGAGTTTGTCTGGAAATATGGAATTTTTGGCTGAAAATGATGAAAAAACTGAAAATTGTCCATTTGGGTCGAAAAATCAGCCGAATTCGCCATTTTTGAACAAGTAATCTCATAAATCGTTTCAAAACGATGAAATCTGGCTGGTTTTCAGTCAAAAAGTGGATTTTGGAGTAGAAAAATCAAATTTTTGGCTTAAAAACAAATTTTTGAGTTTTGTTTTGCTACTTTTCGGGTTTTTTCGACTAAACAATGCAATTTCTTACCTTCCTCCACCTTCTTCTTCGCATCCAACTCTTTGACCATTTCCTCCTTCGTCAAATCCGTCTCCTCATTCAAAACGACCACCTGGGGCCGATCTTCCTCCTTCATTCGCATCAAATCGGTCTCGTCGTCGTCGAAATCCGCTGGTCCCGCCTCCTCATCAAACTGGAATTCAGAAAATTAGAAAAATCGAAAAATTTTAATAAATTTCTTACCTTATCCTCTAATTTCGCCGGTTCCTTATATCCCATTTTCGATTTCAGCGCCTTGATGAACGCAGGCTCGTCTTGTTCGACGAAATGGAGATTTGCCTGAAAAAATATATAATTTATAAGAATTTTACGAGTTTTATAGAGGTTACCTTGTCTTTGTAAGACATTGATGATGATTGTCCTCGTTTCGACATTTCTTGGGGTGAAAAGGCTGAAAAATTGATTTTTAATTGCTAAATAACATAATTTTAACGTTTTAGAAAAGAAAAAACACCAAAAAGCCGTCGAAAATCCATAAAGACCTCGCACAGAAAATAGTTTTTGTTAAAAAATTAATTTTCTGTTGGGTCCGCAATTGCGCGTCAAATATAGTGTTTCGAAGATTTTTCGAGTTTTCTGGGGATTTTCAGCAATTTTACAGATGAATTGATACTTTTCAGAGATTTTAAATCTTTTCTGATATTATTAAATAAAAATTTACCAAAAAACACTTAAAAATCACAAGAAATCGATTAAAAATAGATTGTTAATCTCAGGTCCGCAATTGTCGTCAAATATGGTGTTTCTCGAAAAATACGCGCGAAGTTTGAATAATAATATTTCTTTCTATTTTTTCACAGGTGTGTAACTCGCTTGAAACCCAATGTTATGAGCTGAAAAATATACCAAAATGTAGATCTCAGCCAGTTCTATGTCTCTGATATAGTACAAGACGGCTCGCAATTCATTATCTTGGCCCAGACCGGTTTGAAGTATCGTAATCGCCAAAATGACGTCACTCGACACAGCTGAACCGAGTTCTGGAATTTTTTTTTCAAAAAATTGCTCGGAATTTTTAAAAACTGTAAAATTCACATCTTCCCCCATACAGGGTTGCCGGAAATATCTTGTGTTTGGGTTTTCTACTCTCGTGATTTCGGGAGGCGCTGCGCTGCGGCCGCGTCGCGTGCGCACTGATATAACTGTTAATCCGCATTTTAATGAAAAATTGAAACGCGAGAGCCCGGAAATTCCCTTTGGCACGGCGCCAAACGTCTACCGTAACCCTATGGCCGATTTATGGGATCCAAGGCCAGGGGACTACTTTTAGATGCTCAGTGTTTTCAGACTTCCAATTTATATCCAGTTTTTAGGTTCCGCCTCCAAGATAGGCTTCGTACCACTGACCATTCTCAACCTGGTTGTACAGTATTCTCGGATCGTTCTGTTCTGTTTTGGGGGCGGGGCCTAACGGCGCCCTCCCATCGAGGTACTTTCGACTACATGGAGTTCATTTCTGCAGACAAAACCTGCTAAATGACTCTGTGAGCCGAGTTATGAGCTCTCAAACTTTTCATATGGTCTTTTCATAATTTGATACCATATGAAAAGTTTGAGAGCTTATAACTCGGCTCGCAGATACATTTAGCAGGTTTTGACTGCAGAAATGGACTCCCCGTAGTCGAAAGTATATATAACCAACTTTATAGATCGTTTGAAAGTGGCGTCTCCAAAGACTTCCCTTGTTAGCTAGAATCCAACAGAAGCAGCATCAAACAGCCATGGCTTCACACACTAATTATCATCTCTCTGATTGTCTCTCCATCTCCACTTCTTCTCCAGCTCCATCGAAGCTAACTCACCGCTATCAAATACCTTTGGGAGCCGCGTCCGCAGCCGTGTTGCTTGATTGGATGCTCCGCCCATTTATTGACTTCCTCTGTCCCACCACTTCCGAGGTGTAACGTCTCATTAGTTTTCAGCTTTGCAATGGTTTTTGGATTTTCGTACCTTTTTGAGTATTTTTGATTGGTTCTGGTACTTTTGAACACGCTGATTCCGAATATGTCATTGGTTTTTACAGAAAGCTTTACTGAGGCGAGATATTCCAGTTTTAAAATCATTTTCAGGTCGGTACTTACGAAAACAGGTTTTTGGTAATTTTGAATATGTTCCAAAACGCATAGAAGAAAAAGTGAAATTCCGCGGTTTTTCAGTCGAAAAACGCTTCAAAAGAGGTCAGAGCTGGCCGAGCTTTTTTCTATTGGATTTCTAGGCCACACGAAGTTCCTCCTGTCCGTTCCGTAATTGTTCTTGAACTTTTAATCATTTTCAGTGTTTTCAGCTTAACGATTTAGAAACAAACACAGGGTTGGATTTCTAACCAAAATTATGAAAAAACCGTCAGTAATTTTGTCAAAACGACCGCGGAAGAGCTTTTCCGTGGCCTAGAAATACAATAACGAAAAATTCGGCCAGCACACAGATTTCGAACATTTTAGTCTTCATTTTAGCGGGTATTTGAGTATTATCACAGGAATTTCTAAAAACTCCCAAAATCCCATATTAAAACTGAAATACTTCGGTGCCATGGAGCTTCCACCATTTTTTTCCTTCCGCCTTCCGCCATTTTTAGGTTTTTTCAACCTTCCGCCTATAGGATATCAGCTTCAAAAATTTATTCGTCTACTCAGATTTACTGATATTTTTGAGTTTCTAAGCTATCAGTTTTCACCAAAAAAACGCAATTTTACACAACATCAATCATTTTTTGGGCTTTTTTAAACTGAAAAAATGACTTTTGTCTTCCGTCTTCCGCTTTCTGGCGCTTTCCTCCTCTTGTTTTTTGACTAAAATGTGCCAGGAATCACTTGAAAGTGTGGGCGGAGCTTACAGAAAAGCTCTTTTTGGAAAATTAGGCGGAGTTTTCAGTTCTTCTAGAAACATAGCGGAAAGTAAAAAGTTTTCATCTAAAAAAAAGTGTTCCTTAAGCCTCGCCTCCTACCTGAAGTCCTTCCTGAATATACTGTCTTTCGCATTCCGCCATTCCGCTAAATTCTGCCACATAACTCACTCGAATAACTTCAGAATGACCATCTTATGCTGCTGCTCCGACCACATCGGAACCGGCGAAAAGCCGAAAAAAGTGACCTACGAACTCGTCAAAAAATGGGGGGAGTCATTCGATGAGCTGCTCAGCCACGTCACCGGACGGAGGGCATTCACCGCATTCCTCAAATCAGAGTACTCGGATGAGAACATTCTCTTCTGGAACGCATGTGAGGAGCTCAAAAAGGAGAAGAACCCGGAGAAAATCGAAGAAAAAGCGAGGATCATCTACGAGGACTTCATCTCAATCCTCTCTTCCAAGGAGGTCTCATTGGATGCCACCGTCCGAGAAGCAGTCAACGAAAATATGAAGAATCCGACAAGCGAGAGCTTCAATGCCGCCCAAAAACAAATCTACACTCTCATGCAGAGAGACAGTTACCCCCGATTCGTCGCCTCGTCCAACTACAGAGAGATTCGAAACTCGTTTGGAATCATTGAGGAGGAAGTCGACATCTGATGCCTGCGGACTTCTCAAAAGGTATGTATTTTCTTGCGAGGCTCCGCCCCCTCCACCCACGAAAAGGGCGGGACAAAGAGCCGTATGCCAAACTGCGCCCGTTAGCACGCCAACTACGCTCTATCAAGAGAGAGACTCAGAGAAAGTGAGATAGGAATTTCGGTGGAGCGCTTTTTATCACTTTGACCATAACTATCCAGATTTTTCAGACTCTCTCCCCTGACACCTCGACACCTCTTTCGACCTCAAGCCGCCCGTCTATTCCGACCACTACTTCCCATTTCCATGTCAATCTCCCCTCTTCTCATACTTGTCAAAGCCTCAAAATTGGCGCCAAAATTCAAATTTTTTCGAATTTTTCAACGTCATCGAGGTTGGCATTTGATGCCTGCGGATCTCAAAGGTATGTGTTTTTCTTGCTAGGCTCCGCCCCCAACGCAGGAGTTAGCCACAAGACCCGTAAACAGGTCCTGTATCATGTTGTCACTTTGACACAACTGTGGGAGGACTCGCGTTGCATGCACGTTGCGTACGCGTCGCGTCGCGGTTATCACATAAAGTAGCCTTTTTTGGAACCATGCAAACCGCTGTGCGACGGAGCGCGTTTTCCCTGCCTTACGCCTCGTACCCCCGTGCTCTGACCATTTCCTAACAAAGTTTTTTCTTTTCAGACTCTCTCCCTCCACTAACACCTCGACACCTCATTCGACATCAAGTCGCCCGTCTATTCCGTCCATTACTTCTCATTTCCATGTGGATCTCCTTTCTTCTCATACTTGTCAAGGTTCAGGCCCGACCCGAAGGCTCCATTAAATTGACGCCAAATTTTTTTTTAAAATTCACATTTTGTGGTGAAAATTGAAATCCGGGCCTTCCCGAGACAGGCCGAGCCTTGACAACTATTCGTCCTCTCTTTTTCTTGCTTTCCTTGCAAATCGGGTAGTATCTTGTTTCGAACTCAACCTGGTGACCTGAAAAATAGACCAAATTGTAGATCTCGACGAGAGCATTGTGTATGATATACTTTCAGCCAGATAAGGGCTGGTGTTGCGCTTGGAAACCGTGCCTAGGGCTTGTAGACCCTTTTTCCATACAAAATTAGAATGTCGCGCCATTTTTTGGTACAGTAGCTCAAATTTAGGCATGCTCCTTTTCTGGTCGATCTCTGGACCAGTTGGCGGATTGTCAAGACACTGTCAACAGATCTTTGATGAGTTTTTGACTATTTTCAGATCATTTGATCATTTTGGTGGGGTTTCCCTTTTTGTCATTTTATATAGTTTGGCCAGAGGCACAATAATAGCTCTAAATCCGTCTTGTATCCTATCAGGGACATAGAACTCGTCGTGATCTACATTTTGGTATATTTTTCAGCATCATGTTTCAGGCGAGTTACCCGATTTGCAAGTACATACTTTTTTCCAAAATCCCGATCTCAGTTTGTGGTTCACCCAATTCCGTTTAATTCTTCTTCGTTTATTATCGGTTGGCGAGAAAGCACTGGGTGGTGTTAAAGGCGCATGCAACTTTATGTTTTCAACTGCAAGACATATTTCGAAGAGCCTTTAACGGTACACCCGAACCGATAATAAGGATTTTTCTCATTTCCAATGTGATTTCCGTTTCATTTCGTGATCTCCTTCCTAGCCGTTATGTTTCATGTTTCACACTGAAATTCGGCTCCGCGACATTTCTCAACTGCGACATTTCTCAACTGCGACATTCCGCAACTGCAACATTTCGCAACTCACGTGTGTTTCGCAACTACGACACTTCGCAACTGCGACGTTTCGCAACTACACCGCATTTGCATATTTGGGTCAGTTGAAAATGTTGAGTGTATCGAAGAGTCTGGGAACATATTTGAAAGCAACTAAATAGAAGAAAAAGTTATCTGACCCATTTTCTGACATAACTAGGTTAAACTATTGTTAGTTCTATAGTTACGGAACGTCATAGTTGCGAGATGTCGTAGTTGTGAATTGTCGCGAAGCCTGAAATTCAGTTTCAGATTCCCCTTCGTTTATTATCGGTTCAGGAAAACTTGCCGGGTGGGTTTAAAGGGGCATAATGGTCTTGGAAGGATGAAATACCGTATTCTGCCTCCGTTAGACCCATTTTGTACGAATCCCGTGTGCCTTTAACATCTCGGTTCGCGACAGGGCGCGCGGCTCTGCCGTTGCCGGGTTGCCGGATTGCCGGAATTGCCGACTTTTTTTTAATGCATTGACGTTGCCGGGTTGCCGACTTACTTTTTGGCAATTTTTTTACAGTTGTTTTCTGAATTCGTTCAAAATTTCAAGCTGAATTCAACAAAAGTAATACAAAAATAGAAAATTCTTGCTTTCATCTGAAAGAATTTCCAAATTTTTTTTTCGATAAAATGGGAAAACACTCTCATTTAGTCATAGTCACTAGAAAAATCTTATATTTTTCTCTCCCGACCTGAAAATCCTTATTATTACACGTTGCCGAAAGATGCCGAAAATTGCTGAAAATTGCCGATTTTTGAAATCGGCAATTGCCGGATTGCCGGGTTGCCGAAATTTTGCGTTGCCGCTCGTCCCTGGTTCGCGAACCGATAATAACGATTTCCCCCTGTTCTGATTTTCTTCTCGAGTTTACCATTTCACATCTGTTTCATTATGTGATCCACTCCGTATCAACTGTTGAGTTTCATGTTTTCTCCCTTTTCCATGTCTATTTTTGCTCTTTTCAAGTCATAATAAACTCGTAAACATCCCTCTCACTCGTCCCCAGAGAACCCGTTTCTCATGGCAACGACGGCTTAAAGTGCTCATTAGCTCTCGAGCAGCAGCCCCCCTCATTAGAGCTCTCTCTCTCTCGATTCGAGGAAAAGTGGTGATGTGAGGATGGAGAGGGAATGAAAACATTGAGAAGATATGATGTTGAGTATTTCTCTGACTAGGGAAGGTCATGAAGACAGTTTGGATTTAGGGGAAATGACCTATATCATTGGAAAGCTGAGAACACGCTGGTTCTGCGCAAGACATGCGCAACACAACAAGTAACTGTAAAAATTAACCAAGAACGCCTACTTATTTCAAAAATTTGAAAAGTTTGTGACTTTTTCTGGTTCAGGGACATACAGTATCGCTCAAAAGTGTATGACTTTTTCAGTTGAAAATGCCCAACTTTGACAGTGTGTCATAGTAAAACTAATTGTTCCAAAATATATTTTTTTGTATGATTAAACAGATCAAGAGTAGAACTTCATTTTTGAAATTAACAACTTTTTTGTACGAACCCTCCCTGGAGAGTTATGAGCATTTGAAAACAAAAGCTCAAAAATCGCTCTTTTTGGACGGAAATGGATTAATTTCAGAGAGAAATTACCTTGTCGATATGTTGGGAGCATCCGTACAAAAAAGTTGTCAACTACAAAAATGGAGTTCTATTTTTGGTTTGCTCGGCCCATAAGAAGATATTTTGTGGGACTGTCAGTTTTACTATCACACCCTCTCGAAGTTGGACATTTTCAACTAAAAAAGGCAAAATATGATAGATATTTTACCGGTACTGTATATCAGAATTGTCCGGTATCCGGAAATTCCGGATTCCGGAACTCCGGAAACTGAAAAATCGCATTCCGTACAACTCTGCTGTATATCTAGACATCCGAGTATCCCGGCACAGTGAACAGCAATGAAACTGCTTTCAGACTCCAAAATTGAACGAAAACATTTTCAAAAATTTTTTATTGTGAAACAAATATTTGTAAAAAAGGAAAAACAATGTGAACTTCTGGCGAGATAAGAATAAGAATAAGAATGATATCATAATTAATAATTGATAGGAAGGGAAATCAATTCCAGACCAAAAATGTGAACGATCTAGGAGTTGGGAGAATCGATGCTCTCTTCCCATCACTCTCTCTGATCACATCAAAACAGTCGTCTCCACTGAAATCGAACGACTTATTTTTCATCATGAAAAATCTGAAAAGGAAAATGTTATACAGTACTGGCCAGGGATGTGCGGAACGGAAATCGGAAATTCCGAAATTTCCGAAATTTCCGACTTTTTCCGTCGGAAAATTTCGGAAACAAAACAGTACTGTAGTTTTGAACGCACATGCGGAAAAAGTTACATTGGTCTCGCGAACTATTCGCGAAACATTCGAATTTTCGAATTTTATTTGTTTTTAATATTTATATTTCCCAATAGAGTACAGCTTCCGCTGATCTTTCATGCGTTTTTATTGCAATTAATTGAAAATTATTGCTTTCAGCATCAAAATTTATCATACTTGTCAAATGACGGGCCGGCTAAACACTGATTTCCGGAAATTCCGAAATTTCCGAAAAAAAATTTGGAAAAATTTCCGAGTTCCGAAATTTCCGAAATTTTTATTTCCGCACATCCCTGGTACTGGCCATAAAGAATGCGACACTTGCTGTTTTCTAGTTGAAAATGGTCAACTTTGTGACCGTGACACGGCCTCCCTGATAGTCTCACAATATTGATTGTTTATAGACGATACAGATCACAAATGGAGCTTCATTTTTGTAGTTGACTACTTTTTTGTACGGGCACATTCTAAGAAGTTATCAATCGTCAAAGAAATTTCTCGCAATTTTCGCCTTTTTTTAGTGCTAAAAGGAGTGATTTTTGGGCTGTTTACTTCTTAGGATGTGCCCGTACAAAAAAGTTGTCAACTACAAAAATGAAGCTCTATTTGTGATCTGTATAGTCCACAAACAATCAAAATTGTGAGTCTATCAGGAAGGCCGTGTCACGGTCACAAAGTTGACTATTTTCAACTAAAAACTGCAATTGTCGCATTCTTTATGGCCATTTTTTATAAGACATGAGAATTTTCGACTATTTTTTCAACTAGCGACAAAACCTCCAACGTGCATAGAATTTTTGCCAAAAAATTGTAAAAAAAATTGTTATTTCAAGATCAAGTACGCTTACGGAATGTCAGACTGATACCACCCTGGCCGTTTCATTTCATCGAATGCCTCTATTTCCAACTGATCGATTATTAAATCTCTATTAAGAACTCTTTCACGGGACAGATAGATATAGACTAATTCTAAATTAAGATATCCTTCACTTTTCATCCATTTCCTTATAAACTCATTGAGCATCGTCTCTGTTACAACAGCTCGTAATAAACTGATTTGTTGACCATTGAATTTTGATAGAAAGCTCATTCCCAACTGGCCGGAATAGGATAAATTAACTCTTCCAACTTCGAGTAACTCTGATGTAGCTTCTCCATTGATTGGTGAATTAACCATTAAAGTAGTTAAATTCGGATAATACGGACTCAGAAAAGTGTCCAAATCGTTCAGTTCTAGCACTGATTTTCCTTTCACAAGTATCTTACTCACGTTCTCGTATATTGGAAGTTCTTCAGTGGGTGAGTTCATATCTATTTCTATTCCACATGGTATTGTATGCCGGAATAACTGTTTGACATGTTTATGTAATGACTTTGTCACTTTAGCATCAAGCTTCGGCACTCTTATCAAACAGTATTCTTGTTTCAATGTGGTCAGCAATGTTTTGACACTGAAATCAATGTAAGTTATTTGAAAATGAAGAAATAAAAAACAACGAAGATCGCATTTAAATTAAGAAAAACTCACATTCCGCGTGTTTTGAAATTGTCTCCAATCTTCATTTCCACTGGTTTTACTCCACTCAACTCAGGCTGATCATCAAATCCGATATGCACATCAACCGGGCGCTCCAAATCTTGGATTGCAATAAACTTCATGTCAGGATACACACCGTACCATACCTTGGCTATTTTCACACTTGCTTGACTCACACGTTGTTTCATTCGTTTCGAGCAGAGAGACATCAGGAACATTTCGCAATATTCCATTGATTTAAAGATTTCCTTTTGGACTACATACGGAAAGAGTAAGAGGGGTAGCGGCATTCTGAGAATGAATTAGAAGAGGAACTGATGAAAGAGAGGGGAGAACGGGTTAGTCGTCGTTACTGACTCAGGCCGCATACGGTCGCAGTTATCGATTCTTGTAAGGCAGACCGCGACGCGTCGCGTTGCGTGCGCGTACCTATTCCAATTATGTTTCTGCCTCCAGTCATTGATTCTCTTCGTTCTCAGAATGCCGCTACCCCTCTTACTCTTTCCGTATGTACTCCAAAAGGAAATCTTTAAATCAATGAAATATTGCGAAGTGTTCATAATGTCACTTTGCTCGAAACGAATGAAACAATGTGTGAGTCAAGCAAATGTGAAAATAGCCAAGATATGGTACGGTGTGTATCCTGACATGAAGTTTATTGCAATCCAAGATTGGGGGATCCCCGTAGACATGCATATTGCATTTGATGATCAACCAGAGCCGAGTGGAGTGGAACCAGTGAAATTGAAGATTGGAGACGATTTCAAAACACTTGTGATGTGAGTTTCCTTAATTTAAATGTGATCTTGATTTTTTTTTCTTTACTTTCAAATAACTTACATTGATTTCAGAGTCAAAACAAAGATAACCAGATTAAAACAAGAATACTGTTTGATAAAAGTGCCGAAGCTTGATGCAAAAGTGACAAAGTCATTACATGAGCATGTCAAACAGTTATTCCGGCATACAATACCATGTGGAATAGAAATAGATATTAACTCACTCACTGAAGAACTTCCAATATATGAGAATGTCAGTAAGATACTTGTGAAAGGAAAATCAGTGCTAGAACTGAACGATTTGGACACTTTTATGAGTCAGTATTACTCGAATTTAACTACTTTAATGGTTAATTCACCAATCAATGGAGAAGCTACATCGAAGTTACTCGAAGTTGTAAATGTTCATTTTTCCTACCCCGGCCAGTGTGGAACAAGCTTCCTATCAAAGTTCAATGGTCAAAAAATTAATTTATGGAGAGCTGTTGTAACAGAGACAATGCTCAATGAGTTTATAAGGAAATGGATGAAAAGTGAAGGATATCAGAATTTAGAATATGTTAATATAAACGTGTCCCCTGAAAGTGATCTTCTTAATAGAGATCAAATAATCGATCAGTTGGAAATAGAGACATTCGATGAAATGAAACGGCCAGGATGGTATCAGTCGGAATTTCGGTAAGTGTATTTGTTCTTCAAATAACCTGTTTTTTCACAAATTTTTTTGTCAAAAATCCTATGTACGCTAGAATTTTGTGTTGAAAAAATAGTCGAACATCCTCCTTAAGTCTGGAAATATCTGGTTTGTATCCCAGCTTCTCAAAAATGTTTTCCTTTCAGTTTGTTCATGATGAAAAATAAGTCGTTCGATTTCAGTGGAGACGACTGTTTCGATGTGATCAGAGAGAGTGATGGGAAGAGAGCTTCAGTTCTCCCAACTCCTAGCGAGTTCACATTTTTGGTCTGGAATTGATCTCCCCTTTCATTGTCCAATTCTTATGTTTACCACTACCCATCCGATGGTGCCTGACCGCTCTCTCAAAGCTTGGCCCTGGGACGCGTAGTGAGGCTACCGTACTTTAAAAACTTGTTATGGCTAAAGTACGGTAGAGAGCCGGAGCCAAACTTTGAACGAGTGGTCAGCCACCGGCGGATGGGAAATAACTTGCTATTCGACTTTTAACGTTTTAAAGCAATAATTGTACTGAACGTGTTAACTATGCAAACCCGCTCTAATGAGAATTCACGTATCCTAAAATTATCTGTACAAAAATATGTTCTAATGTTCAAGTATTTCTAGAGCGTGTTTGCATAGGTAGCCTCATCGTGTTGGCGTACTGCATATTCCGATAGAACTCAAGTTTTGAACATTTTTGAATATTATCATTAATAAATTGGTACTCGGATGTTAGATTTATTCAAATTATAACAGAAATGGACGGAAATATAAAAAATCATGGAACGGATTAGGCAAGGGTAATTGCAATTGCAATTACTTTGAAATTTCCAGACAGAAAAAAAGTGAAAATAAACATATATATCACAGAGAAGAAGTCAGGATATATTGCAATTTTTGGAAATGGATAATCAGATAAACCGGAAAGCGGAGTGACAGAATAGAGAGAAATGAGGAACCTTGTGAAATTATGTCACAACAGAAGAGATCTGGACATATTGCGTACTGGGGGAAACGGGGCAAAGGGGGGAAGTCAACAGATACAAAACATTCAGTGTTTCTATGAAAAGTTAGGAGAAAAGTGAGAAAAGTGCGGAACGAGAATCAAGGCATCACAAAATGAGATTACGGAATGGAATGAATGGGGAAAATATGGAACAGGGGGACAGCAGAAGACAGAGATGAGGAAAAGGATACAAAGTTAATTAACAAATGCGAGAATGGTTTAGGCGATCAAATCGTGGTTTGCGCAGTGAAACTTCTAACAAGGGAAGTATACGACGGACCGAGTTGAACTTTTTCTAAAAATTGGACCCCTGGTACTTTCGCCCCCGCTGATTCCAAAACTGCAATAAAAACCTGCTAAATGCTCACGTAAACCAAGTTATGACCCGTCAAACTTTTCAATTTGTTCACGTTCTTAACCTTTTCACGTTTTCATCGACACTTGTACTGTAGAAGCGCAAGTATGACGGGTCATAACTCAGTTCACGTGAGCATTTAGCAGATTTTTATTGCAGATTTGGAATCAGCAGGGTCGAAAGTATCTATGGTCAAATTTATAGAAAAAGTTCAACTCGGTCCGTCGTGTACTTCCCTTGTAAGATATCTGGATTCAAGGCGTTTTTAGTGAGAAAAGTGAGAAAACAAGAATAGATACATCTTAAATTGAGGTTAAGGATTGAAATGGATGGGGAAAATCGGGGAATGGGTAAAGAAAAGCTTGTAAAAATGGTTTAGTCGATTCTATTAGCTTGGCACAGTACTGGTCGTACCATGCGATCAAAGTGGTTTGTACAGTGAAACGGTTAAAAAGAATGGATTGCATAAGAAGCAAGAAACCGTGACGAGTTATTTCACAAAGAGATCTGGACATATTGCATACTTTGGAAATGAAATTTTTTTGGGCCACATCAGAAAAGGAACAGTGAAATGTAAAAATAAGGATTATTTATGTGCGGCGGACCGGTTTAGCCCGTAGGCGGCTCCATAACGATCCGTTATCCGGTCCGGAGATTAAATGGAAGACGTGCTTATATCTTTGAGTAGAGTAAAATGACAACAATACATTCGAAAAGGGAAATTTCTGGAACAAAGTTCCAGAATTATTGCCCTTGCTGTCCCTGTTGCCCCTGCTGCTCCTCTTCAAGTTTGAGTTCTTCGAATTTCTCAATAACTCTGGCGAGAATTGCTTCCTGTTGCGGTTGTGTCATCTTATAGATTGCTTCCACTGCCTGAGTAGTCATTCCAACAGCCTGGATCAGAGCTGAAATTTCAAAGTATCGATATGTAGAAGATCTTGTGCAGTTTGTAATTTTTTGAGATTCTGTACAAATGATAAGATCCGAGACGAGGATTCCGAGGATTTTAACAAGTACTTGCTTCTAGTCGTTATGATTCAATTACAGATAAATCATTGAAACCAGATAAAACTTACCATCCCTCAATTGCCTATGTGCAACTTGCATATTCTCTATCATAGTCTCAGTCGTCTTTATTCCAGGTTGACTAAGCTGCGTTTTACGCAGATCCCATTGATACAGAGCAAACTTTACAGCTGCATGATGTTCAGTTTTATCTCGTAGCGCTTGTGGAACTACGTTGACAAATTTTTGAACCATTTGTTGGAGTATAACATAATCTGTAAAGATTTGGAGTTTTAAGTATGGACACAATTCAAACTAATTAAACTGTAAAAAACGTTGAGGAGTTTGACTACCGCTGCTTTGTATCAGAATCACCTCGTGCAGGCTCATATTCTTCTTCTTCATCTTGAGCCTGAGTCTGACGAGCTTCAGCCTGAGCCTTAGCCTGTTGAGCTTGATCATGAGCATGTTGAGCCTGAGCAATGACAAGGGCTAAATGATTTGCTTGTTGTTGATTCCGTGAGCGTTGTTCAGCTCGTTCAGCTTGTTGTAAAAGAGGATCACCGAACGCATCTAGAATTTGAGGATGAGGAAGAAGACTTTTGAGACGAGGCGAATTTACCCATAAACTGAACCTCTCCGTTTCTTCCTCTAACTCTGATCTGAGGACCTCGAACTGGATGTTGGTAAGGGTGGACTGAAATTTGGAGATTAGAAGATTAAAAAAGACCTCTCACCTTGCGCACTTCCTCCTTGTTCATTTTGCAGAGCTTGAGCCTGTGCCATGGCAACAAGCAACTGATTTGCCTCTTGTTGAAGGCGAAAACCTGAAATTTGGAGATGAAAAAAGAAATGATATTATTTATACGGTAAAGCAAACGATTTTTAGTGGAAATGGTGAAGAAGAAAGTTTTTCTATGCACATTGATTGAAAGAACGGAATTGCCCATCCGCCGGTGTCAGACCGCTCGCATGAAGTTTGATTCGGGGACGCGGAAGAAAATTTCGATTTGCGGCGGCTCTTGACCGTACTTCAGCCTCTAAAAAATTTTATACTACGGTAGTCGCGACGAGACCCACGTCGCGTCCCAGGGCCGAACTTTGAGTGAGCGAGCCATTGGCGGATGGATAATAATGTGAATAGATTTTGTACTTCTGACGTATTACCCAAGTTCGGCCCGGGGACGCGACGACGGACTCGACGCGACTACCGTAGTATAAAAATTTTTTATGGCTAAGTTACGGTCAAGATCCCCCAATTCCGCAACGAGACCCACTCCGCGACCCCGGGCCGAACTTTGAGCGAGTGGTCAGCCACCGGCGGATTGGTAACAGAAAGAAACCTTGTCAGCCAGTAACCAGCGGCAAAATACAACAATTTCATTCAAAAACTAACCAGCAATCGCTTGTTGCAGTCGCTGTTGGTATGCACCTCCATCCTGTCCAGCCGCCTCATTTTCCTGTCGAGCAAGCGCTTGAATTTCTTCAACCTGACGAAGTTGTGCCATTATTGCATGCTGATTTGCTTGTTGCTCATTAACTAGCCGTGCCGCCTCTTGTTGTGCAGCCAGTCGAGTAGGATTTCTTTCGAATATTTGGATCAATTGGCGTGCAATCTGATTATACAAAGCGGCGTCTACCGGGCCGGCATCTGCGAGTCGTCCATGATGTTGAATGAGTTGGTCGAGAAAAATTTGTTGTTGCGCCGGGTGCCACGTTTGGATGTGTTGGATCAAGTTGGGATCCAGCCCTGTTGCAGTAACACGAGCTGAAATTTAGAGTTAAAATTTAAAAAATGAAAGAAAATGCGAAAAACAAACCAATAATCCTGTCGTGAACCTCTCGTGCTGCAAGTTCATTGAATCTCCGCGCATTTTCCAGACGTTCTTCTTCTGCTTGACGTCGAGCATCTTCCGAAATATACACATCTATGGTGCGCCCCATTCTCAATTGGATTTGGTCTCGTTTTCCCTCATTGTATCCTCCTGTTGCTGTAGCGTAGGCCATGGCCAATTGGCAGAGCTGAAGATATTATTGTTGGGAGAACAGTTTGAGAACTGATTGTGACTAGGGAAGGCCCTCGACTCGGTCTGGAGTTACGGTACATGACCTAAATCATTGGAAAGCTGAGAAAACGCTTATTCCAAATGTATATTTAGTTTTTGCCTTTGAGACCTGGTATTTGAGAAAAATAAGGTGTCAAAGTTATGATAAATGACAAATCATTACCTTTTAACACGCTTAAAATTGAAAAAACTTTCAAAAATTTTTTCGCGTGTAAGAAAAGAAATAATTTGTCATTTTTTCGAACTTTGACCTAATTTTTCTCAAATACCAGGCCTCAAGGGCAAAAACTGAATATACATTTGGTATCAGCGTTTTCTCAGCTTTCCAATGATTTAGGTCATGTACCGTAACTCCAGACCGAGTCGAGGACCTTCCCTAGTGAGCTATTTTCTTGGGCTCTGCCCGGAACTTTACACATGTGGAAATATTCAAAATATAATTTTTCTAGAGTATCACTATTCCCAAAATGTCTAAACTTCTGTCTGTCTCTCATCTCTCTCCCTCTCTCTCTTGGTCGATTTTCAGGTTTTGCACTATCAGACTGCAAGTCCATAGTACTGTCTTGCTAGACAGTTTTTCAGCTCCTATCCTAATATATCTCACATGACGTCGAAACGCATCCGGATGTCGTATTGGAACATGAATCTTGGCAGCCATCGCCGTTTCAGCAGCTTCTACAGCCCAGTCTGGTGGGATCGGCGATTCTGGAAATAATTGGCTGGGTAATGAAAGAAGCTGAGAACACAGAAAACCTTCCAACTTTTTTCACGAAACCTTAGTAAGGCGCTGCGGTAGCGTCACGTGCGTCGGTAATCATACAGGGGTGCATAACGCAAGGTCGCGTAAACGCGCTCCGTCGCTCAGCGGTCCCAAAAACAGACTTGGCTCGGTGCCAAGTTCAATTTTAGCGTGTGTTTGTCGTATCTTTCAATGAAAAACGCGACGCACACGCATCGCGACACGGCCGGTAAGTTCAAAAGATTTCGTTGCGGACCTTTCGCCTCGCACCCCTGTGTAATTACCATAAAATCCTACCGTAGCCATAACTGTCGCATTTATCAGTGAAGCACAGAAGTGCGATGCGTAAGGTCCGTCGCATAAATGTAAATTTCAAATTTGGCATTCAACCAAGTCTTTTGAGCGAACTAGATTGATAGAATACGCTTTCAGAAGAGATATTTCAGGGATTACCACATAAAACTAGAGTTTTCAGCATTACAAAAACAAAGTTTCCGTTAAAAATTCCACTTTTTCATCAGAATTTCGGGTTTTTGAGTGAAAATTTGGTTTTTAGGCTGGTTTTGGAGTTAACAATCTCATTTTTAAGACTTAAGAGACAATCTCTGACTGGCTCGAGAATATGTTACAAATGCACCAAACTGATCCGGTTTGGCTGGTTTTTTGATATGTTAGTACCCTGGAAATTCTAAGAATTTAATACCAGGCCCCATTAGGCTCCGCCCCTTTTGACCTACTGAAACAACCGATTGAAGTTGAAACATGAAAATGTTTCTTTCGAAAGATGAAAAATTCGAAATATCGAGTTAAATTTTTTTCAAAATTATGAAATTTTTTCAACGTTTCCGCTATATAACAAGAACTGTTCGTACCAGAATTGAATTTAGAACTATTTGACAGGCCTAAAATTCCAGATTTTCAAAAAAACTTTTTTTTTTATTTCGAAAAAATACCTCCACTTCTTGAACGTATACCTTCATTTCTGAAACGGTTGAGTTCTCTTGCCTGAAATTCGAAAAATCGATAAAGAACAGCCAGTCTACCTAACAATAAATCTCACATATATCTCTAACTCCTCGTCCTTCAATTCCTGTATTTCTGCCATTTTTTTCGTCTGAAAAACTTGATTTTTCATTTTCAAATATTAATTTTCATCAATTTTTATGGTTTTAAACCGAAAAAACTATTCCAAAAATGCAGAAAATCGATGAAAAACACCTAGAAAAATAACCGAACAATGACCCCGAAAAATGAGATGAGATGTCTGCAATTGTGCGTCGAATGTGGTGTTTTCAGAAAAATGAGGAAAAATCGATTTTTCCGCATAAATTTTTTGATTTTCATGGATTTTTGGGTTTAAAAATGTTTAAAAACTACTAAAATCATCTGAAAATCAGAGAAAAAAACCAAAAACTGCCTAAAAATGCTTTAAAAAATAAATAAAATTTCAAGTCCGCAATTGTCGTCAAATATGGTGTTTCTGCTGAAATGAGCGCTGTTCGCCGGTTTTTAGTCTGAAATTCTGAAAAAAGAGGGATTTCAGTCATTTGATTTATGACAAAGAACAGTCTGACACGAAATAATTGTATAAAATAGATGGAGAGGGAGGAAGGCAATGAAAATTGATGAAAAAGAAGGTGGAATAATTTAAAATAATTGGAAAAGAATGGGGAATACAATTAAAAAATACTCATAATAATAGAAGAAACAATCCGTGAATACAAGTTGTTGGTGGGGGAAGAGGAAGTACTAAAATTGGCGGTTTTTGCAGTTTTTGGATATATTTTACAGCAGAAAATATCGTTTTCAGAGGTCGAAAAGCAGTGAACGACGAGGGATGAAAATCGAGGAGAGATGCAGAGAAATAGGAGAAAATTCTGAAGAAGGGAACAAACAGAGAAACCCGGAATTATAATTAGAAACAAGTTTTTTGTAGTTTTTCGAGGACATACGGTAATAATTAGAAAATGACTGAAAATTTGAGATTTTTGCTCAAATTTTCAGCGAAAAGGGGGCGGGGCGAATCAAACAATCATCTCCTCTGTTGTTGATTCCTAATCGAATCGATGAGTGACTTCTGCTGTGCCGGCGTCAGATTTCGGATTTGTTGGATCGCTTGGGCATTCATTCCCGATTGGTTGGCGAGGAGAGCTGGAATAAGAGGGGGAATTGGATTTTTGAGTGGAAAATTGGGATTTTTCACTTAAAAATACGCTAAAAATGACATTTCTGACCTAAAAATTGATAGAAAATCATAATTTTAAGATAAAATCTCGGATTTTTGACTAAAAAAATGAGGTTTTCGCTGGAATATGAGGGGGAAATCGGATATTTGAGTGGAAAATTCATTTTTTTAATCTAAAAAAACCATTTTTCAGGCGGAAAACTGAAATTTTCGCTAAAAATGGCATTTCTGACTCAAAAATCGATAGAAAATTGGATGTTAAGACGAAATATCAGATTTTTGACCGGAAAAAGAGATTTTTAACTGGGAAAATCCAATTTTTAGGTGGAAAACTCCGGTTTTTTGAATTCCCGCCTCAAAAATCGACAGGAAATGAGACTTTTGAGACCAAAACTAGGATTTTTGACTCGAAAATCAAATGAACCTGGGAAATCAAAAATACAGTTGAAAATGCGGTTTTCCAGGGTGAAAAGCGGTATATCGCGCTCATTTTTCAGCCGGAAACCTGGTTTTTTCGGTTGAAAATCGCTAAAAATCGCACTTTTCCATTAAAATTTCAAATTTTCAGCCCTAAAAATCTCTTACCAATAAGCATTTGCTGTTGCTGCTGCTGAGCCGTCTCCCTGGCCCGATTCGTCTGTGCCTGTTGGGCTTGTTGAGCGGCCTGTTGGGCGGCGGCCTGCTGAGCAGCTTGTTGAGCCGCTTGTACTTGAGCCATCGCCTGAGCTTGAGCCATGAACATTGCCATTTGATTTGTGGCAGCCGCCGACGCGTTCCGTCCTCCTGACGCTAGTTGTTGCTGAGCAGCGGCTGCTGTCGCCATTTGGAACATCTGTGACTTTAGAGAAAAGTTGATTACGGGGTTTTTATTATTCGGAGGAGAGTGTCTGTCTGTGTGTCTGTGTGTCTGGATGTCTGGATGTCCAGAATGTGAAAATGTCGAGTTTTTGTAAATTTTCTGTGTATCTGAGTGTCCGGATGTCTCTCTGTAAAGATTTCGAACATCTGAAACTTGATATTTTCAGATTTCTGTAAGTCAGAGCATCCGGATGTCCATAATTCAGCAAAATCTCGCTCTCCAGATGTTTGTCTGTCTGTCTACATGTCTGGATGTCCAGAATGCAAAAATTTCGAGCTTTTTGTAACTATACGATTCTGAATCCACAGATTTTCGTAAAAATCACGTTTCTAGATGTCTGTCTGTGCGTCTTGGAGTCCTAATGTCTGTATTTCAGAATTTTTCTGTCACTGAGATTCCGGGCTTCTGGAAATCGACATTCCCAGATTTCTGTGCATCCGGATGTCCAAATTTCAGCAAAAACCAGCTGTGGGATTTTGTCTGTGTGTCTGGGAGTCCAGATGTCCAGATTTTGAGTTGTGAGCTTTTCTGTCTGTCTGTGTGTCCAGATTCTTGCAAAAAAGATGTCTGTCTGTGTTATGTCCTCATCCTGATCGCCAATTGTTATGTCCTCTGGTGGCGGGAGAAGGGACTTATACAACCATTTATTTACATGGTGAGAATCAATAACTAAGAGTTCTCTTCATCTTATATAGGCAGATCTTCTTGCCACGTGTGACCTCAGGGTTAGACGTTCACTAGGCTAGGCCATTGCTAGTTCACGCCACAACAGTCTGTGTGTCTGGGAGTCCTAAACTCTGTTTTCAAGACTTTTTGCCTCAAATCTGTCTATCTGTATGTCCAGATGCCCCAATCCGTCCAATTTCTCACCAATTGCTGCATCATCTGCGGATTTTTCATCGAATTCTGCATCATTTGAGCCATCATCTGATTCGCCGCCTGTTGATTCGACATCGCCTTCTTCGCACTAGCGGAATTCGATGATTTCGGTGTGGATGGAACCTAAAAATTCAGATTTTTATAGTAATTAATATAATTAATTAATTACCGATGCCTTGTGTTGTGTCGGTGTGCTGGATCCAGAAGAAGACGGCATCTGTTGTAACCTCGGTGGCAGTGGTGTGGAGGAGACGGTAGCAGTGGAAGATGTGGGGATTTGTTCTGAAAATCAGTTTCGTTTGAGATTTTTTCAAAAAAAATCAATATTTTTGGGCTAAAATCTATCCTTTTAGAGCTGAAATTCACCATTTCAGAGCTAAAATTCACTATTTTAAAGCCAAAATTCACAAATTTTGGCTCAAATCACCCCCAAAAACTCACGAGTAGCGGGAGCAGCCGTGGCAACAGCGGCTTTCGCCTCAGCAAACTGTTCCAACTGTCCCTCGGCGATCTTCTTCTCGAATTCCTTCTCTTGAGCCGATATCTTTTGGAACGCCCGTTTCAACAGATTCGTCTGATCCGTTCGATTCTTTCGTTTCTGGGCGGATCGAACACAGTTCTCACAGTACAAATGAAGATCGTCCGGTGTGCTTCCTATCGCCTTCCACGTGTGGGCGTGGTCTGTTTTACATTCCTCGCATTCGTATGATGGATCCGAGTACGCTCTGTAAGACAAAATACAGTAAAATTGGCAAAAATCGGGAGTTTTTCGCTGGCCTAGAATCCTCAAACCTAGGAAAACTAGTCCGCAGTCCCAAAATGCTCAATTTTTACAGCTTTCCGGGATAAAAACGGGGTTTGATTGTTGATAGTGGACTAGAACAGGGATGTGCCTATGGAGGCGCTTTGGGCGCTGAAAGATTTCAAAGTGGGCGAAAATGCGACGAGAAATAGTGTGTGAAATCGAGAGAGTGTGTCTGCGTCTCTCCATTTCGCACACTATTTCTCGTCGCATTTTCAAATTTCGGCTGAAAATGCGAGGCGCTCAACGCCACCCGGGCACATACCTGGACTAGAAAGCTCAAAACTTGGAAAACCTAGTCCTCGAAGGCGATTTTAGTTAGAAAAACACACAGTTTTCGCAATTTTTACAAAAAATGATGGTCTAGAAAGCCCAAAACGCAGAAAACTAATCCCCGAGATATGGTGTGATTGATGTTTTGCTTAAAATAAAGTTTATAGTCTAAAAAAACTGATTGTGAAGGAATTAATGGCCTAGAATCTTCAAAACATCGAAAATTAGTCCCCGAAGACAATTGTGATGGAGAACGGTGGCCTAGGAATCTCAAAAAGTTGAAAATGGTCTTCTAGGTCATCCAAAAGCAGTTTTTTTTATAAATTGGCTATGTTTCTTAAATTTCGGTGGCCTAGAATCCTCAAAACGCAGAAAATTAGCCTCCGGAATATAATTCCAGCCAGGGAAATTCATTTTTTGCATGAAATATGCTAAAAAACTGATTGTAAAAGAGTTGATGGCCTATAAATCTCAAAACATGGAAAACTAGTCCCTTATGGTATTTTTCGAGACATTTGGATTTCTAGGCCATCCGGAGCCATTTTCCATTGATTTTCATCCAATTTCTCCCCCAAAACTCACTCAAAAACGCTCTTATCCTTCAACACATATTGAACCGTCAAATCCAATCCATGAAGTGCCAAGAAAGCCGACGCATTCGGATTCGGCAGAAAAGTGATGTCATGCGGTTGACTCTTCTGCGTCGGAATAGTCATCAACTGCTTATCAGCCTGCGCACGGAACGCCAATCGTGCCGCCTGTATCCGTTGAGCGGGCGTCTGTTGATTCAGAAGTTTCGATTGGGTGAGTACTTGTTGTTGGGCCGTGACTTGCGGGGCGACGTGTTGAATCGTGTGAGACGATGAGGATGCAGATGCCGCCGCCGCTGCTGCAGCCTCCTGAGCCGCCGCCGCATCCTTCTGTTTCTGAACTTGTAACGTATTCAACTGAATCAATTGAGCGAATAGCTGAGTCGTCTGAGCTGGATTCTTCTTTGCCAAAGCGTACGCTTGCTTGGCGGCAGGTGACTGACTCGCCAGTTTTCCGAGAAGTTCCAATTGTTGTTGTACGGTGAGATTCGCCAATCCGGCCATCGTCTTGTTCACTGTCATCGCCGCTTGACTCTTCCCGTTTGCTGATAGTTTTCCACCGGCCAACACTGGTTTGTAGGCGGCGGCGGCTGCTGCAGCGGCATCTGCCAAATCGGCGGCTTTGGTCTCGGCGGCGAGCTGGAAATTTGAAGGTTTTTGATTGTTTTTTCACTAAAAGCTGAGATTTTTAGAGTTAAAATACCAAAAATCGAAGAAAAATAGCAATTTTAGTCAAAAATCGTCGAGATTACAGTAAAAAGTTTTCGAATGTGAAGAACTTGAGATTTTAAGCACTTTTTGTTGGATTTCACTAAAATACGGCTATTTTCACTGATTTTCCAGTCGAAGACACAGAAAATCAGTGAAAATAGCCGCATTTTAGTAAAAATCTGACAAAAAGTACTGAAAATGCTCAAATTTATAACGAAATATCGCTGAAATTACTCCAGATGCCCGAAAATTATGAATTTCAGCATATTAGAGTATTTTTCGATGAAAATTTGCAGATTTTCGATAAAATTTGGCTGGAATACTATGAAATTGAGAAAAACCAAGGGGTTTTTTTCACGTTTTGAGCTGAAAACGATCACATTTTAGTGATTTTTAAATTAAAACTGCCTGAAATCCACTACAGCTGAAAAATGACTATCAAAATTCAAAACTCTTGGCATTTTAATGCAAAAACTGCTAAAATGCGATCATTTTCAGCTCGAAACACGAAAAATCCCTTGAAAATACCATTTTTACCTTCAAAATTATCTAAAACTTCAAATTTCAGCCAATTTTTATAGCAAAAGTTTGATTTTTAGATGGTTTTGAAGGTAAAAAAGCTATTTTTCAAGGGATTTTTCACGTTTTTAGCTGAAAATGGTCACATTTTAGTGATTTTTCCATGAAAATCACTCAATTTCCACCATTTCTCACCTTATTAATCGCCCGATTCTGACTATCCTTCATCTTCTTCAACACCTGTAACTTGGCCTCCTCCTCTCTCAACTGTTGCTCCGCCTCCCGTCTCATTTTCAGTCGTTCTTTCAACTGCTCCTCATCCAACTCTCGACTCTTCATCTTCTCATAGTGATATCTCACAATCTCCATTTCACTCTCATGTATCGACGAGTTCTCACTTTCATCCGTCATCGCGTACACCTCACCGTCGTCATTCGCACGAAGACCGAATCGAAAACACGTCTGATCCAAGTCCCGCCCATCTTCTAGTCTCCGTTTTTTCACTTTTTTCAGCGGATCTTGTTCCAGATTCCCATCGATTCCATCCATTTCCTCATTCTCTTCATTCAGCCGTTTCTGTGGTCCTTGTACTATATCATCCTTCAATTTGATCTTCTCCTGAGCCTTCAAAGCCGATGCTCTTGTGCTCCGTCGTCTTAAATCACTCGGAGACAACTGTAAACCATCGTCTGTCTCCATCAACGACGTCGACTGTCCGTGATGGCCATTCATCTCTTTTGTAGGCGTCCCGTGGAATAGAGCAACTCCATTTTGGAGATGAGTCAGGGAAGAGTCGTCAGTGTTCATACTTATTCCATTCTTTTCAGTCGTTGAAGAGCTTGAGGAAGAGTGACCGTTTAGTGGAGACGCCGACACTTGTTGGACCTTTAAAACCTTTGGACGAGGATTAGAATATGGATTTTGGAAAAGGGTTTTGAGGGTTTGTAGGGGGGATTTAGGCCGGAAATTCGAATTTTTACAGTAAACGTGATAGATTTTAACATTTTTTGGTAGAAAATTATAAACTTTTTAAATCAAGATTCAGGGGATTCAGGGTTTTTGAGGGTTTTCGGAGTTTTTTAAAGAGAATTTGGACCATTTTTCGACGATTTTTCGGCAAAAAAAGTAGCTTTTCCAGAACTATTAGAGTAAAGGCCAGTTTTTTCAGGTTTTGACTCAAAACTTCTCTTTTTACGGCGAAATTGAGTGATTTTTTGCATTTTTCTTTTCGGAGCTGTGAAAATTAGAATTTTGGTAGTTTTTTTTAGCAAAAATCACAAATTTCGAGCGAAAATTTGTTGAAAATCGCGTATTTCACCAATAGGGACAACAAATGTACCTAACAAGTCACTTTTTTAGAAGTTTCTGATTGAACCCGTGGATTTGGTGGTTTCTCGGGTAAAAATCTCGATTTTGGTAGGAAAATAACTGTGTTTTGCGGTTTTATGGCGGAAAATCAACTTTTTGATGAAAAAAAAGAGCGTTCAATCGTCGAAAAATCACATGATAACGTCATTTCTAGCTAAAACTGGCGGGAATCTAATCACAATGTGAAGAAATTTGGGGAAAGCCGGAAAATATGAATTGTCAGTGATTTTTCGCCTGAAAACGTTGAAATTGAGTGAGAAAAGACGATTTTCTAGCAAAATCGCTACGAAATAAGGTAATTTCGATCAAAATGAATGAAAAATCAGCTAAAAACTGTAAATTAGCTCGAAAACCGTGTTAGTTGGCTTTGAAAAATGAAATTTCGCCAGTTTTCAGCCGAAAACTCTCTTTTTCAAGTTTTCGACTAAAAATGACGTGGCAAACGTGGAAAAATCTGAACTTCCCAAAAAATTCAAATTCCGGCCTAAAATTCCTTGCAAAACGTTCTCAAATTCATTATAAATTTCTCACCTGCGCCATAATTTATTCAATAAAAACCGCACAAAAACCGTTTTTTGTGTCTGTGTTTCAAGTGACGACAAATAAATGAGAAATCGATTCAGCAGCACTCTTTGAGAACTTGCATTGACGTGTTATGTGAGAGAGAGAGAACAGCCGTCTTCTCTGCGTCTCGTACTCTCTCGGCGGGTGTTCTGTTCTTCTGAAATGAGAGAGTATGGGGAGGTGAGGAGGGTGGGCGAGAGAAATAAGACAAAAGATTTGAATATTTATCCGAAGGGTTGTGACGTCATCAATGATGTGAGAGAGTGAGAGGGTGCAGAGAAACGAAAGACGAGAGACGCAGAGAAATAATTTAAAATTAAGTTTAGGGCGGTCGGGCGGACACGGAGAGACGAAGAAAATCCATAAGAAAAGGTTAAAGGCGCATCGACTTTAAAAGTTTGATGGGTCTCGAAGGGAAAACTGTTTTTCGAAAGTTTTGAAGTTTTCACAGTGATTTTCAGTGAAAAATCAGTGAAAATAGAGGAATTGGGCTGAGAAATTCATTGGGAACTGGTTCCGATAAAAAATTCAAAAAATTCAACTATTTTTTACAATTTTCAGACAGATTTATATGGAAAATGCTGAAAAATGATGACAACTTCCTCTACAGTACTCCATTAAAGGCGCATAGCCTCAAATGGAAAATGGGTCTCGCAGCGATGGTGATTTATTAGAATTATTTTCAAGGTGCAAAAAATAAGTTTTTCCAGCGAAAAAGTGGGTTTTTGGGTAAAAAATGTGATTATTTAGGTTTTAAGGGGTATTTTATTGAAATTTAAGTGGTTTTAGACTAGAAAATGTGAAAATAGAGCTGAAATCGGGTCAGAAAGGTTTTTTTGAGTTTTTTGGTGACAAAAAGTGGAAAGATTGATGAAATCTCAGTAAAAGTTAATTGGAATTGTGATATTCTAGCAAAGTTTGCAGAATTAGTTCGAAATAGCCAAAAATTTATCAGATTTTCCAAAAAATCCCGGTGTCAAACTGATGCAGGTTCTAAAAATGATGAAAATAGGTAATTCTTAGTGGAAATTACAAAAATTACCTTGCAAGGAGATAGGATTTTAAAATTCGTCGAAAAATTGTTTAGTTATAATCGTCAAAAAAAATCCCATTTTTCTCAAAAATTAAATAAAAAGTTCTATTTAAAAACCTCTAAAAACAACTTCAAAACCCTGGAAATATCAGTCTAAATCACCGCAATATTGAAAATGTCAATTTTTTCAAAACTTGCGAATTTCCCGCCAAAATTGTAATTTCAAATTTTCCTAGAACCCTCTGAAACTAGCGCCCAGATACTCCGATCAACTCAAAAACTACCCTGGAGTCACATGACTAAGTGGGCGGAGCCTAATTTTGCTGATCAAAACTAGAACTTTCGAAATTTCCGCATAACGACACCGCGTATTCAAATTCCGAAATTCCGAAATTCAAAAAAGGGAACAGTCTCCCCGTCCAGGTTATTGATTCGGATAGTGTTTAGTAACAGAACTAATAGCAAAAAGGGCACTAAAGAGGGGAAAATGAGAGAAAAGAGAGTTAGAGAGAGGCTTTGTGTGTGTGTGTGTGTGTGTGTGTGTGCAATGCAGATGGTAATATAAACGTAATGGAAGAAAGATAGAGAGAATCAGGAGAGGGCGGCCGTAGAGATAGTGTACAAATTGCGGAGTGTCTGACCAGACATTGGCCGGGGTCCGAAAATGTCAAAACGCTCAAGGAGATGGGAGGGAAGTGGGAGGTTGAGAAAATGAAGGAAAAAAAAAGAAAGTTGTGTGTGAGTGTGTGTGGAGAAATGTATATGAAAAGATGAACTAGTTTGAGATGGGATCGGATGAGAGAATTAACAATTTCGGGGAAATTTGGCATTGTGCCAGGAGTCTTAGAAGTCCTAAAACTAGAAAAAATGAGAAAAATAACCTTAAATTTTCAAAATTTTGGAAAAAACCTCTGAAAATTGGTTTCTAAGTTCGAAACCTATTTGTTAGGTAGTGATTGCAAAAATAGGAAATTTGGGGTCTTAGGGAACTCTGTAGTTGGAAAAATAGAAAAACGACTTTTAGGGTCTTGACCGCTTAAAACCTCATTTTACCTCTGCGAATACCATATTTCCCTTAAAAAATGCCGTTTTTCAGCAACATTTTAGAGTGTTTTCGTCCCAAAAACCAGAAAATCGGGCCTAACTTGTTTGAATAGTGAAAAACTTCGAAATTTAGACCAAAACTCTGTGAAACCCCTTAGGTGGCTCAAATCAACACCAGAAACCTCATAGATAGGTGAAATATCCGTTTTAACTCGAAAATTAAAAATTGCGCGAAATTCAAATTTTTCACAAAGGCCTCCAATTAAGATCCTCTTCGGCCCCTAGCTGCTCAGAAAACTGAAAATTGACTTAAAAACTGATTTCGCCCTAAGAATTGCGATTTATAGTGCAAAAAATGCGAAATTGAGAGCATTTTTGTACTTAAAATCACAATCTTAGCGCAAAAATCAGTTAATTAGCCATTTTTCAGCTCTCTGATCAAATAGGACCGCAAGATGAACTAACTGTAGTTTTTTTCTTCATTAGTCTAATTAGTTGATAATTATTCAAAAATCCCAAAATAAGCTGAAAAATAGCTGAATTACTGATTTTCGCCCAAAAATATGCAATTTTCAGTCCAAAAAATGCGAAATTAGAGATTTGGAATAGCGAAAAACCTATATTTTTCAAAAAATCAGGCAAACTTTGAGCTGTTTCAAATCTTGCAAATTATCCCAATCAGCTGCTTTAACTAGCCTAATTAGTTGATAATTATTCCAAAAAATCGTCCCAAAATTTTTCCTAGCCGTCCTCCCCTCCCTCTATGACCAGTACCCGGTACCGACCGGTACCGGTCGGTGCCACCCGAGGCGTACATTTTTAGTAAGGGAGGGATGTTTGCTGGACAACAAAAAAAAAGTGAATAAGATGGGCGGTGTAGTGTTGGGAGGGGGATTGAAGGGGGGTAGGAGGAAGTGGGAGGACACATAAGTCAATCGATTATTTCTTGTTTCGCTTCATACTCGAACAATGACACTCCCCGGCCACACACACACACACTCTCTGTCTCTACTCTCTCTCTCTCTCTCGTCTCATTCCGAACCTGACCCCAACTGGGATTCGATATATATATATATTTAGGAGGGGAGGGGACAGCTGTCACTTCTTACTTCTTCTTCTTCTTCTACTGCTTAATCATCATGTGGTCGCAGAGATGTGAATTATTTAAAAGTTTTGGAAAGAGTAGATATAGCTTAGAATCGTTATGTCATATTGACAATGTACTCAGCTTGCACTAAGATCACTATTTTGGATAATTTCTGAAAAATTGGGGTTTCTTTGCTGAAAAAGTTCGATTAGACCTCAGAAATCTCAAAAATTCTCATGATTTTAGAAAATTTTCGAAGTTTAGACCATTCTCCTTAGGTGCAGCGTATGGGATCAACTCACATCCTGAAACCTGGGAAATAGTAATTTCAATAAATTTGAGGTCTTAGGAAGCCCTATAAAATGGAAAAATTGGGAAAAACGACTTCCAGGGTCTTGGTTGCCTAAAACCTTAATTTTTTTCCTAATTTTGACATTTTCCAATTGAAGACCTAACAAACTTCGTCTTAAAGTATCTAATGGATCACCCATAGGAGCATACCATATTTTGCTCAAAAAACAGTTTTTTAGCAATATTTCGGTGGTTTTTGACTCAAAAAAAACGCAATATTGAGCTAAATTTGGTTCCAATAGTGAAAATCTCGGGCCATTTTGGAGTTTTAGACCAAAACTCTGAGAAACCCCTCAGGTAGCTTCACCACCTGAAACTTTATAAATACCTCTTTTCAACTCAAAAATTGGGGAATTTTAAAGTAAAAGACGATAAATTTTGAGCTGAAACTTGTTTAGATTGTGAGAAATCGCGCGAAATTCAAAGTTTTCACACAAACTCCCCACTAAGGCCTCTTGGGCTCCGAGTTGGTCAAAAGCTAAAAAGTGGCTAAATAAATGATTGGTGTTCTAAAAATTGCGATTTCAAATGCAAAAATGCGAGATTTGAAAGTTGGAATAGTGAAAAACCGAAATTTTCCAAACAGTCAAAAAATTTAACGTAAGTGCAAAATGAGTTCACTAGCACCTAAAGAAGCCATTTAAAAAAGTTCCTGAAAATCTGACTTCTGCTATTCATCTTATTGGTTTTCTTATGGTTAGTAGAATTTGAGTTCAGAAAAACGCACGAGTAGGTGTCGACGCCCTTCTGAGGCAATCGGTAGACTCCGACAAGCCAGACCCTCGTATAAACTAGTACTGCCGAAATTTCTAGAAATTTCTGATTCGGAGGATAGAACGTTTTGGAAGCACCAGACATTTTGACACCTAGCTGACATTTGCCTACCTCGCGTAACCTACTTTACAATACAAACATGCTTAATGTAAGTACAATCAAAGGTCATGAGAACCTAAGGCATAGAAAACCAGAAAACCTCTTTTAGACCGGCACCTCCTCATGCTAACAAAAAGATTTCTAGATTTGGTGCAATTTCAGGTCACTAGAAACGTAAAAATTAGGTTTAGGCTAAAAAAACTGGTATTTTTTAGCCCGAATTCTTTAATTCTCTGAAATATCGCTACAATTTTGGATGACTCAATTTAAAGTACTTATTCCAGTAGTCATGATGTACTTTCAGAGTGCATTGCAATATAATTTTTTTCTGATTGATCAAACCAAGATCTTCATTTTTGCAATTGACACCTTTTTGATAGCTCCGCCCACTTTTGAGATCTGCGTTTTTTTTTGCAAAGGCGCATATCTCACAAGCCTGCAGAGCTATCGAAAAGTTGTCAACTACAAAAATGAAGATCTAGACTTGATCTACCAGGAAAATAAAAATTTGGAACATTTTGTGACAAAAGATGACACTTAGGGGACATTATGAAAAAAGTCGAAAAACATTTCTATGGTAACACCTCAAGCAGGCAAGTAGATCACAATGCGCGTTCTAATTCGAAAGAATGCGGTAGGTGCGGAAACAAGGTCAGTAGCAGCTGGATATGATGAAGGTGGTAATCCCATTATGTGATCGGTTAGTATTGCAGGGATATCGGAGTGTCGTTGGATGAGAGTCGCTAGGGGGAGAGTCAGTCAACTTTGAGAGGCCGTAGCTTTGTTAAAGTTTGATCTACCAGTTTTAAATTTTAGTTATATTGGTAGATCAAATGTAGAGCTTCATTTTTGTAGTTGAAAATTTTCCGGTAGCTCCGCCCACTTTTGAGATATGCGTTTTTTCATAAATGTTTTGAATTTTTGAAAAAAAGTTTCGACTAATGTTTTTCTTCAGCATTTTTTTGTTGTTGGATTATGACAAATTAGGGGTAATTAAGGGTTAATTGACTTTAAAAATATTGAAATTTTGGAAATTTCACTCAAAAACTGTGCTTACCCAAAATTTTTGGCTTCAAATTCTGGCTAAAAGTGGGCGTGGCCTAGACTAGACCTAATAAGATGGTGTGTGGGGGAGTCGGGAGGAGGGAAGGGACCGCCCGAGCTTTCTTTGGGACGCCTCAAAAATCAATGCACACAACACCGCTCACTCCCCCCACTTTTCTCTCTCTCTCTCTCTTTCTTTCGGACGGAAAGGGGAGGACACAGAACTGCAAAAGAACTGCAAAAACCACCCAAGTAGCCAAGGAGAGAGATGAGAGGTGGCAGAGTACATAGTGAAAATGTGAGAAAAGCGAATCTAAAAAAAGAAAAAAACGTTTTGGCGGAGGGTGGGGTCGAACCCGGGACCCTCGTGGCGACAGTGGGAGACAAATGTCAAAAGCGTTACCGATTGCGCCAAAGGTGCGCACACCATATTGGTGCGCCAGGGTGGTGATAAGAGTGGTGTTGGGCGACTAATTATAGGATTTTAAAAAAATTTTAAAATTGAGGAAATTTTTTTTCAAAAAAAACTAATTGCATATTCTGTGCCAAAAAAAGGGAAGAGAGTCCCGCCCGTATGTGTCTTGTGAGTTAGTCCACATACACACATATTGGGGCGAAGGAAGATACGAAAAAAGAAAGAAAAGGAGGGAGAGAGAGAGAGAGAAAAGGGTTTGTTTGTCATTTCAGAATCAATAATCATCTGCTGCTGCGTGTCTTCTCTCGTGTGTCACCACTTTAACAAGGAGGTCACATAACATACGAACATCACAAAAAGTTCCCAAAAAATTGGAAAAATATCTCTTTTTGGGGGGGAAAATGAAAAAGCAGTGATATGAAAAGTGGGCGTGGCCTAGTTTCCGCCCATTTTTGGAGGGAGGCTGAGATCAGCAGAAGTAGGTGGAATTGATGGTCGATAGTCTGAAAATAAGAAAAAATGAGGTTTAAAAACGGTACAATGCAAGAAAAGGGGGCGGATCTTTGAGGAAAGTTAAGATATCGCGGTGAGACCCGGAAAACTAGAACTTCAGAGAATGAAAAAGGGAAAAAGGAAAAAAGAAATCGTTTAATGACTAAAAAAAACCTTAAAAATTCGAAAATCCTTGAGATTTACAAAAAAAACAACTTTTGAGAAAATCTGAAAATCTGGTGAAAACTATGTAGGTCGTCCCAGTTCCAGAACTCGTTATGTGGTTCAGTCTTTTTCAAAATGTTAAGAATCTATACTTTTCTGATAGAACAAGTCAAGGGCTACACTTTTGTAGTTGATAACTTTTTGATAGCTCCGCCCACTTTTGAGATATGCGCCTTTGAAGAAAAACAGCTTAAAGTACCGCTTAGGTAAAGACAGCCAACTTTGAAGGCGCGTACCCCAAAAGTGGGCAGAGCTATCAAAAAATGGTCAACTAGAAAAATGTAGTTGAAGACTTGACCTACCAGAAAAGTATAAATTCCATACAATTGGGATAAGAAGTAACACCAAAAAGGAAAGGCAAAGTTTGATAATCTATTTTTCATGTTATCAAAGTTGGCGCGCCCTGGACGCGTTTTTCAGAACTTTCTCTTTATCATATTTTACTTAAAAACTCGGAAGAATAGAACTGCTACAAAACGAAACTGTGACAATGTAGAACCTATAAAAATAAAATTGAACACGATGGAACTGCTTCAAAATGGAACTCTAGTTCGAATGGAATTCCCTAACTTTTTTGCAAAAGTGTTTATTACGTCACCCCTCTTATTTCTCAACGTCGTTTTCCAGTTTGTTCCCTGTGTTTTGTTTGAATTATGTACATAGCAAGCACACACGTCCTATTTACAGTTCCCTCCTCTATTTTCTTCTTTATTTTGTTGAAACGAAACGTTTTGAAACACATAACTGAGGGTACTGAGGGGAAAATATTGTCTATTGTTTGGTCAGTGTAATGATTTATCTATGAAATGATCACTGAAGTCAATGTACTTTTTAGGAAATATTGAGGAAGGCGAACAACTCAGACTTTCTGCGAGGATCATGAAGAAGAGAAAGTTCTGGAAAACGCGTCTAAGGCGCGCCAGATTAGGTAATTTTGAAAATAGTAAAATTTTGTATATTGCTAACTGATAAGAATTGAGTTTGCAATCTGAGAAATGTAATGTCAAAAAGTCAAAAAATGTGAAGATCGAAAAATGTGGTTATAAGAAAAACATATGATCAAACTTTGACTTGTCCTCTTGCTGTTTTTTCTTGCCTTTTATGTTTTAAATTTATATTTTTCTGGTAGATCAAGCAAAGGGCTACATTTTTCTAGTTGACAACTTTTTGATAGCTCTTCAGAGTTTTGAGATATGCGCTTTCAAAGATTGGTACCTCCAAGAGAAGACGCAAAGAAGCACGAGAACTTTAAAGGCGCATAACTCAAAAGTGGGCGGAGCTATCAAAAAGTTGTCAACTGAAAAAATAAAGGTCCTAACGTAATCTACCAAGAAAATATAAACTCAAAACATTTTCAGCTAGAAATGATTGCGGGACGGTGTCTCAAAAGTCGTCAGAAACGCGCTCCTGTTTCCAGTTGTCCCTATCTTTGAATGCGCCTATCCTAAAAGTGTGCGGAGCTATCGAAAAGTTTTCAACTACAAAAGAGTTCTAGACTTGCTCTATCAAAAAAATATACATTTAAATTTATATAACCAAAACATGCCTATATGAGCATTCCTCAAAAAGTGATACCCCAACAGGAACACCGAACGGAAATTCAAAAAATAGAAAAGCGCGGGAAGACTCTCTCCGTCCAAAAACAATTCCTTTTCGAGTAGTATTATAATGTGACAGTTGGTTGGGAGGGGTTGCCAGTGATTCAAAAAAGAGAAAAGAGGGGGGCCACGGGGAAGGAGTGAGGAGAGGAACTGCAAATTTATGTGTATACGAAGAGGAGGAGGCGCCCCGGCCATTCGGATATGAGTGTTGGGTTAACGATGGAAACAAAAAATTGAGGGAATGGAGATGGGGAATGAAGATGAGAAGGTCACATTTGGGGTTGGTAGAGAAAGTGGGTTTCAATAAAAAATTATTGTGGGTGGAGTAAAAATTTCTCGAAAAAATGTTTTTCGCCAAGTCCTGTGCTGATATATTCAGCTCAAATTTATACTTTTCTTGTAGATCAAATCTAGTTCTTCATTTTTGCAGTTTACAACCTTTCGATAGCTCCGCCCACTTTTGAGATAAGGGTGTTTGAAAAAGGCAGCTTAAAGGGCCGTTCAGATAAAGACAACCAATATTAAAGACGCATACCTTAAAAGTGGGCGGAGCTATCAACAAATTATTAATTACAAAAATGTACCGCTTCTCTCGATCTATTTAAATATTACAAGTTTTCTAAATTTTGAGTTTAGTGTAGTACTGTAACCAGCGGTCAAACTCGATCTCTGAATTAGGCGGACTTGTGCTCTCATTTCAGTCGCCAATCTTTAAAGACGAATATCTCAAAACCCTGTAAAGCTACCAAAAAGCTGTCAACTGCAAAAATAAAGACCATGACTTGATCTATTAGAGTAATATAAATTTTTGTCATCTTATGTTAAACTTGATACTGTAACTATCTGTCAAATTCTACCTCTCACCGCCTCTCCCTTGCGTTTCACCTGTATGATACCTATCTTTAACGCCTCATATCTTGAAACCCTGAATAGCTACTAGAAAGTTGTCAACTACAAAAATAAAGCCCATGACATGATCTACCAGAAAAACATAAATTCAACATACCTGACTTGTATCAGACTACCGTTATTCGCTGTCAAACTTCGGTTATTTCGAAAAAATTGCGAAAACTAGGAAAACTTTAAAAAGCTTTAAATTTTTCTAAAAAAATGAAATTTGAAGGAACAACCAATTTTTCACAGGACAGAGACATGAAATAACTGACACTGTCGAGTAAAACATGGAAATATGGGCGGAGTCTGTTTTGTGCGCGTTTTGTGGGCGTGGCTTATACTAACTATCTTAATTTCTCATTTTCACCGACTAATTCCATAATTTGAAGGTAAAAATCTTCTAATTTCTCAAATATTTTGCGATAATTTGTTATAAGAAAGAGGGAGAAAAGGAGGAGGAGAAGAGGATCATCACATGATATATGTATATAATGTTCGTGCATTTCGGTTTGTGAGTGAGAGAGAGTGATGGAGGAGAGACGCAGAGAATGAGAGAAACAAATACTCAAACATATTTTCAGTTCCTGTGTTTGCTACATGTTTTTGTGTTGATTAGTCACATTTTCCATTTTTTCCAAAAATCATGGATCAGGTGGCGCCACCCCTCAAAAACACCAAGCTCCTCTCCGCCCTCTCACTTTGTTTCGGTAGTGTGCGCGCGTGGCCGACTGGGTTACGCGCTCGGCTTTTGCACGGAGCCGCTGGGGTTCGTGTCTGCCCCCAGGTCTCTACTCTTTTTTATCTTTTTGGTTTTTGTTAAGTGGCTATAATTTATTCCAGGCATTCCTAAGAGTGCCATATGACGTCAAAGGGAACTCGACCCGTTATGAATCATAAAAGAGCAGATGACCAAACACGTTTTTTATGTAAATGTTACCCGTTGAGAGGATTAGAATTAGAGAAAGGGAACCCAACGGGAAAATGACCTGATTCATTTGAAAAAGAGAAAAGAAGGAGAAGGCGATTCAGAAGAGAGTGTTGTAATATCTAGATGATGAGATAAGGGATGGGGATGGAATTGAATGGGAGAGAGGAATGTGGGAATGGATTGATTGAAATTTATTTTGATTTGAATACTTGTGATACATAGTTAATGAGAAAGAAAAAGAAATAGTAGGCAAATTAAAAAATATTCTGAAATAACAAGGCTTCGTTCGTAAAAAATTTTGCAAATCCTAGAGCTAAATTGGAAATTTGGAAAAATGCCATACTTTGAGAGCCCGTCTCGAAGTTCCTATCTATTTAAATTGGCTAAAATTAATATTTTTCTGGTAGAACAAGTTTAGAGCTATATTTTAGTAGTTTGGAATTTTTTATAACTCCGCCCATTTTTGAGATATAAGGCTGCAAAAGAGGTATTTGAAAATAGGGCGGTGAGGCATCAACAGTGGGACGTGGAGTTTGAGATCTGGTTACGGTATTAGGCTCAATCAAAATTTGTTAGTAATTATGCTATACCGGTAGAACAAGTCAGGATCTTTAATTTTGCAGTTGAAACCTTTTTGATAGCTCTGCACGCCTTTGAGATATGCGTCTTTAAACTTTGGTACTTTGCAATAATGAACGCTTTCTAAGAACCGTTGTATCTCGGAGCCCTGCAGAGCTATCAAAAAGTTGTCAACTGCAAATTTGAAGATCTTGACATAATCTGCCAAAATAATATAATTACCAACCAATTTAAACTTAGTCTAGTACAGTAACCAGTTGTCGAACTCCACATCTGAACAATGCTGACGTGCGCTTACCTTTTTAAGTATGTGGCTTCAAAGGCGCATATCTCAAAAGCGTGAAGAGCAATCAAAAAGTTGTTAATTGCAAAAATGAAGCCCATGACATGATCTACCAGAAAAATAAAACATATAGATAATTTCTATAAGATCTGCTTGTGTGACGGTGTCTCAAACTTTTCTCAGAGGATGGCCTTTATTTTGGAGGGATATGTACTGGGGGCGTTCGTGTTTCAGTAGAGCTTCAAAGTTATTAAAAAAAGAAGAAATTCCGATTTCAAAAATTTCCAACTATACAACAAAATGTTCGGAAAAACATACAAACTCTGCGTCTCTCTCATGTCTCAGGGAGGAGAAAAGATAAAAACGGAAGTAGTGACTTGGAAACAAAAGGAATCGAAGGAGAAGAAGAAGAAGAAGCATTTCAGAAGATGTGAACAAGACGAGAGAGTGAGAGACGCAGACATACGGAGAGAAAGTTCTCTTCGTATGCCATGACAAACAACACGTGGAACCACCGCCTTTTTATTCGAAAAATAATTTTTGGGAAAATTTTTTTTTAAAAATTTTCATAATGTTATGTCTTCATTAAGTATTGAAAGTACAACTTATTAATTTTTTGAAATCTGAGGTCAAAAAGGGGGCGTGGCCTAAAGGACGTAGAAATTTCAAGAAAATGAAGAAAAGGAGGAGGAGGGGAGGAAGCACTCAAACTCAACAGACACACACACACACATACACTCACACACAGGGAATGGACACAAACTGAGTTGAGATGAAGGCGATATGTAATGTCAATAAACGGCGACGGACGGGAAATGGTGAGGCCAGATGGGCGGTATGGAACATGGAAAAAAATTGGGGAAATTTTGAGGTGGAACACGCCCACTTTTTTCCCACTTTTTTTTGAGGGTTGAACTTTGAGATTCCGTCACAACATTGCTGGAATGGTCATTATGAAAATTGGGGCCTAAAGAAGCTCCGCCTACTTAGGTAGTTGGTCAGAACTTTGGCAGGGAACATATTAGGGAACATGAAACCAGACCTGCAAAATTTCGGGTCGCCTGGTTTTTTTGAAAACCAAAAATCTTTGAAACATGCAAAAATCAGTTATAAGAAGTTTCACGAACAAACGTCCCAACAACTGACACATGGCTATTTGAACTATTTCAAGATCCTTTTGAGATATACTTCTTTGGGGTTATGTAAATGGAGATTACGGTACCAGATTGAGTTATAATTTGTTAGAACTTATAAAATTCCGGTAGATCTCGTCAAGATCTTCATTTTTGTAGTTGACAACTTTTTGATAGCTCTGCAGAGGTTCGAGATCCGCTATCAAATACGACAAGCTGGAAAATTAAAAAGTAAACTATGATCACTATTTCCCTCTTTTTTGGCGGGAAAGCCAAATTTTCGATCGTAATTCAGAATTAGAATAAATTCCGAAAAGTCATCAAGAATTTTTTTAAGCCGGGCCTTGTCGTGTCGGACCGAGAAAGTATGGTAATACGAGAGCCGAAAGTGCCTGAGTTTATTACCATCCAAGCCAGCAACAGCAGGTGTGAACCGGCAGGAGAAGGTACCGTTTTTATGTTTGTTGGTCTGAGAACGTGTGGCTTGGCAAGGGCATCAAAAAGAAAAGAAATTGACGGGATGTTTGCAGAGGAGGTCAGGCAGGTAGGCTCTGACCGTAGATGTTAGGGGTCCAAAAGGGGGATCTGGCTATATGGATTTTGAAAATGTAGAAGCTCATTTTTGCACACGCTTTCCAGTCGTATTACTTAGAAAACCCAGAATTGCGGTCTGCCTAAGTGACCGTAGAGCTATGTGACCTATAGCATTGGAAAGCTGAGAAAACGCTGATTCCAAATATATATATTCAGATTTTCCCATGAGGTCTGGTATTCGAGAAAATTGAAAGGAAAGTTTGGACTGATGACAAGTTACTACCTCTAGGTAGGCTCTAGACCGTAGGGCGGCTGGTCCAAGAGAAATTGGTTAGCCATAGAGATGGAATGATATTAAAAAAAAGGCCAAATTTTGAAATTTTTAAACGGATCCTTAAAACATAAGCTTGATGTCAGGATAACCGATTCAATGCTCATATCTCAGAACTGACCAAAAAATCCCGCCAAAAAATTTGAAATGGACCGCCCATGTTTCCCCCTGGAGATCAATAGTGCGTGACGATACGGAACAGCTGCAATTAGGAAACTGCCCCTTCTCCTCCCATCTTCTTCTCCAAGGGTGACATGTCTTTGGATACAAAAAGAGAGAGAGAGTGAAAGAGACACAGACACTGATAGACCAAATTTATTACCTTTTCTTTTTCTCTTTGGATGAATGGGAAGGGGGAACTGTATGCACTTACGAGAAGAAAGGGGTAATAAATATGTGAGGAGGGAATGAGCAGAAAAAGGTCAAACGATGAGTGGAATTTATTGAATTTGAGAACTAGAGGGATTTGAGGCACTGAAAATCGCTTTGGATCGACAAGTGTGGAAAACGCGTTCACGACGCGCCAGAATCTGGGTAATTTCGAGAATACAAAACATTGATAATCTGGTCAAACTTGAATAGAGAGCTAAGAAGAGTAAGAAAATCCAACATTTTCAACAAGAAAATGAGAAAAAGAAGCAATTTTCGACAGAAATTTAAAGAGCGCGTTTTAACAAACTTCGAAATAATATGTACACGAACTTCGAGATTGCGGTATCGGAAATGTATTTTTATGGTAGATCACGTCAATATCTTCAAATTTGCAGCTGATAACTTTTTGTTAGCTCTACAGAGATTTGAGATGCGCGCCTTTAAAAAAATACCTGTTGTAGTTTAGAGTCAACTATGAGAAGGGGTTACGGTATTAGATAAAACTCGGATTTCTTAAAATCTATATTATTACGGTAGAACACTTTCAGGGTTACGTTTTCTTGGTTGACAACCTTTTGATAGCTCTGCAGGGTTTTCAGAAATGCGCTAATTAAGGTGGGCTCGGAGGCGCATATCTCAAAAACCTTCAAGAACTGACTTTGGAGTTCAGCAACGAGACCTAGGGGAATCAAACGATCGAGTTCTGAGGGGATATTAGTTTTCAAAAATTTGCAAGTAGCCTCCAGAATCCAGTTATTCTGATTTGAGAATCTAAATTTAAAAGTCTCGTTGTTGAACTCCAAAGTCAGTTCGGACCATTCCAAAAGTCCTGTGAAACGTTGTCAACTGCAAAAAATGATGTTTCTAATCTGACCTCAGATTACACCCAAAAAAGGTAAAAGATCACAAATCATATCTTCATTGATTTCGCAGGAATTTCTTGTATGTACATATAGAAGAGGAACCAAAACAGATGTACAAGACTATTCCCTCTCTCTCACTCTCTCTCTCTCTCCTCACAGTTCCGGTATTACAAATTTTCGAATAGACACACACAAAAAGAAAAAGGAAAGAGAATAAGAGGAGTATGAGGGATCAAACAGAGTGGCGAAGAGGAGGAAGAGGAGATAAAGAGGAGAAATCGTATATTTTGAAATATAGTACCGCCTACTTTGCTCAAATCTAAACGGTACTTCAATAGCCGGGGTCCGCTTTGTCCGTATCGAAATGTAGAAATTCAGATTTAACACGCTAAGGAAGATCATAGCGAGATCTTTATTTTTGTAGTTGATAGATTTTTGATAGCCCTGCAAGGTTTTGAGATACGCGCTTTTGAAGAAATGCACCCTGACGACATCAAAATAGTGTTGGGATGATCTTTGAGAACCGGTTGTGGTATTAGATAAAACTCATATTTGTGAAAATTTATATTGTTACTGTAGAACACGGCAAGGTCTTCACTTATGTAGTTGAACATTTTTTGATTAGTTTGCAGGGTTTTGAGTTCTGATCCCTTAAGGAAAATTCACTGTATCAGGTATATACAGTGATTTTAATAAAATGTCTAGCCAGAAAGTTTTGAAGTTTACATTTGTTAAATACATCATCTCAACCGCACTATTTTTACAACTTTTGATAGTTTCGACCTCTTCTTAGATATGCGGCTTTGAAGACATCCTACTTGCATACTGTTCTCAGCGTTCACTTTCTTTAAAGGCGCGTATCTCAAAAGCCTGCAGAGCTATCAAAAAGTTCTCAACTACAAAAATAGAGATCTAGATTTGATTTATCTGAAAAGTATTTATTTCAAAGTGTTCTTACAGAACTTGGCTGTATCGTCACTTTTTTACTGATTTAGTTGTAAGAACGCAAAGGTATATTTCCGACCTAAAAATTCAAATTTTACACTTCCTGCACTCAAATTTCCATATTTTTTCATATTTTCCAAGCGAATCTTCCTAATTTGCTGAAAATTTCCAGAAATCATTTAACACCTAGATGATGAGTACTTCATATGCTTTCCGCCTCCCTAGTGAGTGTATTATTTATTTGTGTTGAAAGAAAAAGAAAGAGAGGAGCGGGTTGGGCGCAAAGAAGAAAACGAAGAGGAGGGAAGACATAATAAGAAGAGCGAAATTGGCGAAAAAAAATGTTGAGAAAAATTTTTTTAAAAAAGGTGTCAAAAAGTGGGCGTGGCTTAGGTGCAAGGGGCGGAGTCTAAAAAGAAGGTGCTCTTCACTTTAGGTCTGACGTATCAAATAGTTTGAAATTAGTAAAATTTAGACATCTAGCAGTATTTTAGACCAGGCTACACTTAAGGCTACGCGTAACCTAATTACCTCTAATTATGGAAAATTCCGAGTTTTTTGTGGTTTTTAAGTACCCTGATAACAAAAGGTGTCAAAATTCGCATAAACTTTTTTCAGAACTCCCACCGCCTGGCACCGCCAGAAACGCGACCGCCCGTTTCGTTTCGTTCTTTTTTTTTCGTCGTCCCCGTCTCGATTGATGAGATGTTGTAATAGAGATAAATAAATGAGCGGAGTGCTGGTTAGAGAAAACAGACAGAGTTGTCCACACTTAGAAAGAGACAGAGAGAGTGTATGTGCTATATAAGTGTGACCCCTAAAAAGTTTTGGACTTCTTTTTGGAAGGAGGAGGAGGTGGAACGTTTGGAGTAGGGGGTTTATGAATAATTATGAGAAATCTGGAAATAATTCAAAATGCTATAATTACCTCAAGCGGTAATTTATCGAAAATATAAGTTGATCGCAAGGGTTAACTGGATGACTGCAACTAACCAGGGATTCTAAAAAAACTTCAAAACAATTTTCAGTAAAGTGCTAATAGATTTTGAACACTCTGAATATTAACTGGCTATAGCTACCTTTAATTATTTTATACTAAATAGTAATATTGGAAACAGAATACCAGGATTGGTTGCTATATAAGGATTGCTATCAGTGAGGGTATAAGTCGGTAAAGAAAGTTATGAGTTGTGCTATACATTATCTACCGTACCTCCCTCTTAAACAGTTTTTGTCGACATAAGAAACAACGAGTAATATAAAAAACTTTTTTGGGAAATTATTGAGATCTGAAAGATCTTGCCCCCACGCTTTCAATTATACTCCAACATGCCCAAAACAATATGTTTCCAGTAGATCTACGCGCATTTGGATATAATGTCAAACTTGGAGATCTGATTACGGTATCAGACTGGGTTAAAATTTGTTGGAATTTATAATGATCCGGTAGATCACCTCTAGATCTCCATTTTTGCAGTTGACAACTTTTTGATAGCTATTCACGCTTTCGAGATATGTTTTATTGAAGTCAGGTAACTGAATAGCAGACGCAAGGTCATACTGCTGTGTAAACCATCAGGAAGAATGTCTCCGAAAATGTTGTCAACTAGAAAAATGATGCTCTAACTGTGATTTTCCAGAACAGTACAAATTTAAACAAGAAAATCATGTCATCGTCGTTATGATGTCTAATGAACCCTAACTTTAAAAACTCTTGACTTAGAGTTTTGTTACAAATGGAATTTCAGCAAAATGAAAGTGATATCCATCAATTTTATGATTTCAGCTTCCTCATGATATAAGTTGCACGCTATGACTACACAAAAAACTTTTTATTCCAATATTCCTTTTCTATTTCAAAACTCCTTTGCCAGAAAGTCCTTGTGAACAAAAATAAGAAATTGAAGAAACCACATACATTTTTAACAAGATTAGAAGATAGAGGAAGTTTGAAGGAAGACGGTGACAGGGGGAGAATAAGTTTCGAATAAGTCGTCTTTTCTCTCTCTCTCTCTAAAAATGAAAATGATCAGAAATCGAGAAGTAGATATATATACAAAAATTTTGACCATCCTTAGCGAACTCCCTTGAAATTTTGATAGAAAACACCAAAAACTCTAAAAAGTCACTGCTAATTCATGCAAGTCGTCATCATTTCAAAAAAAGAGAAGGGGGAAACGGGCGGAACAATTCGTAACGTATCGAATATAAAAGAGAAAGAGAGAGAGAGAGGAGAGAAGAAGTGTTGACTTGTTGCCCAAAAAACACAAAATTTATTTCTAGAGGGGGAGGGACCCCTCTAGGAAAAGAATATGTAATTGAGAAGGTTTTGGAGGGGAGACAACTGATTTATGAGGCACGCGAGTAGCGTTTTAAATATTGGGATATAGGAATGGTCTTTAATGTAGATTGGAAATTTCATGTCTGAAAAAACCAGTCTTCCCAACCTATATACTACCTTATATATGAATCTGACTAGGAAACGCCACCGAGATATGGAACGCCAACTATTACACTGGAAAGCTGAGAAAACACTGATTCCAAGTATATATTCAGCTTTTGCTCTCGAGGCTAGGTATTTGAGAAAAATGAGGTCGAAGTTAGGACCTTACCGAGTTGTGAAAACTATCGTCAGTGTATTCTATTATACCTGTACTCTCCCTTGCTATCGATTTGAGGTGTCGGAACTGAGGAGTGAAGAAGACAAGAGGAATATTGACGTGGCGCAGCGCAGGATGGAGTGAACAATGCTGGAAATATCTAAGTAGCAACCACGATGGGGCCAGGGCTATCTATGCAGTCCCGCTCTATTAACAAAAATGGTTCAAAATCAATTCGAAGTTATATAACGGGCATAGTATGCACATAAGTTCGACTATTCACCGTGATGCAAAAAAAATGTACCATTCTTAAAAATAGAGCGCGGCTGCAATGGTAGCCATGACCTGGGCCTGAAAGGTCGGCAACGGGGATTATCTTATCGGAATGAAGTTCATTTTTGTACAAACGAAAAAGAGAATATGCGCGCTCGACCGTAGGTCAACGCGGCAATACATTGACAACGCACACGGAGGTAAGTCTAGAAACTGAAGATTTGTTTAGAACTTGAGAAAAAAAAATTTTCGAAAAATTTCTGTTTTTCAAGGATCTCTGCAACAAAACCGACCAGAAATTCATTTATTAGAAACTAGAACAAAAACAAATCATTCGAGTAGAAAAATTCTATCGAAAAAGACCCGAAAATCGAAAAAGCACCCGAAACACAAAACTTATTGGAAGCAGGAAGGACTAGATCAACGTATAATGAACAGTAAGGAACACTTTGTTATTATATCGGTCCACATTGAAGATATGCTTATACATGTAGTGTAACCGAGTGAATATACTCTCTGCATACGTGTTCTGTCCAAGTAATTTCAGCTTTTCCGGGAATGCCAGTCGCACGGCGTCTCTGAAAGAATTGCGTTTATTTCTCAATTCTTGAAAAATGCTCAAAATTTTCTTCGGTTTCAGTAGAGCGCGGTTGTAAGAAGCATGCTTTCAGAATTTACCTCAACTTATGTACCGCCCTCCTGTCACATGTCCCATTATCATGTCGGAATATGAAATTGGCCCTTTGGAACAGTTCCATCTTTGTTTCATCTTTTTGGTCAGAATCCACTTGAATCATGACTGGAGTGTTGTCACGGGTCCCACGGAAGTAGTCGGAAGAGGAGATTATCCTGGAAGTCTCTCAACTTTGACATGTCCCCGAAGTGTCGCATTTTGTCCCAAATGTCCCAAATGTCCCGAATTTATATTTTTCTAATAGATAAAAGGCTATATTTTTGTAATTGACAATGTTTTGATAAGACCGCCCACTTTTAAGTTACTCGTTATGAAAGAAAGACAACATTCAAGATTCTTGAAATGTGATCTACTTTGAGATGTCCCCGAAGTGTCACCATTTGTCCCAAATGTCCCAAATTTACATTTTTCTGGTAGAACAATTCTAGAGCTACATTTTTCCAGTTGACAGCTTTTTGATAGCTCTTCCAACTATTGAGATATGCGCGTTTAAAGGATGGTACAGGTAGTGGCGAGAGGGCGAGACGCAGACAGTCAACCACTCTCGTTTCTCTGCGTCTCTCCTCCCAGGTGCCCAACTTTAAAGGCGCATATCTCAAAAACGTGAATAGCTATCAAAAAGTTGTCAACTACAAAATTGGAGATCTAGATTTGATCTACAAGAAAAATATAAAATTGAGACAGTGGGGACACAATGTGACACCAACGGGACATGTTAAAGTTTAGCTATTTTTTTGCAAATTTTCGCGAAGAATCGCGAAAATTCAAAGTCTTATATCTCGTAACCCGTTATAGGTATCAAAAACTTGTAAATTAAAAAAAAAAGTAGCCCAATTTCAGATCTACAAGGCCAACTCACCACCTAGGCAACCGATGACATCTATAATTCCGATGACCACACAAATATGTCATAATTGATGAATCCGGACTCTGATGGGATCTCATGAAGGAGTCGATCTGAATTTATTTTTAAAAATTGAGAGATGCAGCATTCGATTAGAAAAAAGATGGCAATTTTTAAAAGACAATGTACATTTTTGCATTTTCTTATCGGTAGAATCTCCGTGGGCAATTGGTTCTGTTCTTTTAAGCGATCGAAAATCAAATTTATCCATGAAATCAAAAAGTGTACATACCTGCATGAAAAACTGATGAGTCGTCGGATTGCCACGAACAAAAAACGTGGATCCACAAATCCAACCGTGCATTCGGTCGTACTCGGGCAGCTGCTCATTTCCAACCGTATCGAATAGCATGTACTCATTCGGATACCTATCCTCCACCTGCATCGAATCAAAGTTCTCAATCCAGAGGGAATCTTGTTGCATCGCCCAAAAACTTATTCCCCGAATAGCTAGCGATGCACAGATTCTGGTACGAGTGAGGAGGACGAGTTGGTAGATGATGTAGCGACGGTTTTCATACGTTTCTTCTAGGGTGTCCTGGAAAGTGGATTACTTAGAGAGCTTGTACATCGTCAAACTGTTCCAAATTTATATTTTTCTGGTAGATCAAAACCAGGGCTACATTTTTGTAGTTGAACATTTTTTGATAGCTATTCACGCTTTTGAGATATGCGCCTTTAAAGATAGCCGATTTCCGAAGCGTACGGGGGGGAGAGGGCTCTCTCGCCTGTCAATCTTTAAAGGCGTATATCTCAAAAGTAGGTGGAGCTATCAAAAAGTTGAAACTGCCAAAATAGAGCTCTAGGTGAGATCTACTGGATGAATATAAATTTTGTGCCAAAATTCTAGAAAACAAATTTCAGTGTCCAAAATCCGTTTTTTTCTTTGAAAGCTTCCCACACGCTTATATATAGTTAAACAATTTCGAATTTATTATGGTTATGTAGATCAAAAATAGGGCTACATTTTTATAACTAACAATTTTTTGATAGCTCCGCCCACTTTTGAGATGTGCGCCTCTGAAGTTCTCTCGCTTCTCTCTCTCTCTCCCGGCTGCGCGCGCTTCTTTAAAAGCGCATATCTCAAAAATGGGCGGAGCTATCAAAAAATTTTCAACAGCAATAATGTAGCTCTGTTTATAATCTACACGATGAATATAAATTTGGGACATTTGGGACAAGATGTGATACTAAGGGGGCAGGTCAAAGGTGATCCCATTTTTATCTTTAAAGACGCATATCTCAAAGCCCTGTTTAGCTATCAAAAAATTGTCAACTACAAAAATGTAGTCCAGTTCTTAGTTAACCTAATTATCATAATTATAAAGAATTTTAATCACCAGGTAGACCCTTACGTACCTTAATCGGATCCAAATCTATCACAACACTCGGAACTTTCGGGTATTTCTCTTGCAGAATCATATGTGCATTCGTGTCGAATGAGATTGCAACAAGACGGGATAAGGCGTTGGGAATGAATTCCAGATTACAAATGTGATTGAGAAATATGTCCAGGTTACTCGAGTCGTACTGAAAAAAGTTGAAATGGTTATGAAAACTCAAAAAAAAAATTTATATATATATATAACTCACAAAAATGATATACGGTGGTTTCTCCATAGTTTTCAGACTCTCTGAGAACTGCACAAAGTCATAATCGTTGTGAATATCTTCAAAGGATAGCTGAAATTATTTGCGGCCTAGAAAAAGTTGATGTAATTACTCACCTTTTTGGAGACTTGATTAACAGTCATGATGATATTTCGTTGACGGAATAGATGGGAGGATAACATGCTCTGAAATATAACGATTCTAGATTTGACGGTTTTTTTGGAATTGGAATTTTAAAATCTTTCGAAAAACTAGTCCTAGTACTATATTCTGACTTTTCAACATTTTTAAAAATTCTTTAATCGAGATGATCATCGGCACATGCATGCGTATGTACGGCTAGCATGCGAGAGAGATTTAGAGAATCGCAGATTCATTGCGTGTTTGGATTGCGTCAGGTAGCAGGAAAATTGATTTTTGGTGAAACATTTTCGTGGTGACAGAAGTCACTATACTTTCAAAATTCTGATTTTTCTACCTTTTCTAAGAACCTATCTTTAAAGGCGCATATCTCAATAACCTGCAGAGTTATAACAAAGTTGTCAACTACAAAAATAAAGATCTAGGTTTGGTCTATTTGAAAAATGTAAATATGGAACAATTGGAACATACCGTGACACCAAGGGGACATGTCAAAGTTAGGTGTTTCTTCACTACAGACAACCACTGGCAATCTTTGAATGCGTATATCTCAAAAGCGAGCAGAGCAGAGTTGCGCGGAATTCCGACTTCCGACTTCCGTCTTGAAAATTTTACTTCCGACTTTCGTTTTAGAAAAAATCACTTCCGCGCAACTCTGATGCAGAGCTATCAAAAAACTGTTAACTTCAAAAATCTAGCCCTGGTTTTGATCTACAGGAAAAATATGAATCTGGGACAGTTTGATCACAGAATGTTCCGATACGCTTTCTCAAACTACCGTCATTTCAGCTATAAATTCTACTCAGTACGTTACAGCAAAAAATGAAAATTTTCAAACCTACCTTTCCCCCAACTGGCTACACGGATTACTACTAGATTTCACTCTGGGCTCACTTGAGAATAGTCTAGGAGTGCTGTCTGATTGCAAATTTCACGCTGATTCCAAATCAGTCTTTAAGCGGAAGTGTCTGAGAATAGTTATTCACGTTTTCAGGAGAAAAAATCTCAAAAACTATGTAAAAAGAGTAAATTATGAAAATCCTGAAAATTCTCACTTTCTCACTTAATGCTTTTAAAAATGTGATTCACATAATTTTCCATTGCAAAAGCTAACCACAGATTTGGAATCAGCGTGAAATTTGCTATAAGATCTCCATTTTCATTTGTTAAAATGTAACTATTTCAACATACAAAGCTACAAACCCAGTACCAAATATTTTTTAAAAACTCACAAATGAAAAAGGTAGAATTGAAGCGACGAGAAAAATGAATAGCACAACAATAACAGAAAATGAGTATCTGTGTGAGTAGGTGTTGGGATGAAAACTATTCGATGGACCACTACTATATTTATCCATCAAAATAGAAGACATCCTCTCCTGGAAACGTCTTCTTTTTCCTCAGCTTCTTCTTTTTCAATTCCTTATTCTAAAAAAGTGAGAAAAAGAGATCCGACGTTTCGTAATCGACGGACACGGGGGGAGAGAAGAAGGCTAACAGCGAAGAGATTCAAATCTGAGATATCGGGAAGAAGCCGCTTCTCGTTCCCCTTCCGATGGGAAGAGAATTTCGAAGTATGGGAGTTACTAGAAGAGTAACTGGTTGGTACATACGAGATCACAATCTTTTTAGCTTTTTTCGAAACTTCCGGTTTTTTGCATGTTTTACAAAGGGTCAAAGGAAAGTTTTTATCTGATTGGACAGGAAATTTGGTTCGGTTTTTTAAGCGGCTTTAATGGCGTTTTGATGATTTTTAGAGTGATGCCCGAGTTTTGGTTTTCTAGGCCACCAGATGGAAAACTAGGCCATCACTCGGAGTTTGAAGCGTTCCAAGAGATTTTTTAAGAATTTAATGGGTTTTTAGGACACCAAATAGGTGAGAGACTAGCTTTTTCGAGTTTCGAAACCCAAAAATCGTGGAGAACTAGTTTTCTGCCATTTTTAGGACCGAAAACACGAAAATCAACCTGCTACAGTAATCGTTACAAAAAACAAAAGATATTAGCGAGGGGGAGGAATCGAACCCCCGATATGTTTTTGTTGGTCTGCGTTGTTACCAGTTGAGCTATCTGGGGGTAACGTGGCGCCGCACACAGGAGATAGTGACAAAGGTGCGCCCAGACCCGGCAAGCGGTGGAAGCTACCACATTTATCACAACCTTAACAAAGGCACCCCGCTTCTGCACTCATGGCTCAACTGGTAGAAATTCTGCTCAGAAAACTTGCGACCAGGGTTGGATTCCTTACCTTGCAAATATTTTTTGCTTTTTGTATACAGTATTTCAGTGTGAATTGTTTATGGTTTAAGTGGTTCTAAGCCTCCTCAAGCATTTTGACTTTCAAAAATTGTGTCTGTTCGGATATCCACTGTTTAGTCTAGTATGTTTCACACCTTGCGATTTTTAATCGTCTATGACAGAGAAGATAAAAATCTTTCAAGGACTACAGAACCTTTCAGACACCGCCCGTCTTTTCTATTTCACTGAAACAAAAGTTTTCATTTTTCAGTCTACAAACATCAGACGTCGATGACGAAGGAGAAAAATGATTTATCTGAGAATTCGATCGCTCTGCGCCAGAGAAAAAACTTGTTTCGATTGTTTCGTTGGAAAAAATAAGATATATAGCAGACAGATTGAGGGTGAATGGAATAAATTATGTATTCGTTCTTATATTTGGGTGAAAATACAAAATCTACACCCGTGAGACCAGAAAAATGAATTGAAAGACCTAGAAAATGGAATAAATTAAAGGAAAATTGTTAGATGGATAGCCACAACTCGTCGTGCTGATTCTCCTGATCCGATTGGCACATTCCATCGACATTGACGAATGGTGGGCAACATTGTGGAGCATCGCAAGAGGATATTGCTACGTCGTTTCTGAAATTATTAGATTGAAGTGAATAAAAATGTAGTGAAAAAAAACCAAACTTTGACATGTCCCCTTGGTGTCACATTTTATCCCAACTGTCCCAAATTTATATTTTTCTTGTAGATCAAATCTAGATCTCCAATTTTGTAGTTGACAACTTTTTGATAGCTCTTCACGCTTTTGAGATATGCGCTTTTGAAGTTATGCCTCTGGGAGGAGAGACGCAGAGAAACGAGAGCGGCTGACTGTCTGTGTCTCGCCCTCTCGCCACCACAGGTACCTTTCTTTAAAAGCGCATATCTCAAAAGCGTGAAGAGCTGTCAAAAAGTTGTCAACTACAAAAATGTAGCCCTGGATTCGATCTATCAGAAAAATATAAATATGAATAGAAAAACTTGGAATATAGCAATGTATCACCCCTTCAAAGTTGCACTTAATTTTATTTTTATTTTTCTGATTATCTATATTTCCCAATCTACTCACTTCGTACAAACTTTTCCGTTGCACAACCGATTATTTGACAACAACTTTGCACAATGCTTATCCACCGGACACGCCTTCAGATTGCAGGTTCCGAACTCTTGCCGGCGTCCCCTGCAAACGATTTTTAAGTTTCAAAAATCGATTTTTATTGAAATAAAGCACTCACTCGCACTTCTTCGATCTGCACGATCTGACACGACTCCGGATTCCGCAACCACCACAAGTTCTGGAGCACATTGACCACTCACCCCAGTCAGCCCACACATTTGGGGTGTCCACGGTGACGGGCGCCACTGGAAAATTGGATAATAAAATAGAAAACAAATTTTGAGTGAGTGGGGATTGAACCCTGGATGGTGGATTGGTAGTCGAGAATGTTTCCGGGTGGGCTCTCAGCGAGGGCGCACTGGCAGCACCCTTATAACAACCCTCGCAGCTGCGCCGCTTTTCGCCCTCCATAGCTCAACTGGTAACATCGCTGACTAGTAAAAATTTATCCGGGGTTCGATTCCTACTCCTCGCTATTGTTTTTTGCATTCTTTAATAAGAATTTTCAACCTAACCGCTTACTTGTAGTAGTAATAATAGTGGGTGCAATCGTAGTCCTTGGCTCAGAATCCGTTGCTCTCACTTGAATTTTGAACCCGATATCCGTAGATAACTGAGAACGGAATATGACGATAGCCGTATCGATTTGAGACACAAAACTGATCTCCGGTTTGTCGTAACAACAGAATCTGAATCCAGTATTCCTCAAGTCATCTGAAATCTTGAGCTCCACAAAATCCACACATGTCGAGGTGCACAAAAACGAGAAGTCCTCAATGAACTCGATCTCCACACGTTTTCCTTTCGGCGCCTTCATCAACCACGAGCATTTTTGATCTGCCTCGTATCCTGGATCAGGGTAATTGGGGGATTCGATGGTCTTCCAGTCATCGGAAAGTTCTAGAATTCCTCCGCACTCGGCGTTTTTTGAGTCTTCATTCTTCTCACACTTGTCACCTCCCAAACCGTCTGGACATAAGCATTCGGCGCATTTGGATGGTCTCATATAGCCTCCGTTTTCACATTTCGTTTTTTCAGCTTTGCATTCATCTGGAATCGAAATATTAAACTGAAGTTTATAATTTTCTGGTAGATCAAGTCAAGGGCTACATTTTTGTAGTTGACATCTTTCTGATAGCTCTACCCACTTTTGAGTTATGTGCCTTTAAAGTTATATCACTTCTCTGCGTTTCTCACCCATCTGACTATAAGGGCATCTTTAAAGGCGCATATCTCAAAAGTGGGCGGAGCTATCAAAAAGTTGTCAACTACAAAAATATAGCCCTTGACTTATTCTACATAATTACCACAAATCTTTATTATTTCCAAAACCCACCTTTACAATAAGCGGTGTTGATAGTCGCCACATCATAAAACGACAACTTTTCTCTCTGTCCAATCGTCTGTTGAAACAGCGAGTCCCGAGTCACTACTGTCTTACTCTTCTGATCTACACTGAATGCGGTGCTACCGTAATGCATAACCGATCCCAAGTCATATGGTATTCCGAGAGTGTCAATTTCATCGTCACGTTGGAGGAAGTCAGAGATGTAAGAGGGTAGGATGAAGTCTCGTTCGATCTGAAAGAAAAACAACAATATAGTCATTTTTAGAGTTTGAAAATCTGTCTAACATTGAGAGTGTGCGACTCTCTTGAAACTCAATAGTATAAGCTGAAAAATATACCAAAATGTAGATTTCAATGAGTTCTATGACCGTGAGCTACTACGGGTTGGATAACAAACCCTTAGTGTGTCGCGGGCCGGAATGTAAGTATTATTTATTTTTAATCGTTTTCGCAATTTTTAACGCTTTATTTTAGTACTAACGATTTGTCATCCGAATCGTCTACGACTTATTATTGATTTACAAAATTGATATTACATAGTTTTTTTTTCTTCGGTATTTTGAGTCCGTATGAGAAACCGTCTACCACTCGTCAAATAATCTTATACATCAGATAAAAACAATTCTAAATAATCCTTATAAATTTTACTGAAAACATAACTTTTCTTATCAGAACCTGGAAAATTCGAGTTGGAAGCGCCCGATTTTTAATCTAAAGGTAAAGTAGAGAATCTTTACAGTTGGACGCTAGACGGTTTTATAATGATACAGGAAAAAGGTTTAAAATTTTCAAAACATCTGATCCCGACCTCGTTTTGGCATCTAGACACTTCAAAAACGGCATACATCAAATGGTATAAGAAACTCAGTTTTTGAATCAAAATTTTAGAAATTTTACCTTTAAATGCTCAAAACTTATATTTTCTTAAAATATGGTAAAGTCAGTTATTCTAACTTTAGACAGTTTGCATGTTTGGCGTACACTGCAAAATGTGTTAAAAATGGGGAAACCCTGGCATCTAGGCATTCAAATGCCGCCGATTTGGCATCCGACCCGTAGTAGGTCATAGACTTAGAACTCGTCGAGATCTACATTTTCGTATATTTTTCAGCTCATAATATTGCGTTTCAGAGAGTTACGCGGCATATAAACTTCCGATAACCCTTAAATCAAGAAAAAAACAAGTCCCCCCCTTCTCACCGTGACATAACCCAACGCATCGGGTCGACTTTGTTCGTGCCAAAGTCCAAGTGCGTGTCCGATTTCGTGTTCAATGACGCCCATCTGTCAAAAAAGGAAAGTGTTAAAAAAATTACGTCGCCTTCTTCAAAAAAGAAGAAAAAACTTGCTTTCACACAACTTTCTCCGATCGAAATACCCTGTCTCCCTCCGTTCCGTCCGATCATTGAGTAACATCTGCAAGCGTGGGGCCTAGATTTCCGAAAAAAAGTTAGGCCACCTACCCTTGTCCACTGAAAAACTCTATATAGTCGCCATCCGGTGCATCCGACACGTTTTCAAAAGTGATACACGTAGAATCCTCCCAGAATCGAATAGCGGCAATGATTTGGCTGATGGTGTAGAAATCTGTGATGGCCTAGATTTCGTGGCCTAGAAAACCTTCCCCCATACCTATACTCTCATGGAATCTGTACTTGATCGGAAGAGTTTTCCACATTGCAGTTTTATCGGAGACAAAGGATCTGCAAGTGCGCTCTAATGCAATAAAAAAGCTGATAAAATAACAAAAAACAGAAGGAACTTCGACATGTCCCCTTAGTGTCACGTTATGTCCCAAGTGTCCCAAAATTATATTTTTCTGGTAGATCAAGTCAATGGCTACATTTTTGCTGTTCACATCTTTTTGATAGCTCCACCCACTTTTGAGTTATGCGCCTTTAAAGTTAGGTACCGGAGAGAAGCGACGCAGAGAAACGAGAGCGGCTGACTTTCTGCGTCTCCTTCCCTCTCTCCTGTAGTGGGTGCCTAACTTCAAACGCCTATATCTCAAAAGCGTGAATAGCTATCAAAAAGTTGTCAACTACAAAAATGTAGCTCCGGATCAGATCTACCAGAAAAATATAAATTTGGAACAGTTGGGACGTAACGTGACACCAAGGGGACATGTCACAGTTCACTCATTTTTTCCTCACCGTCTAAGTCTCTTTGTCTTATCTTTAGAGAGTGCTTTGAGAATATCCACAGCTTGCCGACGCGATAAGAAAATGTCCCCTAAATATCTAAATATGTAAATGCGCTCTAATGCCAACATACCTTCAAACAAAAACGGAGACACTTTTTTGTCGATTGTTCCCTGTTGAGTACTAATTGCGACTTCTTTCTTTGAATCTTCCACTGCCTAAAATTTAAAGAAAATAAGGAAATCAATTTATTAATTAATCAACTGATTACATCATGTCCAAACTCTCTGCCGGCGAAACTTCTGGAATGTGCCAACTTTTTCATTTTGAGCAGCAGCTCTTCCACGGTCTCCAGTTGTTTCTCTTCCACGTTGAAGTGCTCCTGAAATTATTTTTTACATCTATTCACTGCAAACTAGAAAAAATCTTATTCTGGCTCTTACTTTTCAAATTTGAAGTGAAAAAAAAATCAAACTTTGACATGTCCCCTTAGTTTCACATTTTGTCCCCACTGTCCCAAATTTATATTTTTCTGGTAGATCAAAACCAGGGGTACATTTTGGTAGTTGACAACTTTTTGATAGCTATTCACGCTTTTGAGATATACGTCGTTAAAGTTAGGCGCCGGATAGGTAGATGAAAGGGGACGCAGAGAAACGAGAGCGACTGACAGTCAGGTACCTAACTTTAAAGATGCATATCTCAAAAGTGGGCGGTGCTATCAAAAAGTTGTCAACTACAAAAATGTAGCCCTGTTTTTGATCTACCAGAAAAGTATAAATTTGAAACAGTGGGGACATAAAGTAATAAAAAGGGGACATGGCAATGTTGGGCGATTTTTTTGCTCCAAATGCGAATATCTCAAAGGCCTGCAGAGTTATTAATAAGGTTTAACTTCTACAAAGAAGATATTGAAGTTATCTACCTGAAAACTTCTTAAAAAGTTGCCAAATGAAAGTCTGAATTTAAAAATCCAACAATTTTTCCCTTACCTTAAACTCATTTGCCACCAAATACGCTGGATCCTGAGTACAAATCGATACAAAGAAAACATTGAATAGTATTAGTAGACAGAAACGCATGATTTAGAAGATATGAAGCAATGAATAGTAGTTCTTCGATTGTGAACGAATGGCAGAGAGAAAGAGATAAACGATGATATCTTTTTTTGGCTAAAGAGAATGATGGGAAAGTGAAAGTTATTCATCGTCAAGTTGATAAGAGAGAACAAGTGTGTGTGTGTGACAAAAAGGACACCTTTCGAATAGTTTACACTGGAAAAGAAATCGGTTATGCATTCATCAGACGCACTTCCGGGTCAACCTGCAAATGTTTAGTTTATTGATTTAATAATAAAGGCTTAGAATAAAAAAAAATTACAAAACATCTAAGGATTTGCGCCTGGCTGCCTAGGTTTCAGTTTCAGTCCTAGTCTTTCAATGGAGTTCCATAGGTTGTACTGACTAGGGAAGGTCATGCAATCAGTTTGGAGTTACGGGACGTGATTTATATCATTGAAAAGCTGAGAAAACGCTGATTCCAAATATATACTCAATATTTGCCCTCGAGGTCTGGTATTCAAGAAAAATAAAGTCAAAAAAATGTTTGCAATTTTCAAATCTCTGTAACTATTGGGGAACATAACCAAATTTTGGGATTTTTGAACATTTAGAGATTCTCTCCAATCGTATAGGACTTGTCCTGTAATTCCATGACTTTTTCTAGCGAGAACGTATTTCAATATGTGTTGCAACTTTGTACCAGAACACACATAACCATACCAAAAACTGTGAGAAAAATGCAACATTTATTGAATCAAATTAACATAAAATCATTCTTATTCCAAGTAGACATGAATATTGATGTCAATGGGATTCTGTGGCTCCATTCTTGAAGGATGACTGTCCTCACTATTATTTAATTTCATTGGTGGGAAAGTTTCTGCGTGGATAGTTTCCGTGCTGTAACCAGTCGTCGTCGGAGCCATAGTGGTCCAATCAGGTGCTCCTGTCGTCGTCGTTGATGACACAGTCGTCAAGGCAGGTGCGTCTGATGAGACAGTCGTGAATTCGGCGATCGGAGCTTCAGTAGTCACTGCAGTCGTCAGTCCAGGCGTAGTTGGGGGCGGAGCCACACAGACGCCGGTGGTCTCACAGATTGCTTCACGGTAGTACGAGACATCCACAAACTGGTAGTCAGGAGACCCCGGATGGCAATTGTGGTTTGCCGTCACAAAGATTCCAAGGATAGTGTGCCGCCCGTCTACTTCTGACACAGCGTTTCCACCGTAGTCTCCCTGAAGATTAGCAGTATAACATTGTCAATTTCTGGTATTTTGGATTTAAAGGGCTTAGGATTCTAGGTTTAGGCTCTTTGGTTTATGCACTTGGGTTTAAAGGACTTAGGCTTAGGATTTCAGGCTTGGACTCTTAGGCTTAGGCTCTGAGGCTTAGGATCCTAGGGTTACAGAACTTAGGTTTAGGATTCTGGGTTTAGTAGGCTCTTAGGATGAGGCACTTGGGCTTGAAAGACTTCAGGCCTTGGATCCTAGGCTAAGACACTCACTTTTAAAGGACTTCGGTTTAAAGGCTCTAAGGCTTATGCCCCAATTACAAAACTCTGCTATCCCCCGTCCCTCTAAACTATCTTACCGTGCACGAGCTTCGAGTCTCGTCAATTTTTCTGGCGCACACGTAGGGTTCACTGACGGTGGTACAGTTGGCTGGAGAGTACTGTACATCCTCAAATACCGCACTCGAATTGATACCGTACACCGAGACCTGTTCAGCTGCCAACCAACGATTAATTGAGTTTGAGAGGCATGCGGCTCCAACATTTTCGGTGAAAGTGATGTTTTCCTTCAGTTCCAATATCATAACTCTCGCGGAATCCAGTTGGTTACACCCTCGTGGAACAATGACTCTCGACACTAAATCTTGGAGTTCACAGTCTTCAAGCGCCTTGTAGTACTCAAAGTTGACTTGGAATCGACGATGGAGATCTCCTTCTGTGATAACCAAGTTTTCTCCCTCACAGGTACCATTGGTGTCCATCGATTCGAATCCGTAGACACTGAGAGAGTTGTTCACAAAACGGATGGAGTTGGTGGTAAGGATATGGGAAGGGGAGATGATGGTGGCTGGCATAACTGTGGTAGTCCGTTTGGCCACTCCGTTGATGGTCTTGTGCACTTTGGTATGGATTAGCGCGGCCCAAGGGAATCGGTCATCGGAGAGCTCTTCCTTCCTCAATCCACATGTCTTCTGAAGGTCTTCATTGGCATCCGGAGTGATTCTGGAGCATCCAACTATGCCGAGTAACAGTATGAAGAATAGGCGACGCATTTCTTCTAGGATGGGAGAAAGTATGAAATCTGGGGGAGCTGGGCGCATTTTATACATATTTTTGACACCTGATTTGCATAGAAATGAAGAAATGGAAGATGGTGAGTCACTTTGAGGGGGGGAGGGGTTTTATTGTTTTATGGTTTCTCAGAAATAGAGATCAATAGAATCAGTTTGTAGGAAAAAACCAGACGAAAATAAGGAAATGAGCAAAATATGACCGGTTACTATACTCCCCCACAAATAGGTTGCTAGTTCACTAATCACTGTTGCTCTCACTAGGGAGTGTTCCAGACGTAATTTGGCTTTTTAAATTGGCTCGTACCCTATAAAGTACTTCTCAACACGCTGATTTCGAATATGTGATCCAATTTTGCAGAACGCTTCACTGAACCGAGATATATCCATTTTAAGTCATTTTTAGAGCAAAAGTTGCATCTTTCAAGTGACTCAAAATCAATTTTAGACCCAATTTTTCCAATTCTTTTTATGTAATACGTGTAAATGTAGGTTGAAAAAGCACATTAGAAACGTTTTCTGATAAAAAAATTTGCAGAAAAAAAAGTTGTATCACTTTCATTTTTGACATTTGGACAGTTGTGATAAAACTTTTTTTGAAAATTGTATAAACCAGTAAACACTCTTAATGAGCTTTTTCAACCAACATTTACACGTATTACATAGAAAAATTGGAAAAATTGGGTCTAAAATTGATTTTGAGTCACTTTAGAAATGCAACTTTTGCCCTAAAAATGACTTAAAATGGATATATCTCGGTTCAGTGAAGCGTTCTGCAAAATTGGATCACATATTCGAAATCAGCGTGTTGAGAAGTACTTAATAGAATATGATCCAATTTAAAAGGCCAAGTTACGTCTGGAACACTCCCTAGTCAGTTGAGCTAGAGGCGGTGAGCCGCGACTCAGTCACCATAGCGCTCACCCAGTAATAGTTCTGACTTCTTTTCACCTCGTATATTTTTCTCGAGTCTTAACACTATTTTGAGCAAAAACTCTGATGTTTTGGCGGGATTTTCCACTCGCCAAGTGAATTTGTGGACCCGAAAATTGAAATGTTGAACGAAAAATGAAGATATTGCTGCTGAAAACTCGGAATTTTTAATTTGTATCAAAAAATATCGCGAATTTCGGCCCATTTTTAGTGGAATTACAGCTGTATTAGTGCGAATTTCCATTCCAATCGTCTGAAACAGGTATGGAATCGGGAAAATGAGACCTGGGAGCTGAAAAATTTGTTTTTATTGGAAAGTAGCATAGTTTTGGTGGAAAAACTCGGATTTTGATGCCTCAAGAGCTTTCGAACTCAATAAAACCCCGCCTTCTGATCTGAAAACCTGTTTTTGAGCTGAAAATTCCAAGTTCACTTAAAATATACTGAATTTTCCATCTGAAATCAATTATATCAATAACCTGTTAACTTTTTTGAGTCATGAGTTTTCTTATAGAGTTAATCACGCCCTTTCACATGCACCAAACGAATCTTTAATATTCTACGTGTCGACCAAATTACATCCCTTTTTTGTTCAATTAGACCATACTTCAAGTTGTTTATACCCATATTGTTTCGATAGAGGACGCACTTCTCAGTCATTTTGTGTGCAGTTTTTTTCTCAAACTTGACACACTTTTAGAGTAAATCACCATCTTTCAATTGCACCAAAAGGATTCTCTAGATCCAACCTATTGACTGAGATACAGCCTTTTTTGGTGAATCACATCATATTTAAAGTTGTTCATTCCCCAAATCGTTTCGGCAGAAGACACATAACTCAATAAATCAGTTATCGGGTTATCTTAAACTTCATATTCTTATAGAGTTAATCACGCCCTTTCACATGCACCAAACAAATTTTCAATATTCGACTTAACGACCGAGCTACGGCCCTTTTCCGGTTAATTAGACTATATGTAGGTGGGCCGATTCTCTGAAAAGTTACCTAATTGTATGATATATATAATGATATTTATCAAAAATCGACACCCGGACACCATAACAATTAAAAAACGACCTGTCTCTCTTTTTCTTCCAACAGAGCACACACCTATATAACATACGTATAGAAACATTTATGATATTGATTCTTATCAATTCGTCTCTCTCTCTCTCTTTTCTTTTCTTTTTTGCCTTCCCTTCCCACTATCAGTCCTGTCGTCCACCCTCTTCCAACATGCTACGTTTCCTATTTTTTTGTCTTGGAGTCACACATGCTCTTACTACCAAATCCTCGATTAATGATGATTCGCAGGTATGGGAAATTTGTGGAAATTGAGATTTAAGAAAAAAAAAAGAAAAAAAACTCGTTCACAGAATATATTTAAACGTAAAATATTGGCAATGTTTAACATATCGCCATGTTGTTGTATGGCTACAAATTTGTATTAATTGTGTAGATCGAAACTAGATCTTCATTTTTTGAGTTGATGATTTTTTGATAGCTCCGCCCACTTTTTAGATATGCGCCTTTAAGCACTGTAACTTGGCCAGTATACTTTGGTGAGTTCAACTTTGACAGCTCGTAAGACCGCCCAATTCAGTTCAATATTTTTGAATGTAGGCTAGTTTTGTACAACAACAACAGGGCTACATTTTTTTAGTTGACCACTTTTTGATAGCTCCGCCCACTTTCTAGATATGCGCTTTTAAAGCTCTCTTGTTTCTCTGCGTCTCTCCCCCTCTTTCTGCAAGCGCATCTTTAAAGGTGCATAGCTCAAAAGTGGGCGGAGCTATCAAAAGTCGTAAACTCCAAAAATGAAGGTCTTAAAGTGATCTCTCAGATAAATATAAAATTTGAACATTTTCAGCCAGATATAATAGCGTGACGGTGTCTCAAACTTACTTTTGTCAGAGAATCCCCTTAAATTCCAGTTGCCTTCCGTTAAAGGCGCATACCTCAAAAGTGGGCGGAGCTATCAAAAAATTGTTAACTAGAAGAATGTAGCCCCGGATTTGATCTATCAGAAAAATATAACTAATCAACTTAAAAATTACAAAAAGCGGTTCAGATCGGCCGTATCATGACATTCGAATCGGAATCTCAACTCTCCTGTTTCTACGAGCCCCTGGAAGTGGGAATGATATTGAATATTGGAATGAGGGTGAGTGTGTAAGTGCGCTCTAATCTCAATATTCTTTTTTATTTCCAGCCAACCTTCGACACAGTGTACCCAATGCAGTTCCGTGTGACGTCTCCGAGTGGAGATTTCTCCGATTGGGCGAGTGGCGATGGCGACGCCCATATGGAGCATAACACAACTGAAAACGGGGCGTACGAGATTTGTGTTTATACCAGGAGACCCATGAAAATCAATTTGTATCTGCAGTTTTATAGTCCGGAGAAGGTAATTGGGTCTCGCCACGACTTTAAAGGGGCAAACACTCGAAATTACTTAATTTCTCCAAAATTAGTCATGATTATACTCTTTCAAATCGTATTGACTCCCTGATTACGGATATCAAACCGAAAATTCGTGCTGGCTGAGTTTTGGTGGCCTAGAAACACCAAAAGTGGGAATACTAGGCCACCACTGGAAATTGACATTGATTTTGATGATTTTTGGCGGTTTTAAAGTCAAAAAATGCGATTTTCAGCAAAAGAACAAGAAAATCAGTTTTTGAACGTTTTTTTCAAGCTTTTTAGCTTATTTTCTCTATTTTCGAGTTTCCGCGCAAAAATTTAGTGTGGCCGAGTTTTGGTGGCCTAGAAACCCAAAAGTGGGATTTCTAGGCCAGTAGTGATATTAACCGTTTTCATACGGATTTTGAGTAAAATTTCCAATTTTTCCAGATGGAGCGTTCTCTGAAGTCTTTCTTCGACCACAATCAGATATCAAAGGATATTCAGAATTCGTTGATGGCATCCACTCATAGAATATACAAGATTTATTATCATTTGAAGTTTTATAATCAGGTTGGTCGAAAATTGGTGGCTTTTTTCAGTTTTGGAGTGTCCGAAGCCCTTTTTTTTGAAAAACGCAAAAATCATCTTTTTTAAAAAAGATATTTTAAGTTTTTATGGACAAAATCATATTTTTATGTCTTCCAGATGGTTGTCCGTGACGAAGCTCTCCAAATCCACAACTCGGAATTTATCCAGAACTACAATATTGTCTTCTGTGTTGTCGCTATCATAATCACCATCTCCCAGGTGTATTATGTGAGGAAATTGTTCAGAATCGACCCGAAACGGATCCAGTTTTAGACTAATTTTAAATTTTGGTAATAAATTTGATACATCTATGGCTGTCTTTAAACTTTCTCACGATTTACACAGTATCAACGGAAAAATACTAAACTTTGAGTCTTTGTAGCTCCGTTAAAAGGTAAAACATACATTTTAAATTATATTGACTGTGTAGATCAAAAATAGGACTACAATTTTGTAGTTGAAAACTTTTTGATAGCTTTGCAGGATATTGAGATATGCGCCTTTGAAGTTAGACACCTGGGAGGAAAGACGCAGAGAAGCGAGAGCGGCTGACTGTCTGCGTCTCTTCCTCTCCCCGTTGTGAGTGCCTATCTTTAAAGGCGCATATCTCAAAAGTGTGAATAGTTATCAAAAAACTTTCAAAAGCAAAAATGTAGCCCGATTTTAGATCTATCAAACAAATGTAAATTTGAAATTGTGGAGTGAAAGAGAAAAGGGTTACAGAGCTTCAAAAAGTGGTAAATGTTCGCAAAAAAGTTGGAATTTTTGGTCAAAATTACACCATTTTGTAGTTTTTTTTGTAATAACAGTGTATTAAGAAAAAAAAGAAATTTATCTCAAATACAATAAAATGGTTGGAGAAAAACGAGTGAGTGTGCATATACACCCACAGAAAAGAAGTCAATTCTTTAAAGGAAGGAAAAAGAGAGTGAAGATGTTGAAAAAAGGGGGGAAAACAGCGGAAAAATTTGGAAGTGTTGTTGCTGGGAGGGAGGAGGGAGGAGAGATAAGGATTTCAGTGGAGCGCACTTTCTGGATTCTGACTGAAAATTGTGAAAGTGCGCTCCACTGACAAGAGCAGAAATAAATACGTGTCGTAGTTCCAAAAAATAATAAAAAGCTGCCATAAAGAGAGAGAACTGTGACTAGGTGAGAGAGAGAGAAGGCAAAGCGTAGAGAGACCTTTCATGGGGGTGTGGAGAGAGAGAGAGAACTGAAAAAAGGGGCGGAGCTTACTTAAAATAAATAAGATTTGAAAAAGGAGGAGGAGGAGGAGTCAAAAATAAATAAGATGGGATCCTAATAGTTGTTGAGGGGGGCTATTATGTGATTGCATACTGTAAGCTCTCATAGATGCATATATATACCATATACTCGGGCGGGGTGGATAGGGAGAAGGGAAAAGAATCATGAAGATGCCGGACGGGGGGAAAGAAGCAAAGATACACACAGTTTTTTTTGGGGAAAACGGGGAAATTTGGAACGAATTTTTGCAAAATTAAAAAATTTAATTGCACTTGTTTCGTATCCAAAATTTCAAGAACACATCATTTTAAGACTATTTTAGTACAATCCGCATCCACGTAGATTGTTGGCGATAATCACGTCGGTGACGGCGTCGAACACGAATTGAATGTTGGTGGTGTCGGTGGCGCATGTCATGTGACAGTAGATTTCCTTGTTCGCCGACTTGTTCTTAGCTTCGAATTGCGCTTGGATGTAGGCGGACGCTTCGTGGTAGTCTTGTCTTCCTGTAACGAAAATTTTAAAGGTGGTTTCAGAAAATAAATTTAGGTCCTGGGAACCATCAAGGACAGCTTAAACGCCAATTTTTTTTTAAATAGAAAACTTGGTCACTGTAACTTTTTGTCACTGTAAAAATGTTATAGGTTTCTAGCAAAAAATTTTGATGGAACGAAACTCAAACTCGGTGTACTTGCTCGCCCGACACATATTATACCAAAATGTAGATCTCGGCGAGTTCTACTTCTGTAACCTAGGTCGGATGGATACTCGTTAATGCGTCGCGGGCGGTCCAGAATAAATTTTTGGAAATTTTTGCGTATATTTTTTTGTATATTTTTCATATTATAATTTTGGGTTTCAAGCTAAATACACGCCGACACGTTTCGTAACCGTTTTGCAGATAGTTTGGATTTATAAGTGTTATCATATATCAAATTCAACAGCGATTCCGAATCTGTCATTAGTTTTTGCAGCGGTAGTCGCTGAGAGAAGTTCTACATGTTTTTGTGAGCATTTTCAAAACTATCAAAATATACGTTTTTACATAAGTTTTTGCAGATTTTGACAAGTGAACGAGTACGGTGGTTCACTTAAGAATTTTTTTTAACTTTTTGAAAAAGTATGGGAAGAAGACATCGTATCTTGTTCCCCGGTAGACCGGCTAATGGGTAATATGGGATTGTTCTGTCTTAAATGTAAACCAGTTTGTAGAAAACTATGTGAAATGACAGTTTTGAAACTCCTGCTCCCTTTTCCACACAAACACAAAATCGTGAATAACTTTTCTCAGGGACTTTTGTTGCAAAAGTTGATTTCAGATTCGGAATCAGCGTGAAATTTGCTATAAGCTACTTCAGCCACGACTCAGAACTGGTGGCCTAGAATCTCAAATTCTGTGTCTCCTCGGCCTTACCTGAGTATTCTGGGAAACAGATCGTCAATGGGCTCTTCTTAATTTTCTCTTCAAACAAATCCTTCTTATTCAAAAATAGAATAATCGATGTATCGGTAAACCACTTATTGTTACAAATCGAATCGAACAGTTTTAACGATTCGTGCATTCGGTTCTGGAAAATTAATTAATTGGGCTAATTAAACGACACTCCGAAATTTCTACCGTCGTCTCATCCTCATGCAACACTTGATCGTACTCCGACATGGCAACACAGAAAATAATGGCGGTGACGTCTTCGAAACAGTGAATCCACTTCTTCCTTTCCGATCGTTGACCTCCGACGTCGAATAATCTGGAAAATGAGAATGGGGTTCAAATTATTCAAATTTAGACTATCTTTATCAAAAAAGACTTATTTCGACAAAAAATTTCAACATTTTTGCAAAAATTTACCACTTTTTAAAGCTTTGTAGCTTTGCCCACTTTTACTCGACACTTTCAATTTTACGTTTTTCTGATAGATCAAAAATCGGGCTACATTTTTGCAGTTGGAAGTTTTTTGATAGCTATTCACACTTTTGAGATACGGCGGCTTCAAGAGCGACGCCGCTGGAAGGGGAGAGACGGAGAGAAAGCAGCCGCTCTCGTTTCTCTGCGTCTCTCCTGCTCTCTTGCCCCGCTTTAGCTACTTTAACCGCGTGTATCTCAAAATCGTGAATAGCTATCAAAAAAATTTTAACTACAAAAATGTAGCCCTTGTTTTGATCTACACAACCAATAGACAATTGTAAAAATTGGCTGAAGTAGAAAAAAGTTACAAGGTGTCAAAGTTGACAATCTTTTTTTCAGAAAACATAATTTTTTCAACTTTTTCCTTTAAAATACTCACTTAAAGTTCAAATTCTTGAATGTGAAGTGCACTTCAACAATACCGGTCGTCTTGACACGAGTTCTGAGGATATCTTGCTCTGTTGGCTGGTATGAGGCCTCTCCTAATCGCTCCAAATCGTCAAGGAAACTGAAAAATGGAAGAGTTAGGGTTTCTAGTCCCCTGATTAAAAAAAAACGACTCACTATTTAGCAGAATCGTTCAATTGATATTCGTTGCTCCTCGAGAAGCAGTCCTGTACTCCTGCGTCACTCCACAGTCGTTTCATCGAACTCAGCAGCTCTTCTGAGAACGGTTCTGTATCTTCCATTCGTGCCACCACGTCCATCACTAATTTTGCGTCTACCTGCAAAAAATTGGGAAATTAAAAAAAATTTAATTTTGAGCCTAGAAATTTTTTTGGTCAAAATTTTGTTTGGACCATTGGGCATATCGGATCGGAAACATCCATAATGATATCTGTGTGTCCCAATGTCCACATTTCTTCTATTTTCACTATTTTCACACAATTCGAAATTTGACCTCCCTGAATTCCCAGTTCGGTCAATTCCCCCCAGTTCAAGCGTGTCATATTACCTAATGAGGTCAGTTTTCAGCTCAAAAACGACAAAAATAACTCAAATTCTGATTCGAAGCGTAAATACTTGCAAAATGTTCACGTCATACATGATTTCATTCAAAAATTTCAAAAATTTCAAAAAAAATTTTTTCCAATTTTATCCAAATTTTATATCCACATATCAGAAATTTTTCGCTGATTCCGAAAGTTGTATTTTTGTTGCCTAAAACTTTGATTGAAGGAAGTTACAGCGATTTTAAGTCCCGGCCAATCAGCGGTGTGGTGGTCGTGGCCGAGGTGGGATTTCTAGATTTCTAGTCCACGGCCGAGGTCGGAAAAATGCTTGCGAAAACTCGTAGAAAACGTTCTAAGCAGCGAAAAAGTATTGTTGGAATCAGAAAAACACGGGGAATCATTTGATATTGGTTTTGAAAAAAAAAGTGAAAAAAAAGTGAAAGGGGGCGTGGCTTATCGATTATACCTATTTTCTCACTAGAGCGCGTTTGCAAATCTCCCTCTCCCTAAAATCTTTTTGGAACATACAAAGTAGGTTCTCTTCTGCTCCTTTTTTCCGTCCCCTCAAGTTTTTTCCCCTTCTGCTCCAAGTCAGTTTCGACGAGCCCACGAGGGAATTGGAAATGGAGCACACTTGGAGCTCAAACCCGGCAGTGTTGGGGATGGAGAGGAAAAATGGGACAGAGAGAGAGAGAGAGGGATGAAAAAGGGAAACCAATGAATATATACAACAGATTACGGAATTCCTTTTTTCATTTTGCTGACGCGGACAAAAAAAAGTTAGTCAACTTTGACATCTTGTAACTTTTTACTATTATTGCCAATTCGTACAATCTTATATTGATTGTGTAGATCAAATCTAGTAATACATTTTTGTAGTTGGAAATTTTTTTATAGCTATTCACGATTTTGAGATTCAGAGGCTTCAAGAGCGGCTCCGTAAGAAGAGGAGAGACGCAGAGAAAGCAGGCGCTCTCGTTTCTCTGCGTCTCCCTGCTCTCAGCGATGTTGAGTAGCGCTGCGGAAACTTCTCTATCTCAAAAATGGGCGGAGCTATCAAAAAATTGTCAACTGCAAAAATGTAGCCCTTGATTTGATCTTCCAGAAAAAAGTAACTTTGAACAAGTGGTCTAACAGTGAAAAGTGTTACAGTGCATCAAAGTTAGCCGATTTCAACGGTTATTTTCCAAAAATTGAACATTTTCAGGTCTTTGTTATAACTTACCTCTCTTTCAGGGGAACCAAATGAAACGCCTAAATTGCTCATAGCTCGTAGAATAGCGACCAACGACTGAACTGTGTTACTGTAGACGACCGGTTTGTACTGTTTGTAGTCTTCTGCTGTGAATCCCGACTCGTGGATAATTCTGGAAGAAAATACATTTTGAATCGTAGTGGCCTAGAAATTCTTTGGTCACAATGCTATTTTTGACAATTTGCTACAAGTGGCCTAGAAAAAACCAAGGTCTTGTTTTTCTTAGGCTACCTGACCCACCAAATCTGATCCAATCCCACCAAAGTTTCCAAATATTGCAAAAATTACGAACAAGTAATCAAAAAAGAACCAATTTTAAGCGAAAATTTCTACTTTTTCACAAAAATTCGCCACTTTTAAAGCTTGGTAACTTTGCCCACTTTTACTCCACACAATCAATTTTACGTTTTTCTAATAGATCAAAAATAGAACTACATTTTTGTAGTTGAAGCTTTTTTGATAGCTCTTCACGTTTTTGAGATATAGTGGCTCAAACATTTAGGCGCGGAAGAGGAGAGACGCAGAGAAAGCAGCCGCTCTCGTTTCTCTGCGTCTCTCCGCTGTTCTCGGCGATGTTGGGAAAACCTCTCTATCTCAAAAGTGTGAATAGCTATCAGAAAACTTTCAACTGCAAAAAAGTAGCCCTTGATTTGATCTACCAGAAAAATATAATTTGGAATCTGTAGCTTAACAATGGAGAATGTTACAGTGTGTCAAAGTTGGCCATTTTTTCGAAAAAATTTCTGTTCAGGTAACTCACTTCATCTGTTTGACAATAGTAGATTTTCCAGATTCACCAGCACCGAGAAGCAGTAATTTAATGTCTTTGGCCGCCTGCATTCCATCCTCCTTCAAATTCTTCTCAATCATTCGAGATCTTTCGAGAGCGGCACGCTCTTCCTGTGACATTGTACAACCCATGGTTGCTGTGTGGTGTTCGGGCCGTTTAACCCTTCGATCTTATTCTTCTTCGCGGGCGGCGGGCGGGCGGGGGACGGTTCCTGGTCTTAACTTCGGGACACTTTTGAGAGTGATAGTGATTGTGTGTACACCTACTACCACCCCAGACACACTCTCTTCTAGTCGACTCCTCGTTGGGTTGGTGGGGGAAGAGCAAGGCTGAAAATGTGTGGGTAATTAGACGGTAATTAGTGGTTGTTAGTGCGGAAAACGCGAAAGAAATGACGAATTTCACGGGAAATGAATGATAATGAAAGAAAAAGGGAAATTTTGAGAAAAAAAATTTGGTGGCCTAGAAAAATTTTCTCGGCCATGACTAAAATTTTTCAAAAGGAAAAGTTGAAATTAGTGTTTTAGATTATTTTAACCTTGTTTTTGCGTTTTGAAAAAGTTAGGCCACCGAAGTGTTTTTTTTTTTGAAAATTTCGAATTTAATAAAATTTATGAGCTTCATCCTCTAAAAATTTCCCATTTTCAAACCAATCTATACAAAAAAAAGCTCGATGGCCTGGAATTCCGAATTTTCGGAAACCTAGGTCACATTATGCATAAGAGGCCTAGAAACCCAGCATTTGAAAAACTGGGCCACCAAAAAAAAGAAATTTTTTGAATTATTTTTTTCGAATTCGCAGGTAAATAGTCAAAAAGCAATGGAGCGGAAAAAAAGAAGATGACAAAAAAAAGGGGGACTGCTCTCCGTCATGGGGGGGACACAGAATATAGATGAGAAGGGGAAAAATATATGAGACACACAAATGTTTTGATGAATTCTCGAACGATTTTCTAGAACGATGGCTCCAGAAATTTTTTTCGACAAATTTTTCCTTAAGACAAAAAAACCTTAGGTCAAAGTTCCTGGGAAAACGATAATTTGCAGAAAAATGGGGAGGAGGGTAGCGGCGGAAAAAAAGAAAAAAGAAGAAGAATAAGTAGGACGTCTTCTTCTTCTTCTTCTTCTTCTTTTAAGACGTCGTTGGGCAAAAGAAGAAGAAGAAGAAAAGCGAGGGCGAAAAGAAGAGAGAAATGGAAAACGGAGAGTCCCCCTCTCTCTCTCTCTGAGAGCTCTGAGAGCACATAGCGGAGCAAGAAGAGAAGGAGGAAGGTCATGGGCATACATACACAGCGAATGGCAACTGGGAGGGGACTCAGAGAGAGAGACCTCATTCTAAGCGGCGGGAGCTCCAAGAAGAGCGTCGTCGGAGGGGTTTTGCGCGACGGCGCGTCGCGTGTCAATTCGAATTTTAAATCATGATGATCAGAACGACGACGGGACATAGAAGACGTTGTGCAACGGGGAAGAGAAGAAGACAAAAGTCAATTTGTTTCGGACGGGGGGCTTTAGGGAAGAAGGACGTTTCCAAACCAGGACATTTGGCAACTCTCCCTCTATTCCTTCACCACCAGGTATCGGGGCACCAAAAAGCAAAAATTCGAAAAAAAAAAACGGGCGGTGGCTTTGTTTCATATTTAATGCATAGAGACACCACCGATTTTTCTATTTTTCTCAAGAAGTGTTTGTATATGGAAATTGGGGACACACAGGTGGAGGTGAACACGACAAATACAAGAAAGGTGAAAGTTTTTTTGAAAAAGAGAAAAAAATCGATTCGAAATCTTTGGTGTCGTCGTCTTCGAGCAAAATGATGTGTCACACACACAAAAACATATGCAGCACACACAAATATATAACAGAAGGAATATATATATATATAGGAGGGAGGATGGAGAAGAGCATCTTGAGAGCATATGGAGAAGATTCTCTGTGATGTGTGACACTAGAGGATAGCGATAGGAAGTAGGGAAAAAGTTCCAAAAAAATTCAGGCCGCAACAAAACTCGAACCCCGGATCTTTTGCGCCAAGGTGGGGGACACACCCGCTTGCGCCAAACATGCGTCGGCGAGGAGTAAGCTAAGGGATGGTGATGAACCTAATCCTTCTACGCTCCCAGCGGAAGGAAGATTGAGTTGGCGGGAATTCGAAAATTTGAGAAAATAGAAAAAAAGATTGTATTTGTCATACAAAAAGAAGAAGACGCAAATTTTTCGAGAGAATCTATAATTGGCTACGCTTTAGTGGGGGCGAGGCGGCGGACTATACAGTCACAAGGAAAAAAGGGGCGGGGCCTAAGGGTGGGGAACTAAACCTAGGCCACCTCTGCGGAACCTAGGCCAGCCACCGGTTCCCTCAAAACCAAAAGAGATCAAATTTCGTGTTGAAGAGCCAAAGGTGTCTGGATATCGTATCTATTTACCCATCCCCCCTTCCGATACCATCCGCCTCCTCATTTCTTTTTTCTTCTTTTTTTTCGAACGATTTTTTCTGATCGAGCACGGGGATATTGATGATCAATGGCTCAAGTGGTGAAGAAATTCAATTAATATTGTTTACAGCTTGAAAATACAGAAAATATTAAAACTGCAGTGAAAAAAATTGAGAAAATTTTTCAATGTTTGGTTCAATCTCACTTGCCACATTTGTAGTCAAGAATGGAAAATTTTGTAACCAAATTGTAGATCAAATTCAGTTCTACACTTTTGTAGTTGACTACAAATCAATATCTTTGCAGGGTTTTGAGATATACGTCTTTAAAGAAGAGAGAGAGCCGGCACTGTGACAACCCGCTCATCTTTAAAGGCGCATATCACAAAAGTGGGCGGAGTTATTAAAATATTGTCCACTACAAAAATGTAGCCCTTAACTTGTTTAATAACATATATAACATTCGAAAAGCTGGGCATGTAAGTGGGAATGTTACAGAAGTTCGAAAATGGAGCGTCTCCCCCCTCTCCCTACGCGCGCATTGGAAAAAGGCTATCTTTAAAGGCGCATAACTCAAAAGTGGGTGGAGCTATCAAAAAGTTGTCAACTATAAAAATATAGAACTGGATTTGGACTACAAAATGTGCAAAATTCAAAAAAAATCAGAGAACTTGGAATACTGTAACAAGCTTTTGAAAAGCTGCGCCCTTTTTACTCTCGGCTGAATCTTTCTGCAGGGAAAGTTCTATTCGAAATACGTAAAAAGGGGGTAATAAGAGGAAAAAATGCTAAATTTCTCAAAAATTGTTGCATATTTTCCATCTAACAACTATTTTCCACATAAAATGAAAACGTAATTACATGTTAGGTCTCGGGGAGCCAGAGAGACCCCATAATTATAAAAAAGATACATAGAAGGTGCCTCAAAATCAATAGCTAATGATTCACCCCTTTTACCGCGCGTCATTCAAATTTAAACGGGGTTCAGTGGAGCGCGTTTACCACCAGAGGGAATGAGGGGACTGTCCGCCCCGGGGAAACATCAAAGTTCTGCGACTAATTATATGGGGGCCATCGAAATAGAAGGGGGACCATTATAGCCAATGGAAAATAAGGGGGGGGATAAGAAGGTAGAGTATGTCTGTGCTGTGTGTGTGCAGAGACAGACATCGTTGAGCCATTCATTTCGGTTCTTCGGACACAGCAGCGGCCCCCGAGAGAGAGAGAAAGAGAGAGAGAATTGAGGAGGGAGAGGGGGAATAGTGTGTAGAGTTGAGAGACGCAGAGACGAGTTGAGAGTGTTGTGTGTGAGGGGTGAGTGAGTGAGTGTGTGTATGCGCGCTCTTTGCCAATCGATGAGGCTCTCTCTCTAGGGGGGGCAACTCTCTCTGTCCGCCCAGCCAACGGCAGCAGCCAGCAAATAATGCCATAATTCTCGTGTCTGCGTCTCTTCTTGTGAGCTCTGAGAGCACTCACACTCACCAAGCATATAGCATGTTAACGTATCCTGCAGGCATATACACAAACACGTCTTCTTCTTCTCCCTTCTTCTTCTTCTTCGACTAACGGGGCGGACACCACCCCAAAGAGAGAGTCTTTTCTGAAAAAGGGGGGGACGTTCTCTCTCTTCTTAACGGTCCCCCCAACAATTATATAAATGACGGAGAGCTGAAGAATATAATGAGTGTGATGATGCGGTAAATAATTGGCGAGGCTCGAGACTTATTTATTTTTTTGAGTGAAAAGAAAAGGAAGTTGGTGTGGTGAGGGGCAGGAAAAAAGGGTTTTTTCAGGTATCGTTGGAATAAAAATCGCCGATCTTTGAAACAGTGCAGTGACTTTAATTCGAATTAAAAATTATTTTAATTATGACTCATTAAATAGACAAAATCACTATCTTTATTTTTGTACTTGACAACTTTTTGATAACTCCGCCCACTTTTGAGAGACACGCCTTTAAAGTTGGAAACTTAAAAAATTGGAGAAAACTGCAAATATCTGATTTTCACATCAAAATAACCGGAAAATTTCATTTCTGACGTTAAAAACTATTCAAAAACTAATTTTTTCATGTTGGAAACCACATTTTTTGGCAAAAAACAAGATTGCCCAAGAATTTGTTTGGTCAAGGTGCACATACCGTAAAAATTGTAAAAGAGGCGCCTATTCGCAGCGGTATATTTCGGTTCCTAAAATAAATATCTAAGAGCTGATAACTGACAAAATATAGCTTAATACTCATGAAATAGTTCTTTAATTGAAAAAATGTCATATCTTTAAAGACAACCGAGATAGGATGCTCTTAACTTTTGCTAGTCTTTTTCAGATGCTACGGTATTTGAAACAGTGCAGTTGCCTAAGTTCAAATCAAAGTTATGTACTTTATTTAATTCCATTTGATAGAACAAGTTTCGGTCTTTATTTTTGTAGTTGACACTTTTCTGATAGCTCCGCCCACTATGCGGCTTTGAAGATATCATAGTTCTGGACGTTCACTTTCTTCGAAGGCCTATATCTCAAAAGCGTGAAAGGCTGTCAAAAGGTTGTCAACTACAAAAATATTGAGCTGGATTTGTTCTACACAATGGATACAAACCCCGGGTAGCTAAACAACTACATCATAAAAAAAAAGGAAAAAATCAGGAAAAAAGATCTATTTTTTGTCGTCCAAAAATAAAACCCAAAAAAATAAAACGAAAGTTTGCATTCACTTCAAAATCAGAAAATAAATGATGATAAACAAGTAAAGTGATTGGAATTAGCATAATTTGAACTTTTAAAATTCCTGCTTTTTTTCCAAAAACCCCGAAAATCAGGAAAAAAACAGATTCTTGGCGGCAACTCTGGTCAAGACGCATTGTATAAAAAAATTGTCAACTACAGAAAAAATTGTTTTATTTGATTTACAAAAAGATATATTTTTTCAAAATAGTGCCTACTAAACCCATCAGCACAAAACTTACAAAACTGGTACAGCTCAAAATTTTAGTAAAAATTTCAGACGTGTCATTTCCAGTATTTTTCGCGTTTGGCATTTTTGGGCGCTCTGAAAATGTCTAATGGATTACAAACAACATTTTCCCCAGATATTATCAATGGAGCGCATTTTCATCCCCCCGAAAAACAACATATACGTGCAAACCAGAGAGTACTGAATTACAAATGCACTCTGTCCTCCAGGGGCCGCCCGTCTTAAAACCAATGCTACATTATTTATGATTAAATAATTGCCTCTATGAGTTCTTATACTACAATATATATAGAGAGAGTTGACATCACAAAAATAGAAATGCGAGAAGAAAAAAAAGAAGAAGAAGAGAGAGGGGACTCTTCTTCTCCTTTTTTGCTGCTAAATGAATCGAATTGCTTCTTTTTTATGGGGAAAAGAGAAAAGAAGAAGAAGAAGACAAGAGAATGTTACAAAAAAACAACAGTAGGGAATCTGAAAATTTTACTTTTTTCTGTTTTTTTTTTAGCTGGAAGGAGAGTCCACATTGAAAAGGTGGTACATTGCTATATTCAGAGATTCCCTGATTACAATTCTATTATTTTGGTAGGTCAAGAATAGGGCTACATTTTTCTAGTTGACAGTTTTGTGATAGCTCCACCCACTTTTGAGATATTCGCCTTTAAAGATAGCCTATTTCCAGATAGTGTGCGGGCAGAGAGAGAGGGGAGAGACGCTGAGAAGCGAGAGAACTTTAAAGAAGCATATCTCAAAAATGGGCGGGGCTTAACTGGAAAAAAGGAGTTTCTGATTTGAACTACAAGTTACATATACATTTTCTAAAATTTGATATAAGCCAAGAGGACGACGCATAAAGCAGAGAGCAGTAATTCCCTAGTTTCAGCTAACTATTTTAAAAGACGCATATTTCAAAAGTGGGCGGAGCTATCAGAAAGTTGTCAACTACAAAAATGGAGCCCTTCACTTGATCTACAAGAAAAATATAACTTTGACTAAACAAACCCTGCCACAATCTTTCAAAAACAACCATTTCTTTGAAAAGTTGAAAAATCCCAAAAAAATAGTCTATAACGCACCCAAAGTAAGTAGAAGTAAGACAAGATTTAATCTCAGAAAAGTGGATAAATTTAGGGATATCGTAGTCGAAAATAAGCGAAAAAAGTTCAAGGAAAAAAATGAAGAAAATGTAATCATAGAGAGTGGTTTTGAGCAGCCGAGGGGGGAAGAAATGGGATTTAATACATATACTGAGTGCGGATGGAAATTGGGAATATGGAAAACTGAAAAAAGTTTAGTCTATGGCGGGTTACTAGCACATGTACAAGTTTCTTGTGAGTTATTTAGCAATCTAACTCGAAAAACAGGTTTTCAGTTTTTCCGTCAATTTTAAAGGTTTCTAAAAGGTGTCTAAGGTTTTTGGCACATGGCAGTAATAAAACTCAGTTTGATACACATAAATTCACAAAACCTCCAATCTTTTTCTGACGTTTTACTGAATCTTTAGGGTTTCAACCGTTTTACTTGTTTTTTTACGTTACCGATTCAAAAATTGATACTTACAATCATTTTTGAAGGATTTCAGACATTGTGGAATGTTTTGAGCGGATTTCACCGGCTGTAAAAGATTCTCGAGATTTTTTAAAGTAATTATGACATTTTTAGAAATATGACATTCTTAACGTTTCAAATATTCAAAAAACCACACTCACATACTTGAAATGCTTTAAAAGTTTTTAGAGGATTTTTTCTTATTTATAGGGTTAAAAAGCGTCAGAAACCTCAGAAAACTGTTAGAAATCTTAAAATTTTGTAAAAACTTTTAAAAGATCGAATTAAATTTATTCCGATTTATAAGAAAGAAGCGCATTTACATACTGAAAATGCAACAGCCATCCTCGTATCAGGGTAGGTCACACTGACATCATATGCGTGACATAATGATATTAGTAGATGGAGAGACCCTCCAAATAATCCAATTCCTCTTCTTGAATGGGAACACTAGGAACAGAAGGAAATAAAGAAAATCTCTGATGTGACCCATTATGCAAATCATAACGAAGAGAAATTCAAGAATACGAAGAAGACGTCCCCTCTTCTTCTCCTCTGACCCTTACTTCCGTATGAACTTCTCTCCGGAAGTATATACATATTGTTGAGGAAGGGGGAAAGTAGTAGATGGAGAAAGAGTAGGAGAGAAGTTTTATTAGTTTTAGGAAAAGAGAAGTTTTACTGGAAAATATAGGAAAAAAAGAAAGAATTAAAAATTACGGTTAAAAATACCGAACCTGGGTATCAATTACTGATCAGGAACTTGGCATCCTGGTACTGTTTATATAGAATTTCAAGTTTTTAGCTATTAAATTCTAGTTTTTTATTTTGAAAGTTGTGTTAAAAATTTTATAAGATAAAATGAACTACCTTGTAAGGGCCTAGAACGTTCCCGAGCTCAAGATTCAAAGTGAAATGAGTCAATGTCGTGGATATTGAACTAAATGCAAATTGCAGTTGCAAAAACTGTATGAAAATGTACAAACTTTGAAAAATAGAACATAAAAGCAGCAAATCATTATTCAATTTCAAAAAATAATCAGGTCTCTAGCGGAAGAACAGAAAAAGTGTGCAAACGACAGGCATATACGGCATTGTGTGTCTGGAAGGAGTTCTGGAAATGAAAATCTGAAATGCTGTCTAAGATATTGAAAAGCTCAGAAAGACTACATATAAGAGACCGCCTTCCAAATAACTGAAGCATTTCAATAACTATTCTGATCTCTAGAAAATTGTTGATCTAACTATAATCTTTTAGTGGGATCGTTTTCTTGACACATGGAGCATGTTTTGAATTTTCTGGCTAGAAGACAACTTTTACAGAAAATCCAAGCGACCATCTGATAGGAGAGTTATGTATGCTTTATTTGGTTTTCAGGAAACTTTCAGGAAACAGGAAACGGAGCTGAGCAATCTAATTTCATTAAGGGGCGCAATGAAAAACAGGTATCGGTCTACAGATTTGCATTTCCATTCTTGCAAACCGCGTCAAAACGGGCCGGTGCGCATCTCGCTTAAACCGCGATATTATGAGTTGAAAAATATACCAAAATGTAGATCTCGACGAGTTCGACATCAGTGACCTACTACGGGACAGATTACAAATTTTCAATGTATCGCGGGACGGGAAAATGTGCCAAAAAACGCTAAAGTGACCTAGCTGGTCCCACGGCACATTAACAATTAGTCATCTGGTTTGTAGTATATCAGAGATATAGAACTCGCTGAGATCTACATTTTGGTATATTTTTCAGCTCATAATATTGTGTTTTAAGGGAGTTACGCGGCGTAAGTTTTTTTTCTAATGAAAACACATCAAACCATAAAAAGAGCACGATTAAATCAAAGGACCGTGGCAAGTCTGAACAAAACAGCTAGATCGCAAAATTCTAAACCACCTGCGCTCTATATGGGTCTTGTTGGGTAGTAAAACCTTCTGAGAAACACGAAAAGAACCTAAAAGCCTTTGGATGAGTGGGCGCAAGAGAGAAGGGGGGCTCCCGAATGAATAATAGAGAGGCTAGGAGAGAGGGTCCGCCTAAAAAGGTGGAGAGAGAGAGAGAGAGATGTAACATTGTTTGGTTCTTCTTCTTCTCTTTTTTCCTTCTTTTCCTTGTGCACTTTGTTGTTACTGCCGTCCTCCAGAAGTACCCGAGAGTCCATTACAACGAGAGAGCCGCCCGTTTGTTTCAAAAAGGAATGAAACACGTCAATAGGGGGGCTCTGAGGGAAAGGAGCGGTCGAAATAAGTGCTAATTGGATGAGGAGGAGAAGAAGAAAATGGACGGAAATGGAAACAAATTGAAATTTGACGACGTTGACGATCGGACGATGATGATGATGAATGAGGAGAGAAAGAAAGCTGATGGATGGATTAGCAACGTCGTGATTGTCGGTCTTGCAGCCAACGTTTGGAAGAGAATGCGGGAAATGAAGAATGATACAAAACAATTCAAGGGGACGTTTTCTGGGTTGACCTATTGTGCAAGTACGTCAAAATGCCGATTGAAAATGAAGCATAGCTAACTGAGTACGCGTTCCACAGACTCAAGAGTGAACTAGAGATCCGGGTAGCTATTAAAACGAGAATCACACAAATAAAGCAAAGATAAACGATAGGCAGCAAGATAAAATCACTATAAATTATGCCAAATTTTAATATTGAAAATTTTAAAGCATGCACGCGCGATAACAACCAAAAGTAGATTTTCGAAGAATAACTACTTCATTCCACCGCCGAATTGCTGTAAATGCACTAAAACAATCAATAAACTATGAAACCGGTAAAACAAGCCAAGAAGAGGTAATAATCACTAACGGGAATAACGCATACCAAAATGCGCGCGTGTACGTAGATCAACGCGGCAACACAGTGACATACAGAGGTAAGTCTAGAAACCCGCCGCCAATCGTACTACTGCAGTAATTATTATTTAAGCTGCGCATCCTTAAGGATAACTGACAGTCAATACTCAGCGAATTTCAAAAAGATTTACCCTTGTTCACGATACCGTAGAGTGTTGACCGTCTATGTTATATTTATATTTTTCTGGTAAACCAAACTTAAGGTTTTTTTTGTAGTTGACAATTTTTAGTAGCTTTGGAAATATGCGCCTTCAAATTATACACATACCTTGTTTCAGGTTGATTACGTATTCAGACACTAAAGAATACCTGAAACTGAAACTAAAACTTTTGAATTATGAAAAAAAGGAGAATAAAAAACCCAAGACACCTGAAACTTGAAAATCCCATGACAACGACGTGTACACGTTTGAACAGGTGGAATCTATTGATTTTCGATATTTCTTTAGTGTCCGCTTATTAACATTTATTACCTTGAGAAATAAGGAATAAGGAATTTACGACAATTTGAGACGGGCGGGATGCACGTTTTCACAATTTGATGCTCAAGGAGAACATTCAACGGTCTATAAAATTGTGTACTCTTTTTTTTGGCAAGCCGGGGGCTGACCCGAATTAGAAGAATAGAACTGCCCAAAATGGAACCAATACGTGTCTCAACTGTTTCAAACGTCTGTAACCGAGCATTCAGTTGTCTGAATAGATAATAATAATTATTTTTTGGTAGATCTTGAAAAGCGCTACATTTTTGTAGATGAAAGTTTTTTGATACCTCCGCTCACTTTTGAGATATGCGCCTTTAAAGTTCAGCACCTGGGAGGAGAGACGCAGAGAAACGAGAGCGGCTGAATGTCTGCGTCTCTCGCCACTCCTTCTCTCTTGCCACCACTGGTATCTATCTTTAAAGGCGCATACCTCAAAAATATTAATCAAGAATTTTAATATCAGCGTGTAACACTTTTTTAACTTTGAAGAAAAAACATTTAACATTAAAAATTGAACATAATTTTTTCCGTGACATGCCAAGTTTAATCAAAACAACAAATGTTTTTCCTGAAATCAATTGTTCCCATTTTTCCTTATAATTATTCAAAAAAATGCCTCGAAAACATATAAAAAAGGAAAAATTGACAAGAAGCCAGCTGCCACCAATAGTCGATCCGGATTGGGACAAGTTTACGGTAAGTTTTGCTAACGCGCTTCACTGGAACCTGTGCGGTAAATCGCATATTGATAATTCCAGAAGCACTCGTTCCTGGTCCGCCGCTCCGACATCTCCAGTGGCTCACAGTGTATTTGGAGTGTAGAAAATCACGTTCTCATCGTCAAATGGGTTCCCACTTCAGTCATCGGACAGTTTCAGATCACTAATCGGGTAAGTGCGCTCTGTTGGACAAGTTTTCATAGATCAAATGTTTAGTATAACCTGTGGAATTCGACTGAAACTCAACGATACACTCATTTGGAAGTGGCGGATGCGGAGGTGAAGGAGTCAAGGGAAACTGGAAAAATTGACCTGGATCCGCATTTTATTGGAAGCGTTTTCCGATCTAAATAAATGTTTGCTGTATTTAAAAAAATAGGTTGTGTAGATCAAGACAAGGACTACATTTTTCAGTTGAAAGTTTTTTGATATCTCAGCAGGGTTTTGAGATACACGCGGTTAAAGATGGGTAGCTAGAGCGCGAGGAGCGCAAAGCGTGCTCTTTCGTTTCTCAAGAGAATGTCATGAAGTGTTTTAAGATATGGTTTGTGAAATATAAAACTTTGTGACATGGAAAAACCATGAATTTTAGGGGAGAGGACATTCTGAAAGAAGTATGAAAATTGAAAAGGAAAAAAGGGCGATAGAAGGACAATCGGATATTATATTGATTCTTATGGGTAATAATGGCCAAACACCTGCGTTGCGTGTCCGCGTAGCGTCAGACGTAGACGTCTGACGAGAATCGATAGATCTATTTGCATCTTCACCGTCACTTAGGTAATCTCTATTCTTTTTCTTCTAGAATGCCCTTCAAATTTTTTAAATTTCCTGTTCTAATTCAAGAGAAAATACTGAAATCATTGGATGAAGTAGATATTCTGTCATTATCCATCTGTTCAAAAAGAGCAAAATACGCTGCAATCCATACAAAAACTCGGGCGAAAACCGAAATTTCAAAATTATGGTTTACATTGTTTGAAGATAAGGTTTATTCTGCGAGGAATCCATTTAGAGGAGAAAAACTTAAACCATTTATCAAAATAGAGGAGAACTCAAAGAAGTGTGTGGAGGGAAAATCTACCGAATGGAGTATAGACGAGAATTTCAAGTTCACTGCGAGGTGAGTGTTCGCCATTCTGTGGTACTGATTAGGGAAGGTCATGGAGTTATGGTACGTGACCTATATCATTGGAAAGCTGAAAAAACGCTGATTTCAAATGTATCTTTAGTTTTTGCCCTTGATGCCTAGTTTCTGAGAAAAACAAGGTCGAAGTTCGGGAAGAAGCTATATTGTTAAAGAACCCCTCAACGGCAAATCACCTTTCTGACACACAATATATTACTTTGAAGGCGCATGTCTCAAAAGTGGGTGAAGCTGTCACAAAGTTGCCAACTACAAAAACTGTATGTTTGAAATTGTACACATTTTAGTAGTTGACAATTTTTTGTTAACTCCGCTCATTTTTGACAAGGGAAGTACACGACGGACCGAGTTAAACTTTTTCTATAAATTTGACCATTGATACTTTCGACCCTGCTGATTCCAAATCTGCAATAAAAAATCTGCTAAATGATCACGTAAACCAAGTTATGACCCGTCAAACTTTTCAATTTGTTCACGTTCTTAACCTTTTCACGTTTTCATCGACACTTGTACTGTAGAAGCGCAAGTTTGACGGGTCATAACTTGGTTTACGTGAGCATTTAGCAGATTTTTATTGCAGATTTGGAATCAGCAGGGTCGAAAGTACCAGGAGTCCAAATTTTAGAAAAAGTTCAACTCGGTCCGTCGTGTACTTCCCTTGTGAGATATGCGTCTTTTATGTTGAAAATTTGCGAAAATTGAAGAAATCTGCCTAAGTAGTCATTTTTGACGCCAAAATGTGTTTTTTTACGTCTAATCGGAAATTCCCCGGTTGAAAAAGGTTACGAAAGAAGTGGGGAATTTCCGAATTTTATCCGGAAGAATCGGAAACGGTTTTTTCAAAATTGAAAAACCGGTAAACATGAATACTGCTTTTTTTGGAACTTATTCTCGAATACCAGGCCTCTAGGGCAAAAACTGAATATTTGCTTGGAATCAGCGTTTTCTCAGCTTTCCAATGATACAGGCTACGTCCCATAATTTTGACATAATATATATTTCTATTATACCATAAACAAACTTGTTTCAGAATCAAAGCAAGAAAATCAAAATCTGGAAGAAAAAGCATTTTAATTCAAGTGGAGAAATTGGATAATAATCTAACGAAGGCATTGCAAGATCATCTCAATCAGTTATTCCGCCCTACACAACCGATTTCTCTGCTAGTGAATATCAACACACTTTTCGAGCGATTGCCAACTTTGACCAATGTGAAAGATTGTGGTTTAACAGGAGAGGGAGTCTTGACAGCAGAAGATTTAGATAGATTTCTTAGAATGTATCCGAATCTTAACAGTTTATCGATTGGACCAGAAATCACTGGAGATTTGACGGATACGTCGGAAATTCTCAAAGTCGAACGGGTTAATTTGAAAAATTCTGGAGAGTTTGGATTGAGTTTTTGAAAAAATTTCCCGGTAAACATATCAACTTGGAAAATTTAAACATAACACACTTGGATCTCCTTGAAATGATTAGAGGATGGATGGCAAATGAGGCGTTTCAAAATTTGGAGTCTATTGGAATTGTATTTCATCGTGATTTTGAAACGAGAATTGATTTATTAGTGGAATCATTGGAAACAGAGAGATTCGATCCAGCAATACGTCCACCACCGGTCTATCATCTTGATACAAAGTAAGATATTTTGATTTCAATACAATTACTAACTTTTTTTCAGAATAATCGATATTTATTCCAAAGAGATTTCTCTAGAATATCACGAATGCTACAATGTAGTGAGAACAAGTGATGGAAAGAGAGCATCTATTAACTTCCCGTGGTTCGGTGTCAATTTTTTGGTTTGGAATTGAAATACTTGTGTGTAACTATAACTTTGTTTTCTTTTGTAACTTTTGTAACATGATTTTTTGTGGAAAAAAGCTTATATGCATTCTATAAGTGTCTTTGAAAAAAGTTACAGGACTTGCAGTGAATATATCTTGTGGCTGATATTACATTATGTATTGTGCCGCTACTTTGAGCGTTTTTTTTTTAAATTTTGGCCCATTTGTAATGATAGAGGGGGATGCAGTTCAAGTTGCTTCAGAAATTCGGGATTACAACAGTTCCTAGCTTTTAAAAAAATTTATGATGCAAATTCGGTCTGTTTTCGGAAAAAATCGAAAAGTTTCAAATTTATTGTTTGAAGAATGAGATCATCACAAAATGTCAATACACTGTATGATTTTGAGAGAGAGAGAGAAGGAACACTAGAGGCAATTAAAAACTAATTAGAAATAATAATAAAAGTGACATGAAAAGGGAATTCTTTTACATTTTTTTAACATTTTCCAATAGCAATTGTAAATTGTTCAAGAGAATCGCTCCATTGACGGCATTCGAATAGATGGTAGGGATTGACGTGTGGCAAGCATTAGTTTACGCTGAAAACAGTATGTAGATCAAAACAAGATCTTTATTTTTGTAGTTGACAACTTTTTGATAGCTCCGCCCACTTTTGAGATATGCGTCTTTAAGCGAGCGCGGCGTCTCCCCCTTTACTTGCCGCATGCGTTTAAAGGCGCAGTATATCTCAAAAGCGTGAAGAGCTATCAAAAAGTTATCAACTGCAAAAATGTAGCACTATTCTTGATCTACTAGAAAAATATAAAGTCCGACTAAAAAACAAGTCGTGACATGCTTCCAAAGTCGGGTTTTTAAAAAACAAAAATCTATTATTGACCGAATTTTTATTCCTCAGTGGCCTAAATTTTTCATCTTTGATTTTCTAAGCCACCCCTTTTCCCTACCAACCTGTTCATGATGTCCGGCTTTAATCTTCTCGATGACAAACGCCACAATCAATGCCCACGCCTTCCGCACTGTTTCACTGCGGCACCTGCAAAATTGAAAAGTGAATTTTCTACCTGGTGGACTGGGGATCCGAAATTCGGCCACCAAATCTATATATTCAGATTCAGCGTGACGAGAGCTTTCGAATGAGTATAATCATGACTAGGTTTGCTTTCAATATGCGGCTTTAAATTGGGTTACTGTAGTTTTTGTGGTGCGACCCACTAGGATGTAAATTATAACTCACCTCCGATCCCCCCACTCGAGTGTGCAATCGATAATCGTCTCGGCTACAGTATTCCACAGTTTCCCCGTCAACTCTCCACGCAGCACCTTTGCATGAACCCTTCCGATTCTCATCAATTCATTTGTGACATTATCCAAATGGTCGAGATTCTCAACGACTTGATCGATCAACTCGGCTACCGCTTTGCAATGAGCTTTTATGAAATTGTCACGGTTTTGGAATTTCGGCGGCAGCTCCACTTGTTTCATTTGCTCTTTTACCTAGAAAAAACCCTTCGTAACCTAATTTTCCTCCTGCTGGCCTAGAAACCCAAAATTCGGTTATCAAACCTATACCACTAGATTCAACGTGACGAGAGCTTTCAGAAAAGTATAATCATGCCCGGATTTGCTTTCAAGTGGGTCCCTCCACGAAACTACGGTATACGGCTCCAAATTGGGTTACTGTAGTTTTCGTGGTGAGACCCAATTGAAAGCAGACCCAGGCATGATTATACTTTTCTGAAAGCTCTACTAACGCTGAATTCAATGGCATAGGTTTCGAGATCTAGTTTTGAGATTCCATGCCCTAACTCACCATTAAATTCTTAAAACACAGTCGATGATAAATACTTGCTCCGATGACTGTCGGTCCTTTCGTAGTGTACACTTGACGCCAGAGAGCACGTACCAAATGGATCTGGGCACATGTTAAGGGGATCAGAGTGGTTGTTGTGGTACGGCCACTCATCGATTGCACAAACTGGAAAAATGTGGAATTTTTGAAAAATTCTAGGATAGAAACCCAAATTTCGGCCATCAAACTGAAACCATTAGATTCAGCGTAAAAAAAGCTTTCAGAAAAGTGTTATCATGCCCAGGTTTACTTTCAATTGGGTCTCACCACGAAAACTACAGTAACCCAATTTAAAGGCGCATACCCTAGTTTCGTGGTAAGACCCAATTGAAAGCAAACCCGGGTATGATTATACTTTTCTGAAAGCTCTTTTTACGTTGAATCTAATGGTATAAGTTTAATGACCGAATTTTGGATTTCTAGTCCACCAGGTCTACTCGACTAACCTGAACATTGCTCTGTCGCCTCTGAGCAATCACATTCTGCCGTGCTTTCTCACTAGCCGATAGTCTCCTCGTGCTCACTGACACCTCATCGTCGAAACACAAAACTGGCTCAACTTCCGGTACCGTATTCATTTTGGGCGCCGAGTCCCAATCGATAACTGGCGGGGGAACAATGGAATTGGAAGTGGACGAAGACTCGCCGGATTCGAATGTCACTTTTCGTGGCTCTTGCGTCTCGAATGAGATTTGGACCTGAGGGAAAGCGGAGATTAAGCAAAAGGGGCGTGGCTTAGAAGGGGCGGAGCCTAATTTCTTACCTCTGGAATATCAAAGCGAAGTTGTTTTCGGACGGTTCGTGGTGTTGGGTTTGGTGTCGTTTTGCTGAAATATTAATGATTTCGAGTGAACTGATGACACGAATTCCAAGAAAAATACTAAATAAGTCATTTTCGAATTCCCCGAAACCGAAAATAACTGAAAAATATAAAGAGCCATAACCTGGTGGCCTAGAAACCCAAAACCCGGGTTTGCTTTCAATTGGTTCTCACCACGAAAACTACAGTAACCCAATTTAAAGGCGCATACCGTAGTTTCGTGGTGAGACCCAATTGAAAACAAACCTAGTCATGATTATACTTTTATGAAAGCTCTCGTCACGCTGAGTTTAATGATACAGGCTCTGTGGCCTAGTTCTCGGTTTCTAGGCCATAATGAGGAAAACTCGGCCACCAACTTTTTTTGTCTTTTATTTTCGAGTTTTGGTGATCGAAGTTTGGGTTTCAAGGCCACCAGAAGGAAAATTGGGTTTGATATCATTCTAGACGTCTAAAAGTGTTGAAAATTGAATATTTATGAGTCTAGCGATGAGATTTCTGAGCTTTTTAAAAATTCCATGATTCCACGAAACAGGATTTTTGGTTTTTTGAACTTTTTATCAATCAGTAAGGCGTAGCTGAAATTGCATGACCCATGATTTTCTAGGCCACCAGATGAAAAGTAAGGTCACAGGACTTTTGAAAAAGAACGTCATTGAACGTCATGGTACATTGAATTCTGAGATCGTCAAAAAATACTGATGCTATTTTATTTTTTTTTGCAACTGAGCCGTGCAATTTTGGGCTTCTGGACGTTCATTTTTTGGGGATACGTGAGAAAAAACATTTTCTAAAAGAGATAATCCACAAGATTAATCCGGGAAACTATTATTGGGGATTGCGAGATTATGATCATGAAGCCAAAAAAATCCGACATAAAAATTATTTTTAACATCCTAGAAACCAAAATTTCGGCCATATTCATAATCATTTGGACGAGACCTTTCAAATGAGTATAATCATGACTAGGTTTGTTTGCAATTGGGTCTCACCACAAAAACTACAGTAACCCAAATTAAAAGTGCATATCGTAGTGTCGTGGCGAGACCCAATTGAAAGCAAACCTAGTCATGATTATACTCTTCTGAAAGCTCTCGTCACGCTGAATTAGATGGTATAGGTTTGGTGGCCGAAGTTTGGGTTTCTAGGCCACCTCGAGCCATTAAGAGGAAAATGATCGATTTCCTCAAGTTTTGAGCTTTTTCAGTGGTTTTTGGTTTGAAAAACTTCAAATTTTTCAAAGAATAAGAAAACTTACGTAGACCTCTCCATGACCACTTCCAAATCGGGCGGTGCGACTGGAAACACTTCTGCAGAATTGGAATGCCGTAGAAATGATTCCCTCCTCGCATCCAACATCACTTTTATCTGCGGTTCCTCGAAAAAATTCTCAAAATCTGGATTCTTTTTGTTGGAATTGTTCGAGGAGGAGGTGATGCTTCCCGTGGAGTACGATTTTCGTTTCCCGTTTCGATAGACTGGAATTTTTCGGAATTTTTAATTTCGATTTTTGTGTTTCAGAGGAATATTGGAGTTTTTGGAAGTTTTCAACGTTAGATTCGGAATCTACGGAGTCGATTTGATCTACTTTGAATTTTTCAGAAGGTTTGGTGTGATTTTTCAAAAATTCGGTGTTTGCGTACTTTCTCAACTACAGTACCCCACGAAATTCAAAAAATTCACGAAAACTCTAGGAAAAAAGTTTCAAGACTGAAATTTTGCAAGGAATCTTATTTTAGATCTTGTTTTCGTTAAAATTAAATTTTAGTTTTTGAACAAAAAATTTGAAAAAAATGTTCCAAAATTTTTTTTAAGTTAACTCTTATTTTTCACCTATTATGTGTCAAATTCATATTCCTTGCAAAATTTTAGTCCGGACACCAATTTCAAGCCATTTTTCATAGATTTTCGCGATTTTCGGTGTTTGCGTACTTTCCCAACTACAGTACCCCCAAAAATTCAAAAAATTCCAAAAAATTCGTAGCGTTTCCAAAAAAAAAACGTTCCTGACCCAAATTTTACGGAGAATTCAAATTTTGCATTTATTTCACTTCGAAAAGTGTCCCCCACCTGCCAAATCATCGGGTTCTGTGTTATTCCTCCGAATGTTGGATGACCGCCACTTCCGGATTGTGTTCGTCTTTTTGTCAACTATCCATTCCCATATTTTTTGCATTATATTTTCTGAAAATCTGAGTATTCAAACATCAGGGAAACCAAAAAACCAAAAAACCAAAGAAACGTTAGACAGACATAAAAAAAATCGTGGAATTTTTAATTTTCCAAAAAAAATTTTCTCAGAATTTCAAGTAGATGGAAAACATCAGAAATCTCAAAAAAAAAAAGAAAAACTAAGAGATAGAAGTCATAAAACTACGCGTTCCATCATAACGGGGGGTCTCAACTGGTGTTCTACACAAGAAAACTCGGAAAAAAAGACAAACAAGTTGGTGGCCGACTTTCCCCACCTTGTGGCCTAGAAACCCAAAACTAGGCCACCAAGCCTATACCATTAAATTCAGCGTGACAAGAGCTTTCAGAAAAGTATAATCATGCCTGGGTCTGCTTTCAATTGGGTCTCACCACGAAAACTACAGTAACCCAATTTAAAGGCGCATACCGTAGTTTTGTGGAGACCCAAGTTGTTTCAAACACCGGAAAGATTATACTTTTCTGAAAGCTCTCGTCACGCTGAATCTAGTGGTATAGGTTTGATGACCGAATTTTGGGTTTCTAGGCCAGCAGGAGGAAAACTCGGTCAGAAAAATTAAAATGAGTGTAACTCAGCGAGTTTTGGAGATTTTTGAGTGATTATTTGACTAAGATATACAAATTTTTGTGACTATTTGAGAAAACAAGAACTATTTTATTTGTCCTTCAAAAGAAATATGAAAAGAAAAAAAGAAGTAAAAAAAAGAGTGACTATTTTTGTTAATACCTTCTCCCCTCCTCTCCCCCAGCAGCTCAAAACATCACTTGACGTGATTTTTTGTGACAGAATCTTCAAAAAGAAGAAGAGAAAAAGATAGAATCTCTAAAGTTCATGCACTCGAAAAAACTCTCGAATTCCTTTTTGTGATTGATGGGAGATCAGAAATCAGTTAGTAATTTTTTAAAAGAATTTTTTTGAAAAAATATTGGAATAATTTATTTGGAATCATAAATAAAATCTCTGAGGAAGAATTTAAGAATACCAGACAAATTGAGCCAAAAAGCTTTTTTTGAAAACTTCATAACCCAATTTCCCTCCTGGTGGCCTAAAAATCCAAATTTCGGCCATCAAACCTATATATTCGCGGGCATGATTATACTTTTTGAAAGCTCTTGTAACGCTGATTTCGAATATATAGGTTTGGTGGCCTAGTTTTGGTTTCTAGGGCCGCCAAGTCGGTCGAACAAGTTTTTGAGAGCTTTCAGTGATTTTGGGATCAAAGTGACCGTAAAAAGGGTAATTGTTGGATTAATAATAATTTAACCAATTTTAATTTTTTTCAAAATTCCGAAATTTCGGTAATTTGGAATGTTCAAGGAGAAAAATGAAAACTGATAAGGCGACTTGAGTCGTCATAATTTTTTCGAGTTTCAAGTATGTCCTAGGAGTCTAGAGTTGATCATCATAACCCTAAGAGTCTTAATCCTGAGCCTATGGTTTCTAGGCTTAAGATACTTTAGCCTGAGCCTGAAACCCTTAAGCCTAAGAGTGAAAGACAAAAATCCATAAGCCTAAGACCTTCAAATTTCAACTTGAGCTTTATAAGCCTAAGCCTAAAACCCTCAAGCCTAAGACTAAGAGCCTAACGTCCCAGTTTCAAAAATGTGGCCTAGAAAACCAAAAACCTCTACCTAGGCCACTGAGCCAAAAAATAAATAAAACTCTCGCGAAAAATAGATGAAAAGTGAATAAATCATCTCGGAAGAGAAGCTGCACACACACATATCAACACATATCTCTCTCGACAAGTGCAAAGAGAGAAATATCTTCTTCTTGTGGTCCCCCCTCTTCTGAGACACCCGGAGACACTGATCGTTAATCAATCGAGATGGTTGTTTACACCCCGTGAAACGGGCGGGCGGGGCGGTCGGGACACTTTTCACCGCAAATTGGCTCCACGTGGAATCATTTATTGAGATGGCCTAGAAATAGATCTCAAGCATAAATTTAATAAGCCTAAGCCTAATCTTAATAAGCCTAAGCCTAAGTGAGAGGGAGCTAGAAAGTGCGTAAAATAAGAAGTGAGGAATCGTTTTGAAGGATGTGTGCCCCCTATCACAGCTGTTTCTCTCTTCTAAGAGACGGGGGATCGATTGACAGTGGCTGAGGTTGAGAGAGATGGAACACAATATAGATCTCAGCAGAAGGTGATGACACCTGCAGAGATAGGTAGAGAGAGAGAAATGGAAACTTTGGCTCGAGGACGTTTGGAAACTAGAAATTTGGAAAATTTTGGTTTCGGAATGTCCAAATGGCAAAACTGCCAGATTTCTAAACTTCCAAACGTCTGGTAGCAGAAACCTCAATGGGACTTAAAAATGGGGTATCAAAAATACATTGGTTGTATAAATCGAATTAAGAGCAACAGTTTTATAGTTGACAATTTTTTGATGGCTATAAATCCTTAGGAGTTAAGAACGTCAAGAATACTAAGGCTCTGTGATCGAAACTTTGACGTTGTTTTTCTTGAATACCAGACCGAGGGCGAAAACTGAGTATATATTTGGAATCAGCATTTTCTCAGCATTCCAAAGATACAGGTAACTCCAAGGCGACGTTTCTTGAAGTCGCCTTAACATTCCAAACGTCTTTCCCCACCGAAATTTTGGAATTTTTGAAAAACTTAAATTGATTGAATTATTAAAAATTACCCGCTGATTTAAGATTATTTTAATTTAAAAAATCACTGATAAACCCTCAAACACTTAAAAGCTAAACTGTTCTGACCGGCGTAGTGGACTTGAAACCCAAAACTAGGCCGTCAAACTTATATATTCAGATTCAGCGTTAGAAGAGCTTTCAGAAAAGTATAATAATGCTCGGGTTTGCATTCAATTGGGTCTCACCACGAAAACTACAGTAATCCAATTCAAAGGCAAATATTGGAGTTTCGTGGTGAGACCCAAATTGCGTCAAACCTAAACATGATTATACTCATTCCAAAGTTCTCGTCACGGTGATTCTGAGCATATAGGTTTGATGACCGAAGTTGGGTTTCTAGGCCACCAGGAGGGAAACTAGGTCATGAAAGTTAACAAGATGAGTTTTAGGATGTTTTTCGAGATTTTTCGGTTTTTTGCGGGTTTCATTCATAACTTCAACAAAAAATGCAAAGCTAAATGTGTTCTACCTGAAGAACTCCACGAATCCAAAAAAAAAACATCCGGTTTGCAGGTTGCGAACCCCATCAATCCCCGGGAAACAAACAGATGTCTCATCTCATAACCCATCAAAAATTGGAGAGAGTAACAACACAAGAGGATTCAAAAGTCGAAGAGCACAGAGAAACAATTGAGTGGGGAGTACTAAAAAGAGACGAGTCTCGGATGACGTCATCGCAGGTGACTCTCTTCTACTCTTACTTTTGAATCTGACGGGGGGAGATGAAAGGAGAAACATTGAGGTGGTGGTGTGAAGTTACTAGAAGATATTTTAGTTAGAGCTATCTATCTCTCTTGAGTGATATAATTGATTGAGAAAAGAAAAAAAGAAAACAAAGATTGGTAAGGGAAAAGAATCGAACCTGGGTAGCGCGAGCAGCGTCGGGCGCCTTGGACCACTCGACCACAGGGGGCATCTGGCCGACAATGGTGAGAGGGCGTAGAGCTGGTTGGTGTTTTTGGGAGTTTGGCGGAGCTTATCTGGGTGCAATTTTTGAAAATTTTAAACAAAAAATCTTATTTATTTTTCTTTTTACTTTTACATTTAAATAAAATAACAGTAAAGCCTTGATTTGTATTGATATTAACGAAAAGGATTCATATTCAGTTTCCATTGAGCCGAAGTGCTCTAACGCTCTCCTCTCTCGATATGCTCTCGCTTCTCGAGTCGTTTCGCCCAATGACAGTCCAAATCGTACGGCTTATCATCAACCAGATAGAACTCTCCATTCGGCAACGGGCGGTTACAAGTGTTGCACGTGAAACAACGTGGATGCCAGTGACGATCCAGCGCCAGAAGACACGTGTCGACAAGCGTTTCCATGCATCCCGAGCACTTTGGATTGTATTTCTGGGCGAAGCATTGGACACAGTAGGCGTGGTTGTCGGCGGCCTGGAAAAAATGGAAAATTTTTACCTCAGAAAATCAGTGGGAATTGAAAATTCTGAGTTAAAACAAAACCCAAGCGCAATCTAAAAAACTAAAAAAGATAGAGAGAAGTGGTCAACTAGTAAAATAGTTTAAATAAAATTTGCTACATTTTGTTAGTTGACAACTTTTTGATAGCTCCGCCCACTTTTGAGATATGCGCCTTTAGTTGAGCGGCGCAGAAGTCTACAGGAGAGGCTAGGAGAGACGCAGAGAAGACAGACACTCTTGCTTCTCTGCGTCTTTTTACGTTTTATGTTGTTCAGCGTTGTCTTGTTAGCAAGTTTTACAAAAAATACAAAAATACGTTTTCTGATGAAAGTTCAAACTGTTCTCTACCACCTCTTTAACTTATGCCTCTTCCAACGTCTGTATATCACTAAATTTTGCAGATACATAAAAGTTGTCAACAAGAAAAACGATTTACGTAAAATTTGCTACATTTTGTTAGTTGATAACTTTTTGATATCTCTTATCGCTAGGGAGTTATGTGGCTTCAAAGTTTAACCGCGCCTTAGATACAAGGTGAGAGCGTGGAGAGACGCAGACACCGAGACGCTCTCGCTTCTCTGCGTCTCCTTCTCCATATCTTTTCTCCCTTCTTACCTGGAAAGTCTGCTTAATCGGACGTTTACACGACGAACAGCAGAAATGATCGGGGTGCCATAGGCGATTCATGGCGACCAACGCCTCACTTCCAATCGATTGATGACATTGTCCACATAGACGACGATCGATGCTTCTATCCATTTTTTTGAGAGAGAGAACGAAACAAAGAAGAGGAATACGTGGCTGAAACCAAGGATTCGCTTTTTATAGAGCAAAGATAAGGATCTGGCACGTGGATAGTTCACGGGGTTCTTTTTTGTTCCTTTTTTGGGCTGAATCCACGTGGAATACCTTCCGGGGGTCACGGGAATATTTAAAAATGTTATTTCATGAATTTTTTCAATCAGCAGAGCCTCTCTCTCATCGGGACCGCCCGAGAATTGGATAAGAAATCTGGATTAATCGAAACCGCCTAGTTTTGAACTTTGGTCGATTCCCGGGTTAGAACCGTTGAGATAAGAACAACGCTCCAACTTGAACTGACCATGAGAGATTTGTCTCAGAACCGTCCGTTTCATCACCCTCTAATACAGAACCATAAAGATTTTGAAAATCCTTGTTTTGTTCACAGTAACTAATGAGAATGTCCAACCACCTGTGGGCTCTCTTCATCCAGATAAACAGTACCCCACTTATTACGGAGCTTTTTCCTTCTACATATGTATTTAATTACTTCCTTGTTGAACCGCTCATTATTTGTTGCTCTTCCTTCCGACCTTCTACTTCTACCCACACTAATGAACGGTTACTCTTATTCCATTGCATACACACACTCCACTCCTACCTCCCTTTCGGCCCGCGTCTCATAATTCCCCCTTACTCGGTCAGATCAATTTGCATATTACTCATTTTTCTTATGTTTTCCTCCTGCAAATTCTCTTATTCAGCAAGAAAGTGTCACATGACAGGTCATGCGGATTTTCAGTTATCCTAGTTTTCTTAGAATCAGTTTTTTCTGTGCATAATGGATATAAGTCTGAGAATGAATTTACGCAAGTTTTGTTCAAATTTTAAAGCAAATCACGGGTAGGTTCGTAGTTTTCCAAATTCTCCCAGTTTCTCCGCAGAGACTTCATCAAGTTTTAATCGGTTTCGATGTTTACCCGTATCTATTTCAAGCAAGGATAACTCTAAAGATTTTTAATAATATAATTTTTCACGGTCACTGGCTTACTCTTGTCACGCTTACACTGCCTCTACTCCTTTTGCAACATTTTTCTAGCTTTTCAATGCTTTCGGGCTGGGCCAGGCATTGAAAATTTTGTCAACATTCGGCCCGAGCCTCTGGGCTTTGCTAAGCCCGGTCGAGCCTTGATATTTATGGTTTTATCATTACACATAACCTTTATGCTTACTTTGCCGCTTATAAACTTTGAGATAGCTCTACACACGTTTCAGAACAGGGTTGAGTGAAATTCCGGCCAAAAATTTTTATTCCGATTTCCGCCTTCCACTCAACACTTTTTGAGAAATGCTGGTTTCCCCACACTCGCCTGAAATATCAAACAATTATCTTTCAAGCCATATTTCTGAAAAGCCGGCAGATCTATCATAAAGTTGTAAATCATGGAAATGTACCCAAATTTAGAAGACACAGAAGATAGAAGTTCTCAATAAGCAACTATATCTCAACAAGCATATTTAAAAACCTAAAAACACCCATAAATTTTCCCAAACCATTAATCCTTGATGCCTATCTCTGCCTCTATCCCTCAAATCTCAAATTCCCCTCCTTCTGCCGAATGCTTCTTCTCATCAAAAATGTGTGTGGTAATGAGGTGTTGCTCTTTCTCACTCGCTCTCCTCAATTCCCTTGAATCTCATCAATTGCTCTCGCCCTCAATTCTCAAATCAAACATTACTTTTCTTTCTCTCTCTCTTCCTTTCTTTCTTTTCATATAAATAAAATGCCCTTACAACAATCCCGTCTTGCCTCTTCTCATTTTTCCTGGAGACATGTATCATGGGTTCTCCTTCCCCCTTCCCCCCTCATCTAACAATCCGACCCGGCCCAACCAACAAAATAAAATGAGAACCTTTTCTAAAGTCTCATTGTACACATTTCTGTTTCTGCAGCCTTCCAATTTAGTATTTTGCAGGTTTACTATTCCTTTTTGCTCATTTTTACGTCATTTTTGAAAGTTTTTGATTGAAAATTGTGGAAATTCTTGCCATCTGGCACGTGTTAGTCGATTTTTCAGTGTTTTAAACGGATTTTCATTGATACGATGGTTTTTGGCGTCGATTTAAAGGAGAGTTTCGGGAATTTGAAAATGGGTTTTAAAATGCATAGAAAACTAAGCAAATTCCTATGATAATACACAAAAACCTCATTAAAAGCGAATTTCTTTCCTGAATATTGATGTAGAGTCTTGAAAGTTCCAAGTTTGCAAGTTCAACCAAAACTTTTGCCAAAGACTGATTACAAATGCAATTCTCTTGTATGGAAAGAGTTACATCGGGTTGAAGACGCATCTGATCTGTTCGAAAAGATCTTTCACAGCAGAAAACATTATTTTAATGACTGTAAAGCTCAAAAATACGGTTTTTTTGTCGTTTTCAACTACAAAACCCGCGGAATTTCGAATTCGCCAGTAAATAAAGCCCATTCGTGAGAATCCCAATAACTAAGTCCTAGTGGAGATCCTAGTCTACAACTCCTAACTTCTCCTATCCATTTCCATTTTCCAATACATCATTTTCTTCTTATTCTTCGTTTCCTTTTCAATTTCTCTCCCCCCTAAAATTTTGTCTATTGTTCATGTTTGTATGTATTATGTCTATGTTTTGTGTGTCTCCTTTTTCCCAGTACATTCATATATATTTATATGTTCCCCCCGCCAGTTTTTCGTTTCCTTTTCACTTCATTCCCACTTTTCCCACTTCTACGAATATTTTTTTAACATCGTACAATTTTGAACCGTAGAGCAACCACACTTCCGGATTTCTGATAACTATGAATTGAATTCATATTTCTACAGATAATGTCAAAATCGATGACCACGATTGAATTCCAGTCACAAGAGTTTATTCATTCGTAGTAACCCTGATAACTTTTACAACTTCAAAAACTTTCAATTTCATCTATAAGTTTTCAACGAGCGAATTTCCACACAGGTCAACCAGATTTGCTAGTTTTAAGAAATAAAATGTCTGTGAGTCGTATATTCAAATATCCACATGTCCGAATACCTGGCTATCTAAATTGTACATATATAGGCTACCAGTTCTCTCCCACCCGTATGTTGTCTTTGAACACTTTTCGGTCAAAATAAGCCGTCTGTTTAGTTAGTTTTCATAAAATGTCTGTCTGTGCATCCTATTTCCAAATCGTCCCTCTAAATATTATGGAAACTTTCAAAGTTTTCAATTACATCTTTTTAATTACTCAACAAGTTGTAAGGTGTCTGTGTACCCATTTGTCCGGATGTCGGAGCACTTTTTCAGTCTGCAGGTACACCTTGAGTAATTGTGAACCTGTCTTGATGTATGTCTGTATATTCGTTTATCCAGATGTCCTGCAACACCACGACGTCTTTTTCTATGTTTTTTCGACATCAAATTCCCATAAATCCAAATTTTCCATGGTAACTCTCCGTAGCAATGTTCTTCTTCTCCTTTTTGCAATCCGTTTCCATTTCTTTCCGTCCAATCATAAAACTGCTGCACCATTTTCCTCCCCGTAACATCAGCAGCAATAAACACACCAAATATTTATTATTTGATATGTTGTGTGTCAGAAGAGCGAGAGGTCGTCGAGAACAATTCAGAGAGATGACACAACTTTCATTTCTTTTCTATCTTTGTGTTTTGTCCCTTGTGTTTCTAGACAAAAATCGATTGGCAGTGTATTTTTTGGGAAAGAGCCTAATAGGGTTCTTCAGGTAATGTAAAAGTGTATTTTAATACACTTTTTGCTTATTCACAAGCGTCGAGAAACTATTTTTACAAATCTCAGTTTATGGTAGGTCTAACAGCATTTTTTTCCTTTTTTGCATTTTTTGACATATTTATGTAGAGAAACTGTTAAAAAGGGGAGAAATATGGAAAAAAATGTTTTAAAAGTATATTTTTCACAGTTCGGGAATTAGGTAAAGTATGTATAAAATACATGACCTGAACAACCCAATCGTAGCTTAGAGTAGTTCGGTTTTGATGTTCTCCATCTCCTTTTCTTCAGAAAAAAAGTTCCCAACTTTTTCCAAATTCCTGATAGAAATCTCACGACACACACCACCATTCATTATGTTTCTTGTGTGAGTGAGTGTGTGTAATGTTCAGTTGGGTCAATATCCTTCTTATATCCCCTCATTCGATTCCCGCTATGTTATTTTGAGGTGGAGATATCAAGACCACATCCTGGATGCTTTCGTTTTTAGTTTTCTTGTAAAATAGGATTCTACTGAAATCGCTATTCAGCTAGAGGTTATAAATTCTCTTGAATTCGAGTTGCTGGTTCTTGGTTCTGCCTTTAAGGAAAAAAACGTATTTTTTGAAAGCGGTTTTTTTGATTCCTCACTGTCTCATTAGGAGCTTATCAATTATTTTTTCTTAAATGAGTCAGTTTACTTATAAAGCAGATGGAAAGCTGACATATTCGAAATATTATTGTCCGAATTTATTTGAAGCGTTTGACTTTTTACTTTTTACTCGCCGGGTTTTTTTCAGTTTCGTTATCGAACTAGAGAATTTTAGGACTCTTGGGTTTTTAAAGTAGGTTTTTACCTCATTTTTTGTTTTCTGACGGTTTTGCTCAATTTCTCTGGTCGTGTCAGGTCACCTTTTATGTTTCGGTTCACTTTGTCCTGGGTTTTAGACCAACAAATTTTTCGACCTGATATCCTCTAGACGAAAAACAGTGTCACTAGGGAAGGGCATGGAGTCAGCTTGGAGCCTTTATTTTTCTTTGAGAGCAAGCCTCAAGGGTAAAAAGTGAAGATACATTTGAAATCAGCGTTTTCTCAGCTTTCCAATGGTATAGGTCACGTTCAGGCTTGGTCGGAGAAAAATTTTCGGAGAATCGGAGAATCGAAATTTTCTCCGAAAAAAAAGTCGGAGAATCGGATTATCCGATTCTCCGACTCCGACCAAGCCTGGTCACGTTCCATACCCCGACTTCATGACTTCACGACCTTCCCAAGTCAATTCGAGTAGGCGAACAATCTTTTCGAGCTAATATTCTCCAAAAAAGTCTTAACCCTGATTTGGACGATTCTGAGCTTCTAGAGCGAGGAATACTCTTTACTACCATCAACCACTTCCTATTTCGTCACCATTTTTCAATTCCTTATATCCATTCCCTCTCTTCATTTCTCCTTCTTCTTCCTCAATACTTTCCTTCACTTACTCCCACAAATCAAATTCACACTATTCCCATTTGAAAAAGGAGAACGAATGACATATAGATAGACATCAAACCCACTTTCTTCATTCAAGATTCTCCTCTCTCTATCTTCAATATCTCGTAATTTTTTGTTTTCTCAACAAATTCTTTTCTGACCAACCAATCAGTCTCTGCCCCACCAAAATAATGATGACATGCAAAATGTGTGTGAGTGAGTGAGTGTGTGAGCGGGCGACACAATTTATCGACTTTTTCCAAATTTTAGGAAGGTTCAAACGTTTTTTTTTTTCATGGCACTTTTCAAAATTTTTAAATAGTTATTGAATTTTTCTTTGTTATGAGCCTCTTGTTTCCTTCAAACGACTCAAAAAATTCGAATACTTTTGAGTCAGTAGATTCCGAATCTGAAATAAAATTTTGCAAAAATCTTTCTATGAGCCGAGTTATGACATTGGAAAAGTGGAAACAGTGTCTCACGCGTTGAAGCTTTACTATAAGAAAAGTTTGACGAGTCATAACTCGACTCACAGAAAGATTTATCAGAATTTTATCTTTTGGAATCTACGGACTCAAAAGTAGCAGGGGCTAAATTTTTAAGTCTTTTGAAAGTAGACACTTCGAAGACTTCCCTTGTTTTTAGCCTTTCCACGCCTTAATGTTGTCTTTAACCACTCTATATAGCCCCGATTCTGCCAATTTAAATTTTTCTGGTAGTTCCAAAAGAGATCTCCATTCTTGTAGTTGACAGCTTTTTAGATAGCTCTCAGCACTTAGAAGTTATGAGCCCTTAAATTTTCAGCTCCTCTGCAACCTCTCACCTCTGTTTTTCTGCCATCAGCTACAAAAATCGAGATAAGATCTATTAATAAAAAAACATATTAACCATAACTGTAATTTAAGCACATCTGCTTCTAAACTGTTAAATTCGAGACAAAAAGAAAAACGGGTCGACGGCGCGCCAGACCTCAAAGGGCCCTTTTTTTTAGAGTGAAATTTTGAACAGTTTCGTTATTTCAGAGGTCCCGAAAACTCGAAAATCCGATTTTTATAAAAAACGCGCCAAACGGTACGCCAGACAATTGTTGTTTGTATATCCACATGTTCATTTTGTCCGTCTAACGTATGCGTTTAGATTTCTTGTAATTTGGTAGCATGTGTCGCTGGCGCACCTCAGGCGCGGCTTCATTGATAACGACTCTTATGCATTTCCAGTGTCAAACTACCTCTTTTCAAATTTCCCCCATAACTACTTTTTTCGAAATTTTTTTCGAAAAATTCCTTCTTCCTTCCTCCCCCGCCTTTCCTCTCCACTGATAATGGACACATACGTACTTTTTGTCTTCCCTCTCTCTGTCTCTCTTCTGATGACGTCTCTCTCTCTCTCTATGCTCCAATTCTCTTATCTACCGTATGACTCATCCGCCCCTTCAGTCACTATATGAATTGTTACAGTATACAACCAGCCAGCATACTGTAGCATAATCGGAAAATGAAATTGAGAAATAAAATACAATTTCAGATGCGGATTACTGTAATGGCGGCAGCTGAAAAAAGAACAAGAGCCGACAAGTGTGATGGAATCGGTGAGTCAATGAGGCTGGCGTGACGTTGACGCGTTTTTGAAAATCAAGAGAGCAGACAGAGATAGCAAAATGACGCGCTTTGTGCGCCTTTTAAGACGTTGGACTGATGAAATGAACATCGTGTCTGGCGTACCGTTTGACGCGTTTCTATAATAATTGATTTTTTTAGTTTTCGGGAACTCTAACGTCCTAAGATAACGGAATTTCCGAAATTCCGCTCAGAAAAGGCACCCGAGGTTCCCTTTAGGGTCTGGAGCGCCTTTGGCGCTTTTTCCGCTGCGGACACCGATTTTTTCCGATTCAAATTTGACCGGGTCGCCTCTGGCGCGTTTTTAATCATTTTAAGACATGCGGACATCCAGACACCCCGCTAGTTCTAAAAGATTTATCTAAATTTTCACGCAAAAAAACGCGTCCGAGGCGCCCCAGGTTCTCCTGTAGATTAGGTAGCTGGTGCGCCTATGACGCGTTTGGATGTCTTTCACACATTTTTTGCCAAAGTTTAGATTGTCTGGGGCGCCTTCAACGCGTTTTAACTCCTTTTCTGAGTTACGGACATCTAGACACCCCGATAAACTGAGAACTCTTTCTCCCGTTCGTTTTTTTTTGGGAAAAACATATTGCGAAATACATTTTCTCTCTCTTTTCTCTTCCCTTCGCCTGACTGAGTGAGTCAACACAACTAGTCTACTGTGGCTGGCTGGCGAAGCCTCTCCTTCTTCTGGTAAACACCTGCCAGCCAGCTGCTGTGTGTCTGAAAATAGAGAGAGAAAGCTGAAATTTTATTTTTTTTTGCAGGATGATGATGTGGCACAGCTACTGGATTCGGATGGAGAAAATAGGTAAAAATTTCAGGAAAAAAAATATTATCTTATCAGTTGAGAGAGAGAGAGACGACAGAGGAAAGTTGGCACACGGCCAAGTGTTGTGAAATTTGACATCGGACAAACAGACACACAGAGGGACAAGCCAGGGTGGTTAGGGAGACAGAGAGATGGGATGAAGGTGTTTGTGAAGGCGTTTAGTAAAAAACTGTGAGACATCTGGACTGACAGACATACAAACAGTAAGAAAGTTTGGGTTTTGTAGAAAAAAGAACAAAATAACGCTAAAAAATTTACAGTTTTTTATCTTAACTAGAGCTATATTTTTGTAGTTGGCAACTTTCTTATAAAACGTTATCCTGTGGAGATATAGCACCCCAAAGTAGTCCTCGCCTGAGCAGACACATGCCGCCTTACTTCGACGTGCCATAATTCCCTAGGGAAAGGTTGTACAAAAAAGTTGTCAACTACAAAAATAGAGAGCTAAATTTGTTCTACCAGGCAAATATAAATATAAATTAATTAAACCGTAGGGAACACTGCTACAAGCTTGCAAACATAGCTCATGAAAATCGGTCAAAAATCCGTCATGGCTAACCGGTTGGTGACGGCGTTCTCAACCGTTCAAATGTTTTAAATTTAAATTTTCAAGTTTTTGGGACCTCAAACGTCCTTAAATGACAAAACTATCCAAATTTCCACCCAAACCAGGATCTCACTGGATCCTCCAATGTGTCAAAGCCTAGGAATAACAGTTTTAATAGCTGAACAGTTAGCATCCGCTATGACGGATGGAAAATCAAAAAAACGGTATGTAACTAGAAAATGATTGTCTAAACGGTAACTAGGCTCAACTGGTACCTTAGGCCTCGTCGTATTTTCTGTGCTTTTTGACAATTTCCGTTTCAAATACACCGAAAAGTCTATATCCAGTCTAAATTTGAAAACCTATAGTTTTACAAAGGCGTGTTGGACACACAGACAGACCGGGTACATAAAATAATATTGGCTAGCGCGCTTTGTGCGCGTTTTTGAATGTTGGACGAATATGAAACTAAAACCACGAATTAGTCTAAATTTTCCACATAAAACGCGTCCGAGGCGCCCCAGGTTTTCCTGTAGACTAGGTAGCTGGTGCGCCTATGACGCGTTTGGACGAATATTAAGGATTGCCGAAATTTTGATTGTCTGGGGCGCCTTCAACGCGTTTTCACTCATTTTTTTTTGAACGTTAGACGAATGAAATGAACATTTGGATATACAAACAGCAATTGTCTGGCGTACCGTTTGACGCGTTTCTATAAACTGAATTTTCAAGTTTTTGCGACCTCCAACGTCCTAAAATAAGAGAACTATCTAAAGATCCACCTAAAACATTATAGAATTCAAAGTTTGTTTCGATATTTGAAATCTGGATCTAGATGTAATGTGCTAAATTCGGTCTAAAAACGGGATCTAATGGTTTTTTTAGTTTCCTCGGTTTCCTTTGTTCCTAATAAAGTCATTCATCTATCTTTTTGGGTATAAATTGTTTCAGGACCACCCACCGTCGGGGTGTTCAAAAAGTTTCAAAATAAATAAACTGATAAACATTTCTCTCTCTCTCTTTTTCATTTCCAGGTCTCGTCCTCCTCCTATTAATAGTCTGCCGGGGGGTTTCCCCCAGGAAATACGTCATGATTGTCGATAAACAAGCCCGCCGTTCCTCATGAAAAGTGTAAAGATAAACTAAACTTTTTGTGGTTGGCAGAAAAGTTCAATTAGGAGCCCCCCTCTTCTTGTGATGATTGGAATCTCCGATCTTTCTTCGACGACTCCTCCGACAAAGCCGACGTCTTCTATCCATCCATCCCTAGTACCCCTTTCGTGCGATTCTTCTTCTTTCCCACTTCTTTCCTCTCCGTCGACATCAAATTGAAGGGAAAAGGGAGGCTGTTGGTTGGTTGGTTGGGCCGCCGTCGGGTTGCTTGCCTCGGGCCGTCGTCGAATGTATAGAGAGAGCGAGAGATCACACGAATCGAGGAGTCCACCACTCGTCATTACACAAGACATCACATGACACCGTGGAGACGTCGAGACGGTCGGGGCAACGAGAGATGATACAAAGAGACAGTCAGACACCCGGGGAGGGGTGGCCTTGTGCGCCGCTGCGCGCGCGCTCGCTATAGCACACAGCGTATACACATAGTGTGGCGGAGGAAGGCCTCCCCCCTCCCCATCACTTCTTCTTTTCCCCATTTTCTCGTTGGGGCGCAGTTGGCCTTGCCGTTTACATTCCCTTCTTCTTCTTCTTCTTCTTCATAGGGTTGGGGTGGTGGGGGGACACACAAAAAAACACATCATTGTGCTGTTATAGTGAAAACGAGAGAGTAGGAAGGAGAGAGAGCAAAGTGCATTCATTTATCTCTCTCTCTCTCTCTCTCTTTAGTTATTTTTGAGAGACAGCATACTACTAGGTGACCAATTGATACAAAATGTGTGTTCAAACTTCTGACCAGCCTAGACAAACTGGCGTGAGAAAAAAAGCGATGAAAAGGAGGAATGGGAAATTGTTGTTATGTTATTATGTATGGCCCACCCAGATAGCAAAAAGGGCAAAGAATTAGAGGTATCGAGGAAAGTACAGTATGTCCTAGGACTAGAGGAGCTAGAAGAGCTAGAAGCGTAGGGCTAGAAGGATTACGGTAAGAACAGCTAGCTAGTTCTCATAGACCTCATGGATACGGTAGGTCCAGTCTCGTCCAGTGGTATCCTTGAAGCCTAAGCCTAAGGTTTCAATACCACTTAGCCTAAGCCTAAGACATTTTCTACGTCTGAGGACAAAGTCTTAGCTAGACAGACCTTTTGGTCTCCATGAAGCCTAAGCCTAAACCCTTTTTAGGGGTGTCTAAGCCTGAAAACAAAGCCTAACCCGAAAATTTAGGGTGAAAGCCTAAGCCTAAGGCTTTTACTTAATGTCTCGGGGTGTCTAGGCGTCTTAAAAACGTTTAGCCTAAGCCTAGACTCAAAAATCCGGCTTTTCTGGAGTCTAGACCTCGAAATCCGCCTAGTAGGGAGTACTCCTAAGCCTAAGGCTTCCAGTGAACTTCACACTAAGCCTAAACCAAAAAAAATGCGGTCTAGCCTAAGCCTAAGGGTCCCTCTGGTCTACTGTAGCCATGCCACGTCATAAGAAAAGTCAGAATCCCCACAAAATGCGATGTACTTTTGCCCCTTTTCACTTTCAGAGTCAAAAATTTCAGCCGTCGTCTCTCTCTCTCTCTGAAAAATTATACATGTACTTTCTCTAACCTTGACATTTCCAGATAATGAATATGACTTACAAGCTGAATGATCTGACAGAGGAGATTTTCGGCCATTTGTGCAACGTGGCACTTCACAAATGCAGTGATAAGTCGGAGAAGAAGCGAGCCGGGTGTGGAGGCAGAGCGATGCGGAAAAGGTATGTGCTGGGGGTACTGTAGGGGATAGCTAAGGACTTTCAGCTAACTCAGATATTGTCTGGGATAGCTGATATCTTTGACCGACTCTCTCGATGTTACCATTTATCAGATCTTGCCACAATTTTGATAGGTTATATAACACAACTAGCTCTTCACTTTTATAGTTGACAACTTTCTGTGAAATACCGTACTTAAAAAGATACAAACTGTTAAAGTTAGCTCTAGTTACCCTTTAAAGGCGCATATCTCAAAAGTGGGCGGAGCTATCAAAAAATAATCAACTACAAAAATGACGGCCTAGTCTTCTATTATAACATACCAAAATTTGCGAATAATTGAACCGTTGGGAACGCCATGGCCACCTTCCCAGATTTTTGACCCAAACCTGAAGTTTGCCTATCTTAGACAGGTTGTAACCGTGTTCCCCACGGTTTAATAAGGTTCTATTTATATTTGTCTGGTAAAACAAATTTAGCTCTTTATTTTTGTAGTTGACCACTTTTTGGTACAATCTTTCCCTAGGGAGATACGGCACGTTGAAGTTAGGCGGCATGTGTCTGCACGATCTCTACAGGAGCGAGAGAACTTTAAAGGCGCATATCTCAGAAGTGGGCGGAGCTATTTAAAATTTGTCAACTACAAAAATATAGGTCTAGCTTAGAGCTACCAGATAAACATAAATTTGATATTGAAATTGGCTCTAAAACTTTGAAAAATACTTTTTTTCAGAGTCCTTATCAAAAACTTTGTATCGGACCTCTTCAAAATGCCCAAAAAACCGGCGACATCACGCGAACAAGACATGGCGTCGTCAGACGAGGAGTACGATGATTACGATATGTCGGAAGTGTCGTTTTACGAGGAGGACGTCGACGAGTTCCGACTGGAAGACCTTTCTCAATACGAGCATCACCACCATCACCATGAAATGTCTCATCAAAACGAGCTGTGGTGTCATCAACCGTATACCACCACCGAGATCCAAGGTGGCTTTGGCACAATGACCTCATTGTCTCCAGCACCGTTCCATGGCTATGAGATGTCTAGTGGATCCTCTTCATCGAGTTACTCTTCATCATCCTACGGATCGTACGAAATGTACGGTAGCTCCATGTCAGAATCGGCGACTGAAGGTGACATGCCACTGGCAAGCGATCCATTGGGCACGACTTCTTATGAGACTTATCCGGTCACAAGTATCCACGGACCTGGCTCATTTTTCCCCGGAGATGAATACTTCCTGGCGGCGGCGAGGCGAGAGGTTCCAGTCTATACTGTAAGTCATATCAAGGATTGGAAAAAACCATAAAATCGTATTTTCAGTCCTCCTCTTCCTCCTCCTCTTCTACCTCAACATCCCCGGAACCATCCCGTGAAGACACCCACGAGCTGACGGACCTCGACGTGGCCACCGGCGAATCTCACGCCAACAAGAAGAAGCGTCGAAGCACCGAACTCTTCAACGACGACTTCAACGTTGCATTCCAGAAGCGTATCAAGATCTGAATCCAGTCTCTTTAGGCTAAATCCATTTTAGGAACTTCTTACTTTCTCTCCCCTATCGATTCATAATACTTATCCTTTTTCTTTCAAAAACTTTTTTCAGAAATTTTTAATTAAAAAATCTTTCAAAAAAATCAAAAGCCCCGCCCCTTTCTTGTTGTATTTTCACTGCTAAAAACTGGTAACAAACCTACAAAAAAAGTCTCAAAAAATAGTTCTTATGTCCTCTCAAAACACCCCCCTTTCCAAACCAATTACTTTAATTTGTCTTTTACGGGAATTCTCACTTATCTCTTCTTATGCATTTTTTCTTCGTCTCTCGAAACGCATACGTTCACTCAGTCCCTGTCCCACTCTCTTTCCCAGTTATTTTTGTTATTTTTTGTCTAATATTTAGTCAAAAAACTCTTCTACAATTATTTGTAAATACAGTACATGTTTTTTCACCTTTTTTCAGTTTTATAAATCTTAATTTATTTATTTTGAACAAAAACACAAAAACAAAAAAAGCTTGGGGTATGGGAAGGAATGAACCAGAGACCCACCGCGCCAAAAACTGAGTCGTTAACCACTCGGCCACGAGGGCGATATAAACGAGAAGGAGAAGAGGCGGTGATAAAGGGGGAGCTTGTCAAAGGGAGCTTGTAAATTGCGCGAAGTGAGAAAATTTGAATTTTTCAGCGGAAATCAGTATTTTTCGAGAGAACAAGGTCTGATTTATTTCGTACTTCACTGGTAACCTGAAATTGTTGTGAAAAGGTACATTTTTCATCTGTTCCCCGGGGAAAACCACCAAAAATCGCCAAAAATCACCAAAAATTTATTAAAAATCCTTATTTCCCTAGTTTTTCCCATGAAAGCCGTCGATTTTTAAGTATATTCCTCTATTTTTCCTTCAGAACATTCTAAACAATTAATTTTAGAATTTTTTCACTATTCTTTCAATCTTCCCAACTACGCAATCTCGCTCTACCGTCGAAATCCACATGAGAATTTTGAAAATTCGGAAAAAACTGCACTTTTGACTTGATTAACCTCTGAAACCTTTTAAAACATCGATTTTTTGCAATTTTTTCACCCTGGTAAGCTTCCGATCTCTCCGGCCCCCATATCACTTTTGTTACCTCGCTCCATAGCCAAAAATCTCAATTTTCTGTGGAATCCGGGTACCGCTTATAACAAGCTTTACCATGTCCATTCCAACTGTGCAACCTCGCTCCACCGAACTATTTATCACCTTTTCCTCTTCCACCACCCAACCATCCCATCCCCCTCATCTTCTATTCCATGTGACCTCTTTCTTCCTTTGCGCGCGCGCGCGGACGGATAGAAACAGACGGACGGAGAGTGATGGTCAAATGGCCTGAGAGGGGGGTCGCCGGATGGTCAGCAGGGAGACAGAGGGGCAATAAATGTGCAGCTGGTGTGGTGGAGAGAGAGAGAAAGAGAACGGAGTGAACGGGCATGCAGATGGCAAAGCGGGGTGACGTCATTTAATGAGGAACGGTCCGAGGAGGGGGGGGGACTATTGGCCCTCCACGAGAGGAGGTGTTTGCTTAGGAAGGTTCTAGAATGCCCGGGAGGCATACGACAAAAAACGAAAAAAACCACAAAAAAGGGTTCGAGTAGCGCTGAGCAACAATTAGTGCAATAAATATGTCTAAAACGCGTCAAAGGCGCGCCAGTATAGTTGAAACATCACACTGTCTGGCGCGCCTCGGGCGCTTTTTGTTTAGTTACGCATTTGGATATAGTTATTTTATATAGTTAGACCAGATAAACTTCGAAAGTCATTTGGAAGCGCGTCAAAGGTGCGCCAGACGACGTTGTTTTTTCAGAGAACTATACTGGACACCGAGATATCTGAGTTTTGAGTAAATTTTGCAGGTTTGAAATAACATTTTTCGAGTTCAACCGATTTTTGAGGTATATCTATGTCATAGGTGTTTCTGAGAAGTCCAAACAAGTTCTGACAAAAACTTACAGAAAAATATGAAAACCATGTAAAAATACGGAAAATGCACTAAAAATCACTTAAAATCACTAAATATGACCTTAAAACTCCAATATCTTGATTCAGTGAAGCGTTTTATGCAAAAATTAGTAAAATTTTCAAAATCAGCGCATTTCCAAGTGTTTAGTAGGACTTCAGCCACTTCCAAAGCATTCAACGCGCCAACGGCACCCCAGCCAGTTTTCCAATTTCCTGAAATACTTTTTTTTCTCGTATACCTCACCAACTATACGATTTCTATATCAGCCAGCTTATTTTCCATTCCGCTGAGCACAAAATAGGAAAGGCTTATGGCTAATCTCCCCTCACATCCACCACCTGATATAGAGATTCAGCTGCTCTGATAACGTCAGAGGGATATACATATGTGTGATGTGATACATATTTCAGATTTTGGGGGAAAAATAAGTTTTGGGGAAGAGAAGGGAAAAATCGACACACAGAGGGAGGGACCATTAAAAATTTAGAAGAAAAACGAGCAAACAATACCTGTCTTATGATTAATTCTATGTGGTAACCATGACGAAGCGACACAAAAATTGGAAAGAGAAACATCTCACAACTGCTTTCCCACAAAATGAGAGGCGGTGGTTTTGTGCAGATATTCAAAGATTTCTCCAATTGGAGTACTGTAGCGGTGGTGCCGCATGTGGCAAATGCCAATAATAAGGTTGGTTTATAGAAGTTAGCATACTTGTGAAAAGGCTTGAAACTCATTATTAAGAACTGAAAAATATATAAAAATGAAGATCCCAGCGAGTTCTATTTCTTTGATATAACACAGGCCGAATTAGATTGCATTATTGTACCACGGGACAGGTAGACGTGCCCATATTAGCAAAAACCGTCAAAAGTGACACTGAGCCGTGTCGTGTTCTATCAGAAACATATATGTACAGTACCGGTCATTCGGTTGCAAACTTTGGCCGTTTTCAGTTGAAATTGTCCAACTTTAAGAGTGTGTCATGGCAACACTGATTGTTCAATTAAGTAGTTTTTAATGAATTAAACAGACCAAAAGTAAACATCTTTTGTAGTTGACAACTTGTTTGTACGGACGGGCCCTCCCTATAGAGTTATGGTCATTTTAAGACGTCAGCTTGAAAATCGCACTATTTTACACTGAAATTGGTCAATTTGAGGGAGAAATTACTTTGTCAAAATGTAACTCTCTAGGAAGTCTCCTACAAAACAGTTGTCAACTGGAGCACTCAGTATTTCCACACTCTCAAAGTTGGTCAGTTTCAACTGAAAACGGCCAAAGCTTACAACATTTTGACCGGTACTGTAACTCGCTTTTATCTACTTTTTGGTATATTTCCCAAATTTTCAGATCTCCCGAATCTTCTGGATTGCCATTTTCGTGTTTGTGCTTGGAATGTTCGGTTACGAGTTGTATATTCTGATTGCCAAGTTTTTCTCCTATCCGGCTACTGTTAATACGGAAATCTTGTTTCAGAAACAGGTAAGTGGGGAAGCACGGGGTCTGGGCTCCGCTGAAATTGGCGAAAGTAAAGTTTTAGTAGAAATGATCAACGGGCGACAGTCGAAAAATTCACAAAAAATGTTTTTAAAAAGTTGAAATAAATCAGCTCAAAAATTGGTAACTCTGCACGGCCGTGAGATTTGCGCATTGAAGAAGGTCATGAAAATCCCATAGAAATGCAAAAAATGAGTGAACTTTAACATGTCCCCTTGGTGTCACATTATGTCCTAAGTGTCCCAAAATTATATTTTTGGTAGATCAAATTAAGGGCTACATTTTTGTAGTTGAAAACTTTTTAAAAGCTCTGCAGAGTTTTGAGATATACGTCTTTAAAGATACTCTACAATTAAAGAATTCAAAAATCTGAAAAATCCGTTACATGGTGCCACAACAAACGCAGTTCAACATTTTTCCTCGGGAAACTTATAACTTTTCCCAAATTTTCTTCCCAAGTTCTACTCATATTCAGTTATACTTGCATTCAGATCTTCCCAGTGGTCACTGTCTGCAACATGAATCCCTACAAGTACTCGGTTGTCAAATCAAACTCTGCCTTCCAAGGAGTCAACAGCCTAATGAATGCCTATTCGGCTGCCGTGGATGGCACCTACACTACCGATAAGTGGGGGCTCTACGTAAGACGGACTTTCAGACATACAGACAGACATATAAACATTTAGGAAGAAAAAACCGCGGAGTACGACTTGGACGCTCGTGCCGCTGACGCCCTTGTCCTCGAGGCGAATCTTATCAGTGATGCCAACAAAGCACCAGCCTTATACTCATATGCGGATCTGGTCCAGGACTGTAGTTTCGCAGGAGCACCGTGTGCAGAGTAGGTGTACTGTAGTATTCAAAGTTTTAAGATATTAAAAAATTTCAGATCCGATTTCAAGAAATTCATAGATCCCGTCTATGGAGCCTGCTACTCGTTCAACGAGGACGCCTCGTTGAACTATTCTGTGAGCAGAGAGGGAATACAGTTTGGCTTGAAATTGATGTTGACGGTTACGGTAAGCTTAAAAACCTGAATACTTTTTTTTTTAATTTCACGAAAATTTGAAAAATTGCTAATCTTGTTACAGTTCTTCTTGTAGCTTCACAATTTTATGTTTTGGTAGGTTAAATAGATAAAATTTCGATCTTCATTTTTGTAGTTTATAACTTTTTGATAGCTCCGCCCCCTTTTGAGATATGTGTTTTTAAAAATCTTCTCGGAGTCTTTCACCGCCCTTGGTAATCTTTAAAGGCACATATCTCGTAAGCGTGCAAAGCTATCAAAAAGATGTCAACTACAAAAATATACCCGATAACTAAAGCTACCAGGATAACATTTATTAAAACCCAGCAAACCAAAACCGGCGGCACCACCGACTTCCTCCCAACAACTCGACTGGCTGGCGCGCGTGTTGGCGTGAATTCGCGTGGAAATGAGCCAGGATTGGATTCAAATGGAATCGATGCAGGCGTCGGATATGAGAGTGCTGTTTCAGTTACATTGGTAAGGAGATAGCGCTTAAGTGGGCGGAGTTTTAGAGAAATCGTTCTAACCCTGATAGAGAGGAGCTAGAGAAGTGGTAACCAAAGTTTACAGAATCCTGATGAGACCAGTTGAGGGTCAATTGTAACAAATTTATATGCATTGTGTAGATCCAATCCAGATCTTCATTTTTGTAGTTGACAAAAATTTTATAGCTCCGCCCACTTTTGAGATATGCGCCTTCAAAACTTGAAACCTTTCCAGACCCAACACGTGCGTGCCAAGCGTCCTTATGGCAAGTGCCTAGACCGTGAGCCAGAAGCCACCGACTACTACCAGGTCTGTCTGTACTTCTGTTTGTCCTCCTGTCATATTACCTTTTCAGGATTACACGTACACCTTGGAGACTTGTTTCAACGGATGTAAACAAAGGGATACTGTAGCTAAATGCAATTGTGCTAATCCGAGAATGGCGTTGGGTCCGAGTGATACCGCGTGTCAACCTGTGAAGGCGGATTGTAAGTTTTTGCAGTGGAGCGCGTTTCCATCCTTACTGTATCTTATACCCTTATAGTGGACTGCCTGCAAACTCTTAAAGGAAACCAAACAAATTCCAATCCCAATATCGACCTGCTCGTCGAGTGCTCTTGTAGCCCTCCGTGTGATGAATCCACCTACACACCTACAGTATCCTTAGCTCAATTTCCGTCTACTAGCTATTATGTTGCCACGTCATCAACCGCAGGGGTAGGTCTTGTCTATGATGTCTGTCTGTGAACCCCGAACCGGGATGTCCATTTCAGGTCGGTAGTTGCTCCTCATCCAACTCAAAGTTCGCTTCCAAATCCGCTTGCCAAACATGGTATAACAATAACGGAATGATACTCCAAGTGTTTTTGGAGACGTTGAGTTATGAGTTGTACACTGAGACCGCTGGGTATACGGTAGGTCTCCACTCGAGAATTGCGCTCTAATGGACTTTTTATTTTGTATAATTCAGAAAGGTTGGAATCCTTGTTTTAGTGCGTATCGTAGATGTATTCATATAAGAAATTTGGAGATCTTGCTCCTTCATCGGACCATAGGGTTGATGTTTTCGCACGAAAGGTTGTAAGAGAGAGTTTGTCAAAAATCGGTGACACCAGGGTGGACTCGAACCACCGTCTACAGATTAAGCCTCCGCAGCACTACCACTGTGCTACCGGTGCGCCCGAGATCCGACTAAGAAAACATCAACCCTATGGTCCGATGAAGGAGCAAGATCTCCAAATTTCTTATATGAATACTTTTTATTTTACTTCAGGTGAGCAATGTAATCAACGATTTAGGAGGACAAGCCGGGCTATGGTTAGGGCTCTCAGTGATTTCTGTAGTGGAGGTAATAATTCTGGACATCCAGACATCCCTACAGAGAAATTTTCAGATGACCGGATTGCTTCTGGTGATGGGAGCGTTCTGTGTGTCGGGTGGAGCTATTAAGATAGCGCCGGATGATGATGAGATAGAGAATGATCACCGAATTAAAGATGTGGAAGATGTCAAAAAAGAAATCGACCATATGGATAAACGGCATGAAGGAATGGATAGTAGTGATGATGATGAGCCGGAGGATAAGAAGGAGGAGGAGAAGAAGGTTCAGTAATGGAAAAATACTTATTGAATAAAAATAAACTGTTGTATTAACCCGCCACAATCATAATACAGATGCTTAAAAACTCAAAAAAGGAAATTAACATTTCGTTGTCAAAAAAGTTCGTAAACTTGTGACAAATGTGTTGACGACTGTAGAATTCTCACAGATCGCCTCCAACGCTTTCGTCACGTCTTCAGATGACGAGAAACGGACGAGTGTGAGGTAGACGGTGTCGAGGAGTCTGGAAATGGATATTTTTATAGTTTTTGGCAAATAGAGTTCTCAGAGAACTACAGTATTCGGTGTTCTTCAGTTATGTTTTTAAAATGCTCATTACAAATCAAAGTTGAGCGAAAATCGGTATTTAAAATTCTTAGACTCAGATTTTGACCTTTTTTCATGAGTAAACCACTTTAAAATGAATAAATTTGGGTCAAATTTTGTATTTTCGGTAAAAAACTGCATAAATACGGAAACCAAAGTAATAAAACATTTCCGGTATACCTAATCTCAAAATAGAAAAGAGTGTCTGTTATCTATTTTCTGCCGGATTTTAGAGTCCGCTTTCAAAATCCGAAACTCTTCAAATTCTTATGTAAAATGCTGAAACTTGTATCCCGTTATTTCTGCTCTGTGTTGGAGGCGGGGCCTTAAAATCAAATCAAAATTCAAATTCCTTCCGCTTTCAGCCCAAAAAATGTTTTGTTCGGCTATCCGCCTTCCGCCATCAACTCTGGTCCTTTTAGAAGATTTTCCTTATTTTCAGCCCCCAGAGCTACTAATTCCATTTTAAACTCACGTTGGATGCGCATTCGTAGCCAACGCCACCGGTAACAACGTATGAAGACTGTGTCCGTTTAAATACGTCCTCAATGGTCCATCATCTGCACACAGTTGCTTGGAAATCGTCGGACACAGGAATTGATCGGATAGCTATAAAAAATGAAAAAATATGCTCAGATTTGATATTTGGGGAGTCTTACCGCTAACAACGTGGCACACTGCTCAGCCGACGATACTACAGTACATGCAGCTGTACACGTGGACAGAAGATGAATGAAAAGTCGAAAATCTTCTGGCGGACACGATTCGGATTGTACTTGAAAAGTGCGGATTCCCTCGGTCTTCTCTACAAAGTCGGACGAGTACATTCCCTCGAAATAGTGACTATTTTCACAGATCTTTTTCATTGGCGCCACCACAATCTCCTTGTCATTCTCATCAATGAAATGGAGGAGCTCTTCGGATTCTGGAGCATTCTCCACAGCACATTCGCCTGCGCCCTCTTCGGTCGGGAAGTACCACATGTCGTTTTCACAGAGTTCTCTGGAATCGGTGAAAGTGAATTCAGGCTTACTTGTCCTGTTCAAAATGAATACTATACGTCCAAAAGTACACCAAAATGTAGATCTCAGCGAGTTCTACGTCTCTGATACAAACCCAGACGGCTTGCAATTTACGGTGAGGGACAAAGTGACTACTGACTAGAAGAGAAAGATGACACTTTGGCGCGGCCCGCGGTTCTCAAAAGTATGACTTTTAACATGAATTGAGTGCTAAGCCGCCACAGACATAGAACACACTGATATCAACATTTTGGGATACTTTTCAGCTCGTAACACTCAGTTTGAAGCAAGTTACGTGGCACCAGTAACTTACTTAATCTTCTGCCCACTTATCAGAATCGACAGGGCTCCAATGATCTGCGACGCAAACGATGGGCCATTCTCATAAGTCGTCATTTTCCCCAATTCTCGAAAGTTCTCCGGTGAGCTCATGACATGAGCCAACGCATTGAACAACTCTGTCAATGCTGGCACCTTCGCCAAACGGATTCTCTCCTTGACCAACACGATTTTAGCGATCGCCGCTTTTGTCCGATGCACAAAGTCTTCTTTTGTGAACTGTGAATTGATATGAGCATCTCCATAACTATTATCCACGTGACTAGCAAACTCGCGGAGAATCTCTCTTCCATGTTCCGAACACTTGTCACAATGTTTACAAGGCTTCGCGTATTTCAACATTCGACACGGCGAAGCACAAAGACCTGTGAGGATTCGGACATGGAATTCCAGGTCGAGAAGACGATAGACATGAGTTCGATGGGTAGCCATTCGACGGAGTACTCGATATGTTCGGAAGTCTGGAGTACTGGTGGATCGGAGGTAAGAGACAACGCAGTCGACGACGTCTGGACGGATCAGGAATTGTAGATTGTGATCGTCTTGAGCCAGCCAGGTGAGGAGCCATAACTCTCCTTCGATAATCTGAAAACTATCTTGTCAAAATTTTGATTTTGGTTACAATCCCCGCCCTCTGGGATCCCTCTACGTCACTCGATACAGCTGGCAAATATCCACACAATCCACACATTTCGTATGATTCAGGGGCGTGGCCTATTCTACTTTACTAACTGAAAACTCACACTCTTCTCCTGTCTCTTCTTCTTTTCCGCAGCATCCTCCTTCTCCACTTTCTCCTCCCCATTATTCGATTCCACATCACTCAGATCATCCAGAATCCCCTCGCTTTGTCTGAAACACACACACATTTTACATCTCTTCACTCTGAAGCTCTTACCGTCGAGGCGCAGGTGATGACGCTGCACTAGAAGATACTGAAGATGGAAAACTATAGCTAGGCGACGGTGCATTGTATGGTGGTGACATTGAAGCGGATTGGGCTCTTCTCGGCGACGTCTGTGGAGTGTCGTATGACCACATTGAATAGAAGTCTTTATGCAATCTATCCACAGATTCAGTGATATTCTGATGAGTTGCTTCGTTGTCATTTCCAGATCCATTTTCAGAATTCGTGAGTCTTTGCACAAAATCAATATCCACCGCTGGCTCGCATTCCGCTAAATTCTCCTTCACATACTTTTTCACATCCCTCACCACCGTATTCACAAATATCGAGTTCTCACTGAGATGTCTCATTCCAGCAGTGTCATGTACAAAGTGTCGGAATGCTGAAACCGCGGCGACTTTCTCTTCGATTTGTACCGACGATGAGAAAACATCAATGACGACGTCAAGTGCTCCAGATGTTCGCAGTTTTGCGCGGCCCCATGCGGTCTGGGAGAAGGCGGCGAGCATTCGGTGTTTTTCGAGAAGAGAGCAGGCGAGGAGTTGTTCGATGAACTTTTCGGTCTCCATTCTGGAAAAGTGTGTTTTGTTGTTTGTTGGAGTGATTCTATTTGTGTTTGCGGAGTTGTTGTTGTTTATCAGGGACGCTCAGGAGTAGAGGGGGTGTCTGGACTATTGCGTAAATAAACATGTTGATGTTTCAATCTTTTGATCTTTTGGACTTTCTGAGGAACTTCTAAATTTGAAAACTGTGATAGTACCAAAAAGTACAAACTTAGCCTTAAAACCCCAAGACATCCAGTAATGGCCATAACTCTAACAACTGCTATTTTGGTCTACTAAATTAAAAGTGAAACTCACTGTTCTCTAATACAAATCGAATTCGAGAACAAATCAATCACAAACTGTCGGTTCTTGTTACTTCGCTCAAAGAACATCTCAATCACGTGTTCGCTGCATTCACTGAAAATGGAAGAATTTGCTTGGGTTTTTCGAATCAATAATTCGGGAGGGTTTTAAAGATATTTTAACCGAATAGCTGGGTTTTAAGCGAGTTTCGCATCGGCCCGTTCTGGCCTGGTTTGCATTTATGTTGGGAATTGCGCAATTAATTTTCAGAAAGTGATTTGACCTAGACCAAATGGTTCTTTCTACAAGTTTTAAGCTGTACCATTTCTTATACGGGCGGTCCCGATTAGATGCCATTTTTTAAGAATTAAGCAAAATTGCTGCCGCGCATTCAACATGGTTATCAATAACTATACAACGCTCTGAATGAGATTTTTTTCCATTTCCACGTTTTTGGAACTTTTCTCGCCCGGCGACACATAAACGAGTAACCATCCGACCCGTAGTAGGTCATCTCGCTAATATCTACATTTTGAGATAGTTTTCAGATCATGAATTTCAGTTTGAAGCAAATTACGCGATGTTTTTCTTTTATTTTCTCAACTTTCCTCATTCTGATCCATTTCCCCTCTTACCTTCTCGATAACTGTCTATCCAACACATTATTATGTCTTTTCAACAACACTTTCAGTATCTTCACAACCTCCTCTCTTCTTTCCACCTTCGCCAACAATTTTCCAAGATAGAAACCTCCGTTGGAGAGCATGATGACCTACAAAAAATCATATTTTATTTGCTTTTTTTCTCTTTTCTCTCTCTTCGAATGTCCTGTGTCCCTTTGTATGTCAGAGAGTGTGTGGAAACCGAGAGACGACAGAGAACATCAACGATCGATCACCCTTTTCCCCATTGGAGTAAACAGCGCGGCCGATCGGCCAAGTAAGCTGGCATATGGAGCGCACGTGACGAATCTCTCGCAGATGTGTTATCGTAAAGTATACGTGTAGAAGATGACGTGGATTAGGTTGTGTTTTGCCGAATTGTTCAATAATCGTCATTGTTTTAATATTGATAAGCAAGTTTTGACACAGATGCTTCTAGAACTTTCCAGGTTGCTATGTTGGGATTTAGAGCTTCTAGAACATCGGTCTAGAGTAGACAGCTCTGATGTTAGCACCTCTTACACCACGTGAAATTTACAGACATCCAAAAATTCAAATTTTCAAATTGTCGTACTGAAAACCGGACCGACCACACCAGGCCGGTAAAAAACCTCAAATCAGCTCGACCCGGTCCGTTGCAAGTCATGATTCTTACTATCAGACAAAGCGGCACCATATGAGAAGGATGAGACCATTTTATGTCGAAAAAAATTTCAGAGTTGGATTGAACGGAATTTTTGGAGCATCGTTCTCGAAAATCTTCCAGAGCGGGATTTCCGGATTTTTCAAACCGAAAGGGTCGGAAACATGTTATTTTTCAGAATTCCTATTTTTTCATTCCACCTCTCCAGACATCAAGGAAGCGCGCTCTATTGATAAAAAGCGTTCTTCACAAAAATGTGATTGATAACGATATCTGATATCACAACGCCAAAAAGTTCCCTCTCCCAAACCTTCCAGACACCAATTTTTCAGATTTTTCAGTCCAAACTAGTAATAAGAAGAAAAACTACCAAGTTGTTTTGACACCTTTAATTAAAAACCTATGCGATGTACGCGTATAACCTGTAATACGACAAAAACAAAAAAACAACGTATAGTCTGCTGTTCTAGTTATAGTGATGTCAAAACATACATATAACGAAAACTGGAACAAATTTCAGACATAAAAATAGGAGAAGAACAGAAAATATAATAGCCACGTTTAGGCCAGAAGATTGTTCTTCTTGAATTCAAGTACATATTTTTTCAGACAATTTCAGAAAATACAGAAAAAGTAGGCTAATGTACGATTTATAGCTACTTCTGAGCCCGAAATGAGTTTTTCTCGCAATTAAGCTAGAAGTTTCATATTTATTTAAATAAACTTTTCACCTAACCCTATTTCAAAAGTTCCATTCTCAAACCAAATCAGTCACACTCCTTGCCCTTATCAATCCAACATCTCCTATCCTCTACCTGCCATTCAACTGACCATTCGAAAACTGTCCTCCCCCTCTCCTCTCCATTTCGCAATGTGTTGTTCCCCCAAAACAAGCTCCGCCCCCTTGTTTGCTACCCCTACTATTTAAGAGTGAGCCAAAGATCGTCTCTCCGCAGTTTTTGAATGTGTTGTTTTCGTTGAATGTGTTTTCGAATAGCGACTGCCGGCAGCCACGGCATAGAGAGGAGGGAGCCCCCCGTGAGGACCCCGGCGCCCCTCTCCGTCTCTTACCAGTCATGTGACTCCGCCCCTCTCCTGTTCTGGGCGCTTCTGCGCACACACACTATTTTTTTCTTCATTCGCTTTGTGTTCGATACCTCGCTCGCCTCAAACAGCGCATTCGTCCTCCATTTGCCTCGGTTGTTGTGCCTTATCGTTTTGTAATTCTTTCTCGCATTGATTTTTTTCTGTTCTTCACTTTTCCATTCTAATTTCAGATCACCCAACAACTCAAAACGTATTCCAAAATTGCAAACATGAGTGTAGATAACAACGAGACCGAGATGAAGATCGGACACCCACCGGCAACAAAAGTCGGAGGACGTCGCATCGTCAATCGTAAGGATCGCAAGAATTCGGATTCGAACGATAACGGAAACTCGGAGAGCTCTGATGACGTTGCCGTCAGAGAGATCGTAGACGTCGATTTGCCGGCTAAGGTGAGTAAGGGTTGCTGTACTTCTCGAAAGTCCCATCTCAGTCAAATTCAAAGTATCTCTTTTCCAGATGGAACGCTCGTATCCAACAGAAGCTGTGAAGCGGGTTCACGAGAAGCCAGTGCCAGCTGTGCAGCCAAACCACGTCTTCCGTGCGGACAAGTCTGGATCTGGACAACACCAATTCCAGCCACGCAAGCAGACCCACTAAACGAATCTCAAGAAATGCCGGACACTCTCCCTGACATACTGTAACTCTTGCTATATCTTGTATATATCTAAACTTTAATTCTGGGAAGATTTGTATTAATTAATTCTGTCTGTAGTATCTTCCGGTTGTATTTAAACATTCCCACACCCGTCTGTAATTGATAAATAAATGTAAAAACTCACTCTAGTGAACGAATGATTCGACAGAGACAAGAAGATTCGAAGGCATTGTGTCACTAAGTTGTCGTTTGTGGACTCCAGAAGCAGGGCGATTCGATCGAAGAGAATTGTGTTGCTGGATAGCCAACTGGTGACAAGGTCTTTGTTGTTGCACAGGTTTCCGATGAGACGACACATCGAGACACGGATTTCGATGTTGGACGTCGTGCTCTCGAAGATTCGGACTGGAAATGGGAAACTTTTGGGTTTTGGAATGGAGAGGATTGAAGACCAAATGGCTCTACTTTGTGCTAGTTTCAAGTTATAACATTTCTGGTACAGTCGATGAAGATTAGATGAAAAGTTGAGACTTGCTATGATTTTCGAAGGCTTACCAAAGCTAAATGACATTTGCTCAAACTTTTGCAAACTTGCTGGCGCGTAACTCACGAGACTCGCTTAAAACACAATATTATGAGCTGAAAATTATACCAAAATGTAGATCTCTATGAGATCTATGTCTGTGACGTGCTACGGGTCGGATGATCATTTTTAATGTGCCGCGGGCCGGCCTAGAATGACTTTTTCGACCATTTTCGCGTTTGTGGTACTTTTTCCGGTTCGCGGCTCATTAACAAATGCCCCTCAGTGACAACTCTTCGAGATCTACATTTTGGTATATTTTTCAGACCATAATATTGCGTTTCGAGCGAGTTACGCGCCGGTCCGTTTGGAGCCGGTTTGCAATTATGTTAGTTAATTTTCAGAAAGTGATTTAACCTAGACCAAATGGTTCCGATTTCTACTAGTTTCAAATTGTACCATTTCTGATACGGGTGGTCCTGATCAGATGACATTTTCTTCAAAATTATGCAAACTTGCTGCCGTTTTTTATGGATATTTTTCATCAGTTGGTCGAGATTGCTTCAAATCTGAATCGAGCATTGTTCAGATGTCCTAGCTACATGTGTTACTGTACAAATTATCGAATCTCTTGCAAAGAAACTCTGTCTGACTGCCCCTACGCGTTTTTTAAAATCTTACGGTTATCTGTGGTCTTGGCACTTAAGTTCAAACCTAACGCTGTGATATCAAATATCGTTATCAATCACCATTTTTTGTGAAGTTAGCCTGTTATCAATAGAGCGCGGTTCGTTGAACTCAAAAATGACCATATATGTCCCCTTGTTAATCCAGATGTGCCCTTTTCCCGCTACACTGCTATTCCCAACCTTCTCACCCCTATTCTATTTGTCTTCACACTTGTTTGCTCAGCCAACGCTCAACCAAAGTGCGCTCCGCCGCACACAACACGCAAATTGATGTTTAGCGCGAAGCATCAGAATTCAAATTTTGGGGCGCTTTTTTTTTACCTGCTTGATCCAAAAATCCTCGAGAAGCCTTGCGAATCTGCGTTCCAGTCGATGTACTTTTATCGGTATAACAGCAGTTGGCAAGGATACTGATAGAGTATTTGTGCAGGTCTTCCTGGTACCTATAATACATGAAAAATTCCAGAATTTTCTGTTTTTACTACTCACATAGAAGTACCCAACAGAGAAGTTTCCCTGGTAAAGACCGCTACTAGATCCTCCAAATTCTTCCGGTGCGACACAAAATCCTTAATTTTCGCGCCATTCGTCAGCATCGCCTTCAATTTTCTCGCCGCTTTCAGCGCCAACTCTCGATCCGTCGTCCCCTTCATCTTCCCCATCACCTCCTCGAACTCATTGGGGACACCCCCGTCTGGCGCACCGCTCGCCGCGTTTTTTCGTTTCTTCGGTGGTGGTGGTCCGCTGCCTCCGTTCATAGTGGTCGTTGTGGAGGCCTTCTGTAAGATTATGTGTATTGTCTTCATTCGTACCATCTGCACCCCCGGTCACTGTCCTCTACGGCGCGTACACACACACACATACACAGTCGATATTTGCGAGGCCGGAGGCACTGCGCGTAGACCTGCGCACTAAAAGTGCGCCAGCGATTTTGTTGGCGCACTTTTTGAAATTTGAAAATTTAAGGTTTTTATAGCGATTTTTGTTAGTTTTTATTAGTTTTGAAGTTAGGGTTTAATGGTTTTACTGTTTAGAACAGGTTTTCTTTTTTCAAGCTTCTAATCTCATCGTAACTTTTTTGTTATTTTTCACCCTCCTGTGTTTTCCTTCAAATCTCGTTATCATTATTTCCTATAATATAATAATATTATTTTATGCATTCCCACCTACCTTATCCATTTCCTTCTAAAAAAAATCAATAGCCTCCCCTCGCCACAACGAAAATAAGTCTCCGCGCGCGTTGGCGCGTTTCCCGTGCATCGGGGCCTCCGTACTCTGCGTCTCTTCATTCCACACACTATCTCTCTGTGTCTGGCACTCAGCCAACACAATTCGCGCGCGCATTTTCGCTATTTTGAAGACAGCGGCGACCCCCCGTCGGCCGTATTTTCGGTTCTATTAGTTATTTTCAGCTTTTAGACGTGGATTCCACTGAAAAATAGAAGAAAAATGAGTGGAAAACCACCCGGAAATCGATTTAATCGATTTTTCTCATTTTCCATCAATTTCCAACCGATTTTTCTCAATTTTTTATCAATTTATATAGTTTTTCATCATCTCCATCGAATTCTCCGTCAAATTCTCATATTTTCACTGAAAACCCAGTGAAAATTGATGAAAATTCATCAATTTCATCAAAAACTCTATTTTCTCAATTTCCCCTCAATTTTCAAATTTTCAAGTTTCGCGCGCACGTCGAAACTCCGCTCAAAAGAATAAATCCACTTTCCCAGAGGGTTTCGGGGGAGATTAATCTGATTAACTCATAAAAATGTGGATATTTTTGTCTATTTTTATAATTATAGGGGTAGAGGTGGTTTCAGATGAGTTTTACAGAGAGTTTCAAGTTTTTTGAGGGAGTTTAAGGGGGCGGGGCGTAGGAAATAAGGCGTTGAATAGAATTGAGTGGGAATCTGATGATGAAAATGTGGTTTTTTCGAGATTTTTGTCAAAATGTGAAAAAATATGCTTTTTTCCTACAAAAACTTTGAAAAATTCCTCAAAAATCGCGGATTTTTGACTGATTTTGACCAAAACTAATATGTTTGAACGATTTCAATTAATTTCTTATGTCAAACTCATCAATTTTCCCTTATAACCCGAAAATTCCAAATTGTAGCGCTTTAAAGTGGGAGGAGCTTCCAAATAGTGTTTCTTGGCCAAAAACTGTGCATTTCTGCTAAAAAATCTTTGAATTTTCCAGTTTTTAAATTAAAATTCATAGAAAATCGCTATAGTTTTCAAAAAACCCCTCTGAAAATGTGGCTGGTGTGTAATCGGCGCGTTTTTCCGTTTTTCTGAGTCCAAACTTCTCAAAATCCTTCCATTACTCGGTTTCTTCACAATTTTCCATTCGAAATGTCTATTTTTTCGCTATTTTCTTCTCTGTAACCTCATTTTCATATCAATTTCAGCCTATTTTCAGTTTGTCATCAAATGAACAGAAGAAAGCGCGTCGCCGACGCGGAACCCGAGAAAGATGTGGCATCGACGTCGGCTGGTGTCAAGAAGCGAAAAGGACGAATGACGTTGGCGGAGAAGGAGAAACGCGATTTCGAGGTGAGAAATGACCACAAAAATTGGATTTTTGCCGATTTTTTGCATGAAAATCACAGAAAAGTAACATAATTCGAGCTCAAAACCGAAAAAATTAACCTAAAACGATATCTGGCGTGCCGTCGCCGCGTTTTCCGAGAAATCGTTCTCAAAATGCGTCCAAGACACGCCAGACAGCTCAGAAATTGAACAGCTGGTTTTTGAGCTCCAAAAATGGTCAATACGCGTCCAGTTCACTCCCATACTATAACTGGGGCGCCTGAGACGCGCTCTGAAAGATTTCCAGTTAGGACAACGCGTCAAAGGCACGCCAGACACTATCTTGAAGTTAACTGGCGCGTCTGAGACTCGGGTATTGCTCTGTTTTGAGCTTCTGGTGCGCCTCGGACGCGTTTGCATGATCAGCTGAAAAAAAAACTATATAATCCCGATTTTTTGTGGATTTTTGCTGGGAAATCGCAGATTTTTTATCGAAATTCCTGTTTTTGAGACATTTTTCAGCTCAAAACCGCCTATTTTTACAGCTCGCGAAAGGAACGTACGTCATGTCGAAACTTCGCCGCCACCGCAATACCGCCGGCGACGATTCGGTATTCGAGAGTTTTCTCCGTGTACCGTCACGTCGTCTCGAACCGGAATACTATGAGAAGGTCAAAGAGCCGATAGATATCACCACCATTCAGCATAAACTCAAAAATCCGGATTATTCGACGTACGACGAGTTTAAGAAGGATTTCGCCATGTTTATCAAGAATAATTTGGCTTATTATCAGGTAATTCGCGATGAAATTGATTTATTCAGCTTATTTCAGGTAAAAAATTAGTTTTTTGAGCTGAAAAATGGCATTTTCAGCTCAAAAACTGGTTTTTAGCTCAGGAATCGGGTCTTTTTTGAGTTTGGAAGCTCTAAAAGCCGGTCGATGCTTCGAAATTCAGGTTTCCCGACACTTCTACCTTCCAATTTTCAGTTTTTGATTCTGAGACCATTGGAATGATAATTTGCACTGATATAGTTGAAATTCAGCCAAAAAAGCTGAGTTTTGGATCAGAATCATGTTAAAACCCTGGTTTTCAGTCCAGATTCCTCAAAAATTCTTTTTTAAGATAGAAAATTCACGATTTTCACTCAAAAACTCAATTTTCTTATCTAAAACCTCAAAAATCTGTTTTTAAACCCCCCGAATTTCAGAAATCTCACATTTTACGTCGAAAATCCTGAAAACAGCTAAAAATTCCGAGTTTTCAGCAATAAAATCTTCTATTTTCGCTCAAAAAGCTCAAATCCAGTTGGCAACTGAAAAGCCCCGTCTTCCAGACAAAAATCTGACTTTTTCTTACTAAAAACCCGGGTTTTCAGTCCTGCTTCCTCGAAATTCACTATTTTCACTCAAAAAACTTCAAAAATCCCATTTTCCAACCCAAAAACCGCTATTTTGACTCCAAAACTCTGTTTTTTTCACCTCAAAACCCTTTCAAATTTTCAGAAAGGCTCCGACGAGCACAAGGATATGCTGAAAATCCAGGATCTCTACAAGACGACGTGCGAAAAAGTGGATTCTGGGGAGTATCTGGAAGATCAAGAAGACGTCGGAGCCGATGCTCCAGATGCCGCGGACAGCGATATTGAAGACGTGACACCAGAAGAATCAGAGGGGGCGGAGACTGGTGGAGAGTCGTCGCGTGACGTCACACCAATGGAATTGGACGATTTCATGTTATGTGATTTGTTGGGTGCCGTACTGGAAGCTACGGATTCCTCGAATCGAATTCTGTGTCCACCGTTCCGAGTGCTCCAATCACGTGAAGATTTCCCACAGTATTATGAGAAGATCGCGAAACCGATCGATCTGAAAACGATCGCTCAGAACGGGAAGAATCATAAGTATGCGACAATGTCACAACTGAAAGACGACCTCTTCCTTTTATTCAAAAACGCCCAACAATTCAGTGGAAAAGGTTCGGATATCTGGAAAGATGCGGAACAATTGAAGCAAGTTGTGAAGGATAAAATTGCGAAGATTGAGGAGAAAGGAGTTCATCCGATGCGGAAAGCAAAATCGCTTCGACTCGTTGACGCGTTGCTCACCTCTGTCGCAGTCAATGACAACTTCTCGGAGGATTCTGAAGAGGATGAGGAGACGGAGAACAATGAGGAACCGATGTGGAAATTGTATTGGACGATACGGAATGCGGCGGATGAGAAGGATCACAGTGTCACGCTGGCTGATAACTTTTTGGAATTGCCTAGCAAAGAGTAAGGGAAAGGACAGGAAAATAGCATATAGACTGTCTGAAACATGGCTGGCGCACCTTCAGCGCGATTTTTTCCGCCTGAGTACAATATTGCATCGTTGGCCGGGAATTGCTAGAAATTGCTCTGAAACTATGTTAGTCACGGCTGGGGCGCGTTGAGCGCGTTCCGGAGTGAAATCGCTAGAAAAAGCTGAAAAGGTCTGAGAGCTTCTGAGTCTTCTAAAACGCGTCGATGGCACCCCAGACAACCTTTTTCCTTATAAAACGCGCCGACGATACGCCAGTTCTCAGAAACTCAAGAAAAACCACGGAATTTAAGAGAATTTACTTCAAAACCCACTGAAAAGTGGGCGGAGCCAGAGTCTGGAACTGTCACTAACACTCAGTCAGAAGAACGGCTATTCCAGACATTTTTTTGAGGTTTCTGGGCGAGTTTTGTTTTGCTGAGAACATGAAATTGATTGAATCTCGTTAGCCAAAAATGCCGGTTTTTTTTATGAAAAATGTTCATTTTGAGTCTAAAAATCTTGTTTCAACGCGGAATTCAAGCGGATAATTGATCAAAAACTCAAAAATTTTCAAATTTTTGCGATTTCTCAATAGTTTGAGCCCCTCTTGAGCCGCACTCAACGTCCCAAGTAATTCCAGACAATACCCCGACTACTACGATGAGATAAAGCAGCCCGTGTCGATATTCATGATCAACAAACGACTCAAAAACGGTCAATACGATTTCAAGACGCTCGTCGCTGACCTAATGACAATGTATTCTAATGCATTCGAATATAATCTCGAGTCTTCTGAAGTCTGCGTCGCCGCTCAGAAACTGAAGACGTTGACGATTGCCACGTGTAAACAGTTGACCCCGTCGTTTGATATGTCTCAATACGAACCCGCACCGCCTAATTTGACGCCTCAGAAACCGAAGGCGACGCCCCATAGACGTCAGATTAAGATTGAGATGCCCGATACGGATTCGGAGGATTCTAGAGTGAGTTTTGGGGGAAAATCGTGCTGAAAATCGCTGAAAAATCATAGAATTCATGAGATTTTAAGCCTAAAAACACGAAAAAAGGGAGATTTTAAGCCCCTAAAGTCGCTCAAAGAATGAGATTTTAAGACTGAAATTGCTTGAGAAAAATAGATTTTGAGCCTAAAAGCCCTCGCTGAAAAATCGTAAAATTCTGGATATTTTAAGCCTAAAATCGCTTTATAAATTTGGTTTTAAACCTTAAAGCGCTCAAAAACGGTGATTTTAAGCCAAAAAATCTGAAAATCTGTACATTTCCAGACGCCACCACCATCGCACAAACGAAAATCGCCGAAGAAACAGCGTCTGGATGCGAATGGACAGCCTATCAGTACATCCACCGCGGGCTATAAAGGAGGACGCAAATCGTTCTTTTCCATCGATCCGAATGCTGCATTTATGAAGCAAAAGGGAATGATGCAGGCATTGTGGAATGTTATTCATCAGTATAGAGTGAGTTTAAGACTGAAATCGCTGGAAATCTGGGGAAAATCGGTCTGAAACAGGGACGGCTGGTGCACCTTTGGCGCGGTTTTCATTCTTTCATTATGAAAGTTTTATTATGAAAAATGATCGAAAAAGCGCTGGAAAATAGCTTAAAATCGGTCTGAAATGATGCTAACTACGACTGGCGCGTCTTGAGCGCGTTCCGGAGGGAAATTGTTGAAAATCTCGGAGAAAATCGGCCTGAGACGGTATTGGGGTTGTCTGGCGCACCTTCAGAGCGGTTTTTCATGCTAAAGTACAAAATTATCTGAAAAATGACCGGAGGCCGCACGAAAATGAAAAAAATTGGGTTGAAACAGTGCTAATAATGGCTGGCGCGCCTTGAGCGCATTTCCGGAGTGAAATCACCTGAAAAAAGCTAAAAATGGCTCAGAATGTCTTGTGGTAACAGCAAAAAGTTGTCTGATGCGCCTCAAGCCGATTTTTAAAGTTAAAAATCAATTTTTTACTGAAAAATGACAGAAAACCGCTGGTAAATATCTAAAAATCGGTATGAAACTGTGTTAATAATGACTGGGTCACCTTGAGCGCGTTTCGGAGGGCATTCGAGTCAATTGCAGCACTAATCAGTGAAAAGCTGAAAAAAGTAGATCTGGCGCACCCTGAGCGCGTTTTTGCAGTATCTCAGGCTGAATATGCTCTAAAAATCCGATAATTCTCTGCTATTTTGTCTCGAGACCCCCTAAACAACCCAATTTTTCACTTTCAGATCCCTGGAAACGCGAGCTACTGGCCAGCAGGCGCATTCATCGAACTTCCATCCGCCAAACAATATCCAGAATACTATCAAATCATTCGAAATCCGATCGATATGAAACTGATTCGACACCGTATCGACACTCATCAGTATCCACAAGTCGACGCAATGATTGCCGATTGTCGTCTGATGTTTTCGAATGCGAGAGATTTCAACGAGCCGAGTTCTCATATTCATATGGATGCGATTCAATTGGAGAGACAAGTGCTTCGTGCTTATGAGGGGATGAGGAATCAGATGCAACATGGAGGAGGAATTCCACAGCCATACAATATTCCACCGACTTCTATGCCAACGACTCCACACTCGTCGTCTTCTAGTCTCAATATGATGAAATTGTTAGTAAATAGCAATTTTCAGTCGAAAATTTTGTTTTTTAAGAGAGAAATTGAAGTAATAAGCTAGTTTTCGGCTGAAACATTACACAGAGATCGATTGTTTGCTCAATTTTATGCGAAAATTGACTCTCGTTGATGAAAAATGCAAATTCCTCATTTTCAGCCCCCTATGCTCATATACTGAAAATAGCAGTTTTCAGTGGAAAATTTCGTTTTTTTTTCAGCACAATTGATATTTTTGAGCTAAAAATCACACAGAGATCGGGTTTTTGCTCACTTTTATGCGAACATTGACTTTTTCTCAGTTTTCTCATTTAAAAATGCTTTAAATTTCTCATTTTCAGCCCTTATACGTCTGAAACTGATGGATGTTTATGGACTCATAACGAAAAACTCAGAAAATAACGAATTTTTGCAGTTTTTGGAGCAAAAACTCGAAAAATCACGAATTTTCCGATCGAAAACGCTCTAGATTCATCATTTTCAGCTCCACTTTCCTAAACTTTGACTGAAAATCATTTTCAGCACGTTTTTTGTCAATTTTTGAAATTTTTATCGCACAAACTCCCAAATTTTTGATTTCCCACTAAAAATTAGCGAAATCATTAGACTCCGCCCCTTTTATGCTCTTTTTTATAGCAAAAACTCTTGATTTTCCGATTTCACCATCTAAAACTTCAAAATTAGTGTAATTAGGCCCCGCTCCCTTTTCAGCCCTGAAACTTCGTTCCTATTCTATTTATTTCAGAAAAACGCCAAAAGTGGAGACACGCGGTCGCAAGAAGAAGTATCCAGATGAGATTGACGAAGAGGAACTCGCGCGGATTCAACTCCAACAACAGGAACGTCGAATGGAAGAGGCGATTGCTCAATTGCCGATAGAAGAGCAGAAGATGTGGAGACTATTCAAATCGATGAAAGACGTCCGAGAGGAGGGAACGAACCGCCCGTTGGCAGTGAATTTCATGCGTCTTCCGACAAAAGAAGAGTTTCCAGCGTATTATGACGTCATCAAGAAGCCAATGGATATGATGAAAATCAAGGCGAAACTGGAGAATCGACAGTATGTTACACTGCTTGATGTGGTGTCGGATTACATGTTAATGCTGTCGAATGCGTGTAAATTCAACGAGACCGACTCGGATATCTATAAGGAGGCGGTATCTCTTCAGAAGGCGCTGCTAGAAATGAAGAGGGAATTGGATACCGGAGATGACGCCCCCAGGGTTCAAGTGGAGTTGAGAACTATATTCACGAGTATATTCGCATCGTTATTCGCGAAAAAAGATGAGTCGGGACGGTGCTATGCGGACGATTTGACAGAGTTCACTGAGGTTCTGAAGGCCAATGGAGTGCCGCCTGCCGAGTGGCCGTACACGCTGGATCAGATTAAGATGAATATAGACAAGTGTAGATATCGACGACTTGATAAGCTGCAAAAAGACTTTTTCGATTTGTTTGAACGGGCGAGAGAACTTTCGAAAGTCGGTTCGAGGATGTATGAAGCGGCGTGTTTCCTACAGAAAGCGTTCTGTCAGGAGAGAGATTCTCGTTGTAAAGATGTGATACACTCGAATTCGTATTCTGTCATAGAGAAGGATATTGATGAGGCGATTGAGAAGGAACGGGCGATCAAGGCAAAGGAAGAGCATGATGAGGATGGGGGCTCGGGAGCTGGTGGAAGACCGGCGCCGATTAAGAGAAATGTAAGGGATTTAGAATGAAAAATCTGAAAAATACCCTAAAAATTAGTGATTTAGAATGATTTTCCATGTGAAAAACTTCATTTTTTGTCTAAAAATCTGGAAATTTCGACTGAAGTAGGGATTTTCAGACGAATTTATTAGAAGACGGATAATGAACCTTCTAGACGTCTGTCATGCTTTTTTCTATTAAAAAGTCTGAAAAATGCTTTAAAAATGAGCAATTTAGGACAGTTTCATGCTGAAAATACACAGTTTTTCATGTTAAGAGTTTTTCATGTGGTTGTTTATGTTTATAGCGGAAATTATAGGTCTGGAAATGAAAATGTTGGCATTTTCAACCGAAAATTGTGTTTTTAGTCGGTTTTCCGCTTTTTTAACTTACGAATTCTGTTTTTAGTCGATTCTGAAGCATTTCCAGAAATTTGCTCTCAACTTTCAGACTGGAATAGAAGACTCCTTATCGTTGTTTCATCCTAAAGTTCATGGCTTTAACGTCCGTTTTCTTATAAATTTGTCTGAAAATCACCACTTCAGTCGAAATTTCCAGATTTTTAGATGAAAAATGAAGTTTTTCGCATGAAATCGTAGTAAAGGACTAATTTTAGGGTTATTTTCAGACTTTTGAATATAGAAATTATGTCTTTAGTCGATTCTGAGCCATTTTAACCAATTTTTTTTTCCAGGAAAGTGAAGTGGAAATGGAGGATATCGAAATCGATGGCACAAAATACTCGGCTCCATGCTACGCGTACATTTCGCGTACCGACGACAAGAAAACGCCTCTTCACATCTTCCGAATCGAGCGAACATTCAAAGATGAACACGGAGAGAAGGCGGTTTCCGGTCACTGGGTGTATCGACCAGAGGAGACGCTGCACTTGGCGAGTAGAAAATTCATGAAACAAGAGGTTTTCATCACTCCATTCCGTGATACTCTCCTCGCTGATCGTCTACGTGGAACTTGTTGTGTCGTGTCACTTGCCACGTTCTCCACGAAGATTCTGACGGATTTCCACGAGGACGACGTCTATTTGTGTGAATATAAGTATCATGGAAAACCAAAGTATTTCTCGAAACTGAGATCATGGCCGTTTGCATCAGAAGACGAGGAGTTGGAATTCACGAAACGACAGAAGACAGTGACCCCCAAGAGAATTCTGACGGCCGCGGATTCAGAAGGCAATTCTGGAAAAGATGAAGAAGATGTTGTGGAGGATGAGGAGGAGAATGAAGAGGATCGAGCACGGCTGGAAGTTGCTTTGGATATTGATCGATATGAATTCGAAGCCTCCAAGGAAGAGAAGAAGACGTTCTACCAACAGATTCGTAGTGCCACTGGAAAATTCTACTGGTTGGGACAGTTTGTGTTGGTATTCAATCCGATGAAACCGTTGTGTGATGTGATGCGTATTAATAAGATTTGGAGAGATGAGGAGTGAGTTTTTGAAAATTGGGGATTTTCATCACTTTCAGACGACGAGAAAATCGGATTTCAGACTGTTGTGAGACCTAATTTTAGAGTTTTTCTTCCAAAAACTGATTTTTCAGTATAAAAGTCTTGGTTTGGAGCTAGAAATAGGAAATTTTCAGCATTTTCAGACAAAAAATCGGTTAATGGAGTAAATTTTTGAGTTATACGGTGCTCAACACTGATTTTCAATATCAGTTTTTGAACTCAAAAAACACTTTTTCGGCGTTTTTCAGAGTTTTTCAACCAAAAACTGATTTTACCTTGGGATCCCTGTTTTGAGCTGGAAAAATGCAGTTTTTGAGTCAAAAATGCACATTTTCAGCGTTTTTAGAATGAAAAACTGAAATTTTCAGAGTTTTTCAGCTGAAAAAACTGATTTTTCCAAAATTTCAGGTCAAAAATCCAATTTTATCATTGAAAAAGTAATTTTTCTTAATTTCCCCCCTTTTTCAGCGGCACCGAATGGTTCTCCGGCTGTTGGTTCGCCCGCCCATCTGAAACCATCCACGACGAGGGACGCCTATTCTTCCAGAATGAGGTTATTGGTGTCTATCGGAATGATGAGACGAGAAAGTTGTGCGAAATTCAACGAGTTTGTGATGTGATGTCAGCCAAGACTTATGTTAAACGTGAGTTTTAACGCTGGAAATTTGCGGTTTCTGGTGTGAAAAAGCGTCCAGCGACACGCCAGACAACCAGAATTATGATTTTCATGCTTCAAAACGCGCCTAGCGACACGCCAGACAACCCAAATCTTGATTTTTCTGCTTCAAAACGCGCCTAGCGACACGCCAGACTCTGTTTTTTTTCAGAACGCCAAACGGAAATATCGGAATGCGACGTTTTCGTGTGCGAAACGATGGTCAACGGAAGCGCCGACGCTCCAGACGACTGTTCTCTGCTCGGTTGTCCGATGACGTCGGACGAATTCACAGAGGCTCAAACCATGAATTTGGACTATTCGAAGGCGATGAGAAAGATGAAGGTTTGTTGCGAAAACTCGGAAAATTCAGGTCTAGAATTGTCTTTTTTGATCTACCAGCAAATTTTCGCGGTCAAAACTTGGAGTTTTTGGTTTTCAATGATTTTCGTTAGGTTTTTCCAAAAATTTTAGCTTTTCCTTCGGTTTTTCGGCGATTTCAGCCTGTCGGATACGGTATTTCTAGAAGTTATGTCATATAAGTGCCTTGTTTTTCAATATTGTCTAAAATTTTGAGTTTTTGTCTGAAAATCGCATTTCTAACGCAAGTTACATCATATTCTCGGTTTCAGCCTATGGACTACGGTGGTTTAGAACTTTTTGTCAGAATTCACAGATTTTCTGTAGTTTTGAATGATTTTAGACTGGAAATCGCATTTTCAGCTTATAGTTTATGTAATTGTAGAGGTTATATCACACGCGTTCCAGTTTCATCTGAAAATTTGAAGTTTTTTAGTCTGAAAATCGCATTTCTAGCAAGTTATATCATATAGGTGCTCTTAAATTAGAGTTTTCTCGATTCGTCAGTTTCAGCGTGTCAGCTACGGTTGTCTAGAACTAATTCATAGTTTTTTTTGAAATTTTGACTGGATTTTAGTCTGAAAATCGCATTTCCAGCTTCTCCAACGCTAATTTCAGCCGGTTTCAGCCTGTGGGCTACGGTAGTTTGGTTTCTTTTTATTTTTAGTTTGAATCCACAGATTTTGGAAATTTTGAATTCTGGAAATCTCATTTCTAGCTTCATGTAATTCTAGAGGTCCGAAAATTTCAGTTTTTCCATATGTTTTAGTCTGAAAATCATGATTTCTGAACTCTCTCTCTCTCCCACCCTTTGCATAAAACAATCCTCCAAAAACTATTATTTTCCACTCCCCCTCGTCATCGCCATTCCCATTTCTCTTCATTCTCAAATCTCTTCTTTCCACATTTTTCTCTCCTTTTTGGCTTCATCCATTCCGTTTACTAAGCTCCACCCCTCCAACGTCTTCTTCTTCTTTGCTTTCTTCCGTTTTCTCAGTTTCCAAATACATCTTCGTCATTATCAGCAAGACTCTTGCTGCAAGAGATTAGAAGTGATAAGTGGAGAGACCACGACGACGTCGTTGGGAGCAGCAGCTGTCTTCTTCAGCTCACTGACTGACTGAGATCCGCTAATTGTGGTCTCCATCCTCCTCCTCGAAACCTCTCTCTCTCTCACGTTTCCCATCCGCAACACTCTGCGTCTCTCCGAGAACGTCGCTACTCTCTTCTCTCGTCTCAATGGGAGGTTTCTCTATGAGGGGTGGCCTCGATTGTGTGTGTGCGTCGGTCCGGCCCGCTGGTCGGGGAGGGGAAGACTGCACACACACACATCGATCGGCGGGGCTAAGAGGCCTCCAAGAGACGGCTAGACGAACAGAAACGGAGAGAGACTGGGAGACCACCGGAGGGTGCAGACGACGAGAGAGACGAGAGAGTGTGGTGCGCACGGAGACCGTCAGACGTCAGAAGGTCGTGAAGAGCGGGTGGCGGCTGCGGCGTCACACACACACATTGAGGGAGTCTATATGGTTTTTCGTTGTGTGAGAGAGAGACCCCCTCTCTCTCTGTCTATCTGTCGCTGCTTGCGGGAGACCCCTAGCTGTGTGTGTGTGTGCGTACAGGCAGAAGACGAAACTGCGAGGTCCACCACCACCAGGATCCCCTGCGGGCTCTCTCCGCGCCTGCAGCACGCCGCTGCACTCGGCTGCTGCATGCAGCAGTAGGCAGCGTACTTTTATTTTTCTTCTTCATCTCCCCCCGTCCACCACCACCCGCTCACCTCCTCTCCTTGACCACTATCCCTTTCCGTGTCGTCTCCTCCCCGCCGGTGTGTCCACGCTGTGGTGGCGACGACGCTGCCCCAGACCCCAGTGTTACGGTAGGCGCCGCCCACTTCCTCTACTCCAGAAGGCTGAGCCATCTGGGGAGATCTGGGGAGCCGGCGACCACCACCACCTGCTACATAAGTGGGGAGAGAGAGAAAGAGCACAAGAACGTAGTATAGCCTAGAAGTCTAGGATTCTGATGTCATCTGAAAATCATGATTTCCTGGAAGTCGTAAAGTTTACTCATAAACTGACGTCATCTAGTTCCAGCATTAATTCCTCTGTGAAATTCCTTCCTAGAGCTTGAGGGACGCCTTCTGAAAGCTTTCCGCGGATTTTTGGTGAATTTTTGTCAGAATTCAGCGATTTCATGACTGAATTTGCATGTTTCTGCCCAAATTCCATGTTAAAGATTCGGAATTCTAGAAAGAACGCTATCTATGCCTCCAGACGCTAAAAATGAGTTATTTGAGACTGAAACTTGTCCCGAACTCTGATTCTAGGATATGCCCTTTTATTAGAAGAATTCGGGACATGTTTCAGTCTCAATTAACTCATTTTTAGTGTCTGGAGGCATCTGATAGCGTTATTCCTATAATTTAGAATCTTTAACTTAGGATTTGTGCAGAAGTCGCTGAATTCCGACATAAATTCACTGAAAATCGTTTTCCTGGTACTTGACGTCTTCTGAATTCTGAATCCTGAATTTTGGAGGCTCAGGTCCTCTAAAACCCCGTTTTCCCCCTGTAACTTTGCTCTGACGTCTTCTGAATCCTGAACTCTTAACCCACCTCATGAATCCTTCCAATTTGCAGACATACAAACTGAACGTGTCGATTCCGAATGAAGAAGTGCTCTTCTACAAACAACCAATAAAAATGGAAAAAGAGCTCTCACCACTTCTCAAAGGCGACGGATCGATGCCTCTGGACCATCTCGACGAAATGATGGACGACGACACAGACGGAAGTGAATCCGTCACGTCAAGCATACACCCGGCAGGACGTCATCTGAAGGAGGAGACGCCGGCTCCATCGACGGCGACGGCGACGCCTTCTGTATCCTCACCGCCCGTGTCTGCAGTACAGGATACACCTATTATGACGCCGAAAGTTGTCAAAAGTAAATCCGGATACATTTTATTCTCGGCTGAAGTTCGCAAACGAATTATGCATGAGAATCCGGACGCAGGATTCGGTGAAGTGTCGAAAATAGTTGGAATAGAGGTATATTTATAGTCTGAAATTCCTCATCTAATTTTCAAAATTTTGCAGTGGAAAAAGTTGTCGGAAGAGCAAAAGAAGCATTACGAGATGCGTGCGGAAGTGGTCGCTGTGGAGAAGGCGAAACAGGATGCGATTAAGGCGACACAAGCGATGACACTCGCTCCCGGACAGATTCGAATCTTTCAGTGTAAATGGGCGGCGTGCGATTTTCAGTACGAATCGGAGCCCGCGCTTCTGGAACATGTTATACAACATCATACGAGTCAAATCATCAGTGAGTCACGGGGTGAGCGAGCGGCATGCGTCTTTGGTGTCGTTTTCGTGGGGGTTTACAGAGTGATTGGTGTAGATTTACGGGCGAACTAGGGGTCGATTTACGGAGGTTAGCTGTAGATTTACGGAGCTCTGGGTGTGGATTTACAGATGTTAGGTGTAGATTTACAGAGGTTAGGTGTAGATTTACGCTGTTTGATGTAGATTTACAGACGCTAGATGTGAATTTACGGAGGGGTTGGTGTGGATTTACGGATGTTAGGTGTAGATTTACCAGAATTTAAATGTGGATTTACGGGAACTAGGGGTTGATTTACTGAGGCTGGATGTAGATTTACGTGTCTAGATGTCAATTTACGGGGGTTAGGGGTCGATTTACAGAGGTTTAGATGTAGATTTACGGAGTTCTCATCAATTTGAGCTCTTCCCAATGAGAACCAGCCGAATGACCTAAACATCGTTTGAACATTTTCGGTACTGATTCCGGGAACCACCAATCGATTTACGGCTTTTGTAGATTTACGAAGAATTGGGAAAAACAATTTCTCACTCAACAATCACCAATTCTGTCTTATTTTCAGTGGACAGTGACCAACAATTCGTCTGCATGTGGATGACGTGTCTTCGTAATCGAAAAGACGGAAAACCATTCCCCTCGCTTCCACGTCTTCATCGTCACATCAAGGAGAAGCATATGCCTGTCTCGGCACGCAATGTCTACAGTAATCAACTCTGCAAGAACTTCTTCAAAGTGATTCAAGCGCCCGGAGACACGGCGCCACGTGTTGTCGCAGCGCCATACGGACAGATTCAGCCGAATGCGCCGCCGCCACAACAGAACGGAGGACAGATTCCACAAAATGGAATTAATGGGAATCAGAATGGAGGAGGACATCATCAACAGATTCATCCACAACAACAAATGCAACAACATCATGATCCACACATGCAACAGCATTATCAGGTATGTCTGAAAATTACTGAAAATGACTGAAAATATCTGAAAATGTCACATTTTCCACCGTTTTTGAACTATTTTGATGTAAAAACACTGAAAATCTCACTAATTTTGAACAATTTTTGAGCAATTTTGAACAACTTTGAGGTAAAATTGTTGAAAATTGCTGAAATTATCAAATTTTTTGATCAATTTTGAAGTAAAATTTCTGAAAATTTCACAATATTTCAACAATTTTGATGTAAAATTGCTGAAAATAACTGAAAATGTCACATTTTTGAGCAATTGTTTTGACTTTAAATTGCTGAAAATTTCACAATTTCGCACTGTTTTTGAACAGTTTTGATGTAAAATTACTGAAAACGACTCAAAATGACTGAAAAGTTCACATTTCCAGCAACCACCTCAACCACACCAACCGATGGGACCACCACAACAACCAATGCAAAATGGAATGTACCAACAACAGGGACCATCGAATCCTCAACAATTCCATCAGGTGCCTCATCAACAAATGCAACAAGGAGGTCCACATCATCCACAACAACAACAGATGCAACAAGTCGTTCAGCAACAGATTCCAGACGTCGGACGGACTGTTGTGAGGGCGGCGATTCCCGCGTTCGTCGCACCGCCAAATCAGATTCACTCGAAGCGAGTACTCCATTCGGAGGCGTATTTGAAGTGAGTTATAGTCTCCGCTAGCCTAGAAGTCCAAATCTAGGCCACCACCAGGGGCTTCAGGAGGTCTAGAAACCTAAATTTGCGGTTTTCTAGGCCATCTGAGCTGTCTGATGGCCTAGAATCCCGAATTTCGGGTGTCTAGGTCACCAGACAGCTCCGTGGTCTAGAAAATTCCAATTTTGTGGTTCTAGGCCACCTGAGCTGTCTTTTGACCTAGAATCCCGAAATCTGAATTTTCTAGGTCGCCTGAGCTGTCCTAATGCTCTGGTGGCCTAGAATCCCAACTTTTGAAGTTCTAGGCCAACTGAGCTTTCATTTTGAGCTTCAGGTGGCCTAGAAAACCAAAATCTGAGTTTTCTAGGTCACGGGGCTCTCTGATGGCCTAAAAACCCGAATTTGGGGGTTCCAGACCGCCTTGAGAGCTTCCAGAATCCTGATATCCGATAATTGATATGTATACTCATTTCCCCCATTTCCAGATATATCGAATCGCTCGCTCAAAACCGACAAAAATCGGTGAGTCGATGGGAACGAAGTCTCGGCGCCACCCATCGTAACACGCAGCCATCGAACGGAACTGTCCGGCCGCCAGCTCACTGGATTCGGGTTAGTTTTATGGGAAAATTGCTCGAAAAAGGAGATTTTCAGTCTGGAAATCATCATTTTTGCCATTTTAGAGAGTTTCAGAGCTAAAAAAACTCACAAATGTGCATTTTCAGCGCTAGAAACTGTCTAAAATGTGATTTACAGTCCAAAATCTGAATTTTTGGTACCTTTCAGCTTCTACATGATATAATTTCCATCTCAAAATCAAGTTTTAGATCCAATTTTTGAAATTTTCGTCACAATTTTCAGTATCAGCATTGGTTTTGAACGTTTCTGAGCTGAAAAAAACCAAATTTCCCTATTTTCAGCGCACCGAAGCGGGCCAGCCGGTCGCCCGAGAAGAAGACGTGACGAAGGCGTTGTGGAAACTTCGCGACGAATTGCTGAAGAGTACGTGTGGATTGGTGATCGATCGACCGACACTCTAATTCCTTTCTCTATGCATTCAATTTTGTCTTTTTTATTTATTTATTTCTTTTTAATCAATTTTTGTTATCTCTCTCTCTTCTGAATCCTCTTCCCAGTTCAATTCCTCTGAATCTCTCTTTCTCATTAAATTATTAATCAATTTTATATATTATTTTTGTTTCAATTCCTTCCACCCCAACACTTTCACCTCCTGATGATCTATTTTATGTCTCTATTCATCTTCAAAATGTTCTTATTGAGCCGGGCTTACACACTGAAAAACACCACTAAATGAATACGGTATTTTGTTTTCTTTATTGTAATTAGTGTTAATTGGTTAATTACCCCCCTCCCTAAAATTATAGATCGGTCGCCAGAATGACGACTTTATTGGGTATGAATCCCTGCTTCTCATCTGCAATCCTCACTGCCCACAACCAATCGTCCACTGGCTTCCCACTGGTGCACCGGATCCATTCCCCGGGACGGACGGTCAGATCGAGAGGCGACCGTCCGGTGAATGGTTCAACGACTAGAAGATTCTCGTTTTCCCTGGAAGATCTGGACATACGGACACACAGACACACACGAGGACTCACCACTTCTCCCGAATCGGGCGATTCACTGGTGGATGGTCTTCTGGAAGTTTCACGTGGGACGATGGAACGAAACCCGACTGATTTTCAGAATTACGGACATATGTCCACTCGGGATCCGAGATATTCAGAATTGTGACGGATTCACCTTCCTTCACGGAGAGGTCATCTGGAGCCGACGAGTCGAATGGGCGGAGGATTTGGGCTTCGCAGATTTCGTCCTGGAAACGGATGATGTGGATTTACGGAGTCTAAAAATCGATTTACGAAACCTTAGGTGTAGATTTACGGGGCCCTTCGTGTGGATTTACGGAGTCAGGTGGTGGTTTACGGGGAGGTCGGGGTAGATTTACGGAGTTTACAAATCGATTTACGGGCCCCTTAGTGTAAATTTACGGAAGCGTTATTGTAGGTTTACGGGACAGTTTTTGTCGATTTACAAGCCTAGGTGTGGATTTACGCAGAGCCTTGGTGTCGATTTACAGGCTTCGATTTGAGTTTACGGCGTATTTGTAGATTTACGGCATTAGCTATTACGAGGGCTCGATTTACGAAGGTGTAGATTTACGAGCAGAAATGTAGATTTACGGGGTTACCAAATCGATTTAAGAGAGCTTAGGTGTGGATTTACAAGAGCTACATGTGGATTTACGGGCTCCCGTGTCGATTTACGCTGCTTTATATCGATTTACCATTTTGAACACCTCTCCTTCCTCCTTTTGAACTGGAAGACTATCGATAAATCGTTGAAGATTTGATTTCTCCCATTTCCGGTCCAATGTAGCGGTGGAGATTCCCTTTTTCTGGAAAAAAAATTACCGATTTTGAAAGCTTCTCGTGGCCTGCATTTGAGTCGGAAAGATTCGAAATTACACTTTTCTGGTAGATCAAAACCCGGGCTACATTTTCGTAGTTGACAACTTTTTGATAGCTCTTCACGCCTTTGAGATATGCGTTTTTAAAGATAGCTTACTGCAAAGGAGAGGGGGAGGGAGACGCAGAGAAGGCGAGAGCGTCTAACTGTCTGCGTCTCTCCTCTTTTCCCCCCTCGCTGGGGAGGGGTAAAACTTTGAAGCGGTGTATCTCCCTGGGAATCGAAGCTATCAAAAAGTTGTCAACTATCAAAATGTAGAAAATTTCCTGTAGATCATTTTATTTGTTAACAACTTTTTGATAGCTCCGCCCACTTCTGAGATACGCAAGTTTTAAGCAAGATACCTCTTTAGGGTCATAACTCAAAAGCGTGAATAGCTATCAAAAAGTTGTCAACTACAAAAATGAAGATGTTGATGTGATCTATCAGAATATCATTAATTTGGGTGCGGAGGACATCTGTATGACAGACGGACAGACACAAACCTTCTCCACCGGTCCTCTCTTTTGTAATAACTTGCAATACGTCTGCGGAACGAATCCTTTTCGTCCATCCGAAACTTGAACATAAATCCATTGGTCGTCTCGATAGAGCGCTTTTACTGTGGTGCCACGTGCCACACTGATCTCATCGGCTACCTGCAAGGGTTACTGTAGTTTTTAAAAATGGGCGGAGCCTGCTTACCGTAGCCGTAAAGTTTTTGGTGAGTTGTCCTGGAGTATACGGGTCGAAATGGTCCACTTGCATACTGTCAACCCATCCACCATTTTCGGGGCCTAGAAATTGAGAATTTGGTGGCCTAGGATCCGACAAATGTTTTTATTTTGGTTTTTCCCAACTACAGTACACCATGACTCACCTCTTCCTGCCAGAACCTTCCAGAAAATACTACGGATTCCCATTTTATTGGAAATTTTGGAAAGCAAAATGGGATTTAGGGAAAATAAACAACGATATGTTAAGACAATATGTCAAAATAACGATTTGTTTGCTTTTGACCGGAATCGGAACCCTAGGGGGGCATTGGTGTAGTTTGAAAGAATGGGATGGGCTCAAACTTAATAAATTTAACATCACCTGATAGATCAAGAAAAGAGCTTCATTTTTGTAGTTTATCACTTTTTGATAGGGACGCCCACTTTTGAGATATACGCCTTTAAAGATAGTCAACTTGAACAGAGAGGATAGGCGCAGAGTAAATAAGTGATTATATCTCAAAAGCGTGAAGAGCTATCAAGAAGTTGTCAACTGAAAAAGTGTAGCCCTTGACTTGTTCTACCAGAAAAATATAAGTTTGGGACAGTTGGGACAAAATGTGACACTAAGGGGACATGTCAAAACTAGTCTATTCATATTTATAACTCGAAACACTAAAGTTTTCGAACGCTTACATCTCAAAAGCCTGCAAAGCTATCAGGAAGTTGTCAACTACAGAAATGTAGCCCAATTTTTGATCTACTAGAAAAATATAAATTTGAAACACTACAACATGCGAAAAGTCACTTTCTCACTTTTGCACCCACTAATCGTAAAAACGTGAATAACTTCTCTCACAAATGTTCGTTTCAAAAACTATTCACATTTTCGGAATCAGCGTAAAATGTTCTCTTTGACCTGTCTTTCAACCCCAATTCAGATCAGATCATTCTCTAATCAGGACACAAATAATTAAAAGTACAGTAGAGCACGTTTGCAATCACGTGAAATCTCAAGTTCACAAATTTTCATTTCCAATCAAAAAACCTCCAACGATGGTCGTCGAATTGATGAATTGTGGCGGGTGTAAAGAGCGATTCTTCAGGGAAGACGTCGTCAGGGTATGGTGGCCTAGAATTCCCCATTAGAGATTTCTAGGCCATCTAACAATTTTGCAGGGCGAAGTCGTCTCCCTATTGAATCGAATGTGGCACAAGGAGCATATTCAGTGTGTTTTTTGTAAGGTTAGTAGTTGAAATCGGCAAATACGCTCCATTGAGAATGTGTGGGGTGCCGCCAATTTTCTAGGCCACCATATCTCTTCCAGCTCACCATCACCGACGAGAGATATTTCCGTTCCAACGTCGACCCGATGAAACCTGCGTGCTACGCGTGTCATATTCAGACAACTCATCCGGCGTGTGTTGGTAAGGGAGAGATTCTTGTCAAAAAATTGACCAATTTTGATAGCTTCTCACGGCCTGAGTTTCAGTCAGAAAGTTTGAAAGTTAATTTTTTCTGGTAGATCAAAATGAGGGCTACATTTTTGTAGTTGACACCTTTTCGATAGCTATTCACGCTTTTGAGATATGTATCCTCAAAGTTAGTCCACTTCAGACGAGAGTGGGATGGAGACGCAGAGAAGGCGAGAGCGTCTAACTCTCTGCGTCTCTCCCCTCTTCCTCTCAGATGCCCTAACTTTGAAGCGGCTTATCTCCCTGGGAATTGGAGCTATCAAAAAGTTGTCAACTAACAAAATGTAGGAAATTTTCCGTAGATCATTTTACTAGTTGACAACTTTTCCCTATCTCTTCCCAATCCCCATCTACACCAACAACTTCACCATCTACTTTCAAAACTCCTTATTCCAGGCTGCTCCCTTCCAATAATCGAGCGTGGCCTCGTCGCATTCGACCGTCTCTTCCATATAGATTGCTTCCGTTGTGCCATTTGTCATAAAACGATTCCCCAGCGTCGTGGATTCTACGAGAGAGATCTGATGCTCTATGATGAGCATTGTTATATGATGTACATGAAGGATCTGCCGCCAGACGAGGACGCTCCGCCCACTTGATTTTCTAAGAAGAATTATTGAAGACTGTGTGATGAAACCTTGTATTTGTATGAAACATTGCTGAAAATTTTGTCTGGCGCTCCTTGAACGCGTCAGAGTGGCGAGGCGACGCCTTTCTCTACGCCAGAGACACCATTTCCGATTACACAGGTGGTTCGCGATGGATGCTATATGGGGCATATTCAAAATGGAAGCATATAACCTTCTATGTGCTCGCATAAAACTGTGTGGTTCGCTCGGGGAAGTGATATACTTTGAGGCATGGTGCTTATGTCACGGATCTCGCCGTGCGTCCATATAGCTCGCATATAGGATCCATGTTTTCACCTTAAACTTAAAACCCGCAACGACACTCCGCCGTTACACCTGGGCGTGTTGTTTACCGTAAATCGACGAGACATTTTTTTCAATGACTTTTTCATCGTTTTCTCCGTTTTCGAAGAGTTTCATGCTCTTTTCTATCAAATTTTGCTGAAAACAAATTACGACTAAATAAAAATTAATTTTTAATTGAATTTCGAAAAGTATAATTTCCATTTTCAAGCGAAATCGCGATTTTTTAGGAGAAGCACAAAGAAATAAAATGGCAAAGTTCTTTTGTTACGTACATGAAAGTAATGAGCTTCTTTATTTTTCTTACTTCGAATTGTCTATAATAATTAATTTTAGATGGAAAAAGGTAAGACGGTGAGTTTTTGTCAAGACGAAGTAAGAAAAGTAAGAAGCTCATCATTGTGCCAGACGGCTTTCGGAATACATATTGTCAAAACAAACTTTCTTGACATTCGGTGTTTGCGGACCTAAGTTCCCGAGCTTAAAATAAGCCACGCCCACTTTCCGTTGTCTCGGATATATATTCAGAAAAGATCGGGGAGTTCGACTAATATCATAGCCGAGACAACGGAAAGTGGGCGTGGCATATTTTAAGCTCGGGAACTCAGGTCCGCAAACACCGAATGTCAAGAAAATTTGTTTCGACAATATTCATTTTATTGATAAACTAATTTAAATTTTTTGTGATTGATTGATTGATTGATTTCTTTTCTTTAGTAAAAAATGAAATGAAAGAAAAAAGGAACGAAAAAATAAGTAATAGCTTTCTGTGCTTCTCGAAAACTATTCGTGGTTTTGTTTCTGAAAAGATAGTCGTAATTTGTTTTCAATCAAAACTGAAAACGGAGAAAATGAAAATGTCCTAAACATTAGAGGTGAACAAACTCGGAATGGAATGGCAAAATAGCAACACAGTATAATGGGTGGAATTAGTGGGCGAGGGCACGTACGAGGTGTGGGTAGACATGATAAACAGCAAGAGAAACACGGATCGCGCGTGGATCATATATGCTTGCCGCTGCGGTATGCTTCCATATACCAGGCATATAACTCGTCCCTACAATTCCTATTAGTCGCATATTTCACACCGCGCGAACGCACATAACTTCCATCGCGAACCACCTGTGTAGAGCGCGCGTGGCGCAGTCGGGTGTGTTGTTGGATACCGCGCTGGTGATCAAGGTTTCGAGTTTTGGCGTGGGAAAAGTTTTTTGTTTTCTTTTCAACACATATTCAGATATTCCCGTGACCCCCAGAAGGTGTTTAAGGTTTCCCACGTGGATTTCAGCCAAAAATTGTAATTTTTCTAAACAAATAGACCCCGTGAATACGGGGGATGTCGAAGGGATGAACTCCACAACCCTCTGTTCCGCGCCTCCGCTCCCACCCTGTTAGCTCAACTGGTAACGAGGTAGGCCAGTAGACAACAGACCAGGGGTTCGATTCCTTCTCTTCGCTTTTCTTTTCTTGCTTTTTTATAGATGTGTTTCTTCTTAGTTCCAAGGGTCCCTGAATGTTCGTATTTCTGTCAATGTGTCTGTTTATCCCCAAAAAAATACATTTATCTACACAAAAAATCAAATAATAAAATGAGGAGATCACTTGGTGGCAGTGGTGAAGGCAGCTGGCACACGACGGACTCCTGGAATCAAAAATTGGATTTCACTGCACACCTGTACGCCCTACACCTTCCATTTCTTTCCTTGCCCCTGTGGCTCAGGTGGTAGCGCGCGCTACTGGGACGCAAAGGGTCTCTGGTTCGAGTTTTGCCTCTGCCCAAACCTTTTTTACACCTCTATCCCCTTATTACCTTCAATTTTAGCGTTCGCCCACAACTCCCGTGGTCCCTTCCCGTCACTGTGCGTATGATAGAACGCGAAATAATGGCATTTCGTCATCGCATCCTTCTTATCCTGATTCTGATACCAAATCACGATGGAGACCGTCTCATTGGGTTTGATGAACCCAATCGGTGGCTGAACACGAAAGATATCCGCCGAGGTGCAACGCACTTTATAGGAAACCGTTTCGGCGGTCGGATTGTGCAGTTTGACGAACACCGATGCTGGCTTCTTGTCGTCGGAACACTTGAACTCGATCTGAAACGTTATCGATTTTTCCAAAAAGTCGATGATTCGAAAAATACCTTATTGGCACTCAACGATAGCTTGAACGGCGGCTCGCCGGGCTTATTAGGCAACGCGGTGGCGCCGGCGTCGGGAAAATTCGAGACTGGAACATTTGTTGATTTTTTGTCAGCCATTTTTAGTTTCTGAAAGCGAAGAGCACATTTGCTACCACTGGAATCCGGACTCACCTTTAAACTACTTTCGAAGAAAACGCGTCGTAAAATAACCAACTTTCTGATATCCCCCTTCTTTTATACCCACAGAGATCTTATCTCGAGGATCGAAAGGTCATAGAAAAAATCAGAGTGTCACGGGACTCTTATAATTGATTTTTTCAAAAATTGAGGGAAAATCACGTTTTTAGTAAAAAATTGAAAACTTTGTGACTTCTTTTTAATTTTTGGTATTCTAGGTGCCTTGAACTAATAAGAAACGCATCAGTATGATCTATAAAAAAAGTAAAAAAGAAAAGCAAAGAGAAGGAATCGAACCCCTGACCTGTTGTCTACTGGCCTATCTCGTTACCAGTTGAGCTATCAGGGTGGGAGCGGCGGCGCGGTACAGAGGGCGGTGATAAGGGTGGTGGTGTTCCCCACTTCGCGCCTGTTCCAAATGTTCACCCGATGAGCTTTTTCTGTTATTTCGAAAAGGTTTTTTCTAGAATTTTGTTTTTCTACAAATAATTATAGAGTGAAAAGAGTTTTGGTTAAGGTATAGGTTACTGAAAATTGTAAAGTTTGTGCTAAACTTCACTTGTTTTTGATTTGAAATTTGAAATTTAAGATTTTTATAAAGGTTTTAGGAACCTTCTCCGTTTTCAAGTTTATAAATTTATCTTATTTTTCAATTTCACAACTCAAAAGTTTAGTTTGAAGAAGTTTAGTTAAAGGAAAAAAATTTAGAACTGAAAAATAGCTCATCTTTGAGAGCTTTGAGAGATCGTCGTGGCCTCCACTTTAGTCCTATTTTGTTGAATTAATATTTTTCTGGTAGATCAAAAATGGCTCTTCGTCTTTGTAGTTGACTACTTTTTGATTGCTCCACCCACTTTCGAGATAAAGTTAGGCGTTTGGCGACACTGCTGCTTGTCTTCACAGGCGCATATCTCAAAACTGGGCGGAGCTATCAAAAGGTTGTCAACTACAAAAATGAAGATCAAGTTTTGATCTACCAGAAAAATATAATTTTGAAACAGGGGGACAATGGCGGAGGCTGTGGCAAGCTTTAGAATTTGATCTATTTTTTAAGTAATTTTTTTGATCTACGCATAATTTACCAGTTTTAAAGTGAAATTCATGAGGTTTTTATAGGAATTAGTTATTTTTATCTTCTTTTTCATCCCCAAATCATCTTTTCTTCAGACATAATAAATATATGCTGATAAAGGATTAAGACTAACTAGGGCGGGTTAGTGAATCTCGTTTCCTGACTCGGTTTTAAAAAAAAAATTCCCGCGCAAGAATAGCAATTGAGCGTGATTCCTTCACTTTCGTATGTGTATACTGTAGTACAAGTATCTCGAAAATGTTGTTCTGCTTATTTTTAGACAATAGAACATACACAATAAAAAAAGAAACATCTTTTCTTATCAGCAATTCCTATTGTTCCCTCTAAAAAATGTCTCATGATTGACAAAAATTCTATTTTTTTGTTTTTTTGGTTTTTTGGATGTTTTTCACACCAAAACTTCATGCTGGCGCACCTCTGACGCGTCTATCGTATCCCCGCAGATCCCCGCAAACATCAACGCCATGCCACGTCTGTTCTTTCCTGGTGGTCGGCGGCCTTGTGGTTAAGGAGCCCGGGCGCTGCGCAAAACAACCCGGGTTCGATTTTGCCCCCCGCATCGAAGTTTTTTTTCCCTTTTTGCAACTCGATTTTAAGATTTTTTTCGTTTTTTGTTACTTACTTCACCACCTTTTTTTGTGTGTCACGACTTGCTGATCCCCGTTTTGCCGAGAGAGAGAGCAAATCGGATTTAGGAATTTCTTTTTTTCCCTTTTTTTCGTCTTCTCACGGCTTAACAACTCCCTGCTCTCTCGAAAACCAACCAACTAAAACACATTTGATATATCTTCTTCTTTTATAATATGCACACACTCGGCAGGCCGCCCTCCTTTTCAATGTAACATATGATATTCTGGGATTTAGAGACTCTCGGTCCTGCTGCTCTTTTCACTTCTGCTCTTTTTCTATCATCTTGACGAGTTGCGCTAATTTGAGGAGCTTCAGATGGCCTTTATGCTTATTTGCTCATTAGTGAAGGTGTAAGTGCGCTCTCCTGACAAAGGGAAATATGAGAAACGAAAATTTGGAAAAAAAAATTTTCCTGAAATTAGGGGATCTTTCACTTTATTGTTACCGTTTATCAATAACTTCCCTAATGCTGCAAACGCGCTCCAGCGAATTTGCGTTTTTCGCGGCTTTTGGCTATTCCTCAATTGAGCGTACTTGCTCCACCCACTAATTTTGAATTTTCTACTACTCAAAAACGTCATTTTTTCTCGTTTTTCTTAGCATTCCCCTCATTTCAATTCCAATTTTCTCTCTTCCATCCTCTTAACCCCCTAACCAATCAAAAAGCAATACAGCAATTTGTCATCCTCTTGTTTTTCTGCGAAATATCTGAAAAAGGGAGAAAAAAAACGAGCCCCGAAGTGTCAAATTAAAAAGAGAGCAAGAGGCAACACACACGGCTCTTCTCAATTTCTAGCATTTCCCCTTTTTTGCCGCCTTTTTCTCTGAAACTCTCATCACAATGTCCAATTTGGGTGAAAAACAGACATTATTCGCAATTTTTCGCTTCTAGACGCTTCTAGACATGAAAATTGATATAGTAAAGAAAAGAAAAAAATAATTGAAGGGGTGAGGAATCGAACCCCGGATGCTAGATTACCGGCCAGACTCCTTACCAGGTGAGCTACTCAGGTAAAAGCGTGGGTGCGGAGCGGATGGTTGTGATAAAGCTATCGCCGGCAGCCGCGGTAAAGAACGCTTATCACTATCTTCCTTTCCGCGCCCAGCTTTTGCTTTCATAGCTCACCTGGTAAGGAGTCTGGCCAGCGATCCGGACATCCCGGGTTCAATTCCCCTCCCCTCTCAATAGTTTTTGTTTTCTTTATAGAAGTGACCAACAATTTGATTTTCGAATCTAATCCCTCCCCAACCCCTTTTTCAACAAGTTATCAATAGAGCGCACTTCCAACCCACCCAAAATTCGGTTTTTTCGTGTAAAAAGATTCCAAAAGATTCCAAAAACGACCGGAAACACGCTTCAACCCGAAAAAGAGACAAGTTTTTGTGCTCAGAGAGAGAGAGAGTCAAGTGGTTTGTTGTTTTTTTGCACATTTTTTGCCTTTTTTTTTTCTTTTTTTCCGTCCTCTCATGGGAACTAAATTGAATCAGAGAGAGAGAAAGAATTCTCTCTTTTTTCTCTTGGTTCATTGTTTTTTTCGGGTCTTGAATTAATTATACATCGTGTATGTGGAAATTTTTGTTTTGGAATCGATTTTTTTTTGCAAAAAAACTGAAAAAAATTAATGATTTTCCCGTTTTTCCACCCATTTTCCGCAAATTTAAATGATATAAAGCAAACGCGCTCCACCGTATTTTCGGCGCTAAATTTGAAATTTCGAGATAAAAGTTCCTGTTTTGGGGAAAATTCTCGAAAAATACATTAAAATTCTTTTTCTTCCAATTTGACTTCTTTTTTTTCATTTCTTATTTCCCAACCCCATTGACCCGTCACTCCATCCACTTCAGATGTTCTCTTGCTCTTCTTCTCCTCATTTTCCACTTTTTCTTCTTCTTTTTTTTCCTTTTCACGCCCTTTTTCCTCATTTATCTCCATTTGCACCTAATTTTGGAGGAGGTCAAAAACCTTTTTAAGGAAAACTGGAAATATATTTGACAATGTGTAGAAAAATCTGGGAATTCTCATTGATAATACCAAAAAAACCCTGAAAAATCGCTAGTTTTCAGTCGGAAATGTTGAAAACGCTGAAAGTGTGATCATGGCCGATCTTTTTTCTATTTTGGGATTCTAGGCCAGCAGTCTCAGCGCTTGTGGAAGATTTTTTGAGATCGCTGGCCTAGAAACCCAAAATAGAAAAAGTTCGGCCATGATCACACTTTCAGCGTTTTTCGACATTTCTGACTGAAAATTCTCGTTTTTAGGTATATTCAGGCGTTTTTTGAGTATTATAAATGGGAACGTCTAGATTTTTTCATTTTTTAAAAATTTCTGTTGAACATTTTTGCTAAAGATTCAATTTGAAACCCAAAAATCAGGAAAATCGGAAAAAATCGGAAAAATGTAAAGTCAATGCATTTTTTTTTTCGTTTTTATTCAGTTTTCCCTTTTTTTTCTCTTGTTTTTCATCCCATAAACTTCTTTTTACTTCCGAAAATTCATAAAAATCGAAAAACCCCCATTTTTCATCAATTTTTTTCGATTTTTCACTTCGAATATACGATTTTTTGCTTCGAAACAACTAGATTCTCAAATTTCCTTATTTATCTCTATTTTTACCACCGAAAACCCCCATATTTACCCCCAAAAAGTCACATTTTCGGGTGGAAAACCCGTGAGAGACCGGTCATTTGCAAACGCGCTCTATTGAGATTCGGAGAGAGAGGAGGGCGAGAGAGTGTGTGGAATGAAGAGACGCAGAGAAATAGAAGAGGAGGAGAGACTTTGTGATACTTCTCTCAATTCCGACGCTTTCGGGGGCCACTTTTTGTGTTAAATTTGGTTTTTTTGGAATAAAAAAAGTTGAAAAAAGAAAATCGAATATATTTTATGCTCTAGAAGAGATACGTTTTATTTTAACCTATTTTAAAAACCTTTTTTTGCGATTTTCTATTTTTTGGTTTCCCAGAATCTGAATTATTCATGTATTTTTAATTATAAAAATACAATAAAAAATGTGGAAAATCTATAATAAAACTATTTTAAGAAGCACAGCTTTTCAGTAGAATTTTGCTGAAATAAAAATATTTTTTTATTTCGATTTTCGGAATTTTTTGTCGTTTTTTTCTCAATAAAAACCACAGTCAACTGCTACATATTGTGAGAAACATCAATTTTTCATGAAATCGACAATTTCTAATTCCAATTAAGTCAGAAATCAGCCAATTTTATGGAGACCATAGCCATGGCTAGCCATCCGTGTTTTAATCTGAAAAAATAAAAATTTGCAATTTTTAGGTGTTTCTGATTGAAAAACTGCAATTTTCAGTTCAAAATTAGTCAGAAAACCGAAAAATTTTACAAGAAAACCTTTTTTCACTTTAAAAAATTTAACACAGAAGAATTGCGAATTTAGTGTTTCAAATCGAAAAAAGCTGCAATTTTCCCACAATTATCCTCTTTTTCCGCTCTAAAATCCCCTTTTCTGTTGAAATTCCCCTACATATTTCACAAATTTCAGTATGTCAAATGGGCCTGAAACGGGCGCCCTCCGCCGTAAGACGTCTCTCCATATCCGTGATACTCGTATCGCTGGACTCTACGATTTAGAGAAAACCATCGGACAGGGACATTTTGCAGTTGTCAAACTAGCTAAACATGTATTCACTGGGGAAATGGTAAGAATTATGAGAAAATTTGGAGAAAATTCATTGAAAATTGGCCAAAAAACACAAAAAATGAACGGTTTTTCGTGATTATGAGCCGGAAAATCCAAAAAAAAAATCCCCAAAGATTGCTCAAAATTGCTTAAAATCATAGATTTTTGAGTTTCTAAGGATTTCCGCTGATTTTCAACAAAAAATCATTCAAAATGTGAAAATTCTGCCTAGAAAACTGAAAATTCAATTTCCAGGTTGCCGTCAAAATCATCGATAAGACGAAAATGGACGAAGCGTCGACATCTCAAATAATGAAAGAAGTGAGATGTATGAAGTTGGTTCAACACGCAAATATCGTTCGGTTGTATGAGGTGAGTAGGGGCTGGAAAATTCAACAAACTTGATGAAAATTGATAGAAAAAGCTGTAAATTGGTCAAAAATTAGTAAAAATTAACAAAAATCGGGTGAAATCCAGTCAAAAACAAGTTGAAATCAACAATTCTAATCAAAAGTCGCTGAAAATCAACAAAGCAGTAGAATTTTGTGAAAATCCGATTTTTATCGATAAAAGCAGATCGAAAACAAAAAAAAACATTGAAGATTGATAGAAATCAGTTGAAATTTGGCAAAAATAGACAGAAATGCGATAAAAATCACCCAGAAACGTCAGAAATCAACGAAAGTGTACAAAATTTGATAGTGATCTTGCGAAAACTGTTAGAAATATACAAATTGTCAGAAAAGTTCCGAAAACTGTTCAAAACAAACTAAATTAGGATCGCAAATTATCAAAAATCGGCAAAAATCGGTTCGAAATCATCAAAATTCTTGTTAAAACACCGGATTCGCACTGAAATGATCAGATATTGCCAGAATTTGACAAAAATAGGTCAAAAGTTGTTCAAAAAGTCTGAATATCGACATAAATCTTGCTAAACTTGATCAGAAATCGATTTCCGTTAATTTCAATCAATGAAAATTGCTTAAAACTGCCGAAAAATTAATTTTCCGTTCAAATTCTAGTCAACAAATCTTCTTTTTCAGGTGCTGGACACCCAGACGAAGATCTTCCTGATTCTGGAACTCGGCGACTACGATCTCCATGATTTCATTATAAAACATGAGAAAGGTGTCTGCGAATCACTGGCTCAACAATATTTCTGTCAGATTATGACAGCTATCGACTACTGTCATCAGTTGCATGTCGTGCACAGAGATTTGAAGGTAAATTGGTTGAAAATCTTTATTTTTTATTGAATTTCTGTGAAAAATGAGAATTTTATGATGAAAAATAGCGAAAAAAACAGCAAAATTTGATGAAAATGACGATTTTTAATGTAATTTGGTGAAAAATGAGCGAAAAATCTGAAATTTTCAGCCAGAAAACGTGGTATTCTTCGAGAAATTGGGAATGGTGAAACTGACGGATTTCGGATTTTCGAATAGCTACGAACCGGGCGAACAGTTGAGTACTTCGTGTGGATCACTCGCTTACTCGGCTCCAGAGATTCTTCTCGGCGATTCGTATGATGCACCGGCTGTTGGTGAGTTTTCAGCGAAAATTTGAATTAAAAACGGATTTTCATTCGAAAAATGCAAATTAGAATCGAAAAATTGGAGGTTTATAGCTCGATCGAGCTCAAAATAGGTTCTGTTTGGTATGAAAATTACAAGAAATGTTCAAAATTTGCGATTTCATATCAAAACATGAAAATCTCAAAATTTGCAAGGAAAATAAAATAGAAATGTTAGGGCTCAAACGTCGTTAAAAAGTGAATTTTTATTAAAAAATGTGTTTTTTCCTCCAAAAAACTGTGAAATCTTCATTTTCTCACATCAAAATTGATGAAACAAACGAGGAACTTTAACTCAAAATTTGGCTGAAAATGGTATTTTTCATTTGAAAAAGGTTTTTTTCTAAAAAAAAATTTCCGATTTCCGAATTTTCGTTAAAATTTTTTTAAACCAATTGGCGTAAATGTACATAAATTGCAAGACGGTAAACTGCATGTTGTATTTTGTCAATATTCCGGTCTCACAACCATCATCAGGGATGGGTTTAATTACCTGGAAATCATAAGATGCAATACAATAATAAATTGGAGAAACATGAGACAGTATTCGCCTGTATCAGAGTTGCATGGAAGTAAACTTGGAAGTTAGACGGAAGTGAGTTTGATTTCGACAATATAAAACGAACGGCAGAAATATGAAGTGAATACGTTGTATTGATGGTATTACTACCCGTCGAGCATAAAAATTCCAATATTTTACCTAATCCCTACCAGTAGATTTGAGAAAAGAGGTGATTTTCAAACCCGGAATATCCCGGAAGTCGGAAATGAACACTTTTTCAGCTCTACTGGTAGGGAATAGGTAAAATATTGGAATTTTTATGCTCGACGGGTAGTAATACCATCAATACAACGTATTCACTTGATTGCAGCTCATTTTATATTGTCGAAATAAAACTTACTTCCGTCTAACTTCCAAGTTTACTTCCGTGCAACTCTCGGCCTGTAGGGAGAGAAAGGCAAGAGACAACTGATGAGCCAAAAGAACGCCAGTGGGAATGAGACGATGATGAGCGTAGCGAGAAGAAAGAACCGTGGGAATGAGAAGATAATGAATGTGTTAATGTGTTTACAACTTCCGCGTCAATGTGACTCCAAATCCCAGATCAGCAATTATATCTGATAATTCCTCCTTTATGCTGAGAGTGGGGTTTACAGTTTTTATGTAAATACAAAAAACTAAAAATTTTCGAATTTTTGACACTTGAAAACTTTAAAACTGTGAAAAGAACTCCAATGTTTTAATAATTTCCTTACAGATGTGTGGTCACTGGGTGTTATTCTCTACATGCTCGTCTGCGGACGTCTTCCATTTCAAGAGGCCAACGATTCGGAGACGCTGACGAAGATTCTCGACTGCAAATACTCGATTCCTGATGTGTTATCCGATGAGTGCCGACAGTGAGTAAAATAAAAGAAACTATGCGGCAAAATTGCAAAAGTGGGCGTGGCCTATTTTTTGCTCCGCCCACTTACAACAATTTTCATTATTTTCATAGGTTTTCATCGGAATTTTTACATTAGAACGCCTCAAGAATCTGCTGAAAGTTTCAGAGAAATTAAACTGCAATTTCAGCTGCATAAAAAACTATGCGGCAAAATTGCCAAAAGTGGGCGTGGCCTAATTATTGTACTTTTCAGTTTAATTCAATCAATGCTTGTCCGTGAACCATCGAAACGAGCGAGTTTGGAGAAGATTGTTTCCAGCACGTGGGTACAGGCGGGAGATCGAGGATTGTCAACGGTAGGATTTAATTAATTAAGATTAGATCAATTGAGAATTAATTAATAAAATTCTAGAGAAAAATTGGCTGAAAACTCTGGAATTTGGTTTAAAAATAGCCAACATTGACCGATTTCAGCCCAAAATAGTGCAAAATAACTCTTTTTTGGCCGAAAATGACCGAAAACGGCTGAAATCGCTTAAAATCTACTTATTTTTGTCTGAAAATCTTCGAAATTCGGGCACTTCGATGAATTTTCCGTATTTTTAATGGATTTCGGCAAAAAAATTCATTTAAAATCAATTTTCCAGGCAATAAAGATCGAATTTTTTCAGTTGGAAATCCGTTTTATACCGGAAAAAACCAATTTTTCTCTTCAAAAATGACATTTTCTCAAAAATTCTGATGATAATCGTCAAGCTCCGCCCATTTTTTGAAGGAAAAGTATGAAAAAGTATCGAAATTTTCATCAAAAACTGATTTTTTCGCATTTTTTCAACCCAAAATCCATAAAAATTTCATAAAATCTAATCATTCCAGGCGATCCCCCTAATCGTACGTCACCACTTGCCAAGCTCCGCCCACTCGACAATAATCGAACAAATGGTAGCAGGGGGTATTGCGACGGAAGATGACATCCTCCGATATCTGGAAAACGACGAATACAATTCGGTGACTGCCACGTATTATCTGTTGGCTGAAAGAGTTTTAGCATCGTATCGAGAGGAACAAGCGAGAGAACTTCTCGCCAAACATATTGAATTATCAGATATCGAGGATGGAGGGGGCGGAGCTTCGTCCTCTTCCAGAAGTGCCGTCAATTCGAGGTGTCGGAGTAGATCAAACTCGTGGAGGGCTCGACCGTGTTCCATATTGAAAGAGGAGAGCGAAGAGGAGTTGTCGTCGTATTTGAGATCTGCCAGTCGACAGAGTAGTAGGTTAGTATCGATAAAAAGTTGAGAAAATTCGGTCGAAAATCGAGAAAAAGTCGATAAAAAGCCCCCAAAAATAGTCAAAAACCGACAAAAACGAGCGATTTGTCATTTGAGCGCACTTTCTTCAGTATCCTTTTCATATTGTATGTTACAAGTGCGCTTTTATGCTAAACTTAGTCGAAAGTCGATATAAGGTCGATAAAATTGGCTAAAAATCGACAAAAATTAACAAAAATTATCATTTGAGCACACTTTTTTTTGTTATTAGATAAATGGGCGGTTAAAGTCGATAAAAAGTCGATAAAACCGACAAAAACGAGCAATTTGTCATTAGAGCACACTTTCTACGTTATTCTATGTTGCATGTGCGCTCTAATGGAATTCCGACAAAAATTGGTTAAAATTGGTTCATTTTTATCTATAAAAGTCGATAAAACCTTCAAAATTTTAAGAATTCTGCTATACCCACATATTTTTTGCACGTAAATGTTCTGTTTTTTTTTAATGTAGCATGATTATATATTGTTTTAAGTTTGGGACAATGGGACAAACATACACAGAGACAGACAAAGATGTGAAAATTTGAAGTTTTGGGTCAAAAAAAGAGAATTTTGCAAAATACACAAAAATCCAGACATCCGGGCACACAGACAGACAAAAATTCTCTATTTTTAGTTTCGCCGTCTCTTCAAGTGGGCGGAGTCTGCGTTTATCTGTGTGGCTGGATATCCGGATGTCCCCACGGTCGATTTTGGACATCCAGATATACAGACGGACATCCGGACACCCAGATCTCGACATTCATGTCTATCGGTGTGGCTGGAAGTCCAGATGTCTTATTACTTAGTTTTTGGACATACAGAAATACAGATAGACATCCGGACGCACAGACACACCTACAGATCAAAAATCTTCAATTTTCTTTAGAAATCTTCCGAAAGAGACTCCGCCCCTTTTCCCTGCCCTGCCCCGCCCCGCATCCCATCCCTATCCCTATCCCTGTCATGTTGAATTCATTCATGTCGTTGTAGATTCTTCCCACTGCACGATTTTGTGTCATCACCACGAAGTGCGAGTCGATGTTGTAGTGCACAAATGTCACGACAGAATTCCGAAGAGGCCGTGAGTCTGAAGTCGTTGGACGTCGGTGACGCCATCCGTCCCACCACATTCTTCATTCCTAATTCATCTGGAGCCGCCGGGACGACGACGCCCACCACGCCCACCTCGATCATCGCATCGAGTCGATTCGACGACGTTTTGTCGCCGATTGACGAGAGAGATGGGGGAAGTGAGACGGATATTCAGAAGAGAACGATGGAAATGAGACGAATGAATGAAATTATTGTGGATGACTCGTTGAGTGGAGAGGAGTATGCGATAAGGAAGTCGAGTGATAGTTGTTTGCATGCACATCATTCGTTGTTGAGATCCGCCTCCGCGAAACGATTGCTTAGAAGGTTCGGACAGAATTTTGGGGTCTTATGCCTGAAAATGATAAAATTTCGGGGTTTTTTGGCTTAAAATGATACAATTTTGGAGTTTTTAGACTTTAAAAATATAGTTTTCGGGTTTTTAGTCTAAAAAGGCTTGGGTGTTTTTAAGCTTAAAATGCTGTAATTTTGGATTTAAAATGAATGAGCGTTTTCAGTTGAAAATCGCTGAAAATGAGTTTTTCCTTGGTTTTGTTCAATTTCTTTTGAATTTGGGCTGGAAAATAGACTGAAAATAGACATTTCTGACTACTTTGGAAAGTTGGCTGAAAATCTTTTTTTTTGGCCACATTTTCCCACTTCTAGATGTCTGTCTGTGTGTCCGGATGTCCAGAATCCAAAAATTGAGGACATCTGGAGACTAAGACAGACTGAACGACTAATTTTCCAAAAGAAAACAAAGAATGAGCGAAAATCCGAGAGGACTACACGGGCGCGTGGGAAAACTCTTCCACCAAAGCTCATTTTGAACCGGATCCGGGATACTGTAGTTCAGATCCAACTTGATCAACGGTTACTGTAGCCAAAGATACTGTATTTAAACCGGAACGGATCCTAATTTTCAGGATCCGGGTTACTGTACCTAGGATCCAAATGTTCAGTTTCTAGGATCCAGGTTACTGTACCTGGGATCCACTCTAGGATCCGGGTTACTGTATCTATGATCCTATCTCTAGGATCCGGGTTACTGTACCTAGGATCCAAATGTTCAGTTTCTAGGATCCTAGTTACTGTTAAGGAAAAAATACTTTCTACAGTTATCTTCTATTCTATCCACTATAAATGTCCAGTTTTGTGTCACCACTCCCTCACTATCCCTCATTTCTATATCTTCTCTAAAATTCCATTTGCACTATTTCCAGAAACTCGTCTCCATCCGTCTCCATGTTCTCTGGAATCCAACGAGATCGTGTCAGTCCACAAGCAGTTCAAGAGTTGCTTGATTTGAATCGATTGGGTAATTAATTATCGAGTTTTAATTGCATCAGAGTTTAGATACTAATTTTCTTCCTTTTTCTCACTAAAATCACAGTTTTTAAAAATTAGTTTTAAAGAATTTCAGCAGCTGTAGGCTCGGCGCAGCTATTACAACTGCGCTCCATCAAAATGCCCTCAAAAAATGTCTCTTTTTCTCCGAGTCTCTCAATTTCCCATGCGAATTTCTTCGGTTTCGGTAGAGCGCGGTTGTAAAAAGCTTTTCGCGCTAATATGTACTGTAATTCTTACAATTTTGATTACAGGAGGAGCACGTGGACGTGCGGCCAGTCCGGAGAGCGTCCGGAGTAGTCGATCGCCGTCGCCACCCGCATCGAGTAGTGGAAGAACGTCGCCAGGTAGAGAACGTTTTGAAGATTTTTTTTTTCACCAAAAATCTCAATTTCCTTCAGCAATGTCAACAATCTCATCGATGTCTCGTCTGAAAGTGAGCTCAGCGAGTGTGACGAACAGTGGAATGCGTAAACTCTCCTCATCACCACATCTACTCGGAATTTGTGAAGAGGTTCGTGGATTCTCAATGGAGCGCGTTTCCTATATCATTGGTATTTTTTAGTCTGGAATTCCAGAAAACTTTAGGTCGAATTTTTTTTTGAACCGATTTTCCAGACTTCTGATATATGTATGCCTACATCCCTTTTTTCAGACGGAAGACGGCAGTGAAGTGTTCCAATCGACGTCGAGTCGTCATCTCCGCACTCTTGACGATCGTGGCGGACGCGCGAATCGGTAGGTTGGCCCTCTATACATAACTTCTGAAAATTGGCTGAAAATTTTGAGTTTTTCGAAAAATTTTGAGCATTTTCAATTAAAATCGCTGAAAAAATGACTGAAAATGAGTGTTTTCTCCAGTTTTGGCTGAAAAGGTGTCTGAAAATCGGTATTTCTGACAATACATAACTTTTGAAAATTTGCTGAAAATCGAATTTTCTGGTTTTTGGCCACATTTTATCATTTCTAGATGTCTGTCTGTGTGTCTGGATGTCCAGAATTGTCTTTATTTATAAATAAGGACATCTGGACACCAGGACACACAGACATACAGATGGATGGAAAGCCACTTTTTCCAAAATCGTGGATATCCGGATGAAACAGACACACAGATAGACATTTCCAGCCATTTTTCACCAGTTTTTTTTGACCACGCCCTCTAGAGGACCGCCCATTAATTTTTCCGATTTCGCTAAGCTCAACCCATTTACTCCAAGCTCCGCCCATTTTTGAAGGAAAAATAACGAAAATTCTTATAGAATTTCATCAAAATCCAGAGTTTTTTAAATCTGTTTTTGATGAAATTTTCAGAATTTTCGACACTTTCCCGTCTAACAATAAAAATGGGTGAAGCTTGATGGATCAACATGAATTCAATTTCTAGAAGGACCGCCCATCTAATTTTTTGATTTTGGTTCCAGATCGGCGTCGACTGGTTTGGTGCATTTGCCGAGTCGACATCACTCAATCCATGCGACGAAGAGCTCGGCGGCCTCGTTGCTCACGACTCCATTTGTGACGAAGCCAACGTCTTCTGGTGCTTCTGGAGCATCAACGACGTCATCTGGATCTGCATTTCAGTGCACACCGAACACTTATAGTGCTGCTCGATCCATCAGACCACGCCAAGCGATAGTTTCCCCCGATATTCTGAGAAGATACGATCCGCATCAGAGATTTATCGTCAGATCGAAACGAAGCACGTCGTGCTCGTCATCTGATGCGTCGGACGATGATGATGGACGACGTCTGACGATGTTGTCGACGACGAAATGTAAATTTGATGAGAAGGGAAAGAAGAGAGACGAGGATGATGATGATGGAGGGAATGGAGTTGTTGGGAGAAGGACTTCTGGAGCGGCGACGAGTGGGAATGGAGGGACGAATGGAGGGGGACGGCAAGGGAACAGTCCGCAAGGGGTTGGAGGGCAGCAGAGTCAGGAGAAGAGGTAGGAAAATAGGGAAAATCGCGGAAAATTCAAGTTTTTAGGCAAAATATTTATGTTTTCAGCTATTTTTCAGCTTAAAACAAGGCCCATACTCCAAGGGTACAACGGATTGAGGGTACAATGACTCTTAGGGTACCATGACTCAGAGGGTACTATACTTTTAGGGTACAACGAGTGAGTTGCTCTTAGGGTACAACAGATTGTTGACTGAAAGGGTACAACGAACTGAATACTCAAAGGGTACAACAAAATTATGGATCACAACTAAACTTTGATCAGTTTCCTTATTCAAAGTGTGTGATGTTTCACAGAATAATAGTCCCACTGTGGAACGCTGTTCAGTCTGGTTCGAAATTTATAAATATCATTAAAATAACAATCGAGTTTGGTTATTTAAGAGATATTATCTGTCTGGCTTGAGCACAAACCACCAGACCATGTTACGTTTCAGCCTAACTGATCCGTTCTTGCTCTTTTTTTTAAATATGTTTCCACCCTGGGTATTATAAGAACTTTATGTCATACACCATTAGGCTCCGCCCCCTCTGCTGAAGAAAATCAAAAACATTTATGACTTGAGTTATTCAGAGCTAGAATAGTACTCACGCAACCTTGCAGCCCGTTACGACTATGTTTTAGTAAGTTGCAGACACTACAGAAATTGACGTTCATTTTTCCAGTTAAACAGTTAAAGCTCTCGTAGTTTTTCTAATTTTGACACAAGAACTCAAACACTTAGGGAGCACAGTGCAGTGTACTCAAAAAATACAAATTTTTTCTGTGATGTTGTTCCAACTTTGCCTCTGTGAAAGTTTCATAAGGCTACGATGGTAAGATGTTCTGGCCCATGCAACAGGATCTTTATAAAGAAGAACTGGAAATTAGATATTAATTAATACAATGTACAAAATAAAACTAGCAATTATTTCTGAAAATATTTCGATCTTAAGGTTCTTATAATACCCAGGGTGGAAACATATTTAAAAAAAAAGAGCAAGAACGGATCAGTTAGGCTGAAACGTAACATGGTCTGGTGGTTTGTGCTCAAGCCAGACAGATAATATCTCTTAAATAACCAAACTCGATTGTTATTTTAATGATATTTATAAATTTCGAACCAGACTGAACAGCGTTCCACAGTGGGACTATTATTCTGTGAAACATCACACACTTTGAATAAGGAAACTGATCAAAGTTTAGTTGTGATCCATAATTTTGTTGTACCCTTTGAGTATTCAGTTCGTTGTACCCTTTCAGTCAACAATCTGTTGTACCCTAAGAGCAACTCACTCGTTGTACCCTAAAAGTATAGTACCCTCTGAGTCATGGTACCCTAAGAGTAACTTTTTACTCGTTGTACCCTATTTCGTTGTACCCTTGGAGTATGGGCCCTAAAACAATCGTTTTTTTCTGAAAATCGCTCCGTTTCTCCTTCAGAACGTGATAATAGAGATTCTGAAAATGAGCAAAGTTTATTCAAAATGTGAGAAAAAAAATCACTAAATGACACTGAAAACGATTCAATTTGACGCGGAAGTCACTGAAAATCGTAAATCTGGCGCGCGAGCGGCTCGTTTTCCAACAAACTTCCTTTTTGTTCAGAACAGTTTTGTCAAGAATCGGAAATCGGATAAAAAATAACTTTTTTTTTGATTTTGACGCTGAAAAATTGATTTTTGGTCAGTTTTTGGCAGAAATAGCTAAGTTTTCCTCAAAATAATGTAATCTGATCTAGACAATTTAACTCTGATTCTGAGAGTTGAGGATCCTGAGCTACAGTAACCTAGATCCTAGAGATAGGATTCTCAAAGTAGTACAGTAATCTCAACATAAAAAATAGGAACCAAAGAATCTTATTTTTGAGCTACCGTAGCCCAGATCTTTAAATGTTGATCCTCCGGTACAGTAATCCTAAACAACAGTTTTTATCCTGTAAACCCATCATGGGTACAGTAACCAGGCTGGATCCTGTATTTTGGGATCGAGACTACAGTAATCTGGTCTAGACCACAGGAATCCAGAATCTAAGATTGTGATCCTTTAAGTAGGATGCTTGAAGACGCTACAATAACCCTAATTTTCAAAAACTGTATCCTGGGCTACAGTACTCAGATCATAATAATTGGATCCTGATTACTGTAACCCAGATCCTAATTTAGGTTTTTTCCTAAAATTTTTTAAAATTAGGATCTCCAGAGTATGGTCACTTGGAAAACTTCAAAACCTGGATCCTGGGCTACAGTACTTTGATCTTAAAATTTGGATCCTAGGCTACTGTAACCCAGATTCTAACAATTATGTTTTTAACAGCTCTAACCTCATTTTCCCCTCCAATCTTACTATTCATCTTCTCTTCTTCAGACCGACAGACGTCGCATCCCTTCCACTCCGCCCGATTCCCGAGATGACACTTCTCGATCAGACACTTCAACAATCCCCAGATGACAGTTCGGAATCCATTCGGAATCGAATTCTCCGTACCTCTCTGAGCACTCAGACAATGATTCGAAAATGGACTGAAATGGATTCATGGTACGGAACGCCGCCGAGGGATTATGAGTGAGTTTTTGAAGAAAAAAAAAGTTTCAGAATCTTTTGAAAATGACTCAAAAATAGTCTGAAAATCCGCGTTTTTGACTATACATAACTTCTGAAAATTGGCTGAAAATCGAAATTTTCAAAAAATTTCAAATTTTTGCTTTCCTGTCACATTCTCTGACTTCTTGTGTCTGTCTGTGTGTCCAGATGTCTAGATTTTGTCAAATGAAGACATCTGGACTTCCAGCCACACAGATAAAAGCAAACTCCGCCCACTTAAAGGAACAGAGACACTAATTTGTAAGAGGTTATATATAGTCGGAAATTTCAATTTTTTCGGTTAAAAAAGCAAAATTTCAGAGTATATATATATATGTATATATATATATATATATATATATATATATATATATATATATATATACCAGCCTATCTGCCCCGCCTTCGGCGGTTCAGTCGGCTGGTCTCTTCATTCACGTGGCCACTCTCGCTCAATTGTGCCCGCGTGGCCGAGTGGTCTAAAGCGGCGGCGCTGTCCAAAGCAGGCCAGTTCAGTTTTGCCCGCTGGCTCAGTTTCTCTTCTCTTTCCAAAACCGCTGCGGACAGTGCCTCAGACAAACACCACTTGTCTTTTATATATAAGAATGATATATATATATATATATATATATATATATATATATATATTGAGTTTGAGTAGGATCCTGGTTACTGTAGTTCAGATTCTCTTGATCTTGGGTTACTGTAGTCAAAGATACTGTATTCCAACCGGAACGGATCCAAATTTTCAGGTTCCGGGTTACTGTACCTAGGATCCTAATTTTTAGTTTTCAGGATCTGGGTTACGGTATCTGGCATCCAATCTTTAGGATCCGGGTTACTGTATCTATGATCCTATCTCTAGGATCCGGGTTATTGTACCTAGGATCCTAATTTTTAGTTTTCAGGATCTGGGTTACGGTATCTGGCATCCAATCTTTAGGATCCGGGTTACTGTATCTATGATCTTATCTATAGGATCCGGGTTACGTTCCTAGGATCCAACTCTTAGTTTTCAGGATCCGGGTTACTGTATCTATGATCCTATCTCTAGGATCCGGGTTATTGTACCTAGGATCCTAATTTTTAGTTTTCAGGATCTGGGTTACGGTATCTGGCATCCAATCTTTAGGATCCGGGTTACTGTATCTATGATCTTATCTATAGGATCCGGGTTACGTTCCTAGGATCCAACTCTTAGTTTTCAGGATCCGGGTTACTGTAGTTAGCCACTATCCTATTTTTGCTATTGATCCGGTATGTATGTATAATTTCAGAGACCGCTCCCCCTCCTGCCACCACGAAAAATCGACGCCTTGGCTTCGTTGTCTCCGTCGAACCGCTTCTAGCCACGACCTCATCCGAGAATCCGACGAGAAGACGTCGTCAGAAAACGGAGACGCTCCAGAATGTACCACGTCATCGTCGTCACCAAACGCGACGTCTTCTGAATCTCCAGAATCCACGACGACGACGAAGACATTGAGCCTGAATATCCAGAATATGTATAATAACGGATCGAAATTCTCATTCTTGAACACGTTGCCGATGGAGAAAGTGGATCGATGGTTGCAGTGTGCGGAATTTGTGTTTTAAGGGGCATTTTGAGGCTGAAAATCGCTGAAAAATGGCTGAAAATTTTGAGTTTTTGCGAAATTTTGAGCATTTTCAATGGAAAATCGCTGAAAAATGACTGAAAAATGAGATTTTTACGAGTTTTTGTTCAATTTTCTTTTGAATTTTGGCTGCAAAATAGCCTGAAAATCGGCATTTCTGACTAACCTCTGAAGTTGGCTGAAATTTCAAGATTTTCGAAAATTTTGAGTATTTTTGATAGTCTGAAAATCGGCTGAAAATCGAATTTTTGGTTTTTGGTCACATTTTCTTACTTCTAGATGTATGTCTGTGTGTCCGGATGTCCAGATTTTTTATAGAGACATCTGGACACCGGTATACACAGACAGACAGATGGAAAGTTACAAAAAATTGTGGACATCCGGATGAAACAGACACACAGATAGACATTTCCAGTCATTTTTCACCGATTTTTTCGATTTTCGCCTCAAATTTCCCCAATTTTCACCGATTTCAAGCCATTTCCCTCTGATTTTTCCCAGATTTTCTAATAATTCTATCTATTTTTCCTCTTCCAATTGCGTCTTTCTGTCATTTTCTCTCACTCGTTTCTACCCCTTTCTAGTACACATTTCTCTCTGATTTCTAGTTTTTTTCCCGGTTTTTCACTCATTTTCATGTACGATTTCCTCCTTTTTTCCCACAAATTTCTATGATTTTCCCGCATTTTTTGAATATTCCCTTCATATTTTCATTGCTACAAATGGTGGAAGTGCGCTCTACTGATAAGCGAGCTGTAAAATGCGAAAAAGCGGACATTTTTGCGTTTTCAGGGCTAAAAATTCGAAAAATTCGTTATTTTTCAGCTCTAAATGAACAAAAATGAAAGTTTTAGCTTGAAAACGGTCTTTTTCATGTATTTTTCAGCCCAAAACCTCGATTTATCGATAGAGCGCACTTACATCTCCACGAAAATCCAAACCCCCGCATAGTTTGATAGATTTCTCTTAAATTAATTTTCCTCTCTCTGAAAATTTCTGGTGAATTCTTCTCATTTTTCTATTTTTAGACAGATTTATAGTGAGAATACTGTATGATTACAAACAGAGCTTATTGTTTATTTCCCTTTTTTCCACAGAGATATATCTTTATTTTGTAATTATTCCCGCCTAAAAAAGATGACAAATGAATTGTTTAATCAAAATTGGTGATAGTTTCAAGAATTGGTTGATTTTCTTTTTTATATTTCTTGTCGAAAATTCGAAAATTTTCTCTTTTTTTTTCTATAATTCGGCTTAAATTATTTTCAAAAATGCGTAAAACTCGAGCCCCGCCCAAATTTTCTTATCGGGAGAGCGCAGATAAGCCCCTCCCCTTTTGGACGGTCAGTTACAGTAAGGGATACATTTTTGACACGCGAAATGGTTTTTTTTTAATTCCAGTTTTCGCGTGTAATAATTTGCCATTTTTTCAAACTTTGACCTCATTCTTCTCGAATATCAGGCCTCGAAGGTAAAAATTGAATGTATTTTTGGAATCAGCGTTTTCTCAGCTTTCCAATGATATAAATATCACATCTCAAAACTCCAAACTGCCTTTGTGACCTTCACTAGTAAGGCTCAAATATCAGATTTTTGTGTCTTGGGGTGCTGAAGAGCGAAGTAAATGATAAATGAGCCTTTATTTATTGAAGTCAGACTGAATTGGTGGATGTGGAAAAACAGTCCACCTAAATACAACAAAAGATAACGATCTAATCGGGCTTCTGGAACGCCGATTAGCACGTTATAAATAATACACGTTATAATAATTAGTTATACAACAGCTATAGTATAACAGCCATCATTTAGTTGGTACCTGTTCCAATTCGGGTAGTTATGATTTAGACAATGTTCTAATTAGCAGACTTGCCGAATACCGAGTCAGATTTGAATTTGTTTCTTTTTTCAAGTATATTCTTCATACGTATTAGAAACCTCTGAATATAATCAGTTCAAGAAGTTTTTACTCCAAAAAATTGGAAATTTTCAGTACTGAACTTCCGGGGCAATCAGGGATAACTTTTTTTATAGCCCGGCTCTGCCCGTTCCGAGTCTGCTTATTAGTAATGTCATTATAGGAAAAAAACACAGTTCGGGCATTTTTCAACGATCCAGAAATGTCTAGCGCCTTGTGGCCTTTCTTCGAAATGTCATACTGTAACGTGGTGACTGGGATTACGGTGACTAGGGAAGGTCATGGAGTCAGTTTGGAGATATGGGACGTAATTTATATCATTGAAAAGCTGATAAAGCACTGATTCTAAGTATATATTCAGTTTTTGCGCTCGAGGCTGGGTATTCGAAAAAAAGAGGTTGAAGTTCGGAAAAATAGAGAATTATTCCCTTTCTGACCCTTGAAATTGTTTGCAATTTTCGTTTCTCAGAAAGGTTATAATTCTCTATTTTTCCGAACTTCAACCTCTTTTGTTTCGATAACTTCGCTTCGAAGACAAAAACTAAATATATATTTGGAATCAGCGTTTTCTCCGCTTTCCAATGACGTCCCATTACTTCAAACTGACCTCCATGACCTTCCCTAGTGAGATGCAACGATCTAATAATTCTAGTGTCCCGCCTCTACGTCTCTTTCTCTCTCTCTCTCTGTTCCCACCACACTTGTTATTGTCCCATTTGACCTCCCACCCCTTGTTCTACGCTCGCGCGCGCCAATGATATCCCTCTCCAGTGCAGGAGCCCAGCTCATTTCAGGCCGATCTTCTTATCCAACCTCGTTTTCTAACCCATTTTCACTCTGTTGCTTATAACTGCGCTCCACCGAAATGCTCTTGAAAAATGTACATTTTTCTCTGAGACTCTCAATTTCGCACACAATTTTCTTTGGTTTCGGTAGAGCGCGATTGTAAGAAGCGTGTCGTACCTCTCAACTATACACCGTTAATTATTACAGTTGGGATGTTAATCCGTTGGAGAACTGGTCTCCTCCATCACCAGTTCCGTCGTCTCGGAACGGCCCTTCAATGGCCATTGAAAGAGACGAGAATCAGTGAGAACACAAAGTTATTGGAGACACATTGGTCAGACAAACTGATGAAAGAGTTTGAAAATGGGAAATTGGTAAGGACGGACAAGACATCTGGAACGACAGATATATAGACAGACAGGCAGATGGACACTTCCAGCCATTTTCAGTCTTTTTTTTCGATTTTGTGCTGAAATTTTCAAACAATTTTGAGCGTTTTCGATGGAAAATCGCTGAAAATGAGTTTTTTCTAGTTTTTGTTCATTTTTTTTGAGTTTCGGCAGGTAAATAGTTGGAAAATCTGCATTTCCGACTATCTTCTGAGAATTGGCTGAAAATTGCGAATTTTTCGGAAATTTTTGAGCATTTTTGATAGAAAACTGCTGAAAAGTTAGTTTTCTCTAGTTTTTGTTCATTTTTTAAAAATTTAGACTGGAAAATGGTCTGAAAATCTTTTTTTTTCAATAAATTCCAGATTTTTTTTGGTTTCCGGTTTTTAAGATGTCTGTCTGTGTGTCCGGATGTCCAAAGAAAAAACACTTAAATGAAGACATCAGGACACACAGATAGACAGATGGAAAGCCACTTTTTCCAAAATTGTGGATATTCGGATGAAACAGACACACAGACAGACATTTCCAGCCATTTTTCACCAATTTTTCGATTTTTGGCTCAAATTTCCCCACTTTTCACTGATTTTTAGCCATTTACCTCTGATTTTTTTCAGAACCCCTCCCGCCTTCAAAACTCGAAAAAGTACATTCTGTCGATGTTCCCCTACCCATCGGGACGTCTTCACATCGGACACATGCGTGTTTACACGATTTCCGATGCGACCGCCCGTTATTATCGATTGAATGGATACGAAGTGATTCATCCGATCGGATGGGATTCATTCGGATTGCCGGCTGAAAATGCGGCCAGGGATAAGGGAGTGGATCCGAGGGAGTGGACGGTTAAGAATATTGAGACGATGAAGGAACAGTTGGTGAAGACGAAGGTACGGTAGGAAGAGAGAGGACATCTGGACGGATAGATGGGTGGACAGACCGACAGACAGATAGATAGACAGACAATTTTTATCAAAAATAGTCGAAAATTCAAAATGTTTCCACTAAAACCCAGATTCAAAAAGGCGTGGCTTGTTAGTAGCATTAGGAATAGTTTGATTAACCTGTAGAGAATTTCATAAGCTATCTATTAGTACAATAATCAACTCATTTGGAGCATTTTGGGCGGAGTCATGATCATAGTGGCTAACTACAGTAACCCAAATCCTGAAAACTAAAAATTTGGATCCTAGGTACAGTAACCGAAATCTAGAAAATTAGGATCCGTTCCGGTTTAAATACAGTATCTTTGGCTACAGTAACCCAAGATCAAGTAGAATCTGAACTACAGTAACCCGGATCCGAATCTAAATGCTCTTTTGGTGGTAGAGTTTTTTCTTCGCCCGGTAGTGTAGTCCTCTCGGACAAGATTTTTTGCTTAATTTCTCGTTTTCTCATTTTTGAAAAAGTAGTCGTTTAGTCTGTCTGTGCGTCCTAGTCTCCAGATGTCCTCAATTGTCAATTTTTGGGTTCTGGACATCAGGACACACAGACAGGAATCGAAGACCAAACAAAAGTGGAATTTTTGGGGGCGGAGCCTAAACTCCTCACAAATTCCAGATCCAATTCGACTGGGAACGCGAGATCTCAACATGTGAGCCAGAATTCTTCCGTTGGACTCAATGGATATTCTGTAAACTATTCGAACACGGACTAGTGAAACGGACGACGGCAGAAGTCAACTGGGATCCCGTAGATCAAACAGTTCTAGCAGCAGAGCAAATCGATAATGAGGGGCGGAGTTGGAGGAGTGGAGCGATGGCTGAGAAGAAGAAATTGAGGTCTTGATAATCAACCATTAATTAACTGTGATAATTAACGTCTATAACCATTTGGCAAGTGCGCTCTACTGACAATCTGTTGCTAATTCTGTCATTTTTGCATTAAAAATGTCAAAATTAACATCGAGTTATCAGTAGAGCGCACTTGCCAGTTTGACGCGAAACCTATGCCCAAATTTTTCTCTAGTTAATTAGTTTGTTTGGCAAATGCGCTCTACTGACAATCTGATGCTACTTTTGTCATTTTTGCATAGAAAATGACAAGATTAACATAAAGAACTGTCAGTAGAGCGCACTTGCCAGTTTGACGCGGAAGCTATGCCCAAATTTTTAAAATTATCGAACGATTGATGTCAAAAAAAAACCTACCGTTTGGTAAGTGCGCTCTACTGACAATTTGATGTTAATTCTGTCATTTTTGCATAGAAACTGACTAAATTTATATAGAATTGGCAGTGGAGCGCACTTGCCAATTTGATGCGGAAGCTATGCCCAAAATTTCAATTTTTGCAGACAATGGATGATTGAGACCCCAAAATACGCGAAACGACTCCAGGAGGGTCTCCGAACGATGTCTGAACAGTGGGGAGAGGTGGCGGATATTCAGGCGAATTGGATTGGAAAATGCGACGTCTGGCGATTCATTCTGCCGGTGATTGGAACGACGGAGGAGGAGTTTATCGATTTGAGAATTCGGGATGTGTTTGAGATTTCGAATGCAGAGTTTTTGATTCTGAAGAAAGGGCATCCGATGGCTGATAAGGAGAGGACGCAGTTTCCGTGTGAGTTTGGAGAGGAAGGGGTTACTGTAGTCTAGGATCCAGAGTTTTGGATCGGAGTACTGTAGCCCAGGATCCAGTTTTAAAAATTAGGATCTCTATGATCGAGTGTTCAAGATCGGGTTACTGTAGCCGTTATCCAGATTTTGAAGTTTTTCAGGTTACCGTACTCTGGAGATCCTAATTCTAGAATCTGGGATACTGTAGCATAGGATCGAGTTTTGAAGATCAGGATTACTGTAGATTAGGATCCAGTTTCTAAGATTTTCTTCAGTTGTTTTGACTGTTTTTAAAAAAGATTTTCAGCCAAAATGATAGAATTTTCATGAATTCCACGTTTTTCTGATCATTTTAAGACAAAAGTCGGCTCCAACCGTCAAAAAATGACGCGAATAGCGAAAGATTGGAAAATTTTCAGTTTTTAACCGATTTTTGTGATTTTAAGCTCAAAATATGTACATTTTTGTGAAATTCAGAGTTTTCCGATCAGTTTGAGCGACAATTTGGTGGAATTCGTCGAAAAATGACTAAAATTGAAAAAAAAAACGTTGAAAAATCGGTTTAACCTAGGATTCAGATCTTAAGATCGGATTACTGTAGCACAGGATCCAGTTTTCGAAAATTAGGGTTACTGTAGTTCAGGATCATCTTTTCGTACTTCCAGGATCAAAATCCTTAATTCTGGGTTACTGTAATTTCTGAAAAACCTCATTTCCAGACAAACTACCATTCGAAGTGCTCAACGGAGTAACCGGTCGTCAAATCCCAGCCATCGTCGTCGACGATTCCTACCATCCAGAAGTGGAATCCTTCCAGAATTCTCGAATCGGAAATTTTCAGACTGATAGAGAACTAGCAGAGAAATTCGGTATCCAGGAGCCAAAACATCGACGGAATCTGACGAAAAACGATATTCAGGAGATGGCGGCGGTGATTTAGATAATTGAGCGCCAATTAAGAGGTTAATTGCAGTTCGGCGGTTACGGTGGCTACGAGACATCGCGGACACTGACCGATTGGGTTGTGAGTCGACAACGTGGATGGGGCACACCGATTCCGATGATTCAAACGGATGATGGGAAGAGGATTGCGACGAGATTGGACAAGTTACCAGTACTTGGAACGGATAGAGGACAAAAAGTTGATAGGGAGAGATTCGGAGAGGACGGAACTTTCGATTCGGATACCTTGGATACGTTCTTTGATTCGGCGTGGTAAAGATTGGGGATCCTGGGCTACTGTAACCCGGATCCTAGCAATAGGATCCTCAAAGTACAGTAACCTGATTTAGAATAATGTGGCACCTAGTTCAGATCCTGAGGATCCTGAACGACAGTAATCTGATCCAGGATCCCCGAAGTACAGTAACCCTATCTATAAGAAAGAGATTCCACGTTGAGCAACTCTGATCCTAGACATAGGATTCTCAAATTACAGTAACCCGGTTTTTAAAATCTGGATTCCGGCTACATTACTCAGATCTTGAAAATTTGATCCTAGGATACAGTAACCCGATTCATAGTGATAGGATTCTCGAAGTACAGTAATCCGACGGGAAAAACAGGATCCTGGGTACAGCAACCCAGATCCAGGAGATAGGATCCTTAAAGTAAAGTAACCTGATTGAGAAGAATGTGGCACCTGGCTCAGATTCTGAGAATCCTGAACGACAGTAATCGGATCCAGGATCCTCGAAGTACAGTAACACGATCTAGAAAAAGGGGATTCCACGTTGAGATACAGTAACCCTGATTGTATGAATAGCATCCTTAGAACACTGTGCTCAGATTCCGGGTTACTGTAGCCCAAATCCTAGATTTGGAGTACAGTAACCCGATCATATAAATATGATCAGAGGAATCTAATTTTGAGCTGTCGATCCTCGGCTACAGTAATCCAAAAAACAATTTGGATCCTTTGGCACTGTAGCTCAGATCTTTCAAAATCCTGAAAAACCTATCGAACCTGAAACCGGTACTTTAGGATCCAGACTACAGTAATCTTGTCTAGACCACGGTAACCCAAAATCTAGGATTGTGGGCCTGGATCTAGGAAAGTTGATTCAGAGTTTTAGTAATTCTGATCTTACAAAATTGGATCCTGGGCTACAGTACTTATATCATAATGATCGGATCCTAGTTGTAGTAGCCTGATATGAACATCTAAATCCCGGCTACAGTACCCCAATCTTGAAAACTGGATCCTAGGCTACAACAACCCAGATCTTGAACTTGGGATCCTAGACTACAGTAACCCAGATCCTACAAATTCTATTTTCAACTATTCTAACCACATTTTCCCCATTTCCAGGTACTACCTCCGCTACCTTGACCCCAAGAATCCCAACGAGTTGGCATCGAAGACGTCCCTTGAAAAGATGCCAGTAGACGTCTACGTTGGTGGCATCGAACACGCCGCCGTTCACATGTTCTTTGCCAGATTTATCTCCTATTTCTTGAAGGATATTCGAGTGATTCAGGTCAGTGGCCTACAGTAACCTACAGTAGCCTACAGTATCCCTTACAGACCGCCGAACCGTTCACTGATCTCATCCCTCAAGGAATCGTTCGTGGAAAGACGTTCATCGAGAAATCCACTGGAAAATATGTATCTCCAGAAGACGTAACGACGACTTCAGAAGGCCGTGTCGTGCGAAAAACCGACGCGTCCGTTGAAATCGACACGGTCTACGAGAAAATGAGCAAATCGAAGAACAACGGAGTGGATTTGGCGGCGATGTTGGATTCAGAAGGTGTCGATATGACCCGATTAAGACTTCTGGAGGCGGCGGCCCCCAGGGCACCAATTCATTGGGGAGAGACCGATTTGAAGGGGATTAAGGTAGAAATTGAGGAAAAAGCTATCGATTGGTACAAAAATCAAATCATTTGGAGCATTTTGAGCGGAGTTATGAGCAAAAATGGGATAGTGGCTAACTACAGTAACCCGGATCCTGAAAACTAAGAGTTGGATCCTAGGAACGTAACCCGGATCCTATAGATAAGATCATAGATACAGTAACCCGGATCCTAAAGATTGGATGCCAGATACTGTAACCCAGATCCTGAAAACTAAAAATTAGGATCCTAGGTACAGTAACCCGGAACCTGAAAATTAGAATCCGTTCCGGTTTTGATACAGTATCTTTGACTACAGTAACCTAAGATCAAGTAGAATCTGAACTACAGTAACCCGGATTTGGCTCTAAATCAGCCAAAATGAAAGAGTTCTCCCACGCGGCCGTGTAGTCCTCTCGGACAAGATTTTTGCTCAATTCTTAGTTTTTTCTCTCTTTTCAGCATTTACAACAAAAAAAAACGAAAATTTGTTGGAAAAGTGAGATTTTTTGCTCAATTCCTCACATTTTCCCGGTTTTTTTTCGTGATAAATGCTGGAAAAGGTGAAAAAACGAGAAATTGAGCAAAAAACTTGTCCGAAAGGACTACACGGCCGCGTTGGAAAACTCTTCCTCCAAATTTTGGATTCGGGTTACTGTAGTTCAGATCCTATTTATATTGGGTTACTGTAGCCAAAAATACTGTATCCAAACCGGAACAGATCCTAATTTTCAGGATCCGGATTACTGTTCCTAGGTTCCTTTCTCTAGGATCCTGGTTACTGTAGTTAGTCACTATGCTCATAACTCCGCTCAAAATACTCCAAATTATTTGATTTTTGTACCAATCGATAGCTCATGAAATTTTCTGTATCAGAATTCTGAAAATTCCCAAAATTCTCCAGAAACTGCTCGACCGAATCGCCACAATCAACTCGGACGTCATCGAGTCTCGCGGCTCCTCCTCGAAAATCGCCGATCTCGATCCAAAAATCGAGGAATCCATCCGAGAGACCTATAATTTTTTCGTGAGAAACGTGGGAATGTGTCTGGAAATCCTTCATCTTCACAATACCGCCCTGATGAGGCTTCAAGGGTTTACGAATGCGTTGAAGGTACGGTAGGGGACATCTGGACACACAGACAGACAGAAATTCGAGAAAATTTGAGTAGAAATGCTCGAAATCGCGCTGGAAGTGCGCCAGCTGTCCATCTCTCTGTCTGTCCGTCCGTCCAAATATCCGGATGTCCATTTCTCTCTCTTTTTCCAGAAAATCGATCCGATCTACCTGGCGAACAGTCCTGAAGGACAGCGAGCGGTGAAGTCGTTGATTATCATGTTGCAGGTAAAAATAGAGGGGGACTAGGATTTTTCTAGGCCACCGTAGTGAGTCGATGACCGAACTTCCCAAATTTCGGGTTTCTAGGCAAATTTGGAGTTTGGTGGCCTAACTTTTCACTTTTTGGTGTTCTAGGCCATCACTCTTGCAGAACGGTGGCCGAAGTTTTAGGCTCTTTGGGTTTCTAGGTCACCGATGACCGAACATCCCAAATTATATTTTCTAGATTTTTCTAGGCCACCAAGATGAGCTCATGGCCTAACTTTTCAATTCATGGTTTTCTAGGTCATTATAAAATAATCTATACTTGAGAACGTCAAATGGCCTAGAAAACACCAAAATTCGGCCACCATGTCATCCGGTAGCCTAGAAATAACCGGGTGGCCTAGAAAACTCCGAGGTTCTGCCATCAGGGCCCGGTGGCCTAGAAATTCCTTAAATTCGGCCACCAAGTTTGCCTCCGCTATAAAATCACTTAGATGGCCTAGAAAACTCCTAAACACGGCCACCAAGTTATCTGATGGCCTAGAATCATCCGGGAGGCCTAGAAACTTTCGGAAATCCAGAAAACTCAAAAAAATTGACGGCCTAACTTTCCAATTTTTGATTTTTCCTAGCCCACCCTTTCCATTTTTCAGGTCTTCTGTCCCCACGTGGCGGCAGAAATGTGGTCGGCCCTCTACCCATCGGAATCCCTAATCTCCGCCCAACCGTGGCCCCACGTAGATTCAGATGCTCAAATCGAGTTTCTTCTGATGATTGACGGTGTGAGTGGAGGACGTCCGTCGGTCGATCGACGACTCATCGAAGAAATGGGCGGAGACGAGTTGTGGAGACGGGCGGAGCACACGGAACACTCGGATATTTTGAGAATTATGAAGGAGGAGGGAATGGTGTTGAGAGATCACAGGGTTACGGCGAGAAGAGGTAGGTTTTCGGGGGGTTTCTAGGCCATCTATAGGTTTCTAGGCCATCAGATAACATGGTGGCCGCGTTTTGGAGTTTTCTAGGTCACCGAATCTGCTGGCCGAATATTCGAGTTTTCTAGGCCATCAGTGGGTGTCTAGACCATCGGATAGCTTTGTGGCCGCGTTTTTGGATATTTTAGGCCATTTGGCGTTCTTAAATCATCCCACAGTCTGGTGACTGAGTTTTGGAGGTTTCTCGGCCACGGAACAACCCGATGGCCGAATTTTGGAGTTTTCTAGGCCATCATCCCGATTTTGGCAATTTTTCCAGATATTTCAATTCTTTTTATGCATTTGTGATATCTCACGACGAAATTAGCTAAAATAGAACTTTTTTGATCACCTTTCCCACCAATTTTTTCCAATTTCCAGGATTCCATGTGACACTTTCTTGTGCCGTAGAAGGTGACAAAGAGGAGAATCGAAAGAAAATCGGGAAAATTCTTGATCGAATTCAGGCGGAACGAAGGAAATTGGATAAGAAAAAGGGTGGGAAGAAACAGAAGAAGGAGAAGGCGAATTAATTTTTTTTTTGAATTGTTTAGGATTTAGAGAGGTTTTTTGTTATTATTTTTTTGTTACATTTTTGAATAAACTTGTTTTTTCTTGCTCTCCTCGAAATTTGAGTGTTTTTAGTGGTTTTTTCAGCCGAATCATCCACTTTTCACTATTTTTGCTTATTTTTCAATTCAAACTTTCGACTTTCCCGCCGTGTTCGCTGGAGCGCACTTGCATTTATCCTCGTTTTTGTTTTATTTATGGCGGTCCATTTTTGATCAGTTTTGGCATATTTTCTCAGATTTTTCAGAATTTTTAGCACGAAATATATAAAAATATGGATTTTCCATCGATTTTTATGTAGATTCCATTGGAAAAAAGCGAAAATCATCAGTTTTAGGCGGGTTTTCAGTAAGTTTTTGTAATTTTTCAGAATTTCCAGCTGAAATCGATGGATTCAAGTTTTGAGAAGTGGAAATATGAATTCTACGAGTAATTTTCGATCGGTTTCCGTAAAATTTAATGAAAAATTCAACAAATTCCGCCTAAAATCAAGAATTTTCGCTGCTCTCCCATGGCGCCAAATTTTGATCTACTTTCGCGCGGGAACCTGAAATGTTCGGTTTTTAGATAGTTTTCTATATAAATAATGTCGGAAGAAACGAAAAATTGAAATACACTCCAAAGCTTTCGAATTTGAGCCAAAAACCGTTGAAATTGAAAAATTATGAAATTTTCTCGATTTTTGTGAATTTTGGTTTGAAAACAGGTGAAAAATTAATAACTCAGTGATTTTTTATTTCAAAAATCAATTTTTGAGGTGTTTTTCAGTCAAAATCGCTTCAAATTTTACAATTTTGAGGTTTTAGTGACGGATTTCTGAATGACCTCGGTTTCTGGCATGCAGATTGATGTCTGGGTCGATGTTAAAGAAAATTCGCCACTAAAACCTAGAAATTGTGAAGTTTGACGCTATTTTGACTAAAAAACACTACAAAAATCGATTTTTCGAGTCAAGAATCACTGATTTACCTATTTTTCAACTGTTTTCAAACCTAAATTGACAAAAATCGAACGAATTTCATAATTTCTCAATTTCAGCGGTTTCTCGTCGAAATTCAAAAGTTTCAAAGTGTAGATCAATTTTTTGTTTTTCCAACATTCTATGCACAGAAAACTATCTGAAAATCAATAATTTCAGGTTCCCGCGAAAAAGTAGATCAAAATTTGGCGCCATGAATGAGCAGCGGGAATTCTTGATTTTAGTTGGAATCTTTCGAATTTTTCTATGAATTTTACAGAAACCAATCGAAAATTACTCGTAGAATTCATATTTTCGCTTCTCAAAACTTCAATCCTTCGATTTCAGCTGAAAATTTTGAAAATTTTCAAAAAATTGTCGAGAAACTGCTTAAATCTGGTGATTTTCGCATTTTTCCGATGAAATCTATATAGAATCGATAGAAACTTCAGATTTTTACGTATTTTGGGCGAAAACTTCTTAAAAATAATGGAATACATGCTAAAACTTATCAAAAATTGATCTCCAAAATAAGCAGCGGGACTTTTCATCACATTTTTGAGACATTTTTCGGGTTTTTCATGTTTTTTCGTCAAAAATCTTGTTTTTCCCCATTTTCTCATTAAAATCCCCAATTTTCAGCCGCCAACCACCCCAAAAATGGACAATTCGCCAGAGGGAAGTGAGAATTCTCGAAAAGAGAACATCCCAGTCAGTGCGTCGCCTCCATCGATCGAAGACGACGATGCGTTGTTGAATGACGACGATGAAGACGTGGGGATTCAGAATCCAGACGACGTGCAGATACCAGAAGACGAGTTGTTGAGAATTGACGATGAGATGGAGGAGATTCTGGATCCTCCGATACAGAATCCACCTGATAATCTTGACGCCAACGAGTTTGATGAGGAGAGAAGAATTCTGGAGGAGGAGATGCCAGAAGGAAGAGAATCAGAAGACAGACAAGGAGAGGATGAGAGAATGGATACCGAAGAAGTACGGGAATCGGGGAAAAATTGGGGTTTTTAGCGTGAAATTCTCGAATTTCGGAGTTTTCTAGGCCACCAGCAAACTTGGTGGCCGAACTGTGGAGCTTTCTAGGCCATCAGATAACTTGCTGGCCGAGTTTTGGAGTTTTCTAGGCCGTCAAGGTGTTCCTAGATCATCGGATGACTTACTGGTCGCGTTTTTGAGTATTTTAGGCCATTTGGCGTTCTTAACTCATCAGACAGTCTGGTGGCCGAGTTTTGGATGTTTCTAGGCCACGGAACAATCCAATGGCCGAATTTCTTAAAATTCTGGCTCATTTGGCCATTTTTTCCAATTTTTTCGACTATTTTCATGCATTTTTGAGCAGAAGATGATTAGAGAATGGATAGTGCGGAAATCAGGGAAAATTTGGGGGTTTTGGCGTTGAAATTCGATTCGAAATCGACTTTTTTGCAACTTTTTTGGCCAAAAACGGCAAAATTTGGGTATTAAGGCCTAAAAAAGTCGTTTTTAATCCAAAAATTCAAACACTAACATGATTTTGACAAGTGCGCTCTATTGCTAATCTAGTGAGATGAACTCCAGGTTATCAATAGAGCGCACTTGCCACTCCAACGCGGAAGCTATGCCTAAATTTTCTCCGCGACTAACTTATTTTCATAATTTTCAGCCAGAATCCCCGCCAGCCGACGCCATCAGAGCACGTGATTCAACGTCAGCCGAATCGATGGAGGAGGATGCAGACGATGAGGATGAAGAGGAATCAGAAGAAGACGCTGAGCAAGCGGATCAAAATGTAGCAAATGTATCATTAAGTATGTATATGTCATATAGATTTCGTCTGAAATTTCTGTCGGTGTGTCTGGATGTCCAAAACTAGATTTTTTCTTCTATTTCAGATTGAAAATCACGATTTTGAGACAATTTTGAGCAAAAAACATGAAAATTGAGTGAATTTGATAGCGAAAATGGGGTTTTTCGGGGTCTGAATGTTAGTCTGTCTGTGTGTCCGGATGTCCCCCAATTCATTTTTTCCAGCCGCTCCCGTCCCTCTGACCCAGATAGACAAATCGATTCATATCGGAACGGAGCATCAAGCACAGATCTCAAATGAAGGAACACCTGAACCAGTGGCACGAGAAGAGGAAATTGGAGATGATCAGAGGGAAACGTTGATTTGGGATTGTGAACAACGTGTCGATAAGAAGAGACTTGTCGATTATATTGGAGAGACGAGCGGAAAATTCTCGATGCCTATTGATAGGGTACGGTAGAACTCATTGTTTTGTCTAGAATTGCAGACTTTTTAGGTGGAACTCCTTAAAGATCTTTAAAGCTATAGTAATCCGATAGGAATGTTTGGATCCTGGGGTACTGTAGCTCAGATCCTAGACATACAGTAGTCTGGATCCAGTATTATAGGATTTAGGCTACAGTAATCTGGTCTAGACCAAAGTAATCCAGAATATAGGATTGTGATCCAGGATCTTGGAAAGATGATCCTGGGCTACCGTAACCCTGATTTTCAAAACAGGATCCTGGGCTACAGTAATCCGAGAAGAGAATTTGAATTCTGGGGTACTGTAGCTCAGATCCTAGACATACAGTAACCTGGATCCTGTATTTTAGAATCGAGACTACAGTAATCTGGTCTAGATCACAGTAATCCAGAAGCTAGGATTGTGATCTAGGATCTTGGAAAGATGATCCTGGGCTACCGTAACCCTGATTTTCAAAACAGGATCCTGGGCTACAGTAATCCTAAACGACGATTAGCGTTTCTGGGGTACTGTAGCTCATATCCAAGACATACAGTAACCTGGATCTTGTATTTTAGGATCGAGTCTACAGTAATCTGCTCTAGACCACAGTAATCCAGAATCTAGGATTGTGATCCAGGATCTTGGAAAAATGATCCTAGGCTACAGTAACCCTGCTTTTCAAAACAGGATCCTGGGCTACAGTAGTCAGATCATTTTAATTGGATCCCAGTTACAGCTACCCGATATGATAATCTAGATCCCGAGCTACTGTAACCCAGATCATTTACATCGGGCTACAGTAACCCTGATCCTAGAATTAGGATCTCCAGAATACATTCTGAATCTTCTCAATTCTCAATTCCAGGCGCTCTACATCCTCCGCAAGGAGAATCTCGACTTCGATTCGGCCACAAAAGAATGTGGAAAACGGAAGGAAATCAAAGACACGTGGACAGAAGAGGAAGTTGCTCTCTTCACGACGAGTTATTTTAATTTCGGAAAGAAATTCCGAAAGATTAAAGCGGTGGTGAGTATTAGCCGAGCATATTTAATACAACTGCGCTCCACCGCAAACGAGAGAGTATTGGCGAGAGACGCAGGGTTTTTGTCCCGGCTCACACTGATTTTCACAGTTTTTGACCAATTTTCGCTATTTTTCATAGAATTTTACCAAAAATTCATGGAAAATAGCGAAAATTGGTCATAAACAGTGAAAACCTGTGTTGGCGCGAGAAAAACTCTGCGTTTCTCGCCAATACTCTCTAGTTTGCAGTGGAGCGCAGTTGTAAGAACTGTGCTGAGCTAATAATAGAAATTTCACTGATTTTCAGATGCCAAACCGCTCGTTGCACTCCATCGTGAATTACTATTATCAGACGAAAAAAGTGGCGAATTACAAGACGAATATCGGTATTCAATTGAATGAAACTGATAAATATGATGAGTTGATGAATGATATCAATCGAATGGAACGAGTTGAAGCAGGTTACTGTGAGAATTGCAATCAAAAGAGTTCTGTTCTTATTGTGAGTTGGTTACCAGGGTTGTGCGAAAAGTTTTCTACTGAAATTTCCAAAAATTAAGTAACAAAATTAGTAATTTTCCGTTTTTTTTTTCAGAATTTTTCGTAATTTTTTACTCAAAACCAGGTTCTCACCTAAAAATACTACCAGTCTTCATTCAAATTCAGCATTTTCGCAACTGAAAAACTCATTTTTTGTTACTTAAGAGTTTTTTTTTTCGAATTTTTCGGTTTTTTCGGTCAAAAGCTCCGCCCCATTTTCAGCTGAACAAAATGATGAGTCGTCACGAGTGTCGTCCGTGTATTCTCTATTTTCGTCTGATGCGAACATCTCGACCCCCGAGTCTTCTCACAACCGGTGAGAAGCAGAATAAACGAGTCGTCTGTCCCGAATGTGAGTTTTCAGGGTCTTCTGGGGTACCGTCAGCGCGTTTTCAGCTTTTGGAGATAATGGGAAATCTGGCGCGCCGCAGGCGCGAATTTTTCGGGTTTTCCTTCCATTTTTCTAATGTTTTCCCCGTAATTTTCAGACATGAAACCGTTTGTCAATGATTATGTGGAATTGATGAGTCCGGCTGATGGAAAAGCGGCCGAACGATTAGGAATCCCGGAATTCACGATAACAATCGATGATGATGATGATGAGTGTGTTGTTCTTGGTTAGTTTTCTGAAAACGAGCCAAAAACCGTGAAAAATGGCCTAAAATGAGTTGAAAATAGGCTGAAAATGGCAAATATTGAACCGCAAGGGTGGACATCTGGACATCTGGACAGACAGATAGTCAGAATACGCAAATTTTCACAACTTTTCCCAGATTTTCAACTGAAAAATCGCTCCAAAACCAAAAAAAAAAGAGATTTTCGGTCAACAATTGTTAATTTTTCCCCGTTATTCCAGACGAATGCGAGATTCGTGTTCCATCGAAAGAGTTGATAGTCGAAGGATTGACAGAAGACGATGATCCAATTGATTCGAATACGTGTCATATGACACGAATATTCGATTCGCCTGCCGCGTTGGCATTCATCGATAGTCTCCGGAAGAAACATCAGAAGGCCGTCCCGTTGGTTTGGAGGATTCGGCAGACGAAGTGTATGGAGGAGATTTCGTAAGTGAAGATAGAGATGAGGAGGCCACGCCCCCTCGGAAGTTTTGAGCTGAAAACATGAAATTTGGCTTGAAATGAAGATGTGCGGCTTTGTGTGTGTAGTTTTGACAGGTTCTAGATTCTTTTTAACAAAATAGATTTTTCTGCTTTGTGCAGGGCGTGGCCTGATAATTCGCACGAAAAAACGGCAAAAGTGGGCGGAGCTTCGAAAGCCACGCCCATTTTGTTACATTTTCATTTTCTGCTAAAAGGAGCTTTGGAAGCCACGCCCATTTTGTCTCAAATTCTCATCTTCTGCCAAACAGGGATGTGCCTATGGAGGCGCTTTGGGCGCTGAAAGATTTCAAAGTGGGCGAAAATGCGACGAGAAAGAGTGTGTGAAATCGAGAGAGTGTGTCTGCGTCTCTCCATTTCGCACACTATTTCTCGTCGCATTTTCAAATTTCGGCTGAAAATGCGAGGCGCTCAACGCCACCCGGGCGCATACCTGCCGCCAAAAGTGGGCGGAGCTTCGACAGCCACGCCCACTTTGTTACATTTTCATTTTCTGCTAAAAGGAGCTTCGAAAGCCACGCCCATTTGTTCACAAATTCTCATTTCCTGCTACTTGGCACCTATCATTTCGAAAACAAAGTTTTTTCTGGAAAAAATCTCGGAATTTTGAAAATTCTGATTAGGAATTCCGAAAAATTTCTTGAAAATGTCGGAATTTCTGATTCCTAAGCCTATCTAACCTCTAATTTTCAGTCTGATCAACGAAGCGGCGCGTCAGGAAGTGATGAAAACGATGGCGACGGAGGATCGTATCAATCTGAGATTTGTTGCGAGATGGAGACAGGAGATGGGCGGTTTGAAGGGTAGACACTCGAAATGGATATCTGAAGCTGATATTGCCGCGGCGTGCTCGACGACGACGATCAGCCGATCGGGAAGGGTTCGATACGATGCGAATTGGACGGACGATGAGAAGACACAGTGTATTCGATGTATGGGTTTATGATGATGATAAGGGGACATCCGGATAGACAGACAGATCTAGGAATTGCAGGACATCCGGACATCCAGACATACAGATTTCATTTGATATGTGACATCTGGATATGTAGATAGACAGACATATGGAAAAGTGGACATCTAGACAGACAGATAGATTTTAGAATATCGGACATCCGGATAGACAGACAGATATAGGAATTGTAGAGATTCGGATAGATATATGGATACGCAGACATCCAGATGAACAGATAGATTTTGAAATATAGAAAACAACGTTTCTGCTGACTTTCAACGGATTTTGCTGTTTGTAATCGGATATTTTGAGTCATTAGAGTTAACAATCTAATTTTTCAGCAGTTTTTCGAGATTTATAGCGTTATGTTAGTGTAAAAATCGATGATTTTGGTATAGAAATGTTTAAGGAGCGAGGCTATAAGTTTCGGAGCGTTTTTCTCGTATTTTTATCATTTTCCATCGATTTTTTGTCTGAAATTTTATTTTTGGACATCCGTATAGACAGACAGATTTTGGAATAGCGGACATCCGAGTTGACAAGAAGTCCGGACAGACGTTCAGATCATCTATAATGCAACCACGCTCCAACGCACGATGACTCCTCTCGGACAAGTTGAACTCATTTTTCATCGAGTTGGGGCAGATTTTCAGCCAATTTCCTCTATTTCTATCGCGAAAAACCGCAAAAATTGATTATTTCAACTTATCCGAGAGGAGTACACGAAGAAAGTTCTCGGTGGAGCGAGTGTTATCGAAATCTGTATAAAATGAACTATCCTGGCCTAGAATCCGACAAGTCGGTCATTGTGATATCTCACCACGATAATGACGTCATCCGACTCTGAAATAAGTGCTACAGTAAGATTTTGGTGTGGAAATTTAAGATTTTTCGATTTTCAAGAATTTTTTCTGCTTTTTCCCGAAAAAATAGATAAAAATCGCTTGAAAATCGAAAAATTCAAACTTTCCGCTCCAGATGTGTCAGGTAACGTCATTTTCGTTGTGCAATGACCGAGTTATCGGATTCTAGGCCAGAGGACTTCATTTTGTTTCGATTTCGATAATATATAAGAATCGGGACATCCGGACAAACAGAACGACAGACTCCGCCCCCAATTTCTATCAAATTCAAACAAATTTCCAGGTTTCCACTGGCATCAAGACGATTTCGAGAGTATTGCCAATGTGATACTCACGAAAACTGTAGATCAAATCAAGGCGTTCTACAAAGAACACGAAGAAGTCCTTTCCAAGGTAAGCCACGCCCACTTTAAAATCAAACCCCGCCCCCTTTTGTTTCAGAGTCTCAAATCGTATCGAGAAGTGATGCAAAGCAGACGAAATCGAATCGACGGAAATATTCGCAACTAAAAGACGAACTTGCGCTCCATTCATAATAATTTGTTGAATAATTTTTCGGGTCTTCAAGCTCCGCCTCTTTTTTTATACTTTTGCTTTATTTCGTCATAATTTGTTCCCCAAGTATCTCATTGTCATTCGTTTTCTTCCGAGTAAAATTATTAATTTTGGAATTTTTTCTAACGATTTCTTTTTTTGGTTACTTATCCTTCACATTATCTCATTTTTCTCTTATTTTTTGCTGATTACCTCCATAATTTGCTAATTACAGCGCTCCATCGATTGATCAAAAGGAATAGACAGGTATGTTGGGTAACAGTGTATTTTCTCCCCCCCCATCGATGTCAGGAATTTCCCCCCACTGGAAGAGTAGGAAATCCCCTCCCCCCCTTTCCCATTTCCCTTTTTTCATATTAGCGTAAAAGCACAAAATCAAAAAAGATTTAAGGAGAACGTGAACTTAGCCCTTGTTCCACTTTACTTTTCCTTTGCGCAATCAGAGAAAAGTTATTTCTCTCAAAAATTCGAAGCTATACGCATGCCGGTTCCACTCTGCCACTCGAAAATGGCCTCGTTTCTCAAATGTGGATAAATGAATGCTGTGGACATTGAATGTCGATCAGGTACAAATACGTCCTGCCGTAAGAGAACTTGGGGGAGGAGGGGGGTCAACCTACAGTTTAGAATCAGCCCCAGTGAGAGAGGGGGTGGGAATCTAGAATCTATATTTGCCCCCCACCCAGTTGACCATCCCTCCAAGCTTGCTCAGCACCCTGGAAGTACCGATTACCTTAAAACAGGGACACCCAGGAGTTTGCTTTAACTTGGAGTCTAGAATCAACCCCGTGGGAGAGGGGGGTGGATCTAGACTGATTTGGTGGGGGAGATTGTAAACCGACTAGGGGGGCGAATGTTGAAGTATACCGAAGAGTTCGGAAAAGCCCCCCATTTCAACGGGTGAATTTCACCTTTTCAGCCTACGAAACCTCTACGACTACTTCTCCAATGCTGTCGAATTCCAACGACAGGGAGAACTCCGAACTGGGGAGGAATTCGAGTACAATACGATGGATCATCGAGAGAGAACTGGAGGGACTCATTGCAGTGGTCAAGGAATAGTATTCTTTCGTCGAGGTGAGTTTTTGTGGACGAAAATCTTGATAAGCGCGTTAGGTCAGGTGTGCCGGTTCGGGCCTTTAGGAACAGCTTGCATTATGACCTAAGAAACCGTCTTGGCGGGCGTCTTTGGCCAGGTGCGCCGGTTCGGGCCTTTAGGAACAGCTCGCATTATGACCTAAGAAACCGTCTTGGCGGGCGTCTTTGGCCAGGTGTGCCGGTTCGGGCCTTTAGGAACAGCTTGCATTATGACCTAAGAAACCGTCTTGGCGGGCGTCTTTGGCCAGGTGTGCCGGTTCGGGCCTTTAGGAACAGCTTGCATTATGACCTAAGAAACCGTTTTGGCGGGCGTCTTTGGCCAGGTGTGCCGGTTCGGGCCTTTAGGAACAGCTTGCATTATGACCTAAGAAACCGTCTTGGCGGGCGTCTTTGGCCAGGTGTGCCGGTTCGGGCCTTTAGGAACAGCTTGCATTATGACCTAAGAAACCGTTTTGGCGGGCGTCTTTGGCCAGGTGTGCCGGTTCGGGCCTTTAGGAACAGCTTGCATTATGACCTCAGAAACCGTCTTGGCGGGCGTCTTTGGCCAGGTGTGCCGGTTCGGGCCTTTAGGAACAGCTTGCATTATGACCTCAGAAACCGTTTTGGCGGGCGTCTTTGGCCAGGTGTGCCGGTTCGGGCCTTTAGGAACAGCTTGCATTATGACCTAAGAAACCGTCTTGGCGGGCGTCTTTGGCCAGGTGTGCCGGTTCGGGCCTTTAGGAACAGCTTGCATTATGACCTCAGAAACCGTCTTGGCGGGCGTCTTTGGCCAGGTGTGCCGGTTCGGGCCTTTAGGAACAGCTCGCATTATGACCTAAGAAACCGTTTTGGTGGGCGTCTTTGGCCAGGTGTGCCGGTTCGGGCCTTTAGGAACAGCTGGCATTATGACCTCAGAAACCGTCTTGGCGGGCGTCTTTGGCCAGGTGTGCCGGTTCGGGCCTTTAGGAACAGCTCGCATTATGACCTAAGAAACCGTTTTGGCGGGCGTCTTTGGCCAGGTGTGCCGGTTCGGGCCTTTAGGAACAGCTTGCATTATGACCTCAGAAACCGTTTTGGCGGGCGTCTTTGGCCAGGTGTGCCGGTTCGGGCCTTTAGGAACAGCTTGCATTATGACCTAAGAAACCGTTTTGGCGGGCGTCTTTGGCCAGGTGTGCCGGTTCGGGCCTTTAGGAACAGCTTGCATTATGACCTAAGAAACCGTCTTGGCGGGCGTCTTTGGCCAGGTGTGCCGGTTCGGGCCTTTAGGAACAGCTCGCATTATGACCTCAGAAACCGTCTTGGCGGGCGTCTTTGGCCAGGTGTGCCGGTTCGGGCCTTTAGGAACAGCTTGCATTATGACCTAAGAAACCGTTTTGGCGGGCGTCTTTGGCCAGGTGTGCCGGTTCGGGCCTTTAGGAACAGCTTGCATTATGACCTAAGAAACCGTCTTGGCGGGCGTCTTTGGCCAGGTGTGCCGGTTCGGGCCTTTACGAACAGCTTGCATTATGACCTCAGAAACCGTCTTGGCGGGCGTCTTTGGCCAGGTGTGCCGGTTCGGGCCTTTAGGAACAGCTTGCATTATGACCTAAGAAACCGTTTTGGCGGGCGTCTTCGGCCAGGTGTGCCGGTTCGGGCCTTTAGGAACAGCTTGCATTATGACCTCAGAAACCGTCTTGGTGGGCGTCTTTGGCCAGGTGTGCCGGTTTGGGCCTTTAGGAACAGCTTGCATTATGACCTAAGAAACCTCTAATTCCACTCAATCGATAAGAAAAAATGAGATTCTTACCTTCTGAGTCTATAAATATGTTGTCTGATAACACTGAAAAAGAAATGAAAAGTAATCGTCGAGATTCATCATAAATCTGAGTCGAAGTCAATCTTCTCGATTCAATTTTTATTTGAGGAACGAATAAATACACGAATAAAACGGCGGGAGAAGAGACAATCCAGATGGGGTGACGTCACGAAACTCTCAGAATAATTTCGTGACGAGACCTTTAAAAAGAAAAGGAAAGAGAGAAATCGATTTGAGACGGCGAAATTCAAGTTTAGGGGGGAAATAATAGAAAAAAGAGCGTATTTTATGGGGTAAAACAGGAAAAATTGAGATTCTCTTAATTAAAATACAAGCTTTGGTGAGAAAAGATCGTTTGAAATAGATTGATTTTAAGGATTAAATTGGAGATTTTCAGACAAAAAGAGACATAATTAGTGATGTGAGATGAGTGAAGTAATTAATTGATAATTTATTTATTATCACTTCTGAGAAGACGACGTGCACTTCTTGATGGTCCCGAACGGGTCGATGGTGCAGGTGTTGGGCGGTTCGAGCTGTTTTGGCGTGATGGTGGCTCTGGAAAAATGAATTTTGTTGATTTTGTAATGATTTTCTAAGCTCCACCCCTTTCCAACCAATTCAGAGTACAATATATAAGCTTAGCCCCTTTTTGCGTGTCTGTAGATGATTTAACATTTGGCCCCGCCCTCTTTTCACTGTAACCCGCCCCTTTATCCAGACATTTCATTTAAAGCTCCGCCCCTTTCCAACGTATTTAGAGTCCAACATTGAAGCACCGCGCCTTTTTTCTGTATATTACTCTGAAAGCGAACTCCGCCTCTTTGCGGACAAAACTCAAATCTTAACTCCGCCCTTATGAGCCTTTACAGATTTCAACTTTTCAAAGAATTTCTGAAAATTAAAATTTTCGAAAATATAATTTCAAAGCCCCGCCCCCTTTCCGCAAACTCACTTCTCGGATTTCTAACCGGACTTCGCATCAACTCCAACGGATCCTTCTCAATCGCCTTCTTTGCCTTCGAGGTGGACGATGGAGCTGGCGTGCCTCTGACGCGTGGTGGAGCTCTTCTAGGTGGTGGTGGCTTGGCAGACGTGGATGGCATGTCGCAGTCTGACTCCTCCTCCTCCATATCGTCGTCGACGTCTTCTGATTCCTCTCGAATCGCCGACATTCTCTCGTCTTTCTCATCGTCGTCGTCGTCACCCATCTGAATCCCGTCGGCACTATCGGTTGAACTGAATTTCGTCGTCGAGGCGCCTCTCACCGACGCTTTACGTCTTCCTTTGCCACGTTTCGAATCCTTCGCACGTGATGACGTGGATTGTGATGGCATATCGTAGTCGACGTCTTCATTCTCGTCGTCCTTATTCAGATTCAATCCCAGAATCGCGGCGATCTTCTTCGAGATTCGGCGGAGCTCGTTGTAGCGACCTTTGTCCTCGTCATCTGCGTGTACCTGAAGAAGAATTATATTCAAAATTTTAAGAAAACAAGGGGACTTGAAGGAATTTGAAAGAATTCCGCCAATTTACAGCATTTTAAATTCCAGATTCTTGGAATTAGAATATCCTAAAAGTAAACTTTTGTCTTGGAATACGGAAAATTGAAATTTTAATTCGAATTTTCAGAAAAATATGAATAGAAAGAGTTTTCTCTTTTTCTATTCAAATCAAGATCTAAGAAAAAGTAATTTTCGAGCAAAAATATCTGAAATTATTGATTCTTCGAAGTAAAATAAGTTAAAAAGGGAATTGTTGATATAACTCAACTGACATTTTCACAAGAAGAGTTCAATTTTCTACAAAAACTCCGAGAAATCCTGAAAAATCTCCTAAAACTCAAATTTTCAGCCCAAAAATGCTAAATTTTCAAAAGTGAACAGTGCTGGCCTAACTTTTTTCTTTTGTATTTCTAGGCCACGGAAAATTCTTCCGCGTTCGTAAGCTAACGCTTTTCCATAAATTTTCACGCACGATTAAATAAAAGAATAATCGCAAAATGAACGGGGAAAAACTTTCTGTGGCCTAGAAAAAAAAAGAAAAAAGTTCGGCCAGCACTGATTACTTTGGTCTGAAAATTCGTGTTTTTGGGAATTTTTTTTGGGATTTCATAGTTTTTGTAAAAAGTGAACTCTTTTCGAGATAATTTCAGTCGAATTACAGTCAATAACTGAAAAATCAATAATTTCATATATTTTAGCTCGAAAATGTGTATTTTTCAGATCTAGATTTAAAAAAAAAGAGTTTTCTCTCTATTTTTCTGAAAATTCGAATTAAAACTTCGCTTTTCCGTATTTTTCAGTATTTCAAGGCGAAAATTCACTTTTAGGATATTCTGATTCAAAAAATCTGAAAATTAAGTATAACCAGACTTGTCAAAAATCGGGCCGGCCCGCCGGGCCGTAATTTTGCTCGGCTCGGCCCGGATTCAAAAATGGGTACTCATTTTTTACCGATTTTTTTTTGATATTTTTCGAAAAATAGAGTAAAAATGCTTAAATTATTGTACAAATTCACATTTTTATTCAATTTTGAATTTTTATTCGAAAACTATACTTTTTTCGAAAAATTTCAAAAAAATTCCAAAAAAATTCAAAATTTCAAAATTTTTTCAAACAATGTTTCAACCCGGGCCGGGCCGGGCCGAGATTTTTCCTGATTTTGGCCCGGCCCGGCCAGTGACAAGTCTGAGTATAACCGTTACCCCACAAAATCTGTAATTTCAGTCCCTCTTACCACTATATAATCTTCCAAATCTTTATGAATCTTGATGAGTGCATCACGTGGGAAACTCTCGAATTCGATGTGAATCAACGCGCAGAGATAGAAATCGACGGCAGGCGAGTTGGGACTTCCAGTCAACTCGTGAAGTATATCGTCCATTAGTCTCACTTGTGCTGGTTGCATCTGAAAATGGGCGGGGCTTAATTTTAAGAGATTTTTAGTAAAAAGGGATTTATAAACAATATTTTTGTGTCAAAAACGCTATTTTCACCCGTTTCAAGGTTAAAAAAGGCAATTTCCATAGAAAAATTGAGTTTAAAACTCTATTTTGGTGTCAAAAATGTCATTTTTTCAGCCGTACTTTCAATTCTTTGTCCGAATTCAGGAGTGAATGACGTGTGAGAGTGACGAATGCGGCCGCGCATCTTCTGAGTTTCGGCAGAATGTCGTTACGAGCTTCAGTGAATAAATCGACGTTCGATGTGCTCGTGTAGAGTTCGAAGAAGCGGCGGAACGATTTGATGACTAACAATTGGTTCTGTCTGAAAATGAAGAGGAGTTAGACATTTTCAGTCGATTGGAGGGTTTTATTGAAATGGGGATTACTGTAATGGCTGGGAGATTATGCTTAAAAAATGCGTTTAAGAAACTTCAAAATTGAAGTATTTTCTGCGATTCTCAGTCAAATTTGAGTGAATTTAAGCTGAAATTGACACTAATTAGTAGAAATAGCTAAAATCTGGTATGTCTCTTAGTAGTTTTCGTAATATTTAGTCTAAAATGTGCATTTTCAAATGAAATCTCGCAAATTATCGATATGTGTGCGCGTCTGTCAGTCAGGATGTCCTCAATACGAACTGTAAGTCAAAATATTAAGAAATTTAGCTATTTTTAGCCTATCAAGCTGTCCATCTCTTTGTCTGTTGGTCCGAATGTCCACAATCTCGATTTTTCGGAATTTCTCAGTTAAAACACGCAAATTTCACTCAATTTTCGACTCAGGACTGTCTGTTTGTCTGTCCGGAAGTCCAGAACGAGGGCTAGAACCTCCTAAAGCAGTTAACCTTAGGATTACCTCTTAAGAAAGACTTTCAAACCATTGCCATTTTTGGAATGAAAAATGAGCAAAAACCCATTCAAAATCTGTCATTTTCAGATGGGAAAACGAAAAAAACCGTAATTTTTAGGGAACAGTTATTAAAAACCGTTAGAACGCAACATTTTTAACCAAAAAATGCTAGAAAAAGGTTGTTTACCTTCGAAGAGAGCAGAAGAACTTCAACCCAACGACAATCATGGATCGAATCTTAGAAGTGAACGCGTTACACAAACGGAACGACGCTCGATACATCAGAACGACAATTCCTCGTTGCCAATCCGCATTGTCAGTCGAATCGTAGTTCGTGTTCAAAATAATTCGAATCGTCGCCTCAACGCATCGAAGAAGAGTCTCCGATTGAGTTCGAAGTGGAACTTCAAAGATAATTTCAGCCATAAACACAATGAATCCTTTTTTGGGTGTCTGTGCAAACAGTTCGTTGATATCCTCTTCATTCTTGATATACAAATCAGTCAATGCTGTAATAATCGCCCCTTGGTGCACTTCTGCTTTCACATCGAAATCTTCGTCGATCCATTCGAGAATATCGTCTCGAATGAATCGGATATCATAAGTTCCGATCATTCCCAAACACTCGTAAGCCATGATTCCCGCGTCGAGATCTTCCGACTGAAGAGTGTTGCGGAGCATCGTACCGTAACGACGCTCGTATTCGTGTTCCCATCCTTTCAGAATATCAGTTTTCATGAGACAATTGAGCATTTTCAGCTCGTAATAGTCGAGGAAACGGTTTCCTTGCTGAAAAAATGGAATATTTTATATCGATTTTCTTGTTGGAAATTCAGATTAAACTAGGAAAATTCACTCCAGACAAAAAAATTCCCGAAAACTCGAATTTTCGGTCAAAATATGCTCAAAATTGACTGAAATTTTCGATTTTCTGGAGAAATCGTTCCTTGAATTTCAGATTTCTCGAATTAGAATATCCGAAAAGTGAATTTTTGTCTCGAAATACGGAAAATTTAAGTTTTAATTCAAATCTTCAGAAAAATAGAGAGAAGCCCTCACTGATTACTTTGGAATTTAGAGCATTTTTGGGCTGAAAATTCGATTTCAAAATTCAATTTTTCCGTATTACGAGACAAAAATTCATTTTTTAGGCAGTTTTAATTTAAAAAATCTGAAAAATAAGTAACGGTTTACCCAGAAAATCTGAAATTTCAGCCAATTTTGAGCAATTTTGAGCAGATAATCCGAGATTTCTGGAATTATTTTTGGGATTTCTTGGGCAATCGCCTGAAACCTCTTCTTCTTTATCTATTTTTCTGAAAATTCAAATAAAAACTTCAATTTTCCAGTATTTCAAGACATAAATTCCTTTTTAGACTATTCTACTTCGAAAACTTAGAAATTTTGAGCATTATTGGTCTGAAAATTCGAGTTTCATGGATTTCATGGACAATCGCCTCACCTCTCTCATCGAGATCTCCGGATCAACCAATCTCTTAAGTTCCCAATCCTTCCGCAACTTGGTCTCTCCAATCAAGATCGCCCCCTCCAGCGAGGCGAAATCCTTCCCATTAAATTTCTGTCTCATCTCATTGACTCTCGCATAGAACCACGAGAACAAATCATCAGGACAATCCTTATAGAACGGGGCGAGCTCCTGAGCGATCACATCCATCACCTTCTTCTGATAGAACGGATTGAGGAAAAGACTTATGAGAAGCTTCTTGTATGCGTCCTGACCGGATTGTTCTGACGGAGCATGTCTCATCACACTCAGAAGATTCTCAACCATCGACATCTGAAGTATGAAGACGTCGTCGACGTAATTATCGACCGCATGGTAATTCGGACGTGATTCTTCGCCTTTGATGCGAAGAAGAATTATCTCCAAATGCTCAACCATCGTCATCAGAGGACTTATGAATCTGCTCAACGCGTTCAACTTGTCCGCTTCACTATGTTTTCTCTCCGAACAGTAGTCGAGAACACATCTCCAGTAGAATATCATCGCACGATTCGTGCCGGCGTCGTGGCTGAAAATTAAAAGTTTAAAAGTTAAGTTAGTTGATCATTAAATCGAACTTTTCCCCTCCAATACTAAAATTTTGCGAAGAAACAGTAAAAACGCGCCAAAGGGACGCCAACGACTGCATTTTTTCGAAGAAAATTGTCTGATTTTCTAGTTTTAAAGTTGAAAAACGCGGAGAAATGTTTTTAATCCGTAAAAATCAATCTTTTCAGCAGCAATAAAATTTTTTTTTTTTTATTTGAGTCAAAATTCAGTAGAAGCGCGTCTAAGGTGCGCCAGACACTGCTTTTTTTTATAGAGAAAGTTCTGATTTTCAACTTTTCGAGTTGAAAAACGCGCCAAAGGTGCGCCAGAGAAATGTTATTGAACCGTAAAAATCGAACTTTTCAAAACTATTCAAATTTTGAGTCAAACTTCATTAAAAGCGCGCCAAGGGCACGCCAGACTGTAGTTTTTCGAAGAAAAATGTTCAACCTTTTAAGTTGAAAAAAGCGCCGAAGGTGCGCCAGCAAAGTTTTTTAATCAGTAAATTGAACTTTTCAACTCCGATACTAAAATTTCGTGTTAAAATCACTAAAAACACGTCAGAGGCGCGCCAGCCAATTCAATTTTAAGTCTAAAACTTCATTTTCAGTCCGAAAAACCCAAATTTTCATCTCATCTCCCCGAAAAAAACCACCGTACCACCGAACGATTTCACTATCCTCCAACAACGAGGCGATCGTACTCTTTGTTATGATCGGAATGGCGTTCTCCAACATTTTCTCTCTCAAATCTGATATAATGACGTCGGCGAACACGTTAATCGGTTCGTTTTGGCACATATACATCTGACGGATGACGTCGAGTGTGTGAGTGATCATTCGACGCAGATTTGTATGGGATTCTGGAGTTTCTGGTGTGTCACTAATCCAGAGGAGAACGAGCGCTTGACCGGCGAGAAAGTATCCTTTCGCTCGGAAATCCGCCGGCACGATTTGGTCGGTTCCGTTTTTGAGTTCTGGAAATTAGTTTTTTTTTCAGATTTTCAGAAAAATTGGGGAATTTTCACCTGGATTCAAATTTCAAACGTTTTCAGATCACTTTACATTGAGTTTTGGTGATTTTCAGCTATTTTCAGTGTTTTTCTAATACAGGAAACACCCCGTTTTTGAGTTATGGAAATGATGATATAATTTTGAGCTATTAGGCCACAAATTTTAGACAATATTGATGATTTTCAGCTATTTTCAGTGTCTTTCTCATAAAAATTGTCCGTTTTTGAAGATTTTTAGCCAGAAACTCGCATTTCCAGCCGATTTTTCAGCTAAAAACTCACCCAAAACCTCGTTATCCTTTTTTCCTTTCTGATTGTCACCATACTTGTTCGAAAGTCGCTCCACCCATCTCTTGAGCACTTGTTTCGCTGCGTCACGGATTTGAGCTGAAAATATGACACTTTAAATATGATAACTATAGGGAAAACTTTGAATTCACACGAGTTTACGCCAGAGGCCTTTGAATAGTTTTCAGCCGATTCTACAAGGGATTATATAAATTATTTCAAAACACCTGTACTTGACATCGAAAAATGAATTCAAAACATCATACTTGTCAACGGGCCGAAACGGGCCGACACGGGCCGGCTCGTAACTCGCGTCAAAAGGAATATTATGAGCTGAAAAGTATACCAAAATGTAGATCTCGAGGAGGTCGATGTCCGTGACCTACTACGGGCCGGATGGCTATTCGTTAATATGCCGCGGGCAGGGAAAAAGTGCCAAAAACGCGAAATTGGCCAAAAAAGCCATTCTAGCCCGGCCCGCGGCATATTAACAAATAGTCATCCAGCCCGTAGTAGGTCAAGGACATAGAACTCGTCGAGATCTACATTTTCGTATACTTTTCAGCTCATAATATTCCTTTTGACGCGAGTTACGAGCCGGCCCGTGTCGGCCCGTTTCGGCCCGTTGACAAGTATGCAAAACATAGTTTTCCGCCCTTTTTAATGTTTTCAAGCGCTTATTTCTGAAACTGAAAACTTTCTCGCTGAAAATTTCTATACTTCAAAATGTTCTCTATGTTTATGTTATTTGAAATGTTTCTTTGGAAAATGAATATTTTAAACCAACTTTCGGTTACCACTCACTCTCATGATCCTTGAAGCATGTATCCAGAAGAGTGACCTTATCTCTCACAAACTTGTTCGGTTTCAACTTTCCCATCTGTTCCAACGCAGCACAACGAACAATATTCGAACGATCGAAATAGGCGACGTCGCAGATGAGACGGACGTCATTCTCATTCGGTTTGATGGATTGAACGGCGACGAGGCGACACTCCCAACTCACATCACGGCACGAGCGGAGAAGGACTGAAACCATTATGAAATTTTCATTTTTTAGCTGAAAACCTCTTAATTTCAGCTAAAAATCCCTGTTTTTTAGCTGAAAATCTCACTTTTGTTAAATCAAAGTTTTGCACTTAACTTATGATTATAGCTATTAATATATCATTTTTAGCTAAACATCTCTCAAAATTCCTAGGTTTTTGTACCTAAAACTTAAATTTTCATGATTATAGCTATAAAAATTTCATTTTTTAGACGAAAATCGTCAAAAATCGAGATTTCTGCACTTAAAACTGAAAATTTCTTGATTGCAGCTATGAAAATCTCCTTTTTTTTCAGCTGAAAATCTCTCAAAACTGAAATTTTCAGACTCACGTTCTCTCGGTGACTGTGTTGTCACATCGACTGACCACTCGGATGGAATATCACATGATTGGAGGACTCCCATTCCTTTGATGGCTGGGACTCGGGCGGTATACTGAAATTATGGGGAATTTGATGAGTATAGCCATTTTCAGTCAAATTTTAGCTGTTTTTCACTGAATTTCAGATTGTTTCAAGCATATTTTATCAAATTTCAGCTATTTTTCAGCCACTTTTGACCAATTTTCAGTGAATTCCATCAAATTTGGAATATCAGATCGAATTAAAATATTGTTTTTGATTGATTTACAGTCATTTTTCACCAATTTTCGGTGAATTTTCAGCGAATTATGAATCTTTTAGACCGAAATTTCACCATTTCAGACTGATTTTCATCGGTTTCAATCGATTTTCAGCAATTTTCATGCATTTCAGTTTGGTTCTGAGCCATTTATAGCTATATTTTAGCCATTCACGCTGGATTTTATCCGATTTTGTGTAATTTTCAGTGATTTGCATGAAAGACTCATTTCGGACCGAATACAACTCGCTTTGTATTGAATTTCAGTTGTTTTTTGTCATAATTGGCCAAACTTCCGTCATTTTTTGCCGAATTTCAGCATTTTCCGCCTGATTTCCCTCTGTTTTATGCCAATTTCCCCTCACCTCTCTATCATCAAGTTGTTGTTTCAACATGACGAAAAGTTTGCTTGCTTCCATTATATCGTATCCACAGAACGTTTTCTCCTGTTCCAATCGTGATTTTCCAGTCTCGAAGATGTAACTGATGAAGATGGACGAGTTGATTCTCACCGCCAAATTTTCGCACTTTTCCCACTGAAAATTGTGAAAATTTATCATTTTTATGTTAAAAATTGAGTTTTTCTACTTTAAAATGGCAAAAACTGAAGTTTTTGAGCATTAATACATCAATTTGAGCCATTTTCAAGTGTAAACTCACAAAATTTCTAGTAATTTATATCATTTTATGATAAAAATTGAGTTTTTCTTCTTTAAAATGGCGAAATTGGGCCATTTTGAACTCAAACCTAGAGGAAATTGTCAGTTTTAACATTTCAAGATCGATTTTCGGCATAATTTGTGTGTAAATTCACTGAATTTTCGCATTCCTTCCATTGAAATTTGGGGAATTTCAAGTTTTTTGATCATTTTTATGCTAAAAGTTGAGTTTTTCTTCTTGAAAATTGAGCAATTGAGCGAAAAATTGAGTTTTATTGAAATTTCTAGTCATTACAATCAAGATCGCATTCAAAAGCTCAAAAAACATCAAAAAACGTCAAAAATTGACAGATTTTCAGTCTAGGGACTAGTTTTCTCCAATTTTATGGTTTCTAGGCCACCAAATCTCAATTTCACGAAAAATTATGAACATATTCAAATTCAGCTCTTCGAGACGCTTCGAATGACTATAATCATGACTGTATTTGCGTCAAATTGGGTCCCAATACGAAAACTACAGTAACCCACTTATTTAAATCCATTTTTAACATCTCAAGACCAATTTTCAGCAAAATTTAAGTGTAAATTCACTAAATCTCTTCTTTTTCTCGCTTCCTCCGTCTTCCTCCTTACCGTTTGCAAGAATCTGATGAGAAATTTGAGAAAATCGTCTCCATAATCGAGAATCATCAGCTCAGTCGCAACGATAGCGTAGAGTTTGAATACTCTCGCACGATGCTCTGCAACTGACGTCTCCTCCATCATCATCGATAAACGGACGTCACATTCACGGTAGAACCATTCGAGAAGATTCCAACGTTCCTTTTTGTTTTCTTCCGCCTGGGCAAATTACAGATTTTCAGAGGGAGAACAGAGGAAAATGTTATGATTTTCTACTTTTTGAGTTTAAAAACGCGCTAAAGGTGCGCCAGATAAATGTATTAATCAGTAAATCAAACTTTCCAGCTGCAAAGCTAACATTTCATGTTGGACTCACTGAAAACGCGTCGAAGACACGCCAGATTTCTCTAAATCTTTGAAATTCTCAGTTTTCAGCGAAATTTTTCAGCTCCGATTCCAAATATTTGAGACAAAATTCAGTAAAAAACGTCGAAGGCACGCCAGACATTGTTTTTCAAATAGAACGTTCAGATTTACTAGTTTTAAAGTTTAAAAACGCGTCAACGGTGCGCCAGACACCTTCCCAATGGATATTTCTAGCTGGGAAACTACTGCATTTTCTAAAAGAGAATCTTCTGATTCTCTTTTTTTTTGAGTTGAAAAACGCGCTAAAGGTGCGCCAAAGCTCCAATACTTGAAATGCATGCTAACATCGATTATAACGCGTTGAAGGCACGCCAGAGAGTCTAAATCTTCTATTTTGAGTCCGAAAACTCAAATTTTGCTCAAAATTGCTTGATTTCGTCCACTCTGGCGTGTTATTGTCTGCAAAAACTCACTCTTTTGTAAGCGCCCATCAATTTCTGAGATTGAGAGACGAAACCTTCACTGTCGACTTCTCTCGCTTGGAAGATAGTACGCATCGCGTCGAGAGTATTTTTTCTGAAAACATTTTGTTGGAATTGGCATTTCAAATGGACAAAATCCCATTATCTTGACTAAAAAAACAGACGTTTTCACCAAAATTCATCAAATTTAGCGAATTTAGCTCGAAATCATATAAATTTCGCTCGTTTTTACTAAAAAATTGTCCAACTTTCCGCCATTTTCCGTATATTTCAACGATTTTATCAGTTTTCAGCTCAGAAATCTCTAAAAATCTCGATTTTTGCTCGAAATATGTATCTACACTATCTGTCTTTCCAGGTGTTCATAGCGCTTGAATATATCTTTTTCCAGCCAGAATCATGAGATTTTGAGCTTTTTCAAACAACAACATGGGATTCCGAGCTCTTTCAGTCAAAATCACGGGATTTTCAGCTTTTTCAAACAAAAACATGGGATTTTGTGCTTTTTACATTGAAAATCACGGGATTTTGAGCTCTTTTCAGCCAAAATCACGGGATATTGAGCGGCTTGAAGTCAAAATCAAAAGATTTTCAGCTTTTTTCAGTCAAAATCACACGGTTTTTGAGCTTTTCCAGCCAAAATCAAGGGATTTTGAGCACATTAGAGTCAAAATCACGGAATTTTGAGCTTTTTTCAATCAAAATATTGATATTTTGAGCTTTTTCAGTAAAAATCTCGCGATTTTCAGCATTTTCAGCAAAAATCGAGAAGTTCCAAACGCACTTAATGTACTTGGCGGCCGCAACCAAATTCCTCTCCTCTCTCGTCATTCCCGCTCGAACTTTCAACAACTTCACCGCCGGATCCAACTCTTTTCGATGTCTTGCCTCCCGTCTGCGTCTCTTTCTCTCTTCATCCTCTGGTCCATTCATATCGCCTTCTTCAATCACTTCCAGATCATCATCATCATCGTCTTCTTCTTCTTCTTCTTCCGTATGGACAGGCTCCTCGACTGGCTCTTCTACTTCATTCTCAAAATTGTCCATATCCATCATTTCGTCATAATTGACTTCTTCTTCTTGTTCTGGCGATGGTTCCGCCTCGACTTTCACCTCGCGCACCGCTTCTGGCACGTCTTCTGCGATGGTGATTGTCGGCTCCTCCATTGGCTCCGGCTCAGAATCCGGAGATGGCTCCCGACGGACGCGTGGTCCGCGAGTTCGCTTCTTTGGTGGCATAGTTTGAAAATGGTTTTTTGACCTGGAAATAGAAAAAATGAGCGGATTTAAGAGGAAAAAAGAACGAAAAAGAGAGAAAAAGAAGGAAGAAAAGAAGAAAACGTGTAAAAATAAGGAAAAAGAAGGAAAAAAAGGATCAATCTAACCGAAAAAGAGACATTTCCCACCGAAAAATTCAAATTCTCATTAGAGCACGTTTGCTGAATTGAAGGGTCAAGGGGAGACCACACAAATTCCGAGGAAAAAAAACTCCTGGGAAAAAGGCGGGGCCAAGCGCGCTGATTGGCTGCAAAATGTTAATTAGCAAGATTGCGCAACTGATTAGCCAATCAGCGCGCTTGGCCCCGCCTTTTTCCCAGGAGTTCGTTTCCCAGGAGTTTTTTTTCCTCGGAATTTGTGGGGTCTCGTCAAGGGGCTTATGGATGCTGAAAAAGATGGAAAAAGAGAGCTAATAAAGGTAATTTGAGAGGAAATATGGAAATATGAGTGGAAAATTAATGATTTGGACAGGAAAATGGGAAAATTTGAAGATTTTCGGTACGGAATTTGCAAAAAAAATTTATACGGGTTCTCAGGTAAAAGTTGAGTTTTTATTGGATCTCGGAAAAATTGTGATGATTTTCTTGTAGTTTTTCACTGTTTTTGACAGTTTTTCTCGTAAAAACCAATGCGAAATTGGCAGAAATCGGTGCCGGGGCTCAAAATCAATTTTTCCTGGTTTCCACCGGATTTTCTTCAAATCGATAGAAAATAAGTTATTTATGTAATTTTTCAATTATTTATTCAATTTTTAACTGAAAAATCTAGTTTTTAATTGAAAAAGTGGGATTTTCACTCGAAAAAAGGAGCGAAATAAATCGTCGTTGTGTTTGATGCATTCAAATTTTTGGAGGGTCCGCAAACACCGTCACGTCAGAATGCACACTTTCGAAAAATGAGATGAAAAAGAAGATATATATTAAACAGGCTGAAAATCGCTGAAAATCAATGAATTTGAGTGATTTTTTCTAGAAAAATTGAAATTTTTAGCCGAGATTTGCTATAAATCGGTTGTTTTTCAATTTTAATAATTATTTTAATATATTTTTGAGTGATTTTCGGGTTTTCGTTTATATTTTTCGTAAAATTTTTATATATTTTCTATTTTTTTATTTTTCAGCGACTTGTACTCAACATGGTTGGGCTCACCGAGTTACCAGACCTCGCTTTTGATGCAATATCCCAACATTTGGATATTAAGGATCGGTGAGAGAGATTTTTCTTTTGATTTTTTAAAAATTTCATACTTTTTCTTTCAGAATCAGTCTTCGGAATGTGTCAAAACACATTCGAGTAGTAGTCGATAACTGGGATCCAACATTGACAGAAGTGTATTATCAACAGTGTAACAGTTGGCGATTTATCTCGGAATCCTTCAATTCTGAGATTAAAGCAGAGTAAGTTGGCCAATTTTTCGTCGAATTTTGAAAAAAGTCGATAATTATAAAGGCCCCGCCCACAAAACCAAATAAGAGCCGGTGCCTTGGCGGCAGAGCTTTGTTTTGAAAATTTTGAAGTCAAAAGCTCGATTTGTAGCTCAAAAAGCCGAAAAAATGCCGTTTGTGCGGTCGCAATATGATTTTTTGCACTCAGGATTTCAGGAAACATCCAGAATTTGATTTTTCAGCTGAAATTCGGTCGGATATGCCGGAAATTGCAAAATGTCATTGATTTCCTAGGAAAATCTTGTGAAAACTGGATTTTCAGCTCCAAAATCATCACAATTCCAGTATTTTGAACGAATTCAGTGTTTTTTGACGTCTTAGATGATTTCGGAGCTGAAAATCCAGTTTTAAGCAGATTTTCCTCGTAATGTTCATTTTGAAGTATCGTTTCATTTCAGTGATCTCAGCGCATCAGTGTTGAGTATTCTGAAGCATCCGAAACTTCGATTGGACAAACTGAAACTCTATCGTCAAGACCAGCAATGGGAGGCAGTTTGCAATGAGTTGAATCGATCGAATTCCAAACTTTCCATTCGGAAATTCGAACTTTTGAATGGCAACTCACAATATATCACAACTTCGAATTTCTTGAATCTGGATGTATTGGAAGAAGTGTCTCTATGCATAACTAATGAAACGAAGACGGAGATTCATAAGATTCTACATTCGGATCAGTGTAAGGCGTTGCAAATGCTCACTGTGAATTCTTATATAAATCCGAATACATTTCCATTCAAATGTTTCAATATTTGTCCTCGATTGAATCTTCAATTCCATGGAGTAGTCAGTGCTGATAATAAGATTGCTTATGTCATCAAGGTAAGGGGTTCAGGGTTTTAAAGAGTAAAATGAGTCCAAAAATATTCCAAAATGTAGATTCAGAATTTCTTTTTCTTCTTCTTGGAGAAATCTGGGGAAGAAAAAAGAAGACCAAAAAAAGATATTTTTTGCAACTCTCTGTCTTATGTGACTGTACTCCTCTAGAGTCCACAACTTTTGATTCAGAATCTCTTTTCCTTCTCCGGATTTTGAGAAATCCGGAAATCCTTTTTTCTTCCCCGAATTTTCAAAATCTGGGGAAGAAAAAGACTACTAAAAAAATAAATTGTTCGCTGTATTCTGTCTAAAATGACTGTACTCCTCTAGAGTCCACAACTTTTGATTTGGAATCTCTTTTTCTTCCCCGGATTTTCCAAAATCTGGGAAAGACGAAAGAAGACTAAAAAAGAGATTTTTCGCTGTATTCTGTCTTATTAGAATCCTCAACTGTTGATATTCGGAATCTCTTTCTCTTTCCCGGATTTTGAGAAATCCGAAATTCCTTTTTTCTTCCCCGGATTTTTCAAAATCTGGGGAAGAAAAAAGACTACTAAAAAAGAGATTTTTCGCTGCATTCTGTTTTATATGACTGTACTTACCCAGATTTCACAACTTTTGATTCATAATCTCTTTTTCTTCTCAGAATTTTGGAGAAATTCGAAGTTCCTTTTTTCTTCCCCGGATTTTTCAAAATTTTCAAAATCCGGAGAAGAAAAAAGAAGAATATAAAAGAGAATTTTCGCGGTATTCTGTCTTATATGACTATACTCCTCTAGAATCCTGAACTTTTGATTCAGAATCTCTTTTTCTTCCCAGAATTTAGAGAAATCCGAAAATCCTTTTTTCTTCCACGGATTTTCAAAATCTGGAGAAGGAAAAAAAGAAGACTAAAAAATAGATTTTTCGCTGTATTCTGTCTTAAATGACTAAATCTCTTTTTCTTCCACGGATTTTCGAAAATCCGGAAAATACAAAAAACCTATCATCCGACGGTACACGCGAGCCGGCATGTAATATATCGGAGGCATATAACTTGCTGAGATCTACATTTTCGTATATTTTTGGACTTGTTATATCCATTTTGAAGATATTGACAATGAAAATAACTTCAAATTCCAGAACATCGTGAGACGAGCTCTGATCGAAATCTGGTACATATCAAATGACATCAATCCATTCAATATCACTTTCATGAAACAAAGTTTCCGTCGAGAGGACACTCTCATTGAGGGATATCCGAATTTCCGACACTATTGGATACCTGAAACAGAGGAATACTATGAAATCGAACTGGACAAGGAGTGTATTCGAATCGAATGGATGCGATGACTTTGTTGTTTGATCTCACTAATTGTAAAATTTGAATTTTTATAGTTCTGGAAAGGAGATTGTTAAAAGTTTCCGGTTTTTTGTATTAATTCGTCTCGCCGTAGGGTTTTTCGTAAAATTTCGCGGGTTTTCTTAACTGTTTCCGTAAAATGTATGCTGCTTTTAATGAGAAATTATTATAAATTTCTAACAAATAGCGTTAAATTCAAAGAATGTATTCAAAAGTTTTCCATGAAACTTTTCAATTCAATTATCAGAATCAGCAAAGAATCAAAATAGCACAAACCAGTTTTTAACTGATAAAAGTTGAAAATAACTGAAAAAAGCATAAAATATCACAAATTTTATCAGTTTTCCACAAAATAATACGGATAATAATTATCTCAAAAAGAGCGCAACGGCTGCAATATTCCATTGATCGACACCTCGACACGGCATATTCACAGAACTGATCAAATCAGCTCGATCACTGGAACTATACAAGGGGACTTGAATCTGTTCCCCACTTATCGTCGACGAGTTCTCGGCAGTCCACGCGAGAAATAGAATTGGTGCCTGGGTGAACGCGGCACTCGATACAGTGGTCTCTCGGAGGAATGAATCGAATGTGGCACCCTGAAGAAGGAGTCCCTGGACTTGAACACATTGTTTCGCGGGTAGTTGGGATGGAGTCCACGCGGAGGAGAGGATGAGTTGATCGAGTGGAATTTTGAGTTGACGGGATGTCATTTGACGGAGAGCATTCAGGAAGATGTTCGGGTAGAAGAGATCGGAGAAATCGATCGGTGAGGAGAGAAGGGATGATGAGGAGGTTTTTGACGACTCGTAGAGCTGGAAGATCGTGTGATTAAAGAATAGCTCCGATTTTGTTCTAAAATGTGTAGAAAAATTTGATTTTTCCAATCATAATACTCAAAAACTCCATTAAAAGCAAACTTTCAGGCCGAAAATGGTCGAAATTCCAAAGTTTTCCTTTGTGTTCTTGTGTTTCTAGCACACTTTCAGACCTGTCCTAAACGGGTCGACAGGGACCGGCGCGTAACTGGCTTCAAGCTCAATATTATGAGCTAAAAAATATACCAAAATGTAGGGCTCCGCTTGTTCTATGTCTATAGATACCCACGAGTCGGATAGCTGTTTGTTAATGTGCCGCGGGACTGGAAAGTGTGAAAAAACGCGAAACGGTTAAAAACCAGTTCTGAGCCTGACCGCGGCACATCAATTCACTTTGTGGGACCCTACAGTAATACCGTAACACGCTCTCAAAGTTGGTCATTTTCGCCTGAAAACGACCAAAGTTTACCACCTTTTGACCGGCTGCTGAGCTAGAAAATGTTCTATCAAAAACCAATAAGAATGCCCAACCTGCATAGTTCCCCTTGTCTTCTTCACCACAGCATTCAAGAAATCCGCCGGGTCAGCTGGCCCCGCCCACAGACTATCCCATTCATCGGGTGTCTGTTGGAAGACGAGCGATTGGATCGTCTTCTGAGTACTGGAAGAAGCGAGACTCGGCATTTTCATTGATTTTGCCACGTTGCCAATTGATCGATGGAGTTGCTTGATAAGGGACAGCGCATTGATAGTCTCCAGACACAACACTTCTGAAATCGGGTCGGTGGATCGGTTGGATGGAGGGAGCTCTCGTTTCGGCAGGTCATCCACTTGACACAGTTTCTTCCAGAGAGACACTATTTGGGAGATAGTGTCCGATTGGTCAGATAGAGCGTTTTTCGAGTCGCCCAGAGCTGAAAATATAGGGAAATTGATCATATGACAAGAAATATGTACCTAATGTCCTAATCGATGAGATTGTCCGATCCGCCTCCACAATCTGCCACGAGTATTTGATATTCTCGGGTAGACCGAATAGGAATGGCTCATCGACAGATGGAATTGACTTCGAGATATGAGCAAGGTAATCCTGAAAGATGTTATGTTGCAAGTGCGCTCTATTGAGTTCTCACCTTCACATTAGTAGTCGCTGGAATCTCGATGCCTTTGACTAGTTGTTGACCGGCAGTTCCATTTATCTTCTCATCGGAGAACAGTATATTCAAATAGGAGTCTAGGACCTTTGCGTCGAAGTCATTCTCGATCCGACCTCCATAAATGACAAACTTCAGAATTCCACGAACGAATTCCCAGTCGGCTTCTGGAAAACAAAAGAATTTATTAGATGTTGTCGGAGGTTTTCTTCAACTAATTTATGATTGGACGGTGCCACTTTCAAATGAGTAGCTAGTACGAATCTGATTTGATTCCGCTTCGAACAAGAACCGCCCTTATCAGAACTGCCTGAATTAGGCTCCAGGACATTTCGGTACCGTAAATTTCGGAGCCAAATGTCTTTCATATTCGTACTTTCAGCAGTTTTCACTGCTAAAAACCCAGATTTTTCAAGCTCAAAATCGATTTTCAGTTCAATTTTTCACGAATTTCAGCAATTTCTCGAAAGTTTCGACTAGAAGTTCAAATTTTGACTTAAAATGACTCAAATGACTTTTCCGACCAAATATTCCATTTTAGAGCGAAAAATTCCAGATTCTCAACGCAAAACTTAAAATTTTGATCTCAATATCGCCCCAAATAAAATTTTCTCCGGGTTCCTAATCCGTTGTCTAATGATTCATTTTCCCCAAATCTAAATTTTATTAAAAATTACAAAAAATTCCCCAGACCCCCTGTTCCCATAATTTCAACAAAAAACACTCACTATTCTCGGTCAACTGTTCCACAAACGACTTGGCAACTCTCACATCACTCGCTCCAAACTCGTAGAACTTTGTCCATCCCTGCGGAATGAACGTCCGTCTCTCTTGGAGTAATGCATGCAGCCATGCCAACACGAATATCGATTGACACGTCACCACATTCTTCATTCCGTTTCGATCGATTTGAGTGTATGTCCGCAGAAGGTTGTTTCTGACTCCTGGAGGCGGTTCGAACGTGATTTTGAGCGATTGTTGGAGCATCATTGATGGAAAACGTGCGTCTGCTTCGGTGGTGAGCCAAAGACGGAAGTTAGAGTGGGGCGTGGTCAGGGAGAGGTGCTGAAAACAAACAAAAACTTCTAAGACTTTACTTGGATAGCCTTTTTCTGTTTGTATCGTGAAATTTTAACAAGAGATAACCCCCGCCCATGATTGGGACCGCACAGCAAAGTTCGCAAACTGTGATCCGTCTACCAAAAACTCCGTCTACCAAAATTGTATAATCCGCAGCTGTCGGCTCTGTCTCTGCCAACATTTGTCCAGGAGTTCTAGGTTTCAGTTTAAAACTGGCTACACATATTAGCACGGCACGCTTCTTATAACCGCGCTCTACCGAAACCGCAGAAAATTGAGTGCGAAATTGAGAGAATCAGAGAAAAAATCCTTCCCCCTTTTACCTTAAAAATAGCGGGCACCGCTTGCAGCATCAAATGCAAGTTATTCAAACACAACCACTCTCCCTTCGACGCAGCCTCCCGGATGGCTTCATATGCCGCCTGCTCCTGTCCTTGTCCCATTGAAATCGAGTGGTACGGTACTTGTAGTTTGGTCGCCAATTCTGATAGCTCTTGAGATGGGTCTGCTCCATCGGCGAGGATGAAGAGAATGGGTTCTTGGGCTTCACTCTCAGCAAATATGTGCATTAGTTCAAAGGCGGGCGGGTTGATAGAGGGGACGTCTGGAAATATGAGTCATTTAGCAGGTTTGGTCTGCAGAAATGCACTCCCCGTAGTCAAAAGTACCAATGACCAAATTTATAGCTCGTTTGGAATCTAGGAGTATTTGGTGTCACTTACTCAACGTCTTCAAGACGAAATCCATCAAACAATTGTACAATCTCTCCGGTTTTGCTGCTTGAATGAAGAGAACCTTCTGGAAGTGAGTCATCTTCACTTCCACATTCTTCGGAAACGCCGTCTCGCATTGCAACGTCTTCGAGAACTCATTCCACGTGGCGTCGTCCTGGATTTGGAAGTTATTGAATAGACTTGGCAGATGGGTTCGGATTCTGGCGAGCGCTTGTAACCTATCCGGGGATATCCAGGAGACACGGATACCAGAGAGATCTGTGGACTCGTCCACGAGGAGTCCCGTGAATAATTCCCATTCTTTCGGTTGGAATAGTTTTGGCATCGTCGCATTAATGAAAGCGACGGCGAACATTAGACGGTCCTGACGGAATATTCCACGTGAGATGTGATGGAATACTGTAAGCTGCATCTGGCGGGCAAGGGTCTCGACACGACTGGGCGATTTATCCTATAAGAAAGAGAAGACTCTCTTGGGGGTACTGTACTTTTGACAAACCTCACAAGACCTGATAGTCTTCTCGAATAGTCTCATTATAGTGTTCACACTATAATTGTACATTGGATTGTAGTATTGGAGATTTGAGAAGGAGAAGAATAAACTGGAGGTGAAGAGGGATAGTGGCACATATATCTCTTTTTGCTAAAAGATATAAATTCATTTGGTATTTTATATAATTGCGAACCGGGTCGTACGCAAAACTTACCGTAGTCAACTCCTTATGCAAATGCTCACTCTCCACAATACTCTTACTAATAATTTCGGCACTCTCCTTCGACTTATTCAATGAATCCAACAACGCCGTGTTGTCCAACAAATTTCCCTGCGACGAGGCCAACTGTTGCAACAGTAACTGCTCCAATCCCTCCAATTCCAACTTTTTCAACTCGGCATCCCTCAGAAGACTCGACGATCGTTCCTCCAACTCGGGCTTCTCCAAATGAATCGCCACGTCGAGGAGTTGAGCGGACAGCGCCGAAATTGTGGTGGTGAAGTTGACGATATTGAGTTGAACCGAGGAGTTCGGTCGGATTTGTACTTTGTCATCTCTTGTGCAAATGAATATTTTAAAGTCTGGATTGAAATCAATCTGTTTTCCACCGAAAGATATCACTTGGCGGGGTCCTTGACTCGATAAATCTCTTTTTAGAATCGGAATGAGGGCGGAGTCAAATTCCACAACATCATCTATAATTATAGTTTTTCCGAATCGAATCGCTAGCTCTATCTGAGTCATTAAATCCGGTTGTGCCGCTTTGAAAGTCTCTGATTTCTCTAGAAATTTGGCGAGAAAGCTGGAAACTTGTCCGGATGGATCGATAATTAGAGGGACATGCTCTGAATTAAACATGATCATTCCGTTCTCGAGGGATAGCTGATCGGCTGGAAGACCTTTTGTTTTCCAATTCAATTGTTCGGTTTCCAGAGATGCGAAGGAGAGTGGTTTGAAGTTTGGTGGCATGTTGAACATTTTCGACATTGATTTCAACAGCGATTTTCGGTCTTTTTCAGAGCAACCACCGAGGTAGGTGATGAAGGCAGAGGTGACGAGAGAGCACAGTTCCATCTGGAATAGGTAATTAAAATATAAAATATGTGTAATTAAAATATATATTCACCTGTTTCCAGGCTACACGGGTTTTTTGTCTGAGAAAATTTAGATTATTGCGCTTAACCAACCCAAGCGGATAGTTTTAAAAAAAACTAATTTTCATCGCATTCCGAGCTGTTCTCTGATTTCCCCACTGACGTTTGGAGAATTATGGACAAATGTTTGTTTGAGGCGAAGCCACGCCCACGAAATGGGGGTTTTTGGGATTTTTGTATATTCAAAATATACCTGAGATTTTGAATCTGATTTTACAAAAATCTTCGGGGTATCGGATTCGGAAAAGGGACGTAAAAATTAGTCATTTTTGAGGTTTACCGAGAACATAGGTCTCTTATATTTCTCAACAAATATCACTTACCTTTGACTGTTCCTCTCCCAACGTCTCAATTTGCACTTTCCAGCGTTGAAACTCTCCTGAAAGACTCTCCACCAACGTTCCAGCAATCCGAATCGTGTCTTGCTCTCTATCCAAATCCACCTTGATCTGAGTGGCCTCTTTCATCAAAACCTCAAATTTCCTCTTCAACTCCCCGACAACTTCATCCACACTTTGTAGACCCTTTGATAGGTTCTCCATTTGTTTTTCCGCTTTTTTGAGATTTCTGTAGTGAATAAAGGGTATACGGAGGTGGTCTATACTCTTTGACTCACTTGACCAGTTTATTCTTCTCCGCTTCCAACGGTGAGATCTTCTCCAAAATCTTCGAATATTCCAGATTCGCCTTCACCCAAGCTGCTAATGGCGCAGCTGCAGCGGAAGCTCGTTTTGCGTTCTAAACCTTTTTGTTAGTTCAAACATCGGTTATTTTCGAGTTACCGCTTCCTCAAAAGATGCCGACTTCTGCTTTACAATTGCCGTGACTTTCTTATGGATCTCATTGGTAATCCGATTGGCGTCAAAGTTCATGATATCATCTTTCACTCCACTTTTTGACAGGAATCTATGAAATTATTATTAAAATCTGTATATCCCCCCTGTGTCCACTCACTTTCTCATTGCCTCCCAGGAGGTGTCAAGTATTCCCATGAACACTAAAACAGCTTGGAGAATGTCTCGAACAGCTTCCGGCGGGGCACGAAGACTTCGGATCTCACTGAGCGATTCGGATTTGATGGAGCCGACGGCACGGCGGGCTTCCTGAAAGAATGGAAAAGTATAAATCAAACGGGCTCTAGTCCAGCTTTGGTGTCCTTAAAAAAAGATAAAAGTCTCTCAAAACACTTAGACGTCCTTTCATGTTAAAATGTTCTAAACTGGGAAAGAACCATCAAATGTTTTGTTTTTGAATGCCGCCTCCTCATCACAGCTCTAACTTACATCAATCAACGGTTGCACTTCTTTCAACTGCTCATCGATCTTCGCTTTCTTCTCCTCAATCACCACATTCTCCTTCTCAGTCGCCGCCTTCAACTGTTCCATTGACATCTTTTGGTCCTCTGCTCCCTAGAATTCGGATTTTTGTATCTATAGACAGAGAGAAAAGCTAAAGCTTACACTCATACTCTCGGTGATCGCTTTCAGTGCCTCATCCGCTTCCGCTTGTTTTTCCGCGAGTAACTTGCTCTTTTTTGCCGCCTTCTTTTGCATTTTCGCTACTTCTTCACGTGCTTCGTTTAGTTTCGAGACTCCGCCCTGAAAAATTTTTAAAACTGTTGGAAGCGCGTTCCACTGACAAACTGACCTTTAGCCTATCCAATCTAGCCGACAGTGTGCTCCTCTTATAACCCAACAACTGAGAACAGTTCTCCACAAATTGTCGATATTTTATTGGTTGAATCGATAAATTCTCTGGGAGATTCACCAGAACATCACTGAAACCAGAGAGGACTGCATCTGTTGTGCTGATTCCTTTCGCTTCCATTAGAATCTTTGGGATCTGAAAAAATTATTGATTAAAAATGTGAAGGGTGTGCTTCGATTACCTCCAACAAACTATTCCGATCGAAACGATCAGCAAAAATCACATTACAATGTTTCAGGATTGCCGGATTTTCAGTGATGTTTAACTTGAAGTCATTCGCTTCGACTTCAAGGATAAGGACCACGTGGACAAGACTTCGGATTCCTGGAAGGATAGGATATCATAAAGTAGTGCGAGTAGGATGGAAGGAAAACTTTCCCAACCCCGTTTCTAGAAGAATTTTCCCAAACCCTAAAGGTGACGTCACACAGGGTCTAGGGGTGAGTACTGAAATCGTTCGCGCTCCACTAGACATTGGCGGCAAATTCAAATTTTAATTTTTCAAATTCGCTGTTTCACTGTGGCGTTTTGATACGCAGCTTAATCGACCACGTTTTGAGCCGATTAATGTCCGTTTTCCCGCATTTTTGGCCAGTTTTTCGACCGTCGCGCGTCTTTTCGGGATCAACTCTATTAAATAAATATAAAATAAAAAATTTATTTTGAATTTCGCGCTAAAATTTCAGCTGATTTCAGCGGAGCGCGTTTATTTTTACTACTCATCCCGAGACCCTGTGACGTCACCGCCTGTGTACCTGTCTGAAAAAAGGCCTGCAAGGCCTACCTGAAAAAAAGGCATGTAATTCATCATACCCCTGTTCATAATCCCCAGATAAGTTCCTCACCAGTGCACCTGTACACCTGTTCACCTGGTTATCTATAATCGAAAACTCTCTAAATACCGTACCCCCCACCGTACACCTGTATACCGTACACCTGTTAATTAAAAATACCGTACGCCTATTGACAAAAAAAAGAAAAAAAAGATTATTTTTATTTTTATGATTAATTACTATTATTAAGTTTTATATCAGACCAACATACGACCAACCACCACGACGACTAACAGACCGAAATGAATATAATGAGAATTTTAGGCTCCGCCCACTAAATGTGTCAAAATTAGTGATATCATTTTGATTAATTACCCCGAGAAGCTCTTTTCTCAATGCGCCGTGGGTACCAACTTGATTGATTATCATCTCGGGTGCCTTCAAAACGCGATTGCAGTCTTCCCATGTTCCTCCAACTCCTGACCCTACAAAAAAGTTGTCAACTACAAAAATGAAGCTCTATTTGTGATCTATACACTCCATAAACAATCAATAATCTTTACTAATAATATTCAGCAGATCCGTTTGTCTGTCCGTTTGTCGCCGACTCTAGCGCCTTCTGTACTGAACCGTTTTCAATGAAACTTACACAGATCGATTGGAAATTTGTCGCGGATGATGCCCGTCTATTTTTTAAGTTAGAATAGTTCTAAACTAGGTCACAACGTGAAAAAATGTGGTTTTCAAGCCTTTCATTGCCTTTTATTTCTAAAATAGGGAATTAGCAGTTCACGGGAAAAATAGTTATACAAACGTTTTATTCTTCAAATGAATTCATTTCTTCAAATTGTCTAGAGAAATGCGTGGGTTTTAAAATACAAGCCAAAGTTGGCAGAAGTGCCAGACTTTTGTATCTAACGTTATCGATGAGATCGAGGACCCAGTTGAAATGAAAAGAGGTTGGTTAACTTTTCAACTTAGAAACATGAAAGCAGAACTTTTTGGATCAAACCAGACTAAAAGAAGGTTTCCGTGAATATCAAAAAAATCTTGGTAAATTCAGGGGGAGGGAGCCGATCAATCAAAAACTTTTGAGACATATTTTAAGTGTATTTTTAGAAGATGTGAATAGGAAAGTATCCAAGTTCCGAAGCTTCAGGACAAACATTGTCAGACTGAAAGAAAACATTAGAACAAATTTCAATTGTATAGTAGTTTCGGAAAAGGTTTCTACGTTTCAAGTCAAAAAAGATATTTCCTGTATTTATCACAATTAATTCAGAGACCTGGGATATTTCAACCATTAAAGAATCTTTTACACCCATAAGCACACTAGGAGTAGAATAAATAAAAGAATGCTATTTAAGACGTGATGCTGATTTGTGAATAAAGGGTTTTATCATACCCCGGCTATTACAAAAAAGTAATAAATTCTAGGATAAGGGTTTGTTAAAGCATTGTTGTAGTTTCCAATACTCAGAGGAGGGAGGCGTCATCACCGCCGATCCGTCAAAAATCAAAAATTGATATTTCAAATATCACTTCCTTTTGAGAAGGAAAAAAAGAAAAGTTACCAAATCGTCAATTCTAAAATCCATATTCTTTCAGGATAGAATAAATCACTGAGAAAATTAGCAAATCCTTATTAGAAAAGAAGAGATTTTAAAAATCGTGATGGTTTGCCATTAGATCGCCCTTGATCGATGGAGTTTTAGGGAGAGTTATATGGTTTTGTTAAAACTAACTTTTTTGCCTTTCTCATACAATTAGTCAAAAAATTAAAAGGTGATACCTGAAGGATCACTCGCCTTTTGAAGAGAAAAAAAGTAGAGTTATCAGGTTTTAGTTTTTTGTAAGATAATTTCGAAAAATGGAAAATAGAAAAAGTCTTTGAGAAAATTTGTAGAATTGTAGTTTGAATAGGCTGAATTTTACAATGAAACCGACTGGTGTGAGACTATCCGGGAGACCGTGTCGTGTAACTTTACCATTTTAAACTGAAAACTGCAAATATCGCATTCTCTATGTCCAGTACTGAATGTAGCTACAGCGACTGGCGGTCATTAGTACACGCTCGATATTTATTGAGTCATCCGTCCAGATGGTCCCAGTGACGTCACTGTTGTGTGTAGTCTGGGGGCGTGGCCTAGTTGTCATCACCTGTCAGATTTCCCAGGAAGATAAGTGACAGGTGTGAGCAGAGAACAAGGAACACAGGCAGAGTTTTTCACATACATTATTGACTTCCGCGTTCACACCATATTTGTAATTTGAATACTCCCGATCTAGAATAGATTAGAGTCTTGTAGACAAGGTGTGAGTGTGGAAGTCAATAATGTATGTGAAGAAGTTCCGGCCTGTGTTCTTTGTTCTCTGCTCACACCTGTCACTTATCTTCCTGGGAAATCTGACAGTTGATGACGCCTAGGCCACGCCCCCTGACTAGATGGTGAGACGGGTGGAATACAGTCAGTTGTCTCTTTCCTCCCCCACACCGAGCAGTCTTCTTTTTGGGCTCTCTGTTGTTCATTCCATTCGCCCCGTTCATAACTACTTTCTTGAATCCTCAGAATTTTCAATTAAATTGATTAATTTTCAGCCACGATTAACCGCTACGACGATCTGGCACAGGACACTGCCGCAACACACAAATGGATCAACAAAATAGTTGGAGACGAAAATAAGGTGAGTAACGGGCATTTACTTTAAGTTCATTAGGGTCAGGAGTTGGAGGAACATGGGCCGGACTGCATTCGCGGTCCCACCACGCATGCCTTCTCCTTAAAATTGTAAAACTTTGAAATTCTCTAACTTAGATAGGGTCAGGAGTTGGAGGAACATGGGCCGGACTGCACTCGCGGTCCCACCACGCATGCCTTCTCCTTAAAATTGTAAAACTTTGAAATTCTCTAACTTAGATAGGGTCAGGAGTTGGAGGAACATGGGCCGGACTGCACTCGCGGTCCCACCACGCATGCCTTCTCCTTAAAATTGTAAAACTTTGAAATTCTCTAACTTAGATAGGGTCAGGAGTTGGAGGAACATGGGCCGGACTGCACTCGCGGTCCCACCACGCATGCCTTCTCCTTAAAATTGTAAAACTTTGAAATTCTCTAACTTAGATAGGGTCAGGAGTTGGAGGAACATGGGCCGGACTGCATTCGCGGTCCCACCACGCATGCCTTCTCCTTAAAATTGTAAAACTTTGAAATTCTCTAACTTAGATAGGGTCAGGAGTTGGAGGAACATGGGCCGGACTGCACTCGCGGTCCCACCACGCATGCCTTCTCCTTAAAATTGTAAAACTTTGAAATTCTCTAACTTAGATAGGGTCAGGAGTTGGAGGAACATGGGCCGGACTGCACTCGCGGTCCCACCACGCATGCCTTCTCCTTAAAATTGTAAAACTTTGAAATTCTCTAACTTAGATAGGGTCAGGAGTTGGAGGAACATGGGCCGGACTGCATTCGCGGTCCCACCACGCATGCCTTCTCCTTAAAATTGTAAAACTTTGAAATTCTCTAACTTAGATAGGGTCAGGAGTTGGAGGAACATGGGCCAGACTGCACTCGCGGTCCCACCACGCATGCCTTCTCCTTAAAATTGTAAAACTTTGAAATTCTCTAACTTAGATAGGGTCAGGAGTTGGAGGAACATGGGCCGGACTGCATTCGCGGTCCCACCACGCATGCCTTCTCCTTAAAATTGTAAAACTTTGAAATTCTCTAACTTAGATAGGGTCAGGAGTTGGAGGAACATGGGCCGGACTGCACTCGCGGTCCCACCACGCATGCCTTCTCCTTAAAATTGTAAAACTTTGAAATTCTCTAACTTAGATAGGGTCAGGAGTTGGAGGAACATGGGCCGGACTGCATTCGCGGTCCCACCACGCATGCCTTCTCCTTAAAATTGTAAAACTTTGAAATTCTCTAACTTAGATAGGGTCAGGAGTTGGAGGAACATGGGCCGGACTGCATTCGCGGTCCCACCACGCATGCCTTCTCCTTAAAATTGTAAAACTTTGAAATTCTCTAACTTAGATAGGGTCAGGAGTTGGAGGAACATGGGCCGGACTGCACTCGCGGTCCCACCACGCATGCCTTCTCCTTAAAATTGTAAAACTTTGAAATTCTCTAACTTAGATAGGGTCAGGAGTTGGAAGAACATGGGCCGGACTGCACTCGCGGTCCCACCACGCATGCCTTCTCCTTAAAATTGTAAAACTTTGAAATTCTCTAACTTAGATAGGGTCAGGAGTTGGAGGAACATGGGCCGGACTGCATTCGCGGTCCCACCACGCATGCCTTCTCCTTAAAATTGTAAAACTTTGAAATTCTCTAACTTAGATAGGGTCAGGAGTTGGAAGAACATGGGCCGGACTGCACTCGCGGTCCCACCACGCATGCCTTCTCCTTAAAATTGTAAAACTTTGAAATTCTCTAACTTAGATAGGGTCAGGAGTTGGAGGAACATGGGCCGGACTGCACTCGCGGTCCCACCACGCATGCCTTCTCCTTAAAATTGTAAAACTTTGAAATTCTCTAACTTAGATAGGGTCAGGAGTTGGAGGAACATGGGCCGGACTGCATTCGCGGTCCCACCACGCATGCCTTCTCCTTAAAATTGTAAAACTTTGAAATTCTCTAACTTAGATAGGGTCAGGAGTTGGAGGAACATGGGCCGGACTGCATTCGCGGTCCCACCACGCATGCCTTTTCCTTAAAATTGTAAAACTTTGAAATTCTCTAAAATAGATAGGGTCAGGAGTTGGAGGAACATGGGCCGGACTGCACTCGCGGTCCCACCACGCATGCCTTCTCCTTAAAATTGTAAAACTTTGAAATTCTCTAACTTAGATAGGGTCAGGAGTTGGAGGAACATGGGCCGGACTGCACTCGCGGTCCCACCACGCATGCCTTCTCCTTAAAATTGTAAAACTTTGAAATTCTCTAACTTAGATAGGGTCAGGAGTTGGAGGAACATGGGCCGGACTGCACTCGCGGTCCCACCACGCATGCCTTCTCCTTAAAATTGTAAAACTTTGAAATTCTCTAACTTAGATAGGGTCAGGAGTTGGAGGAACATGGGCCGGACTGCATTCGCGGTCCCACCACGCATGCCTTCTCCTTAAAATTGTAAAACTTTGAAATTCTCTAAAATAGATAGGGTCAGGAGTTGGAGGAACATGGGCCGGACTGCACTCGCGGTCCCACCACGCATGCCTTCTCCTTAAAATTGTAAAACTTTGAAATTCTCTAACTTAGATAGGGTCAGGAGTTGGAGGAACATGGGCCGGACTGCACTCGCGGTCCCACCACGCATGCCTTCTCCTTAAAATTGTAAAACTTTGAAATTCTCTAACTTAGATAGGGTCAGGAGTTGGAGGAACATGGGCCGGACTGCATTCGCGGTCCCACCACGCATGCCTTCTCCTTAAAATTGTAAAACTTTGAAATTCTCTAACTTAGATAGGGTCAGGAGTTGGAGGAACATGGGCCGGACTGCATTCGCGGTCCCACCACGCATGCCTTCTCCTTAAAATTGTAAAACTTTGAAATTCTCTAAAATAGATAGGGTCAGGAGTTGGAGGAACATGGGCCGGACTGCATTCGCGGTCCCACCACGCATGCCTTCTCCTTAAAATTGTAAAACTTTGAAATTCTCTAACTTAGATAGGGTCAGGAGTTGGAGGAACATGGGCCGGACTGCACTCGCGGTCCCACCACGCATGCCTTCTCCTTAAAATTGTAAAACTTTGAAATTCTCTAACTTAGATAGGGTCAGGAGTTGGAGGAACATGGGCCGGACTGCATTCGCGGTCCCACCACGCATGCCTTCTCCTTAAAATTGTAAAACTTTGAAATTCTCTAACTTAGATAGGGTCAGGAGTTGGAGGAACATGGGCCGGACTGCATTCGCGGTCCCACCACGCATGCCTTCTCCTTAAAATTGTAAAACTTTGAAATTCTCTAACTTAGATAGGGTCAGGAGTTGGAGGAACATGGGCCGGACTGCATTCGCGGTCCCACCACGCATGCCTTCTCCTTAAAATTGTAAAACTTTGAAATTCTCTAACTTAGATAGGGTCAGGAGTTGGAGGAACATGGGCCGGACTGCATTCGCGGTCCCACCACGCATGCCTTCTCCTTAAAATTGTAAAACTTTGAAATTCTCTAACTTAGATAGGGTCAGGAGTTGGAGGAACATGGGCCGGACTGCATTCGCGGTCCCACCACGCATGCCTTCTCCTTAAAATTGTAAAACTTTGAAATTCTCTAAAATAGATAGGGTCAGGAGTTGGAGGAACATGGGCCGGACTGCATTCGCGGTCCCACCACGCATGCCTTCTCCTTAAAATTGTAAAACTTTGAAATTCTCTAACTTAGATAGGGTCAGGAGTTGGAGGAACATGGGCCGGACTGCACTCGCGGTCCCACCACGCATGCCTTCTCCTTAAAATTGTAAAACTTTGAAATTCTCTAACTTAGATAGGGTCAGGAGTTGGAGGAACATGGGCCGGACTGCATTCGCGGTCCCACCACGCATGCCTTCTCCTTAAAATTGTAAAACTTTGAAATTCTCTAACTTAGATAGGGTCAGGAGTTGGAGGAACATGGGCCGGACTGCATTCGCGGTCCCACCACGCATGCCTTCTCCTTAAAATTGTAAAACTTTGAAATTCTCTAACTTAGATAGGGTCAGGAGTTGGAGGAACATGGGCCGGACTTCACTCGCGGTCCCACCACGCATGCCTTCTCCTTAAAATTGTAAAACTTTGAAATTCTCTAACTTAGATAGGGTCAGGAGTTGGAGGAACATGGGCCGGACTGCATTCGCGGTCCCACCACGCATGCCTTCTCCTTAAAATTGTAAAACTTTGAAATTCTCTAACTTAGATAGGGTCAGGAGTTGGAGGAACATGGGCCGGACTGCACTCGCGGTCCCACCACGCATGCCTTCTCCTTAAAATTGTAAAACTTTGAAATTCTCTAACTTAGATAGGGTCAGGAGTTGGAGGAACATGGGCCGGACTGCACTCGCGGTCCCACCACGCATGCCTTCTCCTTAAAATTGTAAAACTTTGAAATTCTCTAACTTAGATAGGGTCAGGAGTTGGAGGAACATGGGCCGGACGGCATTCGCGGTCCCACCACGCATGCCTTCTCCTTAAAATTGTAAAACTTTGAAATTCTCTAACTTAGATAGGGTCAGGAGTTGGAGGAACATGGGCCGGACTGCACTCGCGGTCCCACCACGCATGCCTTCTCCTTAAAATTGTAAAACTTTGAAATTCTCTAACTTAGATAGGGTCAGGAGTTGGAGGAACATGGGCCGGACTGCACTCGCGGTCCCACCACGCATGCCTTCTCCTTAAAATTGTAAAACTTTGAAATTCTCTAACTTAGATAGGGTCAGGAGTTGGAGGAACATGGGCCGGACTGCACTCGCGGTCCCACCACGCATGCCTTCTCCATAAAATTGTAAAACTTTGAAATTCTCTAACTTAGATAGGGTCAGGAGTTGGAGGAACATGGGCCGGACTGCACTCGCGGTCCCACCACGCATGCCTTCTCCTTAAAATTGTAAAACTTTGAAATTCTCTAACTTAGATAGGGTCAGGAGTTGGAGGAACATGGGCCGGACTGCACTCGCGGTCCCACCACGCATGCCTTCTCCTTAAAATTGTAAAACTTTGAAATTCTCTAACTTAGATAGGGTCAGGAGTTGGAGGAACATGGGCCGGACTGCATTCGCGGTCCCACCACGCATGCCTTCTCCTTAAAATTGTAAAACTTTGAAATTCTCTAAAATAGATAGGGTCAGGAGTTGGAGGAACATGGGCCGGACTGCACTCGCGGTCCCACCACGCATGCCTTCTCCTTAAAATTGTAAAACTTTGAAATTCTCTAACTTAGATAGGGTCAGGAGTTGGAGGAACATGGGCCGGACTGCACTCGCGGTCCCACCACGCATGCCTTCTTCTTAAAATTGTAAAACTTTGAAATTCTCTAACTTAGATAGGGTCAGGAGTTGGAGGAACATGGGCCGGACTGCACTCGCGGTCCCACCACGCATGCCTTCTTCTTAAAATTGTAAAACTTTGAAATTCTCTAACTTAGATAGGGTCAGGAGTTGGAGGAACATGGGCCGGACTGCACTCGCGGTCCCACCACGCATGCCTTCTCCTTAAAATTGTAAAACTTTGAAATTCTCTAACTTAGATAGGGTCAGGAGTTGGAGGAACATGGGCCGGACTGCACTCGCGGTCCCACCACGCATGCCTTCTCCTTAAAATTGTAAAACTTTGAAATTCTCTAACTTAGATAGGGTCAGGAGTTGGAGGAACATGGGCCGGACTGCATTCGCGGTCCCACCACGCATGCCTTCTCCTTAAAATTGTAAAACTTTGAAATTCTCTAACTTAGATAGGGTCAGGAGTTGGAGGAACATGGGCCGGACTTCACTCGCGGTCCCACCACGCATGCCTTCTCCTTAAAATTGTAAAACTTTGAAATTCTCTAACTTAGATAGGGTCAGGAGTTGGAGGAACATGGGCCGGACTTCACTCGCGGTCCCACCACGCATGCCTTCTCCTTAAAATTGTAAAACTTTGAAATTCTCTAACTTAGATAGGGTCAGGAGTTGGAGGAACATGGGCCGGACTGCACTCGCGGTCCCACCACGCATGCCTTCTTCTTAAAATTGTAAAACTTTGAAATTCTCTAACTTAGATAGGGTCAGGAGTTGGAGGAACATGGGCCGGACTGCACTCGCGGTCCCACCACGCATGCCTTCTCCTTAAAATTGTAAAACTTTGAAATTCTCTAACTTAGATAGGGTCAGGAGTTGGAGGAACATGGGCCGGACTGCACTCGCGGTCCCACCACGCATGCCTTCTCCTTAAAATTGTAAAACTTTGAAATTCTCTAACTTAGATAGGGTCAGGAGTTGGAGGAACATGGGCCGGACTTCACTCGCGGTCCCACCACGCATGCCTTCTCCTTAAAATTGTAAAACTTTGAAATTCTCTAACTTAGATAGGGTCAGGAGTTGGAGGAACATGGGCCGGACTGCATTCGCGGTCCCACCACGCATGCCTTCTCCTTAAAATTGTAAAACTTTGAAATTCTCTAACTTAGATAGGGTCAGGAGTTGGAGGAACATGGGCCGGACTGCACTCGCGGTCCCACCACGCATGCCTTCTCCTTAAAATTGTAAAACTTTGAAATTCTCTAACTTAGATAGGGTCAGGAGTTGGAGGAACATGGGCCGGACTGCACTCGCGGTCCCACCACGCATGCCTTCTCCTTAAAATTGTAAAACTTTGAAATTCTCTAACTTAGATAGGGTCAGGAGTTGGAGGAACATGGGCCGGACTGCACTCGCGGTCCCACCACGCATGCCTTCTTCTTAAAATTGTAAAACTTTGAAATTCTCTAACTTAGATAGGGTCAGGAGTTGGAGGAACATGGGCCGGACTGCACTCGCGGTCCCACCACGCATGCCTTCTCCTTAAAATTGTAAAACTTTGAAATTCTCTAACTTAGATAGGGTCAGGAGTTGGAGGAACATGGGCCGGACTGCACTCGCGGTCCCACCACGCATGCCTTCTCCTTAAAATTGTAAAACTTTGAAATTCTCTAAAATAGATAGGGTCAGGAGTTGGAGGAACATGGGCCGGACTGCACTCGCGGTCCCACCACGCATGCCTTCTCCTTAAAATTGTAAAACTTTGAAATTCTCTAACTTAGATAGGGTCAGGAGTTGGAGGAACATGGGCCGGACTGCACTCGCGGTCCCACCACGCATGCCTTCTCCTTAAAATTGTAAAACTTTGAAATTCTCTAACTTAGATAGGGTCAGGAGTTGGAGGAACATGGGCCGGACTGCACTCGCGGTCCCACCACGCATGCCTTCTCCTTAAAATTGTAAAACTTTGAAATTCTCTAACTTAGATAGGGTCAGGAGTTGGAGGAACATGGGCCGGACTGCATTCGCGGTCCCACCACGCATGCCTTCTCCTTAAAATTGTAAAACTTTGAAATTCTCTAACTTAGATAGGGTCAGGAGTTGGAGGAACATGGGCCGGACTGCATTCGCGGTCCCACCACGCATGCCTTCTCCTTAAAATTGTAAAACTTTGAAATTCTCTAACTTAGATAGGGTCAGGAGTTGGAGGAACATGGGCCGGACTGCACTCGCGGTCCCACCACGCATGCCTTCTCCTTAAAATTGTAAAACTTTGAAATTCTCTAACTTAGATAGGGTCAGGAGTTGGAGGAACATGGGCCGGACTGCATTCGCGGTCCCACCACGCATGCCTTCTCCTTAAAATTGTAAAACTTTGAAATTCTCTAACTTAGATAGGGTCAGGAGTTGGAGGAACATGGGCCGGACTGCATTCGCGGTCCCACCACGCATGCCTTCTCCTTAAAATTGTAAAACTTTGAAATTCTCTAAAATAGATAGGGTCAGGAGTTGGAGGAACATGGGCCGGACTGCACTCGCGGTCCCACCACGCATGCCTTCTCCTTAAAATTGTAAAACTTTGAAATTCTCTAACTTAGATAGGGTCAGGAGTTGGAGGAACATGGGCCGGACTGCACTCGCGGTCCCACCACGCATGCCTTCTCCTTAAAATTGTAAAACTTTGAAATTCTCTAACTTAGATAGGGTCAGGAGTTGGAGGAACATGGGCCGGACTGCACTCGCGGTCCCACCACGCATGCCTTCTCCTTAAAATTGTAAAACTTTGAAATTCTCTAACTTAGATAGGGTCAGGAGTTGGAGGAACATGGGCCGGACTGCACTCGCGGTCCCACCACGCATGCCTTCTCCTTAAAATTGTAAAACTTTGAAATTCTCTAAAATAGATAGGGTCAGGAGTTGGAGGAACATGGGCCGGACTGCACTCGCGGTCCCACCACGCATGCCTTCTTCTTAAAATTGTAAAACTTTGAAATTCTCTAACTTAGATAGGGTCAGGAGTTGGAGGAACATGGGCCGGACTGCACTCGCGGTCCCACCACGCATGCCTTCTCCTTAAAATTGTAAAACTTTGAAATTCTCTAACTTAGATAGGGTCAGGAGTTGGAGGAACATGGGCCGGACTGCACTCGCGGTCCCACCACGCATGCCTTCTCCTTAAAATTGTAAAACTTTGAAATTCTCTAACTTAGATAGGGTCAGGAGTTGGAGGAACATGGGCCGGACTGCACTCGCGGTCCCACCACGCATGCCTTCTCCTTAAAATTGTAAAACTTTGAAATTCTCTAAAATAGATAGGGTCAGGAGTTGGAGGAACATGGGCCGGACTGCACTCGCGGTCCCACCACGCATGCCTTCTCCTTAAAATTGTAAAACTTTGAAATTCTCTAACTTAGATAGGGTCAGGAGTTGGAGGAACATGGGCCGGACTGCACTCGCGGTCCCACCACGCATGCCTTCTCCTTAAAATTGTAAAACTTTGAAATTCTCTAACTTAGATAGGGTCAGGAGTTGGAGGAACATGGGCCGGACTGCACTCGCGGTCCCACCACGCATGCCTTCTCCTTAAAATTGTAAAACTTTGAAATTCTCTAACTTAGATAGGGTCAGGAGTTGGAGGAACATGGGCCGGACTGCATTCGCGGTCCCACCACGCATGCCTTCTCCTTAAAATTGTAAAACTTTGAAATTCTCTAACTTAGATAGGGTCAGGAGTTGGAGGAACATGGGCCGGACTGCACTCGCGGTCCCACCACGCATGCCTTCTCCTTAAAATTGTAAAACTTTGAAATTCTCTAACTTAGATAGGGTCAGGAGTTGGAGGAACATGGGCCGGACTGCATTCGCGGTCCCACCACGCATGCCTTCTCCTTAAAATTGTAAAACTTTGAAATTCTCTAAAATAGATATGGTCAGGAGTTGGAGGAACATGGGCCGGACTGCATTCGCGGTCCCACCACGCATGCCTTCTCCTTAAAATTGTAAAACTTTGAAATTCTCTAACTTAGATAGGGTCAGGAGTTGGAGGAACATGGGCCGGACTGCATTCGCGGTCCCACCACGCATGCCTTCTCCTTAAAATTGTAAAACTTTGAAATTCTCTAACTTAGATAGGGTCAGGAGTTGGAGGAACATGGGCCGGACTGCATTCGCGGTCCCACCACGCATGCCTTCTCCTTAAAATTGTAAAACTTTGAAATTCTCTAAAATAGATAGGGTCAGGAGTTGGAGGAACATGGGCCGGACTGCACTCGCGGTCCCACCACGCATGCCTTCTCCTTAAAATTGTAAAACTTTGAAATTCTCTAAAATAGATAGGGTCAGGAGTTGGAGGAACATGGGCCGGACTGCATTCGCGGTCCCACCACGCATGCCTTCTCCTTAAAATTGTAAAACTTTGAAATTCTCTAACTTAGATAGGGTCAGGAGTTGGAGGAACATGGGCCGGACTGCATTCGCGGTCCCACCACGCATGCCTTCTCCTTAAAATTGTAAAACTTTGAAATTCTCTAAAATAGATATGGTCAGGAGTTGGAGGAACATGGGCCGGACTGCACTCGCGGTCCCACCACGCATGCCTTCTCCTTAAAATTGTAAAACTTTGAAATTCTCTAACTTAGATAGGGTCAGGAGTTGGAGGAACATGGGCCGGACTGCACTCGCGGTCCCACCACGCATGCCTTCTCCTTAAAATTGTAAAACTTTGAAATTCTCTAACTTAGATAGGGTCAGGAGTTGGAGGAACATGGGCCGGACTGCACTCGCGGTCCCACCACGCATGCCTTCTCCTTAAAATTGTAAAACTTTGAAATTCTCTAAAATAGATATGGTCAGGAGTTGGAGGAACATGGGCCGGACTGCATTCGCGGTCCCACCACGCATGCCTTCTCCTTAAAATTGTAAAACTTTGAAATTCTCTAAAATAGATAGGGTCAGGAGTTGGAGGAACATGGGCCGGACTGCATTCGCGGTCCCACCACGCATGCCTTCTCCTTAAAATTGTAAAACTTTGAAATTCTCTAACTTAGATAGGGTCAGGAGTTGGAGGAACATGGGCCGGACTGCACTCGCGGTCCCACCACGCATGCCTTCTCCTTAAAATTGTAAAACTTTGAAATTCTCTAACTTAGATAGGGTCAGGAGTTGGAGGAACATGGGCCGGACTGCACTCGCGGTCCCACCACGCATGCCTTCTCCTTAAAATTGTAAAACTTTGAAATTCTCTAAAATAGATATGGTCAGGAGTTGGAGGAACATGGGCCGGACTGCATTCGCGGTCCCACCACGCATGCCTTCTCCTTAAAATTGTAAAACTTTGAAATTCTCTAACTTAGATAGGGTCAGGAGTTGGAGGAACATGGGCCGGACTGCACTCGCGGTCCCACCACGCATGCCTTCTCCTTAAAATTGTAAAACTTTGAAATTCTCTAACTTAGATAGGGTCAGGAGTTGGAGGAACATGGGCCGGACTGCACTCGCGGTCCCACCACGCATGCCTTCTCCTTAAAATTGTAAAACTTTGAAATTCTCTAACTTAGATAGGGTCAGGAGTTGGAGGAACATGGGCCGGACTGCACTCGCGGTCCCACCACGCATGCCTTCTCCTTAAAATTCTCAAAACTTTTAAAATTCTCTAACTTAGATAGGGTCAGGAGTTGGAGGCCTAAAATTCTCATTATAGCTAAAATTCTCAAAAAATTCTCATTATATTTCTCATTATATTCATTTAAAGTTCTCATTATATTCATTTCGGTCTGTTAGTCGTCGTGGTGGTTGGTCGTATGTTGGTCTGATATAAAACGTTATAATAGTAATTAATCATAAAAATAAAGATAATCCCTTTTTTTCCTTTTTTTTGTCAATAGGCGTACGGTATTTTTAATTAACAGGTGTACGGTATACAGATGTACGGTAGGGGGTACGGTATTCAGAGAGTTTTCGATTATAGATAACCAGGTGAACAGGTGTACAGGTGCACTGGTGAGGAACTTATCTGGGGATTATGAACAGGGGTATGATGAATTACATGTCTTTTTTTCAGGTAGGCCTTGCAGGTCTTTTTTCAGACAGGTACACAGGCGGGGACGTCACCCTTAGGGGTTGGGAAAATTCTTCTAGAAACGGGGTTGGGAAAGTTTTCCTTCCATTCTACTAGTGCGATAGTAGGCTTCTTGCTTACTATGAGCCAAAAACTGCTGTAGTGCTCCAGTAAACGACGCCTGATTCGCTGCGTCTGAAACGAGAGCCACCAAACCATCGAGCTCTTGTTGGGTGAACAAGCCCGGTACGCTTCCACTAGCCAACAGGGAATTGATGGCTTGGAGGAAGATGTTCTTGCGGAGTTGGTGGTCTTCAAGGATTAGAACAACGTGCTCATTGTTGGTGACTGCTTGGGTGATTGCCTGAAATAATTGAATTAAGTACTTTCTAAATTACACAACTTACAGTCTTCATCTCATTATCAAACTGTTTCGATGAGAAGTTTGCTGTCACAGGAGGTGAGAAAACTGTGATGTTATGCATATGAGCCACCAATCGGACAGCATCTCTTCTTCCAAATCCAGTACGTCCCGGTAGGAATAGATGACCCCCAGGAGATGTCAGAACACGATCTATGCACGCACAAAAGAACGAGAGTTGACTGGTAAGCGGGGAGTTGAAGTTGGCGATTTCGAATGCTGAAATTAGGGAAAAATGTCAGAATAGACCCGATACTCAACTAACCAAATCGGTTGATAGATTTCAGAAGCAACTGATTGAAATCCGTCATGTTGATTGGGGTGAGCGGGAGACCGGTGTTCGATTCTCCGGGAACGACGGTGCCAGTCGTGACATACACTTTTTCTGGAAAACATTTCGTTACGTATATACTAATAGCAAACAAAATCTAGACACAGAGCCCTCCACGGGACTTGTCACGGGTAGGCTATTAAAAAAGGTTTTCTGATAAACCAAGCCACCTTATTCAGTTTTGTAGTTTCATGTTCTTAAAAAAGGCAAACTTTGAGGTGTCCCCTTGGTGTTATGTTTTGTCTCATTTCTCTCAAATTTATGTTTTCCTTGTAGAACGAATCTCAAGCTAGATTTTTGTGGTTGACAACTTTTTGATAGCTATGAAGGGTGACAAGATATGCACCTTTAAAATTAAAACAGGAGAGACGAAGACAACGAGACGCTTTCGTTTCTTTGCGCTCTCTCATCTGGCCGGCGACATAACTCGGGTTAACTTTGACCCACAATGTTGATTTTTGTAGAGAATTGTAGAAAATAAAATAATAAACAACTTATGTGAGTTTCAGAAGATCAAAAACATGTCAATTACAAAAAACGTTCAACTCAGTGTGATCTATCAGAAAAACTGAAAATTAGGGTGCACTGCACTTCCATCACTAACCATTATTCTGTGAAATCGGTATCACATTCCTCAATATCTCATCAAACTTCATTTTATCCTGTTCCGTTGGCAACCGATCCGCAAATATGCGTTTCGCCTCGAAACAAATGACACCTTCCAGTCTACCCTGATCCAACTCATGTCTCAGCAAAGAAACAACCCAATTGGTGAGGTCTCGAGGGGAAAATTGGAACACAATGCTGTCGGACATTTTGAAGTTCGACTGCACTTTGTTGTAGACGTCGACCATGCGAGATGCAACGCCTTCTGAATTTCTTTCTCCGGCGTCTTCAAGAATTGGGGTCAGATAGGTACGGTAGATCGATGTTAGTTGAGAAGTGTCAGTGTTGTTGAGGGAAATACAACGGAGTAGAGAGAATAATCGATTGGAGATATTAGAAGACGTCGAATCGCCGAGCGGATTCATGGATCCCACAAATTGAATATTCTCAATGGAAACCCATTCCAGATTGTGATCGAAGAATCCCTGATAGGTGAGCAGTTGTTGGAGTAAAGCGAGGAGCTCGTTTGTGCCATACTGAACAAAAATTATATTAAATTCTCATTTTTCAAAACCAACCTTATCCGGCGCCGGCAAGTTAATCCCCTTCAGAAACAAAATCATATTTGGCCGATCTTTTGGCCTCCAAACCCTTCCAGTCGGGTTACTCGCTTGCACACAATTCTGTTGAATCAACTGAAGCAAATGGGCGGAGCTTGATTGGGCGGAGCAGTATAAACTGGCGAGTTGCGATTCGGGATCCATTTGGAAGCAATGTTTGAGTAGTTGTTGTTTTCCACATCCAGTCGTTCCGGTGATCAAGAAACTTTCACGGTTGCCGGGGCGGAGCCAAGACGAGATCTGAAAAAGTTTTGTAGGATAAATCCGGCAAAGGAGCGCCTTTTTTTGGAGGAACCCTACAAAACCATATTCTTTCTAAGATTTTGCTCGATTCCTCGCTTCCTCGCTTTTACAACAAATTTTAGTAGTTTTTCTCTATTTTTTCAATTTAAATGTTGAAAAAAGCTGGAAACGAGGAATTCAAACCTTGTCCGAGAGGACTACACGACCGCGTGGAAATCTCTTCCACCTCATTTTTTGTCAGGAGAACGATTTTCGCAGCGATTTTAAGCCATATGCATCCATAATGAAAGTTTCTTAAAATTGACTGAAGTATCGGAATATGCAATTTAAGAAAAGTTGGCTTCAATACTCCTTTAAGACCCGCCCACAGTTTCCTCAGTATCATTTCCAGAGAGCGCACTTACAATATCCGAATATCTCTGAATATCAGCAGTCTGCACAAACGGTCTCAAATCTTCGCGTTCCACTTCCTCCTTCGTCACCGACTGAGACACATCATCAGTATAAGTCATGATACTGTCAGTTCTCTCATCATAACAGACATTCTTCGGATCGGGCACTGAAATTCCTTGGAACACTACTCCTTTCGCAAGTTCTCCGCGTTGGTCCGGTAGCACATACGGCATGAATCCATTGTAGAGAAGTGTCAGGAACTGAGTCTTAGTTTTTGACGATTTCAGATGGGTTAGTCCATTTTTGAGGAGTGCGAAATTGGTGATTCCAGGGATTTGATGGGATTTGACCCATTTGAACGTTTTCCAGAAGTTGTCTTCGATCCATTGAGCCAAGTCGGCGTGGAGATCTTCAGAGTTCGAGGAGAGCCACGAGGCAACAATGTCTTGAGGGGTGACGTCTTCTTCGCTGAAAAATGAAATTAAATGAAGAACTAGGAACATTAATATCAAACCCTTCCCTACCTGATATAAATCATTCCCATCCTCGATACAGTAGCCGGTGACGCAAACTGAAGGGAATCAGTTTCAAAGAGGAAATTGACGTTTGCACCGAATTGGATACGTTCCCCAGATGGCATTGTTAGCTGGAAATAATGCAAGTATGTTCGAAAATTGTTCTTTCATTTCAACTCACTAATCGATTATCATCCAACACTGAGTTCAGCGCCTCCACCCATTCGGGATCAATATCTCCATCACAAACAATCCAATGATGAATAGTTGTGTCCTTTTGTACTTCTCTCGCAGCCATTGTTATAATTCCATCAGTCCACTCTCGAGTGTCCATATCCATATTTCCCAATAACTTGTTACGATTTACAGCTTTCGGATTGAATTGAGTGACTCTCAGTGGCTTTTTCGTCAGAATTAGTGCTCGATGCAGAACTTTCCATATTGTTGACTTTCCTGAACCAGCGGCTCCAACAACCACTACTCCGATACGTTGACGCATTTGTTCGTAGAGCTGGAATAAAAGATTATTGAAATGGAAGGAGTGTAGGATACCACATTGTCTCAAGATCCTACAGAGTCCAATTGCTTGAAATTTAATACGGTTACGTAGATCAATAATAGGGCTACATTTTTGTAGTTGACAGTTTTTTGATAGCTCCGCCCACTTTTGAGATATGCGTCTTTTAAGTTTGGCGCCTCGATGGAGAGACGCAGAAAAACGAGAGTGTCTCGCTGTCTGCGTCTCTTCCTAGACCCTACATACCTGAAAAACCTTCTCCATCTGTTTCTCGCCCAACTTGATACCCATTTCCTTCGCAGCCACACCCAACGGCTCCACCAACTCCTCGAACTTTGTCATCTCTTTATTCACATTCGAGAAAATGTCATCAATTAACGAGTTGAATCTTTCAGAGTCCGAAAATGTCAGTTTTGAGAGAGTGTTGAGTAGAAGAGCCTGAACGACCAAGTCACTTTCATTCTTAGTCGGCTGAGCTCTTCGAAGAGCTCCACATCCACCGAGAACAACTTTGAGTGCTCGGAGACCCCAATCGTAGTGTTGTTGTTTGGAGAGCATTTGACGGGAGAGTTGGAATACTGCAAAATAGGGAAAAATATAAGGTTTTTGATATAATAATGAACAGTTTTGACACCGATCAGTCAAGATCGATTGAGGTGGTCTGAGATGGTCAGGATCCGCTAAGGTCGGCTGAAATTGCCAGAGATCAATTAAGACCTGTTAAAATAGTCTGTAATTGGCTCAGATCGGTCCAAACCTGCGTCTTTCTTTATTACATGACACTGAAAGACTCAACACATCGTATGCAGAGTCCGTCGTATGATTCCGTACCTTTTTAAAAACCTAGCACACTGCGATATCTGACACTAACCGATGTGTAGTTTGCATTTAACTCAGAGATGTTAGCCGAAACGTGTACAAAAAAGTTGATTACAGGATTCACAGCGAGTTTTATATGACTGTGACCTATTCCGGTCATCAAAATTGTAATTTTAGACTGGACATCCACACAGTGGCTCAAAAACATAGAGCTTCCCAATTTCATTGCGATCCCTTTTTACCAAGAACTTAAAAACAATCAAATCCGTCGTCTATTACCAACCTGACACAATCTTCCTGGCCAGCGACGTGGCATCTACAAATCCTTCTGAATACAAAATAGTTGATGAGATAAGCTCGTTATCCGGTTTGCCCATAACCACCGCACGGAACAGTTGCTTCAAATTATCCGGCATTTTTTGTCGTCCTCCGTATCCCTTGCCTGCCGGATTGAGTGTCACAAATATTGCACTATTCGGGTTGACTTGCACAGTTTTTCCACCGAAAGTACATGAACCCGCACGGGATTTGATAGCTCCTTGGATCGTTTGAATTTGCATGGAAACGGCGGACAAGACAGTCTGGAAATATAAATTGAAAAAAAGGGGTAAATATTTTTTCTACTTACCGAATCCAATCGATTGAACTCATCGAAACATCCCCATGCTCCACACTCGACAATTCCAGTGAATATCCGTCCCATTGATGTCACATCGATTCCCTCGTCACAATTGAATACCAACACTTGTCGACCCATGAGAGCAGCCAACGCTTTCACGGATTCCGTTTTTCCGGTTCCAGCAGGTCCGTAAGGGTTTCCTCCGAGACCCATGTACATCGCTGGAATCATTTTTCAGTGAAAATGCGTATCATTTACTACAAAAATCAACTTTCTAGGTCTGCGTTGTCTGCGCCTCTCCTGAAGTTTCTAGGCGCATATCTCAAAAGCTAGCAGAGCTATCAAAAAGTGGACAACTATAAAAATAGAGAGCATCACTTGGTTCATCAGAAAACAAAGAAAATTCAAGTAGAAATAGTACGTAGATGTTTGTATAATTGAACCCCTTTTCTCACCTTGTGTCAGTGTTAAATAACATTTATCCGTCAACGGTGTGTGCACCAACTTCGCGTAGTTCCCCTGATACTCGTATGTGTACTCGAATTCACTGGACACTTGTCTCAAAACGATTCCTCCGTTCACCAAATAGAATCTCAGTTGTCTCTGCCACGTCCAACAATTCACTCCTTTCGCCTTGTTAGCCATTAGTTGATCTACCACATCGATGTGATGAATTAGGTCGAGAATTAGAGATTTTAGTTTCAGATCTGACACTTTGTCTTCCACTTTCATATTTGTGTAGGTCTTCAGTTTTTCGAGAAGTTGAGATTTGAATGAGTTGAGATCGGAGGAGGAAGAGAGGATCTGGAAAATAATTGGATGTCTAGTTTCTTTATTCATGAATCTATTAAGACGACATGCTACTTACGGCCGCGCTCTACCGACACCGAAGAAAATAGAGTGCGAAATTGAGAGACTCAGAGAAAAAGAGAAGGTATTTGGAGCGCAGTTGTAAGAGCTGTGCTTCCCCTTCCACTCACGTTCTCCACAGCCGCACTAAATTTGACCTCCTCCGCCAGACACAACACCTGTGACGGATACTTTGCCAATGAGATTTGCCCATCCGCCACCGCTTGCCCACTCAAATCCTTCAACGTTCTTCTCATCTCATCCGACAACTGTTGAAGCCACGTCTCCACCTGTGGAACTATTCGAACTGGTTTCGAAAGGGCGACCGTCTCGCCTTCAGATGAGACCATCGAAGTGATGGTCTCTCCTGTCGAGGAGAACGTGACTCGATTAATTCCTTGGAAAAGTTTCTTCATGTGCGATTGGATGACTTGGGGGTTGGTCGACTGGCCGAGGATTTCTAGGAGGTCGTCGTCTCCAATGAAGTAGAATCGGGGGAACGCCGTTCGTTTTTGCTGGAAATTCAAAATTAAAGCAGTGTGAATTTATATTTTTCTGGTAGATCACTTTTAGACCGTGATTTTGTAGTTGACAACTTTTCGATAACTTTGCAGGCTGTTAAGATATTGGCCTTCAAAGAATGCCCAAAAGAGAGAAGAGGAGAGACGCAAAGAAACTAGAGTGCTCTAACTTTTCTGTGCCTCTCCGCGATTGCTAAATTGCGCATACCTATCTCAAAACTCTGCATAGCTATCAGTAAACTCTCAACCACAAAAACCAGGAAAATTTTTCGAAAACGTACCTCCAAGAACTGATTCAACGCTTTTTGACATCGATTCAGTTGATCCACAATTTGTTCCAGAGACTTCTTAAGTGACTGTCGACTACACAATGACACCAGTCTTGCATCCTTCGAGACATCTAAAAAAAACTTCATTATAGTCAGATTCTGCGCCTGACGCCTACGTACCATTCAAAATCGCTCTGTACTCCGAGTCGACTCTCGAAAACCTCGAAGCTTCTGACGGAAGTGCTCCTCTTCCGAAAATCGGTTCTAGATAGATCCATTTCCTCTGAATCTCGTTCATTTGCGCCAAGAATACGTCTAGATCAGCCAGTCTCGTCTCCCAAACCGCAGTTTTATCCGAGAACTGAGAGTAGTACGGAGAGGATTTGAGAGATTGGAGGAGGGCTTGACTGTCTTTTAACTGAAAATCAGTTTGTTGTATTTATGATGATAAAAGCTAGCTCTACTAACCGAATTAATCGATTCCTTCCACTCCTTGATAATCTTCAAATTCTGTCCATTCGAATGCTTATAGTCAGCTAGTGTGAATTCCGTCTGAGCTGCCCATAATGTCAATTCTTGTATCGCATCTCTAATAGCAACCTCTCCTTGAGCACGCGAATTCAGCTGTTTCAGTTGGTCTACATTCTCAATGATGGATTTGGAAACGAAGAGGAGGTCGGCAAATTTCAGTTTTTCGATTGTGGTGCCTCTGGAAATAGGAACAGGTAACTATCAGAAAGCTACAAAACTAGTGAGCTTGTGAGTGTAAAATGACAACTTTGAAATCGTGTTACGGTAACACTAATTGCATCACAAGGTGAATTTTATGTGGATCATAGAGATCAAAAGTAGAACTTCATTTTTGTAGTTAACCACTTTTTTGTACAAGTACTAGTTACCAAGTTACATATCGACAAAATATTTTTCTCTGAATTCGAACATGAGATTTTCGAGCAGTTTAAATCAACCGAACGTAACTTCTTAGGATGATACTGTACAGATAAACTATGAACTACAAACATGGAGTCTTCAGACATTTATGAGAATCTCAGGCTCCGCCCCCAAGACATAGCTGAAGTTGTAGGTTCAAGTTTTACACACAATTCGCATAATGGAACCTGTAAAATGCAATTTGAGCATCCCCCTGGTTGCTACTTTGCGGGTGGACCCTAGAGCGAGGCTGTTGTACGGCCGGCCGCCGGGACCGCGGATTTACCGAATGGGCTGAATTTTTGCGCATCGACAAATCTTCTGGTCATTACAAGGTCCTAAATTTGTCCTCATGGCCATTTTGACAGCCTAGAGTCAACATCGAAACTTCAGGAAACGTGCCACTTCATTCAGCAGTTTTTTGTAGTAGTAGTACTCACCTCGGTAATCCCAAAAATCGAAACATTTCATGCCAATGATCCGCACTCAGCACATCTCCTCGACAGAATTTCAACGCACTGCTGACCTCCTTGAAGTGTTCGACGTCTTTCATCAATCGGACACTCATATGCGTCTGATTGCCTCCTTTCAACTTCTCCACCCATTTTGACAAGAATTCATCGAAAAGATACGTTTTCGATCGGAAAACAATCCATTCTTCCTGAGAGAGAGTGTCCAAGTCATTGTTGAACATTTCGTAGATCAACCAGTTATCCTCGAATTGTTTGATGTCTTCGTCGATTTCATCGATGATGTCAAGTTTTGGAGGTTCGATTCCGAATTGGCCACATTCTTTTCTGAAGTTTTGTATACAAAGTTATTAAAGAAAGTTTAAGCCGTCAGACAGTCAAAAACTCAATATCTTCCTATATTTCAAAAAGTTACCCTTACATTTTACAAGAATTTGAAATATCATATTCTCAAGCTAGCTCACATACTATTTCTGTGTGAAAAATAATGTCAAAAAGTATCATATCTCTTCAAGTCTATTCTAAAACCAACTCACTCAATCTTCTCTCTTCCATCACTTAGTTCCTGCCACTGTGTCCTTTTTTCTTTTATAAACTGAATCGCTTTCAACATTTCCTCTCGATCCCCTTGGAGTGCATCACTTCTCGGCTTAAATTGATCCCAACGTGCTTTCAGCTTCTCCGCTTCGTCTTTCATTCCTTTTATTGAGGTTTCAACGTTCGTCTGAAACATTTTACAGTTTGTTTTCTCCCAATTTTTCCACACTCACCTTCAACGCCTCGACCTGTTCCTTAATAACGCCTTGGTGTGCATCCAACATCAACTCAAACCGATCCCAAGTCTGTTCCAAATTATCGATTTGTTCCATTCCACTTCCAGCCACTGATCTCAACAGTGTCAGTTGCTCCTCCATCACTTTCCATTCTTGTTTCAGCTGTCGATTGGTCTGCGCGAATATCATATGTTTTGCGTTTGCCTCGGCAACTTCATCAAGAGATCCAGGTACTGTATTAAGCACTTCGATGGCTTGAGTTAGAAAAGTGTTGATTGAAGTGGAGGTGGTGGAGATGGAGTGTCTGGAAATTGGAGAAGCGGTGCGGTGTCTGTTTTTAAGAGTACCTAAGGATACTTGTTTTAAGAACAACGTTCGTCTTTCTCTCATTTCCCACTGTCTGGAGCACCTCCCGCGCGCGTCCACAAGCCTTTTCGATTTTGCTGCGGTTTTGACACTGCCGTTAGGATTTTAAGTGAATTTTAGCAGCATTTTTTTGTAAATCCACACAAAACCTCGTAAATTTACAATAACTTCCGTAAATCATTGTCTCCCTACTCTAACTCTTGTAAATTCCCTATTTTCCTTGTAAATCTATATCAGCCTTCCGTAAATCCACCCTATTGCTCTATCTGGCGTACCTTTGACGCGTCGCTTTTTTTCCACACTTACCTCAATGTCCACGTCAAAGCGTCATATAACCTCTGAATGGCATCCTCGATGGCTGATTTCACTCCGGCAGTGCTTACCAGGATGCATTCGAATTTCAGCTCACTGCAAACAAATATTATTTTGCACTTATAAATTCTCTGGGAGTTACTGTGGCAATCGCTCCGCCTCTCTCGCTTTCGCCTTCAAAATCTTAAATTGTGATTCCCAGTCGGCGGCCGTTTTTAAGTTCTCTTCAATCAGCTCCTCTAAGTCGACTTGAGATATAACAAGCCAGTCCTGCAAAGAAAAACATCATCTGGATATACAGACAAATAGAGGAATACCACAAAAATTGCGTCACAGGTCTCCACTTTATGCATCAATTGTTCTGCTTTGTCGTATACTGATGGCAGGAGGTGCATACTTCTGTCGATCATTTGGGCGTAGAATTTCGAGGACTGAAAATTGGAATTGTGGCAATGGGATTGACAATAGGCAACCCTGCCGCAAATCTACACGAAGTTATAGGTAGTCAATGTGAAAAGCTCAAACAATTCAGTTCAAAACGCGTCTCAGGTGCACCAGACACCTTAAATCTTGGCTGAAGTTGCATTTTTGACAACAAAAAACCGCGATTTGCGATTCAATATTTTTTCAGGCCCGCCAGACAGTCATCAGCTTTTCTGCTCAGCTTCCGACTAAAACCTTCAGTTTGGCAGTAAAAATGAATTTCGCAGTCGGAATTCTGCGCCAATCACTACATGAGAACATCCGTTTATTGGAAACTTTGTAATAGCTCTTTCTAGCTGCTCTCGTAAATCTACACAGCCGTTAGTAAATCGACACAGTTCACAACAAATATCTTACATGATCATCCTCCTGAACACCTCGAAACTTGTCAGGAATCCGCAAGAATCTGCACAACTCTTTGTAGTATTTGGATCGGATTTCTTCGATTGCTGGGCGAAGCTGGATCTTTTGGTCACTGCAAAAAATATACCTTTTTTGATCTTCACTAACGAAAACTCACGCAAAAACAAGACTAACTGAGATCGTGGACAATTGTGATTGAATGCTTTCGATTCCCCATTCATACTGAATCAGAAGCGCCTTATAAAGCTGAAAATCCCAATGAATCAACCAGGGTTTCATATTATTCTTTGCCGCTCCATGCACCACTTCCTCATCTTTCATTTTTGACCGTATCTTCAGTATGATCTCTTTCCAGTCGTTATTCTGTTTCACTATATTTAAATCCATCAGTTTCTCGACCATCTCAATCAATTCCATATGAACATTCCTCAATCTTCTGTTGCGATTCGATAGTTTTTGTTCAGCCGTCTGCAGTTGGACTATGAACTCTTCTAGTTGTTTCGGGTCGTTCCATGTCACTTTGGAGGCGGAGTTTGAGGCATCTTTACGGGGGATCACCAGTTTTTCGAATGCAATTGCTTCCTCGAGCATCAGAGACTGGAATTTTAGAATAGTTATAATTGCATATCACATTGAATCGTAGAATTTGCAATTTTCAGTTAAGAAATTGTCAGTTTGAAAAAAGCTGATTACAGATTTGGAATCAACGTACAATTTCTTACCAAAGAGCACTCGAGCGTTTTTTTCTAATTCTCACTATTACCTGCTGCGACGGTATCATTTGCTGATCGATTGTATTATAGAAATGAGCAATCTGCTTCAAAATCACTCCGAATCGGTAGTACTTCTCTCCATTGTTCGCACATGACAAGATCTTCGATGGGATGTTGAATCCAAGACTGCTGAGTTGGCGGACTTCCTAAACAAATGGAAACTTGGATTTTGATCTACCCTCCACACAACGTTACCTTCAACAATCTCAACAATCGATCCGAGTAGTTCACATTCAACTCCCTATTCGACGCCTCCAAATACATTATCTTTCCGGTTGTCTCCAAATTGATCGTCTCATTCTTATTATCAATTAATCCGACCGTCTCCCGACACCAATCATCAAAACATTCCTTCTCAGCATACTGAAGTTTTTCAATAAATTCGTCGAGTTTTGTGGAGAATTGAGAATAATTCGAGATGTCGTTCAACATCATTTTCGATAACGATCGGATACTTTCCATCTGAAAAAAAGTGTGTCTGGGTGTCCAGATGTCCCCATCATTCCTACCTGACTAGTCTGCTGCCTGATCCACACAATTCTCGCCGCCACTTCTGTCAAAAACTGGAAATTTTTCGCGTCGACTTGAAGAGATTTCTCATTGAACTCTTGGTTTTTCTGCGATAACATGGACACAAGTCGATTCAGAAACATTTCCCGTTCGTGTTGAAGTTTCTCTTTGATATTCGATCGACAGAGAAAGGATTTCAGCTTTTCGAGGCTCAGGACGATCTGGAAATCAGAAAAACTATGCAAGCACGGGCTTGTATCTTAATAAGTTGAATAGCTAGAGAATATTTCTCAGCGTAGTAACAATTTTTTTGAGCATTTTCAATGTTGTCAGTCTTGTTGTCTGCGTCACTTCTAAGCCGTCCAACTTTAACTAGTCGTATCTCAAAGCCTAACAAGGGAAATACTCGAAGTGTCTTTTTTCAAACGACTCAAGAATTCGGCTCGTGATGGTTTCAAGCTCGTAGATCTTGATTCTGAAATAAAATTCTGTTGAATCCTTCTGTAAGTCGAGGTATGAGCCGTCAAACTTTTTTTAATAGTCAAGCTTTTTTAATAGTTATGGTTGAAAACCTTCATAGTGGGATATGTTTGGGTAGACATTCTGGTAGACAGCGCCACATGCAAATAAAATGTTAATCATAGTGAAAGTTTGACGGTTCATAACTCAGCTCACAGTAACATTTAGCAGAATTTGATTTCAGATTCGGAATATACGGACTCGAAAGTATCCGGGGCCAAATTCTTCAGTCGCCGTTTGAAAGAAGACACTTCGAGGATTTCCCTTTTTAGGCTTTAGAGATACGGCTAGTTAAGCTGGCTTTCACGTTGGCTGCGTTGTCTGCCCCATGATATCAACAGGTCACACTTACACTCTGACTATCCCCATTACTCGGTGCCAATCTCTGCTTCAAGATAGGCAGTGTCCTATCAATAGTGCCCTCAATCGCCCTCTCTGCCACCAACATCCGACTCTTCCAATTCGGTTCCGTAAACGGGTTATAAGCGAGTGGAGCCATCCCTCTCATCGCAGTTTCTATCGTCTTCTCAACTTCTTCTCGTATTCCTCTCTCTTCCAACAACCCTTCCAATTGGCCTCCGAGAGATCTCAACGAGAGAATCTCGTCGAGTCTCTCTTTGAATCCTTGAAGAAACTTCATATCCATCGGATCTCCTTCCCAAGTGTGTTCTGGATTCCTTTTCCATGTTTGACCGGTTAGAAGACGGATCACTATCAGCATTTGGTCACAGACATCAATGGCGGATCGCAGTTGATCGGACACCTTTTCGTCCCGCCATATCGCGGAGTCATCGATCTGAAAATTGGGTTTTGAGGTTTCGTAATTTTTGAAAATAGATGTTTTTGTTGGGTTACTGTAGTTTTCGTGGTGAGACCCAAATAATAGCAAACATAGGCTTGATTATACTTTTCTGAAAGCTCTCGTCACTCTGATTTTAAAAGTGTACATTTCATCGTTCCAACTGCAAGTCCCACAGAGATACCGTAGTCTGAAGGCCTCAAGGGATCTCAAAATCCGAGTTTTCTGAGGAAAACCCCATTGTTGTAGTCCGTCAGCTCTCACAGCCTCTTTTTCTTTCTCTTGCTTATTTCCATTATCTCCCACCACTAACCTTAAAAGTGACGGCCTCACACAAGTAACTCGAACCATACTCGATCAACATCTTCATTCTCGCCTGCGGATACGGTGTCCCACAGTTCCACAACTCGTCACAAGTGTCCTCAAACGTCTCGACAAGTTCCGACAACTCGTCGATTCGTCTCTCCTCCATCGTCTCCACAAGTAACTGCAATTGTTTGAATGCCTCGTTGTAGTCTTGTGCCGCTTTGCCCGATTGTCCCTTCCAACTTCGAATCTCGTCGTGGAGCGAACCACCTGAATTGATTTTCAGATAGAGCGGAACGAGAGCTTTCAGAAAAGTAGTCTTGGCTAGGTTTGAAGCAAGTAGGATCTCGCCACGAAACTACTGTAATTGGATTACTGTAGTTTTAGTGGCGATCCCCCATTAAAAGCAAACCCGGACATGTTTATACTTTTTTGAAAGCTTTTTTCACGTTGAACACGATTGTTTAGGATTTTTTTTAACTCACCTCCGCTCATTTCTACCGTAGCCAATAAGCTCTCTTCCAACTCGTTGACCGCTGCAATCAGTTGCATGTTGTTTCCTTCGGTTAGCTCTTTTCCAAACACCTGAAATCATTCAAAAATCAAAATAAACGATCCACTGCCAAACAGATTATCAATAGAGCGTACTTACATTCTGCACAGACTTCAAAAAGACATGATTCAATGTTCCATTCGCTGAGATCACGTTGACCACACTCTTGAAATTCTCATTATTCAACGGAACTGATTGAGTTTTATAAAAGACGACACGGAGCACGTTTGCAGATGGGGCCGAGGATTTCATCTTGTTGGATAGCTCCAGTTTCTGAATTCATAGAAGTTTTGAGTTGAAAATAGGATGACTGGCTTCAACATGACGAGAGCTTTCAGAAAAGTATAATCATGACTAGGTTTGCATTCAATTGATTCTCACCAAAAAAACTACAGTAATCCAATTACAGTAGTTGCGTGGCAAAACCCAAATAAAAGCAAATATAGTCATGATTATAGTTTTCTGAAAGCTCTTATCACGCTGAATCGAATGGTATAAGTTTGGTGGCCTAGTTTTAGGGTTCTAGGAGGAAAATTAGGATATGAAAACCGGAATTTAGGCTATCAAACCTGTATATTCAGAATGAACGTGACAAGACATTTCGAATGAGTATAATCATGACTAGGTTTGCTTTCAATTGTTCACAAAAACTACAGCAACCCAATTACAGTAGTTTCGTGGCGAGACCCAAGTTGCTTCGAACCTAGTCCACATCTGGCGCGCCTTGGACGCGTTTCTTACCTGTTCTGATCTCGAGAACACCAGTAAGTTGGTATTTGAATCCAAGAACACTTCCAGCGGTTCCGTGTTTTTTAGTTTCTCCTCGACGATGTTCAACCCAAGTAGATAACTTGCAACCCGTAGAAAATATGTTTTACGTTGGTCCTTATTTTCAGATGTCATGGTTTTTATGTCTGAAATACTTTTGGTTTTGAAATATTTTTGGAATTTTTGATAAAATGCGGACTAAGAGTTTTCTAGGCCATCAAAACATAGTAAAAATGGTGAAAAAGGTTCTGGTAGCCTGGTGGCCGAGTTTGGAGTTTTCTAGGCCATCAAACACTTATTTTCTGGCCACTTTGGGTATTTTTTCAATCTTTTTTTGCTGCATATGTCAAATTTTCCAATATTTTTCATTTTCTGCTTTTAAAATATAAAATTTCTCAAATTTTCCTGGAGAAATAGAGAAGAGAGGAGTAATTTGACACCCAATTCACGGAATGTTTGTTTATGAAAGGGAGGAGAAGAACACATTTTGATTTATGAGCAGTGTTGAAGTCGAAAATTAGTATTATGTGTTGTGTAAGTACGCTCTATTGATAATCTTTAGTTTTCGCTTGTGAAATTTGAGATTCGTTATTTTTAACTGAAATGTTATGATTTTTTTCCCCATTTTTGAGAAATTTCTCATTAAATAAGATCGCTTTTTAAAGAAAATTGCACAAATTTAGTTTATAATTTTTTTCGAGAAACATGGCGCATCGGTGAATTTTTTTTGCTCAAAGTTTGGACCGCTCGTCACAATATCAGTTTTGTTCTTATTTTATTAAATTCATATTTTTCTGGTAGATCAAATTTTGATCTTCATTTTTGTGGTTGACAACTTTTTGATAGCTCCTCCACTTTCGAGATACGCTTGTTTCTCTGCGTCTCTCATCATGTCTTCTATCACTCCTAGCTACTTTTAAAGGCGTATATATCAAAAGTGGGCGGAGCTATCAAAAAGTTGTCAACTGCAAAAATGTAGCCCTTGTTTTGATCTACTGAAAACATATAAATTTTTAAGGTTTGAGCAAAATATAACTTCGTACCGCAAAGTCAAAGTTAGGTATAAAAAAGTCATAGTCAATTTCTGGCTTTAAATTTGAAAAATTGATGCTTGTTTGTGAATTTTTTGAACAAAGTAACGCATAAACATACAAAAACTACAGAGATAATGTTTTGGATTATCAATAGAGCGCAGTTTCTTCCCAAAAACTTCTCCGATGCACCATTTTTGGGTGCATTTTCCCACAATTTGACCAGAATTATTCATTTTTTCGCTCAAAACAGTGAAATGTTCACTAAAAATCCAAAAATTCCAAAAAGAAACAAAACGCGGAGCAGCTCAGGGGCTCTACCTTCTAAATGACCAATTCCTCTCCTTCGTCGTTCTCTCTCTGCGTCTCTCTCATCTCCACACTCTTTCACTCTCTGAGTCCGTTGCCCACTTCTCGTTGCTATGGGGACCGGGGATAAACTATGGGGGTTCACTCTAATTGAGAATGTGAGTGTGAGAGAACGACGGGAAATTGGAAAAAGGGGGAGGACACAAAAGTGAGCACGAAAATGCACAAAAGGACGGGAAAATGAGAAAAAAACTAGACCATTTTACAGTGATTTTCAGTGTTTCTGGATGTCCGGATGGCTCAAATTGCAAGAAACTACCTATTAGCACGACACGCTTCTTACAACCGCGCTCTACCGAAAACGAAGGAAATTGTGTGCGAAATTGAGAGACTCAGAGAAAAAGAGACATTTTTCAAGGGAATTTCGGGGAGCGCAGTTGTAAGAACTGTGCCACGAGTTAATTTCTCACTTTTCAAGCATTTTTCCATAAAAACCACTAAACTTCAAATTTTCACACGTTCCCGCCATTCCACAACTCTGCAGTTTTCCGTCGCGGTGTTTGCGACCCGTGCATTCAATTCGACGCGCAACTTTGGTTTTTGGTTATTTTCAGCGGTTTTTTTTCTGGGAATTCTGTTGTTTTTTTTTCTAGGAAATTGAGTGAAAATGAGTGGAAGAAAGTTTTTTTTTTTTAAATGGAGAAAAATCTGAATTCCACAATTTTTTTTTCAATTAGAAAAAACATCTGCTGAAACTATCAAAAAATAGGTAAAAATAAATATATATATTTCGGTTTTTTCCCAATTTTCCAAAGGAAATCGGGAAATCCGCTAAGTTCTCAACATTTGAAAATGTCAAGTTTTTTTTAATCCGGGAAATTTTTTTTGATCTACAAAAATGTTTTCTCCTTTTAACCTTCAAACCCCTATTTGTAGATGTGTAGATCAAAAATCCCAATTTCCTGTGTTTGTGCCCCATTTCCTGCAATTTTTCCCGTCACTTCACCTATTTTCTCCTCCAAAAAATCAAAAAATCCTCTCAAATCGAGTGAAAAATCTGTTCCTTTGTTTCCTATTTTCAATCCATCACACAAACGTGTTTTGCTTAGTCATCCTCTCCTCCAACAACCACACTTTTTATATAGAATTTCCAGCTGGGAAAAATCGATTTTTCTCTCTTTTCCGCACAAAAATCACTAATTTTTATCAATGTTCTATCGAAAAACTCGATTTTCTAATCAATTCTTCACGTTTTTTATCAGTTTTCATCGTTTTTTGACACTTTCTCTCTGCAAATAAACCGGTTTGTTTACTAATGACTCAGTGTGTGATGCAAACGCGCTCCACCGAACAATTCCTGTTTTCTCTCATTTTCCCACTGCAATGACTCATTTTCTCACGGAATTAACTTGATTTTTCTCGATCCGCTAATTTCCAAAGAATTTCATATAAATTTTCGAATTCCTCTCAAAAATCTCCATATTTTTCATTTTTTATGCAATTTATTTGGTCATTTCTTATTGATTTTGAAATTTCAGAGCCAAGTCGATGAGGAGGGTCTGAAAATGGCTCAATTCTGCTCGGAAAACCGAGATATCGCGTGCTATCTGGTGACGAAGCACTCGTGGAAGGGAAAGTGAGTAGAGAAAATGCAATTTCGAGCGAAAAAAACTTGGAAAAATGTTGAAATCCAGGGTTTTTCTTGGGAAAACCTCGAGAAAAATGCGTTTTAACCATGGAATCGTCGATTTTTAAACCAAAATTTCAGTTTTCACTTTGAAGCTCCGTGGACAGAGCCTGTAAACAGGATTTCATAATTTTCAGAGTAAAATGAGCTGAAAACGCATTTTCTCTCATCAAAACTCAAGAAAAAAACGTAAAATTTTCGTCTGAAATACGGGAAATTCCATTTTCATTGAAGAAAACATCAAATGTTCCTTTTTTCTTATTTATATCAGAAATCCATGATTTTGGTTTATTTTTCAGATAAAAATCGCTTAAAACGGTGTTTTTTGACGATTTTGGATGATTTTCATTTGATTACCTATTCAGAAAACTAAAAATTGACGATTTTTAATCTATTTTCACCCGAAAATCCATGTTTTTTCAGTTCTATTTTCCCAAATATTTTGAATTTATTCTTATTTCTATTAGAGAACCAAGATTCTAAGGTTTTTGGGTCGTTTTTCAGATAAAAATCGCTTAAATTGGTGTTTTAATTGAAAAATTAAGCTATTCCACCAGTTTTCACAGGAAAATCCCAATTTTCCCCATTTTTACCTCCCCTAACCCCAAAATTCTCTCAAATTTTCAGATACAAACGGGTATTCTCAATCGGAACCCTCGCTATCACCACCTACAACCCGACATCACTGGAAATCACGAATCAATGGCTGTACGAAGATTTCATTTCAGTCAAACCGTTGACGACTCGGAATGTCTCAATGAATGATTCGAAACAACAAGACGAATACAAGATTCATGTGAGAAATCGAGGAAAAAAGGACGATATGAGATTCTCATCGGACTACACTACGGATATCCTCACTCATTGCCTTCAATTCTCCACTAAATTCGCTGATAAAAACTTTGATCCATTGACGGTGAACGCATTCAAACAGTCATGGAGTGAACGGAGAATTCCAGTTACTCTGAGAGCGAACGCTTCTTGTCTCGAACAAATCGATGGGCGGGGCGTCGTTGTGCAGAGTTATCCGTATAAAAATATCAGAAGTATTGGCAGAGTCAATGATTGTCCCGGTGGATTTGTGGTTGATGTTGGAGAGCATAGGAGACGGGTAAGGAATCAAAAATCGGCCAATTTTCATCAATAATGCACTTTTCCGAGTGAAAATTATTGGAAAATTTGATTTCGGGATGATTTTGGAGCCAAAATCCCGATTTTTCGGGAGAAAATGGATTTTTTAAACAAATATAGAAAACATCGTGAAATAAATTTTTTGTCAAAAATTCACATTTCTATCTGAAAATGGATGAGAAATTTGAACCGGAATGATTTTTGAGCCTCTTTTCGACGAAATCCCGATTTTTCACTGAATTCCTGCTCACATCGTCATTTTTCAATCTTGATGAGAATTGGATGAAATCTGACATGAAACTGGAAAAAGTGCACAGTTTATTGGGGAAAATTAAGAAAATCGGAAATTTTCTCGATTGAGAGACGACTTTTACAATAATTTTCATAAAAAATCAACTTTTCTGAATGAAAATGAAAGAGAAATCAGATCCCCGGTTGATTTTTCAGTATTTTTCTTGCAAAATCCCGATTTTTCACTGAATTCCTGCTCAAATCTTCATTTTTTAACGATTTTCGCTAATTTATTCTATTTCATCACGATACAATATGGCTGTTTAAGGTTTTTAGACTCTCTGAAACCTTTTTATCCTGAAAATTGCACCAAAAATCAATTTTCTCTCAAAATTTCCCTCAAAACCGGAAAATCTATAAAAATCAATCAAATCGACGAAAATCTGGCTCGTTTTCAGTCAGTTCCGGTCATTTTCTAGAAGAAATGACATCAGAATTATTAAAATAAGCTAAACCTGGTGTCTGGCTGAAATTTTACCACATTCTGACCATCTGGGGCGCCCACGGCGCGTTTTTATAGCCAAGCCACAAATTCGCGACGATTTGAAACCAAACGCCTGGTTTCAAATCGTCTCGAAGTTGTGGCTTGGCTGTAAAAATGCGCCGTCGGCGCCCCAGACGATGAAAATTGTACCAAAAACTAACTTTTGCAGCACATGTTCGCCTCGTCGAACACCGATGAACTTATCAAAGAAGTGCGTCGTTTATCGATCGAGAATATCGGAGTGACGATCGCAATCGCGAAGGAGTCGTTATCACTCGAAGACTTTATGAAGACCCGCTTGGGATTGTGTAGTCGTGACGAGGAGTTGACGTCGTACGCTGAATTCAAAGTGTCCAAAATTACACGACGAGTCGAACAACCCGTGAGAAGATTGCTCTGCTTGAGTGAGACATGTATTATTGAGAGAGATTTGGCCACGTATGCAGTCATTTGTGCCACGCCTCTGAAACATGTGAGGATTTCTGTCTTAAAATTGAAGAAATGTACTATTTGCACCCGGAAATTTGGGTTTTTGGTGAAAAACTACCGAAAAATCTATACTTTGTGCAATTTTGAAATGGGCGGAGCTTAAGGGGTGGCGGAGCTTATGACCACTTGGAAATGCTGAAAAAAAAACTTCGAAAATTTGCGCAATTTTTACTGAAAAACCACGAAATATGTATTTTTTTACATTTTCAAAACGTCACGCAGCCTTTTTGTTCGAAAGTCCGCCCACTTTCAGCTTGAAATTACATTTTTTGAACAGAAAATTGAAAGGATCGATCCTTTCGATCCAGAAAGTGGGGATTTCAAAAAATCTCCGTCTTTGAACAATTCTGAAATGGGCGGAGCTTATTACCACTGAAAATTGTTACCATTTGGAAATGGGTGGGGCTTAGCCTTTTTCTGAACTAAAAATCTGTAAATATGGAAAATTTACATTTAAGACTAGCTTTCAGTTAAATAAAACCCGAAAATTTCCGTATTTTTCACTGAAAAACCATTTTCAAAACGTTCCGAAGCCTTTTTGTTTGAAGCTCCGCCCACTTTCAGCTTGTAACTCCCTCCTTATCTCAACTTAAATTTACAGATAATCTGCCTTGTTCGAAGCGAAAAAGACCCTCAACAATTCATTGTCGAATACGAGAATGGAGATGGACGTGCGTACGTGGCGGCTGAAAGAGATCTCATTCTCGCTTCGCTTCTCGACGGAATCCGTGCATCTGGAAACCAAGAAGTGTTCGTTTGTGGACATCGATTCGAACGGAATCTCCGAGTGATTCCGTTCTCAACGTCGTTGGATGAGGACGCCGAGTCTCAATGCATGAAACATATCATCGCACCGCCACGTATGTCGATTTTGGAGCTGAAAATCTCGAAAATTTCAGCCAAAATTAGAAACTTGAGCTTTTTTCAGTCTAGTTGAGAGCAAGGCAGCCTGAGAAAATGTTTGCGGAAAAAAGGCAGAGCCTATGAGTCCGGCCATTCTTATTTACGCATTCTTGATCAGAAAATACGAATTTTGACAAGAAAACCCCAAAAATGCGGTTTTTAGGGAAATCTGGCGTATCTTTGGCGCGTTTCAAGTAGAAACTTTGAAAAATCAAATTTTAGGCTTTTTTTGAAGAAAACCACACGATTTCCAGATTTGTATAGTTCTGGCGTGCCTTTAGCGCATTTCGAACTCAAAACACTTTAAATCGAAGATCTGGCGTGTCTTTGACGCGTTCCGGTTCAAAATTTCGGTATTTTCGAGTTAATTTACAATCAGATTCTAGTTCTCTGAAATTGACTGAAAAAAAACCTCAAGTTTTGAATTTTGTATCAAAAACTCGTAGAAATCTTCATAATTTTCAGCGGGTCTCCGTCGGTGTGACCTCATCCGTCGTTTCAACGCGAACGTACCGTATTCGGGTCTTCGATTCTCGAAATCTCACGAGGGATTCTTCTCGGAGAATAAGGGAAAAGTGATTGTGAATGCGATTGAAGCGGTTCTCGGAGAGAATTATACGAAGGACGATAAGGAGTTCAAACATAAGACGGAAGCTCAATTTCAGTGTTTGAGGAGACTTTTCGCTTCGAAAAGTGGATTTCAGGTAGGAGGCGGGGCTTAGACTTTTGAAAATTTGAGAAAAACTTTACTTTTTAGCGGGAATTTCGAGTTTTTATAAAATTTTTAAGAGTTGCATTTCAGAACAGAAAAGGCTCAAAATCCCATTATTTTGACTGAAAAAGCTCCATAGTGGACATCTGGTAAGACAGACATATAGATAGACGGTGTACTGTGAAAACTGTTTAAAAATATGATTTGTAGTCCGAAAGTCTCATCGTATGTATGCTTGAGGAATGTCTGTAATACAAAAAGTACAAAATAGCAAGAAAAAACGCCTAAAAATGGCTGAAATGCGGTCTCAGAGGGCCTACACGATGCCTGAAGAACCTGAATCAAGCCTAAGACGGGCCCGACGACTGCTCAACCCTGATTCCATTTAATTTATCTTTCCAGGCATTCACCGAAGTGACAGGAGTGCGTGAGAAGCTCGGAAGTCTCGTCGTTCGTGTCCTCTCGTGGAAATCCGAATCAATCGATCATTCGACTGTCGAAGCACTTTGTGCTCTGATGTATCCGATGCATGATCAATACGAGTTGCGGATCGAACAGTTGAATAAGCAAAGTCTGATGAGCAGTCCGAAATTTGTGGAGAACTTGTTGGATTTGATTGTGCTGCATGTGGTAAGCTTGAAAATACCGGAACATCTGTTAAAAATCAAAGATTTATTAAAACGTGTCAAAAGCGCACTAGACCTTGCAAAATTAACTCGAAAATAGCGAAATTTCGATCCGAAACGCCTCAAAGTCATGCCAGACCTTCGGTTTTAAGTTTTCTGATGAGTTCGAAATGCGCTGAAGGTACGCCAGAACTATATTAATCTGGAAATCGTGTGGTTTTCTTCAAAAAAAAACTGAAAACTTGTATTTTCAAATTTTCTACTCGAAACGCGCCAAAGTATTTTCTGATCGAGAATGTGCAAATAAATAGACAAATAAATGAAAATGGGCGGAGCATTTGCTCATAGGCTCCATAGGCCCATGAAAACGCGCCGTGGGCGCCCCAGACGGTCAGAATGTGAAAATTTTGAAATTGCTTGAAAATTTCAGCCAAAATAACTGAAATTTGTCAATTTTCAGGACCGCTCAACGGGTTGGCTCGTCATCGCCTCAATGCTCAACTTCCTGACATTCTCCGTGTGCTCGCCATACTCTGAAACCACTTCTGGCGAGACATTCGATCACATTCTGAAACTCGTCGCCATCCGCGGCCGAAGTTTTTTCCGCCTCTTCCAATGCCCGTCGATGACGATTGTGAAGGGAGCGGGAATGGTGATGAGAGCAATTATCGAGGAAGCCGATGTGGAGACGTCGAAATCGATGCAAATGTTGGCACTATCAGAAGGCGCCTTCTTGACTCATCTTCACACGGCACTACTGACAGTGGGCAAAGATTTGAGACGACTGACGAATAAACAGCTATCCGGACACTTGATAAGTCTATGGATTGCTGATAATCAACAGGCGAACGACTTGCTGATTCGATGTCTGCCACGTGGATTGTTGAATTATATGGAGTCAGATGAGAAGGTGCCAGTGAGTGAGAAGGATTTGCTCATTGTCAGAAATAATTTGACGGCGGCGACGAACGAGTCGAAACAGAATGCGGTTAAGGAGAAATTCGAGCAGTTGAGGTAAGAAATTATGAATTTTTTGAATTTCAGAGGTTTTGAGATGAAAATTGGAGGTTAAGGAAAAGCTTGTTCTCAAAACGCGTCAGAGGCACGTCAGATCTTCGATTTAAAGTGTTCTGAGTTCGCACTGAAGGCACGCCAGAACTATAAGAATCTGGAAATCGTGTTTTTCTTCTTTAAAAAATGTTTAAAATTTGAATTTTCAAATATTCTATTCGAAACACGCCAATGGTACGCCAGACTCTTCTAAAAACCGCATTTTTCAAACAGTTTTTGTTGAAAAATTGGATTTTCTTGTTCAAAATTCGTATTTTCTGTTCAAGAATGCGATCTAAAGGCCCCATACCCAAAAATTGCAGAATAATATACATATGACAAGTGCGCTCTATTGCTATTTCAGTGAGGTGGTCTCCAGATTAGCAACAGAGCGCACTTGTCACTTCAACGCGGAAGCTATGCTCAAGTTTTCGAATAATTTATTGAAATAACACAAATATATAACAGATTAGTCCCAAACCATGAAATAAAGAGAGTCTGGAGTCCTGACGATCGTCGCTTTCTTCCCATCATCTCTCTGGATATCGAACCCGTCCTCGAAATTGAGCACACTTCCCAAATGCTTCGTCTCGAATCGTCCTTCTCCTCTAACTTGAAAATCCAAATCGAATAGAAGATGTTCCATTCCCAAGTTATCGTCATCGAACAACTTCCATTCATCCGCCAGTTTGAGTTCCAAGTAACGGAGACTCTCTCCGTGAGCTATCCAGTTTTTGATGATTAGATTGGCTCCGGTATCCCCGATTCTGCTGGATTCTACCAAAATCTCCTCGGCCTCGAGTAACATTATCTCAGTATCTGCCAAGAGATCGCCGTTTGTCACTGTCACTGCCAAAGCGGGATCAAGGTTCTCTGGGAGTTCTTCCATTGAGACATCGATGAACATCTCATTGATGGTTTTCAACTGTTTCGTGATATCCATAATCGCCTCTTTCCTCAATACGACTCCTTCTTCAACCGACTGAATCATGAGACAGTTACAGGAAGTGAATTTGCAGTGTTTCAGCAAACTGAGAAGTCGGAGACACGATTTTCGCTTGAATTTATCGCTGACCACGATTTTAAGACAATCCAATTCGATCCACTTGAACACCTTCATCACTTTCCTATAGTATCCAAATGGAAGTTCCGACTGAATCCCGGAAGCAGTGGTGACGAGGATGAAAGGGTCTTTGTTGTGATAGTTAACGGAAACGGAGGCCGACATGGCAGGAAGAAGTTTGATGGAGCTGTTGTTGGTACGGATGAAGTTGATGCTAAAAGTTTGGGGGAAATAGAGAAAATTCCGCTAGTTTTCAACTCACAGTGACTCCGGATCCATTTGTTTAAAGATCTCTCGAAGGACTGGATAGGGGAGACGGCGGATCGGAATAGTCATTGCAGAACAAATTTTCAGTCAAATAGCGGAAAGCAAAAAACTCGAATGAGTAAATGAATGAATGAGTCGTTGCCACACTCACACGCTCCAAGCCACGCCCACAAGTGACCCATATAATTACTGTAAACACCTGTCAGACTGACAGGCTGTCAGTTACTGGAAATGAGAAGATGGCGGGAAGCCGTCATAGGTGGTCTCTGAGATAATTGGGTGTGATACGGTCTATTTTTCCCAAAAGGATGTCATTGTGACACAGATGTGACCTTGATAGGGACTGTAAACATGTCAGTTTACAAGACAGCGTGAAAATCTGAGCTAAGATGGTCCGGAAGGTTTCCTTAGGACCGTGGGAAATCTTGATAACAAGTAGGTAACAGAGAGTTAAAAAGGACATCCGGATACACTGATTCTTGCTTTCTGATGGAATAACTTAGAAAAACCATATTTTTTTAGCAAAATCAAGGATTCTTTCCGGTTTTCTTCGAAATTGATTTTGATTTTGTCTAACTAGAGAAGGTCACCGAGTAATCGTGGAGTTATGGAACTTGGCTTATATCATATCATTGGAAAGCCGAAAAAATGCTAATTCCAAATATCCATTCAGTTTTTGCCATTGAGGACTGGTATTCGACAAGATCAATGTTATAGAAAATGACGAATTATTACCTCTTTAACACACAAAAGGTTCAAAAAAAATTTCGCATGTCAGAAAGGTGATACTTTGTCATTTTTCCTAAATTGACCTAGTTTTTCTCGATTACCAGGCCTCAATGGCAAAAACTGAATGTATATTTGGAATCAGCGTTTATCAGCTTTCCAATGATGTAGATACCACGTCCCATAACTCCACGGCCAGTTGGTGATCATTCCCTATTTGGATGAAGGTTCGAAAATCAAGGTCTATTTCCAAGAAAATCGTAAAGAATCCTTGATTTTTCACAGAAAATTCGGGATTTTTCAAATCTATTCCATTAGAAAATCAGAATATGTTTATCCGGGTGTCCTTTTGAACTATCAGATACGGTAATGAAGCACCGATTAGCAAATCTGACACTTAAAAAGGACATCCGGATACACAGATTCTGATTTTATGAGGGAACCTTGAGAAATCCCAAAATTTCTGTGCAAAATCAAGTATTTTCATACTTCCAACCGGGCCTTGTCCGGGCCGTGAGCGGGCCTTAGAATAACTCGCATTAAAATGAAAGTTAGGAGTCGATCAACCTGTCAAATTATAGATCTCGGTGAGCTCTACTCAAATATATTTTCATTTTTTCAGTGAACAGCCGGACCTTCATGTTCAGTGAACAGCCGGGCCTTGAATCACTTCCCGGCCACTAAATCGATTTTACTGCGGCTCTCACTAAACTTACAGTAAAAATGAAAATATATTTGAGTAGAGCTCACAGAGATCTATAATTTGACAGGTTGATCGACTCCTAACTTTCATTTGGAAGCGAGTTATCCTAGGGCCCGCTCACGGCCCGGACAAGGCCCGATTGCAAGTATAAGTATTCTCTTCGGTTTTCTTCAAAATTGATTTTGGTTTTCGGACTTTCACAAACTTCGGCAGAGCTGTTCATGTTTAAAAATAGCGATTTTTCGAATAGCAATGGTTTTAAACTAAAAATATCTGAAAATAGTGATTTTTGACTAAAAAGAGCCCCCAAACTTTCATTCTTTCAGTCATATACATTCCCAATTTTCAGAGTAACCGCCGAGGCCGGATTCGAACGATTCGTGCAGCATTGGGATCTGGAACAAAAGCTCAACTTCCTACCGAAACGAGTCATCGACGAGAAACAACAACAACGTCAGCAACCGGTCGTCCTTCGAAAACGGCGAAACCGTGTGCGTCCAAATGTGAATTGGCGTCTATTCGCTTATCAATTCTCGAAAGATCACTCACAAGCGGATCTTATCTGGAATGAAAAGACGAGAGAAGAGTTCCGTCATTCGATGGAAAACGAGGAGAGAGCACTGTCGAGTGAGAAGGAACAAGCGCCGACGGGTCTGCCCATCGCCTGGAATCATACGGAATTTCAGATTCGTTATCCGTCGCTTTTGGAGGAGATTAAGATTGGAGATTACTATTTGAGACTGTTGCTGATTGAGGCCGATGAGAATGCGACGCCCATTCATAATCCGTGAGTTTTAACGCAGGGTATTTGGATTTCCGTTCTGGAATTGGGGAAGCTTCCTTTCGAAACGCGTCAAAGGCGCACCATATCGTTGAAAATTAACTCGAACATATCAAAATTTCAAACAGGAACACGTCAACGGCACGCCAGATTTTCAATTTAAAGTGTTCTGAGTTCGAAATGCGCTGGTGCACGCCAGCACTATTAAAATCTGGAAATCGTGTGGTTTTCTTCAAAAAAAAGTTTTTCTTATTTTTTTATTTACTTGCTTGTTTGTTCCCCCATTTTCGATTAGAAAATACGGATTTTTGAAGAAACTCCAATTTTTCCACAAAAGCTGTTCTAAAATGCGGTTTTTGGGAGAATCTCGCGTTTTGCATTTTGCGCGTTTCGAGTAGAAAATTTGAAAATTCAAGTTTTCAGCTTTTTTTCGAGAAAAATCACACGATTTCCAGATTTTTACAGTTCTGGCGTGCCTTCAGCGCATTTCGAGTTCAGAACACTTTGAATTGAAGATATATTGCGTGCCTTTGACGCGTTCCGCTTTGAAATTTCGGTATTTTCGAATTAATTTTCAATCAAATCCAATTTTCGAAGAACTGGTGCGCCTATGACGCGTTATTCTTGACTTTTGAATTTCGACCATTCTCGAGCTGAAAGTTCGCGGCTTGTAGAGTTTTTCAGGTTTTTCTGAGTATTATTATAGAAATTTCCAAACATTTCTACAATGTTTCAAATAGAATCTTAAATTCCCGAACTCTCATTTAATTTATTCATTTTCCAGCCTTGAATTCTTCAACAACGTCTATCACCGCTTCCTGCTCTCCACAAAAACCGATATGAAATGTCTGTGTCTCCGAGCGATGGCTATCACCTATTCCCGTCATCACATGACAATCGGTCCATTCCAAGACGCCAAACACTTTGTCGAAATGCTCCAAAAGTGTGCGAATCCGTTGGAACGAGACCATCTGGTTCTGTTGTTATCAAAGTTGGCATTGAATAAGGATAATGTCAGAGAACTCATCATTGCGAATATCCTTCCGTTGCTGGTCGATCTCTGTGTGTTGGCTCATTTACACGTGCAGAGAGCGAAAGTACAGAATCAGACGAACGTCATTGAGGCGTCAGCTGAACAGATGTCAGAAGGAGGATCCGAAGAGTGGTATTATCACGATAAGGAAGCGAAACAAGTCGGACCACTTTCCTTTGAGAAAATGAAGAATCTCTTCGCAGAGAAGACAATTTTCGAGAAAACGCAGATATGGGCGGCTGGAATGGACAAATGGATCAGTCTGGCGGCGGTCCCGCAATTCCGATGGACGGTTTGTCAGCAGAAGGATCAACCTAATGAGATCAACACGGGGAAAGGACCGTTCCAGGCGACGATGCTCAATTTTACGGATTTGTGTGTGCTCTGTCTGGATACGATTCTGCAAATGTGTGAATTCTTCCCGTCGAGGTGAGGATTTAGGAGAAAAACTATTCTGAGCTTGAAAAATGACTTTTTTCTCTGATTTTGGGCCACTTTTGATTCAAAAATGCCATTTTTTGGCTCAAAATTCATCAAAATAGAGTTGTGTCTGGCGCGTTGAAGTTACTTGAAATATCTCAATTTTCGACAGGCGTGTCGCGGGCGCTTTTCTTGAACGGTTTTCAGCTTTGATATCATTGTGAAAAGTCAACAATTATCAGCATTTCCAACGGAAAAATAAGTCATTTTCCAACGGAAAAATAAGTCATTTTCCGATTTCCAGACAAAAAAGGCCAAAAAAAAACACATTTTTCAGTTGGAACATAGAAGTAACTTCAAGTTTCAGTTGACTTTTCACAATGATATCAAAGCTAAAAACCGTTTAAAGGCCGACCGAATAAGCAAGAAAAGCGCCTACGGCGCGCCAGAATTTCTCAATTTTCGACATTTAAAGTAATTTCGACGCGTTCAAGACGCGCCAGACATGTTTTTCCTGAAATTGCAGGCTTTGTATGCTAGAAATCGACATTTTCCTGACTTAAACTTCAAAAATAATCGATTTCTTGCAGAGACTCGCATGACTGTGTCGTCCGCCCGATGCCATCCGTCAAGAAGCAGCTAACCGAACCGGTGCTCCTCTACCAAATCGTCCAACTTCTGCTCACCTACGAACCACAAATCGTGCAACGCGTCGCCTCTCTCTTGTTCCTCGTAATGCAAGACAATCCATTCCTTCCACGTCTCTATCTCTCCGGAGTCTTCTATTTCATTCTGATGTACAATGGATCGAACGTCCTTCCGATCGCCAGATTCCTCCACTATACCCATATGAAACAAGCCTATCGATCGGCGTTACCTCATCTGGAGAGTACGAGACAATCGATTCTGGCGACGTTGCTTCCAGAAGCCGCAACATTCTATCTGGAACAATACGGTGCTGAGAAGTATGCGGAGGTGTTTTTAGGCGAATTCGACAATCCGGAAATCATTTGGAACACTGCGATGCGACGTCATCTCATTGAGAGAATTGCCGTCCACGTCGCCGACTTCTCGCGTCGTTTGACGTCGAACGTTCGAGCGTTGTATCAGTTCTGTCCGATTCCGCTCATAGATTATCCAGAATTGACACAGGAATTGTTCTGTCATGTATACTATCTCAGGCATTTGTGCAATAAGCAAAGATTCCCTGATTGGCCGATTCGAGATCCGGTAAGAACGGACGGGGTTTACAGTTCAAAATTCGGCTGAATACGCAAGCTCCGCCCACCTTTTCGTTGATTTTTCAGGTTTTTCCAATTCCAGTAATTTTTGGCTCGTTTTAGTCGATTTTTCTAGTAATACCTTTAAAAAGGGGCGGAGCTTATAGACCAATATCAGTCGATAGAAAATTGGAATTTATCTTGATTTTTAGATATAGAAACTCGATTTCAGTTACTGTAACTAATCGACTAATTTCAGATTCCATTCCTCCGCTCGTGCTTGGCTACATGGTATAATGAATTGGAAGAGAAGCCGGCGACAATGTCAGCCGACTTGGCTCGCGAGATTCTCTCCGTGGATTTGACGAACGAGGAGCACCGTAAACCCGGATTCATCCGTCGTCAATACTACAAGTTGGCCGCCAAATATCACCCCGACAAGAATCCAGAAGGCCGTGAGATGTTCCATCGAATAAATGCTGCATACGAGTTGCTCTCATCTGAAAGTATCTCCAATTCCAATATGCCAGATTCCCATCGGATCGTTTTGTGTCTACAAGCTCAATCTATTATATATAGTAGATATAGTCAAGAGCTCTCCGAGTACAAGTACGCTGGATACTCTCAACTCATCAAGACGATCAATTTGGAGGCGAAGGACGATGCGTTATTTATTAAAGGGGGCGGAGACTTGCTATCCGCTGCGATAGAATTGGCGAATTATACATTGATTAGTAGTGCATTGAACGCAGAGCAATTGAGACGAGATGGAGGGTTGGAGGCCCTCGTGACAGCGTTCGATCGATGTGTTCCAATGGTTACGATGAATTCGACACCTGATGATATGCCTGTCCAAGTTTGTATCCATGTGTGTGATTGTTTCGCGACAGCGTCCACTTTCGAGGCTTGTCGTCTGAAACTTGCAGAGATGGTAACGATTTTCGGTGCACTCACACGTCTTCTACAGTTCTCTCACTTGCCCCGCCTCTCCACGGCGGCGGCTCAATGTATCTGCGCGATGGCAGTCGATGAGCTCTTGCAATTCCAACTATTCCAAACTGGAGTTCTGTGGCAACTGGTGCCCCATTTGTTCCATTACGACTATACACTCGATGAGGGAGGTGTCCAGCACTCGGAGGACTCGAATAAGCAGTCACTGGCGAATTCGTTGGCGAGGAGCTCGACGGAAGCTCTAGCGGCCCTTGCGGGGTATCGAGAGAAGACACCGGATAATGATGGAGTGCAGAAGAGTCTGAGAGCTCTATTGACACCGTATATCTGTAGATGTATGAGGGTGGAGACGAACGATATGGTGTTGAAGACGTTGAATAGTAATCTGGAGAATCCGTATATGATTTGGGATAACGGGACACGAGCCGAGGTGTTGGAGTATGTGGAGAAACATAGGACGTCGCAAGAGCCAATGGTAAGGAGTCCTTACTAAGGATAAAAGGAAATTTAGAATGAAGGCTGGAATATTCAGGCCGAAATCTGTTCTTGACACTGACTTGGCTCGGAAGCTCTGAATTTCAGATCGATTCTGGCTGAAAATCAATTTTAAGTCTGAAAAGGGTGTCAAATGACCGAAAGTTGAGCGGTTTTTGAGCATATCAAACTAGTTTAACTCGATTTCAGCATATTTTTTGTCTAATTTCAGCCAAAACGAACAAATTTCGTCAAAAAGTGTTCTAGACTTAATTTTATCTAAAAAAAAATAGCAAAAAATCAGTCATCTGGCGCACCTTTGATACGTTTTCAGATTTTACTCAAAACGCGTCAAAGGCACGCCAGTCAAATGAGATTTTGCCGGTTTTTGCTTATTTGACTGTCTGGAGTGGTTTTGACGCGTTTTTCAAATTATAACACGTCTTTCGAGAGTCAGGACACACAGACAGACAGGCATGCGACACAGAGATTCGAAAAAAAACTAGCATTTTGACATATTTTTCATTAAAGAGACATTCGAACATCCGGACACACAGATTCAGACAGCAATCATAGTTGATTTTTAGTCTGGAAATTCAGAAATTTCTAGGTTTTTCAACGAATTTCCAGACTTTTGAATCACGAAATTCCAATTTCCAGAGCGCCTTGATGGGAGCCGAGTTCGAGTTGTCAGTGCACAAGAACGAGTTGATTGTTGGAGATATATTCATCAGAATATACAACGAGCAGCCGACGTTCGCACTTCATGTGAGTTAGAAATCTCGAATTAAAAATCTCAATTTTTTCTCGTTCAGGAGCCGAAAAAAGTGGCGGTCGACTTGTTGGATTACATTCGAAAGCATTCGGATGAGCTGAATGGAGTTTTGAAGCCAACGAAGCCGCTTTCTGATGACAATTTGATTGAAATCGATTGGGGAAACGCGCCGACGCAAGCGAACGGAAACTCGTTGAGTACGGATACCAAAGTGTTGATGGTGATGACGTCGTTGGCGAATTTGGTGTCTGCGAATCCAGGTGAGAAATTGTGAATTTTTTGAAGAAAAATCTGAAAATGTTATTGTGAAAACGGTGAAAATCTAATCTATAATTCATACAGGTGCTCTATTTGCCAACAAGAAAGGTGAGAATATAAATGTTGTACATTTGGTTGTAGACTCGGGTTATGTTATGTATTGTTATAGTTTTTGGCTGAATGTTTTGGCTCAAAAAATGAGAAAATTCTGACATTTTTCTATTTGAAATGTCAATTTTTGAGAATTTACCATCGCTTGTTCCCTAATTTTTCCTCAACTGCTTGAAACAAACGCTCTCTTGAGTTTTATGATTTACGGCAATTCAACCCCCATCTCTAAGCGATTTTCGTCTCAGAATTTTGATCTTGAAATTCAGTGAATCTCAGTTAGCTGGAGAGATTCATTTTTTGCTCATTTTCAAACTGATTTTCAAAATTTTATAGTTTCATCTAGAATTTGGATGGAAACACAGGGGTTTTCACCGATTTCTGGGTTTTCCTCTATCCCATGTTCGTTTTATGCTTTACCCCATTTCTATCCTTCTTCTTTCTATCCAATCACCTTCTCCTTATTTCTAAACTAGAATTTCCTCGTGTCCCAGGTGTCGAAATCCGGTTTTCTGAAAACTGAGATTAGATTTTTCTGAAAATTGCTGATAAGAACCCCAGAAACTCAAATTTAGTTGGAAATTCGAACATTTCTAACCTAAAACAGAAAAACATCGGGCTTAATGAACGATTCAGAGAATTTTAAATAGCTTACTTCACTTTCCCTCTACCTTTTCCCATTTCAACCCGTTTTTAGCTTTTCCTAAACCAAATATCGCCTCCTCCTCATCTCTAAACTAGAATTTCCCAATTTATTCCAGGCGTCGAAATCCTACTGATCGGCAACTTCCCTCTACTCATCACATATCTCCGGTGCCGTAAATACCCTCAACTCCAAATATCGGCTCTCCAAGTGATTCTTCTCGCCGTCGCAAATAAGGAATGTGTGACTGATCTATCGACATGTAACATCACGACAACTCTCTTCACTCTCCTCCGAGATCAACCGAAAATCATTGCTCGCGTGTTGGATGTGCTCATCGCGTTGTCATCAAACGGACAAATTGTCAAAGAGATGCTGGAACACGGCGGTCTCATGTATATACTCTCAATTCTATGTCTGACGAATTCCGATCAGGGACAACGACTACAGGCGGCTGAATTGTTGGCCAAGTTGCAGGCGGATAAGTTGACTGGACCCAGATGGACACGATTCATTATCAAGTTCTTGCCGGAGATATTTGCGGACGCGTTGAGAGATTCGCCGAATACTGCGTGAGTTGGGGAGATAATGAGCTGAAACATCTGAAAATTCTTGTCGATTTTTGAGCATTTTTAGCAGAAAATCTTTTAAAAAGTAGTTTTTTCAATGAATTTTTAATTAAAATGGTTGAAAACTGGAAAAGTTGAAAGTTGTCGCTTATTTTAAGCTCACAACCAAATGAAGACAGTTTCAGAGTCCCAGATTACCTAACTTTTTCGCTGAAAAATCTGAAATTCTAGTCCAATTTTTGACCATTTTTAGCTGAAAATCTCAAAATAGCTGGAAATCTTGAGGAAATGAGAAAAAATCTGCTACTTTGGGCGTATTTTTCAATAATTTCTGAATTGACTTCATGGAAAATCTGAAATTTTTTCCATTTTCAATCATTTCAACCGTATAGATTCCCCTGTTCCCTCTGAAAATGAGACCCTTTTCAGCCTCCAAATGTTCGACTCATCCAACGAGAACCCCGAACTGATTTGGAACGAGACGACACGTCAAAAAGTGAAAGGAATCATTGATAACGAAGTGGCGAAGCTCTACGAACAACATCTCAAAGATCCGACGGCGAAATGGAATACGACTTCACTGGCAGATAAATCGTGTGCTTACGGAGACAGTATTAGTGGAGAACTCGTCGTTGGAGGAGTATTCGTTCGGTTGTTTGTCGAGAATCCCGGATGGTCGGTTAGGCATCCGAAACAGTTTGCCACCGAGTTGATCGAGAAGTGAGTTCGGCGGGAAATCGTTTTTTGGTTAAAAATTAAAATTTTTGGAAATAAAAATGCACAAAAATTGTCTATAAACGACCGGAATTAAGTTTCTTTTTAAAACACGATTTCAAAGAGAAGTGGGCGGAGTCTACCCGCATTTTCCGAATTTCTAACTGTAGAAAGTGGGCGGAGCCTAATTTAAGTCCGGCCTCCCAAAAAGTGATTTTTATCGAGTTTCAGTCATTTTTCAGTTGACTTTAGGTGATTTTTTTCGAATTTTCAAATTCAAAAAGTAGGCGGAGCTTAGTCAGGCCACGCCCTTTTCTTGGTACATATTGCCTCTAGGCCACGCCCCTTTCAACGGGAGAACAATACTGAAAAAAAGTGGGCGGATCGTAATCAAAAAATGACTTTTGTTGATTTAAAGCCATTTTTCGGCTATTTCGACTGATTTTTAGTGATTTTTCTCTTAAATCTCATTGAATAAATTTTCAGAGTGCTGGAACTAATGTCTCGCCCGACGCCGGAAATCGATATGGTCACAAAAGCGTTCGTCGAATTAGTCCGTCACCATCCGAATACGGCGGATCAACTTCCCTCACAGGGATATCTTCCTCAATTCTGCACTGCAATGTGTCTCCAAAACACGTCGGCGTCTCGTTCGGCGATTCTCATTCTTCAAGAACTCAGTGAGAATCAATTCTGTTGTGACGCGTTGTCTCAACTTCCGTGTATCGATGGAATCATGAAATCGATGAAGAATCAGCCGTCGTTGATGAGAGAATCCGCGCATGCGTTGAAGTGTCTCATGAAACGAAACACGGGAGAATTGGCTCAACAAATGTTGAATTGTGGAATGGTTCCGTATTTATTACAAGTTTTGGACAGTTCAATGGATGGAGTGTCGAATGGAGCGGCCGCCCGTGCTGAAATTGTCGACGCGTTGAAAAGTGCGATTCTCGATCTGAAAGTCGGACAGAAGATTGCCGAGATTCTGGATAAAAGTCCGATTTGGGCGCAGTTTAAGGATCAGAGACACGATTTGTTCTTGCCGGCTGCAAGAACGTTGGCTGTTACTGGTAAGGGGGGATCTCGAAATTCGGTTATTTTCAGCCAAAAATCAACTCGAAATACCGGAATTTAAGGCAGGCTGTGACTGATAGGGGAGTCGAAAGAATAGCCGGATTTTCAGAATTATAATTCGGAACTATAGAGTTAGACCACGTCTCCTTCGCGATTTTTTCCTGCATTTTTTGACCGAAAAATCTGAAAAATGGATGATTTTTCATATTTTTACTATAGAAAACTGATTTTTCTCCATTTTCTTTAATCTTTCAACGTTTTTAACGAATTTCGAACTCATTTTTGACATTTTCCTCACTGAAAACAAAGATGTGCTGCAATACTGCAAAAGTGGGCGGAGCCAAATATAAGTCTCGTATCCAAAAATAAGATTTTTGCCAATTTGCTCTGGGCGTTTCCTGATTAAACCCCGCCCACGGAAAAATTCTGTAAGGGAGGTCTTACTAAGCTCCGCCCACTTTCTAAAGTTGAAAATTCGAAAAATGAGGGTAGACTCCGCCCACATCACATGAAAATCTTCCAGGTGGACCGACGGGAAACAGTGGATATCTAACGCAAGGAATGTTCAATCCGCCACCAATATCTAATCAACCACCGCCGATGCTCCATGATGCGGCCGGCGATTTTCAGCCTCCTCTCTAATTATGATTAATTATTTAATTATGTCGAATTTTGTACATTTTTGTACCTTCTTCTCTCAAATTTATTCATTTTCGTTCATTGTTATGTGTTCGTGCTGAAAATGTGCGAAATATTGAGATTTTCAAGCTGAAACTACAAAATTGCAGTTTTTCGCATTAGAGCGCACTTTCTGCTTGTGAAAATTCAAATTTTCGCGAATTTTCAGCACCTAAGTTAAATAATTCAAAAACTTCACCACAAATGCCTTATTTCTTTTCTTCTTTTCCCGAACTCCCCCAAATTTGTGATAATTTCTCAATTCTAATCAAAATAAGCCCCGCCCCCTTTTTCCAGTGCTACAACTACTTTTTTCGCTGATTTCCCGTGATTTTCCCATTAAAAACATATTTTCTTTTTTTAAATCAAAATGCTTTGTTTTAAAAAAAAATCCCCCTTTATTGGTGCTTCTATTCCCATTTGTGTTAAATTTTGCTAATTTTTCGGACGTTTTTTTTTTCAAAATTTTGTAATTTTTTGTAAATTAACAATTACGGTGAATTTTTCGATTTTCAAAAAATATACATATTTGAGATGATAATGAGTTGTATTTATATATTTATTTATATATAAATTATTGCTTTCTCTTTTTCTGATTGTTCTAATTTTTTTGGTTTTTAATCCAATTAATGTAATTATTTTTATTACTGTTTTCCGAACGAAGCAAGTGCGCTCCAACGAACTCTTCGATTTTTTGCGGTTTCTAATGCGTTTTTCGTTCAAAAATCACTGAAAATTCTCGTTAGAGCGCGTTTCGTGTGATTTTTAACTTGAAAATTTTCAAATTTCGGCAAATGCGCTCTATTGATAAAGCCATTGTATAGTAGCGATTTCACACTTTTCTCCGCGAAAAATGTCAAAAATTGATTTATTTTGGAATAGAAAAAATGCTAGCAACATCTATTTTTGGCTTCAAAAACCGATAAAAATGACAGAGAACTTCTCGTGGACAATGCGAGATTGTCCACTTCAATGTTTCTGTTTAAAATTGACGAAAACCCTTTTTTCAGCGATTTTAATCTCCTTTTCACGTGAATTACACGAAAAATCACTAAATTCTCAATAGAGCGCGCTTTCTCACACTTACTTCCTGAATTTTCCAACAAAAAAAAATTCTTTCAAAAACCAATTTTCCAACTTCCAGATGGTGAAAAAAGTGATCAAAAAGAAATCGGTCGCCGTCAAGCCGGCTCCGCCTCCAGAAGACGTCGATCTTCCGATGGCCAACCAGAATGACGTGGATGACGTGGCAGAAGACTATCAAGTCGTCGATATGTCGAACATCGAGGCGCCAGTCATCGAATTTGTGATGCCCAATTTGGGAGAGATGAAAATTGAGAAATCGGAGGATTCTGGAGCAGAAAAGGAGGAAAAATCGGATTCCGACGTTGAAAAACCGAAAAAATTTGTGAAAAAACCAATAAAATCGCTTAAAAAGGGTCCAAGCGTGTCCGAGAGCAAAAATTCGGATACCGGTGACAAAAAACCGAAAAAATTAGTCAAAAAGAGCCCAAAAGGAGCAAAAAAGGCGGCTTCAGAAGTCTCGAATGACGATTCTAAGGATTCTGACGACGAAAAAGCTCTAGAAGTGTCTGACGACGACCCGAAGGATTCAGACGTCGAGAAGATTCAATTAACCGCCGAAAAGCTCAATAATGAGCTCGTCAAGCTCCGCCCCTTCATCGTCAAATCGAAAAATCAATTAATGTCGAAATTAGTGAGACAAAAGAAGGAATTGGAGGAGAAATTGAAGAAGAATAAGGGCGGAGTCAAGGAGGAGGTCGAGAGAAAGATTCAACGACTTCTTGACGAGATTTTGGGATTGAAGGTACTGGAATGGAGTGAAAAAATGAGGAAAATTGAGGAAAAATGGAGAAAATCTCCTAAAATCAGTTGAAATTGCCGAAAAATGACTGAAAATCGACACTTTTTGGGAAGCGGGGCTTAAATTAGGCTCCGCCCACTTTTCTAAAATGTATTTTCCTCCCGTTGAAAGGGACGTGGCTTGACTATGCTCCGCCTACTTTTTGAATTTGAAGATCGAGAAAAAACATGAAGAAAATCCTCATAACATCAGCTGAAATAACCGAAAAATGACTGAAAATTGAATAAAACCACTTTTTGGGAGGCGGGGCTTAACTTAGGCTCCACCCACTTTTGCAGTATTGCCGCGCACTTTCATCCTTCTGAAAAGGGCGTTTTCTGGATAAGCCCCGCCCACTTTCTAAAGTTAAAAATTCGAAAAATGAGGGTAGACTCCACCCACTTCTCTTTGAAATGTGTTAAGAGACGGAGTCTAATTCCAGGGGTTTGGACATTTTTTGGCCTAAAAACGCCCATTTTTTTGCCAAAAATTTGAATTGCAGACAATCGACAAGGACACCATTGCCAAATTCGCCGCCCTCAACACAAAAACTCTGAATCAATTGAAAATCAATGGGAAGACAGTGGTCGCAGAGAGATTGATGTATAAATTGGCATGTCAAGAGGTTGTAACACAGAAAATGGACAGTGTAAGGTGAGAAAATGCTCAGCCAAAAATCATCGAAATTCGGTTGTTTTCAGCCAAAAATTGTCAAAATTTGGTTGTTTTCATTCGAAATTGCATTTTCAGTCTCATTTTCCACCCTGAAATCTGTAAATTTTCAGAGAAAAATACATTGAATGGAACAAAACGGCGGCGTTCTTCATGCAACGTCTGGGACAACAATACTCGAATAAACCGGAGAAAAAAGAGAAGAAAGTGGTGGTAGAGACGACGAAGGAGGATTCAGATGACGTCGTTGAGGATTCTGAAGGTGACGACGACGACGTGGATGAAGAAGGCGATGACGATGAGGAGATTCCAGACGACTACGATCAATCTGACGTCGAAATTGGGGATTCAGATGAGGACGTGGTTGGAGACGAGGCGGCGAAGAAGAGGAGAAGTTTGGTAAGTTTGTAGTTTGTAGTTTGTAGTTTGGGACGTTTCGACACTAAAAATGTGGCGTTTTTGTGCCAAAAGTTGTCAAAAATCCTGGAATTAAGCTCCGCCTCTTCTTGAAACACGCTTTCAATAAGAAGTGGGCGGAGTCTATCCTCATTTTTCGAATTTCCAACTGTAACGTGGGCGAATCTTAGCAAGACCACGCCCCTGAAATTTTTGACAAAAAAACGAGTTTTTAGGCCAAAAATTGTCCAAAATCCAAAAAAGACTGAAAATAGGCTCAGCCCCTCTTTCTAAAACACTCTTCCAAAGAGAAGTGGGCGGAGTCTACCCTCATTTTTTCGGAATTTTCAATTTCAGAAAGTCTGCGAAGCTTATTAGACCCTCCTTACAGAATTTTCCCGAAATGCGGGCGGGTCTTAACCAGGACACGCCCCTTTCAGCAGGATGAAAGCGGGCGGAGCCTAATTTATGCCCCGCCTTCCCAATAGTGATTTTTGTCGATTTTCAGTCATTTTTCGGCTATTTTAGTTAATTTTGGGTGCTTTTTTCGCAAAAATGAGAGTTTTCATGCCAAACATTGGTCAAAATCCGAAAAATTAAATTTTAGTAATAAGGAAACTGAAAATAGGCTCCGCCCTTTTTTTGAAGGGCCGGGCCCAGAATTTCCCAATTATGTTTTTTTAATATAAAAATCATTTTATCTTCCAGCTCCTCGGACTGATCGGTGTGAAAGAAGACGCGTCTCGTCCGGCTCTCAAACCGAAGAAACGGAAGTTAGTGGAGGAAGATGACGATGACGTGGTGGCAACATCATCTGAAACTCTTCAGAAGAGACAAAAGACGAAGGAAGCGGTGAAGCAAGAAATGAAACAGATTCTGGAGAAGGAGTTGAAGACGAAAGAGATCGAAAAACCGAAGCAGAAAAAGGGAAAGAAAACTCTAAAATCTGCCAGGAAGGTTGCTAAGAAGGTGGAGCCGGAGCCTGAGCCGAAGCAAGAATCCGACGAGCCAGAAGACGTCGAGGAGGATTCTAATCAGATTGAAACTCTTGTTATGAAAGTAGACTTATCAAAAGGTGGAAAGATTGCGAAGACCCCGAAAACTGCTCCAGCCAAAGCCAAGGATTCAGAAGAAAAGAAGTCAAATTATTTAGAGGATTCAGAAGACGATGACGATGATGAGAGTGCAGCATTCTTCCTTCCGAAGTCCTCGTTGACTGCACCGACTGGAAAGAGATCGGCGAAGGTGAAGGCGATGGAGAAGATGGAAGATGGAAGCAAGCCAAAGAGTGAGAAGAAGAAGAAGAATGAGAAGAAGAGTGAGTTTGAATGAGGACATCTGGACATTTGGATGTATAAAAGACAATACAGGCTCCGGGACATTTCGCAGCCGGGTTGTTTCGTTTTTCACCGGTTTTGCGTCTTTTTTTGTGAGAAAACGCGAAAATTGACGACACCCGGTTCAAAAAGAGCCTGACTTGGCCTAGAAACCCAATTTTCGTTGTGTAGTTCATTTGAACAAGGAAAACTCAACATTTTGAATTTTTCGAGTTTTTTTCTGTGCCAAAACGCACTACGTTGAGCTATTTAGAGCAAAGCAATAAGTCCCAAGAAAAAACCGACAATTCGTAAATCACTTTTTTTTCTCCTATAAGCACGGCACGCTTCTTGCAACTGCGCTCTACCGAAGTCCAAGAAAATTGTGTGCGAAATTGAGAAACTCGCAGAAAAAAAGAAATTTCTAAAGGGCATTTCAGTGGGGCGCTGTTGTAAGAACTGTGTTGAGGTAATATCTCTATAATTTTCTATTCTATTCTCAGAACCCACTCCATCCACCACCATCACTTCAACCGATAAAAAGAAGGGATCGAGTAAGACATCGACAGCATTAACCGGTGAAATGCATCCATCATGGATCGCCAGTCAACTCAAGAAGAAGGAAGCGGCGGCGGCGAAACCATGTGGAAAGAAGATTGTTTTTAGTGATGAGGATGATTAGATCTTGTTGAATTTTGTTTTTGTTGTTAACCTATTTTTTTTGTTATTTTTCTTTAATTTTTAATTTTTATGAATCTGTTGAATATTTTTTTAAGATCTAGATTTTTAAACCCAATTTTTTCTTAATTGAATCAATTTTATATCTTGTCCTAGTGCACTACAGTCGCGCTCTAACGACCTTCCTTAGAGCGCGTTTGCTATTGTAAAATTCGCCATTTTCATAATTCTAAATTTCTAAATCTTTTAACCGTCGAAAATTCAGATGACTCCTTTTTCAAATGGGACCGCCCGTAGATAGCTCTGCGAAACTACGGTAGAAATAATTGCGCTGCTAGACCATGCGCATTTAAACTCGATTTCGCAGCCTTCCGGATACTGTAGTTTCATTTTCCAAACTGCAAGATAAGGCTCTCATAAACTAATTACCGTAATCATCCCCCGTATTCTCTCAGAATATGTCACGAACCGCTCTACGACACGACTCATTCATATTTTTATTATGTTTTCTTTTAATCCCCCACTTCACCACATTTGAGCCGTCCCCCCGGACTAATGAGACACACCTGCCAAGCCTAGTCGCCACCTGCCCTGGGGGAAACAAAAAGTGTGGAAGTGGAGTTGGGAAAGGGTTACTGTATCTTGAACATGATTTTAAACCATTGATTGACAGAGCAGTCAGATCCGGCTAAGGAAATGAGCAGCGCTGATCGAAACCTCTTAGATCAACTACCGTTAAGAAAAAGCGACGAGTTGTGATTCGAGGTGTTCGCACTCAACACAAATTGAGTCGAATTGACGCAGCAATCCCGCTGAATCCTTAAAAATGTAATATAGGAATCTCCCAGATACAAGAGCTAACTCCAAATCAGACCTATCTGGCGCAAAAAGGTTCGAAATGTGACATTAATAAGAAGTTGAATGTATTCTTTCCTCAGGCTCACTTCTACATTCTCGTATTCATCACGCACTGGTTCTTCGTTTCCTTTCTTTTTGACTGGCCTGGCGTTTTTTTATAATTTCATTCAGTTCATTAACCATTTTTTTCGTTCCTTTGAGAGTGTAAAGCAAACATTGATGAAACTGAAACATATGTCGAATGATAAACTGTATACTTGATAAGGATGGAGGCCAGAGTGTTCTGACTTTTGGGTTTCTGGGGAAATTAGAGAAATCAGTCAAAAAAGTATTTTCGGTTCGCGAACACTGATGGTGTTAAAGGCGCATGGAATTTGTTCGGTGGGTCTCGTAGTGGAAAACATGCAGAACCGTAGTACCGAGACCCATCCGAACAAATTCCATGCGCCTTTAAAGTGTTCGCGAACTGATAGTAGTACTGTAAATACCTGCTTAAATTTAAGTCTGAAATATATTTCTTCGAATGACTCTGATTCTCCAGACAAATTCCGTGGAAATCCTTTTTTTTTTTTAATTTTTGAGCATTTCTGGAGCAAATGAATGAAAAAACTCAAAAATCTGCCAATTTTCGATTTCTTCGATTGTAAGCGGTTTTTCCTCTTTCCATATAATTTCTACACACGTTTTCTCCGGTTTTTGAGTCTGAAATCGCTCATATTTCTATTTTTTTCGATTTCTCTCCCCCAACAACACTGTTTACGTTTGTAGTGACTATGACGTTGAGTATTGGAAACGTTTTGATGTTTACATGTTCCCATCACATTTTTGTTGGGAAATCATTGGAAATTCGTATTTTTCAGAGGAAATTTGTAAAAAAAAACTAGAAAAATTGAATTCTTGCGATTTTAACGCATTTCGGGCGGCGATGACGTGGAATCCATGGAAATTCAATTTCGAAACTCGCGTTTTTTCTGTAATTCCAGTTTTTTTCTCTCTGTACGCTTCTTTTATAGAATTTTGCCCAATTTTATTATCAGACGCCTTAAGGTACCAATAATTTCCAATAAAATCTATTTATCATTCTTAATGTCTGCGTCTCCACATCATTTTCGCTCTCTCTCTCTCTTCTCAACTTCGGTTCATCTTCCGTTCGTTTCACGGTGATTTCTTACAGGTTCTCTAGTATTTATAGTCTTCAAGTGATGCTCGTTGAGTTCGAACTCGAAATCTCAATAAAGAACTACCATAAGATCCAGGAAAATCGGCTGAAATCGGGGAAAAATGACTGAGAACATGAGCGCTGCGTTTTTGTGTAGTTAGGAACCACTTTACGCTCAAAATGGGAAATTGCATCTTCAGTTCGGCGAAAAATCGTTTGAAAACAGACAAAATCTCGAAAAGCCGAAAAAATCGAGTTCCCCGGCGCCATTTTTTGAAATACCGTAAAAACTGTAATAGAAGCGCATGCGCCTCTATTTTTCAACCCTCGTTCGCAGAGGCGCCTCTATTACAGGGGTGCTTCTAATAGAGGGTGCGCCTCTATTTTTCAACCTGTTCGTTCGATTTTTTTTTTCAACTTTTAAGTGAACAATCTTCAACCAAACTAGCATTTTCTTGGACAAAATTACACGGAAATCTTCAAATTTGCAGTACTCTGCACGAAAAAATTGAGTTTTAGTTGTGTGTTTTCACGAACTTTGAAAAAGACTGACTGAAAACCAGAAATATTATTCGAAACGTATTAAGGGGGCGCTTCTATTAGAGGGTGCGCCACTATTATTCAAACCGCCTTTTAGGATGCGCCTCTATTAGAGGGGTGCCTCAAATAAAGGGGTGCTTCTATTACAGTTTTTACGGTAAGTTTTTTTCCCGTTTTTTCCTCATTTTTCCTACAAAATCATTAAATTTCAATCTAAATATGTCACTAATATCTAGAAATTCCATAGATTCCATGAGAAAACTACCATAAGCCCCATTCTGTAAAAATGTATCGAATTCTCTGCGTCTCCACACCATTTTCGCGCTCTCTTTCTCTTCTCAACTTTGGTTCATCTTTCGTTCGTTTTTCGGTGATTTCTTACAGGTTCTCAGGTATTTATAGTTTTCAGGTGGTGCGACTTCTAATTTAATGACTCAATGACTCAAAAAGCTACTATAAGTTCTAGAAAATTCGGCTGAAATCGGTGAAAATTGGCTGAGAAAAGCGTTCGCTGAGTTCTGTTGAGTTGGAAACCTGCTGGGCTCAAAACGATGAATTTCATCTTTATTACTGCTAAAAATCGTTTGAAATCGGAAAAAATTTCTAAAAGCCGCTAAAAACTAGTTCCCGGCGCCAATTTTTGAAATAAGTTTTTCCCAACTTTTTTCTTAACTTTTCCCACAAAATCATCCAATTCCAGTCTAACTTCAATGAGAACACCTGGAAATATCCATAACTCCCCATGAAAACTACCATAAGCCCTCATCTGGGCTAATTCTCATATGCTATGGGATCATTTGCTATAACTCAAAATGCTATTTTTGCTCAGTTGCTATATTGTCTCTTTTGCTATATGAAGTGTCTCTTTTGCTATTTTGGCTCATCTGCTATGGAAATGGGGTTCCTTGCGTGACTCAAATGCTATCATCTTGCTCATATGCTATGGGCGAACTCATATGCTATAAAATGCTCTTTTGCTATGAAAATTAAAACCCGAATGGGTACTATTTTCCAAAGTCCAGAAAGAAGAGAAATCGGAAGCGAGGGACCTCAGTATGATAATATGGTATCGGAATGAAGGCTCCAGTGTGATTTCATAGCTATTAGGTAGATATACCAACAAGATAAGTTTTCATTCAGTTAGTGACGAAACAAGAGGGAAATCTGGAAATTTCAACAGGTCAAGCAGAGATAGAAAAAAGTCGGAAAATTCAGTAGTGAAATTCAGTTCAATATACGATGAATTAGATAAAATATCGTTTCCTAACGTTTTTATTCACTTTTTCTCAGTAGGTCTGGAGTGCTCAGTATTTAGTAAGAAGGTACAATTTTTGACATGTCTCGAAATTTTTTCGACTTGCGTAAATGGACTATAGAAGACTTTTTAAACCTTTTTCTCTTGTTATATTGCGCTTTGAGTAACTTCATGACACTTTCTTTTCAATTCCGAATAGGCAATTTTTTTTCAAATGTTTGCTAATTTCTCTCATGTTTTGGCTGCCTGTGTATAAACGTTGAATACTCAGTCAACGCTCACATTGCTGTTCTGTTGTCAGGGCAACAGCCACAATTGACTAAAATTCGGACTATTTTTAAAGAATTTCTCGCCAATTGTTTCTGTCTTTCATTCGTAAGTGATTTTTTCTAGCCGGTTTTTGCATTTATATAGTTTAGACATTGTCAGCAAAATTTGCATCATGCGTGCTCAGTTACTAAATTTTGCTCATTTGCTATGCCCGTTGGCCTAAAATTGAACGTAACGCATATTTTGATGGATATTTTAGGACTTTTTCAAGTTTTTTGTTAATCAAACGGGCCTCTAGTGAAAAGAAAATACTTTTTTTGAAAAAATGTATTAAAATACACTTTTACTTGATTTTTCGGGTTTTCAGGCGACCGAAAAAAAATTATTTTCTTTTCACTAGAGGCCCGTTTGATTAACAAAAAACTTGAAAAAGTCCTAAAATATCCATCAAAATATGCGTTACGTTCAATTTTAGGCCAACGCACGGTACCCCGCGACGAGAATTTTTCAGAAAAAAATTTGAATGTTCGCCAAGGTGCACGTTTGCATACCCCTCAATTTTCAGTTGATTTTTCAGCGTTATTTTTAGAAGGGCTCTAATTCTTCAGAATCGAATATTTTTAAGTAAGTTGACCCAATAAGTTATGAAGACAACCTTAAATTATCGATTTTTCATAATTTTTCGGTTTTTATTGTTTTTCCAATGAAGAGATAGGTTTTCCCCGAGGCATGGTGGAATCACTTGTGATTTCTCTTGTTTCACTCAGTTTAAATTATAAATATTTGTGTTTTAAGATGAAATATATTCGAAAAACACATATACGAAGAAGAAACTCTAATAATATGAAGATTTTTTAGACGAAATCCACTTTTTAACAGAAAAAAAGAAGTAAAAGTGAATTTGTGATTTCTTTCACGTATCTCTACTGTCGACGGTCAAGATGTCACCGAATTCGTCAATTATTCAGTAATTTGTACGTTTATGAATTAACTGTCGAAGTTATCTGATGTCTGGGAGTCTGCAACGATGTGCTGTTTATTGAAACATGTCAAGAATTTCACTCTTTCGTTGTTTTTTCTTATTTTTCTCTTTCTTCTACGCTTGATTCTAACAAACGTAGGGTAAATCCGTTTTGTATTTACAGAAATTTTATTAACTTGATGAACGTACCATCCGACTAGATACAATTGACTACTGAAGTTTGTTGTCGCCATTCTTTCTGAATTTTCAATTATTTCTGTAAATACAAAACGGATTTACCCTACGTTTGTTAGAATCAAGCGTAGAAGAAAGAGAAAAATAAGAAAAAACAACGAAAGAGTGAAATTCTTGACATGTTTCAATAAACAGCACATCGTTGCAGACTCCCAGACATCAGATAACTTCGACAGTTAATTCATAAACGTACAAATTACTGAATAATTGACGAATTCGGTGACATCTTGACCGTCGACAGTAGAGATACGTGAAAGAAATCACAAATTCACTTTTACTTCTTTTTTTCTGTTAAAAAGTGGATTTCGTCTAAAAAATCTTCATATTATTAGAGTTTCTTCTTCGTATATGTGTTTTTCGAATATATTTCATCTTAAAACACAAATATTTATAATTTAAACTGAGTGAAACAAGAGAAATCACAAGTGATTCCACCATGCCTCGGGGAAAACCTATCTCTTCATTGGAAAAACAATAAAAACCGAAAAAATTATGAAAAATCGATAATTTAAGGTTGTCTTCATAACTTATTGGGTCAACTTACTTAAAAATATTCGATTCTGAAGAATTAGAGCCCTTCTAAAAATAACGCTGAAAAATCAACTGAAAATTGAGGGGTATGCAAACGCGCACCTTGGCGAACATTCAAATTTTTTTCTGAAAAATTCTCGTCGCGGGGTACCGTGCAACGGGCATAGCAAATGAGCAAAATTTAGTAACTGAGCACGCATGATGCAAATTTTGCTGACAATGTCTAAACTATATAAATGCAAAAACCGGCTAGAAAAAATCACTTACGAATGAAAGACAGAAACAATTGGCGAGAAATTCTTTAAAAATAGTCCGAATTTTAGTCAATTGTGGCTGTTGCCCTGACAACAGAACAGCAATGTGAGCGTTGACTGAGTATTCAACGTTTATACACAGGCAGCCAAAACATGAGAGAAATTAGCAAACATTTGAAAAAAAATTGCCTATTCGGAATTGAAAAGAAAGTGTCATGAAGTTACTCAAAGCGCAATATAACAAGAGAAAAAGGTTTAAAAAAGTCTTCTATAGTCCATTTACGCAAGTCGAAAAAATTTCGAGACATGTCAAAAATTGTACCTTCTTACTAAATACTGAGCACTCCAGACCTACTGAGAAAAAGTGAATAAAAACGTTAGGAAACGATATTTTATCTAATTCATCGTATATTGAACTGAATTTCACTACTGAATTTTCCGACTTTTTTCTATCTCTGCTTGACCTGTTGAAATTTCCAGATTTCCCTCTTGTTTCGTCACTAACTGAATGAAAACTTATCTTGTTGGTATATCTACCTAATAGCTATGAAATCACACTGGAGCCTTCATTCCGATACCATATTATCATACTGAGGTCCCTCGCTTCCGATTTCTCTTCTTTCTGGACTTTGGAAAATAGTACCCATTCGGGTTTTAATTTTCATAGCAAAAGAGCATTTTATAGCATATGAGTTCGCCCATAGCATATGAGCAAGATGATAGCATTTGAGTCACGCAAGGAACCCCATTTCCATAGCAGATGAGCCAAAATAGCAAAAGAGACACTTCATATAGCAAAAGAGACAATATAGCAACTGAGCAAAAAAAGCATTTTGAGTTATAGCAAATGATCCCATAGCATATGAGAATTAGCCCCTCATCTGTAAAAATGTATCGAATTCTCTGCGTCTCCACACCATTTTCACTCTCTCTCTCTCTTCTCAACTTCAGTTCATATTTCGTTTATTAGTTCGTTTCCAGGTGACTTCTTACAGGTTTTCAGTATTGATAGTTTTTAGGTAATTCTCGTTGTGCTCAAATCCAAAATCTCCATTAAAAGCTACCATATTCGGTTGAAATTCTAGAAAATTCGGCTGAAATCGGTGAATATTAGCTAAGAAAAGCATCGCTGAGTTTAGTGGATTTCTAAAGTTAGAAATGGAGAGATTCAATGGAATTTCAGCTAAATATCGTTGAAAATCGGTAAAATGCCCGAAAAACCGCCTGAAAACTAGTATTCTGAGATCCCCGGCGCCAATTTTTGAAATCAGTTTTTTTCCTAATTTTTTCCACAAAATCACTAAATTCCAGCATAAATTCAATGAAAACATCTAGAAATGCATAGATTCCATTAAAAAACTACCATAAGCCCAGCCCATTTGTAAAAATGTATCGGATTCTCTGCGTCTCCACACCATTTTCTCTCTCTCTCTTCTCAACTTCGGTTCATCATTCGTTTATTAGTTCGTTTCCCGGTGATACTTTGATAGTTCTGATCGTATTTCTCAGAGGAATTTGTTGAGAATAAGTTGAATTTCTGAACATTTTCTGAAAAAGCATCAGTTCCAATTCTCTCGGCGTCTTCACGAGGTTCGCGCTCTCGTTCATTTTAGTCATTTTTGGTGTCTCTTGGTGTAATTTCCATGAATCTAAGATTTTTGAAATCAAATAAAGTTGAAAACCCATAAATTCCATTTCAAAAACCAGCAAAAACCTTTAAAAATGGTGAAAAATCGCATATTCCGAGTTCCCCCCGACGTCAATTTTTGAAATCAATTTTTCATCGGGTTTTTTGGTTTTTAAAGGAAAATCATCGAGTTCTTGTCTAAGAACACCTAGAAATCTCTATAACCTTCATTAATGGACCTATTCTGGGGTAGCAAAAAATAGTTTTTTGCTAATTTTTTGCTATTCAGAAAGTAGCAAAAAAAGCAAAAAATTGCTGGTTTGAAGGTATTTTTTGCTTGACCTTTCTAGGCCAGCCCCCGCGGTTTTCTAGGCCATGTGTAGATTTACGGGAGATTTTTTTGCGATTTTTCCAGCATTCATGTACTTTATCGCTACTTTTGAACTGAATTCGTAATTTTATTGATTTATTCCATACTTTGTAATCGTTAAATGATTTTTTTTACGAACTTTGCTGAAAAAATCCCAAAAAAGTTCCCGTAAATCTACACCAAACACAGGTCTTGCAGCGAATGGCCTAGAAAACCGCGGGGGCTGGCCTAGAAAGGTCAAGCAAAAAATACCTCCAAACCAGCAATTTTTTGCTTTTTTTGCTACTTTCTGAATAGCAAAAAATTAGCAAAAAACTATTTTTTGCTAACCCAGAATAGGTCCATAAAAGTACCATAAGACTTTAGATCCATGAGAATCCATCGAATTGTGTCTGTGTCTCTTCGCACACACTCTCTCTCTCTCCTTCTCTCCCGATTCTAGTCTGTTGTTCCAACGACGTGTTGTTTCTTTCTTAAACTTCTGTTTACTATACCACGTGGATTGGATATAGAAGTTTTTCGAGAATTCAATAAAAATATAGGTGCTAAACGTGAGTTGAGAACACTAGAATTCGGGTGTTGGGTGACGTTTGGTGACTAAATGCGCCGAGTGAAAAATCTGGGGTTCTAGCTTGATTTTTGGCGGTTTTAGATGGATTTTCGAGATTTTTACTAGGTTTTGGTAATTTTCAGTCGATTTTAGCGGTTTGATGGCTGAAAATTTGAGAAAAACTATGGAATTATCGCTGTAGTCACCATCATCACCGGCGGACTTCAAAATGAAACGATTCTGACCGAATTTTTATGATTTTTTATAAATTTTTCCGAAGAATTTACAGTATTTAACTATTCACCTTATTTTCGACGACTTTTCACCGAAAACTTCCAGAGAAATCAATGAAATCTGAACTTTCAACGTCAGCGCCTCCAAATCGTTGATTTCGGTCGTTTTTGGTCATTTTTGGTCGTTTTTTGGTGGATTTTTCGGAAATTCTATGTGTTTTTGTGATCTACTACTCAAAACCTTATTTAACCTCTGGTAAACTCACTGAAACCACTCTCAATTAGAGTCCGCCGGTGAAAATGGTGACTAAACAGTTCTACCGATAATTTCATAGTTTTTTCCTCGGATTTTCAGCTTCATTAGCCAGAAAGCAGCTAAAACTGACTGAAAACTACCTCAACTTGATAAAAATCCCGTCTGAAACCGCCAAAAATCTACCTAGAAACCCAGATTTTTCACTTGGCGGCGCCCGGGATGACTAATTCGAGTTTGATCGTTTTTCTTGGAGTTTTCTATGGAAAACAGCTAAAATCCAATGAAGACGTCGTAGATCTCGAAAAAAACTCAAAAAACTCATAAATCTGCAAAAAATCACTGTAAATCAGCCTAGAAAGTCCATTTAGCGGCGCTAGTGATGACTAATCGCAACTCGATGGTTTTTCATGGTTTTTTACCAGTTTTTCATGGTTTTTTCTAGATTTTTTGCTGGAAAATGGCTAGAACTCGCTATAAATCGACAAGGGACAAAAAATCCGTCTGAAAATCATTGATTTTTGTGTTTTCGTGAAATTCTGAAGTTCGCCGGGACCAGACCCACTTCTCAAAGTTTTGAGTTGATTTACTGATCTACCTTATTCAGATTTCTTCTAGAATTTAGGTGATTTTTGAGAATCTTGATTTTCAGCATTTTTTGAGTTTATGGAATTTTTCAGCCGGATTTTTCTGAATTTTTCCTGGAAAATCTGAAAATTTTCGGATTTTTAGCAAATCCGAGATTCTCCTCTCCTTCATTTCTCATTACCTCATTACCCGAGCTCCCAAACGTTCCAGACCGTACCACTCTTCATAATTCTCCTAGACTCCGCCCACTTTTCGGTCCTCGTTTTCTCTGCTCCTCTCGCTCTCCCATACTCTCTCATCACCAACTCTCGCCGTCTGCCTCACCCAGAGTTAGAGAACATGAAGAGAGAAAGAGAAGAAACGAACCCGTAGGGGGGTCCTCCCCTGTCTTTTCTCCCCTCCCAATGAAGAAAAGAAGGGGGAATAGTGTGTGAGTGTATGAGAGTGTGTGTAGCGGGGTGGGCAGTGTTTAGTCTCCGTCGTGTGTGTATGTGAGTGTCTCTCTCTGTCATCGAAGAATGAATCGAAAAAGAAGAAGACCGAATTGTAGATGAGATGGGGGATCGTCCCATATTTTTCGATATCTTTTACCGTAGTGTGCTGCCAGGTAAGCCTCCTCGTTGCCGGCGCGCCTCCTGGTCTCCTGAGTCTCAACGCCGCCAGAAGACGTTGGAGACCTTCGTTCGTGAGTTGGTGATTCCAGAATTCTGAAAGCTAGGGTTCGCTACTTGCGGGATTCAGAATCCCGGACAAACTTGAGTTTTCCTCATTTCGACGCTGAAATCCTGCAATTCCTAGATTTCTAGTATAGTTTAAAGCTAGTGATCATAATTTTTAGGTTCAGAACGTCGGAAAGTGAGAATCGACTGATTCTCTGCGAATTCTGCTAATTCTAGGTCTCGGATACGCAGGATAATGTATTTGGTGCTATAGAGTCACTGCCAAATAGGTGCATCTGAATTCGGGAAAAATCTTCAAGTTTTGAACCAAATCCCTATAGAATCGTCGAGTTTGATCGATATTCAGCGATAAAGTCGAAGGTTCTGAACTTTTTTTCATAGAATTTCTTCTTGAAATAGTCTAAACCTATCTGACGTTTTACCTTAAATTTTGATGCTAGGCGACGCAATTCAAAGGGAGAAGTGCCTGCTTATTTGAGAATCTCCAAAATAGATAGATTTTCGAAGGGAAATCCAAAGTATTGAGTTTTTCTCAGAATTCAATGTGAAAAAGAGCTGAAACCCTCGTTCAACGATTCATTGTCCTTTTTCTCGTATAAGTTATCATTGGACTTACTTTTCGTTGAGCCCAACTCATTAAATAAAAGTTTTTCGACCTAAAAACTCGAAAACATGTCCAAAACTCTCTCTGGTTCTTCTCCGTGTCATTGGTGCAAAACTGTAGCCGACGTCGGTTGGGTTATATGGTCCTTCTATCCGACAGATCTTTACTAGCATTTCAGATCTAGAACTAACTCGACTTCACTATATCAGTTTTCGCCTAAAAATCGATATGACACCGAAGTTATCATTGATTTGAACATTTTCAAATGAGAAACTTATAAACTTTTAAGCCAAGTGAGCGTCGATATTCTTCAGGAATCAAGAAGCATATCTAAAAACTAGTCGTAGCGCTCAAAGGCCCGCATGCTCACCGTTCCCGCTATTCAGTGCTTCAACTTCTCTACGACGAAGCTATCGATTTTCGGTGCTACCTGTAAGGATCGAACGGCTGTGACTTATCAGATTCCGAAATATCGGCAAACTGAGAGTGTAATCAGAACTCTACAAGTTCTGAACAGAGTACCTCTAGATTCTAGAAGCTCTAGAATCGTCGAATTTTATCGATTTTCAGTGATAAAATCAAAGATTCCTAACTTTTTTCCATAGAGTTTCTTTCTGAAATAGTCAAAACCACTCTGAAGTTTTACCTCAAATTTTGATGCAAGGCGACGGAATTCGAAGGCAGAAGTGAACCTGAATTTCTACCTGTTACGGATTTTGGCGATAAGATCTTTTCATATTTCTCATCATTAGAGTTTCTGACATTTGTTTGCGCGCTGTCAGAACGTCTCGTATCCCCAAGTTTAGCGGCAGAAGCTTCCAATTCCCGAAGCCACGTGGATAAAATCAGAAACTGAATTTCCCTGAAAAAGCTATTCTCTGTAATCAGAATGCTCAAAGACGAGCGATCGCCACAAAATCCTTTCTAAGAACTTGAAAAACTGTGATTCAGGTGGCCCACGCTAAGGTTCCGGGTCTCCGCTGAAATTCCGACCTGACACGTGGTTACCTACCGAATTTCGGCTCAAAATGTTAGAATTAGCTTATCCTACTCGAAAAATACCTGAAAATCTGCTTTTTTGCCCAAAATTAGGTATAGGAGCTCTTTTTTCCCAAATTTCCGAGTTTTTAAGACCGATTTCCAGCTGATACCTGTTGCCAGCAGGGTTGGGAAATTCCGGGCCGGGCCGGGCCGACTGAAGAATTTTCCTCGGCCCGGCCCGGCTCCTGTAGAAATTTGAATTTTTTCAAAAAAGTCGAATTTTCGACTATTTTTTGGAATATCGATAAAAATTGAAGTGTACGAGAATATTGGAGAATTTTAACTATTTTTTGATGAAAATTTCAAAAAAATTGTGCACATTTTTGAATCCGGGCCGGCCCGGAATTTCCCAACCCTGGTTGCCAGCAACCAATATGGTTCTTCCGATTAGGAATTCATAACAATTTGCGAAAAATCTGAAAAAAATAAAAAAAGTCCCAAAATCCACGTGGCGATTTGAAAAAATCTTCACGGAGTTTTTTCTCCACGTGGCGTTTGTCATTTCTCCCGACTTTTTGGAACTTTAGTTCTTTTCCTCTTCGCCCTCATTGTTTTTTCCAAGTTTTTGGTCATTGCCGGTAAGAATTTGATGGTTTTTTAGGTTTTCTTTCTAGAATATTGCTAGAAATTTCATTTCCGCTGTGTTTCCATCGAATTTCTCTCATTTTCGCCAATTTCCATTTGCAATTATCGATTTTTCTCTTCCCATATCATCGTCTCTTGATAATAGTCTCACTATAGTTACTTCCGATTGCACTCACTTACTATAAGATAATGAGAATTCAATATGTCTCTTCTCATTGTGAATTATCGATTCTCGGTCTACGCGGCCGCAGAATGTGCGAATTCATCGAGTACTGTAGATTCTATGGATGGGTTTTCTCAGTTTTTTATCTATTCATCGTCTACTAGGGGGGGTACTCGATTTTAGAACTCGGAAAAATAGAACTGTGACAAAATAAAACTGTTACAATATAGAACTGACTAAAATAGAACTGCTACAAAGTGGAACTGAACACAATGGAACTGTTACAAAATAGAACTCCACGAAATAGAACTGAACAATATGGAACTGCTACAAAATAGAACTGCTACAAAATAGAACTCTTCCACTGGTTTTGAAAAGGCTATTTGGGCTTATTTAGTATAATTTTTCACAGTTTTTTGTTGACTATTAAATAGACAAAGACTTTATCTCCATAAAATAAGTGTTTTTAGTCGACTTTTCTCCTCGAAAATTGGTTATAATTCTTCTAAAAATTCACGAATGCAAACGCGCTCCAATCGAACTAGAGTTCTATTTTGTAGCAGTTCTATTTTGTAGCAGTTCCATTGTGTTCAGTTCTATTTCGTCGCAGTTCCATTTTGTTCAGTTTTATTTTTGTCAGTTATATATTGTTACAGTTTTATTTTGTTGCAGTTCTATCTTTCCGAGTTCTAAAATCGAGTACCCCCCTACTAGGCGTTTTGGCGAAGTCGCCCTGAGTTTCGGCTTAAAACGTTAGGATCAACTTATCCTACTCGAAAATTGCTCAAAAATCTGAATTTTTCGCTCAAAATAAGGTTTTCCGAGCGTTTTTTCCCAAATTTCCGAGGTTTTAAAGACCGGCGCACCTATTTCCAGCTTTGGAGGAGTTTGACAAATTTCCTCATAATTTTTCATCTATTCATCATCTACTAGGCATTCTGGCGAAGTAGAACTGAGTTTCCGCTCAAAAGGTTAGGATTAGCTTAATTTATCTGGCATGACCCTCTTTTTCTGCAAAAAAATTACTCAAAAACCTAAAGTTTCGTTTTTTTTTACTGTTCTTAGCATTTTTTTTCCAAATTTTCTAGGTTTTTATGCCCGGTACACCGAGTTTCAGCTTCACCCAAGAATCTTCATTAATCGTCTCTCTGCGGTCACCTGATCCGAAGACACAGCGAAAATGTCGTTTAGCCATTGATCTATGTCTGTATGGGTGGTCTCTAAGCAAGTTTCAGTCACCAAATTGACTTCCCTATCGATTTATCACTTTCCCGCGAAATCATAAGTTTTATTCTTGACAGTAAATGGTTTCTCTTTCGAATTTTTTTCTGGGAATGATAGATGATCATTCCTTTTTTATTACACTCTCTATTCTCAACGAATTGAAGGAATGAGGAGAAAGAAGAAGAAGAAGAAGATTGCTATCGGACAAAACTATGGAGTTCTAATGCGCCGGGAGTAAATAACTTAATTAGAGGTTTCGGGTTAATTGGCTGAAATTTTCAGCCTAAAATTGAGATTCGACATGTGATATGAACTTATCGAGGTCTTGAGGGGACTGTAGCATTTGCTATCCCTTCCAGTTTTTCGAGGAGCTTATAGACTTCGAACCCGGTTTTGGGAGATAGAAGGTGAAAGAATGAGTAACTTCTCTGACATCTGAAAGTTCTAGAATTTCCAGACGAGCATCCACCGTTTTGGTGGTCTAGAACCAATTCAGAACTCGAAACTCTTCGTTCTCCCGAGTCTTTTACAGTTTTTGCCCAAAACTATTGTTTTCTAGGCAGTTTCCATGAAATTGGAGTTTTATGAGCCTTTTTTCAGCTCTACGCGTAGTGTTCAGGTATATTTCTTGACTCTTGAAGAATTTCGACGCTAGATAACCTGATTTGAAAGTTAGGCTATTCTGGAGTCATGGAAACTTTCGGATTTTAGATTCTTGGTCAATGTTGCTAGAATCTCGGTCTCGATAAACCATGAGCTCAATAATGGACCTTGAGCAGTGTCGCCAGAATGGTGGCTCTGTCTTTTAGCTACCAAGCTGCTCCTAGTCATGAATTACAGTAATCTGGCAGATACTTGTCGGAATTTCGGTTCTCCTTCATGTCATCGGTGCGAAATTGTAGCCGCCGTTGGTTGGGTCATATGGTCCTTCTATCCGAGAGGTCTTTACCAGTTCCGCCACAATTCAGATCAAGACTAAATCAGCATAAGTGCTATAGCGCCTATGCTGACGACATGGCTCTTCAGAATCAGTTTGAATTGCTTCTAGACCACCAAAACGGCGGATGCTCTTCTGAAAGTTTTAGAACTTTCAGATTCCGAAAAATGACTCATTTCTTCAACTTCTACCTTCCGTAACTGGCAAAATGCGCCTGAAAGTCAAAAATCGCATCAATTACGCAGATGCTTCCCTCTAAGACTTTGAGATTCTCAGTTTCGACGCCAGAGAGGCTAAGTCTTAGCGTCGTCCGATTCTGAGCCTCCTCACGCTCCGATACCGTAGCTATCACATTACGGTAACTATGATGACCCGGCTAACTAACGGATTTCTAGATGACGTCGTTATGACTTCCTACACACAATATTTTTTGTTTCCCATTCATTTCGATTGCCCCTGATTCATTCGCTCGTTCACATTCATCTCCCTACTCTCCATTCCATCGTGTCCGTCAACGCCCCAGAACTCCGCCCACTTTCTTCTTCTTTCTCTTCTTCATCGCGTTTTTCTGTTTCTCCCGTTTGAAGAAAATGATGCGTTGTCTTGTCTGATTCTCCTCACTCTCCCAGTGTTCTATTGATTCACTCGCCGCTCTCCGCACCGGGCGATACTATTTCGTGGTCTCTTCCCCCTATACCCTCACCCCACTCGGGTCTGTCACTTTTCGGTGTTGTATGTGGAGTCTTCTCTCTATCTCTCTGTGCTTTTGGAGAGAATGAGGAATGAGGGTGGTTTTAGTTTTTTTGTTGTTGAAGACCTGTGTCAGACTGTCCTCTCTGTGTGGTCTAGATAGGGGGAGGAGCGTGAGGAGCTCAGATTCGAAGACTTGACCTCTTCTGGCGCCGAAACTAAGAATCTCAAAGTCTTGGAGCCTGAATTTTAGGCTCCAAGACTTGAAACCCAGAGACCGAGACCTGAAACCTCTGTTTAATCAGTTTCGGACATTAAGACACATTTTGTCAGTTTCTGAAGATAGAAGTTGAAGGAATGAGTCATTCTTCGGAATCTGAAAGTTCTAGAACGTCCAGAAGACTATCCGGCGTTTCGCTGGTCTAGAACAACGAAAGTCTTCAATTTCCCGCCTTCTTGAACAGTTTTACCACGAAATTATGGTTTTCTAGGCACTCTCTGTGAAATCGGAACTGTATGAGTATTTTTGACTCTTTTTTGAGCGATACGCTTCTTGAAGACTTGATTTGAAAGTTTCTGATTCGAAAATTTGAAAATCGATGTTAATTTTGGTGTCAAATCGATTTTTTTTTGGCGAAAACTGATATAGTGAAGTCGAGTTAGTTGTAGATCTGAAATTTAGAAATTCGAGAGAGAAACCTTGAAATCCCTTCAAAATTTGAAAAATTTGGGTGAATATCATGACATCCGAGTCAATACCCAACTCTTGGCCTAGAAACTTCTGCTCTGAGTTTCTAAGCCATCTACAGATCAGGGCTGGGCAAATTATTTGAATTCTTGTTTTGAATGTTTGATATCTTTGGTGAGAGCTGACCAATCTGTTCAAAACTTTCTCTGCTGTTTTTAATCACCAGTTCTTACATTGGGTGACCCAATTCAAGGAACAAACTTGTGCAGTCACCGTGGACTTAAAACGTGGTCAAATAATTTGCCCAGCCCTGCTACAGATCCCTTTCTTTCTCAGAATCGTTTCCGAAGTCTTCTCTAATTGAACTTTCAGCTCCGTGCCCTTTATCTGCACTTTCCGCTCTTCCCCTTGCAGAGCCCTCACCTCTGTATCTGCTTCTTCTGACTCTCTGCGTCTTTTTCCTTAATTTGGATTCCTTATTTGCAATTTTCGGTGTAAAAGTATAGAAATTTCAGAATTTTTATCTAGCCGTCTGTCTGTCTGTCTGTCGGCATATCCAGTAGTCCAGATACCTCTATGCAAAACGCCGCCCGTTCTGCCTGTGGTCTGCGGCGGCGCCTGTCTCCGTTGTGTTCGCCTTGCCCTCCCTCACCCAAATGAGTGTATGAGCAAATATGGTCGGAGGTTTTGTCACTTTTATCACTCTTTCATCTGTAGTTAGTCAAGCGCGATTAATGTACGCTCTATCGCTTAGGGGGGCGGAGCCTATCGGAGCCCTTGTTATTCGGCTCAGAATCGCTCAAATTATAAGTTGGACATGCGCAAATTTTAGATTTCAGGCGGTCCAAATTACTCTTCACTTACGCAAAGTTTTCGCGCTCTTTCTAGCTCCGCCCCTTTTTCGCCGTCCGTCGTTTCTCACTCTAGTCGATTTGACCATCTGCTTCATTTCGATGATGAAGGAGGTCGTGTCCGTCGGAAATGAAACATTCCTTGTATGTATCATTTTCCCACCACCGCTCCACAGAAGTCCCGCCCATTTTAAGACAGGTGTGCAGGGGGTCATATCTAGACGGGAGATCTGGAGATGAGATGGCCGACCCAGTCCGCTCATATAGTGTTAATTGGACGGTAGAGGGAGGAAGGTCGGTTTTTTGATTTCCGTTCCGAGGCTTTTTGGCAAAAAAGTTTTGAAGAAATAGACTCCGCCCATTTTTAGATCTGACTGAAAACGTCCGCCCTCGAATCAAGCTCTAGGAGCTCTCAGAATCAAGGGAGACCCCGCCCACTTCCAGCGCTATCCGAGTTACAGTACATCCCCCCTCTCTCTTAATTTCCGGGAGAACTCGTTGACCCGACTTTCTTCGACTTCTTCCTTCCGCTTTTCTTTAATTTTTCTTTTTTCTGCTCTCCGCCTAAAACTCTCAGTCCTACACACTCTCTCTCCGGCCAATTTCTCTCGTACCCTCTCAATCTCTTGGTCCCCCCATAATCAAGTTCGGATCGATATATGTTCAACCTCACCCTCCCAGTCCACACAAAAGAGATGGAGAGAGAGTGCGAGAGAAAGAGAGATGAAAACACACGTTGGTTGCGTTTGAAAGGGGATGGAGATGGAGAGAGAGTGTTGAAGAGGAAGAGACGCAGAGACATCTTTCTGTTCTTCCACTACTCTCCATCTCCGCTCCTTTTCTTCGATCGCCCTTCTATGCTGTTCGTAGCAGACGGCTTCCTTTTTATAGAGGATATATAGATGTATGCAGCTGACAAATTAGTGGTGTTCTGATTAGAAGAGGTTACCGCGTTCATTGAGCTTCAAAAGCTGATAGCGAACCGCCCACTTTGAGGCTCAAAGTTTGAGCCTCGTGAGAGAGGTACTGTAGGGAGCTGGGAGCTACAGTAATCAGTAATCCAGGAAGGCCTAGCTTCAGTGTCGATTGTCGATGGGACCTAGACCGCGCCCCGTTATCAATGGAAGCCACCGATTCTCAATAGAGCGAAGTTTCAGTATTACAGTAGACCTTGACGATCCTCCTACAGTAATCCCCCCTTTCAACATCTTCCTTCTTTTTGTCGTATTCTGCTCTTCTTCTATTTTCCTTTGTAATTACTCATTTCAAACAACTCTCTTCCCTTATTGCAGGGCATACACAGAATGTCTGATCAAGCAGAATCTGACAACCTCCGTCGCTCGAAACGAAAGAAGTTTCGTCTCGACGTCGTCGCCGCCGCTCACGGTAACAATCAGAAGAAGAGTCGTCGTTCGGGTGGTGGAGATGATTACGACGATGTGGATATGGATGATTTCGATGAGGACGACGAGATGATGCAGCAGTTGAATGTGACGACGGATAACGATTCGATGACAGAGTATGTGGACGACGATGAGGATGCGGCGTTGAGTAAGAGACGGACGAGACGCAGCACCGCCGTCTTTCAGAACTATCAACAGGATACGATTGGCAGTTGGGTTGAGGTGAGCCAGAGGGCGTGGCCTAGAGAGAGGGCAAAGAAATAGAGAAGGGGCGGAGTCTTGAGCTCTCAGCAAGCTCACAAGGAAGAGGCGTCTAGCAGCTAGGGATTTATTATTTTGTCTTCTATATAGAAAATGAGTGATCCTGTAAGTTTTTGATGTGTTTGGAAGGCCTAGGAACCTAGAATTGTGGTTCTATACGTTATAGATCAAACTTTCGGCTGAAAATAACTTGATTTTGAGGACTCCAGCCTTATTTCACTCTTTTCAGAATTCCGGACCATACGCCTGTGCGAAATGTCCATCCCGTTACGAATCGAAGTCGAGCCTGGCAAATCACAACAAAATGCACACTGGAGAAATCCGAAAGTTCGCCTGTGAACTGTGCGATTTCTCAGCGAGTACACTGAAATCACTGACTCATCACAACAATGTGCACAAGCAATTCGGAGTGCTCAGTCCACAAATTAGTCCGGCAGTTAAGGCGGCATCGACTTCGGTAGCCGCTTCTGCTGTCAACGGAACAAGCAATGGAACAGTGGATGGAGCAGCAACAGCGATGAACACCTCTTTGGAATCGACCACATCGACGTCAGCTCCACAACTTGAGGTTGAAGTAGCCGAGGTGACAGCGCCGGAAATCGATGATCTAGAAGAAGTCGCTTTGGAAGACGGTGGACCACCACTCCTGGATCGTCAAGATGAGGACGACGATGGGCCACCAGTGTTGGAGCGTGAAGTTTCAGAATCTCCGGAACCCGAGCTCCCCGTTCGGAAGTCGAATCGATCCGCGAAACCGACACAGAAGAAGTTGGAGCAGAAGTCGCGTGGACCACGTGGACCGTATGCCAAGAAGATTCCGAAATTGGAGCTTATGGAGACTTCTGGAGGCTCTCTACCAACGTCTTCGGCGTCTTCGGTCACCCCGCCACCACTGAGAGCTGAATCGAAGTCGAGCTCGGCGAGCCCAGAGCCGCAACCTTCTACCTCTACTGTGACTAAAAAGAATAATAAGAGCCACAAGAAGAAGGTTTCGCCCCCAGCACCACAGAAAAAGAAGCAGCTGAAAAAGCGTAAACGATGCCCCAGATGCCCGTACACGTGCACCTCGACGGCTCGCCTCAATCGTCACTTTGGAGGACATCGCCTACGCGAAGGCTTCATGTGTCCTGTCGAGAAGTGTCATTTCATGTGTCGCAAGCCGGGATTCCTCCCAAAACACTTTATTCTTCACAAGGACGCAACCCTCGCGTGGCCACCAAAGTACTGTAAAATTGTGGGAAAACGGGGAGCCGGCGAACGAGTGAAAGAGGTGAAGAGCCATCAGAATATCAAGAAGACGTCAGAGGTTGTGGAGGAGAAGAAGAAGATAAATAAGAAGCAGGAGGCTTCTGGTAAGAAAAGAAAGTTGAATGTAGAGGAGGAGAAGAAACAGTTGGAAGAGATAAAGAAGTTGCAGGAGAAGAAGAGAGTTCACATGATGCGACAGGTAATTTTTGGCTGAAAATCTGATTCAGAAACCCTTATTTTCTGTTTTCAGGCCCAAATCAAGACGCACACGAAAGTGCAACAAGACAATGTGACCTACAAGAAGTGCAACATTGCGGAATGCGACTTCCAGACGGTCTCAATGACTCAATTGATAGTCCACAAGACGAAAGTTCATGGAGCGGTGAGTTGTGATCTTACTGTAGTGAATCCTGAATCTTAGGTATCCTATTGGTTACTGTAGCTTGATTCCGGATCATGTCTTACTGTAGTCGATACTGGATCTAGAATCTTAGGGATCCAATTGGTTACTGTAGTTTGATCCTGGATCTAGGATCTTTGGGATCCTAGTATCTTACTGGAGTCGATCCTGGATCGGGGATCTTTGGGATCCAATTGGTTACTGTAGCTCAATCCTGAAATCTTTTTTAAATCCTAGTCCCATCTCTTACTTACCCCCTCTTAAACTATCTTTTTTCAGAAATCCGCATTCGCCGCTTCCCACAAATTCATGTGTACGACATGTGGACACCGTGCCAAGACGTACGCCGGTCTCCGCACGCATAAACTCACGAGCCATTTGACTGCCGGCCGCCGATTCCATCGTACGTTCTACCTCAAAGAGATTCTCGGCGAACGATTCTTCATCAAATACTTTGCCGACGGGAAAATGCCTGAGGAGAGTGGAGAGAAGAAGGAGAAGAAAGAGGAGAAGGAGGAGCCAGTTGTGGTTCCAGAAGTTGTGAAGGAAGTGACGCCGCCAGCAGAAGCTGTTCCAACGACTTCTGAAGTTAGAATGGAGGAGGACGAAGAGGATGATGGATCTGGAGATGAATCCTTCGATTCGATGTAAGTTTTGAGAAGTACAGTAGTCCCATTAAGACAGACAGACGGACATCCGGACAGCGTCAAACACAGACATACATCTTTAGTAGCTAAAGTATCCTAGACGACTTACAGTGATTCTTGATTACCCTTTGGTTTAGTGCCTTGGCCTTATCCAGTGTTAGAGAATCTTAAGGAACTACAGTATCCCTAATGAGTTGAAATATTCATTTATTTCCAGCTCTGCCTCGACTGACGTGCCACCAGAGACGCTCGCCGCGATGAACAAGAAAGAAGTGTTCTTCTGTTGTAACATGTGTCCGTACAAGGCGCCGACGATGAACCGATGCCAACGACACTACGCGAAACACTTCACCAACGATCCATTCAAATGTGCACACTGCTCGTGGTCATCCAGAAGTCGAGAGGTCATCCACTCACATCAGAAGTTGCACGAACCGCCGGAGGAAGTCGTTGTGGCCCCAGTTGTTGTTGAAGAGCCGAAAGTTGAGCCGAAGGAGGAACCGGAGGAGTCCAAAGTTGAAGAGACGTCGGAGGATTCAAAAGAAGAGAAAGAGGAGAAGGACTCGAAGAAATCACCGCCAAAAACCGTTGTGTTCTCAGAAGATCTCATCGCCTCACCGATCTTCGCGCCCCTCCAAAAATGGTGCACCGCCGAGAAGCTGAAACGACCGGAGCTCAACGATCAGTTCTCACGAAAGATGATTGACGGAGTGAAAGGATTCCAATGCCTCGACTGCCCGTACACTTCAAAATATCGTGGAGACATGCGGAGTCACAAGAAGCGACACGACATTCAGCAGATGTATCGATGTGTTCAGTGCACGTATACCACGAATCGACCGGTCTCGTTGAAGGATCACTTGAAGCAGCATGTCGCATTGAATAAGGTGAATTTGGAGAATGCGACGAGCAAGAAAGTCGTCGTCAACCAGGGAATCTCCATCGGACACCGCAAAGGCGCCGGAAAGTTCCGAATCTACACGTGTGATCAGTGTCCGTTTACGACGCTGACTGTCGGATGCCTCTGGAGACATCATCGGAATCATCGGAGCCCGGCGAGAAGTAACATCTGCTCGAACTGCTCGTACAGCTCACTGGAGCAACGAAAAATGGAGGAGCACACGTTGATCCACTTGGCGTTGGGTGTCGGAGAGCCGATGCCATTTGTGAAGAGAGTCGATAACAAGGGACGACCCGTCTCATCGTTGACAGATCTCAATTCGGAGAAGATGAGCGAGAGGAAGAGTAATAAGAGGAAGGCGACAGCGGTGAAAGAAGAGGAGGAAGAGGAGGAGGTTCAGACGACGTCGCAGAGAGTGTTGAGAACTCCGAAGGCACCGAAGCCCGTTAAAGAGCCGAAAGAGAAGACGCCGAAGAAGAAGGAGGAGAAGCCGCCGAAGCCGGATGGTCGGAAGACGAGAAAGCAGAGTTTGGAGCCATCGCCAGACCCGGATTACTCGATACCTGGACCTTCGTCCCAGCCGACACGACAACTATCGGAACGAGCCACTCGTAATCGTATCAACTACAGTCTCTTATGGAAGAATGGGTCTGGAAAACCGACGCCCTCTTCGAGCTCGGCAAACTTGGAGAAGTTGGGCGCCGTTCAGGAGGAGGAAGAGCCCGAGGAGCCGCTCGAGGTGACACACTGGAGGATTAGGAACTTTTTGAATGAGGAATTCGCTTCAACGAAAGGTAAGATACAGGAAATCTGAAAATTGAGGCAAATTTTTATATTTTGCTGAAAATCCCAGAGAAAAACGATCTGAAAACTCTAGTGAAATCCAAATTCTAAATTGACTTCTTTCAGATCCCGAGCAATGTCCCGAATGCCCGTACAAGACGGACGATCCGGAAGTGATGAGTATGCACGCCTCGTTCCACTCTCAAAAAACGCATCCCCGACCGTACTCGTGCTCCGATTGCACGTTCAACACGTACACACCCACGGCCCTCCTCCAACATTTGAAACTCCACTCGGAAGGTGTCTGCTTCGATCCGTCGGTGAACAAGCGACCGGCTAAACATCAACGAAAAGGAGACTACATCCCGCCGGGTGCCAAAGGATTCTACTGTAAGAATTGTAGTTTCAAGACGGTCAACCAGCGGAGTTTCGTCGAGCACGCCGCCTATCATCGACATCAACTCATCAATCGAATCACTATCACACTGAAACGGCAGCCACCGAAAGAGGAATATCAGCGGCCGAAACTAAAAACTCAGTTTGTGGCGAAAAACGCCAAATACTGCAAGAAGTGCACATTCAAGTGTGTCTCCCAGAACGCCTACATCGAACATTTGGATCGTCACGGATGGAATCAACTGTACAAATGCTATATGTGCGACTATTCGGATAACAACAAGTCCGTCGTCGACTTCCATCAGTTGACTCATCACATTGTTCGAGATCAAACACTTCACGGTATCAATGAGGCTTCCAAATTCCGCATCGACAATGGACAGATACAGACGCCGGAGGTAAGGATGGGCGGAGCTTAGTTTTAGGAAAAATGGGCGGGGCATAGAATTTAGAATAAGTGGGCGGGGCTTAATATCTAGAATAACTGGGCGGGGCATAGAATTTAGAATAAGTGGGCGGGGCTTAATATCTAGAATAACTGGGCGGAGCTTAGAATTCAGAAGAAGTATGCGGAGATTAGTATTTAGGAGAAGTGTGCGGGGCTTAGTTATTCGGCAAAATGGGCGGAGCTTGGTATTTAGGAAAAGTGGGCGGAGATTAGTATTCAGGAAAAGTGGACGAATCTTATAACGAGTATTTAGGGCATGTAGGCGGAGTTTACTATTCAGGAAAAACGGGCAGAGCTTAGTGTTTAGGAAAAATGGGCGTAGCTTCGTATTAAGAATAAGCGGGCGGAGATTAGCATTTAAAATAAGTGGGCGGGGCTTAGTATTTAGGAGCAGTCGGCGGAGCTTAACATTTCGAATTTGTGGGCGCAGCTTATTATTTAGAAATTGCGGGCGGATCTTGAGATAACTATCCTGCGTAATCCTCTTGGACAAAGTTATCCACGAGGACTACACTGATCAGAACATTTATTTCTTTTTTGAAAAAAATGAGATATTTCCTTCCCCAAAAACCGCCCTCTCAAGTTTCAGACATCAAAACCGAAGCCGACGCCGGAGGAATTCGTGCAAAAGTCTCGAACCCTGCTGAAATGCCCATCATGTGATTACTACTGCCACGTGGCCGAAGATTTGGGATTCCACATGTCAGTCGATCATCGATCGGAAGATTCGAAGAATAAGAAATCGAAGAAAGATGATATCAAAGAGACGTCTACTCGTGACAACGACAACACAATTTCATATCTTAAAATGGGTCTCATACCGCCGAAAGCTACTGTAACCATTGTTTAAAAGAAATTAATTTTATAATTGTAAGCATTTGTGTGTTTTCTTTTTCCAATTCCCTCTAGACACCTCTTTTTATTGTAATTTTATCCCCTTTATTAGTGTGATTTAATATACCCTTTTTCTATTTCATGTACGGGTGAAAGTGCGCTCCAATGAGAAAGTTGTCATTAGAGCACACTTGCAACTATTATACCCATTTTCCAATTCATCTTCTTTGTACTATGAATCCTGCCCCATCCCACACAACACTTCCTGGTATCATCAATTATCCGCCCATCGTTTTTATAATATACATCAATTATGTGTACTGAAAGAAAAATTATTGTTTTTATAATGTTTCAAAAATGAAGAATCTCTAATTTAATTATGAAAAAAGAAAACAAAGAAAGAAGAAAAAAATGTAATCCCGATTGTGACCGCAATGAAAAATGTAGAAAGAATTTTTAAAAAATGAAAAAAAAACTGAAAAAGACACTCTTAAAATGGCAAATTTTGGAATTAAGGACTATGAGTGGCAAACACGCTCTATTGATAATCTCAAGAGAGATTCTCAATAGAGCGCACTTGCAACATTAAAAATGGAAATAGAAGAAAAAGAAGTGATTATCACAGAACAATGAAAACAATGAAATGGACGGGGAATTGAGGATTTTCAGAGAGAAATCGATAATCAATTATTAAATTATTGATAATTTAAATATATTGTGGCTGCTCTTGACCCGTTAACAAACGGAACATCGATGTCGGCATTGTTTTCATATGAATCTCGCCGACGGCGGTGGCCAACATGTTCACGATTCTGGAAGATTTAATTAGTAGTTGAGTAATTAAGTAATTTTCATTATTGCGGGTGCGCCCTAACGCGAATTTTCTATATTTTATACCTCGGAACCGTTAGAAATACGCTCCGTCGCACAATGGTTGGCACAGTGCCAGAGATTTTTACCTTTTCAAAATAAACCGCGACGCGCACGCAACGCGACTCGAGAAAAAATAGTCTGTATGTTGCGGACCTTAGGCCTTGCACACCAATGTTATAATTATAGATTTTCTAATGGTTCCGAAACATAAATAAATAAATAAATTTGCGTTAGGGCGCACTTGCATTGTTCAGAATAAAGTATAATTTTAAAATAATAAAATTTTGAAGGAATTTCTGGAATTTGAGTTTTTTTTTGCAAAATTTTGCAAGCACGCTACATAGCAATTTCAAAATCTCCAAACAATAAATACCTGTCATGTGCCACAGCGACCACCGACGTCCCGTTGATTTCGATGATTCGATGACCCACACGGATTCCACCTCGTTCCGCGATTCCTCCTGAAAAATTTTGGAACTACAGTAACCAAATTTGAAGGTACATGACAAATTTGTATGATTTTACTCAAGACCTTTCAAACGAGTCTACTCATGACTAGATATTGAGTCTTGACACGAAACTACAGTAATCCAATATACTCTTACCTCTCAACAACGAACAGATGACACCATTCTGCACAGAGAATCCCAATTGATATTTCGTATCGGGTCTCCTGATGCGAACCTCGACAACGGGCGGTGTGGAAACGACTGTCATCCTCACAGCCGTCGCCGTCTTCATATTTTTGATTTGTGTCTGAGCAGCCGATAGGGGCAATCCGACCAAAGAGATTCCATTGATATTGATGATTTGATCTCCGATATTTAGTTTATTCGAATGGGCGGCCGGTCCGATCGGATTCATGTGGGCGAGGACTACGGTAGGCAGCATTGAGCCCCAACCGGATTCTACGACGACGATTCCGAGAGGCTCTCCGGCTTTCTTAGGGACGACGACCTCCTTTTGAGTCTCTTTCTTGGCAAACATCTCTAATTCGTCGCCAAGAAGTTCTTGTGAGTTTAGTACTTCCTGAAATAAGAGAAAAGTAGAAAATAAAAAGAAAGATGGGAAGAGAGAGCGCAGAGAACAAGACAAGATCGGCTAATCCTCTTATCTCAAAAAGGGGCGGAGCTAGAAAAAAGTTGAAAACTAATAAAAATTGTAGAATTTCAAGGGCCACATTTTTGCAATTGACAAAATTTTGAAAGCTCCGCCCCTTTTCAAGTTATGATCTTTTTTTAAAAAACTTTTTGTAAAAAATTCAACTTTTTGGTAGTGAAACTTGTCAAAGGCTGTTATTCAGTCAGTTTTTGTATTGAATTTACATTTGTTAAATAGACCAAATCTAGATCTTCATTTTTCCAATTGACAACTTTTTGAAAGCTCCGCCCCTTTTTGAGTTATGACCTTTTGAAGGTCCAACCAACCTGATAATCAATCTGCCTTAAATACGATGGATCATCTATCCCATTTGCCCTCAAAAACTCCACGTAAGCCACTTGGAACGCCTGTCCAATGGATTGAGCAATAAACGATGCCTCATCCGACTCGAAAACGTGGCATATCACTTTCGGCGTCTTCCGCACTCCCCCGCTTTGACTGTCACTAAATATGAAGAAGGAGTTTTGGGAAGTTAGGTCATCCCTACTTACCCATCCGAACAACTCTCATCGGAATGACTCGTCGACATTCGACGGGCCATTAGAACCACTAGATCTCCGATATCAGCAATATAACTGATCGTTCGGAGAGCGTGATCCATTAGAATGTCCTGACGGACGTCGGTGTCCGATATTCTCTGCAAATTTTAATTTTATCGTTTTTTACGGGGTTTCATTTATCTACTCCATGTGTTTCAAGTGTGCTCTATCGCTTACTTTTGAAATTTATCATCAAAGAACGCGAGAATTTTGGCACCGTGGTAACCATTGTTCCACGGAGCTCGTTTTGAGGTATAAATAGAAAGATCAGCGTTAGGGCGCAATTGCATTTTTCAGAATTGGTTTTTTCCGTAAATTCTATTTTTCGGTTTCATCGGAATTTCTGGGATTGAGTTTTTCTTTTCTTAAAATCTCAAATTTTGCAAGTGGTCTTCGAGGTCTAAAGTTCAAAAACGTAACTTTTCTGTTTGAAGGGTTTTAGGACATTTTGAAACCAGACATTTGGTAATCTAGACATTTCGAATCAAATGGTTTTCAAAAATGCTCGAATTCCATTTTCTTCGATTAACCTATTTTTTTAACTCCACCAACCTGTAGATCAGTATTCAACACCATAATCTTCTCCGTCGAAATGAATAAATCAATCTCGGTGGAGGGTTGAACATCACCATCCGGTGCCTTGACTCTCGCCACCGCTTCCTGTGCCTGTGCCATCCGAGCAGCTTTGCTTCCTCGACTTTCACACAACATTTGTGTTGAGCCGAGATATCTCGCACGGAACAGAACTCCTTCGATCAGTACTGCAGGTTCATGTACCATTGCTGAAAATTGAAGGGGATAATGAAGGGGATAGTTTTGGGGAAGGGGGTTGTGTGTGGATGCTTTGTAAGCGTAAAGGGGGATCTCACTCGTATAAGCCACCACCAGCAGAGAAATACTTTAAACATTGGAAATGAAAATACAGTACTCGTCAAAGAATAGTTCACCATCATCCAAATTTTTTAAATTTACGTGTTTCTTGTAGACCTCAGTTAGATCTCCATTTTTGTAGTTAACATATTTTTAATAGCTCCGCCCCTTTTTGAGATATGCGCCTTTGAAGTTAGACACCTGGGAGGAGAGACACAGAGAAACGAGAGCGTCTGACTGTCTGCGTCTCTCCCTCTCTCCGTTGTGAGTGCCTAAGTTTGAAAGCGCATATCTCAAGAAGGGGCGGAGCTATCAAAAACTTAATAACTACAAAAATGAAGATCTAAGTGAGATCTACAAGATAAATTTAAATTCAAAACACAAGGACCGAATATGACCGAGTTACGGCGTTTTTAGGATCTTAAAATTGAACGGTTTCTTCTAAAAATACATACAAAAAATCCTAATAAAGATAATTTTTGACAAGTACTGTAATTAGTCAATAAGCCGAATCCATTGGGTAGCCAATCACGGATAGAAGTGGTTGAAAAAAGAGCACGCGCCAGATGTTAGGGTTACTGTAGGTACGCAAATGGTCGTAAGATAGAATGTATTTATTTTTCAGAGCAATTTTCAAAAACTGGTGCATGTTCGGTGAATAACTTAAAAACTAGCTCTTCAAGCTCAAATTTTTTTGATTTTTGAAAAACCATATATTGTCGATGGAGCGCGTTTTTAGCCAAACTACAAAAGAAATACCATGCAAAAAAACCAAAGAAAGGGAACCATTGAAAACTAAGGAAGAAAAAAACAGAGTGTGTGCAAATGCGCTCTAATAAGAAATTCTCAATAGAGCGCACTTTCATAGCGCATTCTTGCAGGATATTGATTGATTTACACGAAAACTCACCGAATAAATTAACAACTACAAGGTGGGTGGGTGTGGACGGTGGATGTGGTGCGTGGATGTTCCGAGGATTTAAGTTTTAGTTTTTAAAAGTTTTTGTGGAAAATACGCTCTACCGCACGTTTTGTTCATTGGAGCGCGTTTGGTACTTCCTACTTTGCGCAAGTCGCAATAGAGCGCGTTTGAAATTTTGAAAAAATTAAAAGAACCACTGCAAATGTTATTTCTCATTTCACAGCAAGTTAACAAATTCCGTTAGAGCGCACTTGCATCCTATTCCTTTCCCTGTCCCTATAGTACTTACTTTCTTTACTATTCTTCTTTTTATCCACCGATCCCCGTCTGTCGCCAACTTTTTGTCCGGATGTCCCTCCTCCGCCAGCTCCTCCATTCAGTAATCGATCAGTCTCTTGCTCCTCTTGCTCGTCGCCAACTCCATTTTCTGCCGCTTCCTGAGCAGCTGTCGCCGCTTCATGCCAACTCATTTCCTGTAGGGAAAAATAATTGGGTTAAGAGAGGGAATTAAATTAAAACGGAAATTAAGAAAATCCCATCAAGTTTTTCATCAAGCCATCTGTTGCCCGTGCCTCTCAAAAATTTAACATTTTTGGATAGACCAAGAAAAGCTCTCCATTTTTGTAGTTGAAATTTTTTTGATAGCTCCGCCCTTTTTTGAGATATGCGTCTTTAAGGAAAGATTGCTCAGGTGAATAAGGTAGGACACCACTTTGTTCATTTGTTTATATCTTTTTTGCATTGATAGCTACCAAGAAGTTGTCAACTACGAAATTAAAGCTCTTAACTTGATCTATAAGAAAAGTATAAATTTTAAAAATTTGCAGTATGACGGGACTTGAAAATCGAGCAGTTTCAGACAAAACTCAATTTCGCCTCACTATTTTCATAAAACTCAAACTTTTTTGTTGAAAAAAACATTTAAAAAGACGAAAACGAACCAAATATGAACCAATCTTCGCCAAAGCTCTGAGTTTTTTGGCTCCCCAAGGGTATCATTATATTTTTGATTTTCAGTATAATCGTACAAAAATGCGTATAATAATGTTCGAGATTTTTCTTCATAAAAAATAGAACAAAATTCTGCTCTTTGTGACTTTTAGGGCAGAAAATTTAAGTCTAAAAGTCGTCTGGCGCACTTTGGAGAAAAAACAAGGAGCCAATAGTGTAACCTTAGGTTAAGCCTCTCTACGTGCTCCAGTAGAGCCTAATACAGAAAGCGCCAACGGAGCGCCAGCCAGCCAAAACAAATGTGTTTTTTTACCTCTTCCGCCGAGGTCCTTTGCTCTCTCTGCATCTTCTTCAAATACGAATCCCTCAAGACCCAAACCGGATCATTGTCGGGACCTGTAGACGTGGTCGGTGCTCCGGCAGGTGTCGTCCCATTCGGTGTCCCACTAGTCCCATTCTCCTTATTCTCTTCTGGCCATCCGCCAGAACCACTAACCCTTCTTGGTATCGGATGGGATGGTGGTGGTGGTGGAGCTAATCCCGACGATCCAGATCCGGGAATTACTGTAGCTGGAGGAGCTGATGTGGAAGGGGGCGGAGCGTCGAATGGAGTTGGTGCCGCCTGTTGTTGGAATTGTTGTTGTTGAGCGATTTGTTGTTGGGCGAACGCGGCGGCGAGTTGTTCCGGCGTGAATTGTTGAGCGGTTACTGTAGGTACCAAGGGAGCGGTGCCACCGCTGCCATTCACGAAGTTTGGTAGAGATGGTTGCGATTGGAGGAATGGATTTGTGCCGTTGTTCACGAACGTGGCTGGAAATATTATCAATGAAGCGCTTTTTCAGAAAAATTTTTGGTTGTTTTATAGCAGATTTTACGCTGATTCCGAATCTGTGATCAATTTTCAAAACGGGAATCTTTGAGAAGAGTTATTCACGTTTTTAAGAGATACAAAACTGAAGAAGTGAATTTCAGGAGTTTCAAAGTTTACTTTTTACATACTTTTATGGGATTTTTGTGATATTTTTTGTGCGAGATCAGAATTGTTTTTGAGCTCTCATTTTTAAAATTAACACATGAAAATCTCATGAAATTATGTAAAAAGTGTCACTAACTTTTCTCATTGATTTATAACTCTTCTCCCTCCGTTTTAATTTAATTCCCCTCTTAACTCAATTGATTAGAGATTCGGAATCAGCGTCAGCGGTGGAGCGCAGTTGTAAGAACTGTGCTGAGCTAGTAACTTCCAAAAAAGAAACTCACGATTAGGTTGTTGCATGAAGAGATTATGTTGATGTGGTTGCATCATTTGGAAGCCTTGCGCGGTGCCGAATGGTGCCTGCGGTGTCATCTGAAAATCGTTTCACTTTTAACAATTTTTCTGTCACCTAACCATACCTGAACAAACGCGGCGTTCTGCGCGAAATTTCCAGCATTTGCCATAAACATTGAGTTATTCGCGAATTGAGCAGCAGGAGGGGGCGGAGCTTGTGTCGTCGGAACGGGGCCTACTGTAGGTGAATCCTCCGGGAGATTAAATGAGGAACGGAGTTGATTCAACGATTCTTTTGGCGCCTTTTCAGAAGTGGGCGGAGTCGCCGCGGGTGGTTGGTAGGAGAGACCGCTCTGAAATGTTTCAATGAACGTTTTCTTTAATGGGTTCAAATTCTTCAATCACGAACGACAATAGGAAGTTTGAAACAATGCACTATGTTGGACGTCAAATTACGTACTTGTCGTCAAATATGGTGCATCGGACTCAAAATTTGTTATTTATCAAATTAAAGGGTGCACAACATGCAAAGGGGTTTACTGTAGACAATTGACACCAGCACAACATCGATATCCACAAATCAATCGATAATACCTTATCCGTGAACGGCGAGAAATCGTCGGCGGTTAGTTTGGAAGATGAAGAGGATCCGATTAGTTCAGCCAGACCGTCGTCGTCGATCTGGGATGGAGGTGGTATAGGTGAGAGGTTAAGAACCAAAACGGACCCGAATAACCCAAAAAACTAAAAATTTAAGCCTAGACCTAAAAATATGAAAATTTTAAAAGCTTGCCATGGAGCCCCTCATTTTTGATTGTATACTTTTCTAGATTATTTTTTTGTAGCTAACAACTCTTTTATAAATTTGCACGCTTAGGAGAGAGACGCCGACAGTCAGACGCTCTCGTTTCTCTGCGTCTCTCCTCCCAGATGCCTAGCTTTAAAGGCGGATATCTCAAAACCCTGCATAGTTATCAAAAAACTTTCAACTACAAAAATAAATATTTTGATTTGGGCTATCAGAAAAGTATAAAGTTCAAACTATTTGAGTAAGAAGGAACCTTGTGACCTGCTCTGAAAGTTAGTCAGTTTTCCGCTGGTAATACGTCAAGTTGGTTAGCTTAGGTGCGAATTTTCTACTTTAGTTATTGGCATTTATGTTTTAATTGATCTACTTAACCATAACTACCTCAAGACAATTAACCAACACCTGACACCATGAAACCCATTCAAAATCAGCACCTAGTGCTAAAAATCTATAATAAAAAACGCGTCTGAAGGAAAAAAAATTGAAGAAAAAGTGAGTGAAAAGGAAATAGGAGGAAAGAAGAAGAAGAAGAAGAAGAAGTGAGTGCATTTGTGAAATTGGGACCCCTTTGGTCAGGGAGAGGGGGGGGACCGTTATTGGATTATTGTGGTGAAAATGGGAAAATCCCGAAAAAAAAAACGAAAAGAGATTTTTTCTATTTTTTTCAAATATCAAGTTTTTGTCTTTTCCAAAAAGACTACAATTCAAAAATTGTGTTGTTCATCGTGTTAGGGTGTTTGTGTTTAGGTTTGTTAAAATTTTTATTAAAAATTTCAAATTCTCAAATTCGTCTTGTCCAAAAGGAGTACACGACCCAAAATTTGAATATTGGGATTTTCCTATTGAGAGATTCAAAAATTCAAATTTGTCATGTCCAAAAGGGTATACCGAGGCTTAAGACCTATTTTTCATTTAAAAATTCAAATTTCCAATCTCTTACCTTCTTAATATTCTTATTCTGTGACCTCCTCGTAATCTCTTTTTCCATTTCACTCATTTGTTTTCTTATCAGAGAATCCGTTCGATCTCCAGACAGCTTCCGTTTCTCTTCTGATTTCTCCTCTCCCGTGGATTCCTGAGAATTTTCTGACGAGTCGCCGATCACATCTCCAATAACGACTTCTGCTGATGTGGACGTTGGCACCAGGATGTCTTCTGCAAAACTTGATTTTTTTTCTTGAATTCACATTTTTCTGGTAGATCAAATCCAGTTCTTTATTTTTGTACATAGATGAAAACTTTTTGATAGCTCCGCCCCCTTACATTTTAGAAGTTAGAGGAGAGACGCAGACAACGAGACACTCTAGCTTCTCTGCACGCTCTCTCGTAGATTATTATACCATTTGAAACCCGTAATTTTCTTTCTAGCATTAAGAGATATCAAAACAGTTGTTAACTACAAAAATGAAAACCCTTTCGGTTTTATTTATTCTTCATACCATATTGGAGAGCCCAAATCACTTTCCTTCCTGATTCCCTACTCTCCCGAACACATGCACACACAAGTAGTAAGTATCCCCCTCTTTTTAGTGAGACAACTGCTAGCTAAGCATCCTGAAACACGAGAGCATCTCTCTCTCTCCAAATGCGGGAGATATTCTCTTTCTCACTCATCACACACTCTCTCGTCCCAACATCTCCTCGTTTGTCGATTCACTAATTGTTCGCTATGTGGATTTGTGGTGGTTGTGGTGACGAAAGGGGGACACCATGTCTAGCGGAGTGGGGGGGAGATGACTACTTTTAAAGGATAACAAAAGTCAGAAAAAACTTACCAGGAGCGTTATCCACAAGTCCTTCGGCTGTTTCCTTCGGCTCTTCCCCTGGCTGTGTCTGAAAATACTACTTTTTTATTTACAATTATAACTTGGAATTTTTGAACATCTCAGTAGAACACGGTTGCATTTTTCACGTTTGGGCATAATCAAGCATGTAATTTGCTTCAAACTGAGTCTTACGAGTTGAAAAATATACCAAAATGTAGTTCTCAAAGAGTTCTATGTCTGTGGCCTATTCTAGACCGGAAGGCACTCTAGCCCGGCCCGTAATAAGCCACAGACATAGAGCTCGTCGAAACTTACATTTTGGTATACCATACTTTTCCGCTCCTTGCTTTAAGTTTGATACGTTAGCAACTATGATTTTCTACTCAAAATTGGAATTTTCAAAGTAATCTAAACATCTCCGTAGAGCGTTCTTGCAACTCTACCAAGTCTGTCTTATGATTCTGTGACCTATTTCAGCAAATTCCAACAAATTCCTTCCTTTGCGCTAAAACCCGTACACCCTTATATCAAGTACCCCCTCCTTCCCCTACGAACCTCTCGATGATTCGGTGATACATTCGTCGAAACGGCACTACCAGCTGTCTGCCGCCCATTATCGTCTTCTGACCGATGAGATGATGATGCCTGAGATGATACTTATATAATAGGACGAGAAGCAGATGCATGTCATTTGAGAGAGATAGAGGTCTCTTGAGGCTCTTTGTTTTGTCTGTCTATGTGTCTGTGAGTCCGGATGTCTGAGGAAAGCTTAAAAAGGTTAGAGCACCGTTGTCCAAGATTCGCTATCCCTGAGTTAATTTTAGAGCATGTTCTCCTTTTTCAACGTGTTTTTCTGGAGAAAAATGTTGCGAAATATTATTCTGCCCCAAATGAACCACAAATTTCCACATAGGTTTCGACATACATGATGACTAACCAAAGACCGTCTGTCCCTCTCACTGTCTATCCAGATATGTATATACCTACCTGAGAACTCGGCCTGGGTTGCTGAAACGCTGGTTGAAACTGCATTGGGAATGGAATAGGGAACTGTGCACCACTCGCCGCCATCATTTGTTGAAAGTAGTGATGCATCACTTCTTGATATTGTGCCGGGGAGAACACCATCTGATTCGGGATTTGAGGGATCCCACCGCCATTCGGATCTCCTTCTTGTTGCGGAACTGCTGTCGGCATATATGGATTCATGAAGGGATTGGCGAAGAAGTGACCGGGTGGTATCATTTCTGGAAGATTGTTGAGTTGGTTGGAGAAAGATTATTAAATTGTAAAAGCTCGCTTCATTGAGAATCTAACAATTTTATAAGTGTATTAACTGAAAGCTTAATCTCACAATGTTAGGGTTTTTAACAGTTTATTAAAAAAATTTGAAATTGTTCCTAAAAATTTTGTCAGAAAATTGCATTCGTGTGGTTTTCGGACCCTTTTTGGAGCACTGCTCGAAATTTTACGAATTTTATGGAGACCGCCTAAAATATGCCTAAAATATATGTTTTACGGTCCATAACAGTCGTAAAAGTGTTATTTCAAAAATTGAACAAAACATTTAATTTTGTTCCATGAAAAAAAACAATTTCACTCCTTCACAGACACAACAATTTTCCTATTTAAGACGGTGACAGGAGGCGACTAGGCTAGGCACATGAATAATAGCCTATTTTTTCTGTTTTCTGACGATGAGAAAAGGAGGAAAAATAATAGAGGACAGCATCGTGTGTCTCTTCTTTTACGGAGAAAGGAATTTTTGATAGTTTTAGTCAAAGGGGGGAAACGGGGAAAACAGTTCAGACTTCATTCTTGGTGACTTTTGAGAATACTTTCAGAAAAATTTGAGGGATTCATAAAAAACAACTGCAAAATTTGAATTCTTCATTAAATTTCCAAGCTTTTGAGCAAAATATCGACAAAATTTGGTTAAATTTGAGTTTTGGTCCAAAAACCGTCCAAAAATAAGACGGATTTAGTTAAAAAATCAAAATGATCAGAACCTGGTCAAAGTTGGGCTTAAAACGTTAGAAATTTTATGAAATTTACGAAAATAACATTGTTTTCTGGCATGTGTGTCCCGCTTGTCCCCTAACTGTCACATTAAGGATTTGGAAAAGTAAGAGCGGAAAAGTGAGCGGAACTTCAAAAACATTTTAACCTTAGATTCGCAATTTTTGTCAAAAGTTTTCAGCTTATAACTATGACAATTATATTTTCAGAATATGCAAAAAAATTGCGGTTTGAATGAGTATAATCAAGACGTAGTTTGAAATTTTCCAATTTTTGTCAATAGAGCGCACTTCACAAATTAAAAAAATTCAACTGAAGTCAAGAAATCGAGAAATGATAAAAAGCGTACGGAATGGAACTTGTTGTTGCTCCCCTCCTCCCCCCGGAGCTCCTCCCCCTTTGCTCGGTGGAGGGGGCGTGGCCGACATGGATGGTGTTGTTGTGGAGGAGACGGCGTGTTCTGGAGACGTCGTCGTCGCTTCAGATGACATCGCCTGCAAACCGACAGAAATTGTTCATGGACCAGTGAGGGGGAAAAGGACATAGATTATTGGATGCTTCGTGTCTTCTTCCGAATTAATTAGAGAAAGAGAGAGAGAGGGGGAGAGACGCAGACAGTCAGATAAAAAGGGAGAGAGAGTAAAAGATAAGAGAGAGAGAGAGAGAGAGAGAGAGAGAGAGAGAGAGAGAGAGAGAGAGAGAGAGAGAGAGAGAGAGAGAGAGAGAGAGAGAGAGAGAGAGAGAGAGAGAGAGAGAGAGAGAGAGAGAGAGAGAGAGAGAGAGAGAGAGAGAGAGAGAGAGAGAGAGAGAGAGAGAGAGAGAGAGAGAGAGAGAGAGAGAGAGAGAGAGAGAGAGAGAGAGAGAGAGAGAGAGAGAGAGAGAGAGAGAGAGAGAGAGAGAGAGAGAGAGAGAGAGAGAGAGAGAGAGAGAGAGAGAGAGAGAGAGAGAGAGAGAGAGAGAGAGAGAGAGAGAGAGAGAGAGAGAGAGAGAGAGAGAGAGAGAGAGAGAGAGAGAGAGAGAGAGAGAGAGAGAGAGAGAGAGAGAGAGAGAGAGAGAGAGAGAGAGAGAGAGAGACGTGGGAAATTACTCTCTCTTTCATCAAACACATCAAGTTGATGCTCTGAAAAGAGGGAAATTGAAAAAAAAAGTTTGAACTTTTTCCAAAGTTTCGGACAAAGGGTGAAGCTCAGTGAGACAGTTAAGGGACAAGGTGACAGTTAGGAGACGAACGGGTCACTTATGACCGACAAAAATGTTATTTTAGTTATCTCTATAAAATTTGTAAAGTTTTGAGCTCCACTTTGACCTGATTTTGACCATTTTGATTTTCGACCAAAGCCTGGCCTTGTTTTGGACGGTTTTTGGACCAAAACTCAAATTGAACCAAATTTTGTCGATACTGGGCTCAAAACTTTGAAAATTTAGTAAAGAATTCAAACTTTTTAGTAGTTTCCTATGCATATTACTAAAAATATTAGTTTGGTCAAAAATCTGATGAATGCTCGCCAAAACTATAATTTACGGTTGGGCGTGTTTCCAGCAGAAGGGAGTTTTTGAAATGTGTCTACTAGCACACGAAGCATCACGTCCTTTTCTTCTGAATGCCAATTCATTTGTCATGTTTCTTCTCTTTTTCTTCTTCTATCTGTTTCTGGACTCTAACCACTAATCCCAGAAAGAAAGAAATATCATTGCAAAATTGTGTGTTGTTACATATTGTAGCAACAATATACTAATCTCTCTTCTTTTTTATTTTTGGAGGGAAGAAGAACGAGATTTGAACTTTTTGAACTAAGAATTTGGTAAAAATAGATTAGAAAATGTCTAAAAATCACGTAAAGTGGATTTACAAACAGTCTATGATTCGATTTACTGGATCGGAGCGTTCTAAGAGCCAACGGGTATACGTGGGGTCCATTTACGTGCTCAAGAGTAGATTTACAAATATTCAGGTGTAGATTACGAGCAGACTTTGTAAATTTACGGTGGAATCGGTTCTTCTTAAAATGGAACCTCGTAAACCCAGTAAACTGTATTTTTTGCCGATTTACTAAATTCTGATGTAGATTTATGGAGCTGCTCAGAAATTTTGAGTGGATTTACGTAGACTTACAAAAGTTTTTACGTTTGTACTTAAAGCCGTTAAACATGTTAATTAGTGTGAATTTACTAAAACTTCGTGTCGATTTACGATGGAGCTACGTGGATTGTAAGCTCTGTGAATAAGTCAGTAAATCGAGTTCTAGATTTTTTCGTAAATCCACATAGAATTGCGTACACGTGATTTTTAGCCGCTCTCTAATATATTTCTACCCAATTCTCAGTTTAAAAAGTTACCTATGTAATTTACTATGTCGATTTACAAGCGTATATCTACAAAGTTATATATCCAGTGTGGGTAAGGAAGAAAGTAAATGAAAATGAAGGAGTGAAGACGAAGCGAAATAATAAGAATAATAATAATAATAAGCTCCCGAAGAGAGCAAGCCTTCTTTTCATGGGAATCTGTGGTCAAGAAGAGAAAAAGAAATGAAGAAAATACATATATGATGATGAATATGCACACATAATTATGCTAATTAAATATTTTCTTCTTTCTGTTTGTTTGTGTATCCGGATGTCACTTTTTGAAAGTCGTGAAAAATATAAATAAAAGTGTCAAAAAGGACAACGGACACTTTACAAAACTGGTATAAAAGGAGGATAACGGAGGGAAACAGAGAGAGTGAGAGACGCAGATTGTTAAGAGAATCGATGTGTTACTTTCTACGGAAACCTACGGAATTTGCTAAATTTTATTGTTAAAGTTTTGGGACATACAGCCAGAATCTCGAATTTTTAGAGTTTAAACAAATTGTGAGTGATCTATCCGTAAATCCACACCAAATGGTGTCGATTTACGAGCGACTTCACCGAGAACTTTGAGCATTTCAATTCCCTTGATTAGCTAGCTATGTGTGCACTTTTTCTAGATTAGGGTGTCCTCTGTTTGAAGGACATGGCTATAAATTAAAAGAGGGATGGGAAGAAGAAGCTGACGCAATGTATCCTGACTCATTGAGAAGGGAGGAATAAGGAACAGATTAGAATATTTAATCACTCGGCTTGGAACGACGGATAGAAAAAAAGAAGCGAAAAAAAAGATTTATAAGGTGACGAGGTCGAACTGAATGGGGGAAAGGGGCCAATGGATACGGTGCCAAAACAGACTTGCCGAAGATTTTTACGTTTATTTACCGTATCTTTCAGTATAAACCGCGACACGCACGCAGCGCGACTCGGAAAATTTTCGTTGCGGGCCTTACGTCTTGTTCTATTGAGAAGTGACGGTTCTGGAAAGGTTTACAACCTCCAAAACTACAAACTTTCAAAAATTCCAATTCGGTTGTCCTGTGGGGGTCAAAATGAATAGTAAAAAGGAGGGCTCTAACCATTGGAAAAATTGGCCCCGGGTCGTCTTTACGCTCGTAAATGGGCAGCGTACTCGGGGCAATATTAAGATTTTTATGTGTTTTTTCTTTCCCGGAATGTTTTTGGAGGGAAGGGAAGGAAATGAAACAGAAAATGGCTCTGAAATTCATGGGATTTTTCATTTCTCTAGTCTCCAGGCCATTAAAATACGATTCGTGTAAAAAAACCCTTGCGGAATCGAACTTGAGACCCTCAAAACCAAAAGCGAGCATGTTAGCTACTTGGCCACGCGTGCAACGTAAACTAGGTATCAAGAGCGCTGATAACTTTGGAGGTGGGCTGCAGAGTGAGCGGAGGTGTAAATGCGCTCTGTTGAGAATGTCACAGTAAATTCAAATTTTTGAGAACCGCGTGGCGCAAAAAGTGACAAAAAGGTGTCTAACGGGTTTAGGGAGAAAGAGAAAAGGGAAAAGGTTGACAGGTACTACTATAAATCATGTTTGCCTAGCGTCTCCCATGAGACATTGAGAAGAACGAGTGGGGGCACTACTGCACTGCGCCCATGATTTGTATACTTGTTCGGAGAGAAAATGGGTGGTGTGGACGGGGAGGGAAAAAAAATGAATTGTTGGCACGCAATATGGATACCTGGAAAAATTGGGAAAAATTAGGGATTGTTGAGAGAGAGAAAATAAGAGATTGCTGAGGAAAACGGTAACAATGAACAAAAATCCAAAAATGCGTTAAAAAAGCTCAAAAATCTACAGTAAATCGACACAAGGCGTTCGTAAATCTACATGATAAGATCTTTCCATAGAAACATAAAAAATTATAAAAGTTCTCGTAAAACTACAAACACCGGCGTAAATCCACATGGATGAGAGTAACAGAGCAATCGAACTTCGTAAATCTACACGAAAAATGGTAAATCTAAAAATAGTGTCCCGTAAATCTACACAAGGGTTACCTCCACCAAATAGCTCCCCAATTAAAAATCAATATGTATGACCCCTCTCTTCTTCTGGATTACACTGGAAGAGCTTTCGAATATCATCTTCTCTCTCTCATCATTTTTCTCTCATCTCTTGCACACACCGGCTCACTTGAAGTAATTCATCATTCGGTTTATCGGTCGGAAGGAATAGATTGGGAGAGAGGGAGAAATTACACAATTAAAATTGAACCTCTCTTTCCGTTTGCCGTAGATAATTATCTAAGGGTGTTCATTAATAGATGAGATGTGAGCTATTGCGAGAAAACTACATTAATTTAGTGGATAATCATGTGGATTTACGGTGGACGTGCTTGATTTACGGGTAATCAGAGTACCCGGGCATTTGAGGTAAGGATTACGGTTTTGTGGATTTACGGAGTTTAGTTAAGGTAAATGAAGCCTCTTGTCGATTTACGGAGTCTTCATGGGGATTTGAGAGTCAATAGTCCAAAAGAATTAAAAAAGAAGAAGAAAAGAGATATCGAATTACAGAATGTGTGAATTTGTGAATCTTTAGACTTTTTTTTGCAAAAAAATAATAATAATTCAGAGAATCATACATACTTGCAAGCTGAACTCGCTTAAAATGCAATGCTATGAACTGAAAATTTTACTAAAACGTAGATCTCGGTGAATTTTATGTCTCCGATATAATACGGGTTGAATGGCATGTCATTAACAGGTTTTTTTTGCAACTTTAGTGTCAAAACTTCATCAAACTCGCTTGAAAATCCACGTTTTCTCGAAAAATTGCCAAAATTCGGCAGAAACCGCATAAAATCACCCAAAAACTGCTAGAAACATTAAAAGTCCATCACAAATTCCATTTTTCCAAGAATTTTTTTTTTGCAAGAAACCTTCAGAAGGTCCATTACTGCCAGTGCGGGGATCGAACCCGCAAAAAACGAAAAAATGGACAGAGTGTCAGTTTAGACCGGCTTGCTGTCACAGACATCGACCTCCTCGAGATCTACATTTTGGTATACTTTTCAGCTCATTGCATTGAGTTTCAGGGGAGTTACGCCCTTAGCAAGTATGCAAGTATCTCTATATGCCTGTATTGGTAACTACTGTCAAGAAATTATTTCGTTTAGACTATCCTAACTTTTTCCGAAAAAAATAGTGACTCATAGTTAAAATAGTGAAAGAAGAGTAACACAACCCTTACTAGAAGAACAACGAAAAAAGAAGGGTTGGGGAAGGGGGTGTTCCCGTGGGAAAACCCGGTTGTTTCGAATGTGTGTGCATGAATCAGCCGGAGAAGGAGAAGAAGAGAAGGCTCACTCAATCGGAAAACGGAATATAAAACAAAACATCAAGAGGAAGGGGGGAGGAGATAAAACAAAATGAAACCGACACTTTGTCGAGGAAGGTCGAAGTCTGAGTATGAGTAAAAAGCTTGTTACGGTACCAGATTGAGTTCTATTTGGTTTAAATTCATAATGGTTAAGTAGATCAGGTGAAGAGTTTTATTTTTGTAGTTGGCTCATTTTTGATAGCTCCGCCCACTTTTCAGATACAGAGGTTCAAAGCTGGTCAAGGTGAAGATTTTAATCCTCATATCTCAAAAACGTGCAGAGCTATAAAATATATGTCAACTAAAAAAAACGGTCTAAATTTGAGCTACTAGAAAAATATAGTTTTAAAGCGTTATGAGTAAGAAATAGGACTTAGGGCTCAAAGCTTCAAGAACCAGTATTTGAGAGCGCATAACTCAAAAGTGGGCGGAGCTATCAAAAAGATGTGAACAGGAAAAAAGGAAATTGAGACATGATCTACCAGAAAAGAATAATTATAAAATATTTAGATGATAATATAAGTCTATGACTGTTATAGAAAATCGAAAAGTGTTTCATTGTACATATTAAAGTTACAGGGCCTAAAATTCTATTATAGCTAGCATCTAACATAAACATTAATAATTTATGAGTGTTATTATAATGATAAGGAAAAACATGTACATGAACATTGAGGAAGGAACCTCCCTACTATCGATTTGACCTTCCTCTCTCTATCCCTGCGTCTCTCTCTCTCTCTCTCTCACTTCCGCTATCTCTTTTTATCTTCCTTCTTACTCACTGACTATGTATGGATGACGTGAAGGGACCCTCCAATTTCGGAAAAATATAAAAGTGTGTCATTTTCAGACAAAAAATGTCTGGAAAAGCCTTATTGTCTTGTCCGAGAGGAGTACACGATCAAGATGAGGGAGTATTTGCCGAAATCAAAACATAAACATTGTAATATTTAGTTTTAAACATTTTGCAACACGAAAATTTAGGCAAATTAATATTTTTAGGGCACAAAATGTTTCTTAAACTGTTTTTTGAGAACTTTTGTAAATTCTCAGCATTTAGGTAAGGTACAAGAAAATGCGCTCTAAGGAAAATTTTTTGAAAAATAAATAAAATTTCAAAAAACCACGATTTTTATATAAATTTAAATTAAAACGGTTTTTACGGATTAAACGTCGATTTACGGAGTTAGGTGTAAATTTACGAGGCGTTTTGTACGAACTTGTTGTAAAATTGCAACCTTAACATGTTCATTTACAAGCGGATTTACGACAATATATATGTTTTTTTACGAAAAAAAGTATACGTGTCGATTTACGAAGTTTTAGAGTGCATTTACGCGATTTTTCAGTTTAAAGTGTAGGTTTACGAGACTAATGTGTGGATTTACGGGAATTCCATTAAAATTGAAACTAAGAGAAAAAAGGAGAAAAAGATGAATAAATGGTCAAATGAAATAAATGAGCTCCTCTCTCCCTCCGTCCGCTTGTTGGCTATTCCAGAAAATAGATGGCCGGAGGGAGAGGGCGGAGAGAGAAATTGTGGGAAAATAAAATGCGAGAAAAGATAGAAGGCTCACAGAGCCCCCCGGGCTCCTCGGGACGTCTTCTTCCCCTTCAGAAGAGAGAAAGAGTGAGAGACGCAGACAATGAGGGAGAGAGAGGAGACGCAGAGAGTATAGCGATTCGAAGAGAGGAGAACACGTCCTCGTCCCCCCGCCGTGTCGCTTCTACACCCATTCTATCGATCATTTAGAGGTGAGAGAGTGAGAGAGAGCAGAGAAAGAGACGGGTGTCTGCGTCTCTCCGCTCTCTCTCTATTGACACTTTTCGAGGGGACACATAGGAGGATTATGTATGTGTAGAGGTAAGCTATTCAGATTTTTTGGAAAACTTGGATCATTATAAAATCTTGAGAAGGAGGAGGGGATATAGACAACATGTTGAAAATTTAATGAAAACCGGTTGGACATCTGGACACTAGGTTGAACAGACAGAAAATTTCTTGGCTCCATCGACGCTTGATGTTCAAACACAGGCTTATGTTTTGTTCTAAATTTTTATACTTTTCTGGTGGATCATGTCTCAATTACCATTTTTGCAGTTGACAACTTTTTGATAGCTCCGTCCACTTTTGAGATAAGCCCTCTCAAATATTAGTTCTTGAAACTCTGAGTTCATGAGTCCTATTCCTCACTCAAAACGTGCAAAATTATAGTTTTCTGGTAGATCAAGTTTAGATCTTTATTTTCGTAGTTGACTAATTTTTGATAGCTCTGCAGGTTTTTAAGATATGAGGGATTTAGGTATCCCACTTCTTTTTACAAACTCAGGGATACTTATCTTTCAAGGCACATATCTCAAAAGCGTAAAAAGCTATCTAAAAGTTGTCAACTACAAAAATGTAGCCTGAGATTTGTTTTACCAGAAAAACATTAATTTGGGACAAATGTGACAAAAAGTGACACCAAGGGGACACCTCAAAGTTATACGTCTTAAAAAATGAGAACCCTATTTCTCAACCAAACTTTGAACCTCCGTATCTCAAAAGCCTGCAGGCCTATCAAAAAATTGTCAACTACAAAAATAGAGCTCTTAACCTGATCTGCTTAACCAATACAAAAAAATGTGTGATGGATTTGATCTACGGGCAGGATTACTCAAAATATTTACTCAACACACCACTTATGACTCTTTTTTCTCAGGATCGTGAGAATATTTCAAAGAAAGAGGAGAAACGAAAAAATATCTCAAAAACCTGCAGAGCTATCAAAAAGTTGTCAACTACAAAAATAACGATCTAGTTTTGATCTACCAGAAAAATATAAATTTTGGACAGTTGGGACATAACGTGATACCAATTGGACATGTCCAATATGAACAATTTTTTGACCAAAAACTGAAATTTTTTATATTTTTTTGCAGAAAAAAGTTATTTCATAAAAAGTTAAACAACTACAAAAATATATTTTGTTGCTGTCTCACGGTGGTGCTTCTTGAATTGACATGAACATTACAAGACACGTATTGATGTGTCAATTTGACAAAAAGGAATGTGTTTAATGACAGGTTGTTAAAAACTTATCAGTTATGCCTTGTGAACTCGGAAATGACGCAATGGCGCTCCATTGCCAAAATGTTGTAAGTTTTCAGATGTCTGTCCAAATGTCTAACCAGATATCCGGATGTCCGAATATGCAAAAGTCTAATTAAGTATGCTTGCCGGAGCTCGGGCTTCAATGGAATTTCAATGAGACCATTTATTTATTCATGGACTTTGTATATTGCAACAATTCTAATCCATCAAACATCTGCTGTGAAAAATATTTTATACATATTTTCAGAGGGGTGCTGAAATTTCTGAAACTCTGAAACTGAAGTTTTTTTTCTGAAAGTGCCACTTTTTTCGAATTAATATGTTAGATTTTAATGTTAAAAAACGGAAAAGAGCCATTTATTGTGTCTAACCACCGAAAATAGTAAAAATCGCTTGTCGGTTCCACTTTCCATGTCCTATAAATTTTTTTACTCGCATTTCTTATGAAAAATAAAAGTTTTATATATCAAACTACTCCTTACTTTCTTCTGAACACGTTCTTCACATTTTCTTTTCCTGAAAAACTAAATTTCACTTCGAAAACCCCGTTTTTCCGTTTCCCCGCACCGAAACAAATCAGGAGTTCAATAGAGCGCACTTACTGACCCCGTTCGGATTTTCTGTTTTTCGATATTTTCAAGCCGCCAGATTCGAATAAAAGCTTATTTAATATCAAATTTCAAGGAATTTTCGATATTTGAAATAAAAAATTAAAAAATAATCAATTTTTTCAGGAAAATGAGCCAAAATGAAGTGGCAAAAGCGCTGCTGGGAATGGCGGAGGCGCTGCGAACACAGGAACCTCCAAAACTCAAAATGGCTATCAAATGTGCAAGAGTAGGCGTTAAAAATAAAATAGAAATTATCCAAAAAAATAGAAAAAGCATGAACAATTCGTTAAAAAATTGAAAAATCAATTTTTCAAAAAATTGTTTTAAAAAATGAAACAACTGATTTCCCACTCAAAAAATGCTCGAAAACCCAAAAAAGCATTCAAATTTTCTGGAATCCTCAAGAAAACCCTCTAAAATGCGAATTTCTTCCAGAGCTCCCTCACCCTGCAGATAAACGACGAAATGCAGGCTATTTGTAATTTACAATTGGGAAAATTACTGTTTTTCTACACGGAAAACTCAGAATTGGCCAAGACACATCTTCAGATTGCGGTGAGTGTTTTGTAAAGTGGAAATTCTTTTAAAATTGTGTTTACCGACGATTTTTTGCGGTTTTTTGATCAAAAATGATTAAAATGAGATTTTCTCCTTAAATTTTAAGTTTATGTGCTTCTGAAGCTTGAAGCGCTGCTTCCAACTAATTTTTTTAAAAAATATCGTAAAAAGTCAAGTTTCTGGGTGTTTTCAGTCTGAAATTCTCAAGTTTTTGATTTAAAGCTGGTTTTCAAGTCAAAAATGAAAATTTAAGCGATAATTTCACTGTTTCGGCTGAAAAATTACTGAAAACTCCATTGAAGATGAATTTTTGAAGTTTCAGGAACAAATTCTGTTAGAGATGGAGTTTAAAAGAGTAAAACCTCGAAAAAATCTGAAATTTTCGATACTTTCGACCAAAATTTATCAAAATAACATAATTTTTAGAGAAAACTGCGGTTTTCGAAGTAAAATCATATCCAAAATCGTTATTTCCAGACAAAACCTTTTTTCCCATCAAAAATTCTCAAAATCCATCGAAAACCCTTCATTTTCACTAAAAAAAATGATTTTCAGTACGACAAAATGCTACCAATGGGAACATTCTACACACGTGATCGAATGCATGCAATATCGATGATTGCCGATTTATATATTCACTGTAAGTCCGGATGTCCAACTGTCTGTCATCCGTGAATCCAGATGTCCTCTTCATCCCTCTCCCATAGTTACAGATCAACATTGGCCTATCGCCGGTATCAAATCGGCCCTCCGACATGAGATCTCGACGTCGCGTGGATATCCAGTACTCACCAATAAATTGATGTTTCAGCTTATTGTGAGTTAGAAGAGGCCACGCCCATATTTCGAAAAAATCAATAAAAGGCACAAAGAAGTTATTTTTTAATGAAAAAACCTGATTTTTAACTGTAAAAATTGAAGCCACGCCCACTCTAAACAAGTTTTTTCCGAAATCCTAAGCCCCGCCCACTTCATCGCCTAGAATCGGGTGAAAACTTTCACGGATTGTCTTGGTTTTCTTATCCATAAAATGAGATGTTCACTTTAAATACAATCTCATTTTCCCAGGAAATTCTAAAAATCGACAAAGACGTGGAAGGAGCAATCGACGCGTGTCAAACAGCCATCAATTCGTCATCAGGCGATCCGAAAATGGAGTTATACTTCCGAATCACACGGACTCTTGTCAATTATCAACTGATGCATGAAGAGTCGAATGCAACTGAAATCGCTAGAATCGGATCGATGATAAAGTCATTGGAAGCGACACCGGAGGATAGAGTCCACTTAGAGTGTATCAAGGATTTCTATGTTTGTACGAAACTCGCCTATATGTTTTATGAGGGAAAATCGAGAACATCCAGACAGTTGTTGAGACAGATTCAGAAGTCACAGACGAGTGGAGAGACGAAGATTCATGGAATTCGGTAGGGAACTTATCATACTTGCAATCCGGACCGACGGTTTTTATTTAATAACAGAAAACCGTATCGGGTTGATTAATATCTCAAATGATAGGTATTTGGACACTTCTGAGGCATTCTGGAGAATTCTGAACGCTTCTGAGACTCTTTATTTCAGTTTTCAGCTTTTCAGACAGCCGTAAGCAGCTCTAGATTCTTATTATGCACTCCGAAGCCACATGACGTCTTCTAATGTCATTCTAACTGTTACGAACTAGAATTTAATGCTCCAGGAAGCCTCTGTGAATTTTCTGCGAAGTTTGATTTGATTTTATCTGATGACATGCTCCAGAATGCTCAAGAATGCTCCAGAATGCTCAAGAATGCTCCAGAATTGTTCAAATACCTATCATTTGAGATACTAACCAAGCCGACACGATTTTTTTGAAGAAAATTTGGATTGAATGAGAGAAACTCATTAAAATTTCAGAGAAAGTAACTCATTTTGTCATTCCAGATGGCTCGGCGAGACGTCGATGACTCTCTTCGCGTGCGTCATGAACATAATCTCAGCTCTCGTCCAATCCAACCCGGGCCGTGTCGAGAAATACTATCATTTAGTGGTGAAACACGCCGACGAAATCATCTATAAATCCACTCGAACACCTCAAGAACCCGGTGTCGTTAGATGTATTAATATGATAAAAATGACGACGTTGGAAATGATGGCATGTTGTAATGTGATGGCGTGTAGACCTCAGAAGACACTTGGGAATATTAGGGATATGTTGGAGATGTGTCATCGATCGAGTGGTCCACTATTGTATCGATACTTTGCACCGCATATTCAATACGTTCTGGTAAGGATGCATTTGGGAGTGGATTGGGAGTTTCTAGGCAGCAGAAAATGTAGAAGTTAAATCATTCTGAGCTGAAATATCGATTCAAAACAGCTGAAAATCGGTTCCAGAACACTGAAAAATCGACTGAAATCAGTTAAAATTTGCTTAAAATGGATAGAACCCCGTTTTCAGACACGATTTGACTGTTTTTGAGCAGAAAGTCGGTTCAAAACACTGAAAAATTGGCTGAAATTGGTTCAAACCAGCTTAAAATGGTTTTTATCCGTTTTTAAACACAATTTGATTGTTTTAAAGCTGAAAATCGGGCAAAAACCCTGAAAAATTGGCTGAAATTGGTCCAAAATGGCTTAAAATAGTTGAAATATGGGATTTCCGCGTGTCGAAGCGATTTTAGACTAAACATTGGTCGGTTCAACATCATTTCCGAGTGAAATGAGCTGAAACTCCGGCTAACTATCGTTTGATTAAGATTTTCTCGGAATGATCTACATTCTACAATTCTGCCGAACTTGGAGCCTAGAAATTGAAATTTTGTCCCGGATTTCTTGAAAAAACAACCCAATTCGTTTCCAGGGCCTCCAATGTTGCTATTTCCGACAACACGAATACGCGGAGAAGCATTTCATCTCAGCGATCAACCTACTCCATCTCAATGACTGTACATCAAATAACTCAATGGCTCTTCTCAATTTGAATCTCGCAATGACCTACTTGAATCAGTTGAAAATGGCGGATTATTATGAAGTGGCGGAGAAGTTGACGGCTCCGAAGATTGCTCAATGCTCACAAATGTTGAAGAGTAATGTGAAGTTGCTGTCAGCATTCTTCTCGTATCTGACGAATAAACCGAATGAGTGTAAAGCATTAGTGCATGAAGTGTTGGATGACTCGAAAGCTGAGGACTTCTTCCGTCTTCATGGTCTCGCCCTTCTTTTAATGTCTTTGATATTCCCGGTTGATGAGAAAGGTGTCAAACCGACTGTCGATTGGAGTAAAAAGTCGCACGATCATGTTGTGATCATGTGGAGTCATCATTTATACGAGAGAGTTTTACGGGCGGCCGGAGTGGATCCGAACTCGGAACAGTATCAACTAGTGATGACTGATCAGGAGGAGTCGAGGAAGATTCTGAATGTTGACTACTTGGTACCCCTGGTTAATAATATGCCGACTGTTAAGTTGTTGCAGGTAAGATAATCGAATCTTCGAAATTAATATTTAGAGTCAGAAAATATACCAAAATGTAGATCTCGGCGAGTTCTATATCTCTGATATAAAACATACCGGATTAGAATTCAAAGTTACTCAATAAAACTCGATGGGATTGCAAGTATATCGAAAATGACATTTCCGCGGTACAGTAATGAATCCTAATCCAGCCTGTATATATCAGAGATATAGAACTCGCTGAGATATACACTTTGGTATATTTTTGGTTTTTAAATGTTCATTTTGAAGTAGTGAAAGTGAAAACTAAATGTCTTTATTTCAGTGGTTCGAAGGAGATCCGTTCAAATTGCTGCCACGCGACGAGATCCCGATGTGATAATCATCTGTTTTATTCATTTTTAAATTAAATTTTCTTCTTTTTTTGTTCAAATTTATAGTTTTTCTCTTTTCACTTACAAATGGTCCTCTCTTCTTCTATATGGTTACTGTACAATGTCCTCTCTCTGCCCCATCGAATTTCTGTCAAATATATATATATCAGTGCGCTCTATTGAATTATTTTTCCCTGGAGCGCACTTGCATCCCTCCTGAAATCTCTATTGTCAGATCTCTTTCCATTTGAAAAGTGCGCTTTTTCGGACTTTGAGCGAAAATTCTGAAAAAGCACACTTGCATACCCTCTCCCTTCTGTTTTTCACCTCTATAGTGGCCTTATATCAATCTGTCGGTGAATTTTTCATATTTTTAATATAAATTTTCGGGCCCTTTACCCTTTAAGACGAAAAAATCAACGCCAGATAATTAACAGTATTGATTCATTTCATTCAAGATCGACGACAACGAAGAGGATAGTCATTTTAAGCTTTGCGGGTTGGTTGGTGTTGGGTGAAGAGAGAGAGACAGACAGAGAGAATTAGAGAAAAAGGGGCGGGGTTCAGGAAGGGGGCGTGACTTAGATGGGGGCACAGTAGGCGAGAAGATCCTCAACGTTGCATCCAACTTGGCAACAAATCGTTTGGAGTTGACGGATCGATGGCGCGATCAGAGCTCGCTTCTCTGCAAAATTTGATATTTAGGAGGTTTGGCGCGAAATTTGAATTTTTTTGGAATTTTTTTTTTGAAAAATTTGAAAGTATGTAAGAGCGCTCCACTGCACCAAACTTGAAATCAGTGAAAGTGATTGTCCACGTGAAGTACACGCTTTTTCGAATAAAAGGTAAATTTTCATTAGAGCGCATTTCCAACAGTGTTGTGACCTACCGAACATCGATCCGATATCTCGTTTTCTTCGGCGCATCGAGCACGACATGGACCAGGCCATTGTGAAGGTGGAGCCACCTGGTGGGCACATCTTCATACGGCCATCTGGAAACACAAAGAATAGAATGAGGGGAGGGGGTGTTGACATGGTTACTTTTGTGTTGAAACTTTTTTGAATTTCTGAGAAGAAGGCTCTGCTTGTTTAGTTTCTCTCTTTTTCTTGGAACTTTCAGTTTTTTAAAACAATTTTTCTTTATTTCAGCTTTTACACGGTCCAGTTACTCTTTCACAAGTTTTAGGCCTAATTAAGTGCAGATAGCAATTAGTACTAGGGCTAATTAGGTTACTTTGGCTTATCTTAGGCGTAGGAACAAGCATTATATTGGAAAAGATGACATTCCTGACAATTTCATGAAATTTGATCATGTCCCCTTAGTGTCCGATTTTGTCCCAGTTTTTAAAATTATGTTTTTCTGGTAGATCTGACCTAGAGCTCTATTTTTGTAGTTTTTTTGTAGATTCTCTGTATTTTTGTAGATTCTCTGTACGCTAAGCCCTATTCCTTACTCAAAACGTGCAAAATTATATTTTTCTGGTAGATCAAGTTTAGATCATTATTTTTGTAGTTGACAACTTTTCGATATTATGAATTCATTTTTTTCTGTGCATGAGAAGTCCGCGCCGCACTCACGCGGCGGCCACGCCCATTTCTTGCGGCAGTGTTCAAAAATTGAACGCAGCGTTGAAATCGGAGTGGGCGTGGCCGCCGCGTGAGTGCGGCGCGGACTTCTCATGCACAGAAAAAAATGAATTCATAATAGCTCTGCACACCTTTGAGATATATGGCTTTGAAGTTGAGCGTCTTCATGAGAGACTCAAAGCAACGAGAGCGGCTGAATGCCTGCGTCTCTCCGTTTCCCTCTTCCGTGTTCCTAACTTTGAAGGCGCATATCTCAAAAGCGTGAATAGCTATCGAAAAGTTGTCAACTACAAAAGTGTAGTCCTGGCTGTGATTTACAAGAAAAACGTAATTTGGGACAAATGGGAACAAAAATTGACACCAAGGGGACATGTCAAAGTTGAGCTTTTTCCAATCAGCCTTTAGATATGTTGATTAACAAAGAGATAACAAAACGTTCATCTAGTGATCAAGATCAATATTTCTATTAGTAATAATTTCTAGTCAAGTTACGTCATCTCTAATTTCTCATATTTCTTTTTCTTTCTTCCTTATTTTCCCGCTCGTTTTCATCAATATGTATTTGCCACGTCACCATCAAAAAGACAACATATTTCCCTCTTGTTTTTTATTGGTTAGTCGTCGTAAAAGTCTCCTATCCTCAACATATATATCTAGTGTCTAGAAGGGATTCTGGGGAAGGAGAATCATCTACTATTCATATATAGAAGTTGAAGATCTATAGGAATGTGGGGATGGGTTAGAGGAAATGAAGAAGACGGGATTTTGTATTAGCTCAGCACAGTTTTTACAATTGCGCTCCATTGAAATCCCCTTTTTGTAGATTCGGTAGAGCGCGGTTGTAAGAGTTCCCAGATCATTTAATCCAAAGTGTGAAAAGTCTTATTCTTAAGAAGACAATGGGAAAAATTTGCGCCGAAATCCTTTTTCCAAAAAATGGGAAAATGAAATAAATAGACTTTCTTGAAGACAGCTCAATGGGAAAAGTTGATTAGTCAAGAGAGAATGGAATTTATTTTTGGTTTTTGGACTATTTTCCATTATTCTCTATTAAGTTCAAATCGTGAGAAAAATTGAAATCACGAGAATCCACGAGAATCAAATGTCGTGAGAAAGGTTCCTATAGAATAAGATCCGCTACTTCTGAATCATAGGCAATTAGATAACGAAAGAGTTTCTAAGGTGTAATCAAATGTGTGGGTGGACTTTTTTGTCAATGGAAGCGCTGATTGAAAAATACGAGGCTTAAAAGGCGGCCGCAAGTTTGGAAAATTGCTACCAAGTGTTAAGGACATTTTATTTTATAAATTTATTGTTCAAAATTGCTGAAAATTGACTAAGATACTAAATCACACATGCTTAACAAGAATATAAACAAATTTATAATTTTTTTTGGTGATTTTATCGAAATTGGCAGTTGGAACTTATATTGACAAAGTTACACTGACTTTAGTTACAATGACCAAAAATAATTTTTCTCAAGCGTTTGCTGATTCAAACTGCAGAAAAAATGCTGAAATACTAACAAAGACATGCTGAAGACACTCCTATGGTTAGGCACTGTAAACGACCGAGAATGACGACCTTCTTCAATTTTAATAATAACCTATTGATATACACCTTCCGTAAATTGACATCTAGGGTAACTTTGAAATTTCAAGGGTATCCTTGATTTGCAGCAAATCTATATAGTCTATTGAAAAAAGCTTGATCGTTTGCTTTAAGTCTCGTAAACTTACACAAGATTGTCGTAAATCAACAAATGTTATGCTTACTAGGAACCTCTCACATTAACGCCTAATCTATGTTAGTACTATCTAACGCATTTTTATCTTTTTGCTTCAAGTCTAGTAAATTTATGATGAACTTCCGTAAAACAACACAAGACTCTCGTAAATCTACACAAGGCAAGTTATACGTACCAGCTTGCTGAAGCGAGATAGCCGAAGTCGTGGCGACGACGATAACCAATGCGAGGAAGGCGATGAAGAGGGGTCGATGCACCATGATTCGAGACCGGCGGGGGGGACAAGTTGTGTATGGAATGAGTTCTCCTTCTTTCGAAAATGTTGGGGGCAGCACAAAATGTGGGCGGAGCTTAGAAGAGAGCGCTCCTCGAAAGTTTGTGGGGGGCGGAGTCGAGAAGAGTTTCTGAAAATGGTGTATAGAAAGAGTGGAGAGAGAGAGACGCAGAGATTATAATTGCTTCTTCTGGAGAAGGAAAGGGGGCGGAGTCGTGAATTTGAGAACTCTGTTTTCTTTTTTGGAGAGATGACTAAGAAGAAGAAGAGGAATCAGATGATGTATACATGGAGAATCGTGAGAAAAGAATTAGAAGAGGGGAATCGTCTAGAAAATTGGAGAAGAATGGGTACAAAAACCATGTCAGAAGGCTCTCTGATTTTGGAGAAGATTCTGGAGAATAGTTGGGATTTGGAGGAGAGCAGGTATTGCGGTTTTCACCCTAACAAGTACATCTCAAAGTCAACCTACGGTCTAACTAGGGAAGGAGTGCGTATCCAAATAGCTCCACGGTCACTCGGTGATCTTCCCTGCAGAAATATGTATGTACCAACACGAAGGATTAGAGATGTTGGTGGCATCTCCTATTGTTTCCGTGATCTTTTTATTAACAAACTTATTTATCCTTTCGATAATCTTTTTCTAACAAGATTTTTTTTCTAATATTAGTTTTTTGTAGCCTAATGCATTTATTCCTTTCTTCTCAAATGTCAACGACGTCATTCGTCTTGGTAATAAGAAGGAAGATTGATCTAAGGCTTTAAAACATGACTATAACAAAGTTATGGTCCGTAAATTTTTGCTTTCGGTTATTACCTCTTATTCTGATTGGAGTAGTTACGCTCTGATGCAAAATGCATAAAGTTACGGGAAGTGGGATGGTCTCCGCAAATCACTATTCTTATAAAATAGAATGGCTATAGCTGAGTTCAATCAAACCTCCTAAGCCCAGTAATTGCTTTTTCTTTTGATACAAACATACAAACCTACAAAATGAATCGAAAAAAAGAAATGTATCAAGAAATCAGTTGATTAGAAAAATGTGGTGAGTAGACACCACACATTTCTTTTTTTGATTCCAATTTATTCTACGCGACAGACAGATATAAAAAAATGTATTGTCATTATTCAGAAGAATCACGGGGAGTAGGTGTTCCTAGAGAAGAAAGGGGTTCAAAGATTGATAAGAGAAAGGGAATGAGTAAGACGTGTCGTAGTGTAGATTTACGGAAGCCTGGGGTAGATTTAAAATAAAAGCGAGATGTAGGTTCACGGAACTTCATGTAGATTTACAAAATTTCACGGTGTCAAGTGTGCATTTAGGGAGAATACACTAAATCCTTTAATGTAGGTTTACGGATCACCTGTCTTAGTTTACTTTCCCATTCTTTTTCTACTAATGATTCGAAAAATGCCACCATTGACGCATGATTTTTTTCAGGAAAATTTGTTTGGTGGGAAATTTCGAATTCTTTAATCTTACGAGACCATCCGGTTCTGAGAATGGTGATGATGTCAAGAAAGTTCTAGAAACTGACTGGGGTGACTTTGCCTTTTTTCATTGGTCTTGACCACTCTGAGAGCATGTAATTTGATTTTTTTGTTTATACACAAACTGTTAGCAAAGGGAAAAACAACAAAGTTTGTTGCTTTTATTTTTGAAATAAATATTTTGAGTTTTTACGAATTAAATAGATGCGCCTTTTAGCTTAACAGTCTTACAAGAAGCTACGGTTCCTAAATCTGATCTTTTTCCACTTCACCGGCGGAAATCTACTTCCTTATCCATCAACTCCTCCACACCTCTGACGTGGCGAAGTCCATTAGGCATACGATTATCCCCCGTTTTTCGAAACGAACGAAATAATAGGGTTGAGTAGTGGAAAAGAGAAGCTGAAGAAACAAACAGGGAGAGCCTTCCGAATGTCGTAAAGTGGTGAAAAGGAGAAGAAGGAAGAAAAAAGCACATAAAATCGGAATGACCTGAAATGGTGAAGGGGATAGCTTTTTGTATGCTCTATGCATCCGTGATTTGGATCGAGAAAAGAGAAGTTTAGATGAGTAGCGACTTGGTCATATAGAGAGGGTACGGAGTGGATAAAAACATGAATTGTTTGGGGAAGCTGTGGCGACTGAAACCAAGCAGTCAGAGGTATACCTACTTGAGCTATGCCTAATGAACTGTCCAAAGGAAATTGGTTGCAAATTTTACGTTTCTGAAAACTTTCTGAATCTGTTTTCCGATTTTGCAACAAAGTTCCTCAATCCGAGGGTTTTGGGCTAAAAGTTTCATTTCTAACTAGGAAATGGCATGGAGTCAGTGTGAAAATCGTAACCCATATCATTGGGAAGCTGAGAAAACGCTGATTCCAAATATATTCAGTTTTCGCCCTCTCGGGCTAGTATTCGAGAAAAAACGAGGTCAAAGTTTGGACCGCTAGCAAGTCAGCAAGGGGTAGTAAGGCAGATTGCGCTGTGACAGCTTTTTTGGATTTGCGATAACATTGATAACACTTATGCTTAGATCCTAGATTAATTTCAGGAGACACTTACTTACAAACATATGTACTAACTTAGTCGATCCGTTTTTGTCACTAAATTGACTTTTCAACTTTATAAGCCTGTTTTCTGCTTAGCTCTCCTGAATCTACATCAGAAATTTGTAAATCATAGTGGTTTTCACGAAAACGTGATAATCTCGAAAGCAGTACATAAAACAGAACAATGGGAATGAATTTTGTCTCGAAATGAAGCCGAGAGGGTAGACACCATGCACATGTGTGAGAATTTTAGATTAGGAATTTGGTTCTTGAATTATTTTCTGAGACAAAAGACATATTGTTAGTACTAGTAGTTAGAGGAAACAAAAAATTCAAAAATATTTCGTCGAATCTTGACCTGACAGCCAGAGAGCCAAGAAAACAAGACTGATTGAAAACCTCGGAGCGGATTAGAAATTGACTAATGACTTAGTGGAAGGGACGGAAGGAGGTACTACTTGGAAATATGAGAGAAGTGATTTGTTCTGAGAAAAGTTTTAGGGGCATTAGGACTACATTTGTAGGTGAAGGAGTGGGTTTAGGTAGATCAAATGGGAGAGAGGGGAGAAATTGTTAAGATTTGCACGTAGGAGTGTTAGTTTGATCTAACGTGACTTGAATAGTGGGAAAATGCGCTCTCAAAGACTACTATCGATCAAATACTTGCCGGTGAATTTAGAGAAAAGGAGGAAAAAGATTAAATACCGTATATTTGATTTTTTATGTCTCAAAAGAACCACAAAATCATTTTTGATGAGCCTTTAACACTATTCGCCAAGTGTATAAATAGAACCAACTCATTTTCTGTGGAAAAATTGTTTCTATGATTTCATAGGTATCTTTGAACCCTAAATTACACCCACCCTCGCCTCACGGACATCCGGATCACTCATACTGACCGATTATGTCCCTCTTTGCAACCTATTGTGCACTTATTATTGGGGTTCAAAAAACTTAAGGGGTATAGAAAAATGTTATGGGTCTAAATTTCTTTAGAGATAAGTTTTGAGATTGTCTGCCTATGTGCTTGAAATTTCATATACATATCGGATGTGCCGAACAAATAATCTGAATAAAGCACGTAGTGTCTCACATACTTCAAAATATATGTGTAATCGGCTTAGCAAAAAACAAGCTGGTGTAGTTTATTATTAGATTTTGTATTTCAATTTGACTGCGCAGCGACTCAAGTTACAGTATCCCAGATTTGTCACTTTCTATTTTTGAACTCACCTCCGCTAACCCATAAATCTCTGCCTATACAACTTCAAGCACTTCTGTGACGAATCCACTTACAAAAAAGCTACAATTCGTTTGTCATGATCCTACGAATACATAAATCTTCCATTTTTACTAAATCCCATGAATCTTCCAAATCAAGTGTTTAGCGACCGTTGTTAAGTAGGAGTTTGGACACTTTTTCAACGGGTTTTCAAAAAGAAATAACAAATTTGAAGACAGGGGGCGCGCTAAAGACACACCAGCATTAAAAACATTATGCAAAAGCTCAACTTTTAACCAATTCTGACAGCTATCTTGAAACAAAACAAAAGAAAAGTAAAAGTCACGAGTGAACGCGCCTATAATATTCTCTCGTGTTATTACTAATGTGTAGCAACTATAATATAATTCCTAAAGTATTTTGCTCCTGCTAATCTGAGTGAGCTCTCTCAGATTTCAGAGAAGGAGCGCCGAGACTAATGAGATGGTGTCAATTAGTACCGGGTAGGGTAGAAAAGGAAGATGGGAAGGGGCCCAAGAAATATAAAGCCTGGGAACGGGATAGACTGATACACAGATGGGCTGGTAGTTTGGAAGAATATAAAAAGCGACGTGTCTATATATTTCTATGGAGATTTCGCTCTCAGGACTGAATTTTAACATTTCTCTTAATTTGGGAATGAAATCACCTCTGGAATTTCGTGAATATGGAAATATTTTTTGAATTGTGTAAAAAACACATGGACAAACCGATAATATGTAACTTAGTTTTTATGAAGAGTAAGACTGAGCAATAATTCAAAACAGTAAAAGTTCTTTGAAACATGCAGGATACATCTTTTAGATTTATATATCTAACAGGTTCCGACACTGGTGTTAACAACAAACTGTCAAAAATAAATAAATTCAAACTTGAATGTCACCATCTTTTTTTTTTGGAATTCTGCAAGCTTTCCCATTCGGTTCTTCTTTCTCTCTTTTAAACAAATTCTTCTAATCCTTCTCACACCGATAACCAGATGGAAGCCATAAATTGATTAAAGTCATAAATCATGGTGACGTGGCGCGTGATATCTCTTATTCATGAGTTGTTAGGAAACACTTTGGTTAATTTTAGAATTTCAAATGTTTTTGAAGAGAGAATTGTATAAGATTAGCAGGATTATGGAAACATTGGATAATATTTTGTGTTTTTGTGGAAATTAAAGAAAAAAGAGAAGTTGTTTTAAATATAGTTTGAATTGTTGAACTTAAAGGCGTATTGTGGTCTGTTGTGATGTTTTCATACCATAATGTATGAGTTTCGGCGAGTTCATTTTCATACTTCAAGAATTTTTTAATTCGGTCCACAACCCGCTGAGAGCGAGTGCCGGAAAGTTTGGTCATTGAAAGGGTCGCAGAAAATTGGGGGCCGTGGCCTAGAAATTCGACTAGAAATTCGTTGTTTTTTTCAATTTTGACGGTATTTTCGATTATTTTTGTTGTATTTCTTCAATAAGTTCGATAGAAAACAGCTGATAGAAAAACACAAAAAACAATCGAAAATAACGTCAGAAATAGCAGAATACTGAAAAAAACTAAAGGAAAGTTTGGTCAGCAAGAACATTCTAGAAATTTCACTTCGGTAAAGTTGTTTTTTCAGTATTCTGCTATTTCTGACGTTATTTTCGATTGTTTTTTATGTTTTTCTATCAATATTTGCTGTTTTCTATCGAACTTATTGAAGAAATACAACAAAAATAATCGAAAATACCGTCAAAATTGAAAAAAACAACGAATTTCTAGTCGAATTTCTAGGCCACGGCCCCCAATTTTCTGCGACCCTTTCAATGACCAAACTTTCCGGCGCTCGCTCTCAGCGGGTTGTGGACCGAATTAAAAAATTCTTGAAGTATGAAAATGAACTCGCCGAAACTCATACATTATGATATGAAAACATCACAACAGACCACAATACGCCTTTAATAGAGTGTAGCGAAGCGTATCTGCACGATTTTTTTTATTTAAAAAAACGGTTGGCTTGCAAAATAGAAGAAAAAGCTAATTGAAAATTTTGATGAGATTTTGGGGCTCATGAAAAACGCGAACTAATTAACAACGTTAATTAAAACTTTAATTTCCGGAGTTTGATAGATTTTGAAAAAAGAAAAAATTTCAAATTTCCTATCAGCCCATTTCAAAATTTTGATTAATTCTCAAATTTTGGGGAAATTTGGATATTGGAAATTTCTACCGATCGCCTCAATTTTAATCTAGAACTCTAAGAATAAAAAAAAGATGCTTGTCTGAAAAAACCAGCCTCCATCATTATTATCACGTTCCGTTCTATTTTTCAGCACACCTAGAATTTTTGAAATTAGTAGGTGTGGGAACGGGTTCTTAGTCAAGATTTTTTGTCGAATTTCAATTTCTGTCAAAATATAATTATTTTCTAAAAAAAAGGTGGTGCATAATATTCCTCCGCTACCGTAACTCTTTTTAAGCGATCAGATGTCATTCTTGTGAAACCTCGATTTATTTCTGTCATAAAACAACCAGAAAAGTTATGAAATTTTATATAATTGGAGAAATTTATGAGCTTGAAAAGTAAAGTCGTAAAACTACATGAATTCATATAGAATAATAAAATGGACAAGTTGGATTCACGGCTTCTTCGGGAACAAGAAAAAAACTAATGAAAGGGTCGGATTTGTCGGCCATAACTGGGGTCCTAACTTTTTAGTGCTAAGTTATTAGGTCATCTGAGATGTAAGCTTTGTGTTCTTGTAACAATAATAAAGACTGGGATTCTAGGTCGCCCTGTTGTTGCCTGAATTCTGACTGGCAGCCTAAGAGCCCAAAAATTGAACATCCAGTGCAAAAAGAGTGCATTCTCATCAAAATAGAAAAAGCAACAAAAAACTGAAATATTGAAATTCGCATCGAAAGCACTCTCTCTTCTTCCCCCTATTGAGTTTCCAAGGAGAACGAAATGAGGGCTAAGAGGAAAATCGACGGACCAAGATGGGGGCTCCAAAAATAAGAAATACTCGTGAGAATGAGCAGGGAAGATTTTTGGAATTTGGTTTTTGGTGGTGACGTGGCAAATTAATTGGATACTCTATACATATGTTTAAAAAACAACTGTTTCAGACAATGGGTGTATTTTGGACCGGATTGAAGTATGTGTTCACGGACTTCTCGTGTTGGACATCGACTCATGGAGTGCCGCATATTGGAATGGCTAATGCAAAATGGTTGAGGTAGTGTACAAGACATTATTTTTCAAGACATTAAACTGATAACGTCATGTTTTTTCGAAGTGAATCCAGTCTTCGAAGTAAAATAACCTTCCATAGGACGAAATATTCCAAAGAACTGAAAAATTGCCAAAATAACACGCCATCCGGCTGCCCCTCCGCCCATGAAAATGATAAATATGATAATTCGATGAAAATATTTTTAAGAGCCTTCTGGATACTCGTCGTGTTAGTTAACATCGGACTTTTCATCTGGCAGTTCATAACACTTCTCACCAATTTCTTGTCGTTCAGTGTCAACACGGAAACCACTGTGAGTTTTTTGTACTTTTAGGGACTGATTGCTTGATGTGCTCCGGCAATACTTTAACTTTTTTATACATTTCCCACAATATTATTAACACTTTGCAGCTCCAATTCGCAGAACGAACATTTCCCACGGTCACCATTTGCCATCTGAATCCTTGGAAACTTACTGAAACGAAAAGTGCTGATGGAGATATGAGTTCTTTGGTAAGCTGGACACACAGACAGACAGACAAACTAATTTCAGATCGACGCATACAATTCGTATTCAAGTTCTGCACAATTTGGGCTTCCAGCGTCATTAACAGCTGATAGACAGCAACAAGCAAATAAATGGACGCTGATGTATTCGGAGAGGTTGAAAGACAAACAGTATGATGTTAGTTTTTAAAAATCTTGTTCAAAAACTCACAAATTCATATTATCGGTTCGCGAAATATTATCGTAAGTGGAAAAATCGTGAATTTGAGCTTGGTGGGTCTGAAAAGAACTGCAAATCATATTAAAACAATGTTTTCCGCTGAGAAAACATTTTTAACAAAAAAAGCGCCTTTTGTGTAGATAACATCTAGAACCATGTCTATTCGTGTTATTGATTCACAGCAGTGCAAGGCGTAAGGTCGCACAATGGATGGGTCGGTGCCAAAAAAGACTAGCTAAGGATTCTTATGTTTATTTGTCGTATCGTTTATTATGAACCGCGATGCGCACGCAGCGCCACTCGGAAAAATTCAAATCTGTGTGTTGCGGCCCTTCCGGCTTGCACAGTTGTGGCCTATCGTTGACATTCAGATTACATTTTTTGTAGTTGACCATTTTTTCATGAAACGTGTTTTCAAGACAATTCTGATTCAAATCTGATTTTTGTGATTTCTAGTTTCTACCGTAATCTATCCACTTCTTAGTTTTAGTTGATCAAAATCCACCCGGAACAAAGTTTTCTTCAAATTCCGAAAACACTTTTTTCACCTCGAAAACTCCCTCGTAAAATCATAAAGTCCGGTAATAAAAGTTGAGGAATTTATGGCATTTTCTCATTGAGCAAAGAAAATTATAAAGGATTGAAGCGGATAATAAATCGGCTTACGGTAGTGGTTTATGACTCTTTTTGGGAACCAAAAGAAGCAAAGAAAGTTTAGGCTGAAGTTTTCTGTTTAGGGACCAATAAAGGTTTCAGGATGACCTAAACATTGCCTACTCCTATGATGATATGGTGGTCAGCTGTACCTACAACGCCAAGACCTGCAATATCACGTGAGTGGATCTTGAAACCTGTAATACATAATAATAAATTCCCTTTCTAGGGACTTCAATGACTTCTACAATCCATCCTATGGAAACTGCATCCAGTTCAACACGGCTGGATACCACAATTCCTCTCGAGCCGGTCCACTTTATGGTCTTCGTATGGTAATGAGGACTGATCAAGCAACATATTTGCCTTGGACTGAGTCATCGGGAGTGATAATTGATATTCACATGCAGGATGAGATACCGTATCCAGGTGAGCAAAGGATTTGATGCAATTCTATGCAACTCATGTTATTCGGGTCGGAGGACCTAATGTCCCGGGCCGGGAAAAAATGTCAAAAACGCGACAATGATCGAAAAAGACATTCTAACTCAGCGCGTATTGTACCATAGACACAGACCGAGATCTGCATTTTGCTATATTTTTTCCTTATGCGCCGGCCCGTAAGTCTGCAATCCTAATGTGAATTCAATTCCAGACGTCTTCGGCTACTTTGCTCCACCAGGAACCGCTTCCTCTCTTGGTGTCAGCTATGTTCAAACCACTCGCCTTGCAAAACCATACGGTACCTGTACAACCAAAACCAAACTCGAAACCACTCACTACACGGGAACGTATACTGTAGAAGCGTGCTTCAGAAGTTGTATGCAAGAGAAGATAATTGCATCGTGTGGATGCTACTACCCAGCTTATTCTCATGCTCCGAATACCACTCAGTTCGTTTCATGTGATAATGGAGCGGCTACTTTGGATAATTGTAAGAGTCTTGATTTGTGTTTTCCCTAATTCTCTAGTTCTAGTACTCTGCGTCGATTTGATCAACAACGCGGACTCTACTGAGTTCGATGTGCTCACCGACTGTGATTGCCCTCAGCCTTGCGAGTAAGTCTCTGTTTGTACCTCGGGTGGTCTAGTTGTCCAAAACCTATTCAGAGTCGATTCTTATGGAGTCACGGTGTCCACTGCACAATGGCCATCAGACTCTTATACGGTAACGAACGCGCTCCACTGATACCTTTTATTTTGTTTTTTTTTCAGCCTACTGAATGCAACCCGGGCGGTCCATCCGGTCCATGGGACACCTCTGGTCAAACTTGTCTTGATTGGTACAAGGCGAATACGATATTGATTGAAATTTATTATGAGAGAATGAATTTTCAAGTTCTTACGGAGTCACCGGCGTATACTGTCAGTGCCCTAGTGTCTCGATGTCCTAAATTTTTTGGAATTTCCAGTTTGTCAACTTCATCTCAGACGTTGGTGGTCAAGTCGGTTTATTTCTTGGAATGAGTATCATCTCAGTCATCGAGATCTTGGTTTTGGTTTTCCTAGTCTTTTTCTATTGTTGCACCCATAAATCAAGAAAAGCAGAAATTCAACAACTGGAGATGGATATTCAGAAGGCTAAGGTTTGTTTAACGCTCAAAAATTAGAATAAAGATAAGAAATCCATTATTGTATTCCAGGACGATGTGGACCAGGTTGCTGAGAAACGTAAAAAGCATCAGAAGGCAAATGCAGAGTTGTATGAAATGGATGCTAGAGATGATGTGGTTCCGCCAAAACCTGTTGCACATGATTAATTGTGTGCAAATTTTGAAAGAAAAATGAAGATTTTTGTTGACAGAACTTTTAGAGTGGCGCACCTTTGACACGTCCGCGAAATTCCCACAAATGAAAGCTCCAAAAACACCCCAGACATGTGTTTTCCGCTTTTTTAGTCAAAATGGGTAATTTTGACGAAGTCAACTGGCGTACCTTTGACGCGTTAACCGAAATTTTATTTCTGAAAACATCTTTAAAATATTTTTGCAGATTCGAAAATATTATCGAGCATTAAATATTAAAATTTACTACTCAGGATAATTAGTCAATCAATGAAAAGCCTTGTATACGCGTGCTTTATCACTATTCCTCGTGGGAATTGTGTTATCAGTGATGTGTTCAGTTGGCAATGCAAATAACACTGGTAAACAACACAGATAAATGAAATGCTGACAACAACACTATTCCAGATTTCAGCACACTTTCACATCGTTGTATTTTGATATAAGCCGCAGTTTTTAGTTAAAATGGCAATTTTTGATAGTTTCTCTAATCAGAGTTGTCCGAAATAAAATTGTATGGGTCACAGCTCGGAACTGCCCCCGGATCAGAACTGGTACGAATCTTGACCGACTAAAAGATAAAGTCTTTAAAGAAGTTTCGATTTGAACTAGTTCTAATATGGCCTGTCCTCCTAATTTGTACAAGCATGTCAGTTTTTCTGTTTTTGGCTTACCCATTAATTCAGATTTGCACAAATCTTCTTCTATTTTGCAAATGGATATTTGTCTTTGTTGGGCCGTGTTTCAATATTCAAAGAAGGTATTTCTGTTCACTGCGGTCTCTTCCCTTTTCTCTCACTCACAAATTCTTCCAAATCCTGCAGAGCTATCAAAAAGGTTTTTACTACAAAAGATTACACCTATCCAGGGCATGTTAATTCTACATTGTAAGACAATGTTGGGTATCCTTTGTTTGAAGTTTCCGGCCGAACTTAGTAAAGCGCTGTTGAACTTTCTATTCTTGACAGTTCCTGCCCCGAGACTCTCCGAGACATGCCGATCCATCTGCTCCAATTAGCCCTTCCCAAGAAATCTTATCTCCCTGTAACTGTCATTCATTCTGGTGTTAATTGCACAGTCTCCCCCCGTCTCCTCCCCTCTGTTTGCCACGTAACGGATTAACGTAGAGGCCCGTTTGGTCCTTGGAGTCATATCGTCTTCATATGCATTCGAAGAAGGTCCTTCCCCGCACACACACACAAATGCACTGCCTCCCATATTGCAATGTGCGCTAAACCTCTTGCATACACCTTCTATCTCTCTCTTGTTTTTCTCACGCGGTCCATCGATTCTCGTTCGCTTTTTTGCCGTTGCCCTTGCCTTCTTTATCTCCAAAAGTTCATCTTTTAAAGTTCATTTTTAACATTTCCAGCAAAATTTCCGACCAACCAATGTCCGTCACTGAAACCCTCATCGCAATGGGGTTCCCGGAGGCAGCGGCGAAGGCTGCAGCGGGTAACAACCGAAATCTCGATCAGGTATGTCTCTATCGGTTTGTCTCTTTATACGAATGTCCATATCTTTAGGCGTTGAACTACATCGAGAACGATGGAGTTGGATTCGAGAATGAAGGAGATTCTTCGAGCTCCGGAGCATCGAGCAGCTCCACAGTTGCTGCGGAAGCCGCTTCGCCGGAAAACCGCGCGATTCCAGCGGTCGCTGCTGGATTCAAGTGTGAGGAGTGAGTTTTTTCTCTACTTTTTGTAAATTTTTGTAAATTTGTATTGATTGTTAGTGGTCTCCTGGTGGTTTTGTATTATCTGGTAATTTAGGAAATCTAGAGGGTAAGGCTAGGCAGTTGGTGAAGGATAGGTTTGTAGATGGAAATAATACACCTCCTGGGAAGAGTCCAAGAAGGCAACCGGTGTAGGTCAGGCAGGTGGTGAGGGATAGATTTTGAGTTAAGAAATAATTAACCCTCTGGGAAAAGTAGAGCGCAGTAGCTTATGTTTCCAGTTTCATGCTTCATATCTAAATTTCAGTTGCGGAGCTTTCCTCTCCAACGACGACGAAATGGTTCGTCATGCTGGCCAAACAAAGCATGGCAACTTCAGCCAATGCGATCAGCCGGATATCGACGACTCACGAGAACCGCTCTTCCAATTGCCACCAATGACTGAAGAAGAGAAAGTGGCCAAGGCGAAAGAGATCTGTGACAAGATCCAGAAGGCTCGAGGAATTAAGGAAAAGAAGAAGACTGAAGAAGAGAAACAGGAGTTGATGGAACGTCGTGAAGAGAAGACGGCGATGCTCTCGTTGAGAGAAGAGGCGAGAGAGAGGGAGATCAAAGAGGCCGCTGCGCAACTACGTCGTCAGAAGGTGGAGGACGAAGCTGCTCGAGAGAAGATTCGTGAGCAGATCCGGTTGGATCGAGAGGAACGAAAGGCTAAGCTGGCGCCGATGCCTCAGAAGGTGGCAAAAGTGGAGGTGGCGGCACCGGTGAGAGATCACACGTCGACGACTCTCCAGATTCGTCTGTTGGATGGAAAGATGGTTCGCCAGGAGTTCAAGACGGTTGAGCCGGTGAGTATGCGTATGATAGCTTGTGATGTTGAAATTAGGGGTCAGTTTGGAGTTATGGAACGTCGTTTATATCGCTGACTCGGAGATCTTCCCTTGTAAGAGTACCGTTTTTCAATACCTTTCAAACATTCATCATCAAAACTTAGGTACTCTGCCAGTGTGCCTCAATACTCTCTTGACTAGTAATCAAAACGAAACCATTCCAGCTTGTCATGGTACGCGCCTGGATCGAAACCAACCAACCGGTCGGGAGTTCGTTCTCTCTGATGACTCCATTCCCGCGCAGGGAGTTCTCTGACGATGATATGGGAACGTCTCTTGGAGAGCTTAGTAAGTTTATTCATTAAGTCGGTGAATCTAACTTCCAAATTTCCAGAACTCGTCCCAACTGCCAACATCGTTGTTATCAACCGTGCAGTGCCAGTTGTCAAGCAAGAAGCTGCCGCACCAGAAGAAGCTGTCCCAGCTGAGCCCACTAACGAGCCGTCGGCCCTCTAATTCTTGCCACTCCAAAATTTTCCTGATCTCCTTATGAAATAATCAAACAAATTTTGTGATTCATATAAATAATTTTTATGTATTCAGACAAACACTACTTTTCAGATACTAATAAACATACTCATGTCAAAACATGAGTTCCCCTCAGCTAGACTAATAAAAAATGAGAAAAAATGATTCGGTTTTTCTCACGGCGTCTTTCGGGGACACTGGAATGTCAGATGAAGCAGGGTTTTCTAGAATAATTTCCCGTTCTCAGGCAAAATTTGTATTATTAGTAGTAGGTTAGAATATGAGAATACTCAATTTCTTTTCTTAGTGAAAGCTAAACCAGAAAACGTGAATTTTTTTCAGGTTTTCAGAAAAATGAAATTTTCAGCCATTTTCAATTTAAAACTTCAAGTTTGACATTCTAGTCACCTACTTCGAATTTTAGATTTGCCAAGCTATGAACTATTGTTGATTTCAGAAGAAAGTTTTGCTTTATTGCAGTAAACTTCGTTTTTTTACTAACCACCAACAGACCCGTTAACTGACGGCGGCATCGTCTATGTGTGTCTCTCTGGCATCGTGTTAATTTGATTGATGGTATGTGTAGACGTAGAATGTGAAGAAGACGACAAAGGGGGACGACGAAAACACATTGGGAAGAGACTGGTGGTTTGGCAGGTAATTGAGAGCGGGAGGGGACAAAAGTCTTCAACTTTTTTATTCATTTCTCCCTCTCTCGCTACTCTTTTTTGTACCTTCTTTTCCAACACTGAGTCCCCCTTCCTTTTCACTAAGAGAAGACATTACCTCGTTTTGATTTATGAATCGACACGAAAAGACTCCCCCTCTTTTCTTTCACATTGACATTCCGAATCGGTTGGAGAACATGAACAACCTTGGAGGGGGGAATTGTTTTTTTCTCTTCCACATAGGTGGTGTCAACATTCTTTGAATTTGTAGCTTTTTTGCATTTGAAGATTGTTTTATTATGTTTTTCTGAAATTGTTTTATTATGAGGCATCGAAAAAGTCTAGTTTTCGATTAAAAGTTTGAAATTCATTTTTAAAAAATTCATTATATGGTAATTTAAGAATTTTTACTCTGAAAATTGAAAAATTTTCAAAACAAATTTTTTAATGAGTACCTATTTTTGAAACCGGACCGTCCCGATTTTTGACAATTCTGCTTATTATCAACCGAATTTTTTCCTGCATTTAGACTCCAATACAGTATTTTTGATTTTGGCCCTTGGCAAGTGTAGTTTTATACCAGAATTGCCCAAAATATAAATCTTAGACCTACAACTTAAAATTTCTACCTGCAGATGGAATTGGACAGAAAGATAGATCAAATTTTCCCTCTTGTCAATTTTCGAATTTTGTTTTTCCATTCGCCCAATACTATAGTTTTTGCACTTTTACTTCTTTTTAAAGTGCAGCAGCTCCAAATATTTTGAAGTTTTAACTACACTAATTCTGCTCCATTTTTTGTATCATATTTTGCCCAAATCGACACAAAAATTGTGGCTTTCTGCTCATACTAGGATTACAGTATGATACAATAGTGGATAATACATTTTTTGTGCATAACATCCAGTTTAGCTCTAAGTCTAGAATTCTTTAAGTATAATTATTTCTGTGTTCTATAAAACGCGCTCCACCAGACAAACTTTTTCCTATATAATTATTATGCGTTAGGCAATAGAAGGGCGACGAACGCATTTCACACAAAAACACATGGATATTAAAATAAATTGGGTTTCGGACGGAAGAGGGACACATAAAGTTACCTCCGGTGTGGAAGGAATAACGATATGAATCGATTCGGAATGAGGTGGAATGGGGAAGGTAATGATGACTAGGAATAGAGGATGTTTTGGTGTAGGTCACACTTCGTCCGCTTGTTTTAGATGAACATTTTATTTAGTGAAAAATGTGCTAAAATTTCTGTTTTGATATTTTCATAGGTGTTGGATAGTCAGTAAATTTCTGCTCCACATTTCCTGTTAGATCGAACCGGTATCTCTATCATCTGTTTTGTTAAAAAGCTGAGAAAGCGCAAAAAATGAATATACATTTGAAATCAGCATTCTCAGCTTTCTAATGTCATAGGTCACGTCACATACCTCCTTTCGCCATTCTAGAACTGCCGAATTTCAGATCGGTAACAATTGGAAACATATGAGATAAAAATAGCAGTTGTTGAGCTTATCTGTTGGAAACTATCCTTGTTTTTCCTAATGTTCTTATTACAGTTGCTCAAAACATTCATTTTACTATATTCAATTCAGATATTATTTTACTAATTACAATCTTCTCAACTCTTATATACGTTTGATCTTTCTCTTGTAAGTTGATCAATTTTTTCGTTTCCGTCGATTTCAGTATGGCCACGAACATGTACAATCTTAAGTTTCCATTTCTGTCTGAAATTATCTATTTTGCTAGTACGTCTCCTCTGTTGAAGTTTTCCATCATTTTTTTCCATCCATGAATGCAGGTGTTCATTGACTGGGCAAAAAGATTTGAATCAACGATTTCAGAACGATTTTTTGTATGACCTACAAAACAAAGCCGTTGGTAATAGTTGGTAATGCATCTTCATTTTTCATTAAAACCAATATTATTTTAATATTTCTGTTTTTTTCACAAATCCAGTCATCAATCTCAACAATTTCCCTCCTTCCATCCCTCCACATCACCCCATAACTCTTTCTTCCATTTCCCCCATGGGTCTCCCGATGATTAGTCTTCCATCTTGTTCTGCGGGGTCAAATCTCCTCTATCCGCCAACATCGATATATCACTCAAGCTCCAAGTGTGCTCCTCTCTTTCTTTTTTTCGTTTTTTTTTTCTGCTGTTCCTTGCAAAGTGAGATCACTCACTGAGGTACTTAAGTCTAGCTGTCCAAAATGTAGAATTCTAGGTCTTTTGCTAAGCATACATCTTAGATATTCAGATTTCACTCCCCCCTTCCAAATCACTTCTTACACTTTCTTTTCTCAAATGTCTCATATTTCAATATGAATTGCATTATGTTTTGACTCGCCGCACCACTCCGCTAGCACATCACAATGTAGAATAGACAACAACAATAGTGAAATTTGAATTTGAGAAAATAATTTTAATGGGAAGGACTAGAAAACTTCAGGACGGTCATAAATGATAGTAAGACAACATCCTTAAAACGCTTCAAAAAATGCCGATCAAAATTAAGTTTTATCTTCAATCATCATAGAACCTCCCTAGAGCTCCTAGTGTCACAATGTTCAATAGTGAAGTTATACTTTTCAAAACCAGAAAGAAACCAGCGTCTTATTATCGCGAAGAAGTTTAACTTTTTGGAATCAACAGGTTTTATGACTCTCACACTCTCCTAATTGATTGTTTCCAAACCAAACTTTCTTAGTTTCTGCACAATCTACGCCATTAATATCTTTAGTGCTCCCATTTGTAACCAACAGATTGCCTCTCCCTTCTGTTCTTGGTCTTCTTCTTTATTAGCCACCCGATCTCCTCCTCCTCATCCAATTCCTAATTGTCATTGTGCTCTCTTCCCATTCGCGCACACACACACACATGTTCAAATCATCCCCTCATTGCGTATTCACTCATTGACATATGTCTTATTCTTCTCCGTGGGGTCATTCTAAGAGAAGGTGTCAAGAAAAACGAAGGCAATCTTCGTCTATTATGACTCGGAGACACATTGTAATTAGATGGTTGAGGGGAGGGGGAAGTATGCATAAACTTATGAACGTGGCTAATCATGAGGGAGGGCAAATAAGTAGGAAACAAGAAAGGAGTGTACATCCGGAACTTTTGATTCACAGATAGACTGTCATTGTGACGTCACTTACACCACTTGAGTAACCCCCGGAGCACCTAATTATTATGAGGCTCGGATTATCCTTAGGCACACACCTGCTGATGGAGACTAAGAAAACACCGCCCCGTAGAGTAGAAAGAGTGTTCGTTTGTAATAATAATATGTTTGTAGGGCTTCAGAAAATAACGGGTATAGCAGGTGACTGAGAAAATTAGGAGGGCAGGTTTGAATGGTGAACTGCTAAAAAACAACGAGGAATGTCTGAAAGTCGAATAGCTTGAATAATTCGTTTGAGAATATGTTGAAAATTGACTCAAGAATAGTTTCGATCATTCTGAATACGATGGTAACAAAATCTTCTCCCCTTTCCTGCTCCGGAGCTCAAAAAACGACCACAAAGCTATCATAAGCTCACCAGACCTGACTTCGGTCTTCTAGGCCAAACTATTTTTCTACGTCACGTACATTTGACGTTGCCGGAAGCATATCCTTAAACTCCATTTGATTACCTTGGCCTAACTTTACGAAGCCCTTGATTTCTAGGCCATCAGCTTTAAACCCGACTTTTGACCCTTCTTAATACCGCCAAAGGTGAGTAGCAACACTCAAAAAGCCGCCGTTTCCTTCTTCCTCCGATATATTTACTCAGATTTACATATATGACGGTTTGCTCTTTCTCTCCCCCTACTGAGGAACTCTCAATGTGCAAATATTGTCTGTTCAGGTACTTCACCCTCTTCTCCGTCCGCCAATAACGGATTATAATCTGTCCGTTTCTTCTTTCTAGTGTGTTGCACCTGCACATCATAATCATCTCGCAATACCGTAGAGTAAATCAAAAAGTGATTCCGCGACTTGCGTAACTTAGATGTGGAAACATGATCCTCTGTTTGAATAGGCAACGTCTTCTGGATGGGAAGAAGGAGAAGGAGAAACAACACATTCATCTGGTTAATGGTGAAAGGAACAAGAAGGAGAAGCCTATTATCGCGGGGCCTGAGGGGTCATAAATTGGTAGGCACTCGAAGAGAACAAGATGCTCTTTCACTCTCCCTCTTATTTCCTTTATGTTCTTCTATACTTGCGCGGTCAAGAGTGGGTGCCATATTGTTGTGACCAGAGTGGAAGATATTACGGATATGGATCATTGGTTGTGACTCACAACTTGTGAGACATATAATTGGTCCTTGGAGAAAATTGTGATAGCGTCAGCTTTCAGCTAACTTTGAAGCATTGTCTTGATACTAACAAATGTATTTATTCTAATAAGTAAGCCAAGCTTAGGGCTTTATTTTTGTAGTAGACAAAGCTTTGGTATCACTTCTGGTTTTCAGATATACGTCATTGTAGCCCAGGTGTAGCTTTCCAGCCTTTTGACGCATCCAAAATACATTAGACCGTAAAACCTGTATTCAACTTTGAATTCAGATAGATAACTTTAATTTTTGGTAGTTATGCATAAAGTTTTTGTCTAAAAACGTCGAAAATTTTTTAAAGATTCAGATGAGCCTGGAGAAATGACCATTGTGTTATAGGCAAAGGTTTGCAAACGAACTATGGACTAGCACGTCGGTGTCTTTAGTTTTACAGTAACTCTAGGATTAAAAATCGTAGCGTCATGTTGTCAACCGCATTTGGGGCAAAAATAAACATCCGAGAAACCATGGCTCCTTTCAGAACTGCAGCATAATACCGAGAATAGTCAACACCTTTGGTAGAAGCATTCTTAGAAAGATTATGCTAGAATTTAGCTGAAATTCAATGATATAATTGCAACATCTTACTTCTATTAGTATTCCCCCCTCCCTTGTTCCGGTTTGTCCACTTGAGGTGTCAAAACAACAACGTGTTAATGTGGTCCACACTTCCCCTCTACGCCTAATCTAACTCATCTCATGCCTCTCGTTCCGTTATGACAACTCGAGAAGATATTATCTTTGTTCACACACACAAACACCCTTCCCCTCCTCCCGATATAATATTATCTATATGTACATCTGATGACCTTATGACTATCCCTCTTCTCCCCGGAGACGAAAGGCCCCACCCGATCATATTTCATTTCTTCCGCCACTTCTGGCTCATCATGTCGTCGTCTTCTTCTTCTCCTTTTGACCTCCCTCATATGTCTTGAGTAGGTACGGAGGCACAGACACCTGTGTCAATTCGACACCCGTTTAAAGGGAGGGGATACTGTACTACTAATTAAGGGGAGGAAACCTTATGTCACCTTTTTGCGGTGCCGATTGGGAGGAAGGAAGAGGTTACGTAACATTGACCTGTGTCGATTTACAAGGAGATTGCGTGAGAGGGGACAGGATTAGGGCGGTGCACTCCACTCCGTTTGTTGGTATGCATGATTTATGGGACACTGTAGGGATGTAAGGTAGATCGGGGGTAATAGTTGACAGTTTTATGATAACTCTAATAGTGAAAAAGGTCGAAATTTTGAAATTTTTGAGGTTCAGTCAGATTTTTCTGTTCAATAGAAAAATGAGCGTCTTGGATTTTGTAGTTAACAAGTTTTCCATGAAAATTATAAATTTAAACTTATATGGCAACATTTAGATCTGCGGGGAGGCTCTCAGTGTTGATACCGTAAAACCTCGCGGTGCCTGTTTGCAGCTGTATATCTTGTTTTCCAAAGGAAATATCAAGAAATTGCTAACTGACAAAGTATAGCTGAATATTTATAGAATATTTCTTCAGTTGAAAAGTGTTTCATATCTTTAAAGACAGCCAAGATAGGATTCTCCAAACTTGTGCTAGGGGGATTCAGCTGATACTGTAGTTCCTGAACGTTGGAATTCAGAGGTTTAAGCTGAATAGTCAGGGTATAATTTCTTAAACAACTGTACCACCAGGCTAGCCTACCCGAGCTTAATCTAACTACAAGCCTAAAGTAAGCTTATCTGACTGAAATCGAGCCAAACGTTGTCACTTCTCGCGACCACCACTTGAATAACACGGTTCTTACACACTTGCACACACAAAGGGTTCAAAATCAAATTGTTCGAAACGAAGTCTCCTCCTTTTTTCTCAAAGTGTGCCTCCTCGCTTTCTTCTTCTTCCGAGAGGCCCCGGTGTCAATCTTGATACACACACAGACACAAGCACTCAACAATCGGCACACACACACACAGGGGGCCTCCGACCAAACATTGTGGTTGGCAAACTTGACACATGTCCTCTGTCTTGGCTTGGGTATGGCCAGTAGTAGCTACAGCAATGAAGAGAAGGAGGTCGAGTTACTCTTCTCCTTCTTCTTAGTCTCCTCCTCATCTTCTTTTCTTCACCCTTCCTTTTTTTCTTCTTATTTATTTCTTTCTTTCTTTTTCCCGGCTGGTCAACCAATATGATGATGCGCCTTCCTCTTTCTCTGTGTCCTTCGACGTCTTCTTTTTTTCTTCACCGTTCACAGCGGGGTGTCATCCAAGTGTTTCTACCTCGCGCCTCCGGCGCGCCAGAAACCATTCGGAGCCTCCTCCCCTCCTCACCCGACATCTGGTTGACATACTGAGAGAGATTATCCATGTCATGTTCATATAACGGGGCCCCTTGAGACGGACACACACATTTTCCGCTGTTTTATTTCGAAATTTGAAATGCAAATTACATCTTCCCTTTATTTCTTTCTTCCGTCCCATTTCGATCTCTTTTCTTTTTTAACGGAAGGAGGATTGAGGGTTAGAGCAAAGAATTTTTTGGAAATTTAATTTTTTTAATTACTTAATTGGTTAAATATAAAGATAGTATGAATGATTTAAAGTTTTAAAGACAGTTAAAGTTTTGTTATGCAATTTTTCTCATATTTTCTCTTCTTATGGGTTTTAAAACGGTTTCAACTTGAATTTTTGCTTAAATCAAAGTCTTTCGAGAGTATTGTAGAAAAAGTAATAAATTTTTTTTCAAATTGCAATGTTTTGAACATAATTAAATTCCACCTCTATCTATTGCCCTAAATACAAATTATTTTCAGAATCCCAACCTTTAACTCGTAATTTCAAATGTAAACATACCATAATGTGGCTTCCCCTCATTTATTACCAAATCCATATAAGAATGACGCTTAACGCTTATTACCTTATCTCAATCTCTAATTATCTCAAATTTGATACCTACTCCATTTAATACTCCACCTCGTTTGTCCTTATAATGTATGTAAGCTATAATTTCTGTAAAAATGTTGTTTTAGTGAAAAACCGTCGAATTTTGTCTATTACTTTGTTTTTAAACGTTTTTGGACATCTGGTAAGGCAGAACTACAGACAGACAATTACTAAAGTAAGCAATAAGAGTTTCGTAAAAGTTATTAGTGGTGACGATAGTTATTCAATTTTTCAGTAATATGCTTGTCTTTAACTTCAACTTTTTTTTAGTTATTCAGAAAGAGTTTTGACTTTTCTCCCTTGGAACGTTTTACCTCTTTATTTCTCTATTTTTATCACCAGTTACCATTTTTCCAAACTTTGACCTCGTTTTTCTCGAATACCAGGCTTCGAGGGCAAAAACTGAATATATATTTAGAATCCGCGTGATTTCAGTTTTCTAATGATATACGCAACGACCCATATCTCCGATCTGTCTCCATGACCTTCTCTAATTAGCCATTCAGCAAGAAATTTGAATTTTAACCCTTTTGAACGTTTTATCTCTTTATCGTTATCCCCAGTTAGCATACATCTGACACCTATCAATCTAATATCAGTTACAAACCGGAAGAAGCCAATATCCCCTCTAGCCATGCTCATTAACAACCCAATCAACCGTGTCCTCCTCTCTCTCTTCCGATATGTTCCTCTTCCTCCTCCTCCCATGTTTATGTTTCTCCCTTCACCAATTCCTCTCACTTACTACTCTTTTATACCACTTTGCGCGCACAGCTTGCGCTCGTCTCTCTTCGCCCAAACCATTATATATTGTCTTTTTGTTCTCGAGTGACTGAGGAAGAGACGAACACACTCTCTCTCTATACGCACATCCGATTATCTTCTCCCCTCAGCCCTTTGACCCCCCACTTCCCATCCCATCTCTCTCTTTTTTTCCACACCGTTACCGACCCGTCGCCTGGTGTCGGTGTCTTCTTCTTTTTCTTCGGTTGGTCGGACGACACTCTACTGGTGTCGCATCATCATCATTTCCGGCGTCTCTCTTAGATTTTGAACAAAAAATGTTTGAGGTGTTTTATTGAGTTTTGGCGGGGTTTTTTGAATTTTTGAAAATCTTGAATTTTGTGAATTTTCTCGTCATGGTGAACTTTCGAATTTCAAAATTTTGAGATTTTTGAGCTTTTACAACTTCTTACTGTCATTGTGAATTCTTCCAGAACTTTTCCAATTTTCATTCGAATTTGTACAATTTGTCGTCCCGGTGAATGTTCGAATTCCAAATTCTCGAAAACCTTACTTTCTATTAGCTTTCAAACCTTTTTATTGCAAAAACTAGCCAAAATTTAAAATTCAATTAAAATTCTTTTTCCACCACCACCAATTCCATTTTTTTCCATTAACTCCTCCCGCTTCCCTCATTTCTCCTTCCCCCATCAAAACATTGACTCTTCTCTGTCTATCCCCCCACTTGTCACCACATTTCTTGTCAAAAACCGCCCAAAAAGTGTAATTTCTCTTCTTCTTTTCTCGATGTCGTGTTTTTTCAAGGAATTGACATTTCCTCTCACTCAAACTAATTTTGGTCTCTGTCTCTCTAATTGAATTATTCGAATTAGTTAGTTTGTATTGACAGATTAGATATTGTACCACTATTACTTGATTGATTCAGAGAAGGTGGCCGATGAAAAGTTAGACCACCCAGCTACTTCAATTTTTTGAAAGTTAGGTCATTAAGGTGATGGATCTTTAGATTTTTATTTCTGGAAAGTTAGGCCACCTAGTGAAGTCTTGGTGGCTTGGACTTTCTATTTTTGAGAGTCAGAACAAGGTGTTGAGCCAAAAAAACCAGATTTCCATGAAGTTAGAGTATCTATGTAGTGGAGCCTTAAATAATGCAATCTAGAATTTCAATTTTTTGAAAGTTTAGTCATCTAGTTGACTGTGTACCTAAAAAATGTTTCTTTACCACAATTTTAGAGTTTTTACAACCGCGCTCCATTGAAATCCCCTTGTCTCTATTTCTCTGTGTTCCCCACATTATTTCCCCAGGTTTCAGTAGAGAGGAGTTGTAAGAACACTGTGATGCTAATAGCAACGCCTAGAATTTATATACTAAAAACTTAGGTCATGATTTACACGGCCTAGAAATTCCTATTCCTGAAAGTTCGGTCATGTCATTTGTACTTTGAAAAAGAGACGAATCCATCTTATCACACATAAATTTTCGTGTCATGATTTACAAATGGTTCTCCTTCTTCTTCTTTTTCGGTATCTCTTTCTTTTTTTTCCCATCCCCATTACTCCCCCTTCTCATATATATCGGTGTCCGCGCCACTATTTCGTCAAATTTTTGTCATGTATTGCGCATGCGCCGCCACCGATCCTCCGACGGAAGAAAGGTCACTCTGTTGAGAAGTGTGAGAGGGGGGACTGTGAAGAAACAGCCAAAAAAAGGTAGTGAGAAGAAGAAAAGTGGGAGGAGAGAAGAGATTGTCGGGTATGAGAAGGGAGAGAACAAGCATTCCGTCGACGTCTTCTTCGTGAGGGTTTTTTTGGGCGCGACGTATTTTTTTGGTGAAAAAAATTAAATGTAAATTGTTCCGCAATTTTTGCATGATAATTTTCACTTTTACCATCGATTTCTCTACCATGGCCTAAGTTTTACTCCGATGACCTAGAAAACTAAAAATGCGAAAGTTAGGCCACCGCTCAGAACTAACGGTTTTACCGTTTTTGAGTGAATATTGACTCAAAGTCCTTGAAAATTCTCATTTATTTTAGATTTCCCGACAATTTTCTCTCGGTGGCCTAGAAAACCAAAAATGCTAAAGTTCGGCCACCAATCAAAAATGTTGAATTTTCCACGTTTTTCGAATAAAAATCCTAACTTTTCCCGCATTTGCACTATCCCTTCCACACATGATCAGTTTCGTCATCACTTTGAAGCTCATGTGCATGAAAACTCCAAATTTTTGGAAGGAGCCACAATTTTTTGTATCATCTTCTTCAAATTCAAATTTTTGTACTTTTTTCGTGCGTCAGGGGGATTACGGTGGGAGTAGGAGAAGAAGACAAATAATATATATATAGGTGTTATGAGTAATTGGAACAAGAAGGTGTCATTGTCGGTGTACAAAAGGGGCAAGAAGGGAGTAGTGTAATGTGTATGTGTGTGTTTGAACTAAAAGACAAAAAGTTGTGAGACACCACACTTTTTTTGGTTTGATTTGAATTAGTTTGTAAAAAGATTTTACAACATTTTGAATTTTGTGCAGTTTTTCGTCAAGGTGTGAGCTTTTTTTTACCAAGGATTTTCACAAATTTTTCCTTTTTTCATGTCATTCCACTCAAAATTTGAAATTCTGTGCATGTTCTCGTCAGGATGAACTTTCTCTATTTTCCTCGTTTCTTTAAAAATTTGAATTTCTAAACTTTTATTTTTTCAGACAAAACCCATCTCTCCACAATCGAATCCAGAGAACTGTGCATTTTTACGTGGTGGTGAATTTTCAATTTTTTTTCTTTTTTTCTCTAGAAAAATCCTTTTCTAGTCATAGTGTCATTTAAGAGTTTAACCTAATCACGATCTTTCTTGTGAATTTTGTCATTTTCTAGACTCCAAATACTTTTTTCCTATCAGTTACAAATTAGCACTAGAGCACACTTACACCTTATTAGCCACCGTGTCACCGTCACCAAACCGAGACCAGAAGCAGTAAATAGTAAATATTCATTAGCTGTAACCAAGCGTGAACACATACATCTCTCTCTCTTTCGTTTTCCTTCCGTTGTATTAGTTGTCATCCAATTTCTTCTTTTCTTCCTCTCCTCGTCTTCGCTTTGTTTTCGAAAATTCGAAACGAGTGTTTTTTTCTCGTCTAATGTCTCTATAGGGGGTCCGTTATCTCTGAGGGACCCCCCGGGTGGTTCAATAGTGGGACCTTTTTGGTGACATGGGGGAAATTGCGCTCTATTAAAATTTTTAGGACAAAATTCAGAAGGGCTCCAGGACGTTCTAAAACCAAAAAAGTGCTCAGAAACGAAAGGAAAATCTTTTTGTAAGATCCAGAACGTTTTAAAACTGATAAAATTGAGATACAGTGTACTTAACCGGATAATTTGCGCCTAAATACAAAATTCGATTTTTTTTTCAATTTTTTGACTTGTTTTCTCGAAAAATCAATTTGTGAAGTTCTGAAAATATCATCAAAAATTTTCAAAATATTTAATGAAAACTTGAAAAATCAAATTTTAAATTTCTTTTTGCACAATTCTAGGCCACCACCCCCATCACTTATCTTATTTCACACCCCCTATCTAATAACCCATTTCTCTCTCTCATTCCTATCATCATCATCATCTCTTTTTTTCATTCTGGCAGCTGTCGCTTCTTTCAAAACGACATCATACACAAAAAGTGTCAATTTATGAGATCGTTGTGTGTGTGTGTGTCCCATAAAAGTCTAAAATGTGATTCAGAAATGAGAGGAGGAAGAGAAGAATAGTGGAGAGGCAATTGGAAAGCCAATAAGCCCCCCCTACCCATCAATCTAAGCACCTGGATTAGGTACCTTTTGGTGTTGGTTTAAACTGGTTTAGAGAGGGCGACGCGCCAACGGCACCCCAGAAAACCCTCGGCGTATATCAAAACATTAATAGAGGGTAGGTGCCACATTTACCTTTGTAACACTTCCCTCCCGACAATTTGTACTCTCGGGTGGTGTCCCCACGGGGCGGTCCGAGAATTTATGACCCCCTCCTGGCCATACACACATTTATGACTCTGTCTTTTTTACCCGTCCCGATCCTAATAATCCACCAGAACAGACACTTTTTGCTTTTTTGTGGGATTCGCCAAAAAAAAAGACGAAAAACTGGAATATCTGTTTCAAAAACGAGTTTTAGACCATACTAAAAATCTAACGTCGTTTAGGAGCCTAGAAACTTCCAGGACCGCCTGGGAACCGGAAAACTCAACATTTTCGATTTTCCTGAGGGTCATGGACGTTTCTAGGCCATATAAACGGATTTAGTGCCCTAAATCTCCTATATTCTCCTGAAAAAACCACTGAAATCCCACTTTTTGAAAGACCGAAAACTCCTGGCCTAGCTTTTCATCCTAAGGATTTCCTAGGCCATCACCACCACAGGGGATCTTACGAAGGTCATGATGTCATCATCATAAGGCTATGACAGTGTATTTGTGTGTGAATAAGATGGTAATCCGCCATGATGAGGCAGTAGTGCACACACACACCATTCCCCCTCTCTAATTGAGTGTAAATCGTCCTCTGTGTATCTAGTGGTATGTCTGGTGTGATGGGTGTGGTGAGGGTCACCAGATGTTCCTCTGACCGTGCACACACAAACACTAATACACACACTAACGGATCTAGTAGATCGATAGACACGGTTTGAGGAGAGCCTTCCTTTTTTGAATTCCAAATCCAGTAGAGCGCACTTGCTAACTACGTTCCTACTATCCCACGCCTCATTACCCACTCCTATCTATTTCCATGTTTTCCGTCCTAAATTCTACAGTTTTTTTCTCACACATTTCCGCCCCATCTCCCCTCTCCATTTCTCCGACAATGACAATTTATATGCGCTTCGTTTAGTGTTGTTTTTTAATGGTGTGTCTATATCTAGGTTTGTCGCATCGGCGGTTCCCTTACACGACCCCTCTTCAATTCAATTTAATGACCCCAGACCCTTAGAAAGTCATAAAAATTAACACTGGGAATAATGAGATTTCAAAAAATATGTGGGCTATTTATGTGATAATCATGGCCTAGAAACCCAAAAATACGATTCGCCAGAGATGTAACGTCGTTTAGTGGCCTAGAAACTTCCAGGACTTCCTGGAAACTCATGACTTCGAAATTTTGAGTTTCCTGAGGTTCATGGAAGTTTCTAGGCCACACGTTTCTTTAAAAAACAACTGAAATCTCACTTTTTAAAAAATAAATTTAGCTTCTAAAACACATTATCTCTCATTTTCCCTTATGATTTTCTACATTTTTCGAATTTCATTCTATTTTTTAAGCTTCACAATCAATATTCGTACTTTTCACCTCTCTTCGAAACCCCCTCACTAATTACCACATAATCCCTATCTCCCTTGTTGCATGCTCATAGACATGACTGACTAACCCATAATTAGCCCCCTCGATTCTATGACAAAATGAAAAAATGGAAGCATTCGCCCCGCCCCTCTTTTCGTCTCGGAATCGAAATATTTCGAGCCTCAGAGCAATTAGGCTGCCCCAAACACCTGCGGAAGAGGTCCCTCTCTCGCGGCTCCCAGTGGAATTGTAATCCATCTTTTTTTTTCTCTTTTTATCCGCCCGTGGTCCCCCTTCATTCTCTCTGTCCCGGTCCCCTCTATCCATCAAAAGCTCACACCAGCTCATTTCGAGTCGAATAAAATGTGAGAGGGAGTGAAAAAAGAAGCATTTGATGGTGGTGGGGGGATAGAAGACGCAAAAAAAACCCATCGTTTTTAATCGAATACACACGAAGACGGACGGGAGACGGACGACTTCTTTCCCTTTTCACATTTATATATAATTTTTATTTTCTCCCCCATTTTGGTATTGGGACCTAGCGTGTTAAGAGGGGTTTCGCTCGATTTTTTATGGGCGGTTTCCTGCTTTTATTCATTTTCCGGTCCCGATTTTTCATTTATGTGAAGTGCACCACCTGAAATGGGGAAAGAGGTGGTTTTAGATGAATTTCCGGTGTAAAAACGCGCTCAAACTCTAATTTTTGGCTCAAAAAGAGAGATGTTTAGCTTTTGATTCGAAATTTGTTGTTAAAATTGAGTTTTTGCTTGTTTAGACGGGAATTTTCTATGATTTCAATCAATTTTTAACAGTAAAATTGAATTTTCTACTCTTTTTTTTTCGAAAAGTCTGATTTGTACCTCGTTTCTGGCTGAAAATCTTTATAAAAATACTTTTTCTCTTTAAAAAATTCCTCTAATCTCCTTGGCGCATTTCTAGATACCTTGGCGCGTTTGTCGATTTTGTTTGCGCATAACTCGTTTTTGCCGCGAGTTTCAAATTGGAAAGGTTTTTTGTGGGTTTTTCGTTGTTAAAAATGTCAATTTTCATAGATTTTCTTCGAAATTAGTGAATTTTTTTCGAAGTTTCTCGATTTCCACACAATTTCAAACGGTAAAACCAACTTTTAAGCCACTTTCCTCCTCCAATTCTCCAATTTTCGCAACATTTAATCGTTATCAATACAAGTGTCGGCGAGAAACAAAAATTTTGACACCATTCTCTCTCCACACATCGCTTATCAGTTTAGCATTCTTCACCACTTTCCGCGCGCCGATTAGACTGGCTTATTTATTGCCCAAACACAAAAATTCGTTTCGTTTTAAATATTTTTTGAAAAAGCTGGTATTCTGCGGTTTTTTTTTTATTTTCGCTCTATTGATAAGTGCGATAGAGCTGCACCATTTCTTCCCCATAGCATCCCCTTAGCATGTGCGCTCTATTGAACGCTAAAAGAGAAAAAACAGAGAAAAGTGTTCCCCTCCTCAGAAGTCAACCTTTCTTCTCCATTCCTTCCTCTTTTTTCTTTTTCACTCTTTCTTTCTCCACACCCTCTCAATTCCCCACACTCTCTCATCTCGCTCCCATTGTTCCGGCCGCCTGGCGCGCTGCCTGGCGTGCCTTCAGACGCGTCTCGTGTTTTATCGACCCCAACTCTTATAATAAAACGCCCTTTTATCGTTCCGTCCTCCAATCTCTATTCACTTTTTTAATGGCCGTTTCGCTTTTTGCCGACACGCTCTTCGTTTTTTCGAGGAGAGCGTCGTTTTATCGGTGGGAATATATGGTTTGGCTCTTTTTTAATGTTTTGACAGGTGAAATGGGCAGAAAACGATAGAAAATGATATTTTTCGGCTAAAATTCACTCAAAAATGTCATTTTTGAAGAGAAAATCACTAAAAGTTAGAAGTTTTCCGCTAAAAATCCCTTTAAAACTTTTATTTCCAACTTCTCCTTGTTTCTTTATCATTCAACTTGCGTCTCGGTAAGTGCGCTCTAGCGAACCTCCGATAGAGCGCACTTGCTCCCTCGCTTTCTTTCTAACGTTATTTCTTCGTTTATTTTTCTCTAAAATTCTTATTTTCAGCTCTCTCACTCTCCACACAATTATCTCTCCAGAGAGACCAATTTGAATTTCAAATTTCAAATTTCCCGCCCGAAAATTTGATCGCCTTGTCGATCAACCACCGCCTACAATCACGTCGGACCAACGAAGATTTGCGAATCCAAATTTCTCGCATCAAAGCTCTAGTAGCTCACGAGAAAAGTGAGCATTTATCATTTTTATGGGATTTTTTGGAAAAAATACCGAAAAAACTGTATTTTTTGACAAAAAAGGCTTCAAATCTTTGGCTGAAAACTGCATTTTCTGAGCGGTTTTGAATCTAATTATCCCGTAAATCCACAAGGTGTGGATTTACGGGGTCTGGTGTAGATTTACGCGCACAGATTAATCTAGGGTTTCAGTGCTAAATTTTTAGACATTTTTTAGACATTTCTCGCCAAAAATAGCCCAAAATTTCGGTTTTTACGAAAAATAAACGATGAATTTGCATATAAATAACGCTAAAAACGAACAATTTTCAATTGATTTGGATCGTTTCGATGATAATAAGGCCTAAAACTATTTACAAAGTTCAGTCCTAAAAACCCAGAAAATCAACATTTTTGGGGCTAAAAATTGAAATTTCCCGGCAAAAATCGCTAAAAATTTCGGTTTTTCACGGAAAAAAGTTCATTTTGGTGCTAAAATTCCACAAAAAAGCATCTAAATCGACTGTTTTCTGACGAAATCCCATAAATCGACGATATTCTAAAACTAAACTCAACTAATTCCAGTAGGAAACGAAGTGGATCTGCAAGCGGAATGACACTAAACGATCATGTGGAGGCAATCAAGAGAGAGATGACAACAGTATCGAGTCAACTGTCATCGAATAAGCAGGAGCTGGAAAGAGCACGAAACGAAATGACACAATTACAGTTGTCACTTCAAAGCGTAAACGATCAATCGATACAGACGGAACTACAGAAATCACATGAGACAACGAAGAAATTGGAATCAATTGCTATGCGATTCCTCGCGACGATATCAGATCAAGCACAACAGAATCAACTCGTCGCAGAATTTGAGCAGATCCAGCAAAAGACGGGCGGTCCGAATCAGAATCCGATGGCCGCTGTGATGACACCGCCTATGATGAACGCGGCGGCAGTGGCTGCAATGCAACCGCATCTTATGATGAGAAACCCGATGCTTAATGCTATGGCACAAGCATCGCCGCGTGGAGTGCCCGGGAAACAGGGAGTACCCAATGGACAGCAACAGGCCGCCGCGATGAACGGAATGATGCAACAAATGCAGATGCAGGCGATGGCGGCGCAGGCGCAAGCTATGATGCACGCGCAAATGTTTGGGCAGATGGGCGGGCCGATGATGGTGCCTGGGATGATGGGGGGAATGCCGCCGGGTATGGCTGGATTGCCGGGAATGATGCCGCCGAATAGTATGGCCGCGATGCAACAACAGTATCAGGTTGGTGTTTTGTGAAAAAGTTGGACAGATTTCCTGGTTTTTCTACCCTTTTTATGTTAGAACTGTCAAAAATCGCATTTTTAGACCCATTTTCCTGAAAAAATAGATGATTTGACCCATAAAGTGGGATTTGGATCCGATATTCGCCATTTCGGCCCCAAAATCGCAGTTTTCACACCTAAATTGACGATTTTTGTCAGTTTCCTCAGTTTTTCTACCCAGAAATCATTGAAAATGATTAATTTCTCACGATTTCTCAATGGAGCGCAATTTCACATGTGCTGAAGCATTATTAAATATGCAAGTCCGCTCTGTTGATAATTTCAATCAGTTTTTTGCTTTAAAGAGCAAAATTTCTCGATTTTTGACTTTCAAAAAAGCAATTTTCGGGCTGGAACTACGACACTCCGATATTCCGCACTTTTTTCTATTTTTCCAGTTTCAACAAGCCCTACTGAAGAAGCAGAACATCGGTGCTTCGTTGTGACAGGAGAGAACCGGCACTCATAGGGTTAGCTCTCATATTTCCCAGTTTTTCATGTGAAAATCGTCAAAATTGCATTTTTACACCTATTCTTGCTTTTTTTCTGGGTTTTTTCTACACAGAAATTCTCGAAAATCGCAGTTTTCGCAATTTTGAGTCTCAAATTGACGATTTTTGTCAACAAATTTGAGAAAACTAGGCCTTCATACTCTCTCTGTCTGTCCACCAGAACCACTTCTAACCGTCTATCATTTTTTATGCGTTCCAGCAAATGGCCGCCGCCGCTGCAGCCGCCTCCGTCGCCGTCTCGACACCTTCAAGGAATCCATCGACGTCGGGAGCCGCGTCACGGACACGAACGCCGCTCACCGCGTCGGCCACAAACTCGCCTCGCCCCACCGCCGAACCTGTCATTATAAAGCAGGAGGAGGAGCCGATGACGTCGACGGTGGCGATGGAAACCGAAGGAGTCACGGTGGCGACAACGACCGGTGGAGCGACGATTAAACAGGAGGAGAATTCGACGATTTCGGTGGCATAATTGATTTTTTTTTTGTTTTTTCTTTAATCGTTTTATTTGATCTACCCATCTTATCGTGTTTTGAGGAGAAATTTCTAGAAAAATCGCTTGATTTTCGGGTTTTCGCGCCAGTCCAGCAAACGCGCTCCTTTGATAACTGCGTGTAGTTCACGTGGACAATCAATTTTTTGAGTTTTAGCCATACTTGCAAACCGGGACGAAACGGGCCGACACGGGCCGGGGCGTAACTCGCTTCAAACTCAACATTATGAGCTGAAAAATATAGCAAAATGTAGATCTCGGCGAGTTCTATGTCCCTGACCTACTACGGGCCGGATGGCTATTTGTTAATATGTCGCGGGCCGGGAAAAAGTGCCAAAAAACGCGAAAATGGCCAAAAAAGCCATTCTAGCCCGGCCCGCGGCACATTAACGAATAGCCATCCGGCCCGTAGCCGGTCAGGGACGTAGAACTCGCCGAGTTCTAAATTTTGGTATATTTTTCAGCTCATAAAGTTAAGTTTGAAGCGAGTTACGCCCCGGCCCGTGTCGGCCCGTTTCGGCCCGGTTTGCAAGTATGGTTTTAGCTGATTTTCAGCGCCCAAAATCAATTTTCTCCCAAATTCCGGCCTAAAATCAAAAAATTATCCTTATTCCTTATTTCTCAAGTACTGGTCCCCCACTCACCGTTTCTTCTCTCAATTTTACACATTTTTGTATCAAACTTTCCCCACTATGTAAACGTGCTCTACCGAACTTTTCTCACCGCGCCGGGCTCTTCATTCTACTCCCTCCCCCCACCCAAAACTTGTCGATCTCTATCTTTGAAGCCCCGCCCCCTCTATCAGTTTTTTCTCTCAATATTCAAAATGTTCGCTTTTCTCCTCCTCCCCATCCATCCCTTCTTCCCATTGCGGGTAATACTTTTATTTAATTTTTTGTAATTTTTGAGAAAAATTCAAGTTTTCCCAGTATTTCTTATCCATTACCAACCCCCACTCCCACCCGCATTTTTCTCGTTGCTTTTTTTTCTAAAAATCGCCTAAAAATTTTCGAATTTTCTCACTTTCAAATCGGTTTCCTCCAGTGTTGCTTCGTCTTTTTTGTTATATTAATTTTATATCTTTGAATCTCTATGTCACTCTCACTCTCTTCCTGATTACCCCATGAAATGATATCAATTACGTCTTGATTTCATTCACACAATCACAATATCCCGATTTTACTGAAAAATACAAAAAAGGAGAATAATTTAAAAAGAGAGGAAGATATTCTACATGATTCTACCAATACAAAATGAACTTTGTTGATTTATTTGAGAGCAGCGGTGAGCTCTGGCACTGCCTTGAACAAGTCGGCCTTGAGTCCGATATCGGCGACTTGGAAAATCGGTGCATCTGGATCCTTGTTGATGGCGACGATCGTCTTCGAATCCTTCATTCCAGCCAAATGTTGAATGGCTCCCGAGATTCCGATGGCGATGTACAACTCAGGCGCCACAATCTTTCCAGTCTGTCCAACTTGCATATCGTTCGGCACATAGCCTGCATCAACGGCAGCACGCGAAGCTCCGACTCCTGCTCCAAGCTTATCAGCGAGCTCGTAGATCAGTTTGAAGTTGTCTCCACTCTTCAAACCACGCCCACCGGAGACGACGATTTTGGCGGTGGCGAGATCGGGACGCTCAGATTTCGACAATTCTTGGCCGAGGAATTCACTCGTGTCAGTGGCGATGTCGGCGGATGGGGCTGGAAGAAATCGCGTTTATATTTTGTTATAGGTAGATCAAGCTCCGCCCACTCTTACATTATCTTCTTTCTCGAAGTGGGCGGAGCTTCACTACTTCTTGGGAAGTGTGACGGCGTATTTTTCAGATAATTTTTTGCTCCAATTGTACCGTAAGTCCACAAGAAGCATGCTGGATTTACATGGGTCAAAATAGGGTTTCCAGTAAAAACCCAGTAAAGCATCGTTTTTGGAGCTGGGAGCAAGGTTTCGGTGCGACAAATTGAAACTTCGAGCCAAAAATTGCCCGGTTCTTCACGAAAAACGATGAAATTAAATACAGGAAGCTAAAAACGAAAGCTTAGGTTCCACCCGCTTTTAGAGACAGTCTTAGGCTCCGCCCACTTTTAGAGTCAAGGACTCCGTCCATTTAATACTTTTCCTGAAATGGGCGGTGTCTCTCACAAGCCACGCCCCTTTTCAACTTCTTACCCTTCTCAACAGCTCCAGACCCGCCCTCCTTGGCTGGTTCGAATGCGGTTCCACGGAAAGTGAGAAGTTTGACGGCGGCACTACTCTTCACTTTCTTCACCGCGTTTCCAGCATACAAAGTGCGGGTGAAACTATCAGCCGAATGCACTTGAGTGATATCAGAAATCGAGGAGACGTCGAGTTTAGCGGCGACACGTGGAATCAGACCACGTCCGAATGCCGACGATCCGGCGGTGATTGCCGAGAAGTTGAATTGTTTCTGCGAGGCCAAGACGACCGGCGCGACGCGTTCTGGAAGGATTTCGGTAGAATTTTCAGTGATAAACCTCTATTTTTACCTGGCAAATTGTTCTTGAGCTTATCATCCTGAGCAACAAGAACTCTCTTCACTCCATTCACTTTGGCCACTTGCTCGGCGACTTTCTGGGCGTTCGCTCCGGTGACGAGAACGGAGACGTCGTTTCCGAGCTGGAAATGGGAGTTTTCGATGCGAAAATTGCAATTTTTAGCGGAATCTGGATAGTTTTCCTCAAAATTCCACTCTTTTTGATGAAAATTCTAGAAGTTTCAGCTTAAAATTGAGCTCCGAGTCACTGAGAATCTTCTAGAATGGTCTAAAAGCGAAAAAATAACGAAATTCCTTTTCAAAACCACTCCAAACATGTTATCTATAGCCCACTGAACAATGATCACTGATCACAAATTGGTTAGTTGTCGTTTGGGGAGAAAAATTGTCGTTATTCTCCGAATTTCAATCAGAAAATGAAGATTTTTAACGAAAATTGGCTCCTTTTCGTGAAAAATCACCTTTCCAGCAGCAGTGATCGCGTTCAATGTGATCGGCGCAAGCTTCGTTTCGTCGTGTTCGGCGACGACGAGTGTGCTGTTGAGACGAGCCTGAAAATGGGAGATTTGTATGAAAAATCAGCAGAGATAACTGGAAAATTCGAAATTTTCAGCTAAAATCATGGATTTCCACGATTTTCTGATGAAAAATTACTTGAAACAGCGAAATCGTGAGCTTAATGACCAAAAACTCGACTTCAACCGGATTTTTCAGCAATTTTCCGCAAGGTTTTCAGTTTTTCAGCAATTTTCGCAATTTCTAGTAAATTTAGACAATTTCTACTACATTTCACTGATTTTCATTCCACAATTCCTTACATTGTTAAGACGGGCGGTCCGAGTGAGGACAGTTCTCGCGGAGAGCATTTCGGCTGGAAAAAAATACAATTATATTGATTTTTGTGCTTTTTCACGGCGGAAAAAAACAAAACAAGAGATAAACGTGGGGAGAAAAAATATTTGTATTAAGAAAATAACAGGAGACTACAATGAGATGAGTAGAGAATAAGAGAAGGTTGATAAGAATGAGAGAGAGAAATAGGTGAAGAGACGCAGAGGAAACGAAGAAATACTGGTCAAATTGGAGGTCAAAGTACGCGCGGTTCTTTGAGAAAAAAGAAATTTTCTAAAAAAAAAAACAATAATTTGCGGAAAAAATTGAGAATGGAGGTCTAAAAACGTTAATTTCTCATTCAACATGGGCGGTCTGAATAGTGAATAGTGAAATCCACGTGTTTTTTGATTTACAAAAATCCACGTCATCATGAAGAGAAAATCTGAATTTTAGGCGATTTTCCAGCTTGAATAGTTGCCAATTGTCTTCAATTCAGAAGTTATTGAGATTTCAGAAACAACATATTTAAGAAATATATCAATATATTAGGTATTTTCGTTTGAAAACATTAGAAAACCGCTATATCCACTACTCAAAAATAATTACAATAGTCCTCGTAAATCTACACTAAAGGTATGCATGTCTAGATTTTGTCTCTAGGGTCTCGCAACGAAAATATTTTTAACAGTTTTTCAGAAATAAACTTTAAAGGTTTGTGCATAACAAAAGATGCTTTTAGGGAAAAAGGGGAAGAAAAATGTAATGAATGGAAATACTGATAATATGGGCATCTCAAATTACTTTAAAAACGTTAAATCCCAGCGTGAACTCGAACTTTTTCCCATTTATCCCCCGAAATCAACCCGGTCACCCCATTAGATCCTTATCAACATCTCCCCACCCCGCTGTGTTCAAATCAAAACTCGGAACTTCACTCTTCTCTGGCAATAAGCTCGATATCTCCGACGACACAATGGCCGTCTCCGTCGACTCGAAATCGCAACATTCGGAAGTGAGCACCGCGGTCGCTGGACCCGAATTCACCGACTCACAGCTTCGTACCGCCGTTCAATCCACGTTGAGATCCCGTGGAAAGGCTTCTACTCGTACTGCGTTGAGTGAGTTTTTGAGTTTTCGGCGGGGGATTTCTATTAAAAATCTTCGTTTTCATTGAAAACTTTTCAGGCGCTTCAACGACTCAAACCGCTGGTGTCAGCTATGATACGATGGTGTCCGCCTTCACCTCGGTCACCATTTCGTACGTCTTGCTGGCCATCTCGCTCTACGTCGAAACCGCCGTCAGCGCATTCCATCTCGCTTATTTCTCGTATCGCCATCCGGCAGTGTCGAAGGATTTGATCAAAACGGCCGCCCATCTGCTGAAGACTTCTTATGACAATAAGTTGCTCACCGCTTCGGAGATCATCGCCACCGTCCAAAACACTATAATCGCTCCGATGGCTAGACAGAATAAACAGTATCATTTGGAGGAGAGTCAACGTACCGCTCAATTGCAGACGATGAGAACCACCTCGACCGCGGTTTCGCGTTGAGAACGACAAAAGAAGCAAAATAGAAATAGAACATGATGCTGATAAATCGATACGAAAAATGGTTTTTATTTATTATTCTCTATCTTATTATATATTTCTAATGCTTTCCGAGAATCTCCTTCTCCAACGCCGACACTCTGCCCGCCGCTTTCCATTCTCTCGTATGATTCCAGTCGACAAAAATCATTGTGGCTGCTAGAATTGGCCATGAGTAGATTGGAAATCCGCGTCGAAAAGACGTCCACACTGATGAGGCGGCGATCATTGTGACTGAAAAGAAGGAAATTCGAGAAAAAATTATGTGAAACAAACGGGAAAACAGCAAAAATTCTGCTGGCGCGATTCCTGATACCGCTGTGGCGCATTTCTCGTGAGCTGGCGTCTTAATCGATTTGAAGCAAATAAGAGCTCTTTTCAAGCGGATTTTCTAGATGTTGAAGCAAAATATTGAAAGTAAGCTTAACTTGACATTGAACACAATAAAAATTTTACATGAAAAAGCTTCATTTGAGTATCAAACCGTAAATAAATTATTTTATGTTACAAAGAAGAGCTGAGAGCATATTACAGTTGAATAACAGGCGTCGCCTCGTCGAATCGTTGCACCATGAAATGAATATTCTCTTTGTATCCGAATTTCGTATAGAATGGAATCAAATCCGTCTTACACTCGAGTGATAACTTGTAGACGCCCAGATTTTTGGCCATTTCGACGAGAATTCTGTTGAGAAGCACGCCCAACTTCTTTCCACGCATTGATTCATCGACGACGACGTCTTCAACTCTGCCACGTAGTCCGCATTCGTGGATATACTTGAATTCGACGACAAGTGTGGCGGCTCCGACGATTTTCGAGGTACTGGAAGGGAAAATTATTGATTTTATCATAAATTGAGGAATTCTTACCTTAAATCCTCCAAAACCACGATGAAATACGAGTCCGAGTTCTTCATCGTCGCGAATCTCTTCTCAAAATCAATTTTAGACACGTATCCAACAGAAGTCAGCTGCCCCAACAGTTTCAGATAGTCATCCATGTCATCGGAATGAAGAGATCGAACACGAATTCCAGCGGGAAGATTTGAAATTGGGAGGAGATCTTCGTTGAAAAGAGAGCTTCCACGTGGTTTCGGCCAATGGACGGGGGCGGAGGGCTCATCGAATCGTTGATCGAGAAAGTGGAGTGTCTTGTTGTATCCGAATTTGTTGTAGAATGGGATTAGTTCCGTCTTGCACTCGAGCGATAGCTTGTAGACGCCGATCTGGAACAATAAATGTGGCTGGGGTGACGTTGACGCGTTTTCAGCCAATTAGAACGGCTTTCTAATAGGTTTTAGCTTTTTCTAAGCGTTTTTTGGTCAAAAAAATTGGCTTTTTGCCTGAAATTGCCCTCTCCTCTTACCGTCTGCGCCATTTCGACGAGGATTCTGTTGAGAAGTACTCCAAACTTCTTTCCACGCATCTTCTCGTCGACAACGACGTCTTCCACTCTGCCACGTGCCCCTGCTTCATGAATATACTTGAACTCGATGAGCAACGTAGCGGCGCCGACGATTTTCAAGCATCTGAAGGAATTTCATTCATTTTTAATCGAAAATGTTGTAATTTCTTACTCTAACTGTTCCAGCACAACGATATAATACGATTTGGCATTTTTCATCGCATCGAATCGTTTTCGAAACACCAATTGATTGATGAATCCGACCGAAGTGAGCTGCTTCAACAATTCCAAGTACTCGTAGTCATCGTTTCGAAGGGCGCGAAGACGGTATCCATCGGGAATCGGCACATTTGATGGGAGAAGGCGTTCGTCGAAAAGGGACACCATTTTTATAGAGTTAGTAGGGAGGGAATATGAGAGAACGATGAGTAAAATGAACGGAAATACGGAAAAAAGACGGAGAGATCAGAGAAACAAGAGGAATTTAGCGGCGGGGGAAAGAGATCAAAATTTTGGCTGTTTTAAGAGGAAACATTGAAAAACACACAGATTTTCGCGGTATAAGTCGTAATCCGCTAACAGAAATGTTGTATTCTATCTGAAAAGCTAAAAAATTTGCTGAAAAATCATTTAAAATGCATTTTAAATGGCTGAAAATGAGTTAAAAACGTTACGACGGGTTACGGTAGCCATTTCCTGCACATCTAACTCAATTTGGTTTCGCGGGACAATTTTTATAAACGAAAATTGCTGAAAGTACAATTCTCAGTGAGAGAATTTCTCACAGAAATTAGAAAATAGTTGTTAATTCATTCATTTACTTCAAAATACACAGAATTATAAGAATTTTTTATCCTTGCTATTCGCAAATCGTCCTTGCAACTCCTTCATCTTCTCCACAGCCTCTTTACTTCCTCCCGCCTTTAATCCCCGTACTTCCATATCCTTGTCACGATCGAATGGCCGACGTTCGCCGGGAAGGTAACCAGCATCTTTCACCTTCTCTTCTCTCGTTTTTTGATGTAATTCCAGTAGAGAGGGTCCAGAAGTTTTCTGAGAAACGATAGCCTCTTGTCTCGCGTCTGCCATCGCCGCACCAACAGATTTCGCTGTCTTCTGCTCGTCTCGTCGTTTCTTCTTGGCTCCCGGAGCATCTTCCCATGACGAATCCCTTTCGGATACTGTTCCTTTTTTGAATGTTCGAGGTCCCAAACCGAAATTTCCCATCTTTTTGGGCACTGACGTCATCCATTCTTCGCGTTTTGGTTGGGAGTTCTGAATGAATGTTTTATGAAGGAAAATGATATATAGACCTGAAAAATCTTACCTTCTCCTCGTCCTCCGCCTCTTTTTGCAGCACCATTCGATACGCTCTCTCCAATGCTTCCTTCTCTTCATTTCCTTCCGTCACTGGCATCGGACCCTAAAAATTCATGATTTATAGCAAAAAATTGAGAGAAAACATACAATTTCGTCATCTGAATCATCGTTTTGAGCTCCTGGTATCATTGGACCAAAGTTTTGCCGAAAATTCGAAGAGATTGATGGTCCGTAGCTGCTGCCGGCTGTCTGCACAAAACAAAAATAAAATTTTCAAATATTACAAGTTTCAGCTTACATCTTCTTCTTCATCTTCTTCTTCTCCATCTCCTTCGGTTGTCAAATTCGAAAAATCGACATTTTTCGGAATTGCTGGCCCATAAACTCCCGATTCTGGCTCCTCGTCTTCCTCTTCTTCGTCTTTTTCCGATTTTCCAACAGATTTTGGAATTACAGGTCCATATAATAATGGAGTTTCATCAGCTTTGTCTTCTGACTCCTCGTCTTGATCGCTATTTTTCGCAAGCCAGGCGGGTAGTTGAGGTCCGTAGGACATTTCTGAAATAAAACTCGATTAGAAAAATGTAACTTCGGTTTTAAAATATATCAAGAAAGTAGAAAATCCAAGAGTTAGGGCTGAAAACCTGTTTTGAAGTTCAAAATTTCTTATTTTAAAAATAAAAAAGATCGGGGACTAACTCCAAGTTCTGCAATCGCGCTCTATCGAACTCTCATCTTCCGATGCTTCTAGTTACCTCAAATATAAGTTTTTTGAGAACATTTTAAATTTAAGATATTATTCACACATTCAGCAACATTTACAATGCAAATTTAGCATACATATAAAGTTAAACTTATCTGAAATCTTCTGTTTAAAAACTTATAACTAATGGCCGAGTTTCAAATGGCCTAGCTTCCTCCATGGCCGATCTCGTGAAATCCACGTTAAAACTGCGGGGCTTCTTGTTTTTTTCAACGAATTTCGTAGTTTCATAATCGATTTTTTGTGAATTAGAAATTGAATCAAATTTAAAAATCTATTATTCAAATCAACCGCTTTGAACTGTTAATTCTTCCTTGTTTTTTTCTGAAAAAATGCGGCAGTTTTCATAACTTAATTTTCAGCCAAAAAGTCACAGCGAATGTCATGGTTGTCTAAAGTGACGGATATCGCCGGAGCGGCCGAGAATCTTCTAAACAAGCTTGATGAGAAAGTGAGTGGAAAACCCATCTAAAACTTTCCCGAGAGAAGAATAGAATTAATTTACATTATTTTTCTAGACGGGCGATGCAATCCAACAAGCACGTGACTCGAAGCCACGTACCCGACATGGAAGTACCGCCAGCATCCCGGCGACGGTTATTTCAATGCCAGAACAGGTGATAACTGAGGATTTCGGTCGACCGGCGCCATCGATTCCTTCAAGAGCTCAAAGTGATTATACGGGTGCTGGATGGAGAAGTGGTGGCAGGAATTATGAGCAGTGAGTTGGGAATAAACCAAAAATAACCATTTTTGGCCTGAAATGTCGCAAAAAACCTCAAAAATATAAAGTTTTTGTTCAGAAGCAGCTCATCAACCCAACCAGGAGGCACCGCTGCTTCAGAAAGCTGGACAATGGTCTTAAACTCGAATGCCGTGAAAAATGCACAGCGAGAAGATGATACGAGGAGTCAGAGAAGTGTTGGAGGGCGTAGTGTCGCTAGTATACGCACAACTTGTAAGTTTACCCTGAAATTACGAAAATTGAAGTAAATTTTCAAAAATTTATAGCGGAATTCGCCGGCACCGACTCAAGTCCCAATTTCAAATCGCAACTATTCGCCAAGGACTCACAAATTTCAGTTTTAAAGACAAAGTTAGCGGAAAGTGAGCGAAAATTGGAGAAGCGAAGTCAAGATTACTATGAAATGAAGGCAGAGAAGGAGATGTTAGAGAAGCGAGTAGAGAATCAGAAGGTATCGAGTCAAGAGGTGGACACTCTTCAGGAATTGAAATTGGCGAGGTAAATTGATTATTTTTTGCTATTTTTGGCAGCAATCCCCACTTTTCCAACTAGTTTTCTCAATTTTCCCAAGTTTTTCAGACAAAAAGCACAAGATCAAAAGGAGAAAGCGGTGGACGAGTGTAATATGCATAAACGTAAAATTGTTGGGCTTGAAGAGGAGATTCGTGCAATGGTTGAACAATTGAGACTGGCGAAATTCAATTTGAATGAGAATAAGAAAGAGTTCGACGAGTATAAGAATAAGGCGCAGAAGATATTGACGGCGAAGGAGAAATTGGTGGAATCGTTGAAGTCTGAGCAAGGAATTGGATCCAGTGACCGTCCAGTTCATCTCTTACAAGCAGAAGTAGAAGAGATTCGTGTGGAACGAGATTTGACGAAAGCGGATCTAGAATCTGCACAACTTCAAGTTTATACACTCAGATCTGATATGGAGGAGTTGGAAGCACAGATAAGGTATGGAAACTGAAAAACAAAGCTGAAAACGATGAATTTGTAGCTGAAAATTGTTTCAGAGATCTCCAATCCCAGCTATCCGATCAAAAACGCACGCACCTCGAGGAGAAACAAACATGGGACAGCACAATCGGACTGCTCAACGAGAAAGTGGAATGTTCTCGAATTGAGAATGAGTTCACGAAACAAGAAATGAAACGATTAGGAGATCAGTATCAATCGAAAATGATTGAAAAAGAGACGGATTGGAGGAAACAGATCAACGAGATGAGAGCACGAATGAGGGATGAGCAGACGAAACAGGATGATGATGGGACGACGCAGTTGTCGGATATGTTGCTACAGAAGCAACAGCAGTTGGAGGATGTGTTGAGAACGAATCAGGTGTTGAATGTTCGGTTGGAGAGACTTCAGGTTGGTGAATGCTGAAAATCATTCCAAAAATGAGATCTTAGTGAGTTCTGCGTCTGTGACCCACTATGGGGCCGGATGACATGTAGTTAATGTGCCACGGATGAGAAAAAAGAACCAAAAAACGCGAAAAGGCGGAAAAAACCATTCTAGCCCGTCCCGCGGCACATGTGCATCACAGACATAGAAATCACCGAGATCTACATTTTTGTATATTTTTCAGCCCATAACATTTTGTTTTAACGCGCCAAGTATGGAAGATACTGTAAATTTCTGAAGAAATCGTTGTTTTCCAGAAAGCAACAAACCGTGAGACCTCCATACCCATCGACGGTCAAAATTCTGGATCCCCAATGCACACATCACCATCCCATCCGTTACTCTCAAATATCAATCACCCACAGACTCGAAATGCTCTACAAACTGTCGATTCGACTGCCTTCAAACTACTCTCAATGCTTCGTGGTCACCCATCTGCCCGCCTTTTCTTTGTTTTATATTTCATTATGATGCATTTATGGTTATTCTTCATTGTTCTCACTTATACTCCTGAAATTCACTGATTTCTAGGAAACGTTGTATGTTATGTATAATACAATGGGATTGTTTGTCTATAATAGCTGCATGCTCATTTCAATGGTTAGTGTCTTATACTTGGTTTAGATTTTCCCCCTTTTTAATGGTTTCCTCTCCCCTCTCTCTACAATTCCAGTGTGATATGATATTAATTTCCCCCGTTTATGATTTCTTTCCACGCTAACAAATGTTATCCCTTCAGCTGAAACAATACTAATTTACTGGTGTCTAGTAGCAGCTATTTATGATATGTGAATAAAAAATAGTGCTAACATTCATCTTTCAGATTTTTTCAGTGTATTTTTACGCTTTTGAATATCTCTGAAACTTTTTTTTTCCAATTTTCAGATCTCTTTTCTTCAATATGACTAAACTTGTATTCGGAGTAGATCAAATCAATACAAAGCTGTCATATTGTCGATTTCCTGCCGATCTATTTGTTAGATTTCAAAACAAATAATAAAATGAAGAAATAGGAAGAGAGACGCAGAGTGATACAGAATCTCTGACTCATCAGCCCCTCTCACTCTTTCGGTTTTCGCAATTTCTCCCTCTCCGGTCGATTTTTTTCCTGTTTTCAATCGGTTACTGACTGAACTGACCGATAAGAACTGGAGAATGATTTCATTTCGTTCTGGAATTATCGGAAATGTTTCATGTTTCATTTGATTTACTTATTTTTGCTGGAATTTTTTGTTAAAATTTTGTTTTTCAATCGGTTTCAATAATAAAAAAGAGTCAGAAATGATATTTCTAACAAACGTATCTGTAAAACGCGAATAAGGTGCGCCAGTCTTCGAAGTTTTAGTGTTTACTCATTCTAAAAAACCGATTTTTCTATCGTAAAGGCGTTCCAGATCTTGTTTCTGCTCAGTGTTAGATCTAGAAGTGTCACTTTTACACCAAAACTTTCCGGTTCTCTGGAAATTGTCAAAAAGCGTCGAAGGTGCCCCAGACTCCAATTTCCATCTTATTCTCTCGTTTTTTGCAAATTTCTCATCAATTTTCTTATTCATTTTCCAATTTCAGACACTCAACAATCATGTCTGCAAACCTTCCGCCATCATTCAAGCCAATCGCTCATTACATCAAAATCGCCAACGAGAATGCGAGTCGTGATCCCGTTATCTACTATTGGTGTGAGTTTTACTCTACAGACTGTCGCGCCTTTGTCGCGTTTTGTTATTCAACGCATTTTCCTCGTTTTATGCTTCTTGTGGTGTGTAGTTTGTAGTCATTTCAGAGAAAAAAAAACTCAGAAAAACTAACCACGCCCCTTTCTCCTTTCTGTTTCGACAAATTTCTCCTCCAGCCCTCGTCTGTATGGCTCTCGGCTCCGCCTTCTCACCGACCACTTCATTCAACGAATCCTCGTGGCGACGGCTTCAGAAGACGATTCTCGTCGAAAAAGAATCCATTGAACACCGTGATTCCCTTCGTGACTCCATTGACAATCCAGATGAATCCATGGAAATTCATCTGAAATCTGAGGAAATCACCGCTGAAATCCAACAGAAAACGGTGAATTGCGAGGATTTACGAGCCAAAATCGCGGCGATAAACGCGAAAATTCTGATTGGAAAACGAAAAACGGCGGAAATCGATGAGAAGTTGGCGAAAAAGCGAGAGGACGAGCGGAAATTGGAGAGAAAAGTTGAGCAGTATGAGAAGGTGAACGGAGAGAATTCGGAGAGAAAAACAAAGGAGAAACGAGTCATTTCGATCATGGTTCGACTCCTTTCGTGTCGGAAATTGGCTTTGATTGAGGAGATTTTCGCGATTTTCAAGCTGAAAATTGATGGAGGACCTGCTTCAAGTATGGGGTGTTTCTATACTTGTTTCTGGGTTGGAAATGTTGGAAAGAGGGTTTTTAAGCTGAAATTTTGATTTTTGATTCTGAATCTGCGAATTTCATTCTTGACGCTGCTTGTCCGGATATCCAGCGAGCTTCTAAACCTCTTTTTCTGATATTTCCTAAGCCACGCCCCCTCTTCCAGCCATAAAATTCAGGTCGCCTCGCGCCTCGTAACTGTAATTGTCAAGTGATCGATTCGATTCGTGGAATTCATCTCCCTCAACTCTCCTACATATTCAATCATCCAGAAGCACAAACCTACTCGGCACTTCAGAATACCATCCATCTCTTCGACGCCATCTGTCGAATTCTGAATTTCGCGCCGAAATACTCGACCGAATCTCTCATGACCCCCTTGAAATCCACGTGGAAGAAACGGGCGGATCGCGAGAAATTTGTGGATTCTATGATTGCGTTGGGAAAGAATATTAGTCAGTTGAGAGAGGCTTGTGGAATCCCGACGATGGCCACGGATCGGACACTGGGCACTCTGGAGGAATGGCATCGATTTGTGATTCAGAAGAAGACGGTGTTTGAGAGACCGATTCAGAGTGTTTTCAGTCCGGCTAACTTGATGATTGATATGAATATTGGAAAGAATCGACTGAAATAGACTGATTTTCGGGTGAAAATTGGTCTGAAAACAGTGCAAAGTCGCCCTAATGACAACATCTTCGTGTACTCCTCTTGGACCACGCGAAAGTTGTTATCAGTAGAGCGCAGACCCATTTTCCTCTGAATTTCTTATTTTTGCATATTATCACTTTGCTCTCACGTGTTGTCCTGTGCCTTACCATTTGCTTAATTACCACCATATCGTCTTGCCAAATAAATGAGTTGCTTTAAGAAAATTTGATTCTATCACAATGAATGCAATGTTGCTTTGTTGAGAACAGTAGAGCGCGATTAGGCTAAGCCCCAACAATTTCAATTCAATTTCAGGCCTATTCTACGCCGTCCAAACCGCAATGAAATTGGACAAATCGAGTGTGGAAGCACGTCAATACCTGACTGGATTACTCACAACTCTCGAAGCGATCAAATCTCAGTTGGCTGATAACGACGCAATTAAGAATGAGACAATCGCGCAGGCTCATATCGAGAGTTTCGCCGAGAAGCTGTTCAATTTTGCGGATAAGAAAGAGAAGACTGGAAATGTGAGTTTTTGGGGACTAGTTTTCCAAAATTTGGTGTTCTAGGCCACCTCTCTGTAAAAATCTCTAAAAATCGGGATTTTTACTGTAAAAACCTCAAATAATTGGAATTTCAGGTCGACAAATCAGTGGTCCACGCGTTCTACACAGCCGGACATGTAATGGATATTCTCGCGCTTTTTGGAGAGGTAAGCAGGGTGGCCTAACTTATGAGAATAATGAGAATAATAGGCCATGATTTTCTAAAAATTGCAGATCGACGAGCCATTCCTCTCCTCGAAAAAGTACGCAAAGTGGAAGAGCACACAGATCTTCACATGCCTTCGCGACGGCACTCCATACGTGTCGAGTAGTCAACAGGAGGCCGATGATGATGAATTGGCACAGTTCGGATCGCAGTTTCAGCCGAGTTCTTCTGCTTCGATTGGTGGAGGAGTGGGCGGACCACAGGAACACAGTTATGGACAACCCGGACCACCGGGGATTGGATTTGGAGCAGGAATTCCGAATGTTCCATCTGGTAAGGGATTGGATCGGTGGGGTTGGGGGGCCTAACTCTGAATTTGAGAAAACTATGCCAGTGGACTAGAAATCTAGGTTTGGGTTTCTAGGCCACTGGAAGAAAACTTCGGTCTTCTGGTCGAGATCTCCCGATATTCACTTTTTTCAAAAAGGTGATTCACTGACCTAGCTTGTTAAGTTTTGGAAACCTAGGCTACAATTTCGATTTTCTTTGATTTTTCAATAAAATCGCGAGTTTTCGAAACATTCAGTTTTTCCCCGAACTCTCATTCAAAACTGAGATTTTTGCCCGATTATCAAAAATTTAAATTGCGGCCTAGTTTTTTACGAAACCTGGCAAGACGGCAAGACCACCGGAGTTTCCCAGTGGCCTAGAAACCCAAATCTAGATTTTTAGTCCACTCAAATTTATTCAAGCTTGATGTTGATTCCTAGTCTCAAATTTCATGTTAGGGTCTAAAATTAATTTGAGTGGACTAGAAATCTAGATTTGGGTTTCTAGGCCACTGGAAGAAATGAGATTCAGTGGCCTAACTCTCAAGGCTTTATAAAAACTATGCCACGATTACAATTTTCTCTGATTTTTCAATAAAATCGTCCCTTTTTCCACGAGAAATACCAATTCTCATTCAAAAATGGGATTTTTGCCCGATTTTAGTTTTAAAAATCTCAATTTTTCTATTTCAGATCACTCTCTTCCACCTCAACCACCAGCCCGTTCCAACATTCCACCACCACCCGCATACTCTTCAACTCCAAATCTGCCATCCCAGCAACAACAATTCTATCCACCACCTCCATCCTCACGTCACCAACAACCACATCAGTACGATGACTTCTCGACTCCACCACCACAACCGGCTCCAGCTGGATCTGTGCCAACTGAAGAGGAGTTCTCTGAAATACGCAAACTGACAAAGTATGCGATGAGTGCCGTCGATTATGAGGATGTGAAGGCGATTCGCGAGAATTTGATGAAGGCGTTGGCGATTCTTCAGAAATATTAAATGTTGTGCTTAATTTAAGGTTTTAGGATGTGAAATCGGAGAAACATTATAATTTGCAGTCAAAAATCTCTCATTTCTTCAACTTTTACATCCAAATCTCTTCCATTTCAACTCAATTTTCTCTTATTTCCTTTGTATTGTTTTCCCACAATTTCCTCTCCTTTTTCTCTCTATTTTCTTTATATATTCCCTCTTTCTCTCCCCCCACTTCAGTTAAAATGTCAATTTATGTCCATTTTCCCTTCCCCTCTTTTCTCCTTCCTAAAGCCAAATTTGTGTATGTTTTATTCGTCTTATTTAAACAATTCATTTCTTCGAAAAGCGACTTCTTTTTCTATTTTCATTTCTCACTCTATTTTTTGCTTCAAAAACGTCTGTCTGTGTGTCCGTATGTCCGAAATGAATGTATTAACGTGTGCGTGTTGATTATAGATAGTAATACGAGAGGTATCTTGCCCTGTCACCCATTTTTTGTTGCCTAACTTCTTTTTTTTCTGATTTTTTGTCCCTCTGTTCCTTCGTTAGCTCCGTTGAGTAGATCAAACTTTGAAGCTACAGTACTCCGATGGCTATGGATCCTGGATTAAAATTTGAGTTTTTTGTAGACCATCATTGAGAAGTTCGGATTTTCGAGATAGCGTCACTGCGTCAAACGTAATAAAACATGTCTGAAATTTAGTTAGTTGATTAGAACACACCCGAATAGTCATTTTTGAAATTGAAAACTTTTTGATTGCTCCGCAGGCTTTTGAGATATACGCCTTCAAAGATACCCACCAGAGAGCAAGGGAGGGGAAAGATGCAGAGTAGCAAGAAAACTTTAACGGTGCACATCTCAAAAGTGGGCGGAGCCATCAAAAAACTTTCAACTACAAAAATATAGACATTTTCTTAATCTACATAACCATATTAAATTCAAAGAAGTTTCACTATGTAGGAGTGAGTGACAAGAGATCAAAGTAAACCGATTTTCCAATGATTCCAAGTCACCTTAGTACTTTTATCTGTTCCCTCGGTCTTATTCAGGGATGTGCGGAAATAAATACTTCGGAAATTTCGGAAATCGGAAAATTTCCGAAATTTTTTTCGGAAATTTCGGAAACGTTTCTTTCTTCCGACTTCTCCGTTTCGGAAATTTCGGAACTCGGAAATTTTCCGAATTATTTTTTCGGAAATCTCGGAAATTCCGGAATTTCCGGAAATCATTGTTTAGCCGGCCCGTCATTTTACAAGTGTGATAAATTTTGATGCTGAAAACAATTATTTTCAATTAATTGCAATAAAAACGCATGAAAGATCAGCGGAAGCTGTACTCTATTGGGAAATATGAATATTAAAAGCAAATAAAATGTAAAAATTTCAATGTTTTGCTAATTGTTCGCGAGACAAATGTAATTTTTCATCATATTCGTTCGAAACTACAGTACTGTTTTGTTTCCGAAATTTCCGGAAAAAATTTTCGGAAATTTCGGAAACTTTATCTTTTTCCGAAGTTATATCCGGAAATCGGAAATTTCCGAAATTTCCGAAAAAACGCTTCGGAAATTTTCCGACGGAAAAAAGTTTCGGAAAAAAGTCGGAAATTTCGGAAATTTCGGAATTTCCGATTTCCGTTCCGCACATCCCTGGTCTTATTGTTAGTCCTATTGTTTAAAACTTATATTCATTGTGTAGATCACACCTGAATCTTCCTTTTTGTAGTTGCCAACTTTTTGAGAGCTTTGCAGGCTTTTGAGATATGCGTCTTTGAAAATTGATAACTGAAAATGTGAGTTTTAAGTTCAAAGGCGCATATCTAAAAAGTGGGCGGAGCAATCAAAAAATCAGCAACTAGAAAATTGTAGCCCTTGATTTGATTAATTTAAACATACAGCAAATGGGACAGTTCGATACAAGTGTTGACACCAAGGGGACATGTCAAAGTTCCTAACAGAATGTTTTCATGGTAATGGGGATCAGGGATGTGCGGAAATAAATACTTCGGAAATTTCGGAAATCGGAAAATTTCCGAAATTTTTTTTCGGAAATTTCGGAAACGTTTCTTTCTTCCGACTTCTCCGTTTCGGAAATTTCGGAACTCGGAAATTTTCCGAATTATTTTTTCGGAAATCTCGGAAATTCCGGAATTTCCGGAAATCATTGTTTAGCCGGCCCGTCATTTTACAAGTGTGATAAATTTTGATGCTGAAAACAATTATTTTCAATTAATTGCAATAAAAACGCATGAAAGATCAGCGGAAGCTGTACTCTATTGGGAAATATGAATATTAAAAGCAAATAAAATGTAAAAATTTCAATGTTTTGCTAATTGTTCGCGAGACAAATGTAATTTTTCATCATATTCGTTCGAAACTACAGTACTGTTTTGTTTCCGAAATTTCCGGAAAAAATTTTCGGAAATTTCGGAAACTTTATCTTTTTCCGAAGTTATATCCGGAAATCGGAAATTTCCGAAATTTCCGAAAAAACGCTTCGGAAATTTTCCGACGGAAAAAAGTTTCGGAAAAAAGTCGGAAATTTCGGAAATTTCGGAATTTCCGATTTCCGTTCCGCACATCCCTGATGGGGATATTCATGTCAGGAAAAACGGTGAAAAACGGAAAATGACTGTTTTTGAATAGCCCTATGATTGAACAGCCTCATAAAAAATATAGCTCCATCCTACGTTATCATACATTCTCGGTTATTATCCTTACAATGATCTAATCCCATTCATTCTTATCTCATGCAACACCCTCCTAACACCTACTCTAACCTATGTATTCATTTCAGCGTCACTAGGATGCATGATGAACCAGAAAAGAAGAAGAAAGGGTTAAAACTGTGAGTGTTTCATTTTCTTAAACCTCCCCGGAACCCATCTAGTACCCTTCAGAACCAGAAAATCGACTCGAAAAATCATTGGAAAATGGCGGAAACTGAGTGCAGAAGAAGGCGATTTCTCAATGACCGAATCGATTGAAATAGATGACGTGGCAACTGTCAAACGAGTTTTAGGATTACAATTAAAAGAGTCCGTCACAGTGGACCCTTCGTTAGACGGAATTCCACTTCCCTCGTTCTTTCGATATGCACTCGATTTTGTAGAGGAAAACGGGTTATGTACTGAAGGAATCTATCGGTTATCTCCGCCGAAGAGTAGGTTGGATGAGCTGGAGAGAAGAGCGAATTGTGGGGAGCCGATGGTTTTTAATGAGCCACATGAAGCGGCGGGGTTGATAAAAAGGTTTGTTCGTGACGTTATGCCTACTAGTACATTATCTTCTTCAGATTCCTCCGTCAAATCCCTGAAACCGTCGTCCCACCGGAACTCGATGCGATCGCAGACTCTTGTGAATGTGGTCTTGCCTCGACTCACCAACTGACACCTAAACTAATTTGTACGTGTGGAGCAGTTCGTCATATGAGGGATGCACTGAATAAGTTGGCGATCGAGAGGAGAACTCTGTTCATTTATGTTTTCCTTCATGCACAACATGTTATGGCTCAGGTTAGTTTCAATGTTCTCATTGTTGCTAATTGAAAATAGTCAACTTTGTGAGTGTCCCATGGTTTCCCTGATTGTCTCACCATATTGATTGTTTACGGAGTGTATAGATCCTAAGTAGAACTTCATTTGTGTAGTTGGCAACTTTTTGATAGCTCTGCAGAGTTTAAAGATATGCGTCTTTAAAGTTTAATTTCTGAAAATGTGATTGTTAAGTTCAAAGGCGCATATCTCAAAAGTCTATAAAGCTATATAAAAGTTGTTAACTACGAAAAAAAGCTCTAGTTCTGATCTACACATTCCATAAACAATTGACATTCTCGAATAATCAGTGAAGCCATGGTACACTCACAGTTGACTATTTTCAACTGAGAATTGCGACATTCTTCCTGACCAGTACGAATGCAATAAAAAGTGTCTTATAGGAAAAAGAGAATAAAATGGGTCTTCAAGCACTGGGTCTCCTACTCCAGACGGTTCTAGAAATGTCCCGAAGAATGGTCTGCTTCTCGGCGCATGCAATACGACCGTGTGATGGAACACCGGTACCTGGGGTGAGTTCTTTTAAGAAAACAATTGATAAGAATGCTAAGGACCACTCTCATAGAGCTATCGCAAAAATTTGGAATCCGTCAGACACTCGGTTCCGAGTTATGGGCTCTCAAGTGCATGGGGTTTCCCTTGTAAGACAGATGAAGCAATTATTTCGAATTTATGGATTTCAAAATTTCATTACTAAAATACAATTTTTCAGGCGTGCTATTTGGTTGACGAGGACACAAGAATCATTAAGTAAGTCGGGATTACAACTGAATTGAGTGGGAGGAGACAGGAAATGAGAACCGTTTCAAGAGGGCGAGGGCAAATTTTAGAACTTAGAATAAGTTCTGAAAAACAGACAAGTATAAATTAGGAAAATACACAAATTTTAGTTTTTGAGCACAATTATTATGGGATACCGTAATATTTAGGAGAAGAAACTTATTATCGTCTTGGTGTTGCATGCTGGGTTCCTGGTTGAGAGTCCAACTCGATTTCTACCATTCCATCCTCCATTTTCACAACTTTGTCGGATTTTCCGCCCGACTTTTCGGTCCCGCCAACTTTTTTGTTCTTCTGAAACAGAAAAGAGTACAAATGTCAGGGAATCTTCTGATAAAAGTACAGTATACTCACCTTAATGAACAACACAACTGCCACAATGACAATTACTGTGACTAGTCCGATTGCTCCAATTGTGATTGGGACGGCGTAGGTTCCTGGAAAGTGGAGAAAAGTTAGAGAAAATTCTGAATCAATTATAGCAACAAATGCTGAAAATGCGCTAGAGCGAGTTTTCTTTGGAATGTTAGGACATGTGTATAAGGTATGGACCAGACCAGTCTACTGGAGCGCAATCCCCACAACTCTAAAAGGTGCATCTTTCAAAAAACCAACCTTCAGTCATTTCTCGGCAATTTTTATTAGAATAATAACTTGTTTTCTGTCCGGAAAGTTTGTTCCACGCGACAAAATATGTGAGAATAAGAATTGTGTGGGGGTGAACAAGAAGAAAAATGGAAAAGAAAAGAAGAAAATGGTGAATCAGAGAGAGAGAGGAGTCACACGAGATGTGTTTATGTATCACAAGAAGAGAACAGAAATTTCGAAACTTCTCGTTTCTTTTACTCCGGAAAGATTGAGAAAGAGAGAAAAGGGTGCCAAATTTCACATCCTACAAAGAGAGAGCAACTAACCCGTCACTTATATAAAAGATGGACAGATTTTATAAGCGTATGCTTGGGAGACCCACTAGGGGGAGAGCTAGGGAAGTAGAGGATCAATGTCATGTTAAGAGATTTATGTGATCCTGTTTGGAGCTAGGGAGGGGTGTAGTGTCTCATAAACAAGTAGTGGGTCACAGGTTGTTGAGGGTATTTTAAAAACATGCTCCATCTGACGGACCTGATGACTAGACTAATCACAAGGAGCTGATATAAAATGAGAGGTTTAGTAAACTTAGGTACAGTAATGACCATAATTCAAACAACTTTGGCAGTATTTAATTGGAAATGTATCATGCCAATTTTATTCGTTTTGAACTTTTTTTTTTAAAGTATCCAACTCACCCTTCTGTGAATAAACACCCTTTGCATCATCCGTCTTGGAAATATCATATACATCTCGTCTTGGCTCCTCCTTGAACAACACATCACTTGTTTTATTGCCAACCAGGAGATCTGGCTGAAAACCAGCATTCGTAAGAATATACAATATTCTAAGCAAAACCCACTATCTTAAACTCGGTCGTTGTCTCTTCCACTGCTGAAGTGGTGGTAGTTGTTGGTGCGGTTGTTGTGTCTGATTTCTCATCGTACGGCTGGAATTTCTCAGGCTCAACTTGTAGAATAGCCTCTCCTCGTAGGGTATACGGACGGTCGCAGACGGTTTCGTTAGCATTGGAGATGAAGAATGTGTGACCGTTCTCTTCGGATTGTTTCACGCGGTCTTCTACACCAAATACGACTGAAAATTTAGTATGAGGCAAGTTTTGATTTAGATTAAATGTTAGAATGACTTACAATGAGCTAGCTCTCCGTCGCAGATGTATGGGTTTGAGGATACATCCAAGGTCTCGATGGCTGGCAGGTTTTTGACCAGCTGGAATAGTATAGTTATAGGAAAAGATGGCTTGCCAGTGAGAACTTTGCGTTAACCTAAATAGTTTAAAAATCCAATATAAGGTTTCAGACCAGTCTAATCAAACCATTGCTTCCTAGTTTTATTAGCACTGCAAGCTTCTCACAATCGCGCTCTCCCGAAAGCAAAGAAAATAATCTGCGAATTTAAGAGATTCGGAGAAGAAGAGTCATTTTTTGAGTACGTTTTAATGGAGCGCAGTTGTAAGAAATACGCCGAGCTCAAGACGCTATATTATCCTCTCAGAGTTGACTTTTTATGTTTCTTCAACAAAAAACACTCACATTTGGAAGGGACTTCAACTTATTCTTCTGCAAATTCAACTTCTTCAAGGCATCCTTCTGATTCTCGAACGTATTAGCATCAATATTCGAAATATTGCATTTTGAAAGATCCAAATCTTGCAACTTTGGGTAGTCCTTAAGCTGGTCAGCAGTAATGGAAGTGAAACCACACTCCGCTAGTCCCAACTTCTCAAGATTTGTGAGCCCGGTAGTTGGTAGTTGAGAGATTGGATTATTCCGGATACTGAAGATTTTCAGTTTATCAACCAATGGTTTGAACACTTCAGATGGGATTGTTTTGATCTCGTTCCATCCCAAGTCGAGGTCTTCGAGGCTTGATAACCCGAAGAAAACGTCCGGTTCCAGATTTCTGAAATTATCGTTTTTATTAACAGATTTTCAGTTTTTTTCTCACTCACGAAATAAAGTTTCCGGCCAAAGACAACCTCTGCAAACTCTCCAACCCATCAAATGCATAAGCGGTGATATTCTCAATCAAATTCACTCTCAAATCCAATTCCTTCAACTTTTTCAAGGTAGCAAATTGTCCAGGCTCAAGTGTTGGAATTGAGCAGCCAGATAGTTTCAATGTCTCGATTTGTGGGATCTCCTTGAAAAGAGACTCTGGTGGTTCAAAAATTCCATCAGCACGGGACAAGTCGAGAGTCTAAAAACATGTTGTGTCCTGGTTTCTCAAGATGTGAAAAAGGTACCTTGAGCGCTTTCAGTCGTCCGATTTCTTCGATGACAGAGTCATTAACAAAGTTGTGCTCTCCAATGACAAGAGTCTCAAGTGATGTGAGTGGTTCGAATGCCTTTTCTTCAATGGAAGTGATAAAGTTTCCAGAGACATCGAGGTAGGAGAGCTGGAATTTTTCGTTTAGTTAGAGCACTTTTTCCTCCGCGAATATCATAATTTTAAAACTTTCGAACCCTCGTTGGCTAATGTTAGCCATCCAACGTAATGCTTGTTTGATTTCATCCCCTCCTCTTCTCTATTCCTACGTCTCTCTGTCTGAAGTACATAAAAACCGAGACGGAGAGGTCTTTCCCTCTCTCCAGAAGCAAAAAAAGAGAAGAAGACAAGTTTTGTAACGTCGTCTTGTTCTTTTTGGAGACGTGATGTATAATTGAGGGGGGTCTTTGAACACCCCCTTGCACGGGGGAAGAAAACGTGTTGTATTCAGAAGCGAGGTTCAATTTGAGACGGTGAACAAGTTCGAGAGAAGAGTTGAGTCAACTTGAGAAAATTTGAATTCGAGCTGCTAAACCTATTCTTATAGTTAGAAAACGCGTCTGAGGTGCGCCAGATAGGACTCCAGATGAGTCAAACATCAAGATCTTGGCTAACATGTGCTCCTGGTGTGCCGTTAAAGCATTATTCCCAACAAAACTATGCTATATTTCGTTTATAACTTCATAAGCAATATCACTAGTTTTTATTTTTTGATGTTGATAAAGCTTTTGGCCCCACCCACTTTCAGCTTCCAAAAATTCAAAAATTTTCAAACTATGCCTAAGCCTCCATCCTCACTTCAACAACACCATTTCCTCTCATTTTTTGGTGCTCGCCGAGCAAACTTTATGTGGTCATTTGCGGCGGTCCCCCTCGTCCATTGTCAAAAGTATAAAAAGAGCAGGGCATGTGTAATAACATCCTCCGATAGAAAAGGAGCCCGCCGAAATGCGATTTTTGGAATGGATAATAAAGTCCGTCAAGTGTCAGACAGAATGAGGAATTTCTGATATTAGTAGTTTTTGACATTAGAGCGCACCTGCTTCTTATTCTTGAATTGATCTACTCCAAGAGTATCCAGCTTGTTGCTCGAGAAAGCCATCGTTTCCAAGTTTTCCAGAGAGTCGACGGATTTTGGGATTGTCTGAAACACGGGAGGCTCAGTTAGCAAGTATGCTCTATCTGACTAAATTACCTGTAGATTACAAGAATGAATAGTCAAATTTCTCAAAGTCTGTTCTAGACCCTTAAAACTGTCATCTCCAATTTGAAGTTCATCGGTCCCCGAACATTCTCGAATCTCCAAACTTTGGAGTTCTGGAGCAATTTTTCCGAATTCTGGAAGACCGCTTTCTGGGAATTCCATGTGTTGGATACTGATCTGTAAAGTTGGTAGTGGACTTCGGGATACAGGGACACACAGATCACCATCAAAATGTTTTATTCAAAAATACTTACCGATGAAGTGGTGAGGCTCGCATTTTTAACAGCATCTGTTGCTTTCATCAGGTGGTCTAGATTTGAGCCGTAGAGACAGGAAATTGCTACTTTTTCATCGTTAGTGGGGTCTGGCTGAAATAAAGAAAAGTTTAAGAATGGTGGTCCATTAATACATTTTACACCTAGCTTAAAAGCGAATTCGGATTGTTGTTTTTTCACAATTTTCTATTAGTGACTTTTCTCTTTGGGAGTCGCTTTAGTTATTATTGTTGCTTCAAACTATCTCAAGTTTATATTTTTGAGTAGAATAAGTCCGGATTATCATTTTTGTAGTTGAACATTTTTTGATATCTCTGAAAACCTTCGAGATACGCGCTCCTGAATTGGTACCTATATATTAATACGCTCAGATCTAAAATACCTAAATAGCAATCAATACAAAGCTCTTCACTTCTACGCTTAAGTTCTTTTATGTTGGATACGTATCCCCCGTTCAAATGTCTTTGTGTAATCTGAATTTGACGTCACTAACCATTTCCAATTAGTCATTCTTTTTTTTCTCCTTCGAAAAATCGAAAAATGGATGACTCACCTTACAAAAGCATAGAATCAAGTTGTTGAGATCATCTTGTGACAGATCTGACTGATTTTCGAGTACATCTAAATCTGGACAGTTTGGAATTGGAGTAGAGGCTGCAGACGTTGAATAAATCAGTGGGATAAGAATAAAAGCGACAAGGGATCGTCGCATCCCCATTCTGAATGTGAGATCTTTATTGGTGGAATCAGCTGGTGATGTAGTTTTGACCTGGAAGAAAAAAAGACGGTAACAGCTGGGTGTAGGAGGGAAGAAAGGGAAAAAAGGAAATGACCGGACACTTCTGTAGGGTTTGGACAAAGTAACAAGATTTATGTTAGATTTACACGGTTCATCGTTACTTTCACCTGAAATTCTTACATTACTGAAACAAAAGGTGCATACCGTAAAAAAAGAAAATGACATCGGTTTTATTGAATTTATCTAATCTGAACGTGTAAAATGATTGTTTTCTTATAGTAACTCCATGACAAACTCAAAGTTGTCTTTTTGAAATTTATACCAATTAGTATCTGTCTCCTTTGAAAACTAGTTATCATTAGAAAACACTTTCTCATTTCATCTAATCTCTTATGCTGAATTAGTAATAATGTGTGGATTATTATACATGTAATACGACAATTATTATAAATGAAGAAGAGGATGAAACGAGATGGTGAGAAGCGATTCGAGAACCGATCTCTTTCTCTCTGCGTGTTCCATCTCAAGTCTTGAGATTAGAAAAACGTCGGATCGACGGTATGGGGATACAAATGAAGAGAAGGAGAAAAGTAGGAGAAAAGGAGAAGAAAGCAAGAAGACGAAAAGTTGGAGACAGAGGGAGAGAAGTGGGCGGAGAGAATAATTCTGGCGAAGGTTTGCGCCCTCTCCGCGCCCTTTTGATGTATGACACCCTTTTTAGTACCCACTTTTTATGATGAGTGTCTTTTTGAACGGTGTGGAGAGGAAGGGGAGGAGGTTAGCAACAATAGGGTGTGTTGCCAATGTCGTGGTGGTAGAGAGGGGGTTGGGGAGTGATGTCATTGATCAGAAGGGGATTGTGCACTATTGGGTTATACTGTTAGGCTGAAGGCATATCATGGGCTCGCAGTATAAGAACTTCAACTTGAGCGTAAGGTAGGTGTGGATCTCAACTGCTTGAATTTTCAGTAGGAAGAAAATTCGCTCAACTGGCTTCACTATAGGTTTGACAGCAATAACTCGATCGTTTGAGGTCAAATTGGCAGACCATCACCAATAAAATCTGAGAACTCATTCGTTTGGAGAATCTATCAGTTGTGTGCACTTTCGACACCATTTCTTATAATTTCACTCTTACACTATCTCAACAGGACAAGACCACTACACTGTTGTTCCCTAGCAGTTCATGAGTTGAAATCCAATAAAAATTATTTGAACTCAATAAAATAATAGTTTAAACGACACCTCAACTGCTAACCCAGCACCAACTGCTCTATTGCCAATGATTTATAGTGTTCATCTACTCTGTTCATCTACTCTTTTTTCTTTTTTTAGTGGAACAATGTGATTACTAGGTTCATTTTACTATTAGTTAAGACTAGTGTCAAATGTTCTATTAAAATCGTGACTCGGCTAAAATTGTCCGTCTAGAATCGAAGCTGAGAATTCGGTCACTTTCCGAAGAGACAAAAGTTATCAGGGCGTCAGAAAGACATAAAACTAATGAGGGAGAGATGAGAAGCTGCCATCGTTATGCAGATCAGACTGGATTCGTGTCCGTACGAGAGAAACAAGGATGATGGATACGCAGACAGGAAGACAGATAAACTAATTGATACTGATTAGCGGTAATGAGTGATAACTGTTATTACTTATGATGGGCGGTGGTTAACATAAATTCTTCCAGTTGAAAAAGAACGATTGACCAAATAACACAAAAAGAGGAGTGCAATAATGTAGGTCGAGTGAGTGAATAGAAGGGGGATCAGCAGTTTTCTTCGGGTGTTTCGATAAGTCGACCTTGTTTTTTTCGAGAGAGAGAGAGAGAGAAGGGATGATTTGGTTGAATTGATAACAGAATTCCAATCTATAGGTAAGGAAATGAAGTGGGGTGGACATCTGCACGGTCCCTTGAAATAAGCTGCTTTGTGAGCTCACCACGGTGTTTCACACGGTTCTAGATGTTTTGAATTTATGTAATTTGGGTAGAGCAAGGCAAGAGCTTAATTTTTGGATTTGACAACTTTTTGATATTTTTTTTTGAGATATGTCGGTTTCATGAAAATACTCTTTCTGCGCTTTTGAATGCACATATCTCAAAAAATGTGCAAAGTTGTGACAAAATTGTTAACTACAATAATATAGCCCTGAATTTACTGTTCTTGACCAATACAAACTTTAGATAGTAAAATACAGTAGGAATATTGTGACGAGCTCTAACAGTTTCCAGCGAAATATGGTTTTTGGAATGTTTCGAGCAGAAATATGATAAGAGAACGAAATTCATGAGATTTTTGGTTAAACTATCCAAAAATGTAAATCTCGGCGAGTTCTATGTCCGAAGTTCATCACGGGCCGGATGACTATTCGTTATTGTGCCGCGCTCTGGGCTAGAACGGCCGTTTGACCATTTTCACGTTTCTTGGCACTTTTTCCCTGCCCGGCAAAACCTATATTAAAGCCTCTCAAAGCTAAAACTCATAAAACGGTAGAACCCATCATGTACACAGAAAACGTTATGAACAAAAAGAAACGTCGGGACACTTAGACACAACACATTCATCATGCGTGTACTTGTGTCTTTTGTAATGTACACAAACAAGTGAATAACCCCTCCTCCCTTTTTTTTGAATTCCACCTTACCCCTTGAATTTCAAGTACCCTATGGGTGGGTGAAAATGTTAAAATTTGACCAAAGTCTTCTGATTCCAGATATATCCCGCCGCTGGAAGGATGTCACGTGGAAGCATGGCTGGAAGACGAGACGATATCACAGGAAAAAATACGTGGAGAACTGACAAAACAGCAATTTCTGTTAGATTTGTTGCATTCGAAGGTATGGGGGTTTAGTAGAGAAGAGATGGATTAGAAAAGTGAAGAGAAAAGATGAATGCGTGGGAGACAGAGAGAGAAACAGAAGGAAACGGGTTGTTCTTTTGAAGAAGAAGGGGGGACGGACACGCCCATTTGTTGTTTTTGTTTCATTTTAATTGAATGGTGTTGTAGTGTTACGGTTTGGTTGTAAAGAAGATAGACAAGAGCATTCTGCAAAGTTTGCAGAAGAGAAACATAAAATATCAGGTTTAGAGAGAGTCACAGTGTACGATTAGTCTAGTTTTCAAACAGATCAAGTCTAGAGTCCTACATTGACTTCTCGCCAGCTTCACAAAAATCTCCCCAAACCAGAAGAATTATATTCTAACTTCAACTAGTGGCTCAGGCATCTCAGAACTACATTGTTGGCTCAAAAGCTGGGTAATGAAATAACTCCTTTCAATTCGCATCTCACAAGGAAAGTCTTTGGAGACGCGGCTGTCGAAGGATCTATAAATTTGGTCATAGGTACTTTCGACTACGCAGAATTCATTTCTCCAACTAAAACAAGCTAAATATATCTTCTAGCCGAGTTAAGAGCTCTCAAACCGAGTTCTAAATCGGGAATTAGTGAAGCCCATATTAAAAGTTTGAGAGCTCATAACTTAATTCGCAGAGCGATTTATCAGGTTTTGACAGCAGAAATGAACGCCACGTAATCGAAAGTAACTATGACCAAGTTTTTTAGATCGTTTAACAGCCGTTGACATTATGGCAACTGTCTCCTACTAGAATAGTGGGGTCACATTTGTTATTTTCCTTACAATACCGTAAACATAAAGGTCTTCCAACAACAATAGAACTAATACTAACAGTTATTATCTGATAATAACAACATGTTTTTTAATTTCTGAATAGAAACAAAAGAAACCAATATGTACGAACATTATCACCTTCTCGCCTAGCCTAGAAATTCCTTTCTATGTGATAGTGTTCAAATGAAGAAAGACAATATGTGTCCCGATAATATCCTTATTCTCCGATCCATTTCATCTCCCGTGAATTGGATTCGGTTTCATATCGAAAATTCCATCACACACAAATTTCCATTGAACCGTAATTAGCCGCGTCGTCGCAAGGTGATTCCATTTTTGGATTCATCTTCGTCAAGAAAGACTTGCCGAAGGTCGAATATTCACTTATCGGATATGCCCATCTCCTTTTTTCTTTGCATTTGGCATCGTGCCAACAATCTGATTTCAAGGTTGAACAGGAGTAGAAGTGGAGAACAAACACATGGACAAACAGACACACAGACATCTTATTTCCAGATAAGCGCCCGGCATGAGAGAGGAAGAACGACTGCGGAACTCGATGAACACGCGTGGCAGGTGCAGAATAGTATCACGGCTATCAAGAGGAAGTTGAAGGTATGTGGATATGACTTTGGCTTATTAGGAAAGGTCACGGACCGTGACCCATACCATTGGAAATCTGAGAAAACGCTGATTCCAAATATATATCCAGTTTTCGCCCCTTGAGGCCTGGTATTCGAGAAAAATGAGGTCAACGTTTGTACCGCTTTGACAGCGTGGTAGCTATGACCTTGCTTTTCTCGAATACTAGGTCTCAAGGGCAATAACTCAATATATATATATATATTTGAAGTCAGCGTGATTTCAACTTTCCAATGACACAGGTCAAGACTACTGTCTCCTTGATCTTCCCTAGTTAGTATACTCGAATTCGGTCATTGGTGCTTCCCAATTCATATCTGTCATTGACAACAGTACCCTTCCCTATATTTCCAGCAACTCGTCGACGCCCTACCTCCAGTAGTCTCCCTGGACACAACAGCCGACTCCAGATGTATAGAAATGTATGAGGAGAAGCAGTTGATGGCAACACAAGGAATGCTTCGGGAAGATATAAGTGAGGAGAGACAGAAGGTGGCTAAACTATGTTGGCAATTGGAGAATATGAAGCAGTTGGCAGCGGAAGAAGAAGATTCAGAAGATAAGAAGGATTCAGATGAAACTGACGAGCAGGAGTGGATTGAGAGGTAAGTGCGCTCAATCGCACTCAAAAATGTCAAGAAAAGAAATGGATTTCCAGATGTAAACTGGAAGAGGCCGCCCGTTCCGCTCTTCTTGAAGAGATCACCCGTCTCCGTTCCGCCTGTGCTGATCTACGGGCTCGACTCGAAATGGAATCGTTGACTCAACGAGAACTACCCAATTATGACTCCCTTTGACCGGTGACCGGTGGCCTAGAGAAACCTCGGTTTTTTTTTCCATAATTCTAGTCACAACTTTCAAGCAGTATCACTCTTAATATCCCGTTGAATTGTGTACATTATCCCGGATATCCTTTTATCAGCATGCGCGCTCTAATGATAAGATCACAGACTTTAGAGTTTGTAACACTTTTTTGGAAACTTTTTTTATGGAATATGATAAATATGCTCTGCTGATGATTCTCACTAATTTCCAATAGTCAAAATCCTTTTTTCCTCGAGAAAACCCAATTTTTGAGCATTTTACCATTGGAGCGCACTTGCAACATCACCCGTTTTTCGTCAATTTTCGTCCATTTTTTCTGTTCTTTTCTTGTTTTTTTAATCAAATTTCAACTACCAAAGCTTATTTTTTATATTTAATTCAACAATTAACCTCCCGGGCATAATCCATCACTTCACTCCTCTCCTTTTTCACTTTATTAATTGTTTTATCCGATCAAACAAAAAGTTAATGATAAAAAACCACTGGGTAATAGCCATGAACCTCATGAAAGTACGCTCCGTTGATGCCGGAACCGCGACGCCTCCCTCGAACGCGACGCGGCGGACGGCACTGGGAGCTATGAGAAATCTTCTTTTTTCCACTGAAAACGTAATAGAAAAATATTTGTTTTGAAGAAAAAGGTCAAAATCAACTAGGATAACATTCTCCTGTTTCAGAAAACACAATTTTTAACATAGAATTAAAAAATGCGACAAAGGCAGAGCATTTTTAAGAGATTTCAGACAAGGAAAATTGTGAGAATACCCACAACTGGTAACGTTTGCAACGGAAAACTTTTGAGCAACAACATTTTTTATTGAAAAAGGAGAAAAATCACAGCAAAATTAGAAAAATAATGAAAAAATGACACTGAATTTCGAAGAAGCGTTTTTGACATGAAGTCGAGCCGAAGATTCACTATTTCAGCTGCTGTCAAGACGTAGAAGTAGAAATCTGAAAGTTTTTTCATGAATCTACGGGAAAATTATCTAAACGGAAAAAAAATACGTGGAAAAAATAACCTGAAATGTTCGCCTTGACTTGTGCATTGATTTCGTCCATTTCTCGCTGCATTAGTTGACTGAAAATAGGTTTTTTCGGTTCTGTAAGAGTATTTTGAACGAAAAACAAAGAAAATGTACGAAAATCTGGTTTAAAACGACAAAAAATTAAGCTTTTTCGAAGAAAAACGAGCTTCGCGGCTCATCATTTCAAAGGAGCCGCGCCGCACACGCAACGCATCTCTCTCGGTGTCGATTTACGAGAGGAATTTGAGGTTCATCGCTGTTACCCCGTGAAAAACCAATTTCTTATTATTTCCCTATTTGTTTCTTCTCAAAATTCACTATTTATTGACTTTCGAATGTAAATATCATTTTTCTATTGTTTCAGAACCCAAAAAATGGCGGATTTATTCAGAAAACCGAAGCGCAAAATTCAGAAGCGAAAGATCGATACGGAGGAGGAAGACATTGATGAGGGTATGCTTTTAAAGCTTAAAAATGTAATTTCTGAAGTGAAAATTGACAAAAAATCGTCAAATTCGACTGAAAACCACGAAAAATCCAGTTTCGCGGACATCCGGCTTCTGGAAACACGGACAGACGTCTATCTGTGTGTCTGAATGTCCACATGTCTTCATCGGCTGAAATATTGACGCCGAACTGGAGTTGCGCATTTCCAATCATCTGGCGCGCCTTTGACGCGTTCTTGACTTGCAAACAAGTCTGTCGGTGTGTCTCGATGTCCGAATTTCTCAAAGCTTTGAATAAATTTGGAAAAAAAATCAAAAACCCCGTCAATTCCTGTCAGAAATCGGATCGTAAGGCATAAATTGCATTTTTCATCAATTTTTGACCCGAAAATGCGGTTTTTTGGCTTTTCTTATAGTCTAAATCGCTTAAAATTGAAAACTACATCGAAAAAAACACATTTTTCCGGTAAAAAACGTATTTTTATTGCGAAAAACCATCATCTCCCTATAAATTAATTTTCCAGAAGAATCCTCGCGCGTCTCCGACATTCGTGATCTACAACGCTCTCGTGAGCGAAAAAACGGTCTAACCGAATTGGAATGTGCCGTCGGAATCACGAAAGCGGCCGCGTTGGAAGACGGAATTCAGATGACGGGCGGTGGAATGATGATGACGGCGAAGAAGAAGGCGGCGATGGAAGCGGCGTCGATTGAGCACGGACTTCGAGATCAATTCGAGAAGGAGACGATGCTGAGAGATGAACATGAAGAGTTGAGAAAGTATATAGATGATGGATTGACTCATTACACGAAGGATAACTCATCGAATTCAACACAAAAAGCTGAAAAAGAACCGAAGATTCAGAGCACTTCATCGAAATTCTCCTCGTTGAACGCAGACGATCGTGACGTGGAACTTCTGAAAGAGGCGGCGACGAAAGTGAGAGCGAATCAAGGGAAAAAGGAGACAGAACTGCTCTCGGAGCATATGTTGGCTGGAATTCCAGAGGTCGACTTGGGTATCAGCACTCGTATCACTAATATTTTGGAGACGGAGAAGAAAAAGAGGTTTTTGCTGCAAAAATCGGCGGCGGAGGCTGCGGGATTGCCGGCGCCGTTGGAGGAGAGTGGAGAGTCGAAGCCGAAGCATCGGAGACGTTTTAATAATCAACGAAGACCATTTTAATTGTTCTGTCATTTATTTTGTGTAAAAACACTGTTGATACTCAATTTTTCAATAAATTTAATTATTTAACATTTATTTTATAAGCCAATTCATTATTTATTCGGTATTTTCAACTCAATTTACCCGAAAAATCATCCAGAATCACTCTAAAACATTATCGAGAGTTTCGAAAATCATTTTAAAAAATACCATTTTAAAGGAACATTCTTCAAATCGCCTCGTGGGTCTCGCCGCGAACGTGAAAATACTACTGTAGAGGTTTCGAAAATTTAGGATTTCGATTTCATTTTCGCTCTCATTTTCTTCGTTTTTGGTGGATTTCTGCCGATTTTTTGCAGATTTTTATCAGAAAAATGCTTCAAAAATTAATTATTTAATAAAAAATCAACTATTCGCTGCGAAAACCTGTTAAAAATAGAGATTTCCGAAGAAATTGTTGTTGTGAACGACTTTGGCAAATTTGTAGCTAATTTCATTGAATTTTCACTCTAATAGGTTAATTAGTTGATTCGAAGAGAACGTGCGACCGTCCGCAGATGGTTATTTTCCGCTTTTTCAACTTTATTTTCTCCTTTTCTCGCATTTACTCAATTCTCTATTTTTCAGGTAAATTGCGTGTAGAATGCCGTCGTGCACCACTCCAACCTTCGGTGTCACGTCGCAACTCGAAACCCAGAACGCGGAGTCTCCGTCTCGTTCCTCGATTCTGACGCCTACGTCGTTGGAAGATGAGACCAGCCCTCGAAAGAGATTCCCGCTGATTGAGACGAATATCAGCGCTTCGGATCGTTGGCCGCCAGCTCCTCGGCGAGATGGATGGAGCTCGGTTCGCGCACCGCCACCAGCTCGTCTCTCCCTTCACACCAACCACAGAAGCATGCTATCGCCAATATCCAGTGCGTACAGTCAGACACCGAACTCTCTTCTCTCTCCGACAATGTTTCATCCGAAGACTCGAAGCATCTTCTCACCAACTCTCCCCTCTACACCGATGAGCTACGGAAAGTCTTCGACAGACAAGAGTCTATTCTCTCCAACCACCACCGAGCCAGTAGAGGCGGAAGCGACTGTCGAGTATTTGGCAGAGCTTGTCAAGGAGAAGAAACATCTGACACTGTTCCCACACATGTTCGTCAATGTCGAGCGTCTTTTGGATGATGGTAAGGAAGATAATGCGGAAAGAACGGTGCAAATAATCGTTTTCTTTCAGAGATCGGACGTGTTCGTGTGGCATTGTTCCAAACCGAGTTTCCACGTGTCGACTTGCCAGAGCCTGCTGGGGACATGGTGTCAATCACCGAAAAAATCTATGTTCCAAAGAATGATTATCCAGACGTAAGTGAAGCTTCTCTGTGATTCCTATTTTAATTCCAGATTTTTCAGTACAACTTCGTCGGAAGAATCCTTGGACCACGTGGAATGACTGCCAAGCAGCTCGAACAAGACACTGGATGCAAGATAATGGTTCGCGGAAAAGGATCGATGCGTGACAAGTCAAAGGTTGGTACCCATTCAACTTGCATCATGCCACAAATATAATTTAGTTGTTGAAGGAAAGCGCTCATCGTGGAAAAGCCAACTGGGAACACCTCGAGGACGACCTACACGTGCTAGTGCAATGCGAGGACACCGAGAACCGTGTCCACCTCAAGTTGCAGGCTGCTTTGGAGCAGGTCAAGAAGTTGCTCGTTCCAGCGGTAAGTTTATTGACTTTTTCTTTTAGAACCACATATATTTCTCATTTTTTCAGCCAGAAGGAACTGACGAGTTGAAGAGAAAGCAACTCATGGAGCTTGCCATCATCAATGGAACGTATCGTCCGATGAAATCACCGAATCCAGCTCGCATGATGACTGCCGTCCCACTGCTCTCGCCGACTCCAATTCGCAGTCCAGGACCGGTCATGCTGTCACCAACGGGAACTGGAGTACCGACAAGCACTTTCGGAGGTTCCATCTTGGTGAGTGCTCATGCGGACTCTAATTTTAACACGTTTTCGTTACAATAGTGTATTTTCTGTTCGTTTTCATAAAAAACGCGCTGAAAACCGTCGTTGCTAGAACCCTGCTTGTGTCAACTTTGACAAAACGTTAAATACTACCATGAATTTCCAGTTCTCTTCTTTTCAGAGCCCGACTCTCGCTGGATCCAATGGAATGCTCGGCTCCAACATCTTCGATTACAACCTACTGAGCCCAAGCATGTTCGACTCGTTCAGCTCTCTGCAGTTGGCCAGCGACTTGGCATTCCCGAAGTATCCGACGACAACATCATTCGTCAACTCGTTCCCCGGACTCTTCACATCTGCATCGTCCACCAACAGCCAGAACACCACCATCAACAACACTCAGAATATGTCGCCGATTCCAAGTGGGGATAGTCAATCGGCTTCTTCCGTCAACAACACCTCTTTCTAAAACGTATATACACATAAGTGCATAACTCTCACACTATTCTTTTCATTTTTGTTTTTTGTTAGTTCTCACCACTTTCCGGAGCTACCATATACTCTTGTACCATATCTCGTGTATTCATTTCCCCTGTCCCTGTGTCCCAACATCCCTGTTTTTTCTCTTTTTGGTATCTGCCATCTCACTCTAGAAATATCATATACATATAATTGTAACAGTTATGTCATGAGATCACCTAATACCATTAATTTTTCTGTAATTTAAACTCGCCCCTCTCCCCTCCCTACCCGGTTTCGAAACCACCCCTATCCCATCCCACCACTGGTATTTCCAATACGGTAACACTATCTTATACCCGGATACTCTAAAAATCCATTTACATTATCTCGATTCCCAGACTGGTGTCTTTTTTCTGTGTTATCCCCACTGCTAACCCCTTGTAGTATCTAAACGTGTTTAGGTGAGAGTTTCACAAAAGAACTCATCATCATAACACAAACTTTCTTCAGTTTTCCAACTTTTCTAGTAATTTGAAATTTTTAAAAGTTCTCTCCTTTTATTATTTTCTCTAAACTTTCTATCCATGTTGCAATCTCACACCGCCCTTTTGCCATCAACCCATCTGTTCCTCATAGATTTAAGCACATCATCTTCCCCTCTTCATTGACCACTACTTCCCCAACAACAATCCACACTTTTTTATTATCCCTTCCCTTTGGGTCATGTGTTCAAGTTTGTTTAATAATTTGACATCCCCGCCGTGAATTAGGATTAATAAAAAAGCTTTTATTCGTATTTAACTTCACGGCGCAACCGTCTTGTTTTCGAGAATTTTTACTCGGCATGTGTCGTGAGCACTTATATTTTTTCGAGGAGTGGATAATAGTCTCGGGCATCGAAAGGCAGCCTCTAGCTGCAAGTGCAAACGAAAGCAAAATTCAATTTCCAGCTGTGAAGAGTATGTAAATACTGCAAAAACAAAGTAATCTTCCCTGCGGAAACGACCGATTATCCGTTTGATCAGTTCCTAAACGAAAAATCCAGTTTTCAGAATGACAATGAGTCTGGAAAATCGTATTCTCAAAGGACTTGATTTCGACGACGCCACGTACTATTCTCTCTCCCATGTTTATACGAGTCTAGTTGTCCAAGTTCATTCAGTCGTCGTGACACAAAAGGGTTTTAAATATTTACGAGTATGGAGGGCACGCCGTTTTGGACCAGCGAAATTGTAAGAGATTACGGGATCTTGATACTAAAAATATTCATTTTCAGGTCAGAAGAAAAAGAAGAATGTACCTTTCGTGTTACACAAGAAATCTTCAAATCGTATCTCGTCCCACCAGATCCTCAAATTGGAAAAGCGATTGAATACTTTGGAAAACCGTATTTGTTAGAAATCGCAGTGTACGACAATCATCAGGAAGTGTTGAAAACAATAAAATCTGGAGATTTTATACTTCTTGAGAATCTACATATTGGTAGCAAGAATAAAGTGATCACATTGATTATTCACGGTGGAGGTTACGCTGCTTATAACAGAGAAATCGCTCCGATTCCCACTGACTTCGTTGATCCAAAGATGCGTTTGTTCCGAAAGAGATGTCGAAGAATGTTGGAACAAGTGACTAATTATGAGAATTACGAGGAATTCGTTGAGCAAGAAGAGCTAGAAGAAAATGACAATTCGTTCGCTGAGCCATACAAAAACATTATGATTGGAGACGAAATCGCTGTGAATTATTTCCCGTTAGTATTCTTTTGACAAGTAATTCTTAAAATTCAGTAAAAATCTCAAATTTACGGTGAAAATTTGAGTGTCTGGGGCGTCTTTGGCGCATTTTTGAACCAGAAAATAGAAATCCGAAGGCTGGCGTTCCTCAGGCGCGTTTTATTTTCAAGACCGCAAAAAAGAACGGCTGGGGCGTCATTGGCGGGTTTGTAAATCTGAAATTTAAAAAAATCCGAACTTGGCACATCGTTCTTTTATTATTGATGCTAAAACTATGCTGAACAAAGAAACTAAATTGTTAGTTTTCAGAAAATCATCTCCATGCTCCTACCATTTCCTCACCAATATCCACCCTGAATATATTCGTGATCTCGATTTGACTGCAGACCGAATCGTTTATTGCAGTGAGAAAACTGCGGATATATTGCCAGAGATCATGGGGTAACCCCTAGTGTGAGGCATTTCTCTCATTGTTCTTCTTTTCAGAATCGATTCAAAAGATATTCCGGCTGGCTCAATTTCCACGATGCAAATCAATTATCCGTGTTCTTTTGAAGGCTTCCAAGCGACTATGATCGACTCGAATCACTGTCCAGGCTCTGCAATGATCCTGTTCGAAGGAGAAATCATCTGGAAACATGCGGGCGGTCCCATTCTTTGTACCGGTGACTTTCGAGCAGACAAAACGTTTTTGTCTGAGTTGAAATCCGGTCCGTGTCGTTTTCTGATGGAATTGAAACTGGCGAAGATTTATATGGATAACACGTATTTTTCTCTTGATCAGAACATTCTTCAGTTGGATCATGCTCGAGAATCGTTAGTTATTTTCACGACACACTTCTTACAACCGCGCTCTACCGAAACCGTAGAAAATTGTGCGCGAGATTGAGAGACTCAGAGAAAAATATAGTTTTTTCAAGGGTATTTCGGTGGAGCGCAGTTGCAAGAACTGTGCCGAGCCAATAATTCATGTGAGATAAATATTTTCAGACTGGTTAAAACAATCGAATCACAACATCCAGACAAGAATATCATAATTCCACTCCATCGACTCGGCCGAGAATCATTGATAGAAAGTCTTGTTCAAGCTCTGAATGAACCGATACTCGTGTTCAAAGAGAGACTGGAAATAGCTAGAATATTGAACATTCATGCAAAACATCTGCAGAAAAATAAGACTAGAAATATTGAGATTGTTGAAAAGGACAAGTGGGAGTGGGACTCAACTCCGGAAAATTCGGTTGTTATCAATATCTCGATGAAAGATTGTATCGTTGAATCTCAACAGGAGTTAGTTTTTTTTTATTAAACGCAGACTTTTTTTCATAGTTGTCAAGGCCCGGGCCGGCCCGGCAAGGCCCGAAGGCCCGGGCCGGTAGAAAATTTTCAAGGCCCGGCCCGGCCCGAAGGCCCGGCTTCAAAAAATGACCCTTTTTTTTCCACATTTTTTTCCGAAATTTTTTCAATTTTTCATCGAAAATGGGTCAATTTTAGACTATTTTTCTGAATTTCTTCTAACTCTTAACGATACTCGAAAATTTGACTTTTTCGCGAAAAAATACAAAAATTTTCAAAAAATTTGAAAAAATTTGAATTTTTGACTTTCGCGCCGATTTGCCCGGGCCTTCGGGCCGGGCCCTGATTTCGCTGACAAGGCCCGGGCCGGGCCGGGCCTTGACAACTATGCTTTTTTTCCTTTTTTCCAGCAAAGTCATCAACATTCGATACTCGAACCACTCATCTAGATACGAAATTCTCAATTTTTTGAATGCGCTTCACTTCGATTCAATCTATCCGTGTGCCAAAACATTCTCGAAAAATGAGATGCGATTGATGTTGGAAGCGGGGAAGAAGCAATATGAAGAAGAGGATTTAGACAGGTTTTAGTTGCAAAACGATTAATATACCAGAGGATTGATATTACAGACAGCTCGATATCCATCAATTCGTGACAACCGATATCCAGGAGACTTTAGAATCTCTTGAAGTAGTCTCCGCTCAAGTTTTAGCGGCTAAACCCCCTAATCTCGTAGCAGAGACTTCTGATACTGGATTCTGTGAGGAATCTGGAACTGTTCAAACAGTCTCTAACAATCTGACAATACCTGAACAGCCAGAAAATCCATCAACCGACGATATTATTATTATCGATGAACCACCACGAAAAAAAGGAAAGTTTCAGAATCTATTAGGGAAAATTGTTAACATTTGAAAAACGTTTTTATCATGTTTTTTTGTTTTTTTCTGACAATAAAGTGACCAAATCTGTTATTTACCTGTCTTTTTAGAGAATTTACTTGTGAGTTTTATTCTTTCTCTCTATTTCCTCCCTACTAACTATAAAAATGGTCTCCCTTTTCGACGAACGCCTTCTCCCATCAAATGTGCCGATTCCCGATGGATACCGTTTTCGTGCCCTTCGAAACGATGACTACGAGTACTTGGAATTGTTGAAACAGCTCACTTCGGTCGGATTCATCAATCAATTGGTGTTTCGAAAACGATTCGATGCGATGAAAAATGCCAAATCGTATTATATCGTTGTGCTGGAACAGTTAGAGTAAGAAATTCCAACATTTTCGATTAAAAATCAATAAAATTCCTTCAGATTCTCGAAAATCGTCGGCGCCGCTACGTTGCTGATCGAATTAAAATATATCCATGAAGCAGGGACACGTGGCAGAGTAGAAGACGTCGTTGTCGACGAGAAGATGCGTGGAAAGAAGTTTGGAGTACTTCTCAACAGAATTCTCGTCGAGATGGCGAAGACGGTAAGATGAGAGGGCAATTCGAGGCAAAAAACCAAGTTTTTGACCAAAAAACGCTTAGAAAAAGCTAAAACCTATTAGAAATCCGTTCTTATTGGCTGAAATTGGCTGAAAAAAAGAGAGCCCCCAACGCCCTGATTTTGTATGAGAAAAGTGGGTCAAATGCACCCGTGAAATCAGATTTCTTTAGCTGAAAAACGCGTCAACGTCACCCCAGACACTTTATTGTTCCAGATCGGCGTCTACAAGCTATCGCTCGAGTGCAAGACGGAACTAATCCCATTCTACAACAAATTCGGATACAACAAGACACTCCACTTCCTCGATCAACGATTCGATGAGCCATCCACCCCCGTCCATTGGCCAAAGCCACGTGGAAGCTCTCTTTTCAATGAAGATCTCATTCCAATTGATTCAAATCTTCCCGCTGGAATTCGTGCTCGATCTCTTCATTCCGATGACATGGACTATCTGTAATATGCTTTCAGCTCTTCTTTGTAACATAAAATAATTTATTTATCGCTTGACTTTCCCGAATAAATCTCCTTTTCTGTCTGGTAAAAAGTCCTCGCATCAGTTTGATTCTGTATTTGTTATATCTGATCTGATAATGAAAGAATCGCTAAAGATTCTGAAATTCAGATGAAGAACCAGTTACGCGACGAGGAAAATGCTGAACTCATTTATTTCATCTGTCAAAAGTTGAAATACGCTAAATCACCACAATCGATTTCCAAATTGTGTCAACAATTTAAAACAAATACGGTTTCATCGCGAAACGTCGACAGTCTTGCTCATCAGTAAGAATTTAGTCAAAAAATGTTTTTAAAAATGAAATTTGAAGCGTAAGAAACTGGAAAGAGAGCATTCATCTGTTGGAAGAATACAATTTGGACACGAGAGCAAGGATGATTTTCGCGTTGGGCGTTGACATCAATGTGCACTTTCTGGCTGAGTAATATATTGCCTATTTTCAGAATAAGTCTATATATTTTCAGAATTCGAAGATTTGCCCACGTGGCATTAGACGAGAAAGGACGGATTACCAGTTACAAGAAGAAGAACGGAACGGTGGAGTTTGGAATACAACAATCTCCGATAGGAGCTCCGAAACCGGTGCGTTTCTATGGAGAAAATTGCATTAAAGTCATTAAAATCATTATTTTCAATAAAAACCAGTTTAATTTTGTATTTTTTGGCGAAAAAAGCGTTTTTCCCAACGCTTTTCAAAAAACCGCCCGAAAAATCTGTGCATTTTCACGTGGCGGTGTTTGCGTACGCCAGTGCGCCACAGTTGACGACACTTGTTTTTAAAATATTTTTTCATTGAAAAATGCATTTTTAAGACTGAAAATATGGACTTTTAGACTATTTTTCGTCATTACAGCCAATGACTGATCCGGTATCCGGTGAGGAAACCGCAAAACTCATTGAATACGTCCTCCAGAAGACGGAAAACGTGGTAACAAAGAGAAGCGTCCTTTGCATTTGCAAAGATTTCAGACACAAAACGAAATCCGCCCACTCGATTGCTGTTCTTTCTAAAAAGTGAGAAAATCAACAAATTTAATAGGAAATCGGAAATTTTTAGAGTATTTGAATGGCGCGAGAAAATTCACGAGTCGAATGAATTCGATATGAATACCAAAGTGAGATTGCTGTTCGTGTTGAACGGAAGTGTTGATGACGATTTTCTAGCTGAGTAAGCGCTTTTTTTCGATGAAAATCGACTGAAATTGATTTTTTTTCAGAATAATGAAAAATGCCGACGTGGAATTGGATGGAGAGCAGAAAATTGTGAGATACAAGAAGCACGGAGAGGATTGGGAATACAAAAAGAAAGACGTGAGGGTTTTCGGCGTTTTTCAACCCTAAATTTGAATTTCAGCCATCTCCAATCATTGTGAAAGAGGAGAGAGAGGCTGAATTTCAGCCACCTCCTATGCCGATCCGTGTGAATGTGAAGAGGGAAGAAGAGAGCCCAGAAGATGAAAAAGACGTCGATGTGGAGACACACGAAGAATCCAAACCAGAAATTCTAAGAAAGAGTCCAAGAGTGTAAGTGCATTTTTCTGACAACTGCGCTCCACCGCAAACGAGAGAGTATCGGAGAGAGAGACGCAGCGTTTTTGACCTATTTTCGCCATTTTTCAAAAGTTTTTCTGTAAATTGTTATGAACAAGTGCGAGAATCGGTGAAAATCTGTTAAAATCTGTTAAAATCTGCGCAAAAAAAGGCTGCGCCTCTCGCCGATACTCTCTCGTTTGCGATGGGGCGCAGTTATTCTGCAGAATTTTGCAAAATCTTCGATTTTCAGCCCAAAGAAACGAGAGCTCAGCATCATGCCAAGCGCCCCAACACGACAATTTAGTCAGGAGAGTTCTCAATTTCCACCATCTAAAAAATCTCCGAAGAATCTCAAAAAGTCGCCAAAACTACCGCCACTAGTTGAAAATGTGAAGAATGAATTCAAAATTCCAAAGATTCCGAAGAGAAAAGGCATCACCTCATCGAGTGATGACTCATATACTTATACGAATGCCGATGGATCAGGACCATCGACTAGTGGAAGTTCAGAGCTTCAGAAGAAGAGAAGAGTGGATTCACCTCCAGATATTCCTCAAGAGATTGATTCTGGTCTCGATTTGACCGTTTCAGGTAGACTGGAACTCAAAAAACTGGAATTTTTCTTAGTTTTTATTAGAAAATGGAATCATTCTTACTAGGGAAGGTCAGTCAGGAGATATGAGAAAACGCGGATTCCAAATATATATTTAGTTTTTTTCCCCCGTGACCAGGTATTCGAGAAAATTGAGGTCAAAGTTTGGAAATATAGAGAGATTCCGAAGTTTGACCCCATTTTTTCTCGAATACCAGACCTCGAGGGAAACAATTGTACATATATTTGGAATCAGCGTGACTTCAGCTTTCCAATGATATAGGTCACGTCCCATAACTCCTAACTGACTCCACAAACTTCCCGAATTAGTTTCCATTAGAAAAAGGGGTATTCAATACATATTCGTATGCAGAATAGGCCGTTTCAGATAGAAAAATGTCCATTTTCTCATATTTTTCCAATTTCAGACGGGAAAGAATCCCCGGCATGGATGGCTAATTCCTATGCGAATATCGTAGGAGTGCCATTTGTCGGTGAGCAAAATGCTCGAGAATCAGAAAATGGCAAGGAAACGAAGGAAATGACACGAGTGTACTCTGAGAAACCGGTTACCTCTGTCAAATGGTACTTGTGCATTCTTCGTGGATTCATTGTCGCATTGAATCATCCGATTTTCAATGAATTACACGTGAAAATCGAGTTTTTGATTGAAAAAATGACTTTGAAGGACGAGGTGAGTGTGGAGAAAGAGAGCTTGGCTGATTTTTCGTCAAAAATCGATGAATTTCTTTCTTTTTTCTTAAAAAATGCAAAGCAAAAACTAGGTAAAACAATTTTAATTTTAAGATTACAGAATGAGTTTTGGCTAAAAATGAAGGTTGGGAGCAAGAGTTGGCTTGAAAATCATTATTTTCGGTCATTTCTAACTTGAAAATGTCATTTTCAGATCAATTTTGACATTTTAAGACCCAAACTCCACCAACTTCCACATACTTGAAATCGATCTTTAGACTGCCTGGCGCACCTGAGACGCGATTTTAGAGCAATTTTGATGTAAAAAATCGCTTTTAGACTGTCTGGCGCGCCTTGAGCGCGTTTTCAGCTATTTTTAAAGTGACTTTTGGATCCGGCTGGCGTTCCATTGACGCGTTTTCAGCGTTTTCAATGTGAGAGATCGATTTTTAAATGTTCTGGCGCGTTCCATGGGCGCTTTTCAACGTCAGCTGGAAGTATGATTTTTCAAATTCCAGAAATTGCCGATCTCCTCCCTGCTGTTGAATCTCGAAAATCTTCTCATGGTCACTACAAAACATGCTAGATCCTATCAGCATCCGGACATAGACTGGAAAAGTTTTCGTGATTTCGCATCGATGCTCCAATTGGCTGCTGGAACAGTCAATCACACAATTATGGATCCGTTTTTGCAGAAATTGGACGGTCTCATTGAAGAATTGACAAACGGTAACGACAAGGTTTGTATTGAGAAGCTGAAATCTGGTAGAATCTTTTTATTTTCAGAAAATTTCAATGGAGAAGCTCAACGCCGCCTTCAAGATATCACTCGGCATGCTAATTGCCTGAATTCTGTTAATTTTCTCTGATGTTAATACCCATTTTGGGGTTCTTTTTCTCGTTTATGTTGATTTTTGCCAATTTTCTCATGTTTCCATTACCGTTTTTGCCATGTTTGACAGTCAAACAATCAGGAAGTTTTGTAAATTCCTTGTTAACTCATATTCATTTTGTCTCATCTTGTTTCTACTTTTTCTGATTTCTAGCTGCATTTCGCTCACTGAAACTTGTTTCTGTTACTTAAATTTCACTTTTTCTACTACTTGTTTCTGTTATTTGTTCATACCTCTATAAGCACTTGTTCTCATTTTCCAAGTTTTCTGTAAATTTTCAGCGAATTTTCTTGCGTTTTTTAAGATTTGTAGCCACGAAAATTGTCAAAATGTAAAAAATTGGCTGAAATTCATCATGTTCTCATTCAATTTCCTGATTCATACGTTTCTGTCTCATTGTGCCTGATTTCTGTCTTACAAACTGAATAATTGTTGTTTGTTAATAGTTGCATTTTTCTTGAGCTCACTGAAATATTTAATTTTCAGATTAAAATGTTGTTTTTACAGGAAAAATCGGACAAATATTCATTCAATATGCGTTTCGTTTTTCTAATCTCTTTTCTTTTTTAATAAATACAATATTACACATTATACACAATTTAAGCATTGGCAAATTTCAATGAAGTAGAAGGTGAATTATGAGATGAAGGTGTGGGGGATCATGCGGATGTTGACGTGGGATTCAGAAGGGAAGTGAGGGGGGAAAAATGACAAAAAACGGATGAAATCACAATAAGAAGAGCTCTCACAACCGGGAAAACAGATTTTTCAGGCGAAAATTCGGTAGAAAACTGGTTTTTTGCCGAAAAATGCAAAAAAATTGGTGGAAAATCGGCTGAAATTTACAGAACATTTGATATTTTAGCTGAATTTCCGGCAACTTCAGAAAAATGGTCTTAAAAACAAAAAAATACTGAAAACTACGCAAAAATTAGCTTTTTGTGAAGAAAATTGTCAAAAACTTGAAGAAAAAAAAGTTTTCAAGTGAGATAAATCAATTTTCAGTCGAAAAGGGTAAAATTGAATTCCTGGCAATTTTAGGCTATTTCCGTAAAATAGTCTTAAAAACAGGAAAAAAGACTGAAAACTCGGTGAAAAATTAGTTCAAATTGACCAAAAAGAGCTTTTTGGGAAGAAATTTGTCAAAAACTTGAAAAATAAATCAATTTTCCATCAATTTCCAGCTCAAAGACGGGCAAATTAGAAGAAAATCTTGGCGACAGCCTCCCGAGCATAAGGAATATATGAAAGTGAATACCAAGCCATAGCGATATACTGTCCAACAGTACAAATAATAGCCAACGGCGCATTTTTAAGCCATAAACCCGAAATAAGAGTGAGAAAAATGAAGAGAATGTAAAGAGAGGAGGCGATCCATCGTGATCGATCAAACATTTTCTTGAGTTGACCGCATGGACCCATTAGGCAGCAAGTGGAGGAGAGGGAGAGGATTGCACTGATTGAGGTCATTATACAGAAACCAGTGATTTTTGTGAGCAGGAGGAGGTACGAACCCTGGAAAAATTGAGAGGAATTGAGGGAAAATAGGATTTTTGACAGAAAATGAGTAATTTTTAACTAATCATCGACTTTTTCGGCGCAGTAACGCTTTGGAACTGCACGTTTTGGAACTGCTGCGTTTTGGAACTGCTGCGTTTTGGAACTGCTGCGTTTTGGAACTGCTACGTTTTGGAACTCTTTTAGCCTTAGAGCGCGCTTGCTTTTTTGACTCAATTCAAGATTTTCAGCCATATTTTGAATATTTTTTTCTCATTTTCTATCAGAAGAGATGGTATTTTTGCTTTTCTTAATAGAAAATAATAATAAAATATTTAAAATATGGCTTAAAATCTTAAATTGAGTGAAAAAAGCAAGCGCGCTCTAAGGCTAAAAGAGTTCCAAAACGTAGCAGTTCCAAAACGCAGCAGTTCCAAAACGCAGCAGTTCCAAAACGCAGCAGTTCCAAAACGTGCAGTTCCAAAGCGTTGCGGTGCCACTTTTTCGGCTGAAAACGCATATTTTTTTTACTGACAATGGTCAATTTTAGGCTGAAACTGATCGATTTCTGGGTAAAAATGATCAACTTTTAGCTGGAAATGTCTATTTCAAAAATTGAAAATTGCAGAAAAAGTAAAATTTTCGGTCGATAAACCTATATACGATTTTTGATAAAAATTTCAAAAATGTTGTTTAAAAATTCAAATTTTTGAGTCCGGGCCGAGAATTTGCAAGTCTGGAGGAAATGGGATTTTTCAGTCTAAAAAAACTGTGTTTTTCAATAAAAACTAATTCTGACGATTCAAAAATAATGATTTTTGACTCAAAAATCACGAGAATTCTGCAATTTTTCGAATGAAAAAACTGTGAAAACAAAAATGTTTCGAAATAGATTCTTCTAATATCTATGAAAATCTAGTTTTCGTTTCAGAACTTCAGTTTTTACTTTTTCAAACTCGATTACTCACACAAAAACTGGCGATAATCGACAGGATGAAGAGACCGACGAACGATTGCACCCGGAGTTCCCATGACATTCCAGTCGTTACTGTCTACAAAAATCACATTTTTTGAAGTCATTTTTCATTATTTTTCATCATTTTTCACCAAAAAAACGCCTTACCGGTTGCGCTTCATTTTCTTGCGGGATTCGGGGCCCATTGAGTGTATTCGGATTGTCCGGATCGCTATTTCGATGAACACTTCCGAACATTACTGAAAAATTGAAAATTGATAGTGAAAAATGCTTAAAAAGCTGAAAATAAGCCTGATAAACTCAATTATTGGAATTTTTGGCTCGAAATCCGAAAGTGCGTCAACCGGAATGGCTGGTGCATTTCTGGTGTTGCTGACGCGTTTCTCGTGAATTTTTTGTAAAAATAAACACGATTTCAACCGGTTTTTCCAGAGGTTTTTAGATAGTTTTTATTGATTTGTTTTGTTAAATCTGATTATATAATATGTCTTTGAATTGTTAAATGTATTTTTAAGTTCCTCCGCTACCAAATTGTTTAGTTATGGGGCGCTTTAGGAGGCTTAAACTTTTTTTCTTTTTATTTGCACTTTAAGTTTTAATAATTAAAAAAAACTTTAATATTACAGAACCCACTCCCCTAATCATGCCGCCAAAACAAGCGCCTAGCAAAAAGGCTGAAACGAAGCGAAAGGAGAAGGTGATCGAGGACAAAACATTCGGATTGAAGAACAAAAAGGGAAATAAGAACCAGAAATTTGTGGCGCAAATCGAGAATCAAGTCCGTAATAATAACACTCGTATGGACTTGGTTCGACAGCAGGAAGCTGCGAAAAAGAAGGAAAAAGACGAGCTTTTGGATATTGCTAATCTTTTGAAGCCAGTGGAGCAGAAAGTCGCAAAAGGTACGTTGAATAAAAGTAGCAAAAATTATGTAAAAATTGAATTCAGATGTCGACCCGAAATCCCTTCTCTGCGTATTTTTCAAGCAAGGACTCTGCGGAAAAGGAGCAAAGTGCAAGTTCAGTCACGACTTGGCTGTGGCGCAGAAGACGGCGAAGAAGAACTTGTATGCTGACAGTAGAGAGCTTGAGAAGGATGGTGAGTGCTGAATCTTGGGGAAAAAGTGTCTAAAGCGTTCTTTCCAGAGACCAACGAGAACTGGGACCAAGACAAGTTGGCTGAGGTTGTGAGCAAGAAGAACAAAGGAGGACATGTCATTGATATTGTATGTGGCTTGAAAATAAGCTGAAATTAGAAATTTTCACTCGAAAAATTATGTTTTTCGCATGAAAATCATAGAAAAACGTCAGAAAAACGCAAGAAATCGGGAATTTTCATACGAAAATGTGTTTTTTCCAGGTCTGCAAATACTTCTTGGAAGCTGTTGAAAACAATAAATACGGATGGTTCTGGGAGTGTCCTAACGGTGGTGACAAGTGCCAATATCGTCATTGTCTACCGGAGGGATACGTGTTGAAAAAGGATAGAAAGGCGATGGAAGCACAGAAAGAAGATGAAATTAGTATTGAGGAGTTGGTTGAGAAAGAGGTGATTTTAAAAAGAAAATGGAACGATTTCAACTCGAAAAGCCCTAATTTCTAGACTGAAAATTTGATTTTTAACCCAAAAAACATAATTTTTTCAAATTTTTCATCTACAAAACCTATTTTCCTTTGAAAATCTCTCAATTTTCTTATTTCCAGAGAGCCGCGTTGAGTTCGAAGGATTTGACGAAGTTAACACTTCAAACATTCGTTGCGTGGAAGAAGAAGAAGTTAAGAGAACGAAAAGAGAAGGAAGAGGCAGATTTGAAGGCAAAAAGAGACAAAATCAAGTCTGGAAAGCATGTATGTTGATGAATTTTTCGTAAATTTTCAATTTTTAATGATCTGAATCCTTTTAGAACGGTATGTCTGGACGTGATTTGTTCTTGTTCGACGCGAATCTCATCAATAATGACGACGACGAGGCTGGAGATATTGAGATGGAGAAGGAGGAGGTTGATGTAAGAATCCAAACCTCAAATTTCAGTTTTAATCCAATTTTTATTATAGGAAAACGAGAAAGTGTTCGAAATCGACGCGAACTTCTTCAAATTCGATGGAATGGACGATGAGTTGACGAATCAAATGAGCAATTCATCGGCTGCTGTTACGTCGACTGCTGGAGGTTTGTGGGAGTGAAAACGGGGGAAATTTCTATCTGAAAATTCAATTTTTCACGATTTTTTGCCGAATCTTTTGAAAAATCAGAAAAAATTCTCATTTTTCGCTTTAAAAAAGTGGTTTAATTCGAATTTTTTGAGCGTTTTCAGGCTCTAGCCTCTCCTATTTGTAGGCTAGAAACAGGCAAAGGTTGCTCATTTTCATGAATTCGTAGTCAAATTTTCCAATTTCTGACCAAAAAAAGTTGATATTTCCTTCAAATTCGGCTGAACTCACTCAGTTTTTACTTTTTCAGTCAGAAATTTCATTTTCGTTCCCTTTTTCCTCTGTTTCCCTGTTTTACTGCTTGTAAATATCATCAAAAGAGATGACAAGCCATAGTTCAAACATCACTCCCCGTCTTTTTCCCCACCTGTCTGAGATGTTTCAATAGACTTTTATCACTCTATCTCTCCCCATTTTTCTCTCCAAAAATCGATCACCACGTGTAGAAAAAAGCGCAAAACCTCCCCGCTTCTCTGTGTCTCACTCTCTAGGGAGTTGAGAAAACAGCGAAAAAAAACTAATTTCGAAAATTGCAGCGATGGCAAAGATGGACATCAACGAGGACTTGTTCGATATTGACGAAGACGTTGGAGAACTCGATTCTGATGAGGATTAGAGCGGAAATTTTCCATTTCTTTGTGTTTTTTATTGCTTTTTCGAGAGATTTTTTGTCAAAGTCCTCTCTTAATCAACAATTTTCTCCATAATTTCCTAATTCCTTGGTATACCTTTTCTTTCTGGTTCTTCCCCACCTTTTTCCTATCGGTAACTCATTCTTCTACCGATTTTCTAATTTTCGCCCAAATTTTCAGTGATTTTCAACATTTTTCTGTTTGTTTCCCACATTTTTCGTCTACTTTTCCTGCTACCTATTTGAGTTTTCTTTGGCTATTATATATAATATTCTTGTTGTTTTTCGTGGCTAACCGGTAGCGTTTTGTCTCCCTCAAAGTTTATTTGGAATCGCTGAAATAGCAATCACGCTCTACCGAACTTTTTCTTTTTCGCGAGTGCGCGTTTGCCTTGGTGTCTGTGTCGTTTTGTTATAAATTTCATTGTCGATTTCTAGACGATTTCAAATCATTTTTCATTCGAAAGTTTCGATTTTATATCTCATTTTCCACGCGGAAACCTGCAAATTCTCATTTTCCCGCTGTCAATATCCTTCCGAAAATGTATTTTTCAACTTCTCCAGGTAAAAGATGAGCCACCGAGCCGTGAGCCTCCTCTCCAAGTGCTCTTCCACACTGACGAATGCACAAATTCGTGGAAAAGCACACTTCACATTCCAGCCGTCGACCACACTTCCAGCTGGACTTCAAGTATGTGGAAATTGGTGGAGTTTGGGTCTCAAAATGTTAAAATTTATCTGAAAGTGCCATTTTAAGTTTGAAATGGCCGAAAATAAGGATTTTCAGGTCTATTTTTGCTCCCAATCTTCATTTTTCAGACCAAGAAATCATAAAATTAAAAATTTTTACCTAGTTTTTGATAAAACTTCGCTTACCGACATCCGGACTCACAGACACACAGACATATCCATCAAATTCGCTTTTTCCAGGGCCAAGAAACATCAAAAATGAATTTGATGCAATCGGTGAACGAGGCGATGCGAATCGCAATGGAAACCGACGATTCAGCTGTGCTCTTCGGTGAAGACGTCGCGTTCGGAGGAGTATTCAGATGTAGTTTGGATTTACAAAAGAAGTTTGGAAAGGAGCGAGTATTCAACACGCCTCTCTGCGAACAAGGAATCGCTGGTTTCGGTATTGGAGTGGCGGCGGCTGGTGCGACGGCCATCGCTGAAATTCAGTTTGGAGACTACATTTTCCCGGCTTATGACCAGGTTTGGATAGTAGAGACAGCGGAAAAGTGGGCTGAGCTTACTGGTCTTTCAGTAAAATTAGGTACATTTTTGAAGCCGGACCGTAAATTTGCAAGTATGATGATACGGGACGGCTTAGGATACATTTGCTGTAGACTAAAGTGCCAAAAAAGCTAAAATTACACTTTAGCTCTAACTGCGGTACGATAGTAAATCCTAAGCCCGTTGTAGACGTAGAATTCTTAGAGATCTACATTTTAGTATATTTTTGGACTCCTAATGTTCATTTTGAAGTGAGTTACGTTCCGACGATGCACACTGAGAAAAATCTAGTTTTTGTTGTGCAAAACTCAATTTTTTGCTCATTTTCTTCATATGTTTTCCTATTTCATAGGTACGTGCATATCCGCTAAACCCTCTAGTTTTGATACTTTTGACAGAAAAATAATGATCCACATTTCAGCTCGTCAACGAGGCGGCGAAATTCCGCTACCGTTCGGGTAACCAGTTCGATTGCGGTAAACTGACGGTGAGAACGACGTGGGGAGCCGTCGGACACGGTGCACTCTACCATTCGCAGAGCCCAGAAGCCAATTTCACTCATACTCCTGGATTGAAGGTAAGATAACGGAGCAGAAAGAGGCGGGGCTTCAAAACATACTTTTTTGTTTGCAGCTCGTCGTTCCACGTGGTCCAATTCAAGCGAAGGGACTCTTGCTCTCGTGTATCCGTGACCCGAATCCGTGCATCTTCTTTGAGCCGAAAATCCTCTATCGTCTCGCATCGGAAGACGTGCCCACCGGGGACTACACGATTCCACTCGGCCAGGCTGAAACTGTCCGCCAGGGCAAAGATTTGACACTCGTCGCATGGGGAACTCAAGTGCACGTGGCACTCGAGGCCGCTCAACTCGCCAAAGAGAAGTTGAATGCCGACGTGGAGGTGATCGATTTGCAGACGATTCAACCGTGGGATGAGGATCATGTTGTGGAGGTACTGGTAGTTTGCTGAAATGTCTGAAATCCCTTGTTTCAGAGTGTCCAAAAGACTGGAAGACTCATCGTCACTCATGAGGCACCGATTTCTTCTGGATTCGGAGCCGAGATCGCTTCTACTGTTCAGGTGAGTTTTTGAGGGAAATTGGGTCGTTTCAGACATGTTTTCTGCTGAAATTTACGTCTTGTTCAGACATTTTGGCGGCAGAAAAACCAGAATTCTAAACCAAAAGGGACAATGGCGTCCCTGATATCTCAAAATTGTTATTTCTCACAAGCTATGAATCTTATACAAACAACATTCTACTAAAAAATGCGCCAAAAGTGCGCCAGACATTAAAAATCTGTCGTTTTTAGCTGTTTGAGTCGAATTTGAGTATTCCGGAAAATGAAAAAAAACGAAATGAAAAAAGTTCGGAATTTCGGAATACCAAATGAAATTTCCTATTCTGAGAATTGCGCCGAAGGCGCGCCAGTGATGACATTCCTTCATGGCGGTTATTTGAACACGATGAAAATCGGTAGATCAAAATTAATCTCATCTTTTTGCTCTCTAACTCCTTTTGTGTGTACCTAAAACCGTTAAAGGAAACTTCCAATCATCTTCATCCTTATAATTTTCAGAAGCGTTGCTTCCTCAACCTGGAATCGCCGATCGAACGTGTCGCCGGCTTCGACACGCCGTTCCCACACGTCCACGAACCATTCTACCTTCCAACAATTCATCGTGTATTTGATGCAATCAAGAAGAGTGTTAACTATTGAAAGAGTATTCTCTGATTATTCAATGATTATTAGGTGATTTTATGTGTGTGTAGGTAACGAAAACAATGAAGTGTAGAATTTTAAGTGTTTTTGCTAAAAACGGTGCCATTTTTATTGCATTTTACTCTTTGATTGTATGGTTTTTATATGGAAAATCTGGATATTTTTCAGAGATTTCTACCCTAACATTCCCCCCTCTTTTAGATCGATTTTATTTTCAGTGTGCTATAGTTCTGTAATTTTAAATAGTTTTATCGGTTATTTCTTCTTTGAAAAATATGAATTCCTTGAAAAATACGATCCTATTTTTGCTCGTTTTTAGTTGGAATTTCAAAAGGATATTTCTTTTGTTCGTTTTTTTTTTCACTTTTTTGTTATAATAATCAATGTTTCAGGCGGAAGAAGTGTATCGGTGTGGAGAAGAAGTGGCGGAAGGGAGAGGTAGGCTGGAAAAATGTGATTTTTTAGACGTTTTCCGGCGTAAAACACGATATTCCTCACAGCTTTTTCAGCTGAAAACAAGATTCTTCAAAAATGAGCCTTTTCCATACTTGCATAAGCGATTCTTAGTTTGGAAATTCAGAAATTTTTAGCTCAAAATGGTTTTAGGTAATCCCAGGCCTGGAACGTTTTTGGCCAGATGGTCCTGTAGCTCGATTTTTTAGCTGAAAAATATATCAAAATGTAGATCTGAACGAGTTCTATGTCCTACTACGGACGGTATAGCTATTTGTTAATGCACCATGGGGCGGGAAAAAGATCCAAAAAATGCGAAAGTGATCAAAAACCCATTATATGCCTGTCCGCGGCACATTTAACAGGCTGGAATAGGGTTTAGACCATTTTCCCGTATTTGATACTTTTTCCCGGCCCGCGGCACATTACCGATCCACTATCCGACCGGTAGTAGTTCATAGACATAGAACTCGTTGAGATCTACATTTTGATATATTTTTCAGCTCATAATATTTAGTTTGAAGCGAGTTGGTTTGCAAGTATTATAGGGTTTTGCAAAAATATGTAAATTTTCTATACAAAAGCATGAAAGAACGTTCCCATCCTCTTTTCAGAATGAATCACTACGTGGCAGCATGTCTTCTCATCCTCATCTCACTCGGATCAATTCTTCCCGGTTTTCCGATTCTCATGCTTCTTCAGAATTATTTCCCCGAGCTTCCCGTGTTCTACACCATCGATAGTTTGGTTATGTATTTTGTTCAGGTTGGAGAATTAAAGTTTCTTTATTTCAAAAATAATGATTTCCAGGCGTCAATCATCATGTTCCTCGGATTCCTCTCAATGTGTCTCTACTCGGATATCGCCTGTCCGTTGGCTATCAAAGGATACGTGTTCATCTTCTCGCGGATGTGATTCTACTCATTTATAATTTTTATTGCATTTTCTACGAGTTTTTTTTCATGTGAATATATATGTATATGAGTGAGATTTTTATTTAGATTTAACCATTATTTCCAGCAATAAACGCGCTGCGAGCACGCTACGCGTCCAACAGTTCAAAAAGAATAATGATGACGCATTTGTTTGTTGGCATTGCATCAAAAAACGAACACGTGGAAAGAAATTGATAAGAATTGACAGTTGGAAAAGTTTTTTGTCGTTGAGAGTATTGAATTTTCTCTTGAGTTTCTGCAGAAGACACCTGGAAAATAATATATTTATATGACTACTGAGGAGACACTTTTCAAGTTTCAGGATGGGTATGTTTTGGGTTGAAAAATGGGAAAAAGGTGAAAGAATTTGTTAGTTTTTGAAATGAACTATCAGCTCGGCATAGTTCTCACAACTGAGCTACGTCGAAATCCCCTTGAGGAATGTCTTTTTCTCTGATTCTCTAAATTTCGCACACAATTTTTTTGGGTTTCGGTCACATTTAGTATTAGCACGACATGCTTCTTACAATCGCGCTCTACCGAAATCGAAGAAAATTGTGTACGAAATTAAGAGACTCAGAGACACGGTGATTTTTTCGCTACATTAAATTTGGGTTTTTCTTCCATATTTCTGCTTCTCGCTAGGCCACGTCCCCGTGAGGCAAATGCGCTCCGCCAGACAACGCAGTGTAATTTTCTCTGCCATAATTTTTAATCAGCTATATAAATAACTAGAAATCGAAATTTAGAAAAAACGCTTTCATAAGATTAATTTTTTCGATCTAGTTTTTGTAGAAAAAAATTCCTGTCGTTTTGTAGCCTCCTTCATATAGAAAACGGGAGTTTGTTGAAGTGATTTTCGTCAGTGTTAATTTCTCTTCCACAAACTTTGACGAGGTTTTAAAAAAACTGAATCCATAAACTTGAAAAAACGCTTTCATAAGATTAATTTTTTTCGATCTAGTTTTTGCAGAAAAAAATTCAGATAGTTTCCGATTCATTTTCTTATAGAAAACGGGAGTTTGTTGAAATTAAAAATTCCTGATGGCCTAGTTTTTAAAATCACCATGGCCTAGATTTGAGAAAGCTCACAAAGAAGCTCATCTTTCACGTGTAATTTATAACTGCGAAAACTCACGAGTCAAGATGGAGTTATGGGTCGAGACATATATCACTAGAACGGAAATTTAGTACTGATTTCGAATTTGTATTCAGATTTTGCAGAACGATTCTTTGAAAAAAGTTATTCAGGTTCTTGTCGCATTTCTGTACTAAAAATGAAAACTTTGAAGCTTGAAGTCAATCGTTCAAAGTGTATTCAGCATGATTGAAATGAACAATAGCATGTTCCAAACGACGGGGAACATTTTCTCTCGTTTTATGGAGAATAATGGAGATTTTTGATTATCGAGAAGAACGCTTTTTTGAAAATTTCAGTGTCGAAATGAAGAAAATTGTCATTGGAAAGCGTATTGTGTAGTTATTGCAACCTTTAATGATGTTTTTACCTGTCTTTGATGGCAACTTTGAATTTCAATCATCCGTCGTGAGGGAACTTTTTCGCTAAGCGAATTTCCATTAAAAAACATGAAAATACACCGTTTATGAGCTAAACAACTAAACTAAACAGAGAATGATTTGCTTCTCATTCCTTTCAAACACTGGAACTTGCAAAAAACGTTGTTCGCGATTCGTCACTTCCCAATTTGCTTCTTCCCGATCCGTTTCTTCCTCTTTCGTACAGTCTCTCTTGTGTGATTGTAAATGTTTCAAACAGGAGTTTACAACATTTTATTTATTTATCAGATTATCTCCTAGATGTCTTGAAAACGTTAGAAACGAGGTGAATTCATCACAGGATTGCACTTTTTACGCTTCTCTTCGCCGAAAAACGGATGAATACAGTTGAAACGTCAAATTTTAGAAGTTTTTCACTTGAAACTTTCTGGTTTGATAACATAAATACGTTTTTCGAGCGATTTTTGACTTATCTACCATGTTTTTGTTTCCAAACGAACACTTTTCATTAAACTTTCTTCTGCACTTCACTGCAATTTATTAAGCTCATTTTTCTGTGCCGCGGGGTTACATCCTTAGCCCCGCCCATTTTTCTGCGCCCCTTGCGCCGAAAAATTGTCAACGGGAAATGTAGCGAAAAAATCACCGTGAGAGAAAAGAGAAGTTTTTCAAATTCATTTCGGTGGAGCGCAGTTGTGAGAATCCATGAATGTGTAGGCATACAAATCTTTCAGTTACATCCTCCTGGAAGACTTGGAATCCTGGTTTTCCAATGGATTTGTCACCCCAGAAGACAGTATTCGAATATTCGAAAAATCTGGAGTCTCAGTGAACTATCCAATTAGTGAGTTCACTAGAGCGGTCTTGATTTTTTTAAAATTTTGAAGTTCAGGTTCCCTGATAAAACTCTACGGTAGTCGGCATCCTTTTCGAAGGATACCTGACTTGTCTGATTCACAAGATGGACCAGAAGCGTCGAAAAAATCGAGAAAAGTTGGTGGAGCTTTTGGATTGAAGAAAGTCAAGAGTGAAGGAAAAGAATCTCAATTTGTGTATTTGGATTTTCCGTTGTTTAATGTAGATAATGAGGAGGGAGATGAGAGGATTACAGGTGGGACAGATAGAATCGATATTAGGATGGGACCCAGCCTACCTCCGCAGTTGCGTTCCATCGAGATATTGCTTGTTCCTGACATCCCGCCACTGTACGTAAAAAATTCTAATGTTCACCGTCACGACCAGCTGTAATGCCGTTATCAATAGAGCTCGTCCGCGGAGGTAGATTGACCCTCATCGTGTCGATAGCTGCATCGATAGATTTACACTAAAACCTCCAAAAACCTAGAGCACCGTATATTTTTCAGGAAAAGCTGTGATTGATGAGATGGAAAAGCTGAAAAAGTTGTCACCCATTAAATACTGGACGCCACAAAGCTTACAATACTTTTTCTTCCTGACACGCAGAAAGCATGGGGATGAGGAGAAGTTGGTGAGCGTGTTTCTGCAAATATTTATCAAATAAAATACGATTTTTCAGACAATCTGTCGACTATGCAACTATACTCCGTTCACCGCTCGACTATTTTTCGTTCACTTATTCAATGATTCTCATATTCGACAACTATCGGAACATCGCATATCTCGAGAATCTTTCGATTTGTGGATTAGACACTTTGAGGAATGTCGCAAATACGAAGTTCAAAGAAGTGATGTTTTGAGTGTCCCTACTACTCCAACTTTACCAAGAAAAGAAGAGAAACCAATGGCTCGGAAGGTTCCAGAAGTCAAGAAAGTTCCAGAAACACCAAAAGCGGTAGTCAAACCTGTAAGAATTTCAGCTGGTAAGTGGGAACAATTGACCACACAATACAGTAGCCAATGTTTCAGATAATCCACGTGTCCCACTTCTTGACCGTCTACCAACTGCTGTGAGGTGTGACCGTAAGTCTCAAATTCTTTTTGACATTATTACACCTATTTTCTTTCAGAAAAAATCTTTGTGAAAAATTTCCGACAAATCGCAGAATCGTTGACTCATATTGGAAAAGAGGCTGCAAAAAATAAGTTAGTGGATTGGAAATGTGAATATTGTGGATTGATCCAATTAACTACAGAACTCGAAGCATTCAATCACATTATTTCACAGAAACATAAAGAAAAGGTTGCTTAAATATGCAAAGACCTTTTGTGGCTAAACTCACTTTCAGATGAAGTTCACTGCTCCTGCTGACGATTTCAAGTTTTGGTTTGATTGGGTCGGAAAGATGAATGCGGGGAACGCGCCCCATTCAATTCCAGTTGTTCAGCAACCTCCAGAAGTCAAAAAAGTTCCAGAAATCTCAAAACCTCCAGCACCTACAATTTCCAAATCCCCTGCTGGTAAGATTGAAAACTCGCAAGCTAATAAGATTCGGAACTCGCAATTTCAAATTTCAGATTCACCACGAGTACCTATGCTTGATTGGATGCCAGCTAATGAAACATCGGTCTCCAGTAAGTAGACCATTAAATTTTTGAGATTCTCAGAGACCTATTTTCAGAAGAGCAGTTCAATAAAATATTGGATCACTGTGCAGAAGTTTTCAAAAAAGATCGGAAGCGGATAGAAGCGGGAAAGATGTCGGTGGGTGCAGTAGACAAAAATAGGTTCTAGAAGAGTCTAACATTTTTGAATCTTTTTACATATGTACCGTAATTATATTATGTATTCAGGTTCTCTACTCTGACTGCTCAATTTGTAGTTCACGTACTAGAAAGGTTCGACCAAGCAATATGCAAGATGCCTTGTTGCACATCATTAAAGATGAACATCGAAAAAACATGAAATACCAATCATGCCTCTCTGATCTTTTGTACTGGAAAAATTGGGTGGACACTTTCGAGGTACCGCCCAAACCAGTGAAACAAAAGCCACTACCATCACCACCAGCACGAGTTGAGGAAATAACGTTTCAGTATTCAAAAAAGCCGATAACAAGTAAGACACCAAGATTGACCACACACAGATCCGATTATTTTCAGAAGGGGAAAAACGAGAGCCGTTCCGTCGGCCTGCCAGTAAGAGTTTTTTCCAGAGGAATTGATATAATCAATTAATGTATTTCAGATTCTCCAAGAATTCCTCTTCTCGATGTTCCACAGAACCAGGAGTCGTTGATACCGCGTGAGTAGAACCTCCAGCTATACATTTTAAATGTAACAGTTTTCAGAGCGAGAGTTCGAAAGGAGATATTACACTATTCGTATGGAATTAGAGAACCGAACGTCTAGCCTGGAAACAGATAAAAGTATTTTGTGCTTCTGTTTTCATTGTCATGGTGTTCGACAGATGACAAGTATCTATGAAGTAATGCAACACGTATTTGATGGAATACATGATAAGAGAGTGAGTTGGGTTATGATTTATAAGACAGTATCTGAATAGTGCTGTTATATTGTAATTAGAGTAACTCACAAAAGAACCAAAGTTGATAAACACCTGTGAAAAACAACCAATATTTCTTCAGATCCGTTTCAATGCAAATCGATCCGACTTTGACTACTATGACAATCTTATCAAGAAAATGCCACTACGGTCTACAAATTCACTCCAAACCACTAAAGAGCCAGTTGTCCAATTGAAAAAGTCTCGTTAGTTTTAAACAATTCTTGATATTTTGCTATCTTCATTTGTTTTTAAATTTCTCTTTTTCAGCAATTGCTTCTGTTGTGAAACCTGTTCAAAGAGTGGAAACAACACCATGCAAAAGTCCTCCAGTCAATGCTGACACTCTAAATGAATCAAGTGAGTTTGTCTGCTGTTTGAATGTTTTGCAGTCAGCTAGATATTATTTCAGGAAATGGACGTGAGAAGAACGAACCATTTAAAAGACCAGCAAGTCAGAGTTTTTAACACCCGGAGTCCGATAACAAATCTATTTAATTTTAGATAATCCAAGAATTCCTCTTCTCGATGTTCCGGAGAGTCAAAACATGCTGATTTCGCGTAAGTAATTATATTTTACAAAGACTCATATTAATTATACATGGCTATTGAGTTGGTTTCAGAAGTGAAGTTTCAAGAGAGACATAAGGCAATTATTTTGCAAATGAAGTCGCGAAAAGTTGGCCTTGAACTGAATCAAAAAGTGACTTGTGTCTGTCATCATTGCCCTGGAACTGTACAGTTAACAACTATGCTTGAAGTACTACGGCATGTTTTTTCAAACGAAGAGCATGCTAAGAATGTGAGTTTGGTTGGCAGTGTCTCGTTAAAATTAGTGATACCAAGTTTTTGTGCTGAGACGAAAATTACTAGTTATTTCTACAAGAAACATTATAATTGTTTTTAGATTCGTTTCTCCGCTGTACAATCCGACTTTGACTACTACGACAATTTTTTGAAGAAATGTCCACTGCTATCAACGAATCCACCTACAACAACAAAAGAACAAGTTCCAGCCGCTGCTGTAAAGAGATCTCGTTAGTTTGAAATCATGCGTTAATAAATTTATGTTTTTTCCTTTATTTTCTTTTTTTTGTCTTCTTGTGTCAAAATGTAGCTTGGTTTTTATTTTCAGCTGCTGTATCAGTTGTGAATCCTGTTCGAAAACTTGACACATGTTCGTCTAGTCAATCAGTTCCTGAAAGTGAGTCTATCTGTGCCCCTGTGTTCAACTGTCTGACTATTTACTGCAATTTCTAACTAAATGTTTAGTTTTGCCTACAGCAACAAGAACGGATTGTTCTCTGCCACTATTCAAAAAAATAGATGAACATCTAAACGATAGTATATGCCATGGACCAACAAACACTCAGATAGACTTATTGAGAAGATGGGAGTGTAAAGAAAACGCGACTGATTTATGCCATTATGTGCCAAATAATGTAAGATTTTGTTCCTAAAGAATTAATTATTTAGAGTTTACAGCTGTATTGTGGATTTTGCAATGTGAATATGATCGGGTGGACAATACTGGAAGTTGCGAATCACGCGTTCTCAGTTTCTCATATTTCTGCAGTAAGTGTCATTTTTAGTGGAAAATTGGATGTTCACTTTTCAGATCATTAAATCTAGCTATTGTTTACACCCCTATGACTTTGACTGGTGGATAACACATCTTTTAAGTATGAGCTACCTCACACCTCCTTTCCCGTCAGAACTTCCAATGGAATGCCGTCTAGGTGATTTGCAAGTATCATACAACGCTGATCATTATTCGGGAGGTCTTGTTTTATGTGAGACATTCGAACCAAACTATATTTTTGTAGAATTTTACTACTTCACGCCAGAACAACTGCAAATTATTGACAACATCGATGAGTTGAAGATTCAACTCAATAGCCAATGTATATTAGAAATGGTTGGTTGTTTGAGTATTGTCATTATTGCCAATTAACATAAGTCATTATTTATTATCTAACAATTTTCGGCTTTTACAAATTTCCATTTGAAAATAACGCATTTTCAGTTTGGAGGGTGTGTTTACTGTGAACAATGGTTTTTGACTGGAATGGAATCAGTCGAACACTTCACATCGTTGGAACACTTTTTCAAGGTATAATGTTGCCAAAACACTTGATACTTTTGTTAGATCCACTAAAAATGTTCTACATCTTTTTAAAATTTAGATAAGAAAGAAACATCCAGTGAACGAGTTCCCAGTGCATATGCTCTTGGAACGTTTGAAATGGTTTCAAAAAGATCCAGAAGCAACAAAAACGCGGTAAGTCAATTAAAAATCACATAAATTCGGGTTGTTTTCAGATGTATCCTTATGTGAGGCAGATAAAACCAACATGGGCGCATTTTTTGATGGAAACTTGATAGCCGGTAGTTTCATATAGTTTTTCAATCAAAAAGTTGTTTTATTGAGATGGCTGATATATATTTTTTTCATTTTGAGATACGATAAACCTTTATCTGAAATCACATGATAATATTAGGTCGTAGATTAATGGCAATTGAACTGTCCAGTAGAACTATTTACATGATTTTACATCTGAAAATATATTTTTGAAATTCTGTCATTCAGTTTAAAAAGGGCGATCTATTGAGAGACAATGAACGAAATTAAAACTCACTTTGATTTGTCTTTCTGACAAGACTTTACGTAATTCAACATAACATCCACATCACCTTGTTTGACTGGGTGGTGTTTCCGGACCTGGAATTTTCACTTTTAGAACATTTTAAATGAAGAAGCCAACCTTGACAAAATGTTGCTCCGATACATAATGATGAATCACATCCATCGCCTCCAGTAGCCAAGTATTACAATAGACGCAACATCCAAACTGTAAAGAAAGTATTCATGAAATCCATATGACGGTACAGACCTTATTCAAAAGCTCCTCCGTTTTCTTGACGATCAACTGCTCATCCACATCTGCAATCAGTTGCCGCTCTTTTGATGTGAAACCTTGGAATACTAAAATCATGTTATTTCAAAAAAGTAGCCATGCTTTCCAGAAAACCTTTTCCGGTCATTGAATTAACTATGGGCCACAGTCCTCCAAGATGGCATTGTGTTACTCCTGAGGAGCAGATAGGAAGAGCATTCAAGTTGCTCATCCACCATTCAAAATCCTCCACGTAAAACCGACCACCAGTCAATTGGAACTGAAATCACTTGAATTGTTAATATATTGTTGTAAAGAAGACAGTTACTCGACTTAAGTGGTGCACTGAGAACGCATGTTTGATGAGTGTGGGCAACGAAGGCAGATCCTCTTGGCATGTACCACAGATTGTCTGGAATTTCGGGAGAATCTTGTTTATCACAGCCAATTCTCATTATCGGGTTACTGTAGCTCACCTTTTCAAATGTATTTCCCCGCCACGAGTCTAATGAGTTCTCGGCAACAAATTTTGCAACTGATTCCAATTGAACATTTGTTGGTCCAATGCACAAAGTATCCGTTGGTTTTCGGTATGAGTGGTTTGATGCATACAATGGGAGAAGACAGGGTGAAGGCATTGTGAAAATTGGTGGAGTGTGGACAGAAGCAGATGTTTGTGGCTCGATTCTTGGAGATGGATCGGAGGGATGACCTGGGAATAGAGAGAAACGTGACATACGGAACAGTTTGACTATTAGTCTGTACTACCGGGAATTGTATCTATTCAGATATCAACTCACATTCCTGGGGTTCAATAGCACATTGAGCAACCACTTCAACTCCTCCAGGAAATTGTTGTACGTTGCTTGGGCTTGGCCTGTCTTGATCTCCTGAACAATTGTAGGCTCGGTTTCAAAAGTAAATAGATTAAAAACGAAGTAAAAGTACTATTTTCTAAAAATCCCGGTCCTAAACTAACCGTTTTCTTGTGCATTTTCAAGTCTTAATATCAAGCTGTCGTAAAAACAAAAATCACTTAATTCGGCGCTGTACCTAATCTGAAACAAGTAACTTGAATAATGAATAGAAATCAAACTTCATTACCCATTCACAATGAAATCCGTTGAAAATGTGTTGCACAACTTCCCGTTGATTCGAGAATTCAGGGGAATCAGGGCAATGATAGCACCTACATTTTAATGAGTAATTCTCTTCCTTCGGAAACTTCAATGGTTTCAATTTTTCGGCAATATCATTATATTTTAATTTGTACTTGTTTTCTGAAAAAGAAAACAATTATTTATTACAAAACTTGTGTCAAAACTTGAAAGTTTCTCTAACTAACCTGAAAGAAGGAATTGTTGTCGTTCCGGTGCGTCCAGAAGAGGAACATGTGGATTATCTGCAAATATTAGTTTTGTAGCAGTTGTCTACAAAAATCAATAAATAAGTTTATCTACTTTATTTTTGTTATGTTAAATCGATGTAAAATGTAAAAACTCACTTTTCATTTTTTGAAATACCACTTTTTTTTTCAACGTTTCTTTGGGTTTTTCTAAATTAGCTTGTTCCATTTTTTTCTCTTTGGGTTTTTCTCTGGTTTGCTTGTTTTCGATGTTTTTTCTTGAAATTATTTGTTTTCCTACAATTTTCTCTATCCAGTTTTTCCAGTAGAGTAAATCAACTTCTGATGCTTGGAAATTCATCTGGAAAAGGATACTTGACATACGTAGATAGAAAGAAACAAACCTGCTCCCGATGTCTCTTTGAAAGTATGTGACTGAGTGCATTAGATAGACTATGAAGTTCTCCAGGTGTAACAAAGTTATAGCAAAATGAACATTTCATGCGTTTCTGAAATTCAAATTTCATAAATATGTATTCATAAACGGATACATACCTTGACATTAAACTCTGAAAGTCTCAAACTTTTAGATCTGAAAGACCGTTCTATGTCGTCGAGAGTCTCATTGAAGAATTCTTCTGAAAAATTAGATGCGCCTTTAACACCCCTTGGCAGGTGTTCTTGCTTACCTGACACCATCTGTTCATTATCTTCTCTTTTATCCAATAGTGGAACCCGTGGTGAATCTGAAACTTTCATAAAAGTAAGGCTACTACTGATCTTTTAAAAATAGTTTTACTAGATTTCTCTCCAACTCACTCTCTACAATTATCTCCGACGATGTTGGATTAATAGTAGACACCCATTTCATCCAGTAGCAAATATCCCTCCACGTGGATGAATTGTTCATCTAAAAATTTTTTTCTCATAATGAAGAGAAAACATCATACCATCGTAAAATGTTTCCACGAGAAAATATGATTTGCTGCATACATCATATTGCTTAGATGAATGGGATTCTTGTCTGCATCCACACAGTATGAGCAAGTCCATGAAACACGCTGAAACGTTCCACCTGTTGTTATATCTTTTGTACAATTTGGTTACCTGCAACCTTGCTCTTTCCAGTTGTTCTTCACTACAGCTTGCACGAAAATCAGCATATCGGGAAAGTAGTCTTACTTTATAATTAGATTTTAGTAGAGGTCATAAAATAATACATCTTACTTGAAACTCTTTCGCTATCTTCCGGTATTGGGTCAAGCATCGGGACACGTGGATAGTCTGCAAAGTGATAATGATTGAGTTGAAATATGATATTTGTTTTTAGCCAAACAAAGTTACATTGAGAAAAACGCTTGATTTAAATCTTAAAAACTAACTGGCTGCAATGTTCGAAGCTTCCTGTTGCTTTCCCGGTGTTAGATCCAGTGATGAATTGTGTGGAGGACCTGTAAATGAATCTAGGAGTTCAAAAACCTAGATTACATGGGAGAACATTTCATTATGACGCGGTTCTCGAAAATCTTACTGTCGGTTGCTTTTGATGCTGTTGGAATGCTGTTAACTTCTTGTTGAAACAATTGGAATGCTGCACGTGCCTCCTTTTTTTTAATCATGTTCGGCGCTGCTGGTTTCATTTTCAGAACCCATTCTTTCCAGAACTCAATGTCGACCCGTGGCACGATAAAGTTCATCTGAAAATCAAAATGTTCCAGAATCTTACATTTTTCACAAACCTTCTCAAGATGTTTATTTGAAACGACATGACTGAATGCATCCAGTTCACTATCCAACTTCAATAAGTTCTCTTCTGTGCTACAGTAATCACATCTCCAGTTTACGAGCTGAAACTAAGAAATTAAAAGCTCAAAACGGATACCAAGACAAACCTTATTGGAAGTATACTTTGGCCCAGGTTTCCGCATCCAAATCATCATATTTCGGATTGTCGTTTCTAGTTCTTCGGCTGTAAATAAATTTTATTATAAACACATGCAGTGAAATGTCTAAATTGTTAACTCGATTTTTATTGTTAAAATATGTCGCACCTTGTATCATTGGCTCTTCTGATGTTTGGGCCAGATGGCTTAGCATTGGAACATAAAACAGATCAGGCTTTTTGAATCTAAGTAGTTCTTTTCCAAGCTGCGGATCAAGTATGAATTTGTTGTTGTGGGTACTTCTGATCTTCATCATTTCCTGTCGTGAAAAAACATTCGGGTCTTGTTCAAACTGGAGTGGAAGATCGTCCATGTTTTCGATGAAGAGGTCTGAAAAAGGCTAAAGTTTTTGGAGCTTGTCACTTAATTTAATTTTTTTTCCTAAAAGATCCACACCTGAAATTTGTGCTTCTATCGAATCAACTTTGGTCTCCGTTTCAGCTTGTAGATCCGTTTGCTTATCAGATGTTTCCACTTCTTTCTGAGAAGAACTTCGCACTTCATCTACGATAAGATCTATAGTGCCTTCAGTCATCATTTCAGAATTTCCATCCATTTCAGTCACTTTGTCCAAAATCTCCGTCAGAACGTTCTTCACTACTGCCTTTCTTCTCGACCTTTCTTCGCGCATCCGGCCTCGTTCTGCTTTCTCTGGTGACGCTTCCAGCCTCGTTCGAATTTTTGTTTGTAGCGAATTCGGGTCAATCAGCGTCTTGAAACTTTTTTCCCACCAATCACATGATTTTTTTGAGATGCCAAATTGAAGAAGCTGGAAATTATCATTTTTCTAAAATTAAAACATGCATCGTATTTACGAAATTCAGGTGTTTCTCAGAAAACAAATGCTCTATAAAGTCCTTCGTAGTTTTGAAAAACGAAACTTTGCAAGCAACGCAACGATCATAATGTGATAGATCTATTGGTTTCAGCTTTTGGTGCCAGTCCTCCACTTCAATGACTTTTTCGTAGAGCGATTTCAAAACTTGGATACTTTGTTGACGATTTTCAACTGAAATTTACTAGCGGTTAGAAAAAACCATTGGCAACCATTTAACAAAACGTTGTTCAATGGAGTAAAGTTGCAAATTAATAAAGGTAAATACTCACAATCTACTAGGTTCCATTCCAAGTTGAAATTCATTAGGTTGTGAACTGGGACGACTGAAAGTATACATTTCAAGGGTAAAATACCTACAGAATCACGAAATTTTATATTTTCAGCCGAAAGAAATATAATTTTTTGAATTATTTCTGTTTTCCACGTTCGAATAAAAAAAAGTTCTAGATTCAAACACAACAAAAACATCGTGATTAGCTCTCAACAATAGATTAAGGATTTGATGATGATCTCTCTTACCATTTGTACTCAGAATTCTACATATATCATTATTTCCATAATCCGTCGCATTCAACTCTATGTTGAGATAGTTCTTCCAGAAATGGACATCTGAAGTGCGGGCGCTGGTTAGCAAGGACAGATGATTTTGGGAAAGAATGTGTTCGGTCAAACCATATGGACATTGTGGGACGTTAATTTTACAGGAATCGCAGAAAGTCTGAAATAGAAACATTTTATCATTTATGCAAACATCCCTCAAAAATGTTTTTCGAAACTCACCGGAAACTCTACCAAATTATACAGGTGGGCCAAAAATCCATTTTCATTTTTCAACCGATCCGGATCAACTCGAGAAAACAGATCGATAAGTTGAGATGCATGCGTGAGATCCACGTTGTTGGATTTTTCACGAACCAAATGGAAAAGAGGAATTCTTCGGAATCTGCCTACAAAACAATTCATAGATATAGAAGGTTTTATTGTTTAGTTTTAATCATCACAAGGTACTAAAGAAAGCAAAAAACTAATTATCTAAGTAGTATTTCAAGTTTAATAAAGATTTCATCGACAGAAAATTGAATTATTGTTCAGAAAATTTTTGACGCTCTGACAGTGTTTTATTTTCAACTGAAAAATGCTGAGTGTGATTTCTTTTTGATCGGCACATCTTCAGTCAGGCGGAACTTTCAATTAGTTATAAACTACAGGAATAAAGACATAGTGCCTATTTCTGCACTTTTCGAATATGGAGAATATCAATTTCGGAGTTAGTTTTTACATCAGCATGGTATCCAGTTTTTTACATCAGCAAGGTAATTTAACAAAATAGAAGAAAAAATCCAAAAGTTGCAATATCCAACAACAAAACAAGTTAACATAAAGCTCTTTGTGAGTGCCTAGCTTCCTAGTGGTGGTTGGGAGAATTGTGATCGTGAGAAACCTGAAAATGTTTGAAAAATTCAGAACGGAGAATGGCACACATACAATAAATTTGAAGCAAAGCATACTCATAAAAGTAGTCATTTTTTTCTATTTTTAACTGGAAATTTTATATTTGTGTCAACGTCTTCGCCTGGTTAGATTATTAATGCTAGGAACTCATTTGATGTTTTCTGAATCTAAAGCTTTTCTAAAAACCAAAAAGTTTCAAAATACAGTAGCAAATAACTAACATCTAATAACAAAGCGATGCAACTCACTTCTTCCAGTTATCTGAAACTTGTCTTCAAAGATAGAATGTCCTTGTTGTTCTCCATGTATTTGAACACACTTCTCTAATTTATCTGCCCAGTGCTGGAAGGAACTTCTCGAAACCATGTTCTCTGCGAGTCTTTCGATATGATATTCTTCAAATAGGTGGTTGAAAAATGCAATCGGTCCAGGCGAAGGGAGACGACAGATATTGCAGTATGGCTGGAAAAAAGAATACTGTTACGAGACTCGTTCACACGCGTGTTTAATAAAGGTCTTACCACATAAACATGATTGTCAACCATTTGGTTTCTATGGAGATATGAGAAATATTTTTTATAAAGGTGACACCAGTTTCTAAGCACGTATGCATTTTTTAATTTTTGCATTTCATCGACGACTTGTTGACCTGAAATAAAATTGGAATACTGATTATAATTTGTTAGAGCCAGATTTTTTCATACCTGTAATAAAATCACCTCCTTTTTCAGACTCGTTTCTCACAGTACATAATGGATAATTGACATACATAAAAGAGGGGTTCTCTAGTTTCGGGTCCTGTTTTTCATTCCGGTCCAATTTCTTTTTTAACTCCCAGGGCCAGTCGTCGAGTGACATCTTCTCAGTATGTTTAAATCGGATTTCCAGCAATTGCGATTGGTTATAGACATGACTACTTTCTCCGAACCGGAAGGGGAACACGTTTCCATAGGTACGAATGAGGGAGCCTGTAATCAACCAGAATTATGTGTTAAAAGGATATTTTGACAGCTGAAAACGAATTAACTTTACTCAATTCTGTAGAAAACGGCTCATTGAATAAGTTTTGTATACTGTATGAAAACTTTTTGCTTTTAGCTACAGTACTGTTTTTTCTTGTTTCTTTGTTTCAAACATGAATCATTTCAATACGCGCTGTGTATTTGTTCTCATACCGTCTGTTCTCTCCTGTCTCTTCATCATTCATATCTCACAAGGTACGAATTTTGTTTGACAGGCTGGCAACATAGTTGGTAGATTTTCTCATTTGAGAGGAGTTTCGTTTACATTATTTATTCAACTTTGCACTCACCAACATTATGTACATCGCATTCTTCATTTTTCTTTTTGAAAATTCGAATTTCGTCTTCCGTTGTCACAAATCCTCGTGAATACCATGATTCCAGGTCTTCCAAGAGAATGTATCTGAATGGTAATGTTTTTTATTGATTGTTTCGTCCAAATCAAATTTAAATTTGGTTTTTTCTGTAGAAAGAATGCTGAGAGTTTTTCTTTGCGTAGAAATTACTTTCATAGAATTCTTCCAACAAAAAACCTACCCATCCTGAAATTTGTAAATTGTGTCTTCCGTGCTCATTAATCTTTAATTTAGACCAGCTAGCTCTGAAAATTCGTTCTTATTGAGATCTCTGCTAACAAAAAAAACACGAAAATAGGATTTTGTTATTTTCCACAACAGTTTTCCTGCTTTACTTTTATTTCTTCAAAACATTCGGAAGAAAAACAACGAATTGCACTTTGCTCAATAATAAAACGAATGATGCTCTAGACCGTTGAACGCGTCGCGGTCGCGTCACGTGTTTGTCTGTGTGTAGCATCATCTTGTTGTTGTGTACGGGAGGGTCAGATAGAAGAGAAGAGAGGTGAAAGGGGAGAGGGGCAAAAACGGAACGGAGTACAAGTGTTTAGTACATGATAGTCTTGTGTATCATTGAAACTTGATTCGCACTATTTTATTTTTGTAAACTAACTTTCTACCAAAAAATTGGTTTTTCTCGATAATAACTACGATACGAACGAGTGTGCACATGTCAACTATGTGTAAAGGCAGATAATGAGAAAGAAAGATAAACCGTTTATTGCTGTGAGGAAGGCAAGTATTGAGAAAAAAAATATGTACAAGTAGAAAGAAGTATCACCAAAAATACAAAAGGAGAAAGACTATTGGAAATTGCACATAAATAATATTTTACAAAATCTTACATTTTTCAGATTAAGAGATTTCAGCGGGCTGATCTTGATTACTGTAATAACATGAGTAGCCACAACATCTTAGTCTGGTAGAATGCACTCTTTTTCCTTCTGACACATTTTCACAAACACCAAAATATCTTCTACGTCGAGATTCTTCACCGGATGCCATACTCTGACCTTAAACAAACATTGGTTGAATTGAAAGTGATAAGAAGTATTTTATGAACAACCTTCTCAAAATGTTTCTCTGAAAGGTAGTGGCGAATGATTTCCAATGGATCCAACATCCAATTATCACAGTACACGCATCCACCGAACTAAAAATATTGGAAGTTAGCGTATAAAGGTTTCTTCCGGTTACCTTTTTCTGAAGCACTATTTCGTGCTCCTTAACTTTACTTTCGTCGATGTTTGCAATCAATTCAGTTTGTTCATCCGCAAAATTTTCAAAAATTGGCAGTATCTTAAGCATATCAATTGCTTTCAAACCACCCAAATGACATTCCTGCTGTGGTACCGAATCCTCCGCCGGTGGCTCAATATGGCTCGCGTTTCTCAATTTGTCCATCCACCAGTCGAACTCTTCAACATAGAAGCAACCCGCATATTTCTCAAACTGAAAAAGCACATAGATGTGGTCAGGAATGTAATTTTAAGACTTACAAAGTTCAAGTGGACTGGAGAAAAAGCGTGTTTGACAACTTCTTCAATCGAGTAATCAGACATGTCCAACGGGCAGAGAAGGCATTTTGTCTGAAAAGAGGAATGAATGAAATGTGATATTTTCTAACCACTAATCAACATTCTTGCGAATTAAAGACTGACATGCTCAAAACGATGGATCATTTAGGTTGCTTACCGGTTTCTCAAAAAATTTCACACTGTGCGTTTCATTTTTAACTTCCATTCTCGTCAGGAAATCTATTTGAATATTTGTCGGACCGGCACTCAAAGTTCCAACAAAGCCTTCTGCCTCAAAGCAGTTACATGCAAACAATGGGAGTTTGCACATGTCTAACTTGTATGGTAAAGTCATGCGTTTAGGTGGTGTAGGGAAAGTTAGCTTCGGCACCGACTCTGAAAATGTGAACACGTTATTTTCTGGCGGCGGGACAGAAAGACTCACTTAGAGATGGATTTGCATCCAACAGTTTTCTCATTATTTTCTTATATTCTAAAAAATCAGAACTTGAACCCATGTACTTGATCTGAAAACAATTACTCTGGTGCATTTGAGTACAATCTAATGACTCACGTTCAGATCATGAACACCATCAAAAACATGATGCATTACTTCCCATTTTGTGGTCATTCTCGGAGTGCCCGGACAATGATAACAGACACAATCCATCGCTTCTTGCGTTTCTTCATTAGGCTCACACAATGTCAATAGTTCTCGGATATCGTTGTATTTCCGCTTGTAAGATCGTACTGAAAAGATTTTTGTTTCAATGAGAATTTTACTACAATTTTCGTCCAACTCACTTTGCAAATTGTCACCTCGATTTGGATAATCCAAAAGTGGTACGCGAGGGTCATCTGAAAAAAAACACAGTTTCTTTAACAATATCTGATGAAATATGTAAATCTTAGAACAAAATACGAAAAATCTTACTTTTTGGTTTTTGGACCGTTTCTCCGTTCTGCTTGAGATCTGAAACTTCTACAGTTATAACGAAAGTGATTTCCAGAACTCACAAAATGCCAAACTTTTCTCTTCATTTATTTTCCACTTTTCGTTCAAGTCCGTTGCCCATTTTTTCCAAAACTCCAAATCAGACTCTGTGGCTTTATGACACATCTGGAATATAAATTTATAGTAAGTTGTCATCTTTGCAATTTAATCTCTAAATTTTGCTAAATTGAAAATTGTATCTCAATTCATCTCCTAAATATAATGTGTCTGTGACTTGATCCTTCGTTTCAATAAATAAAACAAAATTAATTAAAATTTGAAAAACACTCAAATACCTTTTCTCGATGTTCATCCGATACGATATGATATAATACTTGAACCTTCTCTTCCAAACGGACTGTTTTTGGAACAGTGTTACAGTATTCGCATGTCCAATAAACCCTCTGAAAAAGTATTGAGATTTGGAAGAGAAGGATGTGAACTCACATCTTCTCGACCTAAAACTCGTAGGCTACGGCTTTCTTCTAATATTGCTTTGCATTCATCAAGAGTTTCTTCAAACTTTTCTTCTGAAATGTATTATGAATTCAAGTTTTTCTGTGCAATGAAAGCTCGCGCCGCCCTCACGCGGGGCCACGCCCACTCCCATTTCAACGATTCGTCTTACAATAAGTACTTACTAGGAACAGTTTCTGCATTTGGATCCGACTTGTCCAGCATTGGTACGATTGGATAATCTTTAAAAATATGTATTAATACAAAAAAGTTAAAACTCACTGTTCATTAATGTTTCCTCAATGATACTATACGCCCATTTCTCCCAATACTTGACTTCTTCGACAGGGGCAGTGTTGTTCATCTGAAGTAAAGTTAGAGTTGTTTCTACACAGTTACTGTCAAACCTTTTCCCAATGCTTAAAAGAGGCAACATGAGTGAACAAATATAGTTTATTACCAAAACCGATTGGTTGCAACACATCATCACAGAATGTGCAAAAACATTGGGACATCAACTGAAACTGATATATAATTAACAGAACTTTGATTTATCCCACCATTTTCTGTCCACGCTCTCGTTGCCCGTCAGTACAGTTGAATCTGATAGTTTTGCTGAGCTCCGCGAGAGGATTGTTCAAGGTTTCTGAAACATGTTATAAAATATTTGATACATCACAATATTTTAAGACTCACGCGGCACCATTTCTACGTCTGGTAGTGGCTTATCGAGTAATGGTACTCGGCAATCGTCTGAAAAAAATCTTTTAAAATGTTGTCAACGTTTGTGTAGTCGTTGCAATGTAGTCAGGTTTAGCTCATGTTGCAGAATCTAGAAGAGTTAAACGTGGCATGATTTTATTGGTTCGCGATTACGAACCGGGTGGTATTAAAAGATCATCTAGTTTGTTTTAATACCGTTTACAATTATTAGACAGGCCTGCAAAAAAAAATTCAAAAACAGTATTTGATCTCAACTACAAATCCATTCTGCGGAATTTAGGTCAATTTAGATGCCACTTGCAAAAAAAAACAGCGAAATAAATAATTATATTTGATCTACCCAATTAGAAATTGCTTACTTGGCTCAATTCCTTTTTTCTCATCTTCCTCATTATCCATGAACTCTTCGTCCGTTCCATCGTCGTCTGATTCTGAGTCTTCTCGAAACAGCCCAGCGTCCTGATTGTCCACGGTGTTCTGTTCCTCTGCATTTGCTGATTCAGCACTGGACGATTCCATAGCAAGCTCAATTTGATTGCTGTCAATGTTCGCCAGGGTCTCCAAAGTCCTCTTCCACCACAAAAATGCTCTTTCCGAAAAACCGAATGGGATGAGCTGTAAAGTAGAAACATCTTTTGTGCTTTCCTGTGAAGACACAACTTACATAATAATCCACGTGGCGTTTTGAAAAGAGATGCGAAACAAGTTGCTGCTGTGTCTTGAATATACCCTTGCGAGCGTAACATGTGAAACAGTTGACTTCCTTAGAATCAATTGTTTCCCCGGAATTTCCGTATTTCAGAGGGTCGGTACTCCACACTTGTTCGTCAATCAATTCATAAATTTTGAACAGAAGATCAATTTTTGGGGCACGTTGTTTTTCTGTAAAATCATTGGAATAGTTGAGACAGGTCAAAGTAGTAGTGATTACTTGGGAGGAGGACGGAATCCAGTTTGAAGTCGAATAGTGGAATGGGGTTGGCATCTGAAAAGATGGTGAATTGATAGATATCATTCAACTAACTCACTTCTATTCGTAAGCACTCTAATTTTATCTTCCGAGTTGACTTTTTCCGTAGATTTCTCCAAATTCAGAATGTTGACCCAAAAGTTATAGTGTTCCTCTGGTATTCTTTTGAGTGTTTTCAGATGTTTTTCTGAGAGAATATGTTTTATGAAACCTATCGAGCGGGGTCCCAAGTTTCTTGGTCCCAAGCGTTCATTACATGCCTTGCATTCATCCTGGAAATTAAATCAGTTCTCTAGATGTCCTGACAAATGTTTGACGTCACGGAACAAAACTGTTTTAATTACTCACTGGCAAGTACATCAAATCGAGAAAATTAGCCAAGTACGAGCTTCCAAACTTTGAGCTTAGATTTCCAACAAGCGAGACTAGTAGTTCAATTTCTGTTGGATCGAGACGTCGCAAATCATAGTTTCCTCTTGACAACCACAGTGGAATCACATTGAATATTGGTTTGTCTGGAAATGTTAACAGGTTTCGGGGAGAATCAGAATAATTATTAGTGTGGTGTAATATAACCGTCCAACTCAAAGGATACCCAAAAGTTTACCCATGCGGTGTTTTTTCTGGTGTTTTTCCCAAAATGATATCCAAAATATAAGATTCGATATGGATCTGAATATTTTCAGTAGAATTTTATGGTATTCCAGCAAAACGGATTGAAAATCGACATGCATCAGAAGTTTGCGGTACTTTTGTTAGAGAGAAATAGAGCAAACAGAACGAAATGTAGATCTAACACAGGTAGGTTTATTAGCAGATGCATTGGGAGTGACGAAGCAGTAAAACAATAAAATAACAACACTTTAAGCACAAAACAACAAAGATACAGTAGTAACAAAGGGTTAAAATAGTATGAAAGTGAGATGAGGAGTTAAGTCGGAACTCGCCACACTAGAAAGTGCTCACTCACTAATCGTGATCTCGTCAGTGGTCTCGATGATCGGAAGTTTCAGCACTTCAATCCAAAAGTCGATATCTGCTTGAGAAACGCCACGAAGACAAGTCAGATGACTCTTTGAGAATATATGGGAAGCATAGTCATAGATCAGTGTAGGCATTGGGACTCGACATGTAACGCAGAATTTCTGGAATTTCGAGTTAGTTTTTTTTTTCAGCTTTTGAACTTGAAAATAAAATTTCACTCACCGGCGCAGCTCTTCTTTCGAACAAAACAGCTACCAAACAATTCTGGTTCATAAATTCGACATCTTTGATTCTGGAGAACAACTCGACAATTTCATTGACTTCTGAGATGTCCAATCTCTCTTTTTCCGAATATTCAAACGATTCGAACAGTGGAATTTTGTCTTTTCTCAGTTTCCGATGAGCTGTTGTCCTCTTGCACGTCTCAAAGTGTGTGCTCCAGAAGGAGAATGAAGTTTTGGAAATTTGGTGTTTTGAAAGATGATCAATGTGTTTCTCGCTGAACAGATGTTCGACTAAGTTGAATCCATGAGGTGGTGCTATACGGCAGAAACGACATATTGTCTGAAATATATGGGTCATTATCTGTTTGCCTGCTTGTGGTGTTTAAAAAGTGTATGTAGTTTTTGAGACGTAAAATAGTTTTTTTTTTCAAATTTGCACAGACGATATTTGGCAATAGCTTGTTACAGATAACATCTTGAAAGAACATACGATGAAACTCACAATTCTATCTCTCATGCCAATTCGTGATTCTTTCAGGGCCAAAAAGAAAAAGTATGTTGTATATTCTTTACACCATGAATCCATATCAATTTGGGCCTTCAGTTTCTCCATCTCCTCGATTATTTCTTGTCCTGCAAATTATAGGATAGTTTTCATGAGTCAAAGCAGTTAAAAAAAAAGAATTTACCTGTAATTCTATCATCCTTCGGCTCATTTTTGTTGTTAAACAGAGGACAATCATGATAGATGAAATCATTGTTTCCCGTGATATCGTTGAATAATATCAATGGCATTTCGGTAGATTTTGAATTAGTTCCACTTGGTTTGTCTGCTTCAGAGTTAACTGAGGCTTCTGGCTTATCTGGGATCACAGGGGTTGATTCCGAGGCTTGCGAATGGATATCTTCTTGTAAACCATCAACTTTAGTTTCTTCGTTTTGAGAGTTTTCGTCAGCTGAATTAATTTGAGATGAACCAGCGTTGAGATCACAGGTTTTTGATGTTGGTTCTTCAATTGGTTCATCTTGAGCAGATTCAGATTGCTCTGTGGTTGGTACTGGATCAGAGCTTAATGACCGGTCTTGATTAATATCAGATGAATTGGAGAATCTTAATGGTGTTTCGATATAACGATTCCGATGGTTCATTTCATCCGAACGGATCGAGTCCGGGCAGCCTTGATCAGAAGCTATCCAAGGCCCCCGATTCGTCACGTAGATGACATCAGTTCGATTTAAACGACCTGTGGAGTTCGAGGGATGTGGACGTTCCGAAGCATTTGAAAGTGATGATATTGCTGATGGAGCCGAACTTTCTGGTGTTGATTCTTCAGAACCGTCTTCTTGAGAAACTGTGGTTGGTACTGGATCAGAGTCGATATCGGATGAATAGAGGAGTCCTGGTTGTGTTTTGATATCAAAGCTTCCAATTTGATTACCTTCTGGGCGAGAGCCGGTTGACAAGTTTTTGTCAGACGCTAGTACTTCGTTAACAACTGATTCTGGTGATTCAGATTGTTCCACTTGAACCATATCATCCGGTCCTGGAATAGAAAGACCTGGTGGTAAGTCCATACCTTCATTGTTATCTACTTTTGGAATGGACGCTTCTGATAGATCGATTTGAGTTCGAGATTCTGATTCTTTATTGTCTTGGAAATTTTTAGCAGAATCAAACTGCTGATTATTTGACGTTTTTGGAAGAAAGAGTCCTGGTGGTGGCTCAATGTTGAATGCTCCCACAGCGACTTTTTGATAATCGCTCTGAGACTGTGATCCCTCGGATAATACTTGAGAAGCCACTTGAACAGAGCTCGATCCGGAACCATAGGGATTAAATGGAATGGGAAGTCCCGGTGGTGGTTTTATATCCTGACCTCCCACAAATTGATTCACTTCTGGAATTGATGCTGATTTCGATTTTTCAAATCTTTCCGGACGGGTAACGAGTGACTTGCTTTGAGCTAATGGTGTCGGAAGAGGGATTCCAGGTGGTGGTTCCAAAGTATAACTTGGGGGAGCATATGAATGGTCATTCTGATAATGTCGTGGTGGACGTGGTGGACTTGATGTGCGTTTCCGACTGTTCATTTCAGCTGAACCGATCGAATCCGGCAAGCCTTGATCCGAAGCTATCCAAGGACCCCGATGCATCACGTAGATGATATCCTTTCGATTTAAGCGACCTGTGGAGTTCTGGACATTGTAGGCATTCGAAGAAGATGATATCGGTTGGTTTCGAAATGGGAACTCCTTTCCGTTTTGTTGGATCAGTGAAGCTGAAAATTTATAAAATTCAATATTTTCTACGTAAAACCTAGATACCGTAATACTGTGTTATAACGGCAGGCGTTATATTATTCAACTGATTCCCAGAGAAATTTTGTGGTTTCAGAGACTCATTAAAATTAAGCGAAATTCTTTTTGGATGTTCTACATATTTTCTAATCTAAAAGTAACTTATCACTATGCTTCTAATCAGAACCTAGAAAAAACACCGGGATAATCATATTCATGAATTCTGAGTATATATTGGGTGCCGTTATAATACAGCTGTCGTTCTGTTACAGGTGACGTTATAATACAGTATTTACGGTAAGTCCTAAAAAGCTTGCATTTTCCGCTTACCAGAGATCAAAACGTAAATTGCAGTGTTTTTAATTTTAGTTCTGAAGATTTTGGGACAAAACCCCATACAGCTCCGCCTTTTAATGGATTGAGCAAAATTTGATAATTTACCGTGAAGCCTGTAATAGTGGTGTTCCCAGTAGCAATAGTTGGGTGCACAAACTGTCTTGAAAGCTATCAAATTGTTTCAAACTAAAGAAATAGTTTATAAGTATTCAGCTATATTTTGTCTGCGGTCAACTTTTTGATATCTACTTTGAAAAAATATATATAATGCTTTAAATTGACTTTGGTGGGACGCCTCTATTAAAGGGTTTGCGGTACTTGTAACCTCTGCAGCTACAGCTATTCAATGATATAAGTAACGGCTGGTAATCCATCAAGCTCACTCCCTAGTAAGTTTCAAAACTTTCGTCAAAAAAAACTCACCAATGGTATAAACTTCAGAAGCTCCTTTTCCATCTTTTTTGAAAAATCGAATTTCGTCTTCCGGAGCGATGAACCCTCTCGAGTACCATACTTCCAAGTCTTCCAGGAGAATGTATCTGTTAAAAGTCTATTATCACTTTCAATTCAAAAAAGTCTGCATTTTTCCAAAGCTTTTTGGAATTGTGGTCGGGGCTTCAACACTGTGCTTATTCAGTTTACCACCAAGTTATAATTCTCTAGATTTTGACTAAATATCCATTACAACTTTAGTGTAAGTCTTTTTCAAAATGAGATCTTCATCCAGAATTAAAACACTTTTTCATTCAGAGTCCTTAAGTTCGTGATTCTCTCAACGATATTAGAGAGTTCTAAAGAATTTGTTTCTTGTTATCCAGCAATCTTGGCAAACAATCAATAACAACAAATATACTCACCCATCGTTAAATTTTAAATTAGTGTCCTCTATTGCCATTTCTTCTTATACCAAGTTTCTTGTTGGTTCTGTAACAATAATAAATTGATAAAATACGTTCATTTTATAAAAAGTCAACATTTATTGAGTGTCAGACCTCTAAACAATCAAAAACAGCATTTATCCCTCATCTTTCCTCCTTATTCCTTCCCCAGTACTTCCCTCCAAACAGAGCCACCAGTGCCGTTGCACGCGACGCGGTTGCGTAGCGTTCGAAAAGAGGAAAACAGAGAGGAAAACGAGGTCTTTCTGAGAGAGAGATACGCAGAGAAGAAATGAATGTTGTTGTTGACCAGAGGAAAACGGAATGAACAAAAGAAGCGGGTGTTGAGTGGAGAGAAGGACAAGAAGTGATAAGAGTGCTTGATTGCAACGGTATAGCTTATGGTAATTACTGTACATAACAAAGTATAATGGTCTGAAAATTGCAAAACCGTAGTTCTAAGCTTTTCAATCCTGAAACAGTCGGCCCACTTTTTGATAAGACTGTTGAAACACACAGTAATGACCATAATTCTAACACCTTCAGTTAAAAATGTCCAAGAGGGTGTTACGGTCTCACTGATTGTCTTACCAAACAAACTTTTTATGAATCATACACATCAAAAGTGGAGATCCATTTTTGTAGTTGACAACTTTTTTGTACGGACGCTTCCTAGAGAGTTATGCTCATTTTAAGACGACAGCTCAAAAACCGACAAATTGCAGTGCGATTTTTGAGCAATCGTCTTAAAATAACCACAACTCTCTAGGGAGAGTCCGTACAAAAAAAGTGCCCACTATAAAAATAGAGCTCCAGTTTTGATCTGTACGACACATTAACAAATAACATGGTAGGACAATCAGGGATACCGTGGCACCCTCTCAAAGTTGGACATTTTTAAATGAAGTTGTTAGAATTATGGTCATTACTGTATGTGACAGCAGTCTTATCAAAAAGTTGGCCGACTGTTTCAGGACTAAAAAGGTTAGAACCACGCTTATCCGATTTTCACCAAGCCCATCAGAATTGGATTCTCATATGGCCAACATGGTGCACGTTGCCCTTGACGATCTTTCATAATTACGTCTTTTCAGCCGATGTCTATTTTCAGATGCGATTAGGCGACGTTTCCACGAAAATGTCGGGTTCCAGGATCGACTTGAGCCCTCCTTGTCAAAGTTTCCGTCTCCCACTCCATTGTTTAAAAGGAGATGAGAACACCTACCTTTAGAAAAAAAAACTAAAATATAAATTAACTGACAATTCATTGAATCAGACGACCGGAGCGGAGATTCTTCTTTTCTCACCGGTATCTCGATTCCGAGCAACAAAGAAAACAGGAAAAGAAGCAAAAGTGTGGGGACAAAAAAGGAAGTGATAATTAAACAATGTAACATTAGAAAAGCGGAGGGATTGAAGCTGTGAAAAAAGTATCAATAATGCTGTATTCATACGGCATTTCAATGATAAATGAACTATTAAAATTCTAGGGAAAAACGGGAGGATTTTGGTCTCAAGAACGATAGAAAAATGTGATAATTAAAAAATGTGAAATTCTGGGGAAAAGAAAACTGGAACTATAAAAAATCTGGAAGAAAGGGGGCGGGAAGGGAGCATAAAATACTTATTAAAAAGAGCGGGGCAATAAAGTTAAAAAGAAGATTGAAAAATCAAGTGTTGATGTGTCCCTTGATAATCTTCTCATAGCACAGACGAGCCATTTGTATCGAAATCTCTTGTCCTGTCACATACGTTTTGATGGGCACTTTGACGGCGACGAGTTGACGCAATTTGTACATTGCTTCGAGTGTTCCACGTGTCGACACGAGGAATCGGACTGAAAGAAAATAGGCAATTTCAGCTCGAGTTCTTTTTAAACTTACTATTAGTCTTCTGTTGATCATCATGAGCACGAACTGACTTCTCCATAGTTCGCATGAAGATCTCCTCTACGCCGGTGTGCTGCATAAGCTTACGATGGACCAGTTCACGATTGGCGTCGGCTGAAAAATGAAAAATAGTAATTCAATCGTTTACAGAAACTGATAGACTTACCGGGCAACTCGATAACAAATGGTTCGTTCTCTCGAATTATCGATCGGACATTCATCGATGGATCAGTGGTGACGGGAAGTTCCTCGAATCGCAAATTGAACAACACGTTATAGTAGGTTTTGAGTGCTGCCACGTGGAAGATTTGCCATTCGCCACGCATGAATATCGATGAGAAATCGAGTGATCGGAACGAGAGATTCGCCATTTTACGGAATTTTCGGGAAGCGAGGAATTCGAGGAATTTGACTGTCTGGAATTACAATTTTTATAAACTTTTCTACAACATTTGTAATCTTTGAGATAACCCTCACCATATTCGACTTCTCCTTTTCACTAAACGATTCTCTCTGCTCCATCTGACATCCCTCTCCCATTCTCCACTGTCTCTCATCAATTTTATTGAAAAACGCTGCCGCATTTCCATCGACCGACGAGAATTGTCTGGTAGCAAAAAGGATGAAAAGCAACGAGAAATGATAGCTTCGAATTGGATGATTATCGAACAGTTTTGATGCTCTCGCCCATTCATTGAGAAGGAATAGAACCTCGTCTAATCCGGGATTCATTTCCGCATACATCCAAACGATTTCCAGTGCTCTCTCTACTTGATGTCCATCTTCTGAGTGTGCTGTGAACTCTCGGAATTCGGAAAACTTGGCAGCGTTATCAATTAGATATTGCTTTCTGTGAGAGTCCATCATAGTATAGAGTGGATTCGAACTACCCAACATCATCGTTTCGGAAGTGAGACTTCTTATCTGTTTCACCATTCCCAACACATCAAACATCAACCATGCAAATGACAGTTTCTTATTCTCCCGAGTGATTCGTGCTTCCTCGTAACATGCTCTATACCAGGCAACCGCCTTCCTCATCATTCGATTACTTGGAGCCCGACATTGTCTCTGAAGAATGTTCGTTTCACTTCCATGTCGACTCGTCACTTCTGTGTTCGCTTGCCATCCGCCTTCGAATTCCTCAAAGAAGTGTTCTCGGTATTTTTTGAACAGATTGGTCACTTTCGTCTCGATCATTTGATTCGTGTTATAAAACGACATATCGTCTTGATCTTTGTCCGAAATTCGGTTACGCATGTCGACGATACAACCGGAGAACACTTCTCCTTCCGTCTGAAATATACTGAATTGAAGAGTTTCCATCAAATCTCAATCCGCCTACCTTGATTCCATAGTTCTCCATCATCGATCTCAACTGGGCATTGTACCTCGACAAGTCTTCCCGCGCACTGTGCATATATTCCTTATATCCATCAATCATCATCGTCTCATCAATCGTAATCTCCACCTGCTCATCTCTCTCCTCCGAGATTTTCAGCACATCATCGATCGCTTTGAATTCCCGGAACAGTTTTCCACACAATCGTGGGCTGACATACATTGGAGCATGATCATTTCCCATATGATAATCCGGTACTCGTTCAGCTCTCTCCGGTGGAATCATCTCTCCCGTCTCCTCGTCTCTCCTCCATTTCTTTTCCAATTCATCTGGCGGTTGTCCTGACTTTGTGAAATCCACGGCTTGACAGTTCTTCTTTGCCAAATCCATGCATACACGAGAGTTCAAACCGTATTGATCGGAATTGTGAAGATGACTGTTTGAGATTGTGCCGACGGAATCGAGTTTGAGATATTTCACATAGAATTCTCGCATCAATGCGTCAATGTCTTCTTCCTGAAATAATATACATAACCTCGAGGTCTTGGAGTTTCTGTTTTCCACTCTACCTTAAATTCAGTTTTCTGTTTTTCAGACGTGAAATCAAACGGAATCTCATTTTTGTCTAGCAGCAACTGTTGATCCCAAATGATGGAATATTCATCTCCATCCAAATCCGATCCAGCCATTTCATCCGGATGTGGACGTGGTCCGTGTTGTGGGAACACCACTACATCACACATATGATGCAATTCTGGAATATCGACAGCTTCAAAAACTCGAACGTCTCCGGCGACGATGCACGGATTCTTGGTGAGAAGTACGGTGCCAGTGAGCACTTCACGAGCCGCGTTTTTCGGTGGAAGTTTTAACGCCAGGTTCTTTGTGTATTGAACGAAAATTTGACCGTATTGGAGACGTCCCGTCTCATCGACAACGCCGAGCATTGAGCGACCAAGTTCCGCGGGAATCGGGATTTGCTCTTTGCGAAGTTGGCGTGCTGGAAAGTCACAAAATCGGGAATTTTATCGATAAAGCAGCGATTTTTACTAATAGAAAATTTGATAGAAGCCTTGATAAGAGATCTGAAGAATGGTTCACTTGACAATGTGAATCCCCATGATGTTCGGAGGTAATCGATATCGATGCGGCGCGGAAGCTCCTGAAAATGAGGATTGCATTGCATTTATGAGTGGAGTATCCTCTACCTTCAGCCGATTCCTGCAAAAAGTCTCATCAACCATCTGCTGAGCAAACGAAAGCATCTGTCGATCCAACAACTCCTCAATTCGATTCGTAACTCGACGATGACATTCCAATGATTGCATTTCCGAGACTTGATCCAAGATGTTGATGAATGGTTTATTGAGTGCAACTGGAACTGGCGATGAGTACTTTACAATTTCCACTTGATCGCGTGGATGCCGTTTGGAAATGAATTTGATTTGACTCGGTCGGAATACACAATTCAAATTCCACGATGTTTCCTCGGAGGCTTCCGGAATTCCATTCTCGAGGAACCATTGTCGGATGTTGTCGAGCAGAGGTTCGACGGCAATCACTCCTTTCATTCCACGGAAACGGAACTGTAAAATGATTTTCCAGTTTCAAATACATTATTCCCGTCCTGAATATTTTACCTGAAAACAACTGGGAACTCCTTTTCCGAAATCCATGACGTGTGAGACCATCTGAGCGAAGTGATGACTCATCATTCCAACACCATCCGAGAACGTGTATTCGTCTCTCTTCACGTTTTTTCCTCCCGTCAAATCGTACGTAGTCATATATGTGCATCGTTCGAGATTCACTCCGGAAAGCTGAAATATGAGAAATTTTTTATAAAAAATAGATTTTAAAGAAAACAGATTTGGATTTTCTATCAAAAAGTGCTCATTTCCTTTTCAAATTGTAACATCTCCGTACCCGACTCTGTGTGAAACACTGTCCCAATCTAGCCATCATTTTCGGAATATTATCAATAGTCTCAAATCTTCCCAAATTCTTCCGTGCCGCCTGAATCTTCGGATTGAAATCTATCGGAGGTTTCCCACCGGTTCTGCTCTGGTATTCTCGACACTGTGATGATGAGTATTTCTCCATGAAATAAGCTCCATTATCTCTCATCTGCGAGTTTGAACTTCCCAGGTATCCGAAATCTCTCCCAGCCACCGTAATACCATCCCGAAGGTATGTATGGACAGTTTTATCGAGTAACGTCGACGTTTTGTTGGTTCTCATCTTCTGATTATCATCATCTCTGAAAGTGATTCGAAGCACTCGGGTGCCATCATGATCATATCGTCTCAACACTCGATTTCCCATCAGCGTCTCCGGTGCCACGTAGATGACACGTGTTGGGGTGAAAACTATCTTGCGGACTCTCTGATATCCTTCTCTCATTTCTTCTGTTGTCAGACCGTTCACCAGACTATTCTTCTGACGAGTCTGACAAATTCGATCGAAACATTTGATCAACGATCCGATTCGTTTTCTTCCGTCAATCATGTGAACCAAGTCTTCCAGTCCAGCCTCGCACAACTTGTCATCTTTCGTATAGTAATGTAGAATCACTTCGAGGAATCGATGCCATACGACGTCTTCCAACAGAATTTGATCTTTGACAACGGCGCCTCGTGAAATCAAGCATTCTAATAGGTAGGTGATGGCGAATTTTCGCTCGCGATTCGTGTCGATCTCACGGGAGCCACAGACTTCGTGTTTTCGTGGGAACGCCTGAAATTACAGTGTTGTGGTGAGAATCAATTAAATGTATCGCTCACAGTAGCAATAAAATCGCGATAAATCGGCGAGGAGAAATGCGTTGGCGACATATGCTGATTATTTTGAAAGGTCCATCGATGATAAGGGTTCTCTCTCCAAATGAGACAATCCACTGATGATATGTCAGCGAATTCGATGGAAACGCCGGTGCGAACACGAAGACGTGAGATGAGACGGTAGACTACGGGGAGCTGGAAAATAATAAAAAAACATTAAGGTGATATTACGCTCACTTTTCGCTATTTTCGAGTACAGAACCTGAATTCAATCAAACCCGCACCAAATCTCCAAGAAAATGAGCTAATTCGCAACAAAAAGCATTTCAGAAACTCACATCAACAGAACTATCGAATTCGATCGTGAAAACTGGGCTATCAGTGATGGCTTTCGCAGTCGGATACTGATCGGCTTTCCGCCCACGATTAATAACCAAATGACGACGGTAATGAGGGATAACGTGCTTGAACTCGGCCTCCTGTCTATCTGTACGATATGCTCGACGGATGAGAACTGGACAATTGAGTTCGAAATGAATGCGAATACGATCATGTCCGTTTAGATCGGAGACTACTGGATCGACGATGACACGACGGATTGAGGTGCGGCGGACCTGAAAGATAGGAGTTACTTTTGAGAAAATGGTGTTCAATGTGTACACACCGTAATTTGATAGTAAATATTGACAGTTTGTCTGTCTTCTGAATTATAATCAGTCTCCTTTTGCTTAAAATTAACAGTCATGAAGTCGACTTTATCGAATTCGAATTCGACTTTAATCTGATTAAATCCGGCACGATCTCGGTCAGTGGGAGGTCGATTTCTCGCTCTGTTCATGTTTCGTCGAAGAGTGTCTTCCCAGAATGAGATTTCCCAGTGATTGATGAATGTTCCTCCTTGAATATTTCCAAAGAAAAATGCGTTGAGTGGAATATCGACGAGATGACACGTCAATTCAGAAGACCAGAAGTCGGAACTGTGGAGAACGAGGTTTCCGAGTTGAAAGGGCATCAGACGCTCCTGAATTATACATTCAAGATTTGAATTTCAAATTCCGCGATTCTTAATGTAAAATCTCAATTTTACACATCAAAATGTGTATTTCTCGTCGAAAATCAGCATTTAATTGAAATTCTAATAAAATTGTGCGTATTTTAGAATGTTACCAGCTCGAAATCGAACGGAAACCGTACCTGTTTCAAATCCTTCAAAAAATTCTGAATTGCTATTATCAAACGATGCGAGAATTTATCGGAGGCCACCTGAATTCAAATTTCATTCGAAAATAGCTTCATTTCCCACAAAACCTCATAATTCGACTCGAAATAAAGCTCACAATCCTGCTCTTCGACCGCCTGCACTTGTCCTCTCGTAAGAATTCTCATATTTGAGCTGTTCAGAGCCTGAAAACAGATAAAATTAACGATTCACGACAAAAACAAAATTATTTTAAGGTTTTCTAGCTGAAAAACTAGCGGAAACCACTCACATGCTCCAATTTTGTTGTGTGACATCGGATTATCGAATTCATTTGTCGCTCGGAAGTCGAGCATGGAATTTCGAGTTTAATCCATCCTCGATAACCTTCTTCCCCCATTTTTGGGTCGTTTTGACGATTATTAACTGCTTTTATTACGCGCTTTTGAGTATTTTTGCTGAAAAACTTCAAAAAATTAATTTTCCGACTGGTTTTTGAGCGAGTATTGAATTTACATCAATTTTCAGCAATTGTTAAAGATTTTTTTGCATTATATAGAAAAAAATCAACAAATTTTCGGAAAAACTGAGTTTTAAACACGAAAAACAGGAAAAATAATCGCGGAAATTTCGAAAATGATTGCTGGAATTTTCTACAGTAATTTTGCTTGTTCGTGGTGAGACTCAACCAGAAATTTGTGTAATGTTCCTTTTAATTTGTTTTTAAAATTATTTATTGTTTGATTACTTTAATTTTTACTTTTAATTTTCGCTTTTTCGAATTCCTGAAACTTTATCTGAATTTTTTTCAAAACCAAGAAACTGCAATTTTGAAAACAAAAAATTTATTTACATGGCACCGGAAACTACAATATTAAACCCGTTTTTGTCAGCGGATATATTGGTTTAATTAATAAGAAAAAAAAACAATTTAAAAAACAACTAAAGCACTGACCCGTTTTCAGGGGGAAAATGTGTAGTATTTGTGCCTAATAGGTCAGAGAAAAAAGAAAAAAAAAGAAAGAAATTGATTAAAGCAGAAAAGAAAAATGTGAAAAAGTGATATTAACAAACAGCTTCGGCCATCTCCATGACTGGCTCCAGCACGGGTTGGAACTTATTCTTAAATCCAGAATTCCGGCGCTCTCTAGGCTCATCTGGGATCATATTGGGGTCCTGTTCGGGGCTCTGAAAAATAAAACAATAAAATCGAGTTGAGTATTTCTTCAACTAACCGCTGGTCTAGCTGGAATCGCAATATTCAAATAGACGTCGGGAAGAAGTTGTTCCGGTTGAGCTTCGTCTCTGACTAGTCTCACTGAACCCGCGTTTTCTTTCACGTTCTGTAAAATAATTTTGTACTTGATAAGAAAGTGCTAGTAACGGGAAAATTGTGTAGTATGGTTAGCCGGTCAAGGGCTACAGCTTATAGACTTATTTACCTGTTCATAAGCGATCAATTGTCTCCAGAATCCGAGATTCGGTCGAACCATTACTCGTTTTGACTTCATCAAGTGATAGGCTTCCCGAAGATTTCGGCATCTGGAATGAAATTTGATTTCTTGTTTGATTTTTCGAAACTTTTGAATGTTTGCTTTGGTTTCTTGTATTCAAACGTGTGTTTGATTAAACCTGACATCACACATTTCCCATGAAGGTTGTAAATTTCGCTCCACGTGGGGTTGTGAGAAAAAGGAGGCTTTATCTAATCTAGCTTACCTATATTTCAACAAAAACGCCAAACAAATCGACGCTGATCTTGACACTCCTGCGACACAATGTACCAACACCTTTCCACCATCTGCGATCAATGCCTGAATCTGATCGGACTGCAATTCGAGATGTGGGTAGATGTATGTCTGCGCGGTGTCCTCCAACCACAATTTGGTTCTCTGGATATCTCCGAGACTTCTCAGATTTGGCACCTCTGTGGTCGCATTGATGATATGTGTGATTTTGTGTTTCTTCATTTCTTCTTTGGAGAGTGCGGAAACTCCACAAATGAATAGTCCCGGCACGATTTCCGACATAGCCGCGTACTCGGGATTGACACGGAATGATAGGGTCATCTTTTTTCTGGAAAATAAAGTGTATTTGATTGAATTGGTGTAATTAAACGGGGAAGAAACGTGAGAGTGTAGTACCAAGAGGTTATCAGTGAATCGAGAATCGAGAAGATGGGGGCACGTGACATAAGATGATAAGAAAATGTATGTGTGTGAACTTTTGGGAGAAATTGGAAATAAATGGGGGAAAGAGAGAAAAAGAGAAGAAACATGTGGTACATGGGAATGGGAGAAAGATAAGAAACAAATGGAACTAAAAATGGAGAGGAGGAACAATAAACATTTTAGGGACAACAGAAAGTGGGCCGGGTGAAATTGGTTTTTTCATGTAGCACGACAGCTTTTAGTACTCACGAAGTCTGAGATCGTGCTTAGCTTTCTTGATCCAAGTACATCGGAACTAAAGGTTAGAGGTACTAGGATTGTATTCCTAAAACCAACCTTAAATAAAGTGTCTTGAGCCGAAAAATAAGAAAAAGTACAACGCCAGTCGGAAATTATCCATCTCCGACAAAATATATAAAAATGACAGGAGCCACGGAGCCCGCCAACTGCTCGGGCACCAACTGAACATCAAATATCTAGTTGCCTCCGTCCCAACCAAAAAAGACAAAAAAGAGTAGCTTCAAGAAATAAAAAACAAGCGGAAAAAAACAAAGATCAGAAGCGGATTGTAGAAGAGTGCTTCTATTCCTTCGCGTCTTCTGAGGAGAAGAAGCACATGTGAGTGTCACATGAAGAAAGGGACCGCTAGTGCTCTCTCTAACCCTCTCCGTCTCCTCTACGACCTTGATTAGTGAGAGAGAGGCAGTTGCTTCGGAAAATGAATGGAACCATGTGTTGGAAGATGGAAGTGAATTCAACGCAAAACTTTTTTTGATATCAAAGAACTGAGGGATAGTGGAGATCAGAGAGACTTGAGAGAAACGGAAGCAGAGCGTTCAGAAATCTAGGTAGAGTGTAGTCGTGTTGTTTGAAGTTTGAGGGGGAGGGGTCACAGTTCCAAACATATATTATTTGGGTTGGTAAAACATATTACTTACTAAATGCTTAGTTTTGGCAGTTTTTGGGAAATGGCGCTATTAAGTAGAGAGACAACGATACTACTTAAAGGTGCGTGTAGAAAAATTGTCAAAGTATAAAATGAGGATCCTATACGAAACGTTGCTCAGAATATGAGCCACTATTAACTCAATTTAATAAAAACATTTCTGAGTGATGGAATGTTAAAGTAAGCTACTAAATAGCAAAATACTGAGCACCGCCCATTAAAACAAAAAAAAAAGATAAAAAGGACAAAATGTTCATCATTTTTTTGTTATGACATACTCACCACCATTCAAATATATATAGACAGTGACTTTCGGTCGCTCTTAGTGCTTTCTGTCTGAAGACTCCGCCCAGTTCTTTTTGGTACACATACAGACACACGTGATTGTCTGTACGTGTCGATTGTTAAGGAAAAAAGAGGAATCGGCGGCACGCGGAGACGATTTTCGAAAGTTCCAGTTATAGGAAATGTGTGAAAAGATTAGAAAGTCAAGATATAAAACGAACTTGTGGCTGCTAGGGTGTAGAGCTCAATGTGCCTGGGCAGTTGTTCTTTTGATCAGTGATATATGTATGTATCCTCTGGGATAGATGGGTGGGGACTGAGGAGGGTCCAAAGGGTATCCAGTTACGACTATCATGCGATGGGACGTCATCTGGATGAATGGGAGGGGGAATGAGACATGAGTTCAATTAACTGGAATTAAAGAGCGGCCGAGCACAAAACATAGCATGTGGGGGACAAAGAACTGGGAGGGGTTATGAGTCAGAAAGGGTTGGAATTCCAGAGTTTTAATTAGGTAGGAGGAAGAGGAGACTTAATTATAGGAAAGTGCTTGTAGAGAACTAGTGAACTAGAGGAAAACTTTGTTTTGTGGTCTTTGAATCTACAAGTGGGGGTACTGTAGTTTTCTAAAATAACATCTCATATATTAGCCGAGCATTTAAGTTACAACCGCGCCCCATCTCAAACGAGAAAGTATCGGCGAGAGACGCAGAGTTTTTTCTCATTACTCAAAATTTGCGGACATTGGGACAGATGGACAGACTCCACATGCGTTTTATATATAAGAATGATAGGTCAAAAACTGTGAAAATCTATTTCGCACCACAACAAAACTCTGCGTCTCTCGCCGATACTCTCTCGTTTGCGGCGGAGCGCAGTTGTAAGAAGGGGTGGGCTGCTAATATATCACCTCACTTCTTTCTTGGAAAATTCTAGACGTCAGCAATTTCCGAATTTTCAAAACCTCTTTTTCCCCCAGAAAAACACATTTCATTGTTCTATGAGTGAGTCAGGAGTCATAGTCCACTTTCGTTTTTATACGCTTGTTTTGGTGGTTAACGTGGGAAATAAAACGGAGAAGAGGGAGGGGCTGTTATCAAGCAGCACAAACATCAAAAAGTGGTGGAGGTCAAAAAGTCAAGGTCTGAAACAATGGGTCCTTGAGAAAGCTGGTAGCAGATTTTCAGTATCCAAAGAAGTTTGGCTCCTCCCACTTCTCCAGAAGAAGGAGGACTCCTAAAGTTCTTGTGAAACCTACTAAGCCCTGCTGAAGACTTAGACTAAACCCAGCGAAGGATTTGAGAATTTGAACTACTGCGGTTTTCTAGAAGTGTCACCGGAAGTCACTCAGAGCTTAAATATAGTGAACACTTTGTTGACCTACCCAAGACCTAATCTCTGGTCAGGCTCCGCCCATTTTTCCAGAAGAATTTCCTCCTGGAGCCACTACCACATGATTAATATGCTAGACACCACTTCATTCCGAAAAATTATACTATATTGTTTTCTTTCTCTTCCATTGTTTATAATTTCTCCACCACGAGATCAGCTGTTTTCGCCCCCTCTCTCTGAAATTGGAGAACCAGTCCAAACTAGAAGAAATAGATGAAGAAGAACTGTTTTGATTTTTACGAAAGTTGATACAAGTCGAGAGACAACTAGAGAAAGATTGAAAAAACAGTCACATGTGTAGATGCCGACCTCTTTTTCGATTCAACAGTGTGAGAGTGGTGGGGAGTGTGAGAGAATAGAGTGGGAGAGGTGTGGTCGCGGTGGGCAGACGCGATTGAAAATTCATGGAGTGACCACTATAGGCAGATTGGATGGAAGGTGTGGGTTTTTGTAACGAAGGGTTCAAGACCGTAGAAAATGTCCTAATCAGAATTTCTTATGCATTGAATTCCTGAGAGATTCACCAAAGCTAGATAGTAATATCGACAAAAAAACAGATCTGACATACTATAACCCGTTTGCCGGTGGCTGCCCGCTTGGGCTTCCGATTTTCGACATTTCTACTGTACTTTACCCATAAAAAGGTTCAAAAGTACGGTAGTCTCAACGAGGCCGAACTTGAGCGGGTCGGCCACCGGTGAATGAGTAATAAGATTCTCCGTGTGTTATGATGCTCTAATTTTAATTTCCCGTTTTCCAGCTGTTCATTATAGACAATATAAAACACAAAAAACGGCGGGAGGAAATTGTAGCTAGTTAGAAACACAATAACAGTCTAGCGTATTTTTGTAGTAAAACTGATCTATGACTATATGGTGAGACATTTTACTCAGACTTAGACGTGTCTGTATATAGTTTGACCAGTTAGCAAGAACAACTGAACGAAAAGGAACAAACATCAACGTACTTTGCAAAATAACCAATGTTTCAATGTATAGCGGTCATATTTCAAAGGGTTTCGAATTGGTTTATTCTATTTCGACATAGGCGGCACTGTTTGAAGTTAAAAAGTACTGACTGGAATGGAACTAAATAGGTTTTCAAGGACTACAAGCTATCTACTGGACTAGTAGGCAACCAAAGACAAGCCAAGACTATTTCAAAATAGTGTCCGCAAGTTCAAAAACCTTCACCGCCGATACTCTACCTCAATGGGTGTGTGCTCGTTCGTTGTGGTTTGGTTAGTCCTCTCTGCTTCTCAAGCAGTCTCCTGGATTCACACACTCTCTAATAAAGTTCGAAAGTTCTTGTGTTAAGTACACAAAGGTGAAAAGGGGAAAGAAAAAAGATGATGGTTTGAACTGGAAGCAGAAAAGATACAAAATGATAAAACAGACACTAATCAACATGACAGGAATGGAACTTTCCTATTTTTTGGCGGAAAAAAAAGAAGATGGAAAATGGTGTGTTGTGGGGTTCCGCAGCACTGGCCAACAACATTGACATGTATGGACAAAAGCGAGAAGGCGTGAATGTCCAGGTTGAACGGTTGATAAGAAGAAAAGAAGGCGTCAGGAATACAGAGATGATGACAGGTGTGGAAATTGATAGGTTACTGTAGTTTAGTGATAAGAGACGTGTTGGACCTGGGTTCAACACGTCAATTTCATCACTGATAAGTAATAGTTTCGCGGAATTGGAGAGTTAATTGGAGAGCAAAAATAGGCTGCAAAGTCTAATTGCAGTACAGCACATTAAAATTATTTGGGAAACAGTAATCCTTAAAGCTAGACATGTTCACAATAATATAATTTCTGCCAGTTTCTCTAGAAAAGACCGAATGAAAAGAACCAGGACAATAGCGGGGATGATTTTTGGTTAGTAATGTTACAGACATGTATAAACAGGAGGTCACTCGGTTATTTTTGAACATTTTTGGTTTTTGAGGTAGTGGATTCTGGAAAATACAATAATTGAACTGAAAAATAGTTGGAATGGACCAAAAGCCAAAGAAAACAATTATGAGTGGAAAAATAAGATGAATATTTGATGAAGGTGGGTGAAAAAATTGGTAAATATTCTAGAAAAAATATTTTAGTCATTCCGTGAAGAATTTGAGTGATTTTCATTTACTAAAAAACAAAAAAGGGAAACTTTTAGCTAAAAAGTGTAGACTTACTGTTATCACCAAAATTTTCAGAGAAAATGAGTGGGGGAAAATGTCAAAAAATTCTTAACTTAGTTGACGTGAACTGATCATTACTGATAAGAGTATGATAGATTGCTGTATAAAAAATGGGAGAATCAGATTTTTGGCTAGAAAACTAAATGCGGATCACAAAATATGAAAAATGACCGTTTGTTCTCAACCAACCTGTTTGAATCATGATTTGGTTTGAATGAATTGCGACACTGAGAGAAAGAAAATAGTGGGCGGAGCATCCGGGGGTTTGCGCAGAGAAAAAAGGAAGAAGAAAGAGGAGGAGGATGGGGATGAAGCTGCGCGCAGAAAAAAGAGAGAGGAATTCATGTGGACTGCATGTGAATAGGAGGATGACGGAAGAACTGGAGAAGATGGGAGGCTGATGGGATAGAAGGACTATGCACCGGAAATTAGAGGAGTAGATGAAGAAGATTGGTTGGTCCTTGGAGAAGATCCGACATATGGATAAACAGATAGGTGAACAGACATTTGGAGCTTCATACCTCTTGCAGACAAGAATTTCATCTCGATTAATTCGATTTCGAAACATTACAACTATTTTAAAGTTTTAAAACCACACTATGTTTTCCTGTTAGTGACTCACACCGCTTAAGGAACAAAGTTCACACTCTCCGATATTTTATCTTTATTTACTTTCCATGAAAAGGTATTATAGACTATTTCAAGTAATGTCATTGACACAGGCTACATACACAGTATATTTTACTCAAAACAGACATCAGACTTTCTGGTAGACAAAGATGTTTGTTTTTGAACCGGAGGAGTTCTTGAGCTCCAGAATCAATTTGTACCCCCTTAGGCATCCTTGTCTCGTTCTCTTTTCAAAATGCTGACATAATGCACCCAACAACAACAAACAGTGTACCATGCACATTGCCCTCTCAGGGCCAGAGCATCTTGAGTCATGCTACGTACATATGTAACATTTTGCTCTTATTGCTCTTATGATTGGGACAAAAATGACAGTCTGTTGTCTAGCGACCTTTGGACTGTTATTTTTCCCCCATTTTTCAGGTTTAGACTTTGAGCTTGTGGAGGCGGTTGAAGAAGACGAAGAGTGATTGAAAATCTTGAGAATTTAATGAGTCAGTAACCTATATCGCAAAAAATGTCTTCCTTGTTTTTTTTTTGAAAAGTCTGTAAGCTCCTGATTACAGACTGTCTTAAGTACATATATAGGTCTAATTATTCTAGCTACGGAACATATCTGCCTATCTGGTTGTCTATTTGTACTGCTTCTCCTCGTATTCCATTTCTTAATGGTTTAACAATGCTCCTCATCAATCCGTCATAACCTTGTCAAAAAATCACCCCACCTTTCTCTTTCTTGCCTCCCGTAACAAATAAAAATCAAAAGATCACTCATTTGCTCAGCAACGAAACGAAACTAGAAGATATCTCAAGTTTCCTGTGTTCTCTGCTTCTGAATCATGACGGGGAGCACACTTTTCATGTGAACACTCTGGGGAGTGGGCCCAAAAAGTTGTCTTCTTTTTTTTCGTTTCTGCAAGAAAGATGAGATTTCTGGGATAAAAGAAGTTGGATGAACGTCATCATCAGGGATTAGTCTCCTGAAGAAGACAGGGAACAAATGAAAGATCTTTGGAACAGCGGATTGTATGTGCGTCTGACAAATTCATGAATTAGACGGAAGAAAAAGGAATCAAAACAGAAAATAATAAGTTAGTTGAGAGGAAAATGAGTCATCCTGAAGAGTTCCTGTGAAAATTTCGAACTGGAGAGTTCTCAAGGAGTGGGAAACTTATGAAAAGAAAATATGTTCCGGAAGTCATTTATTTTCAGATATTAAAACAAATTGCTCTGATTAAGACGGTACATAATTGATAATACAATCTGAGCTAGAATTATAAAAACAAAATGTGTCCGAGCAGGTCTATCAGAAACATTGCATGGGGTCCCACGAAGAAATCAATCATCAGTTGTTTAATGTTCGATTTCTGGCTGACATTAGATTTTTGATTTGTTGAAAATTCGTCTTAACCTAAGTTCTTTGAGAGGTCAAAAGATATACTGTAATGTAAAAAAAACTGGCTGTTTGCAATCCAACATTCGGACACATAAACAACCAGAACTAGCAAGTTTAGTTTGGATCTTTTTATCTCAGCTGTCTTTAAAGATAAGAAAATGTTTCTAACTAAAAAAGTATTCTACGAAAATTAAGTTGTAATCTGTCAGTTTATTGTTTTTTGATATTTCCTTTCAAGATATACCGATGCGAACGTCTCTATTATAGGCGCGCCTCTATTGCAGGTTCTACGGTATTTAATAATTAGAACACACATAAAATTTGATAAAAATGCATTTTCCCGTAAAATTTGTTAGATGACGGTCAATTACGCACGACCAGATTGTTTCAAGACATCAAGAACTATAAACACCGATTTTTCAACCTCCTCTTCAAAAATTAACACGTGTTTTTCACGTTTTGATCTTCAAAGATCATTTCCTTCTCCAATTTTTAATTCTCTATTTCTCTGTCTTTTACTCTTATTTTTTCTTTGCTGCAAAAATCTGATACATCAATAGAAAGAGAAAAATTAACCAACCAATGATTACCTCTCCTGACTTTTTGTTATTCTCTCTTTCTGACATCGCTCCATTGATAAACTGTGTCAACATGCCCTGAAAGTTCACTGAAATATAATAACACATGTGGTGTATGATATGTTTCGGTGATTTTTTATTTCCAAGGGATTCTGGAACGTGTATGGTCAAATAATAGACAGTCTGGGAAAACAGCATATATTAAATTCGTCATGGCATGTGAACATGTCTATGTATCTATTTTCAAATTGGGATCTGTCAACCAGAATAAAAATGAACTAGAGGGATTGTTAAACTACAAACGTATACGTTTAACTATATAAACTTCCAGACAACCATGTGCTATCTTTTTCATGATTTCATTTGTACTGAGGACACTTTGCTCTGTTTGTTCAAGTAACAACAAAAACTACCAGACTTGTTGCTATGGGTCTAGAACTTTGCACATTGACCCATTTCATCAATAGCATCCCACAACGCCCACAGACGCAATCTGGTCATATACCAATCCACCTATTTCATAAAATAGCTTTGTAACTTTTTGTTTCCTGTGCTCTTTGACAATGACGTAATGATAAGATTTATCAACAAATTGTTCCTAGTCTGAGCATTCGTTGCACATTGGACATTGCCCTCAAGAACTGGTTTCGTTTCTCAATCTGTGGACAGATTCAATCATTGAGCAGCACAGAACGAACAGCTGATGCAATACAGCTATTAAACTTTTTGAATTGTTTGGGCTTGACTGAAAGCTGACGGATGTTAATGTGAGGAGACTGAAGAAAAAATAACATTTTTTATTTCACAAGAACTAGACATTAAGAAAATTGTTACGTAGTTGAACTCTAGTAACTTTATCCAATAACTAAGACTAGTTTTCAGCTTCTTGCACGAGGCACCCTACGCTATCTCCTATTTTTCGTACCCTCTGACAATAATCAGTAGATCACCCAGTGCTCACTAACTCTGTGGCAACAACAACTCTATTGTGAAAAGAAGATATAGCTATTAGGTTTCAGCAAGTTCTCTGATGTCAACATGAAGAAGAGCATAATCATTATGTGAAGGACGACCCTTGCAGAAAAATGGATAAATAATCAACTATTCATGAATATGTATTGATAGACGTCATGAGTCTCGTTTCATGCACTCAGAGTTAAACGAGCTTTTGACCTTCTAGGGGTCAGCCTTGTAATTTATAAGTTTTTCTGTCGGAAGTTGAAACATTGTCGTCAATTTTTATCTATCCGTATATCCTGGTTTGGGCTGAAAGCTTTTCAAGCTAAACCTCAGAAACCGGATGTTCATATTATTATATCTAGATACGGCACTTCCGTCTTATTTCCTTGTCTCCTCTCTTTAAGTTGAACTCTCTTTTTCTATTTTCATCTCGAATACTTGCTCGTGTCAACTCACGTGAACGGCTTGCTCTTGTTCAGCTCACAAACTGAAGAACGCAAGAGTTCTCTCTCTTACATAATTGTTTGTTTTTTTATTTTGTTGTTTTCAGCTGTTATTCTGAACAGAATGTGGCAGTTGTAGTTTGTGAACGAGACGAAAGGGAGAAGTAGTAGGAAATTTGGGACTGAAAAATTTAAAAGTTCAATTTGAAACAATTTACAGACATACTGAACAAAAAACTGAAAAATGCTTTACTGACGTTTCTAACATTCCGGTATTTCACACAAATTAAAACAAAAACACTACGTTTCTAGACAAGTGAAAATCCTTGAACACGCAGACCTAACTGCAGATAACTTTTGCACAATACCTTTTTCCTCCTCACCAAGGTCTCATGCTCTTTTTGTTGTTTCCTGTAGTTTACCCGTCACTAGTCACTATTTTTCTAGAAGTCACACAAATCTGTTTATCCCTGCGTTAATGTTCTTGAAAAAAGAATCGTCTAGAAAGAAAAAAAGAGTACACAATCTACTAAAAACGTGAGAAGATTCTCGAAATAGATATACTTAAATAACATGTGCGGTTATTTTTAAGATTAGGCTAATCTTAAAAGTGGGAAGGATAAGCTTGGATTAGATTTAAAAAAGAAGAAAAAGCAAGGAAGCGGGAGAATTTTTTTGATCTACAGGGATCAGATTTTATTCAGGTTTGTCTAGGCTGATTGGACGGATTTAAAAATTTGATTTAATTTCTTTTCTTGTATTATTTTAACTACAGTACATCATTGGGTAAATTACTCGTGTTGGTCAGTTCTCTGTAGCCTTGGTTGTATCTCAACTCTTGTTTACAACTTCTCACTGTTCTATCATAAAAAACAACGAATCTGTCCAAGAAACAGGATAACTTAACTTTTGTATTCTATCCTTGTCAGCTGCCACACACTCTTATCAAATGTTACATCAGCAACTTAACCGGTTCTGCAGCTACGGACGAGGACCATGAACCTTTTTCTTGTTATTTTTGTTATTGGACGCCTCTGCTTGACCTACCTACACCACACATCAACTTCCTAAGCACTTCCTATCATGAGAATTTCACATGAGAAGAATATCAAGGTTGCACGGGAATTTCCGAACATTTTACGAATCTGCACGCGTTTTTGTGTCCGAATGTCCATATTTATACGTCATGCTCAGTTGAAATACACATGATTTCCACCAACCGAATGTTTGCTCTCCGTTCTCAATCGACATTGAGGATCATGAAAAAAGGAATGATGTTTTTTATTTGCTCATTTTTTATGTGTAATGGGAAGACTCTGAGAAAACCGGAGTGTTGGTATAACGGAAGTTAGAGAAAAATAAGCGGGATATCGACATTAAAAAATTACTGGAAAATCGGTTACGGGAAGAAAACACGGGATAGTGAGAGGAAAATACTGAGATGAAGAATTTTTTTGAGAATCTTGAAAAATGGTCAAAACGAAAGACAAGGGGGAACCCTGTGAACGAGCGTAAATAAATGTCAAGAAGTACATAAAAATTGAAAATAATTAGTGAAAGTAATAGTTATTCGCCTGTTATCAGCCAAAAATATCAACCTTTAACCTTTTCTCTTGAAAATAGGTTTTTTGGCTCACATTGAATAAAGTAAATTGAGATTTGAAAATAAAGATATATATAAATTTGCGAGTTCTTCCAACCTAGGTATCGCCAGCTCCCGGCTCCTCGGATTGACTTGGCCGATGCTCTACTACAATCGGCTCTGGTGAAGAAACGCTACGCTTTCGACGAATTTCAGGAACGATTCGGTTGGAATGACGTTTTGGGCAACACAGTCCAGTTGCATACCAGAACATTGACCTAGAACGAAAGGATTTTGTATTTGTAGTTGATAACTTTTTTTAAAAACCCCAAGGCTATGAACATACCACAAAATATGACCAACTGTAAACCACAAAGCCATATTATATCCAATGAAGCTCAGCAATTCATAAATATTTGGATCTTTTGATAACAAAATCTCTGTGGTTCTCATCGTGGAGTACTCGAGAACTAGGCGGGAGACGTAGTCCTGAAGGATAATAGTAAACATAAGGATACAGCTATTCACAAACGAAAAAGTCTTACCTGCGTTGTTCTATACTCTTCCGGTAGATCATAGCCTTCAATAGTTCCGGGGTACGAGGTGATCAAACAGCTTCTATGATTATCATTCCGACACTTTTTGGCGTCATCATAACCGGGAAGATCTTTTGGAATATCCTCATCCCAATTCTCAACACGAGCTAGGTCAATGTAACGACGAGCACAGTTGTCATAAGCGTCTACACTACACACATTGGTTTGGCTGACACGGAGAAGGAAGTCTCTGAATATTGTTTTATGCTACTGTATTTTTGTTTTTCATTTTTGATTAACTAGTCTGTTTCCTTACCTATACGCAGCTGGATCATAGTGCAGAAGCTCAGCCATCAGTGGGTGACAAGTACAGTATCTCATGACCAGCATCATATTGCACATCAAATAATTTGTGTCATTATGCTTGAAAGCATGCTCATCACTTCTACGGGCATCCCCCAATGCGTAGCCACACGATGTCCGACGGATGTCCGCTTTTTTCTGAAAACCAAATGTATCTGTTTTTAAACACCCCAAAAAAACTAACCGTTTTCCTCATTTGTAGTCTGACACCTCTCTTGTCCATTAGTCTTATGGGGTTCTCTAATTCGGTGGCCATTCTCATGACGTCACTTCCATCTTCTCGGAGATATACATCAACTCCGGGATGAGTGGGGACATAGGTGGAGAACCATGAGTTTCGGGTCATCTGGAAAGTTTGACATAAACTTGAAAAGAAAGATTACTTTACCTGGAATGTAATAGAAAATTGTCTATTTATTCCCGTGGAATTCTGCCACATTGTTGAATCTCGCCAAACCCAGCACAATCCATTCGTACTAGGAATCAGAGAAAGTAAATTGCGACAACAATCAAAAGAAGACAACTGAATTCCTTGATAACTACAAGAGTTAATAACTGATTGGCACTGATATTGCATATTCTGGATTGTTTGATTCCGAGTGGATTGGGTGATGTATTGTAGTACAGTATTCTGTCCTTGATTCATAAAATCCGCAGCTGGAGCAGTGTAGTCCGCTGCTTCTCGGAGTGAAGGATTTGTCCATTCTAGAAGATAACGGAGTGCCGAGTCTTGACGGAGGTTGACATTAACGTTGTTGAGACCATCTTGTGAAAATGGCATACGATTACAGATGATGAGGGCAGGAATGAATAGTTGGTCATCGTGGACACTGGAAATTGAAACTCAATGAATTGCTTTTCGAATGCTCAAACTCACGTTTTAGTTTCGGTTTTCTCAGTTTGTGAAGCTGTCCGAAATATAAAGTAAAGACTGTGAAGGACAAAGAGTGCGATACAAGAGCAGAGAAGAAAAAGGAAAAAGAGTCCACCGAACAGACGGCGGATTAACATTCTGTAATTTAACAGTTTACGAAATTCGTAGATACAAAAAAGTAAAAGTAAATTAACGGTTAGCAAAAACGAGAGCGTCCGTATTTACTCATTCTGAATGACAGAGGAAAATCCTGGATACTAATTGAAATTAGTGAGATTTGCTCAAAATTCGGCAGACATTTTAGGCAAGTCTTGTTTTAAAAACGAACATTCGCATTCCCATGTGTTGAGCGTTTGCAGATTTGACAATGCACAGAAAAAATTATACAAGTTTTAAAACAAGAAGAAAATAGAATAGGAACACTGCATCTTAGACATTGAAATTTCTTTCTCCTCATAGTTTGGCCTCCTTTCAAGAGAGCAGGTGCCTAGATTTGCCGGAAACCCCTCCAATTATGGGTTTGCATTTCATTTCTTGTGGAAGTGGGGAAATATAAATCTAAACAGGATTAAGAAGTTGGGACCTCTTATTGCACATTTTAGTAGTTTCTCAAGTATTTAAAATTGTGATTTCAAGAAAAGCAATTAAGCAAAAGTTATGAAACTTTCCAAAAGAAGAAATAATTGCGGACCCCCACCTAGAAGCTTGGGAGGTCAGAAGCATTCTCGCTGCGTCTCTCAGTCTCTTCTACTATTTCGCGGTGACGGACTCTTCAAAAGGTTGTAAGGTTGTCTCCATAGAAACATTTTGGACCCTCTCTCTTCTTCTTCTTCCTTGAAGAGAAATTTCTTTCATGAAGAAATAGGGGAGGAGGACAAGGAGGTCCGTCATTATTCAGGAAGGTAAGCGTTTTTTTGGGAAAGAGGAAAGGACTTGGCACAGCGTCATGTTTTGAGGTATGATTGGAGGGATCCAGGAGATCGAGGGTAGTGATTTCATTGATTAGGTTTTTAAAACATGTTCGTAGACAGTGTTGTACTACAAAACTGTTTTACGAGTTTTGTGCATTTTTGGAAAATTTCCTGGATATCATTTTAGTTTTTTTCCTTCTGAGCCCAAATTTCAAGTTTCAAAACCACGTAAGGACTACTTTAAGATAATTGAGAAAGAGAAGGCTGGAGCGTTGTCGAAACTGTGTTAAAGGGATAATCTCAGCAAGTTGTATTTCAACAAACTGTAAATATAATATTTTCAAAATAGAGCCTCTAAGAAAGATTGGTTCTGGAATGCGGAACAAGTGTGAGTGTTGTGAGTAGACACTGGACACTGGCTACTCAAAATAAATGAAGCGGAATGAAAAAAAGTAAGTGTTTGGTGGTCCAAGTTTATGAACACGCCCCTTGGCAATCGGATACACTATTATACTATCAATAATTACCGATTCGTATAGACTTGTACAACGAGATTGTTAGAAATTCGTACAATTTCTATTGTTTGATCAAAATTAATTTTTGTGTGGCGGTCAAGACTAAAATAAGGGATAAGACCTGAGTAGCCACCTCATATCTGGTTTCATTTCATTTCTACTATACACCCTTTCTTCGAGAATTTTATTTAGACTCATTACTTATTCGTAATAGGTTAGAAGGTATTGCATAACTAGTAGTAGTGCTAAATGGGCGGCAGGTGTAATATTTGTATAGTAAAAATTACTATTTTTGTTGGGGAGAAAGAACGGACTATGTTGAAATAGAAAGAAGAGCCCGGTGTGATTTGAATGCATCTTTTACATATTTACAGGCATTACAGGTTGGTAATTTGACAAAACACAGTCAAAACTGAAAATTATCTCTCTTTTTTGGTTCCGAAACACCTAAATTTGGTAAAATGGAACTTAAAATTTTTATTTAGGCCGTCAAAACCTGCTAGTTCCTTTTATTAATCAAAGATTTCAATAATGTATATAACAAATCTTTGAACAGTTAGTTTGATGTGGTTCAGAATTATACTATTGCCAAAGCACTGTGCTGGAAAACTGCTGTTAGCTTTTGAATTTTCACAGGTTTACAGTAACTATCAAAGTGGTTTAACAGCGGAAAAATGTTTTAATATGGTTTTCCGTTTTTTAGACTCGAAAATACTGTATTTGATCTATACCCACTATGATACCATCCCCCGGAATTAATAAGAAATTCGACTTTTTAATACACGGTCTCCCATCCTTCGAGAAAGAACTGCAAAGAAATTTTAGATCTACCCTTTTTAAAAAATTTGAGAGAATTGCAGGTCTACAAGCTCGTTTGATAATGTTGAGAAATAAAAAAAATCCGATATACTTACAAAAGTAAAATGAGAAATCGCCATTTCGACCTGAAATGATATCGGAAACCAGGGAAACAAAATCATTATCTCTCAAAACTCTCTGATTGGTACAAATCAGAATATCCGAGGGGGTTAAATGACGGTTCATTGTAATTTTTGCCAGCTTTGATTAGGGAAGTTCTTGTTTCATCACTTGAATGAATTGTTTCTTTTCTACTACCTCTCGGTCAAATTTGAGACAGTTTTTCTTGATTCACTTTAACTTGATCGCGTCTGTTTGTCCAGATGTCTCACAATATTTCATCAGCACGATTCTCCCATCTTACGTCACGTCATAACCCGTTCAATCCGTTTAATCCTTCTTCCTCTTTCCGACTCTTGGGTAATCCTCACCCCTCCACCACTCGAGGTATAAAAGATGTCCGAATGACGTCATCCGACCCCCGACGAAACGATGGACGGGTCAAGAACGCCCGTGTGTTCTTAGCACCTCCCGAGAGCAATGTTTCATTGAAAAAGATAGAGGGTGTAAAGAAAACAAACACTAATAATAATAGATATGGATGGATACAAAAAGAGAGGGAAGAGAGAGAGTTTTTGGAGGGTAAAAGACAAAGGAACACGAACGGTCGGAAAGAGTAATTGGAGAACGGGTTTGGGTGCAATCTGATGCTTTTCATGTGGTCACTCCTTTGAGATTTGAATTTCGCAGGTCCGTTAGCTGCTTTTGAAGATTGGCATTGGAACTGCGAGCATTTGATTTCCAACAAGAAGAGCAGTTTTGGATTTTCCCCATGGTACACGACTGTACATCTGGTTGGCAAGAGACTGACGAAAAATGATGTAATATCCTGAGCAGTGTAATTGTAATAATGAGGTGTGGATGAGAGAGTATGGTGTCAGATTTTAGAGTAGTTACAGTTGTTATGTGTTTTTGTATACCTGAAACGTAGATATTAAATTGAGAGGAGCAGCATTTTTGTATGTAGATAATGAACTCTTTTAGTTTTTCAATAGTAGTGAAATGATTTTGTGGTTCCATGACAGTAAGTTTCAAAAAAGCAAAAAGTTGTGTTTCGATATGGTATAAGTGGTTCTTTTTTTATAACCTTTTTACAGGCTATAGGCTAATCTTTCTTGTAATTTAGAAATCTCAAGAAAGATTAGCTTTTTGAATTTTTTTTGAATTTCAAAACTGTATGAAAATTGACGTTTTCTATTTACCACATGTGTATTGCCTCGTCGAATATCGCATACTAAGATTTTATCTGTATGTGTTTCGCTGAACGCTCTTTAGGGTGTTGAGTTAATACCTGTACATATGTTTACCCGGATGTCCACAGTTCATACATTCGTTTATTTTTTCAAATTTTCATTCTTATCATTCATACCAATACCAAAAACATTACAAAAACGTATGTAATATTTCAAAATTCCCTCAAATACGAAAATGCATATAAAACGTACTAGAATAGATTGAAAACCTCCATTACTCCAAATAAATTTTCCAATTTCCTCTTTCTTCCGCCAAACCCTTTGTTTCCTTTTCCACTAGTATATATGTGGAATTTTTAAGTCACATCCAGAGTCATAAGACTTCCTCCCCGCTAGTCTCATTAGACATCTAAACCGGAACAAGTACAACGTTTCGCAGCCTACTAACCCACCATATAGTTTAGTTTCCGGTCTGCTACGATTTAAAGGTGCGTAAACGAGATGGACTTTAGAAATATAGCTAGAAAAACCAAGAAGACTAATGAGGTAGTGACTTAGCAAAATAGGAAATGGCTGATTGTAATGATCAGGCTGAATTCTAGGCTAGCTGTATCAATAATGTGAGTGGTGCACGTTTGGTAAGAATTTGGCAATATAAACACTAAGTTGGCGGTAAAATTAAAATTAAGTCCGAAAAAATTCGAAATAAAGATACGCTTCCTATACATTAGTTCCTCTATCATTCTTCTATTTCATGTTTTCTTTTTACTCCTGTCAAGTACCATCTGTTATATTACTGCATTTACTACTTCTCTATCCCCTATTGTTTTTCCTTGTTGATTTTCTCTCCGCTCCTCTTTTTCTCGAAAGATTTGACGGCGAGCACGAAAAACACAAACCAATTGATCTCTAGTAGGTCTGATCACTTATTTTCCCTCGGGTTGTGCGAAACTGGTTTCAGATTGCTATTGTTAGGAATATTAGTTTTCGGGAGGATAGAGACAACAGAGCTTTCAGTTTTTTTATAAACTCTCTATAGTATGATTAGGAAGCTGAAGCTGTGATGAAGATTGTGAATCGTGAATTGAGTTTTAAAATTTTACTTATAATTATACTTTAAAATGCTTCCCTCGGACCTCTCCGCTCCGCCTCCTCATCCAAAACCTCACCGCAAAGGAGCGGCGTTCCCGATGGTCCCCGGTGGCGCAAAGGTTGTGTCGCAGGTTATCAATCTGTGAGACGCTGGTTTGGTTCCCCTCGGAAACAGCTGATTTTTGAGAGCAAGCGATGAATGTAAAAACGGATTACCTGTTCTGAAAAAAATGAATTTAAACTTCTTCCCATGAGCTTGCTTTTGTTTTATTTCTTTTGTCTTCTTGAGAAGTCTTTGTTGGTTATTCTAGACTAACCAGAAATCAATCTGAAATCTTTCCACGACAAACTTTATACTTTTACTGCAATCGCAATTTTTCCACCTGATTCAGGAAAACTGCGAAAATTTCGTTTCTCGATAAAAATCTAGCTAGCTCTTAAGCCACCAGTTTACCCCAACTAGTCCTGAATCGTTTTACTTTTCAACAACTGGTTCGTGCTCTCTGGTTTATAGTCTTGTTTATCCCCCTCATGACGCCTGGTCTTCTGCTCCAGAGGGGCTCACTGAGCAGACACCTAGACTCCTCCCCTCAAAACAAAACAAAATATTCGCATTTTTCTATTTGGACATTCAAAATATGGTAATATAGGAGATAGTCACGCGCTTCCTCTGTTTCCTCCAACAATAGTGGTTGTTCATAATGGGCAAAGACGGGGCTGTTCCTCTCTTTGCTTCGGAAAAGAAGAAACAAACCAGACTCTGTGTCTCTCACTCTCTGCGTCTCTAGCCTTCGCTACAGTATCTCTCTCCTCGAAAAAAGAGAAACCGAGTGTAGGTCATGAGGGCTAAGACCACATGATTCCCTCAAGGTTTCTGCGTCTCCATACTCTCTAGTCACCCGCGGGGAGTGACCACGCCCACTTTTCCTTTCGTCCGTTCTCTGATGTGTATGTGCTTCTTCACCATTCACTTGGTTTGATGTCTCGGACTAGTTTTATCATTTTAGTTTTCTCGCTTTCTTGGTATTTAATAATTTTTATTTCAGCTTGTCCAACCTCATCACTCGAAAACATGTTCCGTGCACTTTTCGACGCCTTCAATTTTACCTCAACCACCACTGAGGATTCAGAAGACGTGCCATCAGTCACACAAACACAAAACGAGAACATTGATGAGGATGGATGGGTTAACTTCACGCATCCAGAAGACGGGGATGACACCTTCGCCATCGTTGAGAATCCCGAGATTATGGAGATGGATGAGATGACGATCGACGATGAAATCGAGACGGGGACCACGTTGGGGCGACCGGAACTCGAAGCGATCAAGCGGCGAGAGAAACTTAATTTGGCTAAAGCGAAGACCGCTTTTAGGAATCATTTGGAGTCAGTGGTAAGTTTAAAAACAATTGAATAAGTAGAAACTAGATTTTTATTTCTATCCCACTTTTCTTCACATCCCGGGGTACTGTACCAAAACCAGCCGACTGTCAATAGCTCTATGTTTGGTTTAGGGGGTTTTCGTTTGCGGATTAGATTATTGTGAAAGATATAACGTCATAGGGTTTAGGAAAGACAAGGATTCATTTTGTAATCTTTACGCATCAGATATTTCTGAAAAACAAAAACCGCTCTTAACCAGTTTACTGTTTATTTTGTTTTCCAGATGTTCGCCGATCCACAATCGGGAAAAGACGTGCGAACCACTAAAACTACTCATGGTTCAACCCATTCTGGTGTCTCGAATGCATCCAATTCGATTCGTCGCCTCAATACCCAATCTCAACGATCCAAGAAGTCTTCTGGAAAAAGCAACGATCGTAAAACTCACCGAGTCTCCGATCTTCAACTCACTGAAGCTTAAGCCTTCAAACTTCAACCCCAATTGAGCTGGTCTCAAAAGAGAAACTGTATTTTGTATATTTCGCTTAGTGCGTCTAGATCTGTAATTTCTTCTCCTTTCTAGACTATTTTATGTAAAATTTTCTGTAAATTCTCATGCAAACTTATCCACTTTTCTATTATGTATTTTCCTTCTCCTCAAAATCTCCCGCAACAAAAAAATCCCGAAAACTCTTTCATCAATCAATCATCACAAAAAAATTTCTGTGCCACTTGCCTTATGTATTTTTTCTTTTTTTTTCTGCTTCTCTCAATTCTCTTAAACCAAAAAAAATAATAAAAAGAATCGGGAAACAAAAATTGGTTTTTTCGTTTTTGATTGCCGGTGGAGAGGAAAAGAGGATCCATCAATCTTTGGGAATGGGATTTCTTCCAGGCTTTCCGCTTTTTTATTGAGACTGCGTTCTTTCAAAATTTTCCCCACGTATTGGAGCTTAGGCTTGATCGGTCTTCACGATTTTTTTTGGAAGCTAAAAATTGGAGATCCTTACAGACCTCGAGACGACATAGAAAACAAACCCCTCCGTTTGGTATTCTAATCACCGATATGCTGATAATCACGTGAACTCAACTCATTTTGTATTGTAATATTTTGGACAAAGGGGGGGGGGATGATGTCATCGGGTCGAGAAACACACATACACTTTGGACCCCATTTTTTGTGTGGGGTGTCAGGAGTCAGTTGGCATGCCGAAAGGTGTAAAGAGGCTCCGGTCAGAAGGTCTAGTTTGTAGTCTGAGAAATAAGACGTCAAGGAAGCGGAATTTTGAGCGGGAAGGCAATGATAAGAAAATTTGTTTTGAGTTTTGATAAAATTTCGAGTTTGGAGACATAGTGGTTCAAACATCATTCAATGAAATACTGAAATTAGGAAAAGAAAAGTACAATAGCGTCAAATATTGTTTTGATTATCACCGGCTATCCTCTCAAACCATTATTTGAAAAGCGCTATTGAAACATTGAAGGGAAAATCTAGTATAATTTTTCCACTATGAATTTGATCCACATTCAAATATCTTTCTCCAAAATTTAAATGTATTCATTTCCTTAGTCAGAGGAGACACTCTTATGTGCATTAGTATAAGAACAGATGTGCAAAATGCAAACAAAACGAGAGCCCCTTCCCTCTACTATTCTTTATTGGTCATTTTGAAGTCAGTTGGAGAGAGGAAGGAGGAATGAATTATGATCAACCACGTTGGATGCCGAATCGCAAGATGTTTAATCTATTTCTCTTGATTTAGAATAAAAATGTATCTCAAAATTTCAGAATCCACTCTTTATGATAAAAAACTTATTTTCTCAATACCAAAACAGCCTTTGATTTTTTGTGTTTCCATTTTCTCTTTTTTCTCAAAAGAAAAAACAATACAAATTAAATGTAATAAACCACTTATGGATGTCAAAAGAGTGTAATTATTACATCATTCGAGGAAAACGAGAAAACAACTTCTCTTCTCGATTTTCCTCGAGACGAGGTAGGTTTCTATGGATGATGTAATGTCATGCCTATGCGTCCTTTTCCATGAAAAAACAACAAATGAATGGAAGGAGAAAAGGACAAAAGAGATAGGGTGACGGCGTTTTTTGATGTCAATGAGAATAGAAAAGACAAGACATGTCAAATATTAATTGCTAACTGAATGGCGATTCAAAATTGATTTGTAGTAAAGAGATATAAAACAGTTTCCGAAATTTGAGATATTGACAAAATGCTGGCCATTGAGGTAATGGTTTTACTAAGCTGAAAAAAATGCTTTGATGTTTTTTTCAGACCCGCAAATCTCAAGACATTTAATTTATTTCAAATACAAAACCATCCCGCCGTAATTCGAACGAATTAGATGCCCCTCAAATACCACTAAATGCGTGTCTAAAAAAATAATAAATGAAAATGTATTTTTTGCACTGCATTTTTGTTTTTCAGCTCTTGTGGTTTTGTTCATCATTTTTCTTAATTTCTGCAGCGACAGTCTGAAAAAGTGGCTGAATACCTATCATTTGAGCACAAGTTGAAAAGGTTCTGTCGTTTCTATTATTTTACCAAGCTCTTTTTGTGATTTAAACAAAAATCGGTGTTTTTATTTCAAAAATCGCGTATCTGCGGACCGACACCTGTTTTTTATCGGGCTCTACAAAAGTTTACATTATGGAAAAATCGGTGTGAAACCTCTAGAATTGACTATTTTATGATAAATTATCATATATTTTTGTACTTTACGTACTAAATCTTTTGAATTTTCTTTAGTCGCCTATTGACCATTTGACTTCCTGTTATTCTTTCCGAAAATAAGCACCCAATCTGTTTCTGGTTCACATCATGCATTCATTGTGATTAATTGCCATCTCCCCTTGTGTTTGATCTCTCTGTCTGCCCCTCTCTCTTCTCAATTACTCTGAGCACCTGTCCCAGTGGGTCACCGCCTCTCTTGAGACATCGGACATAAGGCAACATGTCCGGGACAGACGAAAAAAGGGGAACAAGTTACGCGTGTCCAGGACAACCATAAGTAATTATATCGGTGGACGATCGTGTGAAGAAAAAAGAAAGAGATAGAATAATGTTGTGACAGCAGATATAGGTTTTCCAGTGAGAAATTTAAAAAGGAATCACAAGGTTTGGGTGTGATAACATATATTGATAACCAATTACTGCAAGTTTGACAAAACATTGTTTTACAAAACTTGATCGAAAAGTCTTCAAATACAAAAAGATCAAGAAAATGATTTGAGATCAAGAAAATGAAAATTGGAGTACGGTACACAACTTTTAATTCTTAGGTTCTCATCCAACTTGAATATTTGCTTACTATAGTGTATTTGTTGGATATATAGTTTTAACCCCTAAAACAAAGAGATCTCGCAGGTGCATACATCAAACAGGATTACTTAATACCGTTTCTTTTGTAGGCAAGGAAGAACTTTTGGCGGTCAGGTTGCAAATGAGTTTTGCCACGAGGAATCATTGGGATCGCATGATTCTATTTGTAGCGAGAATCTGAACTTTTCAAAATGGTTATTTTTCTGCGCGCTCGTTCAGAAATTCTGGTATCCAATGGGTTCATTGTTCCACAATAATTAATTTTGTGGCTCCCATTTTGGGGCTATATCCGACCTGTTATTATAATAGTTGCCCATTAATATAAAGACCATCCTTCTGTTCCACCCTCTTGATTTCTCTGAGAGGTAACAAATCTAACGTAACATAATGCAATATCTTCCCCTGCAGATGAGAGTACTCATACTCTGGCAAATAAAAATGTGTGAAGAAAGGAAGCATATGCTCATGTTTTTATGGGAATCGAGATCTGCAGGTAATTGAATACACGGGTCGGAAAACCGATGAAAAGGCGTCTGAGGCGCGACAGCTTGGCTGGAAGCCATTCCAATGAATAAAAATTGAAAAACAAAAAGCGGAAGTTCCGGAAAAATAAATTCCGTGAACTTTTCCAACGTTTCCAGCAAAACAAAATTTCCACGTGTTTTTCCATTTTCTATCAATTTAAAATGTTGATATTTATTTTTCTTTCCTCATCACTTCCATCACAAAATACGAAGATGAATCTATTGTCATTCTTGATGTTCATCGCCGTCTTTCAATTTTCAACAATCAATACAAGGAGATCAAAAAAACTTTGGCCACAAGATTTCAACGTAACAAGTTTGGACACGTGGCACACGATGAGAAAGTATTTTCGTGCCAAGAAAGTTGTGCCAAGAAAGTGAGTTTTTCAACGAAAAAATACTTTAAAATTAAAAAATTAATTTTACAGTGAAGACGAAGACCATATCAACGTTCCTATTCAATATCGAGTAATTGGAGTGCGGTATTCAAACGGTACCACCGATATTGATCGTTACCACTACTTACGGCCTATTCTTGCTTTTATTGTGAAACCGAAAGGGTGAGCGTGAATTGCTTGTTTGTCAGTCCGTCAGACAATATGCTATAATATAGAAAATAATTTGTTCAAAAAGAAAATTCAATTCCAGATATATCTTTAATTTGGCAAAATGCTATGTTGTACTCATAGTAATGTTAATGGTCGTTCTTGTTGCATACACTTTCAAAGGAATGTTTAGATCGGCTGTTACTGTACACGGTAATCTGGTTATTACCATTTTTCATTAATGACTGATGGTTTTCAGTGAAAGACTTGCATGATGAGAATATTCCGCCCAGAGAATGTCCGGTTGCACTCACATTAAATCTTAAAACAAAAAAAGAAGGAAAAACTCCCACTGGTAATGTTTTTAAAAATTTTGCAAGCAATTTAGATTTTTCAGATATACATAAGGAAAAACTAGTTTTGGCGGCCATACAGTAGTGATGAAGAAGCAAAAAAATGATCTCAAACATTTGTTTGCTCAAAAAATAAAGACTTATTTTTCCAAAAAGTATTTTCACTTGTCTTGTATGCGAATGTGAGAGAAGTCCACTGTTCCCATGGTGTGTCAATCGCAATGTAGGAAGTGTTTGTTCAGATTTGCCACACTTTTTCGTTTTTATACTGTTCGTGGCAATTTTTCATAAAACGATACGTACTGTTTCCTTGTCAACTTTTTGAACTGTCAAAATGAATTCGCCTCCAAAAACTTATTCCGTTCATGTTGATTTTTTATGCCAAATTTTCCTCTTTTGCCTCACCCTTGGAGAGACTCAGGATATCAAACAAAACGCGCGCGGGCCGCGTTGCCCTCGTCGACACAGAATTCCCAATAGCAGTGAATATTGCTCAGTCTAAATACACGTGGAATAGGGGAGCAGATGAATCACTAGTTTTTTTTGGAGATTTGCATATTTTTCGATTAGCCCTGTTCTGATTATCTTTTATTTTTGAATAGAGAACTCAATAGGAACTTTTTGCGTAAATATTTTTGTATTTCAGTGGGAACTTGGGTAAGACGTCTACTGGAAGAATGACAGCGAATGATTGTATATTCAAATACAAAGATGGGTGGGTTCTTTTTCGAATAATGGGGAAAGAAATGAAAAGTTTCAATCTAAAGATCATTTTTTGATTTTTGAACCGAAAAAAAAAATCTTGGGAAGAGTCATCATGAAAAATCAAATTGTTTCAAAAAAGTGAGTAGTAGACTTTCAGATGTTTTTTTCAGCAAGAATAATAGCATAAACTGTACTTTTTCTAGTCAGATCAAAGGCATTCCCAACAACCCTAGGATGTCATTTCTTAAAATATTTTTTAGGTATATCCTCTTGGAAGACTTGGAATCTTGGTACTCCCATGGCTTTGTCACTGCACAGGATAGGATCCAGATTTTCGAGGGAACCGCATCAGTAAACTATAAAATCAGTAAGTTCATCACATCAGCCTCTCGTTTTTCATTGTCGTTTTATAGGCGCCCTGATGAAGCTGTATGGCAATCGGTTCCCATTCCGAAGGATACCGAAAAATGGAGATGGCCCACTGGCTGCATGCTCGCTTTCTGGAGATATGCAAGAAGAAAATGATAAATGTCTGCCACCTCGAACCCCATCTCCTATCATCCAGAAGTCACTTCTACCGATGAAAATGGGCGGTGCATTCGGTTCTAAACGGGGACCGAATCCTGTTTTAGCTTCCACTCAGAAAAACCCATCATCATCTGGCATGGATAGACCCCCACGACCGCTTCAACATAAAATAATGGAAGATTCGAACTGGCAGTACCGGGACTATCCGTTGTATAATGTGGACGATGAGTCAGATGATGATCAAAACGTTATCGGTAAGATGTTTCATAAGCTATAATAGCTTAAAACAGTAAATTATCTGTTTATCAATGAAATCATTTACTTTTTTCAGGTAAAGATGTGATTGATGAAATGAGAAAACTGAAGGAATTAGCTCCTCTCAACGACTATCCCACGGGGGATTTTGACTATTTCGTTTTCCTTCATCGTAAAAACTATCGGGGAACCGGGCTGAAACCTTCTGTTGTAAGTTATCTTAGTCTGAGCTAAGGCGATAAATTGAAACTTTCTAATTTCAGGCAATCTGTCGTCTCTGCAATTACACACCCTTCAGTGGTCATCTGTTCCTGAAACATTTGTTCGATGAAGATCACATACAAGCTTTGTCTAAGCATATGATATCAAGAAATTCATTCCGATTTTGGGAGAACCACTTCGATCGGTATAAACAACAAGCTTCCAATAAGGGTTATGAGCCTACGGAAATCAAAACGACATTTATGAAAGGAAAACCATGTAAAAGTGAGCGAGAAATTGAATATTCTACAACACTGTCATATTGGGGGAGCTAACTAGTTTATCTGAAAATTCACTAATAGAAGTGTCTCCTATTTTCAGATTCTTACAGATTTTTTAAATACAATTTTCAAACCTAAACAGCATCTTGGTCACCCACATCAGAAACTTTCAGCTGCTGATTTCTTCCCCACCATTCCATTATTCTCATCTGAAGTGAGCACTGATATTCCTAAACTCGACCCATCTATTGTTTCTACACTATTATCCCTAGCAGCTGACTGGCAATGGCGAGAAGATCAAACATATTTGCCTAAATACTACAAATCAGTAACGATTCCAGTAATTTTTTGTTCTAAATTGTTTAAACTTTCTTCTTCATTTATTCAGAAATTTTGTGATGTATGTCAAGAAGAGGTAGAATGGCACAAGACACGGTTCACAAAGCATATAATATCCGAGAAGCACCTCAGTGGCTTAACCGGAATATCTCAAAAAGAACTAAACTTCTGGATGAATATTTTGACTTTGGAAAGCAAAAAACTTAATCTCAGTCATGCGGATAGAACGAGAATATTGGAATATAGAAGTAGGTTAAAAATCAACAACACGCGTTCAACTTTATTAATTTTTAGATCCTCGTCCGATTCCATTGTTCGATTTCAAACTTGAATCGACACTTCTAGAAGGTTGGTATTATTTGTGAGATTCAGTTGTGTCAGAATGGTGAAAAAAAAACTGAATTTCAGAAAAAATGCGAGCTTCTAGAATTAAAGAATTGGAAACTATTTTCAACCGAGTAGACAGAAAAAAAGCGAAAGAGTCGGTATCTGGAATGCTTACCGCATCAGGGAACTCACTAAATCAAGATGTCGCTTGTTTTGCATGTGATCTACCTAGAAACCACTTCAAAACACAGTTGCACTTTGTGGAGCACCTTTTTACGGAGAAACATTTGAATTATGTGAGTTGCAAGATGGAAGATTAGTATTTTCTATTTTTAATCATTTCTAGCTTCGAGTAATTGGTTTTTCTGAAAAAGCATTCCTCTGGTGGAAGAAGTTTTTGAGTGACCTACCAACCGTCTCAACAAATTATTCTCCCGCCACTATTCCATCTCAGCTACCTACTGCTCCTCAAAATCCTCTAACCAAGGAAATATCGGGGAGTGAGTACAATATCCTAGTTTCTAACTTCTTAATTCAATTACGACACTTTTATACAGATATTCCACGTGTTCCGCTATTAGATTTTCCACTCAATGGTGCTATGAAATCAACCCGTAAGTTTTTTGTTTTGTTTTTGAGTCGAGCTTTAAATTTAGTTGAAAAGTTTTCAGAGCAAGAATTCGTTTTGAGCATTCGAACTATGGTTTCTTCCCTAAAAAGCACAGGAAAAGAAATTGCGAAGAAGAATGTAACTGTGTAACTAGAACGTTCCCCAACTGTTTTTTCTAAAATTTTAAGATGATCAATTGGAAATGTGCATACTGTTGTTCTAAAAACCGAGTATACGTATCATTATACACTGAACTCGAAGCTTTCAATCATATTGTGTCGCAGCACCATTTGGAAAATGTTAGAAGACCGCCTCAACGAAACTTCAATTAAATTTGTTTTCAGATGAAATTCGGTGGTGCTTTGGAGGATTTGAAATACTGGAAAAAGTGGGCTGTTGATATTAATTCTGAGATAAATGAACCACCAGTTATCCCATCAAGTAAGAAATTTTCTCTGCTTGAGATTCTAACTGACTCGATTTCAGATGTGCCACGAGTCCCTATGCTAGATCGGATATCGCCAAACGTGAAATCCATCCCGTTAAATAAGGAATTATTAACACATCTCATGAAATACAGAGGCAAGTTCGAAGGAAAATATTTGGGAAGAGCAAAGTCTATGGTATCAGAATTTTGACTTCATTGCCAAGTTTATTTTTCAAAATTTCAGAAAATCAATTGGAGATGCACGTTTTGTAGAGAGCCAGGAGTTCCAACGTTTTTCTCATATAAACTGTACGCTTACTATCACATTCTTCTGCCCCAGCATTGGAAGAATGTGAGAAACATTTAGATAATTGAAAGCACATACAATTTTCTGTTTTAAGATGGGTAACAAAACAACAAAGGAAGACCTAGACTATTGGACTGATTGGGTGAAATCAATATTTTTCCCATTGCTGCAAAAAACACCTGCAAAAGTTAAACAACTTGAAACACCTAAAGCAGTCGGAACACAATTGACAATGCGAAGTCAGTCATTATATTTGCTATCTCTATACATCCAAAGTTTCAGATAACCCACGTGCTGCACTGATCGATGAAATGCCAAAAGGAGCAATGCCTGTTTCAAGTAAGTTCAGTTTCTGAAACAAAAAAATCAAATATGTATTTCTAGAAGAAAAATTCAATGAAATGCTCGACGAGTGTCAACGAAAGTTTAAAAGTGGGGGAAAAGCAATGTTAATTGATAGGGGTTCAGTAAGTCCTTGTTCATTTACATTCTCTAGCATATCTATTGTTTTAGGTAGTTACCCACTGGAACTGCTCATTTTGCAGTACGAGCACAAAAAAATTCTCGTTGAGCAATCAACTGGATGCATTCTGTCATATTGTGAAAGAAAGCCACCGGGAGAAGGTATTTTACAAACATTTCAAGTACTTGAAAACCAAAAAGTTATTTTAGATGCAATACATCGCATGTCTATCAGATCTGGAGTACTGGAAGACTTGGGTTGACAAATTGTACGCTAAAAAAGTAGTAGGAAGTGTTCCGGTACAAAACCAAACGGAAGTGAAAACAAGTGAGTTTTACCTAATCTACTTAAGATTGCATTCCGTTTTTCAGATAATCCCCGATTCCCACTTCTGGATAAACCACGCAACTTAGATTACAGTATGACACGTATGTTTTCTTTTCAAATGGACTATAAGCATTATTTGATTGTAGTGTTTTAATGTGTCCAGATGTCTTGATAAGTTCGTCAGTGAGCGTTACAGTGCCATGGGTGGTGTCATTCATGAGACGAGTCTACATTTTTTCTTTTTATTTACTTTAAAACTTTTTTGGGAACCTCATCATATTGGGAAACCTCATTTCTAAATTGTATGTTTTCTTTCTGGGGTTTTGGTTACAATTACGCTTCTTTACCAACATAACCTGGATTTAAGACTCATTTTTTCATGAGATTTATTTAGCTTTTATTAAATCTATTTAATTTCAGAATCTGACTATTTAACCCGATACAATGCAATCCGAACCAAACTCCAATCTCTGAAATCCAACAAAGCCACAGACCAGAAAGTGGACTGCACTTGTTATTATTGTCCTGGTAGTCCGAAAATGTCCACAATCTATGAAGTGATGCTACATGTTTTTGACGGAAGGCATTTCTCATATGTAAGTTTCCTTGTGATTCATTCTTCAATATCCTTGAATTTTAGACTCACTGTTCGGGAGTAACATCTGACTTTGAGTATTTTGATGATCAAATCAAAAATATGCCGAGAAATGTCACCCCACTAGTAGAAATGGTTCGCCCTCAATGTATGATAAGTTCTGCAAATGATGCAACACCACAAACAAGCAGACCGCCTCTGAGGTCTGCACCGTCTTTAACAAAAACAATTACTACAAGACCGCATTTTTCATCGACGAGAACACCCCGTGAGTTATTGTAGAAAACAAATGGGACCCGACAAACTCAAAGCTTAGTTTCTTTCAGTCATGTCTCATATACATATACTTTCAGCAATATCAGTAGTGAATCCAGTTCGTGCAACCACCTCTGTAGAATCTGCAATCCGTGACTGCACATATCCACTGTTCTGTTTTAAACCGTTCACTAGAACCTCTACGGATTCAACGTGTCCTGGACCCACAAATCGACAAATAGAGTTTGTCAGGAAAACTACTGTCCGAGAGTTCACTCCTCACATGCAAATGTTTGAGACACCGGTTATTTTCATGCTTAAAGTATTTCAATAAACAAATAACTTTTAGACACGATGCAGTATCTGTAACGTTGTGATGTCTCAATGGTCATTGATAAATGTCGCCACTCACGCATTTTCTGTAGATCATCTGAACCAGGTTAGATTGACAATTCATCATAATAGTTCACAACTTTTGAATTCCAGTTGAAATCTAGTGGAGCTGCGTTTTATACAGAAGACTTTGAATGGTGGATTAATAAATTGAACCAAACAACATTCCTTTGTGTTCCTTCTACTCCGTCTAAGCTAACAAATTGTTACTTGGGTGGATTGAAGAAAGTGACCCGCTATACTATGATATCTTCAGGAGGTAAGACTCAGAGTGAATACGTGTCTCAATGTAAGCTTTTTAAAGTGAGGCAGGCTTTCGAAATCTGTAGAATGCTCGGAGTGTCAAATGCAAACTTAAAACATATTTTCTGTTTATATGCACATAATGAAACTTTTGTTGAATATATAATTGATCTGTTCAGATTCAGTGCATTTGACTGAAACGCAACGAACATTGATCGCCAACGTTGATGAGAGCAAACTAGAAAATCCTAATACTGCGGTGGGAATAATGATAAAGGTAACGAATCAATAATACATAATAGCTATCACATCCTATTTTCCAGTTCGGCTGCTGTGTCCATTGTAACCTTTGGTTCATAAAACCTTTGGACTCTATCCACCACTTCCTCTCCGATCAACATTTTGCAAAAGTGAAAGGCCACTGCTCCATAATTGACCAGAGACAAGTGAACAACATTTTGGACACTGTCAAAAACAACCAAAAAGATTCTACAAAGTGAGTCATTTTGTAGAAAAATGTTAGTCTAAATGTTTGACTTTCAGATGCTCTATCATGTGAGATCCACATACTGCTGTATTTCAATTTTCTCAATACACGCTTGGATTGGCTGGGGTTTGGGAATTTTTTCTGACATTTTTTCATACTGGTCTTTGTATAATAAAGTTTACAAGACAGAAAGTTCCGGGAAGTTCTTTCAAAGTTCACAGAGGACGTAGAAGACAATGAACAAGTTTCAAGACAAGAACGTTTGAACAGGTTTCTCTTTAAAAGGGCAACATTTTGTAGACGTCGTTTGTGATCTGATAATGATAAGACGGGAATTCTCGAGGTGGTGAGAACAGGACACACAGATGCCCTTTGGAACAAAATGCATGCGTGAATTTTCGAGTTTGAATAGAAAATGAAGAGAGGGAAGGAAATAATATTATTCTAATGCTCAAGAGATTGATGAGTACAACCATTTATCAAAAAATCAGTTCACTAGAAAAAGTTCAAAGTTTCGTATATCGACTGACATCATAGCTATAGACTAAATGGTGTTGCTTTGAAGTGATTTATCTGGGTGCTCTTTGTTTGTAGAATTACTTTGCGTATTCTTAAATGTATTTTATTCAAGATAATGGCGCATTGTTGTCAATTGATCCTGAGCTTTTACTAACTTATCCTATCAAGACTCAATACGGTCCCCCAAATGTCTTATTAAATTACATATCGTTCCTGTTCAAATGATCTTTAGCTAATCTCATCTCACCATCATCACGTCTTTCCTAAAAACGCTTATCAATTTATCATGGCGGTCTTTTAATGGAACACCTGTGAAGCTAAGACGCACCGATGCGAGAACAAAAAACCGGGTTAATACTATAAAAAGCCAAGTCGAGAATAAGAAAAAACCCGATTTTTTCTCTCCGCACACCCAATTGCCCACTAATTGACAAATTGCCATTGTATTCACTATCTGCGGGATCCGGAAAATTAGGAGATTCCTGTGTTTGTCCCCCTTCTTTCACCTTTCTGCCGCCGTGATGACACTTTTCAAATGATCTTCTATTACGTAGAAGGCTAGACATTGTCTCGTATCAACTAGTTAATATGTCAGGAATATATCTGTGTCTCGCTGTTAAGTGTAGTCTTTAAAAAGGCACGTTGTTTGCTTTTCACTTACTTTATTACTATGTTTGTAGTAATGTGAATAAAACGATTCACTTTCGCTGATTGTTTCTTTACAGACTCAAAAAAGAACAGTGAAACTGATTAGTGATTAATGATCGGAATCTCGCAGTTACTAATCTCACAGTTCTCAGAGAACCAGCAAGGGCTGTCGCACCTTTGGTGCTGTTTTTGTGGCGGGGCCATAAAAAACTTATGTGAGCTCACATAAAAGTGTTACGGATTCCTTTTATAACTGATGAAACTAGAATTCACAACTTTCAAATATAGGAGAATCTGTAACATCCCTCTTCAAGTCAAATAAATATTTCCTGATTTTTCATCTTCTTAGATCCCCAGTACATTCCAACATCCTTTGTCTCCCATTGCCAACAGATGTTTTCTCTGTTTTCTGCGTTTTCTTTTTTTTGCTTTTAAAACCTCCATTATGTTATCTATATGTTTTCCCATTTCTCTCAATCCTTTGAATCCAAGAAGAAGCTCATGGCATCCATCAGAAAAAATTCCTTCGTTTTCTAAGAATCTCTTTAGCGAAACTATTCAAAAAAAGTGAATGGATGATGTATGATAGGAGGATAGAAGCATGTGCCCTGCCAGTTGCGTCCAGTTGCGTCAAACTTTTTTCAGAAAAAAAAGAAGAAGCTATCTCTTTCTGCGAACATATGCCGCAATCGTTACGTAACAATCCAGTGGAAAACTTCTGGAAAAAGTGGTCGTGCCATCGGAAAGGCTGAATTGGTCTGGCATGGATTTGGAGGGGGTAAATGAAAAAAGTAATTGGATGAATGATAAGGAGATAAGATAAGAAATAAATGCGGGTGTCCGTGATCATGAAGATTCTTAAGGATGGGGAATATGACATGATAGTCTGATCACTGTAAATGATGATGACATTGGCAGCATCGCAAATTGCATTGAACAAATTCGGGGCGAAAACTGAAATCATGAAATCAGAGATAATTAAGATACTTAGGTTGTATAAGTTAAAAATAAACGTGATAAATAAAGTTAGGACGGTTTTAAAACATTATGACTATAGCTTTCAATTTTTTTGTGGTCTTAGTTTCCATTTCTGAATAATGAAATAATCTCTAAAAAAATATTTGCTTCATCTAGGCATGTCCAACCATTTCTACTTCAACCCCCTGTAATCGTCTCATTTTCCTCAAATTATGATCTTCCATAACCAAAAATACTTTTTTTCCAATTGATACAAATCTAATCAAACTGAAAGCGTTCGCAATTTCAAATCTTCTGGTAAATAAATAAATACCCTATTTCTTTTATATTTCTTCTAATTTCCTATCACTTCTTATTTGTTCTGTTTTCTGGCTAATCTCATGTGGAGTTCTCTAATCTATGATAAACCATGATCCCACTCGGAACATGTTGAAATGATAAAAAAAAAGTTGGATAATCGCAAAGCGGGAAATGTAAAAAATATAAATAAAAAGTAATAAGAAGTCAGGAGGAACGGATAAGAAAAGAAACATCAAATGTATTCCATTTATTTAATATCTAACACACTGGAAATGTGTTTGTTTTTCCTTTTCCAGACAAAAATATACATATTAGAACAGTGGTGATTCTGTGGGTGTTGAATTTTGGAGGAATTCAAAGATTTTTGGTTCCGTCGGAGTTTTTTTTCAAAAACAAACGTGGGATCCAACTCAACCAACAGAAAACATACAGACACGTCATATGACGGCCGTTCTAAGGTTACAATAGTGGGTTACCCAGATAAAACAGTTATTATTTAAAAAATAAGGTAAATTTCATACTTGTCATTTGACGGAAAGAGCTAGGCCGGCCCTCGTCGAAAAATGTCAATCAACTCGAATTATAGCCTAAAAATCCCCAAAACTCTTTTTTCAAAAGTTGCTGTTGAAAAAACGAGTTATTGGGGGAAAAGCCAATTTATCCTACCCGTGTCAAATATGGTGAATTTTGCTACCATATTGAAAAACATTTCCTTCTTAAGCCCCTGATAACCGTAGGGTCCTATCTTCCCATGTTCTCTTAGTCACTCACCAATACTCATAACCGAAATTTAGTCGATCAAATACTCACAAACACCATTAATCAAAGAATAGAACTGTACTATATTTCAAAAAAAGTCATTGATCAGTTAAAAGACGATCCATGTCAAGGACAGACATACTACCAAAACGAAAGAATCATAACAAGTTGATAGAAAAAAGAACTTGAAAACAATTTTTATACTTTTCTTCGAATTGGTGTAATAAGAAGATATCATGATCAGAGCGGGTGGTCAAGGTTCTTTTTGAAATTTGTTTTTTTGGTTGACGTGCCCTTCTCAGGAACTACATTTATCACTGTGAATGATAGACTTGTTTAGACTTTCCAAAAAGTTCTACTTGTGAAACATAAATTTTCAGATGGAGAAAACTGCTACCTTTGAAAGTATGTCATGGTGCTACTGATTACTAAAAATTATAGCAAAAACCTTATAGTCTGCGTATTTCTCAAAATTTTTGTTTTGTTTTTTGTTGTAGGTCAAAAATAAATTCCAGATTTTGTAGTTTAGCACTATTTTTTTTCGACTCTCCTCAATGAGTCCACCCAAATGTTCTCGAGAAATCCCACCAGATGATTGAAATACATACGAGCACTTATCTTTCATATCCCATTTGAAAAAATCAGAAGCCATGACTCAATATGAGAGTATTCCTTGATCCAAAAACCTATTCACCTGATTCTAAGCTTGTTTTCAAAGTCTCCGATTCCTTGTCATAAAGCATCAAACTCCTTTAATACTTTCACACTTTTGTCGAATCTTCTTTTTTATTACTTTAAACATCGCGGAAACATATGATTTTTATGATTTCTGGAAAAAAGAAAGAAAAGCGAAGTGACTGCTGACTCAATGAGTGGGAGTGATATATGTGTGATGTTTGAAAATTGATAGATACCTATACCATTGGAGTTCAAGAATGAGGAACTACATATGCATCAGGTTCCAACGAAGTTTATATCACAACTCTAAACTTTTTTGAAAGCTTCTTTTTAAATCAGAAAACGTTGCTAATGAAATATTTACACGTGTTACACAGAGAAACCAAGTCTTTGAGGTAGTGTTGATTTTCTATTCAATTTTTTGTATTCAAAATCAAACCAAAAATCAAGCTTCTTTCCCAAAGATATCAACACACTCGTCACATTTTTACGCGTACGATTTTCGCCCTGTTATCCTGTTTTCAACTATTCTAACCTACCATTTTCATTTGAAAAATCTCAAAAACCAAATAACTTGGTATATTTTTCTGCTTATTGGTGGTGTGATCCTTGAAAATCAACTGATACAGATGAGTGCTTCTGATTTTTGAAATGGAAAGAAAAAATAAACAGAGAGCAAAAGCGTGGTGGGTGGTCTACAAATCAGGTGTTCCAGGATTGCTAATGTGGATCTTGTGTTGGTTATTTCCCCATCAAAATATCTGTGATTTCGAATTTTTCAGTTGTGATGGAGCTCATTGGAGAAACTGAACCCAGTAAAACAGTTTTTAAACGCATTTCACATACTTACTCACTTTCTTTCTTAGTCGATCTGTTCTTCGCTCATTCGATGGCTTATCAGACCCTCTGCAGTGGTTTTTCGAACTGTTTTGATTTTAATGAATTTCAGTTCTGTTTTCTAATTTCTCTCTAGTTTCTGTCTTTCCAAAATCAGAATCCTCAGCGGATTTCGTTGTTTTCCATTTGTTTCAATATCTCTCGTCATCATTCTCAACTTTATCCGATCTATATGAGGTGTATTCCTCCGCATTGATCACAATTCATTTCTTCGATTCCGGTGTATCCATCTGAAAGACAAAACTAGCGTCATCGCCAACCTCATGAGGGGTCTTAAGGAATTAGGAGATGTTTCTATATGTTTCCATACAGAATTGGTTTGTCTTCTTCTTTTCCCTGAGTCAATGCTCATTGAGCATACATAGCTGTACTCGTTCTATAACTGCTTCAACCCTGCATCCCAAAATAAAAGATAATACGCCCCCAATTTCTACGTCAAGATCGCCATCATTTAATCGAATCTGCTCTTGTCTCGCGGTGGTTGCAGCTAATTCATTGAAACTAAAAGTCTCGATGCCACGTCATCATGAATGAAGGCTGAAATTGGAAAATTTGATTAAAAGGTCGACGGCGCTATGGGTAGAGACATATTTTAGAAAAATCAGAGAACCGAGTGTTTGTGGGAGGATGAAAATTAAAATATGTACACAGGGAAGCCGGAAGCGTGGGAGATATTAAACGAAACACTATATTGGTTCGAATTACTTATAGATTAAAGTTGGTTGAAATTTTTGAAATTACGGGTATATACTTGCAAAAAAATTGTTGCAATTTTTGAAAATGCTTTGTTCAGATTGTTTCTAACAACCGTATTCCTCAGAAGTTGTTTTTTCTTAGACCCCAGTTTCATGTGAACCAATGCAGCTTCACAATGTGGTCGTCTGGGACCCACGAACGTCATCTGCCACGTCACGTCGTCTCCTGACCAAAAAAAAGCTTCTCCGAAAATACTTGACTCAGTTATACATAATTGCCTCACCAATCACGTGTGTATGGGAGAATGTATATGGAAAAAAACGGGTCCCAACTAAGAAAATGAAAAAAATGACTTCACTCCCCCAAAAAATAGAGAAGACCAGAAAAACAAGTTCCGCGTCCTTTTAGTAGTGGATCATCACTCAACTATACGTTTCATTCCACTTGCAGCGCAGTGAGCACATTTTCGAGCAGCGCTCCCTCCAGCCACCCTCCGATGAATTTAATTAAGTTTTTTGTGCGTGTGTGGCATGGTGCACTCTTACTAGTGCATCCCTCCTTTGAAGGAAAAAGTGTATGTTTTGAAATATGGGAGTTGTTTAGTAAACAACCCGATTACGCATGTGTACTGGGAAGAGAGAACCCGAGAGTCGTCACGAGATTGATGAAGAAAAGGTCGAATTTATATATGTGCTTGCTTCTGGATAAAGAGAAGGATATGTCTCTACTTTCATCATCTTAATGTCATCATCATTTTATACTATTAGTAGTTATAATTTCCTTATAAATGTTTTCTTATGTTCAATCATTATAGCGAAAAAGCTGGCGCTCTTGATGATACTGTTAACTTGTTGATTTATCATATCTTATATCAGGAACTTAACAAGGGCGGCAGATGCTGTATCCAAGAATATTACAAGTAAGTAGCAAATGCTCATCCAAATTGTCGCTCTTCATTGTGTATCCATGATGAAAACTCATGAATAAATCCCAGAACCAATTTTTCAGAAAGCTAAAACTTTTTGGATTTTCATTCAGTATGGTCTTTTTTGAATATCAATGTTTTCCCCCAGAACTCAGAACGTGTTCACAAATATATTTCTTTCACACGTCGTCGATGCCGAAGTCTCCCAACATATCCCATTAGGGCTCGTAATTTCCCCCTTATTTAGAAAAGAATCAAACTTCAGGATTAAAGTTTATTTTTGTTTATCACTTGTAGAATACATACGTCTCAAGTTCGTAGTCTTGTGGGCTTAATTTGTTTGAAACTCGAAAACGCTCGTAATTCCACAAGTTTTTGAAATAGATCTCTCTAGTGATGTCACTAAGGAAGTTCAGATGATGAACTAGAACACCAATTGCGTTTATCCTGTCCCTCGTCTTAATGGAACGAAGTTATGATGGAGATAGACCTTTTCAGTAATAAGGTCTTCTCATTAAAGATACATGCAATTTTCTGACCTCCCTGGTCTTCTGACCTTAGTTTCGAAAATTGGGTCGTTTTTTGTAGCTATAAAATGTGTGTACTTGAAAAGAATTTGTGTACACCGAGGTCGCATAAAAAACAAGAAATAGTTTTTTGGAACGTCTGAAGTTACATTTTCAAGGCACTCGACCTAATTGGTCTAGTACTTGCATCATAGACCTATATTTCAAACTGCAGACATCTGGATACACATGTACACAAAGCAAGCTCCCCTCTTTGTCTAACTAATTTTATAGTCATTTTTCCAGCTACCAATCTACCACATTTCTCGTTTCCCAAAAAAAACCGAATTACTCATGTTGTTTACGGCGTCTGGAGCAGAACTGCTGATCAAAAAAAAATTAGCATTCTAATAATTCGGTTCCCCCAATGCTCCGACTTCTGCAAAAAAATATACGTTTTTTCGTAGCAATCTATGAAAGGGCAAGCCCCCCCCTTTATTTTTCAGAGGTGTATTTACTATATCAACAACACATAGGTAGATGGGTGTCACTGATAAAGCATTGCCTCAGAAGGAAGAGGTGAACAGTGATAACGGGTGGAGTTCCTGGAAGGGAATGGACCAATGAATCGGGATACACGTGAAGGAAATGTGGTGTGCCATGTGGTTGAAGTAGTTTAGTAATAAAAACGATAAATGCAGAAATGAACTGGTTCAATGGAATTGAAATATTTTCAACATCATTATCCAGAAAAAGGCACAACTTCTTAGCAAATGTATTGATGACCCCAAACTAACTGACTTAGAATATACGCCAAAACTTTCACATTTTCAATTTGTATAATTTGTTATTGGATTAACAGCCTAACAAAAAGTAATGACTGAAAAAGAAGAGCTCTCAACTCAAAAAGAGCTTTTGAAAAGTTTATAGGAAAGAAATAAGCCAGCCCATTCGTACGTTTCCCCACTCAAACATGACTTATAATGATTGCATTTTTCATTTCTTTTCATATATTTTTTTGAAAAGTTTATCACTGGTTCACACTCTTCGTAATACTACAGTAATCTTGTTTTTCTTCTTAAAAATTTATTCCAAAAATAAATAAAAACTCATAAACCATAAAACACGAACTCGTATTCTATTTTCGTTGACTCTTTAAACTAGAGGTGTCGAAAAAGAGTTCAAGAAGCCCCCTTTTGAAAAAAGGAGAGTCAACGTCACTTTCTGTAGATTATTTCCGTTTTGAACTGCGTGGGGAACAAGAAGTACTTCTACTTTTCTTGCAACAATGTGTCGTTAGCAGGCATTCCATTTTTGTCTAAAAGGCTGTTATTTTCATTTGAGCATTCCCTTTTTACGACTTTTTTGCAGCTTTTGCAACTTTCAACATTGTTTCTTTTTGAAGTTCAGTACTTCTTAATTATGAGTTGTCTGTAGTTCCGGCTACATCAAGTTTATTTTGAATACAGTAAAATTAGACTGCGAATATAATTATATTTGTTTATCTCAAATGTTTCTTACGTGTGCGAGTCTAATGCTTTCCATCTTCCAATCCCCATAATCTTGCTCTCAACTCTCAAATTATACCAGTTTGACGTTTTTATGTTTTCATCTCAATTCCTATTGATATGTTCATAAAACCGTCAATCTATTCATAAGTTTCTTTTTTCAAATCTCTTCCATTAGAAGAATAAATATAAATATGTCAACTGATTCGACTTTCCAAATCCCAAATCACTAATCCTTTTCCCTATTTGTCTCATTTTTTGAAAACGAACTCCCTATTCCTCGACATCTTAGAGAAATACCGGAAATAGGGGAACTAATTCTAAAGAGAAACATTTACGTAGAGTTTTGAGCCGATTATATGTTTATCCTCATCGTCTAAAAATTAGGTTGAGGTACCAGGTACATTTTTGAACCGACGAAGGTGATTATTGCAAATGTGCTGTTTTTCAAAGAGAAAATGCACGGAAAGCATGGCACCAAATTTGTTACACAGTTTAAACCTATAAGATGCCCAATAGAGCCGCAAATCTGTCTTTCAACGGACTTTCAACAGGATGGCCTCCTACCAAGCATATCCAAGTGGACTGAAAAAGTCTAGTGGAGTCCAAACCGACTTAGTTGCACTTAAACTATAAGCCTGGCTAAACCATGAACTTTCTCAAAACGCATTTCTGATCCAGGCGCTCTTATATTTCAAATGACTCCAAGTTTCGAATGCCAATATATCACCACCTGAGAAATCAGAAAATAACTCAAATAACAGCTTTGTTTTATGTTTTTAACTCGTTCTTCTTCTACTCATTTCTGATTTATGACATCTAGACATGTGGGCTAGACAAGGGAAACCTTTTGATTTGTACTTTCTCTCATGTGGATTGAAAAATGAATTAGGTTTCCATATCTAGCCCGGCAGAGTCTACTATACGATTTGACACATCTCATGTTTCTAGAAGAGCAAAGTTACAAACTGGATCAACAAATTTTGGACTTTGTACCAAAGATCTTACGAGTTTGATTCGAAGATTGCAGAAGAACGGTCTATTTCAATTTTGTTGAGTTTCGGCTCTCTGTTTTAAAGTCAAGCTAACACAGCATTTTCTTACAGATCTAGCTTCGCTGGACGTTGTCCTTTCCACACATAGCCTCAAAACCTACTTTACCCATGACAACCTGTCTTCCAAGGCTAAAGAAGGAGAAGGCTACACCAAACCTTACTCCAACTGTAAACATCTCCGACATAATAGCCCTCCTTCTTTTCTAATTTTCCCTTTTTTTCCCACCCATTGCCGTACTTTGAGGTGCTGGCCGCCGACCTGTTTTTTTTTTCGTTTTTTGGCACCCTCTCTCAATGTCTCCCCCTATACCAAAAAACCGACCGTGTCATCTCATCTTTTCGATTTCATCCTTGGCACCGTGCCACGGCCTGGTGCGGACCGTTGCCCTTGGCGTAGGGAATTGAAATGATGAGGCAAAAGGAAGGAAGGTGTGTGGAATGAAGAGAGGAATGTGTTACTAGAAGACCTCTGGCGCGCGAAATTGAACAAAAAACTGTACTGCTTAGTCATGACTCGAATTTCGCGCCAGCAAGGTTACACATCTTTTTATTACCTAGTCTCTCCATTTGTTCGCCCTACGTTTTTTCTCCTGGGTGGCCGTTTCGACCTTTTTCGAAATTTCGAGAACAGTTGAGAAGTGTAGGCAGAAAAAGAGAGTAATGACCTACTGTATAGGAGGTCGGAAATAAAGGCGAGAGGGTTACGGAAATTGGTTTAAGGACACATGATTGTTTTTGGGTTTGAAGTGTTGGGAGTGTGGGAGAATAAGAAAATTAACATGATATATATACAACAGTGAACGGAAAAATTGAATTTATCCGGATCAGACTGATACAGTCTAACCTCACAGTATTTCGGTGTAAAAAAGAAATATGATGGCTTTTTTCTAATGTAGTCCTTGTTAGTTTCTACTACTGTTCAACTACTGTTCAATCTTACTAGTTTGTTGAATTCTACAAGAGTTAAGTTCATTCTGAATCAAGGAAAAAGTCAAAGATAACTTTAACTTTTTAGCCGAATCTAACCACGCTCAACTAGCTCAATTCTGTTCTGATCATTGCAAACCCGTGGGTTTCTTCGTTTTTTTTTCGTGATCACACAGCTTACGCCTATTCCTTGTGATGAGCACATCCAAACATCAGAGCTGGGGGCCATAAGCTTTTTGACCTTGCTGTTTTTATGGGAACAAAAACAATGACGGTGGTTTTTTGGGTGTCTACCACAAAAAATATTTCAAAATCCAGAAAGCTGCTGGAGTGGGTTCACTGAAACTAGAATCAAGTGGAGATTTGAAAATATAGAAGCACAGACGGATATACTTACTACAGAAAGAACTAGCCAACCCGCAAGCTTCTAATAATCTTTTTAGAAAAAGATGCCTGAAGAAAGAAACCGCAACACCGCTCGCAGTTCCTTTCACCGAGAAGAACTGGCAAGTAGTCTCTATTTTCGTGTAAAAAGATAGTTATCTTTGAAATTAGTGGTATCACGTAGTAAGTCGGAAGACGGGTGGGAATGCGTAAACAATTCGAGAACACGGTCAGCGAAAAACCGATTTTCCGGGACGACTCCGCCCAATTGCCTATCGTTCTGCAAAATTGAAACTGTTATCAGTGATAGTAGGCATTGAGAAAGTTTTCACTTTCCAATCATTTTCTCCGAATTTTACGTTTTTTCTCCTGAACTTTCGGCCACTTTCACTTCATCGCCCTTTCACTTGCCGTGAAAAGTGCAACTTTTTTCCGATAATGTTTTTCTCTAGTTCGATAAATCACATAAACAGATAGTAAGTTAATCTTATCAAATAAAGATAGTATTTGGTCTCTCCTTGTTTTGATATCGACATTTACTACTTTCGCGGGGTAGGTCAAGACGATGTCTCTTCTTTTCTTTTAGTGTATCACGTTGTTTTTCATGTTTCAATATTTCCGAAAACTTATCATTTTCCCATCATGTTTCTTTTGCTATCTATCCCTTAAGCCTTCCTCCGCCCCTCTTTATCTTCTTCTTCTTCCGAACACATTCTCTGTTTCTCTCGCTCTCTCTCCTTCTCTCACTCAATCTGACGCCCCGTTCTCTGTTCGCCCCGCCCCCTCCTTGCCATCGTCCTAAGGGGGCTGAACCTCGAGGAGGGGCGTGGCTTCAACCTCTGATCCATTCTCTTCTGGCACCACCAACATCATTCGAACTCTCAGACTCCAGCCCGAACAGCCCTTCTCTCTCCCACCTCCCAAAAAAACCATGAAGCTCCTGTTCGTTGCCCTCTTCTTGGTATCCATCCTCTCATGTCTGGCCCGGCCGAATTATAAAGGTGAGTAGATATTCTCAGGTTCTCTAAGCTACCTATTCCTCTATAGTTGCCTCTCTGTAACCATTTACAATTATCCTTTCTTACAGACATCGATTACAAACTGTTTGATGAGGAATCGTCAGATGCTCTGGCCATCGACAAGGTCTACGAAATTGTCGACGTGCCCAAGCATCACCATCACCATCACCACAAGAAGGCGTCGAAAACGAACCGATTGGATCGACTCAAAAGATTCACTGTCTTGAACGACCTTCTGTAAGGATCCCGTCTCGTCATCATCATTTCGCCTATGGATACTCTCCATTATCTGCATATATTTGCCTGCTCTCAACCTTATCTCTTTTCATTTTTTCTAAACAACCACAATCGGTCTTTCGTTTCCTTGCGGTTTTCCAGGATCTCACCCTCCGTTCAGTTCCTTCTCATATGAATTCTTTCGCCTTCCCCACCAAAATGACATAATCTTTTTTGCCCGTCCCATCTCCTTCCCCCCACTTGCTTACAATTCGGTGTCATCTTTGTCTACCCCTGGATACTTTCATTCTTCACCCCACCATACTTTAAAAACCCATCAATAATAGTTATCTTTTATTGCTCATCCATCGGAAATTTATCAGAGTTCTATTATATTATATAAATTAATATTTTTTCATAATCAAATTTGTTTTTCCGTTAATAAAAAGTTCTATGATAAAAAGTACAACACAAAATTGAGGAACTTGAAGGAAGAGGAAAAAAGTGACCTTGGTCAATTACCCCTTCTCCTTCTACTACTATATAGTAATCATCATGTTTTTCCTTTTCATCCGGAGATGTTGATCAGATGATTTTATCATGACATCACCTTCTCATGGGGGTTCCGAATAGAAGGAAATGACTCAATTCTTCGGGGGGAGAAGATGGAAATAAAAGTGCAAAGAGCCTACATGCTGTTTTCTATGTTCCAATTGTTTTCTTACGGATGATGGAAGCAGTCGCATGGAACAGTTGGAAAATCTGATGTGTCTTTTGACTATAGTTGAACTTTTGTTCTGAACGGTCAACATTTGGGGTTTTCAGCTTTGACTAGGATTCAAGGGTGTGTGACTAGGATATGCTTCTGGTTCAGGGTAATCAGAATGGCCTGGGACTTTGAACGGTGATTATTTCAGGCAAATCATATGGAGAAAATAAACCTACAAATGGCTGAATCACAAAAATAAAATAAAAATCAATCTGTACCCTATTTGGAAAATAATTGAACCCAAACCGTTCACTTTCTCTTAACCAAACCAATCTCTCAATTATCTCAAATTAATCTTTCTGAGATCCAATATGACGCTGTTTGTTCTCCAAAAGCAATAATGTAGAGTGCTTTTTAGATGAAGTTTTGGAACACTTCACAGTGCAAAGTTTGATAGTCTTTTTTATATCTGCAAATCAATAAAGAACGGTAATCCTTTCTAAATCTCAATAATCCGGTGCTTCCGAAATAAAAACTACTAATCTTCCGGGGTTTATCGCAGCGGGTGTTCCCGTAAGCATTTAGATGGGATATACCAGGTGGTCAAGAGGCACAGATCGAGAGAACGGATTATCTGTGAACTAAGGTTGCATGCCCAATTTCATGTAGTTTTTTACCTAGAAGTTCAAAATCATCTACCATGACCCAGTAGCCCACCCAAGTTGTTAACTTCAATATGTATTTGTTTACCTTTCTACACATGCCCCTTGAGTGTGTCTCTCTTCTTCAAACTTGGCATCTTGCCAAAAAGTTTTTTATCAGTAGGTCAGCCAGTCGGTAGAGAAAACGTAAAATGTTGCAATTCGTCAATTTTTTGTGTCTTTCATTTTTGAAGTCTAAGGGGGGGGTGAGAACCAATACTAAAATTGATAAGAAGGTATGACCGTTATAGAAATGATCACGTTTTGATACATGGTCTGATCATCTGTCTTGACGAGATTTTTCCGAATGGGGGGTCCCCGAACAACTAGTTCACAAAAATCACAACACCAGAACAGCAATCGGAGTTTAATCAACGGTGTCTCACTTCCCTTCTTTATATTTCTCTCCGTTTCTGCGTTTCCTTTTTATTCGGCCGGCGGAAAAATGATCTACCTGGCCTCGTGCCAAGTTTTTCTCTTTCTCTCTCTCTACAGTAGTACCATGTGTTGAATTCAGGAAGCAATCACACTTGAAACTTGTGTCTTTAACCGGTTTCAATTATTTCGAAAAACAAGTACAGTGTGAACACGTGAGAGAAAAACATCAGAAGTACGGGGGGACAAGGAGAGTCTTCAGAGAAACGAAAGAAACCAGAAAACGTGAAGATGTAGAAGAAGAAGGCGCACGTGGTGGTGGTTTCTTCTTTTTGTTTTTTTCTCACCGATTGGAATGGAAGAAAACGAAGGAGACATGTAGACGTCACGGATTGTGGCAAATCAGAAGAGCTCGTCAAATGAGTACAATTTATTCTGGAAGGAATCTAGTAACATGTCACAAAAGAGGGGGAAATCAGAATTGGGGGCAGCTAGGGGTAATGAAAAGGAAACTCCAACCAATGAAGAGTTAAGAGAAAGTTAAAAAAAAAACTGGACGGTCCAGAAATTTTTTGTTTGCTCACTGATAGAGATCCAACTGAAACTGGAATAACTGGTGATTTTTCGTGGCGAGAGCTATCTTGGGGACACTAAAATCTTTTGAACGTTTACAGGCTTTCTAAAATCTCTTCACTGATGTTCAAACAACTTTATTTTTCTCAGTTCAACACATTGCCAGCCTTGACATCAAACTTAGTTCATTTCAGGCCCCATATTGCTAAACATTGCTCTAGAAGCCCAAACAAATCAATTCCGTTCTTTCCCAATCGTAACCGCAACTATTACATTCAGATGCTATAACTTCAACTTGAGTTATCAAGTTGCACTCGTTTGTATTTGAAGTTCCAATAATCTGGTAAAACACTTTTGGGGTTTTCGTTTGTTATACTAAAAAAGTGAAACTACTTTTAATGTCAAACAAGAATCTCTGGCCAAATTGGTGATGTGATTCACCCATTGAGGTGATTTCAGAAACATTTCGTTTTTCAAATTGCATCATGGCTCCTTCTTCTTATCTCCCTTTCCTGGGTTCTCCGTTCTTTTCCATTTGGCCTCTCCATTTCCTCACACGGGGGTCCGCATTTCCATTTCGTCGCTATATTTCTCCCCGATGATGCAAATCAAACACAATAGTCATTCTTCTTATCAAAAAAATTAATCAGTTCCGTTCGTTTCGTATAGCATTATCTCTGGTACTACGACGAGGTAGATCGAATGATTTGATATATGTTAATAATAGATCTTCGCTCTCATTCCAATGGATTAAGGCTACATATGAAGGTTCTAGAAGGTTCCGAAATTCCAGACATTAAGCTCCGCCCTTTTTGAAAGAAAACATCATTTCTGCTCATTCCTCAAAAAAATGAAGAAGGGAAGTGATGAAAAGTTCAAAAACCTCAAAGATGACATTGTCAGATAGTCAACGAGGGAAATGGAGCGTGTGACCGTGAAGTTAAAAAAATGACAGGGAATGTAAACTGAGAAAATGAGTAGTGGGAAAGGAGGGGGAATTGTCAAATGGGAGAAAATGAAAGAGGATACAAGTTCCTGTTTTTAGATGTTAGGGAGGAAGTTCCTGTTGGGATACGGTTGGCGTCTGCCACTGAATCTCTTGAAATGACACTTATTCAAAGGTGAACATATTTTTAGCATAATCATTCTGGGTGGTCTTTCAAACTATTCAAGTCTGAAATTTACTTGTACTGGTTTACAACTTTATCACAGATTCATACTTATGGCGACAAGAGCTGAGCTCATTCTCCCAGCAACCAAGATGACGAGAGATCGCTGAGCTACCGTAACCTTCTCTCTACCTTTCCTTTTCCCTTGATGAATTGTTTTTTTTTTGATTTCCCGCCCTCAAACTAATGAACGGATAAACAATCAATAAATCACCGTGAACGGAGGAAGAGACCCCGCGCATCCTCATGTTAGCGGGTATTCTCTTTTTCCTTTGTTCAAACAGGAAATACTCCGCCGGGTAGAATTTAATAGAAGATGGCCACCCACGTAGAAAATTTATGGGTTTTTTGGTAGTGAGAAAGTACAAGTGTACCTTCACCTAACACAGATGGTGGCAATGTTAGATGACTGCTAGCATGCAGAAAATTTCGTAATTTTTCGGAAAGGAAATCAAAGACGTTTTATGTTTTCCTGAAGGGTGGCGCCGTAGTAGTAGTACAGCGCTAGATGCACTATTGTGTGATAAGGGAGAGCTCCGGGTGTGTACAAATGACGTCGTTGCTGTACTATTCCATGAAGTACATGGTCTTCTGATCTGATCATGAGGTGGTTCAGGAGAAACAAAGGAATGTGTTTCAAACGGTACTATTTTCGATAGTAAACAATGTTTTTATCATGAAATTTGTTTCAAAAAGATGTTAAGTAAAAGTGATAAGAAGAAACTGTTGAAGATTTGAAAAAGGAGAAAATTCTCGAAAAATTAAAGAACAGGGCGAAGAACACAAGATTTTTAGAACTATAGAGATCCGTAAACATGAAGTTATATTCATATTAGTAATAATACCGAGGAACTATCCAGGGTTTCGCTCTGAATTCGTCACTTCAATTTGTAAACAGTATGAAAAAAGTTAATTCGACATGAGTTCGACAAAGACTATCAGTGATAGTTCAAACTGGGAAATTCGTGTTTTGGTCGAATGAACGGATTGGGGGGTATGAGTGGTCTTTTTTTGTAGTGTGTAAGAAAACTATTATTAACTCCAGATGATTATCAGGTTAAAAATGAAGTTTCGATTACAATGGGGTAGTTGCGCAATAGATTTAGCGTAAATCTTGATAAAAAGTGAACTAGATGGCTTGTTACTAATTAGGGAATATCAAGGAGCTAGTTGGGAGTTATTGGACGTGACCGATATCATTGGAAATTTGAGAAAACGCTGATTCCAAATATACGTATATATATATTTATTTATTTGTTTATTTATTTAGTTTTTGCCCTCGAAGCCTAGAGCTCAAGAAAAATAAAGTCAAAGTTAGGTAAAATTGAGAATTAATTTTTAATAGGAGAAAATTGCAATTAATTTTTTTTTTAATTTTCAGAACTTTGACCTTGTTTTTCTCAAATACCAGACCTTAAATACAAAAACTGTATATATATTTGAAATCAGCGTTATTCAGCTTCACGGACCCCATGACTTTCTTTAAGCTATAACGTTCTTTTCAGTTTTTACTGTTCTTCCATCTTTTTTTCAAATATCACGTCATTTGTTCTCCGTTTCTAGGTTTCTGAAACCAAAGCAAGATCATTCAGAAATATGCACTTTTCTCACTTCCACATTCTTCTGACTTTGTGTGTCTTGTTCCAAGAACCTTCTAGACGTGACTTTGTTCAAAAATAATCCTTTTTCTTAAAATTCAACAACATAAAACGTTCGGATTGTAGATTACAAACACAATTTTTGGTTACTATACGATTTCAGGCAAAAATCCCGGATAAAATAGCTATTTTTGATGTTCGTCTAGTCTAGCGGATGATGATGCAATCGGATCGAAAAAGAGCACAAATTTGGGATGAAAAATCAAACGATCAAGAGGAGCTGTCACATTAAATTAAGGATGTCTGTATGTTTGTTCGTCCAGATGTACATATTTCAGAATTATTATTGTAGCCTTTGTAGTGTATCTCTCAAGGCCTCCCATTTTCCAGTAATTTGTGAATCGAACCGTGTTCCGTAGTTTTGCAAATGTTCTCCACTTTTTTTAAATATCACGCTTCGGTCTTCTCCTTTTTCGAATAATTAGTACCAAAAACAAGCAAATCCGTCGGACCGGAAAATCGAAGAAACGGTGGATGTTCTTGACGAAACGAGAGTAAAAGTCGAGCGTCTAGGGAGTTCTGTTTTTAGATATTGTTGTTGATATAGGATTTGGTTTTTAGACTGAGAAAACTAGATGAGCTGGTATAGTAAAGGGTAGGGAAGATTTGAATCTAGGAATGAAACCTGAGGGGTATGCAGATAGCGTCTATCGAAGACGTTCAACTAGATGTCTCGCATCGCATTCTGGACGGTCAACCGTATGCTTTGTACTGAACGGTTTGGTTTTCAGGTTACTGTAGTTTGTTGTAAATAACAAAATAGTGTGATTTTAAGCTGGAGACTGCCAGTACTGAAAAGTTGTTAACTACAGAAGCTAAGCAATACTTTTGATCTGTATACAAAAATTGAAATTATGGGACATTCCCGGTTAGTCTCTTAAATATTGGACCCTTTCAACGGAAATAATATGAAGTATTGGTCAGTAACGACGCCCCAGTGTCTGATACACACTAAATCCAAACGCTTTTCTTACTTCTCCGTTATCTTATTGGTTCAACACTCGTTTACCAGACGTTACGCAACCTTAATTCTGCCAACCCATATTTGTTTACTAACTGTTCTGACCACCAGACCATGAAATATCAAAAAGACAAACACAAAACCGCAAGAAGTTCAAACAAATGAAAGACCATAACCTCTAGAAAAGCATCACTTAAACTTACGAAATTCTCACAACTTCGGGATACATTCCAAAGTACAGATTCCCATGTGTTAATGCTAGAGAAGAGTTAATCAAACAATGGAATGATGAGAATTTCTATTGGTACAACTTTTGAAATGTTTCGAAATAAAAAAAATAGGAGAGAGAGACCTTGTACTAATTTTAAAATAACTTTCTATTTGAAAGTAGGGGGGCTACGGAAGTGGTAATACTACTAACTATGTCTCTTCTTTTTCAATCGCCGAATTGTCATGACATGAGTGAGTCATCATTTCGAGAAAGAGATGGGAAACTGGTTTCAAAAAACATAGACAAGTGGTGGGAAAATAGAGGAACAGGTTGGGGGATGCAAGAAAAATTGAAATAAATAAGGGAGATGGGATAGTGCAATTTGCAGAACTGTAAGAGAACTACGACCTTTGTAAAACTTCGTAGGAGCTCAGATTCTAACTAAATGTAAATTTTGGATTACAGGTGCATCCTTTCGAGTAATTTCCAGTAATATTTGGACAGATAATATGCTAAAATATGATAACGAATGTCTTTTTATGAACTGAAGCAAGGTTCTTAATTTAATCTTCGTTTTTCAACTACTGTCCTAAATCTAAGGTACATATCTCATTAAGAACATCCAGAGAAGCTGAAAAGTGTCTTTCTATTTCAGGTTCAGCAGATACTATACTACTATGTTAAGTCTAGTTGTTTTTTTCAGAAATCACATCGGACCATATGACGACCATGACTAAACAATAACATGACATAACTCACAAGAATAAATTAAAAAATAAACCTATTGCGGACCATCTGACCAAAGAATGACGTTTAATCTCTCATGCTCACATTACTCACTTATTTCTATTCAAAATAGTGCACTTTTATTTTTTGTTTTTCGCTTTCCTCTGTGACCACCAACCATTATAATGTGAGTCCACCCGGAACTTGAAAAGAAGTCTCATTAAAGTAGCTTTTTGTCTAGTAAAGGGAAGAAGCTAGTAAATATGAAAAAAGAGAAAAGGGTAAGAAAAAATTGAATGAAAAATTGGAAGAGGTTAAAAAATATATTAAGAAAACAGTAGTGTCACCCACAAGAAGGTGGATCACGTTTAACTGAAAATAGATGTATTTTGAATGATATCACATACAGTAACTTTTTGATCTCTCCTCATTTTTCTAGACACTAAAAATCATATCGGAAAACAAATTAATTAGGTGGCTGATCAAGTGTCCAATACAGGCGACCAAACTGTCTCGAGAAAACAGTTGCAGATGAATTGCACGGGGTTGGCCAAACTAAATAGAAAACGTGTATAAAGTGCAGACTGTACCGTAATCAGTTCACCAGATATTAAAATGGTTATCTATTAAGTACTACCTGCTGATCTCAAACTATTATTGGTTGCATTTTATAAAAATTCAAAAACTTTCCTCAAAACTAGTTACCCAGAAAACATCCCCTTCATTATGGCAAAAACGTGTAAATCTAGTCGCAAACTGCATTTTAGAAAAAGATACAACTTTCTAGAGAGTGTGAAGCCTCTTTTTGAAAGCTTTCGCAAATTTTGCGTTGCGAGTCTTGAAAAAGATGATAAAAGACTTACGAAACCTGAAGAGAGTTCCAAGACAGTTTTGAAACACTTCATATTCCCAGAGCGGATTATTGTTGAGGAGATCAATTTTATAAACTCGAAGGGTGCTGATGGAGGAATCGATAGAGTACCGGCTAAAAAAACTGTTTTGGCTTTTTGTTTAGAGGGTTTCATGATTGTCCCACAAAATAAAGTATGTATGGAGTGTATAAATCCAAAGCAGATCTCTATTTTTGTAGTTGACAACTTTTCTGTACTGGTACTCCCTAGCTCGGCTTAATAACTTCTATCAAGAATCAAACAGAAAATTCGAATTTTTAGCTGTCCTCTTTCAACAACTGTAGCCCTTTAGGAAGTAAAAAAGTTATCAACTACAAAAATTAAGTTCTAAAATTAAAATTTTACTTTGTGGGACAATCAGTGATACCATGATACACTTTGGACATTTTCAAGTTTAAAAAAACGAAAAACATGGTGTCCCAGTCTCCGGATAAGAACTACAAGGATGTCTATCGATCTACCTTCCCAGAAGGAAAATTCTGAGGATATTGTAGGTCTACAACTTCATCATTTTAATTTTTGCTGAAATGAGGAAATATCAGTTGAGTGCAAAAAATTATGGTTTCAAATACTATTCACAGTCGAAGTGACAATTTTTGATTCATCATGTCCCCTTATTAACATAAGATCTGCAGTTCCCTCAAAAATTTTCGTTTTGTGGAGGTAGGTCTAAAAAATTTTCCAGAATGTTCTTCATCCGGAGACCACACAGAATCATATAATTGTTCCTATTGAGTCTCCACTCAACCAAATCGCGCTTCACAAATAATAATGATTTAAATTTTTCGGACTAAGCTCACTTCTTCATTTCTTTTTGCTTGGTATTTTCTATTAAACTTCACACAAAAAATCGAATTCATTTAAAAAGGAAGAAACACAATTTTTGAATTTCGCGCTGGTATTACGATGCTTTTTTTCCATGACGCTGAAATTTGTGCCGACGGTCTTTTACCACGGCCTTTGTTTCTGTGTGTCCAGATGTCCCTACGATCGAAAAGCTACAGTACCTCGTCTCGACCAATCTCCAAGTCGTCTCTCCTTCGAAACAAACTCCTCCCCCCCTAAACTTTGTGAATAGTATCAAAAGTGCAAGCTACCGTAACCCGCGTGTATCTGTGTCCTTCAAAAAACGACAGTCAAATAGCTCTCAAATTGCGTCATGCTCCATCTGTTTCCCATTCACCACTAACTAGTAGGTCGTTTGCACTTTTTTCGTCCTTTGTCTCCTAGACATGACTCATTCTTTTTGCAAAAAGAGGTACCCTCATTGGCACCGCGCCAGAACGGGTGACACCAGCCATTAGTTTCGTATCGTTTCGAAAAATTGGCGCACAATCGTCCTTCCTTCCTTTCTATCGGTCCATTTGTTCATGGCCATATGTGCGCGACCCGTCCGTTTGCCCTTTGGATGGTGGAGAGGGCGTGACGTCACAACAGTGTGTGTACGTGGAGGTGCCAGGTTAAAAAGTACAATTAATGTGACGTAAGAGGGTGTATGAGGAGATGGTGTACAGATGTGTGTTAATTTTGGACGGAATCAGGGAAGGGAGCGAACACCGGGCGGACAAAAAGGAAAGAGCAGAAGTCGTTGCGCCCGGTGGTGCCCTGCAAAATGTGAAAAGCGGCTCATTTTGATCTGATCCGCTTTCCAAATCCCCCCTAAAGCTTATCTAAGGAGGGATAGTAGTAGAGTGAAGCTTGTGGCGTAGTACAAACATATCCACATTTATTGCTACACACAAATAGGAACAGGGGCTAGATTAGGATACTATATAACATAATTCTAGCTTTTGATTCAAGGGGGGAAATAATAAATTATTTTAAATTACATAAGCGAATATGAAGAGACTGGTAAGACTGAAATTCAAAGGACAAAAGTTAAAGTTCCAGGAGAGAAAGGTGATTTGAATGAATGAATAAATTAAAACGGAGAGAGAGAGAGAGATCCATTGATTATCACACAAAAATGGGGTAATCGGGGGAAATCGAGACAGGAAATTGTCTAATTTAGAAAAGATTTAGAGCAATATTCTCAATCATTGAGATAAGTGTCGACACACGATAATCGGCTTCACACTGACGAGCCGATTCGATTAGTTCCAGTAGATGCTTGATACCGACACCGAAGCTGCAAAAAGAAGTGAATATTTTTGGTCTTTTTTTGAGGATTATCTCGGCCAACTTATTTAATAAAGAAGTGAAGGCAAAATTCAGATGAATTTGAGACGAAAACGGAACCAATCAAAGCGATTGGTATAAGTTGGGATACGGGGGATCGGATAGTTCAAAGAATGGTTTCGGGAGCGAAAAACTGTTATTTTTGAACTGGGCTTTCATAAACGATTGGGTGAGGTAGAGACATCAGCACTTTTTCAGAATAGCTAAGCCCTAAACTAGTTGTCAACACATTCCCCATTAAAAAAAGAGACAAAAACTCACTTTCTTCCCTCCACCAATTGTCGCAACTTGTGCTCAATTTGAGGAAGTTGATCGTCTGTATAAATATTGCTTTCTTGAATCACATTCATCATTTGGTCCGCTGTTGAGAGTTTTGGAATATCGATGACTGCGCCGAATACATCCATCAGTCCCATATCACGAAGGAACGAGCGATCCGATGAAGTGGCGAGGACGAGCAAGCGGTGACCCTATAAATGATTTCAGGTGTGAAAAGGAGTGAAATTTTAAAGTTCGCTTACCGGTGGGGGAGGAGCATTGAGAAGAACAAGCAGAGCCTGGATAACAAGATTCGAGTATCTTGGTCCGACCGGGTGGTAATCTGAAATAATGAATCATAGCTTTTCTCAATTCCTTCCTCTCAAAAAATCACTAACCAATCAATCTTTCCAAGTTATCAATCAATAAAACACTGAGTTTCGATCTTTTCGCATCCTCGAACGCCTTCTTCAACGACATACATTTAGCGGACTCTGAGAATCCGACGGTGTCCTCCGGAGATATCACTTTGACGAATGGGAAATCGGAGCTCTTCGCAATTTGAGCAGCAAGCGAGGTTTTGCCGGTTTTTGGGGCTCCCGCGAGAACGGCCGATCGGAACCCACTGTTCTCTGGATTTTTGACGGTATCGGCGAGAAGACTTCCCTCGTCGATGATTCGAGTGACTTCTGGTCCCCACACGATCATTCCACGAGTCAAGAAACGGTTCAGCGATTCATCAGAGCGTCCGAATGCCTAAAATTAATCAATATTTGCATATTTTGTTATGAGTCTAACAGAGTTTCAGACGTTGTGGTAATAGGGAAAAAAGAAATCAGCTCCGGGACTCGATTTTTAATACCAGCTACCTTCATGTCTGAAATTCTCAAAAATTCTTCGAAATCTACAATTACCGGTTTAACGTCGTTCTCCAGTGCATAATCGAAATCTCCCCCATTGATAACGAGCTTCTCGATTGCGTCTGGATCGGCTTGAGCCTTTCCACCAGCCTTCACCAATCGATTCATTGCACTCGATTGGGCGGCACGAACCAATCCTTCCAGCTCGGCTCCCGAGAAGTTCTTCGTTCGTTTCGACAAATCTTCCAAATCGACTTTGGGATCCATTTTGTTGTATTCACGCATACGGGCGGTGTGGATTCGAAGGATTTGAAGACGTCCAAACTCATCAGGGAGTGAGACTTCCATCTGCACTTCGAGACGGCCTGGTCGAAGGAGAGCCTCGTCGATCATGTCACGACGATTGGTCATTCCGATTACAAGAATGTTGTTGAGCTGTTCAACACCATCCATTTTGGAGAGAAGTTGGTTGACGACGGTGTCATGGACCGATGAACTTCCAGCCTGAAAATGAAGAATTTCAAATCTAGTTTTCTGAAATTTTCGAAAAGAAACCGTACCATAGATCCTCTCTGTTTACAAATCGCATCAATCTCATCGAAAATGATAATGTGAAGTCCAGAGTTCGCTCCACACCGTCTCCACTCCTCCTCAGCGTCTGCGAACAGTTTACGGACATTCGACTCGGACTCTCCGACATATTTATCCAAAATCTGCGGTCCATTCACAATTTTCGGTTCACGAGCATTCAGCATCTTTCCAATTTGCCTTGCCATGAGGGTCTTTCCGGTACCCGGTGGTCCGTAGAGAAGGATACCACGAACGTGTTTCATTCCCAATTGTTCGATGAATTCTGGTGGGAAGACACGAGAAGCGAACGCACGACGGAAAATGTTTGAGAACTCTTTGTCGAGACCTCCGATACCCATTTCAGCAAAATTCCAGTTGGGATTGATGATCGATCGGTAGGCGGACTTTCTGGAAATGAAATGATTACTTTTATGTCTATTTCTCCTCTCTGTACCCTTTGCTCTTTCCAATTAAACTGAGCATCGATCCCTCCTCCTTATCAAACACAATCACTGAATTCGCCATAAGCTGTCCAGCATCAATCTGCTTCGGTTTCGCCGAACTATCAGCTGGCGGTCCTTCTCCGTTTGATGCCGCCGCTGCTTTCATCAAATCGAGTTGTTCGATTGTTTTCACTACTAACGACAACGTGTGAGTCTTATTCTTCTCTTTGTCCTCAAAACGGAACGCCATCTGCATATCTCTGTAAAAAAAGCATTAGTTAATAATCTGTGGTGGCTGGTTAATATGTAGATGTGTGTCTGTTCTTCCCGATGTTCGCAGAATGTGACTGAATTTTCAGCTATTTTGACTAATTCTTTCGGACGCGTCTTACAGAAACTATACAGAAATCTGTTTGTTTCCGGATAGCCATATGTTGTGAATTTTGATGTTGAATTGTAGTTTTTCAGAGTTTTTTTTTGTTGCGATTTCGCTTTTTCGGCATTTTGTGTTTTCCCAAACCCTTACTTCGTGAATGCTTGTCCACTGAATTGCATCGAGAACTCTCTGGCCATCAAATCAGCATTCAGTGGTTCGGAGGTGACGCTGAAAAAAGGATTTTCAACGATTTCAGCCAGACCAAAACCAACTTTTTCTTATTGTTGAAGTCAGCTGAGAGAACAATCGACCCAATATAGTCGGATGTTGGAAAAGTGAACGGGGTGACACGAATCTCTTGGTCCAGCGATAGAACCGCCCATTTTCTGTGCGGTACACCGAATGCAATTTCTCCAGGCTTGATTGTCGGATCATTTTTGATAGAGAAAATGTAGTGGCGTGCGGGGCCTGTGTTGACGCAAACATGCCTGAAAATTTATGAGATATGACAATTTAAGACAATTGGAGACTCACTTTATATGTGTTGCATCGAAATCCGATCGATTCACGTATGCGTAATTTGCCAATGTGTGCTCCTCGGACGGCGCCTTCCGAACACGAAACATTTTCTCGGAGACAGCGATATAGGGTGATGGGGCTGATGGAAGTGATGGGGGTGCTCTTACTTCACGTGGTGGAGCGGTTGGGCGGTCTGAAAATTGAGGAGAGTTGGAACGGGAACGAAGGGGAAAAGATTTGGATGGAAAGGGTTATTTAACAGTGGGGGAAGGAAATGAACGGTTAGCTGCAGGTTTTTGGACCCCAGTTTTTCAAAATACCATGACACCGTGACGACGACAAGCTTTTTAATTTTAAAAAATTCGCAAATGCACTTCTTCTCACCGCGATAATTGTCTGTTCTTCTCTGTCTATCTATCTATCTATCTCAAGAAGTGAATCACGGAAGTATCCTCTCTCCTATAATTTCTGCGCTCCATTTCCAACTTTTCACTGACTGATTGGACGGGGACACAACCAAAGCCCCCCGACAAGGAAATTCAATTGGGGGGACATGTCCACATACACCCTCTAACACACTGAAATTAGACTGGGTCGAGCAGGCAGAAAAACGATGGATGGAAGTGGTTGCGGGAGAAGAATTGACGGAGAGTTGTTGGGAGGCCGTTTTTGGAGCGAGAAGAGAAAAAAGATCCGATTTCTAGCATGAAGCATGCATTTTGAAGTGCGCGATATTCGGACTAAAAAATGAAGAATTGGAGAACACAGCGAGGAAAAACTAGATTGATGTCTTTTGAGAATTCAAATAGCTAGAATTTTCAATGTGAAAATTTTCGCAAAAACTGAAAAAATGAGCCAACTTTCGCGGAAAGTTGAAAGAAAACCGAGGAGCTAGCTAGGAGAGAGAAAATAAAATCGACTTCGTTTGTGTGTGTGTGTTTTCATGGGAATATGCGGGTGTTGAGGCGTTTAATCTGATAACAACAGCGAGATAGAGCGAAAATATAGCTAGTTTTGAAAAAAAAAACATGCTGCTGAAATAAAGGACATGTTATAATTAGCCAGCTTAACCATTGGTTCATCCGATTACTCCTTGGCCTGATTATAGTTTCCGTTCTTCGTGGGAAACGGGACAAAGTAAACAGCATTGGCAGCAAAAAAGGGAAACGGAAATGGGAAAAGTGAAGAAAAAAAGAAGACGCCGTGAAGAGGAGAGGAAGATGCTAACATATACATACATGCACGAAGAAGAAGAAGACAAAAAAGACGAAGACGTTGGACGTCTTCTACTTCTTCTTCTTCGGAGCAAAGGCTTTTCCCTATTCTGAAGGGAAAAAAAGATGGAGCAGACGGAGAATCGATGCAAATACACAACGGAGACGTTTGGGCACGGAAGAAAAATAGAAGAGTTTTGGGATAGAGTACGGAGGGAGAGACCTAAAAAAAGAAGCGAAGCGGTTTGAAAAGAGGAAAACGGAGATGAAAATGATGATGATGGCAGATGAGAATAGCTGAGGAGCGTTTTGAAAAAAGCTTTTATGTCGTGATGTGAGAACTTTTAATGCAGTTTGGGACGAGGGTTTTTTTAAGTGAGAATTTTTTCGCGGGTCAAAAGTGGAAAATTATACTTTTTTTGAATACCGAATTTGATATTTTTATTGATCAAAACATCATTTCAATGATGAAAAACAATTTTTCCCGCGGAAACTGTAATTAAAACGGAAACTGATTCCTGCACTTGCAAGAAGAAAGTGGGCGTGAAGTAGATCACAAAGTGTGGTTTAAACTGTGAAATTCAAAAATTAAGGCGAAATTCTGAGAGAATTTTCAAAAATCGACCCAAAAATGACTAATCTCACTTCTTATTAGCAAAAAGGTTTCAAAATTTTCTTTTTTGTCTGAAATAGTCCAAGTAACAATTCTAGCATTAATATTAGTGATCCATGCCATGCAGTATGTGAATTTAAATAGTTTTCGGAACAAAAAGAAACGAAACGAGACCATTATGTGAACTGAAGTCGTTTGAAGCTGGCTTCCGAAACCAAGACATTTGAGATGAACCCTGAAAGTTGAAAAAAATAGTTCAAACTTAAAATTAAGATCTATCGGAGGAGAAGAATCGGAGAAAATTACACATTGAAATTAGAGAAATGAGAGTCTTAACGAAAAATGACTGAAATTCGTGGTAGAATTAATTTTCTTACCGGCTCTATCGAACAACAACACAATGACATTCAACAGTCAGGTAATGAAAATGTATTTTCAATAAATAGAGAGAGAGGGACCTAGGCAACGTGGACTTATATTTCTTTTTATAAATTTCGCAATATTTGTGTAACACTGCGGAACGTAAATAAAAACAGATATGTTGGAGGAAACTGGGGCGGTGTTTGGTGTATGGAAAAGGTTGAATTGATGGGCATAGTACTAAAAAATAGAAGATGGATAAAGCACAAAAAATACATTTGCTATCTGTTTTACACTGCTTAATGAAAGAATTTTATTTTGAACTGATTAATCTTTAGAGGCAACTATCAAACATTTCTTCGTTTCTTATCAAAAAAAGGATGAAACTGGACTTTTCTTCATTTTTTAATGTGAGAAACTCAACGTTTGATCAATTTTTTGAACAGTTTTTAAACAAAACTTGAACCAAAACGAGATAAAATTCACAATTTTAGTTAAATTGGACACAAATTGTTAAAAAGCATCGTATTTTTATATGAGCCAAAGCTATTTGAACTTTTAAACAAGCAAGTTAAACACTGAAAACTTAATTTCACTGTAAAAATGTGGTTTTTGAACATTACTATTAATTTTTTGGTGTTTTCTTGCTCATTTGTTACCAAGAAATATGAGATTTCTGATAAAAATCATCAAAATTCACGAAAAAGTGAAGAATTCAGCTCCAGAAGTTATGGCAACGTGGAACGAAATTTAAATATCCTCAAAACAATGCAAACGCGCTTCACCGAACGCACGGCGTTCCTATCGACTTTTCAATTTCTTACGCGTTCATCTGCTCATTTTCATCGGAAATTCGTGTTTTTCGGTTGATTTCCGGGGTTTAGAATACTTCTCAGATCGATTTTTGTCATTGTCTCCTCGAAAACCTATGAATCTCACCGAAACTCTGAATAAACTAAGAGAATCCAAAGATTTTGGGCTAAAGTTTCTTGGAAGAGATTTTGGTGATTTTCTCCTGGTTTTCTTTGTGTTTTCAGATTTTCTGAAGATTAGAATGTATCAAATCGATTTCTACTCATTTTTTCTCTTTGTTTACTGATTTTCCTGAATATAATCGATTGAGAAATTCCCACTCGTTTTTATCGATTCTTGTCTTTATTTTTCTGTGTTACTCGTCATTATCCGGTTCGAAACCTCTAAAGTGCCGCATCGAATAATGATTTCCAGATTATTGATTGTGTGAACGAACTATTGGGTGGGACTCGTTGTTTTCATCATTTTCGTATAATTTTTTTTATCGATTTTTGAAGAATATCAATGACAAATGATTACGAGTGCCACTCGATTTCTCTGATACTCTCTTTACACAATTGCTAATCCTCACTTTTTTGTTCTACAGGTAAAATTGAAAAATCCCCCGAAATATGGATCCACATCTAAACTACAACTTCAATTATGGTGATAGCTATGGCTCTGGCGCCGATCCAACCAACGATCCAGTACGTTAACGTCACAAAAACTTTTTGAGGGTACTTGAAACAAGAAAAATTACGAAAGAATGAACCCCAAGGAGTTTTTCGCGTTTTCGTATTAATCGTGTGCTTTGATTTTTTGTATTTATGAAATTCCAGTACGAATAAGCACAAAAACTGATTAAAACATCAATTGAGCTTGTTCGAACTTCAGAAATAACCATTATCTCGATTGATTGTACTCCTGGAGGTCCAGTCCTGGAATTATATGCAAAAAATTTTGTTTTTCGTCAAAAAAGTCATCCAGGACTGAATCTTTTTGTAAAACTCAGAATTTCGATGAAACTAACCCCAAAAATTACTCTCCGACTTAGTTTCTTTGAAGATTTTGATAAACTTCTCTGATTTAAGACCAACCACTATGGATGGGCGAGTCAGTGGTCTCAACCGGCGTCGGCGGCATCTCAGGCGACTAGTGGAGTAAGTTTTCAGCAAAAACCTCCAGGATCGCATGCATTTTGAACGTAAAAAAACGTTGAAAATTACCACTTTTTCTGCAAATTCCGCTAATCATCGCCCCATAGTTTCAGCAATATCCACAATACGTGAGCCCACAACAGCAACAACAGCAACAGGCTCAACAACAGGCCCAACAAACGTATGCCGCTTTGAATCCGTTGTCGACTTTCATGCAGCAACAACAGAAGCCACAGTTTCAACAGCAAAAGGTATACATGCAAGAATTTGCGAAACTTGTCGAAAAGTCCCTTCATAAAACTGTTGCAAAATAGAGCTGCCCTCACCATTAAAAACCATTGTCTCTGCAGAAGTACGGCCAAGGCGGAAACGGTAATGCCCCAAAACCAGTAGGAGCGCATCGCAACACTCCTCATTTTGGTGCATTCAATAGTGGAAGTATGGGAGGTGGTCGTAGTGGTCCAGCGGCTGGAAGTGGAAGTTTTCTATCGCAAGAATGGGTACAACCGATGTCATCACAAAATATGATGGGTGTCAATCCCGTTCTCCGCACGTTTCCATCGAAGGGCGGCTCATTCAATCAAAATAATAAACCGAACTGGAGGGTGCGCTTTCATTTTTCTTCAAAATCCAGTCTCCCCTTTCCGTCTTTTTTCTCTAACATAAACTTTTCATTTACAGCAAAACAAGCAGCAACAGAAGAACTCGTCGGGTCCTAAGAAATTCGACACGACTGGAAAGACACCGGCAATGGTTCTTCATGAGGTGTTCAAGAGTGTTAGCGAAGAGTGAGTAATCGAGCATTTTGATAGACGCAAAAGCTGGATTCACAGATTTTTCTGTAATTTTAGCCTTCTCTGTTTCCAGGTTCACCGAGGTGGAGAACGCTGTTCCAAAGCGCTATCGTTGCACGCTAACTGTGGACGGACGTCAATTCCAGATGGAGTCGGCCAACAAGAAAGCGGCGAAGCAGAAGTGTGCGGAAATCGTTGTTCGTGAGCTCCGCCCGGATCTCCACGTGACCCCATTCGAGGAGGGTGTTACTGCCAAAGCAGTACCGGTTAAGCAGCAGAAAGCTGCTGGTGCTGTCGCCTCGGCAGTTTCTGGAGGGAATGGAACACCGAATAAGAGAAATGTAGGTGGATTTTTAGGAAGATTTGGTGAATATTTTGTGTGCAAATCACTTTTTATTATCTAAACATTCATCAAATATCCCATAATAGTCACTTCAGGCCGACGAGATGATGAATCAACCAGCGCAAAAGAAGGGATCTGGAAATTCAGCTGCTGCAAAGAAGCCAAAGGTATATAAAATCGAAATAATTGTATCCAATCGAATATTTTTCAGCTTTCTCCAGTAGAATCAGCTCTCTCACTGCTGGACTTCTTGCAAAAAATGATTAGCGAGTCAAAGGAAACCTTCACTCCCGTATTCGAATATTCCTTCGAGCTCCCAAAATCCGAAGAGGAGCAAGAGCCAAAAGCTCCGGAAGTCAAACATGAGCCAATGGAGACTGAGACGGTGAAGTCGGAGCCGACTGAGGTGGTTACGGAGACCCAGCCAGCTGTGGAAGCTGAACGATCAGATGCTAATCAGTCGGCAACAGAGAAGAAGCGAGTTGGTGAGAAGAAGATTCGCAAGCCTGATGTCCAGCAGAAAGTAACTCTGAAATTTGTGGACCAAGGAAAAGAGTACACGAAGACTGGTGTAAATCGTGCAGTTGTGAAGGATATGGTCATTCGAGAGGCACTTCAAGATCTGTTCCAAGTTTCCCACAAGGACATCATTACGGTTGCACGCCGTCACGCAATGAATCGTCTCGGATCTGATATGAATATTCTTCAATGTCTTCATACCATATGTTCCGTTCTCAATTGTTCAGTTACAGTTGAGTGTGAACCGGCTGAAGATCGTCCAATTGGAGATGGACGTATGTATTTCATGGGGAAATGCTCGATTGTCGATCACAGTGAAGGCGGACAAACATTCGAAACCAAATCAGATTCAGTCCAATCGAAAGCTCTTGCCAAGGATCATGCTGCACAGGAGATGCTCAGAAATTACTTTGAAATCGATCCAAATACTTGTTGCAAGAGTGAAAATGTCAATGTGCAGGGGCCATGTGCAGTTCTTCATGCTATGCTTAATAAGCAGACCAAGCAAAGAACTAAGATTGTGTATGACTTCAAGGAAAACGTGCCACAGGTTGCTGGAAGTTCTGGTCAGGCATATTAGTAAGTCGAGACGTGTTTCAATATTTTTAAATTTATCCCATCATTTCCAGCTGCGATTGTGTCATTGACGAAAATGATCGTTACACCGGAAGTGGTCGTTCGAAGAAGATCGCCAAGAATGAAGCTGCAATGATGGCGCTCAAAAAGAAATTCAATATCGACTTTGACCCAAACGCCTGCTATCCGTTGGCTCTCAGCAATCGTGTGATAGCCGAATCGAAAGTCTCACCATTTTGCAAGACGATCGCCGAGTTTTTCAAAAGAGAATATCATAAGATGTGCGATGAGTACTCAGTACCGCCCAGTACTCAGACTGCTTGGTAACAATCCGTTTAGAAACAAACCTTTACATCTATTTTTCAGCTTCATAGTCTATAACCATTTGGAAGAGAAGCGTCTCTTGGCTATTGGTTCATCTTCTAAGTTTGTTGTTGAGCCGGATACTCTGAATGGTGCGAATGGAACATCGATTCTTCATTTGGATCCAATCGTTCTCGCACGTCGTGCACTTTGCCGTAATTTCCTCTATGAGCTAGCTGCAATGGCAGAAGGATCAGAATCGGCGATATTCGAAAGACGAGAAGATGGACGTTTCGCCATGAGATCGAATATGAAATTGGTTTTGTATTGTAACTATTCACCTAATTGCGTTCATTCAACCGATGACGCAGCTGCAAAGTCCCTTGCTATTCTCACGTAAGTTCATTGGTTTCAGTTTAAAACTGGAAAATGTAATGGAAATTCGGGAATTCATATCTTCAATTCATTTCAGACCAATGAGTCTAGTTCCTAGTCCTCCAGAACTTTTATCTCTCGACGAGATCAGAGCCACGAAATCTCTCCGTATCCAATGCACTGCAGATAAGATATTCAAATGGAACACACTCGGAGTTCAGGGAGCTCTTCTTTCGAATATAATGGAACCTGTCTTCATCACTGATATCTTTTTTGGAACGTCTTATTCAGCTCCAGACGAGTCTCTCAAGTTCGCGCTTTACAATCGTCTAGGACCACAAGAGAACGATAGAGACATTGCTGTGGAGAGCATTCCAGTTGACATCAGATGCCAACAATCTTATTCACATGTTTGGGCTCGCGGATTCACGGAAATCGAGGCATTGGATATGAATACGGGAAGAACGAAGAAAGGATCACCATCAAAGGTGTGTAAAGCGGCAATCTTCGAGGCTTTTAGACAACTTCCAATTCCTGATAAATCGATTGTGGACTACTCGAAAGCGAAAGAGCACGCCAGCTCGTATCAGTATGAGAAGAAAGTCTTGTATCAAAAGGTAACGTTTTCTATTCACTCGAGAAATAATTAATATACTTAAATTCGATTCAGCTCGAAGCCGCTGGATGGGGAAAATGGCAAACGAAGCCGACAGAGCTCGTCGATCAATTCACTCTCGCAGCTGACGAGTTTTAGTTACTTTTCCTGATAATTTAACCCCCCTTCACCTTCACCGTTTACATTTAATAATTTTGTCTAATTTATATTGATCTATCTTCAATCGATCTGTCTCTCTCTCCGTTTTCTTCCTGTCTTCATCGTGTCTCTACTCTACTCCTACCCTCCCAAATATGCTTCAATTGTGCTCTCTTGATAGTTATCACTAGAGCACACTTGGAACATTTCTCTGTTCAATTTCCCAGTCTGAGTGAGTATTTATTTTTTAATTTTGCTGTAACGACAATTCAAGTAAACATCTAATAATGTAGATTCCTCGTTTTCAGCATTTTGCAGTAACCTTTGGGTGATTTTAAGAAAGGTAAGTGGTGGAAGTGGCTGGATATTCAGAACGAAAGAGAAGATGAATATATTGGAGAGGTTTCCGAGAATCCACTGGCCAACCCAATCATCCAAACGAAGAAATTAATGAAGACATTCTGACGAACAACTGACGTCTACATGATGATGCATCTGAAAACAAGTAACTGAAATCGGGGAGATGCATCGAAGAACTTACTTCAATGAATCCTTCTGACAAGTTTTCGCGATCTCCAGGATCTCATTCACTTCTGTTCGCTTCACCGAATGATGTTTTTTGACATTAGCGAAATGGTAGTCAGAAATGAAATGATGAATGGTGTCAGTTGGCTTTAGAAACCAAATATTGCAGTAGACACAGCAACCAAACTGAAAAACTAATTATCAGCTGATTGAAATTACAATGCCACGATTTCCCCCGTTCATCCTGTTCATTATCATCCTGAAAAGCGTTTAGCGAGGCTCCTCCCACTTTTGCAATTCAAATTTTTTGATCTATTCCCTCTATTTTTTTAAATTAATATTTTTGTAGATCAAAAACTGCAAATTTGCTTCTCGGCGCGAAAAAACACTCTTCGTCTCTCGTTTGCGATGGGACACAGTTGTAATAGGGATTAGGAGGTGCTAATATCGATTTTATTTTTTCTCGAGGCTCGTTGCGGTTTTTATTTATAGATACAACAAATTAACGTTAAAATCCTTGGCAAGTCTTTTTTGGCACCGTTTCAACCGTTCTGCGACAGAGCGCGTTTTCCCAACCTTGCGCCTTACAATGATGTGTTCACCTTTTTTCAATTTGTTTTCAAGCTTAGATGAGGATTACTGTAATCTTCTTAACTTCTTCAGGCACCCGCATTTTCAAGTTTCGGCCTATTTTGGATCAAAAACTTTTCGCGTAGATTACCTTAATCATTATGCTAGCCATCGCCTTTGGAACTCCTAGTTTTGTTTGGTCAATATTCCCAATCAGTTCTTTTTCCGCCGCTGTCAAACATGAAAAATCTGAAAATCTTCATTTAATAGCTCAAATTATCCATATCCTCACCTTGTTCTGTGACGAGAGTACTGATTTGTTTCAATCCACCCAAATAACAATTAGTCAGTTGAGAGGGAATCGATGGGACACGCAACACTGTCGTTGAGTTTAACTTTTTAATCCACCACTCGAAATCTTCTTTAACGAATAAAGCGCCACTGATTTTAAACTGGAAAGTAGTATTCTGTTGTTGAGTCTAATGCATTCGGACGACAAACCTTATTCAAATGTCCTACTGAAAATACGTGACTAGCGACATTTAACAATGGCCATTGGGACATATTCACATCGCAGAGACCACATCGTGTCTGAAAATGTTTTTTGACCGTAGGAAACTCTTGTCTGAATCAATCCTACCTGTTCCGTAAAGAATGGAATGTGTGGAATGAACTCCCTGAGTTGAGTCTTGCTGACAAACTCAATCTGCCGGTTTGTAGGTCCCGGACATGTAGAATCAGAGGGTTTTCTAGTTGAAGGGAACGCGCAGAATAGTGGTAACTCGCAGTGGGGAATTATGGTGGTAGTGCGGACTGGGTTCACCACAGAGATGACTGCAGAAATCATTTGAGGCTTTTTTACTGCTTACTGTAACAACTTACGAGTCGTTTTCACTGTTTCTATTGGTTGTGGTGCGTCAGGCTTTTGAGGAATTAAACATTCCTTATCTTGTGCCTCGCTCACTTTTGGATTTGCAATTTCGATAAGATTTCTGTAGAATGTAAAGTCCGAAAGTATAGCTGAGAATTGAATCTGAACAAGTTTCTTTGTATATGCGCGAGTGAGATTTTGATGAAGACTTTAAGTTTCAACTCACGTATGAATGATGCCTTCCGTCAAATACGTGTTCTATGAGCTCATGAATAGAGGAAATCCTGATAGTGCCTGGACAATGTTTACAGGTGTAATTCACTTTTTGTTCAGTTACTATGCAAGATTTCAAGTGGGGAATTTGAAGCCTGATTGCATTGTATCTAGTCAGGAATTCACTTTCTGAAACTAGTTTACTAGTATCGAAACGTAATAAAGAAGTTGTTAACATACCTGACATTTTCGAATCAGTATCTAAAGGTTTGTCTAGAAGTGGTACACGTGGATTATCTGAAACTTCATATTCCCATAAAGCACTATAAAATAACTAACCGAGTTTATTTGGCAACAGTGTTTCGATTTCCCGTTTGTATTCGTCTACCCATGTCTTCCAGTACAGTAGATCTGATAGACATGCTTTGTATTGCATCTGAATTTAGAAAAGTGTGTTTCTTAGTTCTCTAGAATTAGAGTTACGTTCTCTCGATGCACTGCTTTGACAATATGAAGGAATGCGCCCATTTCATTACTTAGTGACACAGTTTTCAAAGGTGTACTGCAAAATGAACAGACCCAGTGGGTAATCTGAAATATAAATAAAACTAAAAACTATTTTTGAAAAAAAATTACGTTTTGTTTTGAAGCACGACTTGGTTTTCTTCCTTTCTTGAATTTTTTTCGAGATTCATCGAGAATTCTATTGAACGTTTCTTCTGAAAGATGAGATGATTCCTTGGTTAGTTAGCTGGTGGTAGAGTACAAATGAATCATAATCGAATACCGATTATTCCAAGCGACAGTTAGTTGAGATGATGTTGTTAGAATGATATAATGTGATGGCCATAATTTCACGAACTTCGGCCGTTTTCACTTGAAAATCTCCAACTTTGAGAATGTGCTACGGTCTCATCAAGAAAGTGTTTAATCTATCAAACAGATCAAAAGTAAATATCTATTCTTGTAGTTGACAACTTTTTTGTACGGGCACATCCTAGAGAGTTATGGTGATTTTAAGATTTTATATTGCATTGTCAGCCAGATTACCTAAATCATCTTGTTACCAAAAGATTCATGAAAAGTCTGTTATAGTTTCTGTATCAGTCAAGATAATAATAAATATCTGGTCATTAACGGCTGCCTGAACTATTAGTATCTACTTACTTGAAACAACATCTTCATTCTCTGGCATTTTGTCTATCATTGCGACACGTGGGCTATCTGGAAAACGTTTGTTCTTAAACAATGGTAGATTGAGAACTCACTTCTTCCTGGCATTGCAACGTTGTTTTTTTCTTTCCCAGTTTTACTTGAAGGCGCATTCAAAGACTTATTTAATGTTGTTTCACTACACTTGAGAACGGATTCCGCCCAATTCACCCAATAGTTTAGATCTTCAACAGATGTTTTGCAGCCCATCTAAATAACTGGTTGTATTTATATCCGAGTGTCTGTATATGTTACCTTCTTCCAATGTTGTGATGTAACAATATGAAGAAAAGCATTCATCATATCTGAGAATTGAATAGGAAGTGTGGATTGACGGACTGTACAAAACGTGCATTTCCAGTTGACTTGCTGAAATATTGAAGCCATTTTGAACAAAGCCATAAACAACGATATTTGAACTATATTACCATTGATCTACCCTTTTCAAATACTTTAGCGTCACAGTATTGGAATTTGCCCTTGTATTTCATGAGAAAACGGTAGAACGTTCTTTTTTCTGTCACACAGGCAGCATTTGGTGGAACTTCATCTAGCATGGGGACACGTGGCACATCTGGAAAATTTTTTAGTTATAATAGTAGGCTATACATATACTCACTTGGGAGAGGGGCTGATGTTTCCCCCGAATCTGGAGCTTGAGCTTCTATTTTAAGAACTGGATTGGTCGCAATAGCCCAATCCTTCCAGTGTTGCAAGTCATCGATGGAAGCAGTGAATTTCATCTGAGTGGGGGAAATAATGATTGGGTTGAAGCGTTTTTAAAATTACCTTTTCCAGATGCTTCTGTGAAGAAATATGTTTGAAAGCTTCTAGCTCTGATGACAGTATCAGAGGTTGTGCTTCTGAACTACAGTACTCACACTTCCAGTTTACATACTGAAAATGTTTACAGATCATGCGAACATTGGTAGGACAAAGCGCTTGGATTTTTAAGGACTAACTTACATTCCTGTCAGCCACTTCTTTCCCAAATATCGTCAAAGCCGACACTATTTCTCTCATGCTCATTATGAAAGTTTGTTCTGAAACTTTTAACTCAATCATTCCGTATTACATCTCAGACTTACGATTTGCTTTCAGAGCTTCCTTTGGTGGAAAATTAAGTAGTGGAATTCGTGGCAAACCTATGAAAAGATTTCATGAAATATAATTTCAAATCGACTCACTTTCGAATTTATTCTGTTCTATAGGCTGTTCTGCAGATTGTAAAGCCGATGGTAGTACGGGCGAAGGTAGTACAGCAGGTACAGCCGGTGACACAGCCGATACGGCGACATCTTCTGGAAGACTATCCGCCATCTGCAGAGATGGCGTGCGCCATACAAAAGAGTCAGTGGGAGCTCTTCCGCCGGGGCTACTCATATCGTTGAAGAATTTTTTCCACCAAAGGAACGCCTTCGCGGAAAAACCGAATTTTAGTAGCTGCAATTTTAGGGATTATCTAGATTAAAGTTTAGCTGTGTAAAGACTATTTTGAAATCAGTATCTCGAAATTTATTAAGAATCAATTTTTTAACTCACATAATTCAAATGTTTTTCCGTGAAAAGGTGCATCACTAGGTCCAACTCAGTTTTGAAGAAACTTTTCGGTAGACCACATGCAAAACATGCAACGCCTTGATGAATCGGCCTGCCACGTATACCAGATGTTGTATCAACCAATAGTCTTTTGTTTATAGAATGGAAGAGAGTTCTTAGCTCTGCTATTTTAGTGGCGCGAAGGTTTTCTGAAAATGAGAATTGAGAATAGGAATAAGCGTATTCATAATTAGGTATATTTCCCATTTCTTACCTTCCAGAAGACTTGTTTCCACTTTAAAATCAAACAGAGGAATCGGACGTTGATCTGAATATAGATATATCTATAAAAATTATTTTTACATTTTCGGCTCACTTCTGTACTCCAGAATCCTTGTTTTATGTTTGTCATTGAATCCTTTTAGCACAACTTCCGAGGTTAAAATATTGACCCAGAAGTTCAGTTCTTTCTGTGATATTCCTGTCAGCCCACTTAGATGATTCTCGGATAAGATGTGTCTTGTGAACTTTGTTTTGTGCCATTCAATATCTTCTTCACACACATTGCAATATTGCTGAACGCAACAAGAAACAATTAGAGAATGTACATATATAATGAAAAACTGACCGGGATAGCCACTGACTTGTAAAACGTTGCCAAGAAGCTATTTTCTTCCCGCCATTGCCATTGAGATGTTAGGTAGAGAAGCTTGGATATAGTAGAAGAATCCAGTTTTGGTAAATCGGTACCTTTGTTGGAAGAAAATAATGGGATAGTTGTAAAGAGTGTAACAGCTGAAAAAATTTCTGATTAAATTCCCGTCTGTGGAATCTCAAAATTATTGTTTTCAGGAAAAGTTCTGACTGAGACATTACTTTTTTTCATTAAACGACCTCCCCATTCTTTGAGGGGAGGTCTCTCTCACAAAGTATCGGTTCAAAAAACTAAACTCACTTTTGCAAGGACCAATTCTTTCCGGATCAAGAATCTCTTCTTCTTTGTTTTCCTCATTGAAATCAAAAGGTTCATCCAAAACGGATTGTTTCTGATACTTTTCAAAAAGTGATTCCCAGTACTTAAACGATGCTTTTGGGATCATATGCTGAGACAACATTTCGATATGATCTTCTCGAAACATGTGTCTCAAGAAAAGTGTACCACTAAAGGGCGTATAATTGCAGAGGCGACATATCGGCTGAAAGTTGTACTTTGTTTTATTTCCCTTCTCTCGATGGTTATTCCTAAAAACTACTCACCACACTTGGCTTCCTGTTCTTCCCATAATTTTTCCGATGAAGGAACTTAAAAAAACAAATCTTAGAAATCGGCCATTCGTACAAATTAATCATGTTGTTTAGCCTTCGCATTTCAGTAATCACCTCGCAGCCTGAACTAATATAAGGTTGTAGTCAAAATGCCTAGATATGTATACTACCTGTGATCTTATCCCCCTCTGTTTCGATATCCGCATTGTACAAGTGGTAATCTCGAAAACTGAATTTGGAATTTTCCATTATTTTGGTTTGAACTGGCATTGAGGGTCTATCAGTCTCTACGATTAGATCAACTGGAATTTCCTTATTGATTGGAGACGGTTCTTGGCACGTGACACGTTTAGCTCCAAACGCCCCGCCCATTTTTTTTGGTGGTAACGGATCTTGGAGTGTAGGAGGCGGGGTACACGATTCGACTAAGTGCGTGCTAGTTGCCTCGTTTTCTTCATTATTTTTAGGATAATCTTGATAATCTTGTTCATCCTCAGATGATGAGTACTCAGCCAAGGGGTCATTCTCCACTCTTTTAGGGATTCTTTGGAATGGGGACCGTTTACCATACAGTTCTATCAGGGCACCTGAATTAATGGTGGTAAATAGTTTTCATTTCTCCAACAAATCGATAATTTTACTCACTGATTTTATAGTTAACAGATGAGGATCCTTTAAAAATTTGAATCCTGTCTTCTGGTGTGATGAATCCCTGTCCATACCAAGACTCCAAGTCTTCGAGAAGAATGTATCTAGAAATATTATTTATTTGTTCCAATAAGTCCTACTATACTATGTTTTTTCCGATTATGAAATTATTACGTTGACTCAGCGTTTTTCTATATATTTCCCGGTGGAGCAGTTTTGCAATTAACTTTTCCTTTTATGATAAGAAATTCATTTTTTCTCCAAACAAATGCATGTGATAAGTTCAAAGGTTATTCAAAAATCGATTTTGTATGAGATAGAAGGTTTGTTTTAAAAAATCGATCAAAAACGGCGCTCTTTTTTCTTTTCAACTTAAAAAACTTAAATTTAATTTTAGTTCAGTATCCAATTACAAAAACCCACCCATCCTTATATTTGAATAAGCACTGTTCCGATGACATCTCTCCCAAGTTTCCCTGAAATTATACTTATTTTCTTCCATTCAAAAACAAAAAATTAACAAGCTTTTCACTTGTTTTAGAAAACAATGAAAAAACTAAATGTGTTCTATACGGAATCTTGTTAAATCTCTTCTACGTGTCGTATCTGATGACTGAAAAACACTCATTCCTCAGTCTTAAGTTCCTACGGAAGCAAAGCGGCCGGCGTGCGGTTAGGTTCTGACTGTCTAATTCTCTCCGGGGAGAGAGAAAGAGAGGGAGAGAGTAAATAACATAAAATAGGCTGGTCATTGATTGGCTTATTTATTTGAAGGACTCACTCATACAAAAAAGAAAAAAACATTTCAGAATAATTTTGAACATGAAAAAACAATCAAAATGTAAAATGTTTACTACTGATAGGTAGGTAGAAATCTAAAGAGACTTTGTAATTTTGTAAGTTATGCAATACAAGAAAAATACAAAATTCAGTAATTAAGAAGTGTCCGTTGGAAACGTTTAGGAGAATTTTGGTGGTGGTGCACCAGAGATTTGAAGCATGAACAAGTCAAACATCTCCTGGTTTCCTTTTTTCAGTCCCTCAAGCGTAATCTTCCATCGGTCGAAGTCATCTTTAGAGAAGCCGAATCCCGAGAGCTGCAAGTTATTGTCTTACTAATATATCTTAATATTTTACAATACTTACAAATTGAAGGTGCTCTTCACTGAAGATATGCTGAAACACTTCCAATTTAGTTGTCAAGATCACTTGACTATTAGACGATGAGCATCCGAAACAGGTTTTATTGAAAACCGGTTGGAATCTGCTTTCATTATTCATGAAACTTCTGTCGATTGTGTTTACAAGACTAACAAGTTCTGATAGCATTTTGTCCAGTTCGTGCTCGTCTGGAAACAAAGCAGTTACTTTTCTTTTTATCTTATTCAGTTTTTGATGTTGAACGTTTCCAATTGACTATGTGAACTAAAGAAGATAAATATATGTGTACTTTGATATACACTAAAGCTTACCTGTAGTCATATCCTCCGAGTATATTTCTTCATTGCAGTCAGGAAGAAGTGGGATTTGTGCAATACGGGCTGCGGTTTTCCCCAACTTATTCAATTCGCCCCATTGATCTGTTTGGGCACAAAAATGTTGATGTGACTCCTCATTATTTGTTTTTTGTATGCATTCATTGACCAACTCGGTTTCTTTGGTCTCATGGGGAGCAGGTGCTTGGAGCAGTGAAGATGAGTTTTTTAGTTGTTGCAGCAGTTGTCCTATAATGATTGACGAGTTTTTGAATTTATTGATTTGGGTATGTCAGGACTCACCTACTGTGAAAATCTCACATGATTTATCTTTTGCCAAAGTGTGAACTGCATCCTCCGGGTGAATGAAACCACGTTTAAACCAGGATTCCAAGTCTTCTGGAAGGATATATCTGAAATTAAATTGATAATGAAATTCAGTTTCAAGTTTTTGAAACTGACCCATCTTTATAAAAGAGGCATCTGCGGTGATTTGCTTTCCCATTCTTCTGAAAATTTTGTAATAATATTAAACACTTTTTTTAAAGAGGGAAATGAGAAATTGCATTTTTAGAGGTGCATTACTTCAAAAAGAAAAACGCTCTTTGATAGATTAACTTTTCGAAATACTTTCGTCGCAAGACAGCGCGCATTAGACATAGTCTTGTCATTTGAATATTCCCCCTGGGAAGCGAGTGAACGAGACGCAGACAAATTAGTTGGGGTTCTGTAATCCATATGTATGTAGCCTCATCAGATCACCTGCCCAGCCTTCTGTTTGAAAGTACAAGTCACGTATCTAGTCTCACTCATTTCTCCTAATATATAGATAGATCATTATCACTGACCCCAAATACACAACATCTGCTCTAATAGGGGACGGCTCTTTAAGAAGTAGTCTCAATCCTCCAGAGAACCGAACCTGAGCTAATTAACGCTATGATATTTCCAACCACGGTCTGTCGATTACTAAGTCTTACGGTTACTCTGTGCCTTGTGCTATAAGGTTATAGTGTTTTGAACAAGTTTATTTATTGTAAATACAAGATTTTAAAAGTACATGAAAAGAGAAAAATGTTGACAAGAATAATTATATGGAGCCTCCCGTATTTTTCTTGGCAAAATTATAGAGTTATAGGAAAAAACAACACCAACAAAAATTTTTATTCGAAGCCAACCACAATCTGCCGGTAACAGAGATAGGCCATCTGCTTTGCAATGTCCGCTCCACCGAGATGAGATTTGAGGGGAATCGTGACAGAGACGAGTTTTTTCAGTCGTTGGAGATTTTCGAGAGTTCCGCGTGCGGTCACTAGGTAACGAACTGAAAAATGGCTTTTATTAAATGAAATTTGATGAAATTAAGCGAAAAAGCTTTTAAAAACTCCTATAACAACAGTAATACACTTACTTCGGCCGTCTGTAAAATCTTCTTTGTCATCCTTTTTGCCTTTATTCGATTGTCGTCTCATGCTAACCGTGTTACAACCAGAATTTGTTGCCATCATAGCAGTGATATCCTCTAATCTATCTGGCAGATCTGAAAAATTGAACTCGATTGAGTCGGATCTTGAATCGGCTCTAGAATTCTCTTACCTGGCAACTCAATCACAAACGGATCACACTCTCGAATCATCAATTCAGACGTGATTTCTGGGTCTGTTGAGATAGGGAGTTCTTCAAATCTCAGAGTGAACAGTATATTGTAGTACGTTCTGATGGCCGCCGCGTGGAATGGTTGCCATTCGCCTCGCATGAAGATTGCCGAGAAGTCCAGTGATCGGAAGGAGAGATTCGGAAGTTTTCGGAAGTTTCGTGATGCCAAGTATTCCAGGAATTTTACCATCTAGAAAATAATCATGATGTGTTCATAATTTTTCTCAAGTATATTTCTTTAAAATTTTTAAAACCTACAGAAAAATCAGTCTTAAGAAGTTTTTTCCAAAAAAAAACCGGAAACTTTTCGAAAAAATTGAATTTTACCAGTACTGAACTTCCGGTCCGACCGTCCCGTTGCAATTCTGTAATTTAGAAATGAAAAGCTCACCAAATGCGATTTCCTCTCTTCTGTCAATATATTCTCCTCGTTTTCCTCTTCTGATTCATCTGATTCGTCTGAATTTACATCGATTTTCTCGAAAAATGAATCCTTTGTGAACCCATCAGCCGATTTCAATTGTCTGGTCAGAAATAGAATGAAGAGTAAGAAAAAATGATGTCTCTTGAATGGTTGATCCTCAAACAACTTTAGCGACTCTCCCCATTTCATCAACATGAACAACACGGTATCCAATCCAGGCAATCGTCCCGTATACATTGTAACAATTCCAATCGCTTTCCCTGAATTCTCATCCTGCACAAATTGATCCATTGGTCTGAATGCTTCAAACTCCTCATGGTTATCAATAAGATATTGTTTTCGATGTTGCTCCAAAAATTTGAGCATTGGATTAGATCTGTCTATGTGTACTTCTTCACTTTTCAGCAAATGATGCTCTTTAACCTTAGCGAGAACATCATAGGCAATCCAGCCGAACGAGAGCTTTCGAGTTTCACGTGACTTTTGGGCAAGTTCTAAAAATCGGAAATTTTGTTTTCGTCTAATGTCGAAATTAAACAAGCTGCCAGAAAAATGGAACTTACGGTAACAAGCTCTATACCACGCAGTAGCCTTTTGCATCATCAACTCAGATGGCATGTCACATCGATAAGTCAACGAATTGTTAGCATCGAAGGTGTTGGGCAATTGGGTACAAACCGCAAGATAGCCACCGAACTCCTGAAACAAATAATACGTTTTAACGTATAACATATATAATTTTTGAGCTTTTCGTTATTTTTTCTCACCTCAAAGAACCTCTTTCTGAATTCGCACACCAAACTTGTCATCCGTGTCTCAATCATTTGATTTGTGTTGAAAAATGACATGTCATCTTGATCCTTATCAGAGATTCGGTTTCTCATCTCAAGAATACATCCAGACATAATTTCTCCTTCCGATTGAATACCATAGGTTTCCATGATAGACTGTAAACATATTTCCGTAAGTTTCAAATAATGCACTCTTCCTACACTTACTCTCAGCTGTCCATTATAATTAGCCAACTCCTTCTCTGCACTTGTCAAATATTTCTCGTACCCTTCAATTGTGATACTCTCATCAATTTCAATCTCGTATTGTTCTTCCCTCTCTTCAGAGATTCTGATGACATCATCGATTGCTTGGAATTCACGGAATAGACGTCCACATAGTCTGGGCGTGACGTACATTGGAGCATTATCGTTTCCAATGTGATAGTCAGGAACTCTCTCCGCAAGTTCAGGAGGCACCGCTTCGCCAGTTTCTGGATCTGAAAATGTATACTTTAGATCTGAAAACCGGCAAACACGTGTAGTCTTTCTCTCTCCCAATCTCTAACATGAAGATTCAACAAGCTAAATGTGTTTCGAGTTGTTCTGACTCACCTCTTGCCCATTTTTTTGTCAATGGTGCTGGTGGTTCTCCAGACTTTGTGAAGTCGACAGCTTGACAATTTTTTTTTGCCAAATCCATACAAACTCGAGAATTCAATCCGTATTGATCAGAGTTGTGCAGATGGTTGTTTGAGATGGTTCCAACAGAATCTAGTTTCAGATATTTGACGTAGAACTCGTGCATTAGTTTATCCTGAACATTAGGGAAAGTTGTTTTTTCATTTTTTGTTTTGCTTTTTATTTACAACGTTTGTAGGTTTACAAGTCTTTGAACATTCAATATTTGAAAAACTCACAATCATTTCTCTATCATACGGCATCTCCTTCTTCTCCACAGTAAAATCAAATGGCGCTTCATTTTTATCAAGGAGTAGTTGTTGGTCCCAAATCACCGAATATTCATCTCCATCCAAATCAGATCCAGCCATTTCATCCGGGTGTGGACGTGGTCCGTGTTGTGGAAACACCACAACGTCACACAAATGATGAAGTTCCGGTATATCGACAGCTTCAAATATTCGGACGTCTCCAGTGACGATACATGGGTTTTTAGTAAGGAGTACGGTACCCGTGACTACTTGAGATCCCTGCACTTTCATGTGTTGCATACTGGATCTTGGTGGAAGTTTTTCATTTGAGTTTCTAGTGTATTGCACAAATATTTGACCGTATTGAAGGCGTCCCGTCTCGTCAACAATACCGAGCATCGAACGACCGAGTTCTTTGGGAATTTGGATCTGCTCCTTGCGTAACTGTTTGGCTGGAAATTCAAAATTAACAAAATATGGCAAAACTGATACTCACTAATAGAAAATTTAATGGAAGCTTTGATGAGTGATCGGAAGAATGGTTCATTGCTTAAAGTGAATCCCCACATTCTCTTCAAGAAGTCAATGTCGATTCGGCGCGGGAACTCCTGAAATGAGATATTTTTAGTGTGACATGGTTATTCAAAACTGTCGGACAACAAGTAGCTTACTTTCAGTTTATTTCTACAATACAATTCATCATTCATCTGTTTAGCAAACGAGACAATCTGCAGATCCATCAATTCCTCAATTCTACTAGTAACTCTTCGATGACATTCGATCGATTGCATTTCAGAGACTTGGTCCAAAATGTTGATGAATGGTTTGTTGAGTGCGACCAGAACTGGTGAGGAGAACTTGACCATCTCGATTTGATCACCTGGGATTGATTTAGCTGGGAACTTGATTTGAGACGGGCGGAATTGACATTTCAAATCTAGGTTTGGAACATCATATGATTGGATTCCGTTGACTTGAGCCCAGTCCCGAACTTCGTCATAGAAAGGGTCGATGGCGATGACTCCTTTCATTCCACGAAAACGGATCTGAAATTGTTTAGATGTATGATTCTTTTTTGAAATCTTTTTTTTATAAAACCTGCAAAACCACAAAAACGTGTCTAGAACCCACCTGAAGACAGCTGGGCACCGAGATCCCAAAATTCATGGATCTTGATAGACGTTGAGCAAAATCGTAACTCATAATCCCAACACCATCCGAATATGTGTAGCATTTACCAACTATCGGTTTGGTTTTGGCGCCTTCGTAATCAAATGTTGTACAGTAATCCGATCGTTCTAGTTCAACTCCGGTGAGCTGAAAACAGGTTTTCTTTGTTTTTACGAGTTTTTCTAGCAAAACTGACTCTACTCTGTGTAAAGCATTGTCCCAATCTGGCCATCATCTTTGGAACATTTTCGATTGTCTCAAACTTTCCCAGATGTCTCCTGACTTCCAAAATCTTTGGCTGAAAACCAATAAGGTCTGCATTTGGATTCTTTTTCAATAATCGCTGTCGTTGGCCTTTCGTTGATTTCTCCATAAAATAGGCGCCATTGTCTCTCATCTGTGAATTCGAGCACCCAAGGAAGCCATAATCTCGATTAGCAACTCTCACACCCTCGGTAAAAAATTTCATAGCAGTTTTATCGATTAATTCCTCTCCGGTTGTTCCTGCTCTCAATCGACCATTGGAATCATCACGGAAAGTAACACGAATCACTCGAGTGCCGTCTTTGTCAAATTTCCGGAGCACTCGATTACCCATGATGGTTTCTGGAGCAATGTAAATGACACGAGTTGGAGTGAACACTATTTTTCGGACGCGTTGAAAACCGTCGCGAATCTCGTTTTCGGTTAGTCCGTTCACCAGATCCATTTGTTGACGTTTTTGACAGATTTTATCGAAGCACTGCAATAATTATAACAGTTGAAGATGTCTGGAGCAGTTCATTAAAGGTTCTTACCTTCAAAATTGATCCGATTCTCTTCCTTCCATCAACCATATGAATCAAATCTTCTAACGCAGCTTCACACAACTTATCATCAATCCTATAGTAGTGAATGATAATTTCTAGAAAATTTCTCCATTGCCCCTCATCCAAAAGTATTTGGTCCTTGACCACTGCACCGCGGGATAATAGACATTCAATTAGATAAGTGATAGCGAATTTTCGTTCTTCATTTATATCAATTTCTCGATCATCAACGATTCGGTATTTCACCGGGAATATCTGAAATATATTGATTGTGATGTTTCGGTTTTGGAAAATGATAGATACTCACCTCAGCACAAAAGTCTCTGAAGATTGGGGCTGTCGGGTCGGTCGGCGGTCGAATTGTTATTTTTCCATAACCTGCGGATATTGTCCATCTATGATATGTATCTTGTTTGCATATAGGGACATTAACAGATAGAAGACTTGCGAATTCAACGGATACTTTGGTACGAGCACGGAGACGTGCGAGGACACTGTAGATTTCTGCCATCTGCAAGGAAAAATATATTGTTACCAAAGTATTTTGACTAATATTATGACATTAAGACCCATAAAAATCATTCTCAGAGTTCCCTGAGTCCAAAACTATTTGATTACCTGTGGATTCTTGAAATCCAGACTAAAAACTGGACTGTCCGAAATTGCGGCGTCCCTCGCATACCCATGACCGTTCCATTCATGCTTGATAGCTTTCCACCGCTTATAGAATGGTACGTAGTGGGGATTTTGGTTGCACTAAATTTTAAAAGAAAGTTGGCTATTTTCTTGTGAAGCACAAGTTTTTACCATTTTCGTATCTAGTATTGCTTTTCTTATAAGAGGAGGGCAGTTTACATCAAAATGAATTCGAACACGTTCGCCGTAATCATCTTTTGCATAGGGGTCGACTATAATACGACGAATGGAATCTCGACGAATCTGAAAATAAAAGACAGGATGACTGAAATGTATAAAACGTATTGTGCTTACCGTAACTTGATAATTGACCGTTTTCTCTTTCATTTTTTTCTGGTTTTTGTTGTCATACTTATTGTATTTATTCTTATTCTCCTTGTCACTTGAATCATTTCCACTCGTTGTCCGATCCTCTTCCATTTCTGTGCATTGAAATTGAACCGTTAGAATATCATTCTTATCGAACTCAAAGTTCGCGAAAATCTTGTATAATGGATCACCAGCTAAACCGTTTTTGGGCCGTTCTAGCGTCTTCCGAAACGACACTTCATAATGATTGAGGAATGTGTTTCCTTGGATGTTACCAAAATGAATGGCATTCAATGGAATATCTTTCGCTGATAACCTCAGGTCAGATATCCAGAAGTCAGAGCTGTGGGCAACAATCGTTGGACGTCGATGAGCTGCTACTGGAGTCTGAAAAAAGAAATCATTTACAATACATTATTTACTGTTTGTCAGTGTGAAAATTAATACTGCAAAATCAATACGACGGACACGGGGTGCCCACTCAATATATCTCTCGAAATTAAGTATTCATAGAAAGTAATGTGAGTTTAGATCTTACCAAGCTCTTCATATACACTGCCATTGCATCAATGAGCTTGTAGTCGAACTGCTGACTAACAACTTCAAGATTCACTTCGAAAACACAATCGCAGTCCTGTTCCTCGACGATCTGTGTTGGATGTCGCTTCTTGATTTGAATGTTCGAGTCTTCGAGTGACTGAAAACATGGAATTAAATTAATTTCAGGAGTATGACTTCTTTAATTTTCAGATAATTTATAATTCGAAATTTAGCACAGATGTACGACGTGGCAGGAAATGTTGAAGTCTTGTTTTTTTATTTTTCAAAAAAAAACTTACCGGCTCAAATTGTTTCATTATGATCTCAATGATTTCCTCCATATCTTTTCGAGTTTTCATCGATTCAGGAAACTCAAATTTGAGATAACCATGACGAGGTTGTGACACCGACATTGTTTTGGTGCTAATGAAAAAAATAAAATGATGATGGTTGACAAACAGAACAACAGAAGAAGAAAAAGCTATGAAGGTAAAATTAGAATAGAAAAATAGTCGAAGCGTGGCAATTCGTTGAAATCTATCGATTCAATTGCTCACCCGTATTCCTATCACACAAAAAGCTGACGAGTGAGTGTCAAATATTCAACAGAACGTTTTTATCGGCAGAATGGAAATAGATAGAGAGTAGACCTTACACAAAACAATATGAAGAGACGCAGATACGTGAATAAAACACGCAGTGTCCTGTGCTGTGTGGCAAGAGAGAGAGTGAAAGGGCCACTAGCACCATTACACGTTGGGGCCGAAGAAAAAGAGAATGGAGGGAAAAAGAACAGAAGAAGGGGAAGAAGAAAGATGATGTTGGCAGATGTTGTGTATAGAATGGTGTCGAAAGAGAACAGAACTCTGGGGGTATTCATCGAGCATATACATTAAAAATCATTAGAAATGCAGGGTGTCCCAGTCACCAAAATAGAACTACAAGGAAATTTTTGATCTGCTCACACGAAACAAAAATGTTGCGAAAATTGTAGGTCTACAACGATATTTCATAATTCAAAGTTGTAGATTGGTAATGTGAAAACTTCAGTTTTAGAAACATTCTGAGTACAGTATCCACCCATTCAATGCAAAATAATCCTGGTTTCAGAAATTATTTGAGGTCAAAGCGACAATGTTGAGAAATGAAACAATTTATAGATATTAAAGATGAAATTGTCGTTTTGACCTGAAATAATATCTAAACTAGGGTTTTTATGCATTGAGTGACTTTTATGCATTGTACTCAGAATGATCCTAAAACTGAAAATTTCTCATTCCCAACCTAGAGCTTCACGTTAAAAATTAAAGAAATTAAGTTACAGACCTGCAATTTCCTCTTTTTGAAGAATCGGAAACCGTGGCATGGAACATTTTCAAATGAAAAATAACCTATTCAGATTGAAAAACCAAGGTTGACAGAACGCTAGGAAAAGTTGACCGTGAATGTCACAATTTTCAAAAGCAGCCGCTAGCCACGTCCTTCAACGGCTAAAGTGGAAATAACTAATTCATTTTTCTTTACATCTAAAAAGTTTATGATAAGCCCTATTTGTGTTAACATGTGGAGAAACCAAATGATAAGACAAGACACACTGTCCTATCTGTAACTAATTGATGGTCCTCCCAAAATGCACGCATCTTTGGAAAATCGAGAAAAATGTCGAAAAATTATTTTTTGAGGAATAATATGGTTTTTGCGCCTTCCTCCAAAATTGTTGACCTACAAATTTTTCAAATTTTCTTTTTTTGAGGGTAGATCAAAAAAAATTGTGTTTTCTTTTTTTGAGTATTACTTACCGCGAAGGAACGGAGATTTTTTGTGTTCAAACAAACAGGTCAATTTTTCTTGATTTTGTTGCTATTCCTCTTTTATCGTCACTTTTTGATTTGCGTTGTCCTCTTTTTGTTCTTGAATCATACCTTCTTTTCCTTTTTGTTCTACATAAATAGTTTCCCTTTTTATAAGTTTTTTTCGTTGTTTTTTTTCTTTTGATCCGTTTTATTTCTGTTTGTTCTTCTACTGGCATCCTAAAAGAAATAATGTTCTTTTTTTCAGATCTCAAAACAACTAGCAGCAATGGCTTCAGGCGAGGCTATCTACAAACACAATGATGGGTGAGCTCAGCCAAGTTTGATGAATATTTGAAACAAAACTAAATTTCAGATATATTCTCCTAGATGATCTGGAATCTTGGTATGCGCGTGGACTAGTCGAGCCAGATGACGAAATTCGGATTTTTGAAGTTGGAGGAAACGGATTATGTCACACATATACAGTTGGTATGTACTGAATTCACTCAAGTTTCCAATACAAACCTCTTGTTTCAGATGCCTTGATCAACATTTATGGCGTGGAATACCCATTCAGAAGAGTCCCACGTTCCTTATGCTCTGTGGAGAACAAGGAAAACAGCACACCTCGGACCTCGTCTGTCAGCAGCCAAAACTCAAATCTCCCAAACGCCAAAAAGACTGAACAACGGATTCCAGTTCTCCATAGACCAGCTAAAACGATCCCAGTATTAGAGAAATCATCGATTCGGAATCGAGTCACTTATCCAAATCAATCGGACAAAGTCCGTCGGACGTCGAACGTCGAACAAAAGTCGGATACAGAGGCACAACAATTCAAACCAAAGTTGTGCGTTCCAAACAAATTGAAGAATGGGAATATGATTGCCGGTTAGTATAGAATACGATTGTATTGTCTATCTCATAATTTGAATTTTTTCTTAGGTGACGACGTCGTCGATGAGATGAAAAACCTAAAATCAGCATTCTGGAAACAGCGGATTTCAGTTTTTGATAGATTGGCTAAAACAATTCCAGTATCACAGAAATCATCAATTTGGAATCGAGTCACTTATCCAAATCAATTGGACAAAGTCAAACAAACGTCGGATACTAGGTCAGAACAATCCGAACCGAAATTCCCTTTGTTATACGTCCCAAAGAAGAAATTAAAGAAGTGGGATATGATTACCGGTTTGTATATAATACGATTTGATTGTCTATCTCAAAACTTTTTTCTTAGGTGACGACGTCATCGATGAGATGAAAAAGCTAAAATCAGCATTCTCAATGAATAATTGGAAGGCATCGGATGACAAATACTTCGATTTTCTGAAACAAACAGACTCCAAAAAGGTACTGTTTCATTTTTATCTCTTTATCCCTACACACCACATATCTTTTCAGATCCGCTGCCATATATGTAACATTCTGCCGGCCTGCCCATCACACGCCATTCACCACTTATTCTGCAAGCAACACATCAGAGAAATGGCAAACTATGAGATGCCAAGAAAGGCTTTCGAGTTTTGGACCCAGCATTTTGATAAATGCAACCAGAAGAAGCATTAGAAGAATTTATTGTTGTTGATTTGGGTTATTTAATAAAACCGTATTAGGTTATTACTGAAATAATATTTGGAAAATTCCTAATACCCAAAATTACTTATCACATCTGGCTGTTTAATTATTCTAGAAAATTCCCAAAATTGACTTGATGGTCTCACGGATTACATCGGCAACAGCTTCTTTCGTACATTCTCCTCTGAATTTTGTGTGTCAAAAAGTTGTCACTTTATTGAACTCACTCAAAAGCAGGCACGTGAATGAAGAGGGATTTTGAGCAATCCTGGTGGAGAGACAAGAAGTAGGAAAAGCCACAGAGGTATCTCAAATATATCTGATAGTCTCTTATTATTTCACTTTTAAGTTCCCTTACCTCCCCGGGTCTTCCGATTTCTGCACACGTAACCCTCCATACTTTGTCTCTCCATCCAAACCACAGATCTCGGTAACATTCCTGACGATCTCATCACAATTGATACAAGACTTCAAAATCTGATCCTGACTGGCACAAGTGGTACGGTTGCCTTCTGGAGTACATCCATTCACGTCGTTGCTACAGTAACCGTCAGAAAACGCTTGTTGTTCGTACTTGATGGTTTTGGGGACGGGGTGAGCACCGAGATGTATTACTAGCTAGAAAAAATGTGGGAATTGAGCGGGGGTTTCTAAGACGTCTCACACCTACATCAGGATTATGCTCATTCCAGAGTTCTGGAACCCGCTTGCTAACGTCTTCATAGGCTACTGTGATTTTATGAAGTTCGAGGTTGACACCGAAAAATAAATGACATTTTACAAAAAAAACTTTTGAAATATTACCATTAATTCCAGTTAATTTTAGTTCATCTATAATTACAGATGATGGGTTCTCTTCTTCGAAACCACGGAATGGACCAAAACCTAAAAAAGTATTTTCCCTTTTTCAGAAAAACATTGTAACAAGAAAACAAATGGAAATTCACTTACCCGTAACAACCACGTTCTTTTTTGTCATTGGAGTGTACTGAAAAAAAGAAAAGCATAAAAAAAAGTAGATTCAGAAATAAAAATTACACAAGCCGAATTGACGGTGTTTGTCCAAATAAGAGGTTTAGGGGGTGTCAAAGAAAATACGCAAATAACGACGAGGGCCGGTTTTTAAAAATTTTTTTGAAAAACAGAATAAAAGTTATGTTATTTTAGATGGGAAACCGTCTCAATTCCAACAAAACTTCAGCGTTTTCCATATTCAACGTGAATGAACAAATATTTGTTTGTTTGACCATGGAGCGTTTTTGCATACCCCCACTCATCATTGACCGGTGGAGTTCTCACCGTGATGACCATATCGTTCTCCGGTGTGCACATAGTCAACATGTCTCCGATTTCTCCAGTTACATTCACCTTGAATATTTGACATTGTTTTAAGAAACTGAAAATTTTGTTTCCAAACTGAAAACATTGAAATTGAAATAGGAAACTTACTCCCATCATTTTGAACAACTGTTGGGTAGTGTTTGTGGAAAACTCTGGAAAATATTCAAAAGTTCGTCTACAAATATAAAACACGAAAAAAGAAAAGATCATAAAACCACAGAAAGGATGATAGAGAAACAAGAAATGTCTTGAAGAAACTTTAGAAGAAACATCTTGGTCAGATGTCAGTTGTTGTGTAATGCGGAAGTGAAACATGATGGAAGATGTGAACATAAAGAGATTTGGTGACTAAACTTGTACTTTTTCTTAGTAGAAAGCCATGAAGTATTAATTTTGGAAGGTTTCTGATATTCGGTGAACGGACTGGCCAACTGTTTCCACTCAAAACAAGAGATAAGAAATATGAATTTACCACATCAACATTAAAGAATAATAGTGATTGGAGGAATCCAATTTACCTTGAAAATTTCAAAAGGCAAAAGACTATCTGCGTTCGGGGGGGATCGAACCCCCGTCGAATGCTTGAAAGGCATCCATGCTGACCATTACACGTGTAGTCGCTTTCGTGGTACCACGAAAGCGACTAATCCGGGAGGAAGAATCGCTAAAGCAGACAGAGAGACGCCTCCCGATTTTTAGCATAGTTATAACACAAAAGCGTGTTTATGAATTGTCTTCTACATATTAGGCAGCCTTCTGTACAATATAGTCGGACGGAGAAGACAAGAGTGGACGGAGAAGCAATATAATGAGATTATAAAAGAAATCATGTTTCTTTCTTCGTCTTATTCCTTCTTCGTCGCATTCGTGGTGTAATGGTCAGCATGGATGCCTTCCAAGCATTCGACGGGGGTTCGATTCCCCCCGAACGCAGATTTTTCTTTTCTTTAACATCACTTTTAAAGAAAATATAGATTTTTCAGGAAAGTTACAAATTCTTTTTAAAGCCTGACAAGTTGACTACCCATTTAAACTGTTATAACCTATTCACAGATTGCATTACTCATAGTGTTTTCGTTGCCTACAATTCCATTCACATCTCGAAGGTGTTCTTCTTTTTCCCTCTCTCACATATGTGAATATCGAAAACAAGTAAAAAGAGACAACCTGCCATCCGTTCTTCTCTTACTTCTTCCTCTCAACTCACTTCATCTTCTCTCTTTCCCCTCGTATCCTTAGTCTCTCTTACCTCTAATTACTCCGTGAAAGGGCACCAACTTGGACATGTGCTCTCCTGTTGGGGGATGGAGGCTCAATCTGAGCACCTCTTTTATTTTTGGGGTAAAGAAGAGAGAGATAGAGAGGAACAAGTATGTTCAAAACAAGCTGGTTTTCTGGATTTAAATAGTTTGAATTTTCCGTTCAAATGGTTGAAAAAAGACAAAACTTTGAATTTTTTTCGGTATAAATTTTGATTCGAGGGATCTGGTTTATTGCTTAAAAAACCGTAAAATACTTTTGACCACTTCCTTCCTAATTACCTCTTCATTCCCTCGTTTCAAAATCAAATCTACTTACCACTCTTTCTCTCTTTCCAACTGCTTCATCATTCCTTCCTTTCATTTCTAGCGGAGCCCCCCGCTCTCTTTCCCGCCTGCTTGGTTACCATAGACACGAAAGACTCGTCGTCTCTTCTTCTTCTTCATCGACAACTCCTCGCTTCCCCACTTCTACTCGTTCAGCTTCTCTTCTCTCTTTTTCTATTCCGACCACCACATTTTCCTCTCCAATGCCTTCATCCCCTCAATAACTGTTCCTGCTTTTTTAGAAATATCTCCTGTTTTTTCCTTATTTTCCCGGTTTCGTTCTGAAATTTATTCGATTTTCTTTAGCTGAAAACGGGTTTCCAAAAATAGGATACAAATAAATTCGAGAAAGAAGAGATGTCATCAGCCGTGAAACTTGCTGACCGGTAAGTTCTTAATATGCTTTGTCTGTATATGGTTCACTTGTTACTAGATATCTATGTACTGATTACTCGGTGAAAGTTTGATCCACATAGTACGCTCCAGGTGAAAAGTGTATAATATATTTTCTGGTTTTTATAGTGCAAACTCAATTCGATGTTCTGGCAGACCGAGCCTAAACTTTAATTTTTTAAGCTATAACCTCCCCCCATATGCTCTACTATAGTTCTCTGAATATTCCGCAATATCTAGACATACATTCGTTTTTTTCTTCATTTCCGGGTACACTCATAGTAGCTCATGTGATAGGATGATTGTTTTTGTTGTTATCATGGATTCTGGACTAGAGAATATATTATTTTTACAGATATCTGATGACAAAACGGTTAGGTGATGGAACGTTTGGAGAAGTAATGTTGGCCAAGAAAATTGATACGGGGGACAGAGTTGCAATTAAAAGGTTAGTCAGACATAGATTATTTAGTATCGAAATATCAAGATATTTTCAGAATGAAAAAGAAGTTCTACAGTTGGGAGGAGGCTATGAGTCTACGAGAAGTGAAGTCATTGAAAAAACTCAATCATCCAAATATTATTAAGTTAAGAGAGGTAAGGTATACTTGGATTTGATTAGGTTGGACGTGTGTCTCAATTTAATATTCTAACGATTGTAATATAAAATATTTTCAGGTAATCCGTGAGAACGACATTCTCTATTTTGTCTTTGAGTTTATGCAGGAAAACCTCTACGAACTGATGAAAGATCGTGACCGATATTTCCCTGAATCGGTGATCCGTAACATAATCTATCAAGTTCTGCAAGGACTGTCATTCATGCACAAAAATGGATTCTTCCATCGAGACATGAAACCAGAAAATATAATGTGCAACGGGACTGAACTCGTCAAAATTGCGGACTTCGGATTGGCCAGAGAGATTCGTTCGAAACCGCCGTATACCGATTATGTGTCGACAAGATGGTATCGGGCGCCGGAAATTCTTCTCAGATCAACTTCTTATAATTCGCCAATAGATATTTGGGCGTTGGGATGTATCATGGCAGAGTTGTATATGCTTCGACCGCTTTTTCCGGGAACTTCAGAAATGGATCAGTTGTTCAAGATTATTTCAATACTAGGCACACCAAATAAGGTAAGGATTTTGAAAAGTGATGTGCTAGGTCAGATAATCCTAAATAAACTTTTTCAGGAGGAGTGGACGGAAGGTTACCAACTAGCCTCTGCTATGAACTTCCGTTTTCAACAAGTCGTCGCGACCCCTATGGAACAGGTGAGCATCGTTTGAGTTATCAGTTTAATTAACTAAAAACCACTAACTGTATTTCCACGTTGCTTTGCAGGTTGTCAACACGATAAGTAAAGAAGGAATGAAATTGATGATGGACATGATGTTATGGAATCCAGAGAAACGACCTAATGCTAATCAAAGTCTTCGTTACAAATACTTCCAAGTTGCTGAGAAATTGGGTGCACCGGTTGTTAGTCAACCGGCGCCTGGAAGTATCAGAAAGACTAGTGCTGCATCTGTCAAAAGTGATACGAAGGCGATGACGGCAAAAGCGGCAAAGGTGCGCAATTGAGAAAAAAGTGAATTCTTTGAAAAAAAACTACTTCAGAAAGAATACGTCGGGTCTGAAAACGTATCCCCTCAACAACCAACTAAAGTCATCGAACGACATGCAAACCGGAATTTACCACTGAAGGATACACTATTTGAAAAGTAAGTTGATAAATGACTCATAAACCAAGACAATAGTATTATTTTGTAAATAAACTATACATTTCCAGATCCGACACTAAACCACTGGCTCCTGCAAAGACCAATGAGACGAAACCGACAGCCAAGGAAATTTATCTCTCAAAAAGCAAATATGTTCCCGGTACTGTTAAACTGAAAGCAAAAAAATGTTTGAACCAAATTTTGGGTAAAAAGTGATTGAAATTGTGCTGAAACACGTGTGCAGCTATCTTACTGTAACTTTTGATGTGATATTGTGAAAGTAAAGAAATAAATTCAGCCTGATGGTTTCTATTTTTGACTTTATTCTTCTGCTTGTCTTGGGCAACGTTTTTTTGGCCACTGTCTATCTGCTCTATCCATTTCTTTTTCATTTCCGTTCATTTTTCAGGACAAGTATCAAAGGATACATCTGCCCATCAGAATCAAATAATGACCAACAATGGACTGACTGGAACCACAAAAACGACATCATTCAGTGCGAAGAAAGAGGGTCGAACGGCAGTACAGACAAGGTTCGAGTATGCGTACGGTTCGTCGTTTTGTTCCCTCTTCTAAATCTCTTTTCCCCCTTTTTTCCTATTTTTCACTTTCGTTGTGTTCATTTTACTATTATTCGAGCGGCATGTTTTAAAATATTCAATGCTTAAAGTGACACAGCAGTACAGGTCGTAAGGTCTACAACGAACAGATTTAACGAAATTAACCTAATTAACTATAACCTAATTTTTTGACCAACCTCCAGGAGGGTTTTCTCTGCTCCATGGGTCATCGATTCATGTGAAAAAGCTGGACGCTTTCAATGAACGTCGATGACACCCGAAAAAATATGTTCCATTGAGAATACTGTAGCGAGACTTGTTGAAAATTAATCTAGCCCAACTACACTAGTCCAATTACTTAAAAACGCTTCAGACAAACGGAAAAACTATGAAACAGATATAAAAATCAAAGAAAGAGGTATAACTCACCAAACATCATATAGATTGAGCAGCCCACCCCATCGCAAACGAGAGAGTATTTTTTCGTGCCGACATACATTTTCACTGTTTTTGATCTACCCTCCCTATTTTTAAAAATTATTATGAAAAACAGGGATAATAGGTATCGGCACGAAAAATACTCTCGATACTCTCTCGTTTGCGGTGGGGCGCGGTTGTAATAATAATGTTCGTCTAATACAATTTTGACTCTAATATTTCTCAATTTTTGAACTATCCTCTTTCTACACATTTTCTTTATTCTATCCGTCTCTATCACTGTTTCAGTCGAACTTCTTCATTTCTTCCAGGTTACATCCCAAACTTCGGAGCAAGACAGACGGTGCCTGCCAATAATCACTCAAATAGTGCCAACAACACGAATAATCATCATTCCACGTCACCAAACAAGTTGACGAATACGGGTCGAGTCGATTGGGCGTCTAAGTAAGTTGGGAGAGAAAACAAGACACCACAGTAATTCGATCCATTTTCAGATACATAAAATGATCACTCTTCATCAAATCCAAGTGACGCCATTGACTTCTAATTTATTTTTGTTTCACTTTCCCTTTTTGCCAATTTCTTCCACCCTGAAACACTTTCATTAGTTTGGAATCATTCTTGGTAACAAGAATGCATAAATACATTTTACGGAACTGAACATTCGAACGCACATGTATTATACCACAAAAATCAGAGGAAAAGAGAAAATTAGGCACTTGCTGTCTAGAAACGTCAATGGGGGAGTGAAGGCGGAAGAGAACACATTTTAGAAAAAAAGTGAAATTTTGGAACAGAAAAAGAATGAACCGAGTGATTGAAGAGAGACAAAAAAGAATATTCAATGGTGGTGAATCGGATAATAAATAAAATTCTCAAGGAAACATAGGGATACTCTAATAAAACATATCATGAAATGGACAGCCTAATTTGGTCCAATACGTCCAGAAAATGGGCGAAGTAAATAAAAGAGAAAAATTACACAAGAAACCTAGAAAAAAGACAAAACCCTGATCGAACCAGCGATCACTTTGTGTATATAAGCGCATAAAATCCTAATAGAAAATCTAATTGAAAAAATTAATCAAAAAAACCGAAAAAATAGAAAAATGTCTAATTGTGAGCAATTGTTGGATAATAGAGCTTGTAGGGTGAGGCCACATGTGGTAAATTGAAATATTTTAGGGGAGATATGAAAAAGAGAGTAACAGGGTAAGGGGGAAGAAAACTGAAAAAAAATTTAGAAAATATTCTTGTCTAAACAAAACACCAAAAACTGCAATGAAACAGGGTGATCAGGCTTCTGATTCTGTTGGCGATTGAGTCGAAGGAGAAGAAGAGAAGGAGGATGACGGAGATGATGGTACGTCGTTTGGTGATTTTGGACTCTGTTGAATGAAGTTAGAAAGCAAATAAGAAGAGTTGTTACAGTACCTCTGGTGCCGATGGTGCTGGATCCATAGGAACATCCACTTCTTCAGTCTTTTTCTCTTCAGTCTCTGCCTCCTTGTTGTCTTTCAATACCTCCACCACAGCAACTGCCATCACTTGCTGTTCATCATTTTCCTCGTCAATTTCCATATCAACTTCATTTCGATCGTCTTCCATTCGATCATTTTCCTCAGATGCTGGGGCGATTCGTTCGACGACAACTGACATTTCCGGAGGTGTCGATATGTTCGCTGACTCAGCCTGGTTCTGTAATATCGCCTATCTTTTATTAGAGAGAGAGCACTAGACTGGGAATTACCAGAATCTCATCGTCAAACTCCTCCATCGACTGAAGTGGCGCCTCTTTTGCGGTTTCGACTGGAACATTGATCACTTCTTGCGTAATAATTGGGCCACGTTTAATCTGAAAACAAGCTGTTGAAAATTTTCAAAGCGCGGAGGTCTCATTTCATACCAATTGTTTAACTACACTTCCAACCATTCTAACAGTATTTCCAGCCGAGTCTGTTAGAATCACATCTCCAAAGTATGCCTCTTCTCGTTCTCTCATTCGGGTCGTCCTTGCCTCCACATCCACCGGTTGTTGATCATCAGTTAATCCCTGACATTTCTTGGCCAAATACGCAGAATCAACGTCCGAATCGTTCGACAACTTCACCATCATATCAGATACGAGATTGATATCACGACGAATTGAAGCGGTAAACTCGGCTGACGGTGATGAGACAGGCGATTGACGAGATCTTGCTGCAATCAGCGTCTTCCGCCAGACACTCATCGCTTCACAAGATGCTAGACGAACATTGGGAACTTCTGAAGAAGAAAAGGAGGCACTGATTTCTGGAAGAGTTCTAGAGATAACTAACTGTCTGTGACGAGTTGCTGAAGAGGAACGGAGAAGAAGAAACGGAATTGGATGCCATCGCATTGTTTCTCGCGGAGGATTTGCGCGCAGATAAAACAGAATCTGTAATATTTTTCAGACATTTATGTGAAACCAGCCTGTCTTCCCCGCCTTCGGCGGTTTATCCGGCAGGTATCTCCTCATTTAGGGGGTCACCCTTTTTCAATGTGCCTGCATGGTCGAGTGGCGGTTTCTGTCTAAAGCACGCCAGTTCGGTTTTGCCCGCTGTCTCAGTTTCTCTTCTTTTTCCGAAACCGTTGTGGATAGTGCCTCAGACAAACAGACAAACACCACTTGTCTTATATATATATGAGAATGATATATAACAGTTTGTCTGTATGACATAGGTTTTTTCTCGTATTCAGATTATTTTGTTGGGTTATCTGCCTGAAATGCTTCCCCAAGTTTCAACACTCACGTCTGTCTGCGTGTCCATTTCTGTGTTTTCGCGAAACTCGAAACTATATCATCTACGAATTGCTCAGATAAGAAACTCTGCGTCTTCTCTTTTTTACTCTTCACATCCATATGTCCACTATCAATATTTCGATTCGCTTTTATCTCTTCCCATTCGGCAGCAACCAATGCGCCGACAATTGTGGACACCAGCTTCACGGCTTCACATCGAACATCAGCAACTCGATCATCAGCGAGGGTGAGGGCAATTCCAGACATGTGGAGATTCACATCTTGAATGCTGAACAATGAGCACAGCTTGGAGAGTTGTCTGAAATTCAGTTATCTTTCTGGATGGGCTGTATATTGAATAAACATCAACTTACGAGATAAGTTCGAATCTTGACCGCCAATCTCCATTATGTGTCTGATTTCCAGGTTGAGCGCCAATCGGGAAAAACTGTGGAAGGGAAAGGATCATTTCGTCACGCTTTTCGGTTGAGAGACACTTGACGAATTCGTATAAATGCTGTAATATTCCATTGCGCACATCTTGGTTTTGATCGTTTCTGGAAAATAATGATTCTGATAAATGTCAAGGAATATAATTTAGATAACGTACGATATTTTAGCTTTACTATAAACATGTTGAAACCAAATTCCCCGTTTAACTACCTTAAATCATAGAACACTGGCAACAAATCCTCATCAGTAATCTCTTGTCCCAACATATTGGCTACAGCGTGAATCGAAAACGATATCGACTGTCTCACTCTCGCTTGTTCATCCATCGCCAACTTTCTGAATACCAGCTTTAAGCGTGGCCACGCGGCACGTCCAAGTGTATAACAAATCGCCGGGAAGTTGTATGCACAATGACGATAAATTTCAGCACAAAGGGATGGATCGCCAGTGGCATTTCCAGAGACATTATTTGAATTATGGCCGATTGGCCCCATCACTTTCATATATGAATCGACGAGATCTGATGGAACGTGTTGGAATGCCGCTTGTTCAAGTGACGTCAAACTGATATCCGAGTCTTCCGTCATCGCGGCTTCCCCGTGTATTGATGAATTCGATGAGATAGACATGTTCATTTCGTCAATGTCAAGAATTCCGAGTTGCTCTTTCTCTTCTGTATTCAACATAACCACCGAATCATCACTTTTTGATACATCCAGCAGTGCTGTTGTTGGAGGGGAAGATGATTCGCACGTGCTGTTTGCTTTTCTGGAACTATGAAGTGGTGAGTAATTGTCCTGTTTTTAAAATAAAACTATCAAAAACATACCTTCTCGGCGACAACGCAATCGGTGACCCGTTAACTCCGAATGATTGTGAACGTGGCCGCGGGGAGAGACTCTGTGGCTTCATCACATCGAAACGACTCTCCAAATAACTGTTAGAAGTCGGTGAGTTGGTGAAAGAAGAAGACGATCCGAATGGTTTGAGCTCATCCTCGATAGCCCTGCAAGTAGACTACCCAAGTGAATAAGAAATGCATAGGGAGAGAGAAGACTTGTCCATCTCTCTCTCAGGATGATAGGGGGTCTAATAAGGGATGCATGTGTATTAGTAATCATCTCAAACTTCTGAAATTGCCCCCCTCCGAGCTATTAAAGAGATTTTTGTAACGTACGAAATAGCATAGTTTGATGACCAATATGTCAACGAGAACTCATTCGACACCATCTCTTTTTGTTTCGTTGAGTCAGCAGCTGAGACAGATTCTGCGTTGACTGGACATTCGATTGTCAACGGGTTGTCATCTGCGTATTCGTCATCCTCGTTGGCAACGAACGATTTATCGAAATCATCATCAGAATCCGAATCATTGTCGTCGTCATCGTCAAAACGTCGTCGGAATTTCGAATGAGAGTTCTCCATGTCTGAAAATTGAAAAATAAATATTATTAGCCCTAAAACAGATGAATGATATAGAAATGCATGAAAAATACATGGAAAATCGAAAATGTTAGTGAGTTAGTGTCTGCAAACCAAAAATGAAACACAACAAAGCAACAAGGACAAACAACATGAAAGTGTTAGAATTAGACACATAATATATACATAAGAGAATCATTGAATGTGGAAGCTACTATAGGGTGATTAGTGGTAAATAATAAATGAATCACACAGTTCGAGAAGGGTTTCATGAGCCATAACGTTAAAGGGATTGTCAGAGTTGTAAAAATCTTGTGCTCATTCTAAAACTAATTTTTATCGCTATGCCATCTCAGCATGGATTTGCTCATAACATTTAAAATGAGTACTAACATGCATACAAAGAGATACACACACGCACAAAAAATCACAAAAATTGACAACATTGAATACATAGAGTTGATTGAGACTACATACATTGCTTCCTCTCGATTGTATTCAATTGATCCTCTCCTTCATCATCGCAATCCATATCTAATCGTTCTACACTTGAAACAGGAGATATACTAATCTGCCGTGGCGGCGCGAAATCAAAAATTGTAGGCGCTTTAGATGGCGCCGTCAATTTTCTAGCCGCCAACGATTTGGGCGATGACCTGGTCGGTGATAGTCTCGGACTCAACACCTTCTTCTTAGAAGTGACAGAAGTCGGTGGAAGTGCTCCTAGTCTACGGAGGAACAACTTCTGCCGGATGTCTAATTTCGACCAGGCGTTCGTCGCGATTCGACGACCACGAGGGCTAGCCGTCCGCGGCAAATCAGAAGATGTTGTCGCGCCGTCAGCAGCAGCATCAGCATCAGCGTCAGCGTCATGAACTCCAGATGATGGTACTGAATCAAAAGAATCCGTTGTGTTGTGTGTGCTAATGGTAAAGAGAGAAAGAGAGAAAGAGGGAGGATAGTGGAACATCTAGATTTTACGAGAAATATTTGAACGGGAAGTGAATGAAATGTGTTGAGAAAAATCAGAAAATGAACGCAACAAGACCACCACCAAACATAAGAGAGAATGAGATACTAAACATTACTACATTTTACAGAAATACGTCACGTCAGTTTTCAGGTAATTTGGGTGTCTATAGGGTCTAGGTTGAGATGTTACGTTGGTCGCCAATAAGGACGAGTAACAAAATAAATGCAAAACGAACCATCATCTTCCAATCCCAATTTTGTTAAATCATCTGTCGAATTACACTTTGCCGCAATCCCACTTCCACCTCCTTCATTCTCCTTTTTGTCCTGCTCAACAGACATCATGTTGGCATCCGATTTGTTGGGTGTTGAGGGCTCAGAAAAAGAGTTGGGTGATGACGATGAGGAAGAGTCAAATACCGGAAACCGTCTGGAAACAACACACTTTTGATGGTCTCACAACTTTGTTCAAATCATACTGTGGGTTATTGGGATTACTCCGCTTACTCCACTTATCCATCAAACTGACTGCACTGTGCAGCGATAAGGGTGACCGCTTTGAGGGACTTGAAAATGTTGCAGCAATCTTCTCGACATCTTTAGTCTTCGGCGCGTTACGTTCGAACGGGCCAAACATTTTGTTGATTCCGGAGATAACGCTGAAAAGCTGGAAATAGTGACGTCAATCATTCTATGGCATACCTATCCATAACTCTCTCTCCCCTCTTCGGTGTTGTCTTTGCTGCAGGCGTCGTTGCCATCGTCTCCTTTTGAACTGTCGTTTCGTTCATCGCCAATTGATACTCGTATTCATCACTGTAGTCCGCTTCGGGAAGCCACGTATTTTCAGGAAGCACTCCATACTCATCGGAATTCGTCGTTTCGGAGGAGAACGTCGCACTGAGAATATCCGGAGGACAGATCTCTGTTTCATCAGAAATTGTTGAAATCTCGCGAACAGTAATCTGTCCATTTTTGTAGTCAATTCCAGTGATATCAGGATTGGCGAAAAGCGAAATGAAGGGACCGAGTTGTTGATAGGCAATGAATGAGACCCATTTATTCGGATCATTAAGTAGGCGAACAAAATTCGGTGAGAGAATTGTCGCACGTACATCACTCGACGCGCATTCAGCTACCTTCACAAAAATCTGAAATTTTGTGATTGATGCATATCATTCTCTGTGAACCTATACCTCACAAGCCACTTTCCGAACCGCCCATGTCATATCGCATGATAAAGTGATTAGATGTGGGACCAGAAACTGAAAATGAGCAACAGTATTAAAAGTCAACTCAAGGAGTTTTCCTACCACTTCGGTGAACTTCTGTCCAAACATGTTTCCCAAGTTTCCGAAAATGTGCAGTGCGCTCTGTAAGATATATAGTTCCCCAGATTTAGCATTGGCATTTGAATTTCTGTTCTGCAAAAAAAGCGAAGATTCGTTAGTAGAATGAGTGTTCTTAGTTGGCATCAAGCGTATCCTACAAGTTCACACAACATTACAAGTGTCATTCTGATTCTACAAAGTTATTATTGGGGGTGTGAGTGCACTTTTTGAGGTATTAATCTTGTGAGTTTCATTAGTTTATGTATAAAACGGCTGGTTTTTTGAGGGTTCCATAATCCGTAACACTAAAATATGTAAAATGAACAGCTTCTCCGAACATTTTAAAAATTATCTCCAGGCATCAATAATCCAAAAAGTTCATGTTCATCTTATTCGGTTGGTTAGCTCTCTCGCTTGTTCAAAAGTTAATCTAGCTGTTAGCCAAAATGAAAGATTAAAAGATTAAAATTTCCAGATATTGGTTTGAGAGCCTATAGCGCGTTAGAGAATGAACAGATTCCAGATAAACTGGTTTTGCAGTATTTATGAGTGAAAACTGTTGAATTGGTCAAACTCTCGTCATGAGCTCTAGATCAAGTATTCAACTCGAAGTATGGTTCTATAGCTATTGAAATCTTGAAAGCGGTCTACATTCTGAAATTCGGAGTCCCCTTCTTTTTTGCTCTTGCTGCACTGATAACATCACACTTCTCTAACTATTTTGATTTCAGATTCCTCTTAATTCATGATTGATTCGAATTTCCGGTTGTCAACCTCACTCTTTCATTCTATACTTCATCTGAATATTCTCTCTCCTACCTTCCTAACGTGCATTGTTGGATCCTTGAGCATTTGACTGAAACGCGGCAGAAAATTTTCGAAAATCCATCGTCGGTCATGAATTGTATCATAGGAGATGACTTGACAGAGAGCCTGAAAAAAACCAATTTCCTGCACCTTTTTTTTCCAGTACACTTCACGTCTACATGTATCTACAAATTTATTCTGACGGGGATTCAATGAATATGGTGAATGACGAAACCCTGAAAAAGCTCTTTCACTCCTCGTACCCTTTTATGGCTTCTTTCTCTTCTTTTTAGTTCTTCTCTCTCCCCGATATTCAGAAATTTTCGTGTTTTAACATCTTCTTTTTAGTGTTGTTGTAGGGGTGCGTTTGCCGTCATATAAGTGAGAATGAATTAATCTTTTTATCTCATCAAGAAACACACGAAGACGACGTTTATCACAGAAATTTTCAAGGATTTTCTTACTTTTCGTGAAGCACCGCTAGTTCAATGTACTACTAGTTTAAGAGTGCAAGTTCCGGCAACAAAATATAATCCAAAAGTTTTTGCGTCACTCGGTGAAGTGATCATCTTAAAGTCTACCTCAGACTTTCGCATTGAGGAAATCGAACTGTCATTCATTAGTCTTACAACTACAGACTGAGTTTAGTCAGATATAGAGAGAGTACACATCGAGTGTAACATCTCTTCAAGACTTCTTTTCCACATAAGATTAGAGTCAATTTCCCAGTCACAAAGACTTCAGTTCCGGATTAAAAGTGCATTTGCTAGAGACGCATCGTTGACTTGAACTAAATTCAGGAGAGGCACTTTCGAGTAGTCTGCTAACAATATAACGGAATGCACTGAACATCAGAATCATTAGCAACTTGTTTTTCGCCATTGAAATAATTGTAAATCGTTCTTCTCCCATCCAGACTTCAGTACGACATCTGATATCTATCAAACTGGAATTTAGTCTATCCGACCTAGACGAGTCTCAATTTCACAACAAATGAAGGTTTCGTGACACTGGTTCTGGCAATAGTACAATTGATGAATCCTTCTCTGATTCTGCACAAGTTTGAAGAGACCAACCTGTTTCGAATGATAAGCGACAAAGGATAGTACTTCAGGAAGCACATCAAAGCTGGCTGTGATATGATTACTTTAAGATTCAACATAACACGAGCCACTTTGACGGGCTTTCCGTATACTATGGTATGGAATATTCATCCAAAAAATATAGCAGAAGGTAGAAGTGGGGGAACTGGGAAGAGATGGACGGGACCAAGTGAATGTGTATGTGTGTGTGTGTCAGAGGGACGGAGAGGGGACCCTCTTGCTTCGAAGAAGAAGCATGTGACTGCTCGTTCCAGGGAAAGAGAAAGAAACGAGGAGGGACCACTCTGGCCTATACAAGTTAGACGTGAGTGAGTGAAGGGACCCTTTTCTCCATCCATGCGTCCCATTGCGAATAGCGACAAGTCTTCAGACCTCTCCGCAGGCACATACACACATACACAAATACACGGCGCACTCCACACGAAACCACCCCGGGGCGGCGGCGACCGGCGGGTGAGGAGAGGGGTGTGGTGTATGAGAAGAGAGACAGAGCGGACGGAGCGGATGGAGAAATTGGGCGGAGTCTTGAGGACCCCCCTTCTTTTCTTTCTTTCTCTCCACCCCTACGGAGGTTTCTCTCAGTATCTCTCATGATCTGTATACTGTCTCGTTCATTGCTCCAGAGTTTAGGCTCCGCCTACTTTCAGAGAGTAATCTAAAACGAGGAGAATCAGACACACAAACACTATTCTGGGTGATCCTAATTCATGGGGAGATGGCAAAAAGAAGAAGAACATCTTTCTGGAAAAAACGGAGACGACTAGCGAGACGACAACTCATCGGAGCACAATCTTGGCCAAAAAAGGGAAGGCTGCACCGAGAGACACGCAATTCTATCATCTGTGTCTCTTCTCTTTTTTCCCGTCGTATTTTCTTCTGGGGACCCGAAATAGCGAAGAGAAGAAAGGAAGGGTCCTTTCTCTTCTTTTAACCGAAAAAGCCGTGGCGCTTGGCACACGCGCACACGCAATTCCCTTCAAATATGCATGAAATATCCTCTCTTTCTGCGAGTTATTCAAAGTGAATATCCAAAAACGACAAGAAAAAATAAAAGGGAGAGCTGCGACGGGGAAATGAAAGAGGTTTGAACGATACGAAATTAGGATCATCGTTGTCTTGTACACACACTTGACATCACACGCCTCTCGTGTCGATAGTTATAGCAGGACGAAGGAATCAGACAAGAGAAGTTTAGTGTAGCTTTTCATTGTTTCAAGGTGGTCTTCTGAATCGTGTTCTCCCATTTGAGTATTGAATTTCAAGTATGCAGACGAACTTCCCAAAAAGTTGAACTCGTCAAGACGGACCATTACATTATGAGCATCTGGGGGCTGCTAGAATTCAGCGTTGAGAAGAATATTCATTGTCTGTTGATTTGTGTTTATAGAACAACTTACAGACGTTCGAAAGATTCTAGAAGTCCAAGAATCGTATTACATTATCTTCGTATCTAATTTCAGCCCGTTCTCCAGAAAATCAATGTATCAAACTCTACTTGACTTCTTGTGGCTATGAATCGCAGCAAGAACCATATTTATCCATCTCCGTATCCACCATTTCTCTTCCCTTCGCAATTGGTAAAGAAGGCGACGACGTGCTCCAATGAATTCAACCGATTCTCTAATGTATATCCCTTCACACACGAACAGAGACCACATCTGGCTCCACTTGGCTTGTCTCCATTCCATCCGTCTGCCAGCAGCTCCGTCAGCAATTCCACTCCTGCTGTTCTTTTTTGTCTTGCGAATGTGTCCTATAGGGTCCGTGTTCTCTTCCTCCGCCTATATAAATCCGGGAAACACGCAATTTGTCTTTCACAAGTCTCCTTTTGTGAGTATGGGAGCTCACTGGTGGAGCAAGAGTGAAGATGCAATGAAATACCCATTTATTTTCTCTGGTTGGGGTGGAAAAGAACAACCAATCGAAGAAAAAAGATCCATAAAACTCCGGACAAGTGTCGTTTTCACGAATGAGTTCTACCCTTTTCGTGTTGTGTGCACTCTATATTTTCAGAAAAAGGTGGTTGGACAGAAACGAATGAGCCATAAGTTGGTTCAGTGAGTGTAGAGAAGAAATTTAACAATTTTTACAAGGAGAAAGACCATGATGACTAGAAAATATGAATGAGTTTTTGAAAACTTGGTGTACGCCATTGAAAGCTAACATGGAGACGGTGGCTATTGTCATTTCCAGCTATCCTAAAAGCGTCATCTTCCCATTACTCGTCTGCTTCTACCGTAATCAGCCTTTGATACAAGTTGCCATGTTGTCGAAAGTAACCATATTATAGCACTATGCCAGAAAATTTGTATTTTTTCAGCAATTCACCATTAACCTTCCCTTTACTTTTTGATTTTTTTTTCTCTTTCTCTCTCTCTCTCCATCGTCTATGTTAAAACCGGCCTTTTCCTCCCTCCGACAGAGGACACTCAAGTGCGTGTTCCTGTTGCCTTCTCGCGCATCCTTATCACTTTTCTCATGGATTGAAGCAAATATACTCAATAACTGAGAGCAAGAGATGGGGTATCTGGATGACTAGGATCGAAATCGTCTGCACTAATCACTACTTTTCAAATAGTGACAGAATCGAGGGCATCACTAGGCATTAGAAGTGGAAGAAGGGGACGAAGAAGCAGCAGCTGCTACTATCTTCTTTGTCTTCCTCGAAGGCGCCATGTGTTGCCTCCCTCCTTCTCCTCATTTTCTTCTCAACACAAAACGGCCCTCCTTGTAACCATCATCACACCATCTGGCGGGAGGCCACTTGCCAACGATATATTCGCCAGATGCCTCATTTCGTCTACAGTGTCTCCGTGATTTGTGTGCTCTTTCTCTCCATTAAGCATCGCACAGATTTGCTGAGGTATCCAATAATTTGGGAAAGAAGAAGAAGAAAGAAAAGAGGAAAAACGTGTGAGTATCCGTGTCTCTTTGATCTGGAGCCGAATAGAGAAAAAGGAAAAGAGTCATTAACATTTGAGAACGGAGTACGAAGAGACATTACTCATTTTGAAAAAAGGTTATCTAATGGGAATAAGTAGAGGGAATTCAAATATGGGTAGATTTTGAAGATTAGTCTTAAAAATTATGTATTCATAGTGATACGATTACAAATAAAACGGTATTCGGACTATTTGATACCAGCAACGATTTTTTTAAACAAATATCGACTTGAATACTACATTCGCTCTCTTACATCGAATCTATTCACTTCTCACGCTCAGTGTATTATTTGGTTACATCATACAGTGTACAATCATTGAAACATTGTGCCTCACTACTTTCTGCGTTTTTCCTCTCTGACTCGTCCACAAAACCTTCACTAATCCCAAGGAACAGATGTCTTTTCTCTTTCATCGCCGCATCTGCTGCCGTTGCCGATTGTAAGATACGTTTATATGAGACGACGGAGCAGTCGACGACAACCAGCAGACGGGCGGTGTATAGAACACCTGCTCGATTCGGACGGGATGGATATCTTCTGTCATCGTAAAAAGAAAATCTTCTAACAGAAAGAAAAAAGAGGGGGTTTCTGGTTCTACACCTGTCCGACTGTTCCGTTTTCCCTCATTATTTCCTTTATCTACCATTTAAGTTGAAAAAAGAAAAGGGCGCCAAAAATTCAAAAGTCTGGCCTCGTTTTTCATTCATTTCGAGGTCAGATACCCCCCGGTGAGGTATTTCTTCGTCTCGTTTTCGCACCTCTACAACAAAATTCCTCTTCTCTGTGTGGAAATGTGAGAAGTCTTTAAAAGATTCTCTTTCTCTCTACAGAGATAGGAAATGAGGGAAAATGGAGAAAGAGGTAAAGATGATATCTCTTTTTTTTCTCAGTTTTTAAACCATTACGAAATGTTTCGAACGAATGGATGAAGGGAGTAAACGTCGGAGGGACCAAACACTCTTCGACAGATGTCACTGATTTCAGAATGGGATCTCAAATGGCTGAAAAGATGGAAAACTGTTAGAAATCACTGTACAAGATAGTAGAGTCATTTTTTCAGAAAGTACCTCCGCATCTTCCAGATGCCATCCGAGCAACAAATTAACGCTCGGCAGTGGCGTGCTGTGGGCACTTACAACGTTTAGATAAATTCGCTCATAAAGTCCTTTATAGATGAAAACTTATTATGTCAACATTAACGCAAAAAGGAATATTCCCACGACAAATTCGTTTCCCTTTCAACTTTTCCGACTACATCGTCTAAAACAAACTGTTTACATTGGTGAGAAAGAAAGAAACACGTCACTTATTCCATTTCTTTGTTCTTTCTAGTACTACGAGTAGAGGGACTCTTGCTGTGGGAAGTAATGGAAAACATTCGGGTTGTCAACTGCTCGTCTAATTACGTTTACTTTTATTCTCATCAACCTACATCCTCCCTCAATCCAATTGGTGTTCAATTGCTCTTATGAAGTGTCAACCCAATTAGATTAATAGATACTTAGAGTAATTGAATGACAGGAAATTGATTGGTAGAGATTAGATACACATGTAGAATTTTAAAAAGTGTGAATTGGATAATGTGATGTGATGTTATTTGAAATCGGGTGATAAGTGAGCCTTAGAACCCATAGATCTAGGGGGCAGTTGTCAGCATTGGAGAGGGAACGTAGAACTGTAACCTGACGATTCAAGTGTTCTACAGTTAAAGTATACATGATTAAAAAGTCAGAAATTTCAGAGAAAATTTGTTTCCTACCTAAATTCTTGGAAAAAAGTTTGGCATAAAAAGGGAATTAGAGAGACGGAGCAAACAACTGATTGGGTATCAACCGCACCACAATTTGAAGCAGGAACATTTGACTCATTTTCGATGTTAATATTACAATCTTCATACCCACCGAGCTGTTTTTGTGTGTCAAGATTCCCCTGAAATCTATTAGGCTATACTTCCTTTTTCGGATATTTTTGCTTGCTTTTCTCTTCGTACTCTAAAGTACAAAACAGTAAACGTAAGTAGGGGATGAGATCGAAACAAAATACGGTACATTGAGACCTAGTGGAACTTGCAAACACATGAAATAGAACAAACCAAATAGTGAGGGAAGTTTTCAGAAAAGAAGATTCGAATGTGATCGAGATTAAAAGGAATTGTTGCTTCAACTTTTTTGATGTTGAAGCTTTTCATGAATTTCTCACTTAGTTCAAGAGACAATTGTAATGAAATCAGCTCTGAGATGGCAACTTTGAGTAAAAACTTGTGCCTCAATAGTCAGTTCAAGACATCAGAAAAAAAAGTATTTGTGGTTTTAGAGGACACATTTTACCATTTGACTGACTTTCAAACATTCGGTCAGACCAAGACATAATTGTTTTGGTTTGCTAATGAGCCTGATCAAGGAAACGACAGAAATTTCAACTTTATACGTCAATTCACGTCTACCGGCACCTTGAGCGTCTTCCCATATCATTGTCAATCCAGTACACAAACCATAAAACATTGAAAGAGTCCCTTGACCCAATGACACTCTGAAAAAATTCTGAGGGGCTTTACTTGTTTGGTTAGACAACTGATCTGTACCCTCGTTCTAGGAATTGACTGCTTCAAAAAACTCGAAAGACGTTCACCTCATCCACTCAATTTCCGTTCAAACTTGTCAGGCTGTTGAACATTATTCGAAATTTAGATGGAGATCCGTTAGTCATTAAAGTAAGAGTCATGCACTGATATATTACTTTCAAAACAGTTCCAAATCTCACGAATGTTAATTGAATCTTTAATTTTCTCAATCCCTGCTATTCTTAAACCTCCAAGTCGTTCTTCTTACTGTAAATCAATGTTCCAATTGGATCATGAGACACGTCTCGTAATCGCCAAAGTTTGATTCATAAATAAGAAGTATTATCAAACGAAAACATATCTAGATGAACCGATGAGATAGGAAAGGAGATAAAAAAAAGAAGAGAAGAAAGACGTGAGTGTTCGGTTACGGAAATCAAGCAAGAACATGTGACAATGATCGGAAATCAGTTGAACAAAAGTGACAAATGTACGGTACCACCGGAAGGTATTGAAACGTAATCTAGGCTTGTGATCTGAGATCACCGGAAGAGTGAAGAATGTTCGCGTTTTCAAACCTTGCAATCGTTTATCTGAAAGCGTCGAGAATTACATTTTCAAGTTTTGCAATTTGGAATTTACTGGAGAAAACTAAACTGAACTGCACTATTCAACGTGAGCACCTAGAAGGTTTAGTTTTCAAGTTACGAGAAGCAGCGTAGACCAGTGCATTAGTTTTAAGATAATATACATTATCCAATCACCGGTGGCTGACCGCTCGCTCAAAGTTCAGCCCGGGAAGAGGTATGGGTCTCATCGCGGAATTTCGATTTAACGCCAGCTCTCTACCGTACTTTTCCTATAAAAATTTTTAAAATCGAGCAAAAATAACAAAGTGAAACTGAAATGAGTCTCCGTCAGAAACACATCAGCAAAAGCTAGTTCGGCAATATTTTTCAATCAGAATTATTGCACATAGACTATCTTTCAGAGACTCCACCTGTTTTAGTGAGACTGTGATTAGAAATTCTATTATGAACGTTTCGGAGATTTGAGTCTGATTTATAGTCTGTTTCCAGAAAGATGCAGTTACCAATTTTCAGAGTATCAAATTTTCCTGGGTTCAATTCACCCACTCCCCACTTTTCTCTGTCAGAAAATTTCGTCGATTAAGATTCGTGTTTCAAATTCTCCCTTGTTTTAATTGCAATTTTTCACATCACAAAAGTCTCACTTCTCTTTGTTTGGTCAACTCTCCTCTCTTTCTTTTGTCCCCTTTTTACTGTCTTCTTCTTCCACTCCTCAAGTGAAAAATGGATGGCAGTACTCTTCTCTCACCCTTCCATTTTTTTTCTGCTGTCCGTGCACTTTGGCAGCAACATTAGACGAATCGGTAAGAAATGAAAAAGAGAGAGAAAGAATGGCGTCATCGTTTTTTTCTTTCCAATTCTTTCAATTGTCTTCCTGTTTCTTCAAAAATGTTTCTCTCGTTTTTTTTTCCAATCGGGTGAGAGATTGGTGTCTCGATGTCTGATTGATCAATAACCGAACAAAGAGAGAAAGAGAAACGATCAAAAGAAGAAAATATAAGAGAATGTTGTGCCCGAGAGCAAGAAGGAAGGAATTCTGCAAAAAGAGATTAATGAAATTGCGCGAATTCCAAGTTGCAATTGTTTCTCCTCTAGAAGTGTGGGCGATAGGATGACGTGCTTCATTAGAATATTTGGGATTCTTCGTACTATGTCAGAAAATAGTTTTTGTAGCTATGGATATTAACTCTACAATTTTTCAGATCCTCGTGAAGAAAACGTCACAAGTTCAGATAGATCAGAAGGTTTTCTAATATCCTTGTTGGGATACAAAATTCGAGATAACAACGTCACCGGAATGGCACTCTAAAAAAAACATTAGATTCCCGAAAAGCTCGATTTAAGACGTCATTTCATAGATTTTCTAGAATTTGCTTCTTCAACTGCTTTCCCAGCCGTCTTCAACTGTTGATCAAACCTTCCAAAGTCTTGAACAACTGAGACAGCCGCTGATATTATTCACAGGAGTAAAAAATATGTTTTTCAGGAAACATCTTTTATGGAGTAAAACGAAAAACGCAGAGAGCACACAAACGAATCCAAGGTCCCATAAAATTTTCAAAGATCCCATAAAACCGTCTATGACTTTTCTCGTTTTGTTTCTATCCTAGTCGATTCATCCGTTCAAACGGAAGAGTCGGCATATGGCGACAATCTGATGGAACGAAGAAGAATACGAATCTATTTTTCTCATTCTCTGTGAAAATCGAAAAAAAAACGCAAAGAAAAAGGGAAGAAAAAGAGTGTTCCCCTATTCCCTTTCTTTCTGCTTTTCTTTTTCCAGATATAGAAAAAAACAACATGAGTGATGTTTTTTTCTTTGCTTCATTTCAGTCGTCCCTCTTTCTTTCAGTTTTTTCCAAAAGAGGCTGATGATGTCACAGTGTTTCCTACTGTAGCAGTCAACAGAATATGGTATGCTCTGATGGAGATTCTACTGAAATTTTAAAAAACTCCAGTTTCCAGCATTTTTCAATTTTTCCCGTGGACAATCGTTTCATTGTTAGCTAGACACGTTCAAACACTTTTCTCATCAGTCATGTAGTGTTGCTAAAGTAATGTTTTTCTAACAGGGAATTTTCGATTATTTCGTTCAGCATTTCTCTTCTTGAACATTTTCAGACAATCCTAATTCCTTCTTCTTAAATTGGAGCTCGAGTTTTCCACATCGTAACCTTAAAGCCAGTGTAAAACTCACCTTATCTTTCGTAAATCTGACACATGGTATATCACAAGACCGGCGAAAAACAGAATAGTGATACGACGAGGCTCCGACGTCTCACTACCCATGTCTTTCATCGTTCGAGTGTTTGGTGGTACAGACACGGGTAGTATAGATAGAGTGTATTGAATAATGTAGAATATGGAATATATATGTATGTAGAATATGGTAGAGATGTGAGTGTTGACTGAAGAAACCAGCTATATGGGGTAAATGAACAGAGAGTCGCGTGACTTTTCAAGTAATGAAATGGCGTAGGAATAGCAGGACGTGCAGAGCTGCGGCTTATGAAGTTTATCAGTACTACATGACGAACGTAATATTCTTATCAGTTATTACCGAAAAAAAGAAATAGAGAATGCCATTGAAAAGACGAGGTAACTAGAAAATAACTGATTTTGCTAATGAACTGTAACACAAAAGTGACATTCCGATCTAAAAGAGGCGCCCCATGATAGCAGAGAAAAGAAAACGGACTCGGCCTGTGAGAAAGTAGAGCGAACTATTCGAAAAATGAGTTCCGGGAATGAAAGACGACTTCATGACTTTTTGCGCCCTGTGGCATTCGCGTAAAGATCTGGCTACAGTCACATCTCCAAGATGGAGCCGGACTTCTTTGACTCATAGTCACCCTAGTAACAGCACAATTAATCCGCAGCTTCATCACGTACGCTAACGTTAATGATGATCATATTTGATAAAACAACTAACCAAAACGGTTACGTCATAGATTACTTATATCCTTCTGACAGCTCTCGCTGCTTTTGCGATCGCATTAAGAACACATTTTACAATTTGTATCTAGTTTTATTCTCTTTTTGCGACTCTCCCGAGGAGGTCTCGCCGTGGGAGAAAGAGAAAATGAGAAGCACAAAAAACGCGACGCGAGGCGAGAGAATGACGAGAGGAGCCCACCAGAGAGCACGGCGGACGGGCGCCATTGGAAAGAGAGAAGTGAAGGAGCAGAGGCAGAGGGCGGAGAGGGAGAGGGGAAGAGACGACGACTGGCAACACACACACATACAAGCAACTACGAAGCAGCAGAAAAAATGGGCGGAGAGAGCGAGAGAAAAAAAAGACGACGAGAATTGCAACGACGACACTCCTAAAAGTCGATCTAACTCGTCGTCGAGGAGGTGTTTCCCTACAAAATCGACATGTTTCGGACTCGTCACTTCTTCAATTGTGCAATGAGCCTCTTCTCGGGATGAGAACTGCAAGAGCAGCAAACGTGCGTTCTTCACTTTGAAAAAGTACGGGAGCATTGGGATAAAAAATTTGCACAACTCATCCCAAAATAGTATTCTTGTGAACGTCTAGATTCTAAAATTCTGAATTTGTTAACAAGACTCTGTCGCTTATGAACACACGATCCTTAGAATTTGAGAGGAAACGTACAGTATGGCCGCCAGCTCCAAAGAGCATTTTTAGCATACTCTAAACTGGAAAGTTTTCTGATCTCTTTTTTGTGCATTCCAAAACAGAAAATTTTGAAATCAAAAATTTTAAGATGGATAGTTCAACCTAACTAAACTGAGATAATTCATAACTGTTTTCGCTCTGTAATTCTGGAAAGCAGAACACATCTAACATAGTGCTACAGTCTCCTCGTTTCGCTTTTAGCTCACGCCGGAGCTCGTGCCAACTGCGATCCATGAATTTGGAGAGGCTGGGAAACCAACTCAATAAACGCAGGGATATCGGAAAATAGCTACGTCCCGAAAATTTGTCACTTCAGTTACGCCGACAAATCCCTAGTCGTGGTTTCATGATACTATGAGTTTTCTGAAGAGATCAGCCATCTTACTTCTACTTGGACCTACCAAACGCATCCTCAGACCCATCAGGGGAGGCAACATATCTCAACTCGAAGAAAGAATGACACGATGCTAGTAGGTAGAGCTCGGAGGCATAATGTTGCTTCAACGCCTTCTATTGCTTCTGTCGGGATAAAAAGTAGAAGAAGAGCTGGGGAGCGACGAGGAGGGCGCCGCGCACACACACACAAATACACGCTCACGCAAAAAATGCACTCACAACACAACACACCAGCATCTGGCACACCAATAGAAACGAAAGAAGAAGAAGAAGACGAGGCCGCCGGGGTCCTCGCCTCTTCTCTGTTCTCTCTATTCCAAGCCAACCAACACAACACTACTAAAAGTGGGCGGAGTTTCTCCCCTCCAGGGGTTGGCAGCAGAGCGAAGCGAGCGGTGCGATCGACAGGAGAGAGGGAGAGGCGCTGGCGCCCCTTTTCTAAGCACCGCCCATTTTGAGCGGAGGGGGCCACGTGTACCCCAAGAGAGAAGAGAGAGTAATGGTTAGAGAGCATGTGCATCATGGAGGGTTCCTCTTTCCACTCACAGCCAATTTTTCGCGTTATATTCTCTCTTTTTCTTTTCAATTTCGTCTCCTTCTTCACATGTTTGTGTCTCTTTTTCTTTTCGCTTCTCATCGGGCCCCAGAGGCCAGATGAACAAGAAATAGTACAGCATTTCGAGAGACACATTTCGAAATGCCAATTTTTTGTGGCGCGTGCCCTCGTCGTCGGCTCCACACTATTTCTTATGCTGATCTATCTGCCGTTGTCGTCGTCGTCATCACCGCCGCCGCTCGCCGGTTGCCTTCGGAGGCACCATCGACACCGTCGTCGTCGTCACCCGTTGTCATGAAGCGCAGGCAAGGCAGCGGAGCCTTTTTCTTCTCTTCTTCTTCGTCGGCGTCACCGCACACTTGAGCACACTCACAGATAACACTCACAAAAAAGAGCGAAGAAAAAAAGTGAACAAAAAAGAGAACCGATCGAATAGTGTGTGTAGAATTCCATTCGTTTTGAGGAGAGCTCAGAGGGAAGAAGAAAATATATAACCAGCTGCATTCTTTTCAGTAAAATGTGAAAATGAACTAAGAGGAGATAACGTCATCTGAACTACAAAAAAACCCCAGATACTATAAGAGATAGTTGGACCAAGACTCGGGTGAAAAAGATTTCAAAATTTCTGTGAAACTGTTGTGATCCCGATTCGGGGAGCCTCCCAAATCAGCATCAAAACACACAGAAGTTCAGAATTCTAGTTCATTTGAGCCCATTTCTTGATTAAATTTCCCACCATCAACATCCACATCTTCAGAATCTCTCTCATTCACGACGTCATCAGTCGGAAAGATGATGATATCATGTAGAAGACATGCAGCAGAAGGCCTCGAATGAAAAGAGAAAAGGGAAAATGGAAAAGTAGGAAAACAACCTACAATTAAGAAAGAAGAAGTCCCGGAGCAGAAAAAACTAATGTGTCTATTCTCCTACGGTACGAGAGAGACGAAGAGAGCTTTTTTTTCAGAATCCCATCCATAGCTTTTGCCTGGAACCCCACCTGAACACACTCCATCCGTAAATCGCTTGATTGAAATGCTCCGACACCCGATTGATAAATATGAAAGAGTCCCGGAACGATGCCATCTCTCATGAAATCCTGGCTGAGCATCGAACGTTCCATAAGCGCTTGTATCGCATTAATGCTCTGTCGTCGGATCTGCAAAAAAACTTGTTGATTTTTTTTCTGAATGCAATCGTAAGCTAAACGTTTTTCGTAGTTCAAAGTTCTCTGTTTAATATGTGTGCCTAGAATTTGAGCAAAGCCGCACTCACTTATAGAATTCAACAGCTCTATCAGCAGTAATTTCTCAGGCCCCCAGAGGTCTAGACATCACTTTTTCTACCGGGTGGTCCTAGGCGCACGTTCTTATCGTACTATTTTCAAAGTCCTTCTTATGGATGTTCTAACTCCCAATCATATTCTAGTTTCCCTCTCATCCCATCATTACTCATTCTGAAACCGCTTTCTTTTTATTCTTTCTTTTTTTTCATTCCTTCCATTTCCTCTCTTCTTCTTCCCAAAAACCGCGATATTTATTGTGCTGACGTGTTTGTATGTGTTCTCTTTCTAGATGGGGGGCAGAGCCCTAAGTGAGTAAGAAGAGACGCAGAGACAACCAACCAACCAACCAACAAAAACCCAACTATCTATTCTGTGAGTGAGTGAGTGTGTATGTGGCATTGCGGGGCGCCCGTAACCTTGGCAGAAAAACGAAACGATCGCTCCCCTCCCTCTTCTCATCGTCTCCGCCGGCGGCCTCACCGCTCCTTCGATCATCGGCGCCCGCAGTTTTTGGGGTCAGTGTCCTTTCGGTTGCCTCTTTCACTCTCGCGGCTCAACACACTATTTCTCGTCATGTTTCAGTGTGCCGTGTGTGCGCGATCTCTACCAAACAGTATACACAGACACACTAAAAACAGTGAGAAACCCCATACAATCAGAGAAATGTGAATAGGAGGACCCACGCCGGTGGCCAAATGGAAAGGCAAGAATTGACAGAGAGAGAATCGACGCAGGAGGTCGTTCAAAATGTCCGAGGTCGAATAGCAAAAGGCTTGGGGTTATTGCTTCACAGATGGATGAAAATGGGGACACAACAAAAGAGAAGATATAACTGAAATCAGTCGGATAGCTAGGTCGATTGGCAAAGATTTTCTCATAAACACTTCCGGAAACCATATTCTTTTGTACGTTATACAACCAGTACATGGTTATCATTCCAACAAAGAAAGTTGTTGCTCATAACCGTATAGTGCACATTCCGCATGACATGTTCTAAACTCGTCTTCTGCTTGCCCCTTTCACTTCTTCATCAGAGCATCTCACCTCCCACTTTGCACTTTCAACCACAATCAAAACGCTCTGTGTTCTCCTATACAACGGAGCACACACACCAGCTAGACTAAAACGCACTTTTACACTGCCTTCTTCCTATTTCTTTGTGTATATGTGGACGATGCTGAGGCAAGAGGAGAAGGGCGCCGCGAGGCGCTCATTCGTCTCATACATTACGCAATCGCCGACATGCCAATACCAAACCAAACCGATATCATCACCTCGCGTTCCGTAGAGAAACAGAGAGGGAGCGCCTCCTTTCGAAAGACTTGCGCAACCAATACCGAAATCGAAAAGTGAGAGAGAACTGGATTGAAAAAGAATTGGTTCTCGAGACACAACATATATGGGAACCGTACGTGGATTTGTCAACAACAGATCATTGATGTAGTCATTAAGATCCTTGCGACCGTCGAGACTATCGTGGCTTATGATTCATTTTGAAGTTGTCATTGTGATTCGTTTTGATTTGGTTGACTGGATTGTAGGGGAAGTTCTCACGTAGTTTACATGCCTTGGACATTTCGAATCTGCAGAAGATCTGTCAGATTTCTATCTGACAGATGTTGGTACAATGCCAAGGAGTCTCACTAATTTCAGTCTTTCCATTACCACACACCAATTTCAGACAACGTCATTTCTGTTTCAAACAGAAACCATTTCCGAAAAAAAAACGATTCCATTGTTCTCTTTCCCTTCTCCAGCGCGTGACACGGCCGACACAAATAATCCTGATAAGAGACTACTACTTCTCTCTGAGATACGTAACCTTCTTTGTATACATTCTGATTACACCTGCTGTATATGCTTGGATTGAAAAGCCAATGACGTCATCGTCTCAATTCATGCCGAAATTCAGAATGCTTCCACTGATTGGAAAGGAGGGACGTTGTTGCCTGAACAGTGTAACACATGCATGTATAACCCTGGCAAGAGTTTCGAAAGTACACGTCTTATCAAGATTTTCGGGCGTCGTCCTCTACTTTTCGAATGTGAAGTTTTGTGACCGTCTCCAAATGACAAAAACAACAATTCTGATGCGTCAATCGACGTCCTTCGACATCGGGCTGGTAGAAAAGACCTTCAAAGAACGTTTTCCATTAAAAAGATTTTTATGAAAAAAGACTGTTGAAGAGACGCCAAGGACGGTGGGCCAGCAATCATACAGTTCCCAACGGTTGGATACTTTTTTTGAGCAGAAAATCAAGAGGGACGGCGGAAGTTAGTTAATATGAACGGGTGACTTGTGACGATGGAATTTCTTGAATAAGATGGATGTGCTCATACCATAATTATTTCATATAAATGGTGATTGAGACTTTTCATGGGTAACTTCACCACATATTCTGTATAGTTTGAAGATCTTGTTTTGTTTGAGCTTCCTTCCTACCGTCATCCAGAGCTCTCAATGCTTCACGTATTTTTTTAAAATGAATTCACCCTTCCCTCCTCCTCCCAGTCCATTTTATTTTTCAATTTCGTATAGTTGACCTCTTCATAAATAGAAAGCGAAGCAAACACATTTCTACTATACTCTCTATCTAAAAAAACGACGTCTAGAGCTCTCCTCCTTCCCGTCCACCTACGTCCTCTTTTAGATGAAAAAGTGTAGCAAACAAGGGGGTGTCAGGAAACATCTAATAAATTGTTTTATTCTAGTAGTATGCATAAAAGCACGCGAGACTACTTATTAATGAGTGAAGAGACTTCTTTTGAAAAACATGAGAAGCTTCCATTAAATTATTGGAATTCATGACATGCGTTGTGCTTACTGACAGAGTCATAAGGCTTGGTTTCTCTTTCTAAGAATTCACAACAACTCAGGGTATATACACACTAGTTGAACCAGGGTGGCACACGGAAACTCATACACGCCCGTTTCGTAAACAATTGACGGCTCAGTTTGGTTTTAAAAGATGAAAAAAGAAAGAAATTCGATATCATGCTCATCGGTGGTTACCCATGGTAAACTATCTTCCGGTCGGAGAGAAGAAGGACAGAAATGGGAGAAAAAGTCAAGAAATTATCTGCATGGAGTATTCCAACTGCTAGAGTCGAAAGTACCTCCTTCTTGTCCTATTATCTTGGAAACGAGGAATCCGCAACAAATCTGTGTTAGACTACAATATACATGTCAAGTCCTTCTCGTTCTTTTCAGATAAGACTGCATTTACCTAACTCGATTCCTTTTTACAGATATTATTGTCGAAATAATAAAGTTCCGACATTTTTTACCGACGCGTGTTAGCGGACTTAGTGCTAATTTTAATAATTTTGCACTAAGTCCGCAAACACGCGTCGGTAAAAAATGTCGGAACTTTATTATTTCGATAATAGGTGACTACAGAACCCATATCTCCTTTCAGCATCTTCAGCATTTCCCCATCACACTTTCTTTTATTAATCAGTGTGAATTCATCCGTGGACCCACATCTTCTCGTCTCCCAAATACCTCCTTGTCAATCGCTTTGATTTCCGATCGCTTCACATTTTGGATTAAAAAAATGATTCCATCTGTTTCAGTGACTTATATTTCTCTCTTTGTGTGTGTGTGCTTCACAAAAAAAGCAATGAAATGGGATGGAACAAGAACTGGAGAGAGAAACAGAGAGAGTGAAAAACTGAGTTGAGACCAAAGTTCCCCAGTTTTTTCTCGCTTCTCTTCTCCTCTTTTTGCCCCGCTTTTTGTTGATGTTGCTGTTGCAGTTGTGTTGGATGGCAGCAGGAACAAAAAACCGATAGAAAGAGAGACGAGGGCAGAACGATGGATGGATGGAAAAAAACGACTTGCGTGGGGAGGAGGAGGCAAGGAGCGGCGCCACGACACAGCGCTCAACGCACTTTATTGGGATGGGAGAAGAAGGGAAGTACGATAGTTTGATTGTTTCGAAACATGAAAAATCGAAAGTCACAATAATCGAAAGTTTCGATTCGAAGAGAAAGAGGAATCAAAAAAGTTGAGAACACGAAACCGATAAGATAAGGGTCATGATGAAAGGAGATGGCATGTCCATGAAATTAAATGTGAGTGTGACCGATAATTTGGAAAAAAAAATAGAGAATAATTGAAGAAAAACTTTGAGTGTAATTAGTACGACACAGAATACGATATTTTTGAAGAATCAGAAAACAGGGAACCTGACAAAACACACGCTTCTAGAAACTTTAGAGCGCAATGAAAGAGAATCTTACAATTCAGAAGAGAGGACAAGAGTCTTGAGCATCAGTACGTTGCCACGACAACGAAACACCTTCTGATTCCAACGCACACTCCTTCTCGTGTAATTTTCATGTTATAGGGAGATAAACGGCATCAAGATTTCAATTGTATCTCTATCAAAAAGCTCACTGTGTTGCCTCTGCATACTCTCACATACATTACGAAGCCAACCATCAGTTATTCTAAGTTTTTCTTTAGGGATAAAGCAGGTGAATACCCTTTTATTTTCCAGAAACTCTTTTGACTTGTGGTTTTTGAATCGATGTTTCCTTTTCAATATTTCTCTAACTCTGCCCTAGTTTTAAACCTAGTTTTATCACTCCTGAGACGCTCACCATTGAATTTCCAGTCATTGCAATCAACACAATCATCGAAAGTGTGTTTTGAAAGTTCTTCAATTCATGATTACACGCGACTGCATCGAAGAGGAATGGAATCGCATCGAAAACTGCAGACATCTGAACATTCGATAATCCAGGACGATCCGATGACTCAGATGATGTCGCCAGTTTCATACTGTCGGTGAGCAGCTTTTGACGGATCGCTTGCCAATCAGGAATATCTAGAAAAAAATTGGAGAAGATTATTAGCGATAATTTCTGGGGTGCTGACTTTCCAGTCAAAATTAGTATAAATCAAAAATAGCCCGAATAACCAGACCCGCTTGAATCTGAACTGCCCGAATCATTATTAGATTTGACAGATCCGTTTCGTACCAATTTTAATTAGGGGCAATTATTAGCACGTCACGCTTCATACAACCGCGCTCTACCGAAACCGAAGAAAATTGTGTGCGAAATTGAGAGACTCAGAAAAAGAGACATTTTTCAAAGGGATTTCGGTGGAGCGCAGTTGTAAGAACTGTGGCACAGTTACTGTGCTCCGAGCGAATAAGAATAGGGGCACCGCCATTTCTTCATTTCTTTGTCTACTATCATACATGTTTTCTAGTCTGTAATTACAGAGATCCTTAGGTCGAATTTTTTTTGGGAAATCCTAGGTCGAAATTTTTTTCGGGGGTGTTGAAAAACAACCATTTTGATTGCCCAGTTGGTACACTAGCTCGAAATTTTTCCCCCGAGAGGTACCTTAGCTGAAATATTTTTCCCCTCTAATTTTACAGACTTCTGCCACATGTATGTCTACTATTTTTATCTTTTCAACTCACTGTCTTCATTGAGAATCAAATCGAACGGTAACCGAAATTCGATGGCTTTGAGTGAATTCCCGAATAGTTCCATATTGTTGTCCTCGACTGGATTCAACGTTTCCAGAATGGCAAGCATCTGTTTCATTGCGTAGTCACTGGAAAAATTCGAATTTTTGATTGTTCGGAAAGCAACTATATTTATAATCAGTTTTTAGTTCGAACAGTCAAGAAACTCATAGTTTTGGAGCTATTTCTTCGAATAACTGAGGGTTTTTAAGAGTAAAAGTTAGAATAATAGCAAGTTCTTCCTATCCAAAACTGCATCACTATTTCCTGTTTTTGAAATTCAAATTTTCTCGTATTCCTCTCAAAAACATACGCTTCATCACTATAATCACTGTACGTGGATGCAATGATATCCGGTAGTACAGCACTGTCACGTGGTCCATCCAACCAATGCGGTGCGGGTCGAGAATCGGAATTCCTCATTAGTGGCGGCGGTTCATCGTCGTTATCATCTATAAACGAGTGTCCATGTTGAATTCCACTGACTGAGAAAAATGAGAAGAATTAGATTGGGAATGAGAATTTCAAGGTAAAATTTGTTTTTTTCTAGCATTTTGTGATACTTATTTTGAGCAAATTCTGATTAGGGCGGTTTTCCTCGGGGGCGGCACCAAAATTTCAAGTTCGATAGATAAGTAGAAATTTTAAATTGTTTTCATTCAATGTAATTATAGAAGAACTTTCGAAAAGAGAGTAGATCACAAGGCACATCGGAGCTTTTTCATTAGGATAGAAAAACGTCACGAAAGGTTTAGTAACGACTTTTGAGCTTTCTTGGCGGAAAAATTACAATTTTGGTGACTTTTGAGTTTATATTCAACGATGAGAAGATGCTCACAAGCTATATTTCGTTTCTCCATTCCTCTCGCACCACTTCTACTATCGACACCGTTCTGATTGATAATTGATGATAATTGATATTGGTTGGTTCTGTAAGAAAAGATTGAAAACTGTTGAAAATTTGAAAGGAAAAAAATTGAAGAAAATAAAGAATGGGAAGGAAGCATCTGGTTCCGATCAAATGAAGTGGCATGTTGCAGGATATGCACTTTTTGTAATCCAATAATGAAAAATCGGGAAAAATCGTCAAAAATATTTAGAAATTTATACGTTTTCATCAAGAAAAGAGCAGATTTCCAGTAGTATACCTATTTTCAATTCTCGTTCTTTCTTCTTCGTTACTAGCCTTGTTTGATTTAAAAAACTTTCGAAATCTGAATATATTAGATTTCTGAATTTCTAAACACATTTCCACTACTTTGGTATCATATCCTCAGTCCAAAACTTGCTGAAAAACACGAAAACCAATATGAAAACCACCAATGAAAGCCAGAAACAATGAAAATCGACTAGATAATGGAACCAATCGAGAGTTTTGCTCATAAAATTGACCTTTTTCAGACTAATTCTGAAAAAATTGGGTTCGAAAAGCGGGATTTTCGATGATTTCACTTACGGATATGATGGATTATTTACTAATTCGAAGTTCTGCAGAATTCCACTTCACACTGAGTTGTGAAACCTTTTTCTAACGATGAGTCTAGAGTAAATGGGAGTGAATTATTCTAAAAATCCACTTAAAATTGGAAAAACGTGGAATTTTTCCACTTTCGTGGCGATTTCACGTGAAATTTGAAAATTCAGAAGAAAAATTAAGAAAGAAAAGTGTCGTCAAGAGGTCAGAAAAGTTTAATTGGAAGAAAAAGTACACAAGCACTAGAAATGCGCCTTGACCAGTTGACCGACAATAATGGCGCCTGGCTTCGGTAGTACCTGGCGCGTTTTTGGAACTTGCTTTTTATATTTCAGAAAATTATCAGAACGAATTGTAGAAGCTAAAAGTTCGATTAACAGTGACTAAGCTGAAATAATCCAGTTTAAAGCTCAAATACTGCTGGAATGTGCTTGTACCTGCATCAATTTATTCATTTTCACCGTTTAATTCTTGTTTTACAGTCCAAAACCTACAAAAAAGTCCTGTAAATCGCAAAAAACAACTTTAAAAAACTGAAAAATTGAGAAAAAGTAACTAGCAACGACACTCCGATATCCCGCCAGCGCGCGCAGTTTATTTTTCGGAGATTTTACGCATTTTCGCGGTGTTTTCTTCATTTTTCAGTGTACAACGAGTTTTGAGTCTAAAACTTAAGAAATTATAACGTTTGTGGTTTTAAAGTTTAAAACCTGAAAACTCTAACTATCGAGAGAATAGACCAAAGCTTGAAAAGAATTCGTCGAAACGACATTTAAAAAACTAAAAATGTGAGAACACAGGCAATGTCTACCAGCTTACAATTAAATCCGGCTTTAGAATAGTCGGGAGAATTATCTGGAGTTTTATCAAGATTTGGAGTCTCAACAACATAAATTAAAGCAGAGAAAATGAAAAATATCGAGAAAAGGGAACACAGGTAGCAGGAGAAATGAGAAACACTGGGAGAATGATGAATGTAACAAAAGAAAAACAATGAAAAGTCGCGTCTTGTGTTTTCGCGGGTAAAAGTAATCGCGGGAAGTTAAAAAATGTCGGAACAAATAAGTGGGTTCAATTGATCCAGGAACACAATAAATTATGAAGAAAAACTACGAAAAACAGCTTAACCAGAAAAGTAATATCGATTTATCCCTTAATAACTGCGATTGGTCTCAGCTTGACCGCCTTCTTGCTAATACCAGCTGCATCACACGTGTCAACAACGTCCGTGACATTCTTGTACGACTCGGGCGCCTCTTCCATAATTAATTTCGGTGAAGCGATTCGAATCGAAATTTCCTTCTTTTTGAGATCATCGATCACTGAATCCCAAGTAATGGTGCGGCGTGATTTTGCACGAGACAGGGCGCGACCCTAAGAAGAGAAATTAGAAATAATAGTCATCCGATATGGTATTCTCACCGCTCCATGGCACGTGGTGCCAAAAGTCTCCACCATTCCCTGTTCAGTTCCAGTCAAAACATAACTACATGTTCCCATACTTCCACCAATTAACACCGGCTGCCCAATCAACTGATAGTCGACTGGAATCAATGGGTGATGAGCAGGGAATGCACGAGTGGCTCCTTTTCGATGAACGCAAAGTTTCTTGGGTCGCCCGTCCACCATGTGCTCCTCCATCTTTGCAACATTATGTGATACGTCATAAATCACTTGCATGTCCATGTCATCTGCCGACATTCCGAACGTCTTCTGGAATGCGTTTCGAACACAGAACGTGATACATGACCGATTGACCCAGGCGAAGTTGGCAGCCGCTGCCATTCCAGCGAAATAATTTTTTCCTGAAAAAAGGTCTATCTGTGATCTTATCTCAGAGATTTCTGAAAAAGATACCTTCTGTCGATTTGATTCTAGCACACGCCAACTGCTTATCATTGACCATAATACCATCACGAGCCATTGCTTTCTCCATTTCTACAAGGGAATCCGTAGCGACTTGGTGACCGAGACCTCGACTTCCGCAGTGAAGCATTACGACCACCTGGAATTTATGGTGATTTTCTCAGCTGTCACACCTCTAAAAATGTTTTTTTTTTCGATTTTTGAAGCTCCGAATCACTATTTTCCATCTAAAAGTTCATTTTCAATCAGATTTTCAGTTGGAAATGTGGTTTTGCGGTCAAAAACTGAGAAGACTTGGTGGTGTCGGCCACCATCTCTCCCAGTCCCGAGGCCTGAGACCTAGGCTCCGGACCTAAGATTACAGGTAAAACCACATTTTTATGGACATCCGGACTGTTTGAAACACAGACGCCTCACAGTACCTGTCCCTCTTGATCGATACCCATCGTACTCGCAGCATGTTTATCATAAATCTCATCGACAACTTGTACTTCTGCATAATGATTACCAGCACCAAGTGTACCCAACTGGGGTAATCCACGTTTCTTCGCGCGCATCGACACCTTCGACGCGTCCGCTTGTAACATTCGACCGTATTCCTCGCAATGCTCTTTATCTTCCGCCCATGAATACCCTTCTCTTAGTGTCCAATCCATTCCCATCTCTAAACATTCCACTAAATCCGAGGCCATCATTGGAATCGCTCCTCGAGAACCAACTCCAACTGGAATATGATCGAATAATGATTGAGTTAATTGCTCTTTTACTGGTTTCACGTCCTCTTCCATTAGGTTTGTTCGTAGAAGACGTACTCCACAGTTGATATCGAAACCGACACCTCCAGGAGAGATAACAGATTCTGGATTGGAGACGTCGAATGCGGCGATGTTTCCGATGGAAAAACCATAGCCGGAATGGATGTCTGGAAGGCCGATCTGTAGAAAATTATTTATTTTCTTTACTTTAAAGATTTCTTGTATTTACCGAATGTCCAACGATTCCAGGAAGTGAGGCAACGTTGGCAATTTGTCGTACAGCTGGAAGGAATCCACCAATTCCCTGTCCGTCACAAGAGAATTTCAACTCATCGAACATCAATTGTTCCAATCGATTGTTCACATAAAAACGTCCTTCAACATTCATATTTGGAACGAATCCTTTCACGATTTGAAATTTGCAATCCGTCAGACGGTTGATATAACCGCATTCTTCTTCGAATGTACGCGGCATTCTTTATCACCGAGAACACTGAAAATCATTTATAAATGTTAGAAAAGTGTAGGTTTTTTCGGTGAAAATCCAAAAATTGTTTTAAAAAACCGTAGAGAATGATTGGAATTTTAAGGCGTCCGTTTGTTTCAAATATTTAGAAACGGAAAAATATATTATTAAATATGTAAATAGGAAAAAAAGAAAATCGATTTTCAATTCTACATTCATTTTATTTACTCTTTCCCTTTCACTTTTTTCTGATTATGACACATTTCGCAATTATTTTCATGAAGACTCCTAAAACAACTCAATTATGGAATTCCAAACTTTTCACTAGAATTGTTTTAATCATTGAGAAACCATTCATTTACATATAATTTCTAGCGCTTTCAGTCATCAAATATACAGAAAAGAACCAGAAAATAAAGGAAAAACAAGAAATTTCAATATATATAGAAATGTACAAGTAATTGATTTTTGGATTTCAAACAGAAAGAAGAATGTCATCGGGGTGGGGGAAGAGAGAAATAAAAGTCAAATTATAGCAAGAAACAAAATAAACAAATTGCGAAAAATAATCAACCTTTTGAATATATTTTCATAGAAAATGAAAGGGGAATCATTGTACCCGTCAGTAATGGGGCTGAAATCTTTGAATTTAGACTTTCCGAAAGAGAAAATGATTCTCTGTTTTCCGAGTCTTACCTCAATTTAATATGCAAAACATGTTTGGCAATTTTGATCACAAATGAATGAAGACTATAGATATCCTTCTCTCCAGATCAGAGAATGTACACGGGTGAGGGGGAAAGTTCGAGAAAATGATTAAACAAGGGAATGTAGATCACAGTGAATGGGCAAATAGAACAACATGATGCAGGAATATTACATGAGAACATATTAAACTTGAGTGTGCCGCCTGGCAATAGCAGAGGAGGATGTTGAGTTGGAATCCTTTGGCGGAGTTGAGCGGATCGTCTGAAAATGTTGAAAAAATTTTTCAGCCGGAGAATTTATTCATCCATACCGTATCTCCTCCATTACTTGAATTGGTTATTGCCGATGTTGCTCGAATACTTCTTCTCTGACTGTTCACACGTTGAAATGCGGAAATCGAGGAGTGTGATGGTGATTTGACAGTATCAAACTTTGTGTTATTGTTGGATTTTTGAATTCGATCTTGAATTGGCGTACGGCACAGCGGACAGTGATCCATCATATTACAGCAGTCAGAGCAGAAACCACTAAAAAAATATATAATTAAAAAAATATATCTTAGAAACTAGTCGCGCTGAAAACTCACTCATGATTACACGGTTCCAACTGTGTACTCGCTGGTGCCGCAAAACAAATCGTACAATAATCATCAGGAATATGCTCTTTTTCCAACTGCTCCAACCTGACTCGTCTCGGAATTATAGTTCTCTGAGCAGTGGTGAGTCGGCCGAATTCATTGAAATGTCTAAACGTTCTTCCAGGATTGAATTTGAATCGGCTCGCTCCAAAGTTGAATCGACACTGTTGGAAAGACATGAAACTGGCGGCTGCGAAGACACCTTCAGCAGGCTGTCGGTTACTCAAAAACTCAGTATTCGGTTCTCTCAATGGGATTCCATTCAAGAAGAAGACCACTTCTCCGGATGGAATATTGAGAAGAACTCCTATAACGTCTCCTGGTTGCCAGTTGTCATGTTCGTGTTTCTGGCTCTTTGCATTATACCAGACCAGTTGACGGCATCCATCATATGCAACCGACGACGCGTCGTCTCCAATACCGTAACCCTCGTGATTCAAGAAACGAGATCTTTTCGTGGCGAGACCGATTTGCATGACACCAGAAGTCAGGACCGTCGCCTCGTAATACCATACACCGTCCATAACTTCGAATGTGCATCGAACCGATTCGAATGAGGAGACATCGCAACGAGCTTCAAGACCGTCTGGCCCGATTTTTAGATATTCACTGACGTCTTCATGATTGAGCATTGCGTTGATTTGAGAAGTCTCACACGTTTCGTAAGAGTACGGGCGATTGGGGAGAATGACTGGAAAGAATGAAACTTCACTAATTATTTTTGTAAAAAGTTATAATTTTCAAGAATTTTGCAATTTTTGAAGATTTTTTTCGTTTCAAACTTACATATGTTATCCAATGCCCATTGAGCACAGAATCCCTCTTGTTTCGCATTCCAATATCTCACGACATCCTCGTTTTTCAAGTATTCTTCCATTTTTAAAAGTGGATGACTACTCGAATTATCCGAAAACATTTTGCTGATTGTTATCTGATTTTCTCTCGTTTGAGCGAACTTCTCCAACGCCAACAGAGCGAACATTCTGACACTATGCGTGTTCTTTTCTTTCAGCGATTTTCCGTACGCCGGCGGGAAATATGTCAGTCCGTAGCTAATCATTTTCATCAGATACCCACGAATATCTTTATTGAATATCGTGACTGCGGCAGTTCCGGCCATTTTCTCGGCTAGCGATCCAAGTACAATGCACATATTTTTGTGCCATGACGGAGGGAGATGCTTCGATTCGACGAAATCATCTGAGAGACCCAGATTGTGAAGAAGAGTTTGAACCGATTCTTTTGAGGGAAGTGGACATTCGTCGAGGAATAATGATATTACTGCAGGGCCCAGAGGATCGTTTTCGGGTATCTGAAATCGAACATATAGAAAGAAGATATAGAGAAAAAGACCACTTACTGTATAAATCAACGCTCTCACAACCAACATCCATCCTTTTTCCTCATCGGCAATAAAATTCAGTTTGAGTAATGATTGTGGTGGCTCTTGTTCGCTGAAAATTGGGAATTTTCGTTATAATTGCAAAACATTTGCCAGTTTTGAACGATTTCATTCGCGAAACCTTTAAAAAACAGAAAAATCAACGATTTTCTTAACTTTCACTCGGAATTCAGGCCTTTCTGAAAAAAAATCAGAGAGCTTCTATAAGGAATGTGGTTTTAATCGAGTTTTTCCCAGAAATATAGAAATTTAGACTTTTTTGTTCAAAAACTATAATTTTTGCTATTTTTTCTAGTCGGTTGCTTACTTATTGACTAACGTGCGAATAACTTCCAAAGTTTCAATAATCAATTCCTTTATATCGTCTCGAACATCTCCATTTCCACCTTCTGATCGACTTCTATGCCCATATCTTCCGCCATTCGATATGATATGATGATCACGTGGTGATGATGCATTCCGAGCCTCCCGCCTACAAAATATCGATTGGTTTATGAAGAAAGAAGCAGTGTTCTTGATTAGAATTACTCACAATCGTTTGTTATTCCTTTTCCGTTCTTTTCTCCTTGCTCGTGCCTCACGGCTGATGCACGTGCCCATTCTGTAATTTAAAAAAATATAGAAATTAATTTAATAAAAAAGAAATAATGAACGAGACAGTTTTAAACAGTAAAAATATGTATTTTTCAGACGAAAATTGTGATTTTTTGCAGTGGAAGAGTTTTCGCTGCGAGTTCGGCCATGGCGGCCATGACGCGTTTTTGAAAAAAAAAATTAGTTTCGAGGGGTTTTTTGGTAAGAAAAGTAACCAAAACTGCAGAAAAATAAGTCTAGAAAGTTCAGTAGAGAGTGAGAATGCCACAAACTGTTTGTTTGAATCAGTTAAGTATTAACAACCAAGCTGAAAAATCGCGAAACGCTGAAAATAAATTTCAGATGCGCAAATCACGATTTTATTTTTTAGTTTCCACTTCATTGGAGTTGATTATTTTCCATACTTTTAGAGACCAGAAAATTCTAATCTTCTAAGAAGCTCCTCCCGACACACAAAAACTAGGAAAGACGGACGGCACGTAAAATGAACAATTGCCCTTTTTCTTCTTTTGCTCTCAAAAGAAGACGAATCCAAAAGTCGAAAATCATTCCGCTCAACTAACCTTAACCTCTTCTTTCCCTTCTACTCATGTGTTCTCGGAATCCTCTCGATCTTTCCAGTTAATTAATTTTCTAACAAAGTTAATTTGTGTGTGGACACTGGGGACACAGAAAAAGAGTAAAAGTTCATTATATAGTGCAAGGTTACTCATAGCGGAAAGAGGAAAAATAGAAAAATGACTTGAAATTCCCTTGGTTTTCGTGTTATTCAAGCGCGTTATAAGTACTGACATAGCGCGCAGTTGCTCAAATAAGGCAGATCAGACAAAATTTTGTAAAAAAGGCTAATTGGAGAAATATGTCAATTGGTCAAAAATAAAAGCAACTCGTCCTCCTCCTATACATTTCATTTCACACGTGATTCTCACTTTCCGATAAATAACACACAAAAATCGATTGATTGACTATTTACAGAGAGTGCAAAATGTCTCAATACTTTTACTTACTGGGGCTAACCAAAACAAGAAGAAAGGAGAAAAAAGTAAGAAGAAGTGTCTAAGAGTGTGGGAAAAAAACGAAGAGAGTGTTATTTCTTTGTAGAGAATACGAAAAGGAGGTGTTAGGAAGAAGACGAAAAAAAGAAGAAGTAGGAAAACCGGACAACAAATAGGATGTATGAGGAATTATTGTTTCTTTTTTAGCCGGTTTAAACGGTATTAATAGGATTAGATAAGCTAGAAAGGGCTTTTCACAACATTGTTCTTTCCTTCAGATGAATACTATGCTTTTAAACTTAAGAAATATGTTTTGCTCCAAATCTAACAACTGAAAAAAGTTATAAAATCAAGCGAATGAATGTTAGTCTTCTCAGCTGTATGTATGCAAAAGAAGAAAAAGAAGATGTGAATTATACTTTCTATTCGTTCTTTTCCTCTTTCCGTATGAATTGGATTGACAGGGGGGAAGGAAAGGACGCCTCTTCTTTATGGTTAACAGGAAAGAGACGAAGGATGTCATTGGCATATAAAAAACGGATGAGGAATTTTTTGGCGGTAGAAATGAAGCGTTTTTTTGAAACGGACGTATTTTTAAACAAATTAATTTATTTTAATAGAAATTGAGGAAAGAAACGGAAGTTTCTATTAGATCTTCAAATAATTACTACGAGAACAAACACCGGTAGTGAATCGGATGACGAAGATGGTGTAGAATGAAATCAGATGAAGAAAAAAGTGTCTGACGTCATCTGGACAGTTAGAAGACGTTGAAGAAAAGAGGAAAGCTAACAAACAGGTTCAAGGACGAAGATTCTCTACAGCTGACTCATTCGATTGAAAGAATGAAGAGAAACCCCCCCCACTCTTAGTCTTTTAAAGAGCACTTTGGAGAGCAATTTTGGACAAGAAAAGGCTGGTGGGTTCTTTGAGTCGGAAATTGTGCATTTTTGGTTTTTTAAATAGAAATAACGGGGAATTGAAGTATTTTTGAACAAAAAATCAGAAGAATGCGACGCAAAATTGCGGTTATTTCGAAGTTGTGCATTTTCCCGTCATCTTAACCCATAAACCAATTGATCTTACAATTAACAAAAAAGCCACACTTCAAAAAACCTACAAAATCAACTGGCGACTAAACTTAAAAGTGGCTTGACGAACGGATCAAAAAGGTCGAAATGAGAGCAAGTAAACAGTTTCCAAAACCTTCTCTTTTTATTTGATTAGCGAAGAATATTTTGCTTCAAAAGTGATCAAAGTGGTGAAAAGAAAAATCTGTGCCAATTTGAAACGGCTGAAGGGAGTCGGAAAGGATGTGGCAGTGCAACTGACAAAACAGAGTCATTAGAAAAGAGAGTAAGAGAGATAAGAGTTTTAGAGAGATAGGGGAAATGAAGAAGGAGAAGAAGAACTTGTTGACAGAAAAAGAGAAAGATCTCTTGGCGAGAAATCACCACTTGATGTAAAAGTTCAGAAGTTCTCTCTTCAGTGTCTAGTAGTTAACATAATCTTCTGAAGTCTAGTACCAAGTTGATCCGGAGCAGAATCTTGAAATTAGATAAAATGCCAATACCAGCCCCATCGATAATTGTAAAGTCTAGTACAACCAAAACTACTGTTTGTACAAGAGAGACTCCTCTCCAAAAATCGAAACGGTTCTTTGCTATTTCTTACTTAAGTTAGCAAAAAGACAAACAACGAGTCTCTCTTTTTAAGTAATAGAAAGTAAAGCACCGCCCCTTCTTCTACCTCGGTGTTATTGCAGTAAAAGGAAATATGTTTGCTCTTTTTCAAAACTATTTTCATAACAATAATAATATCGAGAGGGGGGAGAATAACACCATATCGATGGCAAATATGAGAGCGGGAGAAAGAAAAAGAAGAAGACTACATGTGCGTGTATATGTATGTATCACATTTTAGGTGTGGCAGGTCAAATAGAATGTATAGAGAGAATGTTGAGATAGGTGAACGGTAGAAAAGAGAGGATGAGCAATACGTTTCTTAAGTTTTTCTGGATGTCCTATAACCATTTGTTTTCAACTTGAGGGAAAATTAAATAATTCATCTATGTTTTACCAACCAAAGACAAGAAAAGAGAAACAAGCATGACAAAACGAAGTGCTCAAAAATAATTTCTACAGAGATCACCATGGTAGCGAGTAGGCAAAACATTTTGACTTTTTTGAAAACGAAAAGACCTTCTTTTTTTGAGACAGAAATGAGCTAGCGAATGATTTTTTTTAAGTCATGATGGACAATTTTTAAACAATTGTTTTTGATCGAAATCAGTCTCATCCAACCCACACGTCGTGTGAAAAACACTGTTCCATATCAGGCACGTGTTTTTCGATTTTTATATTTGATAAGAAATGTACACTGAATTTCTGCGTGCAATACGGAATATTGTGGTGAAGGAAGACAAATGAATTCTTCACTAAATTGAACAGCTTCCGGATAATGAGTAATACACGATTAATGTAAAATAAGACGCAGTTCTCTTCCGTTTCGGTAGAGCGCACTTGTGTAAACCGATCCTTGCTAATACTACAAGAATTATTTGGAAAATCTTCTCACTTTCCATATCCAGTAAATGTCCTGTTGGATCAAACAGATCAAAAATAGAGATCCATTTTCGTCATTGACAACTTTTTTGTACGATCATTCCCTGGAGAGTTATGGTCATTTCAAGACGATAGCCCAAAAACCGCACTATTTTTCACTGAAATTGGTCGATTGGAAAAAGAAATTACTTTATCGTTCCGTAACTTGCCAGAGAGTGTCCATACAAAGAAGGCGTCAACTACAAAAATGAAATTCTTATTTTGATCTGTACGATCCATTAAAAATTTATTTGGTGGGAAATCAGTGATAACGTAACAGATTCTCAATGTTGGACGCTTTCAACTGAAAATCGCCAAAGTTGTTAGCATCATGATCATTACTGTATGTTAATCTTTTCACTAAAATTCATGGACTCATAGATGTAGTCCGAGCAAAAATCACAAAGCAATCAAATGCGGAGATATAATAACTTGTGACTAAGATACTTAGTAGAACTGTGTTCAAAGTTGTGCAGATTTAACGTTGTGCAGAGGAAATCATACGAACTTTCGAAAAAGTGAAGCTGAATACTCTAGAAACAAATGTGAGACACTTGGAAACTTATAATTTATCAGTGTACAAAACGTGCAAAAATCAGTTATTGCAAGAAAACACTACACCTGACAAGAGAGCCCTCCTCTTGTCTATGCCATAGTTGCTGCACTGTCCAGAGCCTTCTTCCTCTTTCATATTCTCTCTCTCTCTCTCTTCTCTATTTGACCGGTTTTCCGGTCTCTTCTCTCTTTTCCCACACCTTTCTTCTCTTCCTCATCTTTTTCTCCGTTTTCTGTCAATCTATATATCGACGAGAGAGCATCGAATCACATGAGACACAGAGTACATGGGCGCCGCTTTCCGCCGCGCATATGACGCAAATACGTGAACGGCAGCATGCGGAAATGAGCGGAATGGAATAATGGGGAAAGAAAACCCGAGAATTGAACTCTGAATGACAAGAAAATCGAGTAGGGAATCGAATTGAGAGGGAGAAAGGGGAAAACTAGAAGATCATTGGGTTAGAGACAACAAAAGCTGGATTTTTATTTGATTGAAATTTTTGAAGTTTCAAGTGAGATCGTGAGAACAAGTGGATAGGAGGAACAGCTCATGAACAGGGTGTATACCGATAATCTCTTGGTTGAATTTAAACGATTTTCGGTACTGAAAAATATTACTTCTGGTAGGATTAACATTGATATCATTAGAAACCAAGTTGTAAAAAACCCAGAATCTGTCAAATGGCTATACTAGTCCATAGTCAGCATTAGAAAGGTAAGAAGAGATGGTGAGCACAATGAGAGGTACACAAGATTATAGGATGGAGGCGTGTTGTCTAGACAACAACTCTTTGGGGAGTCAACTAATATTTTGGAGTAATTTAAATACTTTGTTATGATCATGATAAAGTATGTTTGAAAAACAAGACAGCATATCCATAGATTATAGTGAAACGTATAGTCAACTAGAAACTTAAACCACGCAACTGATTACTTTTATACCTCATGACCCAAAAAGGGAACAAAAAGTTTCTCATGCCAAATGAAAACTCTCACGAGATTGATTTATCGAGCAAGTTGTACATTATATTTCGATTAAAGCTAAAATTTTATGGGTTGAGTTCAACTTCTCGATCTCTTTTTGTTGTTTTTTTCTGTGGAGTCTCAAGTATATAACCGAATGTCAAGACTTTTTGAGTGGTTTTTTTTGTCTCAACTAAAAATAACTATGTTTTACTAAGGTTTGGAATTCGTGAAAGCGGGACTGACATACTGTTTTCTTAACAAAATAAGATCGGAGGAGACTAATTTTTTCATCGACAAGACTATCGACGCTGGGAATTTGAAAGTGTACAACTTTGTACAAACTTGATGGAAAACTCGAGTCATCAATAAAGAAGTTAGAATATAATTCAAAACGAAAACTAACACAGTTGTTTTCCTCTTTCAATACCCCCTATATAGTCTTGAACCATTATCCCCCTGAGTATCCCTATTCATTTGTCTTAAAACCAACCCAAAATAGTCGCACCAGAGTCGATCAACAATTGAACACTTGCAATTGTGATCATGCAAATGAGTGGTGTCGGGTGAGAACTCTCCGGCCAACGCGTTTATATATTGTGAGACGTTGTCGAAGAGACGTAGATCTGCTAAACCGGCAAATGCCATTTGGAGAGAGCTGAAATCTATAGAAAATGAGTGCTTGGTGAAGAACGAAGTGAGGAAAACTATAAATAATAGTAGTAGAGGGGTACTTGGAACCGGAATGAGTATTATATAGGAATGAATGGACAAAAGGAAAAACATGTCTGGAACAGGAACATTACTTTTTATAGTAATAATCAAGGAATCGGAACGGAATGAGTTGGAACTAGTTGAACTACTGGCATAAAATATTGAAAAAAATAGTTTTTAAAAAGATTGAATACAGCAGGTTATGAGAATAGATTTTCGAGACAACTAGGCAAAAAGAAACACTTGTTTACAGATCGCGCTGTAACAAATTTTAACAAATAGGTCACATCGGTTGTCTCTGAATGATTCACTCCAAATTTTTTTTTGTTCAAAATGGTCTCGAAGTGGAAAACATGATTTGCAGTTCTTTTCAGTCCTACAAAGCTCCAAAATCCGTCACTTGATATTTTTCAACTACGAGACCATTCCGCATAAGGTTCAATCTCATATTACCAGCTCTCCTCTATTTTCAATGCATTGTCAAGATACTGTATTTATCCAAAATCCTTCAAAACCATACTCGATTGTTTTTGGTTCTTTTTTCACGATTCTTTAACTTTATTTCAAAAGAATAAATAATTCCTTGACATGCAAAGAAGACACATACAATATTCGATAAGGTTGTAAGGTTTTGCTGTTTTATTTGAAGTTAATCAATAGGATATTTTTCATAAACCAAAGTAACAAGCTATTAGAAATAGAAACTCAGAAAGCTTCGAAAAATTCCTTTAAAAAAGTAAAAACGCATAAACCATATTACATAGGGTTTCTGAGGTTTCTAGAAAACCGATTTGGTAACCTAGATCAATGAGCTTCTTGCTCTTTTCAGACTAAAATGGTCAATTGACAGGTACAAAGAATCTTGCCGATAAAGGGTACGAAGAACACGTGAATTGATGATAAAAATGCGAATGTAAAGCCGAATGTTGATAAGCTAGCCAGGTGGCATCCTTATATGATAAGAGCGGAAAGGAGATGAACAGGATGGCTTGGTCGTGTGGAATACGCTTCGGAGTGAAGTGAGATTTGAAAACAAAAGTGTTCTTGCTAGATTGTAGGAGCATCGATACAAAACATTTTACAAATGATGGAAAATGTATTGGTTTGATGTTAGCATAGTTTGAATAGGATTTAGTTAAGTCAGAAATGTGCAATCTTGAAAGCTATATTTCTCTGATAGAACCTACAGATGGACATTTACTTGTGGAAAGAGAGTAGATAAGAACATATCATTTGATTCCCCGTTTTTACCATAATTTTCCCAATTTTCAACATTCATTCCAAAAAAGTACTCTTCATATTTAGATGAAGCATTGAAGAAGAGTTTGACAAGTTGTAGAGAGAATCACTCGGAAGTTTGGGAAAACAGTAGTTTAACGGTGGAGTCATGCCTATTACACAAACCTGGATAAGAAACTAATTTAGTTTCGGAGAAATCTGGATAACCTAGACTACCATTTAAACCTGTAATACTGACGCACTTGGCGGTTCGCAGCGGTATATCTCGGTTTCCAAATGAAATATCAAAAACCTGCTAACTGACAAAATATAGCTTAATATTCATAGAATATTTCTTAAATGAAAAATATTTTCATATCTATAAAGACAGCCGAGATAGAATGCCCCAAACTCCTGCTAGCGAGTGCATCTCTATTTCAGGTTTTACGGAGCGTTTTAGAAATTGCTCCTAAAATGTAGAATTGAGCATTTTTAATGTCTAAAAAAACAATAAACAAAACTACAAAATTAAAATATTCAAAAGCAGCCACATGGCGAATTTAGAGTGACCGTTACTCTCTTTCTTTCCTTCTCCATTTCTTCTACCAGCTGGCCAACATGTGACAGTTGAAAACGAAACAGTATTGTAGAGATCGAGAGACTCAGATAATTAGAGAAGGAGGACAGTGTTATCTCTATCAAATCACTTCTTGTTTGTGACATTGAGACAAAATGTTGTTGGCGGGTTGAATATGTTTTCTGTATCGGTTAGATAAGAAGTCGGCACGTGAGTCATAAAAATGGTAGAAATAGGTGTTGAAAGCATCATCACTTTTGAAGAGGTCATCGTGTACGAAGTAGTACAGACATTTTTTCAGACTAGCTTTAGAATTGGGAAAAAAGTTCATGAATACTCAGGAGAGCTGAACAATGAGAATGGGCGGGACTTTAAAGAGACCTTCAGTACGAATGTTGTATGCGGAGCTCTGAATGTCTCAACATGAAAAAAAAAAAGGAAACACAATGACTATTTCTGAAAAGGAAGATTACGGTAAAATTGCTTTTGCTTATACTGATAGAACTATCTTGAGAAATGATTCTTCAAAAGCAAGTAACTTTTTTATACAGGCCCCACTCTCTAGAGTTTTTCAGTTCTTAAATGTAATCCTCAAAACTATGACTAATTTGTACTGAAATTGGTCGATTACGGGGAAAATAACTTCTCTGATCCATAGAAGGGCACTAACAGAATTAGAAGTTTGAAGCCACTGAAAACTGAACCCGCTTATTTTCTACTTTACTAAAAAGAAGAAGAATAGTTCATTCGGCAAAACACAGGAAGTACAACTTCAGCCGGAATGTGCTAATAATAGAAACGAACGTCGTTCTTCAAAATAACAATGTAGTACAATAAGCGAAAAAATGTGAGTCATTTTATTATTCAACAACGACGACGACGGCTGTTTTTTATTGTTGACCAACAAGGAAAAATAATAGAATGAACGGAAGAAGAGAGTCCAACTGGACAACAACTGAAATTTGACCTACTTATTCGATTAGGAGAACTGGTTAGACTGGACAAAAAATGTTCTCTAAAATATAATTTCAGGGAACATTCAATGAGCACAAAGAGTTCAGATTCCTAAAAGCAGAAAATTTTCCGCACCTTTAAATACAAAACCATGTGATTCATGCTTTCTGGTGGAGAATTTCGACTACTCAGGAGAGACATAGGACATGTGTACTTGGACCATTCTCCTCTTTTTCCGCGCACTTTTTGTAATTAGAATCGACTTGGAGCAAAAGGATAGTTGCACTTCATGCTAGGATAATGGGCAGCGAAATTTAAGAGAATCGAAGCACTGAAAAGGACGAAAAGAATTAGTACTTAGATGAAAGTGATACTGATGATCCGGAGACTTTTTGAAAATACAAGAGAACAATTGGAAGTTCGTATGCAAGTTATGATTTTCTAACAATTTGCAGTGGTTTCGGTATCAAAAGGCAGAAAAACGCCGAAAAGAAGAAAAAAAAAACAACTAAATTCTTCATGATCCGATTCCTAGACCTACATTAAAAGTTTCGTCATGTTTCAACGGCCTGCAAAATTTGCGCCTGCAAGTTCCGGTCTCAGTTTTAGTTATAATTACAGTGTTTTCGCGGGTGAAAAGTTGAAAATTACTTTTAAAAAGATCAAACAACCTATATTATTAAAACTCCCTGCAGTTAGGAATTCCTAATTAAAAATCTCCTTTCTCTCTTCTTAAACCACCATCATCATTTTGATGTTTTGACCGATGGTCCCTCCGTAGTCCGCCCAGTTGTTTGTTGTTGTTGACATTTGGGAACAGAGAAGAGAAAATGGGTCGGAAAAGAATAGAAAAGAGAGGGGAAAAGTGTTCGAAGTGTAAAAAATAAATGGAAATGAGATGATGATCGAGCGGGAGAAAGATTAGTTGTATACTATTTTTCCAATTTTAGTCTGAAATTTTCAGACAGACGAAAGAATAGGAATTTGATATAGGCACAATAATTTCCATAATTTTAATGTCTTTTGGAAAATCTAAAAGTTTTGTCACTCTTGAAAGCCAGTAGATTCTCAAAACGCAAACAGTGAGCTGTTTTGTTTGCTCTCATTAGTGTTTTATTACTCACTGTGACATTAAGCCAGTTTTTTTTCTTTCAAAAAGTGAATATTAGGAATGGAGCCAAAAAATTCTGAAATTTTATCTCTAAAAAAATTGCCGAACTAATGAGAAATATCACAGTGACAAGGGGTTTTAATCGAAATATTTAACGACGTTCTTCGCCATAACATCTCCTTCGGAAATGACGAAAGCGTGCTCACAATCGTGCTCATCAAGAGTTACTTGTGCCTCACCGAGTCGTTCTATCATCGAATGTCCTGAAAAATAATGATAATGTGTTCGATCGGAACCTCCTCCAGTAGCTGGAGGACTCATGTTACACCACGAACGGGATGAAGTACCAAAGAAAAAGTGGCAGAGAAGTGAGAAGCGGGGGACACTCTTATATAATATCCTTTTTTCTATGTTAATTTTATCTCTTCGTTTGTGGATGCCTTCCTAGCATTCGACGAAGGTTAAGTTCCCACCGAAAGGAGATAGATTTTTAGTTAAAAAACCAACCATGTTCGACAGGACACCATCCATCTTTGAGTCCATAATAGAAATGAACGACTTCTTGATTCTTGAGAAGTCTTTCGTCTAGATCCACAACAATATCCAGCTCATCGTTCGACATATGAACAATATTCCTGAAAACGTCCATGTGAACCAGTTCGACAGCAGCGTCCACTATTTCCGGAGGAGTCTGTTATAAGAAAAATTCTGAATTGTTCAGTGTCTGAAATCATACATTTGGATGTCGAAGATTCAAACCGACAAGAAACTTTTTGATGGCAGCAGGCAAATAGTCTACCCACCAACATATCGATTTTGTCAGCCAATCGTGATGGTTTAGGGTCTGGAAAGATGTGGTTTGAATAAGAAATAATAGGGAGATTGTGGAAGAAAACGATTTAAAGTAATATTTCGAATCTCTCTGATCAGAATATTCCGAGTAATCGGGTTTTTTGACAAAACAAAACAATGTTTGTTCATTTATACCTAAATTACTAAATTTCCAGTTTAAGTTACATATATTTCTGGCAGACACTACGGCCTGGCACATACCGCTAAAGTTTTCTGCAATCTTTGACCATTCGGCGATGTTGCCATATGGACAATCGTTGGAAAGAGTCCGACGGCTTTTTCCACGTGGAATCCCTCTTTGATAACTTCTGGAAGGATACGTAACATCATATACGATCCTATACTATGTCCAAGAATATACAATTGTTTTCCACGTGGTAAGTGCTCCTTCACGAACGAAATCTTATGCGAGACTTGTTCTTCAAGAGAGATTCGGTCTGGAACAATGCATCAGAATTTCAGACTTTCCACATTAAAACTCACCATGATTCCGATGTTCACCGTTCGAATTCAAGTGGTCTGGCATTCGAACGTGATTCAGACTCGATACTGTATAGAATAGATATCGATTCTCCGTCTGCTCGCTCTCCTCGTCTCGTTTCATCAAATTCTGAAGCACTTCTCGACCGAAATGAGCGTAGAACCCTTCATTTCCGGGGTTTCCTAGAATAACTTGAAAAATGTTTTGACGATGTGAAAGTTTCAAAGCTTCACTTGGCGTCGCTCTGTTTATTCAACCTTGAAAACGTATGCAACGCGCCAAAGAAATTCTTTAAACTCTGAAAAAATCACCTGGAATCATGAGAATCACCACCCGATTCTCCCCTTGTTTTTTAGATGAAATCTTCAACATTTCATCTGAAATATCTGATCCCATTACGGACATTTTCGTCCATTTCCCAGCCACTCGAACCCATTCTACTTTACGAAGAATTGAGGTCATCTGAAGTTGAAATGGGGAAAATCTGGACAATAGATAAGTGTTAGTGAATTTAGAGAACTTTGGTTAGGAGAAATCAACCCCGTCGAATATTTGAGTAATTCATGAAGAGCAACAAAATCAATTGAAACGTGTATCATGAAAATAATAGCGAAATACTTCCAGTTAAGATATTTTTTTTTTGGAAAAAAGGGTAAAAATAACATTAAAACATAATAGTTATTGAATTGACTTCCCGAGACGAGGATTCGGAAGAAACGTGAAGTCAAAGAAGCAGAAGAAAAGAAGATGAAGATCGATTTGGTGGAAATGATAGAAGACGGAGAGTAGATTGCTAACGCTCGCCTGAAATATGAGATATTATTGAACGAGTTATATGTTCCCCCCTTTTTAGCGAAAAGGGGAACTTATATAGGTTTTCTTAGCAAAAAACTTCAGTCGTTTATAGTTTTGAAAATAGATAATATAAAAAACACTGGGGTTGTCTAGATTGTATTGATATTTCGCCAATAACACATTGGCGTGCCTTCGGCGCCTGTTTCCCATTAATTCTTACTCTTTTGAGCGATAGCACGATTGTATCCTCCTCTCTCTGGATCGTAGTCTTTTCGGTATTCGTCACGAACTTGTCCACCGTGTTTTCCCCTTCCATACTGACGTCCTTCGACAAAGCCAGCATCCCAATCAGCACGAATCACACGATCATCCATTCGAGTGTTTGAGATGTTCTGGAGAGCTAACTCGGCGTCCTCGCGTGTGTAATATCTGAAAAATTGATGATTTTCAGTATTAATAGTAACTTCTCACTCACTCGACAAAGCAGAATCCACACGGAGTTTTCTTGAATCGATCCAATCCCATAATGACTCTTCTCACATCTCCAGCGCGACCAAATAACTCGTATACCTGATCTTCTTTGGTATAATATGACAGATTTCCAACATATAGTGTGCATGACGTACGGAGAGCAACCTCTTGGTCACGAACCGATCCCTGAAAAAAATATTGATTTTTTAATGAATAAAAGTGTGGATCTGAGAATTTTTCGTACAATCTTCAGCGGAAAAAAAACTTGACGTCTCTCATATTTGGTGCTAATTGTAAGCGCTTTGCAAAATTTTGCATGTGTTTTGCGCTAAATATTGATTTTTTGAAAACCAATAAAAAACTATAAATGGATCTTTTTCTTTATCCCTTGAAGCAATACTTATCGGAAATCGTGGAATTTAGTGTAAATTTAGAGGAAAACATCAGCGAAGCATCAAAATTCAATTTTCATGAACATTTTTTAAAATATTACATTTTGGGAAGAAAATCTAAAAATCATCGAATTGTAATTTAGTTTTGTATTAATTCCGTGTTAATACTGAAAAATATCGCGAATTCCGCAGAAAAGTTGAGAGAAGCGGAGTTATGACGTTCAAAATCAAGCATTTTGCAAATTTTTCGAAACGAACACCGTTTTTCGCCCATTTCAAGATTTTTCGATTGAATAAATGAACAAACCTGATATCTTTGATCTCTGTAGGCACTGATATCTTTTGGTTGGTCTAAAGTACGCGGATCGAACACCATTTTCCAGTTTAGACGAAAGGAAACGAACGATATACGAAGGAAAAAATGAAGAAAGTGGGGCGGGATGGCGGAGTGTCGTACCGCGTGTTGTTTAGCAGAAGAGATTAGACTACCACAGGTGGTTGGCCAGCGACGAAATATGGACCATATACGCGCTCGCGCGCGGATTCTATAGGAATTAGGAATGGGCGATATGTGTGCGTCATATACGGTCCGTTTCGAGCCCGCGCGCGAACAAAGTTGCGTCCCTTGCTCCCACTGCCAGCCCCCTCCCTACTTTGTTTCCCGGTTGAGATCGTCATTGAACAAGAATAATTAGTGATAAAATTACAATTTTATTTGAAGTAATATAAAAGGAATATTACAAATAATGAAAATATGAAGAAAACATAACAAATAAAACTTATAAATCAGAAGTTTGTCCGCCAATTGTGTCCTTGAAATTCATCGAAGTCCAATTGTTGTAGAAGCATTTTCAGTCGTTGACTTCTGTTTTCCCTTTGTATTTCTGAAAAGAAAATCAATTAATTTCGGAATAAAATATAATTGTTAAGTTACCTTACTTTCGAAAATAGTTTCCTCCATCCGGGAAAATACAATGTTGTGCGTGAGAAGTAGTGCAGTCAGATTTTATCGAATTTCCTCACTGAAAGAAGTGTATTTTGAATAGAAAATGCTGAATACTATTACAAACCTTTGAGAAAATCGATGGATTGATTCCATTTTAGCTGTCGCCGCTGCTTCTCTTTTTGAGATCATCGGACTGACTGAAAACACAATAATTGTTTGACCATTCACGGTAAAATGCGAAAATTTTTCACGAAAAAATTAATTGAGAGAAAATTCAGTAGAAAAAACATAAAAAAAACCAAGCGAAACTTTCGAAAAATAGGGAAAGAAATTGAAAAGCTCCGCAAATGATTACAAAAATTATCATTATCCGAGAGAAGTCCGAGAGCTTCGGAAGAGCTGCTGCGTGCCGCGGCCGCGGCCAGCGCGTCCATATACGGTCCGCGCGCGGATGCCTGCCGCCGACTTCCTCCTCTTTTCCCGAAGTCCACACTGCGTCCATATAGAGTCCGTAGCGGGCCATATTGCCGCCGCGGACTCTATACCGGCGGAAAATGAGACTGAATCCGCATGCGGTCCGCACGCCAACCACCTGTGACAGACTTGCAACGGGCCGCGCCAGGCCGATTTGAGAATATTCATCAGACTTGTCACCGGCGGTTGAAATCAAAATTATTTCTGCCCGGCCTTTTTTTAGTCGAAAACTAGACTGAAATTAAAATTAAACAAAAACTGACAGTGACTTACTTAGTCTGAGCATACAAAAATGAGCACACTCTGCTCACTTTTTGAATCCGGGCCGAGAATTCGCAAATATGAAAGACACCACAAAAACGTACAAATCGGGAAAAATGCTCCATCGTGAATATACGTATCGGTAAGAAACATATTGGGAAGAACCAGGGTTGGGAAATTCCGGGCCAGCCCGGGCCGGGCCGGGCGGGGCCGAGGAATATTTCTTCCGGCCCGGCCCGGCCCGGTCGGCCCGGAGTCAAAAAATGAGCACCATTTTTTCACAAAATTTTTTGAATTTTTTTGAAATTTCCATCAAAAATAGTCAAAAATCCTATGTACACACGGTCTCCTACGCGTGAAAAATTTTATTAATTTGCACGTCGTCTGCGTCTCTCACAGAGATTTTTATCTCTCGTTTTCTCTTGTATAGCTTAACTTTAAACTATCTGGTGACTCGGAAGAAGCAGGATTGTGATTAATTTTTACCAGTCGGTTCACGTCGCCTAACGGCGACTAAACTTCCTTTTCTACACCACCCTTCTCCTTGTTACAGCGCCTGCGGCGCTTTATAACGGTTCATAATTTCGAGGTCTCAGAATTCCTTCCAATTTCCGGATCGTATTATCTTTTTTCTCAACTTGTTGATAGTCTTTGTTAGCTGTGAGCATCCCGTTCCGGAACAGCACAATTGTAAAATCTCTGGTTTTCTGATGCGATTTCGAATTCTTTCACGTCTCCAGATGGGTTCGAACCAACTAACTATAGCCAACGTTGCCTAACTTGTCAGATTGATCGATGCAACCACGCACCGACCTTCACCATTTGAAACTCGAATTTAGCTTTGAAATATAGCGCCTCGCAAAGAAAACAAACTTGATTTATCCTTCTGATGTAGTACGGATCTGGTTGTGCATCAGTAGCAGCTACTCCGAGAAGAGCTCCTTGGCGTGTTGGCTTCTAAATGGTTTTAAAGATGAGCATCAGAAAGCAATTTTTCCTGGGTTTTCTGACTGTTTTGGCGGGCCGCGTCGTTGGCCCGTTGCGGCCGGGGCAAGTAAAGAAGAGACGGCGCTTTGTCGACCGTCTCTCTCTCCCTTTCTCTGTTTCGGCTGTCAATTCCTTTATGCCTTATCAGTGTGTCTGGCCCAGAAGACGTCACTTCGAGAATTTGGGAAAAAAATAAGACGGGCATTGCGAGGGGAAAATTTCTGATTTTTTGGTCCACCTATGACGCAAATCGGTTTAGTTGGGAGGACGTTCTTCTCGTCGTCACTTGATCGGATTCTTCTCATCGTCTAGTAGCTGCCCGGAAACTGAAACCGTCTAGATCTTGTTGGATCATTTCAGACTCGTTTTCCCTTCTGATTCCAATTCGTTTGGTGTTGGTTCCTCCGAGCTCCACACTCCCATCTGATTTTGAGCGATGGAGCACACCTTCATCAATCTCTTCTTCTGTAGACATCAGACTTAGACCATTCGACCTGATATTCGGACGATCTCAAACCCGTGGGCTTTACCCGCATCTGGACTTCACAGAACTTGTCCTCGTCACTGTATTTTAGAAATGGGCGGAGCGAAAATAGTGAAAAGAAGAAGGGAAATGCTAGCCAAATTGACTATTAAAACTTTTTTAATGTGGACCCATATGGATCAACAATGGATCCATCTCTTTTTACATGTGTCCAGAAAACTGCCCGTATCTTTTTGTGTTGTCGACCAATTTGGAAACTAATTAAACGTTTTCAACCCTTTTTTTCTGAATCCGATGATAACAAAGAATCTTTCTCGTCGTTTCTTGTTTAGAACACGGTCCGTATTTTTTCGTGACGTAGATCTCACTGGAAACAAACGACACTTTTGGAAACCTCTATTTCTTTCCGAATCTATCAACAAAAAAAATTTTAAAAAGCCTGTTTTGCCCCCCGGGATTGAACTGAAAACTAACTGTAGTCAACGTTGCACAACTTGCCAGATCGGACGAGGCGGCACGCCAACCTTAACACAGGTGGTTGGCGTGGGGACCGCATCCGCATTCAGTCTCATTTTCCGCCCGCATAGAGTCCGCGGCGGAATTATGGCCCGCTACGGGCTGTAGATGGACGCAGTGTGGACTTCGGGAAAAGAGGAGGAAGTGGGCGGCAGGCGTCCGCGCGCGGACTCAGCGCGGACCGTATATGGATTGGCGAAATAGTCCGTATGGACTGGCCGCGGCGGCCGCTTGCAGCAGCTCTGCCGAAGCTCTCGGACTCCTCTCGGATAATGATTATTTTTGTTATCATTTACGGAGCTTTTACGTGTATTTCCCTATTTTTCGAAAGTTTCGCCTTTCTTTATGTTTTTTATATTAAAATTTCTTTTGATTAATTTTTTTCGTGAAAAATTCTCGCATTTTACCGTGAATGGTCAAACAATTATTGTGTTTTCAGTCAGTCCGATGATCTCAAAAAGAGAAGCAGCGGCGACAGCTAAAATGGAATCAATCCAACGATTTTCTCAAAGGTTTGTAATAGTATTCAGCATTTTCTATTCAAAATAAACTTCTTTCAGTGAGGTAATTCGATAAAATTTGCCTGCACTACTTCTCAAGCACAGCATTGTATTTTTCCGGAAGGAGGAAACTATTTTCGAAAGTAAGTTAACTTAACAATTATATTTTATTCCGCAATTAATTGATTTTCTTTTCAGAAATACAAAGGGAAAACAGAAGTCAACGACTGAAAATGTTTCTACAACAATTGGATTTCGATGAATTTCAAGGACACAATTGGCGGACAAACTTCTGATTTATAAGTTTTATTTGTTATGTTTTCTTCATATTTTCATTATTTGTAATATTCCTTTTATATTACTTCAAATAAAATTGTAATTTTATCATTAATCCTTCTTGTTCAATGACGATCTCAACCGGGAAACAAAGTAGGGAGGGGGCTGGCAGTGGGAGCAAGGGACGCAACTTTGTTCGCGCGCGGACTCGAAACGGACCGTATATGACGCACACATATCGCCCATTCCTAATTCCTATAGAATCCACGCACGAGCGCGTATATGGTCCGTATTTCGTCGCTGGCCAACCACCTGTGTAAGGTGCTTAACCACACGGCCCACGGAAAATGCTAGCCGAAGAAAAGAAAGAAATGAACACGCTTCGGCCGACAGTTTCACGTTGCTTTTTCCGTTATTCATTCCCCTATGCTTTATCAGTTTTTTGGCTCAGAGGACGTCGTTTTGAGAATTTCGAAAAAATAAAAAGACGGGCATCATTAAGAGAAAATTTCTGATCTTTTGGTCCAAATTTGAAGAAAATCGGTTCAGTAGGAAAGGCGGTAGGATCGGCGACACACACACAAACATACAGAATCTGGTGTTTGTTAATAGTAAAGATCTGGTGTTTGTTAATAGTAAAGATACTCGAAAATTCTACATTTTTGCGAAAAAATCGAAAAAATTTTCAAATTTTTGTACTGTGACCCGGGCCGGGCCGAGGAAAATGTTTCAGTCGGCCCGGCCCGGCCCGGCCCGGAATTTCCCAACCCTGGGAAGAACGGTTTTTGAGATACATACTTTGAGATATGGTCCAACTTTACTACCAAAATGGTTTCCTTTATAACTTTCTCAGTTTTTGTCGGATCTTAAACATTTTTATACCATTCGAAAGCTTAGGTTTGCTCTATCGATATGACCTAATTTAATAAAATTTCCATAAAGCTTCAAAGAGGGATGGACCATGACGTGAAAGTTGGTCCATTTTTTGGGTTTGTAAAACGTTTTTTTCATTAAATTTTCCTTCATAACTTTGTCAGTTTTGGTCGGAGCGCAAAGATTTTTATACCGTCAAAAAACCCGCATTCTCCTCGATCAAAATGACTTGGTTTCAAAAAATTTTCATGAAAAATGAAGCTGTAATGAGAGATGGACCATACTTTGAGAGTTGGTCCAACTTTTCTACCAAAATGGTTTCCTTTATAACTTTGTCAGTTTTAGTCCGATTTTCTTAGTCTTTTCACCATTAGAAAGTCCGCATTATTCTCTATCGAAATGATTTAATTTAAAATAATTCTAGTTAAAAATAAAATTGTTATGACAGTTCCGTCATTTTTGAGATTTGGTCCAAGTGGTGTTTTGGACCAAAATGGCTTGGGCCATAACTTTGTCAGTTTTAGTCCGATCTTCTAAAGAGATAGAGAAGTTCCACGCAGCAAAAGAGACGAATCTCGACTACCGACTAACAGGAACAGATAAAATGAAAGAGAGGAGGAGTTTGGGAAGAACTGAGAGTGTTCTTCAGAGATAGAGAAGTTCCACGCAGCAAAAGAGACGAATCTCGACTACCGACTAACAGGAACAGATAAAATGAAAAAGAGGAGGAGTTTGGGAAGAACTGAGAGTGTTCTTCAGAGATAGAGAAGTTCCACGCAGCAAAAGAGACGAATCTCGACTACCGACTAACAGGAACAGATAAAATGATTAAAATTTTGTTGATTACTAACCCGGGAGGATTCAAATCCGCGTCTGCTGAAGTAAACCTCAGCCCGTGTATTATAGACTACTACATCCTCTGATCGATGAGTCTACCCGGTTCCGACACAGATAAGAATGGTGGGGGAAGTCAATAATACAAAAATAACCCGTTTTTGAGAATTTCAGTTATAAAATATCATAGAAAATATCCCGTTTTTTGGGAATTTCAATTAAAATTTTGTTGATTACTAACCCGGGAGGATTCAAATCCGCGTCTGCTGAAGTAAACCTCAGCCCGTATATTATAGACTACTACATCCTCTGATCGATGAGTCTATCCGGTTCCGACACAGATAAGAATGGTGGGGAAGTCAATTATACAAAAATAACCCGTTTTTGAGAATCTCAGTTATAGAATATCATAGAAAATATCCCGTTTTTGGGAATTTCAATTAAAATTTTGTTGATTACTAACCCGGGAGGATTCAAATCCGCGTCTGCTGAAGTAAACCTCAGCCCGTATATTATAGACTACTACATCCTCTGATCGATGAGTCTACCCGGTTCCGACACAGATAAGAATGGTGGGGGAAGTCAATTATACAAAAATAACCCGTTTTTGAGAATTTCAGTTATAAAATATCATAGAAAATATCCTGTTTTTTTGGGAATTTCAATTAAAATTTTGTTGATTACTAACCCGGGAGGATTCAAATCCGCGTCTGCTGAAGTAAACCTCAGCCCGTGTATTATAGACTACTACATCCTCTGATCGATGAGTCTATCCGGTTCCGACACAGATAAGAATGGTGGGGGAAGTCAATAATACAAAAATAACCCGTTTTTGAGAATTTCAGTTATAAAATATCATAGAAAATATCCTGTTTTTTTAGGAATTTCAATTAAAATTTTGTTGATTACTAACCCGGGAGGATTCAAATCCGCGTCTGCTGAAATAAACCTCAGCCCGTGTATTATAGACTACTACATCCTCTGATCGATGAGTCTACCCGGTTCCGACACAGATAAGAATGGTGGGGGAAGTCAATAATACAAAAATAACCCTTTTTTCTGAATCTCAGTTATAGAATATCATAGAAAATATCCCGTTTTTTGGGAATTTCAATTAAAATTTTGTTGATTACTAACCCGGGAGGATTCAAATCCGCGTCTGCTGAAGTAAACCTCAGCCCGTGTATTATAGACTACTACATCCTCTGATCGATGAGTCTACCCGGTTCCGACACAGATAAGAATGGTGGGGGAAGTCAATAATACAAAAATAACCCGTTTTTGAGAATTTCAGTTATAAAATATCATAGAAAATATCCTGTTTTTTTGGGAATTTCAATTAAAATTTTGTTGATTACTAACCCGGGAGGATTCAAATCCGCGTCTGCTGGAATAAGCCTCAGCCCGTGTATTATAGACTACTACATCCTCTGATCGATGAGTCTACCCGGTTCCGACACAGATAAGATGGGTGGGGGAAGTCAATAATACAAAAATAACCCGTTTTTGAGAATTTCAGTTATAAAATATCATAGAAAATATCCCTTTTTTTGGGAATTTCAATTAAAATTTTGTTGATTACTAACCCGGGAGGATTCAAATCCGCGTCTGCTGAAGTAAACCTCAGCCCGTGTATTATAGACTACTACATCCTCTGATCGATGAGTCTACCCGGTTCCGACACAGATAAGAATGGTGGGGGAAGTCAATAATACAAAAATAACCCGTTTTTGAGAATCTCAGTTATAGAATATCATAGAAAATATCCCGTTTTTTGGGAATTTCAATTAAAATTTTGTTGATTACTAACCCGGGAGGATTCAAATCCGCGTCTGCTGAAGTAAACCTCAGCCCGTATATTATAGACTACTACATCCTCTGATCGATGAGTCTACCCGGTTCCGACACAGATAAGAATGGTGGGGGAAGTCAATTATACAAAAATAACCCGTTTTTGAGAATCTCAGTTATAGAATATCATAGAAAATATCCCTTTTTTTGGGAATTTCAATTAAAATTTTGTTGATTACTAACCCGGGAGGATTCAAATCCGCGTCTGCTGAAGTAAACCTCAGCCCGTGTATTATAGACTACTACATCCTCTGATCGATGAGTCTACCCGGTTCCGACACAGATAAGAATGGTGGGGAAGTCAATAATACAAAAATAACCCGTTTTTGAGAATTTCAGTTATAGAATATCATAGAAAATATCCCGTTTTTTGGGAATTTCAATTAAAATTTTGTTGATTACTAACCCGGGAGGATTCAAATCCGCGTCTGCTGAAGTAAACCTCAGCCCGTATATTATAGACTACTACATCCTCTGATCGATGAGTCTACCCGGTTCCGACACAGATAAGAATGGTGGGGGAAGTCAATTATACAAAAATAACCCGTTTTTGAGAATTTCAGTTATAGAATATCATAGAAAATATCCCGTTTTTTGGGAATTTCAATTAAAATTTTGTTGATTACTAACCCGGGAGGATTCAAATCCGCGTCTGCTGAAGTAAACCTCAGCCCGTGTATTATAGACTACTACATCCTCTGATCGATGAGTCTACCCGGTTCCGACACAGATAAGAATGGTGGGGGAAGTCAATTATACAAAAATAACCCGTTTTTGAGAATTTCAGTTATAGAATATCATAGAAAATATCCCGTTTTTTGGGAATTTCAATTAAAATTTTGTTGATTACTAACCCGGGAGGATTCAAATCCGCGTCTGCTGAAGTAAACCTCAGCCCGTATATTATAGACTACTACATCCTCTGATCGATGAGTCTACCCGGTTCCGACACAGATAAGAATGGTGGGGAAGTCAATTATACAAAAATAACCCGTTTTTGAGAATTTCAGTTATAGAATATCATAGAAAATATCCCGTTTTTTGGGAATTTCAATTAAAATTTTGTTGATTACTAACCCGGGAGGATTCAAATCCGCGTCTGCTGAAGTAAACCTCAGCCCGTATATTATAGACTACTACATCCTCTGATCGATGAGTCTATCCGGTTCCGACACAGATAAGAATGGTGGGGGAAGTCAATTATACAAAAATAACCCGTTTTTGAGAATTTCAGTTATAGAATATCATAGAAAATATCCCGTTTTTTGGGAATTTCAATTAAAATTTTGTTGATTACTAACCCGGGAGGATTCAAATCCGCGTCTGCTGAAGTAAACCTCAGCCCGTATATTATAGACTACTACATCCTCTGATCGATGAGTCTACCCGGTTCCGACACAGATAAGAATGGTGGGGGAAGTCAATTATACAAAAATAACCCGTTTTTGAGAATCTCAGTTATAGAATATCATAGAAAATATCCCGTTTTTTGGGAATTTCAATTAAAATTTTGTTGATTACTAACCCGGGAGGATTCAAATCCGCGTCTGCTGAAGTAAACCTCAGCCCGTGTATTATAGACTACTACATCCTCTGATCGATGAGTCTACCCGGTTCCGACACAGATAAGAATGGTGGGGGAAGTCAATAATACAAAAATAACCCGTTTTTGAGAATCTCAGTTATAGAATATCATAGAAAATATCCCGTTTTTTGGGAATTTCAATTAAAATTTTGTTGATTACTAACCCGGGAGGATTCAAATCCGCGTCTGCTGAAGTAAACCTCAGCCCGTATATTATAGACTACTACATCCTCTGATCGATGAGTCTACCCGGTTCCGACACAGATAAGAATGGTGGGGAAGTCAATAATACAAAAATAACCCGTTTTTGAGAATCTCAGTTATAGAATATCATAGAAAATATCCTGTTTTTAGGAATTTCAATTAAAATTTTGTTGATTACTAACCCGGGAGGATTCAAATCCGCGTCTGCTGAAGTAAACCTCAGCCCGTATATTATAGACTACTACATCCTCTGATCGATGAGTCTACCCGGTTCCGACACAGATAAGAATGGTGGGGGAAGTCAATAATACAAAAATAACCCGTTTTTGAGAATCTCAGTTATAGAATATCATAGAAAATATCCCTTTTTTTGGGAATTTCAATTAAAATTTTGTTGATTACTAACCCGGGAGGATTCAAATCCGCGTCTGCTGAAGTAAACCTCAGCCCGTGTATTATAGACTACTACATCCTCTGATCGATGAGTCTACCCGGTTCCGACACAGATAAGAATGGTGGGGGAAGTCAATTATACAAAAATAACCCGTTTTTGAGAATTTCAGTTATAAAATATCATAGAAAATATCCTGTTTTTTTAGGAATTTCAATTAAAATTTTGTTGATTACTAACCCGGGAGGATTCAAATCCGCGTCTGCTGAAATAAACCTCAGCCCGTGTATTATAGACTACTACATCCTCTGATCGATGAGTCTACCCGGTTCCGACACAGATAAGAATGGTGGGGGAAGTCAATAATACAAAAATAACCCTTTTTTCTGAATCTCAGTTATAGAATATCATAGAAAATATCCCGTTTTTTGGGAATTTCAATTAAAATTTTGTTGATTACTAACCCGGGAGGATTCAAATCCGCGTCTGCTGAAGTAAACCTCAGCCCGTGTATTATAGACTACTACATCCTCTGATCGATGAGTCTACCCGGTTCCGACACAGATAAGAATGGTGGGGAAGTCAATAATACAAAAATAACCCGTTTTTGAGAATTTCAGTTATAAAATATCATAGAAAATATCCTGTTTTTTTGGGAATTTCAATTAAAATTTTGTTGATTACTAACCCGGGAGGATTCAAATCCGCGTCTGCTGGAATAAACCTCAGCCCGTGTATTATAGACTACTACATCCTCTGATCGATGAGTCTACCCGGTTCCGACACAGATAAGATGGGTGGGGGAAGTCAATAATACAAAAATAACCCGTTTTTGAGAATTTCAGTTATAAAATATCATAGAAAATATCCCTTTTTTTGGGAATTTCAATTAAAATTTTGTTGATTACTAACCCGGGAGGATTCAAATCCGCGTCTGCTGAAGTAAACCTCAGCCCGTGTATTATAGACTACTACATCCTCTGATCGATGAGTCTACCCGGTTCCGACACAGATAAGAATGGTGGGGGAAGTCAATAATACAAAAATAACCCGTTTTTGAGAATTTCAGTTATAAAACATCATAGAAAATATCCCGTTTTTTGGGAATTTCAATTAAAATTTTGTTGATTACTAACCCGGGAGGATTCAAATCCGCGTCTGCTGAAGTAAACCTCAGCCCGTATATTATAGACTACTACATCCTCTGATCGATGAGTCTATCCGGTTCCGACACAGATACGAATGGTGGGGGAAGTCAATAATACAAAAATAACCCGTTTTTGAGAATTTCAGTTATAAAATATCATAGAAAATATCCCTTTTTTTGGGAATTTCAATTAAAATTTCATTGATTACTAACCCGGGAGGATTCAAATCCGCGTCTGCTGAAGTAAACCTCAGCCCGTGTATTATAGACTACTACATCCTCTGATCGATGAGTCTATCCGGTTCCGACACAGATAAGAATGGTGGGGGAAGTCAATAATACAAAAATAACCCGTTTTTGAGAATTTCAGTTATAAAATATCATAGAAAATATCCGGTTTTTTTGGGAATTTCAATTAAAATTTTGTTGATTACTAACCCGGGAGGATTCAAATCCGCGTCTGCTGAAGTAAACCTCAGCCCGTGTATTATAGACTACTACATCCTCTGATCGATGAGTCTACCCGGTTCCGACACAGATAAGAATGATGGGGGAAGTCAATAATACAAAAATAACCCGTTTTTGAGAATTTCAGTTATAAAATATCGTAGAAAATATCCCGTTTTTTGGGAATTTCAATTAAAATTTTGTTGATTACTAACCCGGGAGGATTCAAATCCGCGTCTGCTGAAGTAAACCTCAGCCCGTATATTATAGACTACTACATCCTCTGATCGATGAGTCTACCCGGTTCCGACACAGATAAAAATTGTGGGGGAAGTCAATAATACAAAAATAACCCGTTTTTGAGAATTTCAGTTATAAAATATCATAGAAAATATCCCGTTTTTTGGGAATTTCAATTAAAATTTCATTGATTACTAACCCGGGAGGATTCAAATCCGCGTCTGCTGAAGTAAACCTCAGCCCGTATATTATAGACTACTACATCCTCTGATCGATGAGTCTACCCGGTTCCGACACAGAAAAGAATGGTGGGGGAAGTCAATGTTTCTGTTTAAAATACCTGTACCAGCTTTCGAGTGTCCCCGTTCGTTCATCTCTCTTCGTCGGGGCAGTCGTCGATCCATCTTTGCCACTGAAATCTTCCGTCTGCCTATGAGGAGGTCATGTGTATTGGCACGTGATGCTGAAAGAAAAAGTTTAATCAAAAGAAAATTATACATATCGTGTTGTGAGAAACTATAAGCAATAGAAGGAACACAGATTGATCAAATGCATACAAAAACTGAAGGAGCCCAAAAAAAGAGGACTGCTCGGTGCGGGAGTGAAAGGGACAACTGACTGTATTCCACCAGTCTGATCTCATTAAGACTGGGGGCGTGTCCTATTTGCCATCATCTATTAGATTTCCCAGGAAGATAAGTGACAGGTGTGAGTGTTTGTGGCAGAGAACAACAAAAAGAACACTGGCCGGCATTCTCACATTTGTAATTATTGATCCCCGCGCTCACACCTTGTCGGCTTAATGAGAATTGTCTATATTATAAGTGTACAATCTGCGACCGGAATGTTTGAAGTAGTCATGAATTTGTTTCTTATTTTGAACATCACCATCTCTAGAATTGAACTATTCTCTGAATATACGTTTAGGGCTTGAACCTATATACTATTAGTCAAAAATTGGAAACAATGTTATACGCTTCGAGACCCTTTCAAACAAATTTTACTCGTCTTTAAAACCCTCCGGTCGCAGATTGTACACTTATAAGACAGACAATTCTCATTAAGCCGACAAGGTGCGAACGCGGGGATCAATAATTACAAATGTGAGGAAAGGCGGCCTGTGTTCCTATTGTTGTTCAATGCCACCTGTCACTTATCTTCCTGGGAAATCTAACAGATGATGACAAATAGGACACGCCCCCAGTCTTGATGAGGGGAGACTGATGGAATAGAGTCAGTTGACCCTTTCAGTCCCTCGCTGAGCAGTTCTCTCTTTTTGGGCTCTCTCGGTTTTTAATCGCATTTGATATACCTGTGTTACATCTACCATTTTAACTTTCTGTCTTAAGTTTCTTCTTCCTGCGAGCTTATCAAATTCACAAACCATTACTTTTTCAGTCAAGATGCACAATCCGCGAAACATGGCTACAACACATCGATGGTTCAACAAGAGGAATGAACAAAGAAGACACGTGAGTTACAATGGGTAACTTCCCCCACCATTCTTATCTGTGTCGGAACCGGGTAGACTCATCGATCAGAGGATGTAGTAGTCTATAATATACGGGCTGAGGTTTACTTCAGCAGACGCGGATTTGAATCCTCCCGGGTTAGTAATCAACAAAATTTTAATTGAAATTCCCAAAAACGGGATATTTTCTATGATATTCTATAACCGAGATTCAGAAAAAAGGGTTATTTTTGTATAATTGACTTCCCCCACCATTCTTATCTGTGTCGGAACCGGGTAGACTCATCGATCAGAGGATGTAGTAGTCTATAATACACGGGCTGAGGTTTACTTCAGCAGACGCGGATTTGAATCCTCCCGGGTTAGTAATCAACAAAATTTTAATTGAAACTCCCAAAAACGGGATATTTTCTATGATTTTTTAAAACTGAAAATATCAAAAAAGGGTTATTTTTGTATAATTGACTTCCCCCACCATTCTTATCTGTGTCGGAACCGGGTAGACTCATCGATCAGAGGATGTAGTAGTCTATAATACACGGGCTGAGGTTTACTTCAGCAGACGCGGATTTGAATCCTCCCGGGTTAGTAATCAACAAAATTTTAATTGAAATTCCCAAAAACGGGATATTTTCTATGATTTTTTAAAACTGAAAATATCAAATAAGGGTTATTTTTGTATAATTGACTTCCCCCACCATTCTTATCTGTGTCGGAACCGGGTAGACTCATCGATCAGAGGATGTAGTAGTCTATAATACACGGGCTGAGGTTTACTTCAGCAGACGCGGATTTGAATCCTCCCGGGTTAGTAATCAACAAAATTTTAATTGAAATTCCCAAAAACGGGATATTTTCTATGATTTTTTAAAACTGAAAATATCAAAAAAGGGTTATTTTTGTATAATTGACTTCCCCCACCATTCTTATCTGTGTCGGAACCGGGTAGACTCATCGATCAGAGGATGTAGTAGTCTATAATACACGGGCTGAGGTTTACTTCAGCAGACGCGGATTTGAATCCTCCCGGGTTAGTAATCAACAAAATTTTAATTGAAATTCCCAAAAACGGGATATTTTCTATGATTTTTTAAAACTGAAAATATCAAAAAGGGTTATTTTTGTATAATTGACTTCCCCCACCATTCTTATCTGTGTCGGAACCGGGTAGACTCATCGATCAGAGGATGTAGTAGTCTATAATACACGGGCTGAGGTTTACTTCAGCAGACGCGGATTTGAATCCTCCCGGGTTAGTAATCAACAAAATTTTAATTGAAATGCCCAAAAACGGGATGTTTTCTATGATATTCTATAACTGAGATTCAGAAAAAAGGGTTATTTTTGTATAATTGACTTCCCCAACCATTCTTATCTGTGTCAGAACCGGGTAGACTCATCGATCAGAGGATGTAGTAGACTATAAAAGACGGGCTGAGGTTTACTTTAGCAGACGCGGATTTGAATCCTCCCGGGTTAGTAATCAACAAAATTTTAATTGAAATGCCCAAAACGGGATGTTTTCTATGATATTCTATAACTGAGATTCAGAAAAAAGGGTTATTTTTGTATAATTGACTTCCCCCACCATTCTTATCTGTGTCGAAACCGGGTAGACTCATCGATCAGAGGATGTAGTAGTCTATAATACACGGGCTGAGGTTTACTTCAGCAGACGCGGATTTGAATCCTCCCGGGTTAGTAATCAACAAAATTTTAATTGAAATGCCCAAAAACGGGATGTTTTCTATGATATTCTATAACTGAGATTCAGAAAAAGGGTTATTTTTGTATAATTGACTTCCCTAACCATTCTTATCTGTGTCAGAACCGGGTAGACTCATCGATCAGAGGATGTAGTAGACTATAAAAGACGGGCTGAGGTTTACTTTAGCAGACGCGGATTTGAATCCTCCCGGGTTAGTAATCAACAAAATTTTAATTGAAATGCCCAAAACGGGATGTTTTCTATGATATTCTATAACTGAGATTCAGAAAAAAGGGTTATTTTTGTATAATTGACTTCCCCCACCATTCTTATCTGTGTCGGAACCGGGTAGACTCATCGATCAGAGGATGTAGTAGTCTATAATACACGGGCTGAGGTTTACTTCAGCAGACGCGGATTTGAATCCTCCCGGGTTAGTAATCAACAAAATTTTAATTGAAATGCCCAAAAACGGGATATTTTCTATGATATTCTATAACTGAGATTCAGAAAAAAGGGTTATTTTTGCATAATTGACTTCTCGAACCATTCCTTTCTGTGTCGGAACCGGGTAGACTCATCGATCAGAGGATGTAGTAGTCTATAATACACGGGCTCTCTTTTTAACAGTTTATTTCTTCTGGAGTCGTACGGTAAGGCTGTCGCACTAGGTTGATCATGGTTATGCAACACACACCAAGATTTGATGGTCGAGCAACAGACACTCGTTTTTTCATCAGTTCATTAGTTCGGTCGTCGTACAATGTGTCAAATGACGTGAATTTTTGCACATATACTAAACAAAACATGCTTGTTCAGATGCACGTTAGCGTTTGTCGATATCTCTTCTAGAAAAAAAGTTAGAGGACATCCCCAGTTTTGGCCTCTACCAATTAGTCTGAAACTTCAATCACTGCGATCACAGAGATTACTGTGTCAAATGACCTGAATTTTGGTACAAATACTAAACAAATAATGCTTGTTCAGATGCGCGTTAGCGTTTGTCGATATCTCTTCTAGAAAAAAGTTATGGGAAATGCCCAGTTTTGGCCTCTACCAATTAGTCTGAAACTTCAATCACTGCGATCACAGAGATTACTGTGTCAAATGACCTGAATTTTTGCACATATACTAAACAAAACATGCTTGTTTAGATGCACGTTAGCGTTTGTCGATATCTCTTCTAGAAAAAAGTTATAGGACATCCCCAGTTTTGACCTCTACCAATTAGTCTGAAACTTCAATCACTGCGATCACAGAGATTACTGTGTCAAATGACCTGAATTTTTGCACATATACTAAACAAAACATGTTTGTTTAGATGCACGTTAGCGTTTGTCGACAGCTCTTCTAGAAAAAAGTTATGGGAAATGCCCAGTTTTGGCCTCTACCAATTAGTCTGAAACTTCAATCACTGCGATCACAGAGATTACTGTGTCAAATGACCTGAATTTTGGCACAAATACTAAACAAATAATGCTTGTTCAGATGCGCGTTAGCGTTTGTCGATAGCTCTTCTAGAAAAAAGTTATGGGAAATGCCCAGTTTTGGCCTCTACCAATTAGTCTGAAACTTCAATCACTGCGATCACAGAGATTACTGTGTCAAATGACCTGAATTTTTGCACATATACTAAACAAAACATGCTTGTTTAGATGCACGTTAGCGTTTGTCGATATCTCTTCTAGAAAAAAGTTATAGGAAATGCCCAGTTTTGGCCTCTACCAATTAGTCTGAAACTTCAATCACTGCGATCACAGAGATTACTGTGTCAAATGACCTGAATTTTTGCACATATACTAAACAAAACATGCTTGTTTAGATGCACGTTAGCGTTTGTCGATATCTCTTCTAGAAAAAAGTTATGGGAAATGCCCAGTTTTGGCCTCTACCAATTAGTCTGAAACTTCAATCACTGCGATCACAGAGATTACTGTGTCAAATGACCTGAATTTTTGCACATATACTAAACAAAACATGCTTGTTCAGATGCACGTTAGCGTTTGTCGATATCTCTTCTAGAAAAAAGTTATGAGGAAATGCCCAGTTTTGGCCTCTACCAATTAGTCTGAAACTTCAATCACTGCGATCACAGAGATTACTGTGTCAAATGACCTGAATTTTTGCACAAATACTAAACAAATAATGCTTGTTCAGATGCGCGTTAGCGTTTGTCGATATCTCTTCTAGAAAAAAGTTATGGGAAATGCCCAGTTTTGGCCTCTACCAATTAGTCTGAAACTTCAATCACTGCGATCACAGAGATTACTGTGTCAAATGACCTGAATTTTTGCACATATACTAAACAAAACATGCTTGTTTAGATGCACGTTAGCGTTTGTCGATATCTCTTCTAGAAAAAAGTTATGGGAAATGCCCAGTTTTGGCCTCTACCAATTAGTCTGAAACTTCAATCACTGCGATCACAGAGATTACTGTGTCAAATGACCTGAATTTTTGCACATATACTAAACAAAACATGCTTGTTTAGATGCACGTTAGCGTTTGTCGATATCTCTTCTAGAAAAAAGTTATAGGACATCCCCAGTTTTGGCCTCTACCAATTAGTCTGAAACTTCAATCACTGCGATCACAGAGATTACTGTGTCAAATGACCTGAATTTTCGCACAAATACTAAACAAAAATTGCTTGTTCAGATGCGCGTTAGCGTTTGTCGATATCTCTTCTAGAAAAAAGTTATGGGAAATGCCCAGTTTTGGCCTCTACCAATTAGTCTGAAACTTCAATCACTGCGATCACAGAGATTACTGTGTCAAATGACCTGAATTTTTGCACATATACTAAACAAAACATGTTTGTTTAGATGCACGTTAGCGTTTGTCGACAGCTCTTCTAGAAAAAAGTTATGGGAAATGCCCAGTTTTGGCCTCTACCAATTAGTCTGAAACTTCAATCACTGCGATCACAGAGATTACTGTGTCAAATGACCTGAATTTTTGCACATATACTAAACAAAACATGCTTGTTTAGATGCACGTTAGCGTTTGTCGATACCTCTTCTAGAAAAAAAGTTATAGGACATCCCCAGTTTTGGCCTCTACCAACTAGTCTGAAACTTCAATCACTGCGATCACAGAGATTACTGTGTCAAATGACCTGAATTTTTGCACATATACTAAACAAAACATGCTTGTTTAGATGCACGTTAGCGTTTGTCGATATCTCTTCTAGAAAAAAGTTATAGGACATCCCCAGTTTTGGCCTCTACCAATTAGTCTGAAACTTCAATCACTGCGATCACAGAGATTACTGTGTCAAATGACCTGAATTTTTGCACATATACTAAACAAAACATGCTTGTTTAGATGCACGTTAGCGTTTGTCGATAGCTCTTCTAGAAAAAAGTTATGGGAAATGCCCAGTTTTGGCCTCTACCAATTAGTCTGAAACTTCAATCACTGCGATCACAGAGATTAATGTGTCAAATGACCTGAATTTTGGTACAAATACTAAACAAATAATGCTTGTTCAGATGCGCGTTAGCGTTTGTCGATAGCTCTTCTAGAAAAAAGTTATGGGAAATGCCCAGTTTTGGCCTCTACCAATTAGTCTGAAACTTCAATCACTGCGATCACAGAGATTACTGTGTCAAATGACCTGAATTTTTGCACATATACTAAACAAAACATGCTTGTTTAGATGCACGTTAGCGTTTGTCGATATCTCTTCTAGAAAAAAGTTATAGGACATCCCCAGTTTTGGCCTCTACCAATTAGTCTGAAACTTCAATCACTGCGATCACAGAGATTACTGTGTCAAATGACCTGAATTTTTGCACATATACTAAACAAAACATGCTTGTTTAGATGCACGTTAGCGTTTGTCGATATCTCTTCTAGAAAAAAAGTTATAGGACATCCCCAGTTTTGGCCTCTACCAACTAGTCTGAAACTTCAATCACTGCGATCACAGAGATTAATGTGTCAAATGACCTGAATTTTGGTACAAATACTAAACAAATAATGCTTGTTCAGATGCGCGTTAGCGTTTGTCGACAGCTCTTCTAGAAAAAAGTTATGGGAAATGCCCAGTTTTGGCCTCTACCAATTAGTCTGAAACTTCAATCACTGCGATCACAGAGATGACTGTGTCAATAACCCTGAATTTTTGCACAAATACTAAACAAAACATGCTTGTTCAGATGCGCGTTAGCGTTTGGCGATATCTCTTCTAGAAAAAAAGTTATGGAAAATGCCCAGTTTTGGCCTCTACCAATTAGTCTGAAACTTCAATCACTGCGATCACAGAGATTACTGTGTGAAATGACGTGAATTTTGGTACAAATACTAAACAAATAATGCTTGTTTAGATGCACGCTAGCGTTTGTCGATATCTCTTCTAGAAAAAAGTTATAGGACATCCCCAGTTTTGGCCTCTAACAATTAGTCTGAAACTTCAATCACTGCGATCACAGAGATTACTGTGTCAAATGACCTGAATTTTGGTACAAATACTAAACAAATAATGCTTGTTCAGATGCGCGTTAGCGTTTGGCGATATCTCTTCTAGAAAAAAAGTTATGGAAAATGCCCAGTTTTGGCCTCTACCAATTAGTCTGAAACTTCAATCACTGCGATCACAGAGATTACTGTGTGAAATGACGTGAATTTTGGTACAAATACTAAACAAATAATGCTTGTTTAGATGCACGCTAGCGTTTGTCGATATCTCTTCTAGAAAAAAGTTATAGGACATCCCCAGTTTTGGCCTCTACCAATTAGTCTGAAACTTCAATCACTGCGATCACAGAGATTACTGTGTCAAATGACCTGAATTTTGGTACAAATACTAAACAAATAATGCTTGTTCAGATGCGCGTTAGCGTTTGTCGATAGCTCTTCTAGAAAAAAGTTATGGGAAATGCCCAGTTTTGGCCTCTACCAATTAGTCTGAAACTTCAATCACTGCGATCACAGAGATGACTGTGTC